>CM073497.1:15788568-18524401 GCA_037074585.1 Biancaea sappan | reverse complement strand
TAATATGTTTACATGTCTGATGCCTCTTTTTGATGCAAAAGAGTGAAGTTCAAGAATGTAGCCATTAATTGCAATGTTATTTCCACTCCTTGCTTTGAGGCGAATCTGCACAATCAATCTTTTGTTTTTGGTACCTAAATTTCTTTAGGTCCGCTTGGGTCATGATTTCCTTTTTGAACCCATTTCATTTTTACTCCATGAACAAGATTTTTCTTATAAAAGCAGGAGTAAGATTTGTGTCCTTTCAGTCCACAATAAAAACAAGTGAAAGTTGGACTATTGGACATCTTTGCAGAAACAAAGAACTTTTTAAAATGCTTCTGGTTTGATTTCTTTTTAGAAACAAGACCAGCTTTGTTAAACCTTCTTCTTTGTTTCAAAACTGAGGTATTTAAAATTTCTCTACCTTGAAGAAACTTTGCAAGTGTGTTTTTAAGATTATCACTTTCCTTTTTCAAAGAATCACACTTGTTGCAAAAGTTATTTTTGTTGGTAGAGATACTTCCCTTTTAAAATCAAATTCTCTTCTTGCAAAGTTCTATTTTAATTTTTGAAACCAAAATTCTCTTCCTTGGAAATAGAAAATTCATTTTTCAATCTTTCCGACTCATTTTCAAGATAAAAGTTTTTCTATTTTGAAATACTTAGTTTCTTTGCAAGTTTTAGAGATTCTTCATATAAATCATCAAAGGCATCTTGTAATTCATCAAAAGAGTATTTAAATGAATTTACCTCATCTTCATCTCTAGCCACAAGACAGATGTTGGCTTCTTCATTTGTGTCCTTTTCATCAGAATTGATATTTCCCCAAATAGAAGATATGTAAGCTTTCTTTGATGATTCTAGTTGTGGTTGTGGTTTCTCTTCTTCGCCTTTTTCTACTTCTCCTGTCACCTTGGTGATTTGAGATTTTCCTGTAAGTTCAACACCAAGAGCTTGCAATTGATTAGGCACAAGATGTATCTCATTAATGGTTTCACAATTTTTCATTTAAGCGATATCAAGTTCATTAATGAGATTTCTAGACTTTAATTCCATTGCAATAAGATCTTCCTCATATGCAACTTCTAAAGTTTCCCACATTTCCTTAGCAGTTTCACATTTGGAGATTTTGAAAAATTCATCTTGACTCAATGCACAAGAAATAATCATTTTTTATTTAGCATTGAGTTGCACTAAATTTCTTTCAGCATCATTCCATTCACTCTTGGATTTTAGAATGATTTTTCCTTGTTCTTCCTTAGAAGGAATACAAGAACCATTTTTAACAATATCCCAAAGTTTATGGTCTACTGAAATTAAAAACTTTTTCATGTCATACTTCCAATATTGAAAATGATTAACATTAAAAACTGGAAGTTTTGTGAAAGAACAATTTTCAAACATAAACCAATCACTAAATCCAACCATGTTAACTCTTAGACGTTTAAGTCTTTAAACAAAAGATCAAGCTCTGATACCAATTGAAAGAAATGGTTGGATCCCAAGAGGGGGGTGAATTGGGTTTTATAAAAATTTTCACAAAACTTAATTGGAAGTTAAAATGATTTTCTGAAATTGGACAATGCTAAAGATAATAATTTAATTCAGAAAATCAAAGTTCTATCAAGATAAATAATTTTATAGTGCAAGAAATTAAGGAGCAAATATAAATCTATACAAATTAACTAATGCTTGAGGTAGAAATCAAATATAAATGCAAAGCATTAATTAATTAACTTGAAATGTAAATAGAGTAGGGATAGAGAAAGCAAACTCAGAGATTTATATTGGTTCGGCTAATCCCAAGCCTACATCCAGTCTTCAAGAGACCACTTGAGTATTTCTACTATAATTGCAAGTTTAATCCGGGTACTTGCAAACCACTACAACCACGCAAATTCAATTCGGATATTTGCGAAACCACAATGGAGAATTTATGAATCCGGGCTCCTCCTCAACCCAAAGCAAGTTCTTCCAACAACGGTACTTGCGAACCTCAACTCAGAATAATATATATGTTGATCAAAATCAACAATACAAAGAAACTCTCTCTAAAGAGTAGATGAATACAAATGAAGCTCTAATAACTTTAATGATAGAGAATATACAAGATTGGCTCAAGAATGTTTGGATTTCTCTCAAAGATGATAGAACATGTTAATAAATCATTGTAGTACTGAGTTCTAACATAAAAATGTGTATCTAAGGTCATATATATAGGCTCCATTGAAATATAGCCGTTTATAGCCGTTACTACACTTAAAAATGCAGTCCAGGTGTAATTAGTCGACTGTCGTAAGACCATCAGTCGACTAATAGCTCAATATATCCATTAGACACAAAAATATGACCGTTAAAGAGTGTTTCTGGGCTATCAGTTGATTGATTGCTCTCTGTCAAAAATTATGTTAACTTGAAACTTGTAAGCTCACTTTAAAAATTCATAACTCTCTCATTTGAACTCCATTTTAAACAAATAATATATCATTGGAAAGCTCTTGTAGTCTAGTTTCAAATGAGACAAGTTTCACTCAAAAATTATGTTTCATTTAAAAGATATGATCAAAATACTGACTGAAGGTCAAGATAAAATAATTCTTGAGTACAGCCAAGTCAACTTTCAGTTTTTCAGAGTTTAGTTTAAATGGTCATATCTTTCTCATTTAGACTCCATTTTAAATGAATAATATACCGTTGGAAAGCTCTTTGAGTCTACTATCAAATGAGATTAAGATACTTAAAAAACCAATTTTACATTTATGAGATATGATATAAAGAATGACCAAAGTTCAAAAACTAACTTTTGTAAAACTTCATATCTCACTATCTTTTTGTTCAAAATGCTTGAGCCAATGCATGCAAATCTAAATTATTGAGTTGCACAAGTATACTAGCCTATATAAAATATACCTAATGTAAACATATAGGCTATCTTGATGCATCCAAGCTTCCAAGACTTCAAATCTTCTAGTTCTTCATTACTTGGAGCTTTATCCTTGCATGTTGCTTTCCTTGAGTGAGGCATGATGTTGCTTTTTCTTGTTCTTCAATCTAATGCTCACTCTTCTTGTTTTGGACCAACCTATAAAATATATCTTACTTGCAAACCAAATGGTTAGTTCAATTCATGATAAATAGCATGATTAATGTATAAGACATTGCACATTAAATAACACAGTCATGCTTAAATACTTGTAGCATATATATGATAATTAACTTTTATATATATCAATGCTACATTTTAAATACATTTGTCATCATCAAAACTTATGGCATAAAGTCTTAGGTCAACATTAGCAACCTCATCTTTTCTCTCTTCAATGATTACTTCTTTAGGTGGATCATGCGATTTAACAATATCTAGAAGCTCTTTGCCATTTCTTAAGGTAATGACATTACAATGCTCTTTCCTATCTCTTCTTGGATTGTTCTCGGTATTAGTAAGCAGACTACTTTGTGGCCTATTGTTTAAAGTAATTTCCATCTGCCCCAACTGAGTCTCTAAGTTATTGATGGCCACATTTTGAGTCTGAAACATTGATTCACTTCTCTCCATAAACTTCATAAACATATCGTTTATTGAGGGTTTCTTCTCCACTTGAGGTGGTGGAGCTCTGTTTTGAAGAGGATAGTTGCTATGGTTGTTGAAGCCTAGAGGTTGAGAAGGTCTACCAGAAGATGAAGAAGTTATAGGATTTAGGCAGTGATTGTTACTCCATGAAAAATTTGGGTGATTCCTATTCCCCAGATGGTATGAGTTGGAATAGGAATTTTGCTGATTCCTTTGAGCATCACTCATGTAGTTCAATTGCTCAATTACAGTTGACTCATCCCAACACCCATTAGCATGGGCACTACCACAAAGATCACAAATAGGTCCCAGAGTGATTACAGCATTCACTCTTGCAAGTTCTCGTTGCCTTGAGCACAACATATCAACCTTCTTGGTCAGTGCTTCATTCTGAGCTAGAAGAGCATTGAGGGCATCCAGTTCTATAACTCCTTTCCTTGAAGCGTTTCTAGTCCAGCTTGAAGCATTTTAGCAATCGATCTTGCCATCAAAGCACCGCCAGCTGCGATATCCAATTTATCTCAAGTCTCATATGTGAGACCACTATGAAAGATAGTCAACTGCTGCCACTCTGGAAGACCATGATTAGGAAACTTCATTAAAAGATCCTTAAACCATTCCTAAGCCTCATAAAGACTACTCGCCTTCATGCTGATAGAAGGCTGAGATCTCATTTCTCAATTTTACCGACCTTGATCGAGGAAAGAATTTATCTAAAAACCTCTTCTGGAGTTTATCCCAAGTTGTGATGCTCCCTCTTGGTTGTGTGTTCAACCAACTCTTAGCCGTATCCCTCAAGGAAAAAGGAAACAGATTGAGACGTATGGTATCGTTGCTTACTCCATTAAGTTTAACTATGTCATAAATATTTAGAAAATTTGTGATATGGTTGTTTGGGTCTTCCATAGGACTCCCCCTAAACTGATTCTGTTGGAGCAAGTTCATTAGGACAACTTTAATTTTGAAGTTATGCGTGTCGAGCGGAGGTTTTACTATACTGGAGCATGTCCAGCCTCAGTGAGTGATGCATAGTCCCAAACAGCTCTATTATCATCTTGTTGCAAGTTTACAACTCCATTTCCTCCACTGTTTTCTATGCCACCCAGATTTACAATATCCTCTGCCATTTATTCTTGAGAACTATGCCCTTCTTGGAATTTTCTTGCCTTAGCTTCTTTTCGAGTTCTCCTTGCAAGCCTCTCAATTTTAGGATCGAAGAGAAGATCAAAAGTGTGAGTGGTACCTTTCTTACACAACAGAAAATTATTAGTCATAAGTGACAAAAAGGAAACCAGAAAAATAACTCTAAAAGCAAAAATGACTATTTAAACAAAAACAAACAAAATAAGAAAAAAAAGAAAAATAAAACAAAACAGAAAATTCCTAATCTAGCACATTTAAATTCCTTAGAATATTAGCTAAAAAATTGTTAGTCCTTGGCAATGGCGTCAAAAACTTGTTGGGTGAATTGGCAAATGCACCAGTCGCACAAGTAATAAAGTGATAGAGTAAGAGTTATCGTCTCTATAGGGACTAACGTACTAAGTACTCTAGAAGTTTAAACGTATTATTTAGGCAAAGCAATTTTGGATTGAAGATAGCTCTAATTAAATAACTAAGAAGTAAAATCGGGTTACAATAAAATCGAATGGAAATAATTCAAATGAAAGGCCTAGAGTTACTAATCTCTCTTTCTCGTCCTAAGAATTGCTAACTCTCCCTAACACTTGTGATTCTGAACAATAATACACTTTAATCTTAGGTTTTCTAAAGTCTTAAAGTGATTCTCCAGAACCTAAATTAAGCTACTCAATTCTAATACAATCCCTTATGTGAGTTTAAGCCGATTAAACATCAACCTAATTTGATTAAGCGAGATTAACTAATATCCCTATTAATTAACAAGTAAAACCCCTAAGGTTCAAAAACTCACCTTAATCACTCAGCGTTCTATCAACATTTCCCTCTCTCGAGTTCAATGAAAGCAACAAAAAAATCATAAAATGGCCAGTTTTACGACAAGTTCAAAATATATAAATGATAGGAATATATTAATTGTATAGCAACTACAATGTTAGAGAGAAAACAATTCCTAATCAGAGATTAGGTTCATAGCAACCCTAGAACAAAGAAATTAGCTACTCATGGCTCTAAAACTATAGAAAACAGTAAAAGAATGAGCAAACTCTATGAATCTGAGGTTGGGTTAACGAAAATCAGGCTTGATAAGTTTCGGGAATGGATTCCTCCTTCTGCTCTATGTCTCCAACTCAGAATACCCTAAAAAATATGTTCTGACTCATTTTAAATCAATGCAAAATGTGACTTACCGCTATAGTGGTGACTACCCACTGCTATAGTGGCGGAAGGCAGTGAATTGGGCTTAAAAACACATTTTTTCAGGTTCCACTACTATAGCGGTGGCTGGCAAAGAGGAAGACTTCAAGACACTTTTTTCAGCATTCTACTGCTATAGCTGTAGATTCCACCGCTATAGATGTGAGAGATAGCAATCACTCCAGCATCTTCAAAATTTCAGCTCTAACATTCCATCTTCTAACACGAATTTCAAACCAACTCAACCTACAACAAAAACAACAAATAACACCATTAAATAATAGGAAAAAATCATGAAATCACTCCATTTATTAAAAGATCAAAGAAAACTAAAACTAATCTAAACTACTCAAAACATAGGTTAAGAATTACAAGCCAACAAAAAAGAGATTAAAAGAAGGGTATTTAGCACCAAAATGGTGCTATATTGAGAACTCAACATGCAGCAATTTCCAATTCATAACTAATACAAATCAAAATGACATTAGGCTTGTTACCTGATGAGTTATCTGAAATAATGTAAAGAAGCTAGAGAAATTTTTGAGAAAGGGCAAGGATTGAAGGTCTCTTCCTGTCAAGAATAGCAACTTTATAAGCTCCAAAATAGATGGGAGAATAAACAGGTGAATAGACTATATAAAAAAGCTCAATAAATTATATGGCAAAATGTTTTATCATACCTGTTGTCACTTCAGCACCATCTATCTCAAAGTTCTCAGGGTGTCCAAGGGTTCTGCTCTCCCATTGGTGGAATTCCTTTAAATCTTCTTCTTATTATTGAACCCAAACATAATAAATTCAACTCAACAATGATTTTGGCTAAGATGCTAAGTTTACAATAAAGTTCAAATGAACTTTTGGAAGGGCTAAATCATCAGACCAGGAACATATTAGAAGCATGCAAACCTTAAAAAATTACATGAAGCAGTTTCAACAATCAGTGAAAACGAATTCACAATTAAAAAATTAGTAAGTTAGTCAAATTTTAGCTTACTTTCTTATTGAGTTAAAAATAAAATTAAAATCTCATATGATTTCTAATAAATTTGAGATACTTTCCATCATGTTATATTAGTCATACCACTAAAGGGCTATAATAGTTATTTTGTTTTATTTCTCCTCCCCTCCCCTTGCAAACCAAATAAAATAAAGTTTATTTTCCCTGCCTTCCCCTCCCCTCCCCTCAAACTAAACCAAACAAAAAATTTTAAAACTCCTCTTTGCCCCTCTCCTCCATTGAACTAAACACCCCCTAAGTCTCTATCTACCCCTCACATACTCTCTCTGCGTCTCTCTCTTTCTCCCCTCATACACAAATCAGAATACTTAAATACTACTGAACTTACAGCACCATCGCCACCAACCACCACACCACCACCATTGTTACCTATCCTCATTGTCATCAGAATTTGAGTTCGAATCATCATCAAAACGTACAAAGACAATGTGCATAGTTATTCCAGGGAGATAAAAGTGATGCCTATCCAAGTTGTTAGATGTTGTACTTGGGTTATTACATTCAACAACTTCGGCAGTCTAATTATCTTCTCCTATGATTTCTTTTGCTGCAGCCGCCTCTTCTTCCTAGTCATTAATGGTCAAGGTATTATCTTGCTTTTGTAGCTCATTCTCCAGTTCATACCACAATTTTCCTTCAGCAATATTGATAATTAGGAATAAATTGCTCTTCTTCATATGTGTCATCATGGCCCAACCCCATATTTGAAGAGTTGTGTTCATCTTTATTCAAAATAGGCTTTGTTTCTCCATCTTAATCAAGCCAGATTTAGTTGTTGTCTCAGATATTAGAGAAGCATCATTCAAGAATTCTAATTTGTGTGTGAGGAGAGAGAGATGGTGATGCTATAGGTTTGAAGGTATTTAAGTATTCTAATTTGTATGTAACGAGAGAGAGAGAGAGAGAGAGAGAGAGAGAGAGAGAGAGAGAGAGAGAGAGAGAGAGAGAGAGAGAGAGAGAGAGAGAGAAGAAAGAAAGAAAGAAAGAGTATAAAGAAAGAGAGATACGCAGAGAGTGAAAGGAGAGAGAGAGACAGAGGAATGGAGTCAAGTCAGCATTTTGAAACATGGGTCTACATGGGAAATGATATGCAAGTGATATGTGCTATGTGGACTGCCCAGTCATCATTTTCTATTAGTATTATTGACGGTATTAAAAAAAAGACATATTTGAATAAAAAATAAAATATATGGGACATATTTAGCAAAAAATTGTTATGGTCATAAATGAAATTCAATGTAAACGTTAGTGATATAAGGTATACTTTTAGCTTAAAGTAAAGACCAGTGGACAAACGCAAGTATCTTAAGCTTCCCCAAGTCAAATGTGTTGTAAACATCTTTTTCTTCCTTTACAACCTAGAATTAGGATCCTCCCCTAATCCCAAAGGAATAGAAAGGTCATGTTTTAATCAAAATTGTTGAATTTGAGGATCAACAGCCCAGAAAAAATGGATTTTTATTTTTAAAAAAAGAACCTCGAAAGGCGTGTTTTTCTGGATGGTTGATCTTCAAGATCAACATTCTAGATTTAAAATAGGACCCTCTTTTTCGCTTAAGAACAGGAAAGGATCTTTATTCCTACATGAGAAATGAAATCCCTTGAAGTATATTAAATAGAGGATACTGTTGGAAATCAAACAAGAAGACACTAATTCCAACAGCTAATTGCTTGAAGGCTAGTTAAAACTCCTCCAACCAGCTCCCTCAAACAAAATTGATTACTTGGAAGAAATATTGAACATCTTAATAGCATGTAATATTTATTATAAAGAGAGAACTTTCATTGAAATACTTTTCTCTGTGGGAGATTTCTCTAATTATATTTATTCTCTAGAGAAAGAGAGAGAACTTTTATTGTCTCTTGCTCCAAGTGTATGATATCTTATTTAAAGTTTTTGAAGGGTTAACAAACATTTTTCAAACCATTAATTTGTTTTACATAATATCAGTGTTTTAAAAAATGAATTGGTCATTGAACCAAAGAGGTGAATGGTTTACAATTTAATGGTTTACATAATATCAGTGTTTTAAAAAATGAATCGGTCATTGAACCAAAGAGGTGAATGGTTTACAATTTAATGGTCGAACTGTAGCTAAACTAGCCGAATTAAAATATTACAAAAAAATATTGTTAAATATATTTTATATATTTATAAGATAATGTTTTTTAATAATTAAATTTAAAAAATTTTCAATGATAAAAATATAAATAATTTATTTTTAAACAATTGATAGTTGTTTCTAATTATATATAATATTATACCATTTATTGCTAATCTTTTTGAATTTTGTATTATTTAAAACTATTTTACACTAAATAAAAATATAATTATTTTCTCAAGGACCAGTTATATATATAAAAATTTTTGACATATATATTATTGAATGCGTATATGGTGGCACACAGGCAAGCAACATTGATAACTCCCTCAGCTAAATTATGTATGTATGGCTGAAATGCTTAAAGCAAAAGCTATTATATATTTATCAGTATGTCGGTTAAACTGATTAAGCCCACTAATTGGATAATTAAGCTTTGGAAATCTAGATAATGACTTATGAAAAAGGGTCTAAATATACTAATCCATTAACCTGCAATCGGCTCTCTTTTTATTTTTCGTAAAATTTCATTTAATTCTATACACAACTCCATGCAAATTTTATATTTTATGATATATATGATAAATATAGTAAGTTTAAATATAAACATTATTGTAATTTTTTGCATGAAAATAAAAATATACATATAATATATTTAATCTAAAATTTATTATCAAAAATTAAGATTAATTGAATTTTAAAATTTTAATTTATTACAATTTTAAAAGAAATAAAGAGACAAAGTTGTTGAATTTTTTTTATAAAAAATTAATATTTTATTAATTAAATATGAAAAAAAAATAGTTTAGACTCATTTGAGGTATGGTCCACAATAAGCGAGATTAGGCAAATTTTCTTGAAAAAGTTGACTCCACCCAATTGTTTTATTAACTAGGCGAAACTGTGAAACTCATAGTCATCCAATAATTATGAGAGCTCTAAGACTCTCTTTCGTCTTTTGACTAAAAAGAGAATCATAATCCTTTGATGCTACTAAAGTATTAGTAATGATATAGTAAATTGCAAATTTTTGTAATAAATTTAAAATCTTGACAAGATAATTACGCAAACAAATACTAAATATAAACGTTACATTATTCATCACCAAATTGACGATTATTTGAACCCAGAGGGCCAGAGTTATTCTTACATGATAGGTTATATAGAGAGTACAGATAGCGAGCTAGGTTGGATTCGGCTTAAATAGATAACTGAAGAGGCTTAGGAAATGGAGCCAGAGGCAGTGAAGCCACCCTGAATGGAGGCTCCGGTACCATGGCCCTTGAACGTACCACTTTGCTCGACGTTGCCGCCGATCGTTTGGCTGCCGGAGTTCTGGTGTTGGGTGGAGGTAGGCACAGCCGGGGATGGTGGTGCTTGTGCTTGTGCTGGTGCTGGTGCAGGTGAAGCTGCAGGCGCATAAGCATATGGATTGTAAGCATATGGATTGTATTGACCCACACCAAACCCTGCATATGCTCCAGCGTTGAGACCTGCCATTGTTAGTGATAACTGTTTCGAAGCTAGCTACGTACGTTTGTTTCTTATG
Organism: Biancaea sappan; assembly: GCA_037074585.1. NCBI lineage: Eukaryota > Viridiplantae > Streptophyta > Magnoliopsida > Fabales > Fabaceae > Biancaea > Biancaea sappan. The sequence goes on along the minus strand of CM073497.1, from coordinate 18,513,842 downwards.
CTTTCTTGATGCTAAAATGGGTTTGACTTCCCTTTTTATAGGGGCAGGCGGGATTGGGCGTGAGTGGGAAGATATGCAGTTAGTCGGTTATGGTGAGGGAATATAGACCCACCTGGCAGAAAGCATCTTTAATTTGCCGCAATTATTGCTGTATGGTTTCCGATGCTCTCAGAAAGGGATGGGCAAAACATGGAGCTCTGCACATGTCTAATCACAAAAAAGAAAGGAAAAATTGTACTTAATTACACATCTTTGTCTTAATTTCATTGTAATAACTTCCTAATCTTAAAAAGAAAATGCATTCTAAAAATACATTCTCTGGTATAAATACATTACGATGCTATCACTCTTGATGAATACTTTTTTGGCAAACTGATTCATGACCGTACGTAAAAAGTATATTTTTATTTTTATTTTTTTTGATTTCAACCTAAAATATTCTCAAATCATTTCGAGCTTAAAACTAATTTATTTATGGATCAAAACCATTAAAGTTAAAGTCCTCCTAAAAACTAAATTTTTATAATTTGAAGTCTTCATAACAACTGTAATGTAATATGGAGTCACTGCATTTAGCAATGGCAAAAAGTTCCCCCGTTCAAGAAGGATGATATGAATTGGGCATCAAATTCTTTTTAATTTTCTTGTTTTTTATAGAAAAACTTTCTCTTTCCAAATCTATTTTCTCAAGCATGGGTGAAACTTCCTTCCTATGCATAAGAGGCTCTTATACGTAGGAGGAAAAGGGAGCATTTGGATCTTAATCTAACGATTTTTATTTATTTAATTTTTTAATATTTTTTTAAAAAATAAGTTATAAAATTTATAATTATCATTTTATATTTATTATTGTATTTATAATTATTATTAGATCAGTTGGTATTTATAAAATTTTTATTTAAAAAAAATTGAATGAATGAGAACCGTTGAATTAAACTGATTAGTTCCTCCTAGACATAAAAATCTCCTATAGATAGGAGGGAAGGCTCACCCTTTAAAGGTACTCAAGTTAATAAAAACAATTTTTTAATTTATTGTGGAACAAGACTTAAAAAGGCTAATTTGAAGATAAATGTTACTCCTTTTTAAATCACGTCAATACCCTTTGTAATTAATTATGAATGTATTAATGTAAAAGTTCTATATTGTGATTTTTTATTTTTATTTAAAATTAAAAACAAAAATAAAGTATCCCAAACTTTCAACCTTAATGAAAATTCTAGAGCTCCATTTCATCTCTACAAATGTTAGAAAAACTTTTTATCGTCATTGCGACATTACTTTACTTGTAAAAAACTTGCTAAATATGTTTATAAGACTTTTTTTTCTCTTTTAATTATAATATTATCTAATTAATATAGACCGCACAAATAATTCAGAAAACTTGGATATCACTCCTGACAGCCGTTCTCCAGTAAATAATATTCCTGCATCTCTTTTCTTTGCAGCCACGCATTTCCATTCTGTATATTCCTCTTCCTAAGTACCCTGCTTTCCCTCGGCCGATTACCCAAATTAATTAAAGTATAAACGCACATCATAATGTAAATTTTTTTTAATCAAAGAACATAAAAACCAGACACATATCAGCATTTTTTTTATCAAAAAACATATAAATTAACGTTAGCTCGTTCAAGTATTTTTACATTTATTTTTTAAATAAAATTTTTGTTGTAAAACTTGGATACCAACACCAAAATAATCTGAGTCGCGTTTTTATAATAGACACTGTCCTTAAGGAATTTATTCCGCGACCACAGCTAAAAATCTGTGTCTACAGAACTCCCTCCAGGATTAAACAAATTCTTCTGAGAAAGGTTCTCAGGCCACAGAACAACAGAAATTTTGAAGAGCGTAACCCAAAGAGTTTGAGAGAGGGAAGAGAGAAGAGCACAACAGTTTGTTGTGTGAGTGTATGAAATGAGGGGAATGAGTCCTCCTTTTATAGCTGCTGAACATTAATGAGGCAGACAAGAATTTTAATATAATTAAAATTCGGTTTCAAAAATTAATGGACAGTTTCAAAAATTAATGGGCAGTTTCAGAAAATTAATGAGCAGTTTCAAAATATTTAATTATATTTAAAACAAATAAAACAAAACTGTCAGCCCTTAATTTTCTGACATTAATCCAAATTAATTTCATAATAATAAAATTTGCCTCTGTTCAGGTAAGCTATTAAAAAGATATTTTGAAATACAAATCCTTTAAAAGGCTATTTTTCCAACAATCCCCCACATATTTCAAAAGATATTTTTGAAAAAAACTTTTGGGTTACGTATGGGTGTAGACGCATTAATCTGGTGTCTCTTTTTAGACTATGAACCAGACCTAGACCGATAAGATTTATTTTACAGAGTAGTCAGTGAAGCATATAGCTTCTATGAACTAACATACTCTTAGTCGTAAGATAGTGACCTTAAGAGTCGCATCTCACCCCCCACATTTCTGCTGTTAACGCCGTTGTGCGCGTGCCTGGAATTCATGAGTTCTCTAGAGACTTCGCCACGATCTCATGGGAGCAGCCCCACTCCACACTCATATAGGTGACTTCATCAAGTGTATCTGCAATGAATACACCACCCTCAATGTAGGGCTATGAAGATCATAAAGAGCTTACGCTCAACCCACAAGTCAATGCATTCTAGCACTTTCACACTTAACACCATAGGAAATGGACTGAGAATATAGTGCTAACAGAATTAACAGACGACTTGTTATTACCCATATGAACCTTCCTCATGGGATCTCCAATCACAAAGGTTGGGTTCCCGCCGCTGTTAATTTCATATTGGCTTAAGTCCAATTCCCCTCGATGTGTGAAGGACTAATTTCGTTCTTACATGCATGTTTAGTCAGTGAATTGGCCAAATTCACTTTTGACTTTACAGAACTTATCACTATACTTCAAATTTCATATTTTAGCAATTGCTTGATAACTTTGTGTCTCAACACAAGTGTCTACTCTTACCATTGAAAGTTTGTTCTTTACAATGGCTATTGCCACTTGGCAATCACAAAACACAGACACTGACATCATTGGGCTCTTACCCAACTAAAAAATTTGCTAAGAAGTTTTTCTACTACTTAGTCTTGCTTTCAGCCAACTCCAGAGCACTAAACTCTGATTTTATAGTGAACCTATAAATTTGTATGGCTGCTTTCTCCAAAATAACATCCCACCACCCAGGGTGAGGTTTTAACCACTAGTGGACTTTGTCTCATCTGAATCAAAGATTCAGTTAACATCATTGTCTTTTTCTAATACAATGGGAAATCTACTTTATATGATATCGTAAATTACGATACCTCTCAACTCTTTTATTGGAATTGTGTACATATAAACACTCATCTGACACATAACACATGATATGTCAGGCTAGGTAAAGTTTATTAAATACAACAGAGACTCTCCTCTGTTTTCCTTAACTGAGTGTTAAAATCATAAGGAGTTTTTCACTAGTTTGTCATCTTGATGATTAAACTTTTAAGACAATTTTGAACATAACGTTCTTGTGATAGTAAAATACCATCACCTTTTCTTATGGTTTTAATCCCAAAATCACTTTTACTTCACCCGTGTCTTTCATGTCAACACTAGATGTAAAGGAATATTTGACTTTATGTAACATTTACGTCACACATATACAGACAAATAATCATTCTTACCATCTATCACTTCCACATATATACATATCCATCTTTAATTAAGAGAGATATTTTCACTAATCATAAAGAGAAAATTAACAACATAATAACTAAGGTTTTATAGTTAATTTATTTTTCTCATAATCATGTAACATAAACTTTGCAAAATACCCCCACATTTTTAAATCTATAAGAGTATGATTACATAACTCATATAAAACCTCATACAAAACCTTATAATTATTATAGATGGGCACCAAACACATAACATATATGCGCATCTAAATTCATCCATCAAATAATATTATTTTTCAGGAGAATAATTTTATAGAATTATTTTAGAACTTTTCAATCTCATTTTTGTGACCAATAATTCAACAACATTGTACCTCTATGTACAATTGAAGAGTTTTCATGGATTGGTATTAGAAAATGCTAATTCCAATTTATATATGGCATATCATCATCTCAATGAGATGGTTTCCTCAACTTGAAAATTGACAACATATCATCATCTCAATGAGATGGTTTTCTTAATTTCCAAATTAGCCCAAAATTTATATGTCAATATCTTCAAATTTGGTCATAAATCTACAAAAATCATGTTCCAAAATAAAACTCTCAAAAGCTTAAGATGAAGCTATTTTGAATTCTTAAATTAAAATTCTCACACATATGTTAATTTCAAGAATTCCACATAAATAAAATTCTCAAAATAGAGAAATTTTAAAATAGTTCACATGTGAGTTTTAAGAAAGCCTTTTCATACTATCAATAATTAGTCAATAGAAATTTATGGGACACAAATATAATAAACCCATAATTTCTATTAAACCACATTATCATTATAACAACACTCATCCCCCACTTGTTGTTATAAAAATATTATCCAAAAATATTTTGCTCTTGTCCCCACTATTAATATAAATTCTCAAAAAGAGAAAGATTAAAATAGTGTAACATACCTCATGATGTAGGGAGAAGAAATCACCATTGCACAAATTTGCTTCATGAGCAAAATTGATCACTTCATGATCACTCAAAATTAGAACTCAAAAATTATGAATTGTGCTCATAAAAATAATAGCAAATAATAACTTCACTCCATGTATATGATATTTGATAGTGAATCAAATCAATATGTATTTGCTCCACATAATACAAATGCTATATATATATATATATATATAAACAATTTTATTTTTATCTTCAATTCCATATAATTAATTCCAACATCATATGATTGACAAAACTTGATAGCCAACGTTAAAAGGCTTAATGGACCATTATGATGCAAAGAAAGATAACGTCCATATATATATATATATATATATATATTAAAACCGACTTAATGTTCATCAGGGAAAGATAAATTGTAAAAGACAGCAACTTAATATATACGCAGGTGCTTTAATGTATATCAAATGCCAACACAGTAAATAAAAAATTATGAATATCAATCATAAATTCTCGCAGTTAAATATGATTAAATCACAATACTATTCCAACATCAATATGAATGTGCATTAATAACATTAACACATTTTATTTGTGAACTGCAATATCTATATAGCAATTTAAATAACTTAAATGGGCTAATGTTAATCACCAAAAACACTTAAGAGATAGAAAAATCTTTTAAGGCTCCAACGCATATATACATATAAAGACACCATAAATCCCAATCATAAAATTGCAACGTAAGACTAATTGGCCTTTCAATATATATAAATGCTTTTTACTCCAATTCATATATTATATATAATAGTTATACGTTGGACACCATGTAACTAAAATCAATAAAGGTTGAGAAAAATATTACCTGCGTTCCTTAATAAGATAATCAAAGCGCGACTATGGCAGCATCGGTATCGATAAATTCCTTAAGATTGTTGTAAAACTTGGATACCAACACCAAAATAATCTGAGTCGCGTCTTTATAATAGACACTGTCCTTAAGGAATTTATTCTGCGACCACAGCTAAAAATCTGTGTCTACAGAACTCCCTCCAGGATTAAACAGATTCTTCTGAGAAAGATTCTCAGGCCACAGAACAACAGAAATTTTGAAGAGCGTAACCCAAAGAGTTTGAGAGAGGGAAGAGAGAAGAGCACAACAGTTTGTTGTGTGAGTGTATGAAATGAGGGGAATGAGTCCTCCTTTTATAGCTGCTGAACATTAATGAGGCAGACAAGAATTTTAATACAATTAAAATTCGGTTTCAAAAATTAATGGACAGTTTCAAAAATTAATGGGCAGTTTCAGAAAATTAATGAGCAGTTTCAAAATATTTAATTATATTTAAAACAAATAAAACAAAATTGTCAGCCCTTAATTTTCTGACATTAATCCAAATTAATTTCATAATAATAAAATTTACCTCTGTTCAGGTAAGCTATTAAAAAGATATTTTGAAATACAAATCCTTTAAAAGGCTATTTTTCCAACATTTTGAATTTAAATTTTTTAAATAAAATTTTGAATTTAAATTTTTTAAATAAAAAAGTTTAACACCAAAGGAGCTTTAAACTTCTAATGATCCAATTTAACTCGAAACAGATTAATCCACATCTAATGAACTTTTGAATACTCAGTGATAATTAAACCAAAAAAATCTAATGACACAAATAATTAATTTGACTTTCTCTTATAAATAATAATCTAATCCCTTTAATTATTCTTTTAAAAAAATATTGTACAAAGACTTATTAAATCTTCGCTCATTTATATATATATATATATATATATAACACTTTGTTGCAAAAAAAATTTCGTGAGAAAAAGTAAGATCTTTTGCGAATCTGAATTGGCAGGACAAATCGACCCAAGACCTATTCAACCCGTACGAATCTTGACCGGTCTAATAACTCGCTGCTCCAAGGTGACTTAATTTTTTTTGTGTAATATTCAAGTTTATTTGAAATTAAACGAAACTTATGCATACCTAATATTCGAACCTGAGTCCCTTGCTTTCAACCATGTGTGTCTTGCCATCCTGCTACCACTTCATTTGTGCTATATAAGGCAAAATATTATATATATATATATATATATAATCTGTTAAAATTATTTTAAGTTTAAAATATTACAAAACTGAAATAAAGTAATATCTAACTTAAAAAAAAGCAAATATATTATTACTGTGGGAGTCACCACAAAAAGTCCGACTTCTGTTAATTTCATATTACAAAAAATTGACTTGTTAAAAAAGTTAAATTTTTTTAAAAAATTAAAAAAGCTAATTTTTTTAAATAAATTTCAAAAATCAAACATTTGGTGGCCACTCTAATAATCGCCATCAAAAATCAATTTTTTTTAAAAAAATTAAAAAAGTCAGATTTTTTTAAATAAAATTAAAACAATGTTGCCAAAAAAATTAAATTTTATTAAAAAAATTTTAAAAAGTCTATTTTTTAAAATTTTATTTAAAAAATCTGAATTTTTTAATTTTTTTAAAAACATTCGACTTTTAATAGCAACAAAAAATTTAATTTTTTTTATTTCTTTTAAAAAATCTAATTTTTGGTGGCTTTTAGTGGCGACTCTAGTAGTCGCCCTCAAAACTCACTATGTCGTCACTGAAAGTCAATTTTCTTATAGTGCTAACATCTACATTATTACATCTATATATATTTATTTTAGGATGTCAAAAGTTAATTATTTTTGGATATTTACCACATAATATATATATATATATATATATATTATTTAATTAGTAAAGGGTATTGTTTCCCTTGCCATCGCTACCGTCAGTTGATGTAAAATCCCGCTAATTCTTAGCACTTAGTGATACTATGTGGATTGGAAGAAGAAAGTATCCAGATCTTCTACTTTCTTTTGAGAGATAAACAATATGTTGGCCAGTAATATTTTGTTTTTCTTTCTGCAAGGGACTTATTTGAAGGAAATTTTTTAGAAAAGCCCCTAACCCTTGTTTTTTCTTTCAGAAAGACCTAGCCCCTCTCTCAACTCTCAGCTCTTCTTCTACAGCTCTACCCCTACCAGCACCTCCATCTGCTCGCCACCACCTCATCGAAGACCAGATTCAAACTGTGATTTCCAACATTGGCATGGCTTATAACATGTTTCCCTCTTGGTATCACAGTCGTCTGCTAGTGATTCTCCTTCGTAGATTGGGCAATTGAGGCCATGGTTCAAAGCAGCGAAGGCAAGTAACTTCATGTTAGTGAGGACGTTCTGCATCAACAAAAGCAAGATGTCGCCAGCACCACCGGCATGAAGAGTAATAACCAAACCCATCTTCACTCGATGTGCTCTCTCCGCTACACGCCCTCACTTTTGTTTAGATTTCTCTGCTGCTCAATAGTTCATTAAGTAGTGAGATTCGAAAGGTTCACATGATTCCCAACTATTTCGGGTTTGTGGACAAAGACAAGAAGACTATAGAGTGTGTCTGTGACGTCTAACACTAGTTGAATGCTAGGTAAGGAATGAAATCCAAGTTGGAGTCTGGTCTCCAGCAGGGTTCCAACGAGGCAGTGACAAGCAGACGGAGGTGGTGGTAGGATAAAAGCTATCAAAGAAGAAGAGCTGAGAGTTGAAAGAGGGGCTGTGTTTTTCTAAAAGAAAAAAAATGAGGAGTTTGGGCTTTTCTAGAATTTTATCCTTCAAATAGGTCCCTAAAAAAGAGTGTAGAAAGAAAAAAAAAAGAATTGATGGTTGTTGGATCCATAGATCCAATGACCAAAAAGAGATAAGCAGAGTTGGATGCCAAAAGTACCAAAAGAAACACTACAAAAAAACCCAGAATTAGAGACACAATTTAGAGACGAAATTCATCTGTCTCCAAAATCCGTCCTTGTCCAGTTGCAAATTTTCCCATGATTTCAAACTGGAAAACAGGGAATCAGAGATAGATTTTGGGTTAGAATTTTTTTGTCTCTGACTGAACTTTCATTCCTAACCTCAGAAACAGACTTTGTCGTGTCAACAATTCATCCTTAATATTTTTTTCATATTTTTTAATATATTCAAAAAGTTAGGGATCGATTTATGCCGTTCCACAATTCCGTCTCTGATCCAAATAGAATCGTCGTCATCTTGGATTAAAGGCTTACTTTTTCGTCTCATAAATCCATCTCTGATCAAAACAACGCATTAGTTTAAAAAATTTACGTGCAAAACACATCGTCTTGGATTAGTGATGGATTTTTCTGTCTTAGAAATTTGTCTCAGATCCGTTTTGGATCTCAATTTAGACCTAATCGCCTTTCCTAATTCACTTCCCAATACCATTTCCACTCTGCCTCTTCGCTTCTTTCTTCGTCCCCTCTGCCCCGACCGAGTGGTTGCTTCTGGCGTGCTCCATCGTCGTCGTCTTTGAGGTAGTCTCTCTCTCTCTCCCCCCCTCTCGCTACTGTTGTCTCCAAATTTTATTGGGTTCCCATTTCTTTCTCTCTCTTGCTCTCTCCGTCTTTGTTAATGGTGTCTCTCTCTATCTCTCTCTCTTCCGTCCATTGTTTGGTTGTAGTTATTTTTCTCTTCAATGTTTGTGGCTATTGTACTGCTAAAAATAATTGTTCTAAAATTTTTGTAAATATTAGGAATTGGGGGAAAGCTTTTGTAAATCATATAGTTCTGATCATTCTCTATGATTCTCCATTTAAAGCTATATATGATTTTTTTTTTTGCAATTTTTTTCAAATTCTGTTAATTTTTAATAATTTTTGGAAATTGTTGTATTTATTATAAAATGGTAATTTCTGGTTTAAGAGTAATCATCAGTGATTAGGAAATGTTTTGCAATCAATCTGTGTGATTTGATTTTGGCATTCATAGAATTTTACTGTATTTGGGCTTGTGATTGTGTTATTTATGGTATTGTGGAAAATTGCGCTAATTATTCCTTGAGAGTAGTCCTATTTTAAGGAGAAATTTGGATGAAATTTTTGAAAAATATCTTCAACTCTAGGTTGTAGGAAACTATTTTTGGGTTTAGATCTTAGTGAGATATAACATCTCCCTTAATACTATTCATTCCCTTAATTTTAAACATCTAAGTATGTTGTATATGGTCTCCATGATATATGTTGTATATGGTCTCCATGATTGTTAGAAATGATAGCTAGCTACAATTAATCTTGAAATTTAATCTCTCATTGAAAATGTTTGTTGGGTTTTGGTGTTCAATTTGCTGCTGTATTTTTTTGGATAGAAATATGAGATATATAAGCTTGCAAAATACCAAGTAATATATATATATATATATATAAATTTTGTGGTCATGTGTAATTTGTTAATGGTGATAGAATACATGTATGAGACTAGGTACTTGATAGTAAGCATGTCTGGGTTTTTTTTTTTTTTTTCATTTTGACCATTGCATGTTGACGTTTTTTATTTTTATGTTCTTTGTGATTGCCAGTAATCATGTCAAGGATGTCTATATTGTTGATGTGAGACGGGGTGCATCACTTCTTTAAATAGTTGGTGTGCATTAAACTGAAGGGAGTATGGTTGTAATCAGTGACCTAATTAATAATTATGTCACTGATTGCAGCTATCTCCCTCCGCTTGATTGAAGCTATTTTTATATGTATTTTAACACATGTGAACAATTTAAACAACATATATATAGGAGAAGGAGAAGGTAGATTTTTGTACATCATTGGTAACTAAGGTATTAATTTAGTTTTTTTTTCGGTTCAAAAAATTAAAAGATGCATGCATAATCAAATAATTTAAACAAGTTATATCATATAACTTTTTAAGAAAATATTTAGCAAACAAGAATGAAATTGTAAGCATTAGAGTTAGTGGGAAGACGAAGAAAATTTGCAAGTTGCAAGTTCTCTTCATCTTTCGACTAATTTTAATGTTTGCAATTCTATTCTTATTCACTAAATATTTTCTTGAAAAGTTGTTTGGTATAACATGTTTAAATTATTTGTTTATGCATGCATCTTTTAATCTTTTAACCTAAAAATTAGAAACGAAATTAGGAGTGGAATTTTTGTTCCTAATTAGAGATGGAATTAAGGACAAACTTTTTCCGTCACTGATTTGAGATTGAGTAATTATGTCTCTGATTGGAGATAGAAATGTCCATTGCATATCTGAGATAGACAAATTTTCATCTTTGAATATTTCATCTCTAGTTCCTCTCTGACATAGAGACAGAATATTTTTTGTCTCTGTCTTTGTGACGCCTTGTTTCAAGACAAAATTTTTTCCATCTCTGAGTCTGTCTATGATCAATCAAGGATGGACTTTTCTTCAAATAGAGACGAAAAATTCCGTCTCTGTTTCTGTTGTTTTCTTGTAATGAAATTTGGTGAGGAGGGTGTATCATATTCGATGGTCACTGTTGTTTGCATTCTCCTCCTTCAATCTGTCCTATATATAGCATACCCCACCTTGTCCTTCCCTTAATCATTAAGCTATCTTAACTCGTGAGGATCATGAAATTTAGAATGCTCTGGACTGTAGTGGCAGGTATTGTAGTTGGGGTTGAATACCCAGCTAGTGCAACAACCTGTTGTGAATCCTAGGCCAATGTATCCTTATCCTTATCATTTTTTTTATTATTAATGGTTTGTTATTATAATATGTAAATTATTATAATATACATGTAATTTAATATAAGCCTAACTAAAAAACAAATTAGAGATGGATTTGAGAGAGTAATTTGTCTCTAAATACATCTCAAATTCTAAATTTTATTTTAAAAAGTATATGAAAAAACAAAGATGAATTTTTACTAACTTGTTTTACATCCACTCATAGACAATGGTTACAAAAGACTTTCACTTGCTAATATTCCACCATTCTAGGTCAGCAACAGCTTACAAGATGGATAAGATAGAATCCCTTTTTAATACAAGGATTAACAAGATAAATTTTTTTACACTCATATAACCCAAGTACTATGCTCAGAAAGTTGCCATTACCAATAATAGATATAATCTTGATTAATTAGTATGTCTATAAAAGACTTCAAAATTTACCCAATATATATCAAGCTAGCTAAGTTAGAAGACAAATTAAGTTACTACATATCTCAAGTAGTCACTAATGGGCAGTAAATTTAGCTCAGAACCAGCACACAACCACAACCCACTGAGAAAGTAAAGGTTCATCACATACTAAGGGTACGTTTAGTTGAAACGGGATCCGGTGCTTGTACAAGCACCATGCTTGTCTTTTAGCAACGGTTTTAAGTGTTGCTAAAAGATTAAAACCTTTGCTAAAATTTTTTTTTATTTTTAAAAATTTTTAGCAATGCTTTTAAAACAGTTGCTAAAAAATTTTGGCAACTATTTTAACCGTTGCTAAAGGCTAAGCATGGTGCTTGTCCTAAGGGATAAGCACCGAATACCAGTTCCGTTTGGTTCGGCTGGTGGCATGGAATGGAGACTGGAATTCCTATGAACAATTTCTTTTCCAATGTTTGGTTTGGCAGCTTAGCAGATCCATAAATTCCATTCCATTTTGTTACTGTTTTCCCTCCTTATGTGTATGGATTTTTCCACCCAATACACGGTGGAAAACATGAGTCTATCAATGGAAAGATACGAAAATCACATGGCTACCCCTCTGACCCACCTTCACCTCAGACCCCTCAGATCCATTCGATCCCACTGCGTGCTTGCTTCTTAGTGCCCTTCATTGAGCTCTCCTTCACCAAATCCAACCCTATGCAACAAGTGATGGTGTCCAGGGAGAACAAAAGAGGAGTGCCTAGCCTTAATCATCTCAGCCGGCCACTTGGAATCAGAGGCGATGGCGTTGATGGAGAACATAAGAGACGTGTCTGCGTCTTCTCCGTCTTCTCCAACCGCCCACTCACATGCAGCAACGATGGCATCAACGGAGAACAGAAGAGGCATAAAAAAGAGATAGAGTATAGAGGCGTCAGCGACAAGCAGAATGAATTTGAGTATTCCTTGACACTATGTTGAAAGCTTGGTGTGTTGATCTGTTGAACAAAAATGATCCAGAGGTGGAAGCTCGTTTTGAATAGCTTGATCAATGGTGAGGGGTTCATAGGGATCTATTGGATTTTTTTTTTATTTTTTTAAGTTTTATAATTTTTTAATAAAGTAAACAAAATCGAGGTAATTTGATCAAATTATCACATTAAAAGTATATATACCAAAATATTTATTTTCTTTTTTTTATTTTTTCTATTATATATCAAACAATTTTTTTCCTTTTTTTTTCTCTTTTCCATTTTCTTTTTCTTTTCATTCTTCTTTTTTATTATATTCTTATTCTATACTGCAAAACAAATGGACCGTAAGAGTATCATCGCTAGCTGTCTATGATATTTTTATGTTCTTTTTACATCAAATCTTATAATATTGCAATAAAAGTTAATTTACTAGTTGCACCAGCTTTATATATCTATATATGTACATAATTGCAATACCTCATTGTTAGATCAAAACTTTTAGACATGTCTGTACTTTTCCTTTTCTATTACGGTAGTTTAGTACATATATAGATTCAATATATACAAATTACTCTATCTTTGTTTAATCAAAGACAATTGGTTCAAGTCGTGATAAAGGATTCCCTTTTTTTTTGGCATTATAATTTTAAAAATTAAAGCCAAAGTAAAAATAACCCCACAAAGGGGTTATTCAATTTATGCGTTAAATTTTAAAAGTTGACAATAAATCCTTTTAAATTTTAATTTTGTGCCTCCATGCATCGACCAAAATCGTACCATTACTTATCTATGCTAGCGGAAAAAAAAAACTAAATTTAAAAAAAAAATACATTACACCTGCTATACTGAGTGACAACAGATTTTTTTTTTTCAGTTTTTTCTTCTACATTAAGCTACGAAAAAGTCTTTCAGATCATGGGTGGATCCACATATACCTGAGGCGGTGCAGCAATTTTACAAATTTATATGTAAAAATTTTTTCTTTTCATTTTGCCCCCTATTTTTTTAAACCCTCTTAATATTTTTTTGAACCCTTTTCAGTGACTCAATCCCTCCTTTCTGCTCACAGTCACGAGACTCCCACTCCCAAGAGTTACAAAAAAAATTTTTTTAGATGATAGTTAATTTCTCGCCTGTGCAAAGAAGACCGTTGGAAGCGCTAGTTAGGAGAGTTGAGCAGATGGTTTGGAGCCCTAAGAAAAAAGGTCGAGGAAGACCAAAAAGGACACTTAGAGAAATTTTTGAACGAGACCTTTTAGTAAATGAGATATCTAAAGAGTTGGTCTTTGATAGAGCTCAATGGCGTCATACGATCCATGTAGCCGACCCCACTTAGTGGGATAAGGCTATGTTGTTGTTGATAGTTAATTTCTCATTCTATTGTTAGGGACCTCTTTGTAAAAGTTTGAAATTTGGAGCTTTTGTACATGATGAGTCCTCTATTTTGGTTAATTTTGTTTGCTTCTTTAGGGCTTTTTCCTCTCCTTGATTCCATTTTTGTTAGCTTTTTGCTTGCTTTGTCCTTTATTTTGGCTTTCCTCTTTGTACATAGTTGTTGCTTTGCTTTATCTTATTTTAATCTTTTTTCTTGCCTTTTTACGCCTTTTTGTTGTACATTCTAGTAGGCTTTCCATTCTGGTCTGGAACATGGAGAATCTGAAGTTCTGCTGCTCATCTGATGGCTGGCGCCCAGGCGCCACGCAGGGCGCCTGGAGGCGCTAGCCCCTAAACTCTCTGCCATAGAGTCAGAATGTGGCACCCAGGCGCCACCCAGGGCGCGTTGGCGCCACTCCTTGTTTCTAGCTATTTTGGGCTGGAGCCCAGGCGCCACCCAGGGCGCCCAGGCGCCAGCTCCATTTTCCCTTTTGTTTCTGCTTGGCGCCTAGGCGCCAGGCGCCCTGGTTCTGTACCTGCGAGCTTTCTTGTATATATTGCTCTTTTGCAGATGTTTTGTGGATCTTTTGGTTGGAGGGCAAGGGAGCTCTACTAGGGCAAGGATGGAGGAGCTGGGAGACCTCTTCTCTACTGAGTTTGAAGCTTTTCTTCCTTTTTCTCCTTCTTCTTGATCATATTTTGTTGTGTATTTGTTATGTATTTCTTCCTCTTGTGATAAACTCAAGGGTTAGGGGATTGATGTATATTAACTTCCTATGAAGCTTTGTTGTTGGATGCTTAAATACAATTGTTTTTCTGATTATTGGAGTAGTTGTTATTGGTTTAACTGGTTTTAGGTGATTGTGATCATTTCACTTAGATGCATTTGGGGTTTGTATTAATGTTAGACATAGCTTGATATAAACATGCCCTTGTAACTTCTACCGTGAATCGGGTTAGTCTAGACATAGATAATCTTGTTTACGTGGTCATATGAGTTCTTGAACTTAAACTCCGAACCAATTAATTGGACTAAGACATTAGCTAATTATTTTGGCTAGGAAGATTTGCTCACCAAGACATTGGGTTCAAATATTTTCGTGAACTCGACCAACATTAAATGGAATCTGTGAATGTTTCTAAGCATCCTTTAACGATTCAAAGATTGGTTTGTCTATGAATTAATCGGATTAGGAGTTAAGAAAGTCAATCCCCTACCCGTTGTGTTTTGGCGTAGTTCTTCGTTTGGTGTTTAGTTAATTCCTTGTTGTTAGTTTAGTTTATTTTCGGTTTATCTTTACATTTTTCCTTTGTCCAAATATAACTTGATCTAGTGAAATTGGTAATTGTTAAAGTCAATCCTTGAGGACGATAACTTTTTCTCATCACTTTACTACTTGTGCGACCCGATACACTTGTCGGGAAAAAGCGCACCAAGTTTTTGGCGCCGTTGCTGGGGATTGACGGTGTTGACAATATTAAGAGTAGCTAGTAGGGTTGTAGTTTGGACTTTGCCTTTTTCTGTACATACTTATATTGTAAATTTTACTCTTATACTTGTACATGCTTTTGCTTTTGTTTAAATTTACTTTCTTACTTTTCACTGGTTTATGCGAGGTATCACCGACTCAAGCTCATTAGTATTCTACTCGGAAATTGGAAGGTCGGTTCGCAGAAGCCAATTACAAGCTTGACACGCTATATGAGCTCAACAAGATCAACCTGCAACTAAGGCAGAAAACAATCATAGCCGACCTGCTCCTCCACCTATGGAAACTCTCATGATTGCAAAATCCCTTTTGTGGAGGGAGGAGGTGCCGGCATAGTTGAACAAACCGGGTAAAGTCTAGCTAAGGACTATAAACTTAGCGCTCTTGGGAGGCAACCCAAGTTTCTTTCCATTTTATCTTTTTAATTTCCCTTTTAGTTTTATTTGCTGTTTTAATTATTGTTCTGTTTAGTTCCTTGTATTTATTTTTCGAATTTTTATTCTGAGTGCCTTTGTGATGGTTTAATTCTGTGCATAGCTTTCCTTTTTGGACCCCGCTCCCTACTGGTTTGTTATTGAGGATAATATGTTGTTTAGGTTTGGGGGGAGAAGATTTTACTGTTATTATTGCTCTTGGATGCTTAGCTACCATCTTCAATGAATCTAGGGTTTGTATTAATGCTTGTCTTAGCCTTAATATAGACATGCCTCGGTAATCTCTTCTGTAATTCGGGTTAAGAAGATTGTTTTTAGGGTGATACATCTAAATCTTCTTTTCAAAAGGAATGTCTCTGTTTTTGTGGACCATCATATCTTTGGATTTTTCTTGATAGATTGGAATGTGCTTTACAAGTTTTATATTATTCTATTTTCAATTAATTCTTTACATGGTCATCTTGTTTAAAATTTAACTTAAATTTGGTTTTTCAGAATTTCGAGATTTATTTGAGAAATCTCAAGCTTTTTAATTAAAAGTTGTCGACCCTCTCAACCTTCTTAAAGCACTCTTTCAAAATCTTGAAATTTTCTATCTCTTTTTATGACAACATTTTGCTCAATAACGGACTGCTTTCTCTAAAAAAAATGAGAAAAACAAAAAAAAAGCAAAACAATTCTGATTAAATAAAATAGAAGTGTGATTTAAGTTGAGTAAGTGTAGTGTGGATTAGGCGCACAACACTTGTTCTAACCAATGAATTACATTTTCTTAGCAAATAAAGGTGATGGTCAAGGTGTTGTTGTGTGGTTTAGGCGCACGGGCAACTCTTTGTTCCTTAACCTCGTTATCTTTTCTTCTTGCATAGGTTGAGGGGGAGATGTGTGGATTAGGCGCACTGTCTTCACTTTGATCACTTTTTATTAAAAATATCCCTTGTTTGAGAAGTTTTCCTTGAGAGCCGAGTTTGTTATGAAAAAGATATTTTCTTTTAAGTTTGCGGAGAGTAATTGGAGAAAGTGAGGGTGTTTGCAATTTACCTTTAAAAACGCTTGGAAAAGTATCATGTTCATCTTTAAATTCTCAATTACTCAATGCCAAGTTTGGTTTTAAGAAGATGACTATGTGGAATTGAATTGATTTTGTTTAATGTTTTATGTTGTTGAGCACTTCCTCTCTATCTTGAAAAATCTGTTGGCTTCGTTTGGCGTGGTTTTTAGATTAGTGTTTTGCTTGAGGACAAGCAATAGTTTTGGTTTAGGGGAGTTGATGAGTCCTCTATTTTGGTTAATTTTGTTTGCTTCTTTAGGGCTTTTTCCTCTCCTTGATTCCATTTTTGTTAGCTTTTTGCTTGCTTTATCCTTTATTTTGGCTTTCCTCTTTGTACATAGTTGTTGCTTTGCTTTATCTTATTTTAATCTTTTTCCTTGCCTTTTTACGCCTTTTTGTTGTACATTCTAGTAGGCTTTCCATTCTGGTCTGGAACATGGAGAATCTGAAGTTCTGCTGCTCATCTGATGGCTGGCGCCCAGGCGCCACGCAGGGCGCCTGGAGGCGCCAGCCCCTAAACTCTTTGTCATAGAGTCAGAACGTGGCGCCCAGGCGCCCTGGGCGCCACTCCTTATTTCCAGCTATTTTGGGCTGGCGCCCAGGCGCCAGCTCCATTTTCCCTTTTGTTTCTGCTTGGCGCCTAGGCGCCCCGGTTCTGTACCTGCGAGCTTTCTTGTATATATTGCTCTTTTGCAGATGTTTTGTGGATCTTTTGGTTGGAGGGCAAGGGAGCTCTGCTAGGGCAAGGATGGAGGAGCTGGGAGACCTCTTCTCTACTGAGTTTGAAGCTTTTCTTCCTTTTTCTCCTTCCTCTTGATCATATTTTGTTGTGTATTTGTTATGTATTTCTTCCTCTTGTGATAAACTCAAGGGTTAGGGGATTGATGTATATTAACTTCCTATGAAGCTTTGTTGTTGGATGCTTAAATACAATTGCTTTTCTGATTATTGGAGTAGTTGTTATTGGTTTAACTGGTTTTAGGTGATTGTGATCATTTCACTTAGATGCATTTGGGGTTTATATTAATGTTAGACATAGCTTGATATAAACATGCCCTTGTAACTTCTACCGTGAATCGGGTTAGTCTAGACATAGATAATCTTGTTTGCGTGGTCATATGAGTTCTTGAACTTAAACTCTGAACCAATTAATTGGACTAAGACATTAGCTAATTATTTTGGCTAGGAAGATTTGCTCACCAAGACATTGGGTTCAAATATTTTCGTGAACTCGACCAACATTAAATGGAATCTGTGAATGTTTCTAAGCATCCTTTAACGATTCAAAGATTGGTTTGTCTATGAATTAATCGGATTAGGAGTTAAGAAAGTCAATCCCCTACCCGTTGTGTTTTGGCGTAGTTCTTCGTTTGGTGTTTAGTTAATTCCTTGTTGTTAGTTTAGTTTATTTTCGGTTTATCTTTACATTTTTCCTCTGTCCAAATATAACTTGATCTAGTGAAATTGGTAATTGTTAAAGTCAATCCCTGAGGATGATAACTTTTTTTTATCACTTTACTACTTGTGCGACCCGATACACTTGTCGGGAAAAAGCGCATCAGTACATAGGTCTAATTCTATCAAATTAGTTAATTGATTATGTAATTAAGATCATGAGTAACATATTTGTGAAGTCAATTTCATAAAATTTTTTCTTGATGATGGTTAATTTCTTATTTCATTGTTAGGGACCTCTTTGTAAAAGCTTGAAATTTGAGGATTTTGTACATAGGTCTAATTATATCAAATTAGTTGATTGATTATACAATTAGAATCATAAGTAACATATTTGTGAAGTCAATTTCATGAAATTTTTCTTTGGTGATAGTTAATTTATCATTCTATTATTAGGGATCTCTTTGTAAAAGTTTGAAATTTGGAGTTTTTGTACGTAGGTCTAATTCTATCAAATTGATTAATTGATTATGCAATTAGGATTTAGAAGTAGAAAGATTTTTTTTTTGTAATGAAAATAATTTTTAAGAGGAAATTACTATTAAATGAACAACAAATTAAAATTAATTTTCAGATGATCTATTACTGATGAGGAGAGGAACCAAGAATACTTTCCATTCTCCACGTTTATGTATCAGAGGAAGATCACTTCCACTTCGCATAAAGAGAAAGAGAGATTAATTGATGCACTTATTATTAGTTTAACCATTAAATAATTACAAGTAATAATTATATGGAGTATGTAACCCTCATCAAGTTTATTTTACGCAAGAAAATGTTGAATGACACGCTAGCGTGTTGGTGGCAAACATTAGATATCGATTCTATAATTTATGGGAGCAATTATATTTTAAAATTTAAATGAAGACCTAGTTATAGAATTTGGTATATAAACTTTAAGCTTATTTTTTCCTTTTTTCATATTTATGATTGCAAATGAATCAAGACAAATATAAGGATATTTAAATATTATATATATCTATATGATAGATTGATATGACTCACAGGGATTTAAGGAAAATTCCAAATACCTCCAGATTATATTGTTAAAGATTCAATCATATACGTTACGTAATTCTCCTATTTCATTACGTAATTATATGTATGATTAATTGTCAATTGAATAGTATGTGGGATTGAACGAGAATCACATGAATGAGATATCAGTGATTAGGATTCAAATTATGATATAAATCTCAATGAATATATGATTAACATCGATTACTTTTGTCACGTCCTAAAAAGTAAACCCACACAATAGCATGAAAATAACAATTCACATCAAACAATCCTAGTTATCCACAACTAACCGTACATAAGTCAGTCATTTTATATGGGTAGAACATTATACATACACATATGTATAGAAAGTTCTTACAGTATCAGAACGCAGCAAATACAGTACAAAAGTAAATTACAGCTGAATTTTATAATGTACAGTTCCTGACCCAAGCCTATGTGGCCTAACTGACTACAGAGCAACATCCTAAGCTTACCAAAAATTGGTTCTAAGAACCCACCGACACCAAGAGAAGTAAACTTCCAAAGAGCTGCTAACTCTCCAACGGATACCCCTCTTTCCCAGCCTCCGCCTCTGAAAAGAATAACTACAGAGGGTGTGAGTTCATCAAAACTCAGTGAGCAATAGACTGTGCAGAAAATAGCTATAGTATACAAGTACAATTGCCGTAACTCATCATTACCAATGAAAGCTATTTCACATAAAGAAATAATAATTAGCAACATCAAATTTTCAAAATGCAATCAACTATATGAATGCTTGCCATATTTTACATCGCTACCCATTGAAGACCAACCCTCAATGAGTGTATTCCAAAGGCACACACCTTTGAATGTCCACATCCTGCAAAAGACCAACCCTCTACTTCCCACATCTATGCATTTTGTGTCATGAGTGAATGCAATAATTTCAGAACACAACACAGTACAATGCAATATTAATAACTACACCGCTTATCGAAAAGTAACCATTCCACTTACCGTTCCATTCTAATTACTATAATCAAATAAATAAAACTAAAATACCTTTCACAAATGAGAGAGGAGGGATTTACACTGTACTTGAAATAAAATAAATTGGCAAGGTCCACCATTCACCTTTGCCTCGCAAGTATTACTGTTCACAAATCCTCGAAATGAAGCCGGTTAATCCTACCAATGCACCTAAAGAAATGCCAAAACGTATACCTCAAGAACCCGTCGAAAATCCATAGCAAAACACTTAAAAATCCATTTTTCACCTCCAAGGGCGCCTTGGCGCCAGCGCCAGCGCCTAAACTCTCTACTAGAGTTTATGGATTTAGTGCCTGGGGCCGCCATGCCCTAAACTCTCTGCTCGAATGATGACTCTTGGCGCCTAAGGCGCCACACGTGGCACATGGGCGCCAGAACCCAGAATCTCTGTTTTTCGCTGTTCTTCACGGATTTTGGGAAGAAAACTCTCAAAAATCCAAATTTCCACCCCCTTTTCTTCTTCCTTTGAGTTCCTAAGTCCAAATAAGGTTCATGGAGTAATTTAGAACATTTAAAACGTTAAACAAACGAATTTCACGAATTTCCTCAAATTCTCTTGAAATTTCTCAAGAAGGTGATCTTGAGTTTTAATCCGTAAAACTTGTATGTTTTACCTTCATGAACTAGATTAAAACATAATGAACCTAACAAACTTAAGAAAGGAGACAAAGAAGTAAAGTTTTTATGAAAAACTCCCAAAATCCATATAGACCCAGGGCAAAGGAAAATTCAAGAATTTAAGTGAGATTAACAAGATGTAATCTTACTCATAGTCCTAGAATAGTCTCAAGATGAAGAAAACAACTTGAAATCGAAGATTAATCGGTGAAACAGCAAGTTAGATGAAGAGAGAGAAAAGAGAAAAGGAGAGTTCTCCTTTGTTGCACCTCGAAAATGAAGGAGAAAAGGGAGATGAACTATATATATAGGTGGTGGGTCATGGGTTGACCCACAGACCCCACACCCAGTCCACTTCTACAGACTCATAGATAGCCACATAAATTCCAATAAATTCCAGTATAAAACATAAAATTATAACAACACCACATATCACCTAATCCAATCACATAATATTGAATCCATAAATAAATTACCAAAAGTATTCCACTAATTTACGGAAATTAAATGATTGGAAACAAAAGAAATAAGGGCAACACTGCGAACACTGTAATAAAAATAACGCCAATTTCACAAAACAATTACTTACCGTAATACCATCAATTATTATAAAAATAAAAATTGGCGGATATTACATTCCACACCCCTTAAAAGAATTCGGCCCCCATATTCCAAACTAACCTTAAGTCTCAAACAAGTGTGGATAGTTGGTCCACATTTCTTTCTCCACTTCCCATGTAGCCTCTTGACGTGAATGATTTCTCCATAACACCTTGATAGAAGGAATCTCCTTAGTGCGAAGTTTCTTAACTTGTCTATCGAGAATGGCTATCGGTACCTCTTCATAAGTAGGAGTTCCATCAAACTATATTTCCTGAGGTTGAATAACATGAGAAGGATCGAGGAGATACTTCCACAACATGGATACGTGAAAAACTGGATGAACCCCCTTCAGATCTGAGGGTAAGGCTAAGCGATACGCCACATTACCAATTCTCTCTACAATTTCATAGGGACCAACATATCTTGGGCTAAGTTTTCCTTTCTTATCGAATCTCATTACTCCTTTCATAGGTGAGATCCGTAGTAAAACCATATCTCCCACAATAAATTCCAAATCTTTACGTTGATTGTCCGCATAGGACTTTTGTCTGTTTTGAGCAGTAATTAGTCGTTCTCTGATCAGCTTAACTTTTTCAACAGCTTCCTGCACCATATCAGTCCTAAAATTTTAGCTTCTCTAAGCTCAAACCAGCCAATAGGAGATCGACAACGCCTCCCATATAGAGCCTTATAGGGTGCCATTTGAATACTAGCTTGAAAGCTATTATTATAAGCAAACTCGACAAGTGGCAAATGCTTTTCCCAATTTCCTCCAAAATCCAAAATACAAGTTCTTAACATATCCTCAAGTGTCTGAATAGTCCTTTCAGACTGTCCATCTGTTTGAGGATGAAAGGCGGTGCTTAAATCTACTCTAGTGCCTAGTTCCTGTTGAAAAGTTGTTCAGAATCCGGATGTGAACTGAGGTCCACGGTCTGAAATTATAGACACTAGTACTCCATGAAGTTTCACAATTTCATTAACATAAAGTTGAGCAAGTTTCGCAACACCGTAAGTAGTATGCACAGGAAGAAAGTGGGCTGATTTGGTAAGTCGATCAATTATGACCCATATAGAGTCATACCCCTTTTGCGATCTAGGTAAACCCGTAACAAAATCCATGGTAATTCTTTCCCACTTCCACTCAGGAATTTCTAACCTTTGCATCTTTCCTGGTCATCTTTGGTGTTCGGCCTTAACTTGTTGGCAGGTTAAGCAATGAATCACGTGATTAGTAACATCCCACTTCATGCCTTCCCACCAATAAACTTGCCTCAGATCCCAATACATTTTAGTAGCGCTAGGGTGTACCATGTATGTAGAACTATAAGCTTCATCCATAATTTCCTTCTTTAACTGTCCCATATTTGGTACGCAAAGTCTACCTTTAAACCATAAATTACCTCTATCATCAACAGAAAAGTTTGGTGTTAGACCAACACTTGCCTTATCCCTAATTTTCATTAGGACAGGGTCATTAACGATATCATTCTTAATCATTTTTACCAAAGAAGATTTAGATCGAAAATGAGCCAGAAATGCACCAGATTTGGCAATCTCAAAAAGTACCCCTTTAGCAACAAGTTCATATAATTCCTGAACTAAAGATATCTTTATCACGGTAATGTGAGCTAAACTTCCCATAGACTTTTGACTAAGAGCATCAACTACCACATTAGCCTTTCCAGGATGATAAAGAATAGAACAATCATAATCTTTCAAGAGTTCCATCCAACGATGCTGCCTTAAATTGAGTTCTTTTTGTTCAAAAATATATTTGAGACTCTTGTGATCAGTAAAAACTTCGCAAGTCTCACCATATAGGTAATGCCGCTAAGTCTTCAAAGCATAAACGACAGCTGCTAATTCCAAGTCATGGGTGGGATAATTGTTCTCATGCTTTTTAAGTTGACGAGAACCATAGGCTATAACTTTACCATGCTGCATAAGTACACATCCTAATCCCGTTCTGGATGCATCGCAAAACACGGTAATTCCTCCCGACCCTGATGGCAAAACTAAAACAGGTGCTGTAGTCAAATGTTCCTTAAGTGAAATAAAACTTTGTTCACAAACATCATCCCAAACATACATAACATTTTTCCTAGTTAGCTTGTGCAATGGGAGAGCTAACTTAGAAAACTCTAGAACAAAGCGTCAATAATACCCCGCCAAATCGAGAAAACTTTAGAGTTCAGACATCGTTGTTGGCCTTGGCCATAATTTAACAGCTTCAATCTTACTAGGGTCAACGTGAATACCTTCCCGTGATATCACATGGCCCAAAAAAGTCACTTGGTTTGTCCAAAATTCACATTTGGAAAATTTAGCATAAAGCTGATGAGCTCTCAAAGTTTGCAACATGATTTCCAAATGTTTTGCATGATTGAGAGAGTTCTTGGAATAAACCAAAATGTCATCAATGAAGACAATAACAAATCTGTCAAGAAAAGGTCTAAAGACCCTATTCATGAGGTCCATAAAAGCTACTGGTGCATTAGTCAACCCAAACGACATTACCAAAAACTCGTACTGCCCATAACGTGTTCAAAAGGCAGTTTTAGGAATATCGTCCTCCTTGATACCTAATTGATGATATCCAGATCTCAAATTGATCTTAGAAAAACACTTAGCTCCTTGTAGTTGATCAAACAAGTCATCAATTCTCGGTAAAGGATATTTATTCTTTATAGTGACTTTGTTCAACTGCCTATAATCAATACATAGCCTTAAAGAACCATCCTTCTTCCTTACGAAAAGGACAGGGGCACCCTACGGTGAAAAACTAGGATGAATGAATCCCTTATCTAACAAATCTTCTAACTGCTCTTTTAATTCTTTCAATTCGGCGGGTGCCATCCTATAAGGAGGAATTGAAATGGGTCGAGTACCTGGAACCAAGTCAATAGCAAACTCAATTTTCCCTTACAGATGGTAAACCTGGTAATTCATCGAGGAAAACATCTAAAAAATCACAAACCACTGGTCCCTGGTCTAAGACTTTCTCTTCTTTTTCTACGTCCTTAACAAAAGCTAGAAAACTCTGATAGCCTTTCCTCAACATTCGCCAAGCACACATCCAAGACACGAAGTTAAGAGGCACATCTGATCTATCTCCTTGGAATACCAACTCTTGTTGTCCCAAAATTTTAATAGAAATAGTTTTATCGTGACAATCTACCGTAGCATGATATGCAGTAAGCCAATCCATTCCCAAAATTACGTCAAACTCAGTCATATTAAAGAGCATGAGATTTACCTCTGTCTTAAATCCTTTCACAAGGACTTTGCAAGAATTATAAACTGAATTCACTATCAAAGTGTCCCCGGTCGGTGAACCGACCAAAAAGGGTTCTTTAAGTCTAGCAGGTCTTAGGGAAAATTTCTTTGCAAGTAAAGGTGACACATAAGAGTGTGTAGACCCAGGATCAAATAATACATGAGCAAAAAATGAACACACTGATAAAATACCTGTTACCATGGCATTGGATTCCTGGGCATCTTGTTTTGTTAAAGTATAGACCCGTGCAGTTCCTCTACCTGCATTAGGTTGTCCTCGGCCTCTCTGGGCTCTGCCAGCCCCTCGCCCAAGGTTCCTGTCTCTCACCTGGTGAATAGGCGATCGTGGCATAGGAGGAGTGGTAGGTTGGACACATGCAGGATAAACTGGTCCCGGAGCAAGTTCAGAAAATAATTGAGGACACTCCCTCCGAAAATGACCTGGCTGACCATAATGGAAGCATCCACTACTGGCATCTTTTCTGAAACATACGCTTGTATGGAATCTACCACACAGAGGACAGAGAGGTTTACCTCGTCCTCCCTAAATACTCACTTGACTAGTAACTGAATAGCCTCTATTGTACTTGACTCGAGGGCTCACTACACTACCTGCAGACGCAGTCAGTCCTGAAGATATTATCGGTGTAACTAGAGTAGGAAAAGGAAATCTCTGGGTCCCTGAACTTCCCCCATGCTCAAGGAACTTACCATCATTCTTTCGTTTCTTACCTTTAAAATGATCCTACCGGCCTTTGGCCATTCTCTCCATTCTCCTGGCAACCTCCACGGCATCTTTATAACAGGTGAAATATTCTATCATAGGTCCTACCTGGTCATACAAAGGTTCTCGAAGTCCTTCAACGAATCTTGTAATCATGTCCTTTTCAGTAAGTACCATATTAAGAGCATATTTAGCTAGGTGAACATACTAGGCATCGTATTCGTCAACAGTCATGGTCCTTGTTTCAACTCTTCAAACTCTTTTGCCCTGGCTGCTCTCAAAGTCTTGGGAAGAAACTGATCCATAAAAGCCTTACGGAACTCAGCCCAATGCATAGGTGATGCATCTTGTAGTCGCCCCTTTCTCATAATTCCCCACCATCTCTTTGCCCATCCTCTTAGTTGAAAGGCAATCATTTTCACCCTTCGTATGTCTGAGCATCCTAACACATCACAGATTACCTCGTAATCATCGAGAAAATGTTGGAGATCATCATCAGGATCTTCCCCAAAGAACACTGGTGGTCCCATCTTCAGAAATTCAGTCATCTTAATATCTTTTACCGTACCTTGTTTGACTGGAGGAAAAGATGGCACAGGAGCTATTGGTGGTACTGTTGTGGTAGATGGAGCTACAGGTGGAACCAAAGATGCAAACCTTGCCTCCCACTTTGCATCCATGTGATCCATGTGAGTTGTGAACATGTCTATAATTCCCTCAATTACTGAAGCATTGACTGCAGGAATTGAACCATCTGCTTGAGTTAGATTCTGATTAGAACCTCTAACTTCTTTAACAAATTCAATCTTGGCATGCCCAGGAGAATCATGCTGTGGATTAACCGTGGTATTACCTTGGACCAATTCAACGATATTGCGACCATGTTCACTATGAACACTTTCATTTCCAGAAGTCTCATCCACCATTAGAAATTGAAATAATCTACATACAAACAATAAGCACTTCAATGTTAACAAAATATCTAAACCTACTCCACCTAGGAGAGACTTAGTAAAAAGGAATAGTCAACTCTAATTAGTGACTTTTATGGAACCTAAACCCATAGTCATCGTCATGTCGCGACTCATGACAATGGGGAAGGGCCCACAAAGAACACTTAGCTCTGCAATCCTTAGGAGACCTACGAAACTCTCGCTCTGATACCATTTTGTCATGCCCCAAAAAGTAAACCCACACAATAGCGTAAAAATAACAATTCACATCAAACAATCCTAGTTATCCATAACTAACCGTACATAAGTCAGTCATTTTATATGGGTAGAACACTATACATACACATATGTATAGAAAGTTCTTACAGTATCAGAACGCAGCAAATATAGTACTAAAGTAAATTACAGCCAAATTTTATAATGTACAGTTCTTGACTCAAGCCTAAGTGGCCTAACTGACTATAGAGCAACATCCTAAGCTTACCAAAAATTGGTTCTAAGAACCCACCGACACCAAGAGAAGTAAACTTCCAAAGAGCTGCTAACTCTCCAACGGATACCCCTCTTTCCCAGCCTCCGCCTCTGAAAAGAATAACTACAGAGGGTGTGAGTTCATCAAAACTCAGTGAGCAATAGACTGTGCAGAAAACAACTATAGTATACAAGTACAATTGCCGTAACTCATCACCACCAATAAAAGCTATTTCACATAAAGAAATAATAATTAGCAACATCAAATTTGTAAAATGCAATCAACCGTAGAATGCTTGCCATATTTTACCTCGCTACCCATTGAAGACCAACCCTCAATGAGTGTATCCGAAAGGCACACACCTTTGAATGTCTACATCCTGCAAAAGACCAACCCTCTGCTTCCCACATCTATGCATTTTGTGTCATGAGTGAATGCAATAATTCCAGAACATAACACAATACAATGCAGTATTAATAACTACACCTCTTACCGAAAAGTAACCATTCCACTTACCATTCCATTATAATTACTATAATCAAATAAATAAAACTAAAATACCTTTCACAAATGAGAGAGGAGGGATTTACATTGTACTTGAAATAAAATAAAATTGGCAAGGTCCACCACTCACCTTTGCCTCGCAAGTATTACCGTTCATAAAGGCTCGAAATGAAGCCGGTTAATCCTACCAATGCACCTAAAGAAATCCCAAAATGTATACCTCAAGAACCTGTCGAAAATCCATAGCAAAACACTTAAAAATCCATTTTTCACCTCCAAGAGCGCCTAGGCGCCAGGCGTGGCGCCTAAGGCACCAGTACCTAAACTCTCTGCCAGAGTTTATGGACTTAGCGCCTGGGCGCCACATAGGGCGCCAGAACCCAGAATCTCTGTTCTTCACGGATTTTGGGAAGAAAACTCTCAAAAATCTAGATTTTCACCCCTTTCTCTTCTTCCTTTGAGTTTCTAAGTCCAACTAAGGTTCATGGAGTAATTTAGAACATTTAAAACGTTAAACAAATGAATTTCATGAATTTCCTCAAATTCTCTTAAAATTTCTCAAGAAGGTGATCTTGAGTTTTAATCCGTGAAACTTGTATGTTTTACCTTCATGAACTAGATTAAAATATAATGAACCGAACAAACTTAAGAAAGGAGACAAAGGGGTAAAGTTTTTATGAAAAACTCCCAAAATCCATATAGACCTAGGGCAAAGGAAAATTCAAGAATTTAAGTGAGATTAACAAGATGTAATCTTACCCGTAGTCCTAGAATAGTCCCAAGATGAAGAAAACAACTTGAAATTGAAGATTAATCAGTGAAACAACAAGTTAGATGAAGAGAGAGAAGAGAGAAAAGGAGAGTTCTCCTTTGTTGCACATTGAAAATGAAGGAGAAAAGGGAGAGGAACTGTATATATAGGTGGTGGGTCATGGGTTGACCCATGGACCCCACACCCAGTCTACTTCTACAAACTCATAGATAGCCACATAAATTCCAATAATTTCCTGTATAAAACATAAAATTATAACAACACCACATATCACCCAATCCAATCACATAATATTGAATCCATAAATAAATTATCAAAAGTATTCCACTAATTTACGGAAATTAAATGATTGGAAATAAAAGAAATAAGGGCAACACTGCGAAACACTGTAATAAAAATAACGCCAATTTCACAAAACAATTACTTACCATAATACCGTCAATTATTATAAAAATAAAAATTGGCAGATATTACAACTTTGATTTGAAATTTTGAGATTTATAATTTGGGATTGTTGTCAATTGTATATACATTTGAGATTGAATTTGTATAATATGTTTATCTTAAATTTTTTTTTTTTTGAGTTTTCTTGTGAATTTGGTACTAAATCTGTCAAGAATCCTATTTTAGATATTGTATTCTCTAAAATTCAGCTCGACAATTTTTTATATAAATTTTGTATATTAATTTTGAATTTGAAGTCTTTCCTTTTCAATTTGGAGAACCTAACTTCTTTGGTGGATTCTATATATATATATATATATATATATATATATGGGGATTAAGTGGATCACTGGGTATTGGGAACCAATCATATATTTATTACGTCTATTAATGTGATATTTGGATTATTGTATTATATATTAAAATCCACGGTAATTGCTTGAACGTAATCTTCTGTATATTAGATGTTCATATGTTATATATTATATATTGATTGATCATGTTTATTGATTATGCCCAACTTTTGGGATTGAATTTTAAATTTTCATCAATATATAATATAATAACATAATCGATGAAATTGGTGATGTTACGTTATCATATGTATGAAGTTGTACATATTTGTCATCAACATCATTGATCCAATGTATTCAATATTCTTGTTGGTGTCATCTTATGTGGTATATGTGAGACAATTGATGATATATGGGAATTACGTAGTGATATTTTAATTTTTTTTTTGCATCAATTGATTTTATTTATCACTTATAATTGAATCCCAAATTAGTGATTATGTGATCAAATTTAGTATATACATATTACAACCTTCAAGTACTTATATATGTGTATATATACATGCTTTATTTATTACAAGATAATTAAGGCTGAGGGGAAAATAGCAATTATAGTGACAATAAAATTTTGGTTGTGAAATACCATTAGTTTACACACCCTATCGGAGTGATATTAATATGTGTTTCTTGTGGTAAATAATTTTTTTTGGTGTTTCCTTTTGATATTTTTGTCATACAAAAAGGATTGTGAAATCACCTCAGTTACACATTATGATCTGTTATTCTATATCATGTGTACTATAATATGCTTTAATCTTGTATCTATAATTGATATGAAATTTACTGACATTGGATTGCATATTTTTCTTAATTAATTATGCTTTTCCATATTTATTATTCCTTATGTGAAATATGAGCTTTTAACATGTATGATTTACTTTCCTATCAGATACTATTTCTGCATCGTTAAAACTTATGTTTCTTGACATATACTATAACTATAATTGTTATTTTAGTCTTAATGATTATTATATTTTAATGATTGACTATTATTATCCAAGTGGGAGAATTGTTAAATTTTAATATGTATATCCTATGTGGATTAGCATTACTAAATTATTAAAATATTTTTTAAATCATTAATATATCAACTATATTAATTGTGTTTTATAATATAGCATTTTAATTAATTTAATGAATATTGTAACCAAGTTGAATCTAATTTGATTTATATTTATCCTAATTCTTGGTGGCTCATTTTGACCTAGAGCTTCACCAAATGGATGTTAAGCTAACATTCTCAAACGGTGATTTTTTAAATGATATGTACATGAATCAACCTAATTGTTCTTTACAAATATGGTCAAAAGCATCCAATATGCAAATTAAAGAGATCTATATACGTTTTGAAACTGGCCTTGAGGCAATGGTACCTACAATTTTGCCATCAACTTCAAAGAGAATATGTGTCTCATCAGTGTTTTTACATGATGACTAGTGGGAGTAAGTTTGTGATTTTAAATATTGTACTCTCAGTTTTTGGGCCTCAAATTTTATGAATATTCCTTATTCTGCTAATGGCACCTTGATATATCATACTTTCCCTATTGATGTGTCATAGTTAAGGAATTAATTAATTTTTTAGTCCATATGTGAATTAAATAATTTCATCAGGCATGACATGTATTTATTATATTTTTTGAATATAATTGCTGATTATTTGTATAACTGTAAACTCACCTATCGATGGTACAATTATGCAAATTTTTGTGAGTTGAATGATTAATTTTTTCTTTAATCATTATTTTATTACATTAATAATAATTATACCTTATCGGTGTGTTATCATTAATGTAATTTGTTGTACAATGTAATGTTCATTTTATGCTTATGTCAATTATCTTTCGAGTACCCTATCAGTATTAGAAATTTTTGTGATATAAGATTTGTGCATTATAATTATCACATTTCTTATTTATTATGGTTTGAGACCCTTAGGCGAGGCCATGATAAGTAAAAAAATTTTTCTAAAGGGCATGATTGGTTGTGCATAAGGAACCATTTAATTATCTTATCGCATGATGACTTCATGCATATTAAATGTTTCCTTTGTTGTTATTATGCCAGCCTTTTTTGCCTATGCTTGACTTCTATCAAGACTTTGAATGAGTCCAATTTTGAGGACTAGAAATAATTTTTGGATCTCTATTTGGTTGTTACTAATATAAACTTGGCTTTGAGAGAAGAAGAGCCTAGTGCTCTTACTGCCTCGTCCACTGTTGTTGAAAAGGCTTCTCGTGAAAAATGAGAACATTCAAATAGAGTGTGTCTCATGGTAATGAAATATACTATGGAGAAGTCAATTAGATAGACCATTCTAGAGAGTAAAAAGGTCTCATATGCTTCTGCTGATTAATGTATGCTCAATTTTGTACTCGTCCCGATATTGCTTTTGCTATTAATGCTTTAGGGATTTACTTGAGTAACCTAGATTTAAGTCATTTGAAAGCCATGAAAAGGTCATGAGATATTTGCAGGGAACCATAGATCATGTGTTGACCTATAGGAAGTCTGATCAACTTCAGGTCATTGATTATTTTGATTTTTATTTAGCATGATTGCCCTGATGACCGAAAATCTATTTCCGGCTTTATTTTTATGATGGCAGGAGTAACTATCTCTTGGAAGAGTGTTAAACAATCTCTTATAGTTACCTCTACCATGTAGGGAGAATATGTCGCTTGCTATGAGGCTACTTGTCAAACCATGTGGCTAAAAATCTTAATCTCTGGCTTTCGTATTGTTGAAAGCATTTCTAGGCCATTTGTGATATATTGTGACAATACTGCTGTTGTGCTTTTCTCTCAAAACAATAGAAGCTTTTCTCGATCAAAGCACTTTGATATTAAATATATGTTTGTTAGAGAGAAAATTCTAGAGTTTCAGACTCATATTGAGTATCTTGCTACAGGGAACATGTTAACAGATCCACTAACTATAAGGCTTAACTGTTAAAGCTTTTTAGAATCATGTAGCGCATATGCTTTATTTAAGTCTTTTGATATTTTGGGTTAGTGGAAGTGTGAAATTTTACATTTACTTAATGTCATTCTTATGAGATATGTTTGAGATGACGTCACTTATACTATCATATCTCTTAGAGCATTTTCAGATGTTTGGACCATTAGTCAGGATTGCATGAGGATCACATCTTTGTAATTTATGTTCTGACACCAGTTTCACATATTAGTCAAACCTTTTGTTGAAGATTTTGACATGTAAGATGCCAATGCCCCTATCGGACATGGCTTTTGTATTGTCAAATACTTATTACCTCTTGATATAACTTGAAGATTGTTAATTTAAAGCAACAACTCATAATTGACATATTAATTTTATTGTATTGTTAAATCTGGAAATTATTTATCCTTTAAACCAATGATTTATGTTGTCCAAGTGAGAGATTGTTGGATTTTTCAAATGGACTATCATAAATCATATTTATCTATACATATATTTATTTATTTATATGTATTATCCAGTTTGAATAATAGGTTAATTATAAATTTTTTATAAATTAAACAATCCTTATTGAATTGAAATTGAACCTTGTGTGAGCTGACTAATAATGGGAATATTAGCCCATTAGGGTTTCACAAGGAGGAGTCTCTATTTTCTGCCTATATATGTAGTGTAGCAGTCCCATTGAAGTAACACCCTCTAAAAAATATATTAGGCTAAGAAAGCAGTTTTACTCTTCTTAATTATTTTCTCTCTTTTCTTCTATGTTATTTATACTTGATCATCAATTACTATCATGAGTTCCGTTGCTTCCCCAAGTACGCATATTTTTGTTATTATTCATATATGCTATAGAACTATCTGCAATATATACTTGTATACATGAATTGTTTATAAATTCCTTCAATGACAAAATATCTTTTTAAACTTTGTACAAACTTTCCTCAACTGTATAAGAGGCTATACGCAGTTTCATTTCAACCAATGTTTGCCTACAAACACTGAAATATGGAAGCAGCGGCTTATAACTAAAATTAACTAAATAAAAGAAAAAAAGAGGAGTTTTCCGATGTGTCCCTGAACTAAAGAAACCTCATCTCTTATATATAAATATATATACAAGGTTGTCTAACTTAAAAATTTATTTAAACTTAATGAAGGTGGGACACGAAACTTAAAATTGTAAGAGTTTACATATATTTATTCTTCATTCAATAAATTATTAAAATTATATATATTTTAACACATAAACGATATTTTAGTTTATAATTAATATGAAATTGATAAAAGCAAAATACAAATTAATAAAGTAAAACAAAGTATTAATTGATAAGAATGTTATTTAACAAGTACAATTTTTTTTATTAATTGCAAAATCTAATAACAAATATATTAAAAATTACAATTCACTGAAAAATTGCTAAATCTAATAACAAATAAATTAACTACTGCAGCAAAGAAATTAAATGCTGCAGTAAAAATAGATCTGCTGCAGTAAGAAGAGACACAGATGAGTGATGAACTCTGTATATTGCATTATCGTTTGAATGTACACGATGCGTTCGTTATATACATTCTCAGATCACAAACTACCAGAAACAACTAGCTGAAACTAACTAACTAAATAACTGAACTAAAACAATAAGTAACAGAAGCTAAACTACAAGTATTTACGAATACATAGAACCTTCAGCTCAAATATTTACAGAACACTCTACAACAATTTCCTACAGAAAGCTCCACAATCTCTTTGTCGAAAAGCCTAGAGCATAAGGCATTGTTGTTTGCAAAGAAAGAAAGGAAAGAGGCAAAGGAAATTGGAAGCATAGTGATAAGAGGAGAATTGAGGCTGTAAAACGTCGGGGAGACATGCTTGGAAGCCATTGCTGATTGAAACAAGAGCAGAAAATTAACGGCAGATTAACTGAGGTTGACAAAAGGGATTCTTTTCCATGTATTTATAAAGTATAGGGACTATATTACATTAAAATAAAGTATAAAAAGCAAATTAAAAATTGGGTCAAACTATAAGGACTAAAAGTGCATTTTAATAAAAAAATTCATTAAATAAAGTTAAGAAGAGGTAGACGCACACAGGGGACTTAAACGAGAGATTCTCAATGTACTATGAATTCATATTAATTTCTCTCTAACTTTATTTGATAAAGTTTTAAAGGATCCATTAAATTGTGTAGGCCATTCAATTAATCAAAAGACAATCATCATATCTATTTAAAACGCACATTTTCGTTTATCTTTATCGGCCACTTTGCTTTCTCTACCAGTGTATATTATGCTTTTTTTGGTGAGAAGGAAATTAAATTAAACAACAATAACAGTCATGTATATTATGCTTTAAGTATTTAGTTCTTAGTCGTCAGCAGAATATTCATATTTATTTATTTAATAAATAATAATACAAATATCAAGCAGTTATTCTTATATGTAATTACGTGATAACTGTGCTTAAAATAAAAATATTATGTCGATATCTTTCAAGGTGGTAATTTTGTAAGAACTCACAGTCACGGTTTATTCAGGAAGAGAAAGGAGCAAGCGGGAATTGAATTTCCATGCATCATGATCCATGATCCATTGACATCGGAAACTAGAGAAGGTGGCAATTAAGTTATAAATCTTGAACAAAACTCAATAAATCTTGAGACCCTAGCCCAGTGGTGTCGCTTAGGGGATTCGAACTATCTTTACTCTAATATATGCCACTTGTTAACAGTGCCAAACGCTTAAGCTGTTAAAAAGTTAATTTGCAACTTTGTTTATTTATAGTTTATTACAGCCACATTTGGCACGAGAAGGAGTATCAATTATTAGAATCACAAGCAGGGATGTTAAGGTCAAGGATCTTAAAACAGATCGATGCGGGCCCAATAAAGCCTATAGAAACATTAAAGTGATCCAAGTACTAATGGTGAAAGCAAAGAGAGGAAATTGAAACCATCTATATATCGAAGGTCACCATGGAATCGCAGAATTTTATAGAAACATTTAATTTTTGCACCTTCTGGCAAATGATACTCAAGCTAATATACTGTAGGTCCCGGCTTCAAGGGCACAATACATAAATTCATTTTAAAACAATGGGGGAGGCTCACGAAATTCCTCAGGTGCTAATCAGTGGTGACTACTGACTGGTGACAATGTTAAGATAACAATGCCATGCTTCTCACCAAAACGACATTGACGAGAATGTTATATATAGATATGAAGAGGAAGAAGGGCGTTACTGTCACCACTCAATAATCAAGAAGGAATCTGGTGCTTCTTCCAAGTGGCTTGGGATGCTGTTACATATTTGTAACGGTTGAGGATGAAATCCCATGCTAAATTTGGGCAAGGAATCAGAAACAGTGCAAAGCTAATGTGTTGAGAATCACTTGATTAATTATTAGAACTTTGGAGCCAAGTCTATATATACCTTTCAAATTATTCTGATTTTTATATTCTTCCTTTTGTTTATATTAAAGAAACGGGCCAGAACAAAATTTAGTTTTATCCGCAGGGCATCAAGTTCTCAAAAGTGGATGAAGGTATCAAGTTCTCTCAAATGGATCGAGTCCTCCATTTGATGATAGCACAATTTTGTTTTATATTAGACATTAACTTTAATCTTATTCTTTGTTATCTCTCATGCTTTATTCTTAATATACGGGGATCAACTTGTATTACGCAAATAAATTTTGAATGACACGCGCTACCGTTTTGGTGGCATGCATTAGTTATGGATTATATATATATAATATATGGTGTTAGAGGAATGTAATATAAGCTGTTAAATGCTCGTGATTAGTTGTGGTTAGTTATCATTAGCTGACAGTTAGTTATTTAATCAATAGTAGTTAAGATCGGTTCAACAAGTGCTCTTTCAGCAATACGCTGTGACTAATAAGTATGAAGACCTAATGCAATCAGAATATCTTCTACGTTTTTCATTCCATTGCTTTCTCTCTTCTCTCATTGCACTCTCTTTTCTCTGTCCTGTTTATTTACATATATAGGGGAGCAACTATATTTTAAAATTTCAAATGAAGACCTAATTATAGAATTTAGTGTTGGAAAGAAGGAGGAAGAAGTGTTTAGTGGAAGAGAGAATTTCTCTTAGAACTTAGATTGTATTATTTTGCTTGAACCAAATACAGGTACATGGAGTGCGTTTATAGGCATAATAGGTGACTCTTAATACCACAATATCTAAATTTTTCATGCACTATAATATTCTAAATAGTCCATGTGTAAATATATGCCTAGAAACTCTAAAAGCTCATTTAGAAATTCAAAAAAATTCATCTAGAGATTTAAAGAGACTTCTAGAAAATTAAGGAGATGTCTAGAAAATTACAAATTAATTATAATATTTATTTACTTTTCAATACTCTCTTAATTTGAAATTTTCTTGATTACTCCAAACTTTTTTCACAATCTTCAAAGATCTTCAAACTTGAAACGCTTTGTTAAATATCAGCAACTTAATTTTGATTCTTCACATACTTAAGCTTCATTTCTTAATTTGTTGGTAACATGTTATCTTATAAAATGATATTTTGTGTCCATATGCTTGTGTCGATCATGAAACACAAGTAGTTTAGCAAGTGTTTCATCATAATATCCATCACATGCTTTCGTGTATAGCTTTTAGCAAAGATCCCTACTTTGTATCTCTTCACTTTTCTTCTAGCATTCTTCTTTCTCAAGATCCATTTAACTCCAATTGCTTCATGGCCCTTGGGAAGTGTTGATAACTCCCATATGTTGTTCTTTTAAATGTATTTATCTCTTCATTCATTGCTTATCTCTACATTTTATCTTTCACACCTTCATCAAAGCTTAATGGATCACTATCCACAAAAAGACAAAAATATCATTAATGCCTCTAGAATCTTACAAATTATTGATGCTTCTTATTTTTCGTGACATTTATTTAAACTTTCTTCAAAAGATGACAATGCTTCATGAGTAATATAATATATTAGGTAAAGGTGGGGGAGTCATGTCCTGCATTGATGCCTTCGTCTCTTCATCTTCCTCTCTAAAAGGTTATATAAAATCATAGGAACTTTTCTCTTGAACTGAAAAGGCTATTCGCAGTCATTCTAATTAACTCAATGTTAGCCTATAAAGATTATTGAAACAGTCTCAAATTTAGGTCTCAAATTTAATTGCATCAAGCAAGCTCTTAAGTATCCTTCCTCTCAGCCATGTAGTACTCTTGCTGTAAATATAAGTTCGACACAGGTCTGTTCTATTGGCTTCTTGTTCTAACAAATTAATTTATCTATTAATGCATTTGATCGATGTTTTAGTTGCTATCACATAGCTTGTTATTAATATGAATTCATCTATTAAAATCTTCAAGGGATCAATATCATTCATAATTCTGCTTTCTTTAATTCAAGATCAATATCATCTGCTTTTCATAGCATGAAACATATATACTAATATAAGAATGAGCCTTTGGAGCTCTTATTTAATATAACACAAGGTAGGCTACGGAGATTAATTATTTATTACGAAATATAGGTCGCCCTCCTGGTTTGTTTTTGTGAGTACATCATGTTCATGCAATGTTACCAGATGCTTGGAAGCCACCATCACTACCAGATGCCGTGAAGCCACCGATGATGGTAGCCCCAGTGCCATGTCCCTTGAAGTTTCCACTCTGAGAAACATTCCCTGTAATGGATTGGCTTCCAGAATTGTAGTGAGAAGACCCATTAATAGGATAAGTTGGAAGAGGATTAGAAACAGGTTGCACTGGTTGGGACCCAACCCCAACTGCAATACCTGCCACTCCTGACACAAATCCTGCCATACTGAATTTGATTACAACTCACAGATTAAGATCGAGGTTGTGGTTGTTTTTGTGTAGCTAGCTCAGCTTGATGATTATCCCATATATATATATATATATATATAGTACAGAACAGATTGTGGGAGGAGGAAT
This sequence comes from Biancaea sappan, assembly GCA_037074585.1. Lineage (NCBI taxonomy): Eukaryota > Viridiplantae > Streptophyta > Magnoliopsida > Fabales > Fabaceae > Biancaea > Biancaea sappan. Next base: position 18,475,799 of record CM073497.1, on the reverse strand, counting down.
GCGTAAGATAGTGAATTAGTGATCATCGAATATGATACGCTCACCAGATTTCTTTGGGTGCTTTTTTGATAATTAAGTATATGTTAAATCAAATATCAATTAACATCTCTGGCATGCCGAATAAAAAATTCAAAATTATAATTTGAGATATCTGTTATGTCCTCATGATAATTAATTATTACTTACAATACTGTATAAGATCGAGGTTGTGTTGTGTAGCTATCTTATTATATAGGAGGCACCAGATTCATTTGGGTGCTTTTGCCAATCCACAGCGTATTGTTAAGTGCTAATAATCAGTGGGATTCTATATCAGCAAACTGTGGTGACGAGTATGGGAAACGATACCCTTTACTGATTTTGTTTCTCTGTCAACAGTATCTTTCCACGGCTTATATGAGTTAAAAAGATTAATCTCTTTTAGACTTAGTGAGCACAAAAGCTTCCTAAATTAATGTTTCTAAAGATCAAATCATTACCGTTCCTAGAGTCTAAATACAACACAATGACCAGCCATTTTCTTTATAAGGCTGTAATCTCTACACCGAATAGAGTAGTGGAGATTGTACGTTAGGAAATGGATGCATGGAAATAAATGTTACTGTTTAGCCCATGGCCCATTAATTTGACCCCTATTCATGGAATAAATGCAAAGCTAAAAGGCATACATACATTTGGGAATAATAATTAATGGATTATATTATAGTCATTATCTAGCACTTTATTTTTTAATATTATTGAGAAACGCATGAAACTTTCCTAATACATTTGTGTATCAGACATTAACTTTCATTTTACTCTTTATTATTTCTCAATTTTATACTTAATAATGTTATGATTTCCCACAAGTATCCTTCACGGAAAGCAATCATATTTACTGTCAAGCAATAAGTGTTAGTGATTGTTAGGAAATTAGTTGAATAAATCTAGAGTTTGAGCAAAATTAATTTTTAAAATTGATTTTGGGTAAACTCAGATATACATAAACATTATTTATATTTGGAAATTGTTATTGAAAAAATAATTGCAAAAAATGAATTTTGTTTTTAAATTTTATATTGAATTACTTCATGTACTTTTATTCATTTTTAGTGATTCATTAGTTAGTTATTGAATTTAAATAAACTATGGTTTATAAAGATCCTGAATTTTATCATATAAATAAGCAATTTGGATAAATGAATTGAATTAGTTATTTAATTTAGTGATTCATTAATTAGTTATTGAATTAGAGTAAACTAATCAAACTTTAAAAAAAATCACACAATTAAATTCATCCGAAATTATCTCATGCTTATAATATAATCGTTTTCTTTATATTGAATGAATTAAATTAATCTATGATTCATATTTATTTAATTTAATTTTTAATGATTCATTGATTATTTTTTCACTTAAATTTAACTACGGTTTGTAAAGAATCTAAATTTTATTATACAAATAAGCAATTTGGATAAATGAGTTTTATAAAGGATTTTTTAAAAAAAAATTACACAAATTTTTTTGTAATTTTGGGGCTTTTCTTTTGGTTAAAGACATATAAATTTTTTAAAAAAAACTACAGGGTTCTTTTTTTTTTTTTAATTATTGAATAAAGCCTAAATAACACATGCTGTCATTGCATTAAGTAAATTACTGAAAGCCTGACAAGACAATATTTACAACAAAATCAGGAAAACACAAAGGTAAAATTAGGACCACAAGTCTTCTTTGCAACCAGGTGAGTACAAGCATTCCCTTGCCGTCAAATTTGGTGCAAAGAAAAATGGGAAAAACCAGTAGAAATGGATCTATCGTCATTATCAGAGAATAATGCAGAATAAGGTTAAATGTACGAAAATTGCTAATTGTATTCCATTTCAATATTTGTGTACAGTAAGCATTACAATATATAGGCCATTCCATAACAGAAAAGAGTACACGTGTATGCAAGAGCTAAATTCTGGATAGTGCCACGACTGATATATAACAGAAATACAGAGGCAGGAAATTATGCTTTAACATATCAGAGAATAATGCAGAAAAGGTTGAATGTATGAAAATTGCTGATTGTATTCCATTTCAATATTTGTGTACAGTAAGCATTACAATATATAGGCCATTCCATAATAGAAAATAGTACACATGTATGCAAAAGAATGAAATAAGGAAAAGGTAAATACAAAAAATAATAAAGAGATAACTAAATTCTGGATAGTGCCACGATTGATAACAGAAATACAGAGGCAGGAAATTATGCTTTAACAGCCTCCCGCGACCCGAGCAGGGGTGCAACCACAGAGAGGGTCGATTGTAACTGAAGAAAACGAGGAGCAGGAAGTGGCTTAGTCAGAAGATCAGCAAGTTGGTCTTTACTTGAGACAAGCTTGAGACAAAGTAATTTGGCCGCAAGACGTTCACGAATGAAATGGTAGTCAAGAGCAATATGCTTGGTCCATGAGTGCATCACCGAGTTTGCAGCTAAATAGGAAGCTCCAAGATTGTCACAACAAAGAATAGGGGGAGATGGAAGAAAAACTCCAAGTTCACTCATTAGAGATTGAAGCCAGATAACATCAGAGGTTGCAATAGCAAGAGATTTGTATTCAGTTTCAGTGCTAGAGCGCGCAACAATCTGTTGTTCTTGAGAGCTCCAAGAGATCAAGTTTGGACCAAAATAAACTAGGTAAGCACCAGTAGAGCGACAATCATCGGTGCAGCCAGCCCAGTCAGCATCAGAGTAGGCCGTAATCTGAGAAGAAGAGAGGGCCGAAGAAGAAGCCCATGACCAGAAGTGCCACACAAATAACATAAAATGCGTTTAACAGCTTTCCAGTGAATATCCGTGGGAGAGTGCATGAATTGACAAACCTTATTAACATCGAAAGCCAAATTAGGATGTGTAAAAAGACATATTGTAGATTGCCTACAGTGCTACGATACATAGTAGGATCAGCCATAGGAATGCCATCATGTATGCTGAGCTTAGATAGAGTAGGTACCATAGGGGAGGGGACAGGTTTGGCATTAAGCATTTTTGTCTTAGCCAACAAATCAGTAATATAGCGCGGTTGAGATAAAAATAGACCAGAAGAAGAAAAACTTGCTTGAACTCCCAGAAAGTAAGACAGAGTACCCAAATGCTTAATTGGAAAAGATTGACCAAGAGATGTGATGAGATCATGCACAGCAGTGTTACTTGAACCCATTATCAATATGTCATCAACATATATTAAGGCATAAGTGGAGTGAAGAGGTGTGAACCTAATGAACAGAGATGCATCTGACCGAGAAGAATAAAAACCCAGTGAGATGAGTTGATCACCCTTCGGAGCCTGCTTCAGACCATATATAGCTTTCTGTAATTTGCAAACATAATCTGAAAAATCATGATTTTTAAAACCAGTGGGCTGCAACATATAAACATCTTCAGATAAATCCCCATGTAAGAAGGCATTTTGAACATCTAGTTGCTGAACAAACCATCCCTGGGAACAGCCAGAGAAAGAAGCAGTCGTATGGTAGTGGGATTTACCACTGGAGAAAAAGTTTCAGAATAATCCAAACTTGGTTGTTGGTGGTACCCCTTTGTAACCAAACGAGCTTTGAACAAGTCAATAGTGCCTTCATTTGACAGTTGACACGAAAAACCCATTTAGCGCCAAGGATGTTTTATGAAGGAGATGGAGGAACCAACTTCCAAGTATTGGTAGCACGGAGAGTTTCAAGTTCTACTGTCATGGCATCTCGCCATGTTGGATACTTCAGAGCTTCAATTACTGAGGTGGGAGATTCCGGAGGAGAAGGCAAAAGACCCAACATGTTGGCTCTCAGCCAGTGCGTCATTCCGTCTGGAAGAGACTTCAGATAATGGATATTATTTTGAGATCTAGTGACCATGTGGTGATGGCGTGGAGGAGGCGCTGTAGCTTGAGAAGGGGAAGAATTTGGAGATGGCAGGGAAGCCGAAGGTAAAGGTGAATGAGTTGAAAAGGATGGGGAGGAAGAAGAAGACTGACCTGATGTGGCATAAGACTATTGACGCATATGGGAGGCAGGGGAATCACATGAAGAGTGATGAGTGGGCAATGTTTGACTTGTGGCAGGAGAATGAGCTGAATCAGGTGATGAGGAAGGCAGATTAAGTTGAAAATGAGACTCTGAAGTTGTCATGGGTTGTGGCGAAGTGGGCTGCACATGGGAGGAGTTAGAAAGGCCCAAGTTTGTGGAAGAAAAGGCAGGTAAATGAGCTGACGTAGATGGATCATGACTGGGCTGAGAAGAATGATTTGAAATAGAGAAATTATTAGAAAAAGGAAAATTATCTTCACAAAAAATAACATCATTAGAGAAGTAAAAATGATTTGTAGGATGATGATAACAAATATATCCAAAGTGATGTGAGCTATATCCTAGAAAAACACAAAGAATAGAACGGGCTGAAATTTATTTTTATTGTACCCTTGAATGTGAGGCCAAGTGCATCCAAAAACACTAAGTTTAGAAAAATCAGGATGTTCGTAAAATAAGACCTCAAATGGGGATTTATGTGAAAGAATTGGAGTGGAGAGATGATTAATTAAGTAAATAGCAGTTGACATAACATAGTTCCAAAAAAATTGCGAAAGAGACATAAGGGTAAGCCCCGTTCCAACAATATGTCAATACTTATGTTCTACAATGCCATTTTCATAATGAGTATGGAAACAACTATATCGATGAAAAATATCAAAAGGTTGTAAAGTTTTATTTAAGGAACGAAATTCACCGTCCCAATAGGATTGAAGGACTTTTATTTTATAATTAAACAAGTGTTCAATGTGTAAACGAAATGAGAGAAAAGTAAATAAAATTTTAGATTTAGAGCATAAAAAAAAATCAAAATAAAGCGAAAAAAATCATCTACAAAAGTAACGTAATAACGAAAACCAGATTGAGATAAAACTAGGGCAGGTACCCAAACATCACTGTGAATTAAATACAAAGGGTGTGGCGATTAATGAGAAATAGGGGACGAGATAGACGATGACTCTTAGCAACATTACAATCAGAACAACTAAAAACAGACTTGGACGACTGAATTAGAGACTATAAGTACGGATAATTTTATTTAATATGTGAAAAGCTGGGTGACCAAGTCTTCGGTGCCATTGAAAAAGAGAAGTACGAGTGCCCATGTACGCATTTGGACTGGAAATGGAGTCAAGCTGATGGTTATTTGGTCTTCGAAGGAGGGTAGCTTTGTTACGGGAATCCTTCACAAGAAAAAAAAATTAGCATGAAATTCAAAAAATACATTATTATCTTTATAGAATTGAGAGATAGAAAGAAGATTTTTAGAAATAGAAGGAACACGTAAAAGGTAAGAGAGGCGAAAATTGCCAGAGGTAGTAGGTAAATTTTCAGCGCCAAGATGTTGAATAGGAAGCACAGAGCCATCGTCAATTTCAACAGTATCAGATCCATAATATGGCTTAGTAGATAAACTGAGATTGGAAAAATCTGAAGTCATGTGATGAGTGGCTCCTGTATCTAGATACCAAAGGTGAGAGCGAGTGCCAGTAGATGAGCAATGTGCTGCAATAGAGGAAGGTCGTGCTTCTTGATAGGACTGATTGAATCTGTGATAACAGCTTAATGCACCATGACTCAGTCACCCACACACTTGACAGACAATAGAGGGGGAGCAACCACAACCACCTCGACCAGCAAAACAGCCGCCACCACCACAACCCCCAAAGCGTCCACCACCAAAACGGCCTCCACATCTGCCATGCGTCCCCTGTTTGCACCACGACCGCCTCTGTTTGACTGAGTCATTTGAATCGCAGCTGTGTTTGCTGTGATTTCCAGCATGGATTGCATAGAATACTCTTGAAGAAGTAGACGAGACTCAAAAGTAAGAAGATGGCTGAGCAACTTGATAGAGGAGGGAGGTGGATGGCGTGTTGACAGAGATGCAACAATTAGATCAAAATTCGAACCGAGACCTGACATCAAATGAGTAACAAATTCAGTATCTGAAAATGGTTTTCCGACAACACCAAGGGAGTCAGTAAGAAAGGTAACTTTCTGATAGTACTCTGCGACAGTGTCTCCCCCTTTCTTAATAGATGCTAGTTGAGAATAGATCTATATGTGTTTAGCTTGCGTCTGACTAATGAATAGCATCTCCAGAATTTTCCAAATATCATGACTAGTTTTACACTATAGAACATGAGGGACTAGATTCTCAGAAAGAGAAGAAATCAAAACAGAGAGAATTAGTTGATCTTGGTGAAACCATTTATTATATTCAGGATTTGGATTGTTATCAGCCAAAATTTTTTGTGGGGGAGATATAGTTCCATCAACAAAGCCAAAAAGCTTCTGACCGTGAAGATAAGGTATGATTTGAGCTTTCCAAGTTAAATAATTAATCATGATTAAGTTTAACAGTAACGAAATGGGGAAGAGAATTAATAGGTGAAGAAATTTGTGATATTGTTGAAATAGAAGAAGAGAGAGGACTGGATAATGGAGAGCTATCAGCCATACTTGACATTAAAGGTCAAGCTGGCTCTGATACCATATCAAAGAATAATGAAGAAAAGGTTAAATGTACAAAAATTACTGATTGTATTCCATTTCAATATTTGTGTTCAGTAAGCATTACAATATATAGGCCATTCCATAACAGAAAAGAGTACACGTGTATGCAAGAGAGTGAAATAAGGAAAAGGTAAATACAAAAAATAATAAAGAGATAACTAAATTTTGGATAGTGCCACGATTGATAACAAAAATACAGAGGCAGGAAATTATGCTTTAACAGTCATGCACAATGCCTTCTCGAAGAGAAAATCCCTCAGCAATGGATCAACAATCAATTTGCAATCAGATGCAACACGCAGTGAGCGAAATCCATGGTATAATCTTCAAGACCCATCTTAGCGTAAGAGCCTTAACCTCATCTGCCTAAAAATTTTTATTGACTTTCTACGCAGCTAGTGACCAGCAAGGGTAGCAGGGGAAATTAACTTCATGCCAGAAATTAAAAGCGACCAACAACCACATTTATGATTATGAAGCCAAAAGCTTGAACAAGTTACAGTAACTAAAACCTAAGTTCAGTTAACAAAATCGATTATGCTCCAGCACTATATGCCTCGTTAAACATGACCAAAATGATGCCAAACCTTGGTTCAAAGAAACATAAGACTGTTGTGTGAACCTACCAATCTTTTTTTTTTTGGTAATAGGGAATTATATTAGGAAAATAAAATTTGGAATAATTGAACAAGGGGATGAAATTCAGAAGTTTCCTGAGTCACAAGAGAGTAAAGGTTTTGACAGCCTACTTCAATCTCTAGTTTTCTGATATCTAGCTCCAACGCAACCTGTAATCAGTGATGAAGTGCCCAAGCCTCAGCCAGAATAGAAAGTTCCAATTCCAATAAATTTAGTGAATCCTATTATCTATTCAACTTTCTCATTCCTTATAATGCCTCCCACTGCTATCGTATTATTTAACGCAGATCTATCTATGTTGAGTTTAAACCAATTTCAAGGAGGTTTTACCCACCATATAGCATGAGGAATGCCAGAAGGCATATTATGGTTTGTGTGAATTTGAAAATCAGAAGTATTCCAGAATTCAGCCACATGAAATAAAATGTTATTTTTAACTATATTTGAAAAGATTAAAAAAAAAAATTGTTTCGAATTAACCAAATTCCTCCAAGGGTGAAAATGAATATTATGTTCCACGGAATACCTAAGATGCTTGGGGATGCGTTTTTACCATTGGTATCCAACCAACTTAAAAATTGAGAATGGAAGGGCGAGGGGACAAGGTTGGCCACACATTTTTAACAAATTGACAGCCTCGAAGAATATGTAAATAGGTTTCAGGAGCAATATTACACAAAGGACAATTAGTAGAAAGGTTGCAGTTAATTTTTGAGAGGGTGGAATTGGTTGGAAGGCCATTATGAATTATTTTCCAGAAGAAAAAGATTTCGGTTTATGTTTCCAAATCTACTTTAAGCTTTCAAAGTCCGTCCAAAATTGTTATTATTATTTTTTTTGTGAGTTGAGGATGAAGATGTAAGCTGATTTAGATGAAAAAAATCCATCATTAGTAAGTTTCCAAATTGTTCTATCTCTAGGAAGGGGAGTTGATTGGGCTAAGGGTAGAGATTTAATTTCCCAAGTCAGTTGAGAAGGTATTCTAAAAGGGATAGTGCTGAGGTTCCAAAAATTGCCAATTTGGGAGGTTGCAAGGATGTCCTCAACTTTCCTATCAATTTCGTTCTTTGGCAGCGGACCATTTTGCAGTTTCATTTTAAGTTTTTTTTAGCCTGTAAACATTACTGAAAGAAAGAAGTCTCTTATAATTAATACTGAGTTTTAGTTTTGTCCCTAATCTTCGGGAGATTGAATGGTGATTGTTGAAACACATTAGGAAGGTCTCCAGAAATGAGAATTTTCAAATTATATTATTTACATCTTTAAGGAAGCAAACTAATTATACGCTGGCACTTTGGCTAAGTTGATCAGTTTGCATATAATGACGTGAGTCTATGCATTTTGGTTGGAGCCAACGCAGGACAGAGTAATTATTTAGCTTTCCTTCCGTTCTTCTTGTCTATAAAAAAAAAAAAAAATTAAGAATTCTGTCTTTAATATTGCTTGCAATGGTCTCAAATTTAGGTCTTCATGGTGACAGAGTAATTATTTACCTGTACTAAATGAATGGTATATCTTATCACCCACAAGCGACGGTGGTATGACCTCTTCTATGAGAATTTTATTATACTCGTGCTATTTAAAGATATCAGACAAACTAGATGAGATGGGGAAACATACTAGATTGAGAGTGGATGATAGAATTAAGTTTATATCACTATATTGAGGTGTTGTACATAGGGAATATATCTCACATTGATAAATAATGCACTAGATTTGACGTCAAACTGCTCCATTCAATAAGTTACACGTGCGTAGATCAGATTAATAAAACCACACTCTCCTCCTAACTGCTTAACTAACTGATTGTAGCTTGGTTGTCATGCTACTTCTCTTAAGTTTTGCTTTTCTCTCCCTTGTATAAAACCCCTATTACTAAAAATTTATGAAAAGCTAATATTTACTTGTGCGTATTAACAATATAGTAGAATCACAAATCACAGTGAATTTAAAACCTTGACAAGATGTAATTACGTTAACAGAGAATAAACATAAAGAAAGTTATATATTATTCATAGCCAAGTTGAAGATTACATTACTCAATTCAGCTCTTATTCATATTATAAATAGATTATTTAGAGTGATAGCAAACTGGTTAGGCTCAGCTTGAATGGATTAATGCAAGAGGCTTAGCAAATGGAGCCAGAGGCATTCAAGCCACCCTGAATGGAAGCTCCGGTGCCATGGCCCTTGAAGTTGCCGCTTTGCTGGGTGTTGCCGCCGATAGTTTGGGCACCGGAGTTTTGGTGGTGGACATACCCAGGTGCAGGAGGACAAGCAGGCGCAAGAGTAGGAGTGGGACAAGCTGGGGCAGTAGGAGGGCAAGCTGGAGGGTAGTACCCAGCCCCAGCTGCCACATTTGCAACTCCATAAGCGTAGCCGTTGCCTGCCATTGAGATTGATGGATCAAACTCTTCGAACTGTAAAGGCCTCTTTGTTTTAGTTTGGCTCAGCCGGGTATGCTTACTTGTCTATAGAGAGATGCAGTGGAAGAAGGGTGTTACTGTCACCACCACTCACCACCATATGGAGATTATTGGTGGAAGCATATTTCAATTAATTATCAGCAAGTGGCTTGAGCATGAATTCCCAATGTCGTGCGCAAGGAATCAAAATCACCTGCACAAAGGTAATCTAATGGATTGAGAATCATTGAATTATTAATTACAGACCTTGGGGGAACAAGTATATAACTTTTAGATAATTTTGATTTTAATATTCTTCTGTTTTTGTTTAAATTAAATAAAGGGGAGAAAGGACAAGCCATCCACCAAAAAAAAAAAGGACTATGGTTGTATTTGACTGTGACAACAAGTTAGCTTATTTGACTAGTTTATAAGTTTGTTTAAAAAATTTAATAAACGAGCTTATTTTAGTAACTTATAGTTTATTATGAAACGTTACTTTGAATAGCTTATAACTTATGTATTTTTCTTCCTATTTTAACCTTTAGTATTTTAATAAAACTCTAATTATACCCTTATCATATACACCCCTATCCCCAAATTGCTTTTAGACTTGCGTGGCTTGTCCAGCCTTGTTTGTGGTCATCTGTCACTGCCCATCATCGTCTATTGCTGTTCATCGCCATCCACTGCGGTTTGTTGCTGTCTGTTTGTCATCCTCTCCTCGTCATTATTGTTTTCAAACTTGTGTAGTTCCTTCTGCATTTCCGTTGGCTTCTCTATCCTTGTCTGTGGTCATCCATCACCATCCATCATTGTTCGTCATCGTCCATCACTGTCTATCACTGTCCGTCCGTCGTCCTCTCCTCTTCGTATTGCATTTTCATTCTTCAGTTCATTTTATCCTTAATTAAATATATATAATATATTTTAGAGAAAAATGCACTTTACCTCAATGAAGTTTGCTGCATGTGCAGAAAACCTCCATAAAGTTTAAAACTAAGCAAAAAAGCTCTATGAACTTTCATGTTGTACCAAAAATCACCTTTTAGTTAGTTGACCGTTAGTCAACTGACGTTTAATGCTGACATAAATGTTGAAGCACCACATCAGCAGATGATTTATGTGTCATATCAGCCCTCTTCCACTCTATCCTCTTATCTAATAGAATTACAACACGTTGCATATACTTAACTTTGAAGAAAAATCAAAGTAGCACATGCACAAGATTCGAACAAGAGGCTTGAATAAAAGAGGGGAAAGCTTTCCATAATCTAGCCACTGATACACATTCAATATATATTTACGAAATTTAATATATATATATATATATATATATATATAGGAACATTTGTTATTGTATGCAAAATTCAAAACAATATATACCAATTATTATATCTTATAAAACAATAACAAATCTTATAATAAGAAAATATGCTATTATTTTACATAACTCATTTTAAATTATATAAAAATTTAAAAATTTTAGTAACAAATCTTATAATATAAATTTAATTATTGTTTATACTTAATAAAAATAAAATTTATATTAAAAAATAATTATAAAAATATGCTATGCATATTAAAATTATTTTTTCATTTAAGATTTGAAAACCATATTTTTTAATAATAATTAATTTTTAATATAATTTAAAATACATTATAATATAAAATTTTAATATAAGATTTGATATTATAAAATTTAATTATTACTAAAAACTATAATATCAAATCTTATATTAAAAAATAATTTTAATATGCATAGTATATCTTTATAATTATTTTACTTAAAAAAATAACATTTATATTATAAGATTTGTTATTAAAACTTTTTTATTTTTGTATAATTTAAAATGAGCTATGTAAAATAATAGCATATTTTCTTATTATAAGATTTGTTATTGTTTTATATGATATAATAATTGGTGTATATTGTTTTGAATTTTAAATACAATAATAGAGGTTCCTATATATATATATATATATATATATTATATTTCATAAATATATGTTGAATGTGCATTAGTGGTTAGATAGTAGATAGTTATTCCTTCTTTTATCTAAGCCCAAGTTCGAATCTTGTTATGTATGCCATTGACCCTCAATTGACTAACGGTTAACTAATTAACATGTGGTTTGTGGCAAAATATGAAAGTTCATAGGAGTCTTTTGCTTAGCTATTTTTACCAAACAGAGCCTATATATATACACACACATACATACACTCACATATATATATATATATATATATATATATATTTAACTACTTTATTTTCTGCTTAATTGAAACGCTTTATCCACAATAATTTTAATTCCCAATTACACTTTTTCTTTAAGAAATAAATTTTTGTAATCAACTAACTCAATTTATTCACTTTAAATTATTCTTTTGGATACTATAATTTTATCCAATTTTTAATTTAATTCTAATAATTAAAAAATTTGTAATTCAGTTCTTATAATTTTATAATTTTTAATTTGGTCCCTTCCACTAAACTTATAACAGTTCTATTAAATTTATTTAAGAGGTTATCACTGTTTGAGTTGATACATTTTTTTTCATTGTAATTAAATTATTAGTATTTAAAAACTTATTGGACTTCTAGTCAAATTAAACCACAAAGTGTAAAACTTTTTTCATTTTTTGAATCTCTCTATTTACAATATTTAAACAAAATTTAACTTAAGTAAAGCGAATGCCGAATCATTTGTGTTGATACTGTGAATATATATTATCTTGTATAACATATTAAAGAAAAAGTAGATAAAAAAAGTGAAATGAACTTGTATATAAAACGTGCGTTGGAACTATATTAAATAACTTATATTAATTATATTAAATAATTTAAATAGTTTAAATAATGTATATTTAGAGTGCTATTTCATTGACGCTTGTCCTCTGAAAGATGCATCGGAGGTTTGGAGGGACGTCAACGTTAATCAAATGAGTTCATACTTGATATTTGAATGGATTAAAATAACTGGTGTTTCCTGTAAACAAAAGGCACAGCAAAAAGAAAAAGAAAGGAAAGGGAAAGAGTAACTTTTTTTTGGGTAAAAGGTGAAATTATATTAATACACAAAAGCTACATGTAGTAGTTCAGTTAATACAAACTTCTAACAGCATAGGTCCCGATAAACATACTACAAAGCTAAAAGTCCCACTATGGTGGATAAAAGTACATCTTGGAGGTTTTTAAGATAGCAATCCAAGACAGGTAGGAGGTTGCACAAAAGTATGGAGGCCAGATTTTTTTTTTTTTTCCCTTGCTTCTTTAGACATGGCATCAGCACAAAGGTTCCGAGATCTTTTGATTTTAGTTAATTTTTATAAGAACAGCCAAAGGGTGCTCATCAATATTTGGATTATTAAGGAGATTAAACAATTCCTGACTATCTATTTCGATTTCTGTCCTTTGAAGCTTGAGTTGCAAAACAAGTTGGAGGCCCGTAAATAGAGCCCGAGCTTCAGCTTGCAGTGGTGAACCTTTTCAAATAAATTTCAAGAAACCAGTGATCCAGTTACCATTTTCGTTTCGAATTATGCCTCCAGCCGCTATTTCATTTTCCTTCGATGATCCATCTGTGTTCAGTTTATTCCATCCCTGTTGAGGTCTAACCCAAGACAGTACACTAAAACTAGATTGCAAAGATGGAGCGTTTTCAAGAGTGGAATATGGCTTGCTGAAACAAAATTATGTCGCTTTTGATATCATTGAACTTTTAAAGGTAGGTGCTGGGAGTGTATTTTTAAAAGCCTTTCGGTTTCTTTGAAGCCATATGCTCTGATACGATATAGGAAAATCATTTGCCATGGAATGTTAAAAAAAGGATGGACAAGAGTTTGTTGAGTTTTCCTTCATCCAAGTTTTAAGTGTTTTTTCAAAGAAAAGGAGGGTTTAGGCTTATCCAGATAGGTTTGATATGGGAGCAGTCTCTCAGAGCATGACTATGTGTTTCCGGATGAGTATTACCGTAAGGGCAAAGATTGTTGTGAACGCATTTGGCTTTGAAAAGTGACATTTTTGTTGGGAGGCCTTTTTATGAGTTTGCCAAAGAAAGAGAATTTCCCGTGGGTGGCAAGGGAGAGACCATATCCAGGACAGGTATTGTTGCATTTCATGGAGGTTGGGGTCTTCGGATGTAGCATTTTTTTTTGGTTATGAGAGCCAGATAAGCTGATTTAGATGAGAAAATGCCGTTGTTAGTGAGATTCTATATTTCATTATTAGATATGGGTTGAGGACAAAGGTTAATGGGTTGTGCTAAATTTTGGTGAAAATTTTTCTTGGGGAGATTACGGCTTAGGTTGTTTAGGTGCCACTTGTAGTTACAAACATTTTTGCTGCAGGTCATGCTAACTTTCCTCTCTTCTTCCAGTCTCGGGAGCGAGCCAATGACTTTTGATTTAATGTTATCCCCCAACCAGTTGTAATATATACTAGAAGTTAGTGTTATTTCCGTCTCCTATAATTTTTCTAGTAAAGGCTTTATATTGTGGTAGAATTTTATGTATACTTCTAACTGTAAGTATTCTGTTTTTTTTTTCTTGTTAAACTAGCTCCATATTTGGATGAGATAATAGAAGAGCATATGCTATTTGGTGTTTTCTGTAATTCCCAAATAAGATCCAGGATTTGGCTTTGGTTTTGTAAATCGGTGTTCTTAATTCTGGTTCCTCCCAGTTTCTTTGGTTTAGCGACATTCATTAACATGAATAATGCTCTCACATTACACATACAAGAAAGAAGAAAACACTTATTATATGCAAACTACCAAAAGGCAAGGAAGGTAAAACAATTAAGGATGGTTAAAATGAAAAAGGATAACTAATTAACAGAAAACTACAACTAACTATGATTGTCAACTTGCATTCCAACACTCCCCCTCAAGTTAACACAAAGAAAAGATCCTTTAAGCTCAATTTAGAAATCAAGTAGATGTGTTGTTGACTTCCTAAGGCCTTTGTGAAGATATCAGCAGACTGTTCCAGAAAGCAAATGTTATGAGTAGAAATCAGACCTTCTTGAATAATAGGTTTCTTTAAGCACTACTGTCACAAAAGAGCTAGATAGGTTTGTTGCATCAAACTCCAAGTTCCTTTAATAATCATGAAATCCACACCAATTCGCATATTGTATGTGTCATACTATACAACTTCAGCTAAGGACATTGACACCATATGTTGCTTCTTTGATCTCCAAGAGATAAGAGATCCTACCAAAATAACACAATATCCAGACACTGATCTTCTGGATTCAGGGCAAGTACCCCAATCTGAATCAGAGAAAGTTGTTCTATATTATTAGAAGAAGGGAACATAATTCCTAAGACTTTTGACATACTTAACCACCCTCAATGTTGCCTCCCAATGCGATTTCTTCGATTCCTGCATAAACTGATTTAAGCTCTGTATTGAAAGTGATATCTGGTCGAGTGATGGCTAAGTATATTAGCTTCCCAATCAGTCTCCTAAATGTTGTCACATCCTCAAGCAATGTATCTTTTTTATTTATCCCCCAATGCTCATCATATAGACAGGAAGTTAATTTCACATTTTGGTCAAGGGGGTAAATGTCAGCTTTGACTCCAATAAACCAACTTTTGATATAAGGTCAAGGGCATACTTCTGTTGACTAAGAATAATCCTTTATGTGATCTGGTTATTTCAATTCCAAGGAATTACCTGACATCTCCAAGATCTCTCATTTTGAAGCAACGTTATAGAATTCCCTTCAACTCCTTAATCAGCCTCTCACTGTTACTTGTAATGAGAATGTCACCAACATACACCAAAACTATAACTTCCTTTTTTTTACCTTGGACCCTCTTGAACATGGAGTAGTCATACACTACAAAAAAAAAATTGTAATTAGTCACAGTTTTAATCATGGCTAAATGCAATAAAGCCGTGGCTAAATCATTGTTACCACGGTTGTGCATTCTGTAGCAAAATTGAGCATAGGCTTTTCTATTAGCTACTTTTTTTAAAACCGTGGTAACATATATTTGCCACGATTATAACCGTGACTATATTTAAATAGCCACGAGTACAACCATGGCAAACAGTATTAGTTTGTTTTCCAAAAATATATTTTGACAATTATTAGCCACGGTTTAACCGTGGCTAATAAATTATTTATTATTTATAAAAAATAAATTTAGTTGTTTATTTGCTATGGGTGAACCGTGGCAAATAATTAGCAATTTTTTTTAAAACAAATTAAATGTTTGTGAGCCACGGTTTAACAATTAATAGTTTTTTTTTTTTAAAAAATTAAGTGTTTTTTTATAATTAACAATTTTTTTAAAAAAAAATACACATGCTTTACTGTCTACATATTCCTGCTAGATCAATATATACTAGAATGTGTACTTGAATACATCAAAATACATTTAGTCAAACAGAGATAAACTAAACAAAAAGATCTAGCTAGTAATTGCTATATACCAAAATGTGCACTTGAATGTATCAAAATACATTTAGCCAAAAAGAGATATACTAAACAAAAATATCTATTTAGTAATTGTTGAACTCTCTACCATATATAAAACCTAAGTCTATGATACATTTGTGCTGATGGTAGACAAACTAAAACCAAATTCATCTTGCATAAATTTGTAAAGCATACTTAGCTCCTCCTTGGTCTTTTCATATCCAGCCAACTATTTTTTTAAAGCCATCACTTCACTCCTCAAATCTTCAATTTGATTTTCATTTATAGTATTGCTAGAAGCGTTACTATGCATAGAACTCGAAGTTTGTCCAGACAAACCAAAGACAGTAGAAGGAGAAACACCTATTCCAAATCCTCGAACACAACCGGAGTGTTCAGGTCCAAACACTTTTCCAATAGAATAATTTGGTTAAGCATATATTTTTGAAGGGAAAACTGAAGTAGCAGCACATTCTTGATCTTGAGTCAAATTCTCTAAAATCTTTTCCTAGTAAATGAAGAAAGAAAAAATTTAGGCCAATAACCATGAAAATTTAGGTCATATCCTAGTCAAGCTCTTGTAAGAACATTAAAGAAAAGAACGATACCAATGAAAAGAAAAAGCCAGCACAAATGTACAGTCACAACATGTCCATAGTTGTAGTTCCTAATGTGAAAGTGTCAACAAAGAAAATACTAGAACTTCCATCATAATTTATCAAATAACCTATGACTTGTTCCACTGTCCAGAAAACAAAAAAAAAATACAATAACATAATTTTCAAAGGCATGCATAGCTTTTTTTAGAATTATAATGAGTTTAAGGGTTAATTTGAAAGACAAAATGCCATTCTTCTCCACTAAAATCATTGCAATACTTAGGATATGAAGTTGATACTGTTCAAATCTCAAAGGAGCAAAAAATAGTATTGTCAAAACCCATTAAAAAAATTGAATGTTGATAATGTCTAAAAAAAATTAAATATATGAAAAATGTTGATTTGGCAGGCACAATACAACATACGACAGTTTCATTGGCTCAACCATAAGTACTCCTATTCACTTCGCCATACCTATAGTACACATTCATATAGTATACACACACACACACACACACACACACACACACACACATATATATATATTGCTAGCTAATTGGATTTTGCAACTCCTGGAATCAGAATGAAGTTAAAGAGTAATGTGTCAATGAAGGCTAGCTATGAGAATTTGAGAAAATGCATGATGATGATGATGATGTTGATATGATATTGATCAGCACATTTCTCAAAAAGGCTTAGACACTGAGTATTCAAACCCCCCTCCCCCATCTTGAAATTGCTTTAAAAATTATAGGAACAAAAGAAAAAGTTAGATGCCACAACAAAGAGCACAATACAAGAAATCCAGTAAATAAGAAAAAAATGTAAATGAAACCAGCTAGGAAACAATGGACATCATAAACCACTTACTGCCAAGGTTTTCCCTAATTCATTCACATAGCTTCCATCTCTTTTGAGTAGATTTGACAAAAGTACTTCACCTCTACATACAGGCCTCCCTAATTCTTTCACCTACATTTTGAAACATTGAAGTAAAAGGTTAAAAAATAATTAACAAAGTATGTATATAAACCAAACTTATTCAATTCAAATTACCATTTGACAGGCCTTCCTTGCATTACTCTTACTACCTCCAGCATGAGGAACTCTAAGCTTCTTTCGATTTGTAGCATTTTGCGCACTTGCATTTTGGAGATTAAAAATATAATGGTCACATCTATAGAAATTATGAAAGCAAAATAATTATTATAAAAAATTATACCTTCATCTTTTCACCATGATAATGTTGTACAAAAGTTGTCCAATTAGCACTATCTATTTCAAGAGGAGGCTTAGCAAGTAAGTCCTCTTTAGTTTTAGCAGGATAGAAGTACTTACACCTCAACTAGTATTTGTAAGCTCTCATCTTTCACTTAAAGTGCTCATAACCCATTTGTATCCAACAGCATAATCAAACAAAATATGATCCTTCACAAATTATTAAATCCACAATTAGATTAATATATAGAGTAAATATAAATTAAAAAAAATATTGAATAGGATTCATTACCTCTACACATTTCTACAAGAAGACCTTTTTAGGTTTTGGTATCCAATGGCAACTTTTAATTTGTATCGGACAAAGTGCTGGATTTTGAGCAAGTTTGCAAAGAAATCTTACAAGAAAATTGGAACCATTGTCTTCTCCATGTCCATCACCATTAAGTTCCACAATGACCTTCATATTTTAAGGCAGACGCCAAATCTCATTTGCAACCATTTTTTGAGTTGTTATTTCTTTTGTACTAGTGTCTACCCATATATAGGAGAAACCAAGTAAACACAAAACAATTGTAAAGAATATTAACTTAAATGTATATAAGAAAACAACACATAAATGTTAAATAAGAAAATGCAATCAAATGTTTATTCCTATTAACTTAATAAGCAAAGGTCCTTCCTTTTTTTCTTGTTGAGATTAAATGGTACTTGTGGAATGGATTGAATTATTCTCATCGGACCAATGGGTTGAATTATCACCAGTTACAGATTGAGTTTCAGGTTGTCTACTTTCTTCCATTGATGTTTGAGGCAGCATTGGCTGAAATATCAACATCTTGAACTTGCAAACATTGTTGATTTCGTAACTCATCTAAAAGTACTTCCCCTGAAACCTTACGCTTTCTACCTATTTTAAATCCAATACATGCACAAATCATTAGCTAACAAGCTTGAATTCATCAAAATCCATTTAACACTAATAACCAATAAAAAAAAGTTAAAATATAAAGTCACTTATATAATATGAATTCAAATTACATGACAGTTTATGAAATTAATGAGACATTATTCCCCTCTCAACATCACTACCATTACTACTGATGGTGTCATCTATAGAATTTGATTGATCTGATTCATCTTCATTAACATCTTCACTCACTAATTGCAATTCTTCAATATTTTCCAAATTTTGGTCTGGAAATGGTATGTCTCCCGTGATGGACTCTTCTAAGTGCAACAAATTTTGATCCCCCATATCATATACATCTCTAGGCTTGACATAGCAAACATAACTCCAACCTTGATCAACTGGATCATCAACGTAATATACCATTCGAGCATCAAATGCAAGAATACTAATCAAGAAAAGTTTACACTTATAATTCCAAATTCATCTATTTTGGTGCCTCTATTAGGTGTAGGATCTACCCACTCACATTTGAACATCACAACCCTGAATTTACCATAATAATCCAAGTATACAATGTCAACCAACCTCCCATGGTATGAAATATCCAATGACTTCAATTTCCCATGCTGATCAACTAAACAACTCATGGAGTTTGTAGACATCACAACACCACTATTTTGTGTCTTCATTCCTTCCTTTCTTCCCTTGGTACGAAATTTAAATCCATGTACATTGTACCCATCATATTTCTTTGCAACATTATTTAGGCCTTGTGCAATCAATTCAATTTCAGGTATAATATCTTCATCATCTTTTTTTGCAACCTATTATATTTGCATATTGTTAAAAAAATTGAATTGCATGTGCTAAAAAATTTTAAGGAAGAAATAAATCAAAACAAAACATTTTAAAAAAATTGAATTATATGATCTCTGAACCACTTGTAAAAATTTCTATGAACATATTGTTCTACATCCTTAGCTGAGGTTCTTCTACCACGACTCATCCTCTAAACCTCAAGTCTACACTTCATGTATATATAAATTATTATTTTTAATTATTCAACAAATGAAGCTATACATACTTAAGGAAAAAAATAAGGATTAGATAACTTGGGAAACTTCTGAACTAGCTCACATTGTGTTAACACATAACAATGAGCTTGTATTTTATCCAAAGGATCAATAGAAAAAAAACCTTTGAAGAACCAAAAGGCTTGCCTAATGCAGGAAACATCCTTAACAAACTAACAAACTCACTACTATTAATTGCTTCATTGTCATCATCATTGCGTTTAGGCCGATTGAACTTTGTTTCATTGTTTTCAAAATATCTAGAGCATAATGTGAGACACTCCCCTACAATATACCCTTCAGCTATAAACCCTTCAAGTGCAACTTTATTTCAAACATATGATTTTAAGTGGCCAAGGGACCTAACAAGAAATATGACACAATTAATAATGGTGATTTTCATTGACTATAACACTAACTAAATAAGTGAAAAATAATTATAGTAAATGACATGTACCTTTCGATGGGATACATCCATCTAAAATGCACTAGGCCAACAAACATTGCTTCTTCAACAAGATGGATAACTAAATGAACAATGACTGTGAAAAATGATGGAGGGAATATCATTTCCATGTGACAAAGTGTTAAAGTTATTCGTTGTTAAAGTGTTTCCAAATGTTTTATATTCAAAACTTTGCAGATAATTCTCTAAAATAATTGGACAACTCAATCAACATCAAAGTAACTTCTTTAGGAAGAGATTGTCTAAAAGCTATTGGAAGAAGATACCCCATAAGAATGTGTGAATCATGACTCTTAAGACCAGAGATATTGTGTTTTTTGCAATCAACACATCTAGAAATATTTGAAGAGTAACCATTTAGAGCTACTACACATTTAAGGAGTTTTGGAAATATATCCCTCTCTTGAGGTTTCATCTTGAAACATGCATTAGGAAACTTGGACGAATTAGGGAATGGGTGAAGTCTCTCTCTAATTCCCATTTCTTGTAAATCTTTACGTGCTTGTAGATTATCCTTTGTTTTAACTTTATCATCAAGCATTGTGAACAATACATTGTCACATATTTTTCTCTATGTGCATCATATCAAGACAATGACGAATACAATTGTGTTCCCAATAGGGTAGGTCCCAAAATATGCTTCTTTTCTTCCATTGTTCAGGACATTTGGTACTTGTACCCTCATCACGAGATTTTTTACGAGTCTCTTCAATTTGTCCTTTAAGGGTCGAACCTAATAATGGAGTAGGAGCTTTTCTAAACTCAATAGAACCATCAAAAGCAATTGAGTTATATCTATATTTATGCTCATCTGACAACCATCGACGATGTCCAATAAAACAACTTTTTCTCGCAAACTTTAACCTTTTAGATTCTGTTTCAAAATTACATGATGGACAAGCATACAATGTATATGTATTCCAACAAGAGAGATTATCATAACCTGGAAAGTCACTTATAGTCCACATCAATGCAACATGCATTCTAAAATATTCATTTTTGGAAGAATCAAAAGCCTCTACACCATCATTCCACAATTGTAATAACTCAGCAATAAGAGGTTTGTAAGTAAACATCAATTTTATTACCAGGCATCTTATGACCAGGTATTATCATTGACATGATTAGAGAGGTTTGCTTCATACATTCCCACGGAGCAGGAAGATAAATGGAGAGGAAATTAATTTTTCATGACTTAAGAGAGTATCTTTCATGAAATAAATCATCAATTTATTATTTACCCAAAACGTCACCAATTCGTTATCATTAGATTATTCTATCTCTCATATTATTTTCTTTTTAAGCATGTGTTATCATTTTCTTTTTAACACTCTTTCTACGTTAGTGTTACTTTAGCATTTAAAAGACCTATTTATTGTATAGGTTTCATACTAAAGTAGAATTTCTTTACTACATATATAGGTTTCAATGTCAGCAAACAAAATCCATAGAACTAGCTAGCAAAAAATGCAATCTAAAAGTGTAGAACATCAGGAAAAATCCATATAACCAACTAGTAAGAAATGCAAAGTAAAAGGCCAAAACATCATAAAAAATCCACAAAACTGGCTAACAAAAAATGAAAATATCCACAACTAAAGGGGCAAGAGCAAGACATTGCAAGTAAGAATATAAGTAAAAAAATATGCTTACTAACCTGAATGCAAGCAACCAAAATCTTAGGAAAACAAAGATGAGAAAGTCTAAGATAATATATATATAACAATATTTGGTGTTAATAAATATAATTGTTCTGAGTCTAATCAAATATTTCCTAACTTATGTAATTAATATCTTAGATAAACAAAAAATTAATCACCATAGCTTAACTCAAAGTTTATGTTATTTCTTAGCTTAAAATGTAAAAAAATTGTGTTTTCTAATCCCATTTAATTTTTGTTTAAAAGAAATTTGTTGAATTCT
This sequence comes from Biancaea sappan, assembly GCA_037074585.1. Taxonomy (NCBI): domain Eukaryota; kingdom Viridiplantae; phylum Streptophyta; class Magnoliopsida; order Fabales; family Fabaceae; genus Biancaea; species Biancaea sappan. The sequence continues at coordinate 18,453,556 of CM073497.1, read as the reverse complement.
AAAGTCGACAACAATGTACTTAGATTCAACATGCAAAGAAAGCCAAACATGTATTATTATAATCAACAATGGAATCTGGACACAAAAATGGAATCAATAAAACAAAAATCCAATTCATAAACCATAAGAAAAGCAAAGCATAAGTAGATTATTTACCTAGATTTGAAGGTAATGGCTCCTGTGTGTAGAATCTAGAAGGCAATTGAATGGTCACTAGTTTGATAATATAAAGATTAGTCATTTTATCAAAAGAAAAAATGATTTATTTAAAACTTAAAAAAATCCTAGTCTAACTAAAAAAACAACCCATAACTAAAAAAGAAGACATAGGGAGGAGTGAATCGATTAGAAGGTCATTCACTTAGCTAAGTAGGATTACCATTTAATTTAGCAATATAATATTGATGAATCCTCAGCATTCATATATATTCTATGGAGATTTCTATCATATTGGCATACTTTTGGCTGTCATTAGGGTTTTAACACCTAATTTTTGAATAGTTGCATACATACCTCACTCTTAGGTTAAGAAATGCAATTTTTGGGCTTCTAATCATATTCTTGTTGGGTTATTTTTGTAACTATGTTGGTGATTTTGCTTTTGCAGGTTTTTCAGCTAGGAAAATGTTGTTGAAAGATGAGAAATCCATTAACCAAGATTTAATTGAGGTGAAGAGGAACCTTGGAGAAGAAAAAGAGGCTCAAAATGAAGATTTTGCTATCACTCTCACGCCTAAGCGGGATTTTCATGCGCCTAAGCGCATAAAGCTCAACAAGGGATCCCTCTCTGCCACTTTCACGCTTAAGCGGGAAATATGCACGCTTAAGCGTGAATCTTGCAACATTGGAGGCTTCATTCTGTCCAAAATGCGCTTAAACGTGAATTATGTGCGCTTAAGCGTGTAACACTTTGCTGATCGCGCTTAAGCGGGAAAATCGTGCTCTTAAGCGCACGGACCATTTTACTTTCACGTGCAGCAAGCTTTAAAAGGCAATTTGGACTGAATTTTTAGGTCATTCTGGGTTGGAACCGAAGGGGGAGCGGCGATTTCACCTCTAGAGGCTAGGGCAACCAACTTTTGGAGAGGATTGAAGCAATTTTTCTTCCACCCAACTTGGAATCATGGAGTTTTCTCTTCTCTTATCTCATTTTCTGTATTTTGTAATGATGTGTAGCTAAACTTCTGTACTAGGATTGCTATGAACCCTAGTTTGGATTAAGTTTTGTCAATCTCTTGACTCTTGTGATTGTTTGGCCATTAATACATGTTTATTCATTCTCATTTTCTTGCTTCCATTAAACTTGATCAATTTAATGGAATGTTTGGTGGTTTTGCTGTACTTGGGAGAGGAATGTAAAACCTAGACCATAGAATGGATAGTATGAGTTCTTGAACCACAAATGAGAGGGGATAGATTCGTTAATATCATAGGAATATAGATATTAGCCTCATATAGTCAGATTAGGGTTTGTGCATTTTCGGAACCTAAGAATACATAAGGAATTATGATATTTCGGGTTGAGTTTTAGTTGGCATTCGGGAGAATCCTTCTAAGCATATTCGTATCCTAGATTAGCATGTATGGCCGGTGAGAACAAGAGGGAGAGGGATTAAAACTTGTGAAGAACGACGGGGGATTAGCAATCCTAGGATGTGTTCATCTTGTGAATTAAATTGCATTTGTCTTGTGATTCTCATTGTGCTTGTTTAGAGTTCATGCAACCTACAACTCACTCCTAACTCAACTTTACATTTTCATTTTCCTTCTATCAAGAACTATCGAAATTTGCATTGTCTAACTAATATAACTTAATTTCTCGGGTAATTAGCAAGTTAGTCCTCGTGGAAACGATTCTTTTACTTAATTTTCACTATACTACTTGCACGATTGGTACGCTTGCCGAGTCATCAACAAGTTTTTGGCGCCGTTGCCAGAGATTAATGGTTGTTGCTAATATTCATAGGAATTAAGAAGTGCTAGATTAGACCTTTGTCTATAGCTGTTTTTTGTTGTTTATTTTTCTTAGTTAGTCATCTTAGTTTTTGTGTTAATTCTGTTGTTCCTATCGTTCTTTGCTAATTAATGCCTTTCATTGCGTATGCGAGGTACCCTCAATCCTTCAGACCTTCTTTACGAACCTGAGATTGAAAGACTAGCAAGAAGAATTAGGAAGGAAGCTAAAGCCAGGAAAGCTCAAGTAAGCCAAGTTATACAAAAAGAAATGGCTGAAGACAACTTGAATCACCAGGGTGATGAGATCAATGCTGGAAATAAGGTTGTTGATGAGCCTCAAATGGGATTCAGAGCAATATGGGATTACGCTTCGCCTGTTAATGCTGGGAATGCTTCAAGTATAGTGAAGCCCGCGATTGGAGCCAACAATTTTGAGATGAAGGCTATGATGTTAAATCTGGTACAACAGAACCAGTTTGGGGGAAGTCTTATGGAGGATCCGAACAATCATATTGTGAACTTCCTTGATATTTGCGATATGGTCAAGCTGAATGGAGTTACAGATGATGTCATCCGCCTTCGATTATTCCCTTTCTCCTTAAGGGATGGTGCTAAGAATTGGTTGATGACTCTACCACCGGGGAGTATAACTACTTGGGATGAACTGCGAAGGAAATTCTTGGATAAATTCTTCCCTCCCTCCAAATCAGTAAAATTGAGAAATGAGATTACAGCATTCCTTCAACAAGATGGAGAGACATTATACAATGCTTGGGAACGATTCAAGGAGATGTTGAGGAAATGCCCGAATCATGGCATTCAAGAGTGGCAACAAATCTCAATCTTCTTCAGTGGATTGAATTATGAAACCAGGGATAAACTGGATACCGCAGCTGGCGGTGCATTGTTGGGAAAGTCAATTGAGCAAGCCAAGGACATTATTGAGACCATGGGGGCTAGTCAGAACGCTTCCATCAGAGCCAAGAGCAACTCAAAGAAAGGGATACTGGAGTTGGACAATCTTCACGCTATTTTGGCCCAGAATGAAGCCCTAACTAAAAAGGTTGAGATGTTGTGTGCTAGACAACAAAAGCCGGTGAGAGTAAATACGGTGAGTAATCTGGCACCAAGCTGTGACTTCTGTGGGGGTGCTCACATTAATGGTTGCTGTGAGGAGAATTCTACCATGGAACAGTTAAATTATATGGGTAGTCACCAGAGGAACCAGAATACCTTCTACTCAAATTCTTACCATCTGGGAAATAAAAATCATCCGAACTTCTCATGGAGCAATGATCATTGTCTCAACCCCATGGCTTCGTCATCATCTAGTAGGCCTTCTCAACCACCCGGCTTTAATAACCAGAACAGAGCCCCACCACCTCAGGTGGAAAAGAAACCCACTTTGGAAGATATGTTTATGCAATATATGGCCAAGAATGATGCCGTGATCCAGAATCAATCATCTTTAATTTAGAGCCAAAACGTGGCTATTAGAAACTTGGAGACCCAAATGGGACAATTGGCCAACGCTCTTAATAGTAGACCTCAAGGTACTCTTCCTAGTGACACTGAGACCAATCCTAGAAGAGAAGGAAATGAGCACTGTAAAGTTATTGCTTTGAGAAGTGGGAAAGAGATTCAGGGTAATCCAAAGACAGCCGAAGTTGAGAAAAGTAAAGACCGAGAAGAAGTCACTCTGGAGAAAAATGAAGTTGAGCCCCTCATTTAGCACCTGAAACCCAAAATGCAACCACAACCTCCATTTCCACAAAGATTCGAGAAGCAGAAATTGGATCATCAATTCAAGAAATTCTTGGAGGTATTTAAAAGACTCCACATCAATATGCCCTTTGCAGAAGCACTTGAACAAATGCCAAGTTATGTGAAATTCATGAAAGATATTTTGTCCAAGAAGAGAAGGCTTTGTGAATATGAAACTGTAGCACTCACTGAAGAATGTAGTGCCATCTTGGAAAACAAGCTCCCACCAAAGCTCAAAGATCCGGGAAGCTTCAATATACCTTGCACAATTAGGGATAAATTCAGTGGAAAGGCTCTCTGTGACTTGGGGGCAAGCATAAACTTAATTCCTCTGTCTATATACAAGAGGCTAGGATTGGGTGAAGCTCGACCGACTACAGTCACCTTGCAACTAGCGGATCGCACTCTTGCGTATCCTAAATGAGTTGTGGAGGATGTGTTAGTTAAGGTGGATAAGTTCATCTTCCCGGCCGACTTCATTGTCTTGGATTATGAAGAAGACCATGATGTCCCTATCATTTTGGGACGACCATTCTTAGCTACCGGGAGAACTATCATTGATGTGCAAAAAGGAGAGCTCACTATGAGGGTGCAAGAGCAAGAGGTGAAGTTTAATGTTTTTAAGGCAATAAAATATCCTAATGATCCAGAGGAGTGCTACAGAATTTCTGTAGTTGATGCTATGATGGATAGAGTGGTACAAACCACCTTTGAGAAGGTGCATTATGAAGATGCACTTGAGTCATCTCTCGTAGCTACGGAAGTGGATGAAGATGATGAAGAAGTGGTTGAGTGTGTGAACCTGTTGAATGCCACTCCTATATACCACAAACAAGTGGAGTCATTAGATTTGACCACCGAGATGGGACATGACACTAAGCCATCTATTGAAGAGCTACCTGTACTTGAGGTCAAGCCCTTGCCTCCCCATTTGAAGTATGCATATTTGGGGGAATCGTCAACCTTGCCAATCATTATGTCTTCTCTGTTGAGTTTGGAGCAAGAAGAAAAACTGTTGAGAATCCTACGGGAACATAAAAAAGCCTTGGGATGGACGATCGCCGGCATAAGAGGCATTAGTCCTTTGATTTGTATGCACAAGATAAAGCTCGAAGAAGGATATTCTCCCACTATTGAGCACCAGTGAAGATTAAACCCAGTAATGAAAGATATGGTGAAGAAGGAAATTGTAAAGTGGCTGGATGCTGGAATAATTTACCCAATTTCTGATAGTTCATGGGTGAGCCCAGTTCAATGTGTCCCCAAGAAGGGAGGCATAACTATAGTGGCTAACACTCGGAATGAATTGATACCAACTCGCACAGTCACAGGGTGGAGAATATATATGGACTATCGCAAATTAAACAAGGCTACGAGGAAGGATCACTTCCCGCTACCATTCATTGATCAGATGCTAGACAGGTTGGCTGGCCAAGAGTTCTTCTGTTTTCTTGATGGCTATTCAGGCTATAACCAGATTGCCATTGCACCAGACGATCAGGAAAAGACAACGTTCACATGTCCATATGGTACATTTGCTTTCAGGAGAATGCCATTTGGTTTGTGTAACGCACCGGCAACATTCCAGAGATGCATGATGGCAATATTTTCAGATATGGTGGAAAAATGCCTTGAAGTTTTTATGGATAATTTCTCAGTCTTTGGGACTTCATTTGATAGTTGTCTTGGCAATTTGAAACAAGTTCTAGAGCGATGTGAAGAAACCAATTTGGTGCTTAATTGGGAAAAATGCCATTTTATGGTGCAAGAAGGCATTGTACTTGGCCATAAAGTCTCCAAGAAGGGCTTGGAAGTTGATCAAGCCAAAGTTTCAACCATTGAGCAACTCTCCCCTCCGGTGTCTGTAAAAGGAGTCAGGAGCTTCCTTGGTCATGCTGGTTTCTATAGGAGATTCATAAAAGATTTCTCCAAGATTGCTAAGCCATTGTGCCATTTGCTAGAAAAAGATGCTCCGTTTTGCTTTGATGAGGAGTGTTTGGCATCATTTATGAGTTGAAAAAGAGGCTTGTTGCTGCGCCTATTATTGTTGCACCGGATTGGAAGAAACCCTTTGAATTGATGTGCGATGCAAGCGACTATGCAGTGGGGGTGGTGTTGGGTCAACGGTGCGAAAAGATCTTTCATCCCATTTATTATGCCAGCAAAACACTAGCCGATGCTCAATTGAATTATACCACCATGGAAAAAGAGTTATTAGCGGTGGTATTTGCATTTGATAAATTTCAAGCATATCTAGTGGGAACAAAAGTCACCGTGCATACTGACCATTCGGCGATCAAATATCTCATTGAGAAAAAGGACTCGAAGCCCCGGTTAATCAGATGGATTCTACTACTGCAAGAATTTGACTTGCAAATTAAAGATAGAAAGGGGAGTGAGAACCAAGTTGCTGACCACCTCTCACGCCTAAGCAATGATGCTCAAGCTGAAATGGAGCCGCAAATCAATGAGAATTTTCCTGATGAGAGGCTATTTCTAGTAGGAGACAAGCAAATGCCATGGTATGCAGACTACGCGAATTTCCTTGTGTGTGGTAGATTGCCACCAGACATAAACACCCATCAAAAGAAAAGGTTCATCCATGATGTGCAAAACTACTTTTGGGATGAGCCATTTCTCTTTCGAGTTTGTGCCGATCAGATAGTTCGTCGTTGCATTCCAGAAGAAGAGATGACAAGTGTGCTATGACATTGTCACAATTTAGACTATGCAGGTCATTATAGCAGTGTTCGAACAGCAGCTAAAGTGTTGGAAAGTGGATTATATTGGCCATCCTTGTTTAAGGATGCGAGAAAGTTTGTAGAAAATTGTGATCGATGTCAACGAAGTGGCAACATCTCAAGAAAACATGAAATGCCACTCAATAGTGTTCTTGAAGTGGAGATTTTTGATGTGTGGGGGATTGATTTCATGGGGCCGTTTCCCTCTTCCTTCTCATGCCAATACATACTGGTGGCTGTCGACTACGTCTCTAAATGGGTGGAAGCCATTCCTACCACAGTAAATGATTCAAAAGTGGTAGTAAATTTCTTGAAGAAAAATATCTTTTCTCAGTTTGGGGTGCCACGAGCTTTAATTAGCGATGGTGGAACTCATTTCTGTAACAAGTATTTGGATAGTCTTCTGACTAAATATGGTGTCAAGCACCGAGTAGCCACCCCCTATCACCCTCAAACAAGTGGTCAGGTTGAGGTCTCTAACCGAGAATTGAAGAGGATATTGGAAAAGACAGTCAATGCTTCAAGAAAAGATTGGGCAAAGAGGATAGACGATGCTTTATGGGCTTATAGAACTGCATATAAGACTCCAATTGGAACATCCCCTTTCAAGCTAGTATGGAAAAGCTTGCCATCTCCCCGTAGAGCTAGAGCACAAACCATTTTAGGCCACAAGGTTCTTAAATTTTGATATCAAGAAAGCTGGAGAAAAGAGGCTGTTGCAATTAAATGAACTTGAAGACTTCTGTCTTCAAGCTTATGAAAGCTCTAAATTGTACAAAGAGAAGGTGAAAAGATGGCATGATCGCAAAATAGTCCCCCGATCCTTTGAAGCAGGCCAACAAGTTCTTCTTTTCAACTCTAGACTCAAACTCTTTCCTGGGAAGCTGAAGTCTAGATGGTTAGGGCCTTTTGTTGTCAAAGAAGCCTTCCCATATGGAGCTGTGGAAATTTCAGATCTGGAGGGTGCTAGAAGCTTCAAAGTGAATGGCCATCGATTGAAGCACTATCTTGGTGGTGAAATTGAGCGAGAGAAGACTTCTCTACCACTCATCCAACCCGTGGCATAGGAGCTCGGGTAAAGTCCAGCTAAGGACTATAAATAAAGCGCTCTTGGGAGGCACCCCAAGCTTTCTTACACTCTTCATTTTTATTTTTGGCAATAGTTAGTTGTTTGTGTTGATTGTGTGTATGTACGGCTGTGTGATCTTTTACTGTGCTGCATAAGTTATTGTGTGAAGTTAGTTTAGTTAATAATTTGCTGTAGTGTAGTTGCTTAGCTCTGTAGCTTAATTGCATGTTTTCTGTAGCTGATCTCTCCTTGTGGTATGTTTATGATGTTCATTGCTGTTTTGAGGAGATGGAAATTTTGCTGATGTTTGGAAACATAGACTCAAATAAGTTTGGGGGATGACATTTGATGTAGTAGCCTATCTGGAGTTTTTGGAGATGTTTACATAAATGTCAATGCAGTAATGTTTGGATGAATCTCCATGTAATCCGCTTGAGAAGCTAAGTTTATTGTGTGAAGGGTATGGACCTGTTGGCTGGTGATTAAAACGTCAGTGTTGCTTAATCAGGGAAAATTTGGACTTGTTTCTGCTGAAAAGTTTGCTGTCATTCTGATGGGTTCACGCTTAAGCGTATATATCACACGCTTAAGCGTGTAAAGGCTAATTTTGAAGTTGTTCTCGGGTTCAAATGCGATTATGTGTGTTAACACCCGCTTAGGCGGGTGAGCCATGCTTTAAAAAAAAAAGAGAAGGGCTGAAGGTATCGCGCTTAAGCACGGTTTCCGCACGCTTAAGCGTGCGGTAGCGTCTTTAAAAGCCAAATTAGGGCTTTTTGCCCTAAAATTTTCTGAAACCTCTTCTCCCAAGCCCTCCCCCAGCCGCGACCAGCCCCTCCCTGCCCTCTCCAGCCACTTTCCAGCCACTCCCTTCCAATAAACCAACCATACATCCCTTCCCCATCACTATTTTGGCCATTTTCGTCGATCTCCTCCCATTTTTGGTGTCTTGAAGCTTCTCCACCGTGGGCTCTTCGCTTTTTTGCATCGGAATCATCGAGTGGGGTGCCAATCCTCCGTGTTCTTTGTGTTTTCTCCGTATTTCCTCCCATTTTGCTCTATAGGTAATGTATCTCTTCTCTTATTTGTGATTTTGGTAGGCTTAGTGATTCAAGTTCTGAAACTTAGGAAATTTTTGAAATTATAAGAACATAGGGATTATTTAGTGTTGATATATTTTGTTGTTCTTGGGATACTTTGCTGAATTTCTCACAGGAAACATATGGCATCCAAGAAGAGGTCAAGGGGTAAGGAAAAAGTTGGGTCTAGTGGTTCCCTCCCGTTTGATAATTTGAAATTTAGAACCCTAGAGCACCAAAATTGGTATAAGGACAAAGTGAGCATAAAAAAATATGTCAGGGAGAGAGCAATTGCACTTAGCCCTGGTGATTATCCTGAGATTCTTGAACAAATTGCCAAAAGAGGTTGGGACCCATATGTGTTTACGGACAAACCCACCAGTTGCTTATCAGTGGTACAAGAATTTTATGCCAATGCTAGGAGGGTCAAAGATGATGGTTTGGGGGAATATAAGACCATGGTTAGAGGTGTAGAAGTTGATTTTTCTGCTGCTACTATCAACAGACATTTTGGAATTAGAGCAGCTATTTGCCTCTATCAGCATCACATTGATGATATCCCTGCAAATCCTAAGCGGGTGCTTGACACATTGTGCAAACCTGGTGCACAATGGATTTTGGGTAAAAAGAATGCACCTCTCAAGTTACAGAGAGCTGACCTCCTTCCAGTGGCTAAAGCATGGTGTGTTTTATCTCAATCCAACCTCCTCCCGACCACCAATACTTCGGATGTCAATGTGAAAAGAGCCACTCTCATTTACTGTATTATGGAGGAAAAATTTGTGGACTTGGGCTTGTTAATCGCTAAGAACATTGAAGCCTTGGCACAGGCAAAGGTGGGAATTCTGGGTTACCCTTACCTGATAACCAAACTGTGTGCCGCTCAGAAAGTGCCCATGGAGGGGGAGACACTGCTTTCTCCTCCCAAGTCCATCACAAATGAGCTCTTGGATAAATTTGCTGCAGAAGATGCCACCACTAGCAGTGCTCCTAGACCTCCTGTTGCCCCTCAGCCCTCCTAGGTTTCTACCCAGGCTCCCACTGTCACACTTTTGTCGGTTAATCAGCGCGTCTCTGATCTTGAGGGAATGATGAAAAATATGTGGCATTATCAGCGGAGTTTTGGCAATGCATGGGCTTTACAGAATGGGATTAGCACTGAAGGTTGGGATTTATTCCAAGGTGGAGGAGCTGAAGATGAAGTAGAAGAAGGAGAGGCAGAAGAAGGAGGAGATGCAGAAGAAGCAACGAGAGCTGATGAGGAGGACGATAGCTAGGATTTATGTTTCTGTTTTTGAATTCTTGTAATTGAACTTTATTTCAGACTTGTGTTTTTGAACATTTTGTTGATTGACTAGTTCTTTTGGATTTATTGGATCAACGTCTATTTGGTTGAGACGTTGTATTTTGGCTGTTGATCTCTTTATTGTTAATGTCCAGCATTTTTGGTTATTTTAGTTATCTTTTTATGGCCCCCAAATCCCTTTTTGTTCATTTGATTTATTCTCGTCTATTCGACCATTGAGGACAATGTTCGCCTCAAGTTTGGGGGAGGATTTTGGTGATTTGTGGAGTTATGTGAATGCATTGAATTTTTTTTCTCTAGCCTTATCTAGTATTTCATTTTGTTGAGATTGGCTGGCTGGAAATTGTCTCTTGTGAAAGCCTTATGATGAATCTGCTGATTACTTGTTGCATAGGATGAAAGTCTTTTGTGAAGTCTATATTTGTGTTCAGGTTGTCCAATAAACTTTGCTTCCTTGGAGTTGTTGAAAATTTTTAAGCACAAATTAGCCAGAATTCATTTTAAGTGCATTTGTTCATAGAAAATTCTTGTAGTTTAATTAGTATGGTTATTTATCAATTTTAAGAATTCTAAAACCTATGTTTAAACTCTTTTGAAATGAAATTTCTAAATTGTGCATTGTTTGGAGAAATGATTTAGGCATTTCCTCTGTGCGATTGAGCCTTTCAAGCCATCCTTTCATTATGCTACCCATTGATCCCGATTTTGAGCTTTTAATTTTTATTAAAAAAAATTAATTTGTTAATTCTTTCTTTTACCCACTTTAGCCCCACCCTTCAAGCCTGAAAAACAATGTCTAACCCCTTTTTTCAAGAGAATAATAGCATCTATGAAGTTTGAAAAAGTGATGTTGCTTATGGAGGTGTACGAGACAAGAAAATCAAAAAATGGAAGAAGAAATGAAGTAAAAGAGTGCTCTTAAAAAAATATTAAAATAAAATTTGAAGAGCACATTGAAGTTGTCACTCTCAAGAGACATGCAAACCTATAAAGATTGAGTATGGCAACAAATTTTTATGATGATTGCATATTTTCATTTTGTGAGACATGAAAACTATGTTGATGAAAAATGCACTTTGAAGGAATAGAGAAAGAAAAAGAAAAGCATGGGACAAAAAAAAAAGTGTCATATTTATTGATGCTAAATCATAATTCTCTTGATGTTTTTATTTTTCCTTTATCCTTTATTTGGTAGCCATTGCCCAAAGCCACATTACAAGCTTTAAGTCCTTTTGATCAAAGAATGGTGCAAAGTTTAGCTTAGTGGAGAAAGAGGATAAGGACAGGCTTATGGAGTTGTCAATATTGATTGTTTCCATGCTTCTTAAACTATTTGAAGTTTTAGCTAAACACTTGCATGAAATTGAATCTTGGCTAAGGCACACACACACTTCAAGAACTTGTAAGGAAGCGTTGTTTATTTTAGAACCTGAAGGCATCTATAGACTGACGTAAATTTCATCTCCTTGCGATTTTTGGAAATTAGCGCTTGAGAGTTTAAAAGAGAGTTGAAGCCTTGCTTGTCTTGATTTATTGATTACAACATGTTTTAATTGCTTTACTCGAGGACGAGTAAAAGTTCAAGTTTGGGGGAATGATGAATCCTCAGCATTCATATATATTCTATGGAGATTTCTGTCATATTGGCATACTTTTGGCTGTCATTCGGGTTTTAACACCTAATTTTTGAATAGTTGCATACATACCTCACTCTTAGGTTAAGAAATGCAATTTTTGGGCTTCTAATCACATTCTTGTTGGGTTACTTTTGTAACTATGTTGGTGATTTTGCTTTTGCAGGTTTTTCAGCTAGGAAAATGTTGTTGAAAGATGAGAAATCCATTAACCAAGATTTAATTGAGGTGAAGAGGAACCTTGGAGAAGAAAAAGAGGCTCAAAATGAAGATTTTGCTATCACTCTCACGCCTAAGCGGGATTTTCATGCGCCTAAGCGCATAAAGCTCAACAAGGGATCCCTCTCTGCCACTTTCACGCTTAAGCAGGAAATATGCATGCTTAAGCGTGAATCTTGCAACATTGGAGGCTTCATTCTGTCCAAAATGCGCTTAAGCGTGAATTATGTGCGCTTAAGCGTGTAACACTTTGCTGATCGTGCTTAAGCGGGAAAAGCGTGCGCTTAAGCGCACGGACCATTTTACTGTCACGTGCAGCAGGCTTTAAAAGGCAATTTGGACTGAATTTTTAGGTCATTTTGGGGGAGCGGTGATTTCACCTCTGGAGGCTAGGGCAACCAACTTTTGGAGAGGATTGAAGCAATTTTTCTTCCACCCAACTTGGAATCATAGAGTTTTCTCTTTTCTTATCTCATTTTCTGTATTTTGTAATGATGTGTAGCTAAACTTCTGTACTAGGATTGCTATGAACCCTAGTTTGGATTAATTTTTGTCAATCTCTTGACTCTTGTGATTGTTTGGCCATTAATACATGTTTATTCATTCTCATTTTCTTGCTTCCATTAAACTTGATCAATTTAATGGAATGTTTGGTGGTTTTGCTGTACTTGGGAGAGGAATGTAAAACTTAGACCATAGAATAGATAGTATGAGTTCTTGAACCACAAAGGAGAGGGGATAGATTCGTTAATATCATAAGAATATAGATATTAGCCTCATATAGTCAGATTAGGGTTTGTGCATTTTCGGAACCTAAGAATACATAAGGAATTATGATATTTCGGGTTGAGTTTTAGTTGGCATTCGGGAGAATCCTTCTAAGCATATTCGTATCCTAGATTAGCATGTATGGCCGGTGAGAACAAGAGGGAGAGGGATTAAAACTTGTGAAGAACGACGGGGGATTAGCAATCCTAGGATGTGTTCATCTTGTGAATTAAATTGCATTTGTCTTGTGATTCTCATTGTGCTTGTTTAGAGTTCATGCAACCTACAACTCACTCCTAACTCAACTTTACATTTGCATTTTCCTTCTGTCAAGAACTATCGAAATTTGCATTGTCTAACTAATATAACTTAATTTCTCGGGTAATTAGCAAGTTAATCCTCGTGGAAACGTTTCTTTTACTTAATTTTCACTATACTACTTGCACGATTGGTACGCTTGTCAAGCCGTCAACAAATATAAGTTTCATTCTAACACTACAATTTATTGTCATTATTATAACCATTTTGAGATTTGTTTCCAATTTTTTCTTAATCATTGTGTGCTTAGATACTATTTCCAGTTTTTTTTTATGTGCATAGATAATTTATTTTATCTTTAAGAAATGTGCTAAACTGTTAATGGACCCCAAGTCTTAATAGAAAAAAGAAAAAAGACATTGCTAATGGACCAAACTTCAAAAATCAGACGTTGTTGCTTGAAGTTGGCTTCAAAAGGGAGCATATGGAGGTGATCTTTTTTTTTTTCTTGTTTAAAAAAGAAAAAGTTATAAGGATACCTAATCCTAAATATACTAATAAAAACTTGCTAATGGATTTGTTTCTCGGCTAATGGTCCTTTGCCCAAAAATAAAAAACTACTGGACGAAACTTCAAAAATCGGAAGTCTTTTAATGGACCCCAAGTCCTAATAGGAATAAAAAAAGAGCTTGCTAATGGGTTTTTTAACCCTAATGGGCCCAACAAAATGAGAGCTACTGGACCAAACTTCAAAAATCAGAAGTTGTTGCTTGATATTGGTTTCAAAAGGGAGCATATAGAGTTGATCTTTTTTTCTTGTTTAAAAACAAAAAGTAATAATGGACACCTAATCCTAAATATACTAATGAAAACTTGCTAATGGATTTTTTCTCCCCTAATGGTCCTTTGCCCAAAAATAAAAAGCCACTGGACCAAACTTCAGAAGTTGTTGCTTGAAAACCAAGAGTGTCACTAACATTATTAGCCCTCCTTACGTATCCATGTTAAATTACATCAGATAATTACCATTCTCATTTATGCAATTGTCACCAACATGTCCAAGAGATTATTGGCTTCTCTATAGCTTATCTAAGTAGGTGGTAAGCTACCTACCTTCAATAGTTTGTGAGCACCTAAAGTCTCAAGTGACAATCAAATTACTCTACTTTTTTTTTAAAAAAAAAATTCCACCAAATACGTCTCTAAAAATTTCACTTAGGATCTAGTGATTCTCTCAAACTAGTGTTAGAGTTCGAAACTTGGTCTATCACAAGTTGACTAACTTATATGAGATATACTTACCGATACCAAATTACTAGAATTGGTTAGATTCCACGTACCTGAAGTTCAAAATTTGAGTTACTTGCTATTTTTGTGCTTTGGAGAAAAAGGTGAATAGAAGCTTTGTTAAAGCTGTTTTTCTTTAGATATTAAATTATGATGTGGGCAAGGAGTCAAGTAACAAAGCATTAAAATTATTATTATTCAAGGTCTAATAATAGACTGAATTCCATAAAAAAATAATAGGCCTCTCAATTATAATTACAGATGCATTAGTAATTAAAACAACTACTACTCATATTATCACTTCACTGACTATTAAATCATTGTCTCTTCACTAGAGTTATTCTTAAAGTTTCTATATGTTATGGATCATAGATTAGAGCATCATTATTTACAGAGTTTGAATCAATATGTATTAAAGTTAGTTTCTTTTAACCTTTGTTTGTCAACTATGAATATTGTTATATATTTTGCTGTTTGAATGACTAAAATAGTATTATGTTTTAAGTCATGCACCTTGATTAGCCTATTCTTTTTAAGGACAATGAAAGTAGAATTAATTCCAAGGAATTACAGAACATCACCTAAGACTAAAACCAAAAACACTTGAGACCAAAACTTCCATTCTCAAATGATGGACTATAAGCACAAGAGTGAACCAAAAGCATGTTTGATTTATTATCAATTCTTTTTCTTCGATCAGCAAATTTCAAAGTATCAACCGAACTTGAAGCAGTCAAAAGTAAAGACTCATAATCCCTTATTTATAATATAATGTAAGAACTCATCCTAAACATATTTTTGACTTATTTCAATTCAAACAAGATGAGATTCAAAAAAGTCAAACTCAAATAAACACTACAGCAGAAACACTTTCAGCACCAGAATCATTGTAAAACTAAAAACATTAGCTTTACTTTCATATTGGAATCAATCATTTACAATATGTAGAAACCAAAGAACAAAATATGAGTTCCACGGAAACTAAAATTCAAAGCAACAGAGGTGTTTCTTATCCAAAACCAAATAATTATTAGTTCAAATCATCAAAATCAAATCCATATCCATATTCTCAAATCACAACCCCAAATATGCAGAATTGCCATCGCAACTTAACATTAGAATCGCCATAATACAGTTTGACTTAAACCTAAAAGGGTCCTTCATGTTATGAGACAAGTGTTTCTCAATATTATAAATTGACACTTACCTATAGTAGTGAGACTCCATGAGAGGTCATTTGCTATAAAAACCGAAAGCTGGATAAAGAAAAAAAAAAGCATTTCGTAAGAATGACATTCTTATTCTTGTAACATCTATATGCTGATTGAAATGGGATACTTACCAATATTATATATGGTTTTGATATATTCCTTATATTTGAAGTTGATCTCTGTTTCTCCTTCACTATTGACGTTCTTGCTAGAACATTATGTACAAATACAATATTTGGGGCTTCTGTGTTTTAGAAGTGGGATTGGGGTCAAGAAATTAAAATTCCTCTTCTATTAGAAATAAGAACATAGATATGAAGGGAGAAAACATAGAGGAAGATGAATGGAAATAGCTAAGTGTGCATAATGTAGTTGAATGAAGATGGGTATCACCTTGTGACTCTGAAACACAGAAAGCACAGCCGAAGATCGATGGCCTTGCACCAGTCGTCTCTCAGCCAAAAGAAGAGGGCAACACAGAGGGACGGAATATAGAGAGGGCAACACATGAGGGTCTACTGCAAAAAAGAAGAGGAAATTGAATGACTGAGAAAGCGTGCGAAACCTAATCAGAAAATTAAAAAAAAAAAAGGGAGGGAGATTAGAAAACATTATTGGAGGGGGAGAAAAGAAAACTGGCGCCCTTTTTTCCCACGATTATCTCACATTTAGCCACGTATAATAATAATGTGGCAAGATGTCTATTTAGGCTGGATTTTGCCACAGTTTTGGTAATCATGGCTAACAAACCGTGGCTAATGACTAGTTTTTTTGGAGTGATATTTGCTTTTCTTTAATTCCATTAGAGACAAAAGCTTCTATTAGCTTTAAATTGCATTGTCATGAGGCTTGCTTTATGCCATAAAGAGCCTTATGCAACGACATACTTTACTCTTCCCTTATTTTCCAAACCCAGGAGGAAGATGTAGACTTCTTCATGCAAATCTCTTTGGAGGAATGTGTTATGAATGTCAAGTTGATAAACTAGCCATGAAAAAGCAACGACAAGGGCAAGGATGGTCCTTATAGTGACCAATTAGGCAATGGGAGAAAAGGTCTTAGTATAGTCCTCTCCTTTGTGTCTGACTATAACCTTTACCCACTAACCAAGCATTAAAATGTTCAATTTCACTATCTGACTTGTACTTGACTTTGTATAACCCTACAACCAATAGCTTCTTTTCAAGAGGCAAATTGACCAATTCCTAGGTACCATTACTTTCCAAAGATGTTATTCTCCTTTCATGGTTTCTACCTAACACTTGTGTTTTATAACTTCAATAAAGGTGGTTTGATTCTATTACCTTTAAAACAAAATTAACAAAGGACTTATATTGACCAGATATTTGCAAGTAATTAACATAATTATTGATAGAATAATGAATGGTAGTAACATAATCTCGTAACCATGTAACACACTTTGACACCCTTGATGCCCTTCTAGTAGCATCATTTCACGCCACTAAGGATTTTGAACTGCCTAGATTTAAGTTTTGTGGCAATTTTACAATATAGTGATCATCTTGTCGTATCTCTCACGGAGCCTATGTTTCTCATCACTAATTAGTTGTTTGTAGTCTAAATTACACTAATTATAGATTAATTACACACAAGGAGTGTTAACGGAATTAAATAACATATAACTTAACAGAACAATAAACAATATAACAATAATAACACAATAACATAGCATGCAACCAATCATAGGTTCCTTGGAAATATAGCTATTATACTCCTCTTTAAATTGGTTTCCAATTGTATCCTGTCAGTTAGTTTTATATGCTAATGTTTCCAAAAAACCTCCTAGAAAAAGATTCCACTCAAATTATGGCCAGGAAGAACTTTGCTAATCCATAACCTAATAAAATATGATTAAGTCCTAACCAACATCTTGTAAAACAATTGCATTCAAACGAAATCATTTCTATTATATTTTCCATACCAATCAATTCTAACAAGATTAAACCTCATATTAAAACTCTTAAACTAGTAATTACATCCATACAAGTTTAACCAAAATAAATATGAATCTAACAGCACAAGGCAACAATAGGACATAAATGAAACAAAAACAACAGGAAAAACTTATCTAATTGCTCTAAGAATTCATGCTACAATCTCTAATTCACCATATGACTGATTACATAAGAGTTCTAGCCTTCCATGGAGGCCAAAATGTGAAAATACAAAGAGGGAAAATACAGATAAAATAATCTGCAAAAATCTATAGAGAAGTGGAAGAAGGGTCTTCAATAGTGTAAAATGGAGGTCTGATGCTCTTTTAATCAGATGCCCAAGGAGAATTTGACTTTCGGCTTTAGTCATTTTCACCATTCTGATTATGCATCAGTGTGGCATTGATTCAGAGTAGTCTTGCATCATTTGGGAGGTGGTAGCACTGTCTTTTCTGCTGCACAATTCTATTATGTAAATTTTCTATTTCAGGATAGGTTTGGATTGCAAAAAAGGCTTAATGCATGCTGTTTTGGTTGGGTTGCAGTCAAGGGTGGGTCAACATGTCCAAGTCAATAAACATGTCATTAGAATATACCCAGTCAGCTTTCACATCAACATTTTCATCCATGTCATCAAATTAACTCTCTAATGAATTAATTCTACAAGATTAGCACATAGATTAATTGGGTCTTTAATTAATCATGTTTTAATAATCTAAAATTAGAACATATTAATTCCATAATCAACTTAGACCCAATAAATTTTAAGCTATTATAAAATTAGAGAGTTAATTTCTCATAATTAAATTGCAATAAGATTAAGATAAGGACTAAAATAAATGTAAAAATGCTAGATGATATCGAGCATTTTTATACCCACTATAGTCCATAATTTATTCTTCTTGCCACTTTAATCTTATCTCCAATTTTACTATGTTTTGAGATTTATTAGGTATAAATTAATTATAAA
Source organism: Biancaea sappan (assembly GCA_037074585.1). Classification (NCBI taxonomy): domain Eukaryota; kingdom Viridiplantae; phylum Streptophyta; class Magnoliopsida; order Fabales; family Fabaceae; genus Biancaea; species Biancaea sappan. Next base: position 18,435,342 of record CM073497.1, on the reverse strand, counting down.
TTGAATATGTCTCAATTTTATATTTTTAAAGCATGATTTATTAAATACCCAATTTATTCTATGTGAAAATGTTGTAGATTTAAAATTATTGGCGGAATTTGACTGACGCGGCATTTCCAGAATGAGGTGGACACTGATTGGGCATAATTTGATGAGCACTGACTGATTTGCTGTCATGTGGGTCCCACAGATTTGACTTGGACAAAACAGCATGCATGCATTTTATTCAGACTAGAACTTGCATAAAAAAATAAAAAAAAATTCGCAGGTCAACCCTTGGTGCAGAAAATCAAATTTGGAAGCTTCCTTTCTCATCATTTTGTTGTGCACTTCTGCTCTCTTTTTGCTGCACAGTTTCAACAAGAGAAAGAGACCTCTTTGAAGCTGATTTCGTCCTCTCCAATGGGTTGAACATAAAGAATGCATTCTAAAGGCATTTTGGTTGTTGAAGACCTCTCCTATCTTCTTCCATACATCATATTCATAATTTAGGTTTTCTGTTGTATTTTCCTTTCTTCTTATTTTCATTTTGGTCCCATGGAGGGCTAAAACACTGTGTAATCAATCAATGGTGGAACAAGAATATTTAATATGAATTGCTTGGTCAAATAAGTATCCCTAATTTAATCTATTTCATTTTAGTCCCTAATTTGCCTCACTACAACAATCAATCAGGAAATTTCTGACTAAAACCTAGGGAAAGAAATTTCAACTGATATACTTATATTTTCCTACTGAAATGGTGTAGGAATCATTATTTGTCCAATTTTTAGAAATTCTGATTATGTTTTCCTACTGAAATGTTTAAGAATTATTATTTGTCCAAGTCATCTACTCACAATATCTTACCTACTGATACCAGTATCTTACAGTGACTAAAAATCAGTAGGAATTATTTAGTTAAACCTATATGTAATTTTAAATATGTTGAAACTGAAAATCAGTAGGAATTATTTAGTTAAACATATATATATAATTTTAAATATGGTGAAATTAATGTTATTTGTTTTGTTTAAAATTATTTAGTTACTATGAAACATACTCAAATTTAATTTTTTATAAAATTATTTACATATATATAATTTTAGGAAACTCTAAAAACATTTAAAATAATAAATAAAATATATAAAAAATATTAAGAAAAAATACAGACCAAAAAGGCGCGACTACATAGGGGAAAACTCCCTGCACCATATAATATATATGATGCAGGTATGGCGCAGGGAAAAGCCCCCTGTGCTATAGTATAGTCTGACTCTCTTATTTTTAAATTTTTATAATACTTTTTATATATTTTATTTATTATTTTTAACTTATTCTTATTATATTTTTTTAAAAAATAGTCCCTTAATTTTTTTTAATTAGTCAAATCAATTTTGTAATTGGATAAGTAAAAAAATAATTAAATAAAATTATTTTCAAAAGAAGTAAAACTAGACTCCTCAAATATAAAAGTTTATTATAACACAATTTTCACAATAAACATTTCATGATATAAGTCATTGAATGTGATAAAAAATTTAAATTTATGTTAAATGACTAAAAATCAGTAGCAATTATTTAGTTAAACGTACATGTAATTTTAAATATGTTGAAATTAATGTTGTTTGTTTTATTTGAAATTATTTAGTTACTATGAGAATACTCGAATTTAATTTTTTTTATTAAATTATTTACACACACACATACATATATAATTTTATAGAGGCTCTAAAAAAATTTAAAAATAATAAATATAAAATATAAAAAATATTATTAAAAAATGCAGACTGGAGAGGTGCAATTGCATAGGAACAACTCCTTACATCATATATATATATATATATATATATATGGCACCAGGGGAAGCCCTCTGCACCAAATGTTGTGCCATAGTGCAGTCTGCCTCTCCTGTTTGTATTTTTTTATAATATTTGTTCATATATTTTATTTATTATTTTTAATTTATTCTTATTATATTTTTTTAAAAAATAGTCCCTTAATTTTTTTAATTAGCCAAATCAATTTTGTAATTAGATATGTTAAAAAAATTAAACTAAAATTATTTTTAAAAATTAAAACTAGACTCGACAATATAAAAATTTTTTATAACACAATTTTCACAACGAACATTTCATGATATAAGTCATTTAGTGTGACAAAAAAATTTAAATCTATAAGTTCTTGAGAAAAATTGATGTTTTGCATCTTAATTATATTATTATGTTTGGATGATATTATTTATGACTTTATGAATATTTATGACTTTATGTTTGAATTATTATGAATGTTTATGATTTTAAAGTGTGACATTTATATATAAATAATTTATTTTACTTGTTTTTGGGTATAATTTTCAATTTATTTATTCGGTCAGCAATTGACCGTCGATTGAACCAGTGACTAGAAGCCAAGGCCAATTATTGGGCCAGTTCCAAAAACATAATATACATAAATTCTTATGTGTGAAAAAATAATGTATATCTACCAATTGACATATGTATATATACTAAAAAAATTTAGAAAGGAATTTTTTTAGAGAGGAATTTTTTTATATAAAAAAATAAGTGTCAATCTTGCAAGAGAAAGAATTTGAAAAAAAAAAGAAGAAGCTAGTATTACTTTCTGTATTACCCTCATTTTCTTTTACTTTATCTTTTTCTTGTTCATTGTTATCGTCATCTTCATCTTCATTCTTATCTGTATCTTGCTCCTTATATTCTTCTTCATGTTCTTTTTCCCCATTTTATAATTAATCTTCTTGTACATCTTCATCTTCATTCTTATCTGTATCTTGCTCCTTATATTCTTCTTCATGTTCTTTTTCCCCATTTTATAATTAATCTTCTTGTACTGCTGCTTCTTTTTTTGTATATCTTTTTTTTTATATTGTCCTTCTTCTCTTAAATTTTCATTTAATAAATCACTATTAAGAGCAGAAACATGAGGTTGGTCATTCTGGTAAGCAACTTCAAGTCTTTCTTCATTTTCCACTAAATTTCTGCGCTTAGTTTTTATGACAACCCAATAGTTAAATTTCTCTCTTGTTCTGATTGGATAAGGAACAAAATAAACATGTATTGCTTTATATGCAAACACAAATGAATTTGTATATTCTTGTATGTTTATCTCTATAATTTCATAATCTAGATGTACCCTTATTCCACGATTCAGCACTAAATCAGGGGCTTCTCCTTGCCCCACATTAATATTAAAAAAAAAATTTGTGGCGTAGGGGCTTCCCCCTTGCACCACAATATACATTAATAAAAAAAAATTGTGGCATAGGGGGCTTCCCCCTTGCGCCACAATATATATTAATAAAAAAGAAAAATTGTGGCCCATGGGGCTTCCTCCTACACCACAATATATTGTGGTGCAAGAGGCAATGCCTTAGTTAGATTAGCTCATAGTGGATCTCACCGTCCCAGGCAATGCCTCTCAACTGTAAATTATTTAAAAGTTATTAAAAGGTGAGACCAATAATATTTTAAAAATAAATTATACAGATATATATATATATATATATATATGGTATCAATTTTGCGACTGAAATACAATAGGAATGCTACAGTAAGAATTATTTTTTAGTCACAATTTAGTAGGTGTTTAATTAGTGACTGTACATTTTACAACTATAACATTTCAATAGCAATTCAGTAGGAAATCTTTTTTTCCTAGTGCAATCCATATATTTGCGACTGCATAATTCGTAGCTATCAAGTGTTATTGTTGTAGTGTTTATAAATTTTTAAATATAAGAAATTAATCAAAAATTGAATAAATTATTAAAAAATAATTCAATTTTTTTGGTTTGTTATATATATAAAAAATCTCAACTATTGATATTATATATTTATATTCTCATTCCATTTTCATCACTTTGATAGAGAAATTCAATCCTGCCCAAATATGGGTTATCATGAGCCCAAATCTATTTTGACACTATTTTTTTTTGTCTAATTTCTTAGGAGGTGAATACTAAATAGTAAGGGTGGTCAAATCCAAACAAATCTAATTCAACCAAACCGATCAAAATCGATTTGACCAAAACTGATCACTTAATCATATGGAACATTGGATGACTTTTTGCAAAATCCATCCTATTCGATTCTGTTGTTAGATGCTATCCAAATTCATTTGAACCGAACAAATCAATTGATTAAAATTACACACACACACACACTATATTATATTTTATATTTTATAATACCATTTTCTTGATTAATTTTTGAGAGAAAAAAATAATTTTTTGAATTTTTTTTACAAAACCCAATCATCCAATCCAATCCAATCCAAACCAATTATGGTCAGTTTAGATTACATTGGATTTGGATGATTTAATTTGTTGGATTTGATTTGATTTCTTCTCATCAAATTATATCAATTTGGTTGGATAAGGGATCCAAATCAAACTTATCCAAATCAATGAACACCCCTACTAAATAGAGCTATCAAATGAGCTAGCCAACTTAACTCAGTCCAAGTCTTACAATGCCAATGAGTTTGGTTGCTAGCTATATATGAATAATGGATATTGTAAATCTTGCTCCAATTTAACATATCAAGGGCAGTTGATTTTTACAATCAATTACTCATATTTCAGGATGTTATTTTTTTAAAAAAATTTTAAACAAATAAAATCGAGATCCTGAAATCTAGACTGTTGATTATAAAAATTAACGGCCTAAATGGGTCAAGCACCCTATTTGACTTTCAAAACCAAACATAAGATTTGTTTCCGGGCATATGGGTTGACTTAATCAACGAATCTCATTTTAATACCCTAAAACTATATTCCACAATTAAACGTCTTAAAATATGCCGTTGATTGTGAATTAACGGGTTAAATAGGCCAAACACCCTGTTTAGCTTTTAAAGCCAAACAAAGAATCTGTTTCCGGGTATATGGACTGGCTTAATCGGCGAATCCCATTTTAACACCCTAAAACTATATTCTACAATTAAAAGTTTTAAAATGGATCTTAGTTATTAAGAAATGGGAAATAACTAGATGATTATGACAAAGTGATTTTAGAACTCAAGCATTATTAAGAAATGGAAAATAACCTAATTACGACCATGCGTTTTTAAAACGCAAGCAGTGATATCACTTAGAAAATTTAGATCATGTTCAAGTCATACTCCTACTACTGCAATAATATTTTTATTTATCAAATCACTTCTGCAATAATATTTACAAGAATGATAAGCAATAATTGTTGTGAAAAATGGAGTATTTCAAAAAGAGCATTTTAAATTGTTGTGAAAAAAATATCTTAGAAATATTTTTACAAAATATTCTAATTTTTAAGCTTATCAGAATAATGGATATTCTTTTTGTAGTTGTACTATTATAATAGCCTATCTCAAATTTTGATCGTTTTAAATCTTATGATTGTTTCAAAATTTTGAATTATTGTAATTAAATTTAATTAGATTGGCTGTTATAATAACTACAATGATCTCTTGAATATTCTATTATATCTCTCACATATTCCCATTATTTCTTTAGTTAGTTTTCATGAGGTTGTTACTTAAAAAACCTACAATCCTTTTTATGTGAACGGAAAGACTGACCACTGCAAATTTTCAGGCGCTATTGGTTTTTTTTTTTTATTACTCTTCTTGTTTTAGTACTTGGATTTTGTCTCAAGAGAACTGTTTTATCATAAGGAAAAATTCACCTTCAAAATTTAACTGATGTTGCGTACTATTTCTTAAGGACAATTTAAATGTCTCAATATAAAATAAGACTAAGAAAAAGAATATATGGTTGGTTAATTTCACACTTCTCAAATTTATTTGAAAAATAATAATATTTCAATATTTATATTTCTTCACCCCTTCTATTATTCAATATTCACATTATGTTCACTGTAGAATTTTAATGTAATAATCAACGGGTAAACTATAGAAAAGATATGTAACAATGTAGAACAAGAATTGATGTGTTCATTGGTTTGATCATTTTCATCAATCTATTAAATATAATCTAATTATTTAACATAAATTCAAACCGGTTCAATTCAGTCATAATCATTTTTTTAAAAAAAAATGTTCAAGAAATTTTAAAATTGAACGTTAATTTTTGTTTTAATATACCAAATTTCAATAATAAAAATAATGGCTGGATTAATTTTTAAAATTGAACATTAATTTTTTATTTTAATTTAGTTTACTTAACCCACCTTTACCCACCAATTACCAAGCAGACCCTGAGAATTATGACCTTAGGAAGGTATATGTAGTTTGAGGATGGGGCTATAACATTGGCTGGGGCATAAATTAATACCACTTTTCCATAATCATATTTTATTTTCATTTCTGACACTCTCTCTTTTTCTTTCTCCTTTTGTTCATCTTTCCAGTTTGATTCTCTCCCTCTCCTTAGGATGACGGTGACAATATAAAACTAAAAATAAATAAAACTAGGGTGATACATTTGCCTAACGTATCAACTTTATAAATTTATGTACAAATGGATCGCTTGGAAAAATAATTTTGGAATTAAGCTGTTTGAGGTAATAGTTTTAAGATACGGAGTATATGGGTAAAAAGAATACCCTTACTTAAAATTAATTTTTTATTTTGATAATTTTTTCCTTTTTTTAAGGATTACGTTTTAAGAATCTCTTGCACTTGAGTCCCTTTAAAAGATTTTAAATTTTATGCCCTAAACTCAAACTTTCAAAATGACATTTTTCTAAATTTTTTTATCTGTAAATTATGAGAAATAAAAAATTCAAAAAATTTCCCAAAACTTTTAGGATTTTTGCAAATCTCCCTTTTAGAGATTTAACCCCCAAAATTTTGAAATTTTGAAATTAGTCATTTTTACAACTTGACCCAAAATTTGTGGGAAATTTCAAATTGGCCCTTTTCTAAAATTATCTTCCAAAATTATTAAGATTTAGAAATTAGTCCCTTTTCACATTTAGTCCCCAAAACTTTTGGATTTTTCAAGTTAACCCCAACAATTTTGGAATTGCACAAAATAGTCCATTTTCTCATTTAGCCCCAAAGTCTTGTAATTTCAATTTGGTTCTTTTTCAAATTTATCCCAGAAACCCTCAAGATCATCAAATCAATTCATTTCTAAATTAACCCCAAACTTTTGAGATTTGCAATAATGATTTTTTGAAACTAACACTAAAACCTTTGGAATTTTTCAAAATGATTCTCTTTAAAATATGTGTTTAAACCCAAAACACACAGGGTTTCCAAATTGCCCCTTTCAAAAGGACTTTTAGTTCTAGGCTCTGAGATCTTTGTAAATTTACAAAAATGGTTATTGTTGTTGTTGTTATTATTATTATTTGTCTTTTTTGTTTTTCTTCCCATGTTTGGCCTCTAAATTTTCTAGAAATTGAAGAAGATAATCGAACAAGCACGGCATCTACATGTACAATAAAAGAATATAACTTGGATTTTTGTTTTAAAGTGCTTTAAGGAATAAAATTTTAAATATATTAAGTAAATATAAAAGAGTATAAAAATTGTCCAAAGAAAAAAAAAATTCCAGGCAAACCCAAAAAGGTTGCTAACCATAATACTAAAATTGATTTTTCTAAAAAAAAATAGGGCAAAAAATTCATAAAGAGGTTTAAATTAAAGAGCTTTGTAGAGAAAATAAAGAGGTAGGTAATAGGTACGTATAGATCTAATTAAGTGCCACGCACTCTTCTAAATTTCTTTCAATGCCCTATCATTACAGAAAACAATTGCGAAGAGAACACAAAGGAAAGCCTCATTTATTGATTTAGGCATCAAGCATGCATTGAAAGAATATCCAAACAATATACAAGCTAATTTGGCGTGCATTAGTGGCACTGGCATGGGCTTCCATTAAGGAGAACGAGGCAGAGATCATTTTTTCTTCTCAGAGTGGGGCCAAACCTCTCCCTCATGTCCACTTCTTCATGCTTCATCCTATTAGAAAGCTTCCAATCAAAATGGTAAAGCAAATTGGCTATTACAAGTTCTAGAACAGGTGTGGCAAAATGAGATTCCAGGGCAAATCCTCCTTCTAGTACCAAATGGGATGAACTCAAAGTTCGTGCCTTTAAAATCCACTGAGGAACCCAAAAACCTCTCAGGTTTGAATTTGTCCGGTTAGTCCCAATACGCTGGATGTCTTCTAATTGCCCAAGCGTTGATTACCACTTTTGTCTTACATGGTATCTCATACCTACAGATTTCATTGCTCTCACGATTTTCTCTTAGGAGAAGCATAATCACAGGTGGATGTAGCCTCATGGTTTCTTTGATTATTGTGGTTACATACTTCAACTGGTGAAGCTCTGACTCGTCCACATACCCTTTTCCTCCGTACACCCTTCTTACCTCTTCTTGTGCCTTCTTCATTGCCTCTGGATTTCTCATCAATTCTGACATTGCCCATTCTATTGTTGTTGCCACTATTCCAGTTCCTCCAATGAATATGTTCTGAAAAAGGAATCATGATATGATCAATTAGTTAATATATATATATATATATATATATATATATATATATATATGAGCAATTTAACTCCTGAAACTTATTGATCATGTGCATCACTGCGTCAACTGTATAAGCCATATTTAATTAATTGAAACACCATAAGGGTAACAAGACAAACCAGATGTGGTGGTAAAGTCACTTTTGTTGACCAAAAAGATAAGAAGCAATTTTGCTTCTATATTAAGTCTTTGAATAGTCAAAGATAGTGGAGAATTTAAATTTTGCTTCCTCAGTCAAAAGTGGAAGAGAATTTAAATTCTGCTTCTTTTGGTCAAAGATGGTAGAGAATTTGAATTTTGCTTCTTCACATCCCTTCCTCTATAAATACATGTCTCTTGGCTTCATTAGGGTTATCCCAAGTCTTGAAGACGAAATCCTATTTTGGGTGCAAAAGAGAGAGTTTTTTTAGAGAGAGAAAAAGTGAGAGTTCTCCTAAAATTGTCTTTCCTTTTGTTAGAGAGAGTGTATTTTCTCCTATTATAGGGGAGGGTATTGTCAATTGTTTTTTCCTTATTTTAGAGAGAAATTATTGTAATCATTTTGCATTAGTCAAATCTTTCTACAACTTGCCCAAGGTTTTTCTGCTAATTTGTTTAGGAGTTTTACACATAAAATTTGGTATTCATCATTTTTTTTTCTTACTTCTAATTCAGTTGTAATTGTGTGCCCAGTGGAAAGGAGGCATCTTTAATAATGGCAACAAAGTACGAAGTAGAGAAGTTCAAAGGGAATAATTTCTTATTATGGAAAAAGAGAATAAAAGCAGTTTTGAGAAAAGATAACTGCTTGGCGGCAATTGGAGAAAGGCCCGACGAGATCACTGACAATGGCAAGTGGAACGAGATGGATGGCAATGCTATTACTAATTTGCATCTAGCACTAGCCGATGGAGTATTGTCAAGTGTGGCGGAGAAGAAGACAGCAAAAGAGATACGGGATACTCTAACAAAATTGTACGAGGCCAAATCACTGTACAACAAAATTTTCTTGAAAAGAAACTTTACACCCTTCGGATGATGGAGTCAACTTTGGTGACTGACCACATCAACACCTTCAACACTTTATTTTCACAGCTCACAGTAATGGGGCATAACATAGAGATGGGTGAACGTGCTGAAATTCTACTTCAAAGTCTACCTGTTTCGTACGATCAACTCATCATAAACTTAACAAACAATATAGAAGTTCTAGTCTTCAATGATATTGCAGCTGTGGTTCTTGAAGAAGAAAGTTAGTGCAAGAGCAAAGAAGATAGATCAGGAGGCTCACATCAAGCTGAAGCTTTAACAATAATGAGAGGGAGATCAACGGAACGTGGTCCCAGTGGGAGTCAAAATCAGAGTAGATCAAAATCCAAAAGTAAGAAAAATGTCAATTGTCATCACTGTGGCAAGAAATGGCACTACAAAAGGGGGTGTTGGCATCTCAAGAAGAAAGAAGAAGCTAAAGAAAAAGATTCTGAGTCATTAAAAGCTCAGGGTTATTTAGCAAGCACCTCGGATGATGGTGAAATTTTATACGGTGAGGCAACAACTGCTACTGAAGGTAGAAGAAGACTCGCTGATGTCTGGCTAATGGACTCATGAGCGACGCGACATGGCATATGACTCCCTGAAGAGAATGGTTCCATCAATATGAACCTATTTCAGGTGGATCAGTGTTCATGGGAGATAATCATGCCTTGGAGATTGCAGGTGTTGGTGCCATCAAATTAAAGATGTTTGATGGTATGGTTCGTACCATCCAAGAGGTACGACATGTGAAAGGCTTAAAGAAAAATCTATTGTCTTTAGGACAATTAGATAATAGTGGGTGTAAAACTCGTATTTAAGATGGGATAAGGAAAATAGTTAAAGACGCGCTGATAATGATGAAATTAGAAAAGATAGCTGCAAATCTATACATGCTTAAAGGAGAAACACAACAAGATGGAGAAGCATCCACTACGTTGTCAAGTTCGGTAGAAGAATTAACCATGATGTGGCACCGTAAGCTTGGCCACATGTCAGAATGAGGATTGAAGATTCTTGCTGAACAAAAGCTTCTTCTAGGGCTCAAAAAGGTATCACTACCTTTTTGTGAACATTGTGTTACTAGTAAGCAACACAGATTAAAGTTCAGTTATTTTAATGCTAGAAGTAAATCTATCTTAGAACTTATCCATTCTAATATTTGGCAAGCACCAGTTTTGTCCCTAGGAGGAGTAAAATACTTTGTCTCTTTTATTGATGATTACTCTAGGAGATGTTGGGTGTATATATATAAAAAAAATAAGGCATATGTATTTCCAATTTTCAAAATATTCAAAACGCGGGTTAAGCTTGAATCTGATAAGAAGATCAAGTGTTTAAGGACAGATAATAGAGGAGAATATACCAGTAATGAATTTGATATCTTTTGTCAACAAGAAGGTATCAAAGGCAGTTCACGGTGGCATACACTCCACAACAAAATGGAGTAGTAGAGCGAATGAACAGAACCTTGTTAGAATGGAGAAGAGCAATGTTGAGAACTACGGGGATGGCTAAGTCATTTTGGGTAGAAGCAGTTAAGTCCGCCTGCTATATGATTAATCAGTCACCATCAACCACAATTGATCTAAAAACGCCAATAGAGATGTTGACTAGTAAGCCAGCTGATTGTTCTCACTTACATACATTCGGAAGTCTTGTTTACGTTATGTACAATGCCCAAGAAACATCAAAGCTGGATCCAAAATCCAGAAAATGTATTTTCTTAGGGTATGCTGATAGAGTTAAAGGGTACCGCCTGTGGGATCCCACTGCCCGCAAGGTGATAATCAGCAGAGATGTGATATTTACAGAAGATAAAGTATAAAGGAAGGAAAATGATAGCACTTCAAAAGAGAAACCAGAGACTACTACAATTCAAGTTGAAGACAGAGAGGAACAAGAAGTTTCAAATTCTTCTGAAGTAGTACAAAAACACGAAGAACAAGAGCAAGCTGAGTTTGCAACTCCACAAGTTCATCAATCAACTTGGGAGAAAAGAAAACCAGTTTGGCACTCAGAGTACATCGTGGAGGGAAATGTTGCATACTGTCTACTAATAGAGGATAGAGAGCCATCAACTTTCCATGAGGCTACAAAAAGCCAAGAAGCTTCTCTGTGGATGGCAGTAATGCAAGAAGAAATTGAAGCTCTCCATAAAAACAAGATATGGAATCTTGTTCCACTACCACAAGGAAGGAAGGCCATTGGGAATAAATGGGTTTACAAGATCAAACGAGATGGCAATGACCAAGTGGAGCGGTATCATGCTAGATTGGTGGTGAAAGGATTCGCTCAGAAAGAAGGTATAGACTTCAATGAAATATTCTCTCCTGTTGTTCGACTTACAATGGTTCGAGTAGTCTTGGCGATGTGTGCTACATTTGACTTATACTTAGAGCAGTTAGACGTTAAAATTGCATTTCTTCATGGAGAACTTGAAGAAGAGATTTACATGCTCCAACCAGAAGGTTTTGAAGAAAAAGGTAAAGAGAACTTAGTTTTTAGGTTGAACAAATCTCTATACGATCTCAAACAGGCGCCAAGATGTTGGTATAAGAGATTTGATTCCTTCATCATGAGCTTGGATACAACAGACATAATTCAGATCCTTGTGTTTACTACAAGAGATTTGGTGATGGAAATTTTATTATTTTGTTGTTGCATGTTGACGACATGTTGGTAGCAGGCCCCAACAAAGATCACATTATAGATTTAAAGGCATAATTAGCTAGGGAATTTGAAATGAAGGACTTGGGACCGGCAAACAAGATTCTAGGAATGCAAATATACCAAGAAGAGATAATAGGAAGATATGGCTCTCTCAGAAAAATTATTTGAAGAAAATCTTGCGACGCTTCAACATGCAAGATTGTATACCAATTTCTACCCTTCTTCCTATTAATTTCAAGTTATCCTAAAGTATGAGTCCTAGGAATAAAGTAGAGAGGATGGAAATGTCTCGAGTACCATACGCATTAGCAGTGGTTAGCTTAATGTTTGCTATGGTATACACAAGACCAGACATTGCACAAGCAGTGGGAGTGGTTAGTCGATATATGGTGAATCCTGGTAAAAAGCATTGGAGTACTTTGAAGAGGATCCTAAGATATGTAAAGGGTACCTCAAATGTTGCATTATGTTATGGAGAATCAGACTTTATTGTTAGAGGCTATGTTGATTCAGATTATGTAGGTGATCTTGATAAGAGCAAATCCACCTCAAGTTATGTGTTTACTCTTGCTGGAGGAGCTGTAAGCTGGGTTTCAAAATTGCATTCTATCGTGGCTACTTCTACAATAGAGGCGGAATATGTCATAGCTACACAAGCTAGCAAATAGGCAATATGGTTGCAAATGTTACTAGAGGAGCTTGGACACAAACAAGAGAAGATTACTCTATTTTGTGATAGTTAGAGCACTTTGCATCTGGCAAAGAATTCAGCATTTCATTCGAAGACAAAGCACATACGAGTTTAGTTTTATTTTGTTCGTAAGAAGGTAGAAGAAGGAAGTGTGGATATACAAAAAATTCATACTAAAGACAACCTAGCTGATATGTTAACAAAGCCAATCAACAATGAAAAATTTACTTGGTGTCGATCCTCTATTGGCCTAGCAAAAATGGAAGTAGCATGAAGATGACAAGTGTAGAAAGGATAGAAGGATTACAAAAGTGACTTTAAGTGGGAGATATGTGGTGGTAAAGCCACTTTTGTTGACCAAAAAGATAAGAAGCAATTTTGTTTCTATATTAAGTCTTTGAATAGTCAAAGATGGTGGAGAATTTGAATTTTGCTTCCTTAGTCAAAAGTGGAAGAAAATTTGAATTCTGCTTCTTTTGGTCAAAGATGGTGGAGAATTTGAATTTTGCTTCTTCACCTCCCTTCCTCTATAAATACATGTCTCTTGGCTTTATAAGGGTTATCCTAAGTCTTGAAGACAAAATCCTATTTTGGGTGCAAAAGAGAGAGAGTTTTTTCAGAGACAGAAAAAAGTGAGATTTCTCCTAAAATTGTCTTTCCTTTTGATAGAGAGAGTGTTTTTTCTCTTATTATAAGGGAGGGTATTGTCAATTGTTCTCTCCTTATTTTAGAGAGAAATTGTTGTAATCCTTTTGCATTAGTGAAATACTTCTACAATTTGCCTAAGGTTTTTCTCCTAATTTGTTTAGGAGTTTTACACATAAAATTTGGTGTTCATCATTTTTTTTACACTTCTAATTCAGTTGTAATTGTGTGCCCCGTTCCACAACGTTCTAAAACCAGAATAACAGCTTTGATGTTGTCGAGAGTGATGGGGATGTCTAGGAGGTTGTTGGCCTTTTGAATCCTCAGAAGAACATCCACCAGATCCTCCTAATCTCCCTCTTCCTTTTGCCCATCCTTAACATGGCTATCCCTCTATGCTGCTTTGTGTTTATGGTCGTTGATGATGTTTCTACACTTCAATCTTTGCATCATAAACTACTACAAAATATATTTCTACACTTCAATCTCATCATTAATATCATCAAGTCTTCTATTTTGCCCTTTTTCCTGAAATGATCAATTTTCTAAAAGTGAGATATAAAATATCTCAGAAGCTAGTCACTTTCTTAAAAACATGTAAACACATGAGGATATCATTTCAGCCATAAAAGCATAACATCACAAATATCACACTGATAACAATTAAATTTCTCTTGTTCACTATGTAGAACAAGATTTATAAATACAATTCTGTAAAAAAAAAAACTGATTATGCACAAAGATATCATAAATCATAACTAATCATACTTTTATGGAAGACTAACTACCTGATCTGATTCTCAACCTCTTAAACTTCCTTGCTCCTATTTGCTCTGTTTCTTAGTCTTCTCTCTTCTTCAAATTTTCGCCTCTTCCTCTCTCTCTCTCTCTCTTTTCTCTACTCTTCTCTCTCCATCCCATACCACAACGCACCCACACATATATATATAATTGAAAGAAAAGCAATGTCTCCTTTTCTTTCGTTCTTCCTTTTCTTTCACTATTCCCGCCTCAAATCAAACATCACTTTCTCTCTTTTATTTTTCCTTCTTTTATTTTTTTTTTCTTGGTCTCTTCATCTTCCTTTCCCTTATCCTCTCTTCTCTTTCTTCTCTTCCACCCCACCGACTCACAACACATTCATATATATATTAATTAATTATTCATTAACAACCCACATGTCTCCTTCCTCTTTTTTTTTCTTTTCTTTCTTTTCTTTCTTTTCTTTCTTTTCTTTCTCACCGCACACCTCACACACATCACTATCTCATTTTTTTCTTTTGGCTAAAACTAATAAAAGACCTCAAATCTTTTTATTCTTATTCAATTAGGTCCCTACTCAATGGATAAAAATTTTATTTATATCTCTCAAAAATTTCTTAATAACTATTTTATCCTTATTTTCTTGCTCATTTATTTATTTAGCCTCATTTTCTAAGGTAATTAAATTTGGGATATCACATTCTTCCCCCCTTAAATGAATTTTGTCCCCAAAATTCAAACTAATGCATATATACATATATAAAAATTGCAACCACAACGTGCATGAAAATATTCCAAATACAAACATCACACTTATGAACATAATCAATCTATCATTCATTTTACACAACTGCAGTATTATATTTGTTTGATTTGCGTATGATTTCTTGGGTGATCAAACCCTCAATCACTTTGCATTTGTACCGTAGATTTGCGTATGACTTCTTGGGTGATCAAACCCTCAATCACTTTGCATTTGTACTATAGATTTGCGTATGATTTCTTGGGTGATCAAACCCTCAATCACTTTGCATTTGTACTATAGATTTGCGTATGACTTTTTGGGTGATCAAACCCTCAATCACTTTGCATTTGTACTATAGATTTGCGTATGATTTCTTGGGTGATCAAATTTAGTATGGGACTCTAACCCTTTCAAACTCATGTATTAGATTCCGTAGATCTTTTCAAATTTTCATAGTCATACACTGAGTAGTATGGGACTCTAACCCTTTCAAACTCATGTATTAGATTCCGTAGATCTTTTCAAATTTTCATAGTCATACACTGAGTAGTATGGGACTCTAACCCTTTCAAACTCATGTATTAAATCTTATAGATTTTTGCTCATCAATAAACAAGTGAAAATTTATCACAGTACCATGAAATAAATTAATTTATACATACTCTTATTCCTTTGAATTTCTAAAAATATACCAATCATCATATACTGTCATCTGAAAGATTAATTGCTTAATATCCAAATAATATTATAAATGAGACTTATACTGTACTTTGACTAATAACATCAAACTAGCTTAGCAATGTTATTCACTTACCTTGACTTTTGCTCAATTTTACCTTGAATCATCCTTGAAAATGTGTAAGATAATGGAAATGCATCACAAAAGCATCCAAGGCAATCTCTTTTTTTTTTTTTTTTCTAATTTCATTTTCTTATAGAATTTAATTTCTATTATGAAACATATCTTCACTTGTTTCATAATACATCATAATCATATATACTTTCTTCTAACTCAAACTCTTCTACAGAATTAAGAGTTATTACATAAACATATATATGTTTATACTAATAACATTTCTAATCATTAATATGGCATGGAATAAAAATTTCATGTCATTTTTGTAGAATTCCATCTTCAAGAATACTTTTAGAGAGAACAAACACATGGATAATTCATATGATCATAGGAAATATAAGCTTTATCTATAATTCAATGTACACTTCACTAGATACTTAATTTTATAGAGATAAATATCTCTAATATTTTTTTTTTCTAAATTGTCACACTCAAAGTAAATTCTAATTCAACTTCAGCATACCTTTTCTTTTTATGAATTTAGGCTATAATGATTTCTTACATGTAAAATATACTGGCCAGGCATACGTTACAAATAAGACTCCATTATTTTCTTTATTCATCAAAAGATACCTCGTATGCCTTTATTCATATTTAATCAATTCTCTATATGACTTACTTTTTTTTTACTCAAATACTCTTCTAAATCTCACTTAATCATAACAAACATTCACAGCAACTCAAACACAAACATCATAAAAATAATACTTTTAACAAATCAAACAATTACATGTAAATATTTTCCTTTCCATAAGATGGCAAGATCTTTTCCTCTGATACCATTTTGTAACACCCCGACTTTTTATTTCCTTTAAGAATAATAATTTTTCTCTAAATCGGTTCACTGGATAATTTTCTGAATAATTTTTTTTCAAATAATTACAGATTTCACTATTCACGAATTTTACTATTCATATAAATAGTAACTTTGCAGAAAATTTACAAGATTCTCATTAATTATATCTGAACTTGAATACATACAAAAATAATTTACATAATATTTATTATTATCTTTACATCTTTGCATCATAAACTACTACAAAATATATTTCTACACTTCAATCTCATCATTAATATCATCAAGTCTTCTATTTTGCCATTTTTCCTGAAATGATCAATTTTCTAAAAGTGAGATATAAAATATCTCAGTAGCTAGTCACTTTCTTAAAAACATGTAAACACATGAGGATATCATTTCAGCCATAAAAGCATAACATCACAAATATCACACTGATAACAATTAAATTTCTCTTGTTCACTATGTAGAACAAGATTTATAAATACAATTCTGTAAAAAAAAAAACTGATTATGCACAA
The DNA here is from genome assembly GCA_037074585.1 of Biancaea sappan. Taxonomy (NCBI): domain Eukaryota; kingdom Viridiplantae; phylum Streptophyta; class Magnoliopsida; order Fabales; family Fabaceae; genus Biancaea; species Biancaea sappan. The sequence goes on along the minus strand of CM073497.1, from coordinate 18,418,158 downwards.
AGATATCATAAATCATAACTAATCATACTTTTATGGAAGACTAACTACCTGATCTGATTCTCAACCTCTTAAACTTCCTTGCTCCTATTTGCTCTGTTTCTTAGTCTTCTCTCTTCTTCAAATTTTCGCCTCTTCCTCTCTCTCTCTCTCTCTTTTCTCTACTCTTCTCTCTCCATCCCATACCACAACGCACCCACACATATATATATAATTGAAAGAAAAGCAATGTCTCCTTTTCTTTCGTTCTTCCTTTTCTTTCACTATTCCCGCCTCAAATCAAACATCACTTTCTCTCTTTTATTTTTCCTTCTTTTTTTTTTTTTTCTTGGTCTCTTCATCTTCCTTTCCCTTATCCTCTCTTCTCTTTCTTCTCTTCCACCCCACCGACTCACAACACATTCATATATATATTAATTAATTATTCATTAACAACCCACATGTCTCCTTCCTCTTTTTTTTTTCTTTTCTTTCTTTTCTTTCTTTTCTTTCTTTTCTTTCTCACCGCACACCTCACACACATCACTATCTCATTTTTTTCTTTTGGCTAAAACTAATAAAAGACCTCAAATCTTTTTATTCTTATTCAATTAGGTCCCTACTCAATGGATAAAAATTCTATTTATATCTCTCAAAAATTTCTTAATAACTATTTTATCCTTATTTTCTTGCTCATTTATTTATTTAGCCTCATTTTCTAAGGTAATTAAATTTGGGATATCACATTATCGGTCTTCTTTCCAAAGGCTACTCTCACAATTACATAATTTGTATAGGTTAAAAATATGCTTATTGAGGTTCACCACCGAACCTTCATGCTCAGAGATGTTCCTGACCAATCTTGACACCTCCTCTTCCCTTGTATTTATGAAGCCTTGGACGTGATGTGCAATCAAAAGCTCCAAATTACAGATTTTTCAAAGTTGCCTCTAGTAGTTTCCGTAAGGAGAGAAGGCTATGTCAGTGCTATTGTAGATGAAGACCTCGCTTGCCATGATTTTGGGTCTGTTGGTGAAGATTTGGTCATGGGTTTTCACAACCTCTTGGGCGGCTTTTGGAGAAGAGAGTACGATGAGGGAAAGCTGTCCAAGCTGAAAGTGCATGATAGGACCGTACTTGTTGGCAAGGCCTCTAAAATAACTATAGGGCTTTGAGCCTATCTGATGGAGGTTGCCTATGATAGGCAGCTTCCATGGGCCTGGGGGTAACCTTGTGGGTTTCTTAAAACTTATTGAGAGCTTGTAGATCATGAGGAGGAAGCAAAGGACTGCGAGAAGGAAAGGGTGTGATATCTGATTCCCCATGGTTATTGCAGGAAAGTGTGGGTGGTTTAATTGGGTTAGAACTACATGCAGTGTACTTTTATAGTGAACTCTTTAGTTGTATTGGTGTACGTAGCCTAGTTTTCTAATATTTATTTGATGAAAGGTATTGAGTTTCCGATATTTTATTAAAATATTTAGTTATCTTCTTATAATTCTATATATATATATATATATATAAAGAATAAGTCATTTTATTCATTTTTTTCTTAATAGCCATAATTAGTGGTGTTTAGTAAAATAATTATTGAGATATAATGTCACCTACAATAAATGTATGTTTACAGTGGATTAGGAGTTTTTTGGTATATATTAGATTTTTTTTGACACATAATAGATTAGGATTTTCTAAAGCGCAGTTATCACTTCTTGTAAAATCTCAATTATTTATCAAATGAATTAAATTAATTATTTAATTTATAACCTATAAAATTAGTTTGAAGTAAATAATTAATTTAATTTAAAAAATCTCAATTATTTATAAAATGAATAGTTATAAAGTTAGCTCATAAGAAAACAATACTCTCTCTCTCTCTCACACACACACACATAAAATTAGTTTTAAATTATATGCTTTAAAGTAAATAATTAACTTAATTTAATAAATCTCAATTATTTATAAAATGAATAGTTACAAAGTTATACCCTGCTTTCCTCCCCTTCCCCTCTCTCTCTCATCAAGGTAAATCATAAAAAATTTTAATCAAAGAATTACATTAACACTACAAAAAAAAAATAGTAGTTAAGTGGCGTTTACTTAGTGGCATTTGCTAACAAACACTGCTAAATTCAATTATAGTGGCGTTTATACCAAACACCAATATATTGTGGTGTTTAGTATCTAAACGCCATAGGTTAGTAGCATTTAGATTCTAAAAATGCCACCAGATGTTTTAAATCCCTAATCCCCAATTCAGTAGACAAAAAATGCAACTCCAATAATTTCGAAAGCCAGCCACAACGAAAGCAGGTCTTTGCATCTTCATCATTGCCTTGCCGCCACCGGTGCCTTCTATGGTGCTTCGCCAATATATCTCTGTCATTGCCTCACTGGTGGTTATTCATTATTGCCAAGCTCGCCGGTGCCTCTTCGCTTATCCCGCCATCATATAGAGTATGCTTCCCTCAATCTCACCTGAAATCCAACTTTATTTTCTATTTTCCTACCACACTATTATAGAACTTCATATGTTGCAGGCCAATCTCATTTCTACTGCAGTAAATTCCTATACCTTCCTCATTTCCTGCTTTAGTGGTCGTTGAATTTATTTGACATGAACATTGCTTGCATTCATTGTTTTGCCTTGACAAATCTATTCGTCTGTTGAGGATTCATCACCTAATTGTGGTTTAGTTTAATGGCAAAAACTGTTCCTATTTACATCATTAATTCTAGTATCTAGTTAGCACACTCTTGACTCTACTAGGATAGGATGTGTATGTATGACAGAGTTGGTCCAGATTGTCATTGAAAGGATTTGGAATCGAAACACAGTATTGTTGATTAGGACATCTTTTGGACCTTCTACTACATAAATGGTTTAGTTTTAGTCTCATAGAAAGTGGAGGAAATTTAAAGGGATAAAATAGATCATGCATCATTGAGTTTAGAAGTTGTGCAAATAAAACAAAACAATTTTCATGGCTGTCATGATGCTAATGGCTAAGTCATCTTGTTGTACATGCACTAGCAATCCTAATTAATATATAAATCTAATATAATTAAGAGAAATTAAAATGAATGACTTAATTATCATTTTTTAATAAATATAAAAAATATTAGAATTTAACTTTATTTTAAAAAACAATGTAAAAAAATTAAATTAAATGCATCACTATAGTATCACAAAACAAAATCGTGACTATAATTATCAAAAAGGCTAATTCTGTGCACTCTTTTTGTTTGGATGTTTTAGATATTTTGAATATAAAGTATTTTTGGTATAGATAGTAAAAAAGTAAATTTTTTAAAACTTGAATAAGATGTATTGAATATTTTGAACAAAGACAAATACAGATAGTACAAAATATGGGTGGGTACTAACCTGTTGCCATCCCCTTAAGCTATGGCAATTATGTGGAAGTTGTTTTCTTTATTTTTTTTATTTCTTGAAAGAAACTGTATTTTTAACTCTGTTTATGGATTGGGAGGTAAAATGTTGAGCTATAACGAATAATACAAGAATTTATTTTGAATAAGATAATCTAACAATAAAAATAAAAGAATTTTTTTTTAGGTTTCTTTATTAGAAGTTATCTAAATAAAAACTTTGGTGTTCTAAAACTTATTTTGTAGAATACTTCTGAAGCATTTGTAAGTTTGAATTTTAGCATAGCAGAAGAGATGTGAGAATGTCAGATGAACATTTAAAACTTCTATTTCTCTCCAAATTCATCCCCTTCTCTATGTTATGCATTCATTGATTTAGGTGATGGGGTGTCCCAATAATTAAACACTTCAATACATGTAACAGATCAACTTATAGCTGCCTTTGTTGAGTTTATTTTCTTGTAACAAGTTGGGGCACTTTTTTTTTGTATTGATTGTTGAATGTAAGTCTTTTTCTTTATTAATCACTTGATAGAATTTGACTCTTTCTTGCTTCCTAATCTCAAAACTAGGTGGCCATTTCTTTCTTGTTTCTATTTTGTTCCACTTATCGTGGTATGACTCATTTTATTATGCATTTTTTATTGTAATTACACATTTCAATTTTTCTTTTCTTTTTTGGTCAACACTTATGTGTATGCTGAAGTGCTAATCATGAGCTGATTTTATTTATTAAATTGCTTTCGAAATATGATTGAAATGCAATGGATTCATTGAATATATAGATAGAGTCATGTTTTATTTATGGATTTATTGAATAGAGAAAGTGCAAAATTGATACTAATGTAGACTTAGTTACATAGTTCTCTAATATTATAGGCTTAGTTATCTCATAATGTAGACTTATTTACAATATTGTTAAAAGCTTTTTGGAAAGCTTAAATTTAGTGTGGTTTAAAGTCTAAAATACTTGGCATAACTTTTGGTCCAAATATAAAGCATTAAGCTTGCCATTCCTTAATTCTTTTTTGATAGTGAAAATGTAGGCCTATACTTGGCATAACTTTTATAGGTAGTGGTCCCCTTGTTTTGATTGAGTATTAATAACACACATTTTTCATTTATTTTAATCCTCATTTTAGTCCTTATTGCCTCATTAATTTTGCCAATTCTCTAATTTTATTATATATTTTAGAATTTACTGTGTATAAATTAATTATGGAGCTAATGTTTTAATTTTATAATTTTAAGAGCTTAATTGAGAAAGACCCAATTTAATTCATATTTTTATATTCATATGCTGACTAGGATGCCACTTAAGCGCTGATGTGGAATAATTTGATGACATGGCATAACTTAGTGACTGGGTAGTTAACTGGATTTATGGGGCCTATATTCTTACATTTTGAACAAATTTGTGCGAAACAAAGCACCGAATATAGCGAGCACGGGTCAGCATATTTTAACAATCATTAATAAAGCAAATTGACGAGTTGAATTGAATCTTGTAGCCAAGTTTAAAGCTAAAGCACAAGTTGAAAGCATGAAGAGCAAGTCAAAATTTACAGCACCGAATGCCATCAACGAACACGAACAAAGGAAGCCAGTTTGAAAAAAACAAGTAGAAGTCAGCAAAAATAGCAAGTGGAGACTCCTTCCATATGCACAAATTAGAAACCAAGAATAGGAGAAGAAAGGAGCCAAAATACAAGTCATAAACAACTGGCAATCAGAACAACAAATGTGAAAAATAGATAGCACACAAATTAGACCAACAATTCAGCTTCGTCCCTTCCTTCCTGCTAATTTTAAAAAGGGTATTTCAGATCCATTTTAAGTGTGTTGGAGATCACCTTATTCCACCAATTTCATAGCTTAGTTTTTTTGTATTTTTTCCTTTCCTTTATTTTTGTTTTAGTCCCTATAAATGGCTATAACTCTTATGTAATTGGTTAAGTATGAACTGGAGAATATATCTTGAATCTTTGGATCAATATAGATAAGTTTTTTGGTTTCCAATCCTATTTCATTTTTGTTCTATAATTGTTCTTGTTCTTGTGTTTATTCTTGCTCTGATATGACTCGTTTAAATATGAGTTATGTTATATAATTTTTATCTGAGAATTTAGTTTGCTGTATTACATGTATACTATTTTGTGTATGTGTAGTGAGTTAGGATAGAAATGACATGTCAATATGCGATTGCAGAGGCATGATTCAGTTAACGTTTAAAACGAATTATATTATATTGTGATTAGTAGAGATTTCCTTGATTATGATCCTGGTATAGTTCAGTCTTGGAAGATCTTCGAGGAACTTCATTAGAAAACTGAATGGTATGATTAAATCAGAATAAACCAAGAATTGGATAATGATATATGCAAACTCTAGGGATTGAATAACTGATTACATGTTTTTGTTTATTGTGTTTTGTTCTATGTTGTTATTCTATTTTTATTAGTTTTCATGTTTTAATTATGCATTTAATCCTGTCAACAAAACCACCCTTTTGTAATCAATAGATAATTAGTGTAATTAGTGTTTGAACAATTATTAGGCAATTAGAAGCAAGGCTCTATGAGTGGATATGACCCGGAAAAATCATTATATTGCAAATTGTCCCAAAATCTAATTCTGGATGGTTCGGAAACCATAGTAGTGTGAACCAATTACATAACAAAAGGTATCTCATGGGCATTGTGAAAGCACATTGAGCTTGCTATATATAGAAAGACAAGTGGATATTTCTATGTTATGTTATTGTTGTGCTTAATTAATGTTCTATACAATGAAAATACTAAGTGAATTACATGATGTGCAACTACGTATATTTATTATTATTATTATTATTATTATTATTATTATTATTTTTACAGTGTTAGCAATTGCTTGCTCTATTGACATAATTCAAAATTTTCTATATATATATATATATGAAAAAATTATATAAGAATTTGTTTTTACCATTACTAAGAACTGATAAAATATGTATAGTTAGTTATAAAATGTATAATTAATAAAAAAAAACATTGTTTTGACTAGTTACAGAACATAATGGATAAGTCTTCGATTGCTAGACTTCAAAATACTCTTGAATATTTAGAGGGACTTAATGGGTTTTTAGATTTTGCATAATATTATTGAGGGTAAAATTATACATCCATGTCCCAAATACAAATTCAAAAAGTGGTAAGAGAAGTTGTACATAACCAGGGAAATCACAGACTGATTATGCATTTTGTTTAATGGGATTCTACCACTTTATCATTTTCTATTTTGCATATGCATAATTTTTAATTTGTCAACAAAATCCCCCCTTTGTAATTTCTATAATTGTTTTATTGTGCCTTGAACAATTAATTGGTAATAAGAAGCAAGGCTCCAAGAGTAAGAACAACCTAGGGAGATCATTATACTGCAAATTGCCATGATTCAATTCTGGGTGATTCGACAGTCATAATGGCATAAACTAAAATTTTGGTGTCGTTGTCAGGGAGCCAATTTTCTTCTTTTTACTTAATTTTTTGTTTAATTTCATTTTTACTTGATTTCAAGCTATTTTGTGTTCTTAAAAAAATTCCAGGTTCTATAATTTTCTTTGAATTTTCTTTTGTAATTATTTTCTTTCTTTTACAAATTTTATTTTTAAGTTTTTGATTTTTTTTTAAAAAAGAGTATCAGATTGAGAAGGAGAGAGAAAAGGAATAAAAAGAAAAAAATTGATTTAATATTTAAAAAAATTACCAGATTGTTTGTTGTAGTCATCTTCCTCGTCAAACTCTAGTCATCATCATGTTGTGTTCTGTCTCACCCATCTCTACCTATTTTCTGTCTCATCCGGCATAGTGGTTCTGTTCTTTGTTCTTTCTGTTGTCCTTGTTACTCAGTCTTGCTCACTTTCTCTCCTCACCGCCGAGCTCTGTTCTGTATGCCTAAAACAGAGGAATAGTTTCTAGTTTATACTCTTAAGCACCTGAACGTTTCTCTCTCACAAGCTTGATTACAGAACAAATTTGTAGGAGACAAGATAAGGGTGTGTCTCTTTCTCATGGAATAGCAGAGAAAGAGAATGGAAGGCTCTGCAGAAAAATGATCAAACGGACTATTAATTTTCAAACACACCCGACCATCATCATCATCAATTAATTTATAAATAATTTATAAATATTAATTTATTAATTTATTATATATATATATATATATATATATATATCTTAATTAATTTTTTTTGTTTTTCAAATCAGATTCATTATTAATAGTGCCAAAGAGAAAAATTTATCACAAGAAAAGTTGGTTGCAATTGGAAGAATGGGTGCTCGGATCTTTATAAGGCTCGTGATAACGGTATAAGAACACAAGATATGAAATAACAGCAAATGTTTCGAAAAGAGTTTCACGGGAAGATTGGGCATCATTTGTTAAGTAGCGAAGTGACCATGTTATTCGGTAATGATACTTTGAAACATTGTTGTTTATGTTACAGATTGTCAATATAATAATAATATGTTTTATCAAACTGTTAGGAGAAAGCTGCAAAAAATAAGGCAATTAGACACCATCAGACACTAAATTATTTTGGAAGCACTAAGATTTTGACTCGAAAAGAAGCTGTGATGGTAAACATATTTTCAAATCAATATATATCATTTTATTTCATAATTGATTGATTTTAATTCTATAGGCTGCTGAGTTTGGAAGGCCCGCCAGTAGAGTAGAACTATGGATTGCGATACACAAGAGAAAAGATGGCTCATTCATCAGTGATGAAGCCAGAGCTATTAGTGTAAGTTGTTTTCCATTTAAATTTCTGAATTAAGAGTTGATTTATTTCAATTAGATCAAATTGTTGCTATTGTTTTTATTGCACATGATAAAATTTCTAAAACTGAGCCACAGGAGACCACATCTACTGGGATATAGACACAAGACTCGTTGGCTATGGCTTTGGGGAGCCAGGAGTAACCTGGACGAGTGCATGGACTGGGTTTCCGACTATACCCTACTCAACTGTTCAGGCACACTCCATGCTTTGTAGATAAGTCTTCTAGTCATTCTATTCAAGAATTACAAGCTGAGATTGCAAATCTTTGGTCTCAGGTAGAGGAGATATCTAGTCTCAGGTCACAAATGGTGAATATGACTAGGCAATATAATGAGATGATGCAACTTTTATAGAGCTTTTAGAGTCAGCTCCTTCCTCAGCATCTTGTGCAAAGGGTAAGTACATCAACAAAATTGTATTACTTATTTATTTTTTTCAGACTAATAATTTATTTAAAATTTTTTATAAATGCAGCTTTTTAATCAAGGGAGTGGAGATGGCTCCACACCAGTGGACAACTCTCTATTGTAATTAAGCGAATGAAGATGCTAAAGAAAATGATGAAGATGATTTGTCTTAGGATTTTATTATTTTGTATAAATATGTTTAACAATCAACTCTTATTTTGATTGAATTTTGACTATATTAACTGAATGAATTTATTAAATACCATGTTTTTTTGTTGAATGTACTTAAATTTGTCAAATTGTATTGTATTGGGATGCTGTAAATTGTATCCAGGTTCTAGGGACAAATTGAGAATTGCTTGTAGGTTTGGAAACACTAAATAATAGTGGCATTTGTTTGAAAAATGCCACTAAATTGTCATATATATCATTTCTATATATATTTCTGGTTAGAAAAAATGTATGGGCTTGATTACTATTTTGAACTGCTTTATTAGAGGATAAATCTTGGTAAGCTATATGTATGTAATTGCTATGCATGTTTAGTAATTGGGATTAAATTGGATTGTCAGTATGCGATTGCAGGGAAAGATTTCAGTTAGGGCTTAATCAGGTTACCTTTGGTTAGATGTCAGTGAAGATCTTCCTAATCCTAACTTTGATGTAATCTAGTTCTAGGAGATTTTTTGGAAAAATTAGTTAATAACTGAAATAATGGATAAAGTCTGAATTGTTTTAAGAAAAGAATGAGAATGATTACATTTCTAGAAAAACCAGAGATTGATTACATGTATGCTTTGTTATGCATTGATGCATTTTCTGTTCTATTATGTTCTATTCTATTGTTGTGTTATATTCTGTAGTTGAATTTATTATGTTATTGTAATTTAGATACTACAAACCCCTAGTGGTGGTCAATTAATTGGGCAATTAGAAGTAAGGCTCCATAAGTGAGAATGACTTAGGGATCACTATATTGCAAATTGTCACAAAATTTAATTCTATGTGATTCGGCAGTCATAGTAGCATAAGCCACTAGATATCAATCATCTTCCGAGGAAGATGATTAGACGTACTTTTTTTAACATGTTGACTTTCATTTGAAACAGACTCTTCTATAGCCTGCTCGTTACTCAATATGTGTTGGGAATGAGGGGCAAAGCTCAACTCTAATTGCTTATCTCTATTAATATTTTCATGTAGAAAAAAATCATCTACAATCAACATATCACTTTCTTCATGTAAAGGAAAAATAACTGATTATTTTTTTGGAAAAGGGACACACATCCTCATAAAGCACCACATTTATGCTCACAAAAAATTGTCTTTAATTTATTAAGATCAAGGAACTTATAGCCTTTTTATGTGAGTGAGTAACCCATAAAGATACTGCTCTAGCACCAAAGTTGTCTAAATTTCCAATATATGTGACATAGCAGAGACATCCAAATACTTTAAGATGATCAAGTTTTAGGTAAGTATCATTTAATAGCTCAAAAGGTGATCTACCATTCAAAACCTAAGTCGATATTAAATTGATGATTGAAAATGTTATCACAATGCACTCTCTCCCCTAATACTTAGAAGGAACATTGGCTTGGAGTTTTAAGGACCTTGCTACTTCTAGCAAATATATGTGCTTGCATTCTACAACACCATTTTGTTGTAATGTTTTAACACAAGAGGATTAGCCACAAGCTTTTACACCAACAACAACAGGGATTAAACCAAATCCATAACAACAACAATCAGTCCCCATATAGGACAAAACAATGATAATAGTAAGCTTAAATGTGTTCGCTCAAAATAACAAGAGAGATAATCTCACATAGAGGATTATAGCAAATTACAGTGCTCTCTCAAAGGAAATTAGTTCACGCCACTATGGTTGCCGAACCACCCAGAATTAGATTCTGTGGCAATTTGTAATATAATGGTCCAGGTCTTATTCATTCAAGCTTTATTTCGAATTACTAATTAATTGTTCTAAATGCTTAGCCACTAATTGTAGAACACATAAATAAGGGGTTTGTTATGATAGAAATGGAACAATTGCAGAAAAGAACAACAAACTATAAAACAGTAGCAGAGTGGATTGAACAACAAACAAAACATGCAACCAACCATTAGTATTCGTGAGAATGTAACTATCATCACTTATATAAAATGATTAATTCTATTCATGCTTTTACCATTTGCTTTTCATTCAAGGTATTCTAGAAAATCTTCCAGAATTTTTGTTGCAATCATGTTGTAGTTAAGAACACCTTTATTAATCTACAACTAAACACATCTCTAATAAAATCTAACCCAATCAAGCTTGATAATCGCCAAAGCAAGCCATTTCTGTTCCTCTTACATTACTAATAAATGAAAATAAGATTAATCCTTAAATTAGTCATTTGAAACCATATTCATGTTCATGAAGGTTCATATCAAAAACCAAAATAAACATAAACAAATGAGGTATAACATAAACGAAAATGGAGCAGAAAGGATGAACAAAACACTTATCTTGCATTTAAGCTCATATTACATCATCCCAAGTTCATAGAAGCTTATTACATAGAGATTTAGCCATCCATGAGAGCAAAATCACCAAAAAAGAAAAAAGAAAAATAGAGGAAAAGAGACCTACAAATTTTCTAAGTTACAAGAATGTAGAATGAATTTTGGAATTACAAAATTGATGCCAAATATGTCTAATGGAATATTCTGCCCTAGATGCCCCCCTTAGTTAACTCTTGCATGTGTCTTTTTGTAATACCTCAGGTATTACTATGTAGGTAAAAGTGCATAAATCTGTGAGGGTGAAACATTTTTTTCACGATCTATTAGAGCTCTGAATAGGGAAAACGAAGGATCTTGAATTCTTATATGAACCAATACTTGTCCTTAATCAAGAAAAGTAGCAACAAAAAAAGGAAACATAAGTTATGAGTGTAAAAAGGAATGCTTGAGGACTATTGTGAATGGAAAGAAATTATGCAATACTCTTAAGAAAAAATCAAATAGGAACTCATGGGAAGGAATGAACCTTTGAAGGATGAACCTAGGAGACTAGTGCTTTAAAATTGCTGGACTTGAGGCTAGAGTATGTGCTGAGGCACAGAGAGAGACTAAAGTGAATGAATGTGAAGTTTTGGTGTTTTGGTGAAAAATTAGAGATGATGTGGTGTAATCCTAAGAAAGTGTGGTTAAGTGTCCTACTAGTAAATTTAAAATTTCTTATATCCCCTTGCAAGTTTTAATTTAAAAGAATTTGCCCTTAGAGGGACCAATTTGGAAGGAGAAGTAGTGGGCCCACTCATACATTCACTTATATACACACACTCATGTTTTCACTAAGGCATTTTCCTTTCCTCTCTCACATGTCTCCCCTCTCTCTTGGCCAGCTAGCAGCAATATAAGTGTTTTAAAGTGTTGATAGATGAAACCATTGTTGAAAATAATTAAATCTTTGGAAGGAAACTCAAGTTGTTAAAAGGATGAGTTGAGAGAAATTTTCCTTGAAATTTTTTCTCCTTGTTTTTGGCTCTAAATTTCTAAGTTTTGTGGTTGTTCAGAGTGTCCTTATTTTGCTTAGAACTACCCTAGATGAACCCTTGAAGTGATTGGAACCAAAAGGAATAATTTGGCATATTTTTAAGAGCCAACCTGTGGTTTGCATCAGCCCAGACTTGGGTGCCCCAAGCACCAGCCATGGCACCCTAGGCTCCCTGAGGTGGCCTAAACCTGTGGTTTCAGGGGCTGGCGCCTTGGGCATCATAGGCGCCAATTGCTTGAGCCTCTGTTTTGTAGGCGCCATAAATGACAATTGTTTGATTTTTTGTCAATTGGATATGAACGTATACATTCATGAAATGGCTTAAATGTGTAAGGTTAAATAGAGATAGCTAGTTGGCTATTTAAAAGAGATAATAAATTTATGCTTGTGAAGTAAACCACTGAGATATTCTCACGAAAGCATGAATAATGAACTTATGATCTATGTGTGGACGAAGTGTAGAATATATAGAATATATTCTTTATGACTAAGTTTCACATTTAATGATATTGTGAATTGTAACTATATTTATTTCGTCATATGTGTCTATGTGTATTTTTGCATTGGCATTAAACTATGTAAATGAGTATGAAGGGAGTACTTTAGTTAAATGAAATTTGTGAATGAAGTGAGTGTAATTACAAGAGTGTGAAAACATATGAAATTCCATGACTTACGCATTTGGAGAGAAAATAGAGATGATTCATATGATTTTATTCGTAAGTATTGTTGGCGTGATAAGACGCAAGTTAATGTATTTATGGTTAATGAAATCCTGGTATTATATGATGATTAAGAGTAAGAGATTACATGGATTTTATGAAGTGTGACTGTGTATTATGTCATGTGAAAAGTGTATACTGTGTATTGTGTGTTATATGTATGTGTATATGATCAGGCTTTGATATCCTTAGTCTTATGTTACTGCACACACAGGGCTAATGTGTTATGGTCATTGAGTTGCTAAGAAATCGATTGGATTCTAACTTTTGTGTGATTGTGATATGGTTGGGCTTTGACATCCTTGGTCTCAAGTTGCTGCACGTACATAGCTGGTGCATTGTGGTCGTTGAGTTGCTGAGAAGTTGGTGCGTATAATTTATAGCACATAAAATATTCCAGCAAGTATACTGGGTCGCAACAAGTAATAAAGTGATGAGTAGAGTATCGTCCCACAGAGATTGAGGTATCAAATAAAATTTAATTAGGCTGAGTGAAATGCTATTAAGACTTATGAGGGAAATTTCAGAAATTACACAAAAAAAGGGGGGGGTGATGATTGAAACAACACAATATAAATAACTGAAATTTAAATAACTAGATAGAAAACAAAACAGAGAAAAGATATGGATTGGTCACAAATTTCATGGAATTGTACATCATCATCATTTCCTTTGAATATTCTTGGCTAATTCTATTATGTAATCTTCAATCTAAAATTCTCAGAAAGTCTTCTAAGACTGAATTATATTAAAATTATAGTTAGGAAGATCTTCACTAATCTATAACTCAAATATAATCCGATGAAGTCCTAATCACATCAATGCCCCGCAATCGCATATGACATGTTATCTCTTGTCCTACTCGTTACAAATACATAACAAACGCATGCATGTATAAATGACAAGCTTCATAGAACAATAAATAAAATAGAACTTTGGCCAAGAAAATACTCATTGGTCCAAATGAATTAAAGTACAATTTTCATTTCATCAAATGACCGACTACACAAGAAAATGAGATTGATTTCGTTGGTCTAATCCGATTAATTCATAGACAAATTAATCTTTGAATCATTGAAGAACAATTCAATTAAATTACAATCCATTCAATGTTGGCCAATTTTCTAAAATATGATTGAATCCAAAAGCTTTGAAATTACAATCTAACTTATCCAAAATAATTGACTAAAATCTTAGATCAACCATTCAATTAAGTCATGAAGCTCAAGAAAATTATTCAAGCCACATAAATAAAACTATCTATATCTAGATAATCTAATTTATGGTGGAAATCACAAGGTCAAGCTCAATATCTAGCTAACTCTAGCATAGACATAAAAATCCCAAACTCATTGAAGGTTCATCAAACATTCAAGAGGAAGAATAATCGGTAAAATCCATTCCATTAAACGAAAATGCATTAAAACTGAATATGTTCAACAATAAAGCTTCATAAAACCGAACTACATCAATCCTTAAACTCAGAAATTACATGGAAGAGAAGAAGAACATGACAGAAAACAGAAAATACAGCAGAAATCTAAGAAACTATGAAGGAAAATGGAAGAAAAGGAAAGAAAATGGGAGAAGGAGAGCCATTCCCAAGTGGGAAGGCTTCCTTTCCCTCTAACCAAGCTAGAGAGTTGCCTCTATGTTGCTCCCAACCACTGCTGCCCAAGGAAGGCAGAAAAATGGTGCTAGGACTTCACATCAGAAAAATGACTTAGCTTCCTTAATAAATTTCGATTTTTACAAATATAAAACTGATCTAACACATGCCTAAAGGGATATTCTGCCCTAGATGCCTCCTTGGATGCTCTTCCATGATATGGCAGCACTTTGACAGAAAAACAGCAGCAAAATTAATATTTCTGCAGCAGCAGAAAAGTATGGCAGCAGCAGAATGGTATGGCAGCAGCAGCAGAATTAATATTTCTGCAGCAGAAAGTGACAAACAGCAGCAGAACAGCAGCAGAATATCATGGCAAAATTAATATTTCAGCCATGCTTTTCTTGACCTACGAAAATTAATATTTCTGCCCAAAAATTCTGACTACATGGCATTGAATAAGAGTTCAAGTGGGCCCCACATCCAGCATATCCTAGTAAGCATCTACATCACCCAAAAAGTGCCACATTAGCATCCAAATCATCATCTTTGTCCATGTCAACACTTTTCTCTCCAAAATTAAAATTTGTAGGAATTAAATTGAGCATTTTACAATTCAAGTTCTAAAAATATAAAAATTGAGACACATTCAATCCATAAATAGTTTATACCCAATAAATTCCAAAACATAATAAAATTAGAGAATTGACAAAATTAAAGAGATAAAAAGGACTAAAATAGGGACTAAAATAAATGGAAAAAGTATGTTATCAGAAGTCAATTGGCTACTAATCTGTGTGTGAAAATGGTTTTAATGGATTTATAAATACGCTCTTATGTATGAGAATTATTTCTAGTTACTAGATAACGGGACATGGATAGAGTTAAATGATATGATTTGATAGCATAAATATGGAATAGATGCATGTAGCTTACTAAGAGTTAGTTTAAATATATGTTGAACTTGTTTGCCTGAAATTATATTCTTATGTTTATCATTTTTCATTAGTATTGCAGTATACATGTCTTGCATTTGTAGATAGGTAAGGTTTGCGGTGAGTCTCATGGACTGGAATTACCCCCTCACAGTTTCAGGTTTGATGGTTTTTGCTATCCGAAGGCGCAGGTGCTCAAAGACCTCCCCTGTGTTCGAGGTACAATGTCATCGTAGGTAGATTTATTTATTCATGCAAGGAATAGAAAATTCTAGAAAAGCTCTGTAATCAGGTAGGTTTCACTGCTTGATGTAAACAATTTTGTGGAACGTCTTATTAAATAAAATATTTGAGAATTTCACTTTGAGAATGTTAAACGGTATTCATGACATTGTATTAATGAGACTTCACTTTGATTTCATTTTGTGAAAGAACTAGATTTTTAAATGTATTGTTAAGTGGGAAGTTAGGCTTGCGGCGATGTGGTTAAGGCATCGCTCGCGCCGGCCATGTACTTAATTGAGGGTCATGACAAAGATAGTATCAGAAGGCAAGTTTTAGGTCTCCTACCAATTACAAAGCAAGCTAACCTTAGTGGGTCATCCTCTATCATTGTGAACCTGAGCACAACTCTATGAAAACGGCTCTACCAAAGGCCCCTTAGGATGTAAATTCCTTTTCTTTCGAGTCTATTTTCTTCCAAGTAAGTGATAGAGTCTGTAAGTGACTCAAAAATCTACATTTGTTTCGTGTAGATCCAAGATGCTTCCCAGACAATAAGAGGCACCCTCTCAACTCGATAATGCCACAATGATGGCTTTCCTTTTGGGTATGCGTAAAACAACTGAAGCCACGGGGGCCATGTTTATGAGGCAAGATGACGGTGCAGTTACTTCATCAAATCCTGCCCTAACACCTCTGCCTGTGTTTAGGACCCATTGAGTTCCTTCTATTTGGAATGTTAGTCATAAGGAATTTGCAGAATTCTTACAACTCTAACCACCTGAGTACCATGGTATGGATGGTCAAGAGGATCCCCAAGCGTTTTTGGGACAGATAGAGAGAATTTGGGCCGTGTTAAAATGTGATGATAGCTGTATGGTGGAATTGGCATCCTTTCAGCTAAAGATTGGAGTCAGTGATTGGTATACTACCTGGATGGCATCTAGGCCACGATGGATACTGGTTGGAGCTACTACGACCGTCGAGTGGCCCAAAATTGAATTAGTGGCAATTTGCAATATAGTGATCATCCTAAGTCGTATTCTTTCAAGGAGTCGTACTTCTAAATTGCCTAATTAATTGTTCTTACACTAATCTACCTTAATTGCAACCTAATTATTTAATGATTACACACCAATTACCATGGGGGTGAATACATAATTAAGGCATAAAGCATAAACTAACTGCAACAAAACATAATAGAATACCAAATAGAACAGAAACAAAAATGGAAATACACTAACAAATACAGAATGTAACCAGTCATAGAGTCCTAAAATTGCAACTATCATTATTCTTGTCTTCAAATTAATTCTAGTGTTCTCCATTATTAGGTTTTCTAACTAATATTTCTAAGAGACATTCTAGAACTAGATTATATATAAATTAAACCTAACTACATGCAATCTGATTAAGTCCTAACCTAAATTATGCTTAATAATCACCTAAGCAAGCCATTTCTATTCTACTTGCTACACTAAACAATAACAGCAAGAAAACATCTCAGATTTAAGCATTCAAACCAGTAATTATATCTATAAAGATCTGACTAGAACTTAAACGAACATAAAAACAGAGATGAAAGGTAAGAACAGAAATGAAATGGAGATAAACAGCAAGAAACTTATTTGATTAAGCTCCAAGAATTCATGTTACAGGTTCTACTTCTTCATGGACTGATTACAACACAAATTTCAGCCTTCCGTGGAGGCCAAAACAGAAGAAAGTACAAAATGGGGGAAACAAATTTATAGAAAAGGAAGAAGAAGCATCTCTTCAACAGAGGAAAAATGGCTTCTGGTTAGCTCTTTAAGCTACTGCAAAGGAAGAGGACGAATTTCCTTCTTGTTTGACCTTAGGTGTTGTCCTTTTCTTCTATTCTGCCTTGCTATTTTTTTTCCTGCTGGTTGCTTTTTGCAGAAAGCATTTCTGCTACCTTTCTGTGTTGTTGTTGTGCACAAAAGGAAATCAGAACAATGCAAAATATGGGTCCCACACAGTCAGCAAAGTTGGTCAACATTTAGTCAGCCTTCATGTCATCATCAACATAAGCAAAACATCCACATAAGTAAATGCTCTCTAATTAAATTAATTATGCAAAGTAAAGACAATGATTAAATTGGGTCTTATCATTTAAGCTCATAAAAATATAGAATTAAAACATATTAGTTCTACAATTATTTTAGACCCAATAATTACCAAAATATAATAAAATTAAAGAGTTGGCAATATTAAAATGGCAATCGGACTAAGTTAAGGACTACAATATATATTAAAATGCCCGATGTCAGATACCCCCAGTGACTTAGGAAGGATTCAACTATGTTTCTTGCAACATTTCCTTCCTGAAAGTACTCAAATAGCTTGAGAGCATGAATTTGAGTAGTTGAAACAAGGTCCCAGTATGACTATTGATGAATTTAATATAGCCTTCATTTGCCTTGTATGATATGCACCTCACCTTATACCGAATGAAAGACGTTGAATCAGACGCTTCATCTTATCACTCTGTCAGCCTTTTTACCAAATGATATCCCCTTTGATGGGAACTTTGTCATCTTATATCTTGGCGATAAACACTGCAAGGATGGTGGAAATGGGAGAATGGAAAGAGGATACCGAAGCAAAGAGAAGTAGGCATGATAATAACATAAGGGATATCCATTATAATAGACTCGTAGAGGGACCACCAGTGTAACTTTCAGATGGTACCATAGAGAGTTAACAAGTAAATTAAATTACTTGGGTTGTCAAACCAATCAAAGTATGTCGATCTGATTGATCTTGGGCTGAAACCCCTTGAGACCAGTGATTCATGTACTGATGATGGATGAGCTCTAAGTTATGAGATGCAAAGCACTAATTCAATGGAGATAGTATAAACTAGCACAAAACTTTATAAAGACTTTTTGTCTATTATTGGATAATGCTCATTGGCTATGGAAGAGCGCCAGGTGAATACATGACAATCATTCTTGAGAATACCTCGAAGACACAATTGGGTGTCTCTAATGATCAAATTATGGCAGTGAGGGGTTCCATATACCTTGAAGGGAGGAACTGAGGTACTGAGACAACGGATAAGCTCCGGTAAGTAAAGTTACCATCGCATATTGGGAATCAAAATAGTACTTTCGAGATGAGAATTTGTTGTTAGTGAAATTTGAAAACTAGATTTCTGTAAGGGAAAGTATTGTAATACCCCAGGTATTATTGTGTAGGTAAAAGTGCGTAAATCTATGAGGGTGAAAAATCTTTTTTTGTGGTCTATGGAGCTCTTATTAGGGAAAACAAAGGATCCTGAATTCTTATACAAACCAATAGTTGTCCTTAATCAAGAAAAGTAGTAACGAAAAAAGGAAACGTAAGTTATGAGTGCAAAAAGGAATGCTTAAGAACTATAGTGAAAGGAAAGAAATTATGAAATACTCTTGAAAAAAAATTGAATAAGAACTCTTGGGAAGGAATGGACTTTCGGGAGATGAACCTATGAGATCCGTGCTTTAAAACTATTGGACTTGAAGCCAGAGTAAATGCTAAGGCACCGAGACGGACTAAAGTGAATAAATATGAAGTTTTTGTGTTTTGGTGAAAAATTAGAGATGATGTGGTGTAATCCTAAGAAAGTGTGGTTGGGTGTCCTACTAGTAAATTTAAAATTTCTTATTTGTAAGTTTTAATTTAAAATAATTTATCCCTAGAGGGACCAATTTGAAAGGAGAAGTAGTGGACCCACTCAGACCTTCACTTATATACACACACTCATGTTTTCAGTAAGGCATTTTCCTTTCCTCTCTCACGTATTTCCCTTCTCTATTGGCTGCCTAGCAGCAACAACATAAACATACTTTGAAGCTATGGGAAATTTCTTGCTTCTCCATCATCATCATCTTGATTTTCCCTCAATGTGAAGTTCTTTTCCTAAAGGTTCTCTTTCTTTCCTCCCCTCTTCCTTTCAAGAACACTAAACCCTAGATGAGGAAATTGGGAAAATTTTGGGTATAAGGCTCTCATTCATAAATCGATGCAATATATGTGTTTTAAAGTGTTGATAGATGATGAGTCCTCTATTTTGGTTAATTTTGTTTGCTTCTTTAGGGCTTTTTCCTCTCCTTGATTCCATTTTTGTTAGCTTTTTGCTTGCTTTGTCCTTTATTTTGGCTTTCCTCTTTGTACATAGTTGTTGCTTTGCTTTATCTTATTTTAGTCTCTTTCCTTGCCTTTTTATGCTTTTTGTTGTACATTCTAGTAGGCTTTCCATTCTGGTCTGGAACATGGAGAATCTGAAGTTCTGCTGCTCATCTGATGGCTGGCGCCCAGGCGCCACGCAGGGCGCCTGGAGGCGCCAGCCCCTCAACTCTCTGCCAAAGAGTCAGAACGTGGCGCCCAGGCGCCACTCCTTGTTTCCAGCTATTTTGGGCTAGCGCCTAGGCGCCACCCAGGGCGCCCAGGCGCCACCCCCATTTCCTCTTTGTTTTTGGTTGGCGCCTAGGCGCCCCGGTTCTGCACCTGCGAGCTTTCTTGTATATATTGCTCTTTTGCAGATGTTTTGTGGATCTTTTGGTTGGAGGGCAAGGAAGCTCTGCTAGGGCAAGGATGGAGGAGCTGGGAGACCTCTTCTCTACTGAGTTTGAAGCTTTTCTTCCTTTTTCTCCTTCCTCTTGATCATATTTTGTTGTGTATTTGTTATGTATTTCTTCCTCTTGTTATAAACTCTAGGGTTAGGGGATTGATGTATATTAACTACCTATGAAGCTTTGTTGTTGGATGCTTAAATACAATTGCTTTTCTGATTATTGGAGTAGTTGTTATTGGTTTAACTGGTTTTAGGTGATTGTGATCATTTCACTTAGATGAATTTGGGGTTTGTATTAATGCTAGACATAGCTTGATATAAACATGCCCTTGTAACTTCTACCGTGAATCGGGTTAGTCTAGACATAGATAATCTTGTTTGCATGGTCATATGAGTTCTTGAACTTAAACTCCGAACCAATTAATTGGACTAAGACATTAGCTAATTATTTTGGCTAGGAAGATTTGCTCACCAAGAAATTGGGTTCAAATATTTTCGTGAACTCGACCAACATTAAATGGAATCTGTGAATGTTTCTAAGCATCCTTTAACGATTCAAAGATTGGTTTGTCTATGAATTAATCGGATTAGGAGTTAAGAAAGTCAATCCCCTACCCGTTGTGTTTTGGCGTAGTTCTTCGTTTGGTGTTTAGTTAATTCCTTGTTGTTAGTTTAGTTTATTTGCGGTTTATCTTTACATTTTTTCTCTGTCCAAATATAATTTGATCTAGTGAAATTGGTAATTGTTAAAGTCAATCCCTGAGGACGATAACTTATTCTCATCACTTTACTACTTGTGCGACCCGATACACTTGTCGGGAAATAGCGCATCAAGTTTTTGGCGCCGTTGCCGGGGATTGACGGTGTTGACAATATTAAGAGTAACTAGTAGGGTTGTAGTTTGGACTTTGCCTTTTTCTGTACATACTTATACTGTAAATTTTACTCTTATACTTGTACATGCTTTGCTTTTGTTTAAATTTTCTTTCTTACTTTTCACTGGTTTATGCGAGGTATCACCGACTCAAGCTCATTAGTATTCTACCCGGAAATTGGAAGGTCAGTTCGCATAGGCCAAATACAAGCTTTACACGCTATATGAGCCTAACAAGCTCAACCTGCAACTAAGGCAGAAAACAATCAAAGCCCACCTGCTCATCCTCCTATGAAAACTCTCATGGATTGTAAAATCCCTTCTGTGGAGGGATGTGGTTGAGGCATAGCTAAACAAACCGGGTAAAGTCTAGCTAAGGACTATAAACTTAGCGCTCTTGGGAGGCAACCCAAGTTTCTTACCCTTTTATCTTTTTAATTTCGCTTTTAGTTTTATTCGTAGCTTTAATTATTGTTCTGTTTAGTTCCTTGTATTTATTTTCCTCATTTTAATTCTGATTGCCTTTGTTGATGGTTTATTTCTGTGCATAGCTTTCTTTTTTGAACCCCGCTCCCTACTGGTTTGTTATTGAGGATAATATGTTGTTTAGGTTTGGGGGAGAAGATTTTACTATTATTATTGCTCTTGGATGCTTAGCTACCATCTTCAATGAATCTAGGGTTTGTATTAATGCTTGTCTTAGCCTTAATATAGACATGCCTCAGTAATCTCTTCTGTAATTCGGGTTAAGAAGATCGTTTTTAGGGTGATACATCTAAATCTTCTTTTCAAAAGGAATGTCTCTGTTTTTGTTGACCATCATATCTTTGGATTTTTCTTGATAGATTGGAATGTGCTTTACAAGTTTTATATTATTCTATTTTCAATTAATTCTTTACATGGTCATCTTGTTTAAAATTTAACTTAAATTTGATTTTTCAGAATTTCTAGATTTATTTGAGAAATCTCAAGCTTTTTAATTAAAAGTTGTCGACCCTCTCAACCTTCTTAAAGCACTCTTTCAAAATCTTGAAATTTTCTATGTCTTTTTATGACAACATTTTGCTCAATATGGGACTGCTTTCTCTAAAAAAATGAGAAAAACAAAAAAAAGAGGCAAAACAATTCTGATTAAATAAAATAGAAGTGTGATTTAAGTTGAGGAAGTGTAGTGTGGATTAGGCGCACAACACTTGTTCTAACCAATGAATTACATTTTCTTAGCAAATAAAGGTGATGGTCAAGGTGTTGTTGTGTGGTTTAGGCGCACGGGCAACTCTTTGTTCCTTAACCTCGTTATCTTTTCTTCTTGCATAGGTTGAGGGGGAGATGTGTGGATTAGGCGCACTGTCTTCACTTCGATCACTTTTTCTTAAAAATATCCCTTGTTTGAGAAGTTTTCCTTGAGAGTCGAGTTTGTGATGAAAAAGATATTTTCTTTTAAGTTTGTGGAGAGTAATTTGAGAAAGTGAGGGTGTTTGCAATTTGTCTTTAAAAACGCTTGGAAAAGTATCACGTTTATCTTTAAATTCTCAATTACTCAATGCCAAGTTTGGTTTTAAGAAGATGACTATGTGGAATTGAGTTGATTTTGTTTAATGTTTTATGTTGTTGAGCACTTCCTCTCTATCTTGAAAAATCTGTTGGCTTCGTGGTTTTTAGATTAGTGTTTTGCTTGAGGACAAGCAATAGTTTTGGTTTGGGGGAGTTGATGAGTCCTCTATTTTGGTTAATTTTGTTTGCTTCTTTAGGGCTTTTTCCTCTCCTTGATTCCATTTTTGTTAGCTTTTTGCTTGCTTTGTCCTTTATTTTGGCTTTCCTCTTTGTACATAGTTGTTACTTTGCTTTATCTTATTTTAGTCTCTTTCCTTGCCTTTTTATGCTTTTTGTTGTACATTCTAGTAGGCTTTCCATTCTGGTCTGGAACATGGAGAATCTGAAGTTCTGCTGCTCATCTGATGGCTGGTGCGCAGGCGCCACGCAGGGCGCCTGGAGGCGCCAGCCCCTCAACTCTCTGCCAAAGAGTCAGAACGTGGCACCCAGGCGCCACCCAGGGCGCCTAGGCGCCACTCCTTGTTTCCAGCTATTTTGGGCTAGCGCCTAGGCACCACCCAGGGCGCCCAGGCGCCACCCCCATTTCCTCTTTGTTTTTGCTTGGCGCCTAGGCGCCCCGGTTCTGCACCTGTGAGCTTTCTTGTATATATTGCTCTTTTGCAGATGTTTTGTGGATCTTTTGGTTGGAGGGCAAGGGAGCTCTGCTAGGGCAAGGATGGAGGAGCTGGGAGACCTCTTCTCTACTGAGTTTGAAGCTTTTCTTCCTTTTTCTCCTTCCTCTTGATCATATTTTGTTGTGTATTTGTTATGTATTTCTTCCTCTTGTTATAAACTCTAGGGTTAAGGGATTGATGTATATTAACTACCTATGAAGCTTTGTTGTTGGATGCTTAAATACAATTGCTTTTCTGATTATTGGAGTAGTTGTTATTGGTTTAACTGGTTTTAGGTGATTGTGATCATTTCACTTAGATGAATTTGGGGTTTGTATTAATGCTAGACATAGCTTGATATAAACATGCCCTTGTAACTTCTACCGTGAATCGGGTTAGTCTAGACATAGATAATCTTGTTTGCGTGGTCATATGAGTTCTTGAACTTAAACTCTGAACCAATTAATTAGACTAAGACATTAGCTAATTATTTTGGCTAGGAAGATTTGCTCACCAAGAAATTGGGTTCAAATATTTTCGTGAACTCGACCAACATTAAATGGAATCTGTGAATGTTTCTAAGCATCCTTTAACGATTCAAAGATTGGTTTGTCTATGAATTAATCGAATTAGGAGTTAAGAAAGTCAATCCCCTACCCGTTGTGTTTTGGCGTAGTTCTTCGTTTGGTGTTTAGTTAATTCCTTATTGTTAGTTTAGTTTATTTGCGGTTTATCTTTACATTTTTCCTCTGTCCAAATATAATTTGATCTAGTGAAATTGGTAATTGTTAAAGTCAATCCCTGAGGACGATAACTTATTCTCATCACTTTACTACTTGTGCGACCCGATACACTTGTCGGGAAATAGCGCATCAATAGATGAAAATCATTGTGGAAAATAGTTAAATCTTTGGAAGGAAACTCAAATTGTTAAAAGGATGAGTTGAGAGAAATTTTCCTTGAAATCTTTTCTCCTTGTTTGAGGCTCTAAATTTCTAAGTTTTGTGATTATGTAGAGTGTCTTTATTTTGCTTAGAACTACCCTAGATGAACCCTTGAAGTGATTGGAACCAAAAAGAATGGTTTGGTACATTTTTAGGAGCCAAATCGTGAAGGTTCGTATCAACCCAAACTTAGGTGCCCCATGCACCAGCCGTGGCTTCAGGTGCTAATGCCAAGGCGCCAACTGCCTGAGCCTATGTTCTGTGGCACCATGGGCGCCAACACCTATGCTTTACCTAAAAGTTATGTTTTGACCCTTTTTCTCATGAATATCTTAGAGCTTACAAATTCTTCTTTAAGGTGGTAAGTTGGTAAGGAAACTAAGCTAAGGTGAGGAAGCCTTTTCCTATATTGTATATCTTTTTATGTGAATGGTATTGAATGTACTAGAATATATCTATTTACAAGTGTTAAGAATCTTTGAGGCAGGCGTGTTGGGCTAGGTATATATATGTGTTAACAATTAATGTTGTTAAATGTAGAGATGATTAGAGTAAGTGGATTTTTCTGCATTGTATTTGTTATATGATTATGCTCGAAGACCTCTCCTTTGTTTGGGGTACAATATCATCTTAGGTAGATTTATTTATTTATGCAAGAAATAAGAAAATCTAAAAAAGCTCTATAAATGGGTAAGTTTCAATGTTTGTTGTAAACAATTTTGTGGAACGTCTTATTATATTTGAGAATTTCACTTTGAGAATGAATGTTAAATGTTATTCATGAAATTGTATTAATGAGACTTCACTTTGATTTTATTTTGTGAAAGAAATAGATTTTGAAATGTATTATTAAGTTAATGATAGTAATTTTGGGTTATGGGAAATTAGGCTTGCAGCAGTGTGGTTGAGGCATCATACACGCTGGTCATATACTGGGGGTTGCAACACATTTTCTCTTGCAGAAGTGGCAGCAATACAGCAGCAGAAAACATAATTTAAGTGCAGAAAGAGAGTTCTTTAATATGCAGAATCTGATGCAAACTTGCAGCTCCCATTTCTAGCAAAGTTTGGGGAAGAGAAGAGTGCATACGTGGCAAAAAGGGCTAGAAAAATTTGATATGAGGGCCCTACATGTCTATATCATTAAGAAGGTAGGAAAGGAGAAAATGCCTAGTCATGAGAAAAGAATCCCACTAAGCGCCATGTCATCACCTCGTCAACAAAAGAGCCATGTTAGGTTCCTAGGTGAGGTCATAAAATCACTCTCCAATAATTTAGATCTGAAATCAAGAATGGAATTTAATTAGGTCATAAATCACTTAAGTCCTAAATTCACAAAATTAAAGTATATTCAATCCATAATTATTTGAACCCAATAAATTCCAAAACATAATAAAATTGAATATTTTTATAAGATTGAAGTAGCAATATGATTAAGTTAGGAACTAAAGTGGGTATAAAAATGCCCGATATCAGAAACAGAGAGGGAATTTTATATGCTCAACTTAACTCTTAGTGGATTTCTATTTTTTCCTTCACCGGGAAAATGAATTTACTGTTTGAAGAAGAGAGCCTTTTATACTTCTTTAGCATACTATCCGTTGGGAAGCCCTTTCATTTAATTTTTCAATGATCAATTCTGATTAGCAAGAGACCTTTTAGCTTTAATACCTATAATATCCACCATTTTTTTTGAATATTAGTTTATTAGAAATTCCTAAGGAGTATTTTGTGTGGAAGAGAAATTTTTGTTTTACTGGAAGTGAAAATTGAAGGACTAAAGTGGCCAGACATATAAAATAATTAGCGAGCTTGAGGTAAGGATGAACAGCTGACTAAAGGACATGGAGGATTACTGGTGTCTGTCGAGGGACTACAATGAAAATAAGAATAATTATGTGATACATCAAGAGAATGGAAAAAGGGTGGAATGGGAGATGTGTGGGGCTCTGTGAGAAGGAAGAATAATAGAGTTGGGAAATTACGACTATGCCATTGCTAAAGTTGACCACAGGTTGGTCTGAGGGCAAAGAAGTAATTTTCTCATGACGACTATTTGAAATAAACCCACTCACTCACCTCTCACTCTCTCTATTTTCCCCTCCCATGTTCCTCCTTCCCTCTTACCAAAGTCACTTTCTCTCCATCCTTCACCCATTTCTCTTCAACCAAATCTCTGGCCACTTAGCACCAGCAAAAGAGCGAACCACCGCGCAGAACAAAGCAAGGAAAGTAAGGTGAGTTCCTCCCTTTCCTCTTCTCCTCTATATTTTTGGATTTTTGGGTTTTTGAAAGTGGAAGGAGTTGTTTTGCAAGTTGTGAGTATTGGGTGGTACTTTAAAACTCTTTTGGATGATTAATGATAAGATTTGAACCAAAAATTTGTGGGATTTTCATGTTTATAGGTGGATATCACGGAAATAGAAGAATAAGTTGAATATTAGGGTTTCAATTGGAAATTTAAATATTGAAAATTTAAAACTCTTTTCTAAGTTTTTGGTGTCAAAATGCCCTTTGAACATCAAGGATGAAAATTCATAGAAGAAATCATGAGAAACGGTGGAGATTTGGCCAACTTTAGGCAAAAATTGAGACCAAATCATGAGCTCCAAATCGTGGTGCCCAGGCGCCACACTATAGAAGATAACGGGAAGAAGAAGGTCGTGGCGCTTAGGTGCCACCCATACTGAGGTCAGACTGCAGTGCTTTTCTTAGACTTTTTTCAAACGGTCATAACTCTTTTGTCTAGACTCTATTTTTAGCAAATCTTATATCATTAGAAAGCTCTGAGTCTAATTTCTAATGGTATAAGATTATTTTGAAATTCTCTACCGTTCAAGAGTTATGACCAAAGGAGTGAACAAAGGTCAGGATTTGTGGTTGAAAATTTCTCTATTTTGTAACCTTGACCTGTTTTTACATGGTTACTTCATAGGGATGGCTCTTTTGATACATCTCCCATATCTTTGGGATGCAATGACAAGCGTAAAATTCAGGAGAAGGAATCTTTCTACCCCACATAACTTGAATATTGTGAAAGATTTGTATGTCAATGAAACTACATATTTCCATTGTTATAAAAATGGAATAATCCCAAGGATCTAGGAAATATAGTCTCTTTTCTTGAATTGTGGCGGTGATAAAACTCACAATGGTAATACCATGGAATGGAATTCTAAGTTCTCTAGTGTTGGATATGTTAATATTAATTACTGTGAATGATAATTACATCCTTTTTCCTCGAGGCAGGAGTACTTTAACTAATTTCATGTACTGGACTTTTATCTCATGAAGTAATTGTGTTTTTGAATTGTGGGATACCTAGAGACGAAAAACTTTTAAAGGAATATTGTTGTTGTAAGTGAATGTGATGAGTTATGACAAATCACTTTTATTTCTAAATATCTATATGTACGAATTTTATCCTTGCTTTTACAAGTGATCCCCTTACGATAGTAAACAATATGAGTCTATATTATTAGATGGTAGCCATTAGGTTGGTTTATTGCATTATGATATAAAAGTGTGAAGGATGTGTATATATATATATATATATATTTCCTTGTTTAAACATAAACTATGTGCAATTGAAGAACTGGGATAGAGAATCATATAAACTTTCTAGTATTACCATGGGTGACCACAATTACTAGAAGTGGTGCAACATGGAAGAGTCCTAGAATGGTTATAGGAATGACGTTGGCTACCTTGAGAATTGAATAGAGAATATGTTATTCTATTACATTGTTATTAAGCATTATGTGATGGGTTATATAATATGGGTGAATAGCTCCTTGTTATTGTATTTAATATTACGTTTTCATTGTATAAGATGAAATTTTTTATGCGTCAGAGGTGATTATTGATGAGGTAAATTAATCACAAGTGAGTTATATTACTTTCATTCATGTTTTGCACTAGTCATGTTTATATACTTTAAAATGATGAATTGCATGGGCATTACCTACGAATTGGTTGTTCTTGTATTCTAGTAATTAAATTGCCTTATGTGCTACCAAACTTTCTTGTTTTTAGTGAGATAATTATTTTCTATTATGCTTACTTTATTTTTACGTTTAAATGGCATAGAGTGAATTTATATATGTACTTGACATAATTATATATGGGATAATGACTTTCAATTGGAGACTTGTGCAGTCTTTATGAATATGGGTGACCCCAATAGCTAGGGAGAATGCATTGAGGAAAGAGCCCTAAAATATTATCAGAAGCACATGATGTTAAATTGGTCTAGGTGACTTAAGATGCTGAAACGATGCATCATTGAGTTGTCAGTAAAACGGTCTGGCAACAAGTCACAATGTGGTTAAGCGACCTTATCGCTTAAGAATGCCACACTCGAGGATGCCGCTTATGTGTAGAAAAGGCAAGGGAATTATTAAATAATTTTTATTGTGAATTAGCCTCAGTGGCCTTCATATTGTGAATTGGTCTGGGTGGCCTTCTTATTGTAAAATAGCCTTGGTGACCTCCCTATCATGAATAAAATTTGTTGTTGGAATAATTGAGAACTTTATATGTTGGGCGTAAATATATAATCATGCCTTATTTGGTGAATGATGATTATACATTTTGTCAATGCTGTGGTCGGGATTCCTTTGTCTAACCAAGTTGGTTGTGTAGTGAAGGACCAAGTTGGTCTAGTTATTGTTATGAACAAGATATTGTCCAAGGTCCCACTCGTGTCAGCGGTACACAGGTTACAACTTTGGTTTGTTTTGTTTTCCCTTATTAAGTATCTTTTGTAATTACCCCTTTTTTATTGTGTACACTTGCAAGATTTTTGTTCAGTTGGTGAGTCTCCGTAAGAGGAATAGCGGAGTCTCCGAATCCATGACCCGCCTTGGCTTCGGGTTGATGGTGATGTTTACGGGTATGTACAGGTTGTTAAATAGCTCTGTAGTAAATAGGACTCCTAGGTCTATGGTGAATATTGAAATGGGGTTATAAAGGATCAAAATTACATTTACTTCTGCTAATAATGCAATAGAAATGTTTTATTTTTATCGATCTATTAAAGTTACGTGTGTTGAGTGTGTGTGATGTCAGGCTTACAACGGTGCCGTGGATGTCGTTGCCGTGCCGATCATGTTCCTGAATTTAGGGGCGTGACAACACCCAATCTGATATGTGATCTTAGTATCTTAAGATGGAAAGACCGCTGACTGAGGGAATGAATATTTTGTCACTTTGACTTTGTAGACTGGCCTTGATTGTAGGATTCTTCTAAATCAATACGGTGGGAAATTTCTTCTCCAGCTCCTTCTATTTGTGGCTCCTTCAAAACGTGCTATTTCTTTTTAAAGCTTCCACATTAATTCTGATGAGATGCTACCGAGATTTATCCAGATTTCTTTCGTTTTGCGAGCGCCGCACAATCTTCGTTAATTTGATTTGTGTAATTCTCTATATTTATTGCACGGTTGGCTGACACAAAATCAGTAGGACTGATCACATGAAATTGATTCCATTAATCAAAAAATAAATGCTTGGTATCTTGCACTAACACTTTCACCCAAAATGCTAACATCAGGGGAAAAGGTAAGAGAGTGGATGATAGAACTGAGTTTATGTCACTATATTGAGCTGTTGTACATAGGGAATGTACCTCACACTGATAGATAACGCACTGGATTTGACGTCAAACTGCTCCCTTCAATGAGTTACACGTGCATAGATAAGATCTAATACAACCACACTCTCCTAACTGCTTAACTAACTGATTGTAGCTTGGTTGTCATGCTACTTCCCTAAGTTTTCCTTTTCTCTCCCTTATATTACTAAAAATTTATGAAAAGCTAACGTTTACTTGTGCGTATTAACAATATAGTAGGATCACAAATCACAGTGAACTTAAAACCTTGACAAGATGTAATTCGTAACCGGAGAATAAATATGAAGAAAGTTATATATTATTCATTACCAAGTTGAAGATTACATTACTCAATTCAGCTCTTATTCATATTATGAGTAGATTATTTAGAGTGATAGCAAGCTGGTTTGGCCCAGCTTGAATGGACTAATGCAAGAGGCTTAACAAAGGGAACCAGAGGCATTGAAGCCACCCTGAATGGAAGCTCCGGTACCATGGCCCTTGAAGTTGCCGCTTTGCTGGGTGTTGCCGCAGATAGTTTGAGTACCGGAGTTTTGATGCTGGACATACCCAGGAGCAGGAGGACAAGCAGGCGCAAGAGTAGGAGTGGGACAAGCTGGGGCAGTCGGAGGGCAAGCTTGGGGGTAGTACCCAGCCCCGGCTGTCACATTTGCAACTCCATAAGCATAGCCTGCCATTGGGATAGATGTATCAAAGTCCTGAAACTGGAAAAGCTTCTTTGTTTAGATTGCTTTGCTTGGCTCAGTTGGCTATGCCTATGGGGTCACAATTCACACATATATATAGATATGCAGGGGAAGAAGGGTGTCCCTGTCACCACTACTCACCACGATATGGAGATTATTGGTGGGAGCAAATTTCAATTAATTATGAGCAAGTGGCTTGAGCATGAATTCCCAATGTGATGGGCAAGGAATCAGAATCACCTGAGCAAAGCTAATCTAATGGATTGAGAATCATTGAATTGTTAATTAGAGACCTCGGGCGTCAAGTATATTTCTTTGAAATTATTGATCAATTCATTTACCTCTAATTTATTTGTTTAATTGAAATTAAACGTCTTTATTCTCCATGATCCTTATTTTTTATTACACAAAAAAAAAGGGGCTGTACACATAAAAAAAATACGGGGTTGTTTGGTTGATATCTTCAAAACATTTTTTTTTTGTTTTTAACTTTTTTTTCTTGTAAAAACTAATGATTTTTTATAATAGGGTAAAAGTCGTGGTGGCATTATTTTGTAATTATGAAAATTTACTAATAGAATTCAGGTAAAATACTGAGAAAATAAATAAATAATTCTACTAGCTGAAATTCAAAAGTCTTTTTAACAAGTATTGCAGCGTTAAAGACTGTTACTAAATGTAATTTTTTTTTCTATATTTAAGAAAGAAAATTATGTTTTCTATTGAATTTTTGTGAAGTTATCACTTTATATATATATATATATATATATATACATCTTTTCTTGATTTTTATTTTAACAAATTTGTGTCAATCCATTTCATCTTATTAAAAGTATAAGTATTTTAAATTATTGTGTAAAAATATTTTTATTAAAAGTATTAAAGCTTCCTTTTCTCCAACAGTGCTTAATCTTAATTCGAGTTGACCCGTTCATCCAGTATCCATAAGCAATAATCAAGGGGGAATAGTGATGGTAAGGAAGATCTGTATTAGAATCAATTAAGTTTAATGGCAAATCAGACTCGAGTTCCAGGTTTTCAATGTCCAAATCTGCTGCCATTTTAAGACGTTTTAACCAAGCCTAGAGATTAGCTAACAAAACTGAGCCCTTTCCTTTTCTTAAAGCAAACCTCTCTTAGTCCATTTTTCCTTGTGCTCTCCTAAGCGACCACTAAACGCAATACCCTTAGTCCCTTTGTCACAAGATTTGTTGAACCATCCATATTCAGCTTCAGGAAATCTAGGAGATATCCATAATATTCTGTTTGGATGGTCCATTGTGTACATTAGGCATTAGGAAGAAGAATTTCGATGACCTTTACGGTTAGGCCACCTTTCAAATTTTCTTTCCTAGCAAATCCTATGTCACATCCCTTCGACAGGTAAAGTCCGTCTCAAGCCGTAAGCTTTGATTAGAAAGCCCATATAACACCAGTATTCTTCATTATGAATACATATCTTAAAACTCGATTGCAAGCTTTCTCATCTACTTCATAACATAACATACAAATTCATGAGAGAAACATGATCTGAATTTCATATATATATATATACACACACACACACACACAGACTTAATCATCATCTATCCATAACTGTACATCAAAAGATTCTCAGACATATCTATAACTACCAAACTGACATAAACATACAGGTCATCAAGTCCTGCCTATGGATACAGAGCACATACTAGAGTTCCACACATTCATACAAACAAAACTTCAAACACAATACTAGCCCAAGAGACAATTTGGGAGACAATTTGGGCTTCACAGATCGGGCATTTCTTTCTATAGCTACTCGATGGAAGGGACCTCAGGGTCAACTCAATTATCTGGAAAAATAAAGAAATGGAGTGAGCTAGAAACCCAGTGAGTACCAAACTCATAACAGAATAAGTTTAGAGGAAATAAGAGGTAAAAATAAGTTGCAATAGTTCCTAAATCATTTCAAATAATATAAACTCAGGTTCAAAAGACATAGATAATATCAAATAGTAGTAAATTCATAAAATCATGTAATTATGAAACAATATTAGTAAAACACATTCCGAGGAACCTCAATCAAAACACATTACATTGACCCTTCATACATATGCCAATAACGTCTCCTTAAACCTTCCATTTAGTCACCCGATGTGACCCTCACATCCAAAACATTATAACATAACATAATCACTTTATTTTCACACGAGTTGGCCAAAGTCGTGTGACTAGCATCCCTTAACCCTTGCTAGTTGGGGCACACATACCAAGGCGCGCCAAGGACTACAATGCCGCTGTAGTACCGTTGTTCCATAATGGGTTCCTCTCCACGTATATACAATAACTTTTTCAAACATAATTCTCATTGCAACAAAGAGCTTAGTGCATACATATACATATATAATCTCATATCTCATAACTCCTAATCATCTCATCAAGAGTATTTCAAACATATTCGTTTTCAAAACATAATGAACCATTGCTCATATAATTAGTCAAGAAGATGCAAATCATATAATCTTTTGTAACATCATGTAAATTAAAGAGGGGTTCGTAAACACATACATATCTCATAGCACTTGTTTCTTGAAAAGGGGAAACTTTTCTCTTTTCTAAACAAATTTAGCAATATGTACTACAATTTTGTTCCAACCCTCAATCAAGGACTTTTAAAATAACATGCATATATATATATATATATATATATATGTAGAGTGAGAAATTATAACTTTGTAAGATTTGTGGAGAATATTTTCTAGAAAACATTTTCAACATAGGGTTGGATTCCATGAAATAAGTAAAGTAGTTCCTACTAAGTCATTTCCGCAAGACTTACATGAGTGGAGTACTCACCAGTATTGTGACCTAGACTCTTCTCTTTACCCTTATCCAGACTCCTACGAAGGGGATTTGATGAACTTGAGACTGCCTAGAAGCTACAACTGTAAGGAGCAATTATGGAGTCATGTTCAGAATTAGAGAGTATTTGCTGCATTAAACAAAGATCTCTTTCTCTGTTTGCCACCCCTTTTTCCTTAAGTTTATGTTCATACACTTTAGATGATTATATGCACAAGCCCATGAAGTCTAACTTCCTATATTACTTTTGTTATTAATCTTGTATGAACATTACAGGGTCATTCATAACCAAATTGAGGATAAAACAACCCATGGACCACGCACCCACATGCAGCACTACTCACAGTTTGTAGAAGAAATTATGCAGAAAAAAATTGATTTAAAATACTACTGCAATTTTGCACCTATTTCTACATCTTTGCTATTTTCTTTTCAACTCTCGGCCGGCACTGATTACCCAATTAAAACAGCCCCAATTTCAGAGGTTTATCTTCCATATAATTTAATAAAAAAAGCTTGTCCAAAACACAGCAGAATTAACGGAAAACTTGCTATAAAATAAACCCAGAACACCCTCTAATAATCTCTCAGCTCACTCAGTTTTCCCACGCTCTATTTTCTGAAATTCTGTCTCGGCCATAACCAATATTCTAACATTTTAATTCATTCTTTCAGGTCTTATATAATCAGGTTCCTTTTCCATTACCCAGCAACCAATCAAGCAATCAACACATAGAAGAAATTCAACTAAATTTTCTGCAGAAGAGAAATTAGAAACTCCAGTTTCTTACCTTCCGGTCCGACCTCCGTTTTCCATTCTCTCAAAAGTTCTCGGGTTCGGCAGCTTCAACCAGCAAATATACCCATTTGGTCCCCTACTTCACCGGACCTGTTGTCGCCGTGAACTCCACTGTGACAGATCGCATTGAAGAAAGAGAAGGTGAACACAGTGACGGGAAGTACAGAGCAAGAGAGACGAAGGAATTTCTTGAGACAGAGCAGTACCCGATGTGTTTCGCGCCACCCGCCACAATAACCACCGTGAGCCGCCGCATCGAAGATGACATCAACGACATACAGATGACAGCAGCACGAGGAAGCGAGAGACGAGAAGGGAGCTGGAGCTGAGAGAGAACTGATCTGAGTTGAGCTTGGAGGAGTTTCTATATTTGTCTGACGAAGGAAAATGCACGTGTCATTCTCTCCTTTTTTTTTCCATTTGATATATTCATTAGCTTATTTTCACAAAACCCACCTCCTCTTAAGCTACATTTCACTTGGGTCCTTGATTCATTTCCTTAAAATTTCAATTTAGGCCCACACCTTTTTGTTTATTACGATCTTAACTAATCTCTTCATTTATTAAAAAAAAAAATCTCTTTATGTTACTCAAAATTCCAATTTCATAACTAAAAATTTGTTTTCACTCCAAAATAGTCCCCGCAAGTTTATGTCCATTTTGGTCCTTGAGTAAAACATACAAGATGACCACATTTTTTTTTTGGCGAGATCCAAGGGATATAAAAAGAAAACTTTTTAATCATTGTTCAAAGATTTCCAAAATTCCAATTAGATCTAAAAGTTCAGTTTAGTCCCTAATTACATCCTATCCTTTTAGGTTGCATGGCAGGTTGAGCTGAGCTAGGAAACTTAGTAATTGAACGAGTTCTGGATTTTTCTTATTCATTAGGGGTTCATGTGCTTTAATACTCCACTGGTGGAAATAATTCACCAGATAACTTCTAGCTCTTCTTTGGATATTAAAAGTTGTGTCTATGTTGAATTAGCACTTTGGAATAAGATTTACTGTGTTGTTCTTGCCAATTTTGTTGATTTAGGTAATACCAACATGGGCACGCCAAAACAAATACACACGTAAATAGATGATAGATGCCGAGTTGCTTTTTCCTACTTTTGACTATCTTTACCTTAGAAAGATTTACTGAGCAAAAAAATTAGGCATAAAGTTTTACTTAGAAAGATTTATATGTAGGCTTCAATAAGGATTC
This sequence comes from Biancaea sappan, assembly GCA_037074585.1. NCBI lineage: Eukaryota > Viridiplantae > Streptophyta > Magnoliopsida > Fabales > Fabaceae > Biancaea > Biancaea sappan. The sequence continues at coordinate 18,382,750 of CM073497.1, read as the reverse complement.
AGTTGTATACTTGTACAATGACCTTCTCGAACAAAGTCTCTCCTGTCCCACATTTGATGTCTTTCCAAAGACGTCAACAATGGCCTTCCCACCCCAAAACAATACCAAAATCCTTGTTGTCCCAAATTCGATGTCTTTCCGGGGGGAGTCAACAATGGCCTTCCCATCCCCTAACAAAACTAGAATCCTTGGGCTCTGATCTTGCCAATATTATCCCCCTCTCTGATCCAGTCAAAACCTATACCCCAAAGAAGAAAGGAGCGACCCCCTATTTCAAATAGGTGCCAGAAACGTTATGAAAACTAGATTACTAAACAAAGGGGATCCTCTCGGCTCTGCCTGCAACCATAAATCCGAATTTTGGATGGATTAGAACCGTAAATTTTAAGCCCTAGTATCTTGACTTTCATATTTTACACATGAAAAATCTAAACACAGAATTACTTACCTAGATCAATGCCTTATTCACATAAATTTGATTTCTTTACTTCCTTTGAATTTCTCTCTTTTTTGACTCTCTGATTGTTAGGTGGAAAAATACTTATCTCTATCTTTTCTAAATCAGACTATTCCTATTATTTTAATAACTATTACTTTAAATTTGAAATCCAAGTAAGAGGGGTTTATTTACCTTTTGACTTCTACAAAATTTTTAATTATTTAATAACCTCTTAATCATCACAAGTAGGTCGTAATATATTAAAAACTTATCATTCAGGTTCTTCAATGTTACATTATGTGAATTTAACAATTAATATCATTAAACTTAGACACATGGGCCACATATACTTTTAAGGGTAGAAAATAATCTAACACTGCCTTCTCATAAGCCTTCATGACATTGCACACTTTATGGGACAATTTTACTAAAATACTACCATTTTCTTAAATATTTCTTCAAATACTACATTTTTAAAATTATTTCTCCACATACTACATTTTCTGTCAAATCATTTTTTTGTCAATTTTTTTTAATAAGGCTCGGCCTGTGTCAAGCCGAGCCTTTTTTTTTAAAGCAGCCCAAAAGAAGCTCGGCCTCACAGAGGCTGAGCTTCTTAAAAAAAAAAAAAAAAAGAGAAGCTCGGCCTCTTTGAGGTCAAGCTTCGGACACTGTGTCAGAAACTTGGCCTCCATGAGGCCGGGCCTCTGACGGAAAAAAAAACTCGGTCTCAAGGAGACCGAGCTTAAAAAAATTTTCTAATCAACTTTAATTAATTTAATTAATTATAATTATTATATTGTGTAATATTATTAAGTGTAATATATATTTTTTATAGTTACTTATATAAATAAATTATATAAAAAATAAGTTAATCAATTAATTTTGTATAATTGTGTAATTAAATATCAAAATTTACATTAATTTATGAATATATTATAATTTATTTATTTATTATGCCAAAAACATAAATATTATTTATATGTAGATTTAATTTATAATTGATTAATTAAATACAAATTTGTAAATTAATAATTCGACAATTTACTAACAAATAAATTTAATGTAAATCAATTTTTTATAATTATACAATTAAATATCAAAATTTACATTAATTTATGAATATATTATAATTTATTATGCTAAAAACATAAATAGTTATTTATATGTAGATTTAATTTATGATTGATTAATTAAACAAAAATTTGTAAATTAATAATTCAAAAATTTTCTAACAAATAAAATAATCAATCAATTTTGTATAATTATGTAATTAAATATCAAAGTTTACATTAATTTATGATCAATTTTGTATAATTATGCAATTAAATATCAAAATTTACATTAATTATGCCAAAAACATAAATAGTTATTTATATGTAGATTTAATTTATGTTTACTTAAATACAAATTTGTAAATTAAAAATTCGACAATTTACAAACAAAAATATTTTTAAGTGATCGAAAGTTAACAAATGATGAAAAATAATCTAAAAGAAATGGCTCCCAGTCCCGTAACGCCTACGTGTAATTGGTCGTTTAGACCGTCAACGTTGTTCGGGTTCTTCTTCTTCTTCTTCTTCTTCTTCTTCGCCTTGTTGTTGTCCTTCTGACAGGGGTGTCAGCTGAACATTCAAATCTAACATTGGCGATTGTACTGATGGGATCACGTGATCTGGTGTGAAGAACTGCATTCCGAAATCTGCATTCTGTGTCATAGGATCAGTAAACAAAGATGAATAATCAAAATGATATTGTGCAGGAATCGGAGTATGATAGCCAACGTCAAATAGAGAACTAGAGCCTCCAGTCTGTGCAAAAGAAGGACCGGCGCCACTAGAACCTATGTCAGGTTGAGTCTGACAATAGGCTGAAGTCGATGGACTCTGATATGGTATGGATGCACCTAGATCGTAGCATGCATCATAGGGAATAGGTTCCCTTGCTGCGATAAGGCCCCGAGAACGCTTGCCTGGCACTTGTTCAGGAATTATTACAGCAGGCAAATGCTGAGCAGGTGGAGCTGGGTGAGAAAGCCTGAGTTCTTTCTGTTCACCCATGGCAGTAATGATATTTATAGCTCCTTGCTCAATTTTCTCTGCTAAATCATCAAGTGTCGGGTCCTCACGAGCAAGTCTATATAAGTTCCATATCATGTCAACCTACAAACAACATAAAAATTATAACAAAGCATATATATAAAATGTAATTTAAATTTGATACTAAATAGACGATTTACCGCATAACCCTCAAAACCGCTCGTAGGATCAATCCATCTTCTCGTATGCCTCTAATACCACTGCATATACTCAGAGTTGTGCTCTAAGGGATGTGCATGATACTGTGGCTGCATCAGTCGCTGAGGCCACGCCAACCACTGGGTGATAAAGTCTGCATGTACCACCGCCCAATTTTGATCATATTTCCCTGTCATTTGTAATGTGTGATGGCAGCCAAGATTGACAGGTGGCTTAGGAATCGATTGATCTCCACCAGATTGGCGAAGAACGCGATCTACATGGTGCCACTTGACAATATGAAAACAAATAAGTGGTACCCAAGCTAGACAGACATTGTGATCAGCTACACAGTAATTTGGAAGCATCTGAATGACTTCCCCGTCATATGGGCACCAGATAATCTGTGAAAAATAAATGTCAGAAAAAATAAACATATAAAGTGTCATCACCAACATCTGTAGCGTCATCGCCAATGTATGTAGCATCATCACCATCATCATCTAAAGCATCATCACCAGTAACATCGCAGCCAGCATCTGTAGCATCATCACCAAAACACTCATCCTCATCAGTAAAATCAACCATGCATGGCCGGGGGGATGAAGGAGCATCATTTAGTTGTGGCACTGGTTCATCATCATCTGCCATCAACAACTGACTGTACATGTCTTGGATGAGAGGCTGCGATGACATCTCAAATGGAATGATGTCTTGAGATGTACCAGCTTCAGTCATAAGTTTTGTTTCATAACCAAAAGTTTCAACTAACAATTCGAGGTCCTCAGCTCCACTTTTCAAATGTTTTGTGATCATAGATCTAACTGTCACATACTCCCCATTCAATCGATACCTGTAGCTTATTTTTGCCACTGATTCACTTGGAGTGAGATTTAAATGCTCGTGAATCATATTTTTCAATTCCTCCAAAGTGATATTTAGATCATTCAGTGACATTATATCACAGACATTAGATTTAAATTTAACCCCTTCACGACTCTTAACAGTCCTTCCGTTTACATAAATATATATATTTATGCCAGAACTCATTTTAACTTCCTATAACACAATATAATTCATATTAATACACTAAAAAATCTATAATTATTTTGTAAAGTCTCTAAAGTAATTTTAAATATTTATAGATTAAATATCTCAATTTATTATTTTACATAATAAGTAATACAATTATTTAATTCTATTTTCAATCAGTAAAATTTATCAAATTAAATTGCATAAGTTTACAAGTAATTTATAAATAAATGTGAAATTAATTTATAAAAACTAATTAAAATATATAATCTATCAAATAATTAAAATATATAATCTAGCTAATTCATATTGTACGAAATATAAAAGGAAAAAATATACAATTAATTTCTAAACATCATTAATAATTTCTTATATTTAGCTTTTATCTTAAAGTCTTTTATTAAAGTTAATTAATTAATTTTTAAATTAAAAATATAACCCAATTTTACGTTCTTAAAATGTTTCAAAATTTCTTTTTAATTTATCCTTTTAACTTTAAGTTCAAAATTAAAAAGATACAAAGATTATTATTTTCTATTTTAAATATTTATAAATTAAATATCTCAATTTATTATTTTACATAATAATAATACAATTATTTAATTCTATTATCAATTAAAAATTTATCAAATTAAATTACATAAGTTTACAAGTAATTTATAAAAAATGTGAAATTAATTTATAAAAACTAATTAAAATATATAATCTATCAAATAATTAAAATATATAATCTACTTAATTTATATCGTACGAAATACTAAAATGAAAAAAATATACAATTAATTTCTAAACATCATTAACAATTTCTTATATTAATCTTTTATCTTAAAGTCTTTTATTAAAGTCAATTAATAAATGAATTTTAACATTATATTAAAAAATAAGTAAATCCTAACTCAATAAAAAAATAACTATATAAAGCAAAAAATAACTACAAAATAATACAAGCAAATATTTAGTTATAAAATAACACAAGCTAAAATATCTAACACAATCTAAAAAATAAATAAAGTATATAATAAGATCAAAATTATAATATCATACAACTTTAATGAGTAAAATCTAACCAACTGAAATTAAAATTAATATATAAATTTAAATATACTAATCTGCATATCAAAATAAACATAAAAATCTAACCTTAAAATTTTATTTATACTGAATCTACTCTGCTTCTTCTTCTTCTGCTCAGCTCTCCTCCTCCTCTGAATCAACTCTCCTCTCCTCCTCTCTGCTGAAGACTTCCAAAGAAAATTGTGTGTGTGTGTTTCCTTTGCAATGTATCATATATATATATATATATATATATATATACACACACACAACCCCCTTCTTCCTCCGACCCCCCTCCCTCCTTTCTCCAAAAACTGCCCCCCACCCCTTCTCTCAACACGCACGCGAATCTCTGTTGCATGCAGAGATTCTTGACACTGTCAGAAACTTGGCTTTGAATGTGTCGAGTTTCTTTTTTTATTATTTTTAAAATAGAAGCTCGGCCTCACAGAGGCAGAGCTTCTTTCGGGTGATTTTAAAAAAAAAAGTTCGGCCTGTCTTATTAAAAAAAATTGACAAAAATTTGATTTGACAGAAAATGTAGTATGTGAAGAAATAATTTTAAAAAAGTAGTATTTGAGGAAATGTTTAAGAAAATGATAGTATTTTAGTAAAATTGTCCCTTTATGGGTCCCCTACCACCTTGTTGCAAAGCCTAGCTAAGGGACTGGAAAACCAGGATGAGTGGCTCTAATGATGGGCAATGATCCCTATAGAAGGAGAGCATAGAGGCAAGGAACACACTCCAGGATATACAAGCCTTGAAAAGCTTTCAAGACTGTCGTCTTTCCCCCATGATTCTCCCAAAAGGATCGAGCAGTCTCTAAACAGAAGAAGAGGAAATGCCGTTCCCCACTCTACAGACATGCATGTTTGGGATTTGAGGCATCTTCAAGACCTTCGGGAATGAAGAATTAGTCCTTGTCCCTAAAGGCAAATTCCTAGGGCGGATTCAAATGAACATTATTCAGTCCTTCATCAACCTCAACAAATGCTCCCCCTCGTATCAAGTCCAGATGACTCCCTTGCCTAAGCCCCTACTTGAGTCCCAAGGTCTAGAGTAAAATAAAAAGGTATAATCTAATTAATACAAGTCAAATGACAAATATAATTTTTTTTTCTTGAAATTTTCAATCAATCATCAATAAAAAGGTATTCCTGTTTAATCAGGTTGATTATTAGGTTAACAATTTTTAATATTAAATTAATAATTTAGTACCTTAGAAATAAATGATTTAGTCTCTGATAGTTTCATTCTATACAATTTAATTTATATATATTATGAGTTTGTTATACACTATTATGGATTGACAAGTAAATATACAATTCAACCAATAAAAAGTACTAATGTTGAGGCAACATTACAATATGAGGTTTTTTATTAAATGCAACCATAAGGACTTGTAACCACCAGGATGAGGACCCTGGAGATTTCAAATCTGTGATCTAGTGTGGGAGAACAAAGACAAAGCTATCTAGCAACTATTATGGAGAAGCTTTCAAATATAGATTTTCATTAATCAAAAAAGGAGAAAATGTTGAAGCAAGAAAATGTTTTTGATTAATATATCAATCAAACAATTCGAATCACATGATTTATGCTGACAAAATTAAGAAGATTAATGCAATCAGAGTCAAGACATAAATGTAGCATCAAAAATGAAAGATTGCAACATATTATCAAGAAGCAATCAATCAGTTAGAATTAAATCGTGTGAAGGCAACAATATAGAAAAGGAAAGATCATGACTGACTCAATTAGAGCAATCAAGGGAAGATTACGAAATAAATAAGAAGATCAATAAAGAAGGAAAGAATTCAAATCAATAAGTTTTTTATTAAAGACATTTTATGGTACCTAACTTTGTGGACCATGGAACTCAAAGCATTTAATGCAGTCAAACAAAGACAACATTAATGAGCAATGATGGCGATCAAGCATATTCCAAGTCTACGCAGTCAGAATCAAGTTATATGATCAAATTAAGAAAATATGAAATCATGAAGATATATAAAGAAAGAATTTGAACCCTATCAAAGAGAAAATCAAAGTATTTATTGTATAATTAATGCTCTAGCACTGATCTAAAGTATGGATTCAATTGCACTTTTTAAGGATCTAATTAAGACACTCACAAGAATATCTCACTCAAATTATAGTGCAACTAAAGAGGAATTTTCAAGACAAAATATTTCTTTTTATGGAACAATTATGGACCCTGATAGATACAACATTTAAGAAGGACATTCAAATTGAAGATTTCACAACTGCTAGTTGCAGAAACTATATAAAGTCAATGAAGCAAACTATTCAATCTACCAAGAGAAAGAGAAAGGGTATAATATTTGTGTTGTTTGTGCTTATGCTCTACGCTTATCTATTCTTGTTTGTTCTAAGAGAGCTTGTTCTTAAGAATCATATACTCTATGAAAAAGAATTCTTTTGTACTTAGGTTCTTGTGAATCTTCCAAATTTCTTCTCTTATATTCTGTCCTAGTAGTGAACTGAGTTTTGTGGGCCGTGGAGTTGAACCCTAGTTGGTAAGTGTAAAAGTCGTAGACTAATCCTTTCTAAAAGAAAGGTTTCTTGGTTAAAGGTTTACTAGAAACCCATGAAGACCTAGTTGTAAGAAACGTAAAAACAGGACCATACTTATCTAAACTTGGAGGTTGTTAAACTATTTAGCATAAAAATGAGTTGTTGAGTTTCAAGTTGGTTGTTCTTGTATTGGTTATTTGTTATCCTAAATAAAACTCTCATAATTGTATATTTTGAGGAGTAGACGTAGGTATATCATCTAAATACGACCAAACTACTATATTTTTTGGTGTCATTTACTTTTTGTTGTTTATCATTCAATTTGAAAATAAGTTTTAATCACAAAGTTTTTTAGTGGACCCTGTAACCATTTACCGGACCTAAAACATTTCGAAAGAAATTAAAACATTTGCTAAAAGTTTTTTAAATACTCAATTCACCTCCCTTCTTGAGTACACTCTAGCACTAACAGCTAATTCATTTTGAATCATAATTTATAAGAACTATAACACATAAATTTTAAGAAGTAAACGATAAGAGAGAAATACATCTTCTAAGACCTTGGATTATACAAGGTAGCAAAAGCCAAATATATGCCACACGAATCATCAAAAATAAAAGAGATATTCAAATCTCAAATATATAGTTCCCTCGGGGAAGCTCTTTTTTCAATTATAAAGTTACAATAGCATAATTGAGATAGCACAGTATTGTGTTCATCAGTTTCAAAAGCACTCAACAACGCGGTTACGAAATGTCACCAGAGGCATCAAAACGTCCTACGATCTTGGCTCCAGCGCCATGGCCCTTGAAGATACCATCCACTTGCTTGAGATCACCTTGAATGCTTTGTGTACCAATGTTAGTGTCATATTTGCCATAGCCTGAAGGGCAAGGAATGGGACAAGCCGGCGCAGGAGTAGCACAAACTGGTGGACAGTAGCCAGCCCCAACAGCTAGATTTGCACCCCCATACCCAAAGCCTGCCATTGAGATTGATCGATCAACTCACTGAACCTGTACAGCAGGCTGCTTAATTTGTTTAAGTTGTTTTGCTTGGCTTAGCTAGCTATGCCTATGGGGTCACAAATATAAATATATATATATATATATATATATATATGCAGAGGAAGGGTGTCACCGTCACCATTCACCACCATGATTGGTGGAGCATTTCAATTTTCAATTAAGAAGAAGGAATCTGGTGCTCCTTGCAAGTGGCTTGGCATGCTGTTACAGATCTGTGACAGTTGAGAATGAAATCCCATCTTAATCATGGCAAGGAATCAGAAGCGACCAAAACACCATTTTGGTCCCTCAAAGATATCTTTTTTCTCAAGTTAGTGCCTCACAAATTTTTATTCTTAATTTGGTCCCTTATAAATTGATATCTTATCAATTCAGTCTCTTGTAGATTTTTATTCACAATATGTTCCTCACAATTTGATATGTTATTAATTTAAACCCTCACATATTTGCATTTTCAATTTGGTCCTTCATAGATTTATATATTATTAATTTAGTCCCTTCATCAAAAGATGTGACCATAAACAATTATAACTACCAAAAAAGGACTAAATTGATAATATATCAATTTGTGTGGGATCAAAAAGAGAATGAAAATAAGTGAGGGACTAAATTGATAATATATTAACTTATGAGAGACCAAATTGAGAATAAATGTTTTAAGAGACTGAATTAATAACATATCAATATGTATGAGAGTAAATTAAGAATAAAAATTTATAAAGAACAAAATTAAAAAAAAAAGAGCATTTATAAGGGACCAAAATAAAATTTTAGCATCAGTGCCACGTTTGTGTTGAGAATCATTGAATTGTTACACCTTCGGAGCCAAGTATATTCGTTTCAAATTATTCTGATTTTTGTATACTTCCTTTGTTATACACACTAATTAATTTTTTTGTGATTAACCTCTGATTTATTTGATTAATTGCATACACTTTATCCTCCAGGATCTTTGTTCCCGATTACACTTTCTCTTCTCTAAAAATAAACACTTGTAGTTAACTGACTCAATTTATTTATTCCAATTAATGAAATTTATTAAGTAAGGGAAAATTGCAATTGAGAGCAAAAATTAAAGCAAGTAAATGCAGATAATTATAAAAGTAGATGCATCTAATTAGAAAAATTAATTTATTCAGAGAACACAATTATATTTATCTGTTTTACTTTTTCTTTCTTAAGGTTAATTACAAGTTACAACTATATTTTATAGAATAAAAATAAAATGAATTTGATATACATTCTAATACATATCAAATGACAAATATAATTTGATTTTGAGGATAGGTATTGAAATTAAACTAGTTTTGCAGGAAATAATCATCATTTGGTCTTTATAGTTTGTTCCAATTTTTAGGAAAATTGGTTTGCTCGCTTCTCAAAATTTGCAGAACTGGGTCCATCAATATGGCAGAGCTTGGGCAACTTAAGTTGGTCTTCGAAGAGTCTTAAATTTAAACATCAAAAAGTTGAAAGTGAATTCGAGTTAGCAATAAATCTTCTTTTTTAAAAAAAAAAGAGTATTTCCTCTCGCACCCCTTCTTTGTTTTGGTCTCTATAATATCCCAATAATTTTAGTAATTAAATAAAAAATTTTAGGAAATTATTAGAGGTTTATAATTAATTAATAAATAAATTAAAAGTGAAAAAATAGAAGCTTGAGACAAATAATAATAACAAATTTAATTTTTGAGGTAGTGATATTAAGCTTAAGAATTAATTTAGAGAGTACAAATATCCATCCGAATTCTTAAAATTTGGTTCCCATTCCTTTTAATTAAGATATAACTTAATCTAATATAGAATGGATTATATATACAGAGAGAGAGAGAGAGAGAGAGAGAGAGAGAGAGAGAGAGAGAGAGAGAGAGAGAGAGAGAGAGAGAGAGAGAGAGAGAGAGAGAGAGAGAGAGAGAAGTAGGTCTCCACCTATGTTAGCCATTGTTTTCATAAATTTAGTCACGGTTTTAATTAAAATTTTCATAAATTTAACTACAATTTTAATTATGATTTTTATAAATTTAACTATGATTTTGTAAAGAAAACCTTCATTAATAATAGAAATGCCCATTCTTTTTCTTCCACCTTCTTCCTTCCTTCCTTGCTCCCTCCCTCTTCACTCGGCCTCTCTCTTACATTTTTCTCTTCTTCTCCTTTCTTTCTACCCCTCTCTCTCTTTCTTGTTCTTTTTTTCAATTTTTTTTTCATCCAAAACTTTGTGGGTTATGTTTGATATGCTATATGCACAATAATATTATATACCATTTACAAAATGTGTTCTAATTAATTATTTTATTTTGCAATCAAAAAAGTAAAGTTGGCAATCGAGCATATATTGGTGTGGATATTTTCACTATTTATTTCTAACATGTTCTCCTAATAACCACCATATCTGCTACCCTTTTACTTTTGGTTGTGTTTGGCTAGCAAAACAAGCTAGCTTATAGCCTATTTGACTAATTTATAACTTATTTGACTAGCTTATAAATTTGATAAAAATATTTGATAAACAAACTTATTTCAATAGCTTACAGCTTTTGAACTTTTCTTCCTATTTTATCCTTATCATTTTAACAAAATATTCATTATACCCTTATCTCACATACATTATATATATATATATATATATATATATATATATATATATATAATATAATAAAAATATATATTTAATTAATATTATATATATAATAATTTAAATTAATTTAATTTAAAACAAAAAATAATATATTTTATATAATATATTTATATATACAATATAATAATATATATATATATATAATTTAATTTAAAACAAAAAATAATATATTTTATATAATATATTTATATATACAATATAATAAAAAATATATATATATATATATTTAATGAATTTTATATATGTAATAATTTAAATTATATTAATTAGAAAATAAAAAATAATTTTTATTTGTATTATTTTGAAATTATAAAATATATACCCTTTTATGTCATATTACATTTTTCAGTTATTCCAACAGTTACTTTTACCAAACACTTCTAATTCAATAAGTTAACTTATAAGCTTTTAGCTTTTAGCTATTAGTTATAAGCTAAAAATTAACTTATAAACTTTCAACTAACTTATAAGTTAATTTTTTTTCAAACACACTCTTTAAGAACTTTTATTTTTACCCCATAATCGAACCAATGGAGAATAGCCTTATCCTGTACTCACCCCGCCCTGCCTTGCCTCAAGGTAAACGTCTATCAAATTGTTTTCTAATATTATGACATTTATCAAATTGTACAATTACATAATATTCAATAAATTATTTTAATATGAACTAAAACATACTAAATTCAACAAAATTCAATACTTATTTATACAACAAAATTAACAAATAAATTTTTTTATTTATATATAATTGAATTAAGTTATATATATTATAGTATAAAAGATAAATTTTATAAAACTTCATGTCTTATATAAGTATATATCTATTAAATTAATCAAATTGAAAAACTAAATTACATTAAGAGGCTAGTAAACTAAATTGAGTGCGTGGCTACAATAAAGGGTGCCGTTGTCAATTTGGTCTGTAGTTTGCCCATAAATAGACAGTTTTAAATTTGAAAAAATATGCTTGTTTAAAAATGGGCTTAAACAAATCTGGCCATTTAGTCTCAAGCTAAATATTGGCTAAGCCTGCATGCAGTCTCTTTTTTTTTTGTACAAAAATATATTATTTAGTACAAATAATTTCACTTTATTACATTTTTATATTTTTATAACTTTATATTCAATAAATATAATAAATTTAGATAAGAAAATTTTTGTAATTTTTTAAAAATTAATATAAAATTTTTAAATTCAAATATAATATAATTAATTTTAAAAGAAAATATAAAAAATTAAAGTTTTTTGTTACTTAAAAATATTAAAGAATGAATTTTTATATGTATAAATTATATTTTAATTAAAAAATATTAAATTTTTTTACTAAAATAATTTAAAATTATACTATATATATATATATATATATATATAAAAGAGTGGTTCACGGGTCAAAATAAGCAATCGTAATCTTAATAAATAAGTACGCGGGCCTAAATAACTGACCATTTAGATTCATTTAACTTTTAGTCCGTTGACCCAATTGTGATTTAGTCAATTGTTGAATATTACCCGACTTAAATAGAGGGGAACAGGCTATTTTTTTTAGGTCAAGTTGAGATCGCCATCCCTACGCAGGAGGTTATTTGACTCCAAGTGTCTCGAGGTGTCTAATCTAATAGCCAGTGCACGAGAAGTCCTCTGCATCACTGCATGTGATTTCCATATTTTCTTAGTTGGAATTCTAAATAAGTTATTTCAATTAAGTTCCAATAATTTATCAATTTAAATTGCAGCATTATGAATGTAACCATGACAGTTTATAGTGGAAGTTGCATCTTTCGTTATTACCGCAACCATAATTCAAGACCAGTGATTTAGAGACTTACACATTAATCAATAAACTTTTACCGTTCTATTAATCCCGTATAATCAACGTATTACTCATGGCTCATTACCCTCATAGGTTATCAAGTGAATAACCAAGAAAAATGATGAAAGACAAATATACACCAAACACGATTAAGTAAATTAACATAGACCTTTATATGATCTCAAATAGTTGCATCGTTGAAGCTCTTATTTTAATATTATAATTACAGTAGCACAAAGGCAACAGAGATTATTTGGTACGTATTAGAACATGCATTGTGTTGAATTACAGAAGCGTTTAGGAAATGTCACCAGTGGCATCAAAACCTCCTATGATCTTGGCCCCAGTGCCATGGCCCTTGAAGGTGCCATCTTGCTTGAGGTCACCTTCCATGCGTTGTGTACCAGAGTTATTGTGAGCTTTGCCTGACCCATACCCATACCCTGGAGGGCAAGGAGTGGGGAAAACAGGCGTAGAAGTAGGACCTACTGGGGCAGCCGGAGGGAAAGCTGCCGGTGGATAGTACCCTGCCCCGGCTCCGGCTGCCACACCTGCAAATCCATACCCATACCCTGCCATTGGGATTGAGGGATGGATCAAACTTTCAACTCTATAGCCTTCTTTCTTCTACTTCTTTTGCTTGGCTTAGCTTGCTATGCGGCTATGCCTATATATGAGGTTACATACAACTATATATATAGACATGGAAGAAGAAGAGTGTCACCATTCATTACTCACGATATAGGATCCTCTCTTGTTTCACACGGAAACGAGAGTTCTGTTCTCTTTTTTTAGGTCGTTAATTTTTAAAATTATCTTTTTTTATACTCAAATTTTGTTATTTTTTTTTAAAATTTAAAATTTAATTTTAATACGTTGATCTTAAAAATTAATAATCCAAAAAGAACGAGATCTTTTTGTTTATGTTCCCATCACTCACCACCATAATTATCAACAAGGAATCTGGTGCTCCTTTCAAGTGAAGCATTTTAATTACGTGCAAGTGGCTTCAGCATGAGGTCCGAACGTTATGGGCAAGGCATCAGAACGAATGCAAAGATAATCATATGGATTGAGAATCGTTGAATTCTTAGAACTATGTCTCAAAAAAAAAATTATTATTAGATAACTAAGGGCGCCAAGTGTATACCTTTCAGATTATTCTGAATTTTTTATTCTTTTTTTCTTTTTTCTATGCCATCAACACAAATGACTCTAGACACTACAAAAAAAAAATCAAAGATCAGATATCAAAAAATTCATCTCTGATAAAGTAAAAATTTGTCTCTAATTGATTGGAGGCGGATTTAGAGACGAATTTTTTCGTCCCTGATCCTAGCGTCTCAAACAAACTTGAGACAGGAAAAAGATTTTATCTCAAAATTAGAGACAAATTTTTCTGTTTCAAATTAGAGACAAATTTTTTCGTTTCTAATTTTGCCTCTAATTCTCTGAATGAAAAAAAAATTCCAGTAGATTATTAAACAAATCAAATTTGACCTCCTAAAAAAATTTAAACCACATTAAATAATACTAAATTAGAAGGCACATTCATTTATTAGCCTTCTCAAGACAAGAGTGTTCAATAAAACACTCTATATAAGAAAATGAGTGAGACAACAATATATATAGAAAAAGGCGGGAGGCTGAGTTTCTGAATTGGATGATGTGGAACTAACAAAATCTGAAGTGGAATTTGAGACGAAATTTATTCTGTCTCTAATCTGAGACGAAATTTAATTTCCATCTCTAATGTGGAAAGGAATTTGAGACAGAATTTATTCTGTGTCTAATCTGAGATAGAATTTAAATTTCGTCTCTAATCTGAGACGAAATTTTTCCGTCTCAGATTTTATCTCAAAATCTGTTTTAGAATTTTAGACTAAATTTTAGAGACAAAATGTATTCCGTTTCAGATTTTCAAATTGGATTTTGAAACTGATTTCTAACATTTTAGAGAAAAAATTAATTCTGTCTTTAATTTTGATTTTTTTTTGTAGTGAGAATAAATACAAGTTGTGTGCATATATATAAATAGAAATGTATCTAATAATGAGATGAATGGTCTAATAATTACTAATAAATCACAAGCCAATGAAATCTATTAACATAGGTAAATAATATTTTCTTTAACTTTGTAGGAGCAGATTTTGTATCAATATTTCTTATTTGGCTTTCTATAGGTATCCTCCACTAAAGACAATTCTACATGAGGTACTATCGAGACACTAAATATAAGCAGCTCTCTCAGCATGGATTTGAACTTTGATTTGTAGAAAATTCCTTCTACTAGACTCAATCCCATTAGTAAATTCTATATCAATATGAACCATAAATTTAAGATTTTAGAATGATTATTTTATCCTATTATATCTTACATTGAACCACTCATCTTATTTGATACTTGTATATATTCATTAATCCCTGTTTTATTTGTTGAAGTGCAACACCTTTATTCGCCATGTATTTAATCTCAATTATACTTCATTTTTTTTTGTAATTAACTAATTCAATTTATTTGTCCCATGCAATGTATCAATTAAGGGGGAAAAATAAACTTTGACTGCAAACATAAAAGTAAGTGAATGAAAATAAATAAGTAGGTCAATATGTCAATTCACAAATTAACATAATTTGTTTTGATTTTCAATCAACCATTAATAAAAGGCATCATTCCTGTTAAATATTCAAATTCATCTTTTTTTTTTGTTTTACTCATATCTTAAACTAAACTATTTAGTTTCTAAAAATTCGCCACATGTTTTGTTATTATTTTTAAAAAATAAAAATAAAAATTCTTTGATGCATTATTGTGAAGAATATTTTTTGAAAATGATTTTTGAATATTTGTGTTTAAAATACCAAAAAAAATGTAATACCCCAATAATTTTTATGAATATTTAAAATCTATTTTGAAGTTTATTGAAAAAAATTAATTATGTGAAAAATGTGCTTTTTGAATTAGTGAAGAAAATTTGGAAATAGAAATTTCAAAATTTTAATTTGAAAATTTTTTACAAATTTTCAAGGACTAAAGTGAAAAGAAAAGAAAATATGGAGTACTTTTGAGAAATGACCAAATAGGAACCTGAGAGGAAGAATAAAGCTTATGAGAATGAATTATGAGTCCGGTACCGAAAAGATGATGGATTCGATATTTAGGAAATTTTTATACATTCCCAAGGACCTAAGTGAACAAATCTTACAAGTTAGAGTGGCTATGAGCAATTTTATCAAAAAAAATATTAGTGGGGCCCACACATACAATCATTAAACATATCCTCCTCTCTTCCTCCTGAAGCCCTCTGCAGCTCCTTCGTAGAACTTTCATTTTATCTCCTTCATCATCCATTCTTGCCATCTTGCTTGGGGGAAGAAGCCATGGAACCGAAGAGGATTGGTAAGTAGATGTTCTTCTTTTTTTCTTCCTCCTCTTACAAGAACAAATCCTAGGCTATCAATTTGAGCAATTTTTGTATAATATTTCTATGGATGAATTTAAGTGTGGATGTTAATCTAAAAGGTTCTTGAGCCATTATAATATTATTGGAACAAGAAATTTGGAGAAAATTAGGAGAAATCCATAGAATTTAGAAATTAAAAAAAATAGGGTTCTTGATGAAAATTTGAGATTAGAGCTTGGATTGTTGCTAAAAATTGGGGATTTTGGTGTTAAAACACTCCTTAGACATTAAGGATGAAAACCTATGGAAGAAATCAAAAGAAATGTTGTTTTAGATGTGATTTTAGGATTTTTGGATGAAGAACACGAAGAACGTCACTGTTCATTCTGGAAATTTTCCAGAAAATACTGTTCACCGAGAAAATTTTTTCAAATTTTCTCGTTACTGTAGCATTGACTCGGTCAACGTTATTGTAGCATTGACTCGGTCAATGTTACTGTAGTATTGACTTAGTCAATGACATTGTAGCTGCGTTGACCGTTGACCGTTACTGTAACATCACTCTTTCATCCGGATTCCGTTTTGAGTGAAATTTATATCATTGAAAAGCTCGTTGAGTCTAGTTTCTAATGGTATAATTTTTATCTGGATATTCATTATCAGTTAGGAGTTATGATTTGATAAGTGAGTGAAGGTCGGGAATAGTGGTAGGAAATTTTTCTATTTCGTAACCCTGATTGTTTTTATCTGGTTACAATAGGAATGGTCAAAGCGCAAGGTGGGAGTGCCGAGAGCGTGAAATCCAGGTGAGTGGGTTAATACTTACTATGATTAAATATCTTTGTTATTAACTTTTTGTATCATAGTGAAAATATGTTGTATATCCAAGTTTGAAGAGGATAATGTGGGACGATGAGAAATAAACAATTGTGGAACTTGCCTGGTGATGTATATAATTATATTTTCTTATTTTCTCATAAATGAAGGTTATATGATAGATTGTGAATGGCATGTGAACTGAGTTGAAATGTGTCATACTCTAATTGTTGAGTTCATTCATGCGCGGATAGTTGAAGTATGCTATTGTTGAATAATTGTTCTATATTATGGGTTATGTTGTATTACATGCTATGTTGCTGGAACCATATTGATTATGTTGTGACTTGAATTGTAAATGATTGAGTTGTGTATGTGGCTCATGATTATGATTGAGAATGCTCTTAGATGTGATTGTGATTGTGTTTGACTAGAAAGGAAAGGCATGTCCGTGCACCCCATGGAGAAATTTATGTGAAGCTATAAGGGTGGAGAATATAAATGGAGCGATAAAGGTGGATGTGGCGGGGGCCGCGGGCAACGATCCAGAGGTACCCTGGACGACCCGGTTGGTACGGGAAATGTGTGAAATTGATTTCACTATTTGCTGTTTTGAATTATTTGAATTATGTTGAAATGTATTTGATTTACTTGGATATTGTTGTGAAGTATTATAAATTATATTATATTGTATTATGATCGATTATGTATGATTGCTGCATGTTATTATTATGATGCATGATATTTTTTTTGTCATAGTATTATGTTGTCTGCGCACTGGGCACGTGGTTTGCTCATACCCCTCTTATTAACATTTTTTTAGAGTTGACAGTTGAAGGTAAATATCTATATAAAGAATATGGATCCTTAGCCCATGATTACCTTTTCATTTGTTAAGGGTAAAGGTATAATGTTTAGGTCTTATTCTAAGTGGTATAAATCTAGAAAATCTCTGTAATCGGGTAGGTTCATTCAGTGATGTAATGTGAATAACTGTAGTGTGTATAGAGAACTCGGTTTAGCCCTATTTTCTTATCTTTTGTGAAAAGATGAATAATTCTCTTATTTTAGTTCTTAAATTATGTAATTTAGATAAATTGTATTTAAAAGAATGGTATGATGCTTAAGAGAAAGATAGGCTTACGGAGGTGAAATGAAATTCACTTTCCGTGCCGGTCACGTGCTCAGATTTTGGGACGTGACAAAAAAAGTATTTTATATGTATATGAAATCATTGTTCTAAAACATCATTAAAAAATGCAGTGACATTTCGGCATAAATAAGTTTATCAACGGCATTTATTTACATATATAAAATATAAGGAAGATATATATTCTTAGCAGCAGAACTGTTACTAAAATAAAAACAAAATGTTGCAATGACTAATAACCACCAAGCTAATTGTAATTTCTTTTTCTTTTTTTTTTACCATTTTTGTTTTTTATTAAAAAAACTTGTATTCTCTATCTAATTTTGAGAAGTTATGCCTTTTGATATTCATATTTTTTTCAAAAAAATTTATAGATATTATTTTGGTTAATTTTTGACAATCCATTTTATATTATTAAAAATATAATTATTTTAAGAAATTGTGAAAAGGCATTCTTAATAATTTATGTAGTTGAATAATATATTTAATAAATTTATTAAACTATAGCTTTGACTACAACAATAAATATATTTGAGTTATATTTGTTTTTATTCTTTTTTAAAATATCAACATTAATTATTTTAACGTTATATTGAATTTATCACAAAAATCTTGCATAAAAATTTTGTATCAAATGATAGTTAGATCTTGTTTTCAAAATAAATCTTCTAATTTTTTTATTTTTTAAGTTTGAAAATTAAATTTAGAACAAATTATCCAAACATATTTTTTTTATTTTCAAAAACAATTTTACAAAACTTAATTTTAAAATTAGAGAAAAAAAACACACACACACAAACACAACCAAAGAAGCCCTTGATTTTACATGATTATTTTGGTAAAAATTTTACATAATTTAATTTATAATTATTAGCTTATTATATACTGTTATTGAATTAGCAGAAAAAATATATATGACATTCAATCAATTAAAAAGACTAATTCATATTGAATGTATATTTTTTAAAAGCTAACTCATTTGACATTTAAGTTTTAAAAAATAATCAATTTATATTTTTGTTTTTGCAGTTTTATTGGAGGCTTGACAAACTTGGGCAGGTGTCTTTCAATAATAATTCCACTCCCTTTCGACTTTCAACGATTTGGGGAATTCCCGGAGGACAAATTAAACTGATGACTACTGTTTCTCTTACGTTTATGCCTCTAATCGGATTTGTAGCCTCGTGATTTATTCAAACCGGGCCATTAATTAATTGAAATATAAATTTATAGTTTAATCAAACACCACAACGCATTATATATATATATATATATATTACTTCGATCAAGATTTCAGCTCCTTTTGGAGAGAAAAAGATGTAGTTATGGTTATTTATATATTTGTTATTAAATTATTCAATCAAAACAGTATATGATTCTAATACAAACTTAGTGAAATAATATATGAAAAGTGTGTAATAATAATATGAAATTAAAAATAATCACAAGTCCACTTTTATAGCAAATATACTAATAAGATCGAGTAATAAAGAGTGAATAGTGTTGATCCTACATGAATTATGTTTTGATTAATATTTACTAATTATAAATTATACTAATTGATTTTAAAAACATTAAATTAGCACAAAGAAGAATCTCATATATTATGTCAGCGGAATGAAAAACTAGAAAATAAAGATGAATTATATTATAATGATTATGGGTATTGAACTAATATTATGAACAAATCGATCTGTACAAATTAAAAACATTTGGGTCAGATTTTAGTGACTTTTGAAGTGATTAAGTAATTATGAAACTTTTCTCTAATTCTTGATTTTCTAGTGATTATAGATCGACATTCTCTTTAGTATAACATCTTATCTCTAGGCTTATTAGAACTTTTAGATTATCCAATTTTCTATTCCTAGGTAAATTTCACCCTAATTAATTTATTAATTCCTTAATTAATCAAGATTAATTTAGGTAAAAAGACTTTATCATTCCATCCCTTTATGATTTTATAGGTTGTATATTATTCTATCCCTAGATATAATTTATCTTATAGTAATTAAATCAATAGACATAATCAATTATGAACCTCCCTATCCTACAATTGAATTCTAGTTTAATTTCATGAATGACCAGATCACAAAAAGGCATTAAGTCCTTATGTTTTATAATTAATACTAGAGTGGTATTAGTGCTTTAAAAAAAATAAACACGTCTGGCTCTATTAAGCACAATAAGCTTATAGTTTATAAGCTAGCTTATATTTTATTTAACTAGTTTATAGTTTATTTAAGTAGCTTATAAGCTTCTTAAAAATATTTGGTAAACGAGTTTATTTCAGTACCTTATAATTTATCCTAATTGATATAAATGGCTAATTCCCAAGATGTGGGTGAATTGGATTAATAAAATTTATCTTAAAAACTTGTTGGAAGTTTAAGAGTTTTTTTTAAAACTAAATCCAAAATATTTCAGATTAAAAAAATAACTGTTGAGTTCTCAATTTAGTGCCATTTTGATGTTAAATACCCTCTCTTTTGATCTCTTTCTTGTTGTCTTGTAATTCTTAGCTCATATTTTGAGTAGTTTAGATTAGTTTTAGTTTTCTTTGATCTTTTAATAAATGGAGTGATTTCATGATTCTTTTATGTGATTTAATGGGTTTATTTTCTATTTTTGTTGTAGGTTGAGTTGGTAAAAAGTTCGTGTTAGAAAATGGAATGCTAGAGCTGAAATTTTGAAAATGCTGATGTGATTGCTGTCTCCCACAGTTATAGCGGTAGAATCTACAGCTATAGCGGTGGAGTGTTGAAAAAAAGATTTTGGAGCCTTCTTCTCTAGCAGCCACTGCTATAGCGGTGGATCTTCACCGCTATAGCGGTAAAACCTGAAAAAAATCATTTTTAAGCTTTCTTCTCTGCCTCCTACCACTATAGCGCTGGGAATTCACCGCTATAGCGGGGGTTCGCGATCCTGCACTATTTTAAAATGCGTCAGAATATTTTTTTAGGTCAATTCTGAGTTGGAGACAGAGGGGAGGCGCCGATTTTGCTAGAGGAGAAGGAGGAATCCATTCCCGAAGCCGATCAAGCCCGAATCCCGTCAACCCAACCTCGGATTCATGGAGTTTGCTCATTCCTTTACTGCTTTCTGTAGTGTTAGAGCCATGAGTGGCTAATTGTTTGTTCTAGGGTTACTATGAACCCAATTTCAGATTAGGATTTGTATTTCTCTTGAAACTTGTGATGCTTTTCAATTTAATACATACCTATCATTCATATTTACTATACTTGTTATGAAATTAGCCACTTTATGACTTGTTTGTTGTTTTCGTCGAACCCGGGAGAGGGAGATGTTGGTAGAACACTGAATGATTCGGATGGGTGTTAGAACTTAGGGGTTTTACTTGTTAATTAATAGGAATATTAACAAATCTAAATTAATCAAATTAGATTAACATTAATTCGACTTAAACTCACATAAGGGATTATGTTAGAGTTGAGTAGCTTAATTTTGGTTCGGGAGAATCATTTTAAGCCATTAGAAAACCTAAGATTATTGTGTATAATTGAACTGAATCACAAGCGTTAGGGAGAATTAGCAATTCCTAGAACGAAAGAGGGAGATTATTAACTCTAGGCCTTTTATTTGAATTATTTCCATTCGATTTTATTGCAATTTGATTTTACTTTTAATTAGAGCTTTCTAAAATCAACAATTGGTTTGCCTAAATAATGCGTTTGAATTTCTGGAGTACTTAGTACGTTAGTCCCTATGGAGACGATACTCATATTTCATCACTTTATTACTTGTGCGACTGGTGCACTTGCCAGAACTCCCCCAACAATAACAAAGCAAAGGCAAATGAATAAGAGAGAGTGCAGATATTCAAAAGTAAATCAATAAACAATTAAAGAGATGAGAGTAAGAGAAATTTAACACAAGTGTTTATACTGATTCAGCTTAAAATAAGCCTACATCCAGTCTTGAAAACAACTTCTTGAGATTTTAACTAATAATCACAGGTTTGTAAAAGATGGGCACTTATGAGCTACTACAGCAGAGAGCTTTGTTTCCCAAGGGTGTCTCTCCCCCTCATAATAAGATTACTCTCAATTACAGCCTCCAGAAACCTCTCCTTGATCAATACAAATGAAAGATTGAGAAGAATATGAATAACTTTCTAAACAGAGTAAGTATACAATTGATAAGCATTTTAGAAGCAACTAATTGGCAAGAGATTGACTTTTCAAGATTTAGAGGCAAACAGAATGTATTTTTGTTGTTTTGACAATCTCTAAAGTCAATATATATAGCCCAAAAGATTAGAGAACTGTTGGAAGAAGATCCATGATGATATCAACTAAAATCTTTAGAAAATAGCCGTTGAAACTGATGTTATCATGCTAGCAGTCAACTGATTAACATTCAATAGTTGACTAATGCTCTTAAATGAGACGATAGTCGACTGATAGTTAGCTGTTAGTCGATTGATAAATATCTGTCTTGAAGTTGAAATTCTTCCAAAAGTGATCAGTTGACTAATGCAATATGATCGGTCGACTAATGGCTATTGGATGTCCTTTTAAATTTGAGATAGTGACTGATTAATTGACTAATTATTAGCTGTTAGTCGATTGATAGTCTCTATCTTGAAGTTTAAAATTCTCTAGAAGTGATCAATTAACTAATGTAATGGGATCAATCGACTAATGGCTATTGAAACTCAATTAGTCGAATGATGGACATTGATCTTTAGCTGCTTTTTAGCCAAAGAGTGATCAATTGACTATTGCATGTGCATTAATCGACTGATGGCTCATGAACATGTATTTGTAAAGTTTTTGCAAATTCCAAGGATCAAGAATCCATTTCCAACTTTAAAAAAGATTTATAAATAATTTCTCTTGCCATTCAAAAACTTTTACAAGATTTTCTAAAAGAGACAAAAAGAAATAGATCTTCACTTTTTTGTCTTGAGATATTTTCCTGAAAAAGTAGACATTAAAGCACAAGAAAATATTGTTTAAATTTATTTGTTAATCATCAAAACTTAAGTAAGGCTTTGAATACAATAGGGTCAACACTAATAAGTTAATTTAAGTAGTTTATAGCTTATGTATTTTTTTTTTCTTTTTTACTCTTGTTGTTCTATCAAAATGTTCAATATACCCTTATATATAAATATATATAATATATATAAATATAATGAAATATGTAAATATATTTTATTATATATAATAAAATATATAAATATAATATATATGTAAAAATATATTATTCATATATAAAATATAATAAAATATATAAATATATATTTTTAATGAATTATATATATATATAATTTAAATTAATTTAATTAAAAATAAAAATGATATATTTATTTATATTATTTTGGAATTAAAAAATATATGCCCTTTTATGTTATTTTATACTTTTCAACTACTTCAATAGTTACTTTTACTAAACACTTCTAATTTAATAAACTAACTTATAAGCTATCAGCTATAAGCTAAAAATTAGCTTATAAGCTATCAACTAACTTATAAGTTATTCGCTAGCTTATAAGCTAATTTTGTTGAATAGAGCCTCTAACTCCACAAGTTCAATCCGACAAAAAAATTTTTTAAAAAATAGTAAAAACTATATATATATATATATATATATATTGTAGAAAAGAGGAAACTAATTAAACAAAGAAAAAATTAACTCTTAACAAAAGACAATAGAAGAACAATCCACTAAGAGAGACAAACACAGATCTTCTTGGGGCTTCCTGTGATCAAATGCGAATACTTTGCATCACTTGAACCTAATTAATTCACTTTTCTAAAAAAATGAGTCATGTAGAAGCTATTGTAGTCTCTAAAGATCCTCCTAATATTGATATTAGGTATTTTTATACCCACTATAGTCCATATCTTAGTTCCTTTTGTTATTTTAATCTTGTCAACTCTCTAATTTTATTATATTTTAGGAATTCTTGAGTATAAATTAATTATATAACTAATATGTTTTAATTATATATTTTTATGAACTTAAATGATATGACCCAATTTAATCAATGTTTTTATTTTGTAGAAAATAATTAGATAATTTATTATGCTGACATGGACGAATTGATGATGTGGATGCTGTCTAAACGTTGACATGAATGTTGTTTGCTGATGTAGACGCTGACTCAAGTGCTGACTAGCTGGGCCCCACAATTATGCATTTGTTCTTGACAAGGAAACTTACCCATATTGTCAAAAAACACTTGCACAGCCGCAACCTCCAGCTAGCATTCATACCTCCACATGCACCTACCTCTGTTTTTCAACATCCACCTACCTTCCAGATCCAGAAGTCCACATTGTCTGCACCTTCCAAGTTTTAATCTTCAACCTCTGCCAGCTACGTCCATGTGCCATCGTTCCCCTAGAATTAGTATAAATAGGTTAAGGCTTCATTGTAATAGATCAGAATCAGATTAAGCTTTGCTTTTTGAAACTTTGAAGTTTCATTTCTTCTTCTGCTCTGCCCCCCCTTTTCCCTGAGCCATATTTGGTATCAGAGCAAGGTTCCAGAGGGAGGGAACGCCTGAAAAGCTCCTGAGATTCACTGTCGAAGTTTTCCGGCGACGTCGAAATCGGCCACCTTCGAAAGTCCCATCTCCGGTACTATTTTAGGAAAACTGACGTCGGAATCGTGATCGGAAGGGTCCAAAACCTTGGACTGGAGAAGATCAACGCCGCCTGACTTACCACGCGCCTTCACGCGCCACTACCGGAAGTTCACGCGCCGGCCATCTGCTCCACGCGCCCCACGCGCTTGCCAGAGGTTGAAGACGACCACGTCATCAGCCACGTCATCACCACGTCATCCGCTGTAACCAATCATATATTGCCACGTGTCACCTCGGCAACATGTCCAAGCTAATTCGGTTGCCACGTCATTAGCCACGTCATCACCACGTCATCCACTCCAATCAATCAGAGTTTGCCACGTGTCGAAACTGCCACGTGTCACAGCTGATTCAGTTGCCACGTCATCACGCCACGTCATCCACCCGGTCAATCAGAGGTTGCCACGTGTCACAACTACCACGTGTCCTGCTGATCCGGATTGACACGTCATCTCGCCACGTCATCATCCACGTCATCAGTCCTTGCAATCAAAGTTTGCCACGCGTCAGACTGCTGCCACATCATCATAGAGATAGCCAATTACCAATCGCCACGTGTCAACTAGTTGCCACGTCACCACAATTTTTCAGATTCTCATATTGACCCCGGAAGTTTTGTAAAATCTTATTTTGACCCCCTAAACTTTCAGATATTACAAATGTACCCCAAAACTTTCTAAAATTCTACTTTGGCCCCATATCTTTCTGAAATTCCACTTCGGCCCCAGATATTTTTGAAATTTCACTTTGTGCCCCAGAACTTTTTGATATTACAATTTAACCCTCACAACTTTCTGAAATTTTATTTTTGCCCACAATTATTTTCGAAATTACAGTTTGACCCACTTTTCATAAATTACCTTTTGGGCCCCTTAAGTTTTTTTTTAGAAATTACAGATTCACCCCATTTCTTTCCAAATCATAGATTGGCCCCAATACTTTCCAAAAATTACAGATCAACCTGACATTTTTTTTTTAAAAAAAAAAGTTCATTTTAGCCCCTAAATCTTCTAAAAAAAAAGAAATTTCACTCCAATCCCACAATTTTTCTTAATTTTCTTATCCATCCCCAATTTTCTACAACCAAACTTCAAACTTTTCTCCTTCCCTAGCCAACAGAAATGCCTCCAAGAAGCAGGCGTGCACAAGAAATTGAATTGAACGAGATGAGAAATCAACTTCAACAGTTGCAAGAAACAGTGTATGCCCAGCAAACATGGCTTGAGACCCAGAAAGATCGTCGATGCAAAAATTCAAATAACAGCAGTTCATCAACAACTTACAATCGCTACTCCAACAATGTTAGAATGAAAATTCCTGAATTCAATGGGAATAACCAACCTGAAGAATTCAAAGACTGGCTTAAAAAGGTTGAACGGATTTTTGAGTATAAGGAGGTCCCCGAAGATCAAAAGGTGAAAATTGTTGCCACTAAACTCAAGAAGTACGCTTCTTTTTGGTGGGAAAATCTTAAGAGAAAGCGCGAACACGAAGGGAAGCGCAAGATTCGAACTTGGAAGAAAATGTGACGCAAGTTAACCCGTAAATTCTTGCCTGAACAAACAGGGTTTATGGGAGTGTCACTTATTTCTATCCCTACTTCATCACAAATTCCTGAAAAGGAAGAGGAATCTATACCGACAGGGTCAGTGCATGATAGTGATGTCATACCAGATGACGATGATGACATATTAACAGAGCCAGTATATGACAGCGATATCATGCCAGAAGAGCCAGTATATGACGATGATATCATGCCAGAGGAGTCAGTATATGCTAGAGAAGTCAAGTTGACAGAATCAGCATATGACAGTGATGTCATGATAGCAGAACAAGCATATAACAGTGATGTCTTGCCAACAGAGCCAATATATGCTAGTGATGTCACTCCAGCAGAGCCAATATATGATAGTGAAGTCACGCTGACAGACCATGATGAGACACTGTTAATTCATCGAAACCTGCATATAACGCCAGCAAAAGACGAGTCTTGGTTAAGTCACAACATCTTCTATCCTATTGAAGATAAAATTTGTGATATCAACATTGGCAACAAAAGTTATGACAATATTGTGACCGACTACATGGTGGAAAAGTTGGAGGAATTATCCGTTAATCATTCGTATCCTTACAAATTTCATCAAAAAGAAGTTTGTTGTGATATTGTGCCTACGAATGATTGTCATCTTCTTTTGACAAGACATTGGCAAGTTGATCGTTTTGTCCAAAACGACGGCCATATAAACATATACTCTATTAAAAAAATGGAGTAAAAGAGATGTTAGTGCCAATGCCACCTAGTGAATGCAATAAGAACAAACTAGAAAGATACGATTTCACTTTTTTACCGGTCTTTCTAGTTGTAATTCCAGAAGACAATCCACCAGGAGTGCCACCTAAGAGAGACAACGACATCCAGCAAGACTTGAGAGCAAGACTCGAGGGCGAGTCTCGTCCAACCCAGGGAGAATGACAAGGAAACTTACCCATATTGTCAAGAAACACTTGCACAGCCGCAACCTCCAGCTAGCATTCATACCTCCACATGCACCTACCTCTGTTTTTCAACATCCACCTACCTTCCAGATCCAGAAGTCCACATTGTCTGCACCTTCCAAGTTTCAATCTTCAACCTCTGCCAGCTACGTCCATGTGCCATTGTTCCCCTAGAATTAGTATAAATAGGTTAAGGCTTCATTGTAATAGATCAGAATCAGATTAAGCTTTGCTTTTTGAAACTTTGAAGTTTCATTTCTTCTTCTGCTCTGCCCCCCCTTTTCCCTGAGCCAGTTCTAGTCTTTCTACATGCATTCAGAAAAGCTGTAGCAACGAGACAGCAGCAAACAAGCAACAATAGAAGATACCAAAAGACAACAACATAACAGAAACAGAAAAATGCAATGGAAATTAAGGGACAGAACTTGAAGAGTCAAACAATGCAATTTCATCATTCTCTCTCCTAGGGTTGCAGCAACAACTTAAGCACTTTTAGAAGTCATTTGCAAGGTTGAAGAGTCTTCTTCTTCCATTTTTCACTCCATTTTCGTACCCATTTTTCTCTATGTATTTTCCTTATGTATTGTACACTTAGAGCATTTTCGTAGGTCTTTCTTCTCCCTCATTCTTTTCTGTTTTTGGTTTGGCCTCCATGGAAGGATAAATCTTTATGTAATCATTCTCAAGCTGATTAGAAGGTGTAATTTGTGTTCTTCAATGCAAATAAGGTTTTCTAACTTAAATTCTGTTCCAATTTCGTTTCTGTATTTACCTCTTTGTTTTATGTTTGTATTAATTTCTGGTTGGAGTTGCATGAACATATTTATGTTTTTAATGTTTAGTTTGAGATGAAAACTTATTATTACCGATTGGAATAATAAATAAGACAAAACAATATGTTAATATGCGGTTGCGTGACATAATTTGATTAGGGCTTCATAGGGTTGACTCTAATTATAGCTTAGTGGAGATTTTCCTAACTGTACCTCAGATGAAACCCATTTTTGGAAGGTTTTTTGGAAATTTGAAAATTAAAAATTGAGTGGTAGAATTTAATCAGAAATTACATTAGAGAAAAGATGATGAGGATTACACATCTAGAACAATTAGTTTGGTGTTAGAAGTGGAGCTTTTTAAATGAATACGACCTGAGAATCATTATAATGAAAACTACCACAAAATCTAATTCTAAATAGTTCTTCAACCATAGTAGCGTGAACCAGATACCTTCAATGATCACCCCATAAAATTATATTTGAACTTGTATAAATATGCTAAAAAAATGTGGCCTTGGCTCATATGATTTTTAATCCTCGGCTTGAATTAGTTATTATATATATATATATATATATATATATTTTTAATGACAAAATGCACACAATTCTTCTAAACTTTTATGTACGATTAACATCTCTCAATTTTCAAAAGTTGCAATCAACCCCCTCAAAGTTTCAATTTTTTATAATTAACCTCTTCCATTACTAACACTGTAAATTCCTGCCATGTCAACATTTTTTTTCCGCATCACCCATTCTATCTCATCATTGTTTTTTTGCAACTACCCCTGCTGATGAAAATAGATTGCGAAGATGGTCAACTGCAGCAGACACACAGAGGAGGTGGACAACGATGCCGCAGAAAACACATGACTATCGACATTTCTATCATCACTATCGTCATATTTTGAATGCACCTCCCCATCCTAGTTCAAACCTTTACCTTAGTATAATATATGTGGTATTATTTCCATTTTTATCCTTGAGTCCAGCTCCAATCCATGTAAACCTAGCTTTGTTACTTGTCATTCACCTCTTGTGAAACTCCTTCGCCCTTGTTCTCGAAAAACCAAATTCGACAACTCTGCGTCACTATCAGGAAAGTTACATCCAGTTACATCAGCTTTCGCTTCAACATCATCAAAGTCACCCATCTTCTCCACTGCAACATCATAACCATCCCATCATCATTAGTTACTCTCCTTTCTTGCTGCTCTTCCTCAAGTTCGGCACAAGGCATATAAGAGTAAGGACCAACAGCTGCTCAATGTCATGTGCCGGTGCATGCATCAACACCATGCTTTACAAATATATGTAATACCATGCATGGATTTTTTTCAGCCTCTTAAATATCTTTATTACATCATTGTCTCCTTCAAGAGGGGTGATTTCATAAAGCTCATCATCTCCGAACTTGGAAACCGAAATGGCGGTCAACGAGAGTAGATGGCAGGCAATAGCGATGGGCGAGAAAAGATGGTAGGCAACGGTCGGCAAAAGCAGATGGCAAACAACTGTGGTTGGGGAGGGCAAATGGCAGGCAATGGCACCCACTCTCTGCTCTCCCCGATTCGATGCTTTTCCTCTCTGTTTTTTCTGTGCTGTAAATGTGCTCTGTTTCTTCCTCTCTGATTCGCCGCTCTTCCTCTCTAATTCGCTAGTTGTCTCCCACTTTCTCTCTGTTTTCTCTCCCAAAAACCAAAAGGCAAGATGAGAAGTAAAGAGTGAGTGGTTGAGAAGTGAAGACACAATGGAAGAGAAGAGAGATTAGGTTTTTTAGTATATTATTTTAATATTTTATATAAATCAATTATTTTATTTTTTTAAATATAAAATTACTAAATATCCCTATATAAGTATTATATATATAATTACTAAAATATTTTTAGGAGACATAGACTTGCAGGACGAGGACATGCAGTTCCTATCCTTATTCCCAAATTGCTTTCGAGGAAATTTTTTTCGTCTTCACAAAAAAAGCAAGGATCTTCGAAAATAAATCCTCATTGCCATCCCTGAACACGCTTCATGATACTCTCCAAATTCCATGTTTATTTGTACCCAGAAAAGAAAAGAAGTCAGAATTTAAAGTTATACAAGGAGAAAAAGGAAAGTCTAAGAATTCAATAATTAATATGTAAGTCAACTAAATTTCCTAAATCTTGAAGGCCTCCACAGGTTAGCAGAATGTCTCTTAAGGCTAGTTCGTGCTAGAACATATAAAAAGAGGTGCGTTCAAATTGTGAAAAATTATGAAGCAAAAAGTGATCTTAGCTTTATCTTGAAAATTCATTCGCAACTTTTTGAGTATATTTAGTACCTGGGTTATATATATATATATATATATATATCCTCCCATTTAATAGAAAAGAAAATTAATTCCTTCTGAACTTATTAAGCTTAAAGAGCAAAACCCTCCTCAAAGTGACGTCTTCAAGAATTAAAAATTTATCTTTTTTGAAATTCAAACGGCCACTATTACTGTAACTAGCCTAACTTCAGGTAGTCAGATATATATACTATTGGAATGTGATGGAAGCATTCGCTTACATTGAAAAGACTCTCCACCTTATCCTTATTGTAAATCATGTAAGGTGAGCGAGGGAAACATAATATGGGTTAGCAAGTGACAACACCCTGTAAACTTATTTTGAGTGAGCGGGAGAAAACTTAATGTGGATAAGCGTTTAAAACTTTCTTTTAACTGCTGTTCATAGCATGAAAAGTACAAATTTAACATTGGAGCTCTTATTCAAATATATCAATAGGTAGGCAACAACAGATATTATTTAGCACTAAATATGTTGCCCTCCTTACAATTTTGAGAGTACATCATGTTCATGAAATATCACCAGATGCCTTAAAGCCCCCAATAATGCTAGCCCCGGTGCCATGTCCCTTGAAGGTGCCACTCTGCTCAGTTTTCCCCGAAATTGTTTGGGAACCAGAATTGTAGTGGGATGACCCATTAGCCGCATAAGTAGGGACAGGATTCACAGCAGGTTGCACTGGTTGGGACCCAACCCCAACTGCAATACCGGCCACTCCAGACACAACGCCTGCCATATCTGAACTTGATATCACTCACAACTTAAGATCGAGGTTGTGTTTGTGTTTGTGTAGCTGCCTCACCTTGATGATTGAAGAAGGACAAGGTGGTGATGTATCCTGTATATAGGACAGATTGAAGGATGAGGAATGCAAAAGACAATGAACTTCGAATATGAATATGATGCCGTCCTCAACTTTTTTTGGGTGCTTTTGCCAACCCACAGATTCTCTTTTTTTTTTCTAAGAAAAAAAAACCAACAATATTAAATTGACCACACTCCCACTAATTTGATTTGAATGATTTTAGACTACAAAAGTATAAAACTCTCTCAGCTCTAATTTTCTTTATTCACAAGACTTAAAACTCAAAATGGAATAAGTGCTACATCATTCAAACTTACTAGAGTTTTTAAGTGTTAAGAGATAGTGGGTTTGTTTATAAATCAGCAAGCGGTGGATAAGGTATGGGAAATGAAGCCCTTATAGTGGGTTTGTTTATAAATCAGCAAGCGGTGGATACGGTATGGGAAATGAAGCCCTTTACTGATTAAATATACAATAATTATAAAGAGGGGTATATATGCCCGTCAAGAGGGTTATCAGTTGCTCTGAATTGTGGGGTTGTTACCTCAGAAATAGCAATATGGATGGACCGTTGAATATGGCGCAGGCCTGCTAATGAATTGATTAGAATGTGCGTGTGTATGTGTGTGTGTAGTGCCATTTTTGTTTATGGCTTGTCTGCCCTTTTTTTAATATAAACAAAAGGAAGAATATAAAAAATAATCTGAAAGGTAAAGTTCTAATAATTAATCAAGTGATTTCCTTGCCCAAATTTAACATGGGATTTCATCCTCAACCATTACAAATATGTAACAGCATGCCATGAAGGATTTAAATGAATCAATCTAAAATCCTAGATCGGATATAGATACAAATTACAGTATATTAAATAACAAATTTAAAAGAGAGATAAATTAATAATGTGTGTATTATTAGACGAATTGGCAAGTGCACTAACCACTCAAGTAATATAGTGATTTGAGAGTAAAAGTATCGTTCCCACGAGGACTAAGTGACTAATTATCCAAGAAATTTAATTGAATTAGTTAGACGAAGCAATTGGATTGAAAACAGCTCTAATGAAGAACTGACAATAAAAGCAAGCATGTGATAGTAAATTTTTATAAATTTTCTTTTAATGACAGCAGACAAAGACTCAAAAATGATGAAATTAATGAAATTAAAAGCTTAGGGTAACTAATCCCTCTCCCCTATTCTAGAATTTGTAAAACCCCTTTCACGCATTTGCAACATAATCAACCAAATAAATTAATTCTAGGTTATTCTAATAACTTAAAAGAATCATCCCAAGTCTCAGTTAAGATACTTAACGACTCAATTCCTTAAGTGGGTTAAGTCTTTACTAACCAACCTAGCTTTAATTAAATGAGATTAACTAATATCCCTATTAGCTAACAAGTGAAAACACTTAGCTTAAGGTTCGCACACTCGTCTTCCCTGCTCAGTGTTCTACTCTCACCTCGCTCTCCCGAGATTGATAACAGCAACAAGCATATAAATAGACTGATCAATTCCACCATATGTAGCAGTAAAATAAATAAGAAAACATATATTGATTGAATTAGAGTTGAAATTACATAAGAGGAAACAAAATCTATTCTAGGGTTGAGTTCATAGTAACCCTATATGGAAAAATTAGCTACTCATGAAAAATAAAGAAGAACAATCAGAAATAAAGATGAAGAAAGTCACGAATCTGATTTTGGATAGATGGTTTAAGCCCCAAAGCCTTCAAAGTTGAATTCCCCCTTCTATGCTCAGCAAAAACGGCATTCACTCATTCTATCCGGATCTGAATACACCCAAGAAAATTCTCTTTTTGCTATTTATGTGAAGTCTAAAGTGGCAAAACAGTAGCTCTGCCGCTGCAGCGATACGTCCTCACTGCTGCAGCAGTGGAACACAGAAAATAAGGGCCAACGAAATTTGCAACGTAACGCTGCAAAGAGTAGCGGAGGCACTCGCGGTGCGACATCACCATTGCAGCGGTGAATCATAGAAATTTCCAATTGAATTTTCACTCCAGTGCTGAACACTGGGTGGCTAGCGCTGGGCGTCCGCGCTGCAGCGATAGACGAATGGCACTGTAGCGGGAGAAGCCAGATTTACTTTTGATGCTGGTTTGCTGCTTCATCTTTCCTTACTCCCAAAGTGGATTTGTTTGTACACTGCAATGCAAGATCAAATGTCAATTACTAGCATAAAATTGAAAATGAAAATATAGAAATTTTGCAAGTGCTTAGGAAAATCAGAATCAAAACATTTTGAGGCCAGAAGGTCATAATTCAGTACAAATCAAGAAGTAGCGAGGTTTAATCATGTTAATTTGGCAATTAACATATACCTAGCATTATTACGGAATCCATATGCAATATTGAAGGTAGAAATTAGATTGAGAGAATGATTGCTCTCTATCTAATAAATTTTCTGCACTGGTTAAACTGCTTAATGGGGAGTCAGTTTATTTATTATCAGAAGAGAGTAGAGATCTCTCAATAGGGTATCTAATGAATAGCCTAACATATCACGGGCCACTCACAACAGAAGCCCAGTTACAATATTCATTAAATTAATTAAAGGCTATAAAATACAAATAATATATAATTGATATATTAATGATATTAAATAAGTAAATGCCAGATAACTCTCACCGAGATCAACCTTGAGAGAGTAAATTGATATATTAATGATATTAAATAAGTGAATGCCAGATGCAAATTACGGAACAAAGAACTTAACTAAAAAAACAAAAACAAAAAGGCGCTTGCATAAAAATAAAGAGTAAATCGCCCATGAAGCAGAGTGAGAAAATATATACAAACAAAATAAATAAAGAGACTGAAAGGTAGCAGTAGACATGAGGTAATTCTTACTCACTAGAAGTGTAGCTCGCAAATCTCTCAGCATTCCCTTACTAACAATAGTAGCGAAGAATCAACCATCAATTAGCGAGCAATACTTTCCTGGCTAATAAAACTTTCTCATTAATCTGATTTTCCTTGCTAATTTGTAAGAAATTAGCAGGAAAATTTTCCTCATTAATTTCCTGCCAAAAACTCTGTATTTTTCGAACCACATTCTGTGATTTCCTCATTGTTTCCTCACTATTCTTTTGATATTTCCTTTTTAATTCCATTAATTTACATAGACAAATATAGACATAGTATTCTATTCGGGGTCAAATTTTGACTTTTAAGAAATACGGAATTTAAAAAAGACTTAAAATTATAAAATAGAACGGCACCCTTTTTGTAAAATTCAAATTTAAAATTGAGGGGTAGTTTTGAAAAATTGACCCCCTCAAAGTCTTCGAAATTCTCGGGTCCCGGTTTTAAATCTTGAATTTTTTTTTTTGGCAAAAAGAGACCATTCGATAAATTCTCAAAGTTTCGAATGCAAATCCCAATTTAAGGAAAAAGGTCTCAAAGGTCCCAAATATTTTAGGATTCAAAACCATCCATCGTTTTGGGGGAAAAAAAGTTTACAAAAACCTAAGTTTTGGGGTCATTTTGCACAAAAGGACCTATTTGAAATCCTCTAAATTTTTTCTCATTTTTTTCAAAAGAAAAGAGACTTATTTGAAAATCCAGAAAGTTTGGGATCATTTGTATAAAAGGGCATATTTGAAAATTACAAAGGTTTTTGGGTTAATTTTGAAAAGGAACTAAATCGAATTTCCATAAAGTTCTGGGACAAAATTTTGAAAAAGGATCAATTTGCAAAGTTCCAAAGTTTGGAGGACCCAAGTTGAAAATTCAAAATATACTTAGGGGAAGGACCTAATTGAAAAGAAGGTTCCAAAAATATGGTTTAAAAATAGTAAAAACCAAAACTCATTAAAAAAACATTCGAACTACATAGGCCATAATTTAAGAAATTAGCAACCCAAAAAATTTGATAAATCATAGACCTATATTTTAAGATCCAATTTCTGAAACTAATAAATGCCCTTGACAATATAACTTCTCTTCAATGCAAAATGATTAAATTAATCAAAATTTATTTATAAAAATCCTTGCATTAACAAGAGTGTGATAGTGAGAGGAAGTGTGGGAGGGATCAAAGTTGTCAAAGTTGAAGAATCTTCAGGTTTGAGTGAATTTTAGGTTTGGTTTTTTCTTCTTTCTGTGTTCGCTTGCCTTCTCTAGCTGATGGTACAACAATAAAGGAGGGGCGTGAACATGGATACAAAACAAAGGAAGTAGCATAAAGAACCAAAAAGAAAAGAGCTTCGTTCACAGTTAATCTTTATATTTGATTCTTGTTTTGATGAATGGCAATTAGTCTTTGTGTTTGCAATGATAAAGACGAGGGACACGAGATAATTAGGCTCAATTGACAATTTGTTCTTGGTATCTTGATAATTTCTATAGTTCTATTCAGTTTAATTAAATTCAACCAAACACATTTTTTAGTTTATTTTTTATTTTTAATGAAAATAAAAATAAAAAAAATTCAAATCAAAGAGAGGCTAAAAAAAAAATTCAAATCAAAGAGAGGCTAAAATTTTACGAGCAACGGTAGGTTTCTTTTGCTTTTTTATTATTTTCATTTCCCATTTTTTGCTTTATATGATTTTGAAAAAGAGTGGGCTTTGTGCAAAAGCAAGTTATAGGCCACGTTAATTTGAATATGCCTCATGTTTCAAAACAAATTAGGTTTGGGGCTTGGGCTAGATAAAATGGGCTTTGTGTTAATTAATTTGTGCATTTATTACAAAAACATTTTATGACATGATATGTGCTTCGGGCCAAATTAAAAAACTGTTTTTTTTAAAACGGACCCTTTTTTAAGAAATTTAAAAGTAAATTTACAATTTGGGCTTATGTTTTAGACTGTTAACCGTATAGCGCAACTTTCATTTAATTTTAGTCTCTAAAAAAAATGAGATGGCCCCAAGTCCATTTGCAAAATTTAAAAAAAAAATCAAAAAATTTCAAAAATGAGAAGAGCAAAGATAGTGATGTAAATCTCCAATAAAAATTAGAGACCTGACAATAATGTTAAAATCGATGTTCTAAAATTATCGAAGATAAATTGTACAAACTCAATATCCAATTATACAAAAACTCAACACATAAAGGTAGGTGTCAAAAATCGAGATTGAAGAATTCTAGAAACTCTACAAAGAAAACCCTAGTTTCAATTCTATTTCCAAATCAATATGTCCTTTCCAAGAGAAGTACACTCTTTTTGGTTAGAAACAAACCTAATCCAATTTGGGCCTAGCTAACAAATGGTTAAATTCCACGTGGAAACGAAAGAGACTTTGGGCCTAAATAAAATATATAATAAAAAATATGGTTTATAGCCCCAATATCAAAGTACAATTTATATTTGATTTAAAAGAACAAAATTTTTTTAGTTGCTAATTTCATCTTTCGTTGTCCAATTACATGTGATCACGTCTTCAATGGTGTCTTGGGTCAACCCAAACTAAACTCTTTTTGAATTAACTCATTCAGTACCTCTTGAAATTTTTTAGTTCGACTTCTAGTGATTGAACCTTTTAAAACTAGCTCCTCCTAATCCTTAAATGGTACAAAACTTGGGTTCTCATCATATACAATTTGATTTTCTCGCTCAGTTTCAAACAAAATCCATGTTTCTTTCTAAATCATTGAACTTTACGAAATAAGCAAATGTGGCATCTTTGCACTCACCACTAAAAATCAAAGTCAATGCTGCTTTCAAACTATGTAGACTCTATTACCAGTCACTTGGTATGCAAGCCTCAAGAACATATCCTTAGTTGAGTCCACTTTTTGCAAATAACTCATTTCCTCTCTTATCCTTTTCTTTTGTTTTGACAAAGGGTAATTTTGATATTACCAAAGGTCATGTCAAATGATTTTGCGCAATTTGTTTAAGATAATGGGTATTGTGGAATGTCTTACACCTTTTCTACACACAAAACTCTTGAACATGTCTTATATTCGTAACGCTTTATATTTTAAAATAAAACTTTTCGACAGTTTTTTTTTAATTTAGTAGTAATTCTA
This sequence comes from Biancaea sappan, assembly GCA_037074585.1. Classification (NCBI taxonomy): domain Eukaryota; kingdom Viridiplantae; phylum Streptophyta; class Magnoliopsida; order Fabales; family Fabaceae; genus Biancaea; species Biancaea sappan. The sequence goes on along the minus strand of CM073497.1, from coordinate 18,345,575 downwards.
AAATTTTAGTTTCTGTTTGGTTTGTGAAAACATTTCCTGTTTTCATTTTCAATCTTCATTTTCTGAAATGTATTTTCTGAAACACTGAAAACATTTTTTTTTCTTTTCAGATTTAAGCTTATTTCAAAAAAATGTTTTCAAGAAATGCCCCGTCTTATCATCAATATTCATAGCATCTCATATTACATCTATCATCATGTCTACATAAGAGATCCTGTCCTTAGCCTCCACTATCTCCCCAAATTAAGCTTCTTGCCATGGCATACCCAATTAATGTATCCTTCTATAATTACATTTATTCAACACTAATGTACTCCATCGTTATGTGATTCATGCATCTATTGCAAGGAAAAAAAAAAAACCTAAGGAATCAACCACTCTATGATTACTTAGACAAAATCTTGTAAACTCTCCAACCCATCTTCAAATTCTACAGTTACCATGCCACTCAATTCCCTTCTCCTTAACATCCAACTTCGATCAAGCCTCATAATTACTAAAACTAAATTTAACACAAACTTTCAGAAATTACCTAACAATGTATTTCTCAAATCTTCCTTAAAGCAAGATGCAACGCTATCACTTTTAGGAAGTCAGTTACGTTCTTCAACACTCATGTCATGATATCTATAAAAGCCACATATACAATACTTCTTGAAATTTCAATAGCATTTTCCTTTGATCTCCTAAGTGTACAATAAGATCGAAGAATCTCCAGCTCGATTAAATATGGTTCTGAAAAGAAACGGACATTAACTACATGAAATTTCAAAAAGTACTGCATGCAACACTTTTATAGGAACTACAATTCTTAAGTGGGGCATATAATTCTTCCCAAACTATCTAATTTGGACAAACGTAAGTATTAATTTAAATTAATTGCATACTATTACTCAAATTTTTTATATTATAATATGCTTTTATATAAAATTTAATTTTGAATTAAACATTTTAATTATATAAATTCATACTTAGCTCCAGAGCTTTACATTGCTCCAAACAGTGCAATTTAGTATAATAGTTTTTTTTTTACTTTTTTTTTAAGGATCAGATTGAAAAAAATCTATTGCTTGACAAGGAACATGACGCATATTGTTGGACTGATCAACCTGTGAACCAGAATAAAATCTTGTATTTGTTTTCTCTTCATTTAACTCTTATTTTCTACATCACATCTCATTTTAGTTGCATGAAGGAAGCTGTTAATTTGTAGCATTCTCACTCATAGCTGAGTAGTCTTACTGCTGTAAACATAAGTTTGCCATTTGTTCTATTGGCTTGCCGCTCTAAGAAATTAATTCTGCTAACTTTGCATTTGATTGATCTGATGGTTCTTTTTGTGAAAATTAATTTTGCTATATGCACCTATTAAGATTTGCTTGCTTTAATTCAAGATCAATATTGTCTTGTGATTTTCATAGAACGAAAGATGCTAATACAAAAGAGCCACTGGAGCTCTTATTAAATTCAAATATAACATAACAAGGGAGGCAATTATTTAAGACTAAATAGGTTGCCCTCATGCTGGCAAGTTGAGAGTACCACATGCTGTGAAGCCACATTCATGAAATATTGCCAGATGCTGTGAAACCACCTTCGATGCGAGCCCCAACGCCATGTCCCTTGAAGGTGCCACTCTGATTTGTGTCCCCTGTAATGGTTTGGGTTCCAGAATTGTAATATGAAGACCCATTAACAGGATAAGGATAAGTAGGCACAGGATTCACTACAGGTTGTTGCACTGGTTGGGACCCAACCCCAACAGCAGTACCTGCCACTCCAGACACAACGCCTGCCATATCTGAACTTGATATCACTCACAACTTAAGATCGAGGTTGTGTTTGTGTAGCTGCCTCACCTTGATGATTTTAGGAAGGACAAGGTGGTCTCTCTTATATATAGTCCAGATTGAAGGACAAGTAATGCAAAAGACCATGAACATCGAATATGATACCCTCCTGGCCTCCTCACCTTTCGGTGCTTTTGCAGGTCCACAGAGAATCTTTTTTTTTTAAATATCAATATCCAAAAAATAATTAGATTTCAACTAATTTAGTTCACATCGACCATATCACAAAATTATAATATTTTCTAACACTAATTTTTTTTAATCACAAAATTTGAACTCAAACCTTTACTTAAAAGAACAAGAGCTGAACCTCTATTGTGTATCAGTTAGTGCTGACAATTAGTGGGATTTTACATCAGCAAAAGGTGGTAACAGCATGGGAACAATAGCCTTTACTAATTAAATATTTGTTTAATATCAAAAATCAATTAACATTAATATTTGACATCCTGAAATAGATATATGAAGTAATGTAGACGGACGATAGAACCAAATGAAGATATTTTATGTTTAGCTACGATCACGTTTTAGTCCAATTTCACTTTTGGATCAATACTTTATATATATATATATATATATATGGGCAAAGCTTTAATAAGTATATGTATAATTTTACTAAAAAATAATAATCAAACGGATTAATTAGATTATTATTTATAGTTTAGATTTACGAGATCAAATTAATTATTTGTGTCATCAGAATGTTAGATGTTGTTTGATACATAGATACTTGACATTGTGATTTATTTGTGTCAAAGACTATAATCTATCATTCTCAATGGTAGGCTACACTTATGGAGTTGCAAATGTGGCAGCTGGGGCTGGGTACTGTGCCCCAGCTTGCCCTCCTACTGCCCCAGCCTGTCCTACTTCTGTGCCTACTTGTCCCACACCTTGCCCTCCAGGGTAAGGGTGTGGCAAATATAATGCTAATTCTGGTGCACAAACCCTGCAAGGTGATCTCAAGCAAGATGGTACCTTCAAGGGCCATGGCACCAGAGCCAAGATCATGGGAGGTTTTGATGCCTCTGGTAACGTTTATTAAACTCTGTGTTACTGAATGCTTTTGAACCAAAGCACAATGGATATCAAATATATTGAAATAAGTGCTTCACTGATGGATGTAATGTAACTGTTTGAGATTTAAAGGTCTCTTTTAATTTAATAAATCGTCTAATACTTGGCTTTAGATTTTCTTGAGCTGTTCACTTGCTGATTCATGAGGTTCGACCATAAATGAGCCATGAGTAAAATGTTGAGTGCTGATCATACAGGGCTAAAAGAACGAGATAAGTTTGTTGACTAATTCGTGCTGTATGGTTGCAGTATATATAATATCAAAAAATAAAAGTTTCACTGCAAACCAGCCAGTCTTTTCCAATTTTTAAGACAATGAACATTTCAATTCAAGTTCAACAATCCATAATCAGATCAGAAGATTCATGAATCAAGAAAGAGGTCAATATCTTCCCGTTATAACAAGATAGAACAATAATTAATAGAACACTAGCTCCATACGCCCATATCCATCCCTTTCGTTGGCACAAATAAAGATAACCAATTTAGATAGTCAAATCAAAGGAACATAATGTGTTCTTTTGACTCGAAGACCGCGGTTTATAAAAGATTAAATTATAATGTAGAGTGGGTATGGAATATGGAGTAATAAAGAATTATTTAATAAAGTGATGGTATTCTAATCAAAATTTTAAAAGCCTGTTTGCTTTGCATTGATGTCAAGAACACTAATTCATAGATAACAAGTAGCAAACCCACCTTAATTCGGAACACTTTTGGCTCAGAAACAGGGGGACAGAGTAAATGGGAGAAAATGAATGAAACTTGAAGTTTTAATGAAATTCTTAATCTTCTAATTGATTTCTTACATGAGGGGTGTTGATCTATTTATACAAAGAAATGGAAACATAAATAACAAAACAGAGGCACGTGTTTACATTCTAGTCAGATTAATAATTCACATGATAGGGTGGAAAGTCCATGGGTTGTTCCCAACGAGTCATATTTTGCTACTGAAAATCATCATGGGTGGTTGGTGCACATGGTGCTAGTGGATGCTAGGGAAGGTGGTATGAACATATGGGCATTTCCGTGACAACTTTACTCTTAACACTTTACCATGTGCACCTGTGCCTACCTGTAAACAAGACATTAACCAAGGCTCTCAGGTGATGCGAGGTGACATCGTTCAGAGCGGGACTTTCAAGGGACATATATGGTACTGGAGCTAGGATCATGGGTGGCTTCAACGCTTCTGGGAATATTGCCTAATCAAACTTGGAACCTACTTATCAACGCAGAATTGAGTGTTGAATGTTGAACAAGATATATGTATCCTGAATAAATTAAATAAAAATCTGCGTTGCCTATTCGTTTTGTTAATTATTTTACTTGGTCTTAAAATGTATTCTGATAAGCGCTCCAAATTAACAATGTCAGCAAGGACCAAGGATAGATGTTACAGTACCGTTAGTGTATAAACAGTATACACATGGCAAGTATAGGAACACAGAAGACAAATCAGCTTAGAGTTATTTAATTATGTTCTTTTATTATTTAATGTGTTTTATCAACTGCAGTTATTTTATGTGTCTTATGAAGTAGTTTTTGTATCACTTTATTATGTTGTACAAGTGTCTTATGTGTAAGTTATTGGTCTGAAAGTTTATGTAACTTCGATGATGATGAATGAAAATTATCCAGCTATCTTTTCAAACAAATTTGAGTGCTTTGCTAAGGAGATTTTGATTCTCTCCTTGAATGAACCATTACCAAAGGCAGAAGAAAGAAACCCACTGTTTCTTCCTCTCCTTTCCTATCTAATTACTCGTCTTCTCACTAGACAGCATACCAGGGACCATAATAATTTGGTGATTGAAGGAAGCTGTTAATTTGTAGCATTCTCTCTCATAGCTGAGTAGTCTTAATTTGTAGCATTCTCACTCATATATAGCTGAGTAGTCTTACTGCTGTAAACATAAGTTTGCTATTTGTTCTATTGGCTTGCCGCTCTAAGAAATTAATTCAGCTAACTTTGCAATTGATTGATCTGATTCTGATGGTTCTTTTTGTGAAAATTAATTTTATATGCACCTATTAAGATTTGCTTGCTTTAATTCAAGATCAATATTGTCTTGTGATTTTCATAGAATGAAAGATGCTAATATAAAAAGAGCCACCGGAGCTCTTATTAAATTCAAATATAACATAACAAGGGAGGCAATTATTTAATACTAAATAGGTTGCCCTCGTGCTGGCACGTTATTGAGAGTACCAGACGCTGTGAAGCCACATTCATGAAATATTGCCAGATGCTGTGAAGCCACCTTCGATGCGAGCCCCAACGCCATGTCCCTTGAAGGTGCCACTCTGATTTGTGTTCCCTGTAATGGTTTGGGTTCCAGAATTGTAATATGAAGACCCATTAACAGGATAAGGATAAGTAGGCACAGGATTCACGACAGGTTGTGGCACTGGTTGGGACCCAACCCCAACAGCAATACCTGCCACTCCAGACACAACGCCTGCCATATCTGAGCTTGATATCACTCACAACTTAAGATCGAGGTTGTGTTTGTGTTTGTGTAGCTGCCATATCTTATATATAGTCCATATTGAAGGATGAGTAATGCAAAAGACCATGAACTTCGAATATGATACCCTCCTGGCGTCCTCACCTTTCGGTGCTTTTGTCGGTCCACAGAGAATCTTTTTTTTTTAAAATATCAATATCCAAAAAATAATTAGATTTCAACTAATTTAGTTTCAGAAAGTGTAAAATTTTCTAGCACTAATTTTTTCTAATCACAAAATTTGAACTCAAACCCTTATTTAAAAGAACAAGAGCTGAACCATTCAAATCAACTAAAGTCACTATTGTGTATAGTGGAATTTTACATCCGCCAAAAGGCGGTATCAGAATGGGAACAATACGGATTAGGATTCGCTATAGATACTTGGAGGCTCAAACTCTTTATTAGTCATAGTTTTAATCGTAATTGAATCAAACTGTGGCTAAAATTTATATTTAGCCATAGTTTTAACTGTGACTAAATAAATAAAACTGTGGCTAACAAAAAGCTTGAGCCTTCAAGTGCTTGTAGCAGATCCTGATTCGAACAAATACCCTTTACTAATTAAATATTTGGTTAATATCAAAATTCAGTTAACATTAATATTTGACATCCTGAAATAGATAGATGAAGTAATGTAGACGGACGATAGAACCAAATGAAGATATTTTATGTTTAGCTACGATCACGTTTTAATTAGTCCAATTTCACTTGGATCAATACTTAATCTATATATATATGGGCAAAGCTTTAATAAGTATATGTATAATTTTATTAAAAAATAATAATCAAATGGACTAATTAGATTATTATTTATAATTTAGATTTACGATATCAAATTAATTATTTGCGTCATCAGAATATTAGATGTTGTTTGATACATAGATACTTGACATTGTGATTTCTGTATATACACAAACACACTATACATTATTTTGAGTATGGGCTAGAAAAGCAGGGTACCTCCTATAGGAATGTTCAATTTTACTCCATGAAAGCAATACACAAGATAGAGGTAAAATGCATAAGATAAATGTTCTGTAAATCTTAAACCCTAAACTTTAAATTTACTCATTAGACCTGAAATATACATCTTCATCTTTTTATATATATACACTAACAAATAACAGAAAAAATTAACTAACTAGTTCCTAACTACTTTTCTACAACTGACTAACTACCAACTACTCACTAAACTAACACTAAAACTGAATAATATTTCTTCAAGGAAGAGCAGTAGGAACATACAGAAATATGGGAATTACTGGCTGCAAGAAAAGAAAGGCAGGAATATTATTCGGATGAGTATAGCTGTGAAGAGGGGTACCAATAAGTGTTCTAAGTTATTTTGGAGTCGTCAACTTGGAAATAGCGATAAGGAATCTTTAAATTTAGCGTAGGTCATCATTCATCCAATTCCAAACCACGGCATCAATGCGAAGTAAACATGCTTCAGAATTTAATTGGGCACCACTTTATTATATATTTCTTTATTCCTCTATATCATTTGGCCACTATAGGTAAAACTTTAATCTTTTGTAATAAGTTAGTTCTTTCCATTAAAACATCATTATGGGACCGTTTAGTATCCAAGAAAGAGTAGAAATAAGAAGAAATAGGAAAATGGAAAGAAAAAAAGAATGAAAAAAGGAGAAGGAAAAAAAATTTGTTTGGTATGCATTGGAAAAGAAAGGAAGAAATAAGATTATTATTTATTTTTTAAAAGATAATAGAAAATAAATATAAAAATAATTTACTATTTTGCCCTTAACTAAAAATTCATTACTTAACCCCCAAGAGCCCTGCAGAAGCCGGCCGATCAACTGCTGTAGTACCCAAGAGCCAAGCGTGCACGAAGGAGACACAAAGGACGGGCGAGAAAGCTCCAGTAGTTCGCAGATGAAGGACTAGTGCCGAACAAGTAGTTTGGAAGCTCCAATGGCGACATCCTCGACATTTCAATGAACAAAGCATGGGCAAATAAGTAATTTTACTTTGCTTTTCATCAAGATGACTAGTTTTCTATCCAAAAAATGATGGAAGCCAAAAACCTGATTTTGAAGAAAGAGACAATGTCCAGTTCTGTTTCCATCTGGTACAGTAAGCTATACCAAACAACGGAAAAAAAATACAGTAATGAAAAGACGCTTTCCTTTCTAACAAAAACAATCGTACCAAACAGCCACTATACATTCCTTTGACCACAGCAATTTCAAGCAGTGGATCAATGTGAAGCTGAATATTTTTTAAGATAAAGAAGGTGAATTTCCAAGTTTTTATGATTTCATCATCTCTTTATAGTTTTCTCCTCTTGATCTCACGGTTATTTCTCTTGTATATATCTACCTAATTAGTTGTAATCGTTTTAAGAGATTGTGGTTAATCTAAAATTATTCATATTATCTTGTAGGGAATGTCAGTGGACCAGACGTAAATGGATTGGAGTTGCCTGCTCTTCGGGTACAAAGAACAGGCTGCCCTTCCTGTTGGCCATGGTTAAAATCGTGGCCAACACTTGGTGACAACTTTCAGCAACGGTTTAAAAACCGTTGCTATAAGTTTTGAAAAAAAAATGTCACAATTAAAATTTATAACAATACTTTTACTGTTGCTGCAACTTGTAGCAACAGTTTTTACCGTTGCTACAAGTGGGAAGGGCAGGCTCCTCTTCAAATACAAAGAGCAGCGGATCCCGCTCCGACGTAAATATGCAGCAAAGGAGGGCTAAGCCCATCTAGCATCATAATGTTCAAAACTCTTATTTGATGTATATTTTGAATATGCTTACATAAGTATAAAAAGTTAACACATGGTTCAATGTTAAATTTTTAAAGATAAGTTCGTTATAATAAGATTTAATTTTTGTGTGGATAGTATTGAACCCTCGATATTGAAAACAGAGGAAAAAAATATGTCTTCATTTTCACCCAAAAAAAAAAGCCAGAGGAAAAATATATTTTAGTCCCTAAAAGATTTTTTGTTTGATTATTTAATTCTTGAAAAATCATAATACATTATTTAATCCTCAAAAGATTTTAAATATGAACTCTCTTTGTCCTTTTATCTATAAGCTTTATTATCCTATCTGATGCAACACGTTAACGGCTAATATATATGACATGCAATCTTTTGTATTAGATATGCTGGCCAAGTCTTAACATGTGTGGCAATATTTTTTAGTCTCTAAATCATTTAAATAAAATTTAAGGCAGTCCCTAAAAGATTATTTGGTCCTAAAAAAATTCAAATGAAATTCATAGTATTCCTTAAATGATTAGAAAAAAAAACCGATATCATTTACTCCCTGCATATACTATATATTGAAACTAAGTATATTTGATAATAATATTCAATTAGAAAAAAGGAATTTCAACTTTGCATGTGGTGTCCCAACTCCCACGTGTCGTTACAAAAAAGTAGAGCATAATGAATGTATGGAGGAAGTTTACTGCTAATCATTGAGGTAACAAAAATTATGGGATGATGAGATGAAGACAACAAGATCGTACAAGGAGGTTCTACAAGGAATTGAACTATACCGCACCCTGGCTTAGAGCAACCAAACTCAAGTCAAAGAATCTGATCTGCCGATAGTTCAATTTTCAAATGAAGAATAGTGACAACTAAGCCAACCCTAACTTCCTAATTGTCAAAAATCTAGGGAAGAAGGTCAAAAGGTATTCCCCTCCAAGATAGACTTATTGTGTATTTGGTTTTTCGTTGTCTTTCCACAAATTATGATTTGGACTGCATTAAGGTGACATTGGTGTAAAATATCATGTTTGGGAGTCTGTGTTAACGTGATTTTGCTCTCAAACTATGGTTTCAGTGAAAGTTTTAGGTTCTTACTTTTGCAAACTATTGTTTATACAAACCTAAATTTTTACAAAATTAATTTTGCAAACCATAGTTTTTCTAAAACTAAGTTTTCCCGACTGTTTTCCAATATTCTCATTTGTGCTTTCCAATATAAGTAGTGACTTCCATTAAAGAATGGAGGCCGAATAGTTGATTGTCCTTCACTGTAGTATGTTGCATCAAATTGGAAATTCATCTTATCTGCACACAAGAAAATCTAGACCTTTTCTCAAGGTGGTTAAGCACAAGTATAGAAACTTGCTCTGGTGCCAATTGTATGATACATCTAGAGGGGGTGAATATATATTTATTAAAATTTTACACAATTTATTAAGTAAGGTCAATTTCCATATTCATATTAATATAGTTAATTGACACTTAAAACGGATATATGTACACAAATAAAATAGAGTTAGAGAGAAAGAAAATTACTCAGTGACACTATAAACAAACAAGTACAACAATGGCTTTACACAAGATCACCACCAAATCTTACAAGGTTTCCTAATTCACCTTCAACTATAGAGGGTTTCACAACTCACCTACAGTTACAAATGTTTTCTCAGCTCACCAGCATCTAGGGGGTTTTCACAGCTCACTCTCAACCAAATTATAAAAAAGAAAAAAAAATGTTTAACCCTTAAGCTAGGTGGGTTACAGATTCAATACATTGTGTCTAGTAGCTCTCAAATGCTAGATAAACAAGGATTCTAAGTTCACAATATTTTTCTCACAAAATGATGATAGTCATAGAGACAAAGTGTGGATGTTTCTCTCTAGAAAAAGATTTGATTGAATAAACTTTGTTTAGGAAACTTTTCTTGAAGCCTTTAAGATCATAAAAGATTTTTCCATGTAACAATTAAATATGTTTCTAGTCTCAAAATCATATGATTTCACAATCATAGGGATATTTTCGAAATATTTTTATTTCTCAAGAATTTAGTGCTCTAAAACTATTTCCATTTGTTATCATCAAAGTCAATTTTTAACCCTTGGGCCAACAAAGATATGATCGGAACATTCAAGATGATTCATAACCAGAGTGCAAAATGTGCAATTTTGGCATAGATGGAACCCAAATGAGCTTGATGGAAGAAAACGTAGCTCTTGACTGGGAATGTATGTCATATGGCAGAGTGAAGATAGACTCATGGATTCATCTACCTAATTGCTCCCTACATTATCAAATTAAAATCGATCTATACTGTCACGTCCCAAAATTTGAGCACGTGACCGGCATGGAAAGTGAATTTCATTTCACCTCCGTAAGCCTATCTTTCTCTTAAAAATCATACAATTCTTTTTCATGCAACCAAAACGAGTTCTCTATACATACTACAATTACTCACATTACATCACTGAATGAACCTACCCGATTACAGAGATTTCTAGATTTATACAACTTAGAATAAAACTTAACTATTATACCTTTATCCTGAACAAATGAAAAGGTAATTATGGACTAAGGATCCATAATTCATTGTTCCGATATTTACCTTCAGCTGTCAACTCTGAAAAAAAAAAAATCAATAAGAGGGGTATGAGCAAACCACGTGCCCAGTGAGTAGATAACACAATACTATGACAAAATAAAAATCATGCATCATAATGATAACATGCAGCAATCATACGTAGATCGATCATCATATGATATAATATTATTCATAATACTTCACAACAATATCCAAGTGAATCAAATGCATTTCAACAAAATTCAAAATTCACAACAGCAATCGATGAAATCAATTTCACACACAATTCCCGTACCAACCGGGTCGTCCAGAATACCTCTGGATCGTTGCCCGCGGCCCCCGCCGCATCCACCCTTATCGCTCCATTTATATTCTCCACCCTTATAGCTTCACATAGATTTCTCCATGGGGTGCACCACCATGCCTTTCCTTTCCAGTCAAACACAATCACAATCACATATAAAAACATCCTCAATCATAATCTTGAGCCACATACACAACTCAGTCATTTACAATTCAAGCCACAACATAATCAATGTGGTTCCAGCAACATAGCATGTATACAACATAACCCATAATATAGAACAATTATTCACCAATAACATACTTCAATTATCCGCATATGAATGAACTCAACAATCAGAGTATGATACATTTCAACTCAGTTCACATGCCAATCACAATCCATCATATAACCTCCATTCATGAGAAAATAAGAAAATATAATTATATACATTACCAAACACGTTCCACATTTGTTTATGCCTCATCGTTCCACATCATCCTCTTCAAACTTGGATATACAACATATTTCCACTATGATGCAAAAAGTCAATAACAGATATTTAATCATAGCAAGTATTAACCCACTCACCTGGATTTCACGCTCTCGGCACTCCCACTTTGCACTTTGACCATTCCTATTGTAACCAGACAAAAACCATCAGAGTTACGAACTAGAGAAATTTCCTACCACTACTCTCGACCTTCACTTACTTCTTGAATCATAACTCCTAACTGGTAATGAATATTCAAATGAAACTTATACCATTGGAAACTAGACTTAAAAAGCTTTCCAACGATATAAAGTTTGCCCAAAACGGAGTTCGGATGAAGAAGTTATGGCCAATTGAAAATTAAACTAAAATTTCCCGTTACACCTGGCGCCTGGGCGCCACCTATGGCGCCTGGGCGCCAACCATGCCTGGCGCCTGGGCGCCAATTCCTTCTTCTTCCCATCTCACCTTGGTGCCTACGCGCCACACATGGCGCATCGGCGCCACGATCGCGACCCCTTCGCGATTTCTCTCGGTTTTGGCCCAAATCTGGCCAAATATTCACCGTTTTTCATGATTTCTTCCATGGGATCTCACCCTTAATGTCTAAGGAGCATTTAGACACCAAAATCACCAATTTTAATCGAGAAACGAAGCCGGAATCTCGATTTTTCCTCAAACACTCTTAAAACTAGAAAATAGAGAAAAGCTTAAGAAATAGAAATTTCTACCTCGATTCCTTGCTTTCCCTATGTTGCTTGGCTCCTAGAGTCTCGCCCCGTAGCCCGAGATCCACCCTCCAAAGCACGGTTGTAGAGTTGCAGTGTAGAGAGAGAAATTAGAGAGTAGGAAGAGAGAAGGAGAGGAGAGAAAGTGAAGAGAGAGAGAGAAAAGGAGAAAAATGAATAAAAAATAGTTGAGGCCACCTATATACTCGCGCGGGGTGAAATTATCACTTGCTCTGCAATTGACCCTCAGTCAAGACTAGCAAAAGCAAATTCATAAAATCTCACCTCAGGTGTTTCTAAATCCTCGGTGCCCCACAAATTTCCTTATTCACTTTAGTCCCTCTCAATATCTCAAACTCCACTTTAACCTCGAATCCATCATCTTTTCGGTACCGGACTCATAATTCATTCCCATAAGCTCTATTCTTCTTCTCGGGTTCCTACTTGGTCATTTCTCAAAAGTCCTCTATACTTTCTTTTCTTTTCACTTTAGTCCTTGAGAATTTGTAAAAATTTCCTAAATTAAAAATAAAAATTTCTATTCCCACATTTTCTTCACTAATTCAAAAAGAAAATTTTCCACATAATTAAATTTTTCACTAAACTTCAAATCAGACTTTAAATATTCATAAAAATTCTTGGGATATTACATTATTCCCCCCTTAAAAGAATTCGGTCCTCCGAATTCAAAACTTACCTCAAGATTGAAGCAAATGCCAATATTTTGTTTATATCTCATTCTCTCTCTTAGAATTTTCACAATCAAGTACAAAATATAACAAGTTCAACATATTTTTATTTCTAATACATAAGTTACAGGCAACAAGCTGAACTTGATTTACAAAACAGATAATTTTAATACGTAAACATTAGATCAAACATCAGCTTTAGGTACAAACAAAGAAAAGATAAATTAAGAACGAGGAGGCTTTTGAAATGCAGAAGGTGCTCCAGGTCTAGAAGAAGAAGGTGTTTCAGACCTTAAGGAGGAAGTTAATCGTTGCAGCCTAGAAAGAGTTTCTGGAGGAAACGTCTGGGAAATTTGGCGAAGTGCAGAAGTCACTCCATTCATACAGTCAATACATCTCGCTTGTTGGTCACGAAAATTTTGAGTTGCAAACATCGAATGTCTATCAACTCTATTCGCCAATTCCCTAAAATGACGGTTCAAAAGCTTTTCTTATTCTGTAAAGAGACGATTTATCAATCTCCCCTGGTACTCAAAGTGGCGGTTTATCAGTCTTTCCAAGTCCTCCATCTTTTGTCTCATAAGCGCAAGCTCATTATTAGAAGATGTTGCTGTGCTAACATCCTCTAACTCTACTACATCCCTTTTTCTTTTCTTAGCCTCTGGTGACTCTTCCAGGAATCTCTTATTCTTATAATTCTCCAGGCTAAGATTTAGATCCAGCTCTACCTTGCTAGCCTCAAAGTTTAAATTGAAAGATTTATTGCCGGCCATATTTTTTTGAGCTATAAAGGTTGTACAGAAGGAGAAGTTTGATGCTAGAAAGCTTATAGATATAAACTCTTAGTGTAGTGAGCAGCGTAATGGGGCATCCATTATATATAGACGAAATTTAGGGCTACAAAACCTTTACATTATACTCTAAAGATGACCTACAGACCTTATCCGACGCAATGCCAACGGTCTCTGATAAGCATGCCAGAAAATAACAAAATATAATCAAATACAAAAGATTTCCTCAAAAATTTCGGCTAACTTTTGACTCTTTCTCAAATTATTAAACTAATCGCCGCTTCAATTTATGACTTCCTAACTCTGTATTTGTCATATCCAATAATTCTAAATCGAGATATTACTCCATGAACGGGTAGCTTCATATTAACCTTATCTAGGTTTCTAATCCGTGACTTTGCCCTAAGCTTACACATTTTCAAACATACATATTAAAATAAAAACTTCTCACATCTACACATCAAACATTCCATAAAGTGAGAGAAAAATTTTACCTTTCACTTGCCTCTACGAGCATATATGTATATATGTATAAACATAGAGATACATCATTATCTATATATATTTTCATCTATTCAAGTTCTTTTAAATTTCAGACTTCTCATTCTCTGAATGTATGTAGAATCATTACATATTATTCCTGGCCATAACAAATAGCCTTCACTCTCTATGCATGAATAATATACATACATATCATATGTATTTAGATACATATAATCACAGTATAATTCAATCAATCATGTATATTATACTTAACTGAAGGCTTTCAAAAACAATACAAGAAAGCATAGAAATACATTTTAGTTCATCGTCAAAACATCCAAGACACTCTGTAATGGCTACATTGTCGACTTCCTTCAATTTCAGAAAATGCCAACGAGAGAAATGGAAAAACCAAGTGTAAATCGGCCGCAAATCCATCGAGTATTGACTTTCGTGGTTTTGCCATTAATACGACGCGTTGTTGGCGTGCATGCCTACCCTAGACTCCTAGCTTCCAGCTTGCAGAAATCTATAGGTTAAGCATGTAGGGTGCGGCGAAGAGATATCTTCTTTGTCTCTAAGTTCAAATTTTTCCTCTATAAGAACTGTCCCAACGTTCTCAGTTACCACACCACAAAGAGTAATCATCTCTGAGCCTACAACTTCCCAGCGTTCCTCTCTTCTCATACTCCTACATAAATTTCTAAATTTTTCAAATCATGGCCACAAGGAAGTACATTGATCTCACAGTGGATGCCAAGAGAGAAGAGCTCGACTTAAACTTAAGTCTGGGCAAAGACAAGGGCAAAAGACCTTTTGAAGGGTCTTTAGAGAAGCATATGGAGAAGAAAATGAAGAAGAACGAGGAAGCTGAGGAGACTAGCACGGCCCATACCTCGGAGGACAAAATCGCCTGTCTAGAGCAGGAGGTGAAAAATCTGAAAAAGATGATAGGAGACCTGGAGAAGTTAACTAAACGCAATCATGCAGAAATGACTTCAAGAATAGACAGGTTCTTCTATTGGTCTACCCAGTGCTTGTGCAATCAACAACAAAGAAGTGTTGATTGTATGAATGAGATTTACACTACCCTCCGCGACATTGCTCTGTCTCTCGCTCCAAGGAATGGTCGAGGGGTGATGATACAGTACAACCCTCCTAATCCGAGACCACCTCGCTTTTAGATTACTCATGCATGAGTAATTTTTTTTTTTTTTGCAATGTAATCCTTCTGCTTTTAATGCCAGTGGTTTCTTTTATGGGATGGTACTCCAAAAATAGTAATAATAAAATTAAGAAGGATAAAAGAAATCAGTCACACAAAATCAATCATGAATGTAACATATAAAGCCCCATACATACAATTTGATCCGACAGCAACGGAACCAAACAAATACTAACCTTTCCTTTACCAAGTTCAAAAGTATAGCCATATCTGTCTAAAACTAAAACTAAAACATAATTCATAAGACAAGACAAGTCTTGGAGGAAATGGAAATGAAAACATCCTACAGAACCTTCAATGGAGCCATCTCTCTATAGTCGTGCCCGGGTTCACCACGATAGAGGAGATCCCACTAAGGTTACCTTACTCTGTAATCGGTAGGAGACCTAATCCCAAAGCTCTGATACCAACTTGTCACGTCCCAAAATTTGAGCACGTGACTGGCACGGAAAGTGAATTTCATTTCACCTCCGTAAGCCTATCTTTCTCTTAAAAATCATACAATTCTTTTTCATGCAACCAAAACGAGTTCTCTATACATACTACAATTACTCACATTACATCACTGAATGAACCTACCCGATTACAGAGATTTCTAGATTTATACAACTTAGAATAAAACTTAACTATTATACCTTTATCCTGAACAAATGAAAAGGTAATTATGGACTAAGGATCCATAATTCCTTGTTCCGATATTTACCTTCAGCTGTCAACTCTGAAAAAAAAAATATCAATAAGAGGGGTATGAACAAACCACGTGCCCAGTGAGTAGATAACACAATACTATGACAAAATAAAAATCATGCATCATAATAATAACATGCAGCAATCATACATAGATCGATCATCATATGATATAATATTATTCATAATACTTCACAACAATATCCAAGTGAATCAAATGCATTTCAACAAAATTCAAAATTCACAACAGCAATCGATGAAATCAATTTCACACACAATTCCCGTACCAACCGGGTCGTCCAGAATACCTCTGGATCGTTGCCCGCGGCCCCCGCCGCATCCACCCTTATCGCTCCATTTATATTCTCCACCCTTATAGCTTCACATAGATTTCTCCATGGGGTGCACCACCATGCCTTTCCTTTCCAGTCAAACACAATCACAATCACATATAAAAACATCCTCAATCATAATCTTGAGCCACATACACAACTCAGTCATTTACAATTCAAGCCACAACATAATCAATGTGGTTCCAGCAACATAGCATGTATACAACATAACCCATAATATAGAACAATTATTCACCAATAACATACTTCAATTATCCGCATATGAATGAACTCAACAATCAGAGTATGATACATTTCAACTCAGTTCACATGCCAATCACAATCCATCATATAACCTCCATTCATGAGAAAATAAGAAAATATAATTATATACATTACCAAACACGTTCCACATTTGTTTATGCCTCATCGTTCCACATCATCCTCTTCAAACTTGGATATACAACATATTTCCACTATGATGCAAAAAGTCAATAACAGATATTTAATCATAGCAAGTATTAACCCACTCACCTGGATTTCACGCTCTCGGCACTCCCACTTTGCACTTTGACCATTCCTATTGTAACCAGACAAAAACCATCAGAGTTACGAACTAGAGAAATTTCCTACCACTACTCTCGACCTTCACTTACTTCTTGAATCATAACTCCTAACTGGTAATGAATATTCAAATGAAACTTATACCATTGGAAACTAGACTTAAAGAGCTTTCCAACGATATAAAGTTTGCCCAAAACGGAGTTCGGATGAAGAAGTTATGGCCAATTGAAAATTAAACTAAAATTTTCCGGTACACCTAGCGCCTGGGCGCCAACCATGCCTGGCACCTGGGCACCAATTCCTTCTTCTTCCCATCTCACCTTGGCGCCTAGGCGCCACACATGGCGCCTGGGCGCCACGATCGCGACCCCTTCTCGATTTCTCTCAGTTTTGGCCCAAATCTGGCCAAATATTCACCGTTTTTCATGATTTCTTCCATGGGATCTCACCCTTAATGTCTAAGGAGCATTTAGACACCAAAATCACCAATTTTAATCGAGAAACGAAGCCGGAATCTCGATTTTTCCTCAAACACTCTTAAAACTAGACAATAGAGAAAAGCTTAAGAAATAGAAATTTCTACCTCGATTCCTTGCTTTCCCTATGTTGCTTGGCTCCTAGAGGCTCGCCCCGTAGCCCGAGATCCACCCTCCAAAGCCCGGTTGTAGAGTTGGAGTGTAGAGAGAGAAATTAGAGAGAAGGAAGAGAGAAGGAGAGGAGAGAAAGTGAAGAGAGAGAGAGAAAAGGAGAAAAATGAATAAAAAATAGGTGAGGCCACCTATATACTCGCCCGGGGTGAAATTATCACTTGCTCTGCAATTGACCCTCAGTCAAGACTAGCAAAAGCAAATTCATAAAATCTCACCTCAGGTGTTTCTAAATCCTCGGTGCCCCACAAATTTCTTTATTCACTTTAGTCCCTCTCAATATCTCAAACTCCACTTTAACCTCGAATCCATCATCTTTTCGGTACCGGACTCATAATTCATTCCCATAAGCTCTATTCTTCTTCTCGGGTTCCTACTTGGTCATTTCTCAAAAGTCCTCTATACTTTCTTTTCTTTTCACTTTAGTCCTTGAGAATTTGTAAAAATTTCCTAAATTAAAAATAAAAATTTCTATTCCCACATTTTCTTCACTAATTCAAAAAGAAAATTTTCCACATAATTAAATTTTTCACTAAACTTCAAATCAGACTTTAAATATTCATAAAAATTCTTGGGATATTACATTATTCCCCCCTTAAAAGAATTCGGTCCTCCGAATTCAAAACTTACCTCAAGATTGAAGCAAATGCCAATATTTTGTTTATATCTCATTCTCTCTCTTAGAATTTTCACAATCAAGTACAAAATATAACAAGTTCAACATATTTTTATTTCTAATACATAAGTTACAGGCAACAAGCTGAACTTGATTTACAAAACAGATAATTTTAATACGTAAACATTAGATCAAACATCAGCTTTAGGTACAAACAAAAGAAAAGATAAATTAAGAACGAGGAGGCTTTTGAAATGCAGAAGGTGCTCCAAGTCTAGAAGAAGAAGGTGCTTCAGACCTTAAGGAGGAAG
The DNA here is from genome assembly GCA_037074585.1 of Biancaea sappan. Classification (NCBI taxonomy): domain Eukaryota; kingdom Viridiplantae; phylum Streptophyta; class Magnoliopsida; order Fabales; family Fabaceae; genus Biancaea; species Biancaea sappan. The sequence continues at coordinate 18,326,953 of CM073497.1, read as the reverse complement.
TTAATCGTTGCAGCCTAGAAAGAGTTTCTGGAGGAAACGTCTGGGAAATTTGGCGAAGTGCAAAAGTCACTCCATTCATACAGTCAATACATCTCGCTTGTTGGTCACGAAAATTTTGAGTTGCAAACATCGAATGTCTATCAACTCTATTCGCCAATTCCCTAAAATGACGGTTCAAAAGCTTCTCTTGTTCTGTAAAGAGACGATTTATCAATCTCCCCTGGTCCTCAAAGTGGCGGTTTATCAGTCTTTCCAAGTCCTCCATCTTTTGTCTCATAAGCACAAGCTCATTATTAGAAGATGTTGCTGTGCTAACATCCTCTAACTCTACTACATCCCTTTTTCTCTTCTTAGCCTCTGGTGACTCTTCCAGGGATCTCTTATTCTTATAATTCTCCAGGCTAAGATTTAGATCCAGCTCTACCTTGCCAGCCTCAAAGTTTAAATTGAAAGATTTATTGCCGGCCATATTTTTCTGAGCTATAAAGGTTGTACAGAAGGAGAAGTTTGATGCTAGAAAGCTTATAGATATAAACTCTTAGTGTAGTGAGCAGCGTAATGGGGCATCCATTATATATAGACGAAATTTAGGGCTACAAAACCTTTACATTATACTCTAAAGATGACCTACAGACCTTATCCGACGCAATGCCAACGGTCTCTGATAAGCATGCCAGAAAATAACAAAATATAATCAAATACAAAAGATTTCCTCAAAAATTTCGGCTAACTTTTGACTCTTGCTCAAATTATTAAACTAATCGCCGCTTCAATTTATGACTTCCTAACTCTGTATTTGTCATATCCAAGAACTGGAAAAGTGAATGACTATTAAGGATGGCAACAGGGCAGGGCAGGAGTGGGTTCACCCCCGTCCTTGTCCCCAATCTCTACTATAGAGAAAAAAATCTCTTCCGTCCCCGTTCCCCACCTCCCCACAGGTCCCCGCGGGTTATTAAAAAAATTTGAATATATAAAAATAGAGAGTAAAAAATCAATAATACATCAAGCATCAAACATCAACCCATAAATGAATCAAGAATCAAGCATCAATCAACCTAAAAATGTGAAGTTGAGAGCAATGCATCTATGTATCAGTAGAGAGAGAGGGATTGAATCAATAGAAATGAGAGGCTGAGAACAATGCATCTATGTAACTATGTTTCAGAGGAGTCGTGTCACGACCCTCAAAATGGTACGTGACCGGCACAACTTAGAGATACTCTCTAGTTGTAAGCCTATACTTTTATCTCCATATAATAATCATTCTAAAATGTGAGAGTAATAATATAACAAAGACTTATCTTAGTTAAATACTCCGATTTTACTTAATAAGCTACAATCTTACAAAACATACAGTAAACTTAAAGTACTGTAATAACATAATTATGTACAATAACCACTTCCTCCTAGATGTCCTATTTGACTGCAGAGCTTTCTAGAATTTAAAACTGAAGAAACAGCTTTAATTCAAATAAACACCAACCTTTGAAGCAAAGAGGGTTAGGATATTGAACTTGCGCTACTCCTCAGACGGATGTTTTTCGTTAATCTCAGGATCTGAAAAAAATATATCCACCACAATATGAGATAATAATCTCAATGAATAGATAACGTTACAAGGATAGAAACTTAATTACAGATAATCATCAAGTGATTAACAATACACAAGTATATGTATAAAATGCATAAGTAAAATCATATCATACTTATAATCGACAAACAGCCATAGAATATGAGCATAATCATATTCGGCACACAGCTATCTCCACATTTGGCATACAGCCATAGCATATGACCATAATCATATTTGGCACACAGCCATATTCATATTCGGCACACAGCCATCTTCACATTCGGCACACTGCCATAAATATGATCATAATCATATTCGGCACACAGCCATATTCACATTCGGCACACAGCCATAGCATATGACCATAATCATATTCGGCACACAGCCATATTAATTGAAATATTCAGTCAAAGGTAATAGTAGATATACTCTGAATATGTAAATTACTTGGACTATTCATATAATTAAATAAGTATCCAAGTAGGTTAGCTACTCACCTGAAATCCAAGTTACTATATCTTCTTTAAATCTACACAATTACATTTAATGGATTCAATTAATATAATTCTTTAATACATATAATCACGTATACGTACGTGTACTTTTCAAAAATACATATAAAAATGTACACGTATATGTACTATTCAAAAATACATATAAATACTATTTATATATAGTTACTATTCATTTATACGTATAGTTACTATTTATATATTCGGTTACTATTCATACGTACAGGTACTATTCATACCAGAAATAGAGAATATAATCTGTAAAAGAGTACACCAGGTAAGTTCCCAGAAAAGAGTGGAGAGTCCCAATGGACACACTTAACAACCATGTCTTTCCTTAGCCAGAACTTTTCTAGACATGTATTCTTCACAGTTTACATTCTATTTCAGTAATCAGAGTATCAAAACAACATATAGGTAGCTAAGGACAGTTTTTCTGATGTGGAAGATCGGCCAAAGCCGCAACCACAGAGCATACTTAAGAAAATAACTTTTAAAAATCTGAATGGCACAAAAAAAGGGCATAGTATTCTTACCTTGGATCTAGGCTAAGGAAGAAAGACCTAGAATCTCAAAGCCCTAACGCCGGAGCAAGAGAAGTTTTGAGTAAATGAGAGAAGAGAAACTGAAGGTGTGAATTTTGAATTGAAATGGAAGGGCCTATTTATAGGAGAAATTATGGTACTATTTGCTACTATTCCATCTACCATTCTCCTATACTATTTCATCTACCAGTTTCACTTACCAGTTTTCATCTACCATTCTCCTATACTATTTCATCTACCAGTTTCACTTACCAGTTTTCATCTACCATTCTCCTATACTATTTCATCTACCAGTCTCACTTACCAGTTTTCATTCTAGATTCTACTTTTGAACTGTATATTTACTTAATGGGATTAATTCCATATCATATCATCCATTATATCCCACAATTTATAGAATCTATAATTAAAAATTTATATTTTCAACAATATGCACAAACGAGTATACAAAAATTAAACTGATAGGGAATTTATTTTCTTCAAAATAAATTTATCGAAATTCTTAAATACTTATAACTTAAAAAAAAATGGGTATTACATTCTACCCCCCTTAAAAAAAATTCGATCCCCGAATTTAAATTACCTTGAAGATTTAAATAGATGTGGGTATCTAATTCGCATATCAGCCTCGGCTTCCCATGTGGCCTCCTCGTGAGTCTGATTCCGCCACAGTTCTTTTATCGATGGAATCTCTCTAGATCGGAGCTTCTTAATCTGGCTATCCAGGATATCTATCGGTACTTCCTCGTATAACAAATCTTCATCTAATTGGAGGGTATCTTGATGAAGTACGTGTGAAGGGTCAGGAAGGTACTTCCTTAACATAGACACATGGAAGACGGGGTGGATTTCCCCTAATTCTGTGGGTAAGGCTAGCTTGTAGGCAACATTGCCTATTCTCTCTAGGATCTCATAAGGTCCAATATACCTGGGGCTTAATTTCCCTTTCTTCCCAAACCTCATTATGCCTTTCATGGGTGAAACCTTGAGAAACACCATGTCTCCAATGATGAACTCTAAGTCTCTTCGTCTATGGTCAGCATAGGCTTTCTGCCTATTCTGGGCTGCTAACATCCGTTCTCGGATAACTCTTACCTTGGTGATTGCTTCTTGCACTAAATCGGGTCCCAGGAGTTTTACCTCACCCATCTCGAACCATCCAATCGGTGATCGACACCGGCGACCATATAAGGCCTCATAATGTGCCATCTTGATACTTGATTGGTAACTGTTGTTGTAGGCAAACTCCACTAGCGGAAGGTGCTTTTCCCAGCTTCCACCAAAGTCAAGGATGCATGCCCTCAACATGTCTTCCAAAGTTTGAATGGTCCGCTCTGTTTGTCCGTCAGTCTGCGGGTGAAAAGCCGTGCTAAGGTTTACTCTGGTGCCAAGGGCTTCCTGAAAAGTTCTCCAAAATCGGGACGTGAATTGTGGCCCACGATCAGAGATAATCATCAAAGGAACTCCATGTAACTTCACAACTTCTTTAATGTAGAGCTCAGCCAGTCTAGACACACTATATGTTGTCTTAACCGGTATAAAGTGGGCCGTTTTAGTTAACCGGTCAACGATGACCTAGATAGAATCATAGCCACTAGAAGAATGTGGTAATCCTACTACGAAGTCCATCGTCACATCTTCCCATTTCCACTCAGGAATTTTAATTTGCTGAAGTTTCCCTGCCGATCTCAGGTGTTCAGCTTTAACTTGCTGACAAGTTAAACATCTTGATACAAAATCTGCCACGTCACACTTCATTCCATCCCACCAGTAAATTTGTTTCAAGTCTTGGTACATCTTGGCCATACCAGGGTGAACTGTGTATGTCGTGTTATGTCCTTCCTCCATAATCTCTCTCCTCAGAGCCGGCATATTAGGAACATACAATCGATTTTTAAACCAAAGTGTGCCTATGTCATCAAGTGTAAACTCTTGGGTATCTCCACTGTGTACCTTGTCCATGATCTTGGCCAATTCTGGGTCATCCTTCTGAAATAGACGAATATGGTCGGATAAGGAAGATTTAGCCTTAACGTGAGCCAAGAACATGCCAGAGTCAGATATCTCAAAGTATACCCCACGAGACTCTAATTCTTGTAACTCCTGTACTAAGGGCTTTCTTACCTCAGTTATATGTGCAAGAGTACCTGAGGATTTTCTACTTAAGGCATCTGCTACCACATTTGCTTTTCCAGGGTGGTATAGGATATTGCAGTCATAATCCTTCATCAATTCCATCCAGCGCCTTTGTCGTAAATTAAGGTCACGCTGATCAAAGATATATTTAAGGCTCTTATGATCAGTGAATATTTCACACTTTTCCCCATAGAGATAGTGCCGCCATATCTTAAGTGCAAACACAACCGCTGCCATTTCTAGGTCATGTGTCGGGTAATTCTGCTCATGTTTCTTGAGTTGTCTGGAGGCATATGCTATCACTTTACCATTCTGCATAAGGACACAACCAAGTCCTATTCGAGAGGCGTCACAATATACCGTGAACCCTCCTGGTCCGGATGGTAATACAAGTATTGGCGCTGTAACCAACCGCAGCTTAAGTTGTAAAAAACTCTTCTCGCATTCATCATCCCACTGATACTTTACATTCTTTCGTGTTAGCCGTGTGAGAGGGGCAGCTATCTTTGAAAAGTCCTGGATGAAACGTCGGTAATAACCAGCCAATCCTAGGAAGCTCCAAATTTCTGTTACCGAAGTAGGTCTCGGCCACATCTTGATCGCTTCAACCTTGCTTGGGTCCGCCTGTATACCATCTTTTGAAATCACATGACCTAAGAAGGTTACTCGGTCAATCCAGAACTCACACTTTGAGAACTTCGCATAAAGTTGATGTTCTCTCAGCTTCTGTAATGTCATACGAAGATGTTGCTCGTGCTCCTCCAAGCTCTTTGAGTAAACTAATATATCATCTATAAATACTATGACAAATCGATCAAGGTATAGTTTAAATACCCGGTTCATGAGATCCATGAAAGCTGCCGGGGCATTTGTTAGTCCGAAAGACATAACTGTGAACTCGTAATGTCCATACCTAGTACGAAATGCTGTCTTGGGTATATCTGCCTTTTTGACCTTGAGTTGGTGATAACCAAACCTCAAGTCAATCTTAAAAAAATGCTTAGCTCCCTGCAACTGATCAAAGAGATCATCTATACGAGGCAGATGGTACTTATTTTTTATAGTGACCCTATTCAGTTGCCTGTAATCAATGCAAAGTCTCATTGATCCATCTTTCTTCTTTACGAAGAGAACAGGGGCACCCCACAGGGAATAACTAGGTCTTATGATACCCTTATCTAGAAGATCCTGCAGTTGTTCCTTGAGTTCTTTCAGCTCAGTCGGTGCCATTCTGTAAGGTAGAATTGAGATAGGTTGAGTTTCTGGTGCCAGATCTACATTGAACTCAATTTCTCGATCTGGGGGTAGTCCTGGTAATTCGTCTGGAAACACGTCTAAAAATTCTCTCACAATTGGCACATCTTCAAGTTTGAGCTTTTCCTTCTCTACGTCTTGTACGAAGGCTAAGAACCCTCTGCACCCTTTTCTCAATAATCGTTGGGCGCCCATTAGGGAGATCAAGTTATGCGGTGTCCTACTTTGGTCTCCCTGGAATACAAATGTGGCTTCTCCAGGCATAGAAATTTTTATGGATTTACTATGACAATCGAGGGTTGCGTGGCATGAAGCCAACCAATCCATGCCTAAAAGTACATCAAAATCTATCATATCAAGGATCATAAGATCTGCCACGGTTTCTAGCCCTCCTACAACCACACTACATTCTTTATACTTTTTCTCTATTAGAACCCTTTCTCCCATAGGGGTAGACACAAGAAACGGTTGTTCTAAACTTATCGGTTTCTTAAGGATGTATTTAACAAAATTTGGAGATACATATGAATGGGTAGATCCAGGGTCGAATAATACATGAGCTTTATGTGAGTAAATGGTCAAAATACCTGTGACAACAGCATTAGATGCTTGGGCGTCTTGTCTGGTAAGAGCAAACACCCTAGCTGGACCATGATTAAAAGACTGCTGCCCTCTTCCTCCTGCTCCTCTTCCGGCTCCTCTTCCTAGTCCACCCCTTCCTGCAGATGAATGAGCTACACTAGCTGATGTTGTCATTGCTTGAGGATATGATGGTTGTGCAGACCTAGCCCCAATAAGTAATTGTGGACATTCCCTTGCAAAGTGACCCGCTTGACCACAATGGTAGCAACTTTTGCTCTCTTTATAACATATTCCCGAATGAAACTTCCCACATTGCGGGCACATAGGCTTAGCATGCCTTTGTTGAATTGGTTCTTGATCATCCCTCCTTTGATTGAAACTCGGTTGTACTACACTGGATGACGCAATAGTTTGCCCCGATAATGCTATAGGATTTGATTGGCCTCGATTTGGCGGCTTTGGTGCTCCTGCTGAGCTATTGTAGGGCTTTTCTTCCCGTCCTCACTTTTTCTTCGTTCTTTGTTCGCCCTTCACCTCTTCTGCCATTTCCATGAATCTTACAGTACTTATCATTGTGGCATAAGAAGGATATGTTTCGATTTGGGTCCCCACAAGTTGTCTTAAAAAGGGGCGAAGGCCCATGACAAATCTCCTTATCTTTTCTCTTTCATCTAGATTTTTGTTAGCTGCAAATCGAGAGAGTTGTATGAACTTAGTGTTATAATCGTGGATCGACATAGACCCTTGCTTGAGGGTTTCAAATTCTTGGGTTTTTGCGCCTCGTACACTTTGAGGGAGGAATCTTTCCATGAACATCCTCTCAAATTCTTCCCATTCCACTGGTGGGGCATTACTAGCTCTACCCCCTTTAAAGCTGTTCCACCATTTCTTCAACAACTCCATTCAATTGGTAAACAGCTAATGCCACTTTCCGGACACTTGAACATCCCAAAGCTGTGCAGGCCTTTTCAATACCATCCAAGAATTTTCTTGGGTCTTCATTTGGATCTTCTCCAGAGAATGATGGAGGTTTGAGCTTTAGGAAGCTTGTAAGTTATTTTTCTGTCAAAATCTCCTCTTGTTGGGGAAGAGGTGCTTGCGTATTTGTTTGAGGTGCCACTGGGGGATTGTTCAGAATAGATTGCCCTATTATCATTGCCTCCATTCTATCCATTCGTTCTTGGATAGTATTAAACATAGCCCTTAGAAATGGATCATTTGGAGGAGGTATCTCATCAGCACCTACAGTCTCAGTACGTTCATTGCTTTCTTGTGATGCATTCACTGAGGAGGAAGGTGTTGGTACTCTTCTAGAGCCCAAACGACTACCTTGGTTAGATGGTCTTCCTCTTGCCATTAAAGGTGTCAAAATCTACACAGATTTAGCAAACACCTTTAGATGTTAAGAATACCTTAGAGCGCAATACTAATTAAGGAGTATGACACCAAAGGAATATTAATGACATCCTATGCTGCCTTCTGTGGAACCTCATCCTATGATTGTGCCGCGGTTCACAATAATAGGGGAGGGTCTACCGAAGACACCTTTTGCTCTGTAGCCAATAGGAGACCTAAAAACCCAATCCTCTGATACCAACTTTGTCACGACCCTCAAAATGGTACGTGACCGGCACAACTTAGAGATACTCTCTAGTTGTAAGCATATGCTTTTAGCTCCATATAATAATCATTCTAAAATGTGAGAGTAATAATATAACAAAGACTTATCTTAGTTAAATACTCCGATTTTACTTAATAAGCTACAATCTTACAAAACATACAGTAAACTTAAAGTACTGTAATAACATAATTATGTACAATAACCACTTCCTCCTAGATGTCCTATTTGACTGCAGAGCTTTCTAGAATTTAAAACTGAAGAAACAGTTTTAATTCAAATAAACACCAACCCTTGAAGCAAAGAGGGTTAGGATATTGAACTTGCGCTACTCCTCAGACGGATGTTTTTCGTTAATCTCAGGATCTGAAAAAAATATATCCACCACAATATGAGATAATAATCTCAATGAATAGATAACGTTACAAGGATAGAAACTTAATTACAGATAATCATCAAGTGATTAACAATACACAAGTATATGTATAAAATGCATAAGTAAAATCATATCATACTTATAATCGACAAACAGCCATAGAATATGACCATAATCATATTCAGCACACAGCTATCTCCACATTTGGCATACAGCCATAACATATGACCATAATCATATTTGGCACACAGCCATATTCATATTCGGCACACAGCCATCTTCACATTCGGCACACTGCCATAAATATGATCATAATCATATTCGGCACACAGCCATATTCACATTCGGCACACAGCCATAGCATATGACCATAATCATATTCGGCACACAGACATATTAATTGAAATATTCAGTCAAAGGTAATAGTAGATATACTCTGAATATGTAAATTACTTGGACTATTCATATAATTAAATAAGTATCCAAGTAGGTTAGCTACTCACCTGAAATCCAAGTTACTATATCTTCTTTAAATCTACACAATTACATTTAATGGATTCAATTAATATAATTCTTTAATACATATAATCACGTATACGTACGTGTACTTTTCAAAAATACATATAAAAATGTACACGTATATGTACTATTCAAAAATACATATAAATACTATTTATATATAGTTACTATTTATTTATACGTATAGTTACTATTTATATGTTCGGTTACTATTTATACGTACAGGTACTATTCATACCAGAAATAGAGAATATAATCTGTAAAAGAGTACACCAGGTAAGTTCCCAGGAAAGAGTGGAGAGTCCCAATGGACACACTTAACAACCATGTCTTTCCTTAGCCAGAACTTTCCTAGACATGTATTCTTCACAGTTTACATTCTATTTCGGTAATCAGAGAATCAAAACAACATATAGGTAGCTAAGGACAGTTTTTCTGATGTGGAAGATCGGCCAAAGCCGCAACCACAGAGCATACTTAAGAAAATAACTTTTAAAAATCTGAATGGCACAGAAAAGGGGCATAGTATTCTTACCTTGGATTTAGGCTAAGGAAGAAAGACCTAGAATCTCAGAGCCCTAACGCCGGAGCAAGAGAAGTTTTGAGTAAATGAGAGAAGAGAAACTGAAGGTGTGAGTTTTGAATTGAAATGGAAGGGCCTATTTATAGGAGAAATTATGGTATTATTTGCTACTATTCCATCTACCATTCTCCTATACTATTTCATCTACCAGTTTCACTTACCAGTTTTCATCTACCATTCTCCTATACTATTTCATCTACCAGTTTCACTTACCAGTTTTCATCTACCATTCTCCTATACTATTTCATCTACCAGTCTCACTTACCAGTTTTCATTCTAGATTCCACTTTTGAACTGTATATTTACTTAATGGGATTAATTCCATATCATATCATCCATTATATCCCACAATTTATATAATCTATAATTAAAAATTTATATTTTCAACAATATGTACAAACGAGTATACAAAAATTAAATTGATAGGGAATTTATTTTCTTCAAAATAAATTTATCGAAATTCTTAAATACTTATAACTTAAAAAAAAATGGGTATTACAAGTCGAACCTCAGCTTTTTGTTCTTGAAGATGAGCCTGGTAAGACCTTCTTGTTCTTGTTCTTGAAGACATTGTCGTTGTTATTTTGAATATAGGAATACCATTGGAATGCCTTCTCTTGTAAAAGACATCGTCGATGCTACAGGTGAGATTTTGCAATAGAAAGAGCCATCACAAGAGAATGGAGAGGCTAGAGCTTCTTCCTGGCTTTCAAGAAAAGACGATGACGACAGTGAGCTAGTAGTGTAGAGAGGATGATGATGACGATCTAGCAAAGTAGAGACGATGATGACAGAAAGAGGAAGGATGAGGATGTCGACAATGGCAAGCACCAGCAAAGATCGAAAGACAATGACGACAGCAAGTTGGATGGAATGGTCACGATTGACGGAGAACGGTGAGACAGGAAATGGTATGGTCACGACTAAAGGAAAATGGCAAGAGAGCAAAACGAGTGAATCAGAGTCCAAAGATTCATAATGGATGAATAGATTTGGGAATAGGGTTTAGGACTTTTAACTTTTTTTTAATTAAATTAGTTTTAATTGTAAAATGTCATAAATATCTTTATATTATATATATATATATATATTAAGAGTATTTTAGTAATTTCGTGTGCGTATGATCCATGTTCCCATTCCTGTTTAACTTTTGGGAGGTTTTTTTCACCTTCTTAGTCCCTGCAAGAAAAAAACCCCGCTCACAGGAATCCTCGCATTCGAGACCCCATTGCTATGAATCTAGGTTGTCTGCCTTAATGCTCTCTACCTAGACTTTTAGCAACAGTTTTTTCTATTGCTAAAAGTTTTAGCAATAGAATTTTCTATTGCTATAAGTTTTAGCAACAAAAAAACTGTTGCTAAAAAAAATGGCACTCTATTATACTTTTAGTATGGCAGAGAACCCATATCCCATTGCCATTCCTAATGACTATCGTCCAATGCCTACTTTTATTTTAGCCTTTTTTGTTTGTCTTAGTTTGTTGGGGACACTTTGTAGCCCCTGATTCTATGTACCACCTATCTTCCTTTCCAAATTCAACAAAGAGAAAATGTATGGAGTGCAGTATGTACAGTGTCCGCTCACGGACACGACCTTATCCTTCTAGCAAGGCTATTGTGATTACTCTATGTCAAGCAGTTGCAGTTTGCACTTTTAACTAAGGCTATTTGAGACTATGATATGGTTCAAATCAATTTGGATCCGCCAGAACTTGAGGGTGCATGTTTCTCAAATATGGACCATTTATTCTAGATTGAACAATTCAGATTAAAAAATTATAAAAAATAGATTTCATGTGATATTATTTTTTCTTTTGATTTGGACCATCCGATCTAGATGAATGATCCAAATAAAAAAACACGACTCTGTTGTTTGTGACAAAACATGAGGAGATCCGAATTGCGTTCAAATTCTACCTGAAGAGCTGTGAGGTCTAATTTAAGGAGTGTGAATTTGAAGATCAGGGGATTATATATGAATGGAAGTTGTTTAAAGACTTTGAACAAGTAACTGTGGAATGAGTTAGAGCTTCTCAACGTGATAAAACAACCTGTAATGTTACTGGGCTTGTACTTCTAATTTTGTTTTCTGGCTAAACCTTATTTTTAACATAATTATTTTGTCAACCAAATTTTAAATATTGTTATTTACACTTCGTCGCACTCAAGTTTAGAAAATAAGAATGTGAAATTTTTTTTTTTTTTTAACTTTCATGTTTCTGATGAAGACTGGAAAGTTCGCATTCTTTTCCAAATTAAGATAAATGTAATTGTTTGATAATCAAATTATAATTTAATCTTTTATTGGAAGAGCAGCTACAATATATAAATAACATACGTATATAGGAAAGACATAACTTTATTTACTTTATCCATGACATATATCTAAGTCAACACTGCGCCACAGCTAGCTAGCCTCCAAGTTAGGAAGGCATGTAATTAATGTTTAATTAGGGAATGTCACCCGAAGAAACGATCCTAGCTCCGGTACCGTGGCCTTTGAAGGAGCCACTCTGAAGGGTGCTACCTTGAATGCTTTGGGTCCCACTGTTACTGTTAGAGGCAGCAGCAGGCCGAGCCTGAGGCACTGCTGGTGCTGCCGGAATGCCATAATGACCAAATCCAAAAGGATTATATAATGGAGTCTGAGTCTGAGTCTGAGTCTGAGGATAACAAGCCCCCCAGGCAGCAAGACCTACATATCCTTCAGAACTGCCCGCCATTGATAATGATATATCTATTCCACTTAATTTGCAACGCCAAATGAGTCTTGAGTGTTGAGGTTGTTTTTGCTTTTGTTACGTTGGGTATAGCAGAAAGCTTGTCTCCTTTTTATAGATGGATGAGTTATTAATAACCTTTTGCTTGTTGGACAAGAGTAATGGAAATGGTTTCTAGTGGTGAGAAGTTACCTTATGGATATCACTATCCCATGTCAATGAATCTTACCTTTTAGGGAGTGGAGTAACGCTAAAGGAATTAATGCAAAGTTGAAGATAGTCTTGGAACTTGGTAGTGGACAATGTAGCATCCTTCTTTATTATTGATTCGGTTTCAGTGCCCGCATAGCTATCCAAAGAGTTTTCAGAAAATATATATGATATAGCTTTATTACCTTTGCTGTTGTAAATTGCAACTTGCAAATGTTAGAGTAGAAATATATGTGCAAATAATTTGTCTTGGACCCTAATTCAATCTGTTTTGATGTTTTGAAATATGTGGGTTGGCATTCGTCCAAATGCACGCCAATTTATTTATTTTTAAACAACTTTTTTTTATTAAGAACCATTATATTAGTGTCTGAAAATTCATTGAATTTCGATTAATTTGGCTCCAACTGAATCAGACCATAAAAGTTAAAGCTCTCATGATGCTAGTTTTTTGCTTTGTACAAAATTTGAATTCAAAACCTTATTTAAAAAAACAAGTGTTACACAACTTAAATCAACAGAACATTGATATTTTCAATAATTTACTAAAACATCAAAATGAATTGCAATAAATAATCATGTATCTTAATTTTTAAAAATGATAAAGAAAAAGTATTTGAAAGTTATTTAATTTTCTTATTTTTCATATACATATTTTGTAATCCGTTATCTGGTTATATATAATTTTGAGACCAATTATTAGGCGGCTTCAAAGAATTAAAATTTTCAATAACTCAACCCCTTAATAGTCCAATTAGCTCTTAAAATTTACACATGATAGTAAAACATTATTTATGATAAATTTCAAATGTTAGATCTAAACTTTTTGATAAATAAAAGAATGAGAAAATTACCACTAAGCTTGTCATAAAAAAAAAGTATGAGTTAAAAGGCCAGGATTAGAGCCGCTTGTCAACAAAAATATAGAAGAGAAAATTTAGTTGTAGTTTTTATTATCAGACTTTCTAATTAAAACATTATAAGTATACGTATAATTTTTAGAAATAAATATGTAATTTTTTTTACAAGTTATCGTTATATAATTAGTTCCTTCAAGTAACATTTTACAAGCATTCTATTTTTAGCGGAGAAACTAATAACCAAAACATAAAAAACTGCACATTTAGATTACAGAAGAAGATAACTAACTCGATCATCTTTCCCAATAAAAACTTTGTTTAATTTGTTATAAACGTACATGCGTAGACACGTACATGCGTACATGTGTGTATATATATATGTATAAAAGCATCTATCGATTTCACATGGATGAAGATCAATGTTACATCGATTTAAAATGTGAACCACTTATTTTGATAAGGAATACAGAAGAAGTAGCCAAGGGCTAGGTAGGCAATTAATACATAGCTAGGTATGGAGGAATTCATGCATGCTTACCGAACATAGAAGGAGCCATAGACAGTAGCTCCATTTCCATGGCCCTTCACTATTCCAATCTGATTGGTAACCCCATTAATGTACTGAGTTCCAGAATTCTCATACAGGTCAAGCACACGGTTCTCTGGTGTTGCTGGCACGCTCGTGTTGGGATAGTTAGAGTTATAGGGTTGGCTTTGGGGCTGCAGTTGCACTGCTTGGCCTCCACCCCAATACTCACTCCCCACCGAGTTTGATGATGCAGCTCCAGTTGGAGCAATGCCTGCCATTCTATGATATGATATTCAGTTATCTCTCAGCTCTCTTTCTGTTTAGAAAGACTTTGCTTAAATTGTTTGGAGACTGAAATATCAGTTTTCCTTTTATAGATGATTCAATAGATATTTCTTAGTAAACTTGAAAGTAAGCTAATGATCTAGAATTCTAGAATGTAAGATTAATTACTTCTCTCTTAATATGGATGCAAAACTAATGCTTTTCTCATCAATATTGGTTAGTTCAAATATATAGTTAAGTACTTGTTCTCCTTAAATGTGGACACCTCTCCTAATAGGAATTTGAACCTGGATTCACCATATTGTGAGGGAATATCCCATTCTACTAGATCTAACATTCATTGGTTCTTAAGTAAGGTATTGGGTTTGAGTATTTTGAACGAAAAATATTAGCGTTGAAAGAGCTTTACACTTTTATTGTTCATCAGTTCGAACGAAATTAGTTAGAACACTGCTTCCCAAGGATAAAAAAATAAAGCTTCTCAATCTAGTTTTTAAATATTACTTTCAAAACGTTATTTTTTCCAATCAAAATGGCCTCTCCAAGAAGCATTTTGTGGATTTATTATGGGACCCTTTTTAATTAGGAGGGGAAATATTTGGGATACTAGATTAGAGATTATATTTTGAAAAGACTAAATTGAGGGGAAAAGTTGTCTTTTAAGAACTAAATTAAAAAGTATTATTTTTAAAGATTAAATTAAGATAAGAGTGACGTTTCAGTAGAGATTAAATTTAAACATATATTTTAATGAAATTCAAATTTAACAAAGTTATATGATTTTTGATAATTATTTGATCTATATATATTTTATTAAAATGAGTGCATTTAAGAATCTTTCATCAAGAAGCGTAGGTGCGTCACTATGAAGATATATAGTGAAAAACATGGACAGGTGCTTTTGTGTGATACACTTGTTGGTGGATTGAAAAGTTGGATGTATTTCCCTGTGTACAATAATATAATTAATGTGGTATCTGGTTCTCTCATGCATGTATATGGACAGAGATAAAATGTTCTCTCAAGTGGGGCATCCCCATTAGAATCCAGATGTGGATGAATTTTAGAATCTGAAAAGTTAATAATTCAGACAGTTCTATTCTATGGAATCCATGAAAACGTGTTGGGCTTTAAAATTTGATAATTGGATAGTTGGATGCGTTTTCCTCTCAACAATATAATGTGGTATCATGTTCTCCCTCTTTTGGACAGATGCCCCATTAGAATTAATTTCAGATGCCTAATAATGGGGATAAATTGGGTGATACAAAATTTTTAATTTAAATTTCATGTTATCCTCCTACTTAAGTGTTTTATTTTCTTAAGTGTTATACTTGCTCTATTTTATATATATGGTAAAAATATTTTAGTCCATTTATACGTCAATCGAAAAAATACAGATAAAAAAAAATTGAATGCATACTCATACTCCAAGATTCTCCTAGCTAGTACATGTTTCAAATAATTTAAAAATTGAACAAGCCATTAAATAAGAGAGATGAGAGGTTCACAATTTAATGATTGAATTGTATTTTAATTGGTTAAATTAAGTGTATATTTAGAAACTAGTTAGTGAAACTTAAGTTTGGACAAACTAATATTTGCAGAAAGTAACAATTTGAAACTTTCACTAAAACTATGGTTTAAGAACAAAATTATGTTAATACAAAGACTCTCTCAACCATGTTATTTTGCACAAAAATCTTGTTAATGTAGTCTGAAACATGGTTTGTAGAAACAACGTAAAACTAAACATACAGTAACTTATTTTTTTAAAAAAATATTTAAAATGTTTTATAAGAATTTATAATATAATCTTTTGTAATAATTAACTTAGTAATTTACAAGAAATAAAAAAATTATTTATTGTTTGATATTTGATAATTATTTCTGATATTATATAGTTTATTGTTAATATTATTAAGTTCATTGTTAATATTGTGGAATTTTTAATGAATAAAAATCATTTTACATAAAAAATCATATGATTTACGTTTTACCACCGGATAGTAATTTATATATATTAAATTTCTGCTTATAATAACTAGGATGAGGGGTTGGTTGGTTGGATGGCTATATATATATGTATATGCAATGAAGGTGATTTATTGCTTGTCTTCATATGGCCAATTGGATTTGAAATCCAACAACTCAGTTTTTAAATAGCATTTAAAAAAAAAACTAAAATCTTAATCATTGGATCTCAAATCTAATAATACACAGAAAGATAAATATGTAGATCTTATCTATGCTATCTACCCTTTTCTCGTGTTCTTAGAGAACAACGACAATTTTCATGAAACCAATCAATTGGTAAAGGTGAACCTACACCAATATTTCGACCAATTAAACCTAATTTTTAACCTAAGCCTAGGCTGAATCTCATGTTGCAAGATCGAATCTTTTTAAGCATAGTTTGAAGAGCATCAACTGATGAAGACCAATTCACACTAGTTTTTTTATAAATCAATCAGTTAAACTCAGTTTTTAACATGAACTTAGATTGATCGATTCTATTTCTATATTGGGTTTAGCTATAAGGAACCCTGACCCTTTATTTTTTTTGAGATTTGTGCAATTCTTTTTAAAATTTTAATATTAAAAATTATTTGAATATCCAGCTAAAATGGTTCAAGATAAGTTATTTATTGGTCTGTTTTCATTCCTCCAAACTCACATGGCTGAGACCTCTCGATTGAAGTTGTCCGACATATTTTCGGCCATTTTTGCTCACGCTGGCCCTGAACATCCGTCGACCTATACCCGATGGTCCATGAAGCTTTCCATCTCTCATTTTCCCTTTCATTTTTGACTCCTGTCTCTTGGTTTGTGATAAGTCCTTTACTTTCGTTATTTTCCTATCGTTTTATTGAGCTTTTCTTTTCCTTATTCCTATTTTGCTTTCCTTTTTGCACCCTTTATCTTAGTTTTTCTGTTGTTATTTATATTTTGTAATTCTCCTTGTTCTTTCCCTTTTCATCCCCTTTTTCCCTACCTTTTGGAGTAATCTTTGTTGTATTTTCTTGTAGGTGCATATTTTGGTATGATACAAGTTAGGGAGCTGAAGAATTCTAAAGAAAAGTGTAAAATTGAAGGCTGGCACCTCAGGCGCCAAGACATAAACTCTCTGCCTAACATTTTATGGCTGGCGCCTTAGGCGCCACATGGGGCACCAGCCCCTTAACTCTCTGTCTCGAAGCTTGATGGTGACGCCTCAGGCACTACATAGGGTGCCTAGGCGCCAATACGTGTTGTTTCCAGCTATTTTCTGCATGGGGCCTAGGTGCCACGCAGGGTACCTAGGCACCCAGATCCTGACCTGTGCATAACTGAGCTTATAAACTGAATTTCTAAAGTATTTTGGAGGATCTTTTGGCTGGAGAAGGAAGGGCTCTACTATGGCACAATTGGAGGAGAAGGGAGACCTCTTCTTCATTGAGTTTGATGCTTATTTCTTTCTCTCCTTCCTCTTGTATCATGTTTATTTATGTATTTGTGATGTTTTTCTCTTCTACCACCATGTGTAACTAATTCTCTAGGGTTAGGAGATTGATGTAATTGACTTCTATGAAGTTTTGTTATTGAATACTTTAATATAATTGCAATTTCGATTATTGGAGTAGACTTTACTACTATTTACTACTCTTGGATGCTTAGCTACCATCTTCAATGAACCTAGGGTTTATATTAATGCTAGACATAGCTTGATATAGACTTGTCTTTGTAATTTCTACCATAATTTGGGTTAGTCTAGACATAGATAACCTTAATCGCGTGATTTTTATGAGTTTCTTAAGGTTAAACTCCAAATCAATTAATTTGACTAAGACATTAGCTAATTAATTGAGTGAGGAAGATTTGTTTAACTAAGACATTGGGTTCAAATATCTTTGTGTAAGAGGAATTTGCAAGTATATCATAGTATTCTCTAACGACTCAAAGATTAGTTTGTCTATGAATTAATCGGATTAGGAGTTAAGTGAAATCAATTCCCTACATCCGCTTTGTGATCATATAATCTTTCGTTGTGCTAGTTTATTCATTGGCTTAATTTAGTTTACTTTAGTTAAATCTAAACTCAATTACTCAACCTTTTCAATTGTCCAAATATAATTTATGCTAGTGAAATTGGTAATTGTTAGACGTTAATCCCTGAGGATGATAACTCTCTCTCACTTTACTACTTGTGCGACCCGATACACTTGTCGGGAAACAACGCTTCAAGTTTTTGGTGCCGTTGCCGGGGATTGACGGTGTTAACAATATTAAAAGTAGCTAGTAGGGTTGTAGTTTGGACCTTACTCTTTTCTGTTCATAGTTATACTTCAAATTATACCTTTATACTTGTTCATACTTTTGTTGTTGATTATATTCTTTAGCTTACACGAATCTTTGGTTTATGTGAGGTACCACCAACCCAAATTCATTAGAATTTAACCCAGAAATTGAAAGGTCGGCTCGCATACGTCGAAGGCGAACCAGAGAAGCTAGACGAGCTCAACAAGCTCAAACCGCACCAATGGCTAAACACAATCCTAATCCTCAATAGAATGCACCAGTTCTCCCTCCTACAAGAACCCTCATAGACTATAACATCCCAACTGTGGAGGGATGTGGTGCTAGTATTAAGCAACGACCGGTGGAAGCTACTAACTTTCAGCTAAACCCAGCCCTTCTTCAATTGATTCAAAGCAATTAGTATGGTGGGCATCCCTTTGAAGACCTCAACTCACATATCTCATGTTTCCTACAAATTTGTGATACCATAAAGTTGAATGGGGTACTTGAAGATGCGATCAGACTTCGGTGCTTTCCATTTTCCTTGAAGGATAAAGCAATTATTTGGTTGGAGTCCTTGCCAAAGGGAAGTGTTACAACTTGGGTTGATTTGGTTCAAAAATTTCTCACTAGGTATTTCCCTCCATCTAGATCTTCGAAGATCAGAGAAGAGATCACCACTTTCAGGCAACAAGAGAACGAGTCCTTAAGTGAAGCTTGGGAGAGGTACAATGCAATCTTGAGGAAATGGCCCCACCACTCATTTGAGCTTTGGATTCAAGCTCAGAGTTTCTATGATGTACTTCTCCCCCAAACAAGAACAGTAGTGGATGCAGCGACTGAGGGAGCTCTAAGTCGTAAAACCCCTGAACAAGCAATGGATTTATATGCTACTATGGCTTGTAATGATTATCAATGCCATGGGGAGAGGACATTGATGAAAAAGACTGCTGGAATGTTGGAAGTGAGCACTCTGGATGCTCTCTTAGCCCAAAACAAGTTGATCACCCAACAGATGGCTAAACTAAACAAGAAATTCGATGCAGCAAAAGTGAATGCCATCAACCATACAACCATCATCTGTGATTTTTGCTCCATTAGCCATTCTAATGAAGATTGCCCTGGCAATATGTTTAGTTCTTCTTCGGAGCAAGTCAACTATATGGGGAATCAATACAAAGGGCAAAACAACCCATACTCTCAAACTTATAATCCAGGATGGAGGAATTATCCAAATTTTTCATGGGGGAATCAAAATCAAAATCAGAACACATTTCACAAGCTACAACAGTCATATCAGAGCTCTTCCTCTCAACCTCAATCTAATGAGAAAGTCTCTTCATTGGAAAGTGCTCTATAGAAGTTGACCTTACAGACTACCTCTTTCATGCAATACACTTCCACGTTCATGGAGAAAACAAAAAGTGGTTTTCGAAACCAAGAAGCTTCCATTTGTAATTTGGAGACTCAAGTAGGCTAAATTGCAAGACAACTTGCTGATAGACCTCAAGGTTCTATCCCAAGTGATACAATAGTCAACCCAAAGGAGCAAATAAAGGCTATCACTACCAAAAGTAGGAGGATAATAGAACCGAGTCCCAGAAAAGAGAGGACGATTGAAAAAAAGGATGAGGATCTAGTTGAAGGTGAAGGCTCAAGAAGTCATGACACTTCTCCAAATAGTGTGAGAGATAAACATAAGAAAGAGAAGATAAGTGTGGCAAAACCTCTCATATCACCACTCAAAATACCATTTCCACAATGTCTCCACAAGCAAAAGGATGAGCAACAGTTTAGTAAATTCTTGGAGGTTTTTAAGAAACTTCACATCAATACCTTTTGCGAAGGCTCTTGAGCAAATGTCATCTTACGTGAAGTTCATGAAGGAACTTCTATCCAAGAAAAGAAGGATTCCGGATGATGAAACAATTATGTTAACAGAGGAGTGTAATGCCATAATCCAAAAGAAATTACCTCCTAAGCTCAAAGACCCAGGGAGTTTCTCTATTCCATGTACTATTGGAGAGGTCACTTTTGGCAAAGCTTTATATGATTTGGGGGCAAGCGTTAGCCTAATGCCTCACTCTATTTTTGAGAAACTTGGGATCGGGAAAGTCAAGCCCATTATGATGACTCTCCAACTGGCTGATCGCTCAATCAAGCACCCTTATGAGATAGTAGAAGACGTCTTGGTCAAAGTTGACAAATTTATATTCCCGATAGACTTTGTAGTTTTGGACATGGCCGAAGATGAAGAAATACCACTCATTTTGGGAAAACCATTCCTAAGTACCGGTAGAGCATTGATCAATGTAGTCGATAAAACGTTGACCTTGAAAGTTGGTGATGAAGAAGTAATCTTTAATGTGTTTAACGCAATGAAGCATCCTATGGGAAAAGAGGAGTATTTTAAAATTGATGTGCTTGATTCCATAATCCATAGCACATTTATGGAAAATTCCTATGAATCCCTTCTTGAGAAGGTATTGGTGCAAGGTAAAAGAGAAAATCAGGATGATAAAGACCCTCAAGTCACTAAACACATAGCTTTGCTTGAATCCATTCCGACATACTTGGTGTCCTCTCCTTCCCTTAAGATTGAAGAACTTCACAAGGAGGAATCCAAAGTAGAAGCTTCCAAGTTAGTGCTCAAACCCTTGCCTCCCAACCTAAAGTATGCATTTCTTGATGAGGACAACTCCTTTGCCATAATTATGAATGCGAAGTTGAATAGTTTGAAGGAAGAGAAATTGTTAAAGGTCCTTAGAGAATTCAAAAGTGCCATAGGTCTTATTTGAAGGGAATAAGCCCCTCTATATGCATGCATAAAATTCTCATGGAGGAAAATTATAAGGAGGTTGTGCAACCATTGAGGCGACTAAATCCCGCAAAGAAAGAAGCAGTATGGAAGGAAGTAGTGAAACTCCTGGATACCGGTGTGATTTATCCAATTTCTGACAGCTCTTGGGTTAGCCCAGTTCATATAGTGCCTAAAAAGAGTGGAACAATAGTTGTGTCAAACGAAAACAATGAGTTAATACCTATAAGAACTATGACTAGATGGAGAGTGTGCATAGACTACAGAAGACTAAATGATGCCACTCGGAAGGACCACTTCCCTCTTCCATTCATTGATCAAATGTTGGGGTGGCTAGCAGGCCATGATTACTATTGCTTTCTAGATGGTTATTCTGGATATAACCAAATAGCAATTGCTCCTGAGGACCAAGAGAATACAACTTTTATTTGCCCGTATAGAGTCTTCACATACCAGAGGATGCCCTTCGGACTTTGCAATGCTCCGGCCACTTTCCAAAGGTGTATGCTTTCCATATTTTCTGATATGAATGAGAAATTCATTGAAATCTTTATGGATGATTTTTCAGTTGTAGGTTCTTCTTTTGATAACTGTTTGCACAATTTATCTCTAGTTTTAAAAAGATGCCAGAAAACTAATTTGGTCCTAAACCAGGAGAAATGTCATTTTATGGTGAGAGAGGGAATAGTGTTAGGACACAAAATCTCTTCTAAGGAAATACAAGTAGACCGGGCTAAAATTGAAATTATAGAAAAACTTTCCCCTTCCATTAATGTTAAAGGAGTACGAAGCTTCTTGGGGCATGCTGGATTTTATAGGAGGTTTATTAAAGACTTTTCAAAAATTGCCAAACCATTGTGCAACCTCCTGGTTAAGAATAAGCCTTTTGTTTTTGATGAAGCATGCTTGTTAGCTTTTAATACTTTGAAAGAAAAATTAATTAGTGCTCATGTGGTCACTCTACCTGATTGGAATCTCCCTTTTGAGTTAATGTGTGATGCTAGTGATATAGCTGTTGGTTCTGTGTTATGACAGAGAAAGGATAAGTTGCTGCATGTGATTTATTATGTAACCATGTGCTTGATGCCGCCTAACTTAATTATGCTACCACTGAAAAAGAACTTTTGGCTATTGTTTATGCATTTGATAAATTTTGTTCTTATTTGGTTAGAACTAAGGTGGTTGTTTATACTGATCATGCAGTAATTAGGTACTTGTTCGCTAAATAGGACTCCAAGCCACGGCTGATTCACTGGATTCTTTTGCTCCAAGAGTTTGATTTGGAGATAAAAGACAAGAAAAGGGTGGAAAATGTGGTGGCTAACCACTTATCATGAATTGAACCCCAAGATGGACACAATAATGACCATCTTCTCATTAAGGAAGATTTCCCAGATGAACGACTCCTTGTCATCCAAGAACTGCCATGGTACGCTGATCTGGCCAATTTCAAAGTAGCAAAAATTCTCCTAATTGATTTAAATGAACAATAATTAAGAAAATTTCTTCATGAAGCCAAATTCTATGTTTGGGATAAACCATAGCTACTGAAAAGATATAAGGATGGGCTGCTGAGAAGATGTGTACGTCAAGAGGAGGTTAAAGACATCCTATGGCATTGCCATGCTTCGGGATATGAGGGTCATTTTAGTGGTGACCGGACAGCCGCCAAGGTATTGCAATCAGGGTTATATTGGCCAACCATTTTCAAAGATGCTTTTGAGTATGTAAAGCAATGTGAAATATGTCAAAGGATAGGGAACATCTCTAAAAGACATGAGATGCCTATGAACTTAATTCTTGAGGTAGAGCTATTTGACATTTGGGGAATTGATTTTATGGGCCCTTCCCATACTCGTAGCTATTGATTATGTATCAAAGTGGGTTGAAGCTTCTGCAACTAGAACCAATAATGCTCAAGTAGTGATGAACTTCCTCAAAAAGAACATATTCTCAAGATTTAGCGTGTCGAGAGCCTTGATTAGTGATGAAGGCACGCATTTTTGCAACAAGAAACTAGATTCTTTATTGGGGAAGTATGTCGTAAAGCATCGAGTTGCAACTCCTTATCATCCACAAACAAGCGACCAAGTAGAAGTCTCGAATCAAGAATTAAAGCGGATTTTGGTGAAAATAGTCAATTCCTCAAGGAAAGATTGGGCTTTAAAGTTAGATGATGCACTATGGACCTACCGAACAGCTCTGAAGACACCAATTGGGATGTCCCTATATCATTTAGTGTATGGGAAGGCTTGCCATCTACCTGTAGAATTAGAGTACAAAGCCTTTTAGGCTACTAAGTTTCTCAACTTTGATTTGAAGGCAGCCTGAGAGAAGCGGATCCTGCAACTTCATGAACTAGATGAATTTAGGCTTCAAGCCTATGAAAGTGCACGGATCTATAAAGAAAAGGCTAAGCAATGGCACGACAAGCGAATCATTCCTAGGAATTTTGAGCCTGGACAATTGGTGCTTTTGTATAATTCCAGATTGGGGCTCTTCTCAGGAAAACTAAAGTCTAGATGGTCTGGCCCATTTGTAATCAAGGAGATTTTTCCTCACGGAGCGGTGATGTTGTCCAACATGGAAATAGAGGCAAGCTTCAAAGTCAATGGACAGTGGCTAAAACATTATTTGGGAGAAGAGACCCAACCCAAGTGCTCATCCATGCTCCTTTCAACTCTACCATGAAGAAATCGGGTAAATTCTAGCTAAGGACAATAAACTTAGCACTTCTTGGGAGGCAACCCAAGTCCCTTACTTTTCTCTTTTAATTTCAATCATTTACTGCTTTTTAGTGTTATGCTGTTGTTGCTGTTGTGGCTGTGTTGCTGTTGATATCCATATGTCTATGTGTGTGCTGCTTAATTTTTACAATTTTGGGCTGAAATCTTATAGGAATGATGTGCTTAAATTGCCCATATTGCTTGAATTGAGTATTTGTGTTTGATTGCTACATTTTGTGTTGTTTGTTACAACTTCTGTGGATCAAATCTTTATGTTTCTGGACTTGAACCTTGGTTGGTCTACTTGGGGGGGGTCTGCTATCAAATTTAGGTTTCTGCCATGCTGGCGCCTAGGCACCATGCAGGGTACCTCTAGGAGCCAGGAGCCTAAGTCTTGGGTTAGCCTGCACTTCATGCACCACACTGGGCACCCGAGGTACCCCATCTTCAAAATAGGTAGTTATTTCAACGTGGCACCCAGGCGCCACATCCATATTTAAGCCTCCCTTCGTTTTCAGCCCTTATTTTTCAGCCTCCTCAAGCTCGAGTAGCCAATTTCCTCTGAATCAGTGGACCTCCGTTGTGCAACCTTCTTTTCCTCTATTTTCCAATCAGTTTTCGCTCACCATCCCTCACCATTCCTCTTTCCCCTAATATCCGTACACTTTCATTCCCTTTTCACCATTTTTGGCCTTCCCCATCATGACCCCCTCCTTCACTCTCCTTGGTATCTGCGGTTGGTGTGGCTGTGTGGTGCTTCACGAATCCTTCTTCCCTTGTTTGGTAATTTCTCTTCCCTTTCCCTTTCTTTTGTTATATTTTTCATCAAAAATTTCAAAAACAAAATAAAAGGGAACATTCATCTTTTCAAAAAATTTCAAACTTACCTGTTTCACATTTCCTAGATATTACTGTTAGATGAATGTTATTACCCTTTTGCATTTTATTTTAAAACAAAAATTTGAATAAAATGGGAATTGAAATTTCTGACTTGAATTTTAGGGTTTGAGTTTAAATTTTAGAAATTCTTTTTGGCTTTTCTAGGATTATAATTGCTGATATGTCTGGAAAGCGTCAGAGAAAAAGTCAAGGAGAATCCTCGTCTCGTAGGAATTTTGATCTGTCTAGGTTTAGGTCCTTAAAACATAGCAAACATTTTGAGGATTTAGAGTTTAGAGAATTTATTGCTGAATATGGATTTAACCTACGAGAAGGCAAGCACCCTGATATCTTACACCCGATTATAGAGTGGGGATGGGAAAAATTGTGTGAGCCGACTGCCCATTTTTGTCCTGTAATTGTAAAAGAATTTTATACTAATGCTTACCAGTTGAAGAGTGATCAAGGTGTTAGGGATCCTTGTATTTCTTATGTTAGAGGAAAGGATATTCATTTTTCAATTAACAGTCTCAATAATTATTTTGGCTTACAATATGCACCAGGGAAATGTGTCTTTAATAATTGGATGAGGCACAGATATGTGAAGGCTCCCTATATTATCATCACTCTCTATCGGGATGGGGCAGTTAGGAACTGGACGCTGAGGGGAAAGTAGCTAATTTTAAAAAATCAAATATGAAACAAATTCCTAAGGCTTGGTGTACATTTGTCCAGTCCAATTTGCTTCCTACCTCTAACCGATCAGAGGTAACCATCGAACAAGAGATGTTTATCTATTTGATCGTGATAGGGAAGGTATTTAATGTGGTTTCCCTGATTTCTCATAATCTTTCAAAACTATCTAAAAAATAGGGGAAACACCTTGGATATCTATGCCTTATCATAAACTTGTGTGAGAAGGATGAGGTACCGTTAGAGAGTGTACGGCGAAGAGCCCTAGAGAGCGCTATCACCAAATAGGTGATAGACTAGATGTTTCGCAATTTCATGGCTATCGCGGCACCTCTATCGATCCCTCCTCCTCCTCCTCAAGTACCTGTGAGACCTTGCGTTACACCACCTTTGGTTAATATTTCAGAGTGCTTGAGTAATGTTGAGGCTGGAATTGGGGAAATTAGGTAGACCCTTGACACCTTCATCGCCACTCATAACCAACAGCATCAGGCACTGGCTCACATGATGTATTCTCTTGGTCGACATTTCAGTGCTCCCACTGATGATTGGATGTTGGAGGATCCGACATATGACCCATTCACTGATATCAATTTCAATCCTTCAGCCAATCAGAAAGACAAAGGTGAAGGTAGCCACAACATGGATGGGGAGGCCGACAATAAGGATGAGGAGGATGATTAATATATTTTTATGATTCACCTCTTGTTGCAGTTGTACTTTATGTTATTTCTGTTTGTAGTTATGCCTTGTACAAACTTTGTAATATTTAGTATTTCAGTCTGGTAACTTGTGGATTTTTCTGTTGATGTTTAGTGCAGTTGGATCCTTTTTGTTCAATGGATGTTGTTCTTTACTTTTCTATTCTGTTGTTGGTTATTTCCTGCTGTTTATTTTTCGTTATTTGGAAATAATTGTAGATGGTTTCCTTTTTGGTATATAGCATTCATTTTTCCCCCTTTTTTGGATTGTCCCTTTTTGGATGTTCAAACCTTGTTTTTGGGTTGGTTTGACATTGAGGACAACGTATAGTTTTGGTTTGGGCGAGTAGAGTGGTTTTAGGCTTAGATACCACTGACTTTTTGGTTAACCCGTTCTTTTTGTTTATATGAATGCCATTCTTTTGTTAACCATCGCTTCCTTTGGATATTTCTTGATAAATTGGATAGTGTTTTACAGATTTTATATTATTCCTATTTCAATTAATTTCATGTAATGTCGTCTAAATTAAAATCTAGCTTAAATTGGGTTTTTTAGAATATTTGGATTAAATTGAAAATTTTTAATCTTTTTAATTAAAAATTGTTGACCCTCTTATTTTTTTAAAATGTACTCTTCAAAACCTTGGAAAATTTTTAGGTTTTACTTATGACAAATTATTACTCAATAAGGGATTTTTTTCTCTAAAAAAAAGAGAGAAAACAAAAACGAAATGCATCTATTAAAATAAAATAAATGGAGGTGTGATTTAAGTTGAGGAAGTGTAGTGTGGATTAGGCGCACAATACTTGTTCTAACCAATGAATCACATTTTCCTTTCAAATAAAGGTGACGGACAAAGTGTTGTTGTGTGGATTAGGCGCACGGGCGACTCATTGTTTCCTTAGCCTCGCTTTCCTTTCTTTTTACGTTGATTGAGGGGGAGATGTGTGGATTAGTTGCACTATCTTCACTCCAATCATTTTATCTTTATGGTTCCTGTATATTGAAAAGTTTCCTTGAGAGCTAAAAATTGTCAAGCAAAAAGGAAAAAATTTTAAGTTTTGAAAGAGTAATTTTATAAAGTGAAGGTGTTTGCAACTTGTCTTTAAAATTTTTGAAAATTCTCTTTTTCTATCTTTAAATTCAAAAATTATCCATTGCGAGTTAGTTTTATCGAGATGACTGTATGAAATTGGCTTGTCTTGGTTTAATGTTTTATGTTGTTCAGTACTTCTTTTATATCTAAAAAATCCTTAGGCTTAGTTTAGTTTAGTTTAGTTTTTAGTTTTCGATTAGTGTTTGCTTGAGGACAAGCAAAAGCCTTGGTTTGGGGGAGTTGATAAGTCCTTTATTTTGGTTATTTTTCTATCGTTTTATTGGGCTTTTCTTTTCCTTGTTCATATTTTGCTTTCCTTTTTGCACTCTTTATCTTAGTTTTTACGTTGTTATTTATATTTTGTAATTCTCCTTGTTCTTTCCCTTTTTATCCCCTTTTCCCTACCTTTTGGAGTAATCTTTGTTGTATTTTCTTGTAGGTGCATATTTTGGTATGATACAAGTTGGGAAGTTGAAGAATTCTGAAGTAAAGTGCAGAATTGAAGGCTAGTGCCTCAGGCGCCAAGACATAAACTCTCCGCCTAACATTTTATGGCTTCCGCCTCAGGTGCCACAGGGGCACCTGGGGGCGCCAGCCCCCTAACTCTCTGTCTCGAAGCTTGAAGGTGGCGCCTCAGGCGCTACATAGGGCGCCTAGGCGCCAATACGTGTTGTTTCCAGCTATTTTCTATATGGCGGCTAGGTGCTGAGATCCTGGTATGTGCGTAACTGAGCCTATAAATTGGATTTCTAAAGTATTTTGGAGGTTCTTTTGGCTAGAGAAGGAAGGGCTCTTCTAGAGCACAATTGGAGGAGAAGGGAGACCTTTTCTTCATTAAGTTTGATGCTTATTTCTTTCTCTCATTCCTCTTGTATCATGTTTATTTATGTATTTGTGATGTTTTTCTCTTCTACCACCATGTGTAACTAATTCTCTAGGGTTAGGGGATTGATGTAATTGACTTCTATGAAGTTTTGTTATTGAATACTTTAACATAATTGCAATTTTGATTATTGGAGTGGACTTTACTGCTATTTACTACTCTTGGATGCTTAGCTACCATCTTCAATGAACCTAGGGTTTATATTAATGCTAGACATAGCTTGATATAGACTTGCCTTTGTAATTTCTACCGTAATTGAGGTTAGTCTAGATATAGATAACCTTAATCGCGTGATTTTTATGAGTTTCTTAAGCTTAAACTCTGAATCAACTAATTTGACTAAGACATTAGCTAATTAATTGAGTGAGAAAGATTTGTTTCACCAAGACATTGGGTTCAAATATCTTTGTGAACTTAATCAACATTAAAAAGAATTTACAAGTATATCGTAGTATTCTCTAATGACTCAAAGATTAGTTTGTCTATGAATTAATCGGATTAGGAGTTAAGTGAAATCAATCCCCTATACCCACTTTGTGATCATATAATCTTTCGTTGTGCTAGTTTATTCCTTGGCTTAATTTAGTTTACTTTAGTTAAATCTAGACTCAATCACTCAACCTTTTCAATTGTCCAAATATAATTTATACTAGTGAAATTGGTAATTGTTAGACGTTAATCCCTGAGGATGATAACTCTCTCTCACTTACTACTTGTGCGACCTGATACACTTGTCGGGAAACAACGCTTCAGTCTTCATTCTCAGTTCAGCTTCCACATCGTCGACCCATATGCACTGCGATGTTGTCACTGCCAACGGACTGCCCCGACTAGACCATCTAGAGGTTCTGAACATTCTGGAAATCCCATTGACTCACAACGATGGCGGATTGTCTCTCGATCTGCATTCTCACCGCCGGCAGAACTTCATTCACTTCCTATGCTCTATTTTTCAAAGGGTCGCTCTGTTCTCTGCAAGATATTGAGCTACTTGTAGCAAATGAAGAAATCAGTAATGAAATAGTGAGAAAAATGATGTGTTAGTTTTAAATGCCATTTTGTGAATGTCAGGAGAGTGCACTAATATATAAAGATAACCCAATTGAATTTCAAGCTCGGCCAATGAACCCAGATAAAAGGAAAGCCTCCACTTGAATTTCAATTTTAGTTCCCAGTGATGTAGGTATCGGTATGGCCTCGTTTTGGGTGGTGTGGAGTTGGGTAATAGAGGAATTGAACATGCATGTGAAAAAGGGTTAGTGTGGAGGGTTCTAAAAATAAATGGGCAAACTTGTCAAGTAAACTTTGAACAAAAAGAGAAAGATCATCGTGGGTGGGAACCTAGTCAGCTTTAATTTGAGTAACCATTTTAAAGGCAACCTCTTGAGTATGATTAGAACTAATCCCCTATAACTTGTACCTCTTCCCTTGTATATTAAATAGCATAAACTTGACAGTGATAAGGCCAGAAAAAAATAGTGAATGACGACCAATTGTAGTTGGCAAAGCATGCACTGTGAAGCCCCATTAATTACAATATAAAAGTGTAGTTGTAGTGGGATGATTTGTCTCTTTGTATTATGGATGCTGAAATGAAGGGTGACTCAAAGGTTAAAGTTATATATATATATATATATACACACACACATTCAAAGTGACGAGGCGAAGCAAAAGTGAACCTAATTCTACAACATTTTGTTATTCTGTGTCCTTTTGGTCTCAAAAATACTTCACAGTGATTATTCATATATTATACTCCATACAAATTGATTGTTTTCACAATATCAAAAGAATGAAGTATATCAAAAATAAATCCAAAATCCAATCATATCTTGATACATCCAACTCATTTTCACTGCAAAAAATGAAAAATATATCTTAACATTATAACTAAAAATCAAATAATTTATATTATATTTAAACAATTTGATGGTATAATCACCTTAATCTTGTGAACTATTACTATTTTGCTCATGACTATCCACTTGAATTTGGTTAAAATAATGAGGAACCTGGATACAATGCAACAACAATATCAATTAACAAATTTTAAAACAAGAGAATCTAAACAAGCTAAGAAAAAAAAAAGGTGTAATAGTGATAACTAACCATGTTAATTTGTTGTTGTGGATAGAAAATGCCACTATCTTGATAATCATATACTTGATTGCTCATTCGATCATTAGAATAAGGAGATATTGCAACTGGCCAATACTATTTTAATAGTATGCAAATTTTAAATTAAGCAAAGTACCACAATTATTTTAAAATATTAAACAAAATCATGTAGGTACATACAAAGGCTTTAGTTGGACCATTGTCATATTGAAATTGAGAAGATCCTTGTGAATTTCCTTCTTTATTTTGAGTCATGGGAAGTAATATATGTGATGGCTGTTAAAATAAATGAAAAGATAAAAATTAAAGAATATTTCCTTGAGCAATTCAATAGTAATGAGGAAAATAACATGCAAAAAATATTTAATATGCATTGTTTTATCACATACCACATTGGATGGAAGAGATTCATTTATTACTTGTGAAACTTGTGAACAACCCCTAAAAGTAAACAAAAAGCCCACAATTAGAGGGAAAGAAACATTCAGACATAGAAGGTTAAAATTGCAAAGTTTCAAAGTATACACCAATTTTGCGTTGCTATCTCTTCACATGTAAAAGTAGCATCTTTTGCCATTTTCTTGCTTGACCTTCTAGAAATACTTGTAGTCTTACTTTTTGCTTTGTTGTCAAGGAATGATTTTAACTTTTTTGGTCTCCCTTTATGACTTGTGATTGAAGGATCAAACATAGGCTTCAATGACTTTAAAGCAACTTCTAGTTTTTGAACTTCTTTTGATAGCTCCACAAGAGTCATGTTTTTTAGTGCACATTCAACATCTCTCAATGTCTTATGTAAACCATCAATTTCTATGTTGTACACATGTTGGTTCACTGAAGCTTTAGCTGCAATATTGTTGGCTTCTCGACAAATATTATTGAAGCGAATTGTTACCGGTACACAACAATCATCTTGTAATTTATTACCTTGTTTATCCACAATAACTTCTGATTTTGCATCCCTTGTCCACCTTTTCAATATGTATTGTGGTGGAATACTTTGAATATCAAGAACAAGAAATATTTTCAGTATATGCCTACACAAATAGCCTGTAAATTCAAAAAGCTCACAAGTGCATTTGACATTATGAGTCGAATGATCAAATGTAACAGTTTGACATGATTGTTTATCTTTCTTCCACACCAAAAAAGTTGAAATATTTTCTGACATTGCATTTAATTCATGATGATAGGGAAGACCATTCACAAACTCTTCTTGAAACATTTCAAATATTCTTTTGCTATAGATTTTGGAAGCCTCTTCAATTATATTCATTTCAACTCTCATCATTGGCCTTTTAACATTTGTTTCAAAGTCTGCATCATTTTCTTGATCCCTTCTAGCTTCAACAACTCTTCCATATTGTTGTAAAAATTCATACAAAGGCAAGCTTTTTTTCAAATATCCATCAAAATAAGAATTGATGTCTTCACTTCTTTGTGTGCTATACATAGATGCACAAAATATGTGATGAGAATATACTGATGTCCATTTGTTCCTCTTTTGGTATAGCTTCATTAACCATTCATTGTCCCTCAAATTATATGTGTTAAGCATCTTTTGCCATTGTGCTTCAAACTCTTCTATAGTCTCAAAACCATATAAAAATTCTTGGAAATCACTTTTATATCCTTTTTGAGAGTTAAAAACATTACCAATGTTTTTCAATGCATTACGCATAATGTGCTATGCACAAAAACGATGTTGAGCATTGGGCAAAATTCATGATATTGCTCCTCCAATTGCCGATTCTGGGTCAGTAAGAATAACTTTAGGCTCTTTACCTTCCGTTGCTTTCATCCAAGTCATCATCACCCAAGCAAATGACTCATCTGTCTCATCAAAAAATAAGGCACCACTGATGAGTCCTTTATTTTGGTTAAATTAGGTTGCTTTCTTAGGACTTTTTCATCCCATTTTTGTTATCTTTTGCTTGCTTTGTTCTGTGTTTTTGGCTTTCCTTGCTTTTTCTTGTTTTAATCTCTTTCCTTACCTTTTTATGCTTTTTGTTCTGTTTTCCTTGTAGGCTTTCTTTTCTGGTTTGCTGCTAGCTGGTGTGCTGATGAGTTACTGAAGCAAATTGCTGAATGAGGCATGTTCTGGAGGCTGGCGCCCAGGCGCCACGCATGGCGCCTCAGGCGCCAGATGCTTTAACCTCTGTCTTGAAGATTGAACGGCTGGCGCCCCAGGCGCCACACGGGGCGCCTAAGGCGCCAGAAGCCCAACTCTCTGCCTCGAGGAATGAAGGTGGCGCCCAGGCGCCACGTAGGGTGCCTAGGCGCCACACATTGTCTTCTCTCTTCTTGCATGGCGCCCAGGCGCCACACAGGGCGCCTGGACGCCGGGGTCCTGGCATGCACCTATAAATATGATTTCTGAAGCATTTTTGGACATCTTTTGGTTGGAGGAGAAGGAGCTCTGCTAGGGCAAAATCGGGGAAGAAGGGAAACCTACTCTCCATTGAGTTTGATGCTTATTTCTTTCTCTCTTTCCTCTTGTATCATGTTTATTTATGTATTTGTGATGTTTTTATCTTCTTCCACCATGTGTAACTAAATTTCTAGGGTTAGGGGATTGATGTAATTGACTCCTATGAAGCTTTGTTGTTGAATGCTTTAATGTATTTGCAATTTCGATTTTTGGAGTAGACTTACCGTTTTTATCACTCTTGGATGCTTAGCTACCATCTTCAATGAATCTAGGGTTTATATTGGTGCTAGACATAGCTTGATATGGACTTGCCTTTGTAATTTCTACCGTAATTCGGGTTAGTCTAGACATAGATAACCTTAATTGCGTGGTTTTCATGAGTTCTTACGCTTAAACGCCAAATCAATTAATTTGACTAAGACATTAGCAAATTAATTGAGTGAGGTAGATTTGTTTCACCAAGACATTGGGTTCAATTATCTTTGTGAACTTAATCAATAAAAAGAGGAATTTGCAAATGTATTGAAGTATTTTCTAATGACTCAAAGATTAGTTTGTCTATGAATTAATCGGATTAGGAGCTAAGTAAAATCAATCCCCTATGCCCGCTTTGTTCTCGTATAAATTTCGTTGTGTTAGCCAACTTAGTGTCTTACTTTAATTGCAATCTTTAAATTTAGACTCAACACTCTACCATTTTAATTGTCCAAATATAATTTGCGCTAGTGAAATTGGTAATTGTTAAAGTCAATCCCTGAGGACGATAACTCTTTCTCTCTCACTTTACTACTTGTGCGACCCGATACACTTGTCAGGAAATAGCGCATCAAGTTTTTGGCGCCGTTGCCGGGGACTGACGGTGTTAACAATATTAAGAGTAACTAGTAGGGTTGTAGTTTGGACCTTACTTTTTCTTTTCACAGTTATACTTTAAATCATACTTTTATACTTGTTTATACTGTTGTTTTTGTTTATATTCTTTATCTTACACAAATCTTTGGTTTATGCGAGGTACCACCGACCCAAGTTCGTTAGAATTTGACCCGGAAATTGAAAGGTCGGCTCGCACACGCCGACGGCAAACCAGAGAAGCTAAACGAGCTCAGCAAGCTCAAACCGCATTGATGGCTGAACATAATCCTAATCCTCAACAGAATGCTCCAGTTCCCCCTCCAGCAAGAACCCTCATGGATTATAACATTCCAACGGTGGAGGGGTGTGGTGCTAGCATTGCACAACCACCGGTAGAAGCTAATAATTTCCAACTGAACCCAGCCCTTCTTCAATTAATTCAGAGCAACCAGTTTGGCGGGCATCCCTTTGAAGACCCCAATTCACACATCTCACGCTTTCTGCAAATCTGTGATACTATTAAGTTAAATGGGGTACCTGAAGAAGCGATCAGACTCCGATGCTTTCCTTTTTCCTTGAAGGATAAAGCACTTATTTGGTTGGAGTCCTTACCAAAGGGAAGTGTTACAACATGGGTGGATTTGGTCCAAAAATTTCTGACAAGGTATTTTCCCCCATCTAGATCTTCAAAGATCCGAAAAAGATAACCACTTTCAGGCAACAAGAGAACGAGTCCTTAAGCGAAGCCTGGGAGAGGTATAATGCAATCCTGAGAAAATGCCCCCACCATTCATTTGAGCTTTGGATTCAAGCTCAGAGTTTCTATGATGGACTTCTCCCTCCAACAAGAACAGTGGTTGATGCAGCGGCTGGTGGAGCTCTAAATCGCAAGACTCCTGAGCAAGCAATGGATTTGTATGCTACCATGGCTTGTAATGATTATCAATACCATGGGGAAAGAACATCAATGAAGAAAACTGCGGGAATGTTGGAAGTAAGCACCTTGGATGCTCTTTTGGCCCAAAACAAATTGATCTCTCAACAGATGGCCGAATTAAACAAGAGACTTGATGGAGCAAAGGTGAATTCCATCAACCATCCAACTATAACCTGTGATTTTTGTTCTGGTAGCCATGCGAATGAAGAATGCCCTGGCAATATGTTTAGCCCTTCTTCAGAGCAAGTAAACTATATGGGAAATCAACACAAGGGGCAAAACAATCCTTATTCGCAAACTTACAATCCAGGATGGAGGAATCATCCAAACTTTTCCTGGGGGAATCAGAATCAAAATCAGAACACGTTTCATAAGCCACAACAGTCATATCAGAGCTCTTCCTCTCAACCTCAGTCGAGTGAGAAAGTCTCTTCTTTGGAAAGTGCTCTAGAAAAGTTAACTCTTCAGACTACATCCTTCATGCAACACACTTCTACATTCATGGAGGAGACAAGAAGTGGTTTTCGAAACCAAGAAGCATCCATTCGCAATTTGGAGACTCAAGTAGGCCAAATTGCGAGACAACTAGCTGATAGACCTCAAGGTTCTCTCCCAAGTGATACAGTAGTCAACCCAAGGGAGCATATCAAGGCTATCACTACCAGAAGTGGGCGGATAATAGACACGAGTCCCAGAAGAGAGAAGATGATTGAAAAAGAGAATGAGAACCTAGTTGAAGATGAAGGCTCGAGAAGTTGTGACACTTCTCCAAAGGTTGTGAGGGAGGAACAGAAAAAAGAAAAGATAAGTGTGGCCAAACCTCCCATACCACCACTCAAAGCGCCATTTCCCCAACGCCTCCTCAAGCAAAAGGATGAGCAACAGTTTAGTAAATTCTTGGAGGTTTTTAAGAAACTTCATATCAACATACCGTTTGCTGAGGCTCTGGAACAAATGCCATCTTATGTGAAGTTCATGAAGGAACTTCTATCCAAAAAGAGAAGGATTCCGGATGGTGAAACAATCATGCTAACGGAGGAATGTAGCGCCATAATCCAAAAGAAATTACCTCCTAAACTCAAAGACCCGGGTAGCTTCTCTATTCCTTGCACTATTGGAGAGGTAACTTTTGGTAAAGCTTTATGTGATTTGGGGGCAAGCGTTAGCCTTATGCCCCACTCTATTTTTGAGAAACTTGGGATAGGGCAAGTCAAGCCCACAATGATGACTCTCCAATTGGCCGATCGCTCCATTAAGCATCCTTATGGGATAGTAGAAGACGTCTTGGTCAAGGTTGACAAATTCATATTTCCGGTAGACTTTGTAGTTTTGGACATGGCAGAAGATGAAGAAATACCCCTCATTTTGGGAAGGCCATTCCTAGCTACTGGAAGAGCATTGATCAATGTAGCCGATGGAACGTTGACCTTGAAGGTTGGTGATGAAGAAGTGATCTTCAATGTTTTTAACGCAATGAAGCACCCCATGGGAAAAGAAGAGTGCTTTAAAATTGATGTGCTTGATTCCATAATCTATAGCACATTTGTGGGAAATTCCTATGATTCCCACCTTGAGAAGGTATTGGTGCAAGGTGCAAGTGCAACTGAGGATGATGAAGACCCTCAAGTCGCTGAACACATAGGATTGCTTGAATCCATTCCGACATACTTGTTGTCATCTCCTCCCCCTAAGGTTGAAGAACTCCACAAGGAGGAATCAAAAGTAGAAGCTTCCAAGTTGGAGCTCAAACCCTTGCCTCCCAACCTAAAGTATGCATTTCTTGATGAGGACAACTCCTCCCCCATCATTATGAATGCAGAGTTGAATAGTTTAGAGGAGGAGAAACTGTTAAGGGTCCTTAGAGAATTCAAAAGTGCAATGGGGTGGTCCATTTCTGATTTGAAGGGAATAAGCCCATCCATATGTATGCATAAAATCCTCATGGAGGAAAATTATAAGGAGGTTGTGCAACCACAGAGGCGACTGAATCCCGCAATGAAAGAAGTAGTGAGGAAGGAAGTGTTGAAGCTTCTGGATGCCGGTGTGATCTATCCTATTTCTGACAGCTCTTGGGTTAGCCCAGTTCATGTAGTGCCTAAGAAGAGTGGAACAACAGTCGTGTCAAACGAAGACAATGAGTTAATACCTACAAGAACTGTAACTGGATGGAGGGTGTGCATAGACTACAGAAGACTCAATGATGCCACTCGGAAGGATCACTTCCCTCTTCCATTCATTGATCAAATGTTGGAGCGGCTAGCGGGCCATGATTACTATTGCTTTCTAGATGGTTATTCTGGATATAACCAAATAGCAATTGCTCCTGAGGACCAAGAGAAGACCGCCTTTATTTGCCCATACGGAGTCTTCGCATACCGGAGGATGCCTTTCGGACTTTGCAATGCTCCGGCCACTTTCCAAAGGTGTATGCTTTCCATATTTTCTGATATGAATGAGAAATTTATTGAAATCTTTATGGATGATTTTTCAGTTGTAGGTTCTTCTTTTGATAACTGTTTGCACAATTTGTCTCTGGTTTTAAAAAGATGCCAGGAAACTAATTTGGTCCTAAACTGGGAGAAATGTCATTTTATGGTGAGAGAGGGAATAGTGTTGGGACACAAAATCTCTTCTAAAGGAATACAAGTAGATAGAGCAAAAATTGAAATTATAGAAAAACTTCCCCCTCCCATTAATGTCAAAGGAGTACGAAGCTTCTTGGGGCATGCTGGATTTTATAGGAGGTTTATTAAAGACTTTTCAAAAATTGCCAAACCCCTCTGCAACCTCCTAGTTAAGGATGTGCCTTTTGTTTTCGATGAAGCATGTTTGTTATCTTTTAACACCTTGAAAGAAAAATTGATTAGTGCTCCTATAGTTACTCCACCTGATTGGAATCTCCCTTTTGAATTGATGTGTGATGCTAGTGAAATAGCTGTTGGTGCTGTATTAGGACAAAGAAAGAATAAGTTGCTGCATGTGATTTATTATGCTAGCCATGTTCTCGATACCACCCAACTGAATTATGCCACCACTGAAAAAGAACTTTTGGCTATTGTTTATGCATTTGATAAATTTCGTTCTTATTTGGTAGGAACTAAGGTGGTTGTTTATACTGATCATGCAGCAATTAGGTACTTATTCGCTAAACAAGACTCCAAACCACAGCTGATTCGCTGGATCCTTTTGCTCCAAGAGTTTGATTTAGAGATAAGAGATAAGAAAGGGGTAGAAAATGTGGTGGCTGACCACTTGTCACGAATTGAAACCGAGGAAGGACACAATAATGACCATAGTTTCATCAAGGAAGAATTTCCGGATGAACGACTCCTTGCCATCCAAGAACTGCCATGGTATGCTGATATGGCTAATTTCAAAGCAGCAAAAATTCTCCCAACGGAGTTAAATGGGCAGTAATTAAGAAAATTTCTTCATGAAGCCAAATTCTATGTCTGGGATGAACCTTACCTACTGAAAAGATGTAAGGATGGGCTACTGAGAAGATGTGTGCCTCAAGAGGAGGTTAAAGACATCCTATGGCATTGCCACGCTTCTGGGTATGGGGGTCATTTTAGTGGTGACCGGACAGCCGCCAAGATATTGCAATCAGGGTTATACTGGCCAACCATGTTCAAAGATTCTTATGAGTATGTAAAGCAATGTGAAAGATGTCAGAGGACGGGAAACATCTCCAAGAGGCATGAGATGCCTATGAACTCGATTCTCGAGGTGGAGTTATTTGACGTTTGGGGTATTGACTTTATGGGCCCTTTTCCAGCGTCATACTCCAATGTCTACATACTCGTAGCAGTGGATTATGTATCAAAGTGGGTTGAAGCTTCTGCAACTAGAACCAATGATGCTCATGTAGTGATGAACTTTCTCAAAAAGAACATATTCTCAAGATTTGGCGTACCAAGGGCCTTGATTAGTGATGAAGGCACGCATTTTTGCAATAAGAAACTTGATTCTTTATTGGGAAAGTATGGCGTAAAGCATCGAGTCGCAACTCCTTACCATCCGCAAACAAGCGGCCAAGTGGAAGTATCAAATCTAGAATTAAAGCGGATATTGGAGAAAACAGTCAATTCCTCAAGGAAAGATTGGGCTTCTAAGCTAGACGATGCACTATGGGCCTACCGAACTGCTCTGAAGACACCAATTGGGATGTCCCCATATCAGTTGGTGTATGGGAAGGCTTGCCATTTACCTGTAGAATTGGAGCACAAGGCCTTCTGGGCTACTAAATTTCTCAACTTTGATTTGAAGGCGGCCGGAGAGAAGCGGATCTTGCAACTTCATGAACTGGATGAATTTAGGCTTCAAGCCTATGAAAGTGCACGGATCTACAAAGAAAAGACTAAGCAGTGGCACGACAAGCGAATCATTCCTAGGAATTTCGAGCCTGGGCAATTGGTGCTGCTGTACAATTCCAGGTTGAGGCTTTTTCCTGGAAAACTAAAGTCAAGATGGTCTGGCCCGTTTGTAATCAAGGAGGTCTTTCCTCATGGAGCAGTGCTGCTGTCCAACATGGAAACGGAGACAAGCTTCAAAGTCAACGGACAACGGTTAAAACATTATTTGGGAGAAGAGAGCAGACCCAAGTGCTCATCCATGCTCCTTTCAACTCTATAATAAAGAAACCGGGTAAAGTCTAGCTAAAGACTATAAATTTAGCGCTTCTTGGGAGGCAACCCAAGTCTCTTACCTTTCTCTTTTAATTTCAGTATTTTACTATTTTTCAGTATTGTGTTTCTGCTGTTGTTGAGGCTGTGTTGATGTTGCTGTCCATTTGTATATGTGTGTGCTGCTTAATTTATGCAATTTGGATGAAACAATCTTGTAGGAATGATTTGCTGAAATTGCCCATGTTGCTCGAATTGAGTGTTTGTGTTTGATTGCTGCACTTTTGTGTTGTTTTTGCAACTTGTGTGGACCTTTATCTTCATGTTTTTGTACTTGAACTTGCTTGGGATGCTTTGGGGACGTCTGCTGTCGACTTCTAGAATATTCTGGTTTGCTGAGACGCTGGCGCCTAGGCGCCACACAGGGCGCCTAGAGGCGCCAGAGGGCCAACTCTCGGGTTGGCCAGCGCCCCAGGCGCCACACAGGGCGCCTGAGGCGCCCCGTCCTCACCAACGTTTCACTAAACGTGGCGCCTAGGCGCCACATAGGGCGCCTGAGGCGCCCCGTCTTCAACACGTTACAGTTTCAACGTGGCGCCCAGGCGCCACGTAGGGCGCCTAGGAGCCACGTCCCTATAAAAACCCTACCTTCGTTTTTCAGCCCATTCTTTCCCCCTCAAACCCTAGCAGACCCCCTTTTTCTCTGAAGTCTGTGGATCTCCACCTTGTAGCTTCCCTTTGCCTCCAGTTTTGGGTAAGTTTCACCATTCACACTCATTCCATTTTTTTTTCCCCCATTCTCCTTACACCTCCTTCCTCCACCGTGATTATCGGCGTTTTGGTGCTTCACGATTTGCCTTTTCATTTCCGGTAATTTCTCTTCCCTTTCATGTCTTTTATTTATTGTTCTTCAAAAAAAAAAGAAAAAAGAAAGAGAGTCTCTTTTTGAATAAAAAGGGAATTGAAATATCTGATGTGAATTTTAGGGTTTTAATTTAAATTTCAGAATCTCTTTTTGGCTTTTCTAGGATTATAACTGCCGATATGTCTGGAAAACGACAAAGAAAAAGTCAAGGAGAATCATCTTCTCGTAGGAATTTTGATCCGTCTAGATTTAGGTCCTTAGAACATAGCAAGCGTTTTGAGGATTTAGATTCTAGAGAATTTATTGTTGAGTCTGGTTTTCACTTACGAGAAGGCGAGCACCCTGAAATTATACACCGGATTAGAGAGTGGGGTTGGGAAAAATTGTGTGAGCCGGCTGCCCCCTTTTGCCCGGTAATTGTAAAAGAATTTTATGCTAATGCTTACCGGTTGAGGAGTGATCAAGGTGTCAGGGATCCCTGTATTTCCTATGTTAGAGGAAAAGACATACATTACTCAATTAACAGTCTCAACAATTATTTTGGCTTACATTATGCACCAGGGCAATGTGTTTTCGATAATTGGATGAGACACAGATATGTGAAGGCCCCTCACATTATTGCCACTCTCTGTCGGGAGGGGGCAAGTTGGGAACTGGACGCCGAGGGGAAAGCTGCTAATTTTAAAAAATCAGAAATGAAACAAATCCCCAAGGCTTGGTGTACATTTGTCCAGTCTAACTTGCTGCCTACCTCGAACCGGTCAGAGGTAACCATCGAACGAGCAGTGGTTATCTATTTGATTGTGACAGGGAAGGTATTTAATGTGGGTTCCCTGATTTCTCATAACCTTTCAAAATTATCTCAAAAACTAGGAAAACGCCTCGGATATCCGTGCCTCATCACAGGCTTGTGTGAGAAGGATGAGGTTCCGTTAGAGGATGTACCGCGAAGAGCCCCGGAGAGCGCTATCACCAAACAGGTGATAGACTCGATGTTTCGCAATTTTATGGCTATCGCGGCTCCTCTACCGATTCCTCCTCCTCCTCCTCAGGTACCTGTGAGACCCCGCGCTGCACCTCCTCCGCCTAATATGTCGGAGCGCCTGAGTAGTGTTGAGACTGGGATTGGGGAAATCAGGCACACCCTCGATACCTTCATCGCCACTCATAACCAGCAGCATCGGGCACTGGCTCATGCAATGTTTTCCCTTGGTCGGCATTTCGGTGCCCCCACTGACGATTGGATGCTGGAGGATCCTACCTATGACCCATTTGCAGATATCAATTTCGATCCTTCCGCCAATCGGGACGTCGGAGGTGAAGGTAGTCACAACATGGAAGGAGAGGCCGACAACGAGGATGAGGACGATGATTGACTTCTGCTTCTGACTCACATCATGTTGCATCTGTATTTTTGCTATTTCTGTTTTCACTTATGTTTTGTAGACACTGTCGGTATTTCATATTTTACTTTTGTAATTTGTGGATTTTTCTGTTAATGTTTAATACTATTGGTTTCCTTTTTTTTTGATTTGGTGGATGTTGTCTCTTGCTTTTCCTTTCTGTATTCGGTTATTTTGTTGTTTATTTCTCGTTATTTTGGAATTTTTGTGGTTGGTTTCTTTTTGTTTTAGAGCATTCTTTTTCCCCACTCCCTCTGTTTTATATTGCCCCTTTTTGAGCCTTCATGCCTTATTTCTGTTTTGATTTGACATTGAGGACAATGTACCGTTTTGGTTTGGGGGAGTTGAGTGACTTTTTGGCTTTGGATTTTTCTTAATAAATTGGATAGTACCTTACAGATTTTATATTATTCCTATTTCAATTAATTTTATGCATTGTCATCTTAATTAAAATATAGCTTAAATTGGATTTTTCAGAATATTTAGATTAAATTGAAAATTTTCAAAATTTTCAACTAAGAATTGTTGACCCTCTTATTTCTCTAAAATGTATTCTTCAAAACCTTGAAAAAGATTTAGTTTTTACGTTTGACAATTTCTTACTCAATAAGGGATTTCTTTCTCTATAAAAAAAAAAACAAAGAAATGTTCATTTGCATCTATTAAAATAAAATAAATGGAGGTGTGGTTTAAGTTGATGAAGTATAGTGTGGATTAGGTGCACAATACTTATTTCAACCAATGAATCACATTTTTCTTGCAAATAAAGGCGACGAACAAAGTGTTGTTGTGTGGATTAGGCGCACGGGCAACTCGTTGTTTCCTGAACCTTGCTTTCCTTTCTTTTGACGTTGATTGAGGGGGAGATGTGTGGATGAGGCGCACTGTCTTCATTTCAATCGTTTATTTTAATGTTCCGTCTTTTGAGAAGTTTTCCTTGAGAGCCAAAAATTTGTCAAGCAAAAAGGAAATCTTGTTTTAAGTTTTTGAAAGAGTGATTTTAAAGAGTAAGGGTGTTTGCGTTTCGTCTTTAAAATTTTTGATAATTCTCTTTTTCTATCTTTAGATTCAAAAATTATCCTTTGCGAGTTACTTTTATTAAGATGACTGCATGAAATTGGCTTGTATGGGTTTAATATTTGATGTTGTTCAGTACTTCTTTTTCATTCCGAAAAATCTTTAAGCTCTATTTAGTTTTTAGTTTTTAGTTTCCTGTTAGTATTTGCTTGAGGACAAGCAATAGTTTGGTTTGGGGGAGTTGATGAGTCCTTTATTTTGGTTAAATTAGGTTGCTTTCTTAGGACTTTTTCATCCCATTTTTGTTATCTTTTGCTTGCTTTGTTCTGTGTTTTTGGCTTTCCTTGCTTTTTTTTGTTTTAATCTCTTTCCTTACCTTTTTATGCTTTTTGTTCTGTTTTCCTTGTAGGCTTTCTTTTCTGGTTTGCTGCTAGCTGGTGTGCTGATGAGTTACTGAAGCAAATTGCTGAATGAGGCATGTTCTGGAGGCTGGCGCCCAGGCGCCAGATGCTTTAACCTCTGTCTTGAAGATTGAACGGCTGGCGCCCCAGGCGCCACACGGGGCGCCTAAGGCGCCAGAAGCCCAACTCTCTGCCTCGAGGAATGAAGGTGGCGCCCAGGCGCCACGTAGGGCGCCTAGGCGCCACACATTGTCTTCTCT
This sequence comes from Biancaea sappan, assembly GCA_037074585.1. Classification (NCBI taxonomy): domain Eukaryota; kingdom Viridiplantae; phylum Streptophyta; class Magnoliopsida; order Fabales; family Fabaceae; genus Biancaea; species Biancaea sappan. Next base: position 18,283,664 of record CM073497.1, on the reverse strand, counting down.
CTTCTTGCATGGCGCCCAGGCGCCACACAGGGCGCCTGGGCGCCGGGGTCCTGGCATGCACCTATAAATATGATTTCTGAAGCATTTTTGGACATCTTTTGGTTGGAGGAGAAGGAGCTCTGCTAGGGCAAAATCGGGGAAGAAGGGAAACCTACTCTCCATTGAGTTTGATGCTTATTTCTTTCTCTCTTTCCTCTTGTATCATGTTTATTTATGTATTTGTGATGTTTTTATCTTCTTCCACCATGTGTAACTAAATTTCTAGGGTTAGGGGATTGATGTAATTGACTCCTATGAAGCTTTGTTGTTGAATGCTTTAATGTATTTGCAATTTCGATTTTTGGAGTAGACTTTACCGTTTTTATCACTCTTGGATGCTTAGCTACCATCTTCAATGAATCTAGGGTTTATATTGGTGCTAGACATAGCTTGATATGGACTTGCCTTTGTAATTTCTACCGTAATTCGGGTTAGTCTAGACATAGATAACCTTAATTGCGTGGTTTTCATGAGTTCTTACGCTTAAACGCCAAATCAATTAATTTGACTAAGACATTAGCAAATTAATTGAGTGAGGTAGATTTGTTTCACCAAGACATTGGGTTCAATTATCTTTGTGAACTTAATCAACAAAAAGAGGAATTTGCAAATGTATTGAAGTATTTTCTAATGACTCAAAGATTAGTTTGTCTATGAATTAATCGGATTAGGAGCTAAGTAAAATCAATCCCCTATGCCCGCTTTGTTCTCGTATAAATTTCGTTGTGTTAGCCAACTTAGTGTCTTACTTTAATTGCAATCTTTAAATTTAGACTCAACACTCTACCATTTTAATTGTCCAAATATAATTTGCGCTAGTGAAATTGGTAATTGTTAAAGTCAATCCCTGAGGACGATAACTCTTTCTCTCTCACTTTACTACTTGTGCGACCCGATACACTTGTCAGGAAATAGCGCATCAACCACCAAATATTATAGTTTGATAATGATGATTAACCCTATAATCAGAGCAAATGGCATATCATAATGATTAGTTAATTATGTAGGATCAAAACAAACTACATCTCCAAAGTAATGGTAATCCATCCTTGACTTAGCATCAGTCCAAAAAAAAAAATTTGTCATATGGCCTTCTGAATCAACTTGAATAGAATAAAAAAAATGAAGGATTGTCTATTTTTTGCTTCTCTAAATAATCAAGAACAGCTGTAACGTCTCCATTTGAAAGTTCTTTTTTGCGTCTATTGCTTAAGAAGTTTCTAGCATCTTGTCTTGAACCTAAGATTTTTAGAGCCTCTACCTTCAAGTGATAGAAAACTCATCATAAGATTTGTTCGAATTCCAGCAAAGTGCATATTTTTTATCATTTCGGCATGACCATCACTTATATTTCTATGTGATCGAAAATTGTGAATTTTGCTTGGAGTTACTAAAGCATGATTATGCTCTTCAACCACATGAGACACTATGCAATTCCCATTCTTCCCTTTCTTTATTGCTATCATTGCTTTACAATTTGTTCTTGAGTTTCCATGCATTCTTTGAACCTCTTCATACTTCCTTTTAGAATTTCGCATTCCTTGAAATATACAACAAAAGTTTCTTCCAATGATATCTCCAGTTCGTTGAGAATTGCGAGTTGAATATCTTTTTATCCCAAATCCCAAACTTCTGGCATAAGAGTTATAATAACTATATGCATCTTCATGAGATTCAAATTCCATACCAACATATGGACATGTAACATCATTTTTTCTTTATCTATCTCTTCATGAAAGCCTTCACCATTTTCATTTCTATTCTCTTCAGATTCTTTGTTTTCAAAAGATTTGTAATTCAAACTACTGTCCTCATCCATTTCTGTGCTACCTACAATGACAAATAATTTTATATTGACTAATTCATCATCATAATATTTTTATATTGAATGTTAATCAAATCAATTGGTTCATATATACAAACATATTAGGATGCTGGTATGTTATGCTAAGATTAAAGTGAAAAGTGAAACAAAAAGAGTTTTAAAAGTGAAAAAAGAAAAAAAAAATAAAGATGACGTTAGTGTTTACCAAGTTGTCTTAGCCAACAAGCTGCCATGAATGAGACAACATATGAGTAAGTTAAAGTTCTATCATACCAATAGGTCCCATTTAGCTCCAAACCACACTTTTTTCTAATTGTCACTCTCAATCTCTCTCTTCCTTTTCCTCTAAGTATCAAAATATTTTCGAGACACAACATGAAAAAAATAGGAGCCAGAAGTCAAGAAATGGATGAGAAAATGAGAGATGGAACTACCCTGAGGGTCGACGACTTCTCATGGCCGGCGTCAACTTCGTGGCTGGAAAGTCGTCGAAAAGCTGGAGTTGAGAGTCGTAACGACATGTGGGTTTGGAAGAGTGAAATCAGACAACCATTTCATGTAAAGAGTAAAGAAATTTTTAATATTAAAATAATACATATAGATTTTTAAAAAAAAAAAGTGGCATGAATCTCAAAAAAATAAAAGGACAGGATCTCGACCTCCAAAGAGGTCGAGCTCCTTATAGCTAATCCCTTCTATATTTTATCCGATTAACTACACTTTCATATTAAGTCAGGGTCTAATTCTAGTTCAATTATTTGAATCAGCCACCCGATTTTAAAGTAATTGTTATGAGGTTTAAATCTAAATAATTAAGACAAAGAACACATCTCGGTAATCATTGGGCTCAACTTTGAAGGTTGAGTCCAGACACTTTCTAATATGAGGATATAATGGTAATGCACTTCAAAGAGTAAATTAGGGTAGATTAATACTACAATTAGGCTTCCTAATAAATCAGGCTTAGCCTGCCGTGGTTTATGAGAAAGCCCATCCTTTTCCATATATAAAGGGATACATAAAAGTGCAAAGAAAGGGAACATTTTTTGCGATCCAATACATTCAAAAAGAATGTGGCTGCTGGGATTCGAGCCCAGGTCTCCACGGCCACAACGTGGAATTCTTACCACTAAACTACAGCCACCTGGTTGCTTACGGCTAATTACTGTTATCTGAAAAACAATCTTGGGGAATAAATTTACGCCGTTATCTAATCTAATTTAATTCGAGTGAATTACCTTCTGTCATAAAAATTGTTAAAATTTTGGGTATTTCAACATTTAGCCGTCAAATTTGCGTGGAAAAATCTATACCTTTAAACTAATATATGGTTTTGAGATGTTTTAAGGGGTGGTTGAAAAATAATTGAATAAATTTAAATTTGAATAAAATTAATTTTGGGTAAATCAATATTTCATAAATGTGATTTATGTTTAGAAACTGTTTTTAAAAAAATAATTTTAAAAAATAAATTTTATTTAAGTATTGGTTAGTAAAAACACTTTTGAATATGTAATTTATCCTTATTTAATTTTACTTATATCTAAATGTAATAAAATAAATTATATTATTATTTTAATAATAATTTTTTAACTATTGATATTTGATAAAAATATAAATTTATGGATATTTTAATGAAATGAATTTATTTACTTAATTTTTAATTTTGTTTCAATTTTTTATTTAAAATTATTTAAAAATTACTTTTAAATTTTAATAAATTAAAGTCAATAAATATAATACAAGTAAAAGTTAGACTAAAATTTTAATAGAAAATGACGATCTTTTTTTAACTGTAAAATTTTTTCAGTGATGTTTTGGATTGATGTTTTTCTTTTCTTTTTTTATTGATGTTGAAGACAAATTGCAAGATTTCTGGCTGCATCATGAACGCAGGGAATTATGATCTTTTTAAATCATTCGTATTGTATTATCAACCAGAAATCTTGATGCAGCCTTATAACTGTCTTCGTTTTTAACTTCTTAGGAAGGAAGGACTGGCAGCCTTAGTAGAGTATAACGAGAATAAAATATTTGAGGTAGGAAATGAAAGCTGCTCTAACACACAGATAACAGATGTCAATCTCATCAAAAGATTAAAAAGTAAAAAGGGGGACAAGAAGAAATTATATAGGGACCAAAAATGAAAAGGAATTAGAAAGTTTGTATTTGAAGTGCAATTTTCCCTTAAACTCAAACCACCATTTTTTCACTGTAAGAGCTCCGTGTTGCTTCATTCTTCCTTCTTCTTCTTCTTCTTCTTCTTCTCTCTCTCTCTCTCTCTCTCTCTCTCTCTCTCTCTCTCTCTCTCTCTCTCTCTCTCTCTCTCTCTCTCTCTCTCTCTCTCTCTCTCTCTCTCTCTCTCTCTCTCTGTGGGGTCTCAGTGAAGGTAAAATAGAGAAAAGCAACTTGGATAAACCAATTCTGCTATCAACTAAACGCAGAAGTTAGAATTAATTGTGTCAGAGAAAATTTTAATTTGTAGGAAAATTGATTTTACAAATTTGATTCAACGCACGATCAAACATTTTTCTTTTTTTTTGTTAAAACCTGTTCTTTTTGAATTAGAGTTTGAGGTGTCTACCGCATATTCAAACACGCAATTAGTCATTGATTACAAAATCATATATATTGATATAAAGTATAAATAACTAGTAGATTTATTATTTATTGATATTTAAAAGAAAAGTGAGAAAAATATTTAAATTAATTTCTCACAATATTTCTTTGAATTATATAATTAATTATTGAGATAAAAAAAAGGAAAATGAATGTAACGTTAAATGAATTTATACTATTTTATGTCTTTATTTTTTAAATATAAAAAAATTATTTAAAAATAAGTTTGCCTCTTTTAGTAAGCTACTATTATATATAGGGTGTGTTTAGAACAATTTATTTTGAGTTTATCTAACTTATCTTATAGTATAAGTATTTATGTATGAGTTTGAGAGAGTTTATAGAAATAATTTATGGTATGCCCATAAACTATTTTCATCTTATTTTCATAAGTTTTTTATGATAGTTTATGAAAATAAGTTAAAAACAGCTAATGTAAAATTTATCTTTATAAACTATTCAATTATAAAAATAACTTATATATAAATACTTATATGATAAGTATTTATTTTATAAACATTTAAATGAATTATTTATTTAAACCATGCCATAATAAGCTTTGAAAGTGATGACAAACAAAATGAACATGAGAAAGAAAAGATATATAATATGAATAAATGTCAGGTTTCATTATGGTTACTGTTTATAACTTACTGTTTAATCAATGATAAGTCATATTTATTATAGATAATTACTGACTTGAAAAAATTTTAGATGTCTAAATAGTTTAGAATATTACGTAGCATAATGCCTAATCAAATAGATACGTATACTTTTCATCATAGATATTATGACTATTTTTCAAGTGATGAAATTTATTAATATCCATTTGACCAATCTTTTTAAAAAGAAAAAAAAAGAGAGAAGACAAAGAAAACAAATTAACTCTGAAGTCTTAAAAGGACATTGCAAAAGTTGTAATCAACTAAAAAATCAATTGGACAATCTAAAGAGATTCACCCCATCCCATGTTAACGAGCAGATCAACACTGTAAATTTTTTTTTAGGAACGAGAACGAAGTAAATTATAAGAATCATTGAATTTTGATTCAATAACTTTTATTTATCTAAAATATTTATTTAAATAAAAATTTTATAAGTATCAACAAATTTAATAATAATTATAAATATAATAATTTTAATTTTAAAAAGTTAAATAAATAGAAATTGTTATTCTTACGCACGTGAGCAAATCTATTTCAAAATGAGAATGATGTGAAACTCTATTTTTCATTGATAACCCGGAGAGAACATGAACAAGATGAACGAAATCAAGTTTACGTACAGATGATGAAGTGATGAGTTGCAGCAGAAGCAGAAGATGTGCATATACATACATGTTTCATGAGAAATGTCATCAAAGGAATTTCCACACAGAAAGGGATTGAAGCGGAGTTCCTCTCCACCCGCAAAGCAAACTATTTCCACTCATTTCAAGGCTGCAAAATTCCCCACTGGCAAATGTCTTAGCCACCAGTTCCGCCTGGTACTTGGACGACATACTCAGTTCTTCCTCCACCATCCCAAACCTCTTAAAGAAAGCCCTCCACACTTCAATCTTCACGTTTCTCACCTTCCTCTCTTCTCCCTCTGCCGCCACAATGTTCCTTATCCCGTGCCTGAAATACAACCCCTCAATCACCATCCTGTTCGGATCCTCCTTCTTCATGCAAGTCTCGAGGCAATCAAAAAACGCACTGAACCAAAAAAGCGCCTCCGTAAAACGGCTCACGAAGCACTTCGAATTATGGTTCGCCTCCACCTCTGTCACCACCATTACTATTGGGTTCAAACCTCTTATCACTCTCATCAGAGCTTCAAGCTGCTTTGGCTGCGGAATCATGGATCTCAGAGCATACTTGGAGTAAACGGCGATTGTTCCTTCCTCTTCTAGCTCCAACAGATCTCGATTCAGCTGAAGCATATCGGAGACCATAACTATATTGAACGAGAAAGGTATGTTCATGGACTCCGCGAATCTCTTCAATCTCTCCCCTGTTTTCTCGAGTAAATGCTTCATTGTGGTTCCGATTGCTGTTATTCTTAAAATCTCCACTGGACATTCGCGCCTGGATTCAAGCGCCTGCATTAGAATCGTCCATTGCGATCCCTTCCCGATTCCGAGATCGATAATCTGAATCTTTCTGGAATCGTTTAATTTTTCAATAATGGCTTGGATTCCCGCGAATTCCATGACCTGAGAGAAAGGAACCTCCTTGTGGCACGCGATTGAGACCGGGTTTGGACTCAGCATTAATTCATCAGGATCAAATGATGAGACTCGCTTTTGATCAGGAATTTCTACCCCTTCTGATGATGATCCTCTGGTTTCTCTGTTTATCCTTTCGCGAAGAGCTTCGGCGAAGTACGAAACAACGCGATTTACGGGGTTGCCGGTCTTGGAAGACATGGACTCGGAGTGGCGAAGCAGATTGGATGCGCGTAGGAACTGGTGAGACCCGACTTTCTCGGCGGATGCAAGAAGGGATTCGGCGAGTTCCACGTCGGCTTTCTCTTCGTCGGAGAGACCAGAGAAGGAGAAATTGTAAGGGTGAGAAATCAACAAATCCAAACCGTCCGATTGATCTGATGAAGATGATGATTGTATGAACCTGGTTCCAGCTATCCTCATCACATCCTCAGTCGAAAGCTTCCTTGCTCGAAATGAATCATCAATTCGCTTAGCATTTACTTGATGATCAGCTTCACCATGTAAACGCTTGAATTTGAAGTCATTTCGGTAATTGTTGAGAAGATCAAGCGAGGCTAAAGGGAAAGACAAGTTGTGGTGAATCTTGGTGGTTTGGGGGAGATCAACCATGTTTGGCAGTTTGACGACGTCGTCAACCATGTCGAACCGGAGATTATCCAGCGCTGCATAATCGAAATACGATGATGGATCCTTCCGTTGATTGGCGGAGGATAGAAGGTAGGTTTCTTCCGAGGAATATTCAGGATTTGTGAAGAACCCATAATTGTTAATGGAGCAAAGGGAATCGATCCCACCTGAGTCTCCCCTATCCTTTGCTCCCAAAATATCAACATGTTTCAGTGGTTCTTGATCATGAAGATGATGATTTAGTGGCTCTGATGAATTGTTCCAGAAGACGTAGTCAGATGAGCTATTTTTGTCCTCAACTACTGCACCATAACTGAACTCGCTGAAAGGCCACGAGTCTGCCATCTCTGGGTTCACTTGGTTCTGAACTCTGTTTTTAAGAGTTCAATATGTTGTCTAAGAAGAACAAGAAAGTCTAATAATTATTATCATATCAAATGAAGGAATTGTTTAATGTGGTAGATTGTAGGACAAAATAATTATTTTTATATCATATATTAATAATTTATATTAATGTAGATTTTATCTATATAAAAATCAAAGAAAATATTATTTTGTGTTAATAAATTATGTATTAATCTAAATTATTGATTTTTGATCTAACCATGATTATTTTCTCTTCCTATATCTCACTTAGAGCAGAGATGTTCATCCGTATGTGTGTGTATGTGTACAATGTATCTAGTGAGTTATGAGTAAAGTGATTTAATGTAAGATAAAAGAAGAGAAAATGATTTTTATTTCAATTGTAAGAAAGCTCAAATTTTAGCCTCTAACTCACAATAGTGATAATACCCAATCTTATGCCAGTTACAAGTTCGATGAAAAGAAAATAATCTTTTAAATCACAAATTAATTATTCATACTATTATAATGAATCAATAATATGTGTGTTGAACTTGACTAAGTCCTGCATTAAGAAGTCAGTACAGTAACGATGATATTGATGGGTTTGAACTTTGATGTTATTAAGGTCGCCTGCACCCTGGCCTCCAATAATGAAAGTTACATAGTTAGCGTTTTGCTTCCAAAGGTTTAGCGAATTCTTGTTTTCTAAAATTCCTAAGAAGTTCAGACAAGATGTGCCAACAAAGATAGTGTCAAACAAGGTTGAGAAATACATAATATATGTAAATTTGGCTGTCTGAAAGGATATTATCGTGCCAACCATGAAAACCTCATTTGTTTATGACATGTTTGGAAAATAGTTAGATAACTTAAGTTTTGAATATAATTGATGTGTTAAAACCTATTCTTTTATACTTCAAAAGTTATTTTAATAGTAAACCTTAAACTTGAGTGGTAATAATTAAATATTTCATTTTTGTTGACTAGTATAAATAAATATTTACAATCAGTTAAGTGATAATGTTCGCATTTATACGAATCAATATATTCAACTGGTGTTGAATAGTCAGCATTAACCAAATAATATTTACTTAAAAAATAATAAAGTAATTATTACACAAAGCATAATAATGTTTAAAAAGTGCAATCAATTTGTAATTATAAGAAATGATATACTTAGAGGTAGATGTAGAAAATTCATCTCAAGAGTTGTCAAAGTATGTTGGAAAACACAAGCAACATGGCCAGTACCTCCTTATCCTAGTAATGCAAAGGTGAAACACATATACCAATCACATGTAGCCATTATGTTCTGTGTTGGAACTCCTTGTCTTCTAATAAATTTTGGTTGCTCACTAGCGCTAATCACATAGGGTTTATGGGTTTCATCATTAGCTCTTATAGCATACAAATCTAACTATTCAACCAATCTTTCATGAAATCTAGTGGGTTATACGCTGCATAGTAAAGCCAATTCAATAACTTGTCCTCTACATCCCTCATGGCCACAAACATTTCCCTTACCGACTTATGTACCATTCAATTATAATATTTTGCACGAAGTTCTGGATCATTTGAAATCTCATCTATTTTAAAAAGTTCAGCCATGACTTCACCAATAGTGGAACCAAGAACGACAGCAATCAACTCCTTTAGAATATCATGGCGTGAGCAACATATCTCTACCATGACGCTCATAGTATCAACTATCATTGTGGTAGCAAACACTCTAGCTTTGCCTCTTTGTTCAGGACAAAAAATCCTCTTTCTCTTCTCACCATTCTTTTAGCTTATGTTGTCTTGAGATGTATTTAAATTGATATTTCTCATCTCATCACTATCCCCTAAACCTTCCTTCATATCTACAACAATATCGTCCAAAAATAGACGATACTTATCATCATCATTATTCCACCCACTAGGCAACGTCCTTGATGGTAGTGCCCAGTACAATGACCACCACATCCTCAAACAATTTGGTTAGTTGGGGGGGGGGAGGCAAATGTAAGTTCTTGTTCCTAAACCTGACATACTGAAGATTTTCCTGTATACTTAGAAAGTGTCATCAGAATATAAATATATAATACACTAGAAAGAAAAACTCTATATCTTAAGAGTTTATATATGACACATGCTAATTATTTTTTCTCCCACAACTTATCTGGGGCATCAATATTGTTCTTGATATTATCTCATCCTAAGCCAATTTCATGTACAAACAATTTATGTCATGCTTGCCACTCTTTTCTCAAATTGTCCCACTTGTTTTTCATCTAGAATCTACTATAATTCCTTCCACTTAAGTTGTTAAATTGAGTTACAATAGTTTTTCAACCCCTCTTGGTAAGATTAGTTCCATTATGTTCTCTTACTTGTTCTAGACAAACTTGGATAAAATGCTCAATTGTTTTTACATTCCAAGTAACCTTTGTCTCATCATCTAAAGTAAGATCAACAGTAACTTTTTTTTTTGAGAACTTATTTCTAGTAAGCATAAACAAGCATATGAATGAATATTTGCTTTTCTAGTGAATATTTTATCCAAACATAATATTAATAACCATAAAAGAGAAACTTGGATAAAACTATTTAAGGCCAAAACTATTATTCTGGGCTGTAAAGAGCAACCTGGATCAAACTATTTATGTATACATATATTAAGTTTTGTAATTACAAATCATTTCAATCACCCAAAACAAAAATACTAGTAATTAATTAAAAAATAATAGTAAATAATATAATTATTTATACAGAATATCTTTTTTAATTAGTTTTCTTTATTTATACGGAATATTATTAATATGAAAAGTGCAATCTTTTAGCAAATATTTTTCTCATGCATATTGTAGTAAGATTTTTATAATATGTTTTTGGAGTTTAAAAGATTCATCATCTTAACCATTGACAAAATAATAATAAAGTTTGGGATAATAATTTATTTGGTCCTTATAGCTTGTTTATTTTAAATCAAACCCTCTAAAATAATTATACATTTGATTTTTAATTAGTTCTACAGATTGATCCTTTAATTATTGGTGCAAAATTGGATATTTGGTGAAAATAATTAAATCTTCTAATAAATTATATCTTTTTTATTATTCATTTTCATCTGATACCAAATATTTTTTTTTATTTTCTTTCTATTCGTATTCTTTTCTGCATATCAAATGATCTTAAATTTCAGAAGAAAAATTGATTCTAACCAATATCACCACCGCAGAGCCAAACATTCTATTTTTGTGCAAAATCGTGTTACTCCACCTGTGGCCGAGCGTTAAGAGCTTCATCGCTCATCTATACAGCCGTTGTGACATTATTCTATTAATGGCAGTTTTGTGTTAACGATGCTGAGGACCAGAAAATCCAATTAGTAAGTTTATGTTAAGCGGGCAAACCTATTCAAATCCAACTGTTGGAATTTGGCTCTTTAAATTAGACTAATTAATTTGTTTAATTAAGTAAACAAACTGGTGAATAGCTCTGTTTTGTTTTGTTTTTTTGTTTTTCGTTTTTATATGAAACAGCTCAGTTATTTATAGAATAATATATTATACAATATATATATTATGATCATATATGATTTTATTAAAGATTACAAATGGATATAAACATTGACGTATCATTAAAACATTTAATATGTATTTTTATAATATAATATTTTCATATATACATATATATATATATATATCTATATATATATATTACATTTATAGTACCATTCACAAACTTTTCAGTCTTGGCTAGTTTAACAAAAGAGCTACACTTGATCTCAATTTTTTTTAATTTGTTTAAAATTCATACTTGTATTTGAATTTGCTCTATTAATAGGCTCAACTTGTTTAACACCTCAATGTATATATTCTGATACAACTTAACTCCTTTTGAGGGTTTTCACTTTGAGTAATCTAACAAATTAGTTTCAAAATTTGTAGGCTCCATTTTTTTTTAAAGAGTACATGGGCTAACACTTGAAAATTTTTAATTAGATTTTATAAGCTAGTTTCTTTATCAAATGTCACATGGCTACTATATCTAAATTTTCACTCTGTTCATAGATCCAATTTATATGTTAAGGTTTACGTAGTAAGTTGATGTTTGAGTAAGCAAAACTGACCATCTCACAAACGGTATATTGAACTCTCAAATTATTTTCTCATATCTAAACAAACCTAAAGTCTCGTCTTTAAAATCTGAAGTTACGTGCTATAATGCTATCCAAGAAAAACCCATTCTCTCGGAAAATGACAGTTAGCAAAATTCGAATATCAATTGTATTTGTAATGGGACTCCCGACAGAAAGCAAGTTAACTAATTTTATAGACTAACTCGTGCATTACTAAAAATTTAAATACTAAAAGTAAGTGAAATATGTAAAATCAAATTAATTTTGAGATTAAAGTGTTAGTCTGCTCTTTATTCTTTTTCCTCATAAAAAAAACTAAAAATATACATATTTCATAGAGTTCTCCTATTTCTCCCTCTACTTCGTAGAAAGTAGAAACACATTCGAAAATAATTTGAAAATATATATGTTCGACTCTTCAAGATGTTAATAACCTTTCAAAATGAGACATTTAAACGATAATTCTTTTCAATTTTGAACCAATTCATTCATTAGGATAAGTAAAAAATTATAGTTAATAACCAGAGAGCAATTACCATAATTTGATGACTAAAGTAGCATGTGCCAACTGCTATCACACTTGCAACTTGAGATATTCATTTATACATATACAACAACATTTATCAAACATTATAAATGCATCATTGGTTAGAAAGATTCTTGCTTGCTTGAAAGAAAGGTGCATTACTACGGTCAACATAGAGAAATCCACAACCGCAATTTGGAGCATCAAGCTTTAACTATATTATATGAAACTAGAGGCACAGGTATGTCTGACACACAAGCCATACTGTTCTAGGCATTTACACGGCTCATATTCCAAAACTCAACTTCAAGATCAAGAACACTCAGCAACGAAACTTCAGCTTTTTTGAGCTCATCATTCGAAGACCTTTGCAAGCGACGAGTGGCTATCTTTTGCAGAGATTCGCAATACTGACCAAACCCCTCGTTCCCCCACCTTTCACATGTCTCCTTCAGTTGTGGTGGGATCTTGGACCCTTCTTCAAGACAGTGAGCAAAGCTCTCTTGATACACTGCTTCTATGGCCCAAAGTGCTATCATGGCCACTGTGTATTCCACATCAGGGCTCGCTAAACCCTCCAGGAACCTGTTTCAACATCCATGTCACTAGTGACTCCTAAACCCTATCTCAATACACCAAATCAAAACCAGTCTGAAGAGACATATATACTTTCTATTTGTCGCTTATCTCAACATGCCTGGCATGTTAACGTCTCAGCAAATGGCTTGCCTAAATTTGTTATTCGTAGAACAGGTCTAACCTGGATACCTTCAAATATTTATAACATTTGTTTAACAAAGCCTGATGTGAGTAAGAAGAGCATCCATTTTTTTAAAAAGGCTAATGCAATTAAGAGGTGCTTCCTTTCCCAAAGTCCACAGTAAAAGATTAATGACCTGACATCAAGTCTGAATGCTCTGTCTATTTGAACTCTGTTTAGTGCCAAAAAAAAAAAAATTCCGACTCATATGTATACATACTATGTGCAGGAAAAATTTTAAAAACTAGCTCTTTAACATATATTGCCACGTCAAATCTGTAATTGGCCACAAAATTACACACCCCTGCTAAATGAGCAATTGAATTACTGTAGAGTCCAGTTAATAAAACCCAGAAAATGGACAGCAATCGCAACTCCTACCCCATTAGACTCTTTTTTGGGCAATTATTAAGCTACATTACCAAAATTTTCTCTATGAGATATAACCTATCAGCAAACGGGATTTTGAAGGCAGTACTGCAGAAGTAAACAACAAGTTACAAATGGTCTAAGCATGATGATGGTGGTGGTTAATAAACCCGACCTGCAGTAGTTTATGTTTGCCTGCTGAGGAGCAACGTCAGAAAGTGGAACATCCCACTTGGAGGCTTCTCTTTTGAACCATGATATCTCATCCTTCAGAACAGCTATTCCCCCCAATATTACTTCCACATCAGAACTGTCATCTGATTCCTTACAAGCTTTTATCAGTACACTGGCTACAAATGGGACAAACGCCCTCACAAATAAGTAATCTTGTGCCTGCATAAACATACATGAGAAAAATTATAAGTCATGACCAATTTCAGCCCTTACTCAAAATGTGTCCTTAGAAGCACATCAACAAGGGCCTAAAATAGTTAATTCGAGCCTCTGTCTATAAGAAATACTTCATTAATTAATTATTACAAGCAATTCTTAACAGAGTTTTCTATAGTATAATACATGATAATGTTAAATTATGAGATTATGCTTCAAGATTGAAAGGAAAGAAAAGAGAGAATTGAAAATAAAAGATGATGAAATAATACTGAGTTATACTACATCGATACTAAATCAATCTATTTATAACACTCCTAATACTAAGTAAGAAAACTAATATAATAACCTATCTTTATCTATAAAACCAGAAATCAATTTGTCCTCAACAGATAAAATAGGAAAAACCTTGTTTCCTCAGACAAAATCAGAAACCCACCTAGGCTTCCGAGGCTAAAACAGTCAATTCACGCCACTGTCAGTGTCCAACCATACAATCGAGAAAGTGAATTGAGTCCAATAACAAACACTTCCTTAATTGAGAATTGGAAGCATTTCTCAACGGAGCACGTCAAATTAGAATCACAATATGCGATTAGATAGAAAAATCAGAAACCCATGAAGGCAAAGGAATTAAAACAGTAAATTCAAGCCACTGTCAGTGTCCAACCATGCAACCAAGAAACCCATCTCGGAAAAGGAATTAGTCTACAACAAAAGAGTTGGCAACTAAAATGCAACAAATAACGCAGAAATAAGAGTGAAATAACCGCAATCCTCACCAACCATGTTTTGAAGGAAGGCATGTCGATGGTGCCGTCGCGAATGGAGAGGATGAGAGGATGCCTGGTGGCTGCGGTGTATTGCAGGCGATGTTTCCTCAGCCACGCCTCTATCACCCCAATCTTCTTCTCCTCCTCCTTCACCTTGTCTTCCATCGTCTCTTCCTCTCAGATGATGCTAGTAGCCTCTGCTGATAGCAACAAACTTCCAGACCCTGAGAAGTATCTGGGAATGACTTCCCCGTTGCTTCTAGGAGCATAGATCATCACTATAAAATATAAATGGCGGGCTTGGAGTATACTCGTTATTTGGGCTAATCACAGCTGGATTAAACGTGGCTATTCAGAAATAAAGAGTCCCATGCACCACCACATCTGGCATTCTCAATGGGCTTTGCTTTTTGTGAGTTAAGCCCGTCTGAATTTAATAACATTATAGGCCTCTTAGGCGTCGTCATATTCACGTTTGGCACACAGATAGTAAAAGACGTTGGAGGAATGTATCATACATTATAGTGTATTTTCAATTTTTTAAATAAAAATTAATTAATTGTTTATTTTTTAAGAATTTAATTAAATAATAAAAATTAATTGAACTTTCAGTTTTCTATTATGTTAAATATTATATGATTTTTTAAAAAATAAATGACGACAAATTATACAACTAATCTACTTTATTTTTATATTAATAATTATTTTTATACTTTATAGCAATTTATATAACTTTAAGGTCAATGATTAGAAGGCTCAACTCATATTAATTTGTAGTTTGTCATGCATTAAGTGCATGTTAATTTTTCTCTTAATTTAGTTTTTATAACTTTTTGAATAGGCAAATAAATTACAATAAATTGTATCATTTTTAAAAATGATAAAATAATGTAATGAAAAATTATTTGACTTCTCACTTACTGATGTGTATTTTAAACTTCTTTTATATTATGTATTTATAATTATATTATTATAAATGAATTCAATATCCATAAGATTTATAGATAATAAAAATATATATTTGGAAAAGTTAAAATAAAAATCCACATAGGAAGTTTTTCTCTTAAAATATAAATTAGTCAACTGGAGGTAATTTGGTTTAAAGATAATCATGCTCAGTGTCTCGAATAAAAAATATGTTTGAAAAGCAAAAAACAATTGTAATTTATCAACACATGTGACGACTAAGGACTAAGACCGGGGATGAAGCATGATGCAAGTGGATCTTAATCATGGAATTCAAAACTAGATTGGACTGGATAGCTCGATCAATCGAACCAAGAATTGGCCTAGGGTCTGATCCAATTAGGTTGAAAAAATTGCTCTTGGCTCAAACTAATACGTAACCAATTTTGGACTAGCTAAACCGGAGGAATCGATCAGATGACCAGTTTGAAGAAGAAGGAGAAGATCGCCAGAAAAAAAAATAAAAAGAAGAAGACAGTCAAAAAAGAATAAGATCACTAGAAGGAGAAGAAGACGGCCGAGAAAAGTGCTTTCCCTACGCCGGGTTGACAAGAGGGAGAGGAACCAACGCCGAAAGCATTCAAGGGGCAAATCTAGAGTCATAGACCAAGGGTTTAGACGTCGTTTAGCTATAGCTTTCTTTTTTGCAATGCCACAATCTAACAAGTCATAAACTGATAATAGCTTCTTAGAAATAAGGGCGTGCTAGCAGATAATGAATTGTAATTTTGAAACCAAAAAAATTGTTTTATATATTTAAAAATATGTTTTAAATTTTTAATATAAATGTATATAATATTAGAGATAAAAATTAATTCTTATTATCTTAATATTATATATTTATTTATTTATAATATTTAATTATATATATTATTTTTTTAATATTTTAAAATAGACTAATTCAACTACGATTCGACTATTGATCATCAGTTTAATGATCGTTCTAATCTTTAAACTATTGATTTTGACAAACCCAAGAGTAAACAATAAAATAGAGGATGCTGACCAATAGTTGCAACATACAAGTCTCTTAAAAGAATTAGAAGAATGTGCACTGATTGATTTGACTTGCCTATTTATTAAAAAAGTCATATTCCAATATTCATGACTATTTGCTATAGGTTGTGAATTATTGCAATTGTGGGTGTTGTGCATATTACAATGCAGTTGCTATCATTGTGGCCATAAATATTTTTTTTAGTTGCACAAAATATTAAAAAAATGCCCATGAACCTAAATAGGTTAGCTCACGTCACGAGTTATATTTTTTTAAAATTTTTTATATATTTAAATAATAGTATATTAAAATCTTTTAGTAAAAAATATAATTTTTTTATTCAAATACAATTTATACATGTAAAACATTATTTTTTTAATATTTTAAAATAATCAATAACTTTAATTTTTATATTTTCTTTTTAAATTAAATATATTATACTTAAATTTAAAAGTTATATATTTTTTAAAAAAAATATTACAAAGATTTTCATATCTAAATTTATTATATTTATTTATTATAATGTTATAAAATATAAAAATGTGATGAAATAGAATTATTTATATTAGATAACATAATTTTTATATTAAAAAAATAAACAGATTAGCCCATAGCTCTTGTAGTGTTTGCTAGATTTATACTAAAACTATACAATTTAAGAAAATTATAATATATATCTTGTGAAAATTTAGTTTAAAACTATGAGATTTTTTTGAAAATTCTTACAAAATGTCCAAACTCGTAAAAATAAGTAGATTTTGGAAAATCTTAAAGCCTAAAATTTTGCACTTGACAAAGCGATTAATCGACTAATCTGTAACTATCAATCGACTTATTTTCGACAAAACTTGTGCAAAGTAAAAAATCAAGAGGTATCAGTCGACTGATGCAAGATAATTAGTCAATAGATATTTCTGAACTTCAAATCTCATTAAAATGATGCTTGAAATATAGTATAAAAATTTCTCTTCAATACATGCATATTTCATAGCATAATGTCAACTTTTTCTTGCTAATTCTCTTCTCATCATAACTACAATACAAGAGTCTTACGTAAAACTCATATATTTCTATACATATACAAAATATACATAGGTCTCTAAAGGATTATATATAGGAAGATGACACAACATTCTCTTTGCTATGTAATTAACTAACAGCTCTACTAGCATATTCTTTTGCTTTCTCTTGCTTTTCTATTGTGACTCCTGAAATAGTTAGTTATAACATAAAACATGAGATATATAATCTCAGTAGTTAATTTACATTAAGAAATTATCATAAAAACCATTTTAGTCATAAAAGCAATCACAATGCATAATTCTCACTTTCATGAACATACAAACTATCATATAAATATATGACTAAAGTATTCTCATTCTTTATTTTAGTGCACTATAACTTCTAACTCTTTCTCATAAAAAGTATTCTACATCTCATGGGAAAGTTCTGTCATCTCATGAGGAATTTCTGTCATCTCATAAGGATTTTACTCTCTATGAGGAATTTCTGTCATCTTATAAGGATTTTAATCTCTATGAAAAATTTTTGTCATCCCATAAGGATTTTATACTCTATGAGGAATTTCTGTCATCTCATGAGGAAAGGTTTTGGGATTTTGTCATCCCATAAGGAGTTAAGCTATATTTTTCGTAAGAAATCTCTTTCTAAAGTACACATGGAATACTTGAATATAAAACTTGATATATCATACAAAAGGCATGATAAATAATTGAAATAATTTTCTTTCTAGTTATCTCATGAACAGAACTCTACATCCTATAAGGAAAATTCTACATCCCATGAGGAATCAAGTTTTATTTTCATGAGAAATCATGTTCTCAAATATTCATAGAAGACTTTATCATACAACTATGTTATATCATACACAAGCATGATAATACATATAGATAACTTGTTTTTATGAAAAACTAGCTACCTTTGATTCTTTCTATACCTGAAACTTGTGAGTTCTCTTCTAATTTCTCTCTAACTTCTCTTGTTTCTCAAATTTCAGACCTCTTCTTCTTCTATTCTCTTCTTTTTAGTCTGAAAATTACTATTCTATGACTTCTGAAGATCTAAAATTCATATAAACTAGAGAAATCAAGTTAAGAAACATACTTCTGATTATTTTCTTGCTAAAATCCCAAGTAGAACTCCAGTCCCTTTGTTCTTCTTGCTCTTCACGTTTTCTCTGTCTCTCTCTTTCTATTCTCTCTAATTTTCAGAAAATGATCTCTCTCTCTCTCTTCTTGCTTCTAAAAGGGTTTAGGTAGCTTCTTTATCATGAAAATTTATCTTTTACCCCTATTTTCTTGTTTCTAAGCTTTGTTAGCATGTTGGGGGTATTCTAGTCAATTTTTCACTGATTTTTCAATTAGAACCTGTAATACCCGTTAATTTCAGAATATAATTCGCTTAAGAGTATTTTAGAATTCTACAACGTTACTTTAGTTATTTATTTTGGTCATTTTTAATTTTCATATTTAATTGTTCTCTTTGAATATTATTTATGAAAATTGAGTTAAATGACTGGACTAAATATTTGCACAATGAGGGATATATTCTAAGAATGGTAAAATTCATGCAAAAGTGGTTTCAGAATGGTCAATTAGTCCATTTATTGTAAATTGACTGGATGGGTTTGGATGTTGGGTTATGGATACCCATGAGTTATTGAATAACCCATTAGAAATATTTAATATAAAGTTTCAATAGTACCCCCCTTATTTTCTTCTCACGATCGAACCAGCTGAAGTGAATAGTGAATTCACTTTCTCTCGTTTCTTCACCCTCTTCTCAAATCCTTTCCTTAATCTTCATAATTTCGATTATTTGTTCGGTTCAAAAGCTTTGTAATGATCAAAGGTAAGCTTTAATCCGATTATTTTCCTTCAATTTCAGTTTATATAGAAGATCAGAGGAGGTTTTGTTCTTGAAGATTTTGATGATAATTCATAAATCTCAGTTGTTTTAGAAGTTATATTTGAGTTATAATCGGTTAAAAGAGTTGAGATTCTGGTTTTGAATCAAAAGAAAGGAAAGGATGAATTTTTTGAAAGATTTTCTGCAAAATTCGAAGTACTGTAGCAACTGAAAATCTGAAATTTTTCTTCGAGTTACTGTAGCGACCAGAAATTTCGGGAAAAAATCTGAAAAATTTTCTTCGGGTACTGTAGCAGTACTGTAGTGTCGGCAGTCAACGGTACTGTAGCAGTCAACGTTACTGTAGCAAACCGTTACTGTAGCAAATCGTACTGTAGCAACCCGTTACTGTAGCAGTCAGAAAATTTTACGTATTTTCGTGATTTTGTTTCCTTTCTTATGATTCCTTGTAATATATTTTACTAGGAAATTTTTCTACACAAATTCTAGTGTGGAACAAGGTAAACTTGGACAAACATAAAGGTGAGTGAATAATCTTGCTCAGCTAATTTGATATTACTAGTCAAAGTACAATATAAGTCCCATTTACAATATTATTTGGATAATAAGCAATTAATTTTTCATATGGGAGTATATGATGATCAATAGAAATAAGAGTATGTAGAAATTATTTATTTCATGACAATTGTACTATGTGATGAATTCTCACTATCGTATTAATGAGTAAAGATCTACGGGATCTAATACACGAGTGTGAAAGGGTTAAAGTCCCATACTACTCGGTGTATATCTAAGAAATCTTATACACGAGTTTGAAAGGGTTAGAGTCCCATACTACTCAGTGCATATCTATGAAATCTATACACGAGTTGAAAGGGTTAAAGTCCCATACTACTCGGTGTATACCTATGAGATCTTATTCATGACTTTGAAAGGGTTAGAGTCTCATACTACTCGATGTATAAGACAATTAATTATATGAGTAAATGTGGTATTTGTACTTTTGATATTTTATATACTATAGTTATTTACTTACTGAGTTTTTAAATAAACTCACACTCCCTATGATTATTTTTTTCAGATACAGAAAATAAAGAACAAGAGTATCCGTTTGAAGATTAGAAGCCCCTTGGGATTATTCTCTATTTCTGTCTGCTGGGACACCAGTACTTATTAATGTGGATATTAGAAACGCTCTTTACTTTCTATAGGTCTCCTAGGCTTGCGATGAGATAGAAATATCAAATTATGTATGTCTATATTTGCTTATCAGATGAATATAATTCTGTAGTGTGGAATGAATGATTAAGGTTGAATGTAAAACCTTACAGAATATATGTATATAACGTATGTTTGAGAATTATATCAAATGAGTAGTATCTTTTCACATGCTCAATTTTTGGGATGTGACAAATTTGGTATCAGAGGAAAGGTTTTATAGGTCCCCTATAGAGTACAGAGCAAAGTGATCTTTGTGGGCCCTTCCCTATTGTCATGAGCCGCGGCATGACCATAGGATTAGGTTCCATAAAAGACCTTGTAAAGTATAACGTCATTTTATAGATAATTTTCAGTGGGGCTAGTAAGTGATATTTTGTTTATGTCTGAAAATTGTTTGTTATGTGTGTAGATCTGTGACAGATCAATGTCAGAAGGATCTTCTAATAATAATGAGCATATGGGTCCAAGGAGGGCCATAAATCCACCAGTACATGTGCAAGATGATCCTAACCGTGGTGATAGTTTACATGCTCAAAGTACTGAGGGCGCAACTAGTGAGCAGCAAGAAGAGTCGAACCTGATGCTCACGTCGGTAATGAAACTATTGCACATGTGATTCATTTGATGAATGAACGATTTGACCGATTTGAGGCTGAAATGAGAGGTCGAGCTGCACAAGCTAACCTGCCAGTGGATCCTCCTATTGTTAAAGCTGAAAATGTACCACCAGCTCCGTTAGCGGGAGGAGTTAATGTAAGAGAGGTAAGAATGTCTGAATTCCAGAAAATGAGGCCTCCTACTTTTTCAGGGGAAGATCCCAAAGAGGACCCACAATGTTTCCTTGAAGATTGTGAAGCAATCTGTGATGCTATAGGGTGTTCTCCTAATCAAAAGGTAGAATTCACTTCCTTTCAGTTAAAAGGTAGGGCTGGTAAATGGTAGAGGAACTGGAAGAAAGCTAGAATTCAAGGCGCACCGCCAGTTATGTGGACAGAATTTTACAGATTGGTTATGGATGAATTTCTTCCGGCAAGTGAACGATCATCCAGGGCCAGAGATTTTCTGTATCTACGGCAGGGAACCATGACTGTTGACGAGTATTCAGCTCAGTTTGTTAAATTATCTGAATATGCCCCTGAAATCATTCCTTCTGAAAGGAAGAAAATAGAAAAGTTTGTGGAAGGGCTTCGTGATGCCTTATATGATCAAGTGGGTTCTAATATGAACGATTACTCTTCGTACTCAGAGGCTGTTGATGTGGCCCGAAGAATGGAAAAGAGGTCAAAGAATAAAGAAGAATATCGTCAAAAGAAGAAAGCTAGATATAGAAGATCTTTTGATCAAGGGGAAGACTCAGGGACTTTGAAACCCTTTACTGCGTCACAAAATGCTCCAGCCACTCCTACTAAGTCAACTTATTCTACAGCCAGTGTGGCTAAGCCTCGTTCAGAGAGCAGGGGTGATTTTAGCTCTTCTAGTAGAGGAGGTACTCAAGGTAGAAGGGAAAAACCTTAATGTCCTGAATGTGGAAAGTTTCACTTCGGAGAATGCAGGTTAAACACTGTTGGTACAGGCTGTTTTCACTGTGGACAAAAAGGACATTTTATAAGGGAGTGCCCTCAGCTCATGACAAGACCAGGTCAAGGGTCTACTTTGCCAGCTCGACCACAATCTATTACTCAAACACCAACCCCTTCAACAGGGGGTAGTATGGGAAGAGGTTCTGGAAGAGGCCAAGGTGACCGTGGAAAACAAGCTGCTGGCAGAGGAAATGCAAAAGTATATGCTCTAACCTGACAGGATGCTCAAACATCCAATGCTGTAGTTACAGGTATATTATCTGTTAATACTTTTACTGCACGTATTTTGTTTGACCCCGGTTCTACTCACTCATATGTGTCGCCCCTATTTGCCAAGAGATTTGCATTTGATTCGATTATTCTTAAAGAACCATTCTTGGTTTCCACACCGATGAGAGAGACTTTGATGGTTAAAACATGTTATCGTTCTTGTAAAATAATCGTTGGAGGCACAGAAACTAAGATAGATCTTATGGTTCTCAATATGTTAGATTTTGATGTGATTTTAGGGATGGACTGGCTATCTTCTTGTCATGCTACTATAAATTGTCGTGACAAAGTTATTTCCTTTAATATGCCGGGGAGGAGTAATTTTGTGTTTCAAGGAGATCGAGGTGATGTACCTTGCAACATGATATCTATGTTAAGTGCCCAGCGTATGTTGCGAAAGGGATGTCAAAGATTTCTCTAAGACAGCTCTCCCATTAAATAAGTTAACCCGAAAGAATGTTAAATACATTTGGGATGATTCATGTGAGCAAAGTTTCACCCAATTGAAAGAGTGTTTAACTTCTGCACCAGTCTTAATCCTACCATCAGGACCAGGGGGTTACTCTGTATTCTGTGATGCCTCAAAGATAGGCTTAGGATGTGTGTTGATGCAACATGGTAAAGTCATAGCTTATGGCTCACGTCAGCTTAAAAAGCATGAATTGAATTACCCCACTCATGATTTGGAAATGGCAGCTGTAGTGTTTGTCCTAAAGATTTGGAGACATTACTTGTATGGGGAGACTTGTCAAATTTTTACAGATCACAAAAGCGTTAAGTACATTTTTGAGCAGAGAGATCTCAATCTAAGGCAACGAAGGTGGATGGAACTTCTGAAAGATTATGATTGTACCATCCTTTACCATCCAGGTAAAGCAAATGTAGTGGCTGATGCTCTAAGTCGAAAGTCTATGGGAAGTTTAGCTCACATTGCCACTATAAGGAGGTCTCTAATACATGAACTACAAGAATTGGAAGCTGATGGAGTATTCTTCGAGATCACTGAGTCAGGTACATTTCTGGCTCATTTAACAGTTAGATCATCTCTTGTTGAAAAAGTAAAAGTAAATTTAGAAAATGACATTGATATGGTCAAAATCAGAGATAAGGCAAGGCAAGGTCTAGCACCAAGTTTCTTGGTAGATGAAGAAGGAGTCTTATGGTTTAATGGGAGACTCTGTGTCCCCAACATTGAATCTTTGAAACATGAAATCTTAATGGAAGCTCATGGTTCGCCCTACGTTGTACATCCTGGTGCTGTGAAAATGTATCAGGACTTGAAACAAGTTTACTGGTGGGAGGGCATGAAGCGAGACGTGACTGACTTTGTAGCTCGATGTTTGACTTGTCAGCAAGTTAAAGCTGAACATCGATGACCATCTGGATTGATGCAAAAACTAGATATTCCTGAATGGAAGTGGGAAAGGATCACTATGGATTTTGTAGTAGGTTTACCTCGGTCAACAAAAGGAAATGACTCAATATGGGTCATAGTGGATCGACTTACTAAGTCAGCACATTTTCTTCCTGTTCATACCACTTTCAGTGTAGCAAAACTTACTCGAATTTATGTTAAAGAAATAGTGAAACTTCATGGTGTACCAATATCCATTATATCAGATCGAGGACCTCAGTTTACTTCTCGGTTCTGGAAAGTCTTTCAAGAGGCTTTAGGTACCAAAGTGAATCTTAGCACAACATTCCATCCTCAGACTGATAGACAGTCCGAAAGGACAATTCAGACTTTAGAGGATATGCTAAGAGCTTGTGTGATGGATTTCAGTGGAAGTTGGGAAGATCATTTGTCTCTTATTGAATTTGCTTATAACAACAGTTACCAAGCCAGTATTCAGATGGCACCTTTTGAGACATTATATGGGAGACGGTGTCGATCTCCTATAGGTTGGTTTGAACTTGGTGAAACCAAAATATTTGGACCTGAGATGATACAGGAAGATATAAATAAAGTTAAACTGATCAGAGAGAAGTTGTTAACTGCTCAGAGTAGACAGAAGTCTTATGCAGACAACCGACGACGTGACCTTGAATTTGCAATAGGTGATATGGTTTTCTTACGAATCTCACCTATGAAAGGAGTAATGAGATTCGGGAAGAAAGGCAAGCTTAGTCCGAGGTATGTTGGCCCATATGAGGTTGTAGACAGAGTGGGTAATGTGGCATATCGCCTAGACCTACCTTTCAACCTAGAGGGAGTTCATCCAATATTTCATGTGTCCATGCTACGGAAATATCTTCCTGATCCTTCTCATGTCATTCAACCCCAAGAAATTCATTTTGATGAAACTCTCACCTACGAAGAGGTACCAGTAGCTATCCTTGATAGAAAAGTCAAAAAAATTACGTACCAAAGAAATTCCTACTGTCAAGGTTCTTTGGAGAAATCATTCTCGCGAGGAAGCTACGTGGGAAGCAGAAGATGAGATGTGGAAAAACTATCCACATTTATTTGAAACTTGAGGTAAGATTTTAATTCGGAGTACCGAATTCTTTTAAGGGGGGTAGAATGTAATACCCGTTAATTTCAGAATATAATTCGCTTAAGAGTATTTTAGAATTCTACAACGTTACTTTAGTTATTTATTTTGGTCATTTTTAATTTTCATATTTAATTGTTCTCTTTGAATATTATTTATGAAAATTGAGTTAAATGACTGGACTAAATATGTAATATCCCAAGAATTTTCATGAATATTTAAAGTGTATTTGAAGTTTATTGAAAAAATTTAATTACATGAGAAATGTTCTTTTTGAATTAATGAAGGAAATTTGGAAATAGAAATTTCAAAAAATTTTAATTTAGGACATTTTACAAATTCTCAAGGACTAAAACGAAAAGAAAAGAAAGTATGGAGTACTTTTGAGAAATGACCAAGTAGGAACCTGAGAAGAAGAATAGAGCTTATGGGAATGAATTATGAGTCCGGTACCAAAAGGATGACGGATTCGAGGTTAAAGTGGAGTTTGAGACTTTGAGAGGGACTAAAGTGAAAGAAGAAAATTGTGGGGCAATTAGGATTTAGAATCACCCGAGGTGAGATTTTATGAATTTGTTTTTACTAATCTTGACTGAGGGTCAACTGAAAAGCAAGTGATAATTTCACCCCGGGCGAGTAAATAGGCGGCCTCACCTAAATTTTCTTCATTTTCTCATTTCCTCTCTCTCTCTTCACTTTCTCTCCTCTCTTTCTCTCTACACTCCAACTCCACAACTGAGCTTGGAGGGTGGATCTCGGGCTACGGGGCGAGCCTCTAGGAGCCAAGCATCGTAGGGAAATCAAGGAATTGAGGTAGAAATTTCTATTTCTCAAGCTTTTTCCTATTTTATAGTTTTCAGAAAGTTTGGGGTAAAAATCGAGATTCCGGCTTCGTTTCTCGATTAAAATTGGTGTTTTTGGTGTCTAAATGCTCCTTAGACATTAAGGGTGAGATCCTATGGAAGAAATCATGGAAAACGGTGAAGATTTGGCCGGATCTGAGCCAAAACCGAGAGGAATCGCGAAAGGTCGCGATCCTGGCGCCCAGGCGCCAAGGTTCAGAAAATTTTGGGAAGAAAAGGGACTTGGCGCCCAGGCGCCAGGCTTGTGTTGGCGCCCAGGCGCCATGTATGGCGCCCAGGCGCCAGGTATGCTGAAAAGCCTTAGCTTATTTTTCAATCAGTCATAACTTCTTCATCCGGACTCCGTTTTGGGCAAACTTTATATCGTTGGAAAGCTCTTTGAGTCTAGTTTCCAATGGTATAAATGTCATTTAGAAATTCATTACCGATTAGGAGTTATTACTTAAGATGTGAGTAAAGGTCGAGAGTAATGATAAGAAATTTTTCTATTTTGTAACCCTAATGGTTTTTACCTGGTTACAATAGGGATTTTTGGGGGCGCAAGGTGGGAGCGCTGAGAGCGTGGAATCCAGGTGAGTAGGCAACCTTGCAAAATTAATTTAATAAATTAGTCAAAGCACAATATAAATCTCATTTGCGTTATTTGTGAAATTGAGAAGATTATCAGTGTGTGTTCAGGTTGAGAAAAAGTACAATATCATTGGAAGGTATTTTATTACCTTTGAGAATTGATTTCTCTAGTTGACTAAAGAACTAGATGTGATTGTTCCTTGAATAAATTGGAACATTTTGTAAGTAAATAATTTTACTAAACTAATGTGATCTTATTAGATAAAGTACAATACAAGTCTTGTGTATAACATTATTGAAGTGAGAAATAATCAATCTCGCTGTTGATAATATATGATGATTGTTATGGTTGATGATAGACATTCAAGGGAATAAAAGTATGTGTAAATTCATTTATTTCATAGTAATTATATTGTGATAAATTGTCACTATTTTATTGACGAGCAAAAGATCTACGAGATCTAATACACGAGTTTGAAAGGGTTAGAGTCCCATACTACTCGGTGTATAACTGTGAAAACCTATGCACGAGTTTGAAAGGGTTAGAGTCACATACTACTCAGTTTATAAATGTGAAGACCTATGCACGAGTTTGAAAGGGTTAGAGTCCCATACCACTCAGTGTATAACTGTGAAAACTTATGCACCAAGAGTTTGAGGGTTAAATTCCCAAGTCACTCAGTGCAAGTATCTATGACATATAATGCAAAGTGATTGAGGGATTGATCACCCAAGAAATCATACGCAAAATTTAGACAAGTGTATTACTATAATTATTTACAATAAATGATAGATTGATTGTATTAGTAAATGTGGTGTTTGTGCTTATGATATTTCCATGTACAGTTGTTTACTCACTGAGTTATGATAAACTCACACTCTCTATAATTATCTTTTCAGATACAGTGGTTGAGGAGAAGAATTTATATCCTTTAAGGATATACTCTACTTTTGTCTGGTAAATAATTGGTAAGGATTAGGAAACGCTCTGTAATCTAGTAGGTCACGTAGGCTTGGGAGGTTGTATAGTGTTTGAAGGTTGAACATTTTCTGAATATGTATACAAAATATCTTTCTTGGAATATTTATGATTCACATAATTATGGATATTAAGAATGTTCATAGAGATTATGGGGTACCACGGAGGTACACCCTAGGTATTTTATGTTTATATCACATGTAAGTTTTGGGATGTGACAAAATATTTGCACAATGAGGGATATATTCTAAGAATGGTAAAATTCATGTAAAAGTGGTTTCAGAATGGTCAATTAGTCCATTTATTGTAAATTGACTGGATGGGTTTGGATGTTGGGTTATGGATACCCATGGGTTATTGAATAACCCATTAGAAATATTTAATATAAAGTTTCAATAGTACCCCCCTTATTTTCTTCTCACGATCGAACCAGCTGAAGTGAATAGTGAATTCACTTTCTCTCATTTCTTCACCCTCTTCTCAAATCCTTTCCTTAATCTTCAGAATTTCGATTATTTGTTCGGTTCAAAAGCTTTGTAAGGATCAAAGGTAAGCTTTAATCCGATTATTTTCCTTCAATTTCAGTTTATATAGAAGATCAGAGTAGGTTTTGTTCTTGAAGATTTTGATGATAATTCATGAATCTCAGTTGTTTTAGAAGTTATATTTGAGTTATAATCGGTTAAAAGAGTTGAGATTCTGGTTTTGAATCAAAAGAAAGGAAAGGATGAATTTTTTGAAAGATTTTCTGCAAAATTCGAAGTACTGTAGCAACTGAAAATCTGAAATTTTTATTCGAGTTACTGTAGCGACCAGAAATTTCGGGAAAAAATCTGGAAAATTTTCTTCGGGTACTGTAGCAGTTACTATAGTGTCGGTAGTCAACGGTACTGTAGCAGTCAACGTTACTGTAGCGAACCGGCACTGTAGCGAACCGTTACTGTAGCGAACCGACACTGTAGCAAACTGTTACTGTAGCAAACCGTACTGTAGCAACCCGTTACTGTAGCAGTCAGAAAATTTTACGTATTTTCGTGATTTTGTTTCCTTTCTTATGATTCCTTGTAATATATTTTACTAGGAAATTTTCCTACACAAATTCTAGTGTGGAACAAGGTAAACTTGGACAAACATCAAGGTGAGTGAATAACCTTGCTTAGCTAATTTGATATTACTAGTCAAAGTACAATATAAGTCCCATTTACAATATTATTTGGATAATAAGCAATTAATTTTTCATATGGGAGTATATGATAATCAATAGAAATAAGAGTATGTAGAAATTATTTATTTCATGACAATTGTACTATGTGATGAATTCTCACTATCGTATTAATGAGTAAAGATCTACGGGATCTAATACACGAGTGTGAAAGGGTTAAAGTCTCATACTACTCGGTGTATATCTAAGAAATCTTATACACGAGTTTGAAAGGGTTAGAGTCCCATACTACTCAGTGCATATCTATGAAATCTATACACGAGTTGAAAGGGTTAAAGTCCCATACTACTCGGTGTATACCTATGAGATCTTATTCATGAGTTTGAAAGGGTTAGAGTCCCATACTACTCGATGTATAAGACAATTAATTATATGAGTAAATGTGGTATTTGTACTTTTGATATTTTATATACTACAGTTATTTACTTACTGAGTTTTTAAATAAACTCACACTCCCTATGATTATTTTTTTCAGATACAGAAAATAAAGAACAAGAGTATCCGTTTGAATATTAGAAGCCCCTTGGGATTATTCTCTATTTCTGTCTGCTGGGACACCAGTACTTATTAATGTGGATATTAGAAACGCTCTGTACTTACTATAGGTCTCCTAGGCTTGCGATGAGATAGAAATATCAGATTATGTATGTCTATATTTGCTTATCAGATGAATATAATTCTGTAGTGTGGAATGAATGATTAAGGTTGAATGTAAAACCTTACAGAATATATGTATATAACGTATATTTGAGAATTATATCAAATGAGTAGTATCTTTTCACATGCTCAATTTTTGGGATGTGACAGAACCGATCTATTTTCGAAATTCAGCGAGTGATTAGTCAACTGATTGCTCTCCAATAGTTAACTGATTCGCAATGAGTTGACTGATTGCTTCAGAACCTAAAATTTCAGCCTGATATAGAATAATTAGTCGATTGATCTCTCTTCATCAGTCAAACAATTACAGATATTAGCAACCTAGTCTGATCTCTGATACTATCAATCAACTGATTGATACAGTCAGTCGACTGTTTCACTTATAACTTCATTTTTCTTTTACTCTTAGCTCATTTGTCCTAATTTCTCATGCCTTTCCTTTATTACTTCCTCCTAAGCATCCAAAAACATATTTTACTAATTTCTAACATCATTCCTTACTTAATTAAAGAAAATATAGGATGTTATAGCTCTCAAGGGCTAAAAATAAGAAGTCTAATCTCACCCAAATACAGACAGAAATGGGCTGACTCTCAAATTTAAGCCGAGTCTAACACTTTTAACTTGGAATTTGGATCCCCAGGCCTTAGAGGGAATAGTACGCTCTAGGACCAGATCTGAACCATTAGATGAAATCATCCAATGGTCAAGATTAATCTTACTTTTTTTAAAAAAAAAATTGCATGATTAATTTTAAAAAATACAGGTTTGAACTTCTGGACTGTTGGATGATTTCATCCAACAATCCAGATCTGATTCTAAAGGATATTGTTCCCTCTAGGACCTGGAGGGGATTCAAATTCCCTAACTTGTGCTATGTTATTTGCCATATTTCTCAAGATTTGTGTCATCATATTTTGTGACATTTTGACTGCCCCATCCCACCTTTAATTTTAAATTCTTCATGCATCCCCAAGTTTTTTAATTATTGACACTAGGCCACCTATACTGTGGCCTAATTTGTCTAACACGTGTGTGGCGACCATGACAAGGGCGACACGTGTTCAATGGGCGACTCATGGACTAACATTTTGACTGTTTGACCACGCCTCCTTCCTTTTTCTACTTCCTCTCCGTTGGGCTTCCATTTTCTCCTCCCAATTTTTTCACTCCTTCTCCTTCCTCTCATTCTCACTTCCTTTTAGTTCTCTCCTCTTCTTTGGTCCCCTCAAGCTTCCTCCTCCATTTTCATGAAAGTGTTGTGGTCTCTCAAGTTGCAATCTTTATTTCCTTGTTTATTTTTTTATGGTCCCTTGTGCTCTTTTCTCTATTTCTCTTACAGTATTTTTTAAGATTGTGGTCCCTCATTGCTCCCTTCTCCTTGTTTCTTTTTGTGGTAAGTTCATTTTTCATTTCAGTATTGTTATTTTTTTTGAAAAAATAATATTATTTTTATTTTATTTAATCTATTTATATTTTTTATTTTTGTTGTATTAGGTAAAAATATGTTGCAATTTCTCATCTTCTAAGTCATTGAAACTACCAAATATAATTATTAAAACAAAGTAAAAATTTAAAGTGTAGTAACTAGTTTGTATTTTAAATGTTTACATGTGAGATATACAATGCTTGGTCGTCAATCATGAGGCAAATGTGGGGTGATATGTGATCATGCATTTGAAAATAGAGATTTTTTTACTGCCAAGGGACTGTTTTATTTTTAAATTCTCTTAATATCTTTTTTTTTAAATTTTTATCTAGGCCAGAATTATTGTGCTAAATGCACGTAAGTCGCCCTCATGAAGGACAACTAACATGCAACCGTGAGTCACCCTTTTAAAGGGTGACTTATATGTAATATTTTAATTACCAATTTAGACCAAGTTTACTATTTTCCCTTCAATATTTTGCATGCATTGTCAAGTTTATCTATTAGGGCTATTTTTGGATTTAAGAGGTTTTGGGTAACAATTAGGATTGTTGGAGAGTTTTGGAGCTTGAGTTATGTTTTAAAACATCCCTTGATGGTTAATAATAGAATTAGAAGCAAGAATTGATAGGAAAATCAAGATTAATGTTGGGATTAAAGAGTAGGAACCTAAGAAGGAAAAGTTAGGTTTTAAGTAAAAAATTATAGATTCAAGCATGTATACTTGGAATTAATTGGGGGTTTTGGTATTATAATATGCCCTTAAAATCAAGGCTGAAAATCCATGGAAAAAATCAAAAGAAATAATTGACATTTATGTGACGAACCAAAGCCAAGTTTTTCACCAAATCGAGCAAGTGCAGAGCCTGGCGCCCAAGTTTGTCGTCCAAGGCGCCTCCAAGACAGTGGAGAAAGGGGCTGGCGTCACCTAGCCCAAGACCATCAGGTTTAGGCACCCAAGCTTGATTCGTATGGGGGCCTTGGAAGGGCTATAATGCCCCAGGTACTAAGGCTGGCACCACAGCCTGAAGTTATGTTTTTCTTTGTGGGGTTGTGTACTGAGCTCTATGTGTGATGTCCTGTAGGTTCAGTTATGATTTGAGGCTTCGTCGAGACTTTCTACAGAGGCTAGGAGATGCTTCAATCCTAAGTGAGGGATCTAGTTCTACTTTATATATTTGTATATTTTAGGATTGTTTTCCTAAATTAATATACATTTATATGTTAAATGTATGTATGCTTGGCATAATTGTAAAGGGGACTAGGTAAGTTTATAAAAAGGAAAATTATTATTTGTGCATGAATGATGTCGAGCAATTGTTTGTCGACCAAGTAGATAACTTTTAAGATTAAAATCTTAAACGGAGGATTAATGCATAATTGGAATTTAATTCGGGAATAAAAAATAATGTGATTTGGGATTCAATGAGGGTTTGGATTATGAGTGATGTAGAAATTTGGTGCCTAGGTTGAGTAAACCAAGGTAGGCTTCACGATTCTACCGAGGGGCAATGTCATAGCAAGGTGAGGCCCGACTTGAGAAACACCAAGATTGGCTATTAAATTTCTTAAGGGGCAACTTGCCGACAACGTATCCATTAGATGTGGAATTCCCCATGCTGGGGTTGCTATTATTATTGTTAATTTGTTATTTGTGCTGATGATTATGTTTGTGGTTATATGTGGATGAGACTTAGTGGTGTACTCTTGAGATCGGATATTAGCAGTTGCTAAGATAGGGCACGGGCCAAGACCATTGGGGTTAAAGGATGAGGCCTAATGGTGCACTCTTAGAATCAGACACTAGTAGTTGTCGGATCAGGGCATAGGTCAAGACTTAGAATGGGAGTTATACTATAAGGTTAGTGGACATGTGATCCATGTGTTGCTCCATGGAGATATAGACCTATGGGGTGGTATCTCGGCGATGAATCTGTGAGGATGTAGATCCATGTTGATGAAGCCTTGAAAAAAAAGAAATATGGGGATACATACCCATATAATAAAACTCTTGAGTGGAACATTCAGGGCAACGAGGCTCTTGAGTGAGTTCCCCATAGGGACACAGACCTACATGGGGAATAGGGATGAGTTATGTATATGGTAACATATGTGTTGTGTGTTGTGGTATGTATGTGTGGATATGTGTGTTATATATGATATGTATACAACCGGAGAGGTTAATGTCGGGGATTTAGGTATAGTGGCACCATGAGTACACTCTACATGAGTCAAGAGCACGATGCCATGGACATATTTTTAGGGTCGATTAATGTCGCAAGTGTTTGGTTTCTTAAAGTGCGCGCGCGTGCACACATGCATATATATATATATATATATATATATATATATTGCATGTCTGTGTAGAGTAGGACTAGTTTGGGTGAGTTAGTGAATTAGACTCACCCCCTCACAGTTGCAGATACGGAAGGACGATTAGTTTAAGGACTCGCGGATCAAGGATACCTCTTTATTGCTTGGGATAAGGTAGTATTATTTATTTTTCAAGTATTATTTCTAGTATACTCTGTAATCAGGTATACCACCTAGGATGTAGGTTATTATAGTTTGGTTAAATTGAAAAATCCTAGTTTGCAGCGATGTGGATGTCACATTGTCCGCATTTATCACAGCCTCCAGTTTCGGGTCGTGACACTCCTTCTCCCACACAACCTCAAAAATGTGCTTATCTTATAGGTATAAATTGAAGAATCCTTTGTGCCGGGATTTGGCATCATGCTTCTTACATTTTGTGTCATTTTACTTACTACAATTAGATATAAATTAACAAAAATTAATTGTACTGAACTAAAATGTATACAAACTATTCAACAAAAGTTAAAGAGAAAAATTGAAAATATCAAAACTAAAGAATTACTAAACAAAAATTAATTATTAGCTAATGTCAATATAAATATAAAACTTAAACATTAAAGGAATTTTATTTCTAAAAACTAAAATTACAAATTACCATACAAATTAATTAATTAATCGATTAGTTTTTCAAAATAAATCCTTACTAAGCTAAGTCATTATCGAAATTGATAAAAATTACTTACAGATAAAATTGACTAATCAATGTTTATAAAAAAAATACACAATACAAAACTATAACAAACTAAAATTACAAATTAACTAAATTAAAGACATCTAAAAGTATCTAGATATACTAATAATTTAACAGTAAACAAACATAATTGTTTAACAAAAGTTATGAAATATTAGAATTAATTATTTTATTACTTTAATTGATTAATTACTCAAATCAAATTCTAAGTATAATGTTAGTCTTGTCAAGTGTTAGAATTTTGAATTTAACCGATTGACTGTCTTATATTAATTAATTATGTTTTTCTAACTTAAAATTCTATATTGTAAAACTATATTTAAAGCTATATTTTAAATTGGAAAAATATTTAAAAAATAAAACAAATAATAATTTAAAATTTTACTTTAATATAGCAATATAATTAAGCACATCTTAACAAATAAATCAAATTTAAATATAGCAATATAATTAAGCACATCTTAACAAATAAAACAAATATTTAAACACATAAAATTTTACTTAAATATAGCAATATTTACAAATAATTTAAAAATAAGCATAACATAAATATAAACACATCTAAAAAGCTAATAATAAAACAAATCTACATTTTACCTAAAATACAAAAATAGTTAAAAATAACCTAATTATTCTAAAAATAACTATTTTAAACTATTAACTTAAAATTTGATATGAAAAAAATATTATTACAATTTATAAAAATATATAACAAGTAAAGAACATATGAGATTACATACCTCAATAAATATAATCAGTCACAAGATAGGAAGTTACAAAGATGAGAAGTCATGTGCCTAATCCAACAAAAAAAAGTCAAAATATTAGACAAATACAAACAAAAATAGTATCATTTTCATTTACAATAATTATAACAAAACTAAAAAATTACCAAATGAGGTTGCCCAAGAGAGAAGACGAACTACCGTGAAAGTGAAATGAAGGAGAGTGAAAGTGAAATGAAGGAAAGGTGAAACTTGATGAAAGAAAAGGAACAAACTAGACAAGAAGGCAAAAAAGTGGGACACATGTCACGCTTCAATTGGCTTGTAGAGATTACGGGCCAAAAGAATGGGACATGTGTCCCACTTACTAATGTAAGTTATCCTTCGAGAGAGTGACTCATGTTCAACATAATAAATTTACTCTAAATTGATAATTAAAATATTACACATAAGTCGTCATCTGGAAGGGCGAGTCACGGTTGCACGTGGGTCACCCTTCGTGCATTTAGCACAATAATTTTGGCCTAATTAGATAATTTTTTTTAAAAAAAAGAGGATATTGAGAGAATCAAATTTTTTGTAATAATTTATAGCAAGATTGGTCTATTTTTTTTTACAATAACTCATATTTTTGTGTTTATATTTCTATTGTTATATTTCATTTGTTATTATTATTTTGTTAGTTTTTGTTATAAATACGTGCAATCATTTTTTTAATTGAATTATTTTTATTTAATATTTAAGATATTTATGTCTAATGAATCATATTATATGTGTTTTAATATGACCTAAACGCCTCATTATTTTTATGTATGCATTCCTTTATAATATTAATATGTTGATAAAAGTTTTCATATATCAATCATTAACATTAATCAATGATTTTTTTTTCACATTTCAGGTCATGCAAATTAAATCTCAAAAACATTTCTGTCTAATGTATAATTTGAAATGTGTATTTTCAATGTATCTAATTTTTCAAATTTTTTATATAAATTTTTTTCTTATGAATCAATTGTTATTATTCTTTTAATTTATAAAAATTTATAAAGCTGTATATTTCTCGTAAATCACACATATCACAACATTAATTTAAAAATAAAACAATCCGTCGGCAGTGATAAAAAAAAAAGACGAAAATAGACGCGTCACGTGACTATATTTCACGTTTTCAACTATATGATCAATTAGGTCCATGGTCGAGGATCCAAATGAAATGTGTCCCAGATTCACATGTACGAAAACCAATGAAAACAAAAACGAGTTCCAGCCTGTCCAACAAAAGACAGACACGTAAGAAAACGCGGGTAGCATGACGTGTCCACCTCGAGAGCTAACGTCCTTGTTTTCATTTCTCCGCTATAATGCATTCCCGTTCGGATATTTTCCTCTGCATATATATATATATATACACTCTCTCTCTCTCTCGCTTGGATTTAATCCAGTGCTCGGTGTTTATCGTCTTATTGACTCGGCGGAGGTTGTGGTCGTGGCGGCTTTGGTTTTATAAATTTTGATAACGACTTTTTGTGTTCGTTGTTTGAGGTCCAGACTTAATAATGGCGGAGAAGTTCAACCTGAAGAACCCGGCGGTGAAGCGGATTCTACAGGAGGTGAAGGAGATGCAATCAAATCCCTCCGATGATTTCATGAGCCTGCCACTTGAGGTATCCTCTCGTTCACCTCACGCACGTAATTTCATTGGATTCCTGGTGTGTTAGGGTTTCTAATTCATAATTTCTCATCTTTACCTTTCAATTATAAAATTTGGTGCTTCCCATTCCATTTCTGGTCATATGTGATGGTTGTCAATAGATTATCGACCAATGAGGTTTCATTCAGGTCCTGAAGGGTTCGATCGTTGTGGTATATGTTGCAATTCAATAACACTAATATGTGCGAAGGCGTGCATGTAATTGGTACCATCAACCGTTTAGTGTTACTTGATTAAGCTTGTGACTTTCGTGAAATTTTACACACTTTGATGATTTAATAACAAAGTGAAGATTGATGTTCCTTAACTAAGTTGCGGTTGTTTGTAGAAAACAAATTATCTTTTAATTGTAAGAAACTAGTAGATCCTACCCCTCCTCAGAGGTGTGCAGTCTAACTCTAGAGTGACAGAGATAAGAGTTGTCACAATTTTCATATTGTGGTTAAGATTACAATAGTAACAAGGCACGGAACTGAAAAGAAAGGGTCTTGAACATTCCTTCATTTGAATGGTTTATCGTCGTGAAAGGAAAGAGTTTGGATAAGTTTGTTTGAAATACAACAATATGAAAGAAAAGAGAAAAATTCTTACAGATTTTCATGTTCCAATATTTTTTATCTGTAATTCCCTTTAATATTTAAAATGGAATTTCGTTTAAATTTTATCATTACCTTTACTTTTGCGGGGAACACCTTGTTGCCTGGCTTTATTAACTTTCTTATGTCATAATACAAACCGAACAAGTGATCAAGTGGTTCCTTCTATAATTTTCCTTTTTATTCCATGTTGTTACCCAAGTCCATACAAACACAACTGAGTGTCTGGACTCTGGATTATTTTGGAGAAATTTTAAGCTCTTCACACCAGAATGTTGGAGCCTCTCTCAATCACTCATATTTATTTTTCTTCGTATAAGGGTTTCCCCAACTTGATAAGTTTATATGAATGCTCTGCTTTTTTTTCTTTTTTCACATGGTCTGCATTTATCCATATTCTTACATATTGAACTTAGCATTTGATTATGGAATGACAATCTCCTATTTTTGCTGTCTTCTGTAAAATTTCTTTAAGCAACTTCAACATCGTGATTTTTGTTTTCAGGAAAATATTTTTGAATGGCAATTTGCAATTAGAGGGCCGCGTGATACTGAATTTGAGGGTGGTATTTATCATGGACGGATCCAATTGCCTGCAGAATATCCATTCAAACCTCCTTCTTTTATGTTATTGACAGTAAGATACTCTCC
This sequence comes from Biancaea sappan, assembly GCA_037074585.1. NCBI lineage: Eukaryota > Viridiplantae > Streptophyta > Magnoliopsida > Fabales > Fabaceae > Biancaea > Biancaea sappan. The sequence goes on along the minus strand of CM073497.1, from coordinate 18,246,159 downwards.
CTTTAGATTGAGTAAACTGTTTTGTCATATTAATTGTGTAATAACTGTTTGAGTTGATGTTTGAGCTACTACCTTTTATGGTATTTGGAAGCCTATCTTATAAGTTTTACTGCTATGTTGTCAGCCTAATGGTCGTTTTGAGACCCAAACCAAGATTTGCTTGAGCATATCAAATCATCATCCTGAGCATTGGCAACCATCATGGAGCGGTAAATAGCTTTCCTTTCCAGTATTGATGCACTCCATTTGTTTAATTATTTGGCACGTCATGTTGGGAGCAAATTTAGGGGCTCAATTTGCTTACTCCTATATTGCACATATGCCATTTTGGTTATAGAGCTACCTATCAGACTATGATTGTATTTGTATTCTACCTTTTTGTTGCTTTGCAGCTATAGGACTATCTGAGATATTCTATCTTGGCCCTTAGAATTGTCATGATTATCGAGACATTAGTTCATTTGCTTGGTTTGTGATATCTGTTGCTTATATCTTAGCCAGGAAAAGAGAAGGATTTTTTTTTAAAAAAATTGAGAAAATTCTGATAAAGCTGAGTAATTAGACTTCAATAGTTCAATTATATTTTCGTTACTAGACAGTAAATGTACCTGTGTCATTTTTACCATTCTTGTTTAGTCCCAAAAAAAAAAAATTACAACAATTATAAGTTTAAAGCTTCAGATATCAAACTATTCCTGTGACGGGCAAAGGTTCTGACCAAGCTGATGTAAATTTCGTTTGGCAGTAAGGACTGCTTTGGTTGCATTGATAGCGTTCATGCCGACCAACCCAAGTGGTGCATTGGGCTCATTAGACTACAAGAAGGAAGAGAGGCGCGCATTAGCCATTAAATCTCGTGAAGCACCTCCAAAATTTGGAACTCCTGAACGTCAAAAACTGATTGATGAGGTAACATTTGTTGCCTATTGTTTTTTGGCCAGTGCATGTTTTCTGTAATACCTTGTTCTGATTTCACTTTTTGGTCCCAGATACATGAGTATCTGCTAAGCAAAGCACCTCCTGTTCCTCAACTTAGCCTCTCCTCCCAGGACCCTGAGGAACGCCCCAGAAATGAGGAGACCAAGGCCCGGGTTAGTTCTCAAAATCCTGAGGCCATCCCCGCTGGAGAGGAGCTTCCAGATCAAGCAGAAGTTGACAGAATTGTTGAAGAACTCCCAGCAAATGCTAATCATAACCCTGTAGGAGTGGAAGCTTTAAGAGAGACTCCTTCTAGTGTCTCAAACAACCAGATGCTACAAAATTTAGATACAAAGGTTCAGAATCCAAGGCCAGAAACAAGGGTCCAAAAAGCTGATGATCGCTTGCTCACATTGGCTGCTGTTGGACTTGCTATTGCAATCGTGGTACTTTTACTCAAGAAGTTCATTAAATCTGTCGAACATGGTGTTGTTTTCATGGATGGGTCGTAGACGGTACTCATTGCTCATGCTGATTTCTGAGGTTACAATTCTTAGCCTTTTTAGAAATATAAAGCTCATCAAAAGTGAGATGAATATCATGATCCTTCGAGTTATGCTTTAATCTTTGTAATTATGGTAATATAAGTGTATAAATAGCTGCGAACTACACCCATGCCAATTTCTTTTAGCCCCCCCTTCTATTCAAATGCCAAATGTTTATTATATACCAAAGAGTGTATGTGAACCTTTTTTTTTCAGTTTATAGTAAAATTGATTTTATATTTAAAAAAAAATAGAATAGTGAAAATTATTTAACTGCTTACTCTATAATTTAAATAGTTTTTCATTCTCCTCGTATATCAATAGCTAAAACTAATTGCTCTTATACTGTCTGTTCATAAATATAGTATTAGGACGAATAATTTTAAGACTTTACAGTCATATATTAATGCACCAACTTCATTGGTATGTATTGTATATTAGCACCCTGGACAGAGCATATTCTAATTATCTATATTTACAAAGACATGCTTGCCAAATCTTGCATCAGCGGTTCCTGGGGACTGCATTAGGTATACGGAAAGCTATTCTTATGACTACACTCTGCTTCAATGGTTGTAAAGTAGCCCTACCTGTCTCAACCTTCACAAGTTCTTAGAAAAAAATTATGCTAACCAACTTCGCCAAAATGAAATAAGGCACCGAAAAGGCATAAAAATTAGCAGGAAATTAAAGGTTGCGTCTTTTCATGTAGGGTGCTGTAACAATCAAGACTATGGGAAGCTTTGACTTGGGAATATCTGTATTTGTACACATTATTGCATTTTGGACCTGCACATTTTTCTGGAGGAGGAGGATAGCTGAAACGAGCCATAAACACAAAAAATTTCAACATCCGAGGAAAAACAAGTTTGTAAATTATATCATAACATCAAGGGCCGAAAATTTGTAAGAAAAAACCAAGTTACTACTTTTAGGTACAATCTCGAAGATGCTTGGTAGACCAATGTCTTAGGACAACTATATAAAATAAGGTGGGATTGAATTGTATATAAAAATCAGTTTCACACTTCCTTATAAAAATTCAATTTTTTTTGTTCAGGAAGATAAATATCATGAAGAGTCGGTTTATTTTATTCACGAAGATGGATAATCAAATAATCAAAAAATAATAAACAATAGATGAAGTAAAGGGATTTTACACAAAATATTTAAAGAGATTCGAATCCTATTTATTTGAATCATACGTCCTCCTTTTATTGCACAAATGCAAGAGAGATTTTTATAAAACAATAATCAAATAAGAGATTTACAAAGAAATCTTCTCAGGATCAATCGTGTTAGTAAATAATATTTATTATACTTAAAGGTAGTTTAGTCTTTTAATCTCATTTGTATATATTTACCATTTCCTCTTGTAATATTATGCAGTTGCAACCCTAGCCGTTCTAAGAATTCTCTCTTCTCCTTCTCCATTCTCTTTGCTTCCAGTGTTGACCTGTCATCATTTAGTTTAGGTTCCTCATCTTCTAATTTTTACCTATGGCATTCTCGTCTCGGACATGTATTTTCTTCCCGTTTGAAATACTTAACTTCTACCGGAGCTTTAGGAGAGTTGCAAACTCATGACATTTCTAATTGTTGTAGTTGCAAACTTGCTAAATTTTCTGCTTTACCTTTTTCCAAAAGTGCTTCTGTTTCTGTTGCACCTTTTGACTTGGTTCATTCTGATGTTTGGGGTCCATCACATGTTCCTACAAAATGTGGATCTAGATATTATGTTTCTTTCATTGATGACTATACTCGTTATTGTTGGACTTATCTTATGAAAAATCATTCTGAATTTTTTAGTGTTTATCTTATGTTTCTTGCTTTTGTTAAAACTCAACATAATGCTGTTATTAAGTGTTTTCGATGTGATCTGGGGGGTGAATATACATCTAGTAATTTTTCTAAATTACTTGCCTTTGATGGAACTTTCCATCAAACTTCTTGTACTGACACTCTTTAGCAAAATGGCGTTGGTGAAAGGAAACATTGTCACATTGTTGAAACTGCTATTTCCCTTCTTTTGTCTGCCTCAGTTCCAAGTGAGTTTTGGGGGGAAGCTATTCTTACTGCTGTCCATGTGATTAACAGAATTTCATCATCTGTTATTTCAGGTTTGTCTCCCTTTGAAAAACTATATGGCGATGCTCCTGACTATTTAACTTTGAGAGTTTTTGGTTTTACTTGTTTTGTTCTTCTTCCTAGTGTACAGCGTAATAAATTGTCTTCTCGTTCAGCAATCTGTGTTTTTCTAGGATATGGTGATGGTTAGAAAGGATATCGTTGTTATGATCTTGTCACTCAAAAATTTTATGTCTCACGTCATATTGTGTTTCTTGAACATATACCATTTTACTCCATTCCTTCTGATTCTCAGAGTTTTACAAAGTCTGATCTCACTCGTATTGATCCTTTTCACACAGATACAAATACCATACCTCCTCATGTGACAGATCATCTAAATAATTCTGATATTGAGTTTTGCAGGCTTGACACTGGTAGTTCTGCTGATCTTGATGTTCCTCTTGTTGATACTTCCCCTCTCCCTATTGCTTCTCAAGAACCCTCTGTGACTGTGGATCCTCCTTCTCATTACCCTCAACGTGATCGTAAGTCTACTAAATTACCAGATTTTGTTTATTCCACTTACTCTACTTCTTTTGCTTCCTTTTTGACCTCTATTCACAATTTGTTTGAGCCTTCTTCCTATCAAGAGGCTGTTCTTGACCCTCTTTGGTAGCAGAGGAACTTTCTGCTTTGCAGAAGACAGATACTTGGAACATTGTTCCTCTCCCACCAGGAAAATGTGCAATTAGTTCTTGTTGGGTATATAAGATCAAAACTAAGTCTGATGGGTCAATTGAGCGATACAAAGCTCGTTTAGTTGCTAAGGGTTTTTCCCAACAATATGGTATGGATTATGAAGAAACATTTGCTTCTGTTACTAAAATGACTACCATCCGCACTCTTATTGCAGTTGTATCTGTTCATCAGTAGCATATCTCTCAAATGGATGTTAAAAATGCCTTCTTAAATGGTGATCTTCAAGAAGAAGTTTACATGGTGCCTCCACCAGGTGTCTCTCATCATCCTAGTGAAGTTTATAAACTAAAGAAAGCTCTATACGACCTCAAACAAGCTCCTCGAGCTTGGTTTGAAAAGTTTTTCATTGTGATTGCATCTCTTGGTTTTCATTCTAGTTCACATGATTGCGCCTTGTTTCCCAAAAGTACTTCCCATGGTCGTATCATAGTCTCTTTATATGTCGATGACATGATTATTACTAGGGATGATATTGATGGGATTGCAAAGTTAAAATTGCAACTAGCTCGACAGTTTGAGATGAAAGATTTGGGCACTATTAGATATTTTTTGGGGATTGAAGTGGCTTACTCTCCTAGAGGTTATCTTCTTTCTCAATCTAAGTACATTGCTCTCATCCTTGAACAAGCTCGTCTATCTTATACTCGAAAAACAGATACTCCTCTAGAGTTTAATGCCCGGTATACCTCTTTTGATGGCGTTCCCTTATTAGATCCTACTCTGTATCGTACACTTGTTGGCAGTTTGGTATATCTTACCATCACTAGACCTGATATTGCTTATGCAGTGCATGTTGTTAGTCAATTTGTCACTTCTCCTACTTCAGTTCATTGGGCAGCTGTTCTTCGCATTCTTCATTATCTTAGAGGCATTCAATTTCAGAGTTTTCTCTTTCCTACATCTTCTTCCTTAGAATTACGTGCCTACTCAGATGCTGATTAGGGTGGTGATTCCACCGATCGTAAGTCAACCACAGGGTTTTGCATTTTTCTGGAAGATTCTCTCATTTCTTGGAAGAGTAAGAAGCAAGACATTGTCTGTCGATCTTCTATAGAAGCTGAATATCTTGCCATGGCATCCACCACTGCAGAAATAGTTTGGTTACGCTGGTTACTTGCCGATATGGGTGTCTCTTTCTCTGGCCCAACCCCTATGTACTGTGATAACATGAGTGCTATACAAATTGCCCGCAACTCAGTTTTCCATGAATGCACCAAGCATATTGAGATTGATTGTCATTTTACTCTACATCACTTTGGACATGACACCATCACTTTACCCTATGTCTCATACTCAATGCAAATTGCTGACTTGTTCACAAAATCGCATTTCACTCAACGTTTTCATTTCTTGACTAGCAAACTCTCGATGATTCCTACTGAAACATCGTGAGTTTGAGGGGAGATGTTAGAAAATAATATTTATTATACTTAAGGGTAGTTTAGTCTTTTAATCTTATTTGTATATATTTACCATTTACTCTTGTAATATTATGCAGTTGCAACCCTAGTCATTCTAAAAATTCTTTCTTCTCGTTCTCCATTTTGTTTGCATTGTAATCTTCACAAATCCTACCCAAATTTTACAACCTACACTCTTCTTCTACAAAAACAACCTATCATAGGGAGATTACAACCTTACACAGGATCAACTAAATAAGCTTTTACAACCCTTCACTATAGGATTAAGCAGAAGAGAGTATTAAATGCTCTTTGAATGAAGATAATACAAACACCAACTTTTTGATCAACACACACAAAGCTTTTAAGAATAACAACAGTGAAGAGAATAAGGAAATGGAATGTCTTTCAAGCATTAACTCTTTTTCTTCGTTACCTTGATCATGGTGATTCTTCAGCTTTGAATAGGAGAAGAATGACGGTATTCGTTACAAAATTTTAAACACCAACAGGAAGAGCATTCAATGCACTAGATTGTCTTCTTCAATCCTCATAAATGAGAAGCATGCAGAGAGTGAAATGCAAGACATTAGAAAGAATAAAAAAGCACTTTAATAGACAAGTGGTATTTCGAAGATCTAACATTATACTCTTTTACTTCTGACACTTTCTGAACAGTCACCTTGTAATAAAAGCAGAGAAAGAAGTCAAACTTAGATAAGACAAAATAAGAAAGGAAAGCAGAATCACGTATGAAGCAAGGAGGGAATGGACTATACCATAGTAACAATAATTTAGGCCCAAATAAAAGGTTCAAATCCATTATGAAAAAACTGGGCTTTCAAAAAGAACAGTGTTTGCTCCAACACAATGTCTTAAAAAAGAAAATGACCACTGTTCCTGAGGGACTCATAGTCCAACGAGCAGTGCTTGATCCAAGATTGAAGGAGTTGCTAGATTTTTCCTGCAAAGTCAACATGTTAGAACTCGAAACAACTTGCGAAGAAGTCAAGGTTGATCATCGATCCGATCGAGACCTGTGCAAATCCCTCCTGTCGCTTTTTCATCTTTTCCTCTTTCTTCTTCCTACGAGAATCTTGACCAAGTATCTTTCTGATGGCCTCAGCCTACAAAAGCACAATGTGGGAATTCCTTTAGGATAGATCAGAATATATTGTCATGTTGCAACCCAGTCCTATCTCACAAACTCAATTGCTGAATCTAAGATAATGAAAGAAACCATGGATTCATTTCAACCTCAGCCTCCCTTGCTGCCTTTTCTGACTGCATTTTACGTCTCTATGCAGACTCAGCTTTCTTAAGTTGCTGCTCCATTTCTACCTTGAGCAAAAGCAAGAACAATGAAACATGGAAGGAAATAAATGCTTGAGAATACATTTATTCATAATAATATAGTTTTCTGTTAAAAATCTAGCAAGAGTGTATAATAGATTTCAATTCATATTCATTGTTTTGAGGGTTTGATATTAAGCATAAAATCAGATCAATCCAACTATAATATGGTGAGTTTAATAGTTTGCGCCTATATTTTATATTTTTTTGCCCAACTTATTATTATTTTTAACTTCTCACAGTTGTTTATTGAAATAACTCATAAAAACATCTTACTCAAATTTGAATAACCCATCAATTATAATATACTTGTTCATTCATAACGACATCTCACTTAAATTTAAATAATTTATAAATCATAATATACTTGTTTATTCAAATAAATCATAAAAACATCATCTCATTCAAAGTCAAATGACTTATAAACTATAATACACTTATTTATTCAAATAATTCATAGAAATAATGTCAACCTAAATTTAAAATAACAACACTGTGTGTATAAGTAGCGTATTGCTAGAGCACTTAACAATTTATAATATATATAAAAATATATAATATGGTCAATTTGGCTTGGTTTGGGATTTGCTAAATTGCATATAGAACCAAACCATTAGAAAATAACAAATTTCAAACCCCATTAAACTAAACATTGATTATTTTTGTTCGATTTAATTTAATTTAGTTCAGTCAAATCAATTTGGTAGATTTTTTACACCCAATAGAAATGTTCTTTTTGCTTTGAGGTATTGGTGGGCTTTCTACTTGTGCCTCCGTAGACTTGAAAGCCCAAATTGCTGAATTTTATTACATTAATTAGTTTGTGTTTAACTCAAAAGTAACGTTTGTATATGTTAAAAAAATTAAATAAATACAGTTTGTCCATTGCTCTAAAATCTGTCGTTCTGCTTTGGTTAACTTGTTTAATTATTCTTCTAAAAATGAGATGTGTTCTTCAATGAGGAAATTTGGAGAGATTTGGGGAAAATATTGTGTTGTGTATTAATATTTGTAATTTTGATCTGTTGAGAAAAAAAAATTGGTCTTCATTACGTAAAAATTAAAGATTTTGTTTAAAAAATTAAAGATTTAAGACAAAATTAAGGATTATATCCCATTTTCAAGAAAATTAGGCATTTTGATTGGTTGAGGGGAGAATTCTGTTTTAACTACTTAGAACATTAAGAATTTTTAATCGGTCAAGGCTATAGATGAGGGATTTCGATTTTAGTTTCATAGGAAATAAGAGATTTCCCGTAAGAAAATTGAGAATCTTTGACAAAATTAGTAATTTTATCTAATTTTTACTAGAAATTAGAGATTTTGATTAGTCAAAGAATTCCGATTAATTGTCATTGCATAAAAGTAAATATTTTATAAGAAAATTAAAAGTTCAGACAAAAGTAAGGTTTCTTCCAATTTTTAATTGAAAAACAGCCCAAATGGCTTTTTTAGAAGAGAGGGAGTTAACGTTCTCTTCCGTTAGAGAGAAAAGGGAAGAGAGGGACACATGTTCAGTAGGATGGCTTCGGATTCTGTGCTTGTTCCTTTAGCATAGTTTTATTTATTGTTAAAGATTTTAATTACGATTAAAATTATAATTAAAAATATTAAAAATATATTTTTTATAATATTTTTAGTCATAATTTTAATCGTTATTAAATATTTTTATCACGATAAAAATAAAAGATAAACACGGAATCCAAACTCACACTAGAATGATGCAATGAAGGTTAGATCGAATGGTCAAAATTTCAAATACAGAGTACATTTCGTGCGCGAATTTTGAAGAGTTGGACACAATGTTTTGTTGTTTGCCAGTGAAAACCGCCATGTCAACGAAGCAAAACGACGTTATCTCGCTCCCCAAATTGCGCACTAATGCCAGTCACTAGTGAATAAGACATACTGGATGATAACATCTCACCAAACACATTATAATAGAAAACGGCCAAATATAGAGTGATTTTGACTTTTAGGGACAAATGGGTAATATTCATAATCCAAGGACTAGACTATAAGCACTTGTATTTTTCAAGAATTAAAAAGTAAGTTTAGTCATTATTGATTTAGTCTATTTAAACCTATACAAACAAGTGACATTAAGAACTTAGACCAAAAAAAGGACAAGAAAAAGAAAGAGTAGTCAATAGAAGTACTATGTTGTACTAGAGAAAGCAGCATATTACAATATCTCAAGAAATTAACGCATCCACACACACTTATTCCTAGGGTTGAGACTGAGACGGAAGAACACAGCAGAGAAATGCAACTTTAATGGCTCTCTAACTTCACCACAGTCACAGGGCAAGAGGCGTTATTCACTACATAGTTGCTCACACTCCCCATTATAGTCCTGCCAATCACATTCAATCAAACTTCAGTTCAACTCTCAAAGAAGCATCTAAAATTGCAAATTACCAAAATATTGTAGTTTACAATTCAAACAATCTTTCTCAATATGCTTGTTTACCCTTTCAGCTTTAAAAATTAACAGTAGCTTCTTTTAAGCTTTTAATTTTGTAGATCATAATCCTTTCATTAACTTTTGCTCTACTTATTCATATAGGTTAAAAATGGCGAAATTAATTTTAAAAAAAAATCAAACATTTCATCTTAACAGAATTTTTTGATAAGACAATATAACAAATAATAATAATAATAATAATAATGAAAGTCATTATTTTGTTACTTAGGATAATAGATAAAATATATTATTTCTCAATTCAACCTTTTAAAACTTGGATAAACAGTGTTAAGATTTTGAAGAAAAAAAATTATCAAATGGGTTATAGAAAATTGAAAATTTTATTGTTAACTTTTAAAATTTAAAAAAAAATTATCCAACTTCCTAAATTGATGAAGGTTATTCTCATATTCTCCAATATTTTTTGGTAGGTAACATATAGAGCAATGGGCCGGCTCGGTTCACCCTAGCACAAGCCCTGCAAGGTTAATAATAAGTATAAATTTGGTCGAGCCGAACTTTATATAATTTATGACTAAAAAATTATAGCTCATCACAACCCAATATGGGTCATTAGCTAGTCTCATGAGTCTATTTATTTTATTTAAAAAATATACTTTTAGTTATTTTAATGATAGAAACTAGATATTAGAATAATTAAATTTCAAAAAATTAAATTAAATTTTTAAAAGTATATATTAAATCTTAAAATAAGTCATTTAACTTTTTAAAATGTAATTTTAATTATTTTGAATAACAAAAATTAGATATTAGAACTATGAAACTTTAAAAAATAGAAATAAGCTTAAAAAAAAAGACTAAAACTTAAAATATTAAAAGATAAAATGAAAAATAAAAAGTCCACAAAGATCAGGCCACCCCAATTTTCTTAAACTCTAAGGACTTTGATAGAACAGATTAAACGCCTTCCTTTAAAATGAGTTATTAAATTATTAACCCATCAAGTTGGAAGAGAAAGGATTGCCTCATGCACATCCATTTATGTAGCTTTTTTTCTTTTTTTCTTTTATTTAAATTTTATAGGTATTAATTGATTTAATAATGATTATAAGCATAATAATAATCATGAAATAATAATTATAATCTTTTTTTTAAAATTTTTTTAAAAAAACATTGAATAATTAGAAAGTATTTTTCTATGCTTGGCTAGCGACCAAACCCATTTTCACATCAAGTAACAAACCTTTTGAGTTTGCCAAGGCCTCTGCTCCCCATGATAAGGCAATCGAGAGGTATGCTATCAACTGCTTCACATATCTTCTCACGAGGATCTCCCCAATATATCTTCATCAACACTTCGATCTGTGTCACACAAACAATTGGATCAACTTTGAACAATCATCGTCTTCAACGCCAAACAAATTGTATTTGTACCTTCTTCTGTGTAGCAGCAGTTTGCACAATATCCACGACTTCTGCTGCAGGTTTCACTCCATATTTCTTCATGATCGCCGGATCACATAACTCAGCCAGAGGTATCAAAGCTGCATTCACCCCAATAATCACAAACCCATAATAAAAAATATATATATTGCTTTCATAAACACCAAACACAGTGATCTTGGATCACAGTTATACAGCGCTACATCAATCAGCTCTCTTGCTACAAAAAATACAATTGTCAAACCGCTAAACTATTCGAAGCAAAGTTAAGAGTAGTCGAAATCAATTAGCCAAGTCGTGAAAATAGTCGAATCTATACTGCACAATCACGAAGGTGAAAATTTTCTCGGGAAACAAACAGGGGAATATATAAGAGAAGGAAAAGGAGGAGGGGATAGGATATAGTACGAGATCCCGTAGCTTCCCAGAGCAGAATCTCGCTGTGCTCGTAAGCTGTGTCTTGGCTGATGGTGAGAAGGACGAGGTGGTCCCCTTGTAGGACGAGGTTATCGAGGGTCCATTGGAGGGCTCTGATGCTGCAAGGAGAGAAATCAACGGCCACACCCACTCTCCGATGAGCTGCCATTTATGGGTTCTGCAACGAACAAAGTAAAGCTCAGCGTTCTGAAATGGGGTTCGATAATTGTAGATGTGAATGTGTTTGGGTCAGAGAAAGAAAGGTTGATGACGAATACCGCTACTTCGAAGGCTTAGAGGAAGGTTGAGAAATGTGGCAGTGTTTTGAGAGAGTCGGGGATATTTATCCTTCTCCCTCCGTTGGATGGATGTCCTCTCCTCTCTTCTTTTAGCATCAAATATTAAATTTATTTTCCTCAATCATAATTATAAAAATTAAATGCATAATATTTTTTCAATCGTAATCATTAACTAAATTCCCCATTGACAAAGAAAAAAAAATCCTCCTAGTGGCTCTATAATTGACAATTGAGCGGTGCACATGGAAGAGGAAGAGAGAATTCTATGCTTTTGTTGAATAATGATAGGAGGCATGGAAACGGATTTGGAGTGGCAGCAGCCAACTCTTCCCTTGTAGCAACAGTTTTAACTGTTGCTATAAGTGTTAATTGTGATTTATAGCAACGGTTTTAAACCGTTGCTGAAACTTGTGGCAACAGTTGGAAGAGTCACGAAGAGCAGCCACTCCGGATCCCATGGAAACAACCCAACCCAGCTTCCACAATTGAATAGTATGCACAAATTAGTGTCGACGAACTGTGTGCAAAATTGACCAACCTTCAAACCTCAAACTATTCACTTGCCTTTATTTTTTAATCCCTCTTTATTTTTTAATCTCGTGTGTGTGTGTGTGTTTGTATTATTGATACTTAAAAAATAGGTTAAAATTAAAAAAATACTTTTAAGTTAAAGAGGTATAATTTCAATTTTGAAATGATACTATACCTTCTTAAATTTTTAATTTTATGCAATATAATTATTTCGTTTACTTTTTTTATTAAGATCTTAACACTATTTATTTATAAAAAGTCAGCCGTTTGTTAATTAGTCGATAAATTATAAGTTATAATTTTCATAAAAATTAATCATTTTGAGCAATTAAATTTTATATTTACTTTTTTTAACAAACTAATTCAATAAAGATGTGTAATGAATTTTTAATATTTTAAGGCTAAATCATGTATACTTAAAAACTAAATAGCTTACTCATATCTTTCAATAATTAAATTGTTTATATAGTTTTAAAATATGTGTTTAAATTGTTTAGTTTTTAAATCTTAAAAATATATAATTTAATTCTTGAAAATACATATTTATATAATAGACTAAAATCAACTACACTTCAACAAATTTAATGCTTATTTCTAATGACATTATATGACATCATGCAATTACAATTTGTTATTTCTGTAATTTGTTAATTTTCTCATTTTGAATTTGATTGCATGATTGCATAATTAATGCGTGAATCAAAAAATTAAAGCAAAAGTATACTTCATGTTCCTAAGGTTTACACCGATTTTTATTTATGTCTCTGAAGTTTGTTTTTGGTCAAATATCTTACATGTTTAAGTTTTTGTCAGATATGTCCTTTTTTTCTAACATCGACAAATTAGTTATTGGAAAACATTGATTGGACTAACATGTGGCAAAAATAACCCACCACGTCACTTATGTATTCATAATCTAAAATTACAAAAATGCCCCTAATAATAATTTTAAAAAAAATTCTCTCTCTCTCTCTCTCTCTCTCTCTTTCTCTCTCTCTATTTACTTCTCCCGCAACTGCACTATTCTCTCCAAATTCTATCAAGTTGCTTCTTCTCCTGTACTGTATAGAGAGAGAGAGAGAGAGAGAGAGAGAGAGAGAGAGAGAATTTTTTAAAATTATTATTAGGGGTATTTTTGTAATTTTATATTATGAGTACACGTAGCAAGTGATGTGACAGAGAGATGAGTCTCCAAAGAGATTGTTTAGAGAGAGAAAGAGGGAGAGAAGTAGATTTTTCTTAAATTATTATTAGGAATATTTTTGTAATTTTATATTATGAGTACACGTAGCAAGTGATGTGGCAGATATTTTTACTACGTGATAGTTCAGTTAACATTTTTCGTTAATTAATTTGACGGTGTTAAAAAAAATATATCTGATAAAAACTAAAGCATATAAGCATATTTGATCAAAAATAAACTTCATGAGTATAAATGAAAATCAGTATATACATTAAGGACATAAAATATACTTCTATCAAAAGTTAAAATTTAACTTTTGTAATCTTTTGATTTGATTACATACTTAATTAACATGTGAATTAATATTAACTTTAATACGTGAATTAATATTAACTTGATTCTTATCAATCAATAGTTTTAATTTTATCCTATAACTTTTTGTTTAGACAAATTCAATCAAAACTTTAATACTTCTCCTTCATACCTCTCACTCTCTCTCTCTATTAAATGGTATGTAGAATATTATTTGATTTTTATTTATTTCAAAATATAAATATTACACACACTTTGTCTTTTTCTTTATCTCTCACTGCTCATCACACTAGCATTAATTATTATTCACTCTTTCCTAAGTTCTCACTTCATCCACATACACCATACAGATCATCTTTTCTTTCTTTCTCTCAATCATTTTTTTCTTACATGCAAGCTGCACGCCACTTTTTCTTGGACTGTCTCTCATTCTCTCTTACACACTCGGTGTACCTCTTACTATATATATAGATGGTAAATGATGGTTTATGAAGGTTTCAGATATCTGCTTCACCGCCATTTGCTTTCCTTTCTATAATGTTCTATACTTATCTAGATAATTCCATCAAAAGAGAGAGAAGTCGGTTACAAGACTTTCAACATTTCTCCTTAGCCTTCCCGACTTTCCTTTTCTTTCTTGATTTTTCTAGATTTTTTTTATGAGAGAGAGAAGTTGGTGATTATTACTTATCTCTCTCTATTATTATTGTATTAGCATATTTTGGATTCATCTTTCTTTGCCTTGTTGATCTACGCAACTGTGATGGTTGAGGAATTTCTTCTACAATTTCTTCTTTGGGTTGTTTTAGTTGACTTAGCCTTTCTACTTCTAAAGTTGTGTACACTCCAATCTTCCATAGACTTTTGTTTGTCGACTTAATCTCTTCACTATTATCGTTTTTCGTCCCTTCAAGTGTTGATTGTACTTTTTCATCCTCTGTTTCATTTAGTCTTTCTTGTAATTCTTCTTCAATCTCTCTTGAGTTAGGAAGTACAGTAGCTTGCGATGACCACCATGATGATGCCTCATAAAATACTACGTTACAAGACGTATAGCAACGTCCAGTAGTTGGAATGTAACATTTCCAATCTTTTCATTGATCATTATAACTCATGAATATGCATCAAACTGCCTTTTTATCAAACTTGCTTCAAAGATGATCAGGTGTGAAGACATAGCACACACAGCCAAATACTCAAAAATGACTAACAGTGGGTTTAACATTCCAAAGCTTTTCATATGGTGTCATAAAACGGAGCTTTGCTTGCTGTAATCTATTGATAACGTGAGTGGTGGTCTTCATACATTCAGCCCAGAACCGTGGTGGTACATTCTTTGCGTGTAACATGCTTCTGCATATTTCAACTAGATGTCGATTCTTCCTTTCTGCAACTCCATTTTGTTGCAGTGTTTCTGGGCAAGTTTACTATCGTCAAATCTTATTCTCCTGGAGATACTTATTAAATTTTTCATATGTATATTCTCCTCTATTGTCGGTACGTAAGCATAATATCTTCTGGCTAGTTTCACTTTCAACCTTTTCCTTGAAAATTAAACTTAGATAATACTTCAGACTTCTCTTTGATAAAATCTATCCATACATACCTTGAATAGTCGTCAATGAAGGTGATCATGTACCGGAATCCACTGATTGTGACATCTTCACTGGTCCAAAAACGTTGGAATGCACTAACTTTAATGGCTCTTTGCTTCTGAAATTGGATTCCTCGTACGGTAGTTGATGTGCCTTTCCATATTGACATCTAGCACAGATGGTGTCATCTTGAACTTCTAATTGAGGAAGCCCTCTGAGCATTGCCTTCTTCATCATCACTTTTAGCTTGTGATAGTTGACATGTCCCAGTCTTGTATGCCATAAATCAGTTGTCTCGTTCTTTCTTGTTTTGTCTACGTAAGCTATTTGGTCAGACATTACATAGACAGATTCAACACGTCTTCCTTCCATAATCGATGTGTCAGTAGGCTGTAGGCTTATGTATACTCTGACATCCTTCGGCCCGAACACCCGTAATTGCCATCAATCGTTAACTGTGATACTGATTGTAGATTTTTCTTCATTCCTGGTACATGATAAACGCTCTGCAGCTGTACCTTCTCAGAGCCATGGTAGGGGATCTCGATATTTTCCACTTGAGTTATTGGTAGTCTTGAGTTGTTTGCAATCACAACAACTCGACTGCCTTTATAGTTTGTCATCGTTGTCAACTTTTCTTTATCTCCAGTCATGTGATTGAAACATCCAGAGTCCACAATTCAATCTTCTTAATAATTAACAAAATTATCTCTGACTGTTATTAGCACCTTATCTTCTATTGGTTCTTCAAGGCATAGTGTTGCTATTGCTTCTTCTTTTGTGGTTGCAAATAATGTTTGACAATCTTATTCTTCATCATTGTAGTTCATAGTTGTAGTATTACCCTCTATGCAGGGTGCTTTGCAATCTCTAGAAAAACGACCTCTTTTTTAACAATTGTAGCATCTATCATCTCTTTAATGATATTGTGAGTCTGTGCTTCCTCCCCCTCGATATAAAGTTCTACCTCGACGACTTTTCTGCCAACCACTTTGATGCCATCTGCCATTTTTTCTATTTTCTTTAAAGCTGGACTCACCTTCCTGATCCTTCTTTTTGCTAAACAAGGCCTTTTCCTCATCTTTTAATGAGACTTTGGACATTTGTGAGTCTAATGCTTCTTGGTTGGCTAGAATGCTTGCCAACTTGGTCAGAGTTGGTTCCTTAGCCCAGTCTCTCGTAGCAGTAACAAAATTATTGTATTTTGGGTTTAACCTCGCAACAATAATCCTCCTCGAACGTCTGTAATAGCATTATCTGGATTTAGTTTTGAAATTTCAGATTTTATTTTTGAAAAATACTCACTTACCGACATGTCATTTTGTTTTATTGTAATTAACTCATTCTCCAACTTCTGCAACTTCGCATCATTTGTCTTTATAAAAAGTATTGCTAGCGCATCTCATGCCTCCTTTGGTGTCTTCGCGTCTTTAATATGACTTAAAAATTGAAATTCAACAGTGGTGGCGAGGACATATAGAGCTTTCTTGGCTTTCACATTCTACTTCTTTAATTCTGCAGGATTTGTTGGCTGTGTGGCCTCATCTCCATCAATGATATCCCAAAGATTTTGTCCTCTGAGATAAAGCTTAACTATAACATTCCATACTCTATAGTTGTTATTGTTTAATTTCTCTACTAAGCAGGTGTTAAATGTGAAGTCTGCCATACTGACCTTGGCAATGCCTGGTACTTTTGCCAAGTAATCTTGATCCTTGATCAAGAACCTTCACAGTCCCTAACTATGTTTCGGCAGAGTCTCCCTTATTGTGATCTCGAATCACGAACTCAAACAATCAACCATGTTCAATTGAATATTCGGTTGACATCCTAAACCAAATCGTTCTGATACCAATTGTAGAATATTATTTGATTTTTATTTATTTCAAAATATAAATATTACACACACTTTGATTTTTTCTGTATCTCTCACTGCTCATTACACTTGCATTAATTATTCTTCACTCTTTCCCAAGTTCTCACTTCACTGACATACACCGTACATATCACCTTTTCTTTCTTTCTCTCAATCACTCTTTCTTACATGCAGGCCTCACACCACTTTTTCTTGGACTGTTTCTCATTCACACTCTGTGTACCTCTTGCTATATATATAGATGATAAAGGTCGGTTTATGAAGGTTCCAAATATCTGCTTCATCGTCTTTTGCTTTCCTTTCTATAATGTTCTATACTCATCTAGATAATTCCATCAAAAGAGAGAGAAGTTAGTTACAAGACTTTCAACATTTCTCCTTAGCTTTCCCAACTTTTCTTTTCTTTCTTGATTTTTCTAGATTTTTTTTTTATGGGAGAAAGAAGTTAGTGATTATTTAACATGGTAGGTTTCCGAATTTCATCAGACCATTAAATGGTAGGTTTTCTAATCTACCATAATTAATTGTTTAGTGCAATTAAGGTCATCTATATCTATTCGATATATAATACAAAAGTAAATCTACTTCTAAGCATTTAATGAGACTTCCTTCATTTTTTTCCTCTACAATTGGTGTATGCATTTATCTTTCATTAGCTAGAAATAAATTTTAGACTTAATTATCATAATAATTATTCATTGCTATTTGTCACTTAAGGGAATATATAAAAAAATAAAAATAAAAGACAATAAAACTATTCCTGACATACTAAAGCAAATTCACCTCCAAGCATTTAATGAGACTTCCTTCCTTTCTTTCTCTATAATTGGTGAATGAATTTATTTGTAATTAGCTAGAAATAAATTTTAAACTTTGTTATAATTATAATTACTTAATTTTATTTGTCGTTTAAGGAAATATATAAAAAATAAAAGTAGAAGACAATAAAATTGTTCATATTACCAACAAAAAAAGTACACAATTACTAATGAGACCATTAAATAGTAGGTTTTCAAATCTACCATAATTAATTGTTTAGTACAATTTAAGTCATCTTTATATGTTCCATATATTATACTAAAGCAAATCTACCTCTAAGAATTTAACGAGGCTTCCTTCCATTCTTTATCTATAACTAGTGTTGTGACCCGTGCGATGCACGGATAATTTATAAATTTAAAAATTTTTGTAATTTATAAAATAATAATAATTGAATGACCTAAATTATTAATAAATGTTGATTCAGCTCGTATGCAAATTGTTCTCACAATGTACACATAATTCTGTTATACCTGGAAAAAAAAAACACACACACAGACATAAGAATAAAGTAATAAATACAAAAAAATAGAATAATCAAAATACAAAAAGAAAAGAAAAAAATAACAATAACAATATTATGTATCTTCAATCTCAATTTCTATACTCCTGCTCTTGATATCGTTCTTTGAGCTCTTTATGATATGATCAAATTTATTGACCGTCCTAATAACATCTAAAACGAAATAATATTATTCGTATAAAGTTGAAATCAATAACAAATAAAACATGATATACAAAACAACTAACCTACTAAATAATTTCTCGTCTGCAATATGAATCAAAATATCACTGAATGAACAAAACATGAAAATAGATTTTAGAATACTCAAATCATCTTCAGCTAGTCAGACATCAGTTGAAAATCAAAACTCAAGTATGAATGGATGCTTCGTTGCTCGATAATCACTGTTAGACTCAACTATACCAAACATTAATATCACATAAATATTTTCCTTGATTATTTGACGCTTGAACTTATTTACATATGATCTCTTCACACGACCATGTGTGCGATCACCCTTGGAAGCCAAAAAATAAACACAAGACTAAAAAATTAAATTAAATTTACCTAAGAACCAGACTAAAAATCTTTTCAGGCATATTAAACAATGAAATTGTCTACAACCTCACTACCCAAACTTTAATCCTCAAATCATTCCTTGATGTATTAACATTAGCAACGTCGCTAAATTTAGCCATATGCAAAGCACTAACGAAATGAAAACTAATTGTGTAAGAAAAATATTCAATACAAACATGAGAGGAATACAAGACAGTTAGAATGACTTTTTATTTATATAACGTGAATTTTGAAATAGTAAATTGAATATATTCAATGCTAATGATGTAATTATTAATTATTACTTTATTAATAAAATTTACGATAAAATTTATAACAATTCACAATTTTAAAAGGGATGTTTTGAATTAATTTTCATTCAAATTTTTCAAATTCATTTGAATGCAATATATATAATTAATCACACCAATTTACATTTAATATTTTGTAATTATTAAATTATATTAAATTATTAATAAAATTTATGATAATTCACAATTTTAAAAAGAATGGTTTGAATTCATTTGAATGCAAATTTTTTGAATTCATTTGAATGCAATTATAGAATCAATCACACCAATTTACATTTAATATTTTATAATTATTAAATTATTAAATTATTAATAAAATTTATGATGATTCACACTTTTAAAAGAGATTATTTGAATTCATTTGAATGTAAATTTTTTAAATTTATTTGAATGCAATTATAAAATAAATCACACCAATCTGTATTTAATATATAGCATTTATTTAATTATTTAATTATTAATTCAATTTACAGCAATTCACAGTTTTAAAAAGTGATGATTTGAATTCATTTTAATGTAAATTTTTCAAATTCATTTGAATGCATTTTATATTCAATCACACCAATTTACATTTAATATATTGTAATCTTCATAGAAGTTAAAGGAGAGCCCTACAATACATCTCAAAAAGGTTGCTTAGAATAAATTTAATATGGTGTCATTAATAGGAATGAATTTATTCATTTAATTTTTATTTTAATTTATTAATTTTATTATATGTTATTAAATGACATCCATATAATTAATACTTTAGAGTGGAATTGTTTTAGTCTATTATACAGATATAGATTGTTGTATGCATTTATCTCTCATTAGCTAGAAAATTATTTTAGACTTAATTATAATTATAATTATTTATTTCTATTTGTTGTTTAAGGGATTAAACAAAAAATAAAAATAAAAGACAATAAAATTATTCCTATTATACTATAGCAAATCCACCTTTAAGCATTTACTTAGAAATATTTAAAAATCAATATGTCTTTGTAATGATAATAAATTAGTTGTATCTCGACTTAGTAAGCATATCATTGAAACAATTTGTAAAAAATATTAGAAAAAAAGTCATAATTTTTAAAATGATAATTACTCCATTAAATTCAAGATTACCTTTTCAAATTAAAAGATACTAATTTTCAATAACATTATGCTTTAGAGTGACAATCAACAAAAATAAAAATACTTTCAACAGTTGACTTGTATCTGGCAAGCTCATTCTTTATACATGAACAACTACATGTGACAGTTTCAAGAGTGAAGAGGAAAAATAATTTAAAAATTTTAATTCTTAATAAAGATGGTAATCTTACTACAATAACACCAAATGTAATATATAAAGAAATTTTTAATAATTTGTGCTAAATTAAGTAAATATATAAATTTAAATATGTGTTATGCCTATATATTGATGAAATGTCTGGACATTACAGAGTAATTAAACTAGTTTCAAATATTTAATTCCCCAACTTAAACGCATAGTGAAGCCTTTAAAGATTAACACTTGCCGCTCAACACATGTTTATAAAGACTGCAGTTAAAAATTTAGAATTAAATATTTCTAAACTAAAAGTTGAGGATTTTGTTTTTTCTTCGAGAGCAAATTGGATTTTTGAAGTTCACAAAGATGGATCATATCCACATTTGTCCTTTTTTCCCTCTTGCATATTTATTGGGTTATGAATAAGGTTTTGAACATCAAACTAATCATTTAATAGGTAAACATATTAATTTAGGACTCAATAATTAAATTACAATTGAATTTTGATAGAATTTGTAATATTTAAAATATATTATAATAATAAAAATAAAATTAAAATATATAATATAAAAGTATAAAAAAATAATATATATATATATATATATATATATATATATATATATATATATATATATTCTCTTCTCTCTCTCCCCCTCTTTTCAATCATGTCATATTAAATAGTAGCACTCCCTGTCTAATAAAGCTAGTCACATGCTACTAGGCAATGTTTACCAAACCGGACCGGTCCGACCGGGAACCGGAGGGGTCACCGGTCCGGTTTGGCCATTGAACCGGTCAGTGGTTCGGTCGGTAACCGGCTGAACCGGCCGGAACCGGCCGGTTTGAAGGTTGAACCGGTTCAAGTTTTTTTTTTTCTGGTCAAAAAAAAAAATTTTTTCTGGTCAAAAAAAAATTTTTTTTTAAATGGAGGGGGAAAAATGTAGAGGGAAAGTGAACAAAAAAAACACATGATAACCCTAGTTAATTTTGCAATTGCCAAATATGCCTCCACTTACATAAGCAAATAAAAAAGAAAATCAAAGGAGAGAAAACAAAAAGAAAAACAAAAACTAGCCGAGTCCACTTTATCACACGCACATGGGGGTAGATTGGACAATTTGTACTACATTGGCCTGAAATTGTGAGCGCATGAACCCACCACTTCCCTTAGCCTCTTATAAGCCCATTAACATATATTAGTATATGAAACTTTTTTCCTTTCTTGTTCTAAGCAATGTGAGACTTACTCACTCTTTTACAAGGCTATTTTACTTAGTTTGAAATTGTGAATATTATGAGTTGTGATGAATTATCAATTTATGGATTAATTTTCTTATTTCTCTCACTTATTGTTATGAATTATCAATTATATTAAGTATTTTAATATTTTAAATTTTATATATTTTTAATATTTTAAATTATATATATTTTTAATATTTTTTAATTATCACCGGTTCGACCACGGTTCGACCACGGTCCGACCATTGAACCTTGAACCAGTGACTCCACCGGTTCAATGACCGGTCCGGTTTTGAAAACATTGCTACTAGGAGACGTCATGCTTCTCTCTTTCTTTCCTTATTATACCATTTCTCATTTACAAGTGATTGATAATTGCAGGTTGACAGCAAGCTTAGAGTGTCACGGATCCGGATTATCTGATTTGAATTTTGGCTGCTTAGTTTTTAACAACGATTTTTATTGTTGCTAAAAACTTTCAGCAACAATTTTGCGGGATCCACTTTTGATCGAAATAATTTTACCAATTCCAACAAATTTTACTTTTTTTTTTACTTGCTCGAATTGGATCCTTTAGATTTCTATATCAAAAATATACTTACGAAGTTGTTCTAACTTATTAATTTTCACTAACCCTAGAAACTTGCCCCTGAGAAATGAATCAACTCGAGCTCCATCATGTACTATGTCAAGGAAACACTTCCACAGCCGCAACCTCCAGCTAGCATTCATACCTCCACATGCACCTACCTCTGTTTTTCAACATCCACCTACCTTCCAGATCCAGAAGTCCACATTGTGTGCACCTTCCAAGCTTCAATCTTCAACCTCTGCCAGCTACGTCCATGTGCCATTGTTCCCCTAGAATTAGTATAAATAGGTTAAGGCTTCATTGTAATAGACATCAGAATCAGATTAAGCTTTGCTTTTTGAAACTTTGAAGTTTCATTTCTTCTTCTGCTCTGCCCCCCCTTTTCCCTGAGCCATATTTGGTATCAGAGCAAGGTTCCAGAGAGAGGGAACGCCTGAAAAGCTGCCAGAGATTCACTGTCGAAGTTTTCCGGCGACGATCGAAATCGGCCACCTTCGAAAGTCCCATCTCCGGTACTCTTTCAGGAAAACGGACGTCGGAATCGTGATCGGAAGGTTCCAAAACCTTGGACTGGAGAAGATCAACGCCGCCTGACCTTCCACGCGCCGTCACGCGCCATAATCGGAAGACCACGCGCCGGCCATCTGCTCCCACGCGCTACACGCGCCTGCCAGAGGTTGAAGACGACCACGTCAGCACGCCACGTCATCAGCCACATCATCCACCCGGTCAATCAGAGGTTGCCACGTGTCACAACTGCCACGTGTCCTGCTCATCCTGATTGACACGTCATCGAGCCACGTCATCATCCACGTCATCAGTCCTTGCAATCAAAGATTGCCACGTGTCAGACTGCTGCCACATCATCATAGAGGTAGCCAATTACCGATCGCCACGTGTCAAGTGGTTGCCACGTCACCCCAATTTTCCAGATTCTCATATTGACCCCGAAAGTTTTGTAAAATGTTATTTTGACCCCAAAACTTTCTAAAATCCCACTTTGGCCCCATATCTTTCTGAAATTACAAATTTGCCCCAGATATTTCTGGAATTCCACTTTGGCCCCAGATATTTTCGAAATTTCACTTTGTGCCCCAGAACTTTCTGATATTACAATTTAACCCTCACAACTTTCTGAAATTTTATTTTTTTGCCCACAATTATTTTCGAAATTACAGTTTGACCCACTTTTCATAAATTACCTTTTGGGCCCCTTAAGTTTTTTTTAGAAATTACAGATTCACCCCAATTCTTTCCAAATCATAGATTGGCCCCAATATTTTCCAAAAATTACAGATCAACCTGACATTTTTTTTTTAAAAAAAAGTTTATTTTAGCCCCTAAATCTTCTAAAAAAAGAAATTTCACTCCAATCCCACAATTTTTCTTAATTTTCTTATCCATCCCCAATTTTCTACAACCAAACTTCAAACTTTTCTCCTTCCCTAGCCAACAGAAATGCCTCCAAGAAGCAGGCGTGCACAAGAAATTGAATTGAACGAGATGAGAAATCAACTTCAACAGTTGCAAGAAACAGTGTATGCCCAGCAAACATGGCTTGAGACCCAGAAAGATCGTCGATGCAAAAATTCAAATAACAGCAGTTCATCAACAACTTACAATCGCTACTCCGACAATGTTAGAATGAAAATTCCTGAATTCGATGGGAATAACCAACCTGAAGAATTCAAAGACTGGATTAAAAAGGTTGAACGGATTTTTGAGTATAAGGAGGTCCCCGAAGATCAAAAGGTGAAAATTGTTGCCACTAAACTCAAGAAGTACGCTTCTTTTTGGTGGGAAAATCTTAAGAGAAAGCGCGAACACGAAGGGAAGCGCAAGATTCGAACTTGGAAGAAAATGCGACGCAAGTTAACCCGTAAATTCTTGCCTGAACAAACAGGGTTTATAGGAGTGTCACTTATTTCTATCCCTACTTCGTCACAAATTCCTGAAAAGGAAGAGGAATCTATACCAATAGGGTCAGTGCATGATAGTGATGTCATACCAGATGACGATGATGACATATTAACAGAGCCAGTATATGACAGCGATATCATGCCAGAAGAGCCAGTATATGACGATGATATCATGCCAGAGGAGTCACTGTATGATAGAGAAGTCAAGTTGACAGAATCAGCGTATGACAGTGATGTCATGATAGCAGAACAAGCATATAACGGTGATTTCTTGCCAACAGCGCCAATATATGCTAGTGATGTCACTCCAGCAGAGCCAATATATGATAGTGAAGTCACATTGACAGACCATGATGAGACACTGGTAATTCATCAAAGCCTACATATAACGCCAGCAAAAGACGAGTCTTGGTTAAGTCACAACATCTTCTATCCTATTGAAGATAAAATTTGTGATATCAACATTGGCAACAAAAGTTATGACAATATTGTGACCAACTACATGGTGGAAAAGTTGGAGGTATTATCTGTTAATCATTCGTATCCTTACAAATTTCATCAAAAAGAAGTTTGTTGTGATATTGTGCCTACGGATGATTGTCATCTTCTTTTGAGAAGACATTGGCAATTTGATCGTTGTGTCCAAGACGACGGCCATATAAGCATATACTCTATTAAAAAAATGGAGTAAACGAGATGTTAGTGCCAATGCCACCTAATGAATGCAATAAGAACAAACTAGAAAGATACGATTTCACTTTTTTACCGGTCTTTCTAGTTGTAATTCCAGAAGACAATCCACCAGGAGTGCCACCTAAGAGAGACAACGACATCCAGCAAGACTTGAGAGCAAGACTCGAGGGCGAGTCTCGTCCAACCCAGGGAGAATGTCAAGGAAACACTTCCACAGCCGCAACCTCCAGCTAGCATTCATACCTCCATATGCACCTACCTCTGTTTTTCAACATCCACCTACCTTCCAGATCCAGAAGTCCACATTGTCTGCACCTTCCAAGCTTCAATCTTCAACCTCTGCCAGCTACGTCCATGTGCCATTGTTCCCCTAGAATTAGTATAAATAGGTTAAGGCTTCATTGTAATAGACATCAGAATCAGATTAAGCTTTGCTTTTTGAAACTTTGAAGTTTCATTTCTTCTTCTGCTCTGCCCCCCTTTTCCCTGAGCCATACTGTCACATCCCAAAAATTGAGCATGTGAAAAGATACT
Organism: Biancaea sappan; assembly: GCA_037074585.1. Lineage (NCBI taxonomy): Eukaryota > Viridiplantae > Streptophyta > Magnoliopsida > Fabales > Fabaceae > Biancaea > Biancaea sappan. Next base: position 18,220,602 of record CM073497.1, on the reverse strand, counting down.
ACTCATTTGATATAATTCTCAAACATACGTTATATGCATATATTCTGTAAGGTTTTACATTCAACCTTAATCATTCATTCCACACTACAGAATTATATTCATCTGATAAGCAAATATAGACATACATAGTCTGATATTTCTATCTCATCGCAAGCCTAGGAGACCTATAGTAAGTACAGAGCGTTCCTAGTGTCCACATTAATAAGTACTGGTATCCCACCAGACAGAAATAGAGAATAATCCCAAGGGGCTTTTAATCTTCAAACGGATACTCTTGTTCTTTATTTTCTGTATCTGAAAAAAAATAATCATAGGGAGTGTGAGTTTATTTAAAAACTCAGTAAGTAAATAAATGTACTATATAAAATATCAAAAGTACAAATACCACATTTACTCATATAATTAATTGTCTTATACATCGAGTAGTATGGGACTCTAACCCTTTCAAACTCATGAATAAGATTTCTTAGATATACAACGAGTAGTATGGGACTCTAACCCTTTCAAACTCGTGAATAAGATCTCATCGGTATACACCGAGTAGTATGGGACTCTAACCCTTTCAACTCGTGTATAAACTTTCTTAGATATACACCGAGTAGTATGGGACTTTAACCCTTTCAACTCGTGTATGGGTTTCATAGATATGCACTGAGTAGTATGGGACTTTAACCTTTTCAAACTCGTGTATTAGATCCCGTAGATCTCTACTCATTGACAAGATAGTGAGAATTTATCACATAGCACAATTGTCATGAAATAAAATAATTTCTACATACTCTTATTTCTACCGATCATCATATACTCCCATATGAAAATTGATTGCTCATTACCCAAATAATATTGTAAATGGGACTTATATTGTACTTTGACTAGTAATATCAAATTAACTGAGCAAGGTTATTCACTCACCTTGATTTTTGTCCAAGTTTACCTTGTTCCACACTAGAATTTGTGTAGGAAAATTTCCTAGTAAAATATATTACAAGGAATCATAAGAAAGGAAACAAAATCACCAAAATATGTAAAATTTTCTGACTGCTACAGTAACGGGTTGCTACAGTACGGTTTGCTACAGTAACGGTTCGCTACAGTGTCGGTTCGCTACAGTAACGGTTCGCTACAGTAATGTTGACTGCTACAGTACCGTTGACTGCCGACACTACAGTACTGCTACAGTAACCCGAAGAAAATTTTTCAGATTTTGTTTCGAAATTTCTGGTCGCTACAGTAACTCGGTTTTGCAGAAGTTTTTGCAGAAATTTCTCACAAATTCATCCTTTCCTTTCTTGTTTCAAAACCAGAATTTCAACTCTTTTAACCGATTATAACTCAAATATAACTTCTAAAACAACTGAGATTCATGAATTATCATCAAAATCTTCAAAACAAAACCTCCTCTGATCTTCTACATAAACTGAAATTTAAGGAAAATAATCGGATTAAAGCTTACCTTTGATCCTTACAAAGCTTTTGAACCGAACAAATAGTCGAACTTCTGAAGATCAAGGAAAGGATTTGAGAAGAAAATGAAGAACTGAGAGAGAAATCTTTTCTGCTTCCTTCGGCTGAGTGAAAAAGTGAGGGTTACTATTGAAACTTTATATTAAATATTTCTAATGGGTTATTCAATAACCCATGGGTATCCATAACCCAACATCCAAACCCATCCAGTCAATTTACAATAAATGGATTAATTGACCATTCTGAAACCACTTTTCCATGAATTTCACCATTCTTAGAATATATCCCTCATTGTGCAAATATTTAGTCCAGTCATTTAACTCAATTTTCATAAATAATATTCAAAGAGAACAATTAAATATGAAAATTAAAAATGACCAAAATCAATAACTAAAGTAACGTTGTAGAATTCTAAAATACTCTTAAGCGAATTATATTCTGAAATTAACGGGTATTACATTCTACCCCCCTTAAAAGAATTCGGTCCTCCGAATTAAAATCTTACCTCAAGTTTCAAATAAATGTGGATAGTTTTTCCACATCTCATCTTCTGCTTCCCACGTAGCTTCCTCGCGAGAATGATTTCTCCAAAGAACCTTGACAGTAGGAATTTCTTTGGTACGCAATTTCTTGACTTTTCTATCAAGGATAGCTACTGGTACCTCTTCGTAGGTGAGAGTTTCATCAAAATGAACTTCTTGGGGTTGAATGACATGAGAAGGATCAGGAAGATACTTCCGTAGCATGGACACATGAAATATTGGATGAACTCCCTCTAGGTTGGAAGGTAGGTCTAGGCGATATGCCACATTACCCACTCTGTCTACAACCTCATATGGGCCAACATACCTCGGACTAAGCTTTCCTTTCTTCCCGAATCTCATTACTCCTTTCATAGGTGAGATTCGTAAGAAAACCATATCACCTATTGCAAATTCAAGGTCACGTCGTCGGTTGTCCGCATAAGACTTCTGTCTACTCTGAGCAGTTAACAACTTCTCTCTGATCAGTTTAACTTTATTTATATCTTCCTGTATCATCTCAGGTCCAAATATTTTGGTTTCACCAAGTTCAAACCAACCTATAGGAGATCGACACCGTCTCCCATACAAAGCCTCAAAAGGTGCCATCTGAATACTGGCTTGGTAACTGTTATTATAAGCAAATTCAATAAGAGACAAATGATCTTCCCAACTTCCACTGAAATCCATCACACAAGCTCTTAGCATATCCTCTAAAGTCTGAATTGTCCTTTCGGACTGTCCATCAGTCTGAGGATGGAATGCTGTGCTAAGATTCACTTTGGTACCCAAAGCCTCTTGAAAGACTTTCCAGAACCGAGAAGTAAACTGAGGTCCTCGGTCTGATATAATGGATATTGGTACACCATGAAGTTTCACTATTTCTTTAACATAAATTCGAGCAAGTTTTGCTACACTGAAAGTGGTATGAACAGGAAGAAAATGTGCTGACTTAGTAAGTCGATCCACTATGACCCATATTGAATCATTTCCTTTTGTTGACCGAGGTAAACCTACTACAAAATCCATAGTGATCCTTTCCCACTTCCATTCGGGAATATCTAGTTTTTGCATCAATCCAGGTGGTCGTCGATGTTCAGCTTTAACTTGCTGACAAGTCAAACATCGAGCTACAAAGTCAGTCACGTCTCGCTTCATGCCCTCCCACCAGTAAACTTGTTTCAAGTCCTGATACATTTTCACAGCACCAGGATGTACAACGTAGGGTGAACCATGAGCTTCCATTAAGATTTCATGTTTCAAAGATTCAATGTTGGGGACACAGAGTCTCCCATTAAACCATAAGATTCCTTCTTCATCTACCAAGAAACTTGGTGCTAGACCTTGCCTTGCCTTATCTCTTATTTTGACCATATCAATGTCATTTTCTAAAGTTGCTTTTACTTTTTCAACAAGGGATGATCTAACTGTTAAATGAGCCAGAAATGTACCTGACTCAGTGATCTCGAAGAATACTCCATCAGCTTCCAATTCTTGTAGTTCATGTATTAGAGACCTCCTTATAGTGGCAATGTGAGCTAAACTTCCCATAGACTTTCGACTTAGAGCATCAGCCACTACATTTGCTTTACCTGGATGGTAAAGGATGGTACAATCATAATCTTTCAGAAGTTCCATCCACCTTCGTTGCCTTAGATTGAGATCTCTCTGCTCAAAAATGTACTTAAGGCTTTTGTGATCTGTAAAAATTTTACAAGTTTCCTCATACAAGTAATGTCTCCATATCTTTAGGGCAAACACTACAGCTGCCATTTCCAAATCATGAGTGGGGTAATTCAATTCATGCTTTTTAAGCTGACGTGAGCCATAAACTATGACTTTACCATGTTGCATCAACACACATCCTAAGCCTATCTTTGAGGCATCACAGAATACAGAGTAACCCCCTGGTCCTGATGGTAGGATTAAGACTGGTGCAGAAGTTAAACACTCTTTCAATTGGGTGAAACTTTGCTCACATGAATCATCCCAAATGTATTTAACATTCTTTCAGGTTAACTTATTTAATGGGAGAGCCGTCTTAGAGAAATCTTTGACAAAGCGACGGTAATACCCTGCTAAGCCAAGAAAACTACGTACTTCAGACATAGTTGTTGGTCTAGGCCACTGTTTAACTGCTTCAATTTTACTTGGATCTACATGAATACCTTCTTGGGAAATAACATGTCCCAAAAATATTACATGACTCATCCAGAATTCACATTTTGAGAGCTTTGCGTACAATTGATGCTCTCTCAAAGTCTGAAGCACTATTCTCAAATGTTCAGTATGTTCTTCATGACTCTTTGAATACACCAAAATATCATCAATAAATACAATTACAAACTTATCAAGGAAGGATTTAAACACTCTGTTCATTAAATTCATAAATGCTGCTGGTGCATTTGTCAACCCAAAAGACATCACAAGAAACTCATAATGTCCATACCGTGTACGAAAAGCAGTCTTAGGTATATCATCATTCTTAATTCGTAACTGATGATATCCAGACCTTAGATCAATCTTTGAGAAGTATTTTGCTCCTTGAAGCTGATCAAACAAATCATCTATCCTTGGTAAAGGATACTTATTCTTCACTGTGACTTTATTCAGCTGACGATAATCTATACATAGTCTCATAGAACCATCTTTCTTTTTCACAAAAAGAACAGGAGCACCCCAAGGTGAAAAACTTGGGTGAATGAACCCTTTGTTTAACAAATCTTCCAATTGTTCTTTAAGTTCTTTTAGCTCAACAGGAGCCATACAATAAGGTGGAATAGAAATTGGTCTTGTGTCTGGGACCAAATCAATACTGAACTCAATATCTCTTTCTGGCAGTAATCCAGGTAAATCTTCTGGGAACACATCTGGGAATTCATTAACCACATGAATGTCTTCTAACTTCTGTTCTTTCTTTTCTAAATCTTTGATAAAAGCTAGAAATTCCTGACATCCCTTTCGCAACATACGCTGGGCACTTAACATAGATATCATGTTGCAAGGTACATCACTTCGATCTCCTTGAAACACAAAATTACTCCTCCCCGGTATATTAAAGGAAATAACTTTGTCACGACAATTTATAGTAGCATGACAAGAAGATAGCCAGTCCATCCCTAGAATCACATCAAAATCTAACATATTGAGAACCATAAGATCTATCTCAGTTTCCATGCCTCCAACGATTATTTTACAAGAACGATAACATGTTTTAACCATCAAAGTCTCTCTCATCGGTGTGGAAACCAAGAATGGTTCTTTAAGAATAATCGAATCAAATGCAAATCTCTTGGCAAATAGGGGCGACACATATGAGTGAGTAGAACCGGGGTCAAACAAAATACGTGCAGCAAAAGTATTAACAGATAATATACCTGTAACTACAGCATTAGATGTTTGAGCATCCTGTCGGGTTAGAGCATATACTCTTGCATTTCCTCTGCCAGCAGCTTTTTTTTTTCCACGGTCACCTTGGCCTCTTCCAGAACCTCTTCCCATACTACCCCCTATTGAAGGGGTTGGTGTTTGAGTAATAGATTGTGGTCGAGGTGGCAAAGTAGACCCTTGACCTGGTCTTGTCATGAGCTGAGGGCACTCCCTTATAAAATGTCCTTTTTGTCCACAGTGAAAACAGCCTGTACCAACAGTGTTTAACCTGCATTCTCCGAAGTGAAACTTTCCACATTCAGGACATTGGGGTTTTTCCCTTCTACCTTGAGTACCTCCTCTACTAGAAGAGCTAAAACCACCCCTGTTCTCTGAACGAGGCTTAGCCACACTGGCTGTAGAATAAGTTGACTTAGTAGGAGTGGCTGGAGCATTTTGTGACGCAGTAAAGGGTTTCAAAGTTCCTGAGTCTTCCCCTTGATCAAAAGATCTTCTATATCTAGCTTTCTTCTTTTGACGATATTCTTCTTTATTCTTTGACCTCTTTTCCATTCTTCGGGCCACATCAACAGCCTCTGAGTACGAAGAGTAATCGTTCATATTAGAACCCACTTGATCATATAAGGCATCACGAAGCCCTTCTACAAACTTTTCTATTTTCTTCCTTTCAGAAGGAATGATTTCAGGGGCATATTCAGATAATTTAACAAACTGAGCTGAATATTCATCAACAGTCATGGTTCCCTGCCGTAGATACAGAAAATCTCTGGCCCTGGATGATCGTTCACTTGCCGGAAGAAATTCATCCATAACCAATCTGTAAAATTCTGTCCACATAACTGGCGGTGCGCCTTGAATTCTAGCTTTCTTCCAGTTCCTCCACCATTTACCAGCCCTACCTTTTAACTGAAAGGAAGTGAATTCTACCTTTTGAGTAGGAGAACACCCTATAGCATCACAGATTGCTTCACAATCTTCAAGGAAACATTATGGGTCCTCTTTGGGATCTTCCCCTGAAAAACTAGGAGGCCTCATTTTCTGGAATTCAGACATTCTTACCTCTCTTACATTAACTCCTCCCGCTAACGGAACTGGTGGTACATTTTCAGCTTCAACAATAGGAGGATCCACTGGCAGATTAGCTTGTGCAGCTCGACCTCTCATTTCAGCCTCAAATCGGTCAAATCGCTCATTCATCAAATGAATCACATGTGCAATAGTTGCATTACCGACGTGAGCATCAGGTTCGACTCTTCTTGCTTGCTCACTAGTTGCGCCCTCAGTACTTTGAGCATGTAAACTATCACCACGGTTAGAATCATCTTGCACATGTACTGGTGGATTTATGGCCCTCCTTGGACCCATATGCTCATTATTATTAGAAGATCCTTCTGACATTGATCTGTCACAGATCTACACACATAACAAACAATTTTCAGACATAAACAAAATATCACTTACTAGCCCCACTGAGAAGTTATCTATAAAATGACATTATACTCTACAAGGTCTTTTATGGAACCTAATCCTATGGTCATGCCGCGGCTCACGACAATAGGGAAGGGCCCACAAAGATCACTTTGCTCTGTACTCTATAGGGGACCTATAAAACCTTTCCTCTGATACCAAATTTGTCACATCCCAAAAATTGAGCATGTGAAAAGATACTACTCATTTGATATAATTCTCAAACATACGTTATATGCATATATTCTGTAAGGTTTTACATTCAACCTTAATCATTCATTCCACACTACAGAATTATATTCATCTGATAAGCAAATATAGACATACATAGTCTGATATTTCTATCTCATCGCAAGCCTAGGAGACCTATAGTAAGTACAGAGCGTTCCTAGTGTCCACATTAATAAGTACTGGTATCCCACCAGACAGAAATAGAGAATAATCCCAAGGGGCTTTTAATCTTCAAACGGATACTCTTGTTCTTTATTTTCTGTATCTGAAAAAAAATAATCATAGGGAGTGTGAGTTTATTTAAAAACTCAGTAAGTAAATAAATGTACTATATAAAATATCAAAAGTACAAATACCACATTTACTCATATAATTAATTGTCTTATACATCGAGTAGTATGGGACTCTAACCCTTTCAAACTCATGAATAAGATTTCTTAGATATACAACGAGTAGTATGGGACTCTAACCCTTTCAAACTCGTGAATAAGATCTCATCGGTATACACCGAGTAGTATGGGACTCTAACCCTTTCAACTCGTGTATAAACTTTCTTAGATATACACCGAGTAGTATGGGACTTTAACCCTTTCAACTCGTGTATGGGTTTCATAGATATGCACTGAGTAGTATGGGACTTTAACCTTTTCAAACTCGTGTATTAGATCCCGTAGATCTCTACTCATTGACAAGATAGTGAGAATTTATCACATAGCACAATTGTCATGAAATAAAATAATTTCTACATACTCTTATTTCTACCGATCATCATATACTCCCATATGAAAATTGATTGCTCATTACCCAAATAATATTGTAAATGGGACTTATATTGTACTTTGACTAGTAATATCAAATTAACTGAGCAAGGTTATTCACTCACCTTGATTTTTGTCCAAGTTTACCTTGTTCCACACTAGAATTTGTGTAGGAAAATTTCCTAGTAAAATATATTACAAGGAATCATAAGAAAGGAAACAAAATCACCAAAATATGTAAAATTTTCTGACTGCTACAGTAACGGGTTGCTACAGTACGGTTTGCTACAGTAACGGTTCGCTACAGTGTCGGTTCGCTACAGTAACGGTTCGCTACAGTAATGTTGACTGCTACAGTACCGTTGACTGCCGACACTACAGTACTGCTACAGTAACCCGAAGAAAATTTTTCAGATTTTGTTTCGAAATTTCTGGTCGCTACAGTAACTCGGTTTTGCAGAAGTTTTTGCAGAAATTTCTCACAAATTCATCCTTTCCTTTCTTGTTTCAAAACCAGAATTTCAACTCTTTTAACCGATTATAACTCAAATATAACTTCTAAAACAACTGAGATTCATGAATTATCATCAAAATCTTCAAAACAAAACCTCCTCTGATCTTCTACATAAACTGAAATTTAAGGAAAATAATCGGATTAAAGCTTACCTTTGATCCTTACAAAGCTTTTGAACCGAACAAATAGTCGAACTTCTGAAGATCAAGGAAAGGATTTGAGAAGAAAATGAAGAACTGAGAGAGAAATCTTTTCTGCTTCCTTCGGCTGAGTGAAAAAGTGAGGGTTACTATTGAAACTTTATATTAAATATTTCTAATGGGTTATTCAATAACCCATGGGTATCCATAACCCAACATCCAAACCCATCCAGTCAATTTACAATAAATGGATTAATTGACCATTCTGAAACCACTTTTCCATGAATTTCACCATTCTTAGAATATATCCCTCATTGTGCAAATATTTAGTCCAGTCATTTAACTCAATTTTCATAAATAATATTCAAAGAGAACAATTAAATATGAAAATTAAAAATGACCAAAATCAATAACTAAAGTAACGTTGTAGAATTCTAAAATACTCTTAAGCGAATTATATTCTGAAATTAACGGGTATTACACATACTATTTCTATCATCAACCTCTCTCCCCTCCCCAAAAAAATTCGAGTGGAACAGAACAAACGATGTCGAGCCAAGAGCACCCTCATTTCTATATAATAGAAAAATGGTGGATGTAAGAATCCACAACTAATCTAATCATGTCTTTCAAGTCGCACGTTGCTTTTTACCACATCGTTTCAAACGAAGTTTTACCATAACATTCCTCTAGTTTGGAACCAGTATGTAATTGATTCAATTATGAAATCATGAGCTAAAGGTTTTTAGCAACGGTAAAAATCGTTGCTAAAAACTGAGCAAGCCTCTGCTTGATTTTTCTCCAAACAGAGGATCCGTGCACGAGTGGCACATAGTAGTTGTCTGTAGATTCCAACTATGTGAGATAAAAATTTGAACATTTTAAAATCTTTCCCACTTTCAACAAATGGTGGAACTGCAATTTTAAAATTCTTTTTCACCTATGCGCATCATCATGTTGATACAAAGATGGGGTTGGAGGAGACAAAGTTGAAATCAACCAAATTAGTTATTCGGTCAATTTTGATCGATTCTATTAATTTTATACTAATTTGACTAGTTTGTCACTAATTTAATTCTTCGTCAGTGTTGAGAGATCGGAGGATTGATCAATTCGATAATTTTTTTTGTTAAACTAGTCGATCTAATCATTTTTTTTAACATTATTTATGAATATACCATAAATTTTCAAATTTTATATTACATCAAAATATATTCAATTTTATATTTAAACGAATGAATCAAGTTAGTGGATCCAACTGCAGGATTGGACACTAAAAATTGTACAAAGTACAGACACAATTTTAGATCAAAATTCTAGTTTGATTGTGTTTTCGGGAAACATATGTGCATACAATAATGATTTTTCAAATTAACACACCCAGTCAGTGACTACCATCATAGACCGGAAACATGACCCGAAAATTTTCAAACTTTCTATCATCACTAATCAACATTCTTATTCATCTCAAACCCCCAATAGTTACCACCCTGTTTTCATTCAAAGGAGTAAAACGGGAAGTTTTTACTCTTTTTTTCAAACAAGATAAAGAAAGTTAACTATGAAACTCGTGGGAAAAAAGGGCTTTTTTTTTGTTTTTGGGGGGGGGGGGGGAATAGCACCAAAAAAAAAAGTAAAATTCAATAGAATGATCACTAGAAGCACCCACTTGCAGTGGTAAAAAGGAGTCCGAAATAAGAAAAGTCAAGTAGAAGTGGTAACTGTAACACAAGTGCATTGCAATGCCTTCCTCCATGATCTCCTTTTTGCTTTATACTCATTTACTTGTTCAACAATCCCTGCGTAAAAGAATCGCTTCGCATCCACACCAACGCAAAGCCTGCCAAACATTTCACACATCTCCTCCGTCTTGCGCTTCTCATCATCACTCACTAGAATCCTCAGATGCCTGAACAATTTCACATCTTTCTCACAGTGCACAAATGCTTTCATTAGCAAGGCATAAGAAGTGAAGTGCCGAACATCATACTCAAGCTGATGCTCTAGTGCTATGAGGTTAGCAAACAGAACTTCAGTGAACTGGTGTGTCACAAGTGAGGGAATCTCAAAAACCCCATCACAAAAGCTTATATCTAACAAGCTCTTTGCTGAAAACATCATGAACGTGATTCCATGTTTCTTAAGCCCCGTTGCACACTCAAGGTCTTTAGGAGATTCAGCTTCTTTTGACAGAACTTTTGGGTATGAAGGGAGGTAGCACTGGTGAATGAGGTCAAGCAAGTGATTCCCTTCTTGGTTGAACTTCTCAGTAAGAAACTCTCTTTCTCCTGGTAACATATTTCTGAAGAAACGGAAGGCAAGCCCACTGAGAGTGTGAGTACACTGTATAGGAATTGGCACAACCTCGAACAGACTCTGAAGAATGATTAGTGGGATCTGATTCTCTAACAAGACGAGGTTGCACTTGACTCTGAAGAGCACATGTGGGGTGGTGAATATGGGGTCGCCGCCACGTCTCAGGCTCTTGAAAGCATACTTGAAGAAGAGCTCGATGATGAAACAGCCATCAAGGAGCATCATCTCCACAAACTGGTCGCTCGTGAGATCATTGAGTGGCTCTTCATAGCAATGTCTTGCTGCTTGCTCTGTCTGTCTCAGTGCCTCTACGCATCTGTTTAAGGTTGCTTCCAGGTTTGGCCTACGACTGAGCAGTGTGTACAAGTAATGCCACTTGTGCTTGTCCATGTTTTTGAGGTTGACGTTGTCGCGATGGAAAGGGCCAATGCAAATTTCATCGGGAACGTACACATTCTTGCTCTCGTTGTTTTCTTCTCTCAGTTTCCCTGGTACTCTGAATATAGATCTCAAAGATGAAATAGCTTCTAGCTTTTCTTTAATGCAAGTTACAAGGTCTTTTTTCTCCTCCTTGGATTTGTTGCTACTAATTTCCATGTATAAATGACCAGGCTACACTGTGTATATGGTAATGGAAGTGAACTGATACCTGAAAGCCCTTTTTCTATTAAGGTAATTACATGAAACATGGGCAAAACTATGAAAATACTTTTAGCACATATGTAGCATATAACAGAGATTATACAGCATGGAATTTGAACCAATCAAATTGATGGGTTGGTAGAACAAGATTATTTTGAAGATAGCCATAGCCATACGTATAGAAAAAAAAAAATCTATTTGGCAACTCCAAAGTTCTAGGTTCAGAAAGAAAGAGTTTGAATTTCGTGCTTATCCTTAGAAACAAACACAATGCTTATCTTTTAGTAATATTTAAAACTGTGACTAAAAATTTTTGTTACAATTAAAATCGTAACTACTGGAACAAGCATAGTATTTATCCCAGCACGGGATCGAAGGAGGATAGAGTTTTAAGGGAAACTATGTTCGAGTATAGCACATGCTTAACAGTTGAATTCAACACCAAGTAACCCATTTAATTACATATAAACACTTTTAAGAATCACCATCTCAATATCTATATCCCTTTTGTGTTCTGTATTTGTATAAGAGTTCATGCTTTGAAACAGTGCTTTTGGATCGAAGAATTGCAATCGGTCTAGTCAAAATTCAATTGACTAGATTGGATTTTGATTAGACTAGCCTCCAGGTTAACCCAATCGATGACCCAGCTCAACTAGGGTCTAAAGGTTTTTTTTTTTCTTTTTTACAAATTTCAACAAAAGGATATTTAAGGGAAGATGACCTAACCAAGGTTGAACGCAGTATCTCATAGGAGAAAAAAAAAAGATATTTTAACCACCAAAACTACATATTATAGCTATCATATATATGCGCCAAAAAATATATATAGAAATAATAATAGTATTTTGAAACATAAAATGTTATTATTTTATGTAAATTATATCATTATATCATTTAGAATGATTTTAAATAATAAAAATTGAATAATAACAAATTTTATAATATGATGTAAAGTTAAAAATAAATAAATAACCATCAGATATTAAAAAGTAAATTATTTTTAATTTTATTTTTACAATTTATTAATATAACTATAAAAAATTTTATTTATTTATTTATTAAATATGATATTTATATGCGAAAATTACTTTAAGATATATTTTTTAAGATATTTTAATTATAAAATTTGCATATGAATTATTTGTTTTACTTATTTTGATATTTATTTATGAGTATATATATATATTTTCCGGTTCAACAATTGAACCAATGACCTAATAGTTAGACTAATAATCCAATAAACCAAAGATCAACCTGAGCCAATTCCTAAAACTATACTTCCAAGCCCAAGTCTGTAAACTAGTGAAAACACTTTCATGGAGTAATCAACAATATGCTGTCACCAGGCATCTTATCCATTATGCCAACTAAATGCCTTTAGTTCAGATGGCTTTTTAGATTTTAGACATTCCAAAATTTCATTTGATCGTCGTTAAAATTTTCAAATGGCAACAGTTCATAACATTAGAATGGTAGATTTTACAATATGTGAAATTATATTTTGCTAATTTAATAGGACATTCGTGGAATGCACACTCATTGAATGTCACGGCCATTAAAAGCTTCGGAATCAAACTGTCTGAACTTTGAATTGAGTAAATATACCATCCTCAGCCTTTTTTAGACACAGCCATATATTAAAGCATCTATTTTGATTAAACTAGACAAAAACTAATATGCACTATTTTATATGATTTTGGAGTCTTCTCAACAAATATTTTCAATATTATTAATCAGTTAATGAAATAAAATAAAATAATGAGGAAGAGAGTGAGAAGTTAAACAACTTCCCACTACTCTTCTCTATTATTTTTATAATATAATTTATTTATTTTTTAAAAAATATTTAAAATTAGATTAAAGAGCAAAGTGGCATGCACTTTAGTACATGCCAAGAAATTAGTGTTAAATATGCATTTCTGATTTTTCCCCCTTGTTCTTTCCCCATTGTTTTGCTAACCATGCTTGACGTAAATTTTTTGGTATTTTTAGTTAGATTTTTTTCCTTTGAGTACTGCCTAGAAGAAAAAAATAAAACCATATTTAGAGAAGTGAAGTTATGTATGTCTCTGGCCGGTTGCCATTATCACAAATTCCTGAAATTTTTTATTTAAAAAGTTATATTTTGTTCTCTTGAACCAAGATTTAATTACAAAATTGATATAGAACTTTATAATTTAATAAAATAATTGCTTGACCTTTGAAAAAAAATGAAAATATTAAAGTGAAATGCAGTCTCTTGCATTTAATTTTAATTGGAATTGAAATGATTTTATTTTATTCCAAAATTTAGAGAATTATTTTATCAAATATAAATATCAAAATTTACGTATTTTATAATTAAACCTTATTCCAAGGAGATAAAACATATATTTTAATTTAATTAAAAAAATGTAAGAATATGATCATAGGCTAGGCACAATTTTAAGATTTGATGCATAGATTGACCACTAAAATTATAATCGAAATAACAAAGTGAAGAGTGGACGGACCTGAATGTGAGCTCTTAAGTTGGCAAATAATCATTCTATGGTGCCAATTTGCATTATTTTTCTCCCTCCACCGACAGCAAGAACTATTGCATCCATGGCATATTTTGTGTTGAAGCCTTAACAGCCCAAAAGAAGTTATATATCTTCCCAAAACTAATCCAAATAAAGAAAAAAACTTCATCGGAATCCAAGGTAACGTGGGGGGAGTGGTAAGAATAATTAATGCAGTAAACCATTGAATGGAGAAAACAAAAAGTGAACAGAGATGCCACTTCAGACTTCAGGATCTGTATGAGCTAAAGCTCGGGAGAAGACCGAAGAAAAAAGCAAAGCCTGTTCAAAGTTAAGCAAAGAATGATTACTTCACAGATAATTCAAGAATTATTTACAGTGTTTGGACCACTCAGAATACTTGCAATACAGGGTTACCCCTTCTTTCTTCTCTATTTTTCAGTCTTTTTGCCTCTTTTCTTCGATGAAATGACATTCTTCTATACAAATTTTGCACAAGCTGAACTGTGCAGATAGCTGCGGAATATCTGCTCATGAAGATCTTTTACAAAGAGTTCTTTTAAACAGAACAAGAGGGAGATCTTTATAATGTTCTTTCTGACTAGTTGCAGTTTGACTACGAGTTCCTCTCAGTTAAACATGGTAAATAGAGACTAGCTTGCAAAATATTAAAGCAAGCTTTTTCTTTTCTAATATAAGTAGATTAGTATTGTTTTTATGGATGAGTTATTGATCCCAGTCCCAGATAAGGCTACTGTTCGGGACAATATTCCTGTCGTGCTTGATATATATCTGTACTTCTTAATGTAAAAGCACCCCATTTGGCTACAAGCAAAACTGCAAAATTTCATATCACATTGAATCTGATGCTTTCTACTTTGGTACTAACAAACCTGTATAGCAAGTCACTTGTAAGCCTATACGCAAAACTGCAAAATTCCATACCACATTGAATTAGATACTTTCTACTTTGGTACTAACAGTTTCCTGTATAGCAAGTCATGTACTGATTTTGTTCATGAATGTCATCTTTAAAGCATACAATCAGAGGATCCTAAAACAGCGTATATTATGCAGAAATTGAAAGGATACAAATTTTGAGAACTTTTGATCATAATATTCAAAGTGAATCGTTGGCAAAGTACTGATTGTGTCGAGTTGGGTAACATGTTCATGAGCTTTTTGAGATTTTGATCTCCAACTGCAAGTTATTCTCTTTTAGGAACCCAAGCCCTGTGGGTTTTGCAGCGCTTATTAGGCGCTGATCGAGGTAGTTTTTAGATGGTTGATAATATAGTGGCATAGCTCCTCTGAAATCCTTCTGATCTAGTTAGTTAAATCAGGGAAGTGAGAAAATTATGTTGGGCTTGGAAAATCTTTATTAGGACACTCATTTTGTACTCAACCCAACCCATTTAATCGTACTTTTAGATTATCTTTATCTGCTGGTGTTTAAAAAAGTGAGAGAGCAGAGAAAAATAAGACAAAATAAAGAGTAAGAAAGAAAAAGTAGATCTGCAAATTTTTTACTACACCAGTGGCGATTCTTGGTGAATCGGACAGTAGATTTTGCTCTGATCAAATTAAAATTTGATGGGCATACTCAAGACGTCTTTATATCTTACGGACATTTTGGATTCGAGTCATTTTGATAAGCCATTTGTGCTATAATTCTCTCTAACTCACTATTTGTGTTTAAGTGAATAATTGTTGGAAGAAATTTGATAGCAAAATATATACATTTTAAGGATTTTTAAGGTCCCAAATGCTTGAATAATTTATATTTGTGACAATTCTTTTCTTCCAAATTTGTGAAAAGAATTGTATTGATCTCTTGAAAATTAAAAAAAAAGGTTTATGAATAACATTTACACTTTTCTAAATTACTTTAGACATTACTATTTATATCAGTTAAATAATTTGTTAAAAGGATCATAACAGTATGTATTTATGGTATCTCCTATGCCCGCACCACAGATTACTTAGAAAGCTACTGTTACTTTTCAGTTCTTTGATAAATATTTGTTTCTGTTAAATATTTTGATAAAAAGATTTTAATGTTTATTGGGTAATTCCAACTAAAAGATCTGTTAAATATGAAATTGGCCTCAAGTATAGTCGAACAAAGCTAAGCAATCTGGTTAGGTGCTTTGCTGGAAGTTTCATTAACTACAAAATTATAAAGTATGATTCTGTTAGCTCTAAGAAATGCCCTTACACAAAGTAGTATGACTATGACAAATATAATTTATCCTGAGTTTGTCTCACTCTAATTTAAGGAGTATTAATTTATGTCTTTAAATGTTTTGCTAATACTTGTAATTACATTAATGTTAAAGTTGTAATTTTAATGTTAAATATATTGAACTTACATATTAGATTTTTTTTAATATTTTAAAATTCTTAATAAAACTGAAGTCACAATTTTAATTTTCGAATATCAATTTAATTCGAACAAAAAAATGCGAAGATTATAAAAAAATTTAATGTATAAATAAAATTCTTTCAATAAATTTTTTTTATCAACATTTTCATAATTATATATACTACTTTTAAGAAAAAATATCACAAAATAATTGAATAAACAAAATAAATTATAGAACAATTAAATAACACCCATTACACTAATAATGTTAGGAGCCTGCATCATAGATTGGACCCCTAAGTGGCAAAAACCCAACGCCCCCCCCCCCCCCCCCCCCCCCCCCAAAACCCAAACGCCCAATTGGATGTTTAAAGAAACAAAAATTTGCTTCCTCATACATATCTAGGCAAACATCATGGGGAGTGGTGCGCAAATTTTATTTTCTTTTATCAAGTTCCTGCAACCCTTTTATGAGATAAAGTAGACTCTCCGCACATTAGTATGCAGTGTTTCCTGCATCTTGTTTGACCTTCGTAGAAACTGGATTCCAACATGGAAAATGACTTCCGAAATCTCCCCGTGCATACAGTGTCACGAGTTATCTTCCTTAATACTGATGGAAATACCGTCACTTCGGAAAATGGATGAGGGTTACCTTCTGTACAATTTCCGTCCCCTTTGCTTATATAATATTCTCTGTTTCATGTAACAATTATTCACGCTTGTATGCACGAGTGATTTCCCAGGAAACTGCATCATCTGACGAAAGGCCTTCTACCAGTTCATAGCCCTCCCTTTTGCTATTTATTAATGCAACCGTAAACCTCTCATTCTCTAACGACGAAGGGTACATTACTTGTTCTTCCTGATCATAAATAATGCCATAGCATATGTGAGTCAGCAAACAATTATACTAACATGAACAAAATACTCATACAATAGTTAGGTCCATATTTGACAAGCGAAGGAGCTTGCCACAATGGTAGCAAATTACCCTTCTATAAATTGATGCGTGTTCCATATCAAGGGTTGAAATCCCTGCTCACATCTATTTAGTAAAAAATGATAACAGTCTCTTGGATATTTGAACACAAATCTCATTTGATTGTTTCGTCAAAGTCAAATGCATACCAATGCAATTCTCGTAACTTCAGTTTAGCTGCTTCCAAATGGACACATATATTCGACCTTCCCAAACGGCTTTCATCACTTGCTCAACTATTTTTTTAATTAGAGTAGGAATGGCAACGGGGCGGGGCGGGATGGGGTGGGGAGTGCCTCCCCCGTCCTTGTCCCTGCCTCCGATTTCCACGGGGGAGAAAAAATCTTCCCCATCCCTATTCCCTGCGAAGAGCAGGAACCCGTGGGGACCCCTCGAGATTTTTTAAAAAATTAAAAATGTAAAAAAAAATTAATAGTACATATTTTAATCAAAAATCTTCTCTTTTCTCTTCTAGGTTGGAGGATAATTGGGAAAATTCAGACAGAGGAGACCGTGAATTTCGATAGAGAGACTGTGTGGGAGAGGACGGGAATTGAAGGATGGGAAGAATGACCACAACAGGCAGAGGAGACCACACCAATGAATTGAAGGATGGGGAGAGCGAGTGCAACGACAAGAAGAGGCCATACCTGATAGGCAAAGACGGCGAGCACACATTCAATCTCAGTCAAATGGTGAATTGGGAATCAGTTTTGGGGGAATGAGATTTGGATTTTATTTTTTATTAAATTTATTTTAATTATTTTGAATATAAAATGACCAAAAGATCCCTAATATATATTATATATATAGATATTTGAGGTATTTTGTAAATTTACTAAAATATCCTTCGGGAACAAGGACCCCGCTGGGTGGGAAGTGTGATCCCTGTCCCCGTCCCCGTTTAACTTTCGGGAAAATTTTTTTCCCCGCCCCCGTCCCCTCGGGGAAAAATTCCCCGCCAATGAGGCCCCGAATGCGGGGATCCCCACGAGTTTCCCCGAGTTCGGGTCTCCGTTGCCATCCCTAAATCAGAGTACGTAGTACGACTTGTATAATTATATCATTGTAACCGATATTTCACATTTATTGCTATCACCAGTGACTAACAATAAATTGAATAGTACAATTATTTATTTAGACCATACTCAAAAAAAAGTTTCAACTGATTAATATGATAAATACTGGATCATTTAATGATTTTGCAGTGTTATAATTTCTTATTAAGTGTTGCCATGTTGGCAGCATTACCATATTGTCATATAAGCGTATTTTTATTTCGAAACGACGGGATAAGTAGAGTCTATGAATGAGATGCAACTATGTGGAATTCTGTCACATAAATGCCGAGTTACAGATGTTACCTCGGGAAGTTCATGAAACTCCTCGGGAGATATCTGCAATAAATCCATAGCAGTTTGACCAGTACACCATGCCAAAAATTTAGCACTCTCGTCTGCAACAGTAATTTTCAAGTCGAAGGTTCGCACTGCTTCAGTATCGCAAATTTTATGACAAAAGCTGCATTCTAAGAGTCCATTAGGCATCTTGTTGACAAAGTGACCGCAGAGAGAATGTGCCAATCTAGTATTAACATGATAATGTTCCATCGGATCAAGCCAGACTTGACATATCTGCATCATTTAAAAGAATGAAACAGAATCAGAAAATATACGGATAAACAATAGTGACTAGACATATATATATATATAGGCACACTTCAGAAAAAGAAAGAAATCACTACAAGAAGAAAAAAAACGGAAGATAATAATTATAAGATGGAAAACATTTCAAATATCACGCTCAAGAAGTTAAAATTGTATCACGCATACTGCAAAGTGCAATGATTTAATGGCATGTACGAATTACGTATGTTTGTTGTAACAAAAGAATGAGTGATTAGCATTCCTCAAATATTTCCTAAAGATGGTGCACCATAGAAATTTGGTGATCCACGTGAATTTGTTTATTTACTTGTATGTAAAGAACATTTTATATGATTGGGAAGCTATCACTAAGATGAGACTGCAGAATATGAACGCTCTAAGTCAAACAAAATCTTGTCTAAGATTCTCCCACTTCCCTCTTTCTTACTTCTTATGGAATGTTCTGGGCAACAATTAGATGCTGGTGATGTTGTTGCTGTTCCCCTGAGATTTCTTTAGTTTGATTGTGTATCCGCCAGTACTTTATACATTGTGCTTTGAGCACGTCCATACAGAGACGAAGCAGGGGGGTTTAGATGGAGAAATAGCTACCCAAACTCATTGCCAGATGTCTTGTCCAAATGCATGACGTGAAAGTTTTTGCATGTTGCAATAGCAATTATTTATGATAAAGATGGAAAAAGAAGATACCATATACTATTAACAATTTAACATCCATAATACATAGTAACTTAATCAGATGAAATGGAAAACATAGAATAGAAAATAATAAATCATTACCAAAAGAAGAAAGTCATACTTGGGCATAGCTAGTCTGGCTGGTTATATCAGAAAGGCGTGATAGCTTATGAAGACAAGATGAGTTGATCAATGCTGGCAAGCAACTGAGATTGATGAAAGAAGTCCCACTGCCATTCTCAAACCAAGATAATTCCAGGCTGTCAACCAAAAGCATATTATGTTAATACTATACCAGAGTACATGGACGACTTAAGGTTTACCAGACGACACATTTAAAGGTTGAAGTTGACCCCAGCCATATTCTAATACATTTTCACAAATTATCCTTTTTCTTAGATAGTGACTATACATAGGTGTCCTTTTTTAACATTCAAGTCAGATGTGCTCACCGCCTTTGTTTTGAATTGGAGCATGTCAAGCCAGATATAAATACTGTGTGACCGAGACTTAGTCTTCCCAATGACCTGAAATACTAAAAGTATAAGCAAGCGGAAGATGGTTAAAAGATTAAACAGAAAACAAAAAGGGGAATGAAATGCCAAATTGTTTTCATAATGTGGATTGTCCATTTTCTTTTCCCTCTTTCCTCGCCCTCTCCCCTTCTTTCTCCTTCATTTATATTCTTTCAAATTTTTCAAGCTTAGAAGGACCTATCCCTGCAATATCTACCCAAAACTGCCCAGGCTTAAGAAAAGGGCAATGCTAGCATTGCTTGCAGTCATTACCAAGATGTGGTAAAATGAAGCTTTGCCCAAATTACTCCACTAGTATCTGCAATTCTTAAGGAGAAAATAGTTTCTGGGGTAACATGTTCTTTAATAATATCTGTAACAACACCGTAGAGGCTGATGCCAGTCATCTTGTCACGAAGGTTGGCCACAAAGAACTGCAAAACTTCACCGAAGTAAAAAAGTTAACTAATAACCATAAGGTGCAGAAGACAAACACTTTATCAACAAAGTGTATGCTGGATGGTTTGAAATATTTAGATATCCAAATCTTTTATAGCCACATAATTGGCATTTGCTCAGCAGCACCTGGGTAAAAAAACAGACTTATATAATAATGACTGTCACAGTTACCAGCGTTTTATCATTTTTTAACATTCAAAAGCAATAATTCATTACGAAGATAGAAATAGCAATAAGCTCCGGTAGAAAGACAGGCAAAATCAAAGACATAGAATAGTTGCGAACAATAATGCAGTCCAACTCTTTAGTGTCGGGATTGGCAAGAATGGCAAAAGAAGAGTGCAAAAGTAAAACCAGAAGGGTGTACCTCTACCTGAAAAGCTCTTCATATTTTACAGTATAAATTGGTTAAAAAAGCTTGCAGTCAACCACAAAACATTGTATATATTATGTTTATCCTGGTTCACTTTGAACTTCAGCTATATTTATAATCTAAAGCTCATAAAATCAGCATAGGCCACTGACTTCTGATATACTTAAGGATAATAGAATGCCAGATGGCTTCTAAGACAAAAATAAACTGCATATCTTTAATTCAATTTTGTCCCTAACATTTTTTTTTTGCATTATACATGTTTTTTTTTTTAAATATTCACTTTTTACTATCGCAGTTATATCCACTAACGAAAAATATTAACTGGGCGGTTCACGTGACACATCTCAAGAGACACGTCACTTGCCACGTGGCAGCCATGTCAAATATATGTAAAATAACCTCTCTCTCTCTCTCTCTCTCTCTCTCTCTCTCTCTCTCTCTCTGTTCTGTTCTCTTTCTTTCACTCTCCCAGTCTCCCTCCATTCAAGCCCTCTCCCCGCTCTATGTTTCTTGGTTTTTTCCTCTGTTTCACAGTTTTTTTTTATGATTTCTCACTCTCCCTCATTCTCTCAATCTCTCTTTCATTGCTCGCCTCTCTCTCTATGGAGCGACCCATTTTGTGTTTTCTGAATAGGGCAATTATATGTTCATTTTCGGTTCCATTATACCGAACTCTCATATACTTTGCCAGAAGAAATAAGTGTTTTACTCCCTGCCTTTGAATGTAGGTTACACTGACCGAACTATGTAAATTCCCGTGTGTTCTCTTTTTTTGCTGTATATTCTTCTCTGTTTGTGTGTGTGTTTGCTCTAACACTATTTGGAAAAAAAAATATAGGATATAACTAACACAAAAAAATGACGAAATTAAAATTTAGTGTAAAAGACATGAAATGTACTTTTGCCAAGACAAAATTAGGCATATCTTGCCTTTGCTTTCTTTGAAGAAACAGGTAGAGAGTAAACTCACCCGAAAAGGGTAATTACTGTAATCAATGGTCCCAGAAGAATCACAGGGCAAGCTCACTTGAGAAAATTTGGGACTCTGATTAGAAATATATGAACTCAAGTGCCTGGCACTTTGATGGTGATTTGGTGTCAATGAAACGCACACCTGATTAACAAAGAAGAACACATTTTAGCTATATGCCAGAACTCTATGCCACACAAAAGTCCATAACTCACCTGTTCTTCATGTTGAATGTAAGGCACCAAATATAATTGTGTTGCAGTACCATATTCAAGACACAGTTCCTCACTTGTTTCAATATTACACTCCATAGAACTTGAAATATATGGTTTCTCCAGTGCAAGCATACTTCCCACTCTGTAACCAAAAATCATTTATAGAGCCATTTCGGCAAAATTGATATTCAAGCTTTGGAGGTATAGTGCAAGAATTCACCTGAAGAGATTGGAAAGGAGAGTCTGCTCGCCCCATAAGAGAAACTGTAACTTCAAACCATCGCCATCAACAAGAGTAATCTGCTTTTTCTGTACACTTCCAAACCTGCCTTCAATCTCCACTGATCCGATGCTTTCAATCCTATACAAAAATGAGAAAATAGTAAGACCATGCTGTTTCTCTTTGAGGGGAAAAAAGATTACTATACTGGGTTATAGAATATGGACCAAGTTGATAATGCAAGTGTAGATGAAAATCAATGGGCTGGTTTGGACTTCATATGAGCTATTATATTTAAATGAAAGTAATCGTGATTTACCTGGCATAAAGTGAATAAGATACCCCTTCGTTTTCTGCATTGAGAGATATTGAAGAGAAAGAATCTGAACAAAACTGAGCTGCTAGTAGCATTGCATCATCATCCTGATTCTACAGTTATGAATAATATAAAGTTCTGTCATCATGAAAACTAGATCTGGAACTCATCTTTTAGGTTGTACCAGACTTCAGTAGCAGAGACATGACTCAGAACTTAAAGTGCTTCCATCGAAATTCCATTGATCAAATCTAAAGTGAGATACTTATGAAAAAACTTTGGCAATTACCTCGTCCAATAGAATCACAAGATACTCTGTTGGCAAAAGACGTGGATGACCAGAACCTTCAGAGGCAGTTCGAAGATAGCAACCAGTGAGGAAAACCTCCCTTCCCTTCTTCAGAATTCCATTCTGTGTGCCAGCCAAGTTATAGAATCTGCCGGACAGAATGTGCTTTGCACTTACGTTTGATCCCAAATGAGAAAACAGATTACGTGTATGCCATGTTTTAGGCATGTAGACATTATTTACACTAAAGCCAGAATCAGTTGCAACATTGGACATACAAGCCAAAATACTGCAAGAATTCAACCATATATATCAATTTGTTCAATAGCGCCCATTGCCATTAGTCATGTATTTCACAATTTGCGAAATGCTTTTAAAAAAATATGCTACATGAACATTCCAATACTTGCACTTTGTGTCAATTTCCTAAATAACTTATTAGTAAATTAATGCAATGTTATACCATGATCAACAAAGGAAATGCAATTCACCGATGGACTAAGGACATAAGCTTTCAGGGTTCAATTATAATCTCTAATTTCCTTCTGATATCCTCCCTGGACGATCAGTTCGCAGCATCAGATTGACTTCCTTGAATAAAGAAAGCTTTAACATAAAGTACCTAAACTTTCAAGAATTATAATTTATACAGAAATGAAAGCAAACCCAATTATTATGGATTAAACGAGAAGTCTTCAGTGTGAGAGAAGGGAAAACTTATGTATTTCTTATATAATCAGATAACAGAAGTTAGTTTTGACCTTAATAGGTCCAATATCACCAACGGCAATTACCTGCGGTGGAGATAAAGATCTATGATATTGGAACTCCAATAGTCCCCTAACGTAAGCATGTAAATGTTTGTGCCTGAAGAAAAGTAGGTTTCATTGATAAGCATCTATGACAACAAACAAAAAACTACAATAAAAATTTTATTTGTAACAGATAATAAATAAAAAAATTCTCATGTCAAGACAGATATTATAAAATTTGCATACAGAAGTTTTTTTATCTTTCCATGTGAACTTGAACCATCTAATGCAAAATTTTTAGTTGAATCGAAACCAAATGAGATGAAGGCACGCTCTGTTTAGAGCCTGCTTTCAATTGTTTGATTTGGATTCAGTTTGTTTACAAGATTCATAGGCATATATAATACTTCTTACTTCTCCTGACTCATTTTGCCCTTATGGAGACTTGCTCCAAAAGGCCAAAAGCAGCAATCCAGATCTGTATCTGATACCGCTTACATAATTCGGAGAGTTAGTGCAATCAGACCAATGACTATTTGTCGTTCTTTAGCTTCATGTTAATGTAAACTTCATTTCAGATGATAATGTCGGAAACATGTCTATTTTTTTTAATGTGTATATATATATATAACTTTTTTCACGACCTAGTTCCGGATCTCAATGACTACTCATTTTTCTTAAAAATCAAATTTATGAACAATCTAATAAGGATGCTTGGTGAAAGCAGCGGCAATAATAAGAAAAATGCTTCAATTCCGAAGTACCTGGGAGAACAAATACATCAATAATAACAGCTTCCAGAACACTGTTTAAGGACAAGAAATTCTTCTCATATATCGAATCAATGGTAACAGTGTTTGGCAGTTTTGTTCTTCGGTGATCCTTCTTGAAGTGCTTCATAAATTCTAGCCTCTTCTTCGGAGCCCCGACCCTGCGCTGCTCATTCCAGGCCTTCAAAACAAAATTATCGATCAGAAAGCAGCCACACATAGAAGAAAATAAGAGCACAAAACTACCGGGGAGAATTGATTCAGAATAATTCCGTTTCCTTCTCGCTGCAAGGAAGAAGTCGACCGGCGAAGTTGGATTACCTGAAAAAGTTCAGACAGCAGTATTGCAGGCGTAACACCGCTTGAATAAGCAACGCAAGTCTTGAAAATGCGAGAAACGATCCAACTCCAGCCAGGTCCAGCGGTGCCCGCGCCATCGCCATTTGGATCGCTTTCTTCTTCGTCTTCCAGAAGCTCGGACCTGGCGTAATCGATGAATTTCAGAAAATGATCTTCCTCCTCCTCCTTCTCTTTGCCTTCTTCTTCTTGGTGAAGATCGAGGTCCATGGCGGAATCACTCGGCATGTCCTTACGAGAATCAGGAAAGCACCGTTGTCCTACTTTCTGGAGTCGCTGAGGTAAAAATGGCGGTTTTTCGCACTGAAGAGGGACTGAAGGGAGGCTTTGGCGCGGTTTTCAAATAAAACGGATCGCTTTTCCAGTAGATCTTGGATTTTTGTATGACAAGGGGGATGAGCATATTGGGCTCAAGGACATGGCCCTGATCCCAAGAGGCCGCATCTCTCTAAGCCCGCACAATGGATTCTCCTACATATGCATTTGGCTGCTAATCAGGTTTTCTATGTGAGAATCGTGAGGACTTCCCGTCCTCGAGAAGATATGGATAAAAATATTTTTTGGCGTAAATATTATTTTGGTCCTTTTATCTTTAATTCTTGTTTCATATTAATTCCTTAACTTTACTTTGTTGCATATTGTTTCTTTAATTTTAAAAAATGTTTTCATTTTGATCTTTATTACAAACACCATTAAGTTGATAAGACACAAACATAAACTTCTATCTTAAAAAAAAAAAAAAAAAAGATGTGGCTATTAACTCATATATCAAAATTAAGAAAAAAAAATTACATTCAAACTTATGTCTTTCTCCACATTTCTCAATGTCAATTCAATTCACTTAATCTTCTTTTGAACACATTTTGCAACTTTATCAATTATTGCACTTTTCCACACATTCCATTATGCACAAAAGAACTCATAAAGAGAGAGGAATCGAAAGTACTGAGAAGATGAAGGGGAAGAAGACATGCGTTGGAATGTAATTCTTGACAAACTCTACTAAAAAGAAAATTAAAATTAGTGACAAACTTTTAGTAACAGATTGAAATCTGTTACTAATTTTGTCCTTTGTGATAAAATCTATAACTAATTTTTCAATTTTCTAAAATTTAGTGACGGATTGAAATTCATCAAAATCTGTCACTAAATGGTGATTGATTTCATTTCGTCACTAAATTTCATTATAAAATGTGACAATTAGTGCAAAAAATTTTCCATCCCTAATCTATCACTAAATCAATTAGAAATCGTGCAATTAGTGATGAAATTTGTTTGTCAACAAATTTGTCAACAAATTTCATCACTAATTTAGGATAAATTCTTTTTATCACTAAAATTTGTCACTATTTTTTGCCACTAATTTAGTGACAGATCAACTCCATCATTGAATCACTAAAATTTTCAAAGTAACATATATATATATATATTAGACAAATTAAAAAAAAAAGATAATTTGGAGTGTTGTCTCTCTCCCTTTTTTGTCACAAACTATCCGAGACTTCAGAAAATGCTAAGATAGAGCAGTGCTTAAACAACAATAAACTTATGTCTACAATTGTGTGCTGCTAAATTAGTGTTGTACTTTTGAAATTGCAAGACATGATTTCTCGATCTTCTTATGATAAGAGGAGCAGCTTACAGCTCTGTTTTGTTATTATTTGAATAACTAAAAAAACTTTAGAATTTAACAGAACTCCAGATCATTACTATTGAATGCTTTAGATGTTTCATGACCCACATGGATGACATATGCTCAAGATCATCACTATGTCTTCAGTTTAATCACATAAACTTTTTGTAAGCAAAATAAATAAATTATAGTGACACAAATTTACAAGCTGGATCTATCCTATTAAGCACTGGTTTATATTGCTCTCATTCCAGTACCAAAAACAACATCATGGACCAGTGCTAGAGTTATTGACAAGGGCTTTGACTAAGGCTGAAGAATCTTTTGGTTAGTTATCTTCAAAATTTTCATCTATACTCAGCTTACAAATTTATACAGCAATTATTAGAAATCTTGTTAATGGCGCAGTTGGTTACTATTCTTTCGTGAGTCTATTGAATTAACGTAGGTTCTCATGATCCCGAGGTTGGTGTTGTCCTAACATGCATAGCCCTCATGTTTATACGTAAAGCAAGGCATGATCGTTCAAGTTCCGTTTTGATTCAAGAGGTTAGAACTCTTTTATGCCAAGTTTTTGTTGTTTTCCTTTTGAATTTTAAGAAATTTAAATCTTTTATGCAGAGTTTCTTTCATCTCCTTTAGTTTTTATTCTCTATCTGTCTTCTTCTTTTACTCTCAATGTGCTAGCTTATGCAGAGTCTTGGCCTGTAGTTAAGAAATTGGATCACCTTCAATCTGGTTTAGTTTCTTCTCTTTCTCTTTTCACAATTGCATCTTGTAGTTTTTCTCAAATATCAATCATGAGTGTTGTGTCATCTACTGGAAACAAAATCATAGTAACTGTATATCTTTGGTGTAGAACCGATAATGAATCACTAACACTCAGGAAACTCTTATCGCTAATGTAACTATATTATTAATCAATAAGAAAAAAGTGAATAAAACTATAATCTGACAGTCATATTTATAAGCATATTGGTTGTAAAATTGTAACACAAATTAAACTTTAACTAAACTAAAACTCCTAACAAATTATATTTTTCCTCAATATTGATAATCATTGGACAAACAGTCTAAAATAAAAAAAAATTCTAATCCCTAGATTAATGCTTCAAAAAAATCAAGGTTCTAATAAATAGGTAGTGTTCAGTATCTACGTTTAATTTCACACAATATATATTTGATAAGCTTTTTGCTCCATATATATAAATACGTGCAACATCGCAGTTTTTTAACTTGTATGATAGATGGTACTTTAATTTGTAAGCTTTTTCCCTGTTGGTGTTTAAAATCATGTGAGACATTGAGGTATAATTATCGTGTGGCCTTCATTTTTTATGTTCATATTAAGTCCCCTCACAGCAATTTTAGAGGCATTTAAGGATAATTTTGTAAATGTTAAATTGTTAATAGTTAAAGCTTATGTGGTTTTGTGTATTGACTAGTTGATTAATGTTGCAGATGGATATGTTTGTAGGTTCCAGACGAGGGACGTGTAGAGAAAGCACTACTAGCAAATAAAAGATCTTATAGATTTAGTCATGATTTGTCTTAGTGAATATTAGACTTTATATTTTAATTATTCTATTTGTATTGACCTATTAAACAATATGTCACATTTGTTGAGACTTAGTATATATTTCATATTGGATATTGTATATAAGATAGCTTTATTATCAATTATATATCTGTTTGAGATTTATTTATTGAAAATTTGCTAATTGTGTATGAATATTGTAATTTAAACCATTGTATAATGAAAAAAAAAAGAAGGAAAATCGAATAAACGAGGATATAAAAACCTAATATCAACATTAGTTAAGATTAACGTTAAGTTTAACCTCAGTTCTAACTGAAGCAAAAAAATAAATAAATAAATGTTTGATAATATTGTTATTTATAACTGAAATTAAATCTTGCGTCAGTCATAAGTGACATTATATTTGGAGTTATTTAAAATTGACATTAACTAATGTCAGTTATAATTGACACTAAAAATAAAATTTTATATTTTTTTGTCATAATTTAACGTCAATTGTAATTAAAATTAAATATTCAATTTAAAATCAATCATTCAGACAATTGTTATAATTGATACTGCATTTGTCACGACATTGTATCTAGCATCAGTAATGATAACTGATGCAAGATCTCTTAACGTCAGACATAACTGACACTAATAGTTAAAATAACTAATATTAAAGATGAATTAGATTCAAGCTGCTTGGAGGAGAACACTGCTGTAGCACAAGCTTTTCTAAGGACTCTCCATTGCGCTGAAGGGGGCATCCACACCACTGAAAGTATGTTATGGTCAAGTGCTCGGAGAGTATCTGGAGTTGCCCTGAAAGAGAAGAGTTGGTCATTTTTCTGAAGAACTTCTCTGGCTACTTGTGGAGAGGAAATGACTATGGTTGTGACATTGCCTAGCTTAAGAGTCATCACTGGTCCATAAGTTTTAGAAAGCTTAGTGAATGCGTGGTGAGGATGGGAGCCTAGTTCCAAGATGTTTCCTATGATTGGAAAAGGGTAAGGCCCTGGTGGGCACTTGAAAGATTTGGAATTTTTGCTTCTAAAATTGGAGATGATGAAATGAACAGATGCAACCACAATGGAGAATAATAAGCTTGCAAGTATATGATGATAGTCCATGGTTATTGGCTTCTGCTTTTCATGGAAAAGTAGTAGTATCGGCTATCAAAGATGAATTAGATTCTATTTGTTTCAAAATTGTAAAGTGTAATTTTTTTATTACAAACGTCAGTTTTGTATTGAATAATGAAGATTAAAAATAAAAAATATTTTATATGATTAAAAATATTTTATAAAATTTTAAAAAAATAATTAAATAACTAAACTCTTCAATTTGAGCAGTAAGAATATCTCCAACTCTAATAAATTATTTATTGTGAGTACTGTTTTATCACTACTTTTTACTTTAAATAAAAATTTACTACTTTAAGAACTCCTCACTCTAAGTTATCACAAATGTTTATACTTTCACAAAAAATCGGTTTTTAAGAATATTTCTTATATATATCAATTAGGCTAATACACTTTAATGTAAAATTTATTAATAATAAATTTTTATTTTTAAAAATTTTTAAAAATATTTTAAGTGTCAAGAATTAAAATTGGTCAATCAAGAGAGTCACTCACAATCATCTTGAAAGGCGCAATTTTTTATTATTAGCCTCTGCCTATCCTGCAAGATGCAATGAATGCCTTACAAAGGACAAAATGGTGGGAATGGTGATGGTTGTGTCTAGACAATGTTTTGCCGACAAAAATATCTTTTCTCGTGAAAAAAGGACAAAAATTATTACTGATACTTTGCTTTCCAATTAATTGCAGTATAAGATACACTTGATGCAGTACTTTTTAGCGTTTGAATACCGTTTTTTTTAAAAAAAAAAAAAAATCTAGCCCATGCGTACTTGTTTTTTGCCCTTTAATTTATGAAATAGTGTCATTTTTTGTGACAGAAGGATGCGTTTGGAAGCACATGTGTCGTCCCAAATTGGCGAATGACATTCGATGCTACGTCTAATTTTGTGTTGTTTCTTAAGAAGGTGACACACATTCAAAGTTAAAAACAAGACATATGTCTTACTTTTATTGGCTTGTAATCTAAATGAGCCAATAAAAAAAGAACATCTATCTTCACCTTATTTGATCTTCTCCTCCTTATTCGACAGTGTGTGGTTCCTCTTCATCTTCTTTCTCTACCATTTTCACTCCCTCTTCAGCTGTGCATAGTCCCAATAAGGTAATTTTTTGGTTTCACTATTATTATTTTAAGCAAAAGTGATATTATTTTTTGTCTTGCCTAATCTTATATTATTATTATTATTATTGGGTTAGACAAGAGATGTTTTTTCGCAACTTATCATATCCTAACTCAATCACATCTTTATCTATGTAATTTCTTTCATATTTGTATTTTTTATATATTTTCATAAATTATAGTAATATTTTTTTCCTATCAAAATTTTAGATAATATTAATTTTAAATAATTATTTTTGGAATAATTATGTTATTTTTTAATTTAGTTCATTTTTAATTTTTGTTTGTTTAATTTTTTTAAATAGTTTCCCAATTTGAAATACATTTTAATTTTTTAAATATTATTTCACAATGTAGATTGCCATTTTAAAAAAAAGTTGATGTAGGATTA
Organism: Biancaea sappan; assembly: GCA_037074585.1. Lineage (NCBI taxonomy): Eukaryota > Viridiplantae > Streptophyta > Magnoliopsida > Fabales > Fabaceae > Biancaea > Biancaea sappan. The sequence continues at coordinate 18,189,910 of CM073497.1, read as the reverse complement.
TATATTGTGTGTTTCATTAAAACAAAGTGATGTAATTATCTTTTTACTTATTATGAGTAATGATTAGTCAATTTTATCTTTAATTAATGTTAAACAATTCAGATAATAACTTAACTAATTGAAAAATTAATTAATTAGAATGAAATTAATTTTTAAGTTAGTAAAATATAATTAATTAATTTTAGATGGTTAGTTAGTTGTAATTCAATATTCTAACACTTAACGATATTAAGATTATACTTAAAATTTGATTTGAGTAATTAATTCATTAAAGTAATTAAATAATTTTGATATTTACATTGATGCTAGCTAACAATTAAGTTTAATAATTAATTAATTTTGATATTTTACATTCACATTTATATCTAATTGATGTGATTTTTAAGAGTGAATTGAAAATTTTCCTAGAAATAAAATTAATTATTCATATTTTGCATAGAGGATAACATGGTACAAAACGTGAGAGGCATGATACCTAACCCCATCCTAAAGGATACATTAGTATTGTATTTGCAGGATAAGCATGTTTCTAATGCTATGTGGGAGGGAGAGGTAAGTGTGCACGAAACTAATAGGTTCATTTGATTTTTGTTACAACAATAATACTAAGTTAATTAACACTGTACAAGCTAATCACGTCTTTAGTAAAGTGCAACATTGCTATATACATAGTATCACATCCTAAAAATTAGACATGTGAATTGAACATATATCACCTCTAGTATACCTCTGTGGTATCCCTAAATCTCTATGAACATTCTTAATATCTATACCTATGCGAATCATAAATTTTCGAAGAAGGATATTTTGCATACATATTCAGAAAATGTTCAATATTCATACATTGCACAGTACTATACAACCTCGTAGGCCTAGGAGACCTACTAGATTACAGAGCATGTCCTAATCCTTTACCAAAAATTACATCCAAAAGTGCACCAAACAAAAGTGGAGTATAATCTTAAAGGCTATAAATCCTCCTCCTCAACCACTGTATCTGAAAAGATAATCATAAAGAGTGTGAGTTAATCAAAACTCAGTGAGTAAACAACTGTGCATGAAAATATCACAAGCACAAATATCACATTGCTAATTTAATCAAAAAATATCAATTAATTCAATACATTCAATGTATTTATATGTATCGACACCAGCGTTTTATGTCAATTTTAAAAGTCCTGTGAGTTTATATTCTCACAACCATATTGAGCCAAAATCATTGGTATTCAATAGGTTTACGCTCTTTTATTTTTGAAAACCTTGTGAGCTTACGTTATCACAACCATATTAAACCTGAAAATTTGTTGGTGCTCAATAGGTTTACGCTCCCCAATGTTTATCTTTAGGAATATTTATCCATGGATTTACTAATTGGCATATCCAGGTTTATTGGGTGATCAATCCCTCACCTTATTCAGGTCTATTGGGTGATCAATCTCCCACCTTATTCAGGTCTATTGGGTGATTAATCCCTCACCTTATCTAGGTCTGTTGGGTGATCAATCTCTCACCTTATTCAGGTCTGTTAGGTGATCAATCCCTCACCTTATTCAAGTCTGTTGGGTGATCAATCTCTCACCTTATTCAGGTCTGTTAGGTGATCAATCTCTCACCTTATTCATGCATCAAACATAATCACAATCATGACATACAATCATATTTTTACAAAATATTCCAATTTATTCAAGGAAACTACCACATCTAGTTATTTAGTCAACTAGAGAAATTAATTCATATAAGGTAATAAAATATTTTTTAATGATATTGTGATTTTTCTCAACTTGAATATACACTGGTAATTTTCTTAATTTCACAAATAATACAAATGAAATTTATATTGTGCTTTTACTAATTTAGTAAATTAATTTTGCAAGGTTATCAATTCACCTTGACATTGCCCAATTTTACCTTGAACTTTTTTCGAAGATGTGTAAGATGATAAAAGACAATTTTCTTTATTCCAATCTGGCCACAACGTCTCAAAAGATGTGGAAGATGCATCAAAAAATCCATCCCTATAAGATAATCATGCAAAAATATGTCAAGGTCACAAAATAGGAAAATTCCCTACTGCAATTCTGACCTTTAATTACTTTTATAGACATAACTCTCAAATGGTAAGGAATTTTCAAATGAAACTTATTTCATTTGAAAATGGACTCAAAAAGCTTTCCAACGATACCTTATTTACTAAAAACGGAGTTCGAATGAAAGAGATATAAACATTTTAAAACTGATGCTATAGTAATTGTCAATGATCAATGCAGCTACAATAACTTTGACCAAAGTCAATGCTACAGTATCGTTGACCGAGTCAATATTACAGTAACCAAAAAATCTGGAAAAATTTTCTCAATGAATAGTAATATTCTTCGTGTTCTTCATCCAAAAATCTCAAAATCACATCTAAAACATTATTTCTTTTGATTTTTTCCATGGGTTTTCATCCTTAATGTCTAAAAAGTGTTTTGATACCAAAACCTCCAATTTTTACTAACAATCCAAGCTCCAATCTCAAATTTTCATCAAGAACCCTGACTTTCTTCAAATTTCCAAATTCTTGAATTTATCCTAATTTTCTCCAAATTTCTTGTTCCACAATTATTATCCAATATGTAGAAATGTTTTAAACTAATATCTTTACTTAAATTCATCCATAGAAACAATATACAAATATTTCCCAAAATGATAACCTATGATTTATTCTTGTAAGAGGAGGAAGAAAAAGAAGAACACTTACTTATCCAATCTTCCTAGCATCTAAGGCTTCCTTCCTTGAGCATTTGGCATGGATGGAGGTGAAGAAGAGAGCTTGGGAGTGCTTGGCCTATAGAGAGTGAGAGAGTGTCACGTCCCAAAATCTGAGCACGTGACCAGCACGGAAAATGAATTTCATTTCACCTCCGTAAGCCTATCTTTCTCTTAAGAATCATACCATTCTTTTTCATGCAACCAAACCGAGTTCTCTATACACACTACAGTCATTCACATTACATCACTGAATGAACCTACCCGATTACAGAGATTTCTAGATTTATACAACTTAGAATAAGACTTAATTATTATACCTTTATCCTGAACAAATGAAAAGGTAATCATGGGCTAAGGATCCATAATTTCTTGTACAGATATTTACCTTCAGCTGTCAACTCTGAAAAAATGTTAATAAAAGGGGTATGAGCAAACCACGTGTCCAATGAGCAGACAACACAACACTATGACAAAAAAATATCATGCATCATAATGATAATATGCAGCAATCATACGTAATCGATCATAATATAATATAATATAATTCATAATACTTCACAACAATATCCAAGTAAAACAAATACATTTCAACATAATTCAAATAATTCACAACAGCAAACAATAAAATCAATTTCACACATTTTCCGTACCAACCGGGTCGTCCAGGATACCTTTGGATCGTTGCCCGCGGCCCCCGCCGTATCCACCCTTATCGCTCCATGTATATTCTCCACCCTTATAGCTTCATGTAGATTTCTCCATGGGGTGCACCACCATGCCTTTCCATTCATTCCGATTACATACACAATCACAATTATAAATAACTCATAATCATTTACAAGTTTCATCACAACATAACTCATACTACTTTCCATACTTAATCACAATTTCATCAACGTGTATACAATCATTTACTGTTCACAGAATTTATCTTTTAAATCACATCTCAAACATAGAAGCTCATTTGTATTTATAAGTCCTCACAATGGTATTCGTGTCTTCTTCACGCAACATTCATATAATGGTATTTATGTATAGATATATCCATATCAATATATTCGAGAACACAATTCTTTAATTCTAGAAAGTGCGCATGAATGTAACTTATGCAAGAAAATCTCAATTCATAATGAATATCAATATATAAGTTAACCATCACTGCCTTCACACTAAGATACACTACATGCTCTTACTATGATGCCAAGAACTTTAAAGAAAAGATTTAGTCATAGGAAGTATAAATTCCACTCACCTGGATTTCACGCTCTAGGCACTTCCACTTTGCACCTTGACCATTCCTATTGTAACCAGATAAAAACCATCAGGGTTACGAAATAGAGAAATTTCCTACTACTATTCCCGACCTTCACTTACTTCTCAAATCATAACCCCTAACTGGTAATGAATATCCAGATGAAACTTATACCATTAGAAACTAGACTCAAAGAGCTTTTCAACAATATTTTTAAAAAAAAAAACGGATGCTACAGTAAAGGTCAACGGTCAACGCAACTACAGTAACGTTGACCGAGTCAACGCTACAGTAGCCGAGAAAATCTAGAAATATTTTCCCGATGAACAGTAATTTCTGGGGAAATTTTTCAGATGTTCTTCGTGTTTTTCATCCAAAAATCCTAAAATCATATCTAAAACAACATTTCTTTTGATTTCTTCCATGGGTTTTCATCATTAATGTCTAAGGAGTGTTCTAACACCAAAACCCCCAATTTCTACCAACAATCCAAGCTCAAATCTCAAATTTTCATCAAGAACACTAACTTTTTTCAAATATCCAAATTCTACGAATTTCTCCTAGTTTTCTCCAAATTTCTTGTTCTAATAACATCATAAACCACCTAAGAATGTTTTAGATTAACATCCACACTTAAATTCATCCATTAAAATATTCTACAAAAATTTTGCAAAATGATAACCAAAGATTTGGTCTTGTAATAAGAGGAAGAAGAAGAAGAACATCAACTTACCAATCCTCCTAACTTTCATGGCTTCCTTCCCCAGGCAAAAATTGCATAAATGGTTGATGAAGAAATTCTCTTGGATGCATAACCGAGAGAGAAAAAGTGAGGAAGCTACGGGAGGGAGAATGAGAAAAAGAAAAGAATAAGAGAGAAGTGTATACGCGTGGGCCCCACCGATTTCTTTTTCGATAAAATCGCTCATAGCCACCTTAGCTTATAAGATTTGTTCACTTTAATCCCTCTCGATGTCTCAAATACCACTTTAACCTCGAATCCATCATCTTTTCGGTACCGGACTCATAATTCATTCTCATAAGCTTTATTCTTCCTCTCAGGTTCCTATTTGGTCATTTCTCAAAAGTCCTCTATACTTTCTTTTCTTTTCACTTTAGTCCTTAAGAATTTGTAAAAATTTCCTAAATTAAAAATTAAAATTTCTATTCCCAGATTTTCTTCACTAATTCATAAAGTACATTTTTCACGTAATTAAATTTTTCACTAAACTTCAAAATAGACTTTAAATATTCATATAAATTCTTGGGATATTACAGAGAGCTACGGGAAGAAGATAGAAAAATGAATAAGAGAGAAAGATGAGTGTTTAAGTGTGTATGTGTCACAACCTCAATAGTATGACCGTTTCAACTTATCTCTAAATTAACATATCGACAAGGTCTTAGCTTTCTTACAATGAACCATAAGGAAATAAAATAAACGTCATATTTACATATAATCCATCCATAAAATCCTAGGAGGCTTATGTGATCACAGAGCTACTTCTAAAGCTTACAAGATAATAGAATGTAAAGGAACCAACCGAAAAATATAAGAAGGTCGGTTTAAAATAAACTCGCTATTCTCCTGGACAGTCCCTAGCGTCAGCTACAGATTCTGAAATGTTGTAAAATAATAGGATGAGTAAAGAAATACTCAGTGAATTGATAACATTACCAATCGAAAGTAAATTTAGCAATTAGTATCATAAAGATATCATTGAAGTAAAACTCCCATCAGTTACAAATGATATACATAATTTAAATCATACAATGGCAAACACAAAATCTCGTACCAACCGGGTCGTCCACGGTATCAGTGGATTGTTGCTCACGGCCCCCTAGCCGCATCCACTCTTATCTCTCCATGAAAGGTATATCTCCACCCTTATAACTCCTCTAAGTTCTCCTGTGGGGTGCACCACCATGAAAACATTGTAACAATGTTCAATCATAACGCAAGTATTTACACAACCTCAACATAATAACAACAATATCAACATTAACTTTACGTATTCTATAAGAATTATCATTTAATCAAACAAGAGGCTTAAAATTCATAATACCTTTAAATATAAGGAACACAGGACCTTTAAAATGAATACACAATATACCGCTTAAGTTCACCTTCTCAATTTTCTTTATGATACTTGATGACAATACTTTTGAAGAAATATTGATGAGATAAGGTTATCACACTCACCTCGAATGTGGCTCTAACTACCTTTAAGTTTGCAGCTAAATTATGGGAGGTGTTAGGAAATAACTCTCAAAAATTTCCTAAAATGCAAATAAGATGAAAAATAAATTAAAAAAATGTATTAGAGTTTTCAAGTGATACTTATACTATTAGAAACTAGACTCAAAGAGCTTTCTAACATTATCTTATTTACCAAAAATAGAGTCTGGATGAAAGAGTTATGAACATTTTTAAAACTGATGCTACAGTAACGGTTAACGATAAACGCAGCTACAATGTCGTTTACTAAGTCAATGATACAGTAACGTTGACCGAGTCAATGCTACAATGACGTTAACCGAGTCAATGCTACAGTAACGTTGATTGAGTCAATGCTACAGTAACCGAGAAAATCTGAAAAAATTTTCTCGGTAAACTGTATTTTCTGAAAATTTTCTGGAAAATTTCCAAAATGAACAGTGACGTTTTTCGTGTTCTTCATCCAAAAATCTTAAAATCACATTTAAAACAACATTTCTTTTGATTTCTTCCATGGGTTTTGTTTCATAATATTTAATGAGTGTTTTGACACCAAAATCTCCAATTGTAACCAACAATCTAAGCTCAAATCTCAAATTTTTATCAAAGAATACTAACTTTTTTTATATATCCAAATTCTACGAATTTCTTCTAGTTTTCTTCAAATTTCTTGTTCCAATAACATCATAAACCACCGAGGAATGTTTTAGATTAACATCTACACTTAAAATTCATCCATTAAAACTCAAAATCCTAATTCTCTTCCATAGGTCTGAAAATGGAGAAAAAGAGAAATAGAGAAGATAAAATTTACCTCTTTGCCTCTAAAACTCTTGAGAATCAGAAGTATGGTTAGAAAATACAAGATCACCAGAAGAAAATTGGAGAAATGATTGAAGGAGATAGAAGAATGGTAGAAGAAGAAGAAGATAGAGAGCCTTAGAGAGGAAAGAAGGAAGAGAGGAAGATGTGTTTAATGATTGTATGTGTAGGCTCCACCAATTTTTTTTGAATAAAATTGCTCATAGCCACTCTAACTTGTAAGATTTGTTCACTTAGGTCCTTGAGAATTTATAAAAATTCCCTAAATTAAAAAAATTGAAATTTCTATTCCCAAATTTTCTTTACTAATTCAAAGAAAGAAAAAAAAATATTTTTCACGTAATTAAATTTTTCAATAAACTTCAATATAAATTTTAAATATTTATAAAAATTATTGGGGCATTACAGTATGTGTGAGCCCCACTAGTTTTCTTTTCAATTTAGTCCTTTTGGCAACCATCTTAACTAGGACTTGCAAAAGAATTGAAAAAGTTTGATTATACTTAGGGCACCCAATATACTCTCCCAAAATACACCTCATCACATCTCATTTTTATTAAAACTCCAAAATCCTGTATTTTTTAACTTTAGTCCTTCTCGATGTCTCAGACTCCACTTTAACCTTAAATCCATCATTCTTTCGTTACCGGACTCATAATTCATTCTCATAAGCTTTATTGTTCCTCTCGGGTTCCTATTTGGTCATTTCTCAAAAGTACTCCATATTTTCTTTTCTTTTTACTTTAGTCCTTGAGAATTTGTAAAAATTTCCCGAATTAAAATTTTGAAATTTCTATTCCCAAATTTCCTTCACTAATTTAAAAAGAACTTTTTTCATATAATTAAATTTTCTAATAAACTTTAAAATAGATTTTAAATGTTCATATAAATTCTTGGGATATTACACATAAGGCTGAGTAGTGGGTCAGATTGACACAATCAACTCGTGCAACTCGATCCAAACCATACATTTAAGTTAGTTTTGGTTGGGTTAGTGGGTTGGGTTGGATTGAGTTTTAAAAAAAATATCAATTTGATCACTGGCAGGTTCGAGTAGCAGGTTGGGAATTTCCTAACCTGAACCCCATTACATTTTTTTAAAAAAAAAATTTAGGATTCCCTCAGTCAATAATCATATCTCCTTCTCAGATACAGACTTTCCACTTCTTCTCCAACTTGATTCTTTCGGTTAAATCCAATAGGATAAATAAGGGATGGGTTTTTCTTGTAAGGATCATTTGAATATTTGGCAATTATACTTGGAGCTACTCTTGTTAGGAAAGGGTCTCCGTTATTTGTATATTTTCCTGCACTATTGGAATTTGAAACAGCTTCATTCATCAAAGCATTTCTTAAATGTATGGTTTGGATCGAGTTGCACGAGTTGATTGTGTCAATCCGACCCACTGCTCAGCCTTATGTGTAATATCCCAAGAATTTATATGAATATTTAAAATCTATTTTAAAGTTTATTAGAAAATTTAATTACATGGAAAATGTTCTTTTTGAATTAGTGAAGGAAATTTGGAAATAGAAATTTCAAAATTTTAATTCGGAAAATTTTTACAAATTCTCAAGGACTAAAGTGAAAAGAAAAGAAAATATGGAGTACTTTTGAGAAATGACCAAATAGGAACCCGAAAGGAACAATATTGATAAAGGGAACCCTAATTTTTTTTTAAAAAAAATTAATGGGGTTCAGGTTGAAAAATTCCCAACCTGCTACTCGAACCCGCCAATAATAATATTAAGATTTTTTAACCCAATCTAATCCAACTCAAACTAATTTAAAAGTATGGTTTGGGTCGAGTTGCACGAGTTGATTAGGTCAACCAACCCACTGCTCAGCCCTATGTATATAGCAATGCTACACTTTATTGAAGACGTGATTAACTTGTTACGCACAGTGTTAATTAGCTTAATATTATTGTAGTAACAAAAATCAAATGAACCTTTAATTTCGTGCACACTTACCTCTCCCTTCCAAATAGCCTTAGAAACATACTTATCTTGCAAGTACAATATTAATGTACCCTCTAGGATAGGATAAGGTATCATACCTCTCATGTTTTGTGCCATATTACTCTCTATGCAAAATATGAATAATTAATTTTATTTCTAGGCAAAATTTTCAATTCACTCTTAAAAATCACATCAATTAGATATAAAAGTGAATGTTAAATATCAAAATTAATTAATTATTAAACTTAATTGTTAGCTAACATCATTGTAAATATCAAAATTGTTTAATTACTTTAATGAATTAATTTCATCCTAATTAATTAATTAATTTTCAATTAGTTAAGTTATTATTTGAATTGCTTATCATTAATTAAAGATAAAATTAACTAATCATTACTCATAACAAGTGAAAAGATAATTACATCACTTTGTTTTAATGAAACACACAAAATATAATCTAACATCAACTTTTTTTAAATGGTAACCTACATTGTGAAACAATATTTAAAAAAATTAAAATGTATTTCAAATTGGGAAACTATTTAAAAAACTAAAACAAAGTAAAATTACAAATGAACTAAACTAAAAAAATAACATAATTATTTCAAAAATAATTATTTAAAATTAATAATATCTAAAATTTTGATAAAAAAAAAATATTACTACAATTTATGAAAATATATAATAAATAAAAATATGAAAGAAATTACATAACTCAATAGATAAAGTTATGATTGAGTTAGGAGATGAGAAGTTGCAAAAAAAATCTTGCCTAACCCAACTACTACTAGTACAACAACAACAACAATAATAATAAAATATTAGACAAAATTTGACAAAAAATAACATCACTTTTGTTTAAAAAATAATAATAGTAAAACCAAAAAATTACCTTATTAGAACCATGCACGGTTGAAGAGGGAGAGAAAATGATAGAGAGAGAAGATGAAGAGGGACCACACATGATTGAAAAAGAGAAAATAAAATAAGGTGATGATATATTTTTTTTTATTGGCTTGCTTTGATTACGAGTCAATAAAAAATAAGATATGTGTCTTATCTTTAACCTTGAATGATCGTCACCCTCTTGAAAAATGACACATAATTAGACGCAACATCTAGTGTTATCCATCAATTTGAGATTATAAATATACATTTCAAATACATCTTTTTTTCACAAAAAGTGACAGTAATTCATAAATTAAAGAAAAAAAGGAGATCGGCTAGATTTTTTTATAAAAAAATCGGTATTCAAAGTCAAAAAGGATTGTTTCAAGTGTATCTTACTGCAATTTGTTGGAAAGCAAAGAAATAATTTTTGTCCTTTGTTTCACAAGAAAATATATTTTGGTCCTTTCAACAAAGTAATATCTGGAGTTCTAGACACGCATCTCACTGTTTAGTCCTTTGTAAGCCATTCATTGCATCTTGTACGGTAGCATCATTAGAGGCTAATAATTCAAAATTATCCCCCTTGAAGGTGATTGGGAGTGACTCGAGTGATTTGACCAATTCTAATTTTTTTAATAGAACATTTTCAATTACAATCTTTAAAAAAGTTTTAAAACTAAAAATTTATTTTGAGTAAATTTCATTATTAAATTGTGCATGTAAAAATTATTTTTATATAAGAATTATTCTTATATAAGAACCGATTCTTATAGCAAAAGTATTAGAGAGTTGTGAGACTTATTGTACGAGTATAAAGATATAAGGTAATTTGTGAGACTCATTTGTGAGTTCTTCGTAATTACACCATTAAAGTAGAGAATTGTTTAAGATTTAAAATAAGTAACTCATTAGAGTACATCATTAAAAATGTTCTTAGACTTAAATTGAAGAGTTTAATTATTTAATTATGTTATTTTTTAAGTTTTATAAAATATTTTTTAATCTTATAAAATATTTTTTATTTTTAATCATGACTATTCAATACAAAACTGACATTTGTAATAAGAAAATTAAACTTTATAATTTTGATACAAAAAGAATCCAATTCTGATAACTAATACTACTATCGTGCTATGAGTTTTGATTTGCTGCTTGTTACTTTTAACAACGATTTTTACTGTTGCTGAAAGGTTGGGCAACATTTTTTGGTCAAAGATCCAGATTTTGTATAAAAGGAATAAGGCAGAGGGAGGAAAAAGAGAAGCCAATAACCATGGACTATCATCATATACTTGCCAGCCTATTATTCTCCATTGTGGTTGCTTCTATTCATTTCATCATCTCTAATTTTATAAGCAAAAATTCCAAATCTTCCAAGGGCAAAAATTCCAAATCTTCCAAGTACCCACCAGGGCCTTACCCTTTTCCAATCATAGGAAACATCTTGGAACTGGGCTCCCATCCCCACCACGCATTCACTAAGCTTTCTAAAACTCATGGACCAGTGATGACTCTTAAGCTAGGCAACATAACCACCATAGTCATTTCTTCTCCACAAGTAGCCAGAGAAGTTCTTCAGAAAAATGACAAACTTTTCTCTTTCAGGGCAGCTCCTGATACTCTCCGAGCACTTGACCATAACATACTTTCAGTGGCGTGGATGCCCCCTTTAGCCCAATGGAGAGTCCTCAGAAGAGCTTGTGCTACAAAAGTGTTCTCTTCCAAGCAGCTTGACGCTACACAAACTCTCCGTAGAAGAAAGGTGCAAGAACTGCAGGATCATGTGGATGAAAGATGCAGAAATGGTGAAGCTGTGGATATTGGTGAGGCTGCTTTTACTACAACGCTTAACTCCATATCCAGCACTTTTTTCTCTATGGATTTGGCTCGTTATTCTTCTGACAAGTCTGGAGAGTTTAAGGACTTGGTATGGGGGATCATGGAAGAAGCTGGAAGGCCTAACGTTGTGGACTTTTTCCCAGTTCTTCATGGGCTTGATCCACAACGAGCACGTTCAAGGATGAACGCTTACTTTGGAAAGTTAATCAAGTTTTTTGATGGTCTTATAGAGGAGAGATTGCGGTTAGGAGCTTCGGAAATGGGATACAAGGGCTCCAATAATGATGTGTTGGATTCTTTGATACGTCTCATGATTGAAGAGGATTCACTAATTACCCCCCGTCATCTGTCACACTTATTTCTTGTGAGTATCTCACTACATCTTGCCTTTCCTAAACAAATTCAAAAATTAAAGAGTAAATTATTGATTTGGTTTTTAAAAAATTAAAATTTTATCAATTCGATTCCTAAAAGATGATATGTCTCTAGTATTGAGAAAAAAGTCTGGCTCATGGGTCAGATCGAAATTGGCCATAAATAGACAGTCCTGTGTTAAGTAGTTTAGGCTCATTCAAAAACAAGCCTAAACGTTCTAGTCCGTTTAGGACCACAGGCGTAAACAAGCTAGATCCCTTTTTTTTAAAAAAATTGTTTTTTAAAAAAATATATTTAGTATAAATAATTTCATTTTATCACATTTCTATATTTTATAAACCTTATATTCAATTAATATAATAAGTTTAGAAGTAGAAACTATTGTAATTTTTTTCAAAATAAATATAGAATTTTTAAATTTAAATATAATATAGTTAATTTAAAAAGAAAATATGAGAAGTTAAAATTATTGGTTATTTTAAAATATTAAAAAAGTAATGTTTTACATGTATAAATAATATTTTAATAAAAAATATTAAATTTTTAACTGAAAAAAATTAAAATTATATTATTTTAAATTTAATAAACTAAAAAAAATAAAAGAGTGGCCTGCGGGCCAAACAGGAGGTCTTGGTCTTTAAAAAAAAAAATACAAGCCTAAACGGACCGTTCTGTTTATTTCTTAGCTAGTGACGAGCATGTTCGAATGACTCGTTTAACAGTACTATGTGTTTCTTAATTTAATCCTTCAAAGATTATATTTGTCTTAATTTCATCTTTTTGTTTATCAAATTAACTTTTGAGAACTAAAACTTTGAGATTTGGTGCAATGGTAAATTTTGAGATTTAGCAATGAAAAAAATTAATAAATTGAGACAAATGCAATCTTTTATAAACTAAATTGAGATAATTAATATTTGAAGGGCCAAATTAGAATATCTGTGATCTTTGAGGGACGTAATCAATAATTTACTCAAAATTAAAAAGCATGAAGTTATAGAGGGGGATATAACTCCGCAAGAATGAATCCATGAGGGTGCTAATTGTTCCATGTTTAATTATTGGCAAAACAAATTTTTGAATGTAGAGATTTAATTACATATATTATTATATGCTAATATTGACTAGAATATATATGACTGTAAAGTTTCTTTTAATGTCTAGTTTTATAAATATGAAATATGCATTTAAATACAAATCTTTGTCCGTTTTACTTTTAAGTCAAACTTGTTCGTCCTATATTTATCACTTAAGTAATTTTATCTATCAATTAACAATAAATGATATCAGGATTTATTTGTTGCTGGAATAGACACAACATCAAGCACCGTGGAATGGGTAATGGCAGAGTTGCTGCACAACCCAGAAAAATTGGACAAAGCAAGAGAAGAACTTAGACAAGTCCTTGGAAAAGGAAAGCAAGTTGATGAATCCCACATCTCAAAGCTTCCCTTCCTGAGAGCAGTGGTGAAGGAGACTCTGCGTTTGCACCCTACCATTCCACTTCTGCTACCCCGCAAGACAGAAGCTGACGTGGAGTTATGTGGCCTCATGGTTCCCAAAAACGCACAAGTCTTGGTCAATGTGTGGGCCATGGGAAGAGATTCCAGCGTTTGGGACAGTCCTGATCAGTTTATGCCTGAGAGGTTTCTGGAGAGTGAGATTGATTTTAAAGGCCATCATTTTGAGCTTATTCCCTTTGGAGGTGGCAGAAGAATCTGCGTTGGATTGCCACTGGCTAATAGGACTATGCACGTTATGTTAGCCTCTCTTCTGTACTGCTATGATTGGAAGCTTGCTGATGGGTTGAAGGCTGAAGACATGGATATGAGTGAAAATTACGGCCTCACCTTACACAAAGCCATCCCTCTCCAAGCTATTCCTATAAAATCCTAGTTACATGGGTTTAGATGTAGATAGAGAAGCATCTTCTTGTGAGTTGTGCTTCATCTAAATAATAATGGATGCATGTGTTATGAATGAGAAAATAATTAATAGTTCCAACTCCCAAAATGCTTGGGGAGTTGGGAGTATTAAATCCCCCATTTAATTGGTTTCCAATCTTATTTTTTGGCTAGTTAATTTTTTGAGGTGAATCGAACTGAACTAATAATTAATTCTTAGTCAAATTAATCAAATTGATTGATTTAATTTGATTTTATAATAATTAAAAAAAAATTATTAGACCTAAATCTAACATAATTTAATTAACCCGTAACACTATCTATCTCGAATATCTAAACAAACAGAGCCTATCACCGTATAAGACTAGCTGTACAGTCTATCTTCATACATTACTTAGTATACATGTACAAAGAAGTGTATAAATTAAACTTATACAACATAAATATGTTTATCACTATATAACACTATTCACTAAAGAAGAAAGGAACGGCGTGAGAAGAAATTGAGTAAATATACAAAGTGCAAACCAGTTAATCCTTAATTAAAAATTATATACTCAATATAAATTAATCTTTTTAAAAAGTTAAATTGTATATTTAAATAATAAATTCAATATTTATATAAAATGACGAGTCCATTTCATTTATAGAGATCGAATTATGTAAAGACAAAATTTTAGGAATTACACCCCCTCGTCCTTGTCATTGTAAACATAACTGTTATTACGACTTTTATTGTCTAGTTAACGTCATGTAACTATTATTTCACACGCTATCACTTTTGTTATTATTACTATTGCTGTCACTTTTTGATAGAGATTGCAGTATCAAAGCAAAATGAAAATATAAAATGGAGAAGAAAGAAATGCTTTGATGAATGAAGCTGTTTCAAATTTCAATAGTGCAGGAAAATATACAAATAACGAAGAAACCCTTTTCTAACAAGAGTAGCTCCAAGTATAATTGCCAAATATTCAAATGATCCTTACAAGAAAAACCCATCCATTACTTATCCTATTGGATTTAACCGAAAGCAACAAAAGCAGGACAGAAAATAATGCTAACAGCATGCAACAGATTTGATTCCCTCCATATTCTCTCTCTTATATAATTTTCCACTAGCCAAATTGATATTCACGTTATTCCTTTTTTTCCTCCTGGGCCCTTTTGACATCATTTAGCATCTCAATATCTTTGTTGTGGGCCATAGCCGATGTGATGTCCTTCATTCTCATCTCAGCAAACCAGTTGTCCACACTTGCCACCTCAATAGCTCAGTTATCCTCAATAGCCACCAGACCCTTATCATCAGCAATTAAATTCATACCACTTTTATTATCATTACTGCCAAGTATTTTTTTTTTGTTTTTAATCATTATTTTAAGTTTTAATTTTATTCTTAATTTTATTTTATTTTTATCTATCTCGTTTCATATACATATTTATTTGGTTTTAATTTTATCTTTAAAATTGACGTTATTAACATAATTAACAAAAATATTAACGTTGAATTCTCCACTTAACATATCTATTAACAACATGTCATATTAGTTGTAATTTTCAAATATTTGATTATGCTTTAATTTCACCTAAAATAATACTTTTTCGTTTCTATCTTTTATTTCAAATTAACGTTTAAATATTTAATTTATCATATAAAAAAAATCTAAATATTACTTGGAGGAGTTCACATGTCATTTAAAGGACTCTACATCAATATTGTTTTGTTAATTTTGTCGATTACGTTGACTCAGGATAACATTGAAAAAAATATATAGAATGAAATTACATTAAAAAACATTAAATACAATTAAAATTCAAGATAAATGTTAAAAATAAAAAAAGTAGCTTTCCCCTACTTTTAATTGTCTTGGCCATGGTTTTCAAAATTAGACCAGACCAGCCGGTTGAACTAGTTGGACAAGTGACCAATGGGTGGTTCAGTCCAGTTGACCAAAATACATGTTTTGCCATTGAATCGGTACGATACTGATTGAACTAGGAAAACAAGGTGAACCAGTTCCTTCGATCTTCTTCTTCTTTTTTTTCCTTTCTTTTGCATTTTTTTATTTTTGTTTTTTTTGTTTCTGATTGTATAAAATAAAATATTGAGATTTGAGATTTTTGGGTTTTTATTTTTGTTTATGATTTTAATTTTGTTAGACTTAATTTTTGTTTTTGGTTGTATGAACTACGAAAATGTGGAAATTTCTAATTTAGACTTAGTTTGAAATTGTGAATGTTATGAATTGTGATCAATCATCAATTATGAATTGATTTTTATTTATTTATTTCACTTATTGTTATGAAATATCAATTATATTAAGAATTTTAATATTTTAAATTATATATATATATACACATATATAATATTTTTTAATTAGTATCGGTTAGACCACGATTCAACCATTGAACCTTGAATAGTGCCTCAACCAATTTAATGATAGATTTTGAAAACTATGCTCTTGGCTACCATTAGCTACTTTCACATTCACAACACTACCACTATTAATTTACAATTATCAATATCATATTACTTATGCGTTATGACATGAATTTTTTTATGAAAATATTTTTTATTAATCCAAAAACATCAATTTTTATATATTGTTATTATACCTGATCACAAGTTGGCCTTACTAAGATATGAGTCAGACTTTCTAAAATTAATATCAAAATTGTGGACTTGGATCCATTTTTCTTTTTAGGTCGAACCGAAGTCAGTTTGGTTATGGCCCCGGATAGAAAACGAGCCCATTTTTAAATTTTTTATTTTTAAAATTATTTTTTTTCAAATGATTTTGCATGCATTTGTATTGGATATTTTCTTTTTTTCCTTCTACATCAACTAAAATTTATGTTTAATGAAATATTTGAGAAAATTTATTAATTTAATTTTATAACAAATTTAATACTTTTAAGAAATCTAAAGAAATGTAAATTATGGAACATCTATATAAAACATTCTTTATACACCTCAAGTCAAGTATCCATTTACATTACAAATATATATAAAATATTCTAATATATAATTCATATCACATATTTAATATGTTATTATTATTTAATATATAAAATTTGAATCCAAGAGCTCTGGTTAAAAAAAAAAAAAAAAGACTCGACTTGTAAATAGATTTTTAAAATTTGGACTCAAATTTTTAGGTCAAGTACGATTATCGGCCTAATTGTGGTACCTCTTTCAGATGTGGTTGCGTTTATTTTCAACCTAGTTTTTATCATTTTATGTATCATCATGCA
Organism: Biancaea sappan; assembly: GCA_037074585.1. Lineage (NCBI taxonomy): Eukaryota > Viridiplantae > Streptophyta > Magnoliopsida > Fabales > Fabaceae > Biancaea > Biancaea sappan. The sequence goes on along the minus strand of CM073497.1, from coordinate 18,172,638 downwards.
GGATCGAACGATAGACCTTCAGTTTACAAATGAAAATGAACGATATTTAGTTGTCATACAAATTTCTTCTTCCGGGGGTTGAAACACGAGAGAAAGGAATGGGCACTCTCCAAAAAAGAGGCAAATGAAAAAAATAGAAAATTTGTTTTTGGTGAAACAAGATAATGAAATATTGAACCATGATTTATCCTTATTTGAATTTTTAAAAAATTAATAAGAAGAAAAAATAAACAAACATAATTAATGCTGAATTTAACTGTACAAGTTTATTTTTCTAAAATAATTAAGTTTAATTATTCAAAATATAAATTAAGGATAATAATATAAGGGTGAATAATTAGACTTTGTTGACAACGATAGATGACTATGACAGAACAACAAAAGGAATAAATTAACTGATTCAAATGAAAAATCACGTTAGATAATTGAAGATCTATTATACATCGAGTGATGTAAAATTAAAATAAATAAATAACCCTAATGGTTGAAAATATTTTATTTGCCATCTAAAGCGACTACCAATGAAGGCGAGACAATACCACCTCAGTCACAATTCCAAAGCTAAATAGCGGAGATGAATATTAAATCAATGCTGGATTGCTTATTAAAAGTACACATCACCACAATTTAATAATGAAACTCACTCAAAATAAATTTTTAGTTTTAAAACTTTTTTAAAGATTGTAATTGAAAATGTTCTATTAAAAAAATTAGAATTGGTCAAATCACTCGAGTCACTCCCAATCACCTTGAAGGGGGATAATTTTGAATTATTAGCCTCTAATGATGCTATCCTACAAGATGCAGTGAATGGCTTACAAAGGACAAAACAGTGAGATGCGTGTCTAGAACTCTAGATATTACTTTGTTGACAAAGGAAAGGACCAACAAATATTTTCTTGTGAAACAAAGGACAAAAATTATTTCTTTGCTTTCCAACAAATTGCAGTAAGATACACTTGAAACAATCCTTTTTGACTTTGAATACCGATTTTTTTTATAAAAAAAGCCCATCTCCCTTTTTTTTATTTAATTTATGAATTATGTCACTTTTTGCACAAAAAAAGATGTATTTGAAATGTATATTTATAATCCCAAATTGATGGATGACACTAAATGTTACGTCTAATTATGTGTCATTTTTCAAGAAGGTGATGATCATTCAAGGTTAAAGATAAGACACATATCTTATTTTTATTGACTCGTAATCAAAGCAAGCCAATAAAAAAAAATATCTTCACCTTATTTTATTTTCTCTTTTTCAATCATGTGTGGTCCCTCTTCATCTTCTCTCTCTATCATTTTCTCTCCCTCTTCAACCGTGCATGGTTCTAATAAGGTAATTTTTTGGTTTTACTATTATTATTTTTTAAGCAAAAGTGATGTTATTTTTTGTCAATTTTTACCTAATATTTTATTATTATTATTGTTGTTGTTGTAGTTGGGTTAGGCAAGATTTTTTTGGCAACTTCTCATCTCCTAACTCAATCATATCTTTATCTATTGAGTTATGTAATTTCTTTCATATTTTTATTTATTATATATTTTCATAAATTGTAGTAATATTTTCTTTCCTATCAAAATTTTAAATATTATTAATTTTAAATAATTATTTTTGAAATAATTATGTTATTTTTTTAGTTTAGTTCATTTGTAATTTTACTTTGTTTTAGTTTTTTAAATAGTTTCCCAATTTGAAATACATTTTAATTTTTTTAAATATTGTTTCACAATGTAGGTTGCCATTTAAAAAAAAGTTGATGTTAGATTATATTTTGTGTGTTTCATTAAAACAAAGTGATGTAATTATCTTTTCACTTGTTATGAGTAATGATTAGTTAATTTTATCTTTAATTAATGATAAGCAATTCAAATAATAACTTAACTAATTGAAAATTAATTAATTACTTAGGATGAAATTAATTCATTAAAGTAATTAAACAATTTTGATATTTACAATGATGTTAGCTAACAATTAAGTTTAATAATTAATTAATCTTGATATTTAACATTCACTTTTATATCTAATTGATGTGATTTTTAAGAGTGAATTGAAAATTTGCCTAGAAATAAAATTAATTATTCATATTTTGCATAGGGAGTAATATGACACAAAACATGAGAGGTATGATACCTAATCCTATCCCATATGGTACATTAATATTGTACTTGCAAGATAAGTACGTTTCTAAGGCTATTTGGAAGGGAGAGGTAAGTGTGCATGAAATTAAAAGTTCATTTGGTTTTTGTTACTACAATAATATTAAGCTAATTAACACTGTGCGTAACAAGTTAATCACGTCTTCAATAAAGTGTAGCATTGCTATATACATAGGGCTGAGCAGTGGGTTGGTTGACCCAATCAACTCGTGCAACTCGACCCAAACCATACTTTTAAATTAGTTTGAGTTAGATTAGATTGGGTTAAAAAATCTTAATATTATTATTGACAGGTTCGAGTAGCAGGTTGGGAATTTTTTAACCTAAACCCCATTAAATTTTTTTTTTAAAAAAATTAGGGTTCCCTTTATCAATAATCATATCTCCTTATCAGAAAAGACTTCTCACTTCTTCTTCTCCAATATAATTACACAAACGAATCTACGTCTTAAATCAAATGTCTTCTCCTTCTCCAATCTCAAATCCTCACTCCTCAGTCTACACGGTCATGTCCTTATGCCCTTCCTTTCTTTACTCTTTTGTCTTTGGTCATTGCCTTCTGCTTGTCACATCTTAATTCCGATGAGTAATTCTATAAATTCGAGGGTATACCTCTATAGTGTAATATCACGAATTTAATTACCTTAGAAAATGAGGCTAAATAAATAAATGAGCAAGTAAATAAGGATAAAATAGTTATTAAGAAATTTTTTTAGAGACATAAAGAGAATTTTATGATTGGTTAGGAACCTAATTGAATAGAATAAAAAGATTTGAGGTCTTTTATTAGTTTTAGCCAAAGAAAAGTGAGAAAGTGATGTGTATGTATATGTGGACGGAGGAGAGAAAAAGAGGAAAAGTTACTGATAAAATATTTATATGTATATATATATATATATATGTTTGTAAAAATGTGTGAAGTGAGTGCACGGTGGGGAAGAAGAAAGAAAGAGAAGAGAGAGAGAGAAAGATAAAAGAGAGAGGAAGAGACGAAATAGAAAAGAAGAAGAAGAAGAGAGAATACTATAGGAAATATTAGAGGAAGAATGGATTTAGATTCATATTTAAGGCTCGTTCTTCATAAGATAGTTAGTCTTCCATAAAATTATAATTATTTATGATTTATGATATTTACGTGCATAATCAGTTTTTACAGAATTTTATTTATAAATCTTGTTTTACATATTGAATAAGAGAAATTTAATTATTATCAGTGTGATGTTATGCTTTAATGGCTGAAATGATTTCCTTATGTATTTACATGTTTTTAACAAAGCAACTAGCTACTAAGATATTTTATATCTCACTTTTAAAAAATTGATCATGTCAGGAAAAATGACAAAAGATAAGGCTTGATGAGATTAATGATGAGATTGAAGTGTATAAATATATTTTTTAGTAGTTCATAATTTAAAGATGTAAAGATAATAGCAAATATTATGTAAATTATTTTTATATATATTCAAGCTCAGATATAATTTGTGAGAATCATGTTAATATTTTTCTGTGAGGTTACTATTCACATGAATAGTAAAATTTCGTGAATAATGACATCCATAATTATTTGAAAAGAAATTATTCAAAAAAATTATCTAATAAACTGATTTAGAGAAATATTATTTTTTAAAGGAAATAAAAAGTCGAGATGTTACATATAGTATCTCATAAAACCTCTTATCAGTACTAATGCATAACATAAATTTTTCTAAGAAAGAGATTTTGCAATATGTATACATATGAAAAGTTCAATATAGTGAAACAGTAAATACAAACTAAATATTATATGGTATGGTAAAACTTTCCAAGCTTAGGTGACCTATAAAGAATACAAAGCATTCCCTAAGCTTTTAAATTCATAAGCCCTCCAATGAAATATGGAAAAGTATCTTCAAGGATTACAATCCTCCTGTAGATTTTCTTCCTCACCCACTATATTAAAAAAATAATCATATAGAGTGAGTTTATCAAAACTTAGTGAGTAAATGACTGTACAATAACAAATATATTACAAGAACAAATACCATAATTATTATTACAATAAGAATAATTATATTCATATTCAGGGTTTCTATACCATTTGTATTTAATTTATGTTTAGAGATTCAATTCTCATTATATTTATATCCACAACCATTACATACATTGGTATCTTAAGAGATCAAGCTCTCAAGCATTTTATGTGTATAATTACGTGCATTGAGTATCTTAGATCAAGCCCTCAACCATTATATGTATATAATTACATTCTCAATCATAATTCTTATCGATGTAATCTTAAATTATACAATAAATTTCATTATCAAATTATCATCACTAAATAAGGAATTTAATTAAAATTTCTAATTGCAATATGAGGTGGGATTTATATTGTATTTAGAATAAAAATAAATAAACTCAGTTAGCAAGGTTATCCATTCACTTAGATTCCATATCTGTAATACCCGTCAATTTCGGAGTATAATACGTTTGAAAGTATTTTAGAATTTTACAACGTTATTTTAGTTATTTATTTTAGTCATTTTAATTTTCATATTTAATTGTTTTCTTTGAATATCATTTATGAAAATCGTGATAAATGACTAGATTGGGTATTTTATTGCGGTATGATATATATATATATATATATATATATATATATATATATATATATATATATTGTGAATTGAGAAAAATATGAGAAAGAGAAATTAAATAGAATTAATATAATTATTGAGAAATAATTATAGTCAGATTATTTGGATTTGGAGCAATCGAGAATCGGTACCTTGGGTCACCAAATGACCTATTTGGCTATTAAGCCTTCATCATTCCTCTTTCTCTATCATTCTCACGTTTTCACACAGAGGCAAGAAGAAAGAGAGATATTTTCTCTCAACTCCATCAATCTTTTCTTTTATTTCTTTTGGTGTTTTTCTTGTCTCCGATCAAGTTCCTTTTATTGAAGTTTCCAAAGAGAGAGGTAAGCTTCAATCTCCTTCATATTTCTTAATTTTCTCTCTATTTTGCCTATTTTCGAATTTAGAGAATTTTGGGCTGATTTGGGGTTCTAATGTCTGAATTTAAGTGTGAATGTTGGTTTAAAACATTTCTACATGTTGAATAATAATTATAAGAAATAAATTTGGAGAAAATTAGGAGAAATTCAAGAATTTGAAAATTTGAAGAAAGTAAGAGTTCCTAATGAAAATTTAAGGATTGAGTCTTTGTTTGTGGGTTAAAATTGGGGATTTTGGTATCAAAAAATTTCTTAAACATCAAGGATAAAAACCCATGAAAGAAATCAAAAGAAATGGTATCTTGGATGTGATTTTGGGATTTTTGGGTGAAGAATACGAAAAACGTTATTGTTCATTTTGGAAAATTTTCAGAAAATACTGTTCATCGAAAAAAATTTTCTAGATTTTTACGGTTACTGTAGCATTGACTTTGGTCAAAGTACAGTAGTGTCGGTAGTTGTTAGTTGACCATTAGCGGTTACTGTAGATAGCGGTTACTATAGCAACGGTTTGTTGACCGTTGACCGTTACTGTAGCAATTAGAAAATATTGCATATTTTCATGAGTTTGTTCTCTTTCTTATGTTTCATTGTGATATATTTTATTAGGAAATTTTCCTCACAAATTCTAGTGAGAAACAAGATAAATTTAGACAATATCAAGATGAGTGAATAACCTTGCTAAATTAATTTGATATCATTAGACAAAGTACAATATAAGTCTCATTTACAATATTATTAGAATGTTAAACAATCAACTTTCTAATTGATATTATATGATGATTGCTATAATTGATGATAGAAATTCAAAGGAATACAAGTATCTACGGCACATTTATGCACAAAGAATTTGAGGGTTAAATTCCCAAGTTACTTGGTGCAAGTATCTACGACACATTTATGCACATAGAGTTTGAGAGTTAAATTTCTAAGTCACTCGGTGCAAGTATCTACGACACATAATGCAAAGTGATTAAGGGTTTGATCACCCAAGAAATCATACGCAAATTCAGACAAATGTAATACTACGATTGTGTAAAATGAATAATAGATTAACTATGTTAGTAAATGTGGTATTTATACTTGTAATATTCTATATGGTACAGTTATTTACTTACTGAATTTTTAAATAAACTCACAGTCCATATGATTGTCTTTTCAAATACAGTAAGTGAGAAGGAAGAATATCCGACTGAGGATTAAGAGTCCCTTATAATTGTTCTCTATCTTTTTCTGATGGGATACCATTACTAAATAATGTGAATTTTAGGAATGCTCTATACTTTGTATAGGTCTCCTAGGCTTGCGATGAGATAAACACATTAGATTATTTATGTCTGTATTTGTTTATCAGATGATTATAATTTTGTTATGATAAAGGTTGAATGTAAAACCTTATAGAATATACGTAAATAACTCATGTTTGAGAATTTTATCAAATGAGTAGTTGTGGATATTAAGATTATCCAGGATTTCGGAATACCACTGAGGTTTCCCTAGAAATAGTATTTTTTCACATGTTCAATTTTTGGGATGTGACAATATCCGAGTCACCTTTTTGAGTTGTTACAAAGAAAAGCACGTAGCTGAATTTCAATTTCCATTACTGAGATTTTTACAAAGATTAGATAGATAAAGTTAAGGTTGCTTTTGTATAAAATACTATTTATATTTACAATCACTATTTATATGTATGAATATTATTTATATCTACAGATACTATTTATATGTACGGATACTATTTATATATATAGATATCATTCATACATACGGATAATATTCATACATACAATTACTATTCATATCGGGAATAGCAAACATAAGTCGTAAAAGAGTACACAAAAAACATTCTCAAGAAAGGGAGGTGGGTCACAATGGACACTCTCAAGTACCAAGTCTTTATTTAACATGTATTTTTCACAGTTTGATATTCTATTTTGATAATCAAAAAATAATTCTCAAGCAGTCAAGGATAATTCTTTTTTTGATTTAGAGGATCAGCTAAAGCCGCAATCATAGAGCATACTAAGAATTTAACCTTTAAATAATTACAAGAATTTAAAGGAGCATAGTATCATCACCTTGGATCTAGACTAAAGAGAAAAGATTTAGAATTTTAGAACCCTAATGTTAGAGCAAGAGAAATTTTGAGGAGAGGGAATAAGAGAAACTGAATGTGTGAATTTATAAGTGAAATAGAATAACCTATTTATAAGAGAAGTCATGGTACTATGCGTTAAGAAAATATTCATTTTACTATATACTTTAATAATTTAGTTTACTATGCACTAATATCCACTATACATTTTACTGTGCAATTATGGTTACTATTAGGAACTAAAGGAAAAATTATCTTTTCTGCTAAACCTTTAAGTTTCTTTTCACTTTTATTTTTTTCACTTTAGTCCCTAAAGAGATTTTCTCATATAAAACATTATTTTTCTCCCAGTTTCTTTTAGATTCCTCTTATACTCAAACTATATTTTATCCGTGGAATAAATTTCATATCATAACATCTATTATATCTCACAATTTATGCAATCTATAAGTGAAAATCTGTATTTTTAACAATATACACAAACAAATATACAAAATTTAAACAGATAAGAGAATTATTTTCTCTAAAATAAATTTATCGCAGTTCTTGAACACTTATAACTTTAAAATATAGCGGTTATTACACTGCCCTTTTGCGCTCTTCCATCTCTTTGATCATTGCCTCTTGCTCTTCTCCACTTATATGTCATTTCAGCCATTGCCTCCTTCTCCAATCTCAAGTTAGTTTTTTTTTCTTATTGTGAATTTAATTTAAATTTTGCTGAAATCTAATTCAAAGAACCAAAAATTTGGTTCACATGAACCATATTACTACGAACCATATTACTAGTTAAAATGAACCAGATCTGGTTCATATGAATCGTTTATGTGAATTTTGCTGTGTGAAATTATTTTTCTGGGATATGTTAATTATGTGAATTTCTAATTAGTTTAATAGGGAAGAAGAGGAAGAAGAAAGAAAAAAAAAAAAAAAAACCCAACCCGACCAAGCGTTGTGGTGATGTGTACTTTTAATAAGCAATCCAACCTTGGTTTTAATCTTCTTGTCCACTATCAAGCTTTGGAATTGTGGCTGAGGTGACATTGTCTCAACTTCATTGGTAGTTGTTTTAGATGGCAAATAAAATATTTTCAACCATTAGGGTTTTTTTTTTTAATTTTACATCACTCAATGTATAATAAATCTTCAATTATTTGACGTGATTTTTCAGCTAAATCATTTAATTTATTCTCGTTATTGTTCTCTAATAGTCATCTATCGCTATCAAAGTCTAATTATTTGCCCTCATATTATTATCATTAATTTATATTTTGAATAATTAAACTTAATTATTTTAGAAAAATAAACTTGTACAGTTAAATTCAGCATTGGTTATTTTGTTTATTTTTTTCTTATTAATTTTTCAAAAATTCAAATAAGGATAAATCATGATTCAATATTTCATTATCTTGTTTCACCAAAAACAAATTTTCTATTTCATTCATTTGTCTCTTCTTTGGAGAGTGCCCATTCCTTTCTCCTTTGAAGTTTCAACCCCCGAAAGAAGAAATTAGTATAACAATTAAATATCATTCATTTTGATTTCAGCAGTGGTAGAGCGTCAGTCTTGTAAACTGAAGGTCTGTGCTTCTATCCTGCATGGTGGCACATAAAATGATAAAAACTAGGTTGAAATTTAACCAAATCTGAAAGAGGTATAAAGTATAAACTCGCTTGACCCAAAAATATCAGCCCAAAATTCAAAAAGTCTGTTTACAAGTCGAGTCTTTTTTATTTTTTAAAACCCTAACCTGAGCACCTGGATTTGAATTTTATATATATTAAACAATAATAACATATTATATATATGATATAAATTATATATTAAAATATTAGAATATTTTATATACATTTATAATATAAATAGATACTTGACTTGAGGTGTATAAAGAGTGTTTTATATAGAAATTCTATAATTTACATTTCTTTAGTTTTCTTAAATGTATTAAATTTGTCATAAAATTAAATTAATAAATTTTTTCAAATCTTTCATTAAACATAAATTTTAGTTAATGTAGATGGCAAAATGAAAAATATCCAGTACAAATGCATACAAATTATTTGAAAAAAATTAATTTTAAAATGGACTCGTTTTCTATTCGAGTCATATCTAAACTAACTTTGGTCGAGCTCGATCTAAAAAGAAAAATGGGTCCAAATCCAAAATTTTGATAATATTATTTTAAAAAGCTTAACTCATTTCTTAGTAAGCCCAGCCCGTGATCAAGTATAATAACAATATATAAAAAATGATGTTTATAGATTAAAAAAATATTGTCAAAAAAAAATTCATGTCATAAATAATATGATATTGATAATTGAAAATTAATAGCGGTAGTGTTGTGAATGTGAAAGTAGCCAATGGTGGCCAAGACAAAATTAAAAGTAGGGGAAAACTACCCTTTTTATTTTTAATATTTATCTTGAGTTCTAATTTTGTTTTTAATTTTTTTTATGTCAATTTCATTCTATTTGTTTTTTTTAATTTTATCCTGAGTCAATATCATTGATAAAGTTGACAAAAAAAATTGATATAAACCCTTTTAAGTGACATGTGAATTCCTCTAAGTAATATTTAGACTTTTTCATGTGACAAATCAAACGATTAAAAATTAATTTAGAACGAAAGAGAGAAATAAAAAAATATCATTGGAGGTGAAATTAAAACATAGTCAAGTATTTAAAAATTAAAACTAATATGACATGTTGGTTGTAAATAAGTTATGTGAAGAAATTCATATTAATATTTTTCGTTAATTATATTAATAGCGTCAACTTTAAAGATAAAATTAGAATAAAATAGAAATATGTGTGATAAGATTGATAAAAATAAAATCAAAGATAAAATTAAAAACTCAAAATAATAATTAAAAATGACAAAAATACTTGGTAGTAATGATAATATGATAATAAAAGTGACAGCAATAGTAATAACAAAAGTGACAGCGATTAAAATAATAGTTATACGATGATAACTAGACAATGAAAGTCATAACAATAAAAGTCATAATAACAGTTATGTTTACAATGACGATGGACGAGGGTGTGTGATTCATAAAATTTTATCTTTACATAATTCGGTCTCTATAAATGAAATGAACTTGTCATTTTATATAAATATCGAATTTATTATTTAAATATACAATTTAACTTTTTAAAAAGACTACTTTATATTGAATAATAATTTTTAATTAAGGATTAACTGCTTTACACTTTATATATTTACTCAATTTCTTCTAATGCCGTTTCTTTCTTCTTTAGTGAATAGTGTTATACAGTGACAGACATATAAATATTGTGTAAGTTTAATTTATACACTTCTTTGTTAATATATGCTAAGTAATATATGAAGATAGACTGTACAGCTAGTCTTATACGGTGATAGGCTCTGTTTGTCTAGAGAATCGAGATAGTTATGGGTTAGTTAAATTATGTTGAACTTAGTTCACTAATCTTTCTTTCTAGTTATCGTAGATTTAGACTGTGTTCGACAAACGATCTTATAGTTTATTTGACTAGCTTATAAGCTCGTTAAAAGCGTTCGATAAACGAGCTTATTTTAGTAGCTTATAACTTATTCTGATAAGCTAATTTGAGTAGCTTAAGCTTATAGCTTATAGTTTAAAGTTTTTTGTTCCTATTTTACCCTTACTATTTTTTCAAAATACTCATTATATCCATTACTTTATTATATCATATTTACTCATCTTTTATTATATTTATATTTATATATAATATATTATACATATATAATATTATATATATGATAAAAATACATAAATATATTATAAATATGTATAATATATATAAAAATAATAAAATATGTAAATATATTTTATTATATATAATAAAATATATAAATTATTATATATGTAAAAATATATTATTCATATATAAATATATATATTTTTAATGAATTTTATATTTATAATAATTCAAATTAATTTAATTAAAAACAAAAATGATAGATTTATTTATATTATTTTAGAATTAAAAAATATATGTCCTTTTATGTTATTTTACACTTTTCAGCTACTCATTCAGCTACTTTTATCGAACACTTCTTATTCAAATAAGTTAGCTTATAAGCTATAAGCTATCAGCTATAAACTATAAGCTAAAAATTAGCTTATAAGCTATCAGCTAGCTTATAAGCTAATTTTGCCGAACAGAGCTTAGTCACTAGTTCAGTCCGATTCACTTCAAAAAATTGACTAGCTAAAAAATCAGTGAACCAATTTTTATAATATATATAAATTACTATTTACACAATACAATTATTTTCACATGATATGTGATTTAGTAATTTTTTATTTTTTTATTTATCTTTTTTATTTTTCTCTATCATGGTATATTTCTTTTTTTCCCTTTTTGATTATTTTTTCATAATAATATTACTTTTGTCATAAAAACAAATAAAAAAACAAGAAAAATAATAAGAAAGCAATTGCGCGCACGTGCACACACACACATATATATAATAATAACAATAATATAAATTTATTAAGATTAAGTATAAAATATTTATTAATTTATTAAATTATATATTTTTAGTATATAAAATTATATATATATATATATATTTAACTATTATTACTTTAACTACAGTTTGACACCGATTAAATTAATAAATCGTGAACTAATATTTCTATTGATATAATGATTGGTTTAATTTTTTAACATTACTTTTTTCTACCTAAAGGAAAAGAAAAATTACATTGCATGGGACTGGTAGAGATTTCAAAGCAATCAAACGGCAACATTTCAATTAACGCAAAAAGCAATAAAACCATGTCATGTTTTTTAATTTTTTTCCAGTAAACTGCATTATTTTTTTCAAGTAAATTATATTATTATTTTTTAATTTAGTTAAATTATATCTAACATCTCTTTTATTTCAAATTTATGCTTTTTTCTCTTAATAATTTGATACATATAACAAAATCTCTTTTCCAACCTATTTTTTTTTTGCCAAAGTTAATTTTACGCAGTGTAATTTTATTCTTAATAAAGTTGGTTATATTAAAATCTAATTATAAAAGAGTATGCTTTTAGGAACCGGATCACCTCCAGCAAAGCTGGAGTCTCCAATTCTTATCTTTTGTTTATTTTGTTTATATTTTAATTGTATTTTAATTATTTTTTAAAATTAAATTCTTTTTTATTCTATTTTTTTTATTGTTTAGGATTTATGATTTGTTTAATATTATTCTCCCTTTCAAAAAAAATATTTTTCTCTAATTTTTTTATCTAAATCATTAGTAATCAGATCTAACAAGAATTTAATTTATAAAATTTTAAAATAACAAAAAAATTAGAATTTATTATTATTTTTATTTTAGAATTTAGGTTTATTTAATCTTGTTCTCTTTTTTTTTTTGTATCTGAGTCATTGGTAATCAGATCCAACTAAAATTTAATTTATAAAATTTAAAATAAAAAAAATTAGAATTTAATTTTTTTTTTGTTATTTTAGAGTTTAGCATAATTTTTTAGAAAAATAAATAAACACCAAATATTGGCTGCTGGACCAATATTAGAAGTTGGATGCTCCAATTCCTCAAGGGCACTGGAGGCAATCTAGATCCATGATTTTATCTATGACAATAAAGACTAATAGATAATATAATTTTATTTTAAAAGGAATACAATGTCACAGAAAGTAATTTTAATGACAAAAAATAATTTAAAGGAAGCCAACTTTAATTTTAAAAAATAAAAAATATATCAAATATAATTAATTAAACTAAAACTCATGAAAAATAAATGCAATTTACTTTTTTTAATAGGAATTGAAGAAAAACGAATTTCTTTTTAAATTTTTTGAAGTGATCTTAATTTCATTTGAAGTTTTTTCAACTTGAAGAATTTTATAACAAGTAGGATCCTTTTCCATATTATTATCATTAATTTAATATTTTGAATAATTAAACTTAGTTTCCTTAGAAAAAGTAAACTTGTAAAATTAAGTTGATCATTAATTATTTTTTATTTTTCTAATCAATTTCAAAAATTCAAGAAGGATAAATCATCATTCAATAATTCATTAACTTGTCTCAACAAAAACAAATTTTCTATTTCCTTCATTTGTCTTATTTCGTTTTTTGGATTCGTGTCATTAATTCCTTTCTCCTTTCAACCGCTGAAAAATGAAATATAATACATGATACTAACTATCACGAAAAATAATCATACATATCAATTAAATTTTGTTCATCTTTAAAATTTTCGAAGTTTCCAATTCTTCAATTTTGGTTCATTTGTGTAAATACATACCAGAATGACGTTAGTATGTAATTTTCGTATGTATTTATTTTGTAAATAAATATTGTAAAGCAATTCACCATAAGCCCCTATAGCTCAGTGGTAGAGCGTCAGTCTTGTAAACTGAAGGTCTCTAGTTCGATCCTGCATGGAGGCATCTGTGATTTTGCTCAATTTGGTTTTTTTTTTGGGGGGGTTTTCCTCTCTCCCTGGACTTCGGTACTGGCATTCGAACAGGGGAAAGACGAAAGCAATATCTTTCTGATGAAATGTTCATCCGGAACTGGAAGAATTGATGATACAATGAGGGAATATGTGAACCACATTAAATGACCAAATGGGATTGTCTTTCTCCCAATATTCTCACAAGACAGAGAGATAATGCTAAGCTTCCTTATCGTTTTTGACCAAGTAAGGTTGGGAAGTGTATTATGGTAGAGGAAGGGAAGTCTGTAAACTCCAATGCCCCATTCAGCATTTCATACTGAAATCTTCCTCCAAAGAAGACTGATCCAATTAACTTTCAGAGAGTAAATTTACAGTAAGCTGATGAACCACTAGGAAGAACTAAAAGAAGGCACGTTTTATGACAAGACTTCACTGAAGAAAAAGAAATTGACAATATAAAGATGAAATAAGAAAAGCATTGCAACGAAACAAAGATACTCGGACATCGATTTGATTATAAAAGAATGTCATTCATTTACAATCCTCACAAGACGAACTTTCAACAAGTTCACCACGATAGCAATGGTGCCCAGACTTTATTCCATGCCAAAGCAGGACAATACTGTCATATAATTTATAATCTCATTTTGTCAAGAAAACAAAATTTGGAACCAAAAATTGTGGATTAACCAAGTATTTTGACCGCATAATATCTATGTGCCCTCCGTCAAAACTGAAGGACAGACGAGCCCTGAAATTGTTGTAAGAGTTTAACTACCACCCCAGCGCCTCTTTCGAGCTGGCCTTTGTTGCTTCGTTTCATCGGTATCAACTATCAAGTCATCATTAAGCTTCAAAATATTTTCTGCTTCCTTTTTCATTGTGATGGGCTCCTTAAAGCGCTCCCTACGTTTCTCCATCTTAGCTAATGTTTCAAGAATCCTTTGGCTGTCATAACCACCTATGTTGTTACCCTGGTCAGAATTATTTTCATTCTGAAGCATCCTCCTCTTCACACTGCCATTCTGGGCTGCACCCTCAAAAACATCCCTTTTGGATATAGAAGGCACTAAGTTTGGTTCTTCTGTAATCTGACCTTCCTCGGCATCCAAACCTCCTTTCTGCCCCTTCTCTGGATTGTTATGAAGCCATTTCCTACAGTTAAGGTAACTCTCAGATTTGTTGGCTTTCACCGTATGGGATTTATGAAATCCCATCAAAGCTGTCCGCTTCTTGATAATCGCCTTATCCAAGTTTTCAACCCTACCATTGCACATCAAACTTCTAGTTCTGGAACTTCTTCCATGAGACTGCAGAATCAGTCATGAGCATATCATAAATTTATAACTTATCGTACTTGGGATATCAAACACATACCAGAATAATATCAACACATCCAACAAATTAAGGCAATGGATAACAAGTCATTAGAGTTATGGCACAATAGGTTAAGTATAAGAAATTTTTTCTTGAGTATAAGAACTTCTAAGAAAAATATGTTCGACCCCACACTCTATGAAAGATTACCTACATGTCCAATCTATGAGCATAAGGTCAATATAAAACAATATAGTATAACCATAAAGCATAGAGCAATCTCTTTGAACATTCATTGATAAACATAAGACGAGTAACATACTTCACAGAAGAACTTCTGCTATACTGCAAGACCAATCCAATTATGAGAAATTGCAGTAAGCTGATATACAAAAGATTCTGAAGCTGTAAAATTTATATTAAACCAAGATCATCCAATCAGTAAGGCAGGATTCAACAAATTTAATGAGGATCAGAGGGGTCAATGTCTTTCCAAAACCAAATATAATATAAGGATCTATATGGAGTCCCCCAATCATCTGTTTGAAGCAGTAACTAAAACTAAACCACATAAAATGTCAGACTGCAAAAGCCAGAAATTAGTCACTCGCTACAATTCTGTGTGTGTCAGTGTGTGTATAGTTTATACTTCATACAGAACAAGACAGGCGTTGCAATCAGAGAAAGGTAAATGTCTTAGGTCATACCATCCTTAATTCACAAAACCCTTAGTTATAGACATCAAGAAGGCTAAACTGTATCAAATATGTAACTCCAATTTTCATATGGGAATATAAGTAGACTAGACCACTAGTGCAGACTTTTAGAGGCTTAATGCATTTAAGAAGGTCTTTAGCAGACCATACATTAACAATAATGGAATTCGGCTCAAAATGTGTACTTGACAAGTTGGAATCTGGGACACTCATCTAATTCCTTTCCTTTTCTCCAAGGATAAAGGTAAGACAAGTATAGACATGCCAGCGAAGCTCAATGAAGGGGGAAAAAATAAACAAATAATAACTTCATAGGAATGTTTTATACATACAAACATATGTACATACATAGACATTATGTGTATATATACATATATATGTGTGTGTTTGCGTATCAATGTATGTATTTATATAAGTATAAAACCAGCATTTCTTTTTATTCTGGAGAAGCTCCTCAAGAGAAGGAAAAAGCTTTCAGGGAATATTAAATTCCTACAAGTGAACAATGTAGGGCCAACAGACACGCATGTCAATATATAACTACTACCTTAAATTCTTTATTTTCTTCCCTTCTTTCAAAGGCAATATATTGTAGACAATGAAAACGTTCCATTTGCTTATTGGTCATGACTAATGCTTGATATAAGTTATTTATAAATTTCCAGGATTCTTCTTTTATTTCCTGGGACTTTCTCGACTCCCATGGTTGAATAAGGGTGCTCAAGTTAGTTTGCAAAACTATATCTAACCAGTTATAGATAAATTAGAAAATCAATGAAATATTCAAGCAAGATATAATACCTTTAAATATACAAACAGTACAGAAAGCATTTATTATGCCCAAGAATTATCTCAGCTGTCAGGTATGCTAGTTCGCTGTGCTGATGACAAGCTTAATCAGCATAATCATTAACATAACATGCCACATGCCCAGCACAGCCAACATTATCTTTTTGTAGCCTGGTTCAAAGTATCAATAGCGTAACTGGGAATAGGGAGGGAGGGAGGGGGGGGGGGGGGCAGGAAGAATAATTTAATCTAAGACCCAAAGAATCATGTTGAAAACAAGTGCCAAGTGCCTAGCTAAATTAAGCTGCCTAAAAACATGTATTGATTAAAAATCACAACATCAAGAATGCTATATCATGAAAGTATCAATAAAGTTCTAAACAATATGAGAAACAGGAAAAAATATCTGACTTAACAGAAGCTCCTTGAAGTCATTTTATCGCAGAAAGCAAATCGGAGACTAATGTCACAATGACTTCTAGGAACTTTATATAATTTATATTTTTATTTGTGTGCTTGACCAGCGATTCCCTCTAACTTACCTTGATAGTAATACTGAAACTCAGGCATATCACTATATAAGATCACAAGATCAGACATATTAGTGGAGAATGACAGCTGTAATAGAGTGGGTTGAGATAAATTAAAAATAAAAATTAGATAGTTCAGGAGAAGTGGAGTAGCTCATATGTACAAGTACATCAATACAGGTTCTTAACCATAGGTTCCCCAAGTTTACCTTTACTTCCCCTTTAACCAAGTCAATTGAATTCCTGCACTTGAGGTTTGCATGCCCACGCCTATCACTACAGATAATCTTAGAGCTTCTTTTTATACAATTGTCACTACCTCTCCTTAGCATATTTAGCTGAAGATGCTGCAAATGTATATCATCAGTTTGCATATCATCATGCAGAGATTCATATCTTGCAGGAGTCTCTTCATGCCATGGTATTTCCTCATAGGAAAAGGTTGCCTCTTTAGCATGCAATGTATCTTGATGCCTAAAAATAACATCTTCCTCAGTCCAATGCAGAACTTCAGATGGGGAACTGTATCTTCTCCACCCCACCTCACACTCTTTGACAGGATGGATTATAAAATCTTCATCTTCGGTAGCATCAATATTATTGCAATACCATTCACTGCCTCTGCCGTCTCTAGCATGTTTGTGTCTCCCACAACCCCTAAGATTTTCATTTAATCTTGTGTCATAGCCATAGTTTGTCTGTGAATCTGGATAAGACTGTCTACTGTACTGCACATTTGAAGTCTGATGACGTGTGTCTTCTTGACATTCATCCTCCATACTCTCAGACCATAAGCTATTTTCTATTTGGGGCTTATCATAATGTCTACCCCTTCTGCCAGGTCTTTTCAATACTCTATCAATATGACACTGCTGTTTATGTTGATGATCTAATAATGCCATTTCTCTCTCTATAGGAGTAGACATTCTATAGCTTTTGTCTTTGAAGTCAAGCCCACACTCGTTAAACCATGGGTCATTACCACTGTTTCTGTCCCTAAAATGGGGCTTCTCATGCTTTCTTCTCCTTTGAACGTCCCTCTCCCTAGCAGGAAAAAAGAAATGTTTTGACATAAGTTGCCTGGACTCCCTATAGGACAGAGGACTCAATTCATCGGCAGAGCATCCTCTATCAGTTTGATACCAATCTCGCTTCCCATCTTCATTATCTGCCATCACAGTTCTATGTTCAAAAACATACTCCCTCTCATCCCAATTCCTTCTGACACGTTGGTTTGTATTTTCCCTAAAGCTGTCTTGACCTTTCCTATGTGAGTTTCTAGTGTAAACTGTGTGAACCATGTCATCAACTACCTTTTCACCATCATAATGGCACGATTGTTCTGTTCCCCTATAATATGAAACATGTGTTCTCTTATGACTACCAAAATCTTGCAGTTGCTTTTTCTGCCTGTCATAGTTAAAAAATTCACGATCAAAGTGGGACAGTTCCCTAGCCCCAGACATGGGGGTGGAGAAGACATCATCATCATAATATTTATTGTATTTATGCGGTCTAGAACCAGGCTCATGCATATGTCTTTGGGGCCTCTGTTCCTGTTGAATAGGACCTCCATTGCTAGAATAATAATCTATATTTACTGATTTTCTGTTGAAACTTCTGTTCTTTGAGGTCTTATGATAACATGGTGCAGACTCCTTTATGTCTGCAGCAGATTTCGCCAATTGCCTTCTTAAAGGGCTATGTTTGTTCTCATTGTTAGCATGTACACTGTTTTCGGACTCGCTATCAGAATAGGAGGTCAGGCTAAGATCTTGATCACCAAATGATAATTCTGATTCAATCAAGCATAGATCAGCAGTGCAAGCGCCTGAGCCAACTCCTTCCTCTGCTTTTATCTCTCCCTCTGATGCTTCTGCAGTGCCTTCTGAACGTTCTTCCACCCGATCCTGATGTTCATTTTTATCTACACCATGAACTGGATATTTTCTGTACAATTCAGAGTCCATATCAGTATGATCTAACATCAAGTCCAAAGTATTTAACCACTATGTGACTTAATAGGGGAACATTTAGTTAACAATTTCAATAATAAATTTATGTTCCAATAGTAATAGAAAAACTATAATCACATACACCCAAGATCAATTCGTGAATAAGAAATGTTAACAACTATTTAGAAAAAAAAAGATATCTCCATATTGGGAATTACCAACTAGTTTATAATGAAAATGAGCTGCAATAATGTACAATCATTATGTAATAAAGCTTTCCATCACTAGAGCACAATGTTAGCAAGAACTTAACAAAACTTCAGGAGTTTTCAGAGAAACATTTTTCCGGCAAAAGCTACCAGAATATTGACATATTATATATATATATATATATATATATATGTATATTAACATTGTAAATTGTAATGTAAAATGGAATTTTTTTTTTTTGTTAATTTTTCTTAAAGAACTTATTCTGCCACTTTTCTCTTAAGATACTAATAGGTGACATGCCATCTATACATAATTATAGATTAAAATTTGACAGACTGTACTTGAACATAAAGATGCATAAAGGAAATTGAAACAGATGTATTTCTTAATTAAATAAAAAGGAATCACTAAGATTCAGTATCTGACAAACTGCAGACCTTTCCTCTATAGAAGAGTTCTCCGAATTTTTTACATCTTCCAATATCTCATCAGACAGCTCATTGTCTTTTTCACTCACAGAACTGGGAACGTTTCTGTTATTGCCTGCACTAAATTCCCCTTCTTCAGAGGATTCAGGCACATTTCTATCGTCAGAGCCAGAATGACCATCCGAGGATTCAACCACCTTGATCTGCTCCAAACGGACCATAATTAATAGAAAGACAAATCACAGATACAGCAGAAAAAATTTGGAGAACTTAGAGTGAGAGACCACCTGTATGACAACATCAGAATCCCTATAGCGTGGACGCCTTACATCCATGGATGGTTGGCGTTCACTCATGCTGTCCTCGACCTGAATTGCTCTGCCTCTTGGCTGAATTACCAAAATGTCAGTCAGTAACAAAGTCCAAGTATGCATTTGCATGCAATAGTTAAGATAGCATAAACTAACGTATAAAACATCAAAATTTGGAAAAAAAAGAAAAAGAAAAAGAAACGGCTACTTAATATCAGCATACCAGTTCACATCCCAATGGAGCAGAAAGTAAGCTCCCTGATACAGCTTGATCAGTTTTCTCTCTCATAGTTTCCTGAAAAATTTTCCCAGGTAAGCAGGATAGTCAAGAGCAGTAGAGCACTTTAGTACAATAAGACAACTAGTTATCCAATCTATTAAGCATTTTTCCACAAAATTTGTTACACACCGTATTAATTTTTGAAGACTCGTTTACAGGGCTACCAGTTTGCACAGAAGCTCGCCAAAGTTGCTCCTGCATACAGTTAAGTTTTTTTATTCTTATAAATGAGCTTTGTAAGAATCTTCAAATGGAACCAATTGCCAATATTTTCTTCACAAAGACATTATAAAAATGATAAAAGAAGACAGCATAGACCCCAGTCTACTAGAAGGGACATCTATCACATGAATGTTAAAGTTTGAGATCTTGTAGGCACAATATTCTCACCAGTGAAACACAGTAGTGCTTCCAAGTGTCCTCATCAAAACCAAAATTGAAGTAATCTGTTATGTCAACTCCAGGAGTCCTCCATGGCTTCTCCTCTAAGGTATCAATGTTCACTTCAAATATACTCCTATGAGGAAGAAATAATTAGAATGGGAGAAGTGAAGACATTTGAATGCTAGATAGAACATAACATCCAAAACTTTCATTGTCATTGCAAATTTAAGCATTAGGATTAATTATCATAGAAATCCATGGTTTACAACCTACTGCAGTTTTAGTTCCTCAAAGAATTTGAGAATTAATACAGTTTTCTATTCTTTCATTATTTTTTCCCCTTTCCTTAGAAGAATAGGGGGGGGGGGGGGAGATAGCTAGAGGATGGATAGCAAGATGAACCAAAGCTTGTCTAGTCTACAAATCATGTCTATATATATACACTAACCAGTGCCAAGGAAGATACGATCCATATCCACATTGAACCACCATTGGATTTGCTGCAGAACATATGTGTGCAACATGAGGGGAGCTTGATACCTGTTTCTGGAGAGATGCATTACCATTTCGCGCACCCTGAGTCAAGGGTGAAAAGTAGGACACCGGCCCCATTGACTTGTTGGCCTTTATATTGTTTATAAATGCTGAACTTCTCCTTACATACTACAAAAATGAATAAAAATAAAGAATTAAACTTGATAATTTTAAACAATAAACTTCTGCCTCAGTATCAAAAGCATTGCCGCATAAGCACATATGCTGGAAATTTGAGGGAAAATTGATTGTAGACCTTCTATTGGGAAAAAAGAATAATGTCAGTGAAAAATACAAAGTAGTACTCCACTTTGAATTAAGTCAAGCATGAATGACCTTAAAAAGTATAGTTGAGTACTATTGTTATCAATGTCTTTCAGGCAGGTTATCTGCTAATATTTATAGATAAAGAAACTGATTTTAGCTCTAGATAGTTTAGCTGATGTGAAGCATTTCTTTGATTTCTTTCAATAGACAGCCACCATAATCTTTTGTCATATCTAACTTTATATGTATCATAAACGTTATTTAGCCCAAATCTTATACAAACTGCTTACCGATTACAAAAATCAGTTTCTATAAATAATTGCATCTGCCATCAATAAACCTAAGCTTTTTGTATGGTCCTATCCGGGAACAGACTATTTCAGATTTAGAAATAATCCATAAAGAGCCACTACCTTATGGTGAAAAAACTGTGAATTGTATCCACCTTTCACCCCATTTTTATTTTGACCACCAAGGCCATTGGAACTCATCAGTTCCGACCCATCAGTCAACTGATCTCCGCACCTCCCATTCTTGCCCAAATTAGTGAGAACTATAGCTTCATCACCATCAACCTCGTCACAACGAAGCCCTCTCACAACTCCCACGTTCCTAACACCCCCAACCGGAAAACCAGGGCAATCCTCATCATTCAACACTATATTCAAATCATCCTCACTATCACTCCCAATATAATCATCATTGACCCCCTTCCCACCATTGGACTCCGAATCCTCAGCGCCAGAACGTGAAGACTGGCCGCATTCTGAATTAACTTTCAACGCACCGGAGACAAATTCCTCCTTAAGCTCAGCATCCTCACTCTTTGTACTATTAACATCATCTTCCTCGGGTTCTATGTACAGCCGAGCAAAGTCGGGCATGCCATGGGTAGCTGAAGTGCTGTGAACTTCAACATCAGCGTAAAGTTCTCCAAAATCATCGTCAAAATCTTCCATTTGTATCTGCAAAACTTAGAGATGAAGGGAAGGTAGCTGCCGGGGCTTTGGCAAATTAGGAGCTTCCATTTGATGATATGGTTGAAGAGCTTACGGCCACCTCCAAGGTCGCTGAAGCAGAGGAAGCAGGGAAGCAGGCAATGCAGTGAAATGTGCTCACTTCAATGCAAACAGGCAAACCACAAACCGCTAAATATCTTTTAGCCAAAAACCCTTTGGCGTCTTAAACCCTAGCATATGCGATGACGAGGCACACACGTTTGCTAGTTGATATCTCTTTTTTTTTGTTTTTGTGTTGGACAACAAAATGAGCTCATTTTCAATTTTTTAATTTTTTTTACTACTACTAATTAAATTAAATTTTATATAACTATTTTACCACAAGTATCAAGTTTATATAAAGTTATATATACCAGTTTTGCCGATCTTTTCAAACTTATTGATTAAATTTAGATTAAAAATTGATAAAATTTGACTTAAACAGATTTTATAATAAATTTATTATTTTGAACAATAAAGTTTACAATAATATCAATATAATCATCAGTGTAAATAAGGGGAACACTAAAATGAGCAATAATAGAAATGATTAAACTAGAATATATATATTGAAATTTGACTTAGTACAAAGATAGTTGATGATAAAATAGACGAAGATTGTAAAAGATAGTTGATGATAAAATAGCCGAAGATTGTAAATAAGAAGAAAATGTTTCCAAGAGTTTGAGAGTTTTGCGTAGAGAATGATTGGATACAGATTATGATAAAAGTCAATGCCTAAAATGATGAGACAAAAGCTTATTTATAGAGCTTTGAAATCAAAATTGAAGAATGTTGAAGTCCATAGATTTTAAAGTCTTTGAAGTCAACATAATTGAATTAAACTTGATTCCGAAATTATTGAGACTGGCTTTTCTTTTGGAAAGTGGTCAGTCATCATTTTTGTCTTTTAGTGCCGACGATTCTTCTTTTTTAAAAAACTGAAGATACTGTCTGTTGAGGTGACTTGAAGAAACTTAATTATTTTTTAATAGTAACCATGCTTTAGTCAAATTGACTAAAGGTGGCCAAGTTTATGTTGAAATATTCATCTTCGTTTTAATTGATCAGAGACTCTACCTCTTGAATATTTCCTGCTGATGATTGAGCTTTTTTTGATGCTGCTTTAATTTTTTCTTGAAATTCTTCTTTTGTTGAAGCGGCAACTAATTTTGCTAAAAATTTTGTTTTTTGTGATAAAAACTCTGAATTTTTTTGAACTAACAAATTTTGTCAAACTTGTTGAGGGTGTTGTTGAAGTCATTCTAAAATTTTTTCTTGACTTAACAAAGATGGGTTGTAAGCAACCCACCATTTTATACTAAAGTCTCTTGCAAGGTAATTAGGATGAGCTAACATTAATTTTTGTATTTAACTGTAATCCCAAGTCATTATTCATGATATCCCGAAAATTGACAAAGAAATGCAGAAAGTCTTATCCCTTGAACAAAAACAATTTGAGACCTAAAAAGTTCATAAGCTTCTTGAGCAAATTTAGGGAGGATATGCCTTGTTGGACTCATATAAGAAAAACCATTCGGTGAACCAGTAAGGAAATTCTGTTTGTCCTTTCTTAAACCATATAAACCAAGAATGAGAATAAGGTCTCAGTAGCAAAAAATTGAACCAGGCCTTTTGATAATCTCAATAATCAAATGTTTGTGGTTTAAATTGTCTTGAAAATGATTGTTGTGTATAAGGAGATTTATTACATTGTTTAATGGTCATGACTTTATTGATTTTGATTTTGGAAAAAAGGATTTTTTTAAAGTCTACTGGGTCATATTCATGGGTAAGGACTATTGAATCGGTATCAGTTAAGATGAATTCATAAAAGAGTCTTGATTTAGCTAAGCTTTTTGGCAGAAAGTGCCATTCAACAGGAAAAGCTTTTTGAGCAACATGTCTTAGAGTAATTCTTGGCTCTAGCCATTCAGGTTTTATAGCTAGAATGAGAATATTAAGATTTTTCTTAAAATATTGAGGACGGTCCGAGGATGAAACAATATTTTTGACATATTATTTTGCTGGTGTTAAAGGAACCATAGAAGAAGAAGGGACATCCTTTTCTTGTTGACTATGTTGTTGAGATATTGCTAGGATGGCTAAGGCCTGAGATTGCAGGTCTAATACCTGTTGGGGGCCTAATACCTCAGATTCCTGGCAAATTGCTTTGTGGACAAAAATTGATCGGTGTTGGTGAGATTGTTGATCTTGAACCCAGTGAGGGCTCGTATTGATCTTAGTCTTTTCTTTTTCTTTTTTCTTTTCCATCAAATGTTTTTTCTGTGCAAGAATTCTCTTGTAAAAAAATCTGGTAAAGCATTATTTTTTTTAATATGCTGAATTTCAAAATCAAAACATGATAAAAATTATTTGCCATATTGCAAAAGTATGTTTAGAAATCAAATTTTGAATATCTTTTTCTAAAACACTTTTGGCTGCTTTGTAATCCATTTTTAAAAGAAAAGTTTTATTAAACAAATCATCTTGAAATTTTGCAATAGATAGCACTATAAATAAAATTTCTTTTTTAATTGTTGAATACTTTTCTTAAGCCTCTATCTATATTCCTGAATGAAATCTGACTAATTGTTCTTTTTCACTATTTTTAGGTGTCTACTTAAGGATACCTCTATAACCTATATCGCAAGCATCAGTTTCAACTATCATGGATGCTTCTAGATTAGGAATTCCTAAATAAGGGAGACTCTTAATTTGAGTTTTGAGGTTTTTGACAATGTTGGTCACTTCTTCATTCCAAGCTGAAGGATTCTTTCTTAATCTTCTATATAAAGGTTTAAAAATAATTCTTAAATTTTGGATAAAATTTGTTATATAATTGAGACATCCTAAAAATCTTTGTAACTGATTCTTATCCTTAATTTTATTTGAAAATTTATCAGCAAATTCTATTGATCTACTTATGAGTTTAATGGTTCCTTCATAAATGTCAAAACCTAATAACTTAATTTTTTTGTTTGGAATAATTTCATCTTTTTGGCAGAAACTACTAAACCATTTTTCTTAATGATTTCATAGAATTGATTTAGATGATTAAAGTGTTGTTCTATAAATTTTGAGAATACTAAGACATCATTCACGTAAACTATTGTAAATTGAGTGTATGAAGTAAAAATATCGTTCATAATGTTTTGAAATTATGAGGGTACATTTTTTTTTTATCCAAATGGCATTACGTTCCATTCATAATGGCCAAAGGGAACTGTAAATGTCATTTTATACTTATCTTGTTCTACTATTTGAATATGATAATAACCTAATTTCATATCAAACTTTGAGAATATAGAGGCTTGTTGAATTCTACTAATTAAATCTCTTTTGTTGGGAATTGGATACCAAATACATTTCAAAGTTTTATTGAGTGATTTGTAATTTATGACCATTATGGGTGCTCCTCTTTCTATCTCATCTTTTTGTTGAATTCTACTAATTTTAGATGATTAAAACATATACATTTCATAGTTTTGTTAAGATTGTTAACTAGTACAAATGTTAACCTAAAACATATACTATTATTACAAATTTTTGCATTTGATAGCTTATATCTAATTGCTAATTTATTGCCTACCTGTAATATCCCAAGAATTTTTATGAATATTTAAAGTCTGATTTGAAGTTTAGTGAAAAATTTAATTATGTGAAAAATTTTATTTTTGAATTAGTGAAGAAAATGTGGGAATAGAAATTTTTATTTTAATATGGCGCCCAGGCGCCACGTGGGGCGCCTAGGCGCCGGGCATGGGTGGCGCCCAAGCGCCATAGGTGGCGCCCAGGCGCCAGGTGTACCGGAAAATTTTAGTTTATTTTTCAATCGGCCATAACTTCTTCATCCGAACTCCGTTTTGGGCAAACTTTATATCGTTGGAAAGCTCTTTAAGTCTAGTTTCCAATGGTATAAGTTTCATTTGAATATTTATTACCAGTTAGGAGTTATGATTCGAGAAGTAAGTGAAGGTCGAGAGTAGTGGTACGAAATTTCTCTATTTCGTAACCCTGATGGTTTTTGTCTGGTTACAATAGGAATGGTCAAGGTGCAAAGTGGGAGTGCCGAGAGTGTGAAATCCAGGTGAGTGGGTTAATACTTGCTATGATTAAATATCTGTTATTGACTTTTTGCATCATAGTGGAAATATGTTGTATATCCAAGTTTGAAGAGGATGATGTGGAACGATGAGACATAAACAATTGTGGAACGTGTCTGGTAATGTATATAATTATATTTTTTTATTTTCCCATGAATGGAGGTTATATGATGGATTGTGAATGGCATGTGAACTGAGTTGAATAATTGTTCTATATTATAGGTTATGTTGTATACATGCTATGTTGCTGGAACCACATTGATTATGTTGTGGCTTGAATTGTAAATGATTGAGGATGTTTTTATATATGATTGTGATTGTGTTTGACTGGAAAGGAAAGGCATGGTGGTGCACCCCATGGAGAAATTTATGTGAAGTTATAAGGGTGGAGATTATAAATGGAGAGATAAGGGTGGATGCGGCGGGGGCCGCGGGCAACGATCCAGAGGTATTCTGGACGACCCGGTTGGTACGGAAAATTTGTGTGAAATTGATTTCACCGATTGTTGTTGTGAACTTTTGAATTATGTTGAAATGTATTTGATTTATTTGGATATTGTCGTGAAGTACTACGAATAATATCATATCATATGATGATCGATTTACGTATGATTGCTGTATGTTATCATTATGATGTATGATATTTTTTTGTCATAGTGTGCTATCTACTCACTGGGCACGTGGTTTGCTCATACCCCTCTTATTGATATTTTTTTCAGAGTTGACAGCTGAAGGTAAATATCGGAACAAGGAATTATGGATCCTTAGTCCATGATTACCTTTTCACTTGTTCAGGATAAAGGTATAATAGTTAAGTCTTATTTTAAGTTGTATAAATCTAGAAATCTCTGTAATCGGGTAGGTTCATTCAGTGATGTAATGTGAATGATTGTAGTATGTATAGAGAATTCGGTTTGGTTGCATGAAATACAATTGTATGATGATTAAGAGAAAGATAGGCTTACGGAGGTGAAATGAAATTCACTTTCCGTGCCGGTCACGTGCTCAAATTTTGGGACGTGACAAGTTGGTATCAGAGCTTTGGGATTAGGTCTCCTACCGATTACAGAGTAAGGTAACCTTAGTGGGATCTCCTCTATCGTGGTGAACCCGGGCACGACTATACAGAGATGGCTCCACTGAAGGTCCTGTAGGATGTTTTCATTTCCTTTTCCTCCAAGACTTGTCTTTTCTTATGAATTATGTTTTTAGTTTTAGAGAGTTATGGCTATACTTTTGAACTCGGTAAGGGAAAGGTTATTATTTGTTTTGATTCCGTTGCTGTCGGATCAAATTGTATGTATGGGGCTTTATATGTTACATTCATGATTGATTTTGTGTGACTGATTTCTTTTATCCTTCTTAATTTTATTATTACTATTTTTGGAGTACCATCCCATAAAAGAAACCACTGGCATTAAAAGCAGAAGGATTACATTGCAAAAAAAAAAAATTACTCATGCATGAGTAATCTAAAAGCGAGGTGGTCTCGGATTAGGAGGGTTGTACTGTATCATCACCCCTCGACCATTCCTTGGAGCGAGAGACAGAGCAATGTCGCGGAGGGTAGTGTAAATCCCATTCATACAATCAACACTTCTTTGTTGTTGATTGCAGAAGCACTGGGTAGACCAATAGAAGAACCTGTCTATTCTTGAAGTCATTTCTGCATGATTGCGTTTACTTAACTTCTCCAGGTTTTCTATCATCTTTTTCATATTTTTGACCTCCTGCTCTAGACAGGCGATTTTGTCCTCCGAGGTATGGCCCGTGCTAGTCTCCTCAGCTTCCTCGATCTTCTTCATTTTCTTCTCCTTCTGCTTCTCTGGAGACTCCTCAAAAGGTCTTTTGCCCTTGTCTTTGCCCAGACTTAAGTTTAAGTCGAGCTCTTCTCTCCTGGCATCTACTGTGAGATCAATGTACTTCCTTGTGGCCATGATTTGAAAAATTTAGAAATTTATGTCGGAGTATGAGAAGAGAGGAATGCTGAGAAGTTGTAGGCTCAGAGATGATTACTCTTTGTGGTGTGGTAACTGAGAACGTTGGGATAGTCCTTATAGAGGAAAAATTTGAACTCAGAGACAAAGAAGATATCTCTTCGCCGCACCCTATACGCTTAACCTATGGATTTCTGCAAGCTGGAAGCTAGAAGTCTAGGGTAGGCATGCACACCAACAACGCGTCGCATTAATGGCAAAACCACGAAAGTCAATATTCGGTGGATTTGCGGCCGATTTACACTTGGTTTTTCCATTTCTCTCGTTGGCATTTTCTGAAATTGAAGGAAGTCGACAATGTAGCCATTACAGAGTGTCTTGGATGTTTTCACGATGAACTAAAATGTATTTCTATGCTTTCTTGTATTGTTCTTGAAAGCCTTCAGTTAAGTATAATATACATGATTGATTGAATTATACTGTGATTATATGTATCTAAATACATATGATATGTATGTATGTTATTCATGCATAGAGAGTGAAGGCTATTTGTTATGGCCAGGAATAATATGTAATGATTCTACATACATTCAGAGAATGAAAAGTCTGAAATTTAAAAAAAAAAAAAAACTTGAATAGATGAAAATATATATAGATAATGATGTATCTCTATGTTTATACATATATACATATATGCTCGTAGAGGCAAGTGAAAGGTAAAATTTTTCTCTCACTTTATGGAACGCTTGATATGTAGATGTGAGAAGTTTTTATTTTAATATGTATGTTTGAAAATGTGTAAGCTTAGGGCAAAGTCACGGATTAGAAACCTAGATAAGGTTAATATGAAGCTACCCGTTCATGGAGTAATATCTCGATTTAGAATTATTGGATATGACAAATACAGAGTTAGGAAGTCATAAATTGAAACGGCGATTAGTTTAATAATTTGAGCAAGAGTCAAAAGTTAGCCGAAATTTTTGAGAAAATCTTTTGTATTAGATTATATTTTGTTATTTTCTGGCATGCTTATCTGAGACCGTTGGCATTGCGTCGGATAAGGTCTGTAGGTCATCTTTAGAGTATGATGTAAAGGTTTTGTAGCCCTAAATTTCGTCTATATGTAATGGATGCCCCATTACGCTGCTCACTACACTAAGAGTTTATATCTATAAGCTTTCTAGCATCAAACTTCTCCTTCTGTACAACCTTTATAGCTCAGAAAGATATGGCCGGCAATAAATCTTTCAATTTAAACTTTGAGGCTGGCAAGATAGAGCTAGATCTAAATCTTAGCCTGGAGAATTATAAGAATAAGAGATCCATGGAAGAGTCACCAGAGGCTAAGAAAAGAAAAAGGGATGTAGTAGAGTTAGAGGATGTTAGCACAGCAACATCTTCTAATAATGAGCTTGCGCTTATGAGACAAAAGATGGAGGACTTGGAAAGATTGATAAACCGCCACTTTGAGGAACAGGGGAGATCGATAAATCGTCTCTTTACAGAACAAGAGAAGCTTTTGAACCGTCATTTTAGGGAATTGGCGAATAGAGTTGATAGACATTCGATGTTTGCAACTCAAAATTTTCGTGACCAACAAGCGAGATGTATTGACTGTATGAATGGAGTGACTTCTGCACTTCGCCAAATTTCCCAGACGTTTCCTCCAGAAACTCTTTCTAGGCTGCAACGATTAACTTCCTCCTTAAGGTCTGAAGCACCTTCTTCTTCTAGACCTGGAGCACCTTCTGCATTTCAAAAGCCTCCTCGTTCTTAATTTATCCTTTCTTTTGTTTGTACCGAAAGCTGCTGTTTGATCTAATGTTTACGTATTAAAATTATCTGTTTTGTAAATCAAGTTCAGCTTGTTGCCTGTAACTTATGTATTAGAAATAAAAATTTTCGTATTTGATTTTTTTTTTGTTGAGGCAATTCTTTTACTGAAGAAACTTGAGAAATAAAAATATGTTGAACTTGTTATATTTTGTACTTGATTGTGAAAATTCTAAGAGAGAGAATGAGATATAGACAAAATATCTGCATTTGTTTCAATCTTGAGGTAAGTTTTGAATTCGGAGGACCGAATTCTTTTAAGGGGGGAAGAATGTAATATCCCAAGAATTTTTATGAATATTTAAAGTCTGATTTGAAGTTTAGTGAAAAATTTAATTATGTGAAAAATTTTATTTTTGAATTAGTGAAGAAAATGTGGGAATAGAAATTTTTATTTTAATATGGCGCCCAGGCGCCACGTGGGGCGCCTAGGCGCCGGGCATGGGTGGTGCCCAAGCGCCATAGGTGGCGCCCAGGCGCCAGGTGTACCGGAAAATTTTAGTTTATTTTTCAATCGGCCATAACTTCTTCATCCGAACTCCGTTTTGGGCAAACTTTATATCGTTGGAAAGCTCTTTAAGTCTAGTTTCCAATGGTATAAGTTTCATTTGAATATTTATTACCAGTTAGGAGTTATGATTCGAGAAGTAAGTGAAGGTCGAGAGTAGTGGTACGAAATTTCTCTATTTCGTAACCCTGATGGTTTTTGTCTGGTTACAATAGGAATGGTCAAGGTGCAAAGTGGGAGTGCCGAGAGTGTGAAATCCAGGTGAGTGGGTTAATACTTGCTATGATTAAATATCTGTTATTGACTTTTTGCATCATAGTGGAAATATGTTGTATATCCAAGTTTGAAGAGGATGATGTGGAACGATGAGACATAAACAATTGTGGAACGTGTCTGGTAATGTATATAATTATATTTTTTTATTTTCCCATGAATGGAGGTTATATGATGGATTGTGAATGGCATGTGAACTGAGTTGAATAATTGTTCTATATTATAGGTTATGTTGTATACATGCTATGTTGCTGGAACCACATTGATTATGTTGTGGCTTGAATTGTAAATGATTGAGGATGTTTTTATATATGATTGTGATTGTGTTTGACTGGAAAGGAAAGGCATGGTGGTGCACCCCATGGAGAAATTTATGTGAAGTTATAAGGGTGGAGATTATAAATGGAGAGATAAGGGTGGATGCGGCGGGGGCCGCGGGCAACGATCCAGAGGTATTCTGGACGACCCGGTTGGTACGGGAAATTTGTGTGAAATTGATTTCACCGATTGTTGTTGTGAACTTTTGAATTATGTT
The DNA here is from genome assembly GCA_037074585.1 of Biancaea sappan. Lineage (NCBI taxonomy): Eukaryota > Viridiplantae > Streptophyta > Magnoliopsida > Fabales > Fabaceae > Biancaea > Biancaea sappan. The sequence continues at coordinate 18,141,039 of CM073497.1, read as the reverse complement.
GAAATGTATTTGATTTATTTGGATATTGTCGTGAAGTACTACGAATAATATCATATCATATGATGATCGATTTACGTATGATTGCTGTATGTTATCATTATGATGTATGATATTTTTTTGTCATAGTGTGCTATCTACTCACTGGGCACGTGGTTTGCTCATACCCCTCTTATTGATATTTTTTTCAGAGTTGACAGCTGAAGGTAAATATCGGAACAAGGAATTATGGATCCTTAGTCCATGATTACCTTTTCACTTGTTCAGGATAAAGGTATAATAGTTAAGTCTTATTTTAAGTTGTATAAATCTAGAAATCTCTGTAATCGGGTAGGTTCATTCAGTGATGTAATGTGAATGATTGTAGTATGTATAGAGAATTCGGTTTGGTTGCATGAAATACAATTGTATGATGATTAAGAGAAAGATAGGCTTACGGAGGTGAAATGAAATTCACTTTCCGTGCCGGTCACGTGCTCAAATTTTGGGACGTGACACTACCGCCCCACTTAAACTTTCTAAAGTTTTTTCATGATATTGAGTGGGAATTGTTCATATCCGCTTTTGAATCCATTAAGGCTATTGTTTTGATACTAAATTCTTTATTAATTGTCAAATTTACTGAACAATACTATTTTTGAACTTGAATTCTGGAAATTATATTTAAATAATTATATTGTGGTTTTGTGCTAGTTTCTACAATCTCTTTTCCTTTGTTTAATTCTTCATTGCTTAGATCTTTGTTGGCCATAATACTTAAGATATCTAAGGTTAAATCTACATCTTTTTGTTTTAATAATTTAATTTCTTCTTTAATATTTTTAATTTCTTCTTTTAATTCTTTTAATGTAATATTTTCTTCATTTAGTTTATCTTTAAACCTAATAATTATTTCTTATACATTATAGGGTTTTATCTCTACTTTTGATTATGTTTCTTCTGTGCTTGCTACATCCTTTAATTTCATTAAGTATTCTCATTTTATCTATTTATTATCTATTTTATCTATTATTTCTATAAGTGTTTGCATTTTATCTCTAGAGATAACACTAATAGATTTTGAGCAGTTATTGCAGCTACGTAATCCTATACATTCATCTTGATTACTATCTACTGGCACCTGATCTTCTTCCAAACTAATTTGATCATCTATTTGATCGATTTCATTATCACTATTACTACTTCCTGTTTCATATTCTGAATCAGATTGTTGATCTTCTAATAGTATACTCATGAAACTTTGTTTATATTTTTCATTTATTTCTAAAAAAATAATTTTCTTTTTGAGTTGACATTTTCTTGCTATATGACCATACTATTTGTTGTCTCTTATTTCTCTATTAGTTTTATTGTCTTTGTAACTTTTCTTATTGTATTTGTTATATTGTCTATATCATGTGCGAGGTTTATAGGTTTTATAATGTTTTTTTTGTATTGTTTCTTATGTTTCTTATATTTTGACGAAGGTGCAGAAATTTTTTCTATTCTATACTGACTATTCTATTCCATACTGACTATAGAAACTTCCTAATTCTTTTTCTACTACTTTTTAACTCTGTTTTAATTTATATTATAATTTCATATCATTACATATTGCTAATTCTGTGTTTGTTATGTAATTAATTAATTATCCAAATGTTATTTGATCATATAGTATTGTGTTATTATATTGTTTCCAATGTTTTCTCTAATTTTTTTCTACAAATAATGTTGGTAATCTTGCTATAACTCTTTCTTTCCAAAAATCTGCTTTACTATCTGGCTTATTTATAATTTTGTTAAGAATATATCCTTATACTATCTAAAATTTGACATTGTTAGACACATAAGATTTATTAACAGATCTGCAATTCTTTTCTTGAAAACTTGATGGGTTTCCTACAAAATATTTTGTCAAAGCATATATTAATTTTGCTACTCCATTTTCTACTTCTACTAGTTGACCATTTCTTTCTTCTTGTCTAGTAGCATGTTTTATGTATGATTTTTCTTCTTTAGTTAAATAATTATCCTACTATCCTTTTAATTGACCAATAAATCCTATTGTTAACATAATGACTATGTTTGGTTCAGAATTATTTTTAATTTTGTAGGTTGTGACACACATTAACATATTTTGAATTATATCTAATATTTGGTGTTCATTAGCACCATCTATATTCCATTCACAAATTTGTTCTCTTGTGTATTGACTTTCTAAAACAATATTCTTTTCTTCACATTAAGTGTCTTGGTATGTTGGTCTTGGATAATAATTTCTTGTTTTTGGCTTAGGAATTCTATACTTTATTTTATTAATTTGTAAGTCTTTTTGATTGTCTTGAGATATGGTGTTTATAGTTAATTTTCCTTTATTGTTTGAAACACTTAATTGTTCTAATCTTTTAGTAATATCTTCCATTACTACAGTAGGGGATTTTCCAAAATTAATTGTTTTTACTTCTTTTGAAGACAAAGTGGGAATCCTATATACTGGTCTTTGTGGATTAGAGGTGTTACCTATTTTGGTTTTGATAATTTAGTTTTCTATTCTTTCTAATTGTTTAGCTATTGTATTAAGAGTTAAATTTGAATAATTGCTTTGAGATTGAAGATTTTTAATATCTTTTTTTTGAGCATTTTCTTCTTCATTAGTAATTATAGTTTTGAAGGGTGAAGCTTCTAATTCTATACTACCTTGCTTAAATTTTACTGCCTCTAGATGGGGATGAACAGATGCTACTCTTTTTCCTTGAGTTGTATCTCATTCTACTGTAATTCTTGAATTTGTATTTATTGTTTTTTCTTGTTCTATGAAAGGGTTAAATATATTTTTGTTTTGACTATACATATTAAACCAGGTAAAAAAGAAAATATTTTCTTTTATTTCTTCAAGATACTTATAATATTCTTTTAACCATTTTTGTGTTTGTTCTTCTGAAAGGGTTTCAAAATACCAATTTCTTATAGGTTTATTGTAGTTTTGCATGAATTCTTTCCTAAGTTTTTCTTAATCTATTGTGAAGTCTTTTGTGTTGACCCTAAGGCTATATGCCATAAGTTTTGATGATGACAAATGTATTTGAATAGTAGCATTGATATATATATAAAGATTAATTATCATATATATGCTACAAGTACTTAAGCATGATTATGTTATTTAATATGTATGTTGCATATATTGAATCATGCTATTAAACTAACCATTGGGTTTGCAAGTAAGATATATTTTATAGGTTGGTTCAAAACAAGAAGAGTGAGGATTGTATTGAAGAACAAGGAAAAGCAATATCATGCTTCACTCAAGGAAAACAACATGCAAGGATGAAGCTCCAAGAAATGAAGAATTAGAAGATTTGAAGTCTTGGAAGCTTGGATGCATCAAGATAGCCTATGTGTTTAAATTAGGTATATTTTATATAGGCTAGTATATTTGTGCAACTCAATGATTTAGATTTGCATACATTGGCTCAAGCATTTTTGAACAAAAAGATAGTGAGATATGAAGTTTTACAAAAGTTATTTTTTGACCTTTGGTCACTCCTTATATCATATCTCATAAATGAAAAATCGGTTTTTCAAGTATCTTAATCTCATTTGATAGTAGACTCAAAGATCTTTTCAACGGTATATTATTTATTCAAAACGGAGTCCAAATGAGAAATATATGACTATTCAAAATATAGTTTGAAAAACTGAAAGTTGATTTTACTGTAATAAAAAATTATTCTGTTCTGACCTATAGTCAGTATTTTGATTATATCTTTTAAAAGAAAAATAATTTTTATGTAAAACTTGGCTCATTTGAAACTAGACTCCAAGAGCTTTCCAACGGTATATTATTTGTTTAAAACGGAGTTCAAATGAGGGAGTTATGAATTTTTAAAGAAAGCTCAAAATCTGGACTGCACTATAACGGCTATATAACGGCTAGTTTTGTAAAATCTTATATATATGACCTTAGATACACGATTTTGAGCAAGAACAAAGTCCTACAATGTGATATTAACTTCTTCTATCATCTTTGAGAGAAAGGAAAGCATTCTTGAGCCAAATATTGCATATTCTCTATCATTAGAGTTATTAGAGCTTCATTTGTTTTCATCTACTCTTTAGAGAGAGTTTCTTTGTATTGTTGATTTTGATCAACACATATATTATTCTGAGTTGAGGTTCGCAAGTACCGGTGTTGGAAGAACTTGCTTTGGGTTGAGGAGGAGCCCGGATTCATAAATTCTTCATTGTGGTTTCGCAAATACCCGGATCGAATTTGTGTGGTTGTAGTGGTTTGCAAGTACCCGGATTAAACTTGCAATTATAGTGGAAATACTCAAGTGGTCTCTTGAGGACTGGATGTAGGCTTGGATTAGCCGAACCAGTATAAATCTTCGAGTTTGCTTTCTCTATCCCTTACTCTTTAATTTGTGCATATTGATATCTATTCTTTAATTCCTTGATCTTTATAATTATTTATCTTGACAGCACATTGATTTTCTGTATTGTATTTATTATCCTAAGCATTGTACTTTTACAGAAAATCATTTTAACTTCCAATTAATTCTTGTGAAAAATTTATAAAACCCAATTCACCCCCCCTCTTGGGTTCCAACCATTACTTTCAATTGGTATCAGAGCTTGGGCTCTTGTTTAAAGACTTAACCGTCTAAGAGTTAGCATGGTTGGATATAGTGATTGGTTTATTTCTAAAAATTGTTCTTTCACAGAACCTCCAATTTTTGATGCTAATCATTTTCAATATTGGAAGTATGAAATGAACATGTTTTTAATTTCAGTAGACCATAAACTCTGGGATGTTATAGAAAATGGTTCTTGTATACCTGTCAAGGAAGAACAAGGAAAATGCATTCCAAAACTTAAGAGTGAATGGAATGATACTGAAAGAAGTTTAATGCAACTCAATGCTAAGGAAAAATTGATTATTTCTTGTGCATTGAGTCAAGATGAATTTTTCAAAATCTCCAACTGTGCAACTGCAAAAGAAATGTGGGAAATTCTTGAAGTTGCACATGAGGAAGATCTTATTGCTGAGGAATTAAGGTATAGAAGTTTCATTAATGAACTTGAAATTGCTCAAATGAACAATTACAAAACCATTAATGAGATACAACTTGTGCTTAATCAATTGCAAGCTCTTGGTGTTGAACTTACAGGAAAATCTCAAATCACCAATGTGACAGACGAAGAAGAAAAAGGAGAAAAAGAGAAACCACAACCAAAAGGTGAATCATCAAAGAAAGCTTACCTATCTTCCATTTGGGGAAATAGCAATTCTGATAAGCAGAACACAAATGAAGAAGCCAACACTTATCTTGTGGCCAGAGATAAAGATGAGGTAAATTCATTTGACTACTCTTTTGAAGAATTACAAGATGCCTTTGATGATTTACATGAAGAATCTCTTATACTTGCAAAGAAACTAAATGTTTCAAAACAGAAAAACTCTTTTCTTGAAAATGAGTTGGAAACATTGAAAAATGAATTTTCTATTTCCAAGGAAGAGAATTTTGTTTTTGAAAATCAAAACAAAACTTTGCAAGAAGAGAATTTGATTTTAAAAACAAATATCTCTACCAACAAAAATTACTTTTGTACCAAGTGTGATTCTTTGAAAAAGGAAAATGATAATCTTAAAAACACACTTGCAAAACTCTCTCAAGGTAGAGAAATTTTAAATACCTCAGTTTTGAAACAAAGAAGAATTAACAAAGTTGGTCTTGTTTCTAAAAAGAAATCAAACCAAAAGCAGTTTAAAAACTTCTTTGTTTCTGCAAAGATGTCCAATAGTCTAACTTGCACTTGTTTCTATTGTGGACTGAAAGGACACAAATCTTACTCCTGTTTTTATAAGAAAAATCTTGTTCATGGAGTAAAAATGAAATGGGTTCAAAAAGGAACTCATGACCCAGGCAAACCCAAAGAAATTTGGGTACCAAAGATAAAGGAATAATTTGTAGATTTGCCTCGAAGCAAGGAGCGGAAATGACTTTTCAATGGCTACATCATTCAAACTCCACTCTCTTGCATCAAAAGGAGGCAATGGATAAGTAAACATATAAGCTGGAATGCATTGTAAGAAATTTGACTGATATGTTTACTGCTTTCTAATGCTTTTGTCTGTTCTCTAATATGCATTACATCTATTCTTGATACTCATGCATGCTATATCTGAAAACAATTGTTAGGTGTGCAGCTTATAGATTCGAATTTTGTTTTGAGCTAAAATCTTTTTTCCAAATTTTGCTCAAACTATCCTTTTTACCGCATCATGAAAACTTGCTTCCATTACACACACATTTTTCTTGTCTTCACAACAATAAGATTACTCCTACCCATAGTATTTATCCTTGCTGTAATCTTATTTAAATATTTTCAATGAAATCAAATTTATTGCAAAATTGCATTTCATGGAAGCATAGCACTTTTATTAATATGGCATATCTTGAACATAATGTTGCTCCTAGTGCTCAAGATTTATTTGAACATCAAAGTGCTCCACCAAAAGTGTTTTGCAGGAGTTAATCCTCAAAATTATCCTCTAAAGCACATTCTTTCCTCTGCTCTCCGAAATCAGTAAGATTTATAGTTTTGAAGTTGGTTGGTCGACTAACGCTCCTATCAGTACCAACGAAGCCTACATTGAACCAATGCTTGATAGATCTTGCAAATAATCAATCAATTAAGATCATTAAAATTGTAAGAAGACAGGATCGATCAAAAGAAGAGCAATGAGCAAAACAAGGATATCAAAATCTTGAAGAGGAACTTCAAGAAGCAACAAAAGTTTGCCAAAATTGATGAGTATCTCTATCCTTTACTTCTTCATTATTTAATTGAATGATACTCCTTGATCTCAATTGTACATTCTGGCAAATTATTTTTTTGTCATACTTTCATTGCAATGACATATTGTTTTCTGACATCTTACATACTTGATCACAACATGACATATAAAAATATGTTAAATACTTAAATTATTTTTTTTAATACATCATGGTTTGAGCATTATACATATCATCTCTTTTACATAAGCTGTAACTTATGAACCATTGTTTATGGATTATAGTTTATATCTGATTATATCTTATTAATCCATATTACCTCAATTATGTTATTACATACTCTGATTATAATATATTTTATCTTGAGTAAGTATGTAACTTGCTTTTGCTTTGAAATGATGATATATATATCCATGTCAGAAAATTCTTTCTATCTTTAAAATGGATATATATTTTTCAAAATATATATATCCTTCTATTGTACAAAATTTGTGCGGCTGATTTTCTTTATCTTTCTTTATTATTATAATTTTTTTTAAGTACCGTCATCTGAAAGAAACCACTTGCATTAAAATTAAAAAAAAAACAAACCGAAGGATTACATTGCATTAAAAAAAAAAGGAAGGTTTGCTCATAGATGAGCAATCTACAGGCGAGGTGGTCTCGGATTAGGTGGGTTGTATTGAATCATCACCCCTCGGCCATTCCTTGGAGCAAGAGACTGAGCAATGTCACGGAGGGTAGTGTAAATCCCATTCATACAATCAACACTTCTTTGTTGTTGATTGCAGAAGCATTGGGTAGACCAATAGAAGAACCTATCTATTCTTGAAGTCAGTGCCGCATTGTTGCGTTTAGCTAACTTCTCCTGGTCCTCTATCATCTTCTTGAGTTTCTTCACCTCCTGCTCCAGACAAGCAATTTTGTCTTCTGACGTATGGCCTGTACTAATCTCCTCACCTTCTTCGATCTTCATCTTCTTCTTTTGGTTCTCTTGAGATTCCTCCAAAGGTCTTTTGCCTTTGTCCTTGCCTAGACTTAAGTTTAAGTCGAGCTCTTCCTCCCTTGCCTCTACTGTGAGATCAATGAACTTTCTTGCTGCCATGGTTTGGAAAATTCAGAAATTTTTGTAGGAGTATGAAGAGAGAGGAATGTCAGAAAGTTATAGGCTCAGAGATGAATACTCTTTGTGGTGTGGTAATTGAGAACTCTGGGGCAGTCTTTATAGAGAGAAAATTATGACTTAGAGCCAACGAAGATATCTCTTCGCCGCACCCCTACACGCTCATCCTATGGATTTTGCAAGCTGGAAGCCAGAACTCTAGGGTACGCATGCACACCGATAACGCGTCACATTAATGGCAAAACCACGGAAGTCAATTTTCGGTGGATTTGCGGCTGATTTAATTTGTTTTGATTAGAAATTTTAAGGATTAATAAAATGGTGATATTCAGAACCGTATTTTTCTGCTTCGTTGTGTTGTTCTTGAGAGCTTTCAGTATAATATACATGATTGATTGCATCATGCTATGATCACATGTATCTAAGAACATATGTTGTGTATGCAATTCATGCATCATGAGCGAAGGCTATGGCTAAGAATAATATTTCATGATTCCACATGCACTCATACAAAATGAGCAGTCAAAATTTTTACATGTACTCATCCTCAAGATACATATATAAATTCATTTTGAATGGGTATATAAATTGCTTCCGTTGTGCTGAAATCTATCTTATCCTTTATGAAGCAAATTTGTTTCGAAAAAGGACTTTAAAAATGCTTCCGCAATGCGAATATGTTTTATCATATGAAGCAATATTCTTCTTGAAAAAGAAAAGATTTTACAGATCTCTTTTGTTGTTGATGACAAAGGGGATGAAAAATATTGATGTTTGATGTATGGATTATGAACTGTACCCTTGATTATATCTTGTTACACTAATCCATATATATTGCTTCCTTGGATGAAATGTTTCTAAATTCCTTTCAAAGCAAAATGTTTTAGAAAAATATCGTGAAACTCTTGAATTGGTTCCACTATGCTGAAATTGCTTTGCCTTATTGAAGCAAAATCTGTTTTGAAAAGAAAAGGATTTGAATATCCTTATTTCAAATTACTTATGCTATATGCTGAAATGTTTTTATACATATAAGCAGAAATTGTTTTCAAATATCTTGAAAATTATTAGTATTCGATTTATGGATTATGATTAATATTCTTGTTTATATCATGCTTTGCTAATCCATATATCATACTTCTGCTGTGTGCTGTAAATATTTCTATCATATGATAGCAAATGATGTTTTTTTTTTTCAAAGAGTTTAATTTTTCTGCTATTTACTAAAAATGCCTCTTCATAAACAAGCAGAAATCATTTTCAATGAAAATATTGCAGAAATTTCTTCAAAAATCTTACTTCAAAATTCTGCAATCAAAAACTGAATTTCCTTTATAATGATTTGGACAATCTTTTTCAAAGAAAAAATGTTATGAAATTCAGGGGGAGCTTTGTCTCACTTGAATGTATTTTTTTTGAAAAAAAATATATCTTGAAAAATTGGATATTCATTATTTATTATTCTTTTTCAAATTATGCAAGGTTTAAGGGGGAGCCTAAAACTCTTTCAAGTTTTATCTTTTGGCTCATTTCATTTGACATGAGAAAAATTTTTCTAAAATTTTCTTTTTACATGTCAATGAAATCAATGATAAGTTTTGATGTATCCTTACCCCATACTATATTGACATCTTCTGACATCCTGACTTAATGAAGGTATGTGCTTTAACTTCTATATATTGTGTTCCTTACACCTTTTTGTTGATGTCAAATAGGGGGAGAAGAAACAATAGAAAAATATGTATACGTGCTTATAACATTGCATTCATTATCTTGTGATACATATTTTTATGTGGTGATTTGTCATCATCAAAAAGGGGGAGATTGTTGACCCTAAGGCTATATGCCATAAGTTTTGATGATGACAAATGTATTTGAATAGTAGCATTGATATATATATAAAGATTAATTATCATATATATGCTACAAGTACTTAAGCATGATTATGTTATTTAATATGTATGTTGCATATATTGAATCATGCTATTAAACTAACCATTGGGTTTGCAAGTAAGATATATTTTATAGGTTGGTTCAAAACAAGAAGAGTGAGGATTGTATTGAAGAACAAGGAAAAGCAATATCATGCTTCACTCAAGGAAAACAACATGCAAGGATGAAGCTCCAAGAAATGAAGAATTAGAAGATTTGAAGTCTTGGAAGCTTGGATGCATTAAGATAGCCTATGTGTTTAAATTAGGTATATTTTATATAGGCTAGTATATTTGTGCAACTCAATGATTTAGATTTGCATACATTGGCTCAAGCATTTTTGAACAAAAAGATAGTGAGATATGAAGTTTTACAAAAGTTATTTTTTGACCTTTGGTCACTCCTTATATCATATCTCATAAATGAAAAATCGGTTTTTCAAGTATCTTAATCTCATTTGATAGTAGACTCAAAGATCTTTTCAACGGTATATTATTTATTCAAAACGGAGTCCAAATGAGAAATATATGACTATTCAAAATATAGTTTGAAAAACTGAAAGTTGATTTTACTGTAATAAAAAATTATTCTGTTCTGACCTATAGTCAGTATTTTGATTATATCTTTTAAAAGAAAAATAATTTTTATATAAAACTTGGCTCATTTGAAACTAGACTCCAAGAGCTTTCCAACGGTATATTATTTGTTTAAAACGGAGTTCAAATGAGGGAGTTATGAATTTTTAAAGAAAGCTCAAAATCTGGACTGCACTATAACGGCTATATAACGGCTAGTTTTGTAAAATCTTATATATATGACCTTAGATACACGATTTTGAGCAAGAACAAAGTCCTACAATGTGATATTAACTTCTTCTATCATCTTTGAGAGAAAGGAAAGCATTCTTGAGCCAAATATTGCATATTCTCTATCATTAGAGTTATTAGAGCTTCATTTGTTTTCATCTACTCTTTAGAGAGAGTTTCTTTGTATTGTTGATTTTGATCAACACATATATTATTCTGAGTTGAGGTTCGCAAGTACCGGTGTTGGAAGAACTTGCTTTGGGTTGAGGAGGAGCCCGGATTCATAAATTCTTCATTGTGGTTTCGCAAATACCCGGATCGAATTTGTGTGGTTGTAGTGGTTTGCAAGTACCCGGATTAAACTTGCAATTATAGTGGAAATACTCAAGTGGTCTCTTGAGGACTGGATGTAGGCTTGGATTAGCCGAACCAGTATAAATCTTCGAGTTTGCTTTCTCTATCCCTTACTCTTTAATTTGTGCATATTGATATCTATTCTTTAATTCCTTGATCTTTATAATTATTTATCTTGACAGCACATTGATTTTCTGTATTGTATTTATTATCCTAAGCATTGTACTTTTACAGAAAATCATTTTAACTTCCAATTAATTCTTGTGAAAAATTTATAAAACCCAATTCACCCCCCCTCTTGGGTTCCAACCATTACTTTCATTTTGTAATTACTAAAACTTGAGATCTTGTGGGTGAATTAATTGGTGGAAGGGGTTTCATTAATAGGTTTATATACTAGTTGTGTAATGTTGGGTTCAAAGTCTACTCCTCTTAAATCATATTGCATAGTAGTAGTAGTTGACCATTTGTCTATATCTATTGAATGTGTACTACTAGTTTATGGTTCTAAATTTCTAATGGTTATTGTCCTAAAGGATTGTGATCTTCTCATTCTTATACTTGCATCTCCTTCTGGAGTTTGAGTATAATTTTCAGAAGTTGATGATTCTATTTTCTTAGGAGGTTGAATTTTTAACTAATTTCCATTCTTCTGGAAAATCAACCATTATGTCTTCATGCTTTAAAGGTTTTGGGATTGTTATTATTGATCTTTGCAAATTAGCTCCCATAACTATTGTTTCATTCCTAGGAGATTTTCTTTTTACCTTAATATTAATACTAGTTTTTGATATTTTATAATGAATTCTATATAATACTACTAAATGATCAATTCCTTCTCTAAAAATTCCTTCTTTAGTTTTGATGTGTAATTATAACACATCTTTTGCATTTTTTGTTCCTAACATATAATTTGGAAAACAATTAAAATATATTGGTCCATCACTAAGATTAGACTCGACCATGCTTAATGTTGAATCTTTAAATGTTACTGCGTTTGTATCCCTTAATAATAAAAATATTGGATGGCTAATTCTTAGTCGATGTAGGGGTTTAACCACTACTTGGATTAACTCTACATGTAAAGATTTATATCATTCTTTTTTATGTTGTTCTACTAGTTTTTCATCTAACAATTTTATAGTATCTTGAATAGTTCCTACGGATCTTGAAGTTTCTATAATTCTAACTATATCTTGAGTCTTAAAACAAAATGTTGATTGCTTATATATTTCACTAGGTAAAATTCTAGGTATTGTCCAATTTACTAATTTATATTTTGCTTCTGCTATAATTAATTTTGCATTATTATTTTGATCTTGATCTGCAGTTTCACTATAACTAGAAGATGTTGATGGCAAACTTATTTTAGTCCTATCTCTATTAAAGGGCTTTTTTATTAACTCAGACATATTTAAAAACTAAATTGTTTAAATTCTTTTAGGTTTGCTAAGTTTTATTGGAACCATCTCTTACGAGAACACTTACTTCTTTCAGGTTTTATGGCTTACCAATGTAGTCACAAGACTGACCAACACTAACTCTTAACTAGCTAAAAGTGTTTAAAGAAATAAATTCTTAAAATTTTTAAGTTTGATAATCAACTCTCTAATGAACTAGGTTCTGATATCAATTTTGCCGAATCTTTTCAAACTTATTGATTAAATTTAGTCTAAAATTTGATAAAATTCGACTAAAACAAATTCTATAATAAATTTATTGTTTTAAACAATAAAGTTTATAGTAATATCAATATAATCATCAGTGTAAATAAGGGAAACAGTAAAATGAGCGATAAATGTCATGATAATAGAAATGATTAAATTGGAATATATATATGAGACTTGTAGACAATATAAAATAAGAAAAAAATTTAGTTACAATTATTATATCTTTATTAAGTTATTTAATCAGACAAGGTAAATGTGTAATCTTTAAACATAACTATATAATTTTTTAATTAGTTTCTCCAATAAATTTTGTATATATGTTTTGTTTTTATTCAAACATCTATTAATAAAGATATCAAGAATGGTATATATGAAAAAAGATAAAGTAAATATATTTTTACTATTTTTTTATTTTGATAAAATAATCTATTTGTACTGTTATTTTTATTAAAAAAACATATGCATACTATTAAGTTGACAAAAAAATTAAAAATTATATGAAAATTGTTTAATTTTACAAGTTATTTTTTTCTAATAAATTGTAGTAATCTATAACATAAGATAATCAAATAAATCAAATTTTTAATAAAATGATTTAAAAAATTTCAATTAATTTTTCAGACTTGAAAAATGTGAGAAATTGAAGAATGCCGTATATTAGAAAGAATAGTTTGTTTTCTAGTATATTTTATATAGCAGTATAGTAGTGTTAGTGTTATATAAAATATCAACTACTTTCCCTATTTTGTTTTCTCAAACAGTATTATTTATTTATTTTTTTAAATGATTAATCATACAATTTGAATTTGCCAAAAAAAATTATAACACTAAAGTTTAAAAGTAGTAACCTGCGCATTTTGTAAACAAATCAGAAAATTTAAAAAAAAATTGTGACGATAACATATTTTTTTCTTAGGTAAAATATACTTAAGGTCTCTATAATTTTACCCAAGAATAATTTAGTCCCTATATTTTAAAAGTAATAAATTTAGTCCATATAATTTTAAAAATCATGAATTTTGTCTCCAAGATTACTCATAGGTTAGTCAACTATTAGTTAACTATTAGTCAACTTTTTTACCATTACACATGGCGTTGACTATAATACTTACATCATTATTAAAACTTATATAAGTGCCACATGTGTAAGAGCTCACATGGCGCAACCACGCACTCACTATCATTGCTCTCTTTTCTCTCCTCTCCATTACCTCTGTTCTTGGGCAGCTAAAGCAAAGCACCCACCACAACATTGCACACCCACAGTCTTGGCACCATCATCTGGAGCACTCCCTCTCTAGCATCAACCTCTCGTTGTTTGTCCCTAGAAAGCTCTCCTCCAGCATCTTGAAGTACAGCCTGAAGAACCTCAGGCATTCCTCAAACCCCTTCATGAACTCCTCCCTTCGAGTTCTTGCAAAAGTCTATTTCTTCCTTTACAACCATCACCACACACGTGGATTTAACGACCTCAACATCTGGGTCACACCTTTTCTCTCCTCAATTTCCTCCACCCACCACGACATCGCACACCCACAGTCTCGACACCATCATAGATGACACTAGATAAGCAAAAATAGGGCTTTAGCTATCCGAGAACAGAGGTGATGGAGAGGAAAGAAAAGAGAGCAATGACAGTGAGTAAGGAACAATAAGGAAGCAACAGTTATGAGTGAGGATGGTGGAAGTGGATGAGGTAAGGAAGAAGGGTAAAGAAAAGAAAGTGGAAGAGTGGCGTATATGGTCGAGAGCTCCCTCCTCCCCTGTTTTTCACCTCTAAAATAAAGGGTTGCTTGCGAGTGTGTGGGTTGGAGAATGAGAGAAAGATAGGGAGGTATGTGTTTTGGTGAAGAAATAAGAAGATGATGGGTTAGGGATAACCAAGAGTGGGTGTGTCTATTATGTGAGGTGAAGGTATTGATGGGAGCAAAAATAGGGCTTCTCTTCTCCTTTTTCCTTGTGCAAGTTGCGAGAGAGAATGATACAGAGAATGATGCCTATTGTTTTCACAAAACTACGTGAATGAAGACTGCGAAGACTACACAATTGTGATGCTTGTGCGTGAAATCATTGAAGAAGAGAGAGGGAGCCTATGGGTGAAGTGCCTAGCTAATCCAAAAAGAAGAAGAGATAAGAAAAGAAGAAGAAAAGAAGGGCAAAAAAAAAAAGGCTCATGTGTATGCTAAGAGAGGAGCAAGAAAAGAAGAGATGAGTGGCACTATGTCAGTGTATGTCTTACACGTCTGGCAATGATGTGGATTTTAATAATGATGTAAACATTCTAGTCAGTGCCATGTGTAATGGTCAAAAAGTTAACTGACGATTAACTAACTTATGAGTAACCTCAAGGACCAAATTCATGACTTTTGAAACTACAGAGACTAAATTTATTACTTTTAAAATATAAAGACTAAAATCATTTTTGGGGGAAACTATAGGGACCTTAGGTATATTTTTACCTTTTTCTTATCACTTTTTTTTACACCAGCATCAAATGTAAAAATGAAATTCATATAACAACTTCTTATTTGTTTTACAATATTATTTTCACTAGTTTTATAAATATATTATTAGCAGTTAGTATATTATAATATTTATCACACCTATACTTTATTAAATATAGCCCATAACAATTAATTTCAAAAAGCTTTAACAGACATAAAATGATTGAGTAATTACAGCATCTCTAGTGATGAATCTTATTTGAGTTCTTATTATGGGTCCTACAATGTCATATCAGCTTAAACAACTCTCTACTACTTTAAGCAACTTTTCACTTTAATTGTGAACCTTTTAACAACTCACAAATGGATCCCACAAACAACTATCCACTACTTTAATGGGGAATAAGATTATTTAATACATTTAATTTAAAGTTTACTTTTTGATTATTTTATTATTTTTTTGTATAAGAACCAACTCTTATATAAGAACCGTTCTTATGCGTAGCAACCAGCGTGATGTACTCTAATGGTGAATCAGAATAAGAACCAGTTCTTAAATTTAAGAACTCTTTAAGAACTACTATTGGAGATGCTCTTAACGTTACTTAGGCCCCATTTGGTAGTTATAGATGTGTTGGAAAGGAGGTCTCTATTCCTCTATTGTGCATTTGTTCTTGTGTTTGGTGTGCAACACTATAGAAGCAGGCCATGGAGATAGGAATTCATTCTTTCGTCGATTTCATGTTTTTTCTTTCCCTCGCCTCATTGATGGAAAATTGGTCATCTGATGGAAAGGAAACATGCCCTTCCCCATTTGCCCCTGTCTTATTCACTGTAATGCCAAGGATGCCCTCTGATATTTTTTATTTAAGCATGTTCGGATTACCAGAATGCTTTAGAGTTAGATGTAAAGCTTAGCGTTTCAACTTTGATACCCTCATATGAGACCTATTCAAATCTTATTCTCTGAAGCATAACGAATTTGTCTTTCCATGATTTTTGTGTTCAAGTATTTATACTTTGTAAGGACATAGTAACAACCAATCCAAACCAAAATAGTAACTAAAAAACACAAGAGAATTGCGGAAGGGAGAAGAAGCATTGTTGAGTGTTGAGGCACGTGCACAAGAAAGAGAAATGGTGAGGGAGAGGAAGAGAGAGAATAAGAAGAAGAGAGGGAGAAAAGAGATAGAGGCCGACGTCTTCGGTGCTCTGCTCTGGCGAGGTTTTTGGTGCTTAACTCTAGCGACTGCTTCCCCTCTTCTGGCAGAGAGAGAAAGAGAGAGAGAGAGATGCAGAGAGAATTAAGGGAGGTGAGATGCAAAGATAAGACTTGATAGAGATGAGAGATCGGGAAGTGAGAGGAAAAGAGAGAGAGAGAGAGAGAGAGTTTGATAAAAGATTCATTAAAAAATAAGGGATAATTTAGTAAATTAAACCCACATACTCTCTTTTTTCTTTTTATTAAAAAATACATACTAAACACATTTTTTTCTTTTTCCATTATTCTCGTTCATCCCATACCAAACATATTTTTTTCCCTTTGCCTTTTCCTTTTTCTTTCCATTTTCCTACTTTCTTTCCATTTATACTCTGTCCTATCTATCAAACAGGCCTTAGGATTTGCCTTGTGTGACATTTTATGAAGTATACTTGTTGGATATAGAGATGCCTTAAATTTTATAATAGGCTTTTGGTATAACCTCACATAAGGTTTAGTAGGAAATACGCTGACGTCACATGCCATAAATAAGATTGAGTTTTGATATATTACTTAGGCTCCTAATGTTTTTTTTTAATAAAAAGAAAAACAATACAATACAAGGTTAACCAGAAATTCTCCACCTATAGAAAAAGGGGAAGAAAATCTACTAGCATACAAAATTGACTTTGTATAGTAATTCTTTTTCGACTAAGCTAACAAACTTTCACTCCCCTAATTTCTTTCTTTGTTCATCATTTTTCTTATCAATTCCCATACCTATATTCAAGATTGTCAAACTCGAGAGTTTATCTAAATTCGTAGATAAGAGGTAAACTCGACTCATAAACTCGTAAAATTTACATATTATATATATAAAAGATTTGTCATACCATAAGGACAAAAAGGTTTAGTTTTTGCACCTATTCTACTCGCCCTTTCTGTCCAAAAAAGATGGATTATAAAGTTTTTTTCCCATATATATATATATATATATATATATATATATGTTCTAACACAACAAAATTAAATTAATGGAGAAAGTATGCTAGGTTCCTAGTTCCTAAACAAATTTTAAGAACTATATCTATTAGGTATCAACATGCTCATTCTCCTTAAAAATGAAATATTGAGAATAATTACTAACTCAATATATACATAGACAAAAAAGCCTATAGAACTAGACGTTATGAGTTATCAGTAATTGGTTAGTACTTCAATATTTGTACGTGTAAAATTAAATTTGCTTAAAATAGAGTTTAAATGACAAAGTTATGAATATTTAAAGTAAATTTGAAAATTGCAAGTCGACTGTACCACCCAGAAATCTACTGCTTCTAATCTCTCATAAACAATGAAAAAATTTTCTTAATGAAACTTGTCTCAATTGAAAGTAAACTCAAAGGACTTTATAACGATATATCATTTGCTTAAAATAGAGTTCAAATGAGAAAGTTATGGTTGTTTAAAGTAAAATTGAAAACTGCAAGTCATCTGATAGAATTCGAAAGTCGACTTTTTATGACCTTTAGTCACTCTTTTTATCATATAATCCTAAACAGCAAAGAGTTTTTGAGTGAAACTTATTTCATTTAAAACTAGACTCATAGATCTTTTCAACGGTATGTCATAACAGAGTCTAAATGAAAAAGTTATGAGTATTTAAATTTGATTGTATTGTGAAAACTCAGTAAACTTGGTTAAACTCAATGATTGTGAATTATTTTGACCCGAGTTTGACCAATTTTTGAGTTTAGGACCGAGTTTACTCGATTTGGATAACTCGCGATTTTAACAACTATGCCAACATCCTTAGCTCACTCACTATTTCTCCCAGAAAATTCTTCATTTTTTTCTCTCTCCTCTATCTCTATCTCTCTTTTATCTCACTTTTTCTTTCTCCTGTATCTTTGCAAATTCTCCTATGAAACTTATTATCAAATATTCACTCATTACATCAATTCTCCTATGATTCTCATATGCTATGAGTACTAAAAAATTATATGAATTTGACCACAAGATAACAATATTAACAAATTAAACTATAAGATACCATTACAAACTTTCAGACTACAAAAAACAAATTAAAAGGGGTCAAACCATAAGAAATGTATTTTACTTATTGCATGTAAGATCTTCATCTACCAAAAGACTTTAATGATTACATTTATATTGTTAATAAAATAAATTAATATTATATTTTAGGGTATTTTGATTATCTTTTGAGTTTAGGAAAAGTGTTTGTATATTTTTATTTTATTTTTTTAAAACAAAAGAAGGTCATGTGGCATTGATACCCTTTAGAATATGAGAGATTAATTTATCCAAAATTTCAAAAATTTAAAATAAAACAATTAAACTTCAAAAGATTGCATGTTCCATGAACTAAAAAAATTTGAATTTACTCATATTTTGTTCTAATGTTGTATAGGTGTGTCGTAGTCAAAAAAAGGGAGACCAAGGATGTCACATTCCAAAAATCGAGCATGTGAATTACACTTACAACACCTAGGGTGTACCTCCGTAGCACCTTATAACTTTCGTGAACAGTTCACAACTAAGCAAAACATAAATTTTTCAAGAAAAGAAATTTTGCATACATATATGAAAAGTTTAACATTGTATTTTTCTTCAAATTTTAAAACAATGGAATTAGAGCCAACAGAATATAACCGTAAAATAGAAGCCGAGTATTATACGATATAATAAAACTTTCGAAGCTAGGTGACTTATAAAGATTATAGAGTGTTTCCAAAGCTTTTGCAAAGTTTTGATTCATGAGCCCACCAGACAAACATGAAATATAACTCTAAGGACTACTAATCCTCCTGTGAATTTCCTTCTTCTTCACCCATTGTATTTGAAAAAGATATCATAGAGAGTGTGAATTTATCAAAATTCAATAAGTAATTGACAGTGCAATAAAATAATATCTCACAAGTACAAATATCATGATCACTATCACAATAAGAACAATTGTATCCAACACATTTGGGCATATATAAAATACTCACACACAAAGAATACAACAATGGGCTATCATTCGTGAGTCTATATTTTCACAATTGTCTCATTGAATCATAACTCAATCGAAAAGTATTCAGGTTTTATGTTCTCTAGTCTTTAAATTCCTCCAGAGTTCATCCATAAGGACTTTTAACCACATTAGGATTTAATATCGATTCATGCCTAGGGATTAAATCCCCACTGCATTTATGCCTAGAGTTTATATTTCCACTGCATTTCCTCTTTTGCATGCAATTCATACATAAATACAATACATTGCACATTTCTACAATCCATAATTCTCAATATAAATGAACAACATAATTTTTCTCAAATCCACAAGATTTATCTAGTTAATATTACTAACCAGAAAATTAATTAAAATTTCTAATTTCCATATGAGTGAGATTTATATTGTACTTGGAATAAAAATAAATAAACTCAGTTAGCAAGGTCATCAACTCACCTAAATTCCGTATCAGAACCACCTTTCTGAATTGTTATATAGAAAAACACATAGCTGGATTTCAGGTTCCGCTACGGGGTGTTTCATGAAAGGTTAGAGAGATATAGTTAGGGTTGTCTTTATCATGGATATATATGGGTACTATTCATATGTACGAGTACTATTTAGACATACAGATACTATTTGTGCCGGGAATAGTCAACATAAGCTGTAAAAAAAATACAAGAATAAAGTTCCCAAGAAAAGGAGATGGGTCACAATGGACACTTTTAAATACCAAGTTTTTCCTTAGCCAGTCCTTTCTTAGATATGTATTTTTCACAGTTTTATACTCTATTCTGATAATCAGTAATCAAAATATTTTTTAAGCAACTGATGATAGTTCTTTTTTGATATGAAAGATCAGCTAAAGTCACGACCACAGAGTATACTAAGAATCCAATACCCATGTACTTGTAAGAAAAGAGCATAGTATTCTCATCTTGGATCTAAGTTGAGGCAGAGAGGCCTAGAATTTTAGAGACCTATCACCGGTGTAAGAGAAATTTGAGAAGAGGAAGGAAAAGAAACTGAAAGTGTGAATTTAGAAGTGAAATAGAACGATATATTTATACGAAAGTCAAGAGTACTATTTAATATTATTTCATCTACTAGATAGATTCCACAACTCATAGA
Organism: Biancaea sappan; assembly: GCA_037074585.1. Classification (NCBI taxonomy): domain Eukaryota; kingdom Viridiplantae; phylum Streptophyta; class Magnoliopsida; order Fabales; family Fabaceae; genus Biancaea; species Biancaea sappan. The sequence continues at coordinate 18,120,586 of CM073497.1, read as the reverse complement.
AAAATACCACACAACATTAAAATATCTAATCTATTCGCAAATTCCATAATTATTACTCATACAAGACAAATAAATTACGGAAAAATTAAATTAATGCTATAATTACCGAAATACTTTCAAATGCATAACCTTAAAACATAGCCGGTCTTACAAAGGAAGCATGACCCTCTCATAGTATGGGTGAGAATAAGCTATAAAATCAAGATGCACCATGCCAACAAGTAATTACTATTGAATTGAGCATTCAATAATAGAAAGCATACAAATAGAGCTTGAAAAAGAGTCCAAGTGCCGATATGGAGTTTTAACTAATGAATTATTAAGATAAAAATTTCAAAGTACATTAAAAGATGAAAAAAATCAATTTCCTGAAATATCAAATTACTATAAATTACTCTCTAATGTATTGCTGGTCCAATCTAGAACATAAATTCCAAATGACTCATTGGTTCCCCAAGAACACATTATCTTAAATAGGAAAAGGGTTAAGTAGGGGTATGTACATTCTCCCAAATATGAGAAGTTAAAAAAAGAAAAAAGAGACAATTAATCACCTTCAGAAAAGCCTACACACAAAGGAAGCATATTGATAACAAATGTTGTCTTACACAATCCTGATATTTTCTGTATGACTAAATTGCTCCTTTAACTTCAGGGAAAAATACACGAGTCAAGGAGGACAAAAAAAAAAGCACCTATATATATATATATATATATATATATCTTCAACCTGCAACAATAGCACTAATGGTACTTAATCCTTATCTTCCTTTTTGCTAAAAAAGTTGTGAAAAAAATTAATCATCAATTTAATTCTTATCTTCCTTCTTGCTAAAAGATTTGAGCAAAAACTACTGCTTAATTATCAATTGAATCCTTTTCTTATCTCCCTTTTTGCTCAAAAATCTGTGAAAAAACTACAGCTGAATCATCAATCTCGTTGATTTTAGTACTTGTACTCCCTTCTTCAATGTTCAACATAGCAATAGCATTATGAATAGTATAAGCATCAGTTGCCTTCACTTCTGCTATTTGTTCTCCTCCTTCAGGATTCTCCTGCAACTGAAGAGCAAACTCAAGGTTCCACAACACATCACCCATTGAAGGCCTTTCAATGCCCTGATCAGCTACGCATTTCAAAGCGTTCTCCGTAAATTTCTGCAAGCACTCAGGGTTGATTTTGCCTCTAAGTCTAGGATCAATAATATTCTCCAAAGTTCCCTCCCTTTGACACAACAAAGCCCAATCTGCTAAACTTACCTGCTCTTTTGGCAAGCTAGGATCTAATGCTGGCCTTGCACACAACGCTTCAAAAAGAACCACCCCAAAAGAGTATACATCAGATTTTTCTGTGAGTTGTTGCCTTTTGAAGTACTCAGGATCTAAGTATCCAAAGCTACCTTTCACCACTGTGCTGACATGGGTTTGGTGCAGAGTTGGGCCACTTTTGGATAATCCAAAATCGGAAACTTTTGCTACCCATTTATTATCTAATAGTATATTTGTGGTTTTCACATCCCTGTGAATGATGATGAACTTGGCACCTGTGTGAAGGTAGTGAAGCCCTCTTGCAGCTCCAATGCATATTTCTAGCCTCTGCTTCCATGGTAAAGCTGGCTTGTTGCTTTTATATAGGTGCTCTCTGAGGGTTCCATTGGCCATGTGATCATAAACTAAGATCATTTCACCATTTTCTTCGCAAAAACCGATCAGAGAGACTAAATGTTTGTGCCTTAGCTTCGAAAGCATGTCAATTTCCGTTTGAAACTCCAAAACTCCTTGGTCTGAAGATGAGCTTGCTCTCTTTATAGCCACTTTGGTCCCTCCATCTATGACACCACTATAGACTTTCCCGAACCCACCAACACCAATAACCTGCGATTCATCGAAGTTCTTTGTAGCATGTATGATCTCAGGTAATGGAAAATGTCTGCATAATCCTTGTCTCAAAGTTGAAAGACTGCTAGCACCAGACATAGCTGATTTGCTAGTATGAGAATTCCCATATAGAGGCAACCAATTCCGAGCAACAGTATCATTCCCATAATAATGTTTTCTCTTTCTATAGACGATACAGCATACAGCAACAACAAGAGCAACCCCAACAGCTCCTCCAGTAACCCCTCCTATTACTGGAGCGTGATTGGTTTTTGAGTTGCTAAAATGCTTCTCAGCTTCATCTTTAAGAAACATATTTGATGGTACAGGATTAGGCCCAGCTAAGTTACTTTTGTTGTCATTAACCTTAAACACCTCCAACCCGTTAAGAATAGCATCATAGTACTCTGGTTTCGTTGACATCGAAGGGTGCAACGCTACCCATAATTCTTGATTACCCGGTCCATCGTTGACATAAATTGCATAGTCTTTATAAGTAGGAACCCCTCTTGATCCTGTCCAGGCTATAACATCGGCAGCATCTTGAGCAGTTTGATTATTAACGTAAATACCAAACACCCTTTGGTTAACTTTGGTTACTAGTAATTCACAGAAATGAAGCCTAATAACATATGTAAAGTTTGGATCAACCTGAAACACCCAAGTGAGGTTATAGTTCAGGTTGACACTAGCATTTGGACCCATTGATCTTGCACAGCCATAAACATCCAAAGGGGCAATTGAGTGAGGCATATCAGAAGGGTATTGAATCGTCACATTGTCATTAGCTCCAAAAGTGACCCCACTTGCTGCTCCAAACAAATAGGGGGTATCATCGTACCATGTCCTGCTTAAATGACCAGAGTCATTGGTGGGTGCTATGTACTGTCCTCCAACATTCAATCGAAACATAGTCTGCAACGAACTATTCTGAACATCAACAAATTGGTCAGTAGAAACCAACATGACAGGCTCGAAAATCTCAGGCATGGAGATTATCTCAATCCCATTGATAAAAGCATATGTTCCATTGTGCATTAAAGAGGGAGCGAATGTGATGTTGAGTTCACCAGATTGGACAGGTAAGAGAGAGTATTCTTTGATGAAATAGGCTTGTGTGAAGGCTTCTGCTGTGATGAAAGAGCTGAAATTGTTGAGAAGAGTAAGGTTATTTGCAGAAACTGAGAAGTATGCATCAGAGGGATTAAGGGTGCTATATTCTGAAGGGTAAAAATGGAGTCGAAGCCAGTGGCGATCGTTGGGGGAGATAAAGAATCTGTATGTGGTCGGGGAAGTGAAGATTCTTGCAGACATGTAAGGAATCTGGGAAGGAAGAGAAGGGTCTTGAGATTGTGCTGTTGAGTTTATCGTGTTAGTGGATGAGGTCAAGAATGTATAATCTGATCGCCACCTTCTGCCAACAGAATCTGTACCCACGTTGGAAGAAATGCCACAAGAAATGACAAAAGAATGTGAATCTGAAGGAGGCTTTGATTCTTTTGAATAAGCAATTGTGATCGATGATGCAATAACAAGAGAAAACAAGATATGGGTGTCGGATCTCATGGCTTGAGAAGAAAGAGAAAGAAAGACTGCCCTAAATAGCCATCGAGATGCATGAGGGGTTCAAGTTTGATTACTATATCTTATGATTATAAAAATAAAATAAAGCAGAAATTCAAGATAACAAGAAGGAATTTGCATGTGAAGAATTAGAAAGATCATAGCAAAAGAAACTTTTTTTTTTCTGCTTTTCTTTCTTCCAAGGGTGCTGGAGTAGGAGATAAAATGAGAAAGTAATTTTTTACCTTGAGAATCATGTCTTTCTTTACTTTTAAACAAGTGTCGTCGGATTGTGTAGGTTAAACGACATCTCAATATCAATGAAACTGTCAAACTGAAAGCCTTCCATCATTCGATGACTCATGTTTAAAAGTAGAAAAAAGTATGAATTCTCAAAAATTCATACCTTTTTTAAAAAGTCACAGATTGCACAAAATAAACGATATTCCAATATCATTAAAATTATTAAATCGAACGTTGTCCATCAATAAAACTATTAGATAGAGATGTAACTCTACAATATCGGTTAGAGAGTGGAAGATGTTAGATACTTAGAAGCATTAACTACCATTTTAATGACACCATATATAGCCATTCATTGGCGTTTCTTCAGTTCGAGAAAATTAATAAACTCTTGACTTTTTTGGTTATTAATCCCTTTTTTCCCCCTTTAGCGCTAGTATTTTGTAGCCCAAGATATAAAATTTCGGCTATTTATTTGAAATTTATCATGGAAATTACAGTTTCAAAACTGTTAGCGTAGGGTCAAAATTATACTTCCCATTCTCGGAAAATATATCGATATAATAAGAGGAAACTGCTAACCCTTTTTAGTCCCTTAACATAGGCTCCATTTAAAATCAATGACACTTCTACTTTATGCATTTTTTATATGAATCTATGAAAATGTGTGTGGTTAATTTTTTAAAAAAGTTACAAATTACTTTTAAAATGCAGCTTTAGAAATATTTTTAAAAAATTATTATTAGACAGGATATCAACCAACTTTATTTTAAAAAATGGCTAAAAATTTTAGATTAGATTGCTGATTTAGTCTCTAAAAAATTATAACTATCTCAGGTCCTTTTTATTGTTAAGTTATCATTGTATTGTTGCTAAATTTTAAATTTTTTATTGTCAAAAGTCAGTAACTCCGCCTATGTTTTATAGCCGGTCTCAAGCCTGGAGAAAGGAGGAGGGTTGTGTTAGGCCCTCGACAGCCAACGTAAAACTGTGTCGAATCTCTCATGAACATGGATCAACGACAATATTTTGCTAATGCTAGGACGTTGCCCGGAAGCAACGCACTGTATGGCTCGAGTACAGTGACAAGTGAGCTAGAGCCGCTGCATCGGCACCCGGATGTAGTGTTAAATGAGCAAGGGTCCACTAATATTAGGTCGTTGCCCGGAAGCAACGCGCTGTATGGCTCGAGTACAGTGTCAAATGAGCTAGAGCCACTGCATCGTCGATCGATTGTAGTGTCACAAGAGCATGTTCCTGGAAGGTTGAGGGTAAAGAAGCTAGTCGAGGAGAACAAAATTAGGATTGCTACGTAGAATGTTGGAACCATGACAGGGAAATCTATGGAGGTTGTGGACACTATGAAGAGGAGGAAAATTAACATCTTGTGCCTTCAAGAGACTAAATGGGTTGGAGAAAAGGCTAAGAAATTTGACTGTTCAGGCTTCAAGTTCTGGTACACTGGAAAAGTAAGGACAAAGAATGGTGTAGGTATTATGGTGGACAAGGAATGGACACCGAGTGTGGTGGAGGTAAAAAGGATTGGAGATAAGATTCTATGCTTAAGGATGATTATCGTAAGAGATACTATCCACATCATAAGTGCTTATGCACCACAGGTAGGGACAGATGCATATCTTAAAGAAAAGTTTTGGGAAGATTTAGAGGGATTGGTTAGAAACATACCTTTAGAAGAGAAGATTTTCATTGGGGGGGGACCTTAATGGTCATGTTGGGAAAGAAGCAGGACAGTATGAGAGGGTCCATGGTGGCTTTGGTTTTGGGGAGCTTAACGAGGAAGGACAGTCTATATTGGATTTCTCAATGGCTTATAATTTCAGGGTTGTCAATATCTGCTTCAAGAAGTGAGAGGAACATTTAATCACATACAAGAGTGGAGCTTCAAGGTCACAGATTGACTTCTTTCTGGTAAGGAATCCAGATAGAAAAATCTGTCAAAATTGCAAAGTTATTCCTGGAGAACCAGTGGCAACTCAACATAGGGTTTTGGTTCTTGACGTGGTTATTAAGGGTCGGAAACAAAAGCATCGTCAGGCGATGAATCCTAGGATCAAGTGGTGGCAGCTAAAGGGAGAGAATCAACTGACTTTCAAGAGAAGATTGTTGGAGGAAGGATCTTGGGAGTTACGAGAAGATGCTAACACCATGTGGGAGGAGATGGCCAAGAATGTTAGAAAAGTAGCTAAAGCATTTTTAGGAGAATCAAAAGGTTTTGGACAAAGAGATAAGGAATCTTGGTGGTGGAATGAGGCTGTTCAAGAAAAGATCAAATTTAAAAGAGAATGCTTTAAAGCTATCCATCTGTGCAATAACTCGAAAAATTGGGAAAGGTATCGGAAGGCTAATAAGGAGACAATAAAAACAGTAAGTGAAGCACAATCTAAAGCGTTTGAAGAGTTTTACAAGGATTTAGGAACGAAAAAAGGGGAAGAAAAGATTTACAAGATTGCGAAGGCTAGAGAGAGGAAATCTAGAGATTTGGATAAAGTAAGATGTGTTAAGGATGAAGACGGAAAAGTTCTGGTTACAGACATAGATATTAAAAATAGATGGCAGGGTTATTTTCATAAGCTCTTTAATGACGGAACGGAGTCGACTTGTGATATGGAAGATCTAACAACCTTGGAGAGAGAACAAAATTTGGCATATTATCGCATGATCAAGGTTGATGAGGTCAAGGAAGCTCTTAGAAAAATGGATAATGGTAAAGCTGTTGGTCCCGATGGCATTCCTATTGAAGTTTGGAAGTGTTTAGGAGAGGAGGGTACTATCTGGCTAACTAAGCTCTTTAATGAAATTTTAAGGTCTAAGAAAATGCCTGAGGAATGGAGAAGAAGCACTTTAGTGCCTATTTACAAAAACAAAGGAGACATTCAGAATTGCGCAAACTATCGTGGGATTAAGCTTATGAGTCACACTCTAAAATTATGGGAAAGAGTGATTGAACGTAGGTTAAGAATCGAGACGAGTATTTCTGAAAATCAATTTGGATTCATGCCAGGACAGTCTACAATGGAAGCTATATATCTTCTAAGGGGGTTGATGGAAAGGTATCGGAGTAAACAAAGAGACCTTCATATAGCATTTATTGACTTGGAAAAAGCCTATGATCGAGTACCAAGAGAGGTGCTGTGGAAAGCCTTGGAACAGAAAGGTGTGCGGGTTGCGTATATTAGAGCCATCAAAGATATGTATGAGGGGGCTACGACTAGTGTGAGAACGTCTAGAGGGGAGACTAGAGACTTTCCTATTAAAATTGGCCTACATCAGGGATCATCCTTAAGCCCTTATTTGTTTGACTTGGTTTTAGATGTTCTGACGAAACACATCCAAGAAGAAATCCCTAAGTGCATGCTTTTTGTAGATGACGTTGTTCTCATAGCAGAGACAAGGGAAGAGATTAATTCTAAACTTGAGTTATGGAGAGCTACTTTGGAATCGAAGGGTTTTCGTCTAAGCAGGAGTAAGACCGAATATATGCATTGTAAGTTTAACAAGCGATAAGCTAGGAACGAGCTGGAGGTTAAACTTGGTGATTAGGTCGTACCACAAGTGTCAAAGTTTAGGTATTTAGGATCAATTATACAAGATGACGGCGAAGTTATTAGAGATATGGAACATAGGATACAAGCTGGGTGGTTGAAGTGGAGAATGGCATCAGGGGTTGTTTGTGATCGGAAAGTACCTGATAAACTCAAAGGAAAGTTTTATCGTACTGCTATAAGACCAGCGATTTTATATGGGAGTGAATGTTGGGCAATGAAATGACAACAAGAACATAAAATTGGAGTGGCAGAGATGAGGATATTGCGTTGGATGTGTGGTCATATAAGAAGAGATATGATCCGTAATGATCATATACGAGGTAGAGTTGGGGTGGCACCTATTGAGGAAAAAATGGTTGAAAACCGTTTAAGATGGTTTGGGCATGTGCAAAGAAGACCATTAGAAGTGCCAGTCAGGAGAGTTGAGCAGATGGTTTGGAGCCCTATGAAAAAAGGTCGAGGAAGACCAAAAAGGACACTTAGAGAAATTATTGAACGGGACCTTTTAGTAAATGAGATATCTAAAGAGTTGGTCATTGATAGAGCTCAATGGTGTCGTGCGATCCATGTAAGATAAGGCTATGTTGTTGTTGTTGTTTATTGTCAAAAGTCAGTATAATAAATTAGAACAAAATTAAAACAAACACAATCTTTTAAGAACTAAATAAAAATATTTAATTTTTAAATAATCAAATTGAAACAACTAATATTTAAGAGACTAAATTAATAATTTATTCAAATTTTACGAGACGTTACAATTTTTTTTTTTACATAACGAGGGAACATAAATTGAAAACAGAAAGATAACATAGTGTTGATTATCTTAGAAAGATAATCGGTCATACAAGTTCCAGGACAGAAAGTAAAACAGAGAAAATGGAAAGTCAACAAAGATATCAAAATACAGCCTAAGTTCTGAATAAAAGAAAAGACATAGAAAGGGCAGCATAGAAGAAAAACATCAGACAGAACATGGAAAAGAGATAATGCAGCAGAAGCTTCAAATCAGTGAACTGGAACTTCATTTGAGTAGACAAAGGTTGTGCAAGAAGGTGGTTGACAGAACACCGTGCATGGAAGTCTTCTTCTTCAAGCATCCTTAGCAAGAGCATCAGCACACATGCTTTGAGATCTGCTAATTTTCATTATCCGGAACTCAGTAAAGTTTCTAAGAAGGTACCTGCAATTTGAGATCAAGGTGTCCAAGGGGTGGTGAGAAGAACATTGTTGCAAAAGTAAGGAAACTGTTTGGATGGAGTCTGATTCAATTTCGATTTTACAGCTGGTGAAAACCGTATGAACAGTAATCTTGATATCCATAAAGACAGCCCAAATTTCGAATTGAAGAACATTACCACGACCAATATACTTAGCGAAACCTTTCAACCAAAAACCATGAGAATCTCTCAAACATCCTCCCGCCCCCAAGTTGTTTGAGACCATAGAGCCATCAGTATTTAGTTTTATCCATCTCAAAGGAGGAGGTCTCCAGGAAGGAGTGTGAGATAAGCTGTCTGATATGGAAGGAGGGATAGAAGAAGGTTTGTTTGACCAGAATTCTGCCGCCTTGCCAAAAGCAAGATTTGAAACAAGAGAAGAGGGTCTGGATTCATTTTTGAAGACGAAAAGGTTTCTAGAGAACCTGATGGCATAAGCAACACAAATAAAAATGGTATTCCAGGGAATACTACAACGATTCAAGAGCTTGTTTGTGGCATTTTTATGAAGCCAAGTCTGAAGATCATCATGAAAGAAGAGAGAAGGGATAGAGAAGTGGGACCAGATGTCACAAGCAAAAGGGCAATCTCTCAAAGCATGTTCTTTCGATGGCTGAGTTACAATGTGGGCAAAGATCAGTAGAAGAACTGTTTCTATGAAAAAGGTTATTGTTAACAGAAAAATCCATTTTTATAGCATTTCCAAAAGAAGAAGGTTTCTCGCTTATTGCAAGGAGTATTCCAAATCCAGGAATAGTTTAGGTTCAGATTTGCATTTGAATTTCGAAGATTAAAGATAGAGTTGTAAGCTGAGGAAAGAGTAAAAGTACCATCAGAAGTTTTATTCCAGTAGAAGCTATCTTCCTTGATTAAGGAGGGAATGGAAAGGCTAATGCTAGTGATTTGATTTAGATAGAAGGAGGAAGAACAAAAGGAAGAGAGGAGAAATCCCAGTTAAGAGAATTATTACACTCGAGACCATTTTGTGAGTTTCGTTTTCTGGAAGGGGACCAATAAGTTGACAACAGAGAGGGGTATTGTTTAACCAAGGTTGAAGCCAAAGGTTCGTGTTTTTGCCATTTCAAATCAGAAAGGAGATGTTTTGATCAAAGAGGTTCTTTCCTTTTCGTAAGCTTTCGTAGGTAAAGGAGGATCTAGGATAGAACCTGTCTTTAACAGGGTATTTTAAATTGTAAAAATGGACCAAGGCTTATGATCGTTGGAGATAAGTTGCCATTTTAGCTTGGCTAAATGAGCAGCGTTAGTATCACTGGACTTCCTAAGGCCAAGGCCCCCAAGGTTTTTAGGTTTAGTAATGGTATCCCAATTTATTAGGTGAATTTTATTCTCTCCTACATTGTGACCCCAGAGAAAACTTCCTGTAATCTGGTCAATTTTGTTGTGATTTTTTTGAGGTAGATTGAAAACGTTAGCACAATAGTTTGGAATTAGGCTAAGAGTGGAAGAGACTAATTGGCACAAGGAGAGTTTATTTGCTTTCCATTTTTGAAGCTTTTGATGAAGTTTACAAAGCACACCAGTGAAATCAGCCGAGTTGTATTTAGATTGGAGTTGATAACCAAGATAGGAGCCTAGATTGTTAGTGCTATACATTACTTTTCACAGCTTACATAATATTTTTTTTTTTCACAAATATAAGGCTGACCCTTTATTTATTCATTATTTTTTTCATCATTGATAAAATTACATAAACGGACATTACTAATCTGTGAGATACTTTTTAATAATTTTCTTACTGAGCTACGGCCCTTTATTATCATCGAATAGCACCCCCCCCCCCCCCCAGACAGAAGCAGAAGTGCCACACATGAACAACACACCTGGACACCGGCAGCAATTGTACTATGCCTTCCACTTAATTCATTTAATATCAACAGGACCTATCAGATATTACAATGATAAAAACAAGTACTACATTTGACCTTAATCCAAAGGCCGGGAAAGGCTTATGGCATTTCATTCTCCAGCACTTTCTTTTATAGTTTACTGTTCCCTCGTCCCTTTCCATCCCACACGGTGTGGGGCCTAAACAAAAGCTTCCTGTTTCCAATTCAGCTACTCCTTTTGCTGTTGACCTATGCCTTGGTGCATATAAATGGCTTTGAGGAAATGTATGATCTAGCTAATTTTTTGTAGATATAGACTCAAATGGTTCCTTTTCTTCTTCTTCAGAATACCATCTAAAGATTGACTAAGACGATCTGCTGCATTGTGGGGCTTAAGATTCTGAACATCTGATCTACATTACCAATATTTGATAGGAGATTGAGAGAAAACTTATGAGTATTTAACTGTTTCAAAAATATTATATTCACAAAAGTGGGATGTTGGGTACAGTCTATAGTGAAGTCTCAGAAAATTCTCACTGTGTTCACAAAAACGGCATTACTGATAGCTATGATGAGAATTAAACCTCATTGCAGCCCAACCTCTCAGAATTCCATTCACTCTCACCATGTCCACTTTCAGTAGGGTGGCGATGAGGACCTTGATTATGGAAGTGAAAGCAATATTGAGTCCTCTGCTTGCTGAAGAAGATGGAACTCCTTCAATCAGCACCTTTTATTAGTAGTATTGTTACTTTGGCTGACACCTCCATCTCCATATCATATCATTGTTTTCTGCTGATTCTCCCTTTTTCAGCACATTATTAGCCTCTCATTTCTAAGTTAGTTATGTGCATAGTAGGACTCATGATGATGAAAAAGCCCCAACCAAGCAATCCTGCTCTCATTGAATTAAATTTGAGCCTAACAGTTTTTTTTGGGGACAAATTGAAGATCCAGGTTAAAACTTAACCCATTGGGCCCAAACCAAAAATTTAAATATAAGCCCGATTTTTAAACCCATTAACCAATGTTGGGTGATGGTACAAGTCCATGAAACAAAACCGGGAATTTCTTTGTTACTTGTATTTAGTGTAATATAATTCTGTTTAAACTTTGAGAAAACAACTTTAACCCAAAAAAAAAACTGGGGGGAGCATTTTCATTTAGTGAAATTAAAGTGAAGGTTAAATTATTGTGTTTTACTCAATTTTTAATTTTACTTTTATGATTTAAAACATTTATAATTAAATATTATTTATAGTTCTAAGAACATTTAATTTAGTCTTTATCAGTGAAAAAATAGTTGTGTCATTAGGCTTTATTGTTGTGCCAACATTTTACAATTCCATATAATTCATGTCAATTTATTGTAGTCACAAACTAGGGTGCCGTAACGTCCACAAACATCATGTGACATATTATTAGTTTGACAACATGACTAATCATAAATTACAAATTATATAAATCTCCAATTTTAAACTAAAATTTATAAAGACTGGCAAAAGAATATAAATTTTATAGGAAAAATACATTTATAACAAATTGGGGAATGATTATTCCAAAAAATTAATATATAATAACGAATTCTAAGAAGACAATAACAATTCAAAGTTTTCACTAACATAAAAACAAATAATCAGAAGGAGAAACAATAAAGTAAATATAACTGAGCTTGGTGAAGTGAACCAGGCCTGTTAGAACAATTCCACACGTCAAATATTTTACCCATTACTCAAGTGAGAGTACGAAAAGTTGAACTAGACTTGATGGGGTGTGCCAAGCCCAAGCTATAGTACAAAACTCAAGCGACACGTAAAGACACCAGTAGCAAGCTACTTTAATGTGTCTTCCCCCTAAAAAAATTAATTTAATATCATGTAGGCCAATGACCCACGTATCAGATATTAAACTGATAAGAACAGATACTACACTTGATCTTAGCCAAAAGGCCGAGAAAGGTATGAAGATACACAGCTCACCACGATTTCTTTTATAGCCTGCTCTTCGCACTTCTCCTTCTAACTTGGACAATGTGGGACTTGCAATAAAGCTTCTTCAGCCTATTCTTTTGCTCTCAACCAATAATTGAGGCACAAATTCAAACGTTCTTTTCTTCTTCAATCAAAGCCATCGAAAGATTAACTGATAGAACATGCTCTCGCGTCTTGAGTTCTGCTTAGATTTCGAAATTCTCATCCACATTACAAACCAAAAACCGATGCTATAATTGCTCATTCATTACATCCAAGTTAACAATAGTAAAGAGAACCCCAGAACTTCCTGAAGGGGATTGGTATATGAATCATCTTATTATAAGAAGTTTAATACAGATGAACAAAAAAGATTTTAGATAAATAATTATTAAAACTAATTATTTTTTATTTGTCTAAAATCCCTTTTGTTCATCTGTATTAAACTTCTTATAATAAGATGATCCATTTTAATTTATTTACAGAATTTATTTGATTATCCAAAGTATCAAAATAATGTTCGCGAACCTCTTCAAGGGGTTTGGTATTTGGAAAATTTGTAAGCTTTTTTGAACGACAAGAATAAAATATAAAATTCCTTTTATTTGGGAGGAAATTTGAGAGAACTTCTAAAGTACCTAACTTCTCTAAAGTAATGTTTACTAACTTAACAGTTTTTTTTTTGGTGGCAACTGAGAGGTGTGTAAAATGAATTGTAAAAGAAAAATCTCATTAGGCTACTTTAGTCCCTCATTTATAACTTTTTTTAATTTAATTCTTTATAAAAATTTCAATTTAGTCCTTCTATTAGTACAATGTTTGAAATGTTGCCTTTTTATCCTACCTTCATACTAAATGCAATGCTTAATTTTGCTAAATAGAATGTCACTTATTTACTATTCACACATCAGATTGAATGTCCAAATCAATTTATCAGATTTTGCCTTAATGGAAGGGCAAAATTACATGCATTTTAAATATCAATAAAATTAAATTGAAACAACGAATCTATAAAGGAACAAACAAAAATTCTCTATCACTAAGACTATATTTGAAACATTATACACTAGGTTTTGACTATATAACAGTTTTTATTAATTTATTTGATAAATATCTCCTTATAAAATTATAATTCTTCTACAGTAAACTTTTTTTTTGGGTCAAAACAATGAACTAGGCTTGTTGAGAGTATGATAGGCCCAAGCTTTTACAACGTTAGAGCCTCAATACCGCACCCTTTCCCCCATGATGAACATATCGTGGCCGTTGGATCGATTTGATCTAATGGTCGAGATTGCGTTAGTAAAACATACCGTTCCACTAACGCAATTTTTTTTTTTAAAAAAAAACCCCTTCAATCAGTCAGACTTCGACACCTGTCGACTCGTCTGCCATCCATATGACCCACGTTATTCGACCCGACCCACTAGACATCTTCCTTCTCCTTCCCTTGCATGCCAAGTGATTAATGCCCATACTCAGTACATTGCCCTACGAACTTTTCCTGCTATTTTCCCCTCACGTTCTTCAACTTCTCCGGTTGTTCAACTCCTTTCTTCAACGTTGGTTCTCAGTCATAATCATCTCCGGCGTTGCTTTGGTGGCCTACTACCTTGGTTGTTCATCATCGACGTCTCAGGCGATGGTTTGGTCCCCTGCATTGGCATTCTCCTTCTTTGGTCGTTAGTCACTGGCGTTGGCTTGGTCGCATCATTTGGAGCACATTCATTTCCCCTTGCATTGCACATTGACCGACTGTCTGAGCTAGTGTCTTTTTCCTCCCTGCATCGCCGATTTGATCCTCTTTTCTCTTCCAAAACATATGTTCATTAATGGGTTACTGGTTTTGAGGTTCTCTGATGCTGCATTCCCCTGTCTTGCTTGTTTGCTGCAATGGAACGGATATTTTTTTTAAATAAAACCTATATTTTTTTTAAAATTAGTTTTGTCTACTTGGTCACTATGATTTTGAAGTTGTCTTTTGTGGTTGATCATGAAACCTTGCATCATATGATATCAGGTGAATGGGCCGGGGAAATATTGGGATTGAGTTGGCTTGAAGTCCTGTCATTATCGCAATATCACACACAGGGATATCAAACCGGTTTGATTGGATAGTTATGTCTATGTGGTTTCAATTTTTGATCAATAAAATTTTTTTGGCAGATATATACAATATCAATGAAAATATGTTGCACTGCCAATTTCAAAGTAGTCATTTTCGAAGTGATCAATGTAAAAATAAACCAATGTCTTTTTCCCCTTTGCAAGCTTTCACCATTAAGTAGATATTGACCTTTTTTACTATATAATAAATCCATTGTCTAAAAATATTCCCTCTACAAATGTGATTGTATTTGTTCATAAATTTGTGTATGGATTAAATATCACTTTTGTATGGGGAATGCCTAATTGTTAAAGGGGCTATAGTGCAGCAGTTATTTAATTTACAAAACCATTATCTTTTATTTAATTTAAAGAATAGCAAAAAATTGCATTCGTTCTTTTTCTTTTCAGATAACCTTAAGGGTGCAATTTTCCCATGTTTGAATTTTTTCTTCCAAAGAACTCTTCAAAAGAATTGAACTTTTTACTGATTGAGATAGCTCTGTTGGATACATATGTCAAAAGTTATTTTAATGGACAATACTTTCAAGTGATAATGAAGGTCAATGTAAATAAGTGGGCCACCATAAAAGAAGTGAATTTCAGTTTTGATGTCAAAAGAAAATATAAGCATGTGACATTTAATAAAGTTATCTTTGTATTCCAATTCCACAATCCATTTATAGGATCTTGCTGACATCTCGAAAAGAAAAATTGCAAAGTGAATGACACATCAATATATTATCTCTTATGAATTATGGCCAATTTATTGCTTGTTCCAATACATTAAAAGTCAATAAAAAAGGCTAAATAATTTATCACATTGAGTATAGTTTAATAATTTATATAATATATTTTCGTGACATATCATTATATTATCTCTCATTTTCCTGTAATTATGTTGAACTCTCCTTTTGAATATGTGTTTATGTTGAACCATTCTTTTCTTTATGTTGTTTATCAGAACAATGATGGAAACAAATTTGAAGCCCAATATTGGAATGGAATTTGATAATTTGGACGATGCATGGAGCTTCTGGGTAGAATATGGCGGAAAATCTGGATTTGGTGTGAGGAAAGATACCGCCACTAGGAGCAAAAAGGATAACACAATCATAATGTCAATAAGATATGTGTGCTCTAAGGAGGGTTTTCGCGGGCCGAACAAAAAATGTTCAAACGTTAAGAATCCCCGTGTAGAGACTAAAAATGGTTGTATAGCCATAATGGCAGTAAAGCGCCAGGGCGAGAAGTATAAAGTATATAAGTTTGTAGAGGAACACAACCATGCCCTACACACTGAAGAAACATCTCATTTGCTTCCATCCCAAAGAAAAATTTCCAAAGCACATGCATATGAGATCGAGTTGGCCGAGGACTTGGGCCTTAGGCAAAAATCATGTTTTGATTTGATGACTATGCAAGCAGGTGAAAGAGGTAGTGTTGGATATACACGGGTGGATGTGAAGAACTATCTGCGATCCAGAAGACAACGAAATATGGCTTATGGGGATGTCAGTGTGCTCTTTTAGTATTTTCAGAAGTAACAATCTGAGAATCTATCATTCTTCCATGCATGTCAGATGGACTCAGAAGAGCAGATTACTAATGTATTTTGGGCGGACGCAAGGATGCTTATAGATTATGGGTTGTTTGGAGATGTGGTTATACTTGACACCACATTTGACATCAACACGAATGGTAGGCCTCTTGCTGTGTTATGTGGTTTTAACAAATACAGGGGAATGGTGATTTTCGGGACAACGTTATTGTATGATGAGACCGCCGAGTCCTTTAAATAGCTCTTTCGATCTTTTCTGGAAGCTCATCAGCAGAAATATCCTATCACGATCTTCACAGATCAAGATGCTGCAATGACGAAAGTGTTGAAGGAGGAGATGCCAGACATAGAACACTGATTATGCACGTGGCATTTGATGCGGAATGCCACCAAACATTTGGGTCATATCTCTAAGGGAGAATCATGTATTTTGGCGGATCTATCATGGTGTATGTACGAAGCCCTCAATGAAGACGAGTTTGAAGCGGTGTGGAGTAAAATGTTGTTAGATCACTATGTCAAGCAAATTCATAGCTATCATCAACTTATGCTAGAAAAGAAAAATGGGGAGCATATTTCATGAAAAAGACTTTGACCCTTAGTATGCGGAGTATACAACTTTCTAAAAGTTTGAATTCTAACATGAAGGATCTACTAAACCCACAAGTGGATCTTGTTCAATTTTCAATTTCTTTGAAAGAATAGTCAAAGAAAAAAGATACATGAAGTGAAGGCTAACTATGAATCTAGATAGAAAGTTCCACGGGTGAGAAACTTGTCGTCACACATGTTAAAGCAACTCTCACAGATTTATACCTTACTTATATTTGACTTGTTCCAACGAGAATATAATTATAAGTCTGACACATGGGTGAAAGCAAGGGACGAAAGTCAGCCTATCCATAAATATGTTATTTCTCTAGTTAATAAGCCACGAAAATATATTGTATCATTTGACCCATCGGATAATACCATGACATATACGTGTCAGAAATTTGAAAGTTTCGGTATGCTGTATTGTCATGCGTTGAAAGTCTATGACATCAAGCTACTTCCCAAGAAGTATATTTTACATCGATGGATAAGGGAGGCAAGGGCTAGTGTGATTTCCTACGTGAGGGGGAAGGCGATAGTTGATGACCCTAAGTTAGAAATTACACATCAATTTAGGGATATGAGCCGAGATGCAACAAGTGTTGCAGCTGAAGCCTCTAGATCAGCGAAAGCTTTTATGGTGTTTCGTACCTTGATGGCCTAGGTGAGGCAGAAAGTTAATAGTGTGCTTTAGTCGACTGGTCTTGATATGGATCTGAATGCCATTGCTATCCACACACCTTAGTGCACATCATAGGCAACGGGTTTCAAGGAAAAAGAGGGTCCAAGAAATAAGAACCGCTATAAAAGTTGCGTTGAGCTTCAACCAAAGAAAAGGAGAAGAGAATCATCAATTAATTTTACTAAAGTAATCACCTTGTGCTTCTATGTGTCTTTTCTTTAGCCTTTTAGTCATATGATCTAATCTTTGTTATGGATACTTAGTGTAGATGAATGAAGCATTTGGTGAAGTTTCATGTTCAGCACCTCCCGCACCCCAATCGAGGCTTTCCGAAATGAGTTTTCCTGAAATACTAATGGTTATAATTTCGTGATCTATCAATATGTTTTTTTTATTTTTTTTGTTTTAATTATATTAATCCGTGTTGTTTCTTAACGTAGACACCTATTGATCATTCAATACCGTCACTTGAAGTATTGCAATTTAGTCCTGATTTGCCATATTCAGACTCTTGAGGCTAGTTTTGGAGTTGTAAAAGTTATGACTAAATTGCATTAAGAAAATGATTTAAATAGATAATATGTTGATAAGTGATAAACACGTCTATGTGAAAAATCTGTCAGAGTCAATGACAGATGAAGAGTTGAAGAAAATTTTTTGAGAATATTCCAATACATTACTAGCACTGTAGTAATGAGAGATCTGGATGGTGAATCAAAGTATTTTGGTTTTGTCAATTTTGAGAACATAGATGATGCTGCTAAAGCTGTTAAGGGTATTAATGGAAACAATTTTGATGACAATGAGTGGTATGTTGGGAAAGTAGAAAGGAAGCTATAGACATGAAAAAAGGAAATGTTCCTAGAGTTTGGTATAGTGGCCTCATGCAAGGTATGAATCTCCTTGTCGTTGGTATATGATTTTGGCAAATTGGTTATCTTCTTGGTTGCAAAATTTTAAGAAATGCATTTTTCTTGTATTGACACCTCAAGTTATGCGTGACCCAAATGGAATTAGTAGAGGATTGGGATTTGTTGCCTTTACAACTCCTGAGGAAGCATATGAGTTATAAGCTATTCACTCTGTCACAGTTCTCTATCTTTTGATCAACAACTATTATGTTCATATGCATATTTGTTGGTGTTTCTAGCTCGCAGAGATGAATAGCAAAATGGTTGCTAGTAAACCTCTATATATTGCATTTGCTCAAAGAAAAGAAGATAGAAGAGCAAGGTTACAGGTAATCCTTATGAAATTACTTGGTGATCATTTATGTTGTTTATATAGAAAATAATTTATTGGTAAAAAATGATGTTACTGTAAGGATTTTGTCTTTGCTCTCATTTACTGGAAATGAATTGTTGGATTCTTATTTTATGCACTATATTTCATCTGTGTGCCATATGTGTAAGGATTTTCACTTTTTCACCCAGTATAGGTATTCATTTCATGCAGGCACAATTTTCTTAAATGCTTCCTATTGCCATCTGTGTGCCATCTCTATATGGGCAAGCCCTTCTTACCATAATTCCTCCACAAATAATTACTAACAGATATCTGCCATATCATTCATGAATTGGTATAATCCCATTTTTTCCCTTAAGTTTGAAGCAAATGATTCATACTGATTTAAGTTATATCCATTGTGTTTCCTGAGACATCTCTTTATATAATCCCTTTTTTTTCCCTTGAAGTCTGAAGCAAATGAAAAGGAGAATATGAAGTCTGAAGCAGCGTCATTTTCTGAAGACTGAGCTTGGATGCTTTCATTTGGTAGCGTCATCTTTTTTCATTTTAAATTGCATTTCTGGATCATTGAAGTATCACCCATTACAATTGTAATCTTGTTTCACAAAAGTTGGCGTTGACTGTGGGGAGGGAAAAACATTTAGACTTTCAAATTTCATGTTTTATAGAATCATTGAGTCATTTTTATAAGATTTCTATGAAATGAATTGCTGGTAAAAGATTCTAATGTGTGAAACTCCAAATGAAATTTGAAATAAATTTCTGTGGAATTCTGCAAATTTGTCCTAATCGTACTCTGTTTTTCTCCTTTGTGCTGTGATGTTTCCGGTGTGCAAGGGAAGAAGGAGGAAGAAGGTGTCCACAAGGTCGTGGTCGAAGTGGAATCCTGCAAATTTGTCCATGGCATACTCTGTTTTTCTCCAGTTGTGATGTTTCTGGTGTGAACGATGCAAGGGAAAGAGAAAGGAGGAGGAAGATGTCCACTGGGTCGGGTTGAATAACGTAGGTCATCCGGATGAGGGGCGAGGTTGACATGTGTTGAAGTCTGACTGGTTGAAGGGGTTTTTAAAAAAAGAAAAAAGAAAATCCCGTTAGTGAAATGGTGCATTTCACTAACGCTATCTCGACTGTTGGATCAAATCGATCCAATGGCCGCGATATGTTCACCATGGGAGCACGGGGGCCATTGGATTTGAACGATCCAATGGCTCAGAAGCTATGAGCAGCCAAATCGTTCACCCATCAGCTTGCCTCCTTTTGACCTCGGAGTCAAAGGGTGTGAAAGAGGGATCGCCAGTTTTTATTTTTATTTTTTTTTTCAAAAAGCTTGTTGGGCTTTACAACCCACTTGGGCTTTGTCCCTAAAAATAATCAGTTTATTTGGCTTAAGGTCTTTAGCTTTTAACTCACTTGGTTTAGGGATGAGTTGTTTCTTTTAAAGTCTAAGTACTTTATGTATCTGTTATCCCATAAGTTCATATTTGATTTGTAATGGTTTATTTCTAGCTCTTGTATTATCTCATATATCTTAGACTACATGTCTTTAATGGAATTCATTTCTATTTGTCCAAAAAAATAAGTAAAATAATAATAAGAAAGAGTGAGTGAAATAATAAAAGACATAATGAGAAATTGTCTAAATTACTTCCTTTAAAAACACTAGATTTTTTTTAAAAAAATATTTTAGTAAAAATATATGTAATATAATGTGAGCCAATGGCCCAAGTATAAAATATTAAATTGATGAAAACAAATATTACACTTAATCTCAACCAAAATGTCAACCAAAAAAAAAAGGAAAACAATTTGTGTTTGCTTTAATACTTTGCCGTCTTTTTCTTCTAAGTTCTAACTTAAGCAACGTGGGACTTGCAATAAAGCCTGTTCGTTGTTCCGTATCGAGTTTGGTGCCTCTGCTCTTCGACCCAAGAAGAGTAGAGTGCTATTCGGGTTAGCCATGATTTTTTTTTTACCACGGTTAATCGAAGAGCACTCTACTCTTCTTGGATCAAAGAGCAGAGGTGCTGAACTCGTTCCGCATCCCACCTGTTCCTTTGTTTTCAACTAATACCTTTGTGTATATTTAAACGTTTTTTTTTGCTTCAATCAAAACACATCTAAAAGATTAACTAATAGAATAATATGCTCTTGTTTGTTATTTTCTTTGATTACATTCTGAAATTCTTATCTACGGTTACAAAGGGGAAAAAAAATTAAAGTTATAACTGTTGATTCATTACTTACATCCAAAATAAACAATAATAAAGAGAAAACAGAACTTCCTGAAGAAGTTTGGGATAATGAAATCTGTATGTTTTTTGGAATGACAATAAAATTCGAAATGACAATATTTTGGAAGACACTTGAAAGAGAATTTCCAAGTACTTAGCTAAGTTAGCTTCTCTAAAGGGGTAATATTTAATGAATTAAGGGGTGTATAATGGATTCTCGAGTAATGTTTCAAATATATCAATAAGTTATTGAACATGGTTGTTAAACTTTGAGATAACTTTTAAACTCGTTGGAGTTTGCGAGTTTAGGTCCTTAAATCGAACAAATTTGGTCTTAGAATCAGAATTCGTTCAAACTCGCCGAATTTACATTGAGTCGATTAAGTTGGCTTAGTAGCAGTCCAAATTTTTTGTTTGTTTGTTTATTTTTAGATATTTTCTGGTATTTAGTTAAATTTAAAAGTAGGACTTGTATTGAGACCTAAAGAGGTTAGATAATTACATAATATGAATTAAAATATTAAGTATTTTCATGTTAACTATAAATTAAGATATTAATACGAGTCATTATATATAATTTTTATAATTTATTAAAAAAGTATGAATATATGTAAACTCTTATAAATTTATAAGTCAAACTTGTATTTTGAATTTATTTTTCTTTTTTAAGTTTATGTAAACTTTCGAGTCCTTGTTATTGAATAAAAAAGAAAATCAAAGTATCCATATGTCAAATGTCGATGCTATTAACCCACCCAAAACCCATGACTTTAAGACTTCTATAGGGAATAATAACATTAACAATACATCTTATTCAAATTTTTTCCAATGGAATTAGACGAAATTCAATTGCTTGAAACACCTTCTCACATTTGCTTCGCCACTGTTGAAGGACGGGAGCTGTCCAGCAACCAAAAAAAAAAGTAAGCATGTTTTCTATTTTAGAATTCCCTCCAATCTTCGATGGAATATGATGGAAAACGTGTGAATTGACAGTGTTGCCCTCAGCTATGGCATCCCTTTTCCAAAAAAGCCTTTCTCTGTTTGAAGCTCTATTTCTGGTGCTTTTAAGATAGGTGACACGGCTGGAACAATAGACAATATAGTTCGATGCTGTGATGTTTTTCTCCTTCGTGCTGTGATGTTTCCGGTGTGCAAGGGAAGGAAGAGGAAGAAGGTGTCCACGGGGTCGCGGTCGAAGTGGAATCCTGCAGATTTGTCCGTGGCATACTCTGTTTTTCTCCAGTTGTGATGTTTCTGGTGTGCAACAATGCAAGGGAAGGAGAAAGGAGGAGGAATGTCCAGTAGGTTGGGTCGAATAACGCAGGTCATCCAGATGGTGGGCGGGGTTGACATGTGTCGAAGTCTGATTGGTTGAAGGGGTTTTTAAAAAAAGAAAAAAGAAAATCACATTAGTGAAACGGTGCATTTCACTAACGCGATCTCAACTGTTGGATCAAATCGATCCAACGGCCGCAATATGTTCACCATGGGAGCACGGGGGCCGTTGGATCTGAACGATCCAATGGCTCAGAAGCTATGAGCAGCCAAATCGTTCACCCGTCAGCTTGCCTCCTTTCGACCTTGGAGTCAAAGGGTGTGAAGGAGGGATCGCCAGTTTTTATTTTTATTTTTTTTTCAAAAAGCTTGTTGGGCTTTACAACCCACTTGGGCTTTGTCCCTAAAAATAATCAGTTTGTTTGGGTTAAGCTCTTTAGCTTTTAACTCACTTGGTCTAGGGATGAGTTGCTTCTTTTAAAGTCTAAGTACTTTATATATTTGTTATCCCATAAGTTCATATTTGATTTGTAATGGTTTATTTCTAGCTCTTGTATTATCTCATATATCTTAGACTACATGTCTTTAATGGAATTCATTTCTATTTGTCCAAAAAAATAAGTAAAATAATAATAAGAGTGAGTGAGTGAAAAAATAAAAGACATAATGAGAAATTGTCTAAATTACTTCCTTTAAAAACACTAGATTTTTTTAAAAAAAATATTTTAGTAAAAAATATATTTAATATAATGTGAGCCAATGGCCCAAGTATAAAATATTAAATTGATGAAAATAAATATTACAATTAATCTCAGCCAAAATGTCAAGCAAAAAAAAAAAAGGAAAACAGTTTATGTTTGCTTTAATACTTTGCCGTCTTTTTCTTCTAAGTTCTAACTTAAGCAATGTGGGACTTGCAATAAAGCCTGTTCGTTGTTCCGTATCGAGTTTGGTGCCTCTGCTCTTCGACCCAAGAAGAGTAGAGTGCTATTCGGGTTAGCCACGATTTTTTTTTTTACCACGGTTAACCGAAGAGCACTCTCCTCTTCTTGGATCAAAGAGCAGAGGTGCTAAACTTGTTCCGCATCCTGCCTGTTCCTTTGTTCTCAACTAATACCTTTGTGTATATTCAAACTTTTTTTTGCTTCAATCAAAACACCATCTAAAAGATTAACTAATAGAATAATATGCTCTTGTTTGTTATTTTCTTTGATTACATTTTGAAATTCTTATCTACGGTTACAAAGGGGAAAAAAATTAAAGTTATAATTGTTGATTCATTACTTACATCCAAAATAAACAATAATAAAGAGAAAACAGAACTTCCTGAAGAAGTTTGGGATAATGAAATCTGTATATTTTTTGGAATGACAATAAAATTCAAAATGACAATATTTTGGAGGACACTTGAAAGAGAATTTCCAAGTACTTAGCTAAGTTAGCTTCTCTAAAGGGGTAATATTTAATAAATTAGGGGGGTGTATAATGGATTCTCAAGTAATGTTTCAAATATATCAATAAGTTATTGAACATGGTGTTGACCCTAAGGCTATATGCCATAAGTTTTGATGATGACAAATGTATTTGAATAGTAGCATTGATATATATAAAGATTAATTATCATATATATGCTACAAGTACTTAAGCATGATTATGTTATTTAATATGTATGTTGCATATATTGAATCATGCTATTAAACTAACCATTGGGTTTGCAAGTAAGATATATTTTATAGGTTGGTTCAAAACAAGAAGAGTGAGCATTGTATTGAAGAACAAGGAAAAGCAATATCATGCTTCACTCAAGGAAAACAACATGCAAGGATGAAGCTCAAAGAAATGAAGAATTAGAAGATTTGAAGTCTTGGAAGCTTGGATGCATCAAGATAGTCTATGTGTTTACATTAGGTATATTTTATATAGGCTAGTATACTTGTGCAACTCAATGATTTAGATTTGCATACATTGGCTCAATTATTTTGAACAAAAAGATAGTGAGATATGAAATTTTACAAAAGTTAGTTTTTGACCTTTGGTCACTCTTTATATCATATCTCATAAACGAAAAATCATTTTTTCAAGTATCTTAATCTCATTTGATAGTAGACTCAAAGATCTTTCCAAAGGTATATTATTTATTGAAAACGGAGTCCAAATGAGAAATATATGACTATTTAAAATATAGTTTGAAAAACTGAAAGTTGATTATTCTATTCTGACCTATAGTCAGTATTTTGATTATATCTTTTAAAAGAAAAATAATTTTTGAGTAAAACTTGGCTCATTTGAAATTAGACTCCAAGAGCTTTCCAACGGTATATTATTTGTTTAAAACGGAGTTCAAATGAGGGAGTTATGAATTTTTAAAGAAAGCTCAAAATCTGGACTGCACTATAAGTGCTGTAACGGCTATATAACGGCTATATAACGGCTAGTTTTGTAGAATCTTATATATATGACCTTAGATACACGATTTTGAGTAAGAACAAAGTCCTACAATGTGATATTAACTTCTTCTATCATCTTTGAGAGAAAGGAAAGCATTCTTGAGCCAAATCTTGCATATTCTCTATCATTAGAGTTATTAGAGCTTCATTTGTTTTCATCTACTCTTTAGAGAGAGTTTCTTTGTATTGTTGATTTTGATCAACACATATATTATTCTGAGTTGAGGTTCGCAAGTACCGGTGTTGGAAGAACTTGCTTTGGGTTGAGGAGGAGCCCGGATTCATAAATTCTCCATTGTGGTTTCGCAAATACCCGGATCGAATTTGAGTGGTTGTAGTGGTTTGCAAGTACCCGGATTAAACTTGCAATTATAGTGGAAATACTCAAGTGGTCTCTTGAGGACTGGATGTAGGCTTGGATTAGCCGAACCAGTATAAATCTCCGAGTTTGCTTTCTCTATCCCTTACTCTTTAATTTGTACATATTGATATCTATTCTTTAATTCATTGATCTTTATAATTATTTATCTTGACAACACATTGATTTTCTGTATTGTATTTATTATCCTAAGCATTGTACTTTTACAGAAAATCATTTTAACTTCCAATTAATTCTTGTGAAAAATTTATAAAACCCAATTCACCCCCCTCTTGGGTTCCAACTATTACTTTCACATGGTTGTTAAACTTTGAGATAACTTTTAAACTCGTTGGAGTTTGCGAGTTTAGGTCCTTAAATCGAACAAATTTGGTCCTAGAATCAAAATTCGTTCAAACTCGTCGAATTTACATTGAGTCGATTAAGTTGGCTTAGTAGCAGTCCAAATTTTTTGTTTGTTTGTTTATTTTTAGATATTTTCTGGTATTTAGTTAAATTTAAAATTATGGCTTATATTGAGACCTAAAGAGGTTAGATAATTACACAATATGAATTAAAATATTAAGTATTTTTATGTTAATTATGAATTAAGATATTAATACGAGTCATTATATATAATTTTTATAATTTATTAAAAGAGGATGAATATATATAAACTCTTATGAATTTACAAATCAAACTTGTATTTTGAATTTATTTTTCTTTTTTAAGTTTATGTAAACTCTTGAGTCTTTGTTATTGAATAAAAAAGAAAATCAAAGTATCCATATGTCAAATGTCGATGCTATTGGCCCACCCAAAACCCATGACTTTAAGACTTCTATAGGGAATAATAACATTAACAATACATCTTATTCAAATTTTTTCCAATGGAATCAGATGAAATTCAATTGCTTGAAACACCTTCTCACATTTGCTTCCCCACTGTTGAAGGAGGGGAGCTGTCCAGCAACCAAAAAAAAAAAGTAAGCATGTTTCTATTTTAGAATTCCCTCCAATCTTCAATGGAATATGATGGAAAACGTGTGAATTGACAGTGTTGCCCTCAGCTATGGCATCCCTTTTCCAAAAAAGCCTTTCTTTTGTTTGAAGCTCTATTTCTGTCGTTCTCTTCTTTGGCTACATTGATGCTGTCGTTCTATTCTTCGCCTTCTGCTGTTACTGTTGTTATCAACTTCCATATCGAGTTCATGCTCAAAAGATTTCCGTTTGCAGTTTGTTGGTTTCTATTCTGCATATTCTATTCCGCATATCTCTTCTAGTTTATCTTGTTTTCTAGTTTATCTTTCTTCTTCGTAGTCTGTCGTTGGAGAAGTTCTTTGTCGTCACACAGGCAACCAGAAGCGATTGTTCTATCGAAGGAGATGCGAAATAAGGACCAAATTGAATAAATTAAAAAGTTTATAGGGATTGATTTTAACAAAAGACAAAATATGTTCTCAAATTAGGGACTTAGATGAAGTAACATAAGATTTTATATCAAGCAAATGATAAAAAAAAATCAGCTAAGAACCTAAGTAAATAAACAAAATTTTTTTTGGATAAATGGTAAAATTAAATCAAAATATATAGTAATTATGATGGAATTGGGGGTTTTATAGTAAAATGAAAAAAATTATATCAAAGGATAAAATAGTAAATTTACTCACCTATTTCTTTTTAATTTTTTTAAAAATAATAATATAATTTTCTTTCAATTTTTTCATTGTTTATTAAACAATTTTTTTCTCTCTTTTTTTATCTTTTTAATTCTTTTATCTTTTCATTTTTATTTTGTACTATGAACTACACAGATTGGAAGAATGTGATTTTAAAACTAACTTTATTCTATGTGATTTTAAAATCTAAGGCATCAATTAAGTACAATATGATTTTCAGTCGTTGAAGTTTTGAGGGAAGATTGAAGGGGTCATTCATCATTTAAAATGAGGGGTCCTCTCGTTTTGCATTCTTTTCATAATTTAAATTTAGTATTTAACTAGTCAAATGGTCTCCACGACTTCCCAACACAAATGTATTATATATATATACACACACAGTCACTTTCCTCGCGCACCACGTTGCGTTTTCTTACAACATTTTGGAGTAACCTTCATGCAATATTTAGCATGTGTTTGATATCACGTTACAATGATTCAAACGTGATCTGAAGTAGCCCCAACCTAGTTGGTCGAAAATGAGAGGTGTTTGGCTCCTTGTTGGACAACAATGATAAATCACATTAACAATAATTATTTTTAATTTGTCTAAAATCCTTTTATTCATCTGTATTAAACTTCTTATATTAAGATGATTCTTTTTTATTGATTTAATTTATTTCATAATCTTTTTTAGATTTTTCAATCTTCGGTAGTTCGTTTGATTTTGTTTATTGTTAGTCTTCTTTATATAACAAATATTAAAAAAATTATTCACGTGGATATTAAAACTTTCAAAAATATTTTTTTATTCATATAATTTACATGATTATTCTTTTAAAAATTTTCATATATTTTCAAATTTTCAAATTATTTTTATACAATGTAATATTAAAAAATATTTATGTGGACAGCTATTTAAGAACTAACAATCCTATGATATATAAAGAGTTAATGAAAATAGATCAACCTAATCGTCCCAAGTTCTAACTTAATATATAAAATGTACAGTATCTTATGTACGTGTTCTTATATAAGATTGTTAAAATTAAAATAGACTTGACCCACTTCAATAATAAAAAATGGGTGGAGCGGGTGAATGATTTTATAATTTATTTTGAAAAATGATTTTTAATCTAGTATACAAAAATTATAATTTAAGTGGATGGAGATGAACCAACTCTCTTAGACTTTTTTTTAAGTAAATTTTTGTTTTATTATTTTAAATGTTTAGTTTAATTTTATGAAGTTTCATAGTGTTAATATATTATTTTTGTCATTCAAAATAATTAAAAATACATTTAAAAAAATTTGGCCCATTTTAACATTTAATATATATTTTTTTAATTTAGTCCACTTTTTTTAAAATTTCATAGTCCTAATATTAATTTATATTATTCTAGGTTACTAAAATATTTTTTTAATAAAAAAATTAGGTTATAGGTGGACTAGTCGAACTTAATCTACACACCTTGGTAGGCTAGACTAGATTAGGTTCGTTAGAATTTTCAACATTTAAATTATATCTGATTTGATTTAATTCAATTTTTTTTTAATCAAAGTTTTAGGGTGTGATGAACTGGCCCAATCTATTTAATAACTCTATTCTTATCTATGTAATTATTTTTAATTAATTCACTTGGTCTATGGAAACTGAATGCATCAAATATATCTAAAAATATATTTGATTTTAAACTTTTCTCCTCATAAATTCAATTATGAGGTTAAGCTTCTCAAGTAGAGTTTCGCCCTGAGGGCTGAGTATATGTATGTGAGTATATTTGGTCACAAGCTGACAAATGATGTAATGATATTGCTAATTGTTTTAAATTATTAAGTACTCATTTCTCTTAAGTAAGATATATACAGTTTAAGTTTTGTAAATACAAAAAATTAGTATTGTGAAACTTTTTCATTTTTATAATCCAACTCAAATTAAATTAATTAGAGTATAGTGAATTAAAAATAAAAAAACTGACTAATAATGTTATTAAGTATGAGTTGGACATAGATTTAGGCAACTAGCTTTAATATCTAATAAAAAAATGTAGGCAAGTTTCACGAGTCTTAGCGCTGTAACGCATATTTATATTTATTTAAACGTTCTTAACAAGCATAACTCAGTTTAACAATAAGAGAATATCATGAATTGAAGTAGTAGTTTATATGAAGTAGACATGACGTTTTATAGAATATTTTTCTTAAATGGATTAAAGTTTGACAAAATTTAAGTTCAGAAATCCAAAAGTTTACTTTCCATCTCAAAGGCAAATCATTTCATTTAAAAAATAATATATACAGAAAGACTTTATATAATCAAATAATATATACAGAAAGACTTTACATAATAATATTTGTAAATCAACTCATAAACTTTTAGTTATTCAATCAAGAAAGGAGTAATTTTTAAAAATTAAGTTATTTCCTTTACAAATATGAATGGTAATTTTTCCTTTTCGCACAAAGTTTTGTGAGGACCGCTATACATCTACTCTGGGGTGGGGAGGAGAAGAAAAAAAATGGAAGTAGACTTATATTTTTGTTATTAAATTTTTGTTACTAAAAAGTATATGTAAAAAATTCTTTAGAACTAATTAAACAATGTTAAGTTATAGAAATATATACAATTATTTTTAAATATAATATACTTAGTCGCATTCTAATTAAAAAATTTGATAATAAAAATATAACAATTATATCTAAGTTCTTTTCAAACAAAAATATCATTAATAATGACATTGTGTCAATCTACTATTAATAAAGCTAACAACAAACCTGTATTAAGTAGTAACCTATGAGAAAAAACATATGACATGTTGTCACATTTATTCATTTCATCAACATCATATTGACAAAAATTGACACCATTGATAGAATTTTTATTGTGATGGATAAATTAAAATAATATTTAATTATAAAAGACCAATTTGAGAAAGTAATTTTATGATTTACCAAATTAAAAATATTTTATATGTGAAAACTTAGAATAAACATATAAATTAAAAAAATTATTTATTAGAGGTCAAAAAAATTAGTGATTATTATTTATTAAATACTAATTGAGCTAACTCCTTCATGTGCAGACCAAATATTTTAATGAAGGAGAATGAAACAAATATTATATTTATTTAGGTTTAGATGTGACGTAGATCCGAATCTCTACAAATCAATTCTCCGAGTTCTACATAACATTTTTTTTTTAATTTTCTGGAGATTTTGTGATCCATGTTCACTGCTTAAATGCTACAATAATGTTCAATTATTTCTGGACTATCTCTCTTCTCACCACTAAGAAGTGAATCCAATTTGCTCATAAGTATTAATTAAATCCCATATAAATTCTGAAGTAATGGAGGAAATTAGTTGACTTGTTTAAAGATAGGGAATTGCCTATTCCATTAGAGCTATTTGGTTCGCCAGAAATTAAAAAAAAAATTCAGAAATGAAAACTTTAATATCACCAATTTTTTAACCAAATCAAGGCAAGAGCAGCAGAGCATTAGTTTACCTCAGAACAAAAGTTAAAGATGAGCATGAATGGTAATGTAAATTCTCAAACTAGAGTAAATCTTTGGAAAAAACCTAATCATTATTGGCTCAAGATTAATACGGATGGTTCCATGAAAAATAATGTCATTGCCACCGGTGGAGTTATTAGAAATGAGGATGATAGATGGTTTATGGGCTTTACAAAATTTCTTGGACACGACTTTATTGAAATGGCAGAAGCTTGGACTCTTTAGATAGGGTTACAATATGCAGTATTTTTTAAAATAAAAAAATAAAAATTGAAACAGATTGTAAAATCATTCATGATCTAATTTTCGGGAATATTAACCGTTCTTATCCTTTGGCTATCTTTGTAAAAAACTACAGGCATACACTCCTATCTTTTGAAGACTACACTATCTGTAAAATCTCTAGATCTCAAAATGTGTCGACATTTTAGCTAAAGCTGCAAGCAAAAGAAGGCTTCTTAGGAACTCTTATGATATGGTTCCTTGTTTTGTTAAAGATCAATATGAACGTTATCTTTGTGGGAGCATTACCTATTAGTTTTCTGCTTTTGTAGCTTCGTTTCATAGTTTCTTGCTGTATTCATGTATCTTGCTTCTTGGTTATTCTTCTCCCAGGAGTTGTAATTTTGTACTTTGTTCCTTAAGTTAATACATTTCCTTCTCACCCAAAAAAAAAAAAAGATAGGGAATTGCTAACCAAGACCTTTAAAGCACTAATTAATAATCCATTTAATGTTAGTGGAGTTATAAATATATTATTATTTTAATAAGAAATTCAGACACAATTATTGGTGGATCTGGATAGGTATAATATGCAAGATCGATGTATTTTTGGTTGTAAAATGTAGGAATCTATTGACTATATCTTCAAAGATTTCCATGTAGCATGAACAACTTCGCTATGATATAATGTTTGAGTTAGACCTGACGCAAACAAATCATTAATGGAATGGCCACAGGATCTTTTGCACAAATCTTAAATCCCCTAAATTGAGGTTAAAGACTATAGTGGATTCAATTCTACTCTATTAAGCAATTTATAACCATTGGAATAAGATCCTCTCCAAGGGGAACACAATTTTTTGAATGCTTAGAGGATAAACATGTTACAGTTGTAAGATATAGCAAAATGCTAATGATATTTAAGATTGAGATACACTTGCAATAGACTTTCTACGAAGAGGAAATAGATCTTCAAATATGTCATCACACTAAATAATGACAACTCATACTCTTTATTGATACCGATTAAGCAAAGACCAAATCAACATGGTCGTTTCCTTCAATAAGGGATCAAAGGTATCATGGAGATCTTACAACAAGACTAGCAAAGCAAGGTGAAGATTGTAATTCCTTTGAAGGCTAGTTCATACTCTTTCTGGGAAAAAGAGGCCACATTACAACATTTTGGCAATTGTGGAGGACATACAGCATCTCATGGCATCTTTTCCTTGTACTTTTGTAATGGTTAGTATAGCTAATGATGTTCATATTCACCAAGTCACATATAATGCACAGTGTGGTTTGTACTTGTACTTCTAAACTTACTTTTATACCAAGTCAAACGGACTTATGACAATCCATAATCTTTTGGCTTGGCATTTGGAGTCTGTCTTCAAAAGCATAAGATAAGTATTTCATGTCAACTCTTTTTCTGTTCAAGGGAGGAAAAATTTACTATGCAACATAGACTGTGTTTGGCAAACAAACTTATAGTTTATAACTTATTTGACTAATTTATAAGTTTGTTAAAAATGTTTGGTAAACGAGCTTATTTTAGTAGTTTATAGCTTGAGTAGCTTATAATTTAAAGTTTTTTATTCCTATTTTACTCTTATTATTTTTTCAAAATACTCATTATGCTCATTATTTTATTATATCCTATTTACTTATCTTTTATTATATTTATATTTATGTATAATATTATATATATATATATGATAAAAAATATATAAATATATATAATATATATAAAAATAATGAAATATGTAAATATATTTTATTATATATAATAAAATATAATAATATATATATTATATATGTGAAAATGTATTATTTATATATAAATATATATTTTTAATGAATTTCATATTTATAATAATTTAAATTAATTTAATTAAAAACAAAAATAATATATTTATTTATATTATTTTGGAATTAAAAAATATATATCATTTTATGTTATTTTATACTTTTCAGTTACTTCAACAGCTACTTTTATCGAACACTTCTTATTCAAATAAGCTAACTTATAAGTTATAAGCTATAAGTTAAAAATCAGCTAGTTTATAAGCTATCCGTTAACTTATAAATTAATTTTACCAAACAAAGCTATAGTGAGTTTGGTTTGGCATTCCGAGTCTTTAAAAGTTAATTTGTTCATCTCATTTTTCAAATTATATTTTATTTTTAAACCGTCATTTATCAAAAATAATTTTGACTTGTTTTTAATAAAATAAAATTTAAAAAATAAATTAATTCAAAATTAAATTTATCTAACTCCAATTCAAACATATAGTTATGTTACACAAATTATAAGGGCTAAACTTACATAACCATTGAAACTTGATATATAATTATTTTTTAGTCTAATAACAAGTATGGCTTTTTTTTATTTTCTATTTTCTTGTTTGTTTCTATTAATATAATGTTAATAACATTCGGTTACTCATCCACTGAGCCACCGTCTTCTCGTGCTACACTGCAATCAACAATACCAGGACCAACAACATTACCAGTCACAGCTTCAGCCGTGAGCAAAGTGCAAACCACCTTACGTCACGTGCACATCTCTCTGTCTCTGATCTCTCTCACTATATAAACCCTTCTTCTTCCGTCCCCTTCAAATTTTTACTATTTTCATTCTTTCTCCTCTTCATAGTCTCACTCCTCAACTTTACTCCACTTCCTGCCTGATTCCACAAGGCCAGTGACTCAGGTACACTCTATTTTACAGCCCTCTGCTTGCTCCCATTTATGATCTCGGACCTCCGTATTTTGTTTTCGACTCCGTATCTGTCTTTTCTTTCTGGAGTATCGTTCTGCGACTTGGATACTCGATGCGCATTCAAATTCGGCGCCTGATTGTTTTGTGAAAATTAAAATGTCTGAGGGTTTAAGAGTGGGATCTTCTTATGTGGAATCGAAGTTCTGGCCTCTTGATTGAAATTTTAAGTTCTAGAAAATATTAATGGATTTAATCACACACATTGCATAGATTTGGATCATCCTGCTGAAAAGTAATGGAGATCCGGCTGGATACACTTTCCTGGAAGTTCGGGTTTTGTGTTTGTGGGCTGCTGTACATTAGCTTATAATTTGTTTGGTAAATGTCTTGTCTATTTAGTTGGAGTAGTTGTTTGGCAGTTTGGAATTTGTTATGATGTTGAATCTGCTTCACTTACAGGTTTGATTTCGGTAGCGCCCCCCCCCCCCCCCCCCCCTCTTTTCCCATCATCTTTTCTATTTTATTATCATTCTTTTGTTAGTAGCATAGTTTTTTGGCCTTTATGTGGGATGATTTCCTGACAAGAGCGACTGAGTGTCTAAAACATAACTGGATCTGCTCTTCTCGGTGAATGTCTTTGGGAACTTTATGTTCCTTGGTATGTATGTTGCTGTCTTCCTTTTTAAGTCTCGTAATATATCAGATTCAAACCTGTTGCCTTTTATTTCCTCCTTCTTGAATGTATTTGAATAGAAACTCCACACCCCGCAAAATTTCTAGATCTCTTCTCACATAATGGATATGATTGATCAACTTCATTTTATTACATGCAAGTCCATATATCATTTTGTTGGTTTTTCCTTTGATTTTGGGAAATTCTTCTGTTTTTCTGATTAATTTCTTACTTGAATACTGTTTCTACTCTTATAACTTCCCCCTATTTGGCTAATAAAAATTGAAAGATCACATTGCTCATTGCTATGAACAACAAAGAAACTCATAATTATTTTTTCTGGGAAAACTATCTTCTTCTCTCTTAATGATTTCAATTAGATAGTAAGTGTATTCTAATCACAAAACTTTTTTTTATTTGGTTTTTGGTTATATGCGTAATATATTACTTGTTAAGTACCGCTTCTGGTATGATAGGTGTTATTATATCTCTGTGGTGTCCCAATATTCTTTGATACCAATTCTAGTGCGAACTGTAAAATAATGTGTTTGTATGTCGTCAGATCTCTCTATTTCTTCAAGATGGCCACTGGACAACTATTCTCCCGCACTACACAAGCATTGTTTTACAACTACAAGCAACTTCCTATTCAGCGGATGCTAGATTTTGACTTCCTTTGTGGTTTGTACCAATTCTTTCCATATTTTTGTTTTCTATGGTACTTTTCTGGGGAGGACAGACTAATGAGGTTATAACAAATTGGATTATTTCATTTTTTTTTTGGTTTTGTATTTTTATGAAAACTCCATTTTTTTTAATATATATATATATATATAGGTAGGGAAACACCATCGGTGGCTGGAATCATTAATCCTGGTTCTGAGGGATTTCAGAAGCTTTTTTTCGGTCAGGAGGAAATTGCCATCCCAGTGCATTCTACGTATGTGTTGTTTGCTTATTTCTGTCTACAGTCTGTCTGTTTCTACTTTAAATTTGGATCGGTGACTTGAACATAATCAATCAGTGATTATTTCTTCAGTTTAGTGGGCTTTTCACTATTTGTAACATACTGCTAAATATGAAGTAACTGATCCATAGGGAATGATAAAATGCTCTCAGCAATAAGTTGACTTATTTTGCAGCATTGAAGCAGCTTGTGCTGCACATCCCACTGCTGATGTCTTCGTCAATTTTGCATCATTTAGAAGGTCAGTCTTTATAGATATGCTTTCATGGGTTAAAGTATCTCATAGTTCTATACGCTGAAAAAGATTGATATACTTGCAGTGCAGCTGCTTCATCCATGGCCGCTTTGAAGCAACAAACAATTAGAGTTGTTGCTATTATTGCTGAAGGCGTACCTGAATCAGACACCAAGCAATTGATTGCATATGCCCGGTCAAACAATAAGGTGAGAGAGGAAATGGAAATTTATACCAATTGAAATAACAGCTAAAGAGAATTTAGCCTGGCAATACTAATTTCAGTGCTGATGCTGTTATAGGTTGTTATTGGCCCAGCTACTGTTGGGGGCATTCAAGCTGGTGCTTTTAAGATAGGTGACACGGCTGGAACAATAGACAATATAGTTCGATGCAAGCTGTACAGGCCTGGATCTGTTGGCTTTGTTTCTAAATCTGTATGTAATTTTTCTTTGTTTTTTTCATTGACGTTGCTCTCATCTGTCTCAGATCTGTATACACCGTTTTTCTAGTATCCATATGAAATTTCCCATAATCTTCCATGCTCTGTATTAAGGAAATTTGGGGTATATTGAACATGGTTGCAAATATGCATGTTTTACTTCTAGGTCTGATACTATGTTTATTCATGGATGTCCGTTTACCCACTGGACCACTGTGAACTTACTAGACATCCAAAGTTGTGATGGGTTTGCGCTATTTCCTATGTGTATCTGTAGCAAAAATTTCAATAAAGTGAAAAATATGACTTTGAAATATTGTGTTTTGTCTGTTATATTTGTCCATCTTGACTTTATTTGTCTAGAGATCTCTGGAGTCAGTTTTGGTTTCTTCACACGCCCTTATATTCTATTCTTTTGCAATTTGTCAAGCTCACATCCATCCCCATCTTTAAATTTACTAATCTATGTTTCTGAAGGAACCAAAGATACTAAACTCCTTTAAATATTTGGATGAAGATTGAACTCAATCTCATTGTAGATTGTAAAAAAGAAATGATGAAATAATAATTATGAAGTGCAGTGGAGCAAGATGAGCACAAAGTGGCACTTTATTTCCATAATTGGATTCTTTAACATTATTACTCCCTTTTCCTCTCTTATTCATAAGGGATGGTGATAGCTACTATAATTAGGATGACTTGTTTCCATTTCATAAGCAAACTTTCAATTAACTATTATGCAATTTAGAGCACCAAATAGCTAGTTACTCTGCAAATTTTTTACTGTAGTTGCTTCAATTTAATTATCTACATTTGGACATTTTTCATTTTGGCAACACCTAATATCTACATTACTGCTTCTGAGAGAAGACAACCTTTATGAACTGCAGGGTGGGATGTCCAATGAATTATATAACACTATTGCTCGTGTGACAGATGGAATTTATGAAGGTAGAACTGGCTATTTATTTCAATTTATCTTTCTGTATTTCTTAATGCTGGTGTTGAGTTATATCTTGTTTTGCTGTAGGCATTGCCATTGGAGGAGATGTTTTTCCAGGTTCCACACTTTCTGATCATATTTTGCGGTATAACAATATACCACAGGTGAACTAATTTTTCCTATTTTTTGGGGACCACATTCATGTCTGCCAGCTATAAGCAGCTGATAAGGATTTAAAATTTTGATGTTTTCTGGAAATAACATGTCTGGATTTATGTTAAACCTAAGGTTAAAATGATGGTAGTACTTGGGGAACTCGGTGGGCATGATGAGTATTCCCTAGTGGA
The DNA here is from genome assembly GCA_037074585.1 of Biancaea sappan. NCBI lineage: Eukaryota > Viridiplantae > Streptophyta > Magnoliopsida > Fabales > Fabaceae > Biancaea > Biancaea sappan. Next base: position 18,084,064 of record CM073497.1, on the reverse strand, counting down.
AGCCCTAAAACAAGGGAAAGTGACAAAACCAGTTGTTGCCTGGGTTAGTGGGACCTGTGCACAACTCTTCAAATCTGAAGTACAATTTGGTCATGCAGTATGTCACTCCTCCACTAGCTTTGACTAAGTTCTCAATTAAAGCATTTATTACAGGCAACATTCCTAATGATTTTTGGCTCTCATGTATAGGGAGCTAAAAGTGGTGGCGAGATGGAGTCTGCTCAAGCAAAGAATCAAGCACTAAGAGATGCTGGAGCTATTGTTCCCACTTCATATGAAGCTTTTGAAGCTGCAATTAAGGAAACATTTGACAAATTGGTTAGTTTGCAACTTTGCATGTATCTTGAGCTTTTGCTTAGAACAAAATGAGCCCTGTACTTTCTCCAACCTTTATGGGGAGCAGTGCTTAAAGAATCTCTTTAGTTTCCTTCATTAGCTATAATGTTTTTGTCTAATATTTTGACAGGTTGAAGGAGGGAAAATCACACCAGTGAAGGAGTTTAGTCCTCCACAGATTCCTGAGGACCTGACATCTGCAATTAAGAGTGGAAAAGTCCGTGCTCCAACTCATATTATTTCCACCATCTCTGATGACAGAGGCATGTTGGGATCCATCATCCATTAATGCTGTGTCATAAAAGTTAGTTGTTTTTCATGGCTCAGACTTGATAGTTGAACTAAAGTTTTCTCCCAAACTTATTTTGCAGGTGAAGAGCCATCCTATGCTGGTGTTCCCATGTCTAACATTATTGAAAAGGGTTTGGGTGTGGGTGATGTTATATCTCTATTGTGGTTCAAACGCAGCCTTCCCCGTTACTGCACACAATTTATTGAGGTAAGTAATTCATTACTGTCTTTCATCCTCCTCCTCTGTATTTAGTATTTGAAACTGGTCAATGCTCAAACTTCTTTCGATACTTGTATTGTCAATGCACCATTTAGACACTGCTTTGCAAACCAAACTATTAATTTTATCTTCTAGTTTCTTTGTTGCTGATTCATATATTTTTCAGATATGCATCATGCTATGCGCTGACCATGGTCCTTGTGTTTCTGGTGCTCACAACACCATAGTGACAGCAAGGGCTGGGAAGGACCTTGTTTCCAGCCTTGTATCAGGTAAAGATACACACTCAAACTTTGTACTGCTGATGCATGCTTGATAAGGTGAGTGTCCGGATTTAGCATGCTAATTTTCCCATGCAATGGTGAGTAACGAGCTTCTGAACTAGGTTTGCTTACAATCGGTCCTCGATTTGGGGGTGCTATTGATGATGCTGCTCGTTACTTCAAGGATGCTTATGACAGGGTATGATTTTCAGCCTTTGCCACTAAGGCTAGTTCATTTCTTTTTTCAGCAGCCTCTACGACAACACTGACATTGAGACTATGCTATGTCTTATCAGAATCTTACACCTTATGAGTTTGTTGAGGGCATGAAGAAGAAGGGCATCCGTGTGCCGGGAATAGGGCACAGGTTTGATATTACTTTTCTACTTATTCTGTTTCTGTTGCTGGCACCATAAAACTGAAAGTCTAAGGCTTTTTTTGCTCTATGAAAAAGGATCAAGAGTAGAGACAACAGAGATAAGAGAGTAGAGTTGCTACAGAAGTTTGCAAGAACATATTTTCCTTCTGTAAAATACATGGAATATGCCGTCGAGGTTGAAACCTATACCCTCTCAAAGGCAAATAACCTGGTTCTCAACGTAGATGGTGCCATTGGGTCCCTTTTCTTAGATCTTCTAGCTGGCAGTGGAATGTTTACCAAGCCAGAAATTGATGAAATCATCGAGATTGGATATCTGAATGGGCTATTTGTGCTGGCTCGCTCCATTGGCCTGATTGGGTGAGTTGGATTTACTACTTTACATGATTTGCCCCCCTCCCCCCAACACAAAACAAACAACAAAAAATATCTGGAGTCTGGACCTCTTTTTTAAGTCCCCCCATATATATGAAGTTAACCACACTCTCAGTGTCCACTGGTCACAATATTGGAGTTTTGTTCTTTTGTGACCTTTTTATCCGCAAGTCTCTATTGGTCCAAACTCCAAACAGTGCCACTCGTCAATCAGGTGGTCCTATGGTTGCTAATATCGATGGTGCTTATTAGTGATTGTGAATCCCAAGGACGAAACTTCAGTTTTCAAAATCTTTGCTGTTACATTCTTTGATAAAAACATGATAGATGAATATCTTTTTACGACTTAGCACATGATTGATTATTTTTAAAAATGTTGCTCTATATGTTATGTCGAAAAACCCAATAGCAAATTAGCAATCACCTAAGAAACTTGACCTAAACTTTATTGTCTCATTTTTTGTTTCTTGTATATAATTTCAGGCATACCTTTGACCAAAAGAGATTGAAACAACCACTCTACCGCCACCCATGGGAGGATGTTCTCTACACAAAGTGAGAGGATTTCTTGCTTCAAATTGTTAATCCGTGGAAATTTCTTACATCTGCAATATGCTGGAATGTTTACTTTTTCAACCTTTAGACTAGTTTGTACGATATATTGGGAGCAGCAGGGGAATTTTCCCCTTTGTAAGTTGTGCTAAAATTTGTAGGAAGAACTCCTAGTCAAAATTATTCTTTTATCATTGTGAAGATTCTGGTTTCTGTTCTGATGTGGTTTCAAAAGGAAATTATAACTATGATTTCAGTTCATTTTTTCCGCAATATTGCCTAGTATGGGCTTCATAGTCTTGAAGTGGAGGCTTAATGGATTTTATCCGGCAATCCAGCGTTCCTCTCTCTCCTTTGGGAGGAAACGAAGAGAGTAACTTGCCTAAAGAAACAAAAAAAAAAAACTTGATAATTTAATTTAGAAAAAAATACACTTTATTCCTATGAACCTTCATCAATGTGTAAAAAATTTCTATCAACTTTAAAACTTAACAAAGAACTTTCATGAATTTTTTTTTATGTGCAAAAAACTTCTTTCATCTAATTGACTGTTAGTCAAATTAATAGTTTACGCTGACTAGAATCTGTAAATGTCACATCAGCTTATTTTTTACACTCAACATGTTGATGTGGATTAAGGAATGCCACATCATTGTCACTATCCATCTAATTCCCTTTCACTCTTTTTTTCCTTCATCACTCGTGCTCTGCTCTCGCCAAAGTCTCTCTCTCTCTCTCTCTCTCTCTCTCTCTCTCTCTCTCTCTCTCTCGGTGTGTCCCTTCTGTTCACTGTTACCAGTGCTTTGCTTTTTCTGTCGTTGGTCTTTCTCTACACCATCTATCTCTTCTCTCTATTTTTGTTCTGTGTCCATCAGAGTCCTTATCTCCCTCGATGTGTGTTTGTTTCCCATCTACGTTCTATTCCTCCGATTCCTTTTTTCTAAGGAAACAAACCTCTGGGGTTTAGTGTGCACAACCTGATTTGCTTTACCACATCTAAAGAACAAAAAAGGCAAAATCGTGGCAATGTCCTCTACTGATTCTTGGATGCTCGCACCTAGAAGAAACATCTATAATGTAAGCCAGATATACAAGCTTTTAAATTAGTCCACATCTCTATTTGGGAGTGATGTTCAATTCAAAGATGTTGTCGGTGATGTCGAATTGAAAGATGTTGTCATAGGCAAGCAAAGTTGCATTGGTGAGTTTGTACGAGACCTTGAGAGTGGAAGTTGGGTTCAACGTAGGCGTAACAATAGTAACACCAGGTTATATAAAGTCTGAAATGAGCAAAGGGAAGTACCTGTTAGAAAGTGAAGGGAGGACATAGGTGTAATATCTATGATTTTTGGGTATTAGTTTAATTTAGATTTTTAAGGAATAATTTGGGTACCGAAAAAAATTTTTTGGTTATTCAATAAGGAATGGGAGGTTAGAGGTGATACTTCGAGTAGAGTAATTAGTGATTAGGGACTGGAGAGGTGTACATGTGGCATTGAAGGAGCCAGATGGTTACTAAGTCCAATGAGAGACTAAAATGTAATAAGAGAATTGTGTGGTGCCTAGAATATGAGAAATATCAAAGTTGGAGAAATTACGTATTTGCCATAAATTACGTTGACTAGAGGTTAACTGGAGGGCAAAATAGTAATTTCACCAATTGGGTATATATAGGTGACCTCACCCTTATTCTCTTATTTTTTTACTTCTCTTCATCTCTCCTCACTCTCTTTTCTCTCTATCTTCTCTCTAACCTCTCCACCCAAACTCAAGACCAAGCTTTCGGCAACCATTCTCCAGTAAAGGTCCGGGTCTCCAGCGACCAACCATCACCAGAAAAGCAAGGAGATGAAAAAGGCATTCTTTTTTCCCCAATTTTCTCTATTTTTAGATTTAAGAGGATTTGTGTAGGAATTGGGATTGTTAGAGAGTTGTGGAGCTTAGATTATGTGTTAAAACCTTCTTTGATGATTAATAAACAAATTAGAACCAAGAATTTATGGGGAAAACAATATTAAAGATGACATTTAGAGAATGGAACCAAAAATGGGAAAGTTAGGGTTTTATTAGAGATTTTGATGATTGAGGCTTGGATTGTTGGAATTAATTGGGGGGTTTTAGTTTCAAAACACTCCCTAAACATCAAAGATAAAAATTCATAGAAGAAATAAGGAGAAATGATGATTTTGGCATTTTGCTCCAAAACCGAGGCCAAATCATGAAGGAATAGACCATGGCGCCTAGGCTCCAAGGTCTGGGCAGCCAAAGGGCTTAGGGACGAAGAGGTGGCACCCAGGCACCAACCTGATAGAAAGGGGCTATACTGTTCTTTTTTTAAAAAAAAAATTTATACGTTTATAACTCTTTTATCTGTACTCTATTTTTGGCAAATATTATTTTATTAGAAATCTCTTTGAGTCTAGTTTTTAATGATATAAATTTCATTTGAAAATTTATTTCCATTTAAGAGTTATGACAAAAAGAGTGATCAAAAGTCAGAATTCGTGGTAAAAAATTTCTCTATTTTGTAACATTGACATGTTTTTAAATGATTACCTTATAGGAATAGATTCTTTGATGCATCTTCCACATCTTTTAGGATGCAATGGCTAGCGTGGAGTAGAGGTGAGTGATCTAGCTCTACTCTATTTGTATATATGTGTATATATATATACACATATTTATTTTAGGATTGTTTTTCCTAAATTTCACTTAAACGTATTTATATATTAAATGTTTGTGTGTCAAATTTGCGCATGTTGTGCTTGCAAGTATAAAGGTATAATTAGGAGATGTGCATAGCTAAGGACAATCCTTAGAATTATTATCCTAAGTATATGTATGGTGTAGGACGAGGTGCTCAGGGTGGAAAAGCCGATGTGGGCTCCATTGTTTGAAGGCAAGGCATGACTCGAGAATTGCCTAGGGTGGCTATTAAATCTCTCAAGGAGGAACTTGTCAGTGACGTATTCAATAGGCGTGGGATTTATGGTTGAGTGTGCATGAGTTTGTGTTGTGTTAACGATTTGGAAGTGTACTAGTCGTACAAATAATATAGTGAAAAATGAGTAAAAGAATCGTTCTCACAAGAATTAAGGTGCCAAATACTCGTAAAGCTAAAGTAAAATACTACTCGTAAAGCTAAAGTAAAATACTATCTAGAAGGCCCCTAAAATTAAAGAAACTTTAAAAGTAAACTTAAACAAAAGATAATTCTAAAAACTAAACAAATTAAATTAATTCTATTAACTAAGACCTAGAGAAAATAGAATTGATTTTATTTGATTCTTAATCCAATTAATTGATAGACAAATTAATCTTTGACTTATTGAAAAACAATTCAAATTAATTACAAACTCCTTTAATGTTGGCTAACCTTCCAAAATTGATTTAACCCCAGTTCCTTGGAAGAACAATCCAACCTAATTAGAAAAATTGCCTAATTCCTTAGTTCAACCATTCAATTAAGTGATTAAGCTCAAGGAAATCATACAAGCCACATAAATAAGATAATCTAACCCTAAATTAATCCGATTTATGGTAGAAATTAGAAGGGCAAGCTTAATATCCAGCTATCCCTAGCATAGATAAAAACCTAAACTCATAAAATGGTGATCAAGCATTCTAGAGCAAAATAATCGGTAAAAACCACTCCATCAAACAAAATTGCACTTAAATATATTTAACAGCAGAGCTTCATAAAAACCAAACTACATCATTCTCCTATAATCTAGGGTTCAACTACATATGGAAATCAAGAAGAAAACTAGCAAAAAAAACATAAAATATTATAGAATACATGGAGTTTATGGAGGAAATAGAGAGAAGATTATAAGAAAGGCACCCAAAACCAAGAAGGAAGGCATCCCTCTGGCCTGTGAAGCTCCAGCCATAGCTCCTCGGTCTTTCTCCAACCAAAAACTAGCCTAAAAATCTAACTTAGATCTATTTATAGTAGAAAAATCGTGACAGCAGAATAGCTCATCGCTGCAGTGATGTATTCCATTGCTATAACGATGGGATCGGGCAGTAGCATCGAAATTCACTTGTCCATCACTGCAGTGATAGAGTTTGGCAGAGAGAATAAAATTTATGGGGTTTATTGCTGCAGCGATGGATTCCATCACTACAACAATGGACTTTCCAGAAAGCTTCATAAGATCAGAGTTCCATCACTACAACGATGGAAATGTCACCTAAGTGATGGAAATGAAGCATATTCTCCATTTTTGGCATTCGAGTAGCATCATGGCTCCATCTTTTGGCTTCTAAGTCCCACTTCTTCACTTCTTAAATCTTCTATTTGATGTTCTCTTCATTTAAACTTGCCAAAACATAAAATAGCAAAATATTACTAATTTGAACTCCAAATCACACTATTTATGTCAATAATGGTAAAGTAAGGGCTATAAACACAATTTGCAATAATTTACACATTAAGCCTCATAAATGGTCTAAAAAGCAATAATTCCACCTAAAAACACTATGGAAAATTATGAATATTAGAGATTTATCACACCTCCACACTTGAACATTTGTTCTTCCTTGAGTAAAGTACAACAAAAAGAATTAGAACCAAATTAATTGAGATAATTGCTATGTTAAAAATTCTCTTAAGGCTTGCATTAATTTCCAAAATATGCAAAGACATGGAACTCAAGTAAGTCTACACATACATTCATATTTTAAAGTAAACAATGCCTTCTCAAAGCTCTTGAAGTGTGTGTGCTTTAGTTAAAAATTTAATTTCATGCAAATGTTCAATTAAGATTTCAGATAGTATAAGAAGTAAAGATACAATCATTTTCAAATAATTCCATAAGTCTATCCTTAGCCTCTTTCTCCACTAAGTTAAACTTTTGCATCATTCTTTGATCAAAAGGACTTTAAAGCTTGTAATTTGGCCATGGATATTGGTTACCAAAGAAGGATTAAGGAAAATACAAAAAATTCAAGAGAGTCACACTTTAACACAAACGTAAATGATAAAGACTCATACTTGCATTTTCTTCTCTTCCTCAAACTTTTTCAACCCCTTTTTCTTTCCTTCTTTTCAACTCCCTTGAACTTGCATTTTTTTTTCCAATCATTTACTTGCATAGTTGCATCATCACTTTTTTTTTTTAAGGCATCTTCCCTTCATCCATTTTATTTTTCATGCCTCACAAGATAGAAAGATGAACTATCACTAATGTTGTTGTCATACTCAATCTTCACAAATTTACATGTCTCTCAAGAATGACAGCTTCATTTTATTTTTATCATTTTTTTAAACTTCCGTTTACTTCACACTTTGATTTGCTTGTCTTATACACCTCTTTAAACAACATCTCTTTTCAAATACTAACAGATGCTAGTGATCTCTTGAAAAAGGGTTAGCATTTGTTTTTCAGGTTTAAAAAGGTGGGTCTAAAGTGGGTAAAAGGAAGAATTAACAAGGAAAGCATTATATTTTTTTTAAAAAAAGCTCAAAATTGGGATCAATGGATAACATAATAAAATAGAATAGCTTGAAAGGCTCAAACACAAAAATAAATGCCTAAATCATTTCTCCAAACAATGAAAAGTTTAAAAATTTCGCTCCAAGAGAGTTTAAACATAGGTTCTAGAATTTTTAAAATTGATAAATATCTATACTAATTACACTACAAGAAATCTCTTTGACCAAATGCAATTAAATAAATTCCTGGCTAATTTGTGCTCAATAATTTGTCAAGAACTTTAAGAAAGCATAATTTACTATAAACCTAAACATAAATAAAGACTTAACAAAAATTTCATGCTAAGCAATTTATAATCAACAATTTCATAATAAGGCTATTATAAGAGATAATTAAAGCTAGCAAAAATTCAAAATTTTGGCTCATTCATCAAAGCTCAATAAAAATAAAGTTGAAGAAAAAATTCAAGAACTTCATACAATTCCATAAGGAAACCAACATTCCTTCCCCCACATTTGAACTAAACATTGTCCTCAATGTTTAAAATAGCACAAGGTGGTGGTGAAATCAAAGCAAAGAGAATTAAAATAAATTCAATCCACACAAACAAAGAGAATAAATAACATAAATAGAATCAAAAGTGCAAATGTGTCATTCAAGCTCCAAAACATAAACTGAACCCTAAAAATGAAAATAAAATTAAAAACTTAAACAAAGACTAAGACAAGCACTTGATTACAATAACATGGAAAATTTAAACCTACATTTCAATTGATAATTCAACCATAACTACAACAATCAAGTAAAATAACACAAAATCAAATCACAGAACAATACTAACAAACAAAATTAAAAAGAAGAAAGGTTAAGAAACTTAAGGTGCCTCCTAAGAGCGCTAAGTTTAGTCTTCAACCAGACTTTATCTGTGTCATTTGCTTAGCATTGTCTCCTTCCTTGTTTTCCTTACTTCTTTTTCATCTTCATTCACCTCCAGCAAGGAAGACAAATATCTCAAAACCTTGCAAGCAACAAAGAAGAACAATGTGAGAGATATATCAAATGAAGTAAGGCAAACCAAATAGGAAGTGAAAATAATAAAGACACATGAGTCGATAAAAACAAAAATAACAAAAAAATGTCTAAAGTAGCACCGCTTTGGCTTTAATGAATATTGGCACAATCATTAATCCCCAGCAACGACGCCAAAAACTTGTTGGCAATTTGGCAAGTGTACCAATCGCACAAGTCATATAGTTAAAAATGAGTATGAGTATCATTCCCACGAGAATTGAGGTACCAAGTACCTGCGAAACTAAAGTAAAATACTATCTAGACAGCCCGTTAAATTGAAGAAACTATAAAAGTAAACTTAAACAGAAGCGTAATTCTTAAAACTAAACAAATTAAATTAATTCTATTAACTAAGACCTGGAGAAAACATGATTAATTTTATTTAATTCATAATCCGATTAATTCATAGATAAATCAATATTTGAGTTACTGGAGAACAATTCAAATTAATTACAACTCCTTTAATGTTGGCTAATTTTCCAAAATTGATTGAATCCTAATTCCTTGGAAGAACAATATGACCTAATTAGAAAAATTGCCTAATTCCTTAGTTCAACCATTCAATTAAGTGATTTAAGCTTAAGGAAATCATACAAGCCACATAAATAAGATTATCTAGGATTACAGAACCAGACCAAACTGGCCAGTCTAACCGGTTGGACAAATGACCGACATGGGTTCTGGTTCGGTTTAGTCAAAAAATCATTATGATACTGAACCGGTTCCGAACCAAAAAAATTGATAGAACTGAATAGGTTACCGGTTCCACTGGTTCTATCTAAAAAAAACAGTGGAAGCTCAATGCCATCAGTCATTTGTCCTCTAAGCAAGGCCATCATCGATCGAGAGAGAAGAAGAAGTGAGCTGTTAGTCATTCATCCTCTAAGGAAGGCCACCTCGATTGAGAGAGAAGAAGAAGAAGAAGAAGGAAAGAATCTGAGATAGAGGAATTGAAGAAGACCAACTGCCAACGCCTTTCATTTTCTAGAAAGCACAAAAGCTGAGAAGAAGAAGAAACAAAATATTGTTAGAGAGAGAGAGAGAGAGAGGCACGACTGAAAAATGGAGAGAAATTGATGGGAAGTGGAAGATGATTCAAGTTACCAAGAAAGAAAAGATGCACACTTAATGACTAATTGAGAGAGAGAGAGTAACATCAAACAATCTATTTTAATGAAAAAGCATCGAAAAAACATCAAGAAGAGTAATGAAAAAGCATACTTGGAGAATGAAAACGCATCAGGAAGAGTAAATGAAAAAGCATCAGGAAGACTTGCGTATAAATGAAAAAGTATTCTGACAAGTAACGAATGAGAGAGGGAGGGGATTGTGATTTTGAAATTTTAAATTAAAAATTACTTTTTTTAATTTTTATATTTGATATAAATAAATATATATATATATATATATATAATAAAATTTTTAATAAATATAAGGATTAATTCTTAATTTATTAATATAAAATTTAAATATATATATATATATATATATCTAATTACTATTGGTTGAACCTTAATTCAACCACAGTTAAACTCCGATTCGACCACAATTGAATCAGTAAACCTTAAACCGGTGTCTTCATCGGGTCAATGACCGATCTAATTTTTAAAACATTGCTTGCAGCAATGAAGCCTAGTAGAGAGCATAAAATTTATGAGGAGCGATGGACTTTCCAGAAAGCTTCATAAGATTAGAGTTCCATTGCTACAACGATGGAAATGTAGCATATTCTCCATTTTTGTTATTTGAACAGCATCTTGGCTATATCTATTGGCTTCTAAGTGCCACTTCGTCACCTCTTAAATCTTCTCTTTGATGTTCTCTTCATTTAGACCTGTCAAAACACAAAATAGCAAGCGATTACTAATTTGAAATCCAAGTCACATTATTTGTGTCAATAATGGTAAAGCAAAGGCTATGAACACAATTTGCAATAATTTACATATTAAACCTCATAAATGGTCTAAAAAAATGATTTCACCTAAAAACACTATGGAAAAGTATAAATATTAGAGGTTTATCATATTGGATGTGGCCTAGTGGTACACTTTTGGGGTCGAATGTTGGAAGTTACCGGATCAGGGTATAGGCCAGGACTCAAAATGTAAGTCGTACCATAGGGTTAATGGATATAAAATCCACGAGTGACTCCATGGAGACATAGATATATGGGACGATATCTCAGCGACAAATCTGTTGGAACATAAACCTACATTAATGAAGCCTTGAGAAATAGAAATATGAAGATGCATACCTATATAGTGAAATCCTTGAGTGGGACGTATGAGAGAATGTAGACCCCAGCAAAGCCACCCTTGAGATATAGATCTTTAGTCTGTGAGAACACAGATCCACGTGACAGAGCTCTTGAGTAATGAATATGTAGGAATGCAAACCCATGCTGATAAAGCTCTTAAGATGTGGACCATGGAGACGTAGATCATAGGGAATGATGTGTGTGCTTGATAGGGGTATATAGAGTGATATGTATGTTATGTGTGCGACTGAGGAGGTTGAGATCGAGGCTCATAATAGTGGCATCTAGAGTGCACTTTATATGAGTCAAGAATACGATGTCATGCAAAAATATTCAAGGAGACTTGATGTCATGTGGGTTGGGTTTCCATGTGTATATGTGTTTTATTTAAATACTTTATATTGCATGTCTGTGTAGTATAGGGCTAGTTTGGGTGAGACCATGGATTAGACTTACTCCATGATTGTTGTAGGTACGAAAGGATGGCTAGACTGAAGATTCACGGATCGAGGTTACCTCTCCGTTGCTCAGAGTAAGGTAATATTTATTTATTTTAAGTTAATTCCTCTAGTAGCTCTGTAATCAAATAGGCTACCTAGGGCATTAGTGCAAGATTATAGATTATTGGAAAAGATCTAAGCTTGCGGTGATGTGGGTGACACATTGTCTGCTCCGGTCACTATCTCAGACTCGGTAGTGGCAGAACTCTTAGCCCCCGATTTCAGGTCATAATATTAGGTTGACCTAAAATTAAGAGATATAATTAAACTTTTTAGCTTGAAAACTCAAATGACTTTGTATCTGTGATTTGTTAACTAGGTTGATGTGTACAGGAGGAAGTGGGGGTAATAGGTGTGTGAAGGCAACAGTGAAGAGTTTGGCTAACGGATATAGGTATGTGACATTGTCGACATGGTACAAAATGACATATGTGGTGAAGGTGTTGTGCCCAGAATGTGGAAAGGAAACAAACACACACTGAGGGAGATAAGGACTCCGATGGACACAAAACTAAAACAAAGGGAGGAGAACGACGTTTAGAGAGAGAGACCAATGACGAAGAGAGCAAGGCAGTGGTGACCAAGAACAAAAGGGACGCACCAAGAGAGAGATGAAATTAGGTGAGAATAGAGCATGAGTGACAGAGGAAAAAGGGAGAGAAGGAGAATCAAATGGGCAATGACCATGACGTGGCATCCCTTTGTCCACATTAGCACACTGAGTGTAAAAAATAAACTAATGTGGCATTTTCAAATTCTAGTAAGCATTGAGTTAGCATTGACCGTTAGTTTGACAAACAGCCAACTAGATGGCAGGGTTTTTTTGCACATAAGGGAAAGTTCATAGAGGTTCTTTGTTCAGTTTTAAAGTTGATGAGAGATTTTCTGCACATTTATAAAAGTTCATAGTAGTAAAATGCATTTTTCCTTTAATTTATTATTATTAGTAATCAAGGATAATAACTATGAGGAACCAAACACACACACACACACACACACACACATATATATATATATATGTAATATATGAGAAAATTAAAATGTTTTATTCGAATTTCTAATTGAACTTTCAGTTATTTCAATTATCAAATTATAAATATTAATCTTAAAATAATAATCACATCGGTGAACAATGACTCTGAATTACAGAATCAATGGTGCATTAGTAATTCTAATTTCACCTATTCTTTAAAAAAAATAATGTGTCAAAGAAAACTTAAATGTAAGGAAATGGTGCCCAAGTTGTTCACAAAGATTATTGTGGATATTTCATGGTGATAAGTTAAAGAATGTACCCAAAAGAATTAAACTAATAAATTAAAAGTATTGCACAAGAGTCTCATATTGCATACTTGGGTCGTTTCAATGTTATGAAAATCAGATCAAACCGAAAAATCGATGAACTGGTAAGTCGTTTGTTCTGAGTTAGCTTAAAAAATTAGAGAGTCATCAAATCGGTGCAGAATGGGTCAAATTGGCCAAACCGGCCGGTTGATCGGTTTCACCGGTTAAAAAAAAAAAGAGGATGCGAGTGGTTTGCATTGTCGAAGAAAAAGAAGAAGAAAAAGATGATGATGATGATGGCAGTGACGATGAAGACTCTCAGAGATGCCTAGATTTAGATGGCAACAATGATGAAGAAGATAGTTTGAGGCCATAAAAGCTTTTGTTTGGCTATGAGGGTGATATTTGAGGGGGGGAGAGAGAGAGAGAGAGAGAGATGAAACTTTAAAGGGAACGATTGTGAGAGGGAAGTCTAGAGAATATAGAAAATTGGCTCTCTTCAAGAATATAACAATGATTTTAATTTTAGTTGCAGACTTGCACATGTGGGCCAGAAAAAGTGGATCAAGCCGGCCCACTTTTTAAATGGGCCCATATTCCAAGAGCTTGGCTTGCATATTAGCAGCTAAGCAGGCCAACTAGCCATCCCAATTTTTTAACAATTCTTTTTTTATTTATTTTTGTTTTTATTCATCAATCAATTTTAGGCTTTTAGCTCAACAATCTCTATCTCCTTGTTCATGTTCAGCAACTCCCTCTCGCTCCTTAGCACCATAGCCAGCATCCTCCATCAGAGCTTCCCCTTTTCCTTCTCCTTCTTCTCAGACAATAGCCCCTTTCCAAACAACTTCTTCTACAATGTCGACAAACCTATGGCCCTCTATGCATTCTTCTTCAAATCCTCTGCGATCAAATCTTCTCCATGAACTTCTTCTCCATCATTGTCAAGCTTAGATCTAGCTTATTACCATTGGCCCTGGTTCGAGCTATATCAGAAGGCTTGGCTTTGACAATGGCACGAGAGGAAGAGGATTTATGCTTGAACTCAGAGGAAGAAGGAGGATCAGGAGCTTCGTCGAAAAGGATTGGCCAGAGTGACAAACGGCAGCGATGCGAGGATGAGGATTGTGTGCAACTTGCGAGTGTTTGATTGTGTGCCCATGCCGATGTCGGCGCTATTGCTATGCTGTGTGTGAGGCTATGTGCTAAGGTATTAGACAGGAAAATGAATCAGGATAGGATTAGGAGAAGGAGAGAAGATAATGTTTAATTCATTAAAAAAAAAGTTTCACAAGTAACCAGTGAGTTACCCCAAGCCGGGCCAAGCAGAAAAAACTTGGATCAAAATAGGCCAACAATCCTAAAACCTAGAGCTGTCAAAACGGGCTCAGCCCGCCGGGCCGAGCCCGTTTAACCCACTAAAAGGGAGGGTTGGGTTTATAAAATTTTAGCCCATTTAAATCCGGGCCTAAGCGGCCCGGCCCGCCAACCCGCGGGTTATGCAGGTTCAACCCGTATAACCCGCGGGTAACCCGTTTAACCCACTTAAAAAAATTTTTTTTAAATAAATATTTTTAATACATATTACATATGCACTTATTTAGAATTTCAAATATTCTGTAATCTATATTCTATACTATCATTACATTACTTATTGTCTTACTTTATATATTTACTATTTTTTTGTTATAACAATGAAAATGTGTTATCATTTTTTATAATATAGGAAGATTAGAGCCTTAAAAACTTGTCAAATGTCAAAATAAATTGGTGCTTTAATGTCATTTTCATTCCTATCTTCCAAAGGTTATTTTGTAACATAATAGTTTAAGATAGGGAAATTGTAGGTGTTTTATATTTTTTATTTGATAATTGCTATTCTTCATAAAATGATATCTAATTATACATTGATTATCAAAATTTTTGGTAATTGGTATTTTGGTTACAACAAATGAGCAAATGAATATTGAAATTTGAATAAAAAAAGTAAAAAAAAAAAAGAAATTTCTAGCTAATTTTACCAAAAAAAAATTAGTGCGGGCTGGTGGGCTGGCCCGTTTAGCTCACCAGCCCGCACCTAGGTGGGCCGGGCTACCAATTTGTCAGCCCGTTTATAAACGGGCTGGCCCGACCCGGCCCGCATAACATTGAGCCCGTCGTGGGCCAGCCCGAACCCGACCCGCTAGCCCGTTTTGACAGCTATACTAAAACCCAGCCCACCCTAAAAGTGGCCCATTTTGATAGCTCTACATGGCCCCCTTCTCTCATATTTTCCTACCAACCTATCACTCTACACGTGTATGGTGATCCCACTTTGCTTTATTTTTTAGTGTAGATTTCGATTTTAAAATTTATGTCTTTATTCAAATGTTTCATTGCAAAAATCTCTGGCATAGTTTAGCTTTGTATCACGTCCATTCATTTCATACTCATAAGATATTATCTCCATTTTATGAACTCCCAATTCCCATTTTTCCATAACTCCCAATTCCCATAATCATATTCCCACATATTTTGTAATTATATTAAATATTTTAATATTTTTAATCATATATTTTATTTTTTTAATATTTTTAATTACTATTGATTCGGTCAAAATTTGACCATAGCCTGACCATTAACCCTTGAACTGGTGCCTCTACTGGTTCAATAACCAGTCCGATTTTCTGAACCTTGGTTTAACTCAAATGCTTTCAATAAATAGTGAAGTCATTTTCATATTCAACATTGAGAGCTGGTAGACTCGAGTACATTGAGAAACCTTTCATGACACTAACGGCCTTTTGGTAGAGTGGGACAGCGAATTGCTAGATTCCTTTGTTTGGTATTGGAGTTGATTTGCTCTAGTTCCCCACTAAGGGTCTTTTGGTAGAGTGAAGAGGCAAAGAAAGAGAGCCAGGGAAAGGGAATTGCTAGATTCCTTTGTTTGGTATTGGAGTGGATTTACTTCTATTCTTAAGAGAACATGAGATTCTTGTTTTGATCTGGACCTTGCTTAATTTTTTTTTAAAAAAATTGAAATTAAAAAAGAAAAAGGTCCAAACAAATTAGAATCATCGATCTTGAAATATCACGACTGTAATATCGGAACAAGAAATTCTTGTTAACAGGAGCAAATGCACTCCTATTTGGTACACGACAAATATATGGTATTATAATTAAAACACGACAAATGTATTTTTTACAATTCATTATTAAATGATTGATTTTTAATTTTTTTTAAACATTCTTCTTTTAATGAAGAATCTATGATAACAAAGATATACAAAACTTTATATAAATTTTCTCCTTTATATTATCAAACTAAACAAAGTAATAATATATCGTTTAAATTCTTTTTAGTAACACCAAACATGACTATGAGACTTCACAATTCCATTCCATTAAAACTTATCACATTTCTATTCTCTAAAAGGGTGTTTGGTATAAGGAATTTTATATGTCCCAAAAAATTTGCATTCTTGTCTATGTGATTCTTTTGAATATAATTTTTAGAAATGTGTCATTCTCATGTTTGGTTTATTAAAAACATTTCCATGATATTTTTCTATATTCATGGGAATATGACATTCTCATGTTTGGTTTATGCTAATATTCCTAGAAATATTTAGCAATTTTCCTTAATTATCCTTATCAATTTTTTCGCAAGTTGTGTTGTCAAAATGGATTGATGTGCCACTAATAAATGAGCTAGTCCAAAATGGTTCGTTTAGACACCGTATTTTGTCTGGAACCCTTTTGCATTTTTTAGGAAATTTAAAGGTAATGAAAAATATATGTGTGTGTCAGAGAGAGAGAGAGAGAGAGAGAGAGAGAGAGAGAGAGAAGTTTAATATATTTAGAAATAAATTTGTCCATTTTTTCCACAACTAAAAATGCTTTCAAAAGGGGCCATTTTGAAAATTTCAAAGATTCTGGTGAGGAATTCAAATTTCAAAAAGGTCCATTATGAAAACCCCTAAGCTTTTTGAAGGTTGAATTTAAAAACAAAAAGGATCAATTTGAAGATCTCAAAAGTTTTGGTGTTAATTAAGAAAAGGACTAAGTTGAAATTTCCTAAAGTTTTGGACTTAATTTCAGAAAGGGAGTTATTTGCAAAATCTAAAATAAAATTTGTGTTTAAGTTTTTCAAAAAAAGATCAATTTGAAAATCCCAAAATTTTTTGAGGTTAATTTTGAAAAAGGATTGATCTAAAACTTCCAAAGATTTTGGGGTCATTTTTGTGAAAATTGGTTAATTTGAAAATCTTAAAAAAATTGGGGTTTGTTTCGAGAAACACTACAAGTTTGGGTCAAAGTTAAAAATGGACTATATCACAAAATCTCAAAAGCTTGGGGGTTCATTTAAGAAGAGATTAATTAATTAACTAAGGATAATGTATACAAACAAAGTAATAATTTTATGTTGAAAAAATATTATCACCACATAAAAATTTATTATTTTCACTTTTCTCCACAAGAATGAAAAACAAAAATTTTGTGCGTATGTTTGATTATAAAAATTTTACTTTTTTAATAATTATTTTTTAAAATTTTTTAACAAACGTAAAAAAATAACATTTCAATAAAATATTTTATGAAATCACTTAGCATTATCGCCTACCAAAACTGCCCTAAATACTTTGAATGCTTTAATACTACTGTTTAAGTCACGATTACGGTACAATGCTCTTTATATTTGAATTTATATTTAGTATGCAGAATTTGTTTTCTTTTACTTTCATTTAATATCTAAAAAATTCAAAAGGAATAATTTTTTTATCTAAAAAACTCAAAAGGAATAATTTTTTTTTCCTAAGTTGAAACTCATTTATAAAAAATCTATACATATACAAATATTATTAAACAAGGCAACCAACATTTAAAAAGAGATGAATTTGGTGTTTGCAAAACAGCTAAGTTATTTTCAAAGTGCTTACAATTAAAGACGTAAGTTATTTTCAAAATGCTTACAATTAAAGTGATTTTGAAGGAAGATAGAGCAAACACTATTTATATCAAAGGAAGAAAATGTTTATACAGTTACTATGAAGAACTTTGTTTTTAATAAAAATATACAAAAATAAACACACTGGCATATAAATCTTGTATCAACTGATGCCACTAAATTTTAATTAATATTTCATTAAATTTTGTTGATGTAGTCAATAATATGCATATGGAAACTTTTAAAAGTTTTTTACAATTTTTTCTATTAAAAGTGACCCTTCTCAAAATATTATCAAACACTAAATGAAGTATTTCTTTCAACAAAAATTTAAATTTTCATTTATTATTTTGTGAAAGGCTAACTCCTTCCATTAAACTTAATCCATATTGATGCGCATATTGACACTTAGAATATATATAATTTATGACAATAAAAAGAGAAAAAAAAAGTAGATAGTGAAATGAAATTAACTCTCTACTAACTTAATTAATAGTAGAGACAATTAAATCTTTTAAAATTATAAAAATCTAATTATAAATATTTAAATTATTAAAAAAAAAGGAGTAAAACAATATAAAATGGAAGAATAATTTAACCAATATAAAATTAACTGAACGCATAGGTTAAAATAATATTTAAAAAAAAATTAGCCTTTGACATTATGCAAATCATTTGATAGTTAGAAGACAACGACGTGCCTAGAGTGAGTATTCGGTGAGGGTAAAGAACGTACTTATCTTTATAAGAACCGTTAAATTTTAAATTTAACGGTCTAAATTTTAATATTTTTTAAAAAATTATTAAAAAAATTATTTAAAATCTTAACTATTAAACCTAAAATTTGGCTGTCTGTTTTTTTTTAAAAAAACAAAAAAAGCACGATCCGAATCCTCACTCACTTGACTGTCAGTACTATTTACAATATCAATCATCGTTAATGCAATTCTATTTACCATTCTTACTTTTATGCCATCCAATAGCCATCGTTGTCATGTTGTCCACCGAATCTCCACTCTTGAATTTTATTTTTTTTACAATTTTCAAAAATACATTTATCTCCCTTAAAAACTTTAAAACTGACTCATTTTATGCATCTGAATTTAAGATTTATGATTTATAATTAAATAATCGAGATAATGTTAAGATTAGTAAAGAGTTACTGATGAAGACTTTTTTCTTTTCCCGATAAAACTAATAAAGACTTATAAACCTAGAAAACAGTTATCTCAAATTCTCAATAGTATTTAACCAGGATTTAAAAAAATGTTACGACAATATTGTTGAATTAATTTTTTTTATTATAAAGACAATATTGACGAGTTTCTTTTATCGGAACTAAAGGTAAAAAGAAATTATAGAGCTCATTCCAATTGGTATACAGAGAAAAGTACTGCAAAATTTAATATTTTTTCTTCATAATTTGATAAATAAGAAATTTTTGTTTGAAACTTAGTGTTTAATTTAATTATAATTTAAAAATTAAATTGTGTGATTTTTAAATTAAAATAAATTATATAACGAAACATAAACAACAACAACAACAATAATAATATATGAATTCCAAAAAACAATATACTAAAGGATGAGTAAGGCGAAGAAGATATTTAATTTTAACTTCTATATATTTGATTAAGCTGGGGATTGTGGCATATATAGTTGAAATTTATTGTTTACTTTATCAGTGTATTATTTTGTTAGTAGAGAATTTTCTCGCACTTTGTGCCATTAGTTAAGTTAGAAGAGATAAAATTTTTATGTATATACATACAAAAATAATTCATTTAATTTATTAAATGCTTTGTAGCATTTATCGTCACTGAAGTCGTATACAGATAACAACTTTATGGACAACCATTTTCTAAACCAATAGAAAATATATAATTAGTTCAAACATTTACGGTATGAAACTTTTTAAATTATATTACTTATTTAAAAAATATCATATATTAGTATTTAACAACTATTAAATTCATTATTTTATAAACACTATTGATGATGTTGGTGTTGCTCTACTTGCATGCAGTTATAGTCCATAGCTATCTTGTATTATCACCATAAACCCATCAATCTCCGTCAATAATAGAAAATATCTAAACTTACTTGTTCAAGGGTGTTGTTTGTTTGTGTTAATATCCTAATTTTACTAAATTAGAATTTCTTTTTATGATCATTTAATATCTTTCAACATGTTTAATTGTTGTCTTTTTAGTAAAATTAACTCTGATTATGTTAGAGTGTTACCTGTTGTTATTATTTTTATTATTTTTAGATTCTAGTATTTTAACTTTGAATTTCGCTAGTCATTGTTGTGTTTTGTATGTTTTTATAAGGTTGAGTATTAACATGTGAAATGTTCAAGAGATGGAGATCAAATTTGGTCTCTGTTGTAAAAAATTGCTTATTGCAGAGCTCTCTGATGAAGCAAAGTCCTTCTGGCACTGAAGCAAGAATCATCCTTTTTCATACAAGTCACAATGCACCTTCGCCAAAGCGAGAAGTGTTTTCGCTTGAGCAGAGAAGTGAAATCCTCTGGTATGCTATTGTACATCTTCGCTAAAGCAAGAGCTTTTTGGGCTGAAGTGAGATCATTTTCACTAAAATGAGAACTTTCCTCACTGCAACAAGGCAATACAACAGCATTTACGAAGATTTAAGCTTTAAATAAGATTTTTAGAATCTTTTCAAGGTATTTTGAGTGGAGGACAAAGGGAGGCTAATGCAATCTTTCTCAACAAGTGTATCAAGTCGCACAAACAGTAAAATGAGAGAGAGTTATCGTCCTCAGGGATTGACTTTCAACAATTACCAATTTCACTAGTTCAAGTTATATTTGGACGAAGGAAAAGATAGAGAATTCACTGAAAGTAAACTAAACTAACGACAAGAAATTAACTAAATGATAAACGAAGAAATACATAACAACACAGCGGATATAGGGAATTAACTTTCTTAACTCCTAATCCGATTAATTCACAGATAAAAAATCTTTGAATCGTTAAAGAATACTTAGATACAATTGCAAATTCCTTTTAAAGTTGGTTAAATTCACGAAATTATTTGAACCCAATGTCTTGGTGAAACAAACATTCCTCACCAAAATAATTAGCTAATGTCTTAGTCAAATTATTTGGTTCGGAGTTTAAGCTTGAGAACTAATAAGACCATGTAAACAAGATTATCTATGTCTAGTATAACCCGGTTCACTGTAGAAGTTACAAGAGCTAAAATCATATCTAACTATTTCTAGTTTAGACAAGATAAATCTCAAATACATCTAAGTTACATGATTGCAATCACATAAAAGGAAATAAAATGATAAATCTACTCCAATAATTAGAACTGAAATTATATTTAAGTATTCAATAACAAAGCTTCAAAGGAAGTTAATATATATCAATCCCATAAACCCTAGAGTTTAGTTACAACATGAACAAGGGGAAGAAAAACATAACAAATACATAATAAAACATAATCAAGAGGAAGGAGAAAAAGGAAGAAAAACTTCAAACTCAATAGAGAAGAGGTCTTCCATCACTTCCATTTTTGCCTTAGCAGAGCTCCCTTTACCTCCAACCAAAAGATCCCAAAAACTTCTGTAGAAATGCTATTTATAGCAGAAATCACGCAGGGCCTATGGCGCCTATGCGCCAAGCAAAAAAGGCAAACAGAGATTTCGAGGGATGGTGCCTGGGGCTCCATGTATCGAAACTTGGACAGAGAGTTGATGTGTTGGCGCCTAGGCGCCAGCCACCAGATTTGCAGTAGATCAGCACTAAGCTTCAGAATTTCATCAGTTTCCCAACTCGCATCAGACTAGAAAAGAAAGCTTACAAGAATATACAGCAAAGGCATTAAAAGGCAAGGGAAAAGAGATTAAAATAAGATAAAACAAAGAAACTACTATGTACAAAGAGATAAGCTAAAATAAAGGATAAAGCATGCAAAAGGATAGCAAAAAGGGATCAAGAAGAGGAAAAAGCCCATAAGAAACTACCTAAATTAACTAAAATAAATGACTTATCAGAGGCATCATTTTTTATCTAAGGAGTAAGGGAACTTGACCTCAAAGCACTCTTGGAGCCGTTTTCCACCATTCACATCTTGGATTCATGCTTTCTTCCTCTACTTTTTCTGATTTTTGCTGTTTGGCTACCAAGAGTAGCTAGTTTTCTTATCTAGGATTGTTATGAATTGGAATTCTGAATAGAATTTGATACTCTCTTTGTACTTGTGATTTTTCATCAATCAATTACATGTTTATTCATTTTTTTTTCTCTTGTGCTTTCCTTTAATCTAATCAATTTTTGGATCGCTTAGTACTTTCTCTAAACTTTGGCGAGGGAAGTGAAAGTAGACTTGTATTACCCACTATATTTTAAAGTGATGAATGTTTACGAACTATGATAAATCTATTTTGGGGAAAATAATTTTCCTATCTGTTTAATTTTGTATACTTGTTTGTGCATATTATTGAAAATATGGATTTTCACTTATAGATTGCATAAATTGTGGGGTATAATGGGTATTATGATATAGAATTTATCCCATGGGTAAAATATGATTTGGACATAAGAGGAATCTAGAAAGAAACTGGGAAAAAAATAATATTTTATGTGAAAAAATCCCCTTAGAGACTAAAATGAAAAAGACTAAAGTAACAAAAAAAAAACATAAAAGTTTAAGAGAAAGGATAATTTTTCCTTTAAGTTCCCAATAGTAATCAATAATTCGGTGCCCTCATGAAAAATATGTGCGCACAGTAAACTGAATTATTAAAATGTATAGTAAGTTGAATATTTTATTAGCGCATAGTATCTTAACTTTTTTTTTAAATAGGTCATTCCATTTCACTTCTAAACTCATACCTTCAGTTTTTCTTCCTTCATCTTCTTAATTTCTCTTGCTCTGACGTTTATGCTCTGAAATTCTAGGCTTTTCCTCATTAGCCTAGATCTAAGATGAGGATACTATGCTCCTTTAAATTCTTGTAATTATTTAGAGGTTAAATTCTTAGTATACTCTATGGTTGCGGCTTTAGCTGATCCTCTACATCAAAAAATAATTATCCTCGATTGCTTGAGAATTATTTTCTGATTATCAGAATAGGGTATAAAACTATAAAAAAATACATGTCTAGAAAAGTTTGGCTAAGGAAAGCTTGGTACTTGAAAGTGTCCATTATGACCCATCTCACTTTTTTGAGAATTTTCATGGTGTACTCTTTTATGACTTATGTTCGTTATTCCCGGTACGAATAATATCTGTATATATGAATAGTATTAGTATGTATAAATAGTAACCATATGTATAAATAGTATTTAATACAAAAGCAACCATAACTTTCTCTATTTGACCTTCGTGAAAATCTCCATAGCGGAATCTGAAATCCAACTACGTGCTCTTCTCTATAACAATTCGAAAATGTGACTCGAATATAGAATCTATGTGAGTAGATGACCTTGCTAACTGAGTTTATTTATTTATTTTTATTTCAAGTACAATATAAATCCAATCTCATATGACAATTAGAAATTTTAATTAAATTCCCTATTTAGTGATGATAACTAGATAATGGAATTTATTGTATGATTTAAGATTACGTTGATCAAAATTATGATTGAGAATGTAATTATACACATGGAATGATTGAGGGATTGACCCAAGATACTCAGTGCATGTAATTATACACATTGAATAGTTGAGAGCTTGATCTCTTAAGATACCAATGCATGTAATGGTTGTAGACATAAATACAATAGGAATTGAATCACTGAACATAAATCAAATACAGAGGGTATAGAAACCCTGGACATGAATATAATTGTTCTTATTGTGATAATGATTATAGTATTTGTACTTGTGATATATTTATTATTACACAGTCATTTACTCACTGAGTTTTGATGAACTCACACTTTATATGATTATCTTTTTCAAAGACAGTGGGTGAGGAAGAAGAAAATCCGCAAGAGGATTAATAATCATTGAAGATACTTTTCATGTTTGTCTGGAGGTCTCATGAATTTAAAAGCTTAGGAAACGTTTTATAATCTTTATAAGTCACCTAGGTTTGGAATGTTTTATCGTACCGTATAATATTCGATTTGTATTTACTGTTTTACTATGTTGAAATTTTTATATGTATATATGCAAAATCTCTTTCTTGAAAGATTTATGTTTTGCTTTAGTACTAATCAAAGATTTTATGAGATACCATATAGGTACACTCTCTATTTTATAGAATTATTCACATGCTCATAATTGGGATGTGACAAGACCACTAAATAGATAAAGTGAGTTTGTGCATCTTAAGAGTTTGAGAGAAGCGATTAAGTTAACAATATAGGGATATATTGGTAACCATGGTTGTCAAGATCTCAATCTAAATCTTAAAATCTTATGATCTTACGATTCCAAACAACCTAAATGATCTCAATCCTATGTAAGATCTCAATCTACTAGGATATTATATTTTAATTTAAATCTTACGATTTTACGATTTTATCGATCCTATAACATTTTGAATTTTTTTCATTTTTTTATTGATATGTTTCTAATCTATTAGGTTAATTGAAATGGAAAAAAATCATTAAACTAACTTAAATTTTTACTAATACTATGCAATTACAGTTTTACTACTTATAATTTTTTTCAATTTTTAACTTAGTTTAGTGAAGAGTGACAATGTGATATAGTATTTAAAGAAAAATAAATAAAATCAAAGACGAAATTTTTTTTTGGTCTCTGATGTCTCAGAGACAGATTCCTTTCCGTCTCTGACCCTAACGTTCCTAATTTTTTAGATGACTCAAATTTTCGTCTCAAATTTTTGAGACAGAAATTTTCTGCATCAAACAAATAAATTTGTCCCAAATAAATTCTGGATATTTGAGACGGATAAATTTTCGTCCCTAACTTGAGATGAAAACTCCATCTCTGATTTCGTTTCTACTCAGAGATGAAAATTTTCATCTCAAATTTGGAACAAAATATTTCGTCTCTGATTCCATTTCAGTCAAAGACTGATTGCTTCGTCCCAAAATCAGTCTCTAATTTGAAACGAACTCGGAGATGGAATATTCTATCTCAAATCAGAGATGAATTTTGGAACAACAAAATTTTTCTATGATTTGAGATTGAATTTGAGATGAATATTTTCATCTCTAATTAGGGATGCATAAATCTGTCCCTAATTCTGTCTCTAATTTTCCAACACGTTTTTTTATATAATTAAATTTGTTTCGATATTGATTTTGAACCTGTGAATAAAAAAAAAATCTAGCAGTCCAGCAATCTAATCTAGCAATTAATAAGAAGAACATATGAAAAAGGAAGTTTTATATTAAAAATGTAACTATTTAATTACATGTCTAATTTAATAAAACAAAAAAATGGAAATATATATAATCTAAGTTAACAAACGTAAAACCTAGTTTAAGGGGTGATCTGGGGGCTATGTCTCATCATCATCAATAGCTATCATAGGACCGAGGTGTTTGCCAAAAGAGTCGATGAACTTGTCCATCATGTGCCGCATGTCAGTAAACATGGACACTTAACTCTGTGTCAGCTCATACTACTCATGCATCTGCTGCTTCATCAAGGTAAGCTCGTATTCTTGAGTGTTGATTTGATCATGCTGAGTCCTCAGCTACTTGAGCACAGGCTCCATATAGCGCTCTAGCTCCTGCTCGAAGTCAAGATAGAGACCTAATGGATTAATAGAGAGACGACTGGAGGAACTGATCTCACATGCTTTAGATCCTGTGCCAAAAATGCAGCCCTTCTTGTTCTTCTATCCCATTTCCTGTAGTCACAGGGTGATGTTGTTGGCCTTATCATCGTGAGCTTCGGCACCCGCAGTACTATTCCTATTAAATATATTCAATCTCATAATCAAAATAATCAATTAAATAACTTAAAAAATTATTAGAAGAAAAAATAATAGGACTTCAGTATACTCATGAAGACTTCCCACGACTGCTTATTGACAAAGTCTCATGTGCCATTCTTCTTGTGGGTGCAGTCGATGCTTTCTCTTGGTTTGAAGCTCCTGCAAATTAAAGATTGTAAATTTCCAAAACGCCCATGTCTAAAAAATGAAATTAAAAGGAGATTAAGTTGGATCTGATTTTACCAAGCGGTGCATGTGCTCGGAGGTAGGAATGCTGCCTCTAGTGTGTAATGTCCCCCCAATAGTGGAGGCCCTATTTTTTCTTGCTTGATCACATATCTTCTTGTAATCATCCTTATCCCAAGTGTAGACTAGTTGTTGCATGATTTTCTCGCTAATCCAGTCAGATCTAACAAGCTTCTTTCGGTATTTATCGTGGATGTGGCATATAATGCTAACGTAAGACCGCACCGCACTTCAACCACTTGTTTCGTTTCTGCAAAAAAATAAACTTAAGTTAATATTTTCAAATAGTGTTAAAAAAAAAAAAGAAGGGTGAGTCAGAACCATAACTTGCTGCCCATTCTTCGAACTATAGGTCCCACAACCCATCAGGAGTAGTCTTATGATTGTATGCTGGTGACTCATATTTTCCCTGTATTATCGAGGAAATCTCTCATATAGCATCAACAACCGAGAAAAAACTATGCAGTGTAAATATGTAAACATAGTAATTATAAAATATAATTCATATGCATTTAAAGACTAACCCATCAAAAGTATTGAAATATAACTCACGTATCCTTATCCGAGAGTATCCAATGTCGCCTGTCAATAGGATCAATCTTACCAGGATGTAGGGTAGACTTGACGCTAGTAAGGGTGTGTGGGTTCTCAGCAGATGGAGGAAATGTTGACAAGACCTCCACAGACTCTGTATGCTCAAATGACGTGGTCGGCCTAGAAAATAGTAGAGGAGACAAAGCAAGTGGTGCCGATGTAGATGGTTGGGAGGGACAAGGTAAGTGTATCGTGAGACAGCCTCCTCCATGCCCTCCACCTCGACCAGTACTACCACTCGATATATGTATCAAACTGTTAATTAAACTAATCTAAAACCCCACTATTTACAACATGCTAATCAAACACTTAAAAAGCATGAATTAAACCGAATAATTAATCAATACTATAAACTGAGAACTGATTAGCTAAAGGAGTCTTATTCTTCCATATTCTCATCCTCTTCACTTTTCCCTTCAAACTCTTCTCCACCTTCTTCCTCTTCTTTGTCATCTTTCCTCTCTTCCTCTTCTTCTTCGTCATTAATGAATAATTGATCAATTAAATCCCTATCAACCTCTTCATATTGCCCATCATCGCGTAAGACTTGAAGCTCACTATCATTTTTGACTATTGCAAGCATGACAGGACTCCTATCTTTTTCTTGAAATGCATTAGTGCCAATATAAGTACTTTGTGCCTTAATAGTTCTTCTAGACTTCATCTTAATCACTACCAGCCAATTAGTCTTATTGTGGTTGTCAGGATAAGGAAGGTACCTGCAATGCTTGTTGGGAAAACACAAATAAGTCATACGTGTTTAGCCTCTTTGACTTGTAAACCTCAACAATTCCAAGTTGAGCGTCCATTCTTATGCACCATTATAAGACAATTCATTACAAAGAAAGTCTACAGGTTTTGTGACTATATTGTTTTTCTATAGTTTATGTTGCATTATGTTTTTATGTCATTTCTTATATTGGTGTTTGTACTTGGTTGATTTATATGCTGATGAAACCAATATTTTCTGGCATAGCCCAAACAAGAAAAGCACTCACCTAGTAGTAAAGATAACTGCTAGTGTTCCAAAAATTGCACCTCCTAGAATAAATCCACCAACAAAAGATAACCAAGAAATTGAAGGAGAAAAAGAATATCTGCATAAGAACTATCCAAAGACCAATTTCTAGAATCAGGAACATTAAAAACAATTAGTTGAATAAAAAATTTGAAGATGGAAAGATTCCTAGGTTATCTACCCTTAAGATTCCTGAGAATGGTCTTGTAGCTTGGATACCTTCAAACCAAAATGGAAAATATTGGATAAAGCTATCAAATGTCCTATTATAATTTTGACTCTTCATTACTTTTCAGTGTCTCTCTTTATATTTGATTAAATGATTTTGTAAACAGCCTCAAACAACCTAATAGGAATGGTTACAATTAACCCAAAAAAGCATTAGAAACAGAAAAAATAATAGAAATGATCAAACTTGCACATGAGCTTTAGAAACTGAAAGAAAGGGTCTATACTGTAAGGTAGTTATTCCAAGAGTTTAACTTGTTTCAATCTTCAAATTCTCAAAAAAAGAAATTAGTTGGACAAGATACAAAGCAATAGATAAGAACGACGCAGTTGCAGGGAAGAGGAATTAGGGCTTTAGGTTAAATCATTAAAGACGTAATTCTGAGACAGAAAAGTCCTTTTCTAATGTCAATACGACGTTGTTGCACTAAAATAACTTAGACATGGATGGTAGGCATGGAACAAATTCGTCTCTAATCATTAGAGACAGAATTTTGAGGCGAAAAATTCCATCTCTAATATCAATATGACGTCATTGCACTAAAATAACTTAGAGATGGACGTTGGACAAGGAACAAATCCGTCTCTAATATTTTGAATATTTTAAAATATACATATATAAAAGCATTGATTTTAAAATTAGACCGGACCGGCCAGTAGAACTGTCAAAAAGGGTCCAACCTGGTGGGTTGGGCCCATTTAGCCCACTTTTTAGGTGGGCTGGGTTTTTTCAAATTGATGCCCGTTTTTAGCCGGGCTTTTTTAGGCCTGACCCGCCTAACCCGTTAGTCCCCACCTAACCCTTTTTTTAATAATAATATTTTCTTACTTTACTATCATGCATGTGTTATTATATAAATGTGTATGTATTTGTATAACAATATTAATTATAGGATGAGTATTGAATGATTAGTGATGTATGTGCCTTTAATTTTTCTTCTTTTTAATATTACATCTTGAAAAATATTGATGAATTATTTTGTATTGTAAGATTTTTGATTTTTTAAATTAGCTGTATTGTCCTTAAATGTTTTTATTGGCTTAGATTGATGAAAAAATAAAATAAAATAAAATAAAAAAGAACAAAAAAAGTAAAAAGTAAGATAAAAAAAGGCTAGAGGGCTGGTCCGTTTAGCCCACCAACCCACAAAAAAGTGGGTCGGGCCGGCCCGATCCACTTTTTTTCTAGCTCGCGGCGGGCCATCCTGAACGGGCCGAGCTGGCCCACTTTGACAGCTCTACCGGCCAGTTAGACCGATGACTGGCAGGGGGTCCAGTCCGTTCATCCCAAAAAATTGTTTGGCTTGTAAACTAGTACATAATCGATTCAACCGGTTTCAAACTGGCAAAACAAGGTGAACTGGCCGGGTTCACCCAGTTCCTTTTGGGAGCTAGGTTAGAGAAAAAAAAGGTCGATTTCAAGAAGCAGTGGTTCAGACGAGAACAAGAGTGCCAAAACCCAAAAGAAAAAAAATCCTAAAGCCTCTGGTGTTGTGCTGTGGTTGCCATTGACATCGTTGTTGCTGTGCTGCCATTGACGTCATCATCAAGCCTCCCTCCGCTGAGCCTGAGTGGTGAGAGTGAGAGAAGAGGAAGACAAGAAAAGAAAAGACAAAGAGATAATAGAAAAGAGATAAGAGGAAGAATATGATGACTAGTTCATCTGATGAAGAGCCTTGTGAAGTGTGGATTGCTGTGCCCATGCCTTGAAAACCAAACTAAAGCAGCTTCTTGTGCCTCATAGTGGGTGGGGGTTGGGACTTGGAACCTTGGGGGACATATTTTGAAAAGTGAAATAATGAGAATTGGGAAATGGGAAATGAAGCGAAGACTTAGGTGGATGGGATATATTTAATAGGTAAATTATATTATGTTTTATTAATAGGTAGATTATATTTAAATATTATTGTTATTAATTTATGATTTTTATTATGTAATGTGATTATGTGTATTAATATATGTGTTTTAAATTATTATGAATTATTAAATATTTTAATATTTTAAATTATATATATATATATATATATATCTATATATATTTTAATATTTTTTAATTATCATCGGTTCGAACATGGTTCGACCATTGTCTGATCATTAAACATTGGACCGGTGTCTCTATCGGTTCAATAATCAATCCGATTTTTAAAACTATGTATAAAAGAAATTTGGAATAGAATTTTGACACGCTAGAATCTGTCTCTAATATTAGAGGCAGATATTCAATCAGGGACAGAAAATGTCTATCTCTGATTCCCTGTTTTACAATTTAAAATCAAGGATGGAATTTGACCCAGATCAAGGACAGAATCTAAGACAGAATAATTTTATCTCTAAATTTTGTCTCTGATTCTAGGTTTTCTTGTAGTGATTATAAGTTTTAAAGAAGAAAGTGTCTATTTGGTTAAAAAAAATAGGTTCATAAATACAATAGAAAGTGGGGGTTTCCCTCTATTTTTTTCTTCACTAATTCTATGACATTTGAGCTTGTTTTATTGAAATATAATGAGACTTTGATGATTTTATATTATTTACAAAATTTATATAATTATATATATTTTTTATATATTATTTTATATTTTTGATAGGATCTTACGATCCTCAATTCAATTCTATGATTCGATCTATCTTGTGCCCCATTCGATAATGCATAAGATATTGATCATGACAACAATGTTGGTAACCTCATCTAATCAAATTAGGGCTTGTCTTTTATTTGAATCCAACACTCATTAGGATTTGTGTAGATGTTAGATTATCTTAATCGAGATTCGGGAGAATTCTTTTAGGCATATCAATGTCCTAAGATTAGCATGTAAAATTGATAGATTCACAAGGAAGTGAGAGTTAGCAAATTCTAGGGCAAAGGAAGAGGATTAGCAATCCTAAGCCTTTTTTATTAATTACCTTTGATTATTAGTGTTGCGTTATTATTAATTATTGTCTTTGTCAAATCTTAATTTTTAGCATTTACTTAGAGCTTTCTTTAACCCAAATATCTCGTCTAACTAGCAAATTTTAGTTTCTTGGGTAATTGTAATTCAATTCTTGAGGAAACAATATTTTTTTCTCATCACTTTATTACTTGTACGATTAGTACACTTGTCGTGTCAACAACAAGTTTTTGGTGCTGTTGTTGGAGATTGAATTTTTGCTAATATTCATAGAAACCAAGAGGTGTTAGATTAGACATTGTTCTGTTTTTGTTTTGTTCTTGCATTTTTAATTATTCATTTTATTTGTTGCATTATTTACTTATTCCTTTTGCCAATTCTTAATTATTAGCGCTTTTTCTTATATATGCGAGGTACTATTAATTCTTCAGAACTTCTCTTTGAGCCCGAAATAGAAAGATCTGCAAGGAGGACAAGGAGGGAAGCACCCTTAAAATAAGAGAATCATTAGGTCAGACATTACAAGAGAGTACTATAGAAGGAGTTGATTTGAACAATGATAATGACAATAATGAGAATGGCAATGGAAATCAACAACCAACTCTTAGTCTTATCCCTTAAAAGGAAGGGAAATAACCATAACTGAATAGCGTCGTCTAAAGCTCCATTTACCTTCATCGTATCACACAACTGGATAAAGTTAGCAATATGAGTGTTGGGGTCTTCCATGGGGCTCCCACCAAATTATTCCTGTTGCACCAAATGAAGTGATGTAGACTTGAATTCAAATTGTTTGTTTGGATGGGCCGCCACAAGTAATTTGAGAAGCATAACTTTAGTTTTGTTTTATGGCGAAAAAAGAAACGTAACATAACGCCTTTTAACTTTTGACATTATCCATACTAAAATAGTACATAAATAAATATTGAACTACCTAATTAATTAAAAATTGTCACCTACGTTTATTTAGCAAACATAATTTTTTTTCATTAAAGTAGAAAAAAACTATAACCTAACACTTCTCAATTCTTGACATCATTAGAATTAAAATAGCACATAAATAAATATAAATATTAAACTGCACATCACAAATATTAAAAATTGAAAATAAATAAAAATAAATAAATAACTATCATAGTCTAAAATAAAAGGTACCATGTCAATTCTCTTAAGACTATAATTATATATATATATATATATATATATTGTCACATCCCAAAAATTGAGCATGTGAAAAGATACTACTCATTTGATAAAATTCTCAAACATACGTTATTTACATATATTCTGTAAGGTTTTACATTCAACCTTAATCATTCATTCCACACTACAGAGTTATATTCATCTGATAAGCAAATATAGACATACATAGTCTGATATTTCTATCTATCGCAAGCCTAGGAGACCTATAGAAAGTACAGAGCGTTTCTAGTATCCACATTAATAAGTACTGGTATCCCACCAGACAGAAATAGACAGTAATCCCAAGGGGCTTCTAATCTTCCAACGGATACTCTTCTTCTTTGTTTTCTGTATCTGAAAAATAATTATAGGGAGTGTGAGTTTATTTAAAAACTCAGTAAGTAAATAACTGTACTATATAGAATATCAAAAGTACAAATACCACATTTACTCATATAATTAATTGTCTTATACATCGAGTAATATGGGACTCTAACCCTTTCAAACTCATGAATAAGATTTCTTAGATATACAACGAGTAGTATGGGACTCTAACGCTTTCAAACTCGTGAATAAGATCTCATCGGTATACACCGAGTAGTATGGGACTCTAACCCTTTCAACTCGTGTATAAGCTTTCTTAGATATACACCGAGTAGTATGGGACTTTAACCCTTTCAACTCGTGTATAGGTTTCATAGATATGCACTGAGTAGTATGGGACTTTAACCCTTTCAAACTCGTGTATTAGATCCCGTAGATCTTTACTCATTGACAAGATAGTGAGAATTTATCACATAGCACAATTGTCATGAAATAAAATAATTTCTACATACTCTTATTTCTACCGATTATCATATACTCCCATATGAAAATTGATTGCTTATTATCCAAATAATATTGTAAATGGGACTTATATTGTACTTTGACTAGTAATATCAAATTAGCTGAGCAAGGTTATTCACTCACCTTGATGTTTGTCCAAGTTTACCTTGTTCCACACTAGAATTTGTATAGGAAAATTTCCTAGTAAAATATATTACAAGGAAACATAAGAAAGGAAACAAAATCACGAAAATACGCAAAATTTTCTGATTGCTACAGTAACGGTTCGCTACAGTGCCGGTTCTCTACAGTAACGTTGACTGCTACATTACCGTTGACTGCCGACACTACAGTAACTGCTACAGTACCCGAAGAAAATTTTTCAGATTTTTTCCGAAATTTCTGGTCGCTACAGTAACTCGAAGAAAAATTCCAGATTTCCAGTTGTTACAGTACTTCGAATTTTGCAGAAAATCTTTCAAAAAATTCATCCTTTCCTTTCTTTTGATTCAAAACCAGAATCTCAACTCTTTTAACCGATTATAACTCAAATATAACTTCTAAAACAACTGAGATTCACGAATTATCATCAAAATCTTTAATAACAAAACCTCCTCTAATCTTCCATATAAACTTAGATTTAAGGAAAATAATGAGATTAAAGCTTACCTTTGATCCTTACAAAGCTTTTGAACCGAACAAACAATCAAAACTCTGAAGATCAAGGAAATGATTTGAAAAGAGGATAAAGAAGAGAGAAAACGTTTTTCTGCCTTCCTTCGGCTGAGTGAAAAATGAGGGGGGTACTATTGAAACTTTATATTAAATATTTCTAATGGGTTATTCAATAACCCATGGGTATCCATAACCCAACATCCAAACTCATCCAGTCAATTTACAATAAATGGACTAATTGACCATTCTGAAACCACTTTTCCATGAATTTCACCATTCTCAGAATATATCCCACATTGTGCAAATATTTAGTCCAGTCATTTAACTCAATTTTCATAAATAATATTCAAAGAGAACAATTAAATATGAAAATTAAAAATGACCAAAATAAATAACTAAAGTAACGTTGTAAAATTCTAAAATACTCTTAAGCGAATTATATTCCGAAATTAACGGGTATTACATATATATATATATATTAACTTTAACTATAAGCCAATATCCTGAGTTAGCAATCATAATTCATGTCAACAGAGGATATGAAATTTGTTAACAAATCAGCCGGTAATAATTCTCGTATAAATCAAGATCAAAAAATTTTTTTATAAAGGATATTAAATTTAATCTATTGAACAAAATGTTAATTTTACGAGTCATCATCTTAAAAAAGAAGGAAAAGAAAAAAGCCTTGGTATTAGAATATAGAGTAAATTACATTAATCTCTTCTTATATTTGAGCATTCTTCTTGTTTCAAATATTATATTGAACTTTATTTTATTTTTTTTTATTTTTTAGGTTAACGTATACTTTTTGCACACTATATATTTCATATAGTAATAAAATTATTAATAATTTTTATTGTCTTGGTAAAAATAACTTTATTGTGTTATATTATAGCTTAACATTAATTTAATTACTTTTACCATTATGTTAAAAATGAAATTACATTTTTATATTGTGTAGAGCTTAAAAGAAATTTCTACAATATGCATCGTAATATCTGAAAAACTGAGCATAATATTTAAAACAAAAAAGAGTATTAAATATAATTTACTCAAACTTTAAAAAAATAAAAATTGGTAATTTATCCATGGAATATAATCTTACTAAGGCCTAGATAGAGCATCATGGTGAAGGACAATTGGTTCAAATCAGTTCCACTTTTAATCAAATCATTTTATCTTCAGCATTTGGCCACAGTGACCTTTTCACATCACCCCATATTATTCTATCCTCATCTTTTTGATACGCATGCATCTCCACCATCAATTTAATATTCAACCATACTCCATATCAAAAATAAAAATCATACACCAGAGTTTTTATTCATACAATTTTTTTTATGTATTAGTGACAAAAATATTATCTTAAAAAGATAGTGTGGCCAAAATTTTGACATAAAATTTAAGATGAATTAGAGATGAACAATATTCTAAAATGAATTTAGAAACAAAAATTTGTGTCTTTAATTATACTTTCACTCGACCCCAACCTTCTCCACCATATTGCCTTGGCCACTGTCAATTCTCAATTATTAAAAATAGTTGGTGAGTTTTGGTAAACACAACCAAGAGGGTTGATAATCCCAATTTCTCTTTCTCTCTCACTCTTTCTCTCTCCCTCATAAAAAATACTTGTCATTTTGATTTGTAAAAATATTTTTTATTTTTATATTTATTTTTTATTTTCTGAAACATTAAAAATATTTTTTTGATATTTTTAGATTTAAACTTATTTTACAAAAAAATTTCAAAAAAAATATTTTTATTAAATTAATTAAACACATTTTCAAATTTATTTTTTATTTTTAATGAAAATAAAAACATAAAATAACTAAATCAAACATATCCAATTTTCTTCTTATTCTTTTTTTCAAAAGTTAATAAAATATGTCATTTTCATTCCCATTATCTTTTCCTCTCTTTTTCTCTTTTAGTGTACTAAAGGTATCGAAAATATGCATTGCGTTTTCCTTTTTATGCCTATATCACATTTAGAGTAAATTAATAGTTTAGTTTTCGAAAAATTTTATTTATCTTAATTTGATTTTAAAAAAAGTAAGCATATCAATTTGATATTTAAAATATTACAATTATCTTAATTTGTATTTATTTAAATTGTCAAATTTATCTTTGTTAAATCTTAAATCTTTTATTATCAAAATGTCATGTTAGCACAAAGATACAAACTTAAGACAAATATAATTTTTTAATAATTAAATTAATGTGTTTACTTTTCTAAAAATCAACCTAAAACAACTGCAAATTTTTAAACAAAATTAATAATTTATTCTTATATTTATCAAAGTCATTAAATTATGGAACATTATCTTTACATATAATTGTGGGAAAACATTCATCATATAATCCTCAAACTCTAGAGCTTTATTGAATTCTTTGTATTTCTCAAAAAGTTGGCAACTTAGGCATATCACGAGGGGTTTGCCGGTTTGGACTTTTGGAGTTTAGGGAGTTGTTAGTGGATGTGGACCCCCTATCCAAATATTAATCACAATTAATGAAAAAAGTAATAAAATTAATATTAATACAATTAAAAAGTAATATTATAGTATAATAGCAGTAGAAAAACTGAAAAAAACTTTCCTCATGCAGAAAGGTTAGCGGTATAAGCTTAAAAGTTAATTAAACCTTTTATAAAAATATTTTGTCAAATCACATTTAGTACCCTCATTGTTAAAATACAATATTTGATCTTTTAGTTTATTTTTTATTATTGAATTTAATTTTTTTTTTACAAAATATGTTTTTTCTGTAACAAAATTATTTGATAAGTTTTACTGTCTAATTACTAACAAAGTCATAATTTTATTTTGCATAAAAAGTTAAATGATTTATTAAAGTAAATTAGCAGAGAACGCTTTGTAACACTTGTTAAAATGTCAAATAATTTTTTTTTTGTTGTTGTAAATCTGCAAAATATAATAGGCTCTGGCTATCGTAATGCGTGGAAAGTTTTTTCAACACTTGTAATAATTTAATTTGAGAAAGTCTATCTGAGAAAATAAATATCAAATCATGTGTTAAAAAAATTAGATAATTTAAATATAATATTTAAAATAAGAGAGGTATTAATGTAATTTAATCAGGGAGTAGTGAAATTTATTATAGTTTAAAATGACGTGGCCACCAATCAGTGGATGCTCTTCTCAATTATATTCGCACGGTCGCATCCTCAGCCACAAGAAAATCCAGCACAGAAAAATTGAGAATGAAAATAGACACGCTTAATTAGGAGAAAAGACAAGAAAGAGAGAAAGTTATGCAAAAATAATAATAATTTAAAAAAAAAGAGAAAAAAATTGTGTTTTCTCGTTTCTGCTCAGACCAGAGAGAGAGAGAGAGAGAGAGAGAGGGAGCAAGTGAGGCCAAACAAGAAAAAAACTTGTCCGCGCGTCACTCTTCTTTAGTACTTGGTCGAAAGAAACCCTGTCAAAGTTCGTCTTTTTATTATTATTATTATTATTGTTATAATTTATAATAATAATAATAATAATAATCTTTCCCACCTTGTGTAGCTGGGACTCTTATGAGATCTTTGTGCTCGGAGCGGAAAACCACTTGAACTGAGTGATAGAGTAAAAAGCAGAGAAAGAGAAGAAGACCTTTCGATGGCTTCAGCGAGCAGGGCGGCAAATTCACTAACCCAAGTTTACTCTTCGAACACAAGCAATAAGAGAACCCATAACACAGAGTCCATCAGCAAAGCAATTGCGCAGTATACTGAGGATGCTCGCCTTCATGCCGTCTTTGAGCAATCCGGCGAGTCCGGTAAGTCTTTCGATTACACGCAGTCCATAAGAACATCCCTCCAGTCCGTTCCCGAGCAACAGATTACGGCTTACCTATTGAGAATTCAAAGAGGCGGCTTTATTCAACCCTTTGGTTGCATGATTGCCGTCGATGAACCCACTTTCCGGGTTCTTGGCTACAGTGAAAACGCGCGGGATTTGCTGGGAATTACCCCTCAATCGGTTCCGAACCTTGAAAAAACCGAATCTCTGACCATTGGAGCTGATGTTCGCACGCTATTTACTCCCTCTAGTGCAGTTCTACTCGAAAAGGCATTCGGGGCTCGGGAAATTACGCTATTGAACCCCGTTTGGATTCATTCTAAGAATTCCGGGAAACCCTTTTATTCGATTTTACATAGAATTGATGTGGGAATAGTGATTGATTTGGAGCCTGCAAGAACAGAGGACCCTGCCCTGTCCATTGCTGGGGCGGTGCAGTCTCAAAAGCTGGCTGTACGCGCAATTTCACAACTGCAGTCGCTTCCTGGTGGAGATATTAAGCTTTTATGTGATACTGTGGTTGAGAGTGTTAGAGAACTTACTGGATATGACAGGGTAATGGTGTATAAATTTCACGAGGATGAGCATGGTGAAGTTGTCGCTGAGAGTAAGAGGCCAGATTTGGAGCCCTACATTGGTTTGCACTATCCTGCTACTGACATTCCCCAGGCTTCAAGGTTTTTGTTCAAGCAGAACCGAGTTAGGATGATTGTGGATTGCCATGCCACTCCTGTTAAGGTAGTTCAGGATGAGTCACTTATGCAGCCACTATGTTTGGTTGGATCAACCCTTCGTGCCCCTCATGACTGTCATGCCCAGTATATGGCCAATATGGGATCAATTGCTTCATTGGTAATGGCAGTCATAATAAATGGGAATGATGAGGAAGCTGTTGGTGGTCGTAATTCAATGAGGCTTTGGGGCTTGGTTGTTTGTCATCATACATCTGCTCGATGCATCCCATTCCCTCTACGATATGCTTGTGAGTTTCTTATGCAGGCCTTTGGGCTCCAATTGAATATGGAACTTCAATTGGCATCACAGCTATTGGAAAAACGAGTTTTAAGGACGCAGACTCTCTTGTGTGATATGTTACTTCGAGACTCTCTTACTGGCATTGTCACTCAGAGCCCTAATATTATGGACCTTGTAAAGTGTGATGGAGCAGCTCTCTACTACCAAGGTAACTACTACCCATTAGGAGTCACCCCAACTGAGTCCCAGATAAAGGACATTATAGAGTGGCTATTGGCCAGTCACGGAGATTCAACAGGTTTAAGTACTGATAGTCTGGCTGATGCTGGGTATCCTGGGGCAGCCTCTCTTGGTGATGCAGTATGTGGGACAGCTGTTGCTTACATCACAGAAAAGGTTTATCTTTTCTGGTTCAGATCCCATACAGCAAAAGAAATAAAATGGGGTGGTGCAAAGCATCACCCAGAGGACAAGGATGATGGGCAGAGAATGCATCCGCGTTCTTCATTCAAGGCATTTTTAGAAGTGGTAAAAAGCCGTAGTTTGCCATGGGAAAATGCAGAAATGGATGCTATACACTCCTTGCAGCTTATCTTGCGAGATTCATTTAGGGATGCTGAGCAAAACAATTCTAAGGCTGTTGTACATTCCCAACTTCAGGATCTAGAGTTGCAAGGGGTCGATGAGCTGAGTTCTGTGGCTAGAGAAATGGTTAGATTGATTGAAACTGCTACTGCTCCCATATTTGCTGTAAATGTTGATGGATGCATAAATGGCTGGAATGCAAAGGCCGCAGAATTGACAGGACTCTCAGTTGAGGAAGCTATGGGGAAGTCCTTGGTCCATGATCTTGTGTACAAGGAGTCTGAAGAAACTGTAGACAGGCTTCTTTCTCGTGCTTTAAGAGGTAGTCTGTCTTTAACTATTTTTCTGGCTAATTCATTGAGTTAATTAGCTATGAAAATTCTAAATAAACTATTAGGAATAACTTGAGAGTCTTTTGTTCATTGTTTGCCTAAAGTTTTAGCTGTAGACTTAATGGCTAAAAGCTTAGTAAAAGTTGTGGATGGTTAAAAAAATAAAAGAAGTTTCCCTAAGATAAATGATTAGCTTTTCCAAGCATAATTAATGGATGCCTAATCATTTAAGTAATAGTCTTGATCCTGACTGTCATGTGCGATTAAATTTCAGCTATTTTAAGTCTATATAATAAAAAATGGATAACAATGAGGTGCACATAGATGACCCTGAATGTGAACCCTTTTTTATTCCCCAATAAAAGTCCTGAATGTGAACTTAGTGTCCATAATTGTTTAGGCTAGTCTAACCATTGGTTCTTTTGGGTTAGAAGTGAAGCAAAATATTCTTGGTCCAATGTTATTCTTTATTGGTTATTTATGAATCACTTAGTCTTTTGAAAGAAACCTGCTGTCCTTGCTGTAGATTAACTTGTTTGTGCTTAGACATAATACAGTTTTGATTATTGGTTGTACCATAACAATTTGAATATAATTAGTACAGGTGAAGAAGATAAGAATGTTGAAATAAAAATGAGGACATTCAGCGAAGAACAACATAAGAAGGCAGTTTTTATAGTGGTGAATGCTTGCTCCAGCAAGGATTATACAAATAATATAGTTGGAGTATGCTTTGTTGGTCAAGATGTTACTGGTCAAAAAGTAGTAATGGACAAATTCATTCACATACAAGGTGACTACAAGGCTATTGTACATAGTCCAAATCCATTGATCCCTCCCATATTTGCATCGGATGATAACACATGCTGCTCAGAGTGGAATACTGCCATGGAAAAGCTTACTGGTTGGAACCGTGAGGAAATGATTGGGAAAATGCTAGTAGGAGAGGTTTTTGGTAGTTGCTGTCGGCTTAAGGGTCCAGATTCTCTAACCAAGTTCATGATTGTCTTGCACAATGCAATAGGTGGACAGGATACAGATAAATTCCCCTTTTCTTTCCTTGATCGGCATGGAAAATATGTGCAAGCACTCCTGACTGCTAACAAGAGGGTTAACATGGATGGTCA
Source organism: Biancaea sappan (assembly GCA_037074585.1). Classification (NCBI taxonomy): domain Eukaryota; kingdom Viridiplantae; phylum Streptophyta; class Magnoliopsida; order Fabales; family Fabaceae; genus Biancaea; species Biancaea sappan. The sequence goes on along the minus strand of CM073497.1, from coordinate 18,043,781 downwards.
GATTATTGGGGCTTTCTGCTTCTTGCAAATTGCTAGTCCTGAACTTCAACAGGCTCTGAAAACCCAGAGACAACAGGAGAAGAAATGCTTGGCTAGGATGAAAGAATTAGCTTACATTTGTCAGGAAATAAAGAATCCTTTGAATGGCATACGCTTTACAAACTCTCTTTTGGAAGCTACAGACTTGACTGATGATCAAAAGCAGTTTCTCGAGACTAGTACTGCTTGTGAGAAGCAAATGTTGAAGATAATTCGGGATGTAAATCTGGAGTGCATCGATGATGGGTGAGTTTTATAATGTTTTTAAATAAATTTTTAGTCCAGGAGACAATTTATAATTACCATTTCTGGGTCCCTTGCTTAATACCAGCTATGGTCAAGTGATTTTTTGACATGGTGTCAAGCATAGGTTCACCATGTGGTTCTGAATCTAGTTTCAATACTTGTTGCCTCCTAATCTGCTGCTAAAAATTATGTATATCTATTTCTGTGGTTTCACAACAAAATAGTTGGTACTTTTGAGTTTTCTACTTCATCCTTATTTCAAGCCAACAGGTTTTTCTAGTGAGCCGTGTTATTTTTTTAAGAGCAATTCTTAAGCCCTTGCTTAAAAGTTGAGTTTTTAGGTTAAGCAGTTTTTTAGCTGGCAATATGATACAAGAAGGCATGCTATTCTATTAACTGGATATTAAGTTTGATGTAACCAATCAGGGAGTTTGATGATTTTCTGTAACTTTACCTCTTTAATAATGCAAGGGATATAAACCTGTTTTAGTTTCCAAGTTCTCTTAATAATTTTTTTTTTCCTTAATGATGAAATAGTGCTGATGCTATCAGATAGTATTGCCTTGTCAATGCTCATAGAAAAAGTGTATGAAAAAAATAATTACAAAATAGTTCTGATATGATAGTAGTGGGAAGAAAAATTATTGGTAGACTTACATCTTTGGTAATCTAGATATATCAACTTTTACTGTACTGTGACCACATGCTTTATGCATTATAATGAGGTCTATTCATGTCTATTCTTGAATAAAGAACTACGAAACATTATTAGCTATCTGACTATTTAATTTGTAGTTTCCTTTCACTGTCATTGTTGATTAATCTAATTGAGGTAATAATAAAGTTTTATATTTTAGGACAACTTTTAGAGATGACAAGCATTCTGTTATGATGTTTTTTCGTGGATTATATAGCATTCCTTTTGAAGATTCCACCCCAAGAATGAGAAGGGACCAAAATACCAACGCCATTGTAGTTGTAAACCTCATTTTCAGACTGGCTTTGTCCATATCTATATTTATTGATCATCTGTGAACTACAGTGAAGTTATGATCTGATAAAATTCAGCTGCATCTGTTGTCTCTTGACTCCTAGAATTTTACATGCCTTCTAGATGCCATTGATCTTAACAAACTTACTCAAGCAAAGCGCATGTCATGCATGTAAAAATTTGATACCACCTTGCTACATTATGTTAATAAGGTGAATTATACGTGCCATGAGAATAAGAAACATCCACTCTATCATCTTATGCCATATGATTCTGGGGCTATACTTTTACAATTTGCAGTTGTTGGTAGTTAGTGTGCTTTTTTGCTTAGTGTGCTTATTTGCTTAATCTCCTTAAAAACTTCTTGCACCAATTTTCTTAAGAGAAAGACAATATTCAAGCATTCATCTCCTTTTGCTTTTATCAGGTCCTTGGAGCTTGAAAAGGGGGAATTTTTACTTGGGAGTGTCATAAATGCAGTTGTTAGCCAAGTGATGTTATTACTTAGAGAAAGAAATTTACAATTAATTCGTGATATTCCTGAAGAAATCAAGACCTTTGCTGTTTATGGTGATCAAGTACGAATTCAACAGGTCTTGGCTGATTTCTTATTGAATATGGTGCGCTATGCACCATCACCAGATGGTTGGGTAGAAATTCATGTTTTTCCGAGATTAAAGCAAATATCTGATGGACTTACTCTTCTCCATGCTGAATTCAGGTATATATGAACATGTAACTTTTAGTTATTTCATTATTTCTTTCCTGGACTAAGTGTTACAGATGACGATGACTATCCTGAGTCCCTTGATTTTTTAGTCTCTGACTTAAATTCTGTCTTGGTATTACAATTGACAATGTGATGAAAAGCAAGAGTTTTACTTTTATCATTTTTGTGAATTTATGAACCACTTTAGTAGTGCACTACTGCAAGCTTAAAAGGAACTGCCCGTTGAAATCACTCTCACTCATCTTATGTTGTCCCGAGAAGTTTAGTAGATGCTTGAGCAATACATCATCTCTCAGTTGTTTGACCGACCATGTTTACCAATTCTTCAGTCTCATGTCTTCTATGCGCATATCTATGTTGTTATTATCGTCTTAATTCTTATTGGCTGCAGAATATCATGGTTCATGATATATAACTTAAATTATGGGGTCTAAAACAGGACAAGTTTGTTTTGGGTTTGATTTTAGCTACTTTCTTTAACCCTTGATTTTTCACCTGTGACTTAAATGTGACCTTCCTTAATTGCTATCCTATTAATATCTAATTTTCCCACCTGAATTCCCTTGGAAGAACAAAGATAAAAAGGAAGAGGACCAAATCTTTTTATTTGGCTGATGTAATATATAATATGGGTATTGGAAAAGACCTACCCTGTGTTTGTAATCTCAGTACGTTATGCTGGCATAGCCTGGAAATGAGGTTTGTTTATGCCACAACATCTCATGAAAAGAAATTCCATGAAAAAAAAGAATTTAAAGAAACGTTGAAAGTACTTGTTATTAGCTTTACATGGTATTATTTCAATTCTTCTTCTGTGTGGCAACCTTAAATATCTTGCCATGATGATTTCTCTCATCCACTTAATATACTCACTTGGCTATTATTATCTTCAAATGAATGCTAATTTTGTAATTGCCTTCCCCCCCTCTCCTTCCTTTTTTTTTTTTTTTTTAATGTGAAGGATGGTATGTCCCGGTGAAGGTCTTCCTCCTGAATTGATTCAAGACATGTTCCATAGCAGCCTGTGGGTAACTCAAGAAGGCTTAGGTCTCAGCATGTGCAGGAGGATTCTAAAGCTAATGAATGGTGAAGTCCAATATATCAGGGAGTCTGAACGATGCTATTTCTTAATAATTATCGAACTACCCGTGACACGGAAAGACTCTAAAAGGGAAAATTAGGTTTTTGGCAACTGCGAGATCCAAGACGAGAACCAATCCTCATGCCGACTGTCTAGACACTGCCAGCTTACCTAACAATGGACTTTAGTGAAATACACTTGAGCAAGCTGATTCAGCCTGTTATCCAAGTCAGATGTTGTAATTCTACTACCAAGTTGGATTGTCATTCAGTCTGCCACCCTGACCTGTTTGGTACAGCAACCTAGTGAGTGACTAGTTAATTTGTAGCCTATGTAACTTTAAAACCCTCACTGATATAGTTATGGCAGAGTGGATCAAATTCAAAATTGTGCTTCCAATTTGTGTACATCTTCACGACCAAGTGGGTGTCCTTTGAAATTGTTGCAGATGCTTCCATGATTAGCAGCTGCTGTGGACTCCATGGTTGGTTTGAACTGCATCCTTCTCCTGCCAAGTGTTTTGTCTAGTCCTATAACTAATTATGCTATGTGTGCTCCAGAATTCTCAAATAATTGTAAAATGTTTGCCTGCTAAAAGGGTTCGTTATTCTCTGAACTTGTTTCTTTTCTCCTTGGCATCTCATTTTTCTCCCTCGGTTTTGTAAATCCCTTTCTTCTATGGAATAGTGACTGGGTATGTTATTCATTGACAAATTGTGGAAACTAGTCTGTTGTCAAGCATAGAGGAAAAATTGAGAATGTATACCTCTTTGGAAAAAACTTAAGTGCAGTTTCCTATATATTTGTTATTAAGTTCTTCAATCAGAATATGACAAGTGTGGTGTTCTCCAATCAAAATATAACAAATGTATAGTCTTTTAAAAAAATAACTTTATATTTTACAACTCATCATTACATGATTAGTTTTTTAAGAAATTTTTTACACGTGTTATGTTTTTATTGGAAAATTTGATATCAAAGATATAAGGAATTTTATATAAGTTTTCTCCTACCTCTTTCTTCTTGCAGATACATTAATTATACACTTTAACACCGACAGATGGACTAATTACAGCTTCCAGATTCCAAAAAGCATTGGGGAGGGAATGTCCTCTTAGGGTATGGTTGGATTGAGGAGAATGCAATAGAAGGGGAGGGTTAGATTTGATTACAACATTTTCCCTTGATTTAGATCAAAATCAAACCTTTTCTTTCCTTCTTTTATCCATTCTCCTCATTCCAAACATACTGATGGAGAATGAGAAAATAATAATTAAGATGATATTGTCAATGTTATGGATACTTAATTATGAGTATTATAATAAATACCCTTTAAAATAGAAGATCTTGAAAATATAAGAATAATTAGTTTATCTTGGAATTACTATCCTAATAAATGCACCTAAAAATTATTAGCTTAGCTATTTCACCTAGAAACTATTGACTAATTAATATCATTTTGAAACTTGTTATATGTATTTACTTCCTTTCTATCTTGGTTCCCTGCATACAAGTATCCTCTATGTAGTTGTAGTAGGCTTAATGTTATTTAATTGAAATATAAAGAGTTTTCTTCTCTCCCCCTCCTTTCTTCTCTATTTCTCCCTCCTTTCTTTTCTGTTTCTCCCTTCTCTCTCTCTCCCCTCACATTGTTCTACATCACATACCCTTAGAAAACTCCATAACACGTGAATTTATAAAGATGTTATAGTATTTGTAGCCTGCTTCCACTGGTTTGCCTGTTATGGAAGTGTTGCACTAATTCTAGTATTTCATGCATGTGTTCTTAATTTCACCTTCGAGCACTGGCTTGTGAGAAATCTGGAGATTCTCTTAGATTTGGTATGCATGAGAAGGACGATGTTTATTGGGATTCACTGGTGATTTGTCTACATGTTCATTTGCCATTGGCTTAATATGCGTAAACACCATGTTTATCTCACAGTTTTTCATATATATTTTAGTAAAGTGTATGTATATACATGTTATGGTTCATATTTTATCTGTACAGAGTTGTGCAGATGAAATTCAAAGGGGTGCCTATGATAAGAGATTGTAGAGGTTAGAGGTGGTCAGCTTGCTTGAAGGCATAATTGAATTTTTATTTTTTATTTTTACAAAAATTTCTTTCCTTTTGATCATTCAAAAAGTTATACATACTGATAAAAGAAGTTTAAGAAAAATATTGTAAGAGAAATAATAGGGGCAAAAAAAATATTTTAATGTTTCAAAAGAAAGTGAAATTATTTATTTCCTTTGGATGTATCTGTTTTTTAGTACCCAAAAAAAAAGTGAAATAAAAAAAATTCTAAAAACACCCAAAAAGACACTCTTCGTTTTTTAAGTTCACAAAAAGCTGTAAGGCCTTTCATTTAAGTAGTGGGGAAAAAAATGAGCTTGTATAGACATTTAAGGACCGTTTGATATCTAAAAAAGAGTAGGAATGAAAAGGAAATAAAAAAATGGAAAGGAAAAGAGAATGGAAGAGAGAAGAAAGAATGGAAAAAAAACATATTTGGTATGAGATAGAAAATAGAGTAGGAATGAAATATTTTATATGTTTTGTATGTATTTTTAAGATGAAAGAAAGGAAAAATTAGAACAAAATGACTAAATTACCCCATTGGGTTCTCCCCGGTCTCCCAACCAGCAATTCGATCGGCCTACTACAGGCCTATCCACCGGCCTGCTGCAGGCTGACCCACTGCTGCCAGTCGGCTGACTGTCTGGTGTCAACATACTAACTCATGGGTCTTGCTCATTCGACACCATTAAAACTCGTTCGACGTCATTGTTATGACTGTGAACAATTTAAAATTTGAAGAAGAAAGACACTAAGGACAAAGAGAGACTGAAGCGTGCTTGCGATGCCGAAGAATATGAATGTGTGTGCGAGTGCGAGATGGCCGAGAATGAAAGTGTGAAATGGAAGGTGCAGGAGGATAGAATGCGAGAACAAAGCGTTGACAAATTCGACATTTCTCTTCTTTTTCCCTTTCCATGACTGGTTTTCTATCAATGAAGCGATAGAAATAAATATCATGATTTTGAAGGAAGAGGGAATGCCAGCTTCTGTTTCTAACTGCTACAGCGAGTCATACCAAACAACGGAAAAAAAAACACAATAATGGAAAGACGCTTTCTTTTCCTGCTTCTGCGAGCATACCAAACGGCTCCTTAAGGCTAACATAAAGTTCACACTTATTTTTTTTGGGTTCATGAGAAGTATATACTAATTTTAAAAATTAAAACTAGTGTCATGTTAGTTATATTTGAAAAAGTGCTAAAGATGTTAAATTTTTTGAAGCAGCAAAGGAAAAAAGGGACAAATTAAGGGTTCAAATATTGACTCTAAATATATATTAATTTTTAATATTAAAATTAATTAACAAACAAAAAGGTTAAACTATTTTTTTAGTTCTTATAATTTTATTTATTTTTTAATTTAAGCGCTATAATTTAGAAACTGTAATCAAATACGTTCAAATTTTTAAAATTTTAATTTATTCCTTATTATTAATTTTTTAACATATTCTTTTACATGTTTTAATGTGAAAAATCATATGCCATCTTAATACTATGCCCTATTTAGTTCATGAAATAGAGAAATATTAAAAAAAAAGAATGAAAATGAAAATAGTCAAAACGTATGTTTGATAATGTTGGATTGGATTTTTATTCTATTGAGAGAATATGATGAGAATTTAATAGATTGTCATTGCCAAACTCATCTACTGCAATGAATTCTCATTGTTGGGAATGAGAATTATTTTAATTTTTACCATTATATGCTGTCAGGAAACTTAGAAAATTACAATAATACCAATTTATGTAATATTGTTAATTTCATATCATAATTATATTTATATTGAAATAATGATATTTATGTTATATACTCAATATCTAAGAATACAATTATTTTTTATTCCTAATATGTCCTCTATCTATAGACACGCAGTTTCACGTTATTAGGAGAGATTTATTATTTAATTTTTTTATCTACAAATATTGCAGTCATTTGCCAATAATTACTTTTAAGGCATATATAGGTTATTTTAATTAAATAAGAGAATAAAGTAATTTTTTCATTTCTTTTCATATTTTATCAAACAAAATTTTGGACTACAAAATTCTATTATATAAAAAATCATTTACATTTTCATTCTTATTTTCATTTTCACAAAAACTTTTTCTAAAGCAAAAAGCAATATACCTCAATCATTTAATATAAATTACATTACATGCTTTATATATTAGTTAATTTTACTTTATTATTTAATTTTGCTCTTTCTGTTAGGGTAAATAATGGGTATTCAAAATATTAAGACAACACATATCAGTCAAGTATAAAAAACTATACCAAAACACTAAAGAAAATTTAATATCAAAGGCTGATTTTTTTTAACAAAAAATATTAAAACTACAAAGCTTAATTAAATTCTTTTAAAATCATACAGACTAAACTAAAAGTAAAAACTTAATTTGACCTATAAAATTAACTTCCACAAATAATTTAAACGCTATAAACATTTCTACAGTTTTTCACAGGAGGGAAAAAATCTTCCCAAATTAACATTTAATAAATTGACAAGTTCCCAGCATTTTAATTTTATAGACTACAGTCCTATTTTGTTCCTCATAAACGCTTTTTTTTTTAAATTTGGTTCCTTATAAATTTTTATTTTTAATTTGGTCCCTTACAGATTTTTATTCTTAATTTAGTCTCTCATAAATTTAAATATTCTCAATTTAATCCCCCATAAATTTTTATTGTCAATTTGCTCCTTATAGATCCAAATATTTTCAATTTGGTCCCTCCTATATCCAAAAAAAAAAAATAAAATACACGGTGTCCATATCAGCAAGTTAATTGTCAAATTAGTATCTCCGATAAATCATTTAACATTAGTCACATGAAGGGACCAAATTAAGAATATTTAGATCTGTGATGAAGCAAATTGAGAATATAAAACTATGAGTGATTAAATTGAGAATACTAATTTATGAGGGACTAAATTAAAAATAAAAATTGGTGAGAGAGCAAATTTGAAATAATTTTTTTTTGGATAAACCAAATTAAAAAAAAATGACATTTGTGAGAAACCAAAATAATGTGATGGTCTAATTTTATATATTGAATGAATTGTGAATGTGTGGTATACGTTATGTGGTGGTACGAAGAGCATTGCGTGATGTCAAAAGATAAGGTTTGCATTTGATTTCCATTTGCATTCTCAGTGCATTGAACCATCCCTTTCTTTTTGAATTTTGAAAGCAATGAGACTCTCACTTTCTTCAATTCCCTTTAAGATATTAATATGAATATATTTATATATTATTACTATTATCTCTTTCTTTGGGATTTCAATAAAAATGATATGTACTCAAAGATTCTATCCATTAATGATTTAATCCTATTCTCTCCATTGTCCCTTTCAAGTCTCCAATATTGTCTGCGTGCACGCCCTTCTTCATTCTTTCCACGAAACCTTCTTCTGCTTTCTAACTCTACACTCAACCATTTTAATTGCTTTCACATAATTATATTTATCACAATCTATTTTTTTAAAAAAATAAAACATCTCAATTTAATTATTAAAACAATTATTTATTCTAAGTTAATTAAGACAAATGTGAGCTTTATTTGTTTGTATTTAATGAAGATATGAATTTGATCCATTAAGTGTGCTTTTTTATTTTTATTTTAACAAGTGTTTAATATGTCAAAATACATTTTAATAAAATAAATCTTGTGATAATGTATTATTTATTTTAGGAAAAAATGTACTTGACCTCTATAAATTTTACTTTATGAGCACTTTATCTCTTATAAATTTTAAAACTTAATAAATAACTTTTTCAAACTTTATAATTCGTATAAAACAATTATTACGTTAACTAGACTAACAATCAATACTTATTTATTAAGTTTGAAAATACTTCATTTGATACATAATTATCTTATAATTTTGATTTCATCAATTTTTTCATAATATATATTTAATTATTAATTTATTTGTATATTATTTTTTATTGATAAATAATTTCTATATGTTTAAACAGTGTTAATCATTCACTATTTAGATATAAAAATAATATCTTAATATTCTTAATAAAATATTGTATGTGATTCTCAGTTAATAGTAAAACTACATTTCAATATTTAACAAAACAGAATTGTTTTAATTCTGCTAGTAGTTTTTAACAGTTACAAGTGCTTTTGAGAATACTAAGAAATTTGCTATATATGAGTACAAATGTGTGTACTCCTTAAAAAACATTAAACATTTATTATATATTTAACGACTATTGTCCTTTCTATATTTGAAATCGTTCATTTGAGTTAGAAAATAGTTGTTTTTGCCTTCTTGGAATTGTAATCACTCTCAGCGATAAAAAAAATGTTAATCAAAGTGTAACTCTCAACAAATTTTATCACAATTACATATACTAAATAATTGTTATAACACAATACTTTCGAAAAGCATTAATATTTGCCATGGATCAAAAAATTAAAATCATTCTACTCATTCGTGTTATGTGCATCTTTAAAAGAATGTTAAATTTGATCCGCATATAAATTTGAAAACAAAAACAATGGAATAAATAAAATTACGAATTTGATTGATGTATCCATATGAAAATGTTTCAATTATATTATTTCATAAAATTTAATTATAATATATTTATATAAGTCAATTATAACTAAATATGTGCATATATGTTCGTAAACACCTTTTTGGTCCAACAATTCCTGATCATAAAGAGTCAATCTACACAGTTTAAAATTCACGTAAGTCCTCCAATATAATATGCAGTCAATGTTGGCCAATAACATTATAAAACATAAAAGTTACTCAATTAGACTAAATTACAAATAATTTGGATAAAATAAAATGTGATCGACTTAATCAAAAACTCACATGACTCGATGACTAAGTCAACCCACAACTTTTGTTTTTTATGGCTTAAATTCATAATGTAAGAACGGAGCAAAACAAGTTTGGAAGGAGTAGAAGCCATGATATTATAGATATAAAATAGCAACCTTAATAATCATAGATGAAACTTCTTTTTACCTAATATGTGAAGAGTTATATATATTCCATTAAACATAATATTAAAAAACATAAAATTTTATTATTTTATGCAAATTATATCATTATTTTAAGTGAAATGATTTTAAATTATGAAAGTTGAACAATATTAGTAAATTTTTTTATAATATTAAAAATAATAATCAAATATTCAAAAACAAATTACTTTTAATTTTATTTTTACAGTTTTTTATTTAATTATAAAGGATTATATCTATATAAATTTAATTATTAAATATGAGATTTGTGTGTTAAATTATTTTAGGATACATTTTGTAGAATAATTTGGTTGTAAAATTAACATATAAATGATTTGTTTTAATTGCTTTGATATTTATTTTTTAATACACACACATATATGTATAATTTTTTATTTATTTCATCGATTTAACAATTAGTTGAATAACTTAATCTTATTTTCAAATTAATGACCAAGCTAGTCCATCAATATATGACAAAAATATTTATATGAGCCCTCAAAGGCAATTTGGTTATCTAAGTTTGTGTCAATTGAGTTGGGCTTAACTTAATATGGGTTGAGTGAGTTTATATTTATCATAAATTATTAAATTTTTAAAATTTTATTTACGCTCAATTTCAATTTTATTTTAAAAAATAATCCACAAGGATAAAGTTTCAACTTTCAACCATTTGTCTTGTAAATTTTCTGCAAAGCTGTAAATGATAGTCCATTAATTACTCTTAATTTTAGCACACACGTTGAGATTAAAATATTTTTGACCTTATAAAATTTAATTTTAATTATCTAATATAAAATAAATAATCAAGGTAAAAATTGTCTTTTACAATTAACTAGAGAGAATCTAGTTTTCAACATTTGACAACTAATTGATGTGCACCTAACAAAAGGGGAAAGAGGGATTGGATGAATTGAAGAGGATAGTTATTGGGAAAATAACAGATTCTCTGTCTTCCTTTTTTGCTATATATACACATGACATGATGTAGACACTTTCAATTCAACACTACTAAGTTTGCGTCACTTTTTCACATCCTTTGCCCTTTATCTTTATAAATACATGTTCTTTTGTTAAATGGCGGCTATATATATCTCCTTTGCCTTATAAAACTTTATTTTTGCTGGTCAACATATGAGTTTATTTTTATCCAGCTCTTTAATTATGGTAATAATAAAATATTTTTTTTTACTTCTTGTAAATTCTATAATTTAGAGAACTGAATTGAATTGACTAGTTTGATCAAAAAAGTTATGAACTGGCTAGATTTTTAATCTGGTTTGGATTTGAAAATTGGTAAGCGTTTAAATAGGTAAAAAATCGATCGAACCAGTAAAACTGACCAGTTCGAAGATTTATTCAGTTTTTTTTTGAATTTTTAGTTTTTTTATTGAATATTATTATGTTTTTTTAAGAAATCTCTAAAAATTTAAGCTATTAAAAAAATATCTAAGACTTGTATAAAAATATATCTGTAACATGCTTTAAATACTTTAATATATTAATGTCTGTAACATATATATTAATTATATATTTTAATATTTTAATATATTTTAAATATTACCGATTTGACCATAATTCAACTATTAACTCTTGAACTGATGTTTCGACTATTTTAATAACCGGTGTAATTTTCAGAATTTTGGTAAATACACTTCACTGCTTGAGTTGCTCATTTCCAAAATTTGACATTGCAGTTTACATTATTATAATAAAAAATGTAAGATTGTAAAAAAAATTGACAAATAACATATTACATGTTTGTATTTGCATTTGTTTACCAATTATCTGCTAATGGAAAGGATAGAGTATGTACTCTAATACAATTTTGTTAATTTAGAAATAACACGTGGATAGCTGATTTAAAAATGAAAAAAGAAAAAAGAAAAAGAAAGAGGTAAAAGTTTTGGTTTAGATAAGAAAGTATGGATATTTTAAAAAAATTGACCAATTAATTTTTTTTAATATCACAAGTATTTAGAAACTTATTGAACTCTAATTAATTTTGTTTGAGTTAAATTAAACTATATAATTGTAAAATTATTTTAGCATTTAACCACATAATTATAAAATTCTTTTAGTATTAAGTTTATTTATTTACAAGAATTAAACTTACGACGAACTAGTAATTGGCAAATTAATCTTAATGCAACATATAAAGAATCGTGAGATATTGGTCTGTTTTAATAATTCAAAAGGTGCTTGTAAATGAATCATAATTTAAGGAATTATTTGTCAATTTTTATAATTTCATAACCTATTTATAAATGAAGCATACTTGAAGGGAGATAATTCTATTTTTCTCCTAAGTTAATTTTTGAATGTGATTTCAATATCTGATAAAAATTATTTTGTCAACTGATTAACATTAAATTAATGATTATAATGGTATGTCTTGACATAATAATTACTTGATTGTTAAATACTAACCTGGCAACATATAGACTTTAAAAATAACAAAAAAACCACTACAAACAAAAAGGTAAAGAAGATACATAAAAGGAGAGAAAGAATAAGTTATGAAAAAAGAAAAAAGAAAAAGATGGAAGACTTTTTTCTTTTTCTTTTTTTGGGTTGGGTGTTTACAGTAAGAGTACACTTTATTAATTAAAAGACATCTTTTCATTGGTTACATTTTTTTTTTGGTATTTTGCATCAAGTTGTACTCCCTGTTAATAAACATAATTATGTTAATTTCTCAATAATGATCTCAATGCGATAGCTTTATTGAAAAAAAAAATGATAGATTCAACTGAGAGAAATTAAAGTTAAAAAAACTGTACGTATGAAACATTCAAAAATTCAATAAATTAAATGTTAAATTATAATTTTAATTCTTATAATTTTACTAAAATGACAAATTAGTCGCTATACTTTATTTCCATGTAAAATGATCTTTATAGTTTTTTCATCTATGTAAGTTAGTACATGTCGTTAGTATGATTAACTTTATTGTTAAAATGATCTTACATGACAACAAATGTATACATTTGTGAACATGTCAACATGTTAGTCATTAAATTTTATGCAACTTATTCACAATGATTAGACATACTAACATGTTCACAAATGTACATGTATGATCATTTTAACAGCAAAGTTAATAATATTGATGACAGAGACTAACTTACATGAATAAAGAAATAATATAGATCATTTTATATAAAAATAAAGTATAAGACTAATTATAATTTTGGTGAAACTATAGAAACTAAAATTATAATTTAATCTAAATTAAATTTGAATGTCCAACTTCGGGATTTTAATTAATATAGAGTCAAATTTGAGCTTGATGATATTAAAAATAAACTCAATATCAACTTGTCCAAATTTAAATAGTTTAAATATTTATTTCTAAAAGTGTAACCGCATTTTAAAGATACTTCTTCGATTCTCTAGTTTATCAATTTTAGAATAGTTCAAAATAAATAATATGAAGCCAGGTTTAGACATATATATTTTATTATTTTTATTCCAGCCGCCCTTGGACTCGGATTTTTTTTTTAAAAGGGTGACCTGAGTCTGATTTGTTTATTTATTTATTTCATAAAATTAGATACATTTAGCCATCTGAATTATGTTAGGTTTCCTCGTAATCTCTTACAAGAAAAAAAAAAGTATCACCAATGTGACATATGTTACTATAATTATATATATATATATATGTATGTATGTATGTACGTGTGTGTGTGTGTATAACTCCTCTGCGTCAATACAAGTCCGTCCATTGAATTAATATGTCCAATTGCAAATTATGTAATCGAATCATGAAATAACCTAAAAATGGAGTAACAAAAACTTATTGCTTGGTATTTATTTAGTATTCAGAAAAAGTTTTCGACCCCTTTTCTGATTAAATTTGCAGACGAAAGAAAACTGAAAAAGTATGTCCGTTATTGTCTGAATTAAATGCATACAACAAATACAATACAAGTGGACTCTTCTTGAAGAAGGAAAAAAAAAAAAGATAAATTATTTTTTTTTAAGATACAAAAAAAAAGAACCAAAAAATCGACGCAGTGATATGCGTCTGCGAAATGAACCAATATAAAAAGGGCGGCTTTAAACCAAAAGAATAATATACTATAAAATATCTCCATTTAAAAATAAAAGTAAAACCATACATTAAAAGAAATAAAAGGACCTTATTGGCTTTATAAAGACAATTTTTTTTTGGATTTGTATATTTTTATTTTTTCCTTAATTCATATGCATTTTAGAATAATTATTAATTTATCTCATAAAAAATTATAATTATTTTAATTTATTATAGTTTTTAAAAATTGAACATTTCAATTCAGATTTTAAAAATATATTTGTCTTATGGTAAATCTTGTAGTTTAATAATAAAAAGTAAATATAATTTTTTAAAGATTAAATTAAAATATTCAAATTATTAAGTATCAAATTAAAAATTATTACCAAAAATTTATAGGGACTTTATTTTGAAGAGGGTTTTATTATTTACTCTTGGTAAGTTTGAAAGAATTATTTTTAAAAAAATATATAATATTTTGAAAGTAAATCAGTAATTTACTCTAGATTTTAAAATTAAAAAATTGTTAAATAATTTTCACTCTTTTTTTTGGCGAAATTTTTACTCAAATTAAAAAGGAAAGAATCTACATAACCTCCAGCAGACACTCCGAGGACGCTGAGGGAGACGCTCTCAGAGGATTGGCCGCATGGAAAAGAAATCCGGCACGACGATAGGAGATTGTTTTACACTGGCGAGTAGACGCGTGAGATGCCTTTTTTGAATTCTGATGTAATTAACATTTCTTAGTCTAAAATAGCTGGAATTATGAGACAGAGAAGTGCACAAAACAATACCAAACCCGCATACAGAAAGAGTTGAAGAAGTTGAAGAATAATAAGCAAAACCCGATAGAGAAGAAAGGTGAAGTTGAAATTATATATAATATATATATATATATATATTAGAGAGGCAAAAAGGAGTTTCGGACCCTTCTTAGAGCTCCAATCTCTCTTTCATTGAGCTATTGACTACGGAACAGAGAGACACACACAGAGAGAGAAGGAGATGAGACTTGAGTTGAAAATTTTATAAATCTTTTGGTCTAATCAATTTCAACCGATATCTGTTCTTGTCCTTCAAGTTTATCTGCTATTTCTCTGTAGCATTCCGGGAGAGACAGTGTGACTGAGTCACTGAATCAAGCTCGGTTACTTTAGGATGTGTGGGAGGGACAGGTAGAGGGAGAGACGAGGACGGGGATGAGTCTTGTTTGCGAATTTGTATTATCAGCTTGTTGCGTTGAACATATCTGAAGATTCTCTTTTGGATATAGCTTAAATTAAGCTGCAAAATGGGAACTCCACCAGCGGAAGAGATTCTCAAGAAGATCGAGGACCTCGAGGCGGGTCACGCACACCTCAAGCAAGAAATGTCCAATCTGAAGCTCTCGGGCGCGAGCGATGCTAGAGGCGAGCAGGGTTATCATCGCCAGAGGTCTCACTCGATATCGCCACAGCGTTCGAGATTTGGTGCGCCCAGAAGGAGAGCTGTAGGTGGAGTATTCGACGGACCAGCTTCGTGGAAGAAAGGGTCATCTTCGTTTAAACATTCGTCACCGCTTCAGAGGGAAAGCCGTAGTAGTGATCCTCAGAATGATGGAGAAGGTGGCGTTGGAAGGGGCCCTTCAGCTGTGAATTTAACTGATAGGCAGTATCTGAATATTCTGCAGTCAATGGGACAGTCTGTTCATATATTAGATCTTGACGGTCGTATAATATACTGGTGAATAGCTTAGTTTTACTTTAAATTTTCGTTAATTAGCTTCTTAATGTTAGTTTAGGAAGTTTATTTACGTGGGTTCTATTTTTGGTTGCAAATGGAGATACAAATAAATGCTGTAATTGTATCTCTGTAATTAAGCTGTTGGAGATGATAGGTCCTCAGAATAAAATGGATGTGCATTGAGTGGTATATATTTCGAGCATAAAATGTTCTGCACTGTTAGTTAATCAAATTCTTGGACCTACGTCAAAAGCTTAATTGTGTTTGGTTTGTGTAATAATTTTGCAGGAACCGTAGTGCTGAAAATCTTTATGGTTATTCAGCAGAAGAAGCCCTTGGTCAGGATGGCATTGAGCTACTTGTTGACCCCAAGGATTTTGCCCTAGCACATGACATAGTCAACCGAGTCACTATGGGAGAGAAATGGACTGGGCAGTTCCCTGCCAAAAATAAGATGGGAGACAAGTTTTTAGCTGTAGCAACCAATACTCCTTTCTATGATGATGATGGAAGTTTGGTTGGGATTATTTGTGACTCTAGTGATTCACGACCCTTTCTTGAAATGAGAGTTCCATTCTCAGGTGTAAAGCACTTTGAAACAGATTCTGGCTCCAGCAGTCTAAAGAGTAGCATTACAACTAAACTTGGTCTTGACTCTCAACAACCACTTCAAGTTGGTCTAGCATCAAAAATTTCAAATTTGGTTAGTTTTTAATCTTCATGTTTCCTTAATTTAGTATAGCATGGCATATCTTGATAGTAGAACCATTAAAACAGGCATCCAAGATGAGTAACAAAGTTAAGTCAAGAATCCGAACCAGCGAAAATAACGTGGATCGCGAAGGTGGAAGTGGAGAAAGCCATCATTCTGAGCATAGCTTCCCAGAATCTGTTCTTTCTGACCAGAGGGAGGATGCTAATTCAAGTGGAGCTAGCACACCCAGAGGAGAAGTGCCACCATCTCCTTTTGGTGTATTTTCTCATGTAGAAGACAAACAACAAGGAAAAAATTTAAGAGACTTTGGCGATGAGAGTGAAGGAAAACCTATTCATAGAGTCTTAACTTCCAAGGCTGAAGCTTGGATTCAAAAGAAAACAATGTCATGGCCATGGAAAACGAATGAGCGAGATGGGTCAGAGGGAAGGAACGTCCGTGCTGCTTGGCCTTGGCTGCAGAATGATCAAGAAAATGAGCCTGTTCAGCGTAATGTTCTTTCTTCTGGCACAAGGATTGAGAGCCAGGCAGGAGAAAGTAATCGACCTCTTAATAATGAAGTGTCAGGATCCTGGTCCTCCTCCTTCAATGTTAACAGCACAAGTAGTGCCAGCAGCTGTGGGAGTGGCAGCAGCTGTGTTGTGAATAATAAAGTGGACATGGATAGTGATTGCTTGGATTATGAAATCTTGTGGGAGGACCTCACCATTGGAGAACAAATTGGGCAAGGTAGTCATTTCCTTTAAAAAGGGACATGCTTTTGGATAATTAGATTTTGGCATATCTATGCATTAAGAGAAAAATAAATTTTCATTGACAAAAGACCTTGAATAATGCTTCTATTTAGAATTTCTCATGTTTAAAATCTGTTTCCTTTGCAAACCCAAATATAGTTATCAGTGGCTATCATGTTTTGAATTGATTAGTTTGATTAACTCCCCTACCTTCCCCTGATACCATCATTCTTTCTTTGCTGAATTTGATGTGAGGTTTTTTCTCAGTATTTTGTATCTCTTTCCTATTTACCTCTGTTGTTGCATTGCAGGTTCATGTGGAACTGTATATCATGCTCTGTGGTATGGATCAGTACGTTCTATGCTCTTCTTGCAAATTATAGTATTTAAGTTCATGTACTAGAAAGGATATCAAAATAACTAATGGCCATGGCTATTTTTGAGAATTCTTTTCATTGTTCTTTCTGTTCTCCACTTTTTGGGGTTTCAGAAGGCATTTAAGGTTTTCTTATAAATTATAATTAGATTGCTACTATAATTATTAGCATGTCCTATAATGTTTAAAATTGCAAATAATTTCATTGGAGATGTCATGCAATTTCTGGAAGGCTAGTGAAATGTTTATGGTAAATGTAAGCCTGAGGTGTTTGAGTTTTATTTGGATGTGGCTTTTCTGCAATGACAAACTAAGTTTCCCGGCTACCATGTGATGCCAACTAACATCCATATTTCTGCAGGATGTTGCTGTCAAGGTATTCTCCAAGCAAGAATACTCAGATGATATACTGATGTCCTTCAGGCAAGAGGTATGCTTTCTGGCTGCCAAAACAGAAAGTTGCTAATGTACTTCAGAGAGACAATTACACTAGTTTTTCCTTGGGGGATTTTACTTTCATTATATTTGCTTGATATCTTTATTGCTCTTTCATTGATACACTAATCCACATGCTTGTTGGAAGTCAGGGTTTTGGTCTCTAAATATGCAAACCTGATTCCATCTACCAACTGTAATTGTTGGATTTTTTTCCTTGAGTTTAATTATATTTGATAAGGAACAATAACCACCTACTGATTCTGAGGAGAAAAAAAGGAAGGAAAAAAGACCAATGTGGTTTAATATACTAATTGGAAGTATGATTGAGGTAATGATAAACATAACATTGCCATTTTCCATATCATAGTTTGATGCCCTTATATGAATATTATTGGCAAATGGAACATCTAGAGTAAATGTATGGCTGTCATATTATAACTGGTTCAGTAAGATTAAACCTGATTAGCCCTAGTGATGTGAATAAGGGTAACCATATTTGGAAGAAGGCTGTTACTCATAGGCCCTTCTTTTTGTTGTTCTTGTTCCATTGCATCATGATAACTAACAATAAACTCCGGTTTACCACAATTGTTTGGATACATGCTGTTATTGTTCCTAGGATTGCATTGTATTTTTCACTACACACTAGCACTTTAACAGTTCTTATATAATTATTAAATTATCGTCTTATAGTGAACATAATTTGTTTAAAAGACAAGACTTACATAAAGTCCTTTAGGTACATGCATTAGGTTCTGTGATAAAATTTTAATGTGTGGACACCTTTTTACAACCCAGCACTATATGATGGACTCCCTAAAAAATGTTTATCCACCTGTCATTTTTTTATTGAAGAACCTAATAGCAAACACTTAAAAACTGCTCCCAAGTTTTTTTTTTCTTAATTCAAAAACTTAACAAAACTAATAATTGGAAGAACTAGACTTGGGTACAATTCCTTATACCTTTGCTACTAGGTTTTCCAATAAAAATATGACGTGTAAAAAATTCTGAGTGATGCAAATATGTGATGCTGAGTTGTAAAAATATAAAATCTGTTCTTAAGTTTTATTTTTATTGGAATATTGCATAAACTTGATTTTTTGTTGAGTCAAGCCGTAGTTATCAGGAGTACCAAGGTCTGACATTGTTGTATTTGGATTGTGACCAATTTGAAGTTGTATATGCAAGAGATTGTTCTTCCACTTCCTCATGTGTCCTCTTTGATAATAATTTTCTTCTATTTTAATTTTACATTTATTCTACTGTATACAAGGTTGATCCCCTAAGAGTATTCCCCTTGTCGAGTTATCTATAACACTAATTAGACCCCATATGTCAATTTATAAAGGTGTCTGTTATGAAAAGACTACGACATCCAAATGTTGTTCTTTTCATGGGGGCAGTGACTTCACCTCAACGTCTCTGTATTGTGACTGAGTTCCTCCCACGGTATGTTCAGAACTTTCCTTTTAACCCTGTTTCTATTTTTTTTTTTTGGTTTCTGTTATGAAATATCAAGTTAGACTGATTATTGTTGCATTCATTTGTATTTTATAAATTTATTCAGCGGAAGCTTGTTTCGCTTACTCCAAAGAAACACAGCCAAACTTGACTGGCGACGTAGAGTTCATATGGCCTTAGATATTGTGAGTATTTTGCAGTAATATTATGGACAAAAATGATTCATTTTAATGATGCTAATTTTTTTTTGTTGGAACAGTGGCAATTTTCTGGGTTTTGTTTCTTCATTTTTGACATCTTTCTTGGTTTGATTGAAGCAATGTTTTGTTTGTACTTTATGCAGGCACGAGGTGTTAACTATCTTCATCATTGCAACCCACCTATTGTTCATCGAGATTTGAAGTCCTCAAATCTTCTAGTTCATAAGAACTGGACTGTTAAGGTCTGCCATTTGTCATTTTTCTATTTAGGGTGTGTTTGGTTTGGCATTTGGATTCCTTAAAAGTCAGTTTGTACTCTTAAATGTGATTTTAGGCACAAAAATAGTTGTTTGATTTGGTGTTCATTTCACTTCTCAAATCACATTTTCTTTCTCAAACCTCCGTTTGCCGAAGGCAACTTTGACTTGCTTTTATTGAAAATCAAGTTGATTCAAAATCAAGTTTTCCAACTCCAATCCAAACACATACTCCTTTGTTACGTTCACTTTCTTTTATTTGTTTGAGGAGTTCTAGCATTGTATTCTATTTAGCTGGACATTATCATAATGGTGTGTTGGCTGAACAGGTTGGTGATTTTGGTCTTTCGCGTATAAAGCATGAAACATATCTCACAACCAAGACAGGAAAGGGCACGGTAGGCTCTCATATGTTATTTGTTTTCCATAAAATATTTCTACTATTTGAAGTTAACCTGTTTCCCAAAGAAGAAGAAAAAATTGCTGCTGATTCTAGCATTTTTCTGCTTTGTAGCCTCAATGGATGGCACCAGAAATTCTTCGTAATGAGCCCTCAGATGAGAAGTATGTCCGATCTGTACCCTCAATTATTCTCTCTATCTCTCTTGTTTTCCCTGAACTTCCTGATTTTAAATATATATATTTGCTGCCTCTTGGGGACATCAGGTCTGACGTATACAGCTTTGGGGTGATACTGTGGGAACTTACAACTGAAAAGATCCCTTGGGAGAGTCTCAACTCAATGCAGGTATTGTTTTCATGTATATGTGAACCTTGAGAGTTGAAACTCTGTTAAAACAGAATGTAAACGGTGAGGTGATATTTAAGCTGGTTGAATGAGATAACTCACTTCTAAGAGTTTGTTTCATATTGGCAAAAACGACCACTGTTTTTGTTAGATAGTTATTCCAGCCTTTAAAGATAGATCATAAAGATGCTAGGTAAGCGTTTAAAAATTACTTCATTTAGTTACTGAATAAACAAATTCTGATTAATGGGCCATGGTGATCTGCAATTTTTATTTATTAATTTGTTGCATAGTTCCTTTCTGATATCCCATTCTATTAGTTCGTCATATCTATTTATTGTAAGTGTCATATTGTGGTGGGTGCAAATATGAACAACTGTTTCTCTAGGATACTTGCAGGTGGTTGGAGCTGTTGGGTTCATGAATCAGCGGCTAGAAATTCCAAAAGATGTTGATCCAAAGTGGGCCGCCATAATTGAGAGCTGCTGGCAAAGGTGCATATTTTGTTCACTATATCTCACTATTTTATATCTTTTCCCACAGTTTTGAACGTACAAGCATACATCTTATTGCACTTGCAAAATAACAGATCATTTTTTTAAATGATTTGTGTCCTAATAGTCGGCTAGCTTACCTAAACTAATTTCATATCAAGAGATGTTTTAAAAAAGTACCTTGAGGCTTTTTTCTAACAGCTTTTGCTTTTGGAATAGTTGGTTCTTGACATGGCTTTAGAGTTCTTTTGATCAAGTAGTTAAGAGTTTGATCATTATCATCCCCCCTTTTCTTAATTGAATTTAAATATTTTGGTAAAAGACTCCTCATGGCTTAATTACGTAGTCATCCCCTCTACAACAACAACAACGCAAACTTTATCCTACTAGGTGGGATCGGTTATATGGATTGCACGACATCATTGAGCTCTATCAATAACCAATTCTCTAGGTATCTCATTACGAAAATATACATGAACATCCATTAAAACCAAAAGACATGCTACAACTGAACTCAATTTGGGATCTGATGTTATGGAATCCATTTAGTGATTTTTGGTTGCCAAAGATGTAATGCCACATCCTTTACTCAAACCTTTCATTAATATCTATATATGTTGGCGCCCTTTTATTTGCAGGCAAATGGAAGATTTGTGATGGTAAGAGGATTTCTTCACAGTTCACACTACCACCAACTACAAATATTTCATTTGCTGTAAATTAGAGGGACCCAACATATTTCAAGATTAATAAAGGGAGTTTTAGTGAGAAAAAATTGAAGTTTCATTATGTCTTTAACCATTACAATGTGGAGACAAATGAATCCCTTACATCTAAAATGGGGTTTAGCTGTAGTGTATTTCTTGGTTTTAACTTTTAAGGGAGTTCTGTGTATATTTTCATAATAAAGGGCTGTGTAATTAAGTCATCTCTCAAAAGAGGAGTATTTTACCCTAAAATTTGATCACAAGGTTGTAGTCCAAAGAACTTTAGCATGAGGGGATGTTATTAGAAATTTATATAAAAAAATAAAAAAATCCATTCTTTATACCTTTTCCTAATACTTTTAAGGTTTTTTGGATGAATGGGTTCTTGATAGTTCCATGAGTATAATTTATTAGCCTTTTTATTTATTCATTATTTACATAGAATAGTTGAAGCAGCCCAGAATTCATTTTGGTATTCTGGTTTATTACTAATTAACACTTTCATAAATTGACCTTGCATAGTTAATATTGCTTCTCATAACACTGTATTTTGATGAAAATACTTGTTTCATCTATTTTTCTATCTCTATTTGGTAATATGAATTTTTCTAGTCTTTATTTAACTTTAACATGGGCTATA
Organism: Biancaea sappan; assembly: GCA_037074585.1. Taxonomy (NCBI): domain Eukaryota; kingdom Viridiplantae; phylum Streptophyta; class Magnoliopsida; order Fabales; family Fabaceae; genus Biancaea; species Biancaea sappan. The sequence continues at coordinate 18,021,085 of CM073497.1, read as the reverse complement.
TTCAATAATTATCACCTATTTGATGTCAATGTTTTTTAAAGGATTTTTTCTTTTTTTTTTGGGTTGGGTTTAAAGAATGTTGTTCAGAGTGGAAACGTAAAATGATAGCACTGTTATAGATAAAATATTTGTTGATTGAACAAAGACAATAGTAGAGTGATAACCATGCAACCTATTACCTCTTATAATCATGGATGGGCGAAACAATTTTGGCTGAGTGCTGGTGGTTGTTTCGTGACATTGTGGGCCATAATAATCCATGTCCTGTCTCTAGACAAAGCTACTGCCTTTGAGTTTATTATTAAATTACTGTGGCTAGCTTGAAGTTGTTTGCTTTATGTGTTAAATATACTCAAGTTCAAAGCTCTGGGCGGTTTACTTTGATGGAAATTTGTAGCTTGTATTATTGGAATTTGTTCAACTCTTGTTAGTTTAACACTGATTCTTAAAGAAACAGTGCTTTCTTATCACTTTTATAGATGCTGAAGGAATCGCATATAACTTTACATATTTAATTTCTTTTTTTGTCTTATCTGTACTGTTAAGAGATATTAATAAAACCACCTGTAGGCCATTATTTAACGGCCTGAGTTTGAGTTAAAATGGTACTTGACACTAATATATATGGCACTGGAGTCCAGTCTCTTGGTCTCTCCAACATATAAACCTTCTAATGAAAAATAGAAAGTTATAGCTAGCTGGTAGTCATTTGAAATTAAAAAAAAATTTCTCTTCTGAGATTTTTTTAAAAAATAAAGAATTGATATGCACGAAAACTTGCATGTCTATACGTTATTGGTAATGGGTCATACTTCATTGTGATTGAAGTTAAAGTGGTGTTGCTGACAAACATCTTAGGCTGACTTGCAACTTTGTCCATTCCTCACAGTGATCCAGCTTGCCGGCCCACATTCCAGGAACTGCTTGAAAGGCTTCGAGAGCTGCAGAAACGGTATGATCTTCAGTTTCAAGCAGCCCGATCAGGTGGGGAAATCACCCAGAAGGAGTCCTAGACATGGCCTGAGCATCTTTTCTTTTACTTCACCTGATGCCGACATAAGGATTTTTGCAAAACATTTTACCAATTACTGGTAACCAGATGAGTCGGAACAAACATCCGGGTTTGGAACCATGCCAAATTGCCACTCGAAATTGTGGCTCATCACCATTTGCCCTAGAAATTTTATGGGGACAAGATGGAACAATGAATGAAAGTGGATCAAAGACTTTTGATGGTGATGATTGGGTTAGTCATGTTATATTTTTGTTTGATGGCATCATAGTCATCCAATTTGTTAGTGGTGCTGTACGTTTGGAGTTTTACCAAATAGGGTTTTATTGTAATCTTATGTGCAAAAAGTTGGTACTACTAAAAAAGTGTACAGGAGGTAGAGAAAACAACTTCCTAGTTTTCGTTTGTCTAAATGGACTATAATCAGAAAGTTCCTTCACTTTATATTCTTTGTTAATTATGGTTGGATCTCTGTCATTACCCACTTACATCAACATGGTGCAGCTTGTCAAGTCAGATTTGCATTTGAAAATCCTTCTCAGGATTGATTGGCCTGTTTAAACTAATCAAATATTCGTTTGCAAAAACTGAAGTTATGATTTTCCTGTCTAGTTCTATTTCCGTTGTATCTAGTCTCAAGTGGCTGAACTTCTGTTAGAACAGGAAACAAAAATGAAATGGAACGGAAGACTTGCTGCTAGGATAAGTTATTACGAAGTTATGAACAGGAAAACAGAGTTCAAAACCAGATTGAATATCATGAAATTTCAAAGAAATGTTCTGTTCTTGTTTTTAAATTATCATATTTGTTTTAATTTAATCTTTAAAATATCTATTATTTTAATTTAATCCTGAAAAAGTTATATTTATCTCAATGTTGTCTCTGTTTGTCAAAGTAATTTTTGACAAGAAAAAATTTGGCAATAATAAGTAGTGATTACTTAATCTTTGAAAATCAAATTAAAACAATTACAAATCTTTTAGAGATTGATGTCTTCTTGCCAACGTGGATGTGATGAAAGGGGAAAGACTGAGTAAGGAAGGAGAGCCACTGAGTTCCAACTTTTGCATGCAAGTTGTAGAATATATGAAAGAAGCGCAGTAGCAATGGGAGTAGTGGAGAAATTTCGAGGTCTCTGATTCGAGGATAGAGGTTTAAAGCTTCAGCACTAAAAAGTTTACTACCTTTCCAGCGAAGAAACGAACAACTCAATTAGGGGTTGTCTTTTATTTTTGGAAGGCGATTCAATCAGGGGTGGTCCAGCTTGTTAATAATAATTCATTTGGTTTTAAAAGTAGAGTCTAAACCCTAATTATCCGATATAAAATCTTAAAGTTCAAGCTCAATTCAGTGCTGTTTAATAAATTCTTAACATTTTTTGTTACACTCTTAAAGTTCCGCTTGCGATTTATAAAAAAATTAGCCTAAAAGCTATATTATCATGAATTATACTAGTAACCCCAGCACTTGCTAATTGTAGTAACAGCGACAGTTTGAACCCTAAAGCTGACGAGAGTTCGATTTCTGAAGTCATTAAATTGAATAAAACTTTACCCTTGTTCCTTTGCATTTAATAAATTCAAAAAAAATTAATCTTTCATTTTATTAAGTGAAAAAATACTCTTGATAAACCTATGGCATTGGCGTGCCACGTCATGCTTTGTCACTAATGAAATGATGTCATTTTTGTTAACGTGAAGGCCCACTCAGCTACGTTAACATTTAATAGGATATACCGTTAGTGAAATTATCTTCCAAAGGCCAAAAATTAGTTTAGTCAATACATAATAATAATAATCTAAATACTTCAGTATTGATGTATGAATTTGAAAACAATAGGTAGAATACCCCAAAGTTATACTTAATAACACAAATGCAACCATATAGTTTATAACAGTATTATTATTAAAAATCTTGGCCTTTCCAAAAATTCAGATCCCAAGATTGGCTCCATTTGTAATAAATCTAAAAATTTAATCAGCCTAATAAAATATAAACACGGATTTTTCTACGTTGGGCTCAAGTCATCCAGCGAACCAAATGCCAAGTATCCTCTCACCACTCAGAAGTTCATAAACCCGATACGAATTTCAAGTACCACGTGAGCAGTTAAGTCTGAAAATTGGAAAGTAAAACATTAACCATGTTTCGGTACCCAGCAGATTTCACTAGGATGAGCACTAACCCCTCTAACCCAATTCAATCTGTATATTTAAATTGAGTTAAGTTAAATTTTTTTAACCAACCAAGTAATGGGTTAAAAATTTTTCAACTCAATCGAATCCACCAACCCGAACTATATATATATTTTTTTAAATTTTTTTAAAGACTTAACCACTTAAAATTTTTTGTTATACTCATTATTTATAAATAAATATTTACATTTTATGTACTTATTAAAATTTGAATTGTATAACATTAAATTTTAGATTAAATTAATTAACCTATAACAATATAGCCTACTATTAACTGTTATTGTCTTATAAAGGATAATATATGCCTTTATTAATTTATTTGTCTTCTATATCCTGTATATCTTGTTTTGAAAAAAAAAAAAATAAAGAAAGAAAGAAAAAAGAGAGAAGAAGAAGAAGAAGAAAACAAAGCAAAAATAAATAAATAAAAGACCACCCACTAATCCGACCTAACTCGATAAAGTGCGAGTTGAGTTGGTTCGAATTTAGCATTTAAATAAAAAATAACTAGACCCAACCCGACCGGACCAAATTTAATTGATTTGAGTTAAATTTTTCCCTTAACCCAACCCGTGCTCATCCATAGATTTCAGCCCCACCACCACCACCGGAAAAAAAAATAAAGCATATCAATCAAAATCCTAATGATCAAAAAATGTCGTACTACATTTGAGGGTTCAAATTTGGACACAAGTCCATATATGATGAGATGGTCTGATATGCTTAAACATAGGTCGTTGTTACAACTCTAGCGAAGCAAATGCCGAATGGCAGCAACAGCATCGCCTTTATGCTCACGCAAGGTTCTTTCAGCCACCTTTTTGTCCAACTGTTGAGCACATCATAGAAAAAATAAAGTTGTAAGGTTATCTCAAAGATCAAGTAAACTTTGAAAACATTAAGTCCAAGATGAAGTTACCTCAAGTTCATTTGCAATTATGTCAACATCAGCTGCATTTATCTTAACAGCAGCCAATTCCTTCTCCCTGTAATGGGAAAAGGAGGGATGTCATAGGAACAAAATAAAGACATAAAAATATGAAATGGAAAAAAGCTTAGCTAATAAATCTTAAGTGAAGAGCTACAGGTATCCTTGTTGCTAAAAAGAACTCGAGAGATGCATATACTCAAGGTCAAGAACACAAAAGCAGAAACGTAGCGACACCAAATCAGTGTTTGAGAATGTTGGTCTTAGGTCCAAATGGCTAAAATTTTTGACAAACTTATCTCACGCTAAAAGTTCTAAATTGGTGTAAGTATGCTTGTATTAGGGTCCCCAGCACCATTTGCCTCAGGTTATAGGATTTATTCAAGCTGACCTTTTACTTCCCTTGTGAGAACTTATCCAATTGAATGTCGACAACAGATGAATTCACAATCAAAATGAAAATGAAAAAGAAAATTTTAATGATTTTTAAACTTTAGACCTTCAAGATTTCCTAACTGGTAAAAGTTAAAAATGAGTTAACATACATATCCAGACCAAAAACAAACTGTTTATTAAGATTGAGATGCTAAACATTGTTATCACCGAGGGCACTTCAATTGCGCCTGAAAGTTTTTTTTTGACTCAACCACCTTCTTGGCATCAGATATGTAAAGATTAACAAGTTGATATCAACCTTGGATTATGGCATTGACTCCCTGAAGAGATTTGTAATTCATAACCGGCATACTTGATTCTACGAAAAAAGCTAGGGCTTGCTCCTGGTGATAGTTTATAGTATGTCTCATGAGCCCCTTGATCATGTTAGATGTGTCCTTAGTGTTTTCGAAAATATTGATGACCATTATAAATGCAAACCTCCTAATTTTGGAGCACGGATGGTTTATATATAAACCTGTTGCTTGTGTGATGTGATAGGGTCTCTTTCTGCAGAATTTAGTCTATTGAATTGTCATTCTCATCCTTTTAAAAAACCAAGAATTGGGTAATAAGGCAATAAACCAAGAACAGCAACATAATGTCTGGTAATAAATTAAAGGATACTACTACTAAAGAAAATATGTCAAAATATTTCAATCTTGGGTTAGTCAGAGTGGATCTCAACATGCACCAAAATTTCTGTCGTAAGAGCTCACAGTGCAGTCAAGTGACCTTGATTAACTAATAGGTTAAAAAAATTCAAAGAGAATATCTGCTTAAGATCAAACTAATTGAAATTGCATGATTCACGATTCAAATTGTGTGACTCGGTACTAGTCTTTGGCGGGGGCGATTAGAATTGGCTATTGAATGGTTTTATGTCCTGAATTGCTGGCCAAATCGCCGGAATCATGCGATTCAGCAGCAGAATCACCAAAGTGTATGTTTCTGGCGATTCCCATTTCATTGGGTCACAAAATCAGTTCCTTAGTGGTTTAAAATGGCACAGAACATGTTGTTTTGACCATCTGTAGCACTTAAATGGCAAAACACATACAAAATCAAAGTGAAATCTGAGAAAATCAATCACCAAAGGAGCAATACTGCAATAGAGCCGGAGGTACCTCTGATAGTTTGATTATGGGTGACTGATAGTTTGATATATGGAGCCAAATTATCAGTCTAACAAGGAGTACTATAAATTTAAAATCAAAGCATTAAAACTTAGGTTTCAGCTTCAAAGAATCAAAAGAACTTCTCGTCTGCCATTTGTATACCCTCTTTTGATTTATTCACTTATTATGAATTGACATTGAAAATTATTCACTTTTTGCTTATGAGGATTGTTTATGGTTTATTTGGGGTTTAAAGTATCTTATTTATGTTATAGAATATATCAATGATATTTTATATTATATTTGTGAATTTTACAATTCGATATGATTTACGATTCATGATTCATAAATTAGCTTAGCAACTCAAAATTCGAATTGTGATTTGGTAACTATGCTTAAGATGCGAAATGTAGATGAATACTATAAAATTAAGACCTCCAAGCCTCCAAAACTTCAAAAGTGTTAGCATATCTTCATTTCCATAGTATAACTTGCAATAACTTGTAAATTAGATAAGGAAAAAACTGCTTCCAAATGAATGTGACCATAAGATCTCTGATAAATTTCAAATAGACAAAAAGTTTTCCTACTGTTGTTATAAAATAAGTCACTAAAAATGTAAAATACTTGTTACGTCACAGGCATCAATCATGTTACAACTTTTCTGTTAACGTAATACAATACTTGGGTACACAAAAGTAAACAATTTGATTACAAAACATTTGTAGTAATTAGATAAACCATGTAATCATTTCAAGATGCGTTGATAGAAATTCGCTCATTTAATTAACTATGAAGCTAGAAAATGTGAGAAACAGTCTGTTCAGAAGGTTAAATTAACTAACAAATAGGAGCCATATGTTCAGGTAGACTTCACTTTTGAATGTTAGATGCTCAATAAGCCGGACAAGTCAATGCCAAACGACCGAATGACAAAACGCCTACCACAAATTCTACCAAGAAGGAAAACAAAAAGAAGCAGAAAATGTTTACCTCAAACGCATAGCATTCCAATCCGCTTCTGCAGATGCAGCAATTGACGCCATGGCCTGCCAAATGACAAGACAGAGTTTAGGAAACATCAGATTAAACTGTTTCAAGTGGAATCCACTACCCTAATCTTTAGAAACCAAGCCTCCATAACTAAATCTAATATGATGTTCCCGAAAGGAAGAAGTAAAGAATAAAAAGGCGAAACTTAAAGAGACTAAGAGGGACCTCTTGAACGCGAGTGGAGTCGAGCTGGCGATCCTCAACGCGGTCTGTGAGCTTATCGAAGGCTTTGCTCTGTTGCTGCATGTCCTTGGAATCCTCTATCCTATCTATTCCTTCATCTGCAGCCTCCATGTTTTCCGTTTCAAGTTTCTTGGCACCAAAATTTCGCAGGAGAAGCTCGACACAGAAATTGAATTGTCGAATACGATCTGATTACTATGCCCTAATCACAGAAAAACTAGAATCTTTATTGACAGTTCGGCATCAGAAGGCTGCGACAGCGCGATACTTCGAGCCAGGAGAGCGTGAGCCTCGAGAGTTGTAGGCTCACTTTTTTTCTTTTGAACAAAGATAGGCTCACTTAACTGTTTGGCTTAGTTAATTTTCTGGCCTCATTGGGCTTTAAGTCAAGCTCTGGCCTAATGGGCTTGTGTCTCAGATGATCTTTTGATCACAGTGGTTATAACTATTTCTTTTTGCTCTTTTAAAAATTAAAAGTGCTTATAGAAAACAAAGCTAAAATGACAAGAATTCTTTAATTTAGGCAGTTGTGCAATTTATCTCATCAATTTTAAAAATTGATAATAAAATTTTTATAAACTTTCAATTCCATGTAGCATAACCCTTAGTAGAAATCTGCAATTAATTATAATTTGTGAATAATTTATATCATTTGAGAAAAATTCTAATTTAAATTGACATATAACCACAACAAAATGACAAAACGGTTTTGAACTATCTATTTGTTTTGATTAGCATAATGGTTGTTACACACTATCTCTTTCTTTTTCTTGAATTGAACATTTGAGTAAATTATACTAATCTATTAAAAGATTTGGTTAAATTATATATATATATATATATATATATTACATTTTTGTTTTAAAATATTAATTTGTTGTTTTTGATATATAATATAAAAACTTCCTTTATGTGAATGAAATTAATTTTTTTTGTGTAATATATGTTTTTTCCCAAAAATAATTTAACCTAGTTGTTTTAATTTCATATTAAAAATAGAGTAAATTACTAATTTGGTTCACAAAAAAATATAATTGTTTGACTTTGGTTATTAAAAAATAAAGTGTAATGATTTAGTCTCTAAAAAATATGTTTATCTTGTTTTTATTATTTTATTTATCAAAGTGACTTTTGAAGATGATAAATTTAAAATTTAATAATAATAATTTGAAGATTTAGCAATAAAAATAATCAATTGAGATAAAAGTAATTTTGTTAAGAACTAAATTAAACTGAAATATTTAATATTTTAAAAAATAAATTCAAACAACTCTAATTTTTTTTTAATGGGTAATCAATAATTCACTCATAAATAGTAAGATGACATGACATGAGAGTTTCATGGTCCAGTAAGTTAAAGTGGAGTTATAGTGAGCATAGCAACAGCTTTGTCAAGCTAGGCATAACCCAATAGGTGAAGAAGAAGCAAATAATCAAACAACAATACAAATGACTTCCATATACAAATGACTTCCATATATATATTAACAGTCTTACAAATAAAGCTGGCAGCTAGAGGCCCCATGCAATAATGCTATGCTTCCTTTTTATGTCAATCCTAGAGACCAAGACACTTCAATTCTAATGGTGATATATATGGTTTGGAAAAAGTTTACTGAGAGTTCTTGAAAAGTTTAACTTTTTGAATTATTTTAAAATATGTATGATGATAAAAAAAAATTATTTTATTTAAATCTCAAGATGATTTAATTTCTAAGAATTTGAACTTCCCGTATTTAGATCTGGATTACCAATTATTAACTTCTTTCAACTTGAAAATGAAGTGACAAATATGTATTTGTTTGCATTGACTTCTCAGATCACTTTTGTACGCAACTAATCTTGGAGTTATCAATTGGTTTAGAGGATAATAAAAAATAAATATTTTATTTAAATTTTAAGATGATCTAATAATAAATAATTTATCTTTAAAAAAATTAAATTTTTTTTATAAATTTTAAATTCTTAATCTTAAACCCTAAACTTATTCTAGTTTTAACTAAGACCAAAATGGTAGGTCCATGTAATATGGTGTTCTGGTTTACCAATTCTTAATTTCTTTCAGCTTGAAAATGAAGTGATAGATATGTATTTGTCTGCTCAGGTCACTTTTGTACGCAACTGATCTTGAAGTTACCAATTGGTTTAGGGGATCTGGATCCTATATTACTTTAGAATAATCATTAATTAAGTTTCAAGTTTAAGAATTACTATTTAAAATGACTTTGTGCATGTATAGAAAACCATGAAAAATTTTAAAACTAAAATTTGGTTTACTCAAACTTTAATTTGTCATGAAACAATTTCAATTTGTTTTTATATCTAAATTTTAGTCTGTTCAAAATCAAAGTTGTCTCAGCTATTTTTCAAACAAACATTTTATTTCTATTCATGTACGTCTCTCTATTTTAGTGGAAACTTGGGCATATATAGTAATCGTTTGGCGAGATCTAAAATGAAACAATGGAAGACGGGATTCTTGAATATTATTTCGTCACGTTAAAATAAATTAAAGTGCAAACATTTCTTAGGATTAAACAAACATTTTTGCAAAAAAATTAGGAAGCATAATGGAATAAAATAAGACAACTTTGTAACCCAGAAAGTAGAGATTATAGAATAAAAACGTAGATGCAGAGAGAATAATGTTATTTAAAAAAAAAAAGAAAGAAAGAAACTGGTGAGAATATGGAGGAGGTAAATGGATAGTTGTGAGAGATGAAAGTAACAATTTAATTAATTAATTAAATTCGTAATTTGATAGTGGTTATTATTGAAACCATAAAGCTCATTTTTCTGGAAAGGCTACAATAAATTTAATAAATGAAAATATTTCAGGAAAAAAAATAAAAATTCAACCAGTTTGATCATGTAGCCAAGAGGAATTCCATAATTTACACTGGATTTGGCACACGCTTGGGGTACACAAACCCAAAATCTCTCATAGATCTGTATGATCCAAAAACAATTTAACATTTAAGGATTAAACCCTCCCATTTTAAAGTGATTCTCTTTTTTCAAATACACTCACACCAAATAGTATTTTCAATATTGCCACACCTGAAGCAAACTTCTAATAGCTACACACCCAAGAAAGATGTAAATTTGTACAATCAACCTAAAGACCCTTCACGTTTGGACCCTCAGAGCATATGTGCTTGTAAATAAATAGTTTTGAATTTATAAAATTATGTCTATTCAAAAAGTGTTTAGACGGGTTAAGTTTGTGGGTTGACTTTTTTTTTAACAAAAATTATATCTTTTTAGTATAAAATATTTTATTTTATTATATTTTTATATTTTATAAAATTATTTTTAATAAATATAGTAAATTTAGATATAAAAATTTTTGTAAATTTTTAAAAATAAATATAAAATTTTTTAATTTAAATATAATAGAGTTAATTTAAAAAAAATATGAAAAATTAAAGTTATCAGTTATTTAAAAATATTAAAAAAATAATATTTTACATGTATAAATTGTATTTTAATAAATTTTACTAATTTTTTTAAAATTATATTGTTTAAATATAATTTTTTTTAAAAAAAAGTGTTCCTTAGACCATGACGGCTAATCTTAATCTTCAATAAAAATATTCGTTTATCTTCGACCCATTTGACAGTATTAATTTGACAGTATTAAGTAATACAACTCACATAACCATATTTATCCCATTTATATTTAATTTGGCTCTAAAACTAAAAAATAAATCACATGGTGGGACAGGCAATTATTACATATGATTCAAACTGCCAATTATTAATTTTTTTTTTCCATTAGGTTTTTAATCACTTCATAACTGCAACCACATGTGAATCCGGAAAATTTTGGTACGTGCAGGGATTGAACATCATCTAGCTAGCTAGCATCGTTCTTAAGCGTTCAAATTTCTACCAATCTCGCAGACAATGAGTCATTGATTGTATTGGACTGAAGATGAAGTTCAATTGTTACGTAGATGTACAAATTTAGATTGAGTAGGTTGAGTACTAATGGTTGGTAGCACTTGAAGTATTTGAGAGACGAGATAAGTTTTACTGGATCGGCCTATGAAATTTGTCTTGTAAAGGAGTTTGAATTAAAAGTTTTGGCTAAGGTTTTGAGGAAAGGACCGCTACAAGTTTAGCAGTATTGAGTTATAGATCAGAGAGTGAAAAAGAGATCTCAACGAAACGTTGTTGTTATATGGTTTAATCTGAGGGATTAATTAGTATAAATACCGCGTCTTTCCCGTGCTTATTGCAAGCAAATCAAGCGTTTTAATGATTTCGGGATTTAATTAATTTCTCTGTTTTTGTAAAGATGGGGAAATTTCTGAGGCATGGCGGAGGCACAGCAGTGCTTGTCGTGATGTTGGGGGTACTGGTAATAATTATCGGAAAATCAGAATGTCGAAAAATCAAAGATGATGAAGGTGGCGAAGGTGCAAGTTGTAGCTGTGGAAATGGCGCCGGCGGCGGAGCAGGTGGTGGCATGGGAGTTGAAATTGGTGGAGGAGGTGGCGGGATCGTCGGAGGGATAGGCGGCGGAGGTGGTGGCAGTGACGGTGGAATTGGTGGAGGGATATTTGGAGGAGGCGGCGGGATAGGTGGAGGGATAGGCTTTGGCGGTGGCGGAGGAGGCGGCGGTGGTGGTGGAGGCGGCGGGGGCGGAGGTGGAGGTGGAGATGAATTTGGTTTCGGAGGCGGAGGCGGAGGAGGAGGCGGCGGCCATAGAGGCGGCGGCCATAGAGGCGGCGATGAGTATGGAGGAAGATTTGGTGATAAGCATTGAATGAAATAAGGAGAATGCAAGTAGTAATTATTTGAGTAAATAAAGACGAGGTTGGCGATGACCATCTCCTCTGGCTTAGTTCATTAAGAACTCAAGGCTGCTTCAATTAATTAACTAAGGTTGTTGATTTATAAAGCTGTGTGTATGTAATGCAACTAGCTGCATAATAAAGCAGCAGCTACATCTAATAATAATAGTATGATGTGCTTCGTTTACTCAAACAAGAAAGGTATTGCATTACTCCTTTGCCATCTACACTAACTTCATTATTGTTCTTCAGATTCTCGATTCATGACATTAAAGAAGATAAGGATGAAAGATTTATACGTGCGACGTTCCAATTACTTACCATCTCTCACTGTAACTCTTTAATTATTATCTTTAGTATTAATGAGATTTTTTAAAAAATTATCACTACAAAAAAAAATTGTTAATAGTGTTTCACCTTTTCCTTGCTAAAAACATTAGTAAGGGAACAACAACCATTTAACTAACATACATGTTTATCACACAAATAAACGTAATTACAATAATCGTTTAGCGTATATTTAAAAAAATTGTTGGACAAATGTGATTTGGACAAATCATAGTTTGGGCGAACATAATTTTTGTTTGGAAGACAATTAAACATGATTTATATTTGAATGTTGGTTTACAAATAAAATTTTAGATAATTACAAGAAAAGACATGAAATTTATAATTAATTTTTTAATAATGAATTATATCAATGTTTTAATAAAATGTACTTATTTTTTTTTGTGAAATTTACAAATAATTCACTAATTATTCATTAAAAAAAATTTAGATTTACATATACTTAAGGTCTCTATAGTTTTATTGAAGAATGATTTTAGTCTCTGTAGTTTGAAAATAATAAATTTAGTTCGTATAGTTTTCAAAACCATGAAATAATTCCCATAGTTAGTTTTTGGTTAATCAATTGTTAGTCATCGTTGACTGGGATGATGATGTCAATATTAAAATTTATGTCAACACTGATTGTATACCACTTATGCTAAGACTAGCCATGTGGACTATCTAAAAAAAAGTTTCAGTTTATTCACTTAGATTCTTGGTCAAAATTTTCCTTTTGACTAATTTTTGATATAAACTAATCTTCTACTTTGTCTAGGTCCCTAGTTTAAGAATACTTTTTTTTCTTTGTCAAACTCATCCCCTACAAGCTTTTTAGTTTGTTCACTTTAGACCTTATTCTTCAATTTCATGCTCTTTTCTCATGATTTGGTCTTCCAAATCAGTTTATAATTTCATTTTTAGTCATGATATGATTTAATCTATTATTTTTATCCAAAAACAATACAAGAAATGAATTAAAAATTCAAGTTTCAAAGTTTACCTTTTATTCACTTAGATATAAATGATAGATTGTATTATTTTTGGGTAGACATGATAGATTTAATAATATTATGACTAAAAATGAAATTATCGACTGACTTGGAGGACCAAAGCGTGAGAAAAAAGAATGAAAGTGAAGAATAGAGACTAAAGTGAACAAACTAAAAAGTTTGTGAGGGATGATTTTGACAAATAAAAAATATATTTTTAAATTAGGGACCTAGAAGAAGTAGAAGATGAGTTTATATAAAAAATTAGACAAAATAAAAATTTTGACCAAAAACCTAATTGCATATAAGATAATCTTTGAAATTTGAATTTTAATTCAATTCTTATACTATTTTTGGATAGAAATGATAGATTAGATCATATCATAACTAAAACTGAAATTATGAACTGATTTGGAGGATCAAACCATAAAAAAAAAGTGAAGAATAAGACTAAAGTGAACAAATTGAAAAGTTCGTAGGAAATATTTTAACAAAAAATATATATTGTTAAACTAGAACCTAGACGAAGTAGAAGACGAGTTTATATAAAAAATTGAATAAAAGAAAAATTTTGACCAATGACTTAAGTGAATAAACTAAAACTTTTTTTAGAAAGTCCACATGGCTAGTCCACATCAGCATAAGTGGTACACAATCAGCGTTGGCATAGATTTTAATACTGACATCAGCATCACAGTCAACATTGACTAATGATTGACTAACCAAAAATTAACGTCGGGGACTTAATTCATGGTTTTGAAAACTATAAGGACTAAATTATTATTTTCAAATTATAGGAACTAAAATTATTCATCAATAAACTATACGGACCTCAAGTATATTTAAACCAAAAATTTATTTAAACATTTTAAACTAATCACATATACTTGTAATTACATGCAAGTCACCATCGAAGTAAAATAAAATTGTACATATGTCACCATAAAATTAAAATAATCACATGTATACATGTCTTTAACTCATCAAAATATGAATTGTTTAACAGAGCAACTTGTATTTATAAGGCTTTTTTATGGACCAAAATGACCCGGCCCAGACCCATTTACTTCCTTGAATCCTTATTTGCACTGCCACTAATCTTAGCTCAACGTCAGCTAAACTACCTACTCTTCCTTAGAAAGAAAATTTGATGTATTGTATGTATGACTATGACTATGATAGTTGAGTTACAACCTCCCGAAGCTCCAATTATCTCCCCACAACCCACCGCCAATAATGCTTCCAATACGATAGCCACTTTTTCGGCAACATCCCCAACCACTACACTAATTACTACAGCCTAACTCCACATTAACCCCGCAAGCCCACCAAAGCACTAGCAAAGCCCTAACTTTCGATTGGGTGACATTGGCAAACAACATGCTGCACTCGCTTGCGACTCGCATGCCATCCAATCAACCAAGCATTCCTAAAGGCTTGCCAAGATAATTGTTAGCAATTTGACAAGTATATCAATCGTACAAGTAATATAGTAAAAAATGAGTAAGAGTATCGTTTCCACGAGTATTGAGCTAAAGTAAAATACTATCTAGACGGTCTGTTAAATTAAAAAGCTTTAAAATTAAACTTAAACAAAAGCATAATTCTAGAAACTAAACAAATTAAATTAATATCTACTAACTTAGACCTAAGGCTAAATTAATACTAAAATCAAAAGCCTAGGATTAATGAGATTGACTTCACTTGACTTTTAATTTGACTAATTCATAGATAAATTAATCTTTGAGTTGCTAAATAATGAATTACTCCAATTACAAGTCCTTTTAATGTTGGTTAAGTTCTCAAAATTGTTTGAACCCAATTCCTTGGACAAACAAACCTACCTAACCTAAAAAATTGTCTAATTCCTTAGTCCAATTATTCAAGTAGGTGATTACGATTAGGAACTCATTAAAAACCACATAAATAAGATTATATTCCTAGATTAATCTAATTTATGGTAGAAGTTACATGGTTAGCATCATATCAAGCTATTCCTAGCATAGCTACAAATTCCAAATCTCATTGAATAGTAGCTAATCATTCAAGAGGAATTAAAATTAGTAAAATTTACTCCAACAAGAAGGATTTGAATAAAAATGAATTATTCAACAACAAAATTTCATAGAAGTCAATTTACGTCAATTCCCAAACCTTTCATTCTTTATCAGTTTCACTATCATTCTCTCACTCTTATTCTCGCCGATTGTATAACTAAGATAATAACCTAATGTTCCATAATCGTTTATGTGAAAATCAAGTTAAATTGATGAATAAGCCTTAATTTGACTATATAAGGCTAATATTTATATTCCTATAACATTAAAAAGTCAATCCCCTTACTTTTAAGGTTCAAGAACTCATACTATTAATCCAATGGTATAGTTTCTACTTTCCTTTTCTAAGTTCAGCAAAAACACCATAACATCCCAACAATTGGCCAAATTAAAGGAAAACATTAAGATTAGAATGAATAAACATACATTAATCAACCAATGATTACAAGAGTTTGAGAATTTAAATGGAACCTAATCCAAATTTGGGTTCGTAACAACCCTAAAAAAGAAGACTAACTACTTAAACCAACAAAAAAAAAAGAAATTACAGCATAAAACTAAAAGAACATGAAGAAAAGAGAGAAGAAATGGGAGAAAGAGGACTATTCCCAAGTGGGAAGGCCTCCTTCCCCTCAAAACCAGCTCCAAAAATTCTCCTTTGTTGGCAGCCAAGAAGCCTCGAACTTTCAAATCCAAAATTAGGTCAGAAACCTCAAAAAGTCACTTTTATATTGTCAGTTTCATGGTTGGGCGCCTGGGCACCAAGTCTAAAAGCTTCTATAGTGAGTGCAGGGGTTTGGAGCCTGGGCGCCATTTAGACAAAGAGCAATATGAGCAAAATGGGCATAGTGCCTAGGCACCAACCTACTGGGCAATAACAATTGCCTTCAACTTCTCTTGTTATAACAAAAATACTCAAAAGGGCAAGAAAATGTGCTTTAATTTAGATAAAATGAAAACTAAATTATTTAAGGGAACTTTATTAAAATAAAGACACAAACATGCTAAAGGATAGCAAAATAGGGCTAAGAGGAGGAGAAAAATTCACTTTTAATTACATGATTTAGTTAATTTTAAGGACTTATCAATAATCAAGACTTCGAATATGTGAATACCCGTATACCCTAAGAACAAGGGAGAATAGAGCACATGCATAGGAGAACATGGCAAAATAGGAAGGACAGTGTGGAATGTTGGTCACGTAGGAGACATTAATGTGGTTTATATAGCCGCCGAAGCTTCACAGGATTGCATTGGCCTAAACCACGGATGAGAATTTTAAACGTGAGTTGCCCTTCACCCAACACGTAATCAAACAGAGTGATTTTAAAAGAAAACATGGTTTGAGATCCTTCAACGCTAAACGTTATAACCAGCGACGAAGCCAAATATACACTTAGAATGGTTATTAATTACTAGGCTAATCCCTTGACAAGTTTATCACAAAAATATATATACTTAATGTTTTATGTCAGGATCTTCAATAGGTATATTGTGTCTTCATTCCTCTCTTCTCCTAGTAGTTACAAGTAGAATATATAGATATGATATTATAGTTTTTATTTTACAAAAAAAAAAAAGATTTTTTTTCCATATTAGAAACTAGATGCTAGCAAATATTAAATTTAATTTACTATCTATTTTTTGCCCCCTCATAATACCAATTGATCCCTTTGTTCAAATCCATTTGCCTAAAATAATAACAAAATGTGTAATTTTCTTTTATAAGTTGACATTGATATATCTAACAATTAACTAGTTTCAACAAAAACTTGTTTGAAATATGATTTCGATCAAGCCATGTTTAACTAATACAACATTCATATGCATACTATATAAGTATGTGTTTTATCAATCTTTTTAAAACTGAGTCGGTTATTGAACTGGTGGAGGTATCGGTTTAAGGGTCAAAGTCGAATCGCGTTTAAATCAGTAATAATTAACAAATATTAATATATATATATATATATAATTAAAAATATTAAAAATTTTATATAATTACAAATTTGTAAAAAAAAGAAGAAGATATAATTCAATAAAAGAGAGTGAAGTGGAAGAGAGAGGATGATAACTGAATGAATGAGGTTAGATATGAGGTTCCCAACATGACACAAAATGGAAATTGAATAAGGGAGCAGCTTGGGAAAATGAAGATGGAGATATTATGTATAGCCACTTCTTCACCTCTCTCTTCCTTTCCCACAAGCCTTTTCAATTCATTCTGACTCGCCTCTTTATTTACCTTAACCCTTCCTCTTCTTCTGACTTGCCTCTTCCCTTCCATTTCTTATTTCTCTCTCTCCCCTAACGGCAGAGCATGACTATAGCTCTCTCTCCCCCTCCTTACATCGCACTCCCTTCCTTTCCCTTCTATTTCTCTCTTTCCCAGTAGCTATAGCTTCCATCACACACACACACACACACACACACACACACACACACACACGCACACACACACACGCACACACACACACACACGTAGCAGCTATAGAGCTTCTTCTTCTTTGGCTACAGAGAATAGTATAGACGCCGGCGACGAGGTTGATGGGTTTTTATGGAAGATCCAATTTTTTTGATGTGAACCGGTTCAACCAAGACCAATTTGAAGTAAAAATCGTTGGTCAAACTCGATTCTTGACCAAGTTTGATCTTTTTTTTAACCCATCAATTTTTTAGTATGTCTATACCAAACCAGGGTCTGGTTCCCGGTCTAACTAGTTCGACCAGCCAGTTCGATCCAATTTTACAATCCATGATATATATATATATATATATATTTCTACAAATATCTTTCATGAAAAGTAATTATGTTTTAAACACTGTTAAATACTAAATGTAAACACCTATATCAATTCAAATTATAATTTGCTACATGGAGAAAATTAACTCTTTCCATTAGTATATGTATTATATTTGTGTGTATATATATATGATTATATTAGAATAGGTACTCATCATAATTGAATCCAAACTTGTAACGATATCCAAACCTGGATAATAAATTATTCCTAATAACTACAACTTATCATGGAAACCCTAAACTCTGTGACACTCCAGTCTGAACACCTAATCTAGGCCTTCAACAAAAACTGATTTATGACTATTCATCCATATGCTTCATAATAAATGAAAGAATGATAGAAAATGGCCACTTGCTAGGTTTTCTTATATTATATAATCAGTCTTTAAAGTACTTAATGTGAAAGTTCCTATAAATATTAAATGGTCTCTTACTCCTCAAAGTTGAACGCATTAAATTGTTGGTAGTTCACTGGTTTTGAATTCGGCATACTATAAGAATTTCAATAATTCACTACAAAAAAAAAGACTTTCAGTGTCGACTTTTTAGTGGCGACACAAAATGTCGCCACTAAAAATGACACTTTCAATAGCGACAAAGGTCATCAATGAATGAGCATTTTAGCTTTTTTAAAAATAAAATTAACATAAGCATTTATTATTATTTTTTAAAAAAATTACATATATGGCCACACCACTGAGTGAGCATTTTAGTTTTATAAAAATAAAAGTAACATATGTTGCCACATTCAGTGGCGACAAAATGAGCAATGAGCATTTTTTATTTTTTATTTTTTCGAACACCCCAACTTTCCCTTGGATAAATCATATGTTCACCACTTAACCAGTTAAATTTTTGGATATAAGTTAGAAATCTTTATTGAAATAAGTAGTCTGGAATTTTATATAAAATGAAAATCAAGTGAAATCATATAACATAAGGATTTGAACTTCTCACCTTGAAGAAGAAGAAGCGCACGGAGTCGAACCTGCTACCTCTGAATTGAAGGGGCTAGTGTTTACCACTTAACCAACAACTTTGCTTTAGCTATATTTTGCACTAATTATTAAATATACGTTTAGCACTTACCCTCTATGACTTCTCGCCTTTTCTGCTAATTCATTAGTTCACTCAATTCTTTTTTGTCTACTGCATCTCCTACTCTTGAATGTCTCTTCTCCTTCTCTATCTTCTTTAGCTTGCATTGATATCAATTTGACTTTTCGGTGTGCCATCTTCACTGCCTCTCTTCTTCGTCGTCTTCTTCACCAGAAGTTGTCTCTCTTATTCGTCTTCTCCATTGCATGCTACCTTTGTTGTTCATCTTCTATATCATATTTGTGTCTCTCTCTTGTTCATCTTCTCCGCTGCACACTCTCTTTTGTTTGTCTTCTCCGCCACAGCTGCCTCTTAGTCAGGTAATTTCTATCATTGGGGTTTCAAAAATTTCTAGGTAATTTGTCATTGGGGTTTTTCTATCATAGCACAATTTCATTTTAATTTTCTGATTGCATATTTAAAAAATTTCTAGATAATTTCTCTGTTCGTCTTCTCTGCCATATATTGTCATTGGGGTTTCTATCATAGGTAATTTCTGCATCTCATAACTGGTAAGTTATCAATTTCCCTTGTTCATCTTCTCTATCATGGCTATTTGAGTATGCACTGTGATCGCTGTAATTGAATTAAGTTTGTTGTGTTGCTTTGGGATGTTGGGTTTTGTACAAATTTGATAAGGTTCTGTTGTTCGAGGGGACAAGGTGAGTGCTTTCTGGTGTATGATTTTTTGCCTAATGAGAATCTGCTGTGGTACCTTATGTGAAGGAATGTGATGGAGAAGTCCCCGAATGGTCCACCAGAGTTTCTATTGTGAAGGGCATTGATAAAGGTGAGCTTTTTATCTTACTCGTCTTGGAAACATTAATTTTTTCACAGCTTTTGTAAGATATGTGTAGTATTTTTTAATAAATTTTTTTAAGAACAACAACCAACAATAGCGTAGCAAGAAAAAGGTAACGACTGGTAAGAAAATTGAATTTGCTATGGGACATATTTATTGTCATTGTTGATGTTCTTGTGTATTATATCTATAAATATTAAGAGCTCTGTGTCTAAGTGAAAGAATAATGTGATTTTGGTGTGTAAGAAATTATGAGTAATTTGGAAGTGTAAACTATAAATGAAAGTATTGTGAGCAAAACTAATAATGATTATTTTATTTGTATTTGGTTCATCTTAGTCTTCTGATTTCTTAGGCCTTAAATAAACAATTTTCTATTTTCTTATCACTAAGAGTGAATTAGTTTTAATCAAACAACTTGTCAAATAATTTGAACAGTCGTTAGGAATGACTATACATCTAACAAGGGGCTAAGGTTGTGTTAATAAAAATTTGATAAACTAAAAGGAAAGATTTAATTAAAATAGAAACTTAGATGAAAGTTGAAAAAGAAAGAGAATGCAAAAATTTTGATGGAAAGTCTTAAGGGTAATAAGTTGACAATTAAGATCATTCAAAGATTAAATATGTATTATAGTTTTTTTTAGAGATTAATAGGCTGTTGGTTGTTGTTCTTAAAAAAAATTATTAGAAAGAAAGAATAAGATATTGGCTACAGCTTATATGATAATAAACCAGTAGCGTAGCAAGAAAAAAATGAGTGTAAGCCTATGAGGTGCTTTATTTTCGTTCTTTATTTTTTTAGTTGGGATCTTTTAGACCATAATAGTTTCAAGTTAACTTTTTCCATTTTTTTTCTTGGGCCATTGCCATGAGTAATAACAAGAATAAATAAATAAAACAATAGAGATGTAAGCCTATGATGAGGTGCCTTTTTAGCCAAATCGGTCTAATGGTATTGGTTATCAAATTGATATGCAAGCTTCTTCTGACAAAAATGAAGCTAATAAGTAATATCTGCTTGCTTGTTTGAGTTATTATATTTGCAATTGAATATGTTGATTGACAGAAGAAAAGCAATCGTTTTTTCCCATAATTTTTTTTGATTTCTCTAATTAGTCATTTAATGGCAACAATAAAAAAATATATTGATTAGTCAAAAATTTAAATTATATTATGTTGACTTGCATATTTATACTCCATTTTTCATTTGATTCCTATATTTTAAAAAAATTTAGCACTTATGGTATATGATTAATGATTAAAATCTGTTGACATGATTAATCATATACAATCATCTTTATATTTCAAGTATAAAAATCTTGTAATATGCCATAGGTTGCTAAGATGATATCAAGTGTTCTTTCTTTTTTTCTTTTTCAATTCCCCATCCTTGCATATGTGGTACTGATCATTAACAACTTTTCATAATTCACCTCTATCTTAATGTAAATTTTAGGAATCGGAGCCCTTGAGAATGCACTTTAAATTGAATTCACTTTACTTCTTTTACTCTTTTATTTCACCTTCAACCTCACCTCAAAACCAAACCCATATCTACTCATTATTTGATTTGCTTTTCCTTTTTTTTCACATGTTTATGAATAAATTATTGATAATAAGGAAATAGGTCTTAAAGTGGGCAAGTTGAATTAAGGGGCTGCTGCACACAGGATTGATGACGGGTCATTTCATGTTGGCATTTCTCACTAATGGTAATTCCTCTCTTGACAAAAAAAAATTGAACTCTCAAGTAAAGCAAGAAATATAATTAAGATTCACTAATTATACCATTTTATCCAGTCCCATATTGTAACATCCTGAAAAATAGGCACGTGACTTAACATACACATTAGGGTGTACCCTGATAGTCCATAATTTCCTTGAACAATCCTAATATCTACAACTATACAAATTATAACTTATATAATTTACAAAGTAAATTACAGCCAAATTAATAAATTCCTAAAATATCAGAGGACTTAGGTGGCCTTTAGAATTACAGAGCATTCCTATCGGCATATAGCCCAAAAGTTGGTTCATAAAGAACCCTCCACAAAATTGGAATATATCTCTAAGCTGTTAAACTCCAGCGATTTTCCAACCTCCTTAGTTGTTATATCTGAAAAAAGATAATAACAGAGAGTGTGAGTTTATAAAAAAACTCAGTGAGTAAATGACTGTGTAATAAAATAAGGCACAAGTACAAATACCAGAATCACAACCATAATTTAAATAAATACCTCTAGCACGTACAGGCATGTACAGATACACAAACATAAGCGTACCTGATTATGTGACCGTAACGTGCTAATTTTCCTTATGAGTCCACATTCTTGCAATCCACTTCACATTATAGCCAATATCTTGATTCAACTCAAACATATACAAGCACAAATGATCACATTGCATACATTATGTGACAATCATATGCTTGTTTTCCCACATCTTCCCATACTTACCTCATTCAAACTTAATCCAGAATTTACCCTTGGATTATAATTGCTCAGCGGATTTATCTCAGAGGTCTACCCCTCTGTTTCCAATTTTTAATTTTTTCCCAAGAATATCCACATCCTTGGGTCACTAGCTGGTTCCCTCTCATAATGTAGATATGCAAATGCAATATGTAATATTTTTTTCACTCTTTCCCACGTTTACCACATTAAAGTCCACCCCTCAATGGGTTTATTTCAGAGGTCCACCCCTCTGTTTTTACTTTCCGATGTTCTTCCCAAGATTAACTATATCCTTTGATTACTAGCCAGTTCCCTCTCATAATATGAAGATGCAAATAATGATATGTAATGTTTTTCTTGCACTTTTCCTGCTCTTATTACATTGAAACCCAGTCCAAAATTTTCCACTTGAACTATAATTACTCAATGGGTTTATTCCATAGGTCCACCCCTCTATTCCCTTTCGTTTCCATACAATTCCTTTTTATATGTAATACATTAACATGATAAAATGTAATGCACATAACAACCAACAATCCACTCATCATTCACAAACACATTCACAAAACATTTCCCACATTGAAATACAATTTAACCTATACATATTCCATATAACAATCTCACAAATCACCACTAATATTCCATAAATTAGTTAATACAACTAATTTGGGAAATTTAATAAATATAAATTCAATTATGGTGTGAATGAGATTTATATTGTACTTGAGAAATTTTCAATAAAAATAAGTAGCAAGGTCACCTACTCACCTTGATGCCAGCAAGGTTTACCATATATGAGTCTTGAGAAATGAAGCCAATGAAGCTCTCAAGTCACCTAGAACTAACCACAATCAATAAATAAATAAATCAAGAAAATCCTTATCAGAAACTCTAACCTTTGGTCAGTCATTTAGTCATAACTCTTTTTTGGTAAGTAATTTCTAAATAAAACTTATACCATTAAAAACTAGACTCAAAGAGCTTTCCAACGATATAAAGTTTGTTAAAAAGGAAGTTTGGATGAAAGAGTTATGACCATTTGAAGATAGACCAAGAAAGTAGCTTGACGTTAGCATGCTTGGCATATGGGGCGCCATGGCTTACTCTTCCATCTCAAGTGTGGCGCCTGGAGCGCCACGATCTTAACCTCCTAATTTAGCCTCAGTTTTTGGTTAGATCTGGTCAAAATTTCACTATTTTTCATGATTTTTTCCCTGAGTTCTCATCTTTGCTCTCTAAGGAGAATTTAGATACCAAAACCTCCAATTTTAACTGAAAAACGAAGTCACAATCTCAATTTTACCCCAAATGGCCTTAAAACTAAAAAATAGCGAAAAGTTCAAGAAATCAAAATTTTTGTCTTGATTCCTTGCTTTCCCTATTCTTGGCCACCGATGACTCACCCTACTACCGAAGAACTGATCATCGAAACTTGGTTGGAGGATTTGAGATGGAGAGGGTGAGGTAGAAAGAAGGAAGAGAGAAAGAGAGAAGGAAGAGTGAGAAGAGAGAGAAAGAGAGAGAAAAGTGAGAAATGAGGAAAAAGGCATGGAGCCGCCTATATATACCTGCTTAGGGTGAAATTATTACTTTGCCCCCACATCAATCCCAGATAACCTTTATCATAATTTTTCTCAATTTAGGTATTTCTCACACTCTAAGTATCACCCTAGTTCTTTATTTCACTTTAGGCCCTCTCTAGACCTCGTAGGTACTCGACTTTCTCTATGCCTCATGATTACTCCCTCTCCGTCTCCTGTCCCCTCAACACTATTTCCATAAAATTTCCTTTCCCTATAGTCTTTTCTCAAATCTTAAGAATATCATCTGCAATAAAATACCCGATCCAGTCATTTATCTCCATTTCTATAAATAATATTCAAAAAGAATAAATTAAATATGAAAAATTAAAAATGAATAAATAATTTCCATTAAAATAATGAAAAATTTTCATTATAAAAACTATAATACCGCCAATCACGTGATCCAAAATTGGCGGGGATTACACATATCCTCTCCCTTCAATATTATATAAGGAACAACAAAATCCAAAGGACATGTTTATATATATATATATATATATATATATATATTCAGCCTCTACTTCTTAATTACTTTTGGTTCATAATAAATGTATTTCTAATAGTTTTGCAAAAAAAAAAAGTAACTCATATAGTTTTATTTAGCCAATATCAATTTAAAATATTTTTAGTAATATTTTGTTTTCTCTTTATATTTATATATATATAAATATATAATCTAGCTCTAGAGTACGAAAAACTTTATTTTTAGATGTATCGAATGTGTAAAAATAGAATGCACTTTAAATTGAATACACTTTACTTCTTTTACTGCTTTATTTCACCTTCGACCTCACCTCAAAACCAAACTCATATCTACTCATTATTTGATTTGCTTTTTCTTTTTTATTGGAATCTGTGTAACATTTTTTTCTTTCAATTTCCAGAGAAAGGGTCAAGCTCAGGGAATATGTGATTTTTCATCATCATCCATTTATGTTTATCCCTCAAGTCCTAGGTATGCTTATTGATTATGGATAGATCTTGAAATTTTTATACTATGTAATTGCACACATATGCATATATAGATATAGAGTTTAGCTTTATTTCTATTCACTTTTATATATTTATGTAGCTTTATATTCTAAAACTTTGGAGGAAAATCTTTTCTGATCTAATCTTAATTTACTTTTCCCATGACCCATAAGAAACACATTGTAGTGGCAGACACAAAACCATTGAAAGAGATACCCGTCCCATTGTTTTACTACTATAGTAAAAATTAATTTATTTGATGATTTCATATAAATTTAAGTCTATTTTTTTAGGAAAAGTCACTTCATCTAGAAATTTATGACTTAGTATTCCAACTTTGTCGATGAGTTGCTTTATTTCTTTATGGATTCACTTTGTTGTGGGACCAATTTTATCCTATAAATTAATTAATGAATATTGAAAGTGAGAAAATCATATTGTTACTCTTGTTATTATTTAAAATTAATGAACAACCAAATGCCCATGCAAGACAGTTCTATAGATTACTAGAAGACGTTGAGACAGAATTATATCCAGGTTGTACCAAAATGTCAAAATTATCTTTCATAGTTAAGTTATTTCATTTGAAGTGCATAAACCATTGGAGTAACAAATCTATGGATGCATTGCTTAACTTATTCAAAGAAGTTCTTCTAGAATGTGCTCTTGTTCCTAACTATTTTTATGAAGCCAAGAAAATCATTCGAGAGCTAGGGTTATATTACAACAAAATAGATGCATGTGAGAACGATCATATTTTATTTTGGCAAGAACATGCCAATGCATAATCATGCCCAAATGCAACACATCTAGGTGGAAGTCTGACAGACCCAAGGGCAAGAAAGTGCCATATAAAGTGTTGCACCATTTTCCAATAAAACAGAGGTTTCAAAGGCTGTACATGTCAAGACACACAGCCAAACAAATGGGGTGGAAATAAGAAGGATGATGGTGCATTAAGACATCTAGCTGATTCTCAATCATGGAAGTCTTTTGATGACCAACATCCAGAGTCCTCTGAAGATCCTAGAAATGTTCGAATGGGTTTAGCAAGTGATGGGTTCCAACCTAACTGGAATATGAGTGCTAACCATAGCATTTAGCCTGTTGTTCTCGGTTCTTTATAATCTGCCACCATGGGAATGCATGAAACACCATACTTTATGATAACACTCCTCATTCTAGGCCCTAGGTGCCCAAGTGATGAAATAGATGTTTACTTTTACCGTTGATTGAAGAATTAAAAGAATTATAGAAGGTGGGGTTAGAGACATATGATGCCCTTGCAGATTCCAACTTCATAATGCGTACAACTATCATGTGGACAATTAATGACTTCCCTGCATATGGGAACCTTTCAGGATGGTCAACCAAAGGCAAGCTTGCATGCCCTTGTTGCCATAAAAACACACACTTTGTTTCTTTGAGGAGCAAGATATGTTACATGGGTCATCGTAGCTTTTTACCAACCAACCACTCGTGTCATCAAAATAGGAGGCATTTGATGGGAAAGTAGAGAGTGAGGTTGAACTTATTCCTTTAACTGGTGATGAAGCACTTGAACAATTAGAAAGGTTAGGCAATGTGACTTTTAGGAAACATTGCAAGAAAAAACATGATCATTCTAATAATGCTTACAATTGGAAAAAGAAGAGTATTTTTTTCCAATTACCTTATTCAAAAACACTCATGCTTCGATATAATCTTGATGTTATGCACATAGAAAGAAATGTCTCAGAAAATATTGTGTCAATGGTGATGAATATGCCTGGAAAGACAAAAGATACATTGAAAAATTGGTATGAATTGGTGGACATGGGTATCAGGGAAAGGTTATACCCAATTGAGGATTAGTTTGAGCTACTACAACCGTTGAGTAGCCTAGAATTAAATTCATAGCAACTTGCAGTATAGAGATCGTCCCAGGTCGTATTTTCTCAAGGAACCTTGCTACTAATTACCTAATTAATTGTTCCAAAACTAATATATATTAATTACACTACTAATTACCACCGGGGGGTGATTGCATAATACAGAATTAAAACATAAACCTAAAGCTAACACTAAGCTAACAGAACAGAAACAAAATAAAAACAGAATAGAACATAGAAACGAAATGCAATTAGCCTTGGTCTTCTCTGAAGTTGTAACTATCCTAGTCCTATTTAAATATTAAGTTCAGTTCTATCCATCATCTAGTTTTCAAATAATTTTCCTAGAAAACATTCAAGTCTAGGTTACACTAAGAGATAAGCAAGAAGATCTTCTCTATAATATAACTTAGCATAACCTCAATAACCTAACTAGCATCATGTAAGATAATCATCATTACATGTCATTTCCATCTCATTTACCACATCAACCGATTACAGTAAATAAACCTCAAATAAAGAATACAAACCAGAAAATGAATCTATGATATCTAACCAAAACAACACAAATCCATAAACCAGAGGCAAAAAAAATAGATGAAAATGAAATATACAGAACAAGAACTTATCTTATATTACTCAAGAACTTAGGTTACATCTCCAGTTTCTAACCAAGACTAATTACAACACTTTTTGGCCTTCCATAGAGGCCAAACATAGGAGAAAGGAGGGGTAAAGCTACGAAATCTAAGAGAAATAGAAGAGAAAATGTTCTTCAACAAGTGCAAATGGAGTTCTGAAGGTGTCTTAAGCTGTTGCCAGGAGAAAAGGACAAAAATACATCTTGTTTGACTCCATGTGATGTCCCTTTCCATTGCATTTTGCTGCTGTAATTTCTGTTATGTGGTTTCTCTTTTTCTGCTACATCTTTGTTGATGTTTCTGCTGCGTTTGCTGTTAAAGCTTCTGCTGCTATTTGCTATGCTGGAAAGTACAGAATAGTGGGCCCTATTGATCCAGTTAGCCCTAGTCAATTCCTAGTCATCATATATGTCCATGTTAGCAGATCACTCTCCAAATATTTATCTGAAAAATATACAATTGAATTAATTGGGATAAAATTATGAAATTGAAGCATATTAATTATATAATTAATTTACACCCAATAAATCCAAAAAATAATAAAATTAGAGAGTTGGCAATATTAAAATAGCAATAAGACTAAGAGCAAGACTAAAATGCATAAAGAAAATGGTAGATAACAAGGATGGAAATAAAGTATTGTTACCAACAGCATGCTGTGCATTGTCCTCAGAAGAGAGGTTGAAAGTTTGCAACTTTCTAGCGAATTTAAAGGTTCCTGATGCATTTTCATCAAACATTTCAAGGTGTGTTAACATTTGTGAAAGAAAAATTAATGGGTTGAAATGTCATGATCACTATGTTTTGTTGCAAGATATATTCCCAATTACAATTCGTGGTTTGTTGCCTAAGGAAGTGTGTGAGCCAATAACAGAGTTGGGAATATTTTTCAAGAATCTATGTTCTAAGTGCTTGACCATTGAGGACGTTGATAGGCTTGAAAATGAAATTGCAATTACCCTATGTGAACTAGAAACTGTATTTCCACCAGTCTTCTTTGATATAATGATCCACTTACCAATGCACTTAGCAAGGGAGGCAAAAATTGGTAGACCTATCCAATATCGCTAGATGTACCCTATTGAGAGATAATGCTATGTGATATATATTTTAATGTCTTAAATTGTTAGTAATAGACAATGCATTAATTTTAATTTTTATGTATATAGGTATTTGCGGATAAATCATATGTTCGGAATAAAGTTCGT
Organism: Biancaea sappan; assembly: GCA_037074585.1. NCBI lineage: Eukaryota > Viridiplantae > Streptophyta > Magnoliopsida > Fabales > Fabaceae > Biancaea > Biancaea sappan. The sequence continues at coordinate 17,992,548 of CM073497.1, read as the reverse complement.
TCAAAAGGTTCAATGGCAGAAGGCTACTTAGCAAAAGAAAGCCTAACATTTTGTTCACAATACCTAAAGAAAATTTCTACCAAATTTAATAAACCTCCTAGGAATGATGATGGAATGGTGATAGATAGTGACATGTCTATCTTCAAAAAGATTGGAAAACTAAAAAGATGTTCTAAATCTATTACTTTATCTCATGCAGAGTTTTAAACAAGCATGTCTGTATATGATTCAAAATTATGAAGAGGTTTGGCCATTTATAGAGTAAGTTCATCACAAATCTTTGGAAGTATTAGAAATACTTTGTTTTTGTGATGTCTTAACTAACTAGCTCATATTGTAGGGAGCATAAGAAAGAGCTTGAGGCACAAACTTCAATGGTAGATGAAAGACATTACCAAGAGTTTTCAAATTGGTTTTGTGCATATGTAGGTCTCTCTTGGCTATGTGAGGACAATTATTCATTTGTTTTCAAAGTTAACAACTATTCATTTGTTTACATAGGTTATTACGTTATGTCAACAATCTCATGCAAATGACGAGCTCATAAGTTTATTGGTTGGGCCACTTTCTAAAGTTAATTGATATCCTATATATATGGTGAATAAATTTAGGTTTCACACAAAAGATTATGTTTTAGGGAAGAAAACTCAAAATAGTGGAGTTCTTGTGAAGGGGGATGATTCAAATCTAGAAAAAAAAAAGTATTATGGCGTGATAGAGAGGACTTATGAGTTGTCTTATGTGGGCAATAGAAAAGTCTACCTCTGCAAATATCATTGGTGGGACATGGCACATTTAGGCAGGGGATACAAAATAGACAAGTACGGCTTCACAAGTGTGAATGCTTGTTGCTCACTGAACACAAATAAGCCATTTGTTTTGGCTTCCTAGGCAGAACAAGTTTTCTACATCAATGACAATGTTGATCAAGATTGGACTTGTGGTTGTGAAGATAGGTCCTAGTGACCTTTTCAATATGCGCAAAATAATGATGATGTGGGTGATGACTATGACATATTAGTCAATGATTAAGAAGCATATCAACAATTGAAGATTGAACTAAATGTGATGACCAATAATGAAATAGAAGATGATATTGTAGTACCCTTACATAGAGATGATGTTGAGCCTCAAAGCGTTGATCATCTAGGTCATCAATCATGAATAGGTGTTCAAATTGCAAGGAAAGAAGATTTTATTATTGATGATGAGGTGATTGTCAATGATGAAATTGAGGAAGAAGATTTTATAGATAGTAGTGACAAGGAGACAATGACATGATTTTTTAATTACGGTAATTTGTGGCTTCTTTTCAGGCAATGTTTATATTTAATTGGTAATTGGTGACTTCATTTTTGTTATTACACTTGCATTATCAATATAACCCACTAGTTTATATTCACTATTGTAGAAAATGAAAGCATTTGGCAGGGGAATAGGAGGGAAACAAGTAAGAGGCATTTCAAATGGCAACAATGGGGAAGTCACATCAACCTTACGCTTGTCTAACCAAGCAACACCTCTCTTTGATCAATTCCCTACACAATTAGCCACTGAAGGTGAAAGTTCCCTACCACGAGCCACAGGAGCCCAACCTGAATCTAGTACTATAGGTTTGTTTTCTTGTATCTTAAACCATATTGTCAAACTATTAAATTATGTGATATCTTTTAATATAAATTTTTTTCATATGCATAACAATTTCTTGCAGTGTATCTAAAAACGTTAGAAAGACATAGATCTATATATACATGTTGATATGAAAACAAGGAACGGAAATAAAATAGAAGTAGAAATGGTAGATTTTATTAACGAAGCTGTAGGACCTGGAGCTAGAGTTCTTGCCAATTACTGTGGCTTTGTGTAAGGAAAATAGTGTCATTTAAAGATGGTGATTGGAAGAATATCACAATAAAATGTGAGAAGATATGTTTTTACAAGTACAAGTAATAAGTTAAATATACAAATATAACATTTTATTGTGTTACTTATTCCATTTCTAACAAATATCACTTATTTTTAGGAAAAAATGCACTTGTTGGCAGTGGGCAAGAGCATGTATTTCAAGGACATGTAATCCAAATGTTTCAAAGTTATTGAGGAGGTGGAAGAGTGAACTGCATTAGTATTACAAAAAGTACAACATTAATGAGGAGAATATTACTCATCCACCAGAAGGTGTGAGACCTGAGATTGGCAATGGCTAGTCCAAGAGCACTTTTCATCTAATGCTTTTAAGGTATTATATTGTTGACATATTCTAACAAAGTATTTTTTAAAATGTATATAAATTTATGAATGTTATAACTATAGGCTAAAAGAGAGAGAAATAAAGCAAACATCCTGTTAGAAACAACGAAACATTTTTATGGAACAAGATCATTTGCAGAAGTAAAAGCATCTACAGTAAAAATGTATTTATCCTCTTAAATTATTAAAGAGTTTTATTTTTATTGATATATCTATAATTATCTTTCAATGTTGTTGTAATATTTTATAGAAAGACCCTGAAATTGGGGAAAGGGCACCATCTGATCGAGTGTGGGAATTACAGCACGCTTGTAAGACAAAAGAAGGAGAAATGGTGTGGTTGGATCCCCATTCACAAGAAATTCATGTGTGTTTACAAATAAATTAGTTTTACTTGAATTGAATTTGCATCTTGATTTTATTATTCTAAGGTGATGCTTGAATTGCAAGGTTGCCTCTAAGACATTGTGAGCAACAGACACAAGAAGGTGGATCTCAACTATCAAGATGAGATCTTGCTAAGTGTACTTGGTGAAAGATCCGGATATATCCGAGGGAAGGGTTATGGAGCAAGATCTTTAAGAAAAAAGAGGAATCATGTAGGTTAAGGTTGAAGATAGGGTCTCTTCTGCAATAGAGACTATTTACATGGAGATGGAAAGAAAAAAAAAAAAGAAGAAGATTGCATTGATATGCGTGCTGAGATGCATGCTGAGATGGAAAGGAAGATTGAACATGAGCACATTGAGATGTCGAGTAAGATGCAAGAAAAGATTGATTGACAAATCCAAACTCAATTGGCAGCCTTAATGGCAAATATCCAATAGGTAAGTTTTCTAATATTAGTTTAATTCACCTAAAAGTAGGGTTTTGGTCTTTTATTTGAGACTTGAGACTTTATGGAATTGATTTAGTTTATTGGATATTTAACTAAAAGGATGACTTGTTTTTTTTATATCTTGTGTTCTTATTTCTGTGTATGACTTGGATCTTTGGTGCTTGATTTTTTTTGTTAGTTATGTTATTTTAATTTTTACAAGTGGATGGAAGTATTCATTCTGCAGTGCTATAGTCGCTATTTGACTTGAGTATCCTTTTGTGGTTTGATTTGGGAGATTTTTCATAAATATTTTGTTAGAATTTTCTCCTTATTCTCCATTGTATTGCTTGGTCATAGATTGTGTATCTAGACAAGAGAATGTAGTTCATGTTTCTAAGGGTATTTTCGTATTAGCAGTCAGGGCAAATAAATGTCGACTATTATCACATTTGTGTATTATAATACATATAGTCAACTAATCAAACTCTTAGCAATGGAACTGGTAAAGGATCTATGACTAACTCAAGCCTACAAATATGAGAATACCTTTAGAAACATGAACTACATTCCGTTGTCTAGATACACAATCTATGACCAAGCAGTGTAATGGAGAATAAGGAGAAAATTCTGATGAAATTATCTAGCAATGATATTCTTTTTCTCTATTATATTTAGTCCAATAGTAGCATAATAATAATATTAGCAACAATAATAACAACTAGTGTTTTGACACACACTTAAGTCCATATCAGCTCATTTCTAGGCAAAAGAGAATAAAGGAATTTTAAAGCTAAAATAACTACCCACTAACCATAACCTCATGTTCTTTTCTTTTCTTTTTTTCCATTTTTTATCTATACTATTGTATATGGCTTTAGGGTCTTCTAGTAAATAGTCCTTAAACATATATTCACATATACATAAAATGAAGTTCAAATTATAATAAAATAAGAGAAGTTAAAATGTAAGTGAGAGAGTGAGAAGTTAAAATGAAGTTTGATATATTGTGTTCTTATTTTTGTGTATGGCTTGGATCTTTGGTGCTTGATTTTTTCTTGGTTAGTTATGTTATTTCAGTTTTTGCAAGTGGATGGAAGTATTCATTCTATAGTGTTATAGTTGCTGTTACTTTGACTTAAGTATCCTTTTGTGGTTTAATTTGGGAGATTTTTCATAAATTTGTCATATATCTTTGTCATTGTTTGATTTACTAATTTGAAGAATGACTCTCTCATTGTGTTGAAACCAATTGTATTAATGACTAGTGGAATTTTTTCGAAATTTTTTCTTTTCCTTTTTATTTATTGGAAGTGTATTTAAAATGATTATGACATTTTGGTTATAACTTGAGCAATAGTCAACTATAATTTATGGCATTTTCTTGGTTTCTCTATAACATTTTTAAGATTGACCAAAAATAGAAGCTTGTGCCTTTTTACTGTGAAAAATATGAAGAAAAATAAATTACTAAATTGATTTTTGAAAATTGATGTATAGTTGCCTCTCTTGGCATTTTCTTGGGTTCTTTGTAACTTTTTCAGAAAGTTTCTACTTCACATTATGGTGGTTGCTCGAAAGACACAATATAATTTGGAGGATTATGTAGGTGTTTCGTTTTTGTTGTGGTGTGGAGAGAATCATGAAAACAATGAGAGAGAGAGAGAGAGAGAGAGAGAGAGAGAGAGAGAGAGAGAGAGAGAGAGAGAGAGAGAGAGAGAGAGAGAGAGAGAGAGAGAGGAATATTTATATTAATTGATATCAATGTCAGGTGAAAAGGCAAAGACACCTAAAGATAATTTGGTGAATGGTGGGGCCATTGCAGTCATCTTTCTATGATATTACATATATAGTCATTTTAATTATAAGTGTTTCTAAAAAATGGTTATTATCATTGTTATTGTTCATTGATCTTTCTTTTGATTTTAATGTCTTCTATTTCGTCTAACTTTTTTCTCAATATGGTTTAGAACCTTTAAATATTTTTAAAAGTTGATAAAATACAGTTTTTTTAAAGAAAAAGAGTATGTAGGCTCTGTACACCACTTTGTCATGATTACAAATAAGATTTATATATACACGTAATAATAATACTTAGTTCTTGCATCATTAATGCACGAACACTCTCTACTAGACCTTGGACATGTTTGCTTGCATTTTAGAGTCAATATTGTAGAGATACAAGTAATGCATTCGTGAATAATTTTTCCTTTTTTCTTAAAAAATATAACATATACATGTCATAATATTTATGTATTAATTGTTATATTTGAGAATAAGTTTCAATTTAGTTTCTTAATAAGTTTACTTTAGATTTTGATTTAGTCCTCTAATTTTATTTTGTTTCAATGTTATCATTTAACTTATAAAAATCACTTCTTTCTATGAAATATGTTAAATGATACTTGTTTTATTTTTTTCATAACAGGGAAACAGTCATGCGCCAGATATAAATACCATCAGAAACTCTGGAACCACTAAAGATGCAAGGAAACATAAGAAATGAAAGATTAATTGTACTTAAGTATTTTTTTTGGGTATACTTTTTGTATTAAGTACTTTCAAAAATTAAACATTGTATGTATTTCAAACCAATTTCTAATATATATCATTTTATATTGGTAGTTGCTTGTATTGTATATCTTTGTATAGTGTTGTTTGATAACAATATCTTGTACTTCAAACCATATAGTGTTATTTGATAATAGGTTGATATAGTAAGAAAATAATTTTTTTTTTTAAAAGGCCTTTTAGTGGTGACAAAGTGTCACTTTCAGTGACGACTTTATTTTGTCACTGAAATCTACACTTTCAATGGCGACATTTGGTCGTCATTGAAATTTATACTTTTAGTAGCGACATTTGGTCGTCACGGAAAGCTATATTTTTAGTGGTTACCTTTCAGTGGTGATTCAATGTCGCCACTGAAAATAATTTTAGTGGCAACTTTTCTTTTGTCTACAACTATTTTAGCTAATGCAAAATTAATTTTCATTGGCGACTGAGATTCAGGACGATGTTTCAATGATAACGAAAGTTGCCCCTGAAACTTTCAGTGATAGGACTTTAAGTGGCTACAATGTGTTGCCACTGAAACACTTTTATTGACGACTTTTTTACTTTCAGTGATAACTTTAGTCGCCATTGAAAATCAAGTTTTTTGTAATGATTATGACAATCACTCGTTGTATTTGTTTTATTAATAACATGAAATACTAATGCCGATTAGTTTAAATAGTTTCATATTTATTTTTTTAAAATGAATTTTCAAGTTTAAATCTTATGAACAAATAAAATCAATGTTACAAAAGGTTTATTTTTATAACCTGACACAACTTAAATTAAATTATTTAGACTCATAAAATTTTCAAATGTTAGTGGTTCTAACAAAAAAAATGAAACTTAAAAAACATGATGTTAGTTATATTTTGTAATTGGTTTAAATATACTTGAGATCCCTATAATTTAATTAAAAAATAATTTTAGTCTCTATAGATTGAAAACAATGAAATTAGTTCATGTAATTTTCAAAACCATGAAATAGGTTCCTGAGATTAGTTTTTGGTTAGTCAACTATTAGTTAATGTTGACTGGGATACTAATGTCAATATTAAAATCTATGTCAGCGTTGACTGTATACCACTTATACTGATGTGGACTCTTAAAAAAAGTTTCAGTTTATTCACTTAGGTCCTTATTCAAAATTTTCGTTTTGTCTAATTTTTTATAAACTCATTTTCTACTTCATCTCGGTCCCTAATTTAATAATATATTTTTCTTTGTCAAAATATCCCCTACAAACTTTTTGTTCTATTCACTTTAGTCCCTATTCTTTACTTTCATGCTTCTTTCTCATGATTTGGTCTTCCAAATCAATCCATAATTTCATTTTTAGTCATGATATGATTTAATCTATCATTTCTACCCAAAAATAATACAAGAAATGAATTAAAATTCAAGTTTCAAAGCTTAATTTTTATTCGCATAGGTCCTTGGTCAAAATCTTTTTTTGTCTAATTTTTTATATAAACTTGTCTTCTATTTTGTCTAGGTCCCTAGTTTAAGAATATATATTTTCTTTGTCAAAATTATCCCCTACAAAATTTCAAGTTTGTTCACTTTAATTTATGTTCTTCACTTTCATGTTTTTTTTTCTCACTGTTTGGTCCTCTAAATCAGTCCATAATTTCATTTTTAGTCATGATATGATTTAATCTATCATTTCTACCCAAAAACAATATAAGAAATGAATTAAAATTCAAGTTTCAAAACTTACATTTTATTCACATAGGTCCTTGGTCAAATTTTCATTTTGTCCAATTTTTGATATAAACTCCATCTTTTACTTCATCTAGGTCCCTAGTTTAAGAATATTTTTTTTTTGTCAAAATATCCTCTACAAACTTTTTAGTTTATTCACTTTAATTCCTATTCTTCACTTTCATATTTTTTTTCTCACGGTTTGGTCCTTTAAATTAGTCTATAATTTTATTTTTGGTCATAATATGATTTAGAGGACCAAAATATGAGAAAAAAGCATGAAAGTGAAGAACATGGACTAAAGTGAATAAACTGAAAAGTTTGTAAGGGATAATTTTACCAAAGAAAAAAATATATTTTTAAACTAGAGATCTAGACAAAGTAAAAGATAAGTTTATATCAAAAATTGGACAAAAGAAAATTTTTGACCAAGGACCTAAGTGAATAAATTAAAATTTTTTTTTTAGGAATTCACATGGCTAGTCCACTTCAGCATAAGTGATACAAAGATTATATCAAAAATTAGACAAAAGAAAAATTTTGACCAAGGACCTAAGTGAATTTTAATATTGACATTATCATTCTAGTCAACGTTGACTAATTATTTACTAACTAAAAACTAATCCCAAAGATCTATTTCATGATTTTGAAAATTACAAAGATTAAATTCATTGTTTTCAAACTATAAGAACTAAAATTATTTTTCAATAAAACTATAGAGGCTTTAAGTATATTTAAACCTTTGTAATTTAACGTACAAACATGAGGATTACTTGTATATCACTTATCCTTGTTGTGTGGAATATAGTATATACAGTCAGAATCCTCAAAATTTGGCTTCGGTGGACTTAATTAATTCATTTGAAAAATAATAAAATTGAGCCATATTGGTTCATGAGTCAATCTTTTTTTCTTTAAAAAAAAGAAATAATAAAATAGTCTGTTTATCAATCAAAAAGAATAAAAGTAATCTTTTTTTATCTAACTTAAAACTAATTAATGCCGTTCTTGGTTCCTACCATATTAGTTGTGTTCAGCAAGGTAGTTTATAGCTTATAATTTATCTTATAATTTATTTGACTAGCTTATAAGCTCGTTAAAAGTGTTCGGTAAACGAACTTATTTTAGTAATTTATAACTTATTTTGATAATCTATTTGAGTAGCCTATAGCTTATAGTTTTTTTGTTCCTATTTTGTTCTTATTATTTTTTTTCAAAATATCTATTATACCCCTTACTTTATTGTATCCTATTTATTCATCTTTTATTATATTTATATTTATCTATAATATATTATACATATATAATATTATATATAATAATAATATATGATAATATAATATATATATATATAATAAAATATGTAAATATATTTATATATAAAATAAAATATATAAATATATATTTTTAATGAATTTTATATCTATAATAATTTAAATTACTTTAATTAAAAACAAAAATAATATATTTATTTATATTATTTTGAAATTAAAAGATACATGCCTTTTTATATTATTTTACAATTTTCAACTATTTCAACAGTTATTTTTATTGAATACTTATAATTCAATAAACTAACTTATAAGCTATCAAGTAATTTATAATAAGTTATTTTTGCTGAATAGAGTCATTCATGTTGATCACCTTTTTTTTTTTGTTTAAAGGCTCACTACTACCAATGTGACTAGCCTAGGTCCTTGTTTGTATATTTATCTGCTATAATGCTATTGAACAAGTTTAATTTTGTTGTAAAAAAAAAACAACATAAATATCACATATTAAATGATATAGATGATATAGTTTTTATATGTATTTTTTAATTGATATGTAATTACGTTTTTATTTTTTTAGATGGTTTAAGAAATGTGACATTCCTTGAAAATGTAATTGCATTAATTAAAATTTTATAAGAGAGTTTTGTCGTTCATTATAATCTTACTCGACTCGAATTCGAATTAAACGACATTTGTGTAATATTTAGATACCGAATAATTGTTTAAAAGGAAAATTATACTTTATCCCCATAAACTTTACCTCATGTGCAAAAAATTCTTATAAACTTTAAAACTCAACTCCCTATAAACTTTTATTTTTATGCAAAAGACCCCTTTTGCAGTTAACCATTAATTAAACTAACGGTCAATGTTGACATGTACTGTGAAGTGCTATGTCAGCTTCATTTTTTATACTTCATATGCCACATCATCATATCACAAGCTCCACATCAGCATCTGGCCACGTCATCCTGAAGAGCCTTCTCTGTTATCTGGTTTTTGGTTTCGTCTTACTCACACGGCTTTCAGAGTTGAATGTGTAGAGAGAATAAGATGCTCACATCGCTTGAGAAATTGCCAGTGAAGATGGGTCTTCAAGTCTAGCCTCCTGACGATTTCATCTTTCATGAAGGTGAGTGTTAATCCTTCCTCAGTAATGGGCAGAAGCTTTTTGATTTTATAACTTACAAGTTCGATATCCTTTCTTAGTAATCAGGGAGTAACAACAGGGAGACTTGGGGGGCCTCCTTAGCCCAAAGCTAAGGAGGCTTCCCTTTTCCACAATAGGGAGGAGTCCACATGTGGTGTTCTCCAATGGAGGGAAAACGAAAACAGAGTATGAATCTGAGGTAAATCCGAATCCTCTGAAACTTGAGTATTTTAATTCATATTTTCTGGTTTTGAGTTGAACTAACTAGACATGATATAAACTGATTTAAAATGAAAACATGAAGCTGAATTAGAAGGTTAACCGAGAAAGAAAACATGAAAGTGCAGGAAACAAAAAAAAGAACATGAATTAGTCGACTTACTGAGCTGAGCAGTCGACTTATTAATCCTAAACTTGTGTTCAACTAGAAATTATAAGAAGATTTAGCAAAGGAATCAAATATAAGAAACATTTAATAAGCTTGAGTTAGACTGAAATAGAAAAAAAAAAAAAAAAACTGAGAACAGAGCATGCACGACGTGAACTGTGAATTATTGCCTATTTTCTTTATCTAAGAATTCCTTTTATCTGGTTTAGAATTTTGTAATCTAATATGATATAAAATAGAACTAAGAAACTAAATATGAGACTAATTAAATGGAAGATAAACAAAAAGAATGACCGAAGAAAATAACCAAATAGAAAACGTGCAGTAGTTTATTTTCTCCTAAAATTTCAGATTTTATAATGAAGTTTCAGTTAATTAATGGGATTCTTTTATTCAGAATTTACTAGTAAATTGTTAATAATGATATTGGAGTTTATCTCATTTCAAAAGCTAATCTCAAGAGACGAAGGATACTCAAATTTATATAAAGAGTTTGGAACACATTTTTTTTTCTCTTTTTGAGACTTCAATGTAAATAACGAATGATAATAAGCATGTCACAAAAGAGTTTAAAAAATTATCAAACAATTTTATTTTCGGCCCCTCATGCCAGACATATTTTAAAATCACTTCTCCGAGTTCTCCAAGTAAAAGAAAGACAAGATTACTGCCTTTTCTTGCTCATCTTCACTTTTGTGATTTAGGGTTTAGATTTACACGGGAGCGATACATACAAGGGACACATAAAAGGAAAGAAGAATGAGATTTATCTTGCTTATGGCATAGTGGACCTCTGTGGGAGGCCCACGACAAACTATTAGCTCAATGCTAAATTAATTAAAAGAAAACATGTTGAGTTCGTTTCGATTAAGAGGGTTGAGTTTTTTATTAAAAAATTGTAAATTTGATTTTAAATATTAGAGTTAGGAAGGAAAAACAAAAATAAAATTAGGTCTTACATAATTATATATTTTTTAGAAGAAAATATCATCTACAATATGATATTAAGTTAACTTTTTCTTTTGGTGTTTATTAGAATTGAGATAAAAAAAAATAATAAACTTTTAAATGCAAAGATTGATAGTTTAATAAATAATTAAGATGGTACAAAGATATATGTGGTAATATATATTCTTATTGAGAGCAAAAAATATTATAAAAGAAACTAAATAATATACTTACTAAATTTTGAATACTCTACATATAACATAAGTGCATATCATAGAGATACTATAATTTTTTAAAAAAAATGAGAGTTTGTGGGTTGGTATATAAACTTCAAACCTGAACCAAAAATTAGTAGGTTAAAAAAAATAAAATCAAACCGACTCACTAATTCAATTTAATCTTACGAATTAGTTTAGATTAAGCAAGTTAGCGGATTGACTTTACCCGATATACACCCCTACTATAATATATACAATGTCATGTTTAGACAATAATAGATTGTGAGAATTGTCAATTACGTGGTTAGTTCAACGTGCTCGTCAGCGTTTGAATCTAATTTCTAAGAAGCGGATCATTCGATTGCGTCTTAAAATTATATAATTATAAAATCAAACTTTTCACCAGTTTTGAAAATAATTATAAACTTATGACTCTAATTAATCAGTTTGTGGGTGCACGATGCATGCAGCAGGTGAGGAATTGGGTATAGGGTTGACTCCACCATAGATGGCTCCCACTACATCTGGACCACTTATTCTGTGAGGCGTCAATTATGGCTCTGGTGGCAGTGGAATTCTCAATCTTACTGGAAAAAATTTCCAACTAAAATGTTATTTAATTTCCAATTACTTATTACAACACTAGTAAATAATAATATGATTTTGTTTATTACTTAATAAAAAGGGTGGTAGAATCAACTTCGATGCTCAGATCGACAACTTTGCGAATACAAGGCATGATATAATCTCCAGCATTGGGCCACCTGCAGCTCTCAACCTAATGAAGAATGCAATGTTTTCAGTCACTATTGGGTCCAATGATTTCATCAACAACTATTTGGCACCAAGTTTCTCTGTTTCTCAAGACAAGTTCGCATCTCCAGAGCTCCTGGTGGCCACCTTGATTTCAAAACTTTATCACAGCTCACTGTATGTACCACTTCATTCTCACAACTTAAAAAATCATGGATTTAAAAATCACTGGCCGATTCAACTAATTTGACCAGAAACTAATCATTGGTTTGGTCCAGTCAGTTCTTAAAATCAATAGAGTTGAAAATTAATATGGGACCAGTTGGACCAGTCAAAAAACTATAAGCTTTTTTGAAAAAAAAAATTTACTATCTATAAAATATATTTATTTCTCACACTTTATGGGATTTAGAAATTTTTTTATCTTTTTTTTCTATCATATTATATTTCTTCTTTTTTAATTAGTTTTTCATAATAATATTATTTTTGCAACAAAAAAAATAGAAAAGCAATTACACACACATATATAAGTTTACTAAAATTAAGTATAAAAATGTTTATTAATTTATTATATTATATATTTTTAATATATAAAATTAAAAAATTTAATTATTACCTGTTCTGCCATAGTCAGACCAATGAACCGTGAACCAACGAATATAAATAAAAATTTGAATTGTCAACATTCTTATGTTTGATTAATGGAATTTCAGATCCCTTGGGAATTTTGGAAATTCACATTCCCTGGATTCCGATTCCCTCAAGTAAGGGAATGTTGACTCCCAAACTTAAATGAGGAAATAGACTTTTTTATACTTCCAATATACTAATTTGACTATTATACTCTCATAAAATTTGTTAAATCATACTTTTATCTTAATTTATAATTAACTTCATTTAGTTGCAATTTTTGGCGTTGAGTTGTGAGTGAAGAAGTTAATCCTCAAGATTAGCAGTGTGATCAAAATATATTAAAAATTATTTCATATACTTTGTAATATATTAAAAAGATATTAAAAATGTTTGTGATTTTTTTATTATTAATTATGACACTGAACTAATTCTACAAATTTTGCTTTCGGTATGTATTACATACAATATTTAATATATTTAATATGTTATTATGTAATATTTAATGTTGTGTAATATATTAAAAAATTATATTCAATGTCTTTGTTTAGTTTATTTACTAGTGTTCTTTTATTTTATATAATTTTTTGTATTCATAGGTATTATAGTAATTTTTTTACAATTCCTTTTCATTCCAATACATATTCTTCCAACCAAATAAGAGAAATGAATAATTTTTTCATTTTTTTTTAATTCTCATAACTTAATTTTAACAATTAAACGTGACCAAAAATTTTAATGCACCCAGTTCTTTTTGTCAAATGACTCAAAGATATGATAAAAGGACTAATAAGTTTGTTATTTTCAATATTAATTAACTCTTATGCTTACTAATTCTTTAACTACAATGAAATAAAGATCTAACAACTTTTAGGAACTAAATTATTAGTCTAGCCTTGTTTTTATTAAGGCATTTGTTATATTGTTATCGGCAACTTATAGTGAGGAGTACTCAAGATTTCTAGTGTCATCAAATATATTGACATATTCATCATCATCATTTTCAACGATGCCTCATACAAAGTTATTAATTAGTTATCATCAAAAGTTATAAACGTTAAATGTTAAAGTGGAACTCTATTTCTTTACCTTAATTCTTCATTTGTATTTTTGCTATGAGACACTTATTGTGATTCTCTCTCTCTCACACACACACATATATATATTTGTAGAGGCTATACAATTTGGTAGAGGTAGAAAAATAAGAGAGGGGTACCTCCTTGATTTTGGGCTAAGAAGGCTACTTAATCGCTTTTACAGTTATTAAATAGTTGTGAGACTCATTTATCAAAATAAAGCTCACAATCATCTAATGACTATAAAGAGCTAAGAACTCTCGTTAGCTTTACTAAGAAAGTACTTTAAATTCAAAAAATAGTGGTAGCAAATGTAGGGTCCACAGGATGCATACCAAATAAGAGGGACACAAACCCAGCTTCTGGAAATAGCTGTGGCTTTCCCCAATCGGCTGGCTCAGTTATTCAACTCCCAGCTGAAAACCCTAATCTCAGCTCAGAACTAATCTGGAGGGTTCAATCATCCTTTACGCTGATGTTTACCACATCTTAACTGATATACTCCAAAACTACTCAGCATATGTGCGTATATATACATCCCCATTTGTTTATATATCTATCAATTAAATGCTAAAATCGAGTTTTTTCTCCTTATTTACGGTGTTTTTGAACTCACAAGTGGTCACCTTGCGTCCGTATGGGAAAACAGGGTTTGAGAATCCCAGTTCGTAGTGCTACTCCATGGCTGGGTCTGATACCGTGAGGTCCCACATCCAAAGTGTGCTGAGACAGATCAAACTACATATTCTGGGACCCTTACCATCCAAGTACTGATGCTGCCAACCTCATCGTCGCGAAGAGCCTATTGGAAGGCCATGTGGATGACGTGTCTCCCATGAATCTTCGCCAACTCGCTCGCTCTTCTACTTCTTGAATCTTCGCCTCTTTGTTATGTTCTTCTTCTGGAGAAGTGGATGAATATATATTGGAGGAAGGTTATGGAGATCATTTTTTTTTTGGTGATTGAAGTAACAATTGAAGCAGTTTGTTTAAAAAAAAAATTGAAGCAATTAGGAGGGGATTGTCTATGCCTCTGTTGGCTTGTGCTAGCTTAGGAAGATCAAATTATGCCTTATTATCTACCACCCCACGATTTGTTTCATCATAGAATGATTACTCGAGTGTTGGTTATATGTTATTATTTTTAATAAAAGAAAGGATGAGACGAAAGTAAATAGAAGAAAAGGATCTGGATATTTCTTATTGATCTCTGATTGTTTTTATACACAGGATAAGGTACACACAAATATATATATATATATATATATATACACAGAGAAAAGAGAGATCAAGACTAAAACTGAATCCTTATGTTCGGAACACAATAAAGAAAAATGAAAGGGAAATGAAATGAGAATGAAAATGATGTATTTTATTAAAATATTTTAATTTTTTATTCTAAAAAAATAAATTTAGTATTTTTGAAGAGTAATTTAAACAATATCATACTATCTCTCTTTTTGCTTTAACCACTCGCTCATCCCAATGTGTTAAACCAAAAGGGCAGTGAATAACTTACTAAGGGTTAAGATAACATACTAACTAACTTATTTTCTCAACACTTCCCTTGAGTTGACATTTGACCCCTATATATTTAGATAACAATTTCTCATGTTGATCAATCTTTTTCAAGACCCTTAGTTATAATATCAACGAGCTGCTCTTCAAATTGAGTAAATCTTGTCTCAATGACTTTCTCACATCTTTTGTCTTTCACAAAGTGAGCCCACGGATCCCTGCAATGGAGTTCAACATCAAACAGTGCTGGTGAGCCCAAAACTTGCTCAAACAGATTGTTTGCTTTTCCTTAGAAATAAACATTCTGTTTATCTTTTGCTGGCCATTGGATCTGCTACAACCAGTGGCCTTTTTTTTTAAATGGTGTCTTCTTTTTTTGTTTCAAAACAATCCGACCAATGAAAGAGCGACATGTGTAGTCATTCCTTTTTTTAAGCACAGTGTATAGGGACTTAACTAAAGGAGGAAACTTCATAAAAGCCCCAGCTCTCATGTTTTCTTTCAGAATAACCCATGTGTCAAGCGTCCTCCACTGTCTTCCAAGCACCATTTCGTCCATTTTCTCATGACCCAGATGAAATTTTGCCCTGAAGCTTCTAAACCCATGGTTATTTCTCTGATTTGGAAATGAGAGGGAGGTATGTGGGGGTGGTGATGATGGTGGATTTGACGCCTCTTGCAGCAAAAAGCTTAATTAGCCATATCTATTGTGGGTATCATGTGCCCGTGAGCAAGAAAAGAGAAGAATATGTGTAGTCCTTCAAGAAAAGGGAAGAAGAATATGTGTAGTCTTTGATTCTGAGTAACCATGTATCAATTTCTGGGTTAGCAAGTTCTGATTTTTCATACAAGGGAAGCAAGAAAGAAGAGGAAGAAGAAGTTTATGGGTCAGAGCAAGCTTAGATTTTTGGGATTTGGAGGGTGTGTGAGAAATTGCAAGGGTAGGCCAAAGATGGAGAAGAATATATGGAATTGAAGCGGGATTAAGTAAGCAAGAACCCAAGCCAGGTAGAAGAAGGACGTTAGAGACGTCGGTGGAGGACACTAGAGATGCTGGTGAAGCTGACCACGATGAATGAGGGCTACACATTGCAGACGTCAATGGTCATTTTGAAGGAAAACATGAGGGTTGAGATTTTTCAAAGTTGTCTCCTTTAGCTAATTCCCTGTACACCGTGCTTAAAAAAAAAAGAAGGAAATGTCTACATGTGTTGCTCTTTCATTGGCTGAATTGTTTTGAAACAAAAAAAAAAGAGACCATTTGAAAAAAAAAAAAAAGTAGTCCAACAGCTCGCAAGAGACAAGCAGAGTGCTTGTATCTAAGGAAAAACAAACAATCTACTTGTAACACTTGTTGGATGTGTAGCATCTAGTAAGGGATCTAAGTTTCACAAAGTGACAATCAACTTCTACGTGCTTTGTCTTTTTCATGAAACATGGGGTTTGCTGGAATTTGTATTGAATAATGGACCTTAATAAAATATTATACAATTATAACATGATTTATATGATAACAATAGAATATCAAGTTAAATATAAAAATTGTTTACATATAATTATATATTAATTAAAAAATAAGATATATATTATATAAATTTATATAGAAAATTTTAAATACAATATATATTTTATATCATATCATATATATAATATTTTATTATTTAAATATACATTTTATTATTTTTAAAAATATATAAATAATTAATTCGGACTTATCAAGTTCGGACGTAGGCTTCAAATTTTTTTTTTGGGATTATTTTTTTATTTTTCTGAGCTTAGCCTATCAGACTAAGCGGACTTTCCAGAGTATAATCAGTTTTGGTTCATGCATGACCTTCTCTGTTAGGAACACATGGAAAGCCAGACAGACCACCTGGAAAGCACTTTAAGGCACACTTCACATTTCATACAGATAAACCCTAAAGTCATCATACCATAAAAAATGGACCAGAAATGTGCTCATGAAAGTAGAAACTCTCACGTAAAAAAATAGTACTAATTTATATAGAGGACTCATTGAAATCTCTGTATTCCTTTCTTTCACAGTAAAGTGGTGAGTTTGCGGGGGCATTCAATGTTAGGATCACAATAATCTTCATTCAGATCTATGCTAGCTAGCTCGACGACATGTTTGTATAAGCCACAGTCAAAGGAACTGTTCTACTTTAATTAGGAGTCTCAAGTTTGATTCTTTAAAAATGTAACTGTTATGTTAAAATTTAGCATAAAAAATTTTTTGTAATTTGTTATAATTTTACTCGATTCAAATTTAAATTAATCGATACTCTTATGGTATTCGGATATCGAATAGTCATACGCTTCATAATACTGACTTATAAATGCTTGCCATTTATGATTTGCACCATGACTCTCAACCGCTCACATATTAAAGTGGAATAGATCGAACAAGAAAAGGAAAAAAAGGGGAAAAAAACTACATATTCTTTTTCATTTTTCTGAGGCTTCGTTACTTTTAACAAATGATAATTTTAGAAATTCTTTTTTAAAAAATAAGTTGTTACATATTCCGGAAGATGCTTTTGTTTTTCGGACAGAAAACAGAGGAAAACAGGATTGAAGAGTCAATGAAAGGGAGGGTCAACTAATTTGGCCACATAAGCGTCCGAAATAAGCAAACTAACAACCACATAAGCAAATTAATGGATACATCAGCAATTTCCAGATGAACATCAACAGAGATTTAACAGAAGGACCAATTTGGAAGATTTCTACAAATTCTAGGACTAACTCATGCAAAGAAAATTTTTCAGGGACCAAAGCGCCAAAAGGTTGAAAATCCGAGTATCAAATTGTTATTTTACTCATTTTTTTATTGATCCTGAAATCTATGTGGACCAGTAGAGATCCAAAATTGTAACAACACTTAAAAGAGTGTTTTTGGTTATTTTTTACAAACCAAAATTTAGACTGCATTAACATTTTGGTTCAAATTAATAGTATGTTTAGGAATTTTTACAGTAACGTAATTTTATCTTCAAATTATAGTTTTAATAAAAATTTCAGGTTGTTACTTTTACAAGTCATGATTTGTCTAAATCTAAAGGTCTGTTTGATTTATAAAATATTTTTTATTTTTATTTTTAATTTTTATTTTTTAAAATGTATTTTCTGAAACATTAAAAAATTTTTAGATTTTCGCCTATTTCAAAAAAAAATCAATAAACTAAACCAAACATATTTTCAAATAAATTTTTTATTTTCAGTAAAAATAAAAACAAAAAATACTCATACTAAATAGATTTTAAATTTTTCTAACTATTTTTTAAACACACACTGACAAAACATTCTAAAGAGGCTCCTTCCAAGTGCAGATCAAAGAGGAGCTTTGAAACCCTAGTGTAGCAAGAATATCAGTGCAATGTTTGACTTCTTTGAAAATGTGAATAACGTAGAAGCCTCTATTACCATCCAAAAATTTTCTGATATTAGCAATAGTGACCCCTAAAGTGTGGGAGAAAGGGTTTTCCGTCTCCACATGAACACAGAAAGCACTTATTTCCAAAGAAATACAAAGGCTATGCCGAATCAAATTGCATTTAACTCTGTATGCCTGTTAGAAGTGAAGCCAATTAATTAACAAGAGACGCTGATATTCCAGTCACTCTACATAGTATTTATCACATTTAGAACTAGATTAACTCTAATACTAGAATCTCTAATTTCTTTATCAATTATCTGATCGTACAATCAGATAACTACAATAAAACTTTTTTAAAAATTGATTGTCAACCATAGATGACTGGCCATGAAACCTATAATTATAATATTGAAACCATTTCTTCTCACAGGCAAGGTGCTGTAAATGTTATTGCAGAGCATTCAATGCTAAGAAGGGCTAAATGGCCAGTGGGGGCACAAAGTAAATGACCCATTTTTAATTGGCTTTTCTCAAATATCTCAAACTTGTGGCGTTGCCCATTTCATTTAATGATTTATATCCGTACAATAGTCAACTCTATCACGGTTAAGGTTTTAAATAAATTGCATCAGGCATGTTAAATGCCTAATAATCAAATTCCATTCATTTATTAAAAGAATTAAACTAATACAATTTTTTTTCCAATGTTGAGGTGAATAAATTAATAGCATATTGAGATTAATTCTCTCGTTGCCTTTATATATATATATATATATATATATATATATTTTTTTTCAACCATTTATGTTTGAAAACTTATTAAATTTCAATTAATTTAATTTAAGTTAGATTGGACTAAAAAAATATAAAATTCTCTTAACGCTCGTAATCTTTATTCACAAAATTCAAGACTTTATTTAAATGGAAGAGGTGACAAACATTTGAATCAATTAATGTTAATATTTTCGCATAAATTTGAGTGTATAAATCCATGAAAGAGAAGACATCACATATCGAACTTCTTAACGAAAAATATTATTTTACAAAAATATAACAGACAAGTATATTATGAATTTGAGTATTTAATCTTATTTCTATAAGCTGATTAAGTATACTGTTTTTATAAGCAAGTGTATAGTTTATATGCTACAATTATACTTATTTTGATCAAAATACCATTAAATCATCACTTAGACCAATTATTAAATATGACCAATATGAAATACTTACTTTTCTAAATTTAACAAATTATAGAATTATTTTTATGTAAAAAAATTTTAAAAAAATTTAAATATTCAAAAAAAGTTCTATTAACAAAAGAAAAGATAATAATTTAATAATGTTTGTTTCAAACAACAACATGTGTATTAAAAAAATTATTAAAAATATACGCAATATCATAAATCTAATCAAATTTAGAATACACCTAAATTTATAAGTTTCAATACCTAATAAGTTGTATCTTTAATTAATTAATATTATTTTAAAAAATATTTTAATCATCTTCTGGTTGCAAGAAAACGTCTTTGTACATTTTCAAAATACATAAGAGAATTATGTAATTTGAATATCTGTTTAGAGAATATAGGCTTACTTGTTTGTATTAATTTTTGTGAAGGATAACTCTGGGGGGAAAAAATTATTACAGAAAAAAAAAATTGCCAGTAGCTCGAAATTGAGATTTTTTTTGTTTGGGTTTTAATTTATTAGAAACCCTAGATGGAAGGTGGCAGATAATTAAATGTTAGAACAATAAATGTGGCCATCTTTGTTTACCAACCCTTCTTATGGCTCATACACTGACAAGTCAGGACGACAAATATTTAACTACTTCATTACTTGAATCTGCATCACAAATACTTCGGGTCATTGTGTCGGTTTGTTTCTTAAAAAAATAAATAAATAGTGTCTAAAAATTTATTAAATTTTAATTAATCTGGTTTGAGCCACCAGATTGGTCATTATGTATTTAGCCTAAATACAAAGGTTATTAGATATAACATTGTCAAATGGATTTGTCGACTCATTTATTAAACGGGTCACTTTTTAATATCTAAGTCTGCTTGTCATGGCCTACAATTTAAATAGATTGTTTGCAAACTTTTTTTTTAATTTTTATATTTAAATAATATAATATTAAAATATTTTTAGAAAAAATTTAATAATTTTTATTAAAATACAATTTATATATATATAATATTACTTCTTTAATATTTTTAAATAACTAATAACTTTAATTTTGATATTTTCTTTTTAAATTAATTATATTATATAATTTGAAAATTTTATATTTATTTTTTAAAATTACAACAATTTTCATATCTAAATTTATTATATTTATTAAATATACTGTTATAAAATATAAAAATATAGTAAAGTAATTTATTTACACTAAATAATATAACAACAAAAATAAACGTGCCAATCTGCAAGTTTAAGTTTCGTCCCTTTAAGTTCATTTTTAAACTAATTTAATTTCATGAACTCAAATATGCCCATTTATGAGAGAGCCATTTGGACTCTATTAATTAGATGTAGATAAACATGCAAAGAAAATAGGGAAATCTTCGACAATTTTTGAAATATTATTAATATAAGGTCTACAAAAAATATTTAGAAACACTTTTATATATTAATGAAAATAACATGGCCAAAATTACAAAAATATAGAAAAGGGCCTGAAAAATCATCGAAACGGAGAATTTCAACTCGATAAAACTCGTGTACGGTGTCCTCATGTTCAAAAAGAACCTTTCTGTTGAAATATTATAATGTTCGAAACTTCACAAGCGTTCAAAGTTATGCATTTTAAAAGTTAGATCACCTTGTCATTAGAAAATTAAAAAAAAAAAAGGTGACAAATCAAGGGTTCGTTGCTAATTTTATAAATATACTAATAGGTTTATAAATATATTATTATTTTAATAAAAATTTTAGACAATTGTTATAAGTTATTCAGTGAGTTTCACTATATTTTTTTAAGATAATAATACTTTTTATTTAATATTATAAATTATAAATTTAATATTAATTTAAATAATTTTTATTAACACTTTTTTTTATCAATCCTCTTTTGATTATTGCCGTTTGAACCCATCATTCTCCATTTTTTAATTTAAATAATTGTTATTAACCCTTTTTATTAACCTCTTCAAATTGAAAATAATTTTTTTATTCCTTTTAAAACTTCTTTCTATTAACCTTCTATTTGAACGCAGCACCAAAATTCTTTTGAGCTAATAACAATTAAAACTTTCTTTATCTTGGTTTCGCCTTGCTCTACCCGAGAATTTATTCAAATTATTTAACATCTCATTTGAGTATTATAGAAATTTTTTGACATTTTAATTGTGCTGAGTCACTTATACAAATTATCAAATATATTAAATAATAAATAACAAGAAAAAAAATAATAAATAAAAACTACACATGCATTTCAAAAGTACATAACATCAAGTTATAAAGTGTTTTAATTAAATAAATAAATAATCTTACTAAACAAATTTTATTACATGTTAATAAAAAGAGTACAAAATTTATCTAAATTAAAAAAAAAATAGAAAGTGGTGAGCTTAAATGACAATAAGCAAAAAAATAATTAATAAAAAATGTTAATAAAAATTATTTAAATTAATATTAAATTGAAAATTTGAAAATATTAAATATATTGTCTTTAAGAATCATAATCAAACCCATGCATTTTCATTAACAATTCCCTTCCAAGTATAAACATGCTATCTCTATTACACTATCTTTGCAAGCCTCATTCTTTCTCACTCTCGCCTTGTATATTCATAAGAGAATTGAAGGTTTAGATCACCCCACCCCAATAAATATATATCCGATTCATTGCAGCATACATCCACTATATATGCTGCTTCTCATTCATTCAATCCACATGTTGCAAAGCTGATCATAATCCGTCCTTCTCCATTATGTCTTTCACAATGGTCATTAATTTGAGAAAACCACTGATCATTTTGTGGATTACATATCAAGCTTTGACAGCCTCTCTAATATTGTTTAAGATTTGCTCTGCAAGTAACGTTCTGCATCTTTCGTCTTCGGAGACTCTCTCGTTGAAGCTGGCAACAACAACTACATCGCTTCACTCTCAAGGGCAAATTACATTCCCAATGGCATCGATTTCGGATTTCCTTCGGGGCGTTTCACCAATGGAAGAACCATCGTCGATATCGTAGGCATTACCTCCAAAACTTTAATGTCTCTGCTTTAATTTTCTGTCATTTTCTCTCTCCTTTTCTTGTCTTCATGAGTATTTTCCCTCATTTTCCGTTACTTTCAATTAATGTTTGTGTACGTACGTACCAGCAGGTCACCAACTGGGTCTAGATCTGACTCCTCCTTAGTTGGCTCCAACGACAAAAGGATCGGTGATTCTGAAGGGTGTCAATTATGCCTCTGGTGGAGGTGGCATTCTTAATCTCACTGGAAAAGTTTTTGTAAGTTTCTTCTTCAAGCTTGCACAAAATAACTTAATTTATGTTGCAACTTTCTGAATATTTCTCCTGGTAATAGCTTCTTTTAGTAAATGTATAATGCGGTACGGGTAGCAGTAGTAGATAATTATATAGAATGAAAGTTCAAATTAGAACGCATAAATTTCAACATAGTACTATAGCGTTAAAATGTGGTTATGCTCATTGTTTTGTTGTTTGAAGATTTATAAAGTGAAACATGTTGAGACTAATCATAAGAAAACTATAGCGTTAATATTATACTATATTTTGAACAATTCATTGCATTGAGACTCTCAAACCACTACGCTTAGTAGAACCAGAGTTTATGACTTCAATAATTCAATATATTGTACTTAAGTGGCCTATATAAATGTATGATGAGCTCATTTGCTCCTTACAGCCTCAATGCACCATCACAAAACTTTCAAAACAATGTTATATTAAATTGGATCCCTAGTTGACCTTTAATTTCAAGAGCCTATATCTTAAACCCTTCATTATAAATATTCTACTTATCTCTAAATAATAATAAGTTAATAACTCCAATTGCTTCTCAAAATGGCAAATACTTCAAATAACAAAGACATATATTTCGATGTAGAGGTCAGCTTCCTTTTTCTCATCCTTTCCCCATATATATTTAGGTAACAAAGATCATATGGGAACCAGGATTGAAATATATATATATATATATATATATAGACATAAACATGTGTGTGTGTGTGTGTGTGTGTGTGATGCTGATATTTTTTGAACAGAGAAAGGGAGTAAATAATAATTTGTCCTCTATTTGAGAGATACATGTTGCCTAATAATCATGGTTTTGTTATTCATGATTTTTGTTGTCTTGAAAGTGTGTTATTTGATGTATATATAAAGATATGGTTTTCTTGAAAAATCATATTTGGACGTTCACTTTTCAAGCTTTTGTATGCATTTGTATAGTGTTGTTTACTTTGTTTATAGCTGTATTTTGTGTTGTTTCACTCTTGTAGGAACAAATTTCAGAAAAAGAATCTCAATCCCAATCCGTTCAATCGCAAGCTCCTTTTATTTCATCAGATGATGCAATTTCGCAAGTGTTGAGTAAAGAACATTCTGGACGAGTACGTCTATTAGGATTAGGTCCATGTCCTTCAAAAGTATTTGAGTTGCCTACTTATCGATTTAGAGACATGAACGTAACTTCTACGAGTAGTGGCAACGCAATAGCTGAAGTGGATACTTTGCGAACTGAATTGGGTTCCATGAAAGATAAAATAGAGACTATGGAGCGAGAGCGTCAAACGATGGAACGAGAACGTGAAACTATGGAGCGAGAACGCAATCGTGAGCTTGGTCGATTGAACACCATGGTGAAATATTTTGTAGAGCAACTTGAATTACAACTACCTCCAGAGGTTACATATGTCCCAGAACCAAGTGGTCCACAGGTAATATAATTTTAGACTTATTAATTTATTATTTTCATTCACTATGTACTCTAATAATAAATATTATGTTTACAGGCACCTGATGCAAACAGTGCAGGAGCTTCAGCTCAAGGATGTCGACGTTCTTCTGGAGTTAGTCACAACCCATGACTAGGACTAGTTGTAATATTTATCTTGTTAAGACATGTGAAACTTGTACTTTTAGAATGTGTTACTTTTTTATTTTTAAATTTGGATTAGATGTAAAACTTATATGTTTAAAAATATCTATGTTTTATATTTGTTTTTATAGTTTGGCTTCCAATATCTATTAAATTTTGGCTAGATATTATATTGGATTACAGATATATAAATTAAATTTGATTGTATTTATAAGGTTGGCTTTGGAAATTAACATTAGTTTCCATTTAACAAAAACTGGAATTAAAAATTAGCCAAACTCATCTAGCGTCGGTCAAAACCGACGCTAAATAATATTAATTAACATAGCCACAATTGTATAACGTCGGTCAAAACCGATGTTATATTACAAAATAGCGTCGGTTAGAACTGACGTTAAATGGTACCAAAAATGACGTTAAGAAGCCAAATGAACATCAGTCAAAGTTATCTAGCGTCGATCGAAACCGACGTTAGAATACAGACTTAACGTCGGTCACAACCGACGCTAAATTCGTAGTTTAACGTCGGTTATAACCGACGTTAGGTTATAGAATTTAGCGTCACGGATGTCAAAATCGATGCTAAATCACGTCGCAACGGAGAATATAACGTCGGTTCTTGAAATCGACGTTAAACCCTTTAATGTCAGTCAAAACCGATGCTAAATGATATTTTTGACCCACGCTAAACGCTTATTTTTTTGTAGTGGCTAGTGGAGTTTGGATATTATAATATATTTATGGAATGCTATATATTTTTGAATCTAATGATGCCACAACCAAACTCATCTTGAGTTCAACGTGGGAGAAAATTTATATAAATTTTTTTATATATTTGTTGTTAAGTTTTTTAATAAAAACATAATATATGTAAAAAAAATTTGAAAACTAATCATATAATGATGGATTATAAAAAATATAAAGTTATCTTTTTACTGCACCTAAGTTTTTTTCGCCTCAGAATCTACAGTTTCAATGACTTTTTTGGCCGTTTTTATTATTTTGAGTAAATCACACTTCTATGATCTAATATTACACAGTTTCTTTTACAATATACACTTCTCGCCGCTATAATTACACAGTTCGTTTTTAATTTTCTGTTTAGAGAAGTTTGTCTCGTTTTTTGATGTTTGTAAACTCAGTCTTATATATTTTTTCACTAAAATATCATCTATTAATTTAAGTACATATTCGTACTCTTGATACGAAAAAAATGAAAAATTTTGTCATTTTATTCTGAATTAACAACAACAAAAAAGACACAATATAAAACTTGATATTTTTAGTCTAATAAAAAAAATGTAACATCAAACTATGGAACATTAAAGCATATATTGTAATAATGGACCTACCTCTGTGGACAAACAATACTTATTAAATAGCAATATTTAATATAGTGTTTGAATAGCACATGCAAGAGTGAGAATTAATGTTGTTGAGATTGAAACCCAGGGTGATCGAATCAACTTAGACGCACAGATAGATAACTTTGCGAACACCAGACAAGACATTATATCTGGGATTGGTGTGCAGCTATGGATCTGTTGAAAAGAGCCATATTTTCAGTGGTGATTGGCTCAAATGATTTCATCAATAACTATCTCACACCTGTGTTATCTGTTCCTGAGAGGAAGCTTGTTTCTCCAGAGACCTTTGTGGCCTCCATGATCTCAAGACTCAAGACTCCAGCTCACTGTAAGTTTGCTCTCTATCTTCAAGCCCCTTTTCTTATATTTTGCTTCTCTTTTCTTTTGGCATTGCCCATTCAGCTTCACACTTCACACCAATATGATAAAATATTGGGTAAATTCCATGGTTCAAACAATTGGACTAGGCCAGTCAGTTTGACCGAAAAATCAGTAAATAGATTAAGTATCCGGTTAGTTTGAATTTAAAAATCAATAAGTGTTTAAACCAATTAAACTGTCCGATTCAACAATTAAATCGATTCTTTTTTTTATATATACTTTTTTTAATTTTTATTGAATATTATAATACATTTTTAAGAAATCTCCAAAAATTTAAGCTATTAAAAGAAGATCTAGGAATGATATAAATATACATTTGTAACATATCTTGAATATTTTAATATTTTAATATATTTTAAGTTCTACCGATTTGACTGCAATTCGATCATGGTATGACTATTGACTGTGAACCGATGTCTTAACCGGTTCAATGACTGGTCTGATTTTTTAAACATTGATAAATTCCACTCATTTTTTCTCAAGTTTCATTAATTTACATTTAGTATCATTCTAATTTTAAATATTATGCGCTCCACTTGTCTAATATGTTGATATATGTTGCAGAACTTTCCCTCTAATTTATTTTCTGTAAATTTACTAATGTTTCGCACAACGAGATTATAAATTTATTTTTAATATAGCAGTGAAAATTGCTAAATTATTGTTAAAAAATAAAATTAGACATAAGGTATAATTATAAAGAGAACAAAATTTAAAAAATTATATTCAAGACAAAAGGTTTTCACTGTTATGTGGTATAATTAGTAATTTTGTAATTAAAATATCATGTGTTTAAAATTGCCTAAAATTAGGTTTGGGGTGGTGTATGACTGTATGTGCAGAGACTATACAGCAAATGTGGGGCCCATTGGGTGTATCCCATTCGAGAGGGACACCAACGTTGATGCAGGTGATGACTGTGCGAGTTTCCCCAATGAGATGGCTCAGATGTTCAATACCCAATTGAAGCCCCTCATTGCTGAGCTCAACTCCAACTTGGAACCCTCATTCTTTGTTTATGCAGACGTCTACCACATCCTAGATCACATTCTTCATAACTCCAATGCCTATGGTATGCTCTATGCTGTGTCTCTCTTTTGAAATCTTCTCTTCTTTTATTTTGTGCAAATTAAATTACTAATTTGGATCAAAACAAATTAAACTTATAGGTTTTGAGAATTCGGATTCATCGTGCTGTTGCTTGGGAGGGAGACATGGAGGGTTGATCCCATGCTTTTCTGCGTCAAAAGTGTGCAAGGATCGTTCCAAGTACGTCTTCTGGGACGCCTTTCATCCTTCTGAAGCTACCAATATTATCATCGCACACCGTCTCTTAGATGGTGATCTTAATGACATTTCTCCTATGAATATTCGCAAGCTCTCTCAAGCTTGATCCATTTTCCCTTTCATTTATTTTATTTGGTGCTGACTGCTGACATTCATTATTCTTTTACAAAAACATTCCATGATTCCAGATGGTATTCTTTTAAAAAGTATCAAAATTAACAACAACACACCAAGATGCTGTTGTTTGGGATATTGTGATGTGTTGGACATATCATGATAATTATACTAAATCTGTTTTGTTTTTAGAGTTGACAAATTACAATTGTCGCTCTCGACTCTAGATATTAATTTATCGTTTGTCATTCAAGTTAATTAATCTTTTGCAGAATATATATTCTTTTCCATAATAAAATTACTTAGCAATTTTTACTATCATATTTAAAAAAACTACTATCTATTTCATATTTTGAGTTTAACAGTAACTATTGAATGTTTTTAATTTGTAGTTATGTTAAAAATAAAATTACTAAAAAGACTAATTAATTTGACAAAAGGTAAACTGAAAATGAGATTTCTACATATATATATATATATATATATACACACACAACGTATCAAAATGTTGCGAGAGCTAAGTATAATATTTGAAACAAAAGGAGTATTAAGTTCAATTTAACCAACCTTTAAAAGAATTTAGTGTAATTTACATTAACATATGATGAAATATCATGATATCTAACATTTATCATGTTTTGCATGAAAATTAGAAATTATCAAAAGAATGTACAATGAGCATTTTATAAAAATTAATAAAATTAAAATATGAGAAATGTGAGATTATTATGTTTTTTGGAGTGGTCAAATATATATCATCAAGATGTTACCATTTTGTATACTAAGAATGACAGTAAACATGTTGACTATGAGAACATACATATAAATAGGTACATATATATAAATAGCAAAAATAGGTATATTGAATAGTTTTACCATGCATGCTATTACTTTTTCCTTAATAATAAAGGAGAGATTTGTGCAGATCATTAATTTCCCGTGACTGTCTTGATCTTAATTTGCAATAAAGAGTCCAAGGCAAGTATATATTGGTAATTAATGGCTTCTATGAGATATGTAATGCAGGTTTCTCATTGTAACGTTAATATATATTAACTATATAATGCAAATCAAAAGTTTATTACTGCATGCGACCATCAAAACATACACAATCTCTGTTGTGGGTAACTAACAACCACCAACCCAATATTATTTGCAATAGTAACAGTTATTTAAATTTTAAGATATATAACGACAAGAAGGGTTCTACCTACTAGGTGATGAACTAATTAAGTTTGAATTCTAGTCAAGATAGAAAATACAAACAAAAGAAAAAAAAAACTTGACAAAACCCAAAAAAAAAAAAGGTGACAGCGACCTTCAACTTCATCTAGAAAATAAATTAATGGAAGAAGAAGAAAGAACAAAAGCAGATAGGGAAGCACCATGAGAAACGAAAAGGACCACATTAGCTGTGTCGAAGTGCTATTTAAAAGCGTGGGAACTACTGTCATCAATTTTACATCCACTCCTTCTCACCAAAATTCAAGATAATTATCTTTTTTTTTTTTTGGGGTTCACATGAAATAAGAGTTTAAATTTAAAAGAGATTAGCACAGATGTTTCTATATCTAATTAAGAACATGGCTATAATTGATGTTAATAAAAGTATAAAGTTGGAAATGATGATATGATGTGAAGGATGAGAGATCATTTATTGATTATCGATCGGTTGTATATCCATAAGCAAATTAGTTTCAACTTCCAAGTTTGACATACTGATTGAAGTTACCAGTGAGACCCAGTAAAATTACCCACACTTCAGCTTGAAAGATGTTTTCAATGGCAATAAATTTTACAAAGCCAATAATTCAATTACCATTAGCATCGCTTATGCACCCACCAGTTCCCACAGATAAGATCCATATGCAGAAATCACCAGACATAGTGACTGACATGTATTTATCATGCTTCGTATGCCTATCTTTAATGAAAAAAAAGAAATTAAAAGTTGATGAAGTTATATATATACGCATGTATTTATCATGTTTGGAGGACGAGAGAAGTAGGTCCAGATAGGGATGGTTTTGGAGCAACCTCGGAGAGCATATTTAACAGTTTCATTTTGGTTTTGACAGAGAGGGCAGATGAGGGAGGGAAGGATATTTGCTTTGTTTAATCTGACAGCAGTTGGAATACATTTATTATAGCATTTCCATGCAAAAAACTTTTCCTTCTGGTCGTAGGGTGCTTTCCATAACCATATCATGCATTTTACTAGCTGATTGGAAAGTATTTTGGGAGATGTAGGCAGATTTGAGAGAGAACATACCATCTTTAGTTTCCAAGAAATGCCATCAATGGTTTCTGAGGGGTAGAGAGGGAGGGCTACACTTAAAATTTGGTCAGCGATGATGAGCGGGAGAATAAATGGGAGAGAATTTAGATTTCAAACACCTGTTCCGCTGGTGAAATCAATAATGGTGGATATTGTCTTCTTTCTTCTGAAAGAGGAAGCGGACCTATAAGTTGTTTTCTAAGTGGGAGGTTATTTAACCAAGAATCATATCATAGGCTTGTAGTGTTTTCGTTTTTTATTATACGGTTTGCGGAGCTGACATAGATGTTTTTACTTTTTATCCTTAAAGATTCTTCTATATAGGTGTAGGAAATTTTTTTTTTTTTTAAGAGTCGCGTTTCATATTGGAGTATTTATGATTGAGGAAGATAGCTCAAGGTTTAATCGTGTGAGTTTTAAGTTCCCATGTGAGTTTAGCTATAAACATACGGCATTCATGCAGGTAGAGTTTTCTTTGTAAATCCATTGTCTTTAATATCCTTGTGGTCACTTACATATTGTTTGATTGATAAGGAATGAAGGGGAGGGAAGAGATTTTTGTAAATTAGTTTTGTTCGTTTCGATTAGTTGGAGGAGAGAGGAGGAAAATATAAGTAAAAAATTATTTTCTCCCTCTTGTTTTCTTTCCCTCCGAAAGTGGGGGGATTTGAAAAGAAAAAAAATTGTAATAATGTAAAAGACTTAAGTGCCTTTAATAATTTTTCTTATTACTAAGTTTGTCTTCTAACTTATTTTATTTTACTTCTTAAATAATATATTATTAACATATTTTGACTATATAAAAGTTTTATTATTATTATTATTATTATTATTATTATTATTATTATTATTATTATTATATGTATAGCTAAATAAAAAAGGATAACCAAAAAAATAATCATAATAATAATAAATTGAGTAAATTAATAAGGATCAAAATATTATTTTGGTCCCTCACATATGTCTTTTAATTTTTCTCAAGTTAGTCCCTTATAAATTTTTATTATTAATTTGGTCTCTTATAAATTGATATGTTATCAATTTAGTCCCTCGTAGATTTTCATTCTCAATATGTTCCTTACAAATTGATATGTTATTAATTTAGTCCCTCACATATTTTTATTTTCAATTTGGTCCCTCAAAGATTTATATATTATCAATTTAATCCCTTCATCAAAAGTTATTGCCAGTACAAAAAGAACGAAATTGATAATGTATCAATTTTTTAAGGATCAAACTGAGAATGAAAAATAAGTGAAGGACTAAATTGATAACATATTAATTTATGAATGACCAAATTGAGAATATAAATTTTTTGAGGGACTGAATTGATAACATATCAATCTATAAGGGACCAAAAATTGAGAATAAAAATCTATGAAGGACCAGATTAAAAAAAAGGACATATGTGAGGGAACAAAATAAGATTTTGGTCAGTTAGTTAAATTTCACTTAATTTTTTTTTCTTCTAACAATAAAATTATTTAGCTTATTTTCTTATTACAATAAGAATAAAATTAAAATTTTATATATTTTTAAGACATATTATATATTTGAGATGTTTTTTATATGAATCAAATTGAAGCAGTTAAAATGTTATAATATTTCACCATAACAAATTAGTTAATTTATTTGAATATAAGTGATAACAAATTTATCATGTTTTATTGGTCATATAATCAAAGGACTATATAATAGTCGTTTTATTTTATTTTTCCTCCCCTCCCCTTGCAAACTAAACAAAAGAAGACTTATTTTCCCTCTCCTCTTCTCCCTTCAAACTAAACCAAACAAAAAAATTTTATTTCTCCTCTCCTCCCCTCCCTTCCCTTTCCTTTCCTTCTCTTCCCCTTCATTAAAATCTCTCCTCTCCTCTCCCCTCCTCTCCCCTTCATTGAACCAAACAGTCTCTTAAGCTAGTACTAATTTCATTATAAGTTTGGAGCTCAGGGTTTAGATCCATCCAATATCACAGTCAAATCAATTTGACAGCCTCCACGCCTCCAACAAAAGAACTTATCATGGTCCATGATGCATGCGATCTCAGCCTTCATTAGGAGTAATATAAAAATTTAATTTTTTCTTAATCTGATTTATTAGATAAAATTAGTTCAAAAAATATATATATAATTTAATTCATCAAAATTAATCATATAATTTAAAAAAAAACAAGATTAATGATTAGGAGACTGAGGGAATCCGTGTTCGGGTGTGTTTGGGAGCCCGGTAAATTAAACATGAGTGGAACAAATTAGGTTTGATTGAATGTGGTTGGAGAAAACTAAATTTGAATAAACGTGATTTATGTTTAGGAGATATTTGGACAAATGTGGTTTAAAGCAGAAAAACGTAGTTTGGTGCAAGAATATAATGTTTGGATGTTGGTGTGTAAATGTGGTTTGAGATGTGTAATTACCAAAAAATGTACAAATTTTTTATTTAATTTTTTGATGTAACATTATTATTTATTGTCATTTATTTAAAAAGAAATTTAAAATTTTTGTTTATTTGTCTAATATTACAAATTAAAATCATTTTTTATTAATAAATTAATTTTTTATTTTGTAAATACTAAATAAAAATTTAATTAATCACTAATTATTCACAATAATTTAAAGATCTTTAATTAAATTTCAAAATATTTTTATTCTCTATTAAATTAATTTTATCTCTAACTAAATTTTAATACAATTTTTTTCTCTATTAAATTAATTTTATCTCAATTAAAATTAATGTAAATAAGCTTATAATAATTTAACGAAAACAATCTTCTCATTAATTTGAAAAATTAAATTAATTAAATTAAATTTTAAAAATTAGGAAAATCAAACAAAAAAACACTTAATTGTATAATAATAAATTAAGAGATTCATCCTGAGAATAAAGAAAATAATTAATTTTATAAATAACTATGAATTATTTTATATATACTCTATATCCCTAATAATGTCTTGAATATAGTCTATTTCGCTTGATTTAATATCATATTTAATTTCATCTAAGTCCTTAGTTTCAGAATATATTTTATTTTGAATTAAACAGACCCCTGTAAACTTTTCAGTTTATTCAGTTAGGTCCTAGATCAAAAATTTTCTTTTATCTTTTGTTTAATTTAAGATCATATTTAACTCCATCTAGGTTCCTAGTTCCAAAATATATTTTGTTTTGAATTTAAATCGACCCCTATAAATATTTTATTTTTTTAGTTAGGTCCTAGATCAAAATTTTTATTTTGTCTTTCACTTAATTTAAGATCATATTAAACTTTATCTAAATCCCTAGTTTCAGAATATATTTAGTTTTTAATTCAAATCAATCCCTATAAACTTTTTATTTTATGCACTTTAGTCCCTATCAAAATTTGTCCTTTTGTTCTTTACTTGAGTTGATCTCATATTTCACTTTATCTAAGTCCCTAGATTAAGAATATATATATATATTTGAAATTAAATCGAAACCAAAACTTTCAAAAATTGCACTTTAGTCCCTACTGCAACTTTTTTTTTAGTTTTCTCTACTTTTATCTTGGGTTTGGCTTCCAGATCAATCCAGAATTTTCTTTTAACTTATTTGAAGATTCATTATATCATTTTAGACCAGAATCATAAAAGAAAATGAATCACATGAAAAGTTTTAAAAAGTTTCAATGGCTTGAAAAGTTTCCTCTAGAGCATGAAACAGAGGAAGGAAAGCAAAGCAAACCATAAGAGAAAAGCATTAGAAAATGGGAAGGGCAGTGCAAAAATCCATCAGATTTCTCTGCTCAGCCACGTTTAGCCTGTCGGAAAAGTTTCAAATATTTGCTGTGCCCGCACCGTGGTCACAGAGCTGCAAACGTAGGTGAAATTTGCCGTGATCTTCAAACCCCATTTGGACATTCTCAACCCCGTTTCCGTCGCCGCCAACGCAGCCCCAAATACACACTTCGCAATCTAGACTAATCTGATCTCCACTGCCCCCTTTCTGTTGTCGTCACCGTCTCCTGTCACCTCTCCACGCACCTCAGGACGCAATCATCGGGAAATGACGCCGTCACGTCGGATCGCATTATATTATTTGCTTCATAGCCAAGATTGTACAAGTCATGAGAAACTCGGGTCCAGAAACGCATTCATGGACTCGTCGTCGCCGGAGAGTGAGCTGATACTCGTCCATCGCGAGCCAAACGGCGTTGGTTTGATCACGCTCAATCGTCCGAGTTCCCTGAATGTGCTTACCTGGTCGATGATGGCTGAACCTACTCAAGCATTTAAGATGCTGGACTGGGATGAATCGGTGGGAGTAGTCATACTGACCGGGTCAGGTCGATCATTCTGTTTGGACGTGGGCTTGACCGCGGCCAAAGATGTCATCAAGGGTGTGGACCGGATCGTGGTGGAAGAAGTTAAGGACGCATAGTTCGACCCGGTTGTGCAGCAAGCCGATAATCGGAGCCATTAGAGTGTATGCAGTTGCAACTGGGTTCGAGATTGCGCTCGCTTGTAATATGCTGGTTGCTGCAAAGGGAGCTAAATTTATTGACACCCACGCTAGGTTTGTTTAGTTTTTGTTTTAGTCTTAATTGTTTTTTGGTGGAAATAAACAGTATATTATATTTGCATTGAATTAGAGCCTGTTTTCTGATAAATTGGTTTGGAATCATATGTGAATCTAGTTTCCGCTGATTTTGACATTTTTATCGTAAGAATTGACGAAATGTGAGTCAAATACTCATATTTGCATCGGAGAAAATTAAAGTGCGACATTTTTAACTCTTAACAAGTAGTTTTGTGTTAAAGAGCAAGACCACTTCTTAAGACTTATCTTTGCTGGTTTAGGATATTTCCTTCATGGGGTTTGTCTCAGAAGTTTTCACAAATTGTAGGACCCAATAAGGCTCGTGAAGTACTCTCACAGCCACGCCTTTTACAGCAGAAGTAACTGAAAGGTTGGGGTTTGTGAACCATGTTGTTGAAGAAGGTGAAGTGTTGAACACAGCCTGGGAAATTGCAGATGCTATTATTAAAAATGATCAAGACCTGGTGTTGAAGTACAAGGCAGTCATAAATGATGGCCTCAAGCTGGACCTTGGTCACGCTCTTTCTCAAGAAAAGGTAAGATATCTATCGTTTTGAAGAAGTTTTAGTATTCTTATTCTTATGTACATAATTCAGTAGCAGCATATCAGACTTTTGCATAGGATATTTATTGATGACACGTGTCTTTATTTTCAGTTTATTAGTTGCATCAGTTATGTGTAGCCACGTGTATTAGTTAGAGGCCACATGTGGTAGTTAGAGTTTAGTTTTAGAACTAATCTGTACAGTTTATTGTCACGTCCCAAAATCTGAGCACGTGACCGGCACGGAAAGTGAATTTCATTTCACCTCCGTAAGCCTATTTTTCTCTTAAGCATCATACAATTCTTTTTCATGCAACCAAACCGAGTTCTCTATACGCACTACAATCATTCACATTACATCACTGAATGAACCTACCCGATTACAGAGATTTCTAGATTTATACAACTTAGAATAAGACTTAATTATTATACCTTTATCCTGAACAAATGAAAAGGTAATCATGGACTAAGGATCCATAATTCCTTGTACCGATATTTACCTTCAGTTGTCAATTCTGAAAAAAAAAATTAATAAGAGGGGTATGAGCAAACCACATGCCCAGTGAGCAGACAATACAACACTATGACAAAAAAATATCATGCACCATAATGATAATATAATTCATAATACTTCACAACAATATCCAAGTAAATCAAATACATTTCAGCATAATTCAAATAATTCACAACAGCAAACAGTGAAATCAATTTCACACATTTCCCGTACCAACCGGGTCGTCCAGAATACCTCTGGATCGTTGCCCGCGGCCCCCGCCGCATCCACCCTTATCGCTCCATGTATATTCTCCACCCTTATAGCTTCATGTAGATTTCTCCATGGGGTGCACTACCATGCCTTTCCTTTCTAGTCAAACACAATCACAATCACATATAAAAACATCCTCAGTCATAATCTTGAGCCACATACACAACTCAGTCATTTACAATTCAAGTCACAACATAATCAATATGGTTCCAGCAACATAGCATGTATACAACATAACCCATAATATAGAACAATTATTCAACAATCAGAGTATGATACATTTCAACTCAGTTCACATGCCATTCACAATCCATCATATAACCTCCATTCATGAGAAAATAAGAAAATATAATTATATACATCACCTGGCACGTTCCACAATTGTTTATGTCTCATCGTCCCACATCATTCTCTTCAAACTTGGATATTCAACATATTTTCACTATGATGCAAAAAGTCAATAACAAAGATATTTAATCATAGCAAGTATTAACCCACTCACCTTAACTCCGAGCCAAAGTTTCTATACTTCAAATCAGAGAAGGACACCAAAAATCTTATTGAAGGCCTAGAGAACAAGTAAAGCAAGAAACAACACTAAATTAGAACAAAGATTACCAAATTCTCAACCACGTTCTGTTTTGAGGTTACTTTTGGGTCTAAATTTTTAGAAAATTACTGGTATTAATCTGTGGCTCCAAAAATCGTGAAATTTGACATAGAACTATATTTATATGTTAGCAAGCTAGGGTAAAATTTTCAGATTAAAATTCTATCGTTTGGACCCTCTAAAGATCTTATTCATGACCATAGGTCAGACCTGTCTTATTTCCAACAAGTTGCTGTTCCATGATTTTTTTGACCTAGCTAACCATTTCCAAATGAAATGAAATTTTCCAGATCAGAGCAATAACATGTTAAGAGTTCCCCATAAAAATTTCGTGATTTTTGGAATTAATTTGGTTATTCCAAAACACATAAAACCAGTAGCATGACAAATCAGTTTTGTTCTGCCTTTTACAAATATCAATAACTGTTTTAGGTATATGAAGGATACCAAACCAACCCAGAAAATTCTGACATAATTTAGGTATACTCTTAGACACCATTTCTGGTTGTGTACCAAGTTTCATGAC
Organism: Biancaea sappan; assembly: GCA_037074585.1. Lineage (NCBI taxonomy): Eukaryota > Viridiplantae > Streptophyta > Magnoliopsida > Fabales > Fabaceae > Biancaea > Biancaea sappan. Next base: position 17,955,382 of record CM073497.1, on the reverse strand, counting down.
CATTGAAATTCGTTTGATACCTCAAACAGTCCAAACAATTCTTAGCAGTAAAGAAAAAATTCTGCAGACACATAATCAGCTCTGTTCTTTGTTTCCTTACCATTTGTTTCGATTTTTGCTTCTTGATTCATGTCTTATGTTTGTTTTCTTCATTTTTAATCTGTAATAGTTTATATAATCATCGCTACCCAAAGACTAAATAAAAGGAAATGAATTAAACTCATGGATTCAAAGGATTCAAGCTTATTGTTACCTTGCTCTATTTTTATGGTAAGAATTACATCCATGACCATGTTTCCATCAATTTGATCTCTAGGGTTCTTAGCTCATGATAGAAAAACAGAGAAGAGCAGAGGAAGCTGAAAAACAAAAGAGGAGAAGAAGATGAACCTTACTTCATGACAGAAAAGGAACGAATGATTTCTGTAGCAAGAATTCTCCTTCCTTCTCCCTAGCTCTTGGTCTCTCTCTCTCTCTCTCTCTCTCTCTCTCTCAAACTCTCCTTTGTAAATATCCTTTCTCCCACACACACTTGACGGAAATGATAGAGAAGGCAATAGTAGTGTATGATTGAGAAGACAAAAGTGGGTGTGTGTGTTGTCTACTTCTTCTTCTTCTTTTTTTTTTGTCCTTGCATCTTTCTCTCCCTCATCCTCCTCCGCACAACTCACACACATCACTTTCCTTTTTTTTTTTGGTTAAAATTGCTCTTAGCCAACTTAGCTTATAAGATTTGTTCACTTTAATCCCTCTCGATGTCTCAAATACCACTTTAACCTCGAATCCATCATCTTTTCGGTACCGGACTCATAATTCATTCTCATAAGCTTTATTCTTCCTCTCAGGTTCCTATTTGGTCATTTCTCAAAAGTAATCCATATTTTCTTTTCTTTTCACTTTAGTCCTTGAGAATTTGTAAAAATTTCCTAAATTAAAAATTAAAATTTCTATTCCCAGATTTTCTTCACTAATTCAAAAAGCACATTTTTTTCATGTAATTAAAATTCTCAATAAACTTCAAATATATTTTAAATATTCATATAATTTCTTGGGATATTACATTTTTCCCCCCTTAATAGAATTCGGTCCTCCGAATTCAAAACTCAAGATTGAAATAAATGCAAATATATTATCTATATCTCATTCTCTCTTTTGGAATTTTCACAATCAAGTACAAAATATAACAAGTCCATTTTTTTTTCTCAAGTTCCTTCAATAAAAGAATCACCTCAACAAAAGAATATTCGAAAACTTAAATTTTATTTCTATTATATAAGCTATAGGCAACAAGCTTAACTCGAGCTACAAAACAGATAATTTTAATACATAAACCTTAGATCAAACATCAGCTTTAGGTACAAACAAAAAAAGGAAAAAATTAAGGACGAGGAGGCTTTTGAAATGCAGAATGTGCTCCAGGTCTAGAAGAGGAAGGTGCTTCAGACCTTAAGGAGGAAGCTAATCGTTGCAGCCTAGAAAGAGTTTCTGGAGGAAACGTCTGGGAAATTTGGCGAAGTGCAGAAGTCACTCCATTCATACAGTCAATACATCTCGCTTGTTGGTCACGAAAATTTTGAGTTGCAAACATCGAATGTCTATCAACTCTATTCGCCAATTCCCTAAAATGACGATTCAAAAGCTTCTCTTGTTCTGTAAAGAGACGATTTATCAATCTCCCCTGATTCTCAAAGTGGCGGTTTATCAATCTTTCCAAGTCCTCCATTTTTTGTCTCATAAGCGCAAGCTCATTATTAGAAGATGTTGCTGTGCTAACATCCTCTAGCTCTACTACATCCCTTTTTCTTTTCTTAGCCTCTGGTGACTCTTCCATGGATCTCTTATTCTTATAATTCTCCAGGCTAAGATTTAGATCCAGCTCTACCTTGCCAGCCTCAAAGTTTAAATTGAAAGATTTATTGCCGGCCATATTTTTCTGAGCTATAAAGGTTGTGCGGAAGGAGAAGTTTGATGCTAGAAAGCTTATAGGTAATGAACTCTTAGTGTAGTGAGCAGCGTAATGGGGCATCCATTATATATAGACGAAATTTAGGGCTACAAAACCTTTACATCATTCTCTAAAGATGGCCTACAGACCTTATCCGATGCAATGCCAACGGTCTCTGATAAGCATGCCAGAAAATAACAAAATATAATCTAGTACAAAAGATTTCCTCAAAAATTTCGGCTAACTTTTGACTCTTGCTCAAATTATTCAACTAATCGCCGCTTCAATTTATGGCTTCTTAACTCTGCATTTGTCTTATCCAATAATCCTAAATATAGATATTACTCCATGAACGGGTAACTTCATACTAGCCTTATCTAGGTTTCTAATCCATGGCTTTGCCCTAAGCTTACACATTTTCAAACATACATATTAAAATAAAAACTTCTCACATCTACACATCAAACGTTCCATAAAGTGAGAAAAAAAAATTTTTTTTTTCACTTGCCTCTACAAGCATATATGTATGTATGTATAAACATGGAGATACATCATTATCTGTATATTTTCATCTATTCAAGTTCTTTTAAATTTCAGACTTCTCATTCTCTGAATGTATGTAGAATCATTACATATTATTCCTGGCCATAACAAATAGCCTTCACTCACTGCATAAATAGCATACATATCATATGTTTTTAAATACATATAATCACAATATGATTCAATCAATCTTGTATATTATACTCAACTGAATGCTTTCAAGAACAATGCAATAAAACAAAGAAATACATTTTAGTTCATCATAAAAGCATCCAAGGCAATCTTTAATGGCTACATTGTCGACTTCTTTGAATTTCAGAAAATGCCAACGAGAGAAATGGAAAAACCAAGTGTAAATCGGCCGCAAATCCACCGAATATTGACTTTCGTGGTTTTGCCATTAATGTGACGCGTTGTTGGTGTGCATGCCTACCCTAGACTTCTAGCTTCCAGCTTGCAGAAATCTACAAGTTAAGTGTGTAGGGTGCGGCGAAGAGATATCTTCTTTGTCTCTAAGTTCTAATTTTTCCTCTATAAGAACTGCCCCATCGTTCTCAGTTACCACACTACAAAGAGTAATCATCTCTAAGCCTACAACTTCTCAGCATTCCTCTCTTCTCATACTTCTACATAAATTTCTAAATTTTCCAAATCATGGCCACAAGGAAGTACATTGATCTCACAGTGGAGGCCAAGGAAGAAGAGCTCGACTTAAACTTAAGTCTGGGCAAAGATAAGGGCAAAAGACCTTTTGAAGGGTCTCAAGAGAAGCAGAAGGAGAAGAAAATGAAGAAGAACGAGGAAGCTAAGGAGACTAGCACGGGCCATACCTCGGAGGACAAAATCGCCTGTCTAGAGCAGGAGGTGAAAAATCTGAAAAAGATGATAGAAGACCTGGAGAAGTTAACTAAACGCAATAATGCGGCAATGACTTCAAGGATAGACAGGTTCTTCTATTGGTCTACCCAGTGCTTCTGCAATCAACAACAAAGAAGTGTTGATTGTATGAATGGGATTTACACTACCCTCCGCGACATTGCTCTGTCTCTCGCTCCAAGGAATGGTCGAGGGGTGATGATACAATACAACCCTCCTAATCCGAGACCACCCCGCTTTTAGATTACTCATGCATGAGTATTTTTTTTTTTTGCAATGTAATCCTTCCGCTTTTAATGCCAGTGGTTTCTTTTGTGGGATGGTACTAAAAAAAATAGTAATAATAAAATTAAGAAAGATAAAGGAAATCAGTCACACAAAATCAATCATGAATTCAACATATAAAGCCTCATACATACAATTTGATCCGACAGCAACGGAATCAAAACAAATAATAACCTTTCCTTTACCGAGTTCAAAAGTATAGCCATATCTGTCAAAAACTAAAACTAAAAACATAATTCATAAGAAAATACAAGTCTCGGAGGAAAAGGAAATGAAAACATCCTACAGGACCTTCAGTGGAGCCGTCTCTCTATAGTTGTGCCCGGGTTCACCACGATAGAGGAGATCCCACTAAGGTTACCTTACTCTGTAATCGGTAGGAGACCTAATCCCAAAGCTCTGATACCAACTTGTCACGTCCCAAAATCTGAGCACGTGACCGGCACGGAAAGTGAATTTCATTTCACCTCCGTAAGCCTATTTTTCTCTTAAGCATCATACCATTCTTTTTCATGCAACCAAACCGAGTTCTCTATACGCACTACAATCATTCAAATTACATCACTGAATGAACCTACCCGATTACAGAGATTTCTAGATTTATACAACTTAGAATAAGACTTAATTATTATACCTTTATCCTGAACAAATGAAAAGGTAATCATGGACTAAGGATCCATAATTCCTTGTACCGATATTTACCTTCAGTTGTCAATTCTGAAAAAAAAAATTAATAAGAGGGGTATGAGCAAACCACATGCCCAGTGAGCAGACAATACAACACTATGACAAAAAAATATCATGCACCATAATGATAATATAATTCATAATACTTCACAACAATATCCAAGTAAATCAAATACATTTCAGCATAATTCAAATAATTCACAACAGCAAACAGTGAAATCAATTTCACACATTTCCCGTACCAACCGGGTCGTCCAGAATACCTCTGGATCGTTGCCCGCGGCCCCCGCCGCATCCACCCTTATCGCTCCATGTATATTCTCCACCCTTATAGCTTCATGTAGATTTCTCCATGGGGTGCACTACCATGTCTTTCCTTTCTAGTCAAACACAATCACAATCACATATAAAAACATCCTCAGTCATAATCTTGAGCCACATACACAACTCAGTCATTTACAATTCAAGTCACAACATAATCAATATGGTTCCAGCAACATAGCATGTATACAACATAACCCATAATATAGAACAATTATTCAACAATCAGAGTATGATACATTTCAACTCAGTTCACATGCCATTCACAATCCATCATATAACCTCCATTCATGAGAAAATAAGAAAATATAATTATATACATCACCTGGCACGTTCCACAATTGTTTATGTCTCATCGTCCCACATCATTCTCTTCAAACTTGGATATTCAACATATTTTCACTATGATGCAAAAAGTCAATAACAAAGATATTTAATCATAGCAAGTATTAACCCACTCACCTTAACTCCGAGCCAAAGTTTCTATACTTCAAATCAGAGAAGGACACCAAAAATCTTATTGAAGGCCTAGAGAACAAGTAAAGCAAGAAACAACACTAAATTAGAACAAAGATTACCAAATTCTCAACCACGTTCTGTTTTGAGGTTACTTTTGGGTCTAAATTTTTAGAAAATTACTGGTATTAATCTGTGGCTCCAAAAATCGTGAAATTTGACATAGAACTATATTTATATGTTAGCAAGCTAGGGTAAAATTTTCAGATTAAAATTCTATCGTTTGGACCCTCTAAAGATCTTATTCATGACCATAGGTCAGACCTGTCTTATTTCCAACAAGTTGCTGTTCCATGATTTTTTTGACCTAGCTAACCATTTCCAAATGAAATGAAATTTTCCAGATCAGAGCAATAACATGTTAAGAGTTCCCCATAAAAATTTCGTGATTTTTGGAATTAATTTGGTTATTCCAAAACACATAAAACCAGTAGCATGACAAATCAGTTTTGTTCTGCCTTTTACAAATATCAATAACTGTTTTAGGTATATGAAGGATACCAAACCAACCCAGAAAATTCTGACATAATTTAGGTATACTCTTAGACACCATTTCTGGTTGTGTACCAAGTTTCATGACCATTGAAATTCGTTTGATACCTCAAACAGTCCAAACAATTCTTAGCAGTAAAGAAAAAATTCTGCAGACACATAATCAGCTCTGTTCTTTGTTTCCTTACCATTTGTTTCGATTTTTGCTTCTTGATTCATGTCTTATGTTTGTTTTCTTCATTTTTAATCTGTAATAGTTTATATAATCATCGCTACCCAAAGACTAAATAAAAGGAAATGAATTAAACTCATGGATTCAAAGGATTCAAGCTTATTGTTACCTTGCTCTATTTTTATGGTAAGAATTACATCCATGACCATGTTTCCATCAATTTGATCTCTAGGGTTCTTAGCTCATGATAGAAAAACAGAGAAGAGCAGAGGAAGCTGAAAAACAAAAGAGGAGAAGAAGATGAACCTTACTTCATGACAGAAAAGGAACGAATGATTTCTGTAGCAAGAATTCTCCTTCCTTCTCCCTAGCTCTTGGTCTCTCTCTCTCTCTCTCTCTCTCTCTCTCTCTCTCTCAAACTCTCCTTTGTAAATATCCTTTCTCCCACACACACTTGACGGAAATGATAGAGAAGGCAATAGTAGTATATGATTGAGAAGACAAAAGTGGGTGTGTGTGTTGTCTACTTCTTCTTCTTCTTTTTTTTTTGTCCTTGCATCTTTCTCTCCCTCATCCTCCTCCGCACAACTCACACACATCACTTTCCTTTTTTTTTTTGGTTAAAATTGCTCTTAGCCAACTTAGCTTATAAGATTTGTTCACTTTAATCCCTCTCGATGTCTCAAATACCACTTTAACCTCGAATCCATCATCTTTTCGGTACCGGACTCATAATTCATTCTCATAAGCTTTATTCTTCCTCTCAGGTTCCTATTTGGTCATTTCTCAAAAGTAATCCATATTTTCTTTTCTTTTCATTTTAGTCCTTGAGAATTTGTAAAAATTTCCTAAATTAAAAATTAAAATTTCTATTCCCAGATTTTCTTCACTAATTCAAAAAGCACATTTTTTTCATGTAATTAAAATTCTCAATAAACTTCAAATATATTTTAAATATTCATATAATTTCTTGGGATATTACATTTATATAGCTTAGTTTGTACTTCAGTTTGTTATGATGGATATACAGAATTTCATCTTATTACTCTGTTTTACCAGTTTTATACATGGTATCAGAGCCTACGAACAATAAATAGGTTTCTTTCGTGGTTTTTGCTCATGAGGTGATTCACGATACTTGGAACCATGGAAAGTACTGGAGATTAGGCCACAGAGAGGAGAAGTACTTCGTCTCACGGCGTCAATGATCGTTTCGCGATACACAACTTAGACAGTCCAGGAATGATCCTGTGTTACTCAATGATACGAATTATCTCACCTGGAGTAGATTGATTAGGCGAGCTTTAGCAGCTAAGAACAAAATCAGTTTTGTGGATGGATTAATTACGGAACCAGTTGAAGCACTGGACAAAGGAAGATGGAGGCGTGTTGATGAAATGGTTACTGCTTGGATTATTAATTCAATGGTAAAGGAGATAGCTGAAACGTTTGTGTACTGTACCTCAGTAAGAAGGCTATGGATTAAACTGGAAGAACAGTTCCGGGAAGGATATGAACCGCTGATTTATCAGATTCAGTGACAAATCTCCTCGATAAAGCAGGGGAAAATTCGGTAGCCATGTATTGCAGTAAACTGAAGCATTTATGGGAGGAGCTTAGTGCACCTGTGGAGCTTACAGTAAGTGTACTTGTAAAGTGGCTGCTTTATTTGCTGATATACTGTCCCATAACAAGTTAGTGCAGTTTCTTATGGGGCTCAATGAAGGCTTTGATTCTGTAAGGAGTCAGATCCTGATGTTGGAACCATTGCCGTCTGTTAATAAGGCATACTCAATGGTTCAAAGAGTGGACAAACAGAGATCTGTTCAAGGAGAGTGACATAGTAAATGATGGCAAAGGTAACACAATCTAATTCAAGGTCGCAGAATGGTAAAAAGAAAAAGGATGATAGAACTTGTGATCATTGCAAGATGACTGGACATACAAAAAAGACCTGTTTCAAGCTTCATGGTTACCCAGACTGGTACACGGCATTAAAAAAGGAAAAAGGAAATTCTAAGGGACATGTTAACTTGGTGGCTGACAGTCCATTCGATGAAGACAATGAACAAGGGAAGGATAGTGCCGCGTACAAATGGACTCAAGCAATGAAGGATCTAGTTCGGCAAGAGGTGACCAAGCTCTTGAAAGGAAAGTAAGGGATGGATAAGGAACAGGTTAACTTTGCTCAGCTAGGAGATTTTGCTGGTAACACTACCCTAGCATATTTTTTGGCATCTTCTTCATTAATATTGATTGTGGATATGGGTGCGACTAATCACATATGTGCTAAGAAAGATTTTTTTGTTAAGCTTGAAAAAATGCCTAAACATACCATCATACATTTACCTAATGGAAGTACCAAGGATATTAGATCCTGTGGCACAATTAAACTACATTCATCCTTATCATTGCATACTTTTTTTTTATTCCCTCCTTTAACCATAACTTGCTATCAGTGAGCAAGTTAGCAAATGACAATTCAGTCAATTGTTTTTTCTCTTCTTCTTACTGTGTGTTGTAAGACCAGATGACTAAGAAGGTCATTGCTGTGGGAAGACTAGAAAACAATTTATATGTTTTGGACACATGCTCCTTTTCACCTGAAGCAATCAATATTGGATGTAGCTTAGTCACTAGTGCTAAAATTTTTGCAAATAAATGTTTAGCAAGTACTGTTAGTATGACAACATGGCATGAGAGATTAGGCCATGTATTTGAGGCTGTTATGAAACATTTGCCTTTCTGTGCTAATAAAACTGAGAGTTTTCTGATTGTGAAGTTTGCAGATATGCTAAGCAAACTAGAACATCTTTTCTGTTGAGTAACAGTAAAAGTAATAAGGCTTTTGATTTATTGCATATGGACATCTGGGGTACCTACAAAGTTGAGTCTAATACTGGTGAAAAGTATTTTTTTACTATAGTGGATGATTACAGCAGATCCACTTGGGTGTACTTAATGAGAGACAAAAGTCAAACATATTATGTAATAAAAATTTTTTTGAGTTTAGTTAAAAATCAGTATGATGCTTCTGTAAAGGTGATTAGGACGGATAATGGGTCTGTGTTCTTAAGTTCTTCCTGTCAAACTCTATTTGGAGAGGAAGGGATTTCACATCAAAAAACATGCCCATACACACCCCAGCAAAACGGGACTGTGATACTTCAGTTGGGGAGGGCTTTGTTATTTCAATCAGGTTTGCCCACAAAATTCTGAGGAAAATCCTTCATGCGACTGACTTAGTCAACAGAATCCCATCTTCTTCAATTGGGTGGGAAACACCATATAAAATGCTATTCAAGAAAGAACCCATTTACAGTGAGCTTAAGACTTTTGGATGTTTGTGTTTTGTGACCATTGTAAAACCACAAGGAGATAAATTTCCTTCAAGAGCAGCAAAGGGTTTTTTCCGGGGTTATTCACCAGGACAGAAGGGTTATAAAATCTACAATTTGAGCAGAGAAGCTATTGTGGTGTCTAGAGATGTGGTGTTTCAAGAAAATAAGTTTCCTTTCAAGGCCAAGGCTTTAAGATCAGAAGACATGGATGAGCATTTACCTCTTCCTATAGTTCCTTTAACATTGGAGCAAGATGAGAAAGATAGCTTGAAGAGTACATTATTGCCAACTTCTTCAAGTACTGCAACTTCATCCGACCCGAGCATTAATAATGAAGAAATTTTTTCTCACTCGAGTTCATCAAGATCTGTACAAGAAGATGGAGATAGGTCCAGTAATGATTGTGGTGGTACTTGTAATACCCATGAAAAATAAAATATAAATATTTGTTTACAAACTACTGTTACTATTTCAGTATACGGTACTGTTCACCTGTATAATACTATTTACGTATACGATACTGTTCACTTATACAATTGAAATGTCAAGTACTAGATGTGGTTTGGTCATAAGAGAAAACTAGAAAGAAGTTCGTGGGAGAAAATGACGTTTTATGTGTAAAAATACCCTCAGGGACTAAATTAAAAGGACTGAATTGAAAAGAAACTTAAAGGTTTAAGGTGAAAGGATAGTTTTCCCTTTAAGTTTCCAATAGTAATAACAGAAAAATTTTCCATCGTACGCGTAAGGTGCACAGTAACTACATTATTAGAAATGTCATTTTCATAAATAGTAAATTGAATATTTTATTAGCGTATAGTGTCAAATAGTACTCTTGACTTTTGCTATAAATAGGCCCTTTTATTTCACTTCTAAACTCACACCTTCAACTTCTTTTCTTCTCTCCTTAAGTTTCTCTTACTCCAATGCTAGGCCTTTGAGATTTGGGCCTTTCCTTTTCAGCTTAGGTAAGGATACTATGCCCTTTCTATGTCTTTCAATTTTAGAAGTTATTTTCTTAAGTATGCTCTGTGGTTGCGGCTTTGGCTGATCTTCCACATCAGAAAAACTGTCCTTAGCTGCTTACATATTATTTTGATTCTCTGATTACCGAAATAGGATGTAAACTGTGAATAATACATGTCTAGGAAAGTTCTGGCTAAGGAAAGACTTGGTTTTTAAGTGTGTCCATTGTGACCCTCCACTCTTTCCTGAGAACTTACCTGGTGTACTCTTTTACAGATTGTATTCTCTATTTCTGGTATAAACAGTCTCCGTATATATGAATAGTGACTGTACATATGAATAGTAATTGTATGTATGAACAGTGTCTGTATGAAAACAATCCTAACTTGTTTTCTCTAAATCTTTCATGAAAATCTCTGTAGCGGAATACTGAAATTCATCTGTGTACTCTTGTCCGTAACGACTTAGAGAAGTGATACTCGTACGGGATCCAGGTGAGTGAAACGACCCCGTTTTAATAGAGTTTTAGCATTACTGGTGATAAAAAAAATGTCGTAGGACACTCCCAAGATTCATAGGGGGAAATTGGATTCAGAATGACGAATCTAATGAGATAATTAATCCATAAGTATGGATAAAATGAAATAAGTATCTTATGATGATGTGAAGTTTGAATGTTTTCAAAAATAGTTTAATTGTTATGTTGATTTGTGGTTTATAAATTTATAATATAGTTATATACTATACCTGTTATATGGATGAATATTCTATTGTACTTCTGATTATGATATGAACTGTTGTGCTATTGATTGTGATTGAGCGGAACAGTACCCCCTCTCACGGCAAGGCGAAAAACCCGGTTGAAAGGGTGTCTTGACCAATGAGTGTGGAGACAACGATTCCCTCAGTAGGGATATAGCCCGAATTGGTGATAAATCTGTGAGGCGCCCTAGATAAGAGGATGAGGTTGTGCGTCATGGCGGAAATATACATAATTGGTGAGCCGGCCTGTGTGCGCTCTCCGGGATATATTGTCATTGATGAGTACTAGTAACGTTTGTTGAATTGGATGAATTTTTTTGTATGTAAGAGGATGAGGTTGTGCGTCATGGCGAAAATATACATAATTGGTGAGCCGGCCTGTGTGCGCTCTCCGGGATATATTGCCATTGACGAGTACTAGTAACGTTTGTTGAATTGGATGAATTTTTATCTTTTTGTATGTAATTTCTAACTATGTTTATTGGTTGAGTATGAGCCTTCGGATATGCTTGCATGACTAGTAATGTATTTGAATTTTATTAACGCGAGGCCGATTCGCTCACGGAGTTTAAAAGCTCACACTCTCTGTACAACCTTTTTGTTCAGATCAGGTTGCCGATGAAGAATATCCGCTAGAAGAGTAAATCACTTTGGACCCTCCCGCTATCGGGTAGGCCCCTCTATTGTTGTAGATTATGTTGCTCTGTAATCGTCTAGGACATCTAGGTCAGGGGTTTGGTATTTGGCTTGTATTTCAGTACAATAATATATTTTATGTTGAGGATCTATTATTATATGCAAATAATCTATATGAATTTCAAATAAGAAAATTTGATATATTTTCTTCAGGAATGGTTATTTTGATAATATAAAGATAATGACTAATAATTTAACTCATGGGTAGAATTTATCAAAAGGCTTACAGTGATGGGATATTCATCATTGTGCCGGTCATGTGCCCAGAAAACGGGTCGTGACAGTACTTCTGTCACACACTGCTCAACAGAACCAGTGTAGATTCAGCAGAGAATTAGCACTAGGACTAAGAAACAGTCAATGTGGTTAAATGACTTTGTGTGTCACAGTGTTACTCATTCCCACAGCAATGAACCTATGACAGTAAATGTTTCACATACCTCTCAATCTCCTCCTACTTATCCTTTCCTTTCACCCACTCATTTCTCTCTTGCACATATGTGTTTTGTTGCAAATTTGTCTGTAATATAGGAACCAATGAGTTATGCAGAAGCCAAAAATGAAGATGCTTGGATACGAGCAATGCAGGAGGAGCTCACAGCATTGGAGAACAATGGTACTTAGGAAGTCACAAGTTTACCTCCTGGTAAGAAAACAATCGGGTGCAAAATAGGTGTATAAAACGAAGCTCAAGGCTGATGGTTCAGTTGACAGATACAGGCGCGCCTAGTAGCCAAGGGGTACAACCAGAAGTACGGAATTGATTTCCATGACATTTTTTCACAGGTAGCAAAAGTGGTGACCATAAGGGTAGTTTTAGCTTTGGCAGTTGCTAATTGTTGGCCATTGCATCAATTAGATATAAATAATGCATTTTTGCATATTTTTTAGATAAGGTTGTCTACATGGAGGCACCGGAAGGTTATGATAAGATTGAGAAAGGACAAGTATGTAGATTACGGAAATCATTGTATGGTTTGAAGCAAGCTTCTAGGCAATGGAACCTAGAGCTTACTTCAAAACTCAAGGAGTATGGTTTTTTACAGTCCCCTCATGACCACTGTATGTTCACTTTCTCCACTCAAACTTGTTTTTTAATTTTACTGGTCTGCGTAGATGACATAATCATCACGGATAACTCAGATTTGGAGGTAGATAAAGTCAAACAATTCCTACATAGTAAGTTAACGATTAAAGATTTAAAATATGCCAAGTATTTTTTGGGCTTAGAGTTAACTAGATCCAGTGAGGGTCTATGGATTAATCAAAGGAAGTACATATTAGACCTGTTAAAGGATACTGGGTTAATGGAGTGTAAGTCTACTACAAGTCTTCTACCAAATGGCATGTCTCTTTGTAGTAACACAGGTGAACTTTTGACTGACCCACAAAAATACTGAAGATTGATAGGTAGACTTCTTTATCTTGGGTACACGAGACCTGATATTTCTTTTGCCACACAACAACTTAGTCAGTTTGTTCAAGAGCCACATGACACTCATTGGGAAGCAGCTTTATGTGTTTTAAGATATCTCAAGGGATGTCCTTCTTTGGGTCTATTTTTTCCTTCCTCCAATCCTATGACAGTGAGGGCTTACTATGATTCTGACTGGGGGGTTTGTATTGATACAAGAAAATGCTTGACTGGTTAATGTGTTTTTATTGGTGATGCACTTGTTTCATGGAAAACGAAAAAGCAAACCACTGTTTCTAGATCCACGGCTGAAGGAGAATACCGGGCTATGGCTGCCATGGTTTGTGAACTACAATGGATCTCTTACCTTCTTCAAGATCTACATACGCCTATTTTGTGTCCTATTTCTGTATTTTGTGATAATAAATCTACTATTTAGATTGTTGAAAATCCTGTTTTTCATAAACGGATAAAACATCTTGATATTGATTGTCATTTTATGAGAGATAAGGTAAAAGAGGGATTCATTTACACCTCAACACATTCCTTCTGCAGAACAGCTAGCAGATTCTTCACCAAGTCTGTCACAGGGAAGTTTTTCTCAAGTTTGGTTTCCAAGTTGGGTTTGAAAGATTGCTATCAAGCACCAACTTTAGGGGGGATGTAGAAGTTTTAGTATTCTTATTCTCATGTACATAATTCAGTTGCAGCATATCAAACTTTTGCATAGGATATTTATTGGTGACATGTGTCTTTATTTTCAGTTTATTAGTTGCATCAGTTATGCGTAGTCACGTGTGGTAGTTAGAGTTTAGCTTAGAACTAATCTGTACAGTTTATATAGCTTAGTTTGTACTTCAGTTTGTTATGATGAATATACAGAATTTCATCTTATTACTCTGCTTTACCAGTTTTATACATATCTATCGTTTTGTCTAAAGAAGAAAAGATGGATCAAAGTTTAAAGCTAGACAATTTCAGGTTGACTTGGCTCTCTTTTGAAGGCCCCAATTACAATGGTCTTGGAATAGTATTGTTTAATTGTGTTGAGAGCGCTAGAAGATTAATTCACTGCTATATACGTTAATTCACTTGCACTTTTGAGAATTTCAAATGCGTCTAGGTATTTTTATCTCATGATTATGTTTTGTGCATGTTACAGCAGTTACACCAGACCGTAAATTAAAAGACAAGTGGTGATCTAGGCCTAAGGTCGTTGAAAAATGGAGGCTATCCCTCCCAATCACCCATGAATTTAATGATATTCTTAAATAATACCCTAAATGAGATGTGAAGTATAACAAAAAAAGAACTGGGCAACAAATGCTATTAGCTTTCGCTTGTATTTTCCCGCCATTTCTCTCTACTCCTCCCTTGTGTTCTTTTCTTTTTCTTGTCTCTTCTGTGAATTGCCACAAGAATACAGCAAATTGAGGAATGGGCAATTGTACGTGGACATCCAAGAAGAGCTGAGCTGCAGCTCTATTTGATGTTATTGTTACTGTCTTCATCCCTGTTTAACAACTTGAAAGCATATAATTGATGTGAGATAAAATTTCATACCTATATTTCAATTCTGATGTGCCTTCCAACTCAAGCTCTGACTGATATGTTGTTTAAAATCATCTCAATTCTTGAGATGCTCTTGCTTTAAGCTGAAGTGCCAAATTTGTTTGTGGACTTATGGAAATACATCTATACACAATTGAGCTTCATGACACAATGCCATGTAAAAATGTTGGTTTAATTCCTGCTTGCTTACCATTGCTTGTGCTTGGATATTTTTTGTTTTGAGACTCTTTAATTGAGCTAAGTACTTTCTATTTTCCAGTGTTTTAGAAGTTCGTAGGAGACTCTAGGTCTGATGAGCATGTTTTGGCTAGGAATGTTCTGTTATCTGATTGTTGATAACATGCACTCTGTATGATCATTAGTTTATTTATAAATGGTATTAGAATGCATAAAGCACAAATGGTTTTGATGCACACACCCTATTTGAATGTTACCCAATTGCTTACTGGTTTATCTAGTTTCCTAAACATACTTTTGGATCTTTTCCTTGAGCTATCTTACCTCCTTATTTAAATAAAATTCAACTGTTTATTATTTTCAAGTTTTTTTTTTTTTTCTAAAATCATGACAAGATGAAATCTTCAAACTCATTCTATAAACTTTTAGTTCAGATTTCATGATAGATGATTTTGAATGGATGATAACTTACCAGGCACAATTCTCTTAAAGGACAATATAATTTTTTTTTCTTCTTTATTCCTTTTGACTTGTATGGATCAGACTTACTGACTTTGTTTCATCAGTGATCGATGATGGACAAAGTTAATCTTCTGATTCGATGTTAAGGAATTATTGACTCGCAATGCTTTTTTTTTTTTTTAGCTGAAAAGTTTTATCAGGGGATTTATATATATATATATATATATATATTTACTATCTCTTTGCCACCATTTCTTTCCCTTATCGACTGTAGTCTGTACTGTCAACTTGTTGGATTCTTGATCTCCTGTGATCGTCTTTTAATTCTTTTGCTCTCAATCTCCCAGTATTCCTCTATACTTCTTTTACAGAATTTCATAGCTCCCATTGCGTTCCTGATCTCCTGTTTATCCTCTCTAATTTATTTACTTGCATTTTAACAAGCTTCCTCATCTAGACGCTTTTCAGCTTTACATAGTAACAAATCCTGGATATTCTATACAATTTTCACGAAGCTCTCCATGTGTTTGTTTATTTCAGGAGACGGCTCATGACTATTACCACGGAATGACCAAGGAGGACTTTAAGAAGATGCAGGAATTCATAGCAGGTCGAAGTTCGAAGACACATTCCAAATTGTAGATTCTGGCGTACTCCTTCCTCTCTCTTGCTGTTTTCAAAATAGATGTTGGTTCCCAGGTATAGTTACAAAGTGAAGATACAAAATCATCCGTGGTAGCATTACATTCTTTATAAATAAATAGGTCCTTTCTCTAATCATTTCTTTAATCTTATGTTTGTCCGATTTATTGACATCGGTGTTGGTGTTGTATGTTGTCTTGTTATGTGATCTTTATATGCCGAGTAAATTGCATAAACTGTGTTCAAGGCTTGGTTAAAATTGCGTTTAAAAGAGTAAGACTTAGTCTTATATCGACTAAAATATAAGGGTAAGACGCCTCATATATATAAATGTTATAATAAGCTTATAAAAAGTAAAAAAAAAAAATGAGTCATGCGTGCATGGCATTTAATTTATGCTTATTTAAACAAGACAAGATTATATATTACAATTGTTGTTCTTATTTGTTTCAAAATTTTGAGTATTTTTAAATTAATTTTAATCTTCCCATTTTATAATCTTTCAAATTATATAATTTTTATCCTCCACATTTATCTCATATTTTTCTAGGGTTTTTAATCTAATTTCAGAAACCACACTAGTTACTCTCATCTTTTCTCTCTGCTGTTTTGATTTTTGAATTTTTCAAAAGATCAAGTTTAATCATGGAGAAAGGTTTTGTCGTCGCGAAATTTTTTTTCCAAGACAGTGTCATATTATAACAAAACTCAAGTTGCGTGTCAAATTTTATAACAAGAACATTCTTCAAACACGTGTGAATTGGAAATATATAGATTCCGTGAAATGAAAGCTATAACAGAAAATTCGAAGAAAGATAACTTGCCTTGAATCTCCAGATGTGTAGTTGAAGTATGAATTTGATTATGAGCTCTTATTAGTTATTACTCTGAAACACTGCAATCCAGTTGATGATAACTCCATACTAGAAACTCAATTGATAAATGTATCCCTCTCTCCATTCTCAATGTCCATGTATGAGGTTTAAGTTTACCAAGTTTTAAATAAAGAGGGTCTAACTTGTGAAGAGCCATACTGGGAAATTTTTCTTAGTATTTCATGAGATGGTTTTCTATTCCTCAAAATATGTATGCTTATGATTAAGGGTTGGGTTTAGAGGATTTTAAAAACTAAATCAATCAAAAGTGAACAGGTTAGGTTGGTATAAATTGAGACATCTTTACTCAATAGGTTGATTCATTTCGAGTTGGTGGGATAAGCAGCTTTTTTCTTTTCTTTTTATTAAAATATAAAGATATGACTTGATTTCAATGCTTCTTTTCTTTTCTTCTAATGACTTGAGTTACATGTAAACTATTGAATTTGAACATTGTGACCTTCTTTAAGTTTTAAGAAAGAATTAAAACATAAAATCACTTGCGTTATTGTTCCGTTTTACATTTTTTTTAAAAAAAAACTTTTATGTATTTGATATGAAAATCTTTGGATTCCTGAACACAATTTTGGTTGATTTTTAGATCAGAATAGAGACTCAACACGAATCACTTCTTAGGTGCTCCATTTTTTCAAATTATGCATTCATAGTTCTAGGCCTCACATTGGTTAATTTATCAATTAATGATGTGAAAGAAAATTTAGCACAAACATAAGTCAAACAATCCAAAATTATGAAATCTCAAATGTGAAAATTTCTTAAATAAGAACATGAATGTTCTAATCATAATTTTACTTTTTATTGGTCTTTAATAAGTAATAAAACATAATATATATACAAATTAGAGCATATCTAGATCTATTGTATTCAGAAGATTAGATTACTAGTAGGCTCTTTAGGAGATTATAAGTGGTTCTCTCTCACTCTTTTAGTTTGATATAACACAAATCACAATTCACACATAATATCTCACCAAAACAAAACTTCTTATATAACTCAGAGAACCACTACTCAGTCTATCATGCCCATAGGTTGAGAATCAGATATGTTTCAGTGCGTAGGAGTCCAAGGGAGCCATTGGATTTTGATCTAACAGTTCCCATTCATCTCGCGTTTTTTTTTGTTTTTGTTTTTTTAAAAAATTATCAGGATCAACTAATCAAATAATGATTGTAAACACAATAATAAACATAAAATGATAATTTTAATTTTAAAAAAAAAATAAAAAAAAATAAATGAGAACTGTTATATCAATTTTGATCCAACAGAATTCTTGTGCGCAAGAGCAGATATGATTTCCATGAGTTGATTCCTTTATAATAACACTTCATTACTGTTTTTATTTAGAATCAAGTATATACACACAAATTATTTTCACAAACACCCCAGACCAAAAATAATATATATCAAATAAGTCCCTCAAATACAAATTTATGAAGATCTTAATAATGGACTTAATTATAAATAATATTTTATATATGTCTCACAAATATGTTAACATATACAATACTTAATATATCAATCCATATAAATAATTGTCAACATTAAACATTATTTATAAAATAAATTAATATACATAATAATATATATAAATTAAATAATGCTAACATAATGTTATTCAAGAAAATATCAAATAATTTCTCACACTCATTCAGGAAGAAAGGAGGAGGCAAAAGCACTCTATAAGTCTGAATACAACAAAATGGTTTTTTTTAAAATATATATATATATATATATATATCGGCAAATTTGCGCTTAAATTCAAAATTTTTAATTGTGTTACATGAGTCAATTGCCAGCAGATTTGAAAAAAAAATATATCCTTGATGAATTAATTTAACGAATTGTGAATTAAGCTAATTCAATGCATACGCTTGCTTATTAGGAATGTGAATTGTTTGTGTGGCGTAAAAAATTAAGTAAGTTGCTTGATACATGATGACGATGGAGCTATATTGTGCGAAATTTAATGACTATTACACAGTGGATCAAAATTCTCTTTCTAGCATAGGTGACAAAACTAGACTGAAACAATTGGTTCGATAATTACAAAAAGTCTGATCCAGTTGAAAATAAAAAAGTTAATATACTATAGAACCAATACGAAAACGATTCAATCGATTTTGAAACGAGTAAATCAGGCTGGTGGCCGATTTCACCCAGTTTCTTGTTTTTTTTTTTTGTTTTGGCTTTTTTCTACCCTCCAACCCCAAAACGGCGTCGTGCCTTGCTTCGCCACTGCCATTTGGGTTTGGGTTGCCGTCTGAAAGCTCTTCTCAAAGTGCTGCTATTTGGGTTTGGGTCGCCGTGCTCGTGTTTGTTACTCTCAACTCTGTGTTAAGATGTTTATAGGGGTCAGGGGCTTGTATTTCTTTTATAGTGCGTTAGTGAGGGTATTTGTGTCTCTTTGGCCTTAGGTTGTCAGTTGCTGACCGTTGGACCACCCACGTGTACTTAAGTCTGGATTGCGCAAAGTTACGTGTGTTGTATGTGATAGTGATATCAGAACTTCTCTTCTTCGACCCTTCTCTGTTTCCTTTCTTCTTGCTGGCTCTGTTTCTTTGTTCTTCTTCTTGATCTAATTCTTCCCTGCAACCTGAATCTCTCTTTCTCTGCTATTCTTCTACTTTCTCTTCTGTGTTAACTTAGCTTCTTCCTTGCCGTTCTTTATTTCCTATACTTTCTAGTTTACGGCGTATCACTCTGAGAAAGACAGAGGCAGTGGGAGAGAACAAAGAAAGAACCGAAAAAGCGAGCGAGGGGGGCGGAAAGTGAACACTGATATGACATCACTCAATGATATGCTATGTCATAGATTTTTTACCGGCGTAAACTAACTTTTAAATTAAATTTTGTAAATATATTATTTTAAAATTAAATTACGGATATATACTTATTTTTACTGTAGCCAACAAAAAACGCACTTTGTAAGTGCGAATTATTAAAAATAAAACGCACTTCTGCAGTGCGTACATTAAGTTCGCACTTTAGAAATACATATTTAAGTAGTACGCACTTCAGAAGTGTGTTTTCTGAAGTGCGTACTCATTGGTGACCGTTACACTCTACCCGTTAAGCTTCATGTATAAAAGTGAATGAAGGAAGATGTTGGTGAAGAAGAAAAATTAGTAAGTGTGAGTAAGATTTTGGAAATATTGTGCAAAAGAAGAAAAAAGAGGTAAATATTTATGATAATTTATAATTTTGTATTGTTTTAATTTGATGATTTTATTATTATTTAACTTTTTGAAATATTTTTATTGTTAGTTTTATGATACTTATAAAATTAATTTATGAATTTCATTTTGAATACGTGTTTGATATGTCATGAGTTTTTATAATTTATTAAATTTTTATATTTAATATATGTCATGTATTTTTGTTATGATTTTTAAAGTCTTTATTTGTTTCGTTAATTTTATAATGAATTTATGAATTCATTATCTTTTAAGTTTTATACTTTTTATTCTTTATTTACGTAATTGTTAGTTGTAAATTATATTGTAATCCTTAGTTTTATAATTATGATTATTTGTTTTATATTTTTATAATAAATGTAATTTATGAATTTTTAATGTTGAATTTTGTTATGGATTTTGTTTGTAGTTTAATAATTAAGTTATAGCGATTGATTTTTCTTAGTTTTTTTTTCTTTAATATTGTTACATATTTTGGGTGAATTTTTTTCCTAAGTTTTATTATTTATTTATATTTTTTATAATTTTTGTTAGTTTAATTTTTATAATAATAATTGTAATTGATTAATTTTTATTTTTCTTAGAATGAGTCGAAGTGGAGCACTTTTAGTTCGTATTTACTCGAATGGGACTATATTGAGTGGTGGTTCTAATGGTGTATCATTTGAAGCCGATAATACTGCAGTAGTGAAAATTTATCGCAATATTTCTTTACATGTTTTGAGACAAATAATCCACCGTAAGTTGAGCCTAAGAGAACATGAGAAGATATCCCGCTTACTATATAGATATCATATACAAATGACGCCACTTATGTTCGGGCAGCTCCAACTAAACGATAATGATGACGTAGAAGTGATGATTGATTGTCACTTACAATTAGGGGGGACGTTGACAAGTATGAAGGTCTATGCAGATATTGAGGTGACTGAAATTCACTCAAATCCTAACATTCCCGACTTGAATGAGGATGCCACGTGGGATGAGGAGAGCTGACCATCAACACAGTTTCATATGTCACCGAGTGCACAAATTCAGCTCATAGAGGATGATGATATAGACATTCCGCCACCTGACCCACCTTATGATATTATGGATGACGTAGACGTCGATGACATAGAATACGTTGAGGAGGACGATGTTGTCGAGCCAGAGCTTGAAGAGTTTGGTGGAAGCATACAAGAATTAATGGGTGGAAATGACGAGGTTGAGCTAGTTGAACCCATCACATTCTATGCACCACCCACTTACATACATGCCCAACAGATGAGCCAGAAATTTCGGACGTGCTTGATGCGTATACATGGGACGATGATTCAGACCTTGCTGTTGGATTATTATTTCCTGATAAAGATGCACTCACAGGAGCGCTGAAATCATACTCAATCAAGAGACATAACAACTTCAAGGTGGAGAAGTCGTGTAAGAAATATTTGCAGGTAAAATGCGTGAAATTTGGGGACGGTGGTAACTGGCGAGTGAAGGCTTGTTTGAAAAAGAATTACGGCATGTGGATGATCACAAAGTATAGCGGAGATCACACATGTGTTTCATCATCTATTTCCCAAGACCATAGGCAGTTAGATTCAGATTTGATCGCTACTGCAATTATGACACAAGTGGATCAAGCTCCAGACATGCCTATCTCTCAGGTGATACAGTGTATTAAAGAGCAGTTTGTATATACGGTATCTTATAAGAAGGCGTGGATGGCAAAGCAGAAAGCCATAGCCAAAAACTATGGTGATTGGGAGGCCTCATATTCCCAATTGGGTAGTTGGTTTGCGGCAGTGCGACAATTTCTCCCTGACACAGTGGTTGATTATAATTGGGACTACGATGGGGGAAAATGATAGGAGAATCTTCCGTCGGGTTTTTTGGGCGTACAAACCATGCATCGATGCATTCGAGCACCTAAAACCTATGATTCAAGCTGATAGAACTTTCCTTTATGGAAAATACAAAGGGACATTGTTGATTGCATGTGGCCAAGATAGGAATCGTCACGTTCTACCGCTTGCCTTTGCAATTGTGGAAGGTGAAACTCTTGAGGCATGGTCTTTCTTCCTGTACAGTTTACGTCAACATATTGCGAAGAACAAGTCTGTTTGTTTGATTACAGACAAATACGCATCAATTAGGGAAGCCGTGGATAAAGCAGAGAACGGCTGGCAGCCACCGCTAGGATACCATGTTCATTGCATGCGACATTTGTGTCGTTACAACCTTCAACCTTGCGCAGCTTTGGTTTGAGGTTCAAGAACCTTATGATAGACGACGAAGGCAATTTGGACGTCGTTGTAGAGTTTTGCTAGAAAACAGATATTGCGACTGTGGTGAGTTTCAGGCACTTCGATTTCCTTGTGCACATGCAGTTGCAGCCTGCTTAAGTGTCCACCTTGATTGCACAAATTTCATCGACCAAATATATAGCCTAGAGACGATAACAGCTGCATATCGGAGTCCCTTTCACCCAGTTGGGGGGAGGAATACTGGCCACAGATTCCATGACCGACATTTGTCCCTGACCCCAAAGATATCGGAAAAATAGGAAGACCAAAGTCAAAACGTTTCAAAAATGAGATGGATTGGAAAGAATCAGGTGAGCTAGCAAGGTGTGGAGTCTGTCGAGAACCAAGGCATTATCGCAACAATTGCTCGAATCGGCACCATTTTGAAGGACCTAGCAATCCGTGATCTTTGTGTAGTACAAGCTCATTGTATGTTATGAATGAGTCAGAATTGTCGATGCAACTTATTTACTCCGTTAAATTATATTGAAGTTGTCTTTCAATAACCTTATAAATTGTTAAATTATATTTAAAATATTTATAATAACATTACTATAACGTGAAATTATATTTAAAATATTTATGAATAACGTTATATTTGTCATTTCATTTCATTGCACTTCTGGTAAATAACTGCATTAAAACCAAACAAAAAAAACTAGAAATACACTTTCATTTCTAGGTATGTTAAATGACAAAGATAAAACAAACTATAAATTTTAATACAGATAAAAATAACAAACTACAAATAGTGACTCCCAGTACCACATCGAGTGGGCCTACTGTCTCTTTGCGGTCGGTCACGCTCAGGAGGAGGATCACCGCCCTGGTCCTCATGTTGGTCTTCACCTTGGTTGCCCTCCTCATCTGATTCCTGACGACGAATGAAGCCTACCTGAATCTGAGCTGAAGGAGGTGACTGGAACTGTGAAAATCCCGATGACCCTGAACCCGGCCACAGCCCAAACCCAAGATCTACAGACGGGGCTTGTGTATGTGGTGGCGTCATCACATCCTGGGCAAACCAATCATAAATGGATCCCTCCTGTAAAGTTGGCATGCTGTAAGTAGATGATCCCTCACCGGTAGGGATAGTCGGCATCGGTGGCATAGGAAAAGTAGAGGGTCCCTCATCCGTAGGCATAGTCGGCATAGATGGCATGGTGAACGTAGAGGGCCCCTCATCAGCTGGAGGGGGTGCGCTGGCCTCTCCTCCAGATCGTCGTCATCGCACTGATCTTTGGTAACGTGTATACCCTCCAGGTCGCCGACGATCTTGTCCACTCTCTCCTCCAGGTACCTCTATAGAACGTGTCTGAGTGCTTTGTGTACATGAGGATCAGGCTGCAACAAATGGTCCTCACCCAATGCCCGAAGCATATCCGCGCTAAAGCTCCCAATGTCTCCCAACAGAGTCGATTGAAGGGTCTGACTAGACTGCAGTGTCGCGCGATAGATTGACTGGTACCCAAGCGACTGTAGCACACATATAATTAATAATAATCAGAACACAACACCATGGCCAAAAATTGCTCGTCTTTCATTATGCGTAATAAATAACAACTTACAGTCGCCAAACTTGCAACTGCAGTGCGTGACATCCACCGCTGCGTGATGCGCCAATACCATACCATGACATAGTACTCTGAATTCCTATGCAACGGTGCTTGGAGCGGTCGTGATATGACCACCCTCTGTCTTCGTGCCTGCCACCGGACAATGTATTGATGTTGTTCAGTCAGCCAATTGACGTCCATCTTCCCCTTAAGCTGCTGTGTGTGTTGCCAGTCATTGTGCGCAGGAGCCGATGAGATTGATTGATCTTGACCAAACTGTCGGAGACATCTATCAGGCTGGTGCCACTCGATGATATTGAAGCATATCAAGGGAAAGACCGCTTGCCAAATGTCAGACCCATTGTAGCAGTAATCTGGTATCGGGTTCTGACACACTTCCTGTGCATATGGTTGCCACACGAATTGCAAAAAAAAATAATTATGTAAACAGTGAAATGACAATGACAAAAAAAACAAGATAGAACGCAATGTTACAAGTTTAGAACTCACATCGCTTTCCTTCAAGCGGTCAAATGTCTCGCGATATTGTATAAGCAAATGCAACGGGTGGTCACTGAGTCCTTTGAAATCGCTCCACCTACGAAATGATTGAAACATAACATGTTAAATTAAATTAAACATTAGTTGACAAGATAAAGAAGCTCAACACAATTACGCACTTGAAACTCAAAGGTGGATGACCGGGGTAATGAGCCTCTTCGTCATCTGGGACCAATCGTCGCACATGTTGATCGCGAATCCGAGGTTGGATCAATGGGAGCCGATCCCATGCCCAAGCATGGAGAAGGTGCACACAGCTTGCAAACTCCTTCTTGTTCGCGTCAGTGGCTCCACATAACTCCCGATAAAGGTGTGCTAGCACAGTAGAGCCCTAACTGTACTGGCCAACCAACTGAAGGTCCCGAAGCAGAGGAAGGTACATCAGGTGCACAAGCATACTGGACTTGTCACTCATCAGCATTCCCCCAATCAATTTCATAATATACGCCCGAGCATGCTGCTGCAATTGCTCCTCTGTGGCGTTCGGGGGTACCTCGCTAAATTGGTTACCTAACCAAGGCAACAATATATGCCCTCCTCTAATGGCTTCTGCAGAAGGACTGACGCCGAGAAGCTCCTGATATTGATCAGCCCAAATGTAATTGGTTCGCCCAACCACGGGCAAACCGTCTATTGGAAGGCCTATCTGAATGGCCACATCTTCCAATGTAATAGTACATTCACCAACCGGCAAGTGAAACATGTGTGTCTCGGGCCTCCATCGCTCCACCAGAGCGGAAATCAGACCGTAGTCAACTTCGAAATTACCCATCCGTGATGCTCCATAAAATCCTGCCTGCTGAATATAAGGAACAAGAGGCAACGGCGGGTAAAACGAACTTCGAGTGTACTTGTAGCAACGTCGAACTTTCGTAAATACACGGTTCTCCTGTCACCACAACGTTAATCAACTTAGTATTATTGTAGTAATAAAAAAATAAATAAACAAATTAATTTCATACACACTTACCCCATCCCATACAACTTCAGATACATGCCTATCTTGCAGGTATAAAACTGAAGGATCCTCAGGACCAGGTTTTGGCTGTACCAAATTTCTAGCGTTTTGGTCCATTTTACTTCTTTTATGCAAAAAAAATTAATAATATTTAGATTACATAGACCAATAATTAAAAATAACAAATTATGATATTTAACATAAATATTTATTATATATAACTAAACAAAATAAAGTAAAAATACATAAATAAAATAAATATTTTAACGTTAACAAATAGGAAGCCTATTTATTATACACATAATTATTTCAACATAATAGGATTTTAAATAAAATCTTAAAAAATAAATATTACAAATTATGCATATAATAATATTTAAATTAAACAGACGAATAATTTGAATAAACATTATAAATACATTTAAAAAATATATAACATCTAAATTTATATTACAGACACTAATAATTAAAAATAATAAATTATAAAATTCAACATAAATATTTATTATATATAACTAACCAAAAAAAAAAGTAAAAACAAATAAATAGAAAAAAGTTTAACCTACAATTATCAACAAACTTATTTCACAAAATCAAAATTTAATATGAAAAAATTACTTTTACAATTTACACAAATAATTATTTCAAGATAATAACAATTTAAAAAATAAGATCAAACAATTACTTTCACAATTTATACAGATAGTAAATAAAATAAACAGAAATAATTTTAACAAAATAACTGAATAAAATTAAAACAAAATTCTAAAAACCTATTATCATCCAAACATATCAAAACAAAAAAAAAACCTACTGAGACCCAAGATATATGTACCAAAAAAAACTACTGGGACTCAAGAAATAAACAAAATACTGGGACCCATAAGATAAATGAAAACAAACCAAACTATGGAACCAAAGATATCAGAAAAAACAAACTACTGGAACCCGAAAATATCAGAACAACCACTGGGACCCAAATCAGAAAAAAAAAAGTTTACTCAATAAAACCGAAATATTACCGCATCTTGGCAAGGAGACACAGAGATCAAAGACTGAGCACGCTGGAGGGGGGACCACGAGCACGCCGCCGGTGACTGTAAATTTTTTTCAGGGGGACTGGTGACTGTATTTCAGGGGGGAAACCAAAGAGGGGGGGTGTAATATCCCAAGAATTTACATGAATATTTAAAATCTATTTGAAGTTTATTGAAAAAAAATTTAATTACATGAAAAATGTTCTTTTGAATTAGTGAAGGAAATTTGGGAAATTTTTACAAATTTTCAAGGCCTAAAATGAAAAGAAAAGAAAATATGGAGTACTTTTTATAAATGACCAAGTAGGAATCCGAGAAGAAGAATAAAACTTATAGTAATGAATTATGAGTCCGGTACTAAAAGGATGATGGATTCGAGGTTAAAGTAGAGCTTGAGATTTTGAGAGGGACTAAAGTGAAATAAGAAAATTTGTGGGGTACTTAGGATTTAGAAACACCCGAGGTAAGATTTTATGAATTTTCTTTTACTAGTCTTGACTGAGGGTCAACTAGAGAACAAGTGATAATTTTACCCCGGGCGAGTATATAGGTGGCCTCACCTATTTTTCCTTATTTTCTCCTTTTCTCTCTCTCTCTTCACCTTCTCTCCTCTCTTTCTCTCTTTCTTCTCTCTACTTTCTCTCTCTACACTTCAACTCCACAACCGGACTTTGGAGGGTAGATCTCGGGCTACGGGGCGAGCCTCTAGGAGCCAAGCAACGTAGGAAAAATAAGGAATCGAGGTAGAAATTTTTATTTCTCAAGCTTTTCCCTATTTTCTAGTTTTAAGGAAGTTTGGGGTAAAAATTGAGATTCCGACTTCGTTTCTCGATTAAAATTGGTGCTTTTGGTGTCTAAATGCTCTTTAGACATTAAGGGTGAGATCCCATGAAAGAAATCATGAAAAACGGTGAGATTTGGCTAGATCTAAGCCAAACCCGAGAGGAATCGTGAAAGGTCGCAATCGTGGCACCCAAGCGCCAAGGTTCAGAAGGTTTTGGGGAGGAAGAAAGGCTTGGCGCCCAGGCGCCAAGTGTGGCGTCTAGGCGCTAGACTTGTGTTGGCGCCCAAGCGTCAGATGTACCAGAAAACCTTAGCTTATTTTCAATCGGCCATAACTTCTTCATCCGAACTCCGTTTTGGGCAAACTTTATATCGTTGGAAAGATCTTTGAGTCTAGTTTCCAATGGTATTAAGTTTCATTTTAGATATTCATTATCGGTTAGTAGTTATAACTTGAGATGTGAGTAAAGGTCGAGAGTAGTGATAGGAAATTCTCTATTTTGTAACCCTAATGGTTTTTACCTGGTTACAATAGGGATAGTTGAAGCGCAAGGTGGGAGCGCCGAGAGCGTGGAATCCAGGTGAGTAGGCAACCTTGCAAAATTAATTTACTAAATTAGTCAAAGCACAATATAAATCTCATTTGCATTATTTGTGAAATTGAGAAGATTACCAGTGTACGTTCAAGTTGAGAAAAATTACAATATCATTGGGAATTATTTTATTACCTTTGTGAATTGATTTCTCTAGTTGACTAAATAACTAGATGTGGTAGTTCCTTGAATAAACTGGAACACTTTGTAAGTGAATGACCTTACTAGACTAATTTGATATTATTAGACAAAGTACAACATAAGTCTCATTTATAATATTATTGAAATGTTAAACAATCAATCTTTCAATTGACAATATATGATGATTGCTATGATTGATGATAGAAATTCAAAGGAATAAAAGTATGTATAAATTAATTTATTTCATAGTAATTGTATTGTGATAAATTCTCACTATTTTATTGATGTGCAAAAGATCTACGAGATCCAATACACGAGTTGAAAGGGTTAGAGTCTCATACTACTCGGTGTATAACTGTGAAAATCTATGCACGAGTTTGAAAGGGTTAGAGTCCCATACTACTCGGTGTATAACTGTGAAAATCTATGCACAAGTTTGAAAGGGTTAGAGTCTCATACTACTCGGTGTATAACTGTGAAAATCTATGCACGAGTTTGAAAGGGTTAGAGTCACATACTACTCAGTGTATAACTGTGAAAACCTATGCACAAAGAATTTGAGGGTTAAATTCTCAAGTCACTCGGTGCAAGTATTTATGGCACATAATGCAAAGTGATTGAGGGATTGATCACCCAAGAAATCATACGCAAATTCAGACAAATGTAATACTATAATTATTTAAAATAAATGATAGATTGATTGTATTAGTAAATGTGGTATTTGTGCTTGTGATATTTTCATGTACAGTTGTTTACTCACTGAGTTTTGATTAACTCACACTCTCTATGATTATCTTTTCAGATACAGTGGTTGAGGAGGAGAATTTATAGCCTTTAAGGATATACTACACTTTTGTCTAGTAAACAAATAAATATAGATTTGGTAAAGATTAGGAAATGCTCTGTAATCTAGTAGGTCACCTACGCTTGAGAGGTTGTATAGTACTGTATAGTGTATGAATGTTGAACATTTTCTGAATATTTATACAAAATATCTTTCTTAAAACATTTATGATTCACATAGTTATGGATATTAAGAATATTCATAGAGATTAAGGGGTAGCACGGAGGTACACCTTAAGTATTTTATGTTTATCTCACATGTAAATTTTGGGATGTGACAGAGGGACCACGGGAGGAAGAAGAAAAGTCGTGGATATTCTGACCATGAACGCACTTCGTAAGTGCGTCTTCCATAGAACGCACACATAAGATGCGTTCTTCATTAAAGAACGCACTTACCAAGTGCGTTTTTACTGACCATCGCACTTTTCAAGTGCATATTAAATGTAAATCGCACTTAACAAATGCGTTTTATTCAGTCCATTTTCGCACTTGCCAAGTGCGTTCTTTTTCCTACAATAAATTTGAGTTACATCCGAAATTTATATTTAAAAAGAGATATATTCAAAATTTAAATTTAAAATTGATGTACGAAAGTAAAAAAATCCTATGTCATACGCATTACATTACGTAGGTTGTCGTGTGTTAGTGAATATAAGAAAGACTTGGACATATATTTTATTTAATCCATCATTAATGCTTATCTAATTATATTTTACTAATAATTAAATAGATAAAATAAAGGCATATTCTTAGACCCCGTGGTAACTTTTTTATTTAGTTTAAAATTTTGTTTTAATTTTTTAATATAAATATATATAATATTAATTTATTATATTAATATAAAATTAATATGTATGTATTTATAATTTATAATTATTTATATTATTTTTTAAATATTACTAATTTAACTATAATTTAATTAGATCTAAGTATTAAATTTTAAACTAATACTTTTACTAATTTAATGGACCGCAATAGTTGCAGAAGTAATTTCTGATATATCCAGGAAACAATTAAGGATAAGATATTATATGATAAAGGATGCGACCGTCTGAAGCTGCTTTCTTAAATCCACTTCATCATATGGGTACCTTAAAATTTCATGTGGTCCGTTCGATGTCACAGTCAAATCGATCGACGGCTCCCACTTCTCCGATTAAAAAATATATCATCTCTCCTAGTCATGCGATATCAGCCTTCATCTACAAAGTAATCTATGCGTCAGTTAGGTGGTCCCCACCTTCCGAGCTCTGTCGGCGCCGCCGCCACGATAAATGGTTTATCTCTTTACGCACCTCAACACGCGATTGCCAGAAAACGACGCCGTCTCATCGGATCTTATTATTCCCTTCACAGCCAAGATCGTACTAGCCATCAGAGAAAATCGCTATCATGGACACGTCGTCGCCGGAGAATAGGCTGATACTCGTCCACCGCGAGCCCAACGGCGTCGCTTTGATCACGATCAATCGTCCTAGTTCTCTGAACTCGCTGACCAAGTCGATGATGACTGACCTTGCTCATGCATTTAAGAGGCTGGACGGGGATGAGTCGGTGCGGGTACTTATACTGACCGGGTCGGGTCGAGCATTCTGTTCGGGCGTGGACCTGACCGCGGCGGAAGATGTCTTCAAGGGAGATGTCAAGGACGTAGACTCCGACCCGGTGGCGCAAATGGAGCGGTGCCGCAAGCCGATAATCGGAGCCATTAGAGGATTTGCCGTCACGGCTGGGTTAGAAATTGCGCTCGCTTGTGACATGCTGGTTGCTGCGAAAGGAGCTAAGTTTATGGACACTCATGCTAGGTTAGTTTAGATTTTCTGTTTTTGGATAATAAAGTTTATATTTGCCTTGAATTATAGCCTGTTTTCTGATGAAGTTATCTAGATTCGTATATGATCTAGTATCTTTTGACTTTGATAGTTTTATCATAAGAATTGAGCGAAATAAGAGTCAAATGCTCATTTTTGCTTCGGAGAAAATTAAAGAGCACGACCATTTCTTAAAATAAGTCTTTTATTAAGTTTTAAGAGTTATCTTTGCAGGTTTGGGATATTTCCTTCATGGGGTTTGTCTCAGAAGCTTTCACGAATCATAGGACCCAATAAAGCTCGTGAAATATCTCTTACGGCCACGCCTTTAACAGCAGAAGTAGCTGAAAGGTTGGGGTTTGTGAACCATGTTGTTGAAGAAGGTGAAGTGTTGAAGAAAGCCCGAGAAATGGCAGATGCCATTATTAAAAATAATCAAGACCTGGTGTTGAGGTACAAGTCAGTTATAAATGATGGCCTCAAGCTGGACCTTGGCCATGCTCTTTCTCTGGAAAAGGTAAGATATCTATCATTGTGTCTAAGACGTAAAGATGGAACAAAGTTTAAAGCTAGACAATTTCAAGTTGATTTGGTCCTACCACAATTGTTTTTGGAATAGTATGTTTAATTGTGCTGAGAGTGCTAGCTAGAAGATTAATTCCCTGCAATTTACGTTAATTCACTTGCACTTTTTGTGAATTTCAAATGCGTCTAGGTATTTGTATCTCATGATTATGTTATAGCAGTTACACCAGGCAGTATATTCAAAGACAAGTGGTGATCCAGGCCAAGGGTCAGTGAAAGATGGAGGGCTATCCCTCTCTTATCAGGACCAGCTTGCTTGCTGGCCGGGCCAGTAGGAGCTGTCCGATTGGATGCGGCCCACATAGGACCCCACATGGCACTTGATCAAACGGCCTGCAAGGGCCCAACAAGGTGCCGCGCCCAGCACGCAATCCGGGCTCACCCAAAAAGAAAAAAAAAAATTGGGGGGGGGGGGGGTGGGGGGAGGGAGGGGAAGAACCCACTGAATTCCCAATTCCCAGAAGATTAGTTCTTGCGTACCCTGCACATACAATTGACGGGCTAGATTGACTCCATAGGTGGGCCTCCCTTAAATGCCGGGGGACATGGAAGACTAATCCTTCCTCAAAATACCTCAAGTGTGGTTTGAGGTATACAACAGAAAAAAACTGCACGAGAAATACACTTATCCTTTACTTTTATATTTCCTGCTACTTCTCTCTATTCCTAATTTCCTTGTAGTCCTTTTCTTTTTCTTGTGTCTTCTGTGAATTGCCACAAGAATACAGAAAATTGAAGAATTTACATGGATATCCAAGAAAAGCCATTCCTCTGTTTGATGTTATTGCCTCTGTATTTATCCCTACTTAACAGGTTGAGAGCATACAACTGAAGAATGTACACGGATATCTAAGAAAAGGCGTTCCTCTGTTTGATGTTATTGTCTCTGTATTCATCCCTACTTAACAGCTTGAAAGTATACAATTAATGTGAAATAATGTATCATACATATATTTCCTTTCTAATTTGCCTTCCAACTCAAGCTCTGAATGATATGCTTTTTAGAATCATATCAATTTTTGAAATGCACTTGCTTGAGCTCAAGTACCAAATTTGTTTGTGCATTTATGGAAATACATCTAAACACAATTGGATTTGATGACATACTGCCATGTAAAAGCGTTGGTTTAATATGTGGCTTGCTTTACCATTGCTTGTGCTTGAATATTTTTTGTTTTCAGACTCTTTTATTGAGCTTGCTACTTTCTATTTTCCTGTGCTTGAATATTTTTGGTCTGATGGGCATGCTTTACCATTGCTTACTGATTTATCTAGTTACCTAAACATGCTTCTGGATCTTTTGATTTAGCTATCTTACCTCCTTATTTAAATGAAATTCAACTGTTCATTATTTCCAAGTTTGTTTTTTCAAGTATGACAAGATGAAAACTTCAAACTCATTCTATAAACTTCTAGTATAGATTCAATTATAGATGATCTTGAATGAAAGAGAAGTTACTAGGAACAACTTTCTTAAGGGACAATGTAATTTTTCTTCTCTATTCCTTTTGGTTTATAGATTAGGCTTACTGACTTTTTTGTATCAGTGATCGATGACAAACTAAGTTAATCTTCTGATTCAATGTTAATGAATTATTGACAAGCTTTTTTTCTTTTTGTTGAAAAATTCTATCAGGGGATTTTTTTTTTTCTACTACTATCTCTTTGCCACCATTTCTTTCCTTATCGACTGTAGTTTGTACTTTTAACCCATTGCTTTCTTGATGAGTGATCTCTTTAACTCTTTTTCTTGCATTTTGGTAATATTCCTAATTTAGAACTTCTTGGCTTCCATTGCATTCACGATCTTCTGGTAATTCTTTCTAATTATTTTGCTTTCATTTTGGCTATCCTCCTCATTTAGAATTTCATAGCTCCCATTGCATTCTTGATCCTGGTATTGCTCACTAATTTGTTGACTATCATTTTAACAATCTGCCTCGTCTAGACGTTTTTCAGCTTCACATTGTACATATCCTGAATATTCTATACAATTTTCACGAAGCTCCCCACGCGTTTGTGGATTTCAGGAGAGAGCTCATGACTATTACAATGGAATGACCAAGGAGCAATTTAAGAAGATGCAGGAATTCATTGCAGGTCGAAGTTCGAAGAAACATTCCAAATTGTAGAGTCTGGGCGTACTCCCTCCTCTCTCATGCTGCCGTCAAACTAGATGTTGGTCCCTCCGAGAGGTGGGGTTTTACAGTTACAGACTGAGGATACAAAATCACCAGTTATAGTTTCTATATCATAATAACACTTACATCTCTGTAACAGTACATTGTTTATGAAGAAGGTGGTTCTTTCTTTGATCATTTTCTAATTCATATGTTTGTCTAATTTATCACCAATAGTGGATATATGTTGACCTGTAATGTGATTTATATATGCTGAGCAAACTGGATAAATTAAGACTTAAAATAATTTTGAGAGAATCAAGAGCTGGCATTGTGTCCGTCTGCTGGCTATAAGAGCCTTCAATATAAGTAAAATGATGATATATAGTTTCCGTTAAATGAAACCTTTTACAGAATATTGGGAAGAAAGAGAACTTGCCTTAAATTTTCTTAGTTCTCTAGATGTGTAGTTTAAGCATGAATTTTTGTTAGAAGCTCTTATGACTCAAAGACTGCAATCCAGTTTATAATAATTCCAGACTAGAAACTGCATTGGTAAAGGTTCTCTCTCTCTCTCTCTCTCTCTCTCTCTGGGGCCGTTGGCAGCGTGAGTTACACTGGAAAGGAAAGCTACTTTCTTGCACTGTTACTTGGTCGGTTGCACTGTACATGGGAGACACGAATCCTAGAATTCTTTCTTCCATCATTTTGCCAATATCATCTTCCATCGAAGTAGTGATGGAAAACCGGTCACTCCACGAAAAGAAAAGACGTTATTCCTCATGTGCCCTAGTACTGTCCAGTAGAATGTTGAAGATGCCCTCTGGTGATGCCCTACTATCTTTGAAGGTCTCGGACTTGGCTTTCCTCCAGAAAAATCCCTCCAGATCTCCCTTAAGAAGACACATGCTTGGTCTAGAAAAAAAAATATATATGACCACTTATTTTTTTTAGAGGATCCCCTCCAGACCCTGCAGAATCTGGAGGGGATCCTCATTCGAAGTTCTCGTGTGTGTTGGTGTGGCCACTGTAAAGTCTATCTCTTCCCCTTGTGATCCTCATGTCGTCGTTGGAGTCTCAAATCGAGCTTCCCTCTTCCCCCTATGATCCTCGTGTCGTTATTGGAGTCGCAGACCGGACTTCCGATCGATCCTCCGACAGAGTCCTTCTTGAACCAGTCAACTGCTTAACTTGAACCGGTTGACCACCTCGTATTGTAATTAACCGATCGACCGCCTAACTTGAATTGGTCGACTGCCTCATACTGGAACAAGATAGATGCTAGCTTTCGAAGTAGACAAACCTGAGATAGGAGAGCATTGAAGAAGTAGACCCCGTCTCAGCCGTCGAAGGGTTCGCTCGAAGCTGCCAACATCGTCGTTGGGTTCATCGTTCTTCCAAGCCGATGGAGAGAGTCGACATTGTGAATGACGAACTGAGAGAGTCTGTTTTTTGTTTTTGTTGAGTAAGAATTTTCACTTAAGGGCAATATAGTAAATTATCTTTTTATTCATTTCTTATTTTCTTTTAAATAATATAATAATATAATTTTCTTCTTATCTTTCTCATTGCATAGTAAATAAGTTTTTTTTTCTTTTTTTATTCTCTTTTTCTTTTCATTTTTTTACATCCTTTTCATTTTTACTGATTATCAAACAGTCCCTAAGGTTTTCTTTCAAAAGCAGAGATTACACGGTTCATAAGCCTCTGATAAGGAAATCAGAGAAGTGCTCAATAATACATGGTATAGCAACCTATTAGTGAACCATTGTACAGATAAGGTAATGTTAAGCTTTAATATGAAATTATGATTTTGATATGAAAATGCAAAATGTTAAGTAATGTCATTTTTGGAAGAAACACATGTTATGAAAAAAAAAAAATTAATAACAAAAAATAAATTACAAAAGACTTAGGTTTAATATTTGAAATAAGAAAATTGAATATAATTTAATCTTTTTTTTGTCAAATATAATTTAATCAAATCTCATAAAAACGAGTTGAGTCATCGTAAATGAGCCAATAGCCCAATACAATTCAACGTCATCTAAGTTGTGCTTCTTGTGGGAGATAATATTTAATAAATAAGAATCTTTTATACTTATTTAACATTTAAATATATCAAAATCTTACATATATTTTATATCAAACGTATAAATAATTATTATTCCTATAATTGTTAATGGATCAGAATAATCTTGGATTTTAGAGGATATGAGTGCATTAGTCTTAAATCATATATAAAATAAATGGTTGAAATTGTCCTAATTATTTTATTAAAATGTTTAGTTAGTTATTATTTATCCTTTAACTATCAGTTTTTCTCCCATATCTCTTTAAAAAAAAAAAATCTTTCCGTTATAATTTTCCACCTAATGAGTTACTTTCTCTCCCTTCTCCTTTTACGTGTATGTTATTTTCCTTAACTTTCTCCAGAGCAAACTTTTTCTTTCCTTCCCCCCCCCCCCCCTTTTTTTCTTCCTCTCTCCTCTTCACATTATTTATAGGACTAAAATTTTAAAAATAAAAAAGAAAGAAATCTTCAAATTAAGAGTTTAAACAAAAGAATGAGAGAAAATATAAAGTAAAAGGCAAAGTAGTTGAAGTACAAACCGTGCGTTTATCTAGCAAAAAGATAACAAAGGAGGAGACTAAAAAAAAATTGTTTTTGTCAAGCCTTATAATATTCACTTAACAAATTAATCGTTATTACAAAACAACCATTAAATCGTCTAGAAAATTTAGGTAAAGTACAGTTTTTATATTTTATTGTTAATTTTTTGTCTAGGAAAAAACTAAGAAGACAAGTGTATAATTTTTGAAAATTATTATTTATTTTTTACAAATTAATATTATTTGATTAATTCTCTTAAAAAACTTTTCTATACCTGTTTAATTATTAATGAAAATTCTAATAACAAATATACAAATAACTATATATAATTCTAGGCTTTAAATCAATTATATATCTCAAATTATACATCACAAGTTAAGCCACACACAAATCAGGATTCTCTCATGATCTGTAGAGGAATAAAAGGGTCCTATTTAATTGTGGCGGTCCTTTTCACAATCGATGGCGTAAGATTAAATTTTAATTTTAAAAAATGAAATTTAAGAAATAAATATTTTAAAAAATCAAAATAAAAATACTTTTTACGCCTCTAACATTTACATCAAGTTTTAATTTTATGCTTAATTTTTTTTACGTCAATTATATTCAACATATTTTATTTTTGTTTAAATTTTATCTTTTTTACTAATGTCGTCTATTCCACTAATAAAAAATATTGATTAAGTAATTAATAAAAATAATAAATTTAAAATAAAAAAATATGTAAGATATAACTTTTATATATATATATATATATTAGAGATGAAATTAAAACTTTTGTAAACCTTAAAAACAGAAAAAATATTTTTACAAAAAGTCAAAATCATCAATTTTCTTGATCAATAATTTTAATTGAGAAAACAAAACCCTCGTATTCCGTATAAGAACAAGAGAAAATTCTCCTCCAACCACACATCAAAACAAACAATGGTACAAGCGCCCATAGGAAGGAAGCCATTCACCATAAAAACTAAAAAGAGAAACAAAAAAGCAGTACTTTGTGTTTGTGATTGTGAATGACCTCTCCAACCATGGGAAACCAACTTGGCCTACATTTCACATGCTTTTGCCCTCTCATCCAACATTTTCTTGGTGCAAATTCCATTCAAATCTCTGTTGGTGGTGCCTGATAGATAGGCAATATATTGGAATATGGTAAGTACATTTTTGGTTAAAATGCAAACAAAGTGCCTCATATAAGAGTATGTATAATTTATTTTTTAATTTTAAGAGTTGGCAATAAATCTCATATATTTTTAATTTTGTAACGACACTTGTCCGTATAAGATTAAAAAGGCCAAATAAGCGAAAAGTCCATCCAATTTATCTTTTTAATTTTTAATTGACAAAACAATAGCCTTTTTGTCATTTTCTTTTACTTTTTTTACAAACAAAAATCCCTTAAGATAATAAGTTAAATGTATATTTTGCTAACTGACGCTAGTTGGTTTAAATTGTTTGGTACTAATTTCTTTAAGCAAAAATTCAAGTTCTATTTATGTGAATAAAAAAAATTAGCTCTAAAGAGCTTTATACTAATACAGTTTAACTTGACTCAAACTAAATTAATTAAAGCTCAGGGATTTTTTAAATATTAGTGGTTGTAACCAAAAAAAAATTTGTACTTATTTTTTAATCTACATGAACAATTATATATATAAGGGTTTTACACGAAAACGTCAATAGAGCAATGTTACACAAAGTTGAAAACTCAGATATGTTTATTGCTAACTTTCAAAGTTGAAGGAAAAACTTGCACAACCTCCTAAAATGAGAAAAGTTTCTTTGGTCTATATTTTTGTAGTAATTTTTTTTATACATATCTTTTAAAAAAACTTGTTCTTTTAGCACTGTCAAAATGAGCCTACTTATTTTTGAATGTGCTGTGGGCCAAACTTTTTTTATAATTTTTTAAATATTTATATTTAAATAATATAATATTAAAATTATTTTAGTAAAAAAATTCAATAATTTTTTATTGAAATACAATTTATACATGTAAAATATTACTTTTTTATTTTTTTAATTTATCAATAACTTTAATTTTTCATATATTTTTTTAAAATTAACTATATTATATTTAAATTTAAAAATTCTATATTTATTTTTAAAAAGTTACAAAATTTTCATATCTAAATTTACTATAATTATTGAATATAATGTTATAAAATATAAAATATGATAAATTAGAATTATTTATATACTAAATAATACAATTATGTAAAAAATTTATAAAAAAGGGTCAGCCCGCAGGCCCTGTCCTTTTAGCCCATGGACCAAATGGGCGAAACAATTTATGTCCAAGTTCGTCGAAATACACGCCAGTACAGGCTGGCATGCCAGTACAGGCTGGCCTGCGAGCTTTGGGTTGTTTTGATAGTACTATTGTTTTCAATAAATCTATGTTCCTTTATAATTAATTCTGTGGAATAAGCATACACAACAGAGAAGATAAACAGAAAGTAAAACACTAACAAAAGGTAAAATGGGTAATGGGTCGCTCTATACTATGATGTCTCCTTTCGGGTCACGCTAATTAAAATATCATATCATAATCAAATTCATCTGATATTTCAAGGCACTTAACAAATTTATATTTTATATACTATTTTTTTTTTCATCACACACCTTTCTCTTATCCTATCCTAAGACACATCTTGGCATGCCAAAAAAGAGAAATCCCATGACAAGCAAACTAGTGGTGCTAAATGTCCCCATGCCAAGGGATGAAATTCAAGGACAAAACTTGGTGTGGGGTTTTTGATGAATCACATGGCAATAGAACCATGTATAACCCCATGCATGTCAATTCATGTCTAATCCCTTGTGTATCTGTTTGCATCAAACTACAATTAAGGTTGTGCCACGGAGGGACACAACCAGGTGCATCATTTTCCCACATACTCATGCGCCAGTACAAGGATTCGCCTTTATCACATGATCATGTCAATGACTTCTATTGGATATGCTCATATTAGGATCTATATATGCAAAACAATAAGTCATATCTAACTTATTGCTTTCATTGAATAACGCCTCATCAATAAGCAATAATATTTTATGCGTATTTTATACTTTAGCTTTATATATATACATGGTTTATAAAAATTCTTTTACATTCCATATATAAATATAATTTTGGTTTAGTTTTATTTGGTTGTGTTGAACTTAATTTACACACATTTGTATCATTTCAATTTTATCAGATGTTCTCGAAAGTAGAATTGATATAAATCAAGAATGATTGATCAATTATTTTAATTTGAATGACTCCTATAAATATTTAAAGTAATTAGTAGCTTTCTCCTTGAATGAATTGTTGATCTCTAAATCTCTACAACCAGGATCCTCTCTTGTTTCTTTGAGAAGAAAAAGGCCTTAATCTTAAATTTGAGCTATTGATATTCAAGATCAACAGTCTAGAAAATAAAAACATATCTTTTGATGTCTTTTAAAAAAAAATAGTTTTTTGGTTTGTTGATTCTTAAAATCAATATCCTAAATTAAAAACATGACCATTTTATTCCTAAAAGAATAGGAGAGGATTATGATCCAATTATTTATATTATTCAGTTTTCTTTGAGTTATTATTAAAGTTCTAAAAATTGTACTGATTATTGCATCGACAAATGTACCAGTTCAAGAGTCAATAGTTGGACCGTAGTTGAACTGATATGCTTTAAAATATTAAAAAAATGATATACATTATTAAATATTATAAATATAAATTTACAAATTCAATTAAAAAACACAAAATAACATTCACAATCAAAAGTTAAAGCAAAAATTGACCAAATAATAAGGAATTATTATTAATCAAGATAATATTCACTCATATCAAATTAATAAAATATTAAGATACTAGCATCTCCACTAAAATTGACTAATCTATTGTTATGAAAATAACTTTGTAAAATGTTTTGTATTTCAAAAGTTGCAACATCAAAATATTAAAGGAATTGGCAGTTTTGATTTCTATGTTTAAATTCTTTATAAAACTTTCACAACTATCATTTTAATTTTCTGTAACTGCTTTTTAATGTATTTTAAATACATCTCTGCTTCAGTTATGGCTATGTACCTATAAAATGGCGACATTCCCCTCATATTTGGATACACACACAATTCTCTTCTCTCATCTTATTCTCTTACTTTTTAGATTACATGTTTTAAGTTTCTACTGTTCTGGCATTGAGAAATCTTAGAAGGGTTTGTTTAATTTTATAGGAAGTTCTGTAAACTCAAAATAATTTCTATAGTCGCAGAATAATTTTTCGTAAGGACAATATCTCTTAATACACGACTTAGACTGTGACTGTATTGGTAACAAATTTTACAATATATATAATATTAATTTCTTCATTAAATTAAAAAATAATAATCCGTTTATTTAGTAGTAATTCTTATTCAATTTAATTAATTTTTAGTCAGTTAATCACTCATTAATTTTAATAATTATTTCAAACTAATTTTCTAACTAGTTCCTAATTCAACTGACAAGGTACATGAGCACTTAAGACTATAAAGATCAACTCTCTATAGTCGGAAATTATTTAGATCAAATTATTAATTTAGGATATGTTATGAAGTTAGAGTACAGAAGGTAAATATCCTGATAAATTAGATTTTTTTTTAATCACGTGCATTGCACTTGCATTTCCCGTCCAACGCTTAATAGAATTAAAACTCATTAAACTAAATTATTAGCAATTTAAAGCACAAATTACTTGAATTCTACGGAATAAAGTGACGTCCAAACTCTATGACTCATTTTCTATAATTTACGCTTAATTGTTAAACAAAATAATGCTATTTTATTTTGTCATTACTATAATTTTTTAAAATTAAATAACAGAACAGACTAAAGACAGAAGGGTACGTGGATCTATTGATAAAGCTTGCCATTAACGAGACTAAATGTGTTTAATTAGCTAAGAACATCAATACAAATGGCACGTATATATACATATAAACACGATAGAATTTAACTATTTAATTATAATTTAAAATATTAAATCATATCCAATATAAACACTTGACATGTGCATGCTAACTTTTTGGAAGCGGATTTTTTCTTATATTTGAAAAGTATAAAATTTTTTTACTTTAACGTGAACTGTTGGATATATATTTAACGGTCTGTATTTTTTTTATTTTATTTTTTAAAATTTCACATTTAAAATAGTTTTTGAAGGAAAGATCCGAGCATAATTGATAAGTCAAATGGTATAATAGAGCCAATGCAAATAGAAGCAGATTTTCTCGTATGCTTAAAAAACATAAAAAACTTCTACTCCACATGAACTATTGAATGTATTATATCTAATGATCTATGTTTTTCTTGTATTTTTTTCAATTTTATTGATCATCCAATTTTAATCAACGATTATCAAATTGATCAACATCTAATACAATTTTAAAAATAAAAAAAATATGAAATAGAAGAAAAATGAATCGTTAAATGCATATTCAATGTTTTATGTTAGAGTAAGAGCCTCCTATACTCTTCAAGCATAGAAGAGAATTCGCTTCCCTAACTTTCATAAGCAATATCTTTCTTTTTTAATATCACTGCTTCATTCCCTCAACTTTCTTATTTTCAAGTAATTTCTTAAAATTGAAAACGGAATCGACTAGCTTAAATGGTTCATTTAATTTTAGTTTTATGTTTTCCACACGCATAATTTCTAAAATTATAAAGAGACACTTCTAACAACCTCTAAGGGGTTTTTTCATGAAACAAAATAATTATTATAATTTTGTAATTTAAAAAAATTAATAATGTTATTAATATTTATGTTTTGGTAAACAATAATCTTTAGTTAATGTAAAAGATTTAATTTAATCACAATTTAAAATTCAATTATATAAATTTTGTGATGGTATATAAAACACGGTAGACTCCTAATTACAATATTTTGTTAGGACTTATTAATATTAAAAAAATTATTGAGTTATGGTTAATTTAATTCAAATCGAGTTGATTTATAAAAAATATAAAATTCTTCTAAAATTTATTTTTTCTATTTATAAGAATTCAACTTAAAATTTTATTTAAAATGAACAAATATTAAATTGTTTGGACCAACCAGTATTATACTACTTGATGGTGTATTCTTCCTTAGCATTGCTGTAACGTGTATACTTTGAAATTGATAATATTTTTTTCCATTTTTCTTGCCACATTAATTATATTGAAGAAGTTAGGATTTAGAGTTTATGATAAAGCTATAAAAAAATTATCTCTTTTAAAGTAATTGAGACAATGACATCAATAGTACATCTGATTAAACATTACATCTGATTAGTAGCTCAAAGTCAATGAAATCAATTAAAAAAATTAGATTATTGATTTAATTATAAGTATAATTATCTCTATTTAATTTTTGAAATATTGAACATTTTAATTTAGTTTATAAAAAATTAGCTCAATTTTATTTCTTTGTTTGTCTAACTTGTTTTTAACAATAATAAATTTGAAATTTATTAGCAATAAATGTGATAATTTAATAATAAAAATGATTAAATTAAAATAAATATAATATTTTTTGACTAAATTAAGATATTTGACTTTTTTATCCAATTAAGATTAAAAAAACTTATAAAAAGTTTTTTATATATTTACTATCAAGTAGTCAACATCGTACGTGTAAAAAGTTTTTTAAAAAATTAATCATACTTTGATAAGTTATAAAAAATATAAATTTTTTAAAGATTATATATCTGTCATATTCTGACTAAAGAACCATACACTTATTATATTATGATGGGAGAATTTGATAGCAAACATATAAATACTGGTGCGTCTAAGTTTTTTCCTTAAGATAACTATCATAGTTTAAAAATTAAATCAATATTTTATTTAAAATATGCAAGATTGGGAAGAAATATATACAAAATAGAGAAGATACTCTAATATGTGATGATAAAAAAAAAGGAAGAGGGTCTAAAAAAATAACTGATATACAAGGTTAGGTTATTAAGAACATCTATAATTGTGAACTTCACTTAAATTCTTATTATGGGTCATACAATGCCATATTAGTTTAAGTAACTCTTCGTCACCTTAAACAACTCCTATCGTGGTGAACCTTTTAAAAATATACAAATGAGTCATACAATTAACTCTCCACTACTTTAGTATTTACTTTTTACTAACATTTTATTGTGAATTGATTATTTTATTATTATTTTTTATATAAGAATCGTTTTTACGCATGACAGCCAACATAGGAAACTACAATAGTGAACTGAAATAAGAATCAGTTCTTAAATTTAAAAATCTTTTAATAATCACCATTGTAAATGTTCTAAAGATTCTATAATAATTATTAATTATATTATTCAAATATATTTTAAAGTCACATCAAATATAAAAAATTAACAATATATTACGACTAAATTCAACCGAATATGTGGGGCTTGCACTATTATTAAAAATGTATAATAATTAATTTTATCACTTGTTATGGTTTTTCAAAAATTATTATATTGTGAATACCATGAAAAATCTGAATTTTAAAAAGAACAAAAATAATAATTTGTAAAAGTCTTACAAAATACAGTTTTTAAGAAAAAAATTGATTGATAGTGTTTGATAATAATTTTCAAAAGATAATGTGAATGTGAATAATAAAAATAATGGATATATGCTGTAGTTGTTTTTATTTTTGTACAATAAAAATTCAAAATTTTATATCAAGTTATTTAAATAATATATATTAGCTCAAATGCAAAAGAAAAAAAAAACTTCCTGGAGTTTTAATAACAAAAATAGTTGAAGGTTTAATTGAAACAAATATTACAAACAAGAAGTTATAGATTCATCAATCTAATAACTAAAGAATTACAAATGGACTCCATTTTGCTTGTTTGATTCATGTTTGTTTGGTGTAGAAATAATTCTTCAAATATGTATTATCATATTGTCCAAACATAAAAAAATAGAAAGAATGTATCATCATTGTTAATTTTATCATTATCAAATTCCACATCTAAATCAGAATATTTGTTGAATTTCTGATCATGAGTGGGATATACATGGAGTTTGTTTTTGATATTCATGTAATATATTAAATAATTCAGTATTACTTCAATTTATAATTTAACACATATATTATGACTTTTTTTTATATAGAGTTTACACAATCTAATTTTAAATTATAATTAAGTTGGGTTCTAAATTTGAGGCGAGAATTACTTATTTGAATGAAAGTAGTAAACATATTAAATATGTCCTATATATATATATCACCAAGTGTGATAATTTAATGCCATAGGAGCAGTAACTATCACAGGACCACGGATAGGGATATAAATGAAATTTAATTGAAATAAAAATTATTAATTATATTGACATTTTAAATTTACACTAACCATAGTTTTTTTTTTAAAAAAAACTAATATGGTACTTCTCAAATGCTACTATAGCTTTCAAAAAGCAATGAAATAAGCACCATTAAAAAAACATAACAAAACATAAATTCTTGAATTTTGTTACAAAAAAGCACTGAAAATAAAAGTCACGATAATCTTAAATAGGCTTTATAAATGACGTTATTCTTACTAAGAAAATCACTTGATTTTAGGTTATTGAGTAATAAATTGTTATATTTTCACAACTTCAGATGCTCTTTCCAATTAGTTATGTCGATTTTGAATTAGTTTTTATTGAAAATATTTGAATATTTTTCTTAATTGCAGTTACTAATTACACATATCATTAATAGCTCAAGTTATTCATGTTGTC
The DNA here is from genome assembly GCA_037074585.1 of Biancaea sappan. Classification (NCBI taxonomy): domain Eukaryota; kingdom Viridiplantae; phylum Streptophyta; class Magnoliopsida; order Fabales; family Fabaceae; genus Biancaea; species Biancaea sappan. The sequence continues at coordinate 17,910,778 of CM073497.1, read as the reverse complement.
CATTTTGAGAATGGAATGTTAGTGGAGGAATGGATCGAATGACAATATCTTATGACTCATGTGGAGAATTAAAATAAAATTTTAGTTATTATTTTGATATTTTCATGCTACGAAAGCCTTGCATTATGTTTAGGGTCTTATTTCATATTTAAAATTTAAAATAAATTATTAATTTAATGTTTAAAAGATTACAATTATTTCAATTTAATCAGTGCTAATTTTTTTATTTTTTTATTGTCAAAATTCAATTTAAAAAATAAAAATAAAATTAAGATAAATATAATTTTTTAATAATTAAATTAAAATATTTTTTTAAAAAATTAAATTAAGAAATTATAATTTTTCAATGACTAAATCAATGTGTCAATATAAAATTTGTTTGCCTTCACACATGGGACTCTTTAAAAATAGGCAAACCGAAGCCTTTAATCTTGCTTATGATCAATTCAAAATTGAAAAGAGTGAACGGCGAAAACTGAAAATAGTTTACCACTTACTCTTTTGTGACAGTGAAATAGATGGTTAAAAGAATAGATAGACAAAGATAGAACTTAAAAAAAGAAGCAGAACATAGAATTCATAAAATCATGACAACCCAAAATTCCCCCAAAATAAATAAAAAAGTGAGATAAACACTCCGCGTTAAAAAAAAAGTAAAAGAAAAGGAAAAGTAAATAACACTCAATTATAATTTAATCATAATTTTAATTTCTAAACCTTAGAATATAATTATTTTTTAAGTAGAGATGGACTAAATTGTAATTAAATTATAATACATTTTTTTTAACAAAAGAGGCACAAGATTTGAAAAAAATAAGAGTAACAAAAGTATAAGAAGAATCAAACATAAAACCATTAAAATCATATGAAATTTATAATCAAGAAAATGCTACTTGAACGAAAGTTCTTAGGCATAACACTCCTAATATTGTAAAGAATTCCGATTACTTTACTCAAAGAGTTGTGCAATTTAATTTGACAATAATCATTTAAATGTTTAAAAAGCCTAAATTAACCAAAAAAAAAAAGATGTCCACCATATTATGGTTATATACATATATGATACCTTATATTTTTATTATTCTTAGTCCTTGACTAGTATTTTTCTCTAATTACATAAATTTTAAATATTAATTTTACCTAATATATACTTTTTTTGTGACAGTTTAAAATGATGTGCTACGTTTTAAGTTTAAAAACTAAAATTATACTTAATATATAATTTAATATATCTTTTTCCAAGGAAAAAAAAAAGAAGAAGAAAAAGTCTGAAACATTACCAACAGGGACAGGGGGTTCCCCACACGGACAAGAGAATGACCCTCTCCTTGTTCCTCTGCCACCGAACACACTCCGCCTTCGCCTCCTGCTAACCTGCGCCTGCCCCTCATCCTGCGCCCTGCGCACCCTTCTCCTTTTATTCCTTCCTTCTTCATATCCCCTGATTTTCTTTCCCCCTATTCCGAGGACCATCCACGCCACACAGCTTCATCATCTGGGGAGGTTCTGGTACTTGGTGTTAGGGTTAGGGTTTCTGAGAGATGTGGGATGCTCCAGGCATTGATGAATCTTCTCTCTGTTTGTTGGAAGCCATTCGGGCGTGGTGCTGAGGATTACGAGTCCATTGGAGTTATCGGCAGCAGTTTCGGCGGTGGGACCGGCGGAAGAGAAGGTAAGGACGGCTTACTTTGGTTCCGAGATTTCGGAAAGCATGGCTCTGGTGATTTCTCCATGGCCGTGGTCCAGGCAAACCAGGTTCTCGAAGACCAGAGCCAGATCGAGTCGGGTCCTCTGGGCACCTTTGTCGGTATATACGATGGCCACGGAGGCCCCGACGCATCTCGATACGTTTGCGATCACTTGTTTCGGCATTTCCAAGGTCTTTGATTCGTAACCCCCTTTTTTGATATGTAGGCTTTATTCAGTTTTGGTTCTTGTGGCCTTCTAGTGGCCACGTTTTAGTTTTCGTTGTCATAATGTCATTCACGAGTAGGAACTGTTATTAGTGATTTTCATCAATTCACCTTTCGTGAACCTTTTTAAAAGTACTGCTTTTTACTGGTCTTTTGAATGTGAGAATTGAGATTTCGAAGAATCAAGCACAGTGGGACTTGGAACATGCATGCCATATGGGATATACTGTTTTTGTTAGATTTTGGAGCTATTTTTATTTCAAAGCGTTTGATAGCTATTTTATATATAATTTTTTATTCCATCCATTGGGAACGGTGTTCCGGATTTCCTATCTGAGGTCTTTAAGTATAATTTGTTTCATACCCTTGCTTTCTGGGTTGAAGGCTTGTTATATTGGTGGAGCGTGGTGCCTTCAATTTTGGTTTCTTCTTGGGGTAGAAGGTCTAGGGATTTGGCTCTAGAATCTTTTAAAGGAGCCCTTCTTATGTTAGCTGTCTTAGATTTCGTGTTTGTGCAGCAATATCAGCTGAGTCACAGGGAGTTGTGACAACTGAGACCATTGAAAGAGCATTTCGCCTAACAGAAGAGGGATTTGCTGCCCTTGTGTCAGAATTATGGAGTACTCGACCTGATGTTGCTACTGCAGGGTCGTGTTGTCTAGTTGGGGTGATTTTCCAGCAGACCTTATTTGTGGCAAACCTAGGAGATTCCCGTGTTGTATTGGGCAAGAAAGTTGGTAACACTGGAGGTGTTGCTGCAATTCAGCTATCTACTGAACACAATGCAAATTTTGAGGCTGTTAGACAGGAACTTAAAGAATTGCATCCAGATGATCCCCAAATTGTTGTCCTCAAACATGGAGTGTGGAGAGTGAAAGGTATCATTCAGGTAATTTCCTATGCTTATGTCCTCTGATTCATCCGCATGAAAACTAGTTTTGCATGAATATGTTCAAACTTCAAACATTTATTGATTACATAACATGCTCTTCTTGAAGTTCAGCGCAGGAGCAACTTAGATATTCAATTTCGGTGATAGGTAATAGGTTAGGAGGCTATATAACCTGTTTCCTACTCTGATAGTCTGATTGTTGACATTACAAAATGATATGCTACTTATAGTCTATATTTTTTTTCATTCCATGTGTCTTTAGATTCAAGTCATGTAATTACATTTACTTTAGTTCTTTTAATGTGTCCTTTGTGACCCATCTCTTTGGCACATATATCTGCACATTATGAGGATTGAAGATGAAAAAAAAAAAAAGGGTATGAGGATTGAGAAAATAAAAAGCTTTCTAAAATTCTATTGAGTCATAACTCATGAAGACACTCTTAAGATGCATATGCATATACCATAGGGATAGGGGGAAAAAGACACAGTAAAAGAACTGTAGTCAATGGGTGTATTTGGTATGCAGACACATACGGATTACATGTATCACTTCTAAAGATAAGACGGGTGCCTCAGGGCACAAGTTAAATAACTAGCTTCTATACCTTGTGCCTGTTAGTAGCTAAAGGAGACTATATGCCATGATTAAATGTATAGGCCCCTCCGGCATCAGTACTACTATAGTCTATATATGCTTGAGTCTATTGATACATATGGACTAAGGAAACTGAAGAATAAACGCTACTTATCACTTCTAATAATGAGAAAAGGGGTCCCTTAGGGCACAGGATAAGTAGCTTCTACACCTATTCCTAGGTGTCATTTTTTTCTCCAAACAGTGTTCAGATTTAAAGGAAGTGTGTTTTGAGAACTGTGAAAGTATAAACTATAAATTTAGATGAACTCTTATAGAATGTAAAAAGGCATGACAGAGGAGTTATATCAGATGCAAACAGGGCAAAACCTATCATTTGTGCAGTGTTGCTTCCTCATCAACATTGCATTGTCCTAAAGTCCTGTGTTAACTAAACATGCAAAAGAAGTACACTTCAGAGAATCATAATATTTAATTTAAATAAACTCCAATAGATGGTAGAAATGTAAGATAGATGAGTTTAGGAATGGTTGATCTCTGCACGGAGAGAAATGAATCGTATGAGGATTGAGGATTTCCCATTCAATGTTGTCTTTAATTAGTCTTCAAAGGAACATCCCAATAGTAGAGCACTATACCTGTGTACTCTAACTTGGAGCCTTAGGTTCAAATTTCAGTAGGACGGGTGGGGTGGGATTTATGAGAGGAGATCAGATTAGGTTGCCCTGCATCATGTGGAGACAAAAGTAAATAGTATAAATTTATGGGTAATGTGACAAAAAATAAAAAGAAGCATGAGATGGGTAGATAGACAAGAAAGGAGTTCTTCAGTGGGTTAGCGCAAATGTAACATGGATGGTAATTTTTGAAATTTTTATCATTTTTAATAAAATGTTTATTTTCTTTTCAGAGCACGTTTTTGCTTTCATTGTGAATCATAAGTATGGTTATCATGTCCTTGCATGATGTCTAATTCTCATGAGTGAGAAAAGTTAGTAGTGTGATTTTCATTAAAAGCAAAAAAAGAAAAAAGAAAAAGAGGTTATTTCTGAGTTTAACCTGTATCTTTTCATTTGGTTATGAAGTCCTATTTTGTTAGTTAATGGGTCAAGTTCTCCTAGTAACTTTTGCAACTGTCACGATATTTGTCAGTTTTACTTTCCACATTCTGAATTAATGATGTTATCATATCACCACTTCCATGATTTTATTTGGTGCAGGTTTCTAGATCTATAGGTGACGTATATATGAAAAATGCGCAGTATAATCGGGAACCCATTAATCCAAAATTCAGACTTCCTGAACCAATGAACATGCCTTTCTTGACTGCTAATCCAACTATTATTTCTCATACTCTCCATCCAAGTGATTCATTCCTTATATTTGCATCAGATGGTTTGTGGGAGCACTTGAGTAATGAAAAAGCAGTTGATATAGTCCAGAGCCATCCACATGCGGTAACATTCTTTATTACTGTATTATGATTTTCTTATAGTGCTTGGCTTATTTTTTGTTTAAATCATCTTGAATGGCCATAAAATGCTTTGGTTTGACCTTTGTGTGTGCACGTGCGCATGTTTGTGTGTGCATGCATATATTGTCCCCTCAACTTCAAATAATTTGCTAACACCTCCCTCAACTTTAAAAATCAGAAGTTGTTCCCTTAAATTTTGATCCTTTAGAATTTGGAATTTGGGATTTAGGGTTGGACGATGTCACTCCCATGGAAGGCTTTTTCCCACACCTAATTACTTTTAAACCAATTGGGTTCATGTCATGTGGCAAGGAAAAGGGTATATGAAGTGCATCATTGTTAATGAGAAATGGGTAGAAGGTTCTAAATGCTGAAAGATGAAGAGAGAGAGAGAGAGAGAGAGATTAGCTGACATTCCTTTTCATGAGATATTGTGATCCGATGGAGGACATGTAATATTTTGGTTTACATGGATTTGAATAATTTCCATCACATCTTTTATGTATAAGTGAATTTTTAGTTCCCACCATGCAATATATGTGTTATAGTGTTAGAACATGATTGGTTGCTCTTGGTGAGTTTGATAGTTTGTAGAGGTAGAATAAGCAAATGTGAGTACTGTCAAGAGTGATTGCTAAAAGTCATACTGCCATAGGCTTGACAAGCTATATATGTTGACATTCAGTTGCATGACTTGTGCCTTACTAAGGAGTTGCAGGAGTAATGAATATCATATGAATCTTATTTGTTCATATTCCTGCTTATCGCTGAGAGTCAAATTTTACTTTGGTCAGTACTGTAGTAGCCTACAACTACAATATGACAAAGTTATTAAATTCAATTCAAATGTCCCGTTTCACGACAAAACCCACACCAAGTGTGAAAGAGGACTAGTAAGCCTTGTATGTTGAAGTTCTAGAACCGAACATGACAGGGTTATTGTTTTCCTGTTCCAAAGGGAGCTGCCTGGGCCAATAGATTGAATTGAAAGGATTATTTTGTTATTGGTTTCCCTACCTAATTTGCCATAAGCATTCCAATCTTCATTTTATAGGTGCTCATAGATCCTGTTGATGCAGGGTAGTGCCAAGAGACTTGTTAAGGCTGCCCTCCATGAAGCAGCAAGAAAAAGAGAAATGAGATATTCAGACCTCCATAAGATTGACAAGAAAGTTCGACGCCATTTCCATGATGATATAACTGTTATTGTTTTATTCTTAAACCACGACCTTATATCCAAAGGAGCTGTTCTGGACCCGCCACTCTCGATTCGAAGTGCTCTCAATCACTGACATTGTATGATGATTGTAAACATGCTGTGTTCTACAGAGTCTTTAGCCTGCACTCAGATGATTGCACCGGTACCAGAAGATATACCACTGGTACGCAGCACTTTCAAAACTGGGCTGAGCACATAGCACCAAACATGCCTTTAACAGTGCAGTCGCACCTTTGCACTTTGGTCACTTATACTGAGACACGCAGATCACTTATTGATGAGGCACCATTTTATAACTCGCAATTCCAAATTTGTCCATGAAAAATAAAACTACGCATAAAAAAAAAATGTTGACTGTAACTTTTGATTGTTGCAATTCTCTTTTCTACCCTTTGATGATCGAATCCTAGTGCTTGACATAGTCCTATTATGTTCAACTTGCAAGAGAGAGTAGGAAGAGTCCATAGTTAATGCATAACACCGGCATGTTAATTGATAGGATTTGGTTATTTGATTATAATTTTATTCCAAAGTTTCCTTCATAAATGGTTAAATCTTACATGTGAAATAACTTGTTTGAGTTTTATATGTACATTTTTTTTCGTAAGATGTTAGGTCAAATTTTAGGGGTGACTTATATTGTGGGTCTGGTTGTGTATCTGATTAGAGATGGCAATTTATTCCCAGTATTGCCTCATTTGTGAAAGTGAACCCGCTTCTGGGGACTTCCACCATGCAAGGATGGAAGAAAACACTTCCCCTAGAGCTATTCTGGATCCTGGATGAGGATCATATCTCGTGGCCTACATAGTCCTTGTCCCAGTCAAAAATTCAAAAAAAGGCTCTTCAAATTTATATATACCCGCATCAGTTGATATGTCCTCAATTGTTCTTTTACTTTTTTTAATATCCATATTAGTTAAAAATGAAAAAAGAAGAAGAAAGAAACAGGTATCTTGAACTTCAAATTTGTATGATTAGTTTTATTTTTAATATATATTTTAATAAAGTCTTGATTTCAAGTTTTGTTAATGGAGAAACTTAAGTGACGGGAGTATTTTATATTTTTGTGATTTAACTTAGTTCGAATTAAATTAATTAGAGTTTAATGGGCTTTCAAAAAGTTGTGTTCTATGAATGGTTCATCTTTTGGTCTGTGAGAACTGGACAAATGGGGAAGAAATAATTTTATTCCTATTGCAAGAATTGAAGAGTATAGAGAACAAGTGTTACTCAACTCTACATCATTTTATGCGGCTTTAAATTATCTCTAGGGTTAAAGTGAACTAAAATGTTCCCAAAAATATTAGAACCATGGGCATTTCTTTCCTTTTATTTTTATTATTTTAAAGAAAAAAAGTACTCTAATCCTTGAAAGGCCTAAGCAATTTGAGTCTCTAATTTCGAAAATTGAACTCAGGTTATGAAACCTATGTAATAAACAGTTTTTATACTGTTTGAACAACACATCATAGATTGTCAAAAAGAAATTGATAGGGTATTCTCTAAAAGCGGATTCTTGCAACTTGACCTATCACTCTTAAGAGAAAGAAGAGGCAATGTGAATTGAGAATGAGACAATTAGCAATGCCTGCTACGGTACACCTAACACTTAGCCAATATCTATGATAAGCAAGACTTCCATGTGATTTCCTATTGGGATAACAAATTGTTAAGAGAGTTCAAAGAGTAAGATTGTGCTAGAGGGAGGGGACAGTGAATGCCCGTCCCATGAATCGCCACGGAACCATGCATTGTCAAATCCGCTTGAGAGTTGATAGTTAATTGCTCCACTTACGTTATCTTTGGCTCTAGTTTTCTCTGCTTAATATATTATGGATTGTGCATTTAGGCTAAAAAGGTGCTTACCTCGTGGGAGCTAAAATTCTTAATGACCCAAGACTAGATGAAGATATGTCACCATCTACTTATGTTTCATGAAAAGAAAATTTCATAGATAAGACTGGTTGCTAATAATTAACTATTGTTATAACTTATACCAAAATTTAAAAAACTGCATACAATAAATAAAAGTTCAGTTTTTTTTTGAATCATAAATACTTGAAAATCTATTGAATTTTAATTAATTTTATTTGAATTGGGTCAGATCACAAAGAACTCTCTGAATATTAATTTTTCATTTACAAAATTTAAACTTAAAATTTTACTTAAAGGGAGTTAATGTGGAACAATCTGAACTAATCAATATTGGTAAGCTAACATCATTTGTTATAACTTGTTTTGTGATATTGTGACTACCTAAATTAAAATTCTTGGACTTCCACTCTCTAAATTTGGGGATCGGAGACGTACAGAATAATAATAATAATAGAACAATCATGTGCTTTTAATGAAACTACAAAATATTAGCTTTATAAAATGTGGAATTTATGGTATTTGAAAATGTTGTAGCAATAAAATGGAATTATAAAACGAGCAAGACCAATGTGCAGGTTTTTTATATATCTTTACTATAAGATTGTATAAAAATTATTTAAAAGGCCAGCTATATAGTGATAAGTTGTAAAAGGCATATAATTATGTTTATATATTTATCATGTTTTAATTAAAAAATCTAATAACAAAATATAAGCAATTACACCTTAGTTTTTTTTTTTTTAAAAAAATAGAACAGGAAATGCACCTTACAGCATTGTTGTCTTACCCGGAAACCGGCGACTCGGCACATGACCCGGTTCGGGTCACTTCAACGGACCGGTCTGCACACGGACCGGCCAAAACCCGGCCGACCCGGTGACCCGGCGACCCGTGACCCGTGACCCGGTTTTTTTTTTAAAATTTTTTTAAAAATTTTTTATGGTTAATATTATTAATAATTTTTAAAAAAAGTTTGTTTTATTTACTCTAAAAATTAATGCCTTTTTTTTCTCCATATCTACACCGTTCCACTACAAACAAATTGGAACATAATATTCTCACTTTATTTCTCTAAAAATATTGGTTAAATTTCTCTTTCAGTTTCATAAATTTTATTTAAAATTGAAGTTAACTATTTACGGTTAAAATATGCCAAAGTATTATGTTAGACAATAAACGTTTTCAAGGAAGTCTATAACAAATATTAGTTTCAAATTAGTCCTTTAAATTTATAACAAGCCATTTAAAGGATTAATTTGAATTCTACAAGTGGTGGATTTTTTTTTATAAAATCGAAAATATTATAAAATAAAATATCAAAATTATTATTTTTAATTTAAAGAGGATAAATTAATTTTTTCCTTAAAAATTACTTAATTTTTCTTAATTATTAATGACTTTATAAATTATTATGGATGTTTAAGACTTTAAATGTATGAATTATTATATTTAGATGATTTTATTTATGACTTTATGAATTATTATGAATATTTATGACTTTATGTTTAAATTATTAGAGATGTTTATGAATTATTTTGGATGTTTATAACTTTAAATTATGAAATTTACATGTAAATTATTTATTTTACTTATTTTTTAATTTATCTATAAAAATCTATAGGTATATATATATATAATTTTAATTTTTTAATGTATTTATCCGGGTCAGTAATTGATCCGGTGACCCGGAGGTTGAATCAGTGACCCGGTGACCCGAAGGCCTATCCGGGTCAATAATCGAACCGGTTCTGACAACATTGCCTTACAGTTATAATGATTTTTTTTAAAAAAAATATTTGTATATATACAGCGGAAGAAAATCTGCGCTTTCAACATGGAACGTATCGCTATTATGAAAATTTTAGGGGGGTACCAGAGTAAATACGGTATTTACAGTCCCGGCAGGTGGACTAGCTTCGTCTCAACGAAGACCTAAGCAGAAGGAGTAGCCTCATCTCCCTCGTCTCTGTACTTCGCGATCAGCTCCTGAGCTTAAACCATGGCTAATTCGTAGCACAAATTACTGTTACCCTATCTTTCTATGCATAAAAGATTGCTCTTTCTGAAATCCAGAAAACGATTTGTCTGATTCCGAGCTATGGCTATGAAAATCTTAAGGTTTAGCTCGTTCCTATGCTCCTTCTTACTCGCACTGAGTCTTCTTTTGACTCATTCAGAGTCCGCACCGCAAGCCTTCAGAAGAGATTCCAATCACCCTCAATGGCACCACGGAGCCTTCCACGACGTGCGAGATAGCGTCCGATCCGATGTTCGCCGCATGCTTCACTCTCGCGCCGAGGTAAATTCTTCTCCTTAAAAATGCAAAAATGAAAATGACATACTGTAGCAATTTCTTTCTCCGTTTTCGCGGTAGAATGCGGTTTGGAATGTTAGAGATGATTAATTCCCTATAAAACTTAAATTTGATCGTTTCTATTCGTACGATTACGGTATTACTATTATAATTATGTTTTTGTCGGTCTTTTCCGTTTCCTGTAGGTTCCATTTCAAGTTCCGCTCGAAGTGAATGTGGTCCTTGTTGGTTTCAGTGGAGATGGAGGCTACAGGTGCTCTATTGATCCGCGTCAACTAGAAGAATTTCTCAAAATCAGCTTTCCATCTCACAGACCATCTTGCCTAGAGACTGGCGAGCCACTTGATATAGAGCATCACCTGGTCTATAATGCATTTCCTGTAAGCTTCATGAATGCCAGTGTGTTGTTGTCGTTGTTGTTGTTGATGGTTTTTTTTTTTTTGTGCAATGATGCAATTAGGATTCGTTCATTATAGCACAAGTTTTGATACCCTTCTTGTAAGAGCATTGTTATTGTTTTTTATTCGTTTAATAATGGTACCTGCCCTATATTTATTTGTTAATTTAATTCTTTAAAATTGCATATATTCTGAATGCAGTTCTATTTTCTTGTTATATATTATTTCTGATGGTGTGATAAAAGATAATATATTTGCACGCAATAACAATCTTTTAAGGATCTAGGTGAGGTTTCAGGTTATTTTTATGGCTGTTGATTGCTAGAAATTTAGACAGCAAAGTTTGCTAAAATTTTTATTGATTCCATCACGAACTCAGTTGTGTTTCACAACAAAAAATGTGGGCTTTGAAGGTTTAGAGAAATGCAGAGTGAATGGTTGAGGTTGGGAAATTGCAAGGACTATCAGGATAGACTTGGTGCCCCAAGCTTGTGCTTAGCATCCACGAACTAAAAGTTTGCACACTCAACTTGTTTTAGGAACGAGGCATGGATATGATCACTCAGATCAATGAATTCTGATTAGCATTAAGTTGGTTTGAGAATTTTTTTTTTTTGGCTTTCGTAAAGCATTCGTTATACAAATAAAAGGCTTACAACCATAGAATTACATGACCTAAGTATTTTTCAGGCTTTATAATGCTGAGAGGCTTCAAAAGGTTAGGATTAGGCCCTGAATCAAAATCAATTTGCAATCAACAATATTCTAGCTCATTGAGCCTGTATTATCGTGTTTGCTTTTATGGACTATTATCAAACTTATTATTGATTTCTTGTTTTTGCATGGTGTTTTTATTTGTCTTCCAATATTTGCTCATGCATTTTATCTCAAATTCTTAATTCTAACATTTTTCACTTTAATTCTCACCTCAGGCTGGACAGCCTGAATTGATAGCACTTGAGAAAGCAATGAAAGAAGCTATGGTGCCTGCAGGAAAAGCAAGAGAGGTAATTTCCAGTTTTACATACCACTTTCTGCTGCACTTGGTTGGTTTTAGGAATTATATGTCTTTAGTCTTAAAGGAGGTTCTAATATTTGCTTAAAACTTCCAGACTGAATTTGGAAGGGAATTACCTTTGTTTGAAGTTGAAGCGACAGCTGTGGAGCCAGTATTTCAGAAGCTTTACTCCTACATATTTGACATGGATACTGAGGGATATTCTGTCACAGAGATGGATAGACCAGTGCCAATTGCAATATTTATTGTAAACTTTGATAAGGTATAATCTGTCCATTGCTTTATGTAATACTTTTCTTTGTATTCAAAAAAATTTGGTTGATGTCAACTTTATATAAACTACCTGCAATCCATAAAGGGATTAGCTATTTTGATTTGGCTACTTATATATGAAAAAAATGAATGCATGCTCAGGTTTTTCATTATTCCTACTTGCTTAGTATCATCTTCAACGGCTGATGTCTCTTGGTTTTCTTTTCCTCTCTAATTCTTAATTTAAACATATTATAGGTGAGAATGAATCCTATGAATAAGGAAATTGATCTTGACCGTTGGATGTATGCAAAACTTCCTAAGCTAACTGAGGATGATATTAAAAAACAAGAAGGAGACTACATTTATCGTTATCGCTACAATGATGGTGGAGCATCTCAAGTTTGGCTAGCATCTGGCAGGTACAAAACAATTTGATGCTGAACTTATCTTTCTGTGAACTACAGTGTCTCTGAGCTATCTGGTATCTTGGATAGCCCCTGGCAAAATCTGTTTTTAATTTGTGCTGTTTTGAGCTTTCTTGGAAACTTACGGAAAATGGATTGCAAGTAATTGGATTATCCTCACGATCATACTGAATCATGTCCAACCTGGGGTGAAGCGTGGACTTTTGATTTGCCAGAGCAAATTTGTGATTTTTTTTCTTTTAATAATAAATATATGCACAGTAAAATCTGTTTTGAAGTACGTAAGAGAGATCATTAATGTAAAAAATCTTTAATTTGAGAAAGATTTCTTTTTTTCTTTTTTATTTTTTTTAGAATGAATTATAAATTGCCATAATAGTGAAGGAAATTCTTTTTAAAATTCTTTTTTTTCGGTCCAAGTCATTTGTTTTTTCCAGCCAAGAAGTCAATTCAAGTATTCAACCTAACTGTTTTTGTTTCTTTTCTTTTTCTTTTTCTTTTTTTTTTTTTAAACTAAGTTGTAAACTATAAAAAAATTTCTAGGTCATATTGGTTTTCACTACGGGTATGTTTGGTAGAGTGTGAGACTCTGAGGGAATAGGAGAGAGGGTGAGGAAAAAGGGGATAGAGTGAAAAATTGTCCAAATTACCTTCTCAAAAGCACCTCTCACACACTCTCTCTCTTTTAAAGTTGGGATATTTTAATAAAATACTCCATTTTCATTCCCTTTCATTTTCTTTTTCCTTTTCCCTTTCTACATACCAAATGTACCATACCTTGCTTATTAAATATTTTCTCATATATCTCCAAAATTTACTCTTCCTCTTTCCTGGGGAGAGTGTGTCTATACAATTTTCTGAAGAAAAAAAAAGATTTGATGAGAAAAACACATAGGTTTGGAAGGTTGAGAGGACATGCCCTTGCCTGCCACCTATTGCATTTGTCCCATTTGTCCAACGTCATATGTATGTTCATTCCTTGTGGTCTGTACTCTAGTTTAAACTCTATACATGATAAAATTCAATTCCATCCTGACAATTTTAATTTGGTGATGATTTTTTCTTCTTGTCTCAGACTTAAAACCTTTGAACTGTGAAATTTAATGAAGGGTTAAGATATATAAACAATGTGAGAAAGAGGAATGCATCACAGTGATTGTTCCATTAGAAGACGAGAATCACCATTGAATGCAACGGAAATTTAACTATATAGCCAATGCAATGTTCACCCAGACATATAAGTGGTAAATACAACAACAACAACAAAGCTTTATTCCACTAGGTGGGGTCGGCTATATAGATCGCACGACGCTATTGAGCTTTATTAATGACCAATTCTTTAGGTATCTTATTTATCAGAAGATCCCGTTTAATAACTTCTCTAAGTGTTCTTTTTGGTCTTTTTCGACTTTTTTTCACATGACTCCAAACCATCTGCTCAATTCTCTTTACTGGCGCTTCCAACGGTTTTCTTTCAACATGCCCAAATCACTTTAAAACTATTTTTAACCATTTTTTTCTTAATAAGTGTCACTCCAACTTTATTCCGTATACGATCATTACGGATCATATCTCTTCATGTATGACCACACATCTATTGCAATATCTTCATCTCCACTACTCCAATTTTTTGTTCTTGTTGTCCTTTCATCGCCCAACATTTACTCCCATATAAAATTGTTGGTCTTATAGTAGTACGATAAAACTTTCCTTTGAGCTTATTAGGTACTTTCCGATCACAAACAACTTCTGATGTCATTCTCCACTTTAACCACCTAGCTTGTATTCTATTTGTCACATCTCCAATAATTTCGCCGTTATCTTGTATAACTGAATCCAGATACCTAAACTTTGACACTTGTGATACAACCTAGTGTTCAATTTTAACCTCCAACTCGTCTCTAGCTTGTCGCTTGTTAAACTTATAATGCATATATTCTGTCTTACTCTTGCTCAAATGAAAACTCTTCGATTCCAAAGTAGCTCTCTATAACTCGAGTTTAAAATTAAGCTCTTTTCTTGACTCTGCTATGAGAACAATATCATCCGCAAAAAGTATGCAATTGGGGATTTCTTCTTGGATGTGATTCGTTAGACCATTTAAAACCAAGTCAAACAAATAAAGATTCAAAGATGATCCCCGATGCAAGCCAATCTTAATAGAGAAGTCTTTTGTCTCCCCTCTAGATGTTCTCATATTAGTTATAGCCCTCTCATACATATTTTTTATAGCTTGAATATACGCAACCTGTACACTTTTCTTTTCTAAGGCTGTCCACAACACCTCTCTTGGTACTTGATCATAAGCTTTTTCCAAATTAATAAATGCTATATGCAAGTCTTTTTGTTTACTCTGATACCTTTCTATTAATCCTCTTAATAGATAAATAGCTTCCATAGTAGAACGCCCTGATATGAATTCAAATTGATTTTCAGAAATACTCGTTTCAATTCTTAACCTACGTTCAATCACTTTTTCTCATAATTTTAGAGTATGACTCATAAGCTTAATCCCTTGGTAATTTGCGCAGTTTTGGATATCCTCTTTGTTTTTGTATATAAGCACAAAAGTGCTTCTTCTCCATTCCTCATGCATTTTCTTGGACCTTAAAATTTGATTAACGAGTTTGGTTAGCTAGATAGTACCCTCTTCTCCTAAACACTTTCAAACTTCAATAGGAATACTATTAGGACCAACGACTTTACCATTATCCATTATTCTAAGAGCTTCCTTGACCTCATCAACCTTAATCCTGCGATAATATGCCAAATTTGGTTCTCTTTCCAGGGTCATTAAATCTTCCATATCACTAGTCGACCTTGCTCCATTATTAAAGAGCTTGTAAAAGTAACCTTGCCATCTTTTTAATATCTCTATCTGTAACCAAAATTTTTCCTTCTATATTCTTAACACATCTTACTTGATCCAAATCTCTAGATTTCCTTTCTCTAGTCTTCGCAATCTTGTAAATCTTTTGTTCTTCCTTTTTCGTTCCCAAGTCTTTGTAAAACTTTTCAAACGCTTTAGATCAAGCTTCACTTACTGCTTTTTTAGTCTCCTTATTAGCCTTCCGATACCTTTCCCAATTTTTCGTGTTATTGTACAAATAGATAGCTATAAAGCATTCACTTTTAAATTTAATCATCTCTTGAACGTTCTCATTTTACTACCAAGATTTTTTCTCTTTGTCCAAAACCTTTTGATTCTCCTAAAAGTGCTTCAGCTACCTTTCTAACCCTCTTGGCCATCTCATCCCACATGGTGTTTGCATTTTCTCTTAATTCCTAAGACCCTTCCTCCAACAGTTTAGTCTGATTATTCTCCCCTTTTAGCTGCCACCACTTGATCCTAGGGTTCATCACCTAACGATACTTTTGTTTCCGACCCTTAATAAGCATGTCAAGGACCAAAACCCTATGTTGATTTGTCACGGGTTCCCCGAGAATAATTTTACAATTTTGATAGATTTTTCTATCTAGATTCCTTGCCAAAAAGAAGTCAATTTGTGACCTTGAGGCTCCACTCTTATAAGTGATTAAATGATCCTCTAGCTTCTTAAAGCAGGTGTTGACAACTTTGAAATTATAAGCCATTGAAAAATCAAGTATAGACTGTCATTCCTCGTTAGGATCCCCAAAACCAAAACCACTATGAACCCTCTCATACTGTTCTGCTTCTTTCTCTACGTGGCTATTAAGGTCCTTCCCGATGAAAATCTTTTCTTCTAAAGGTATGCTTCTGATCAACCCCTCCAAATCTTCCTAAAACTTTTCCTTAAAGATATGCATCCGTCCTTTCTTGGGGTGCATAAACACTTATGATATGGATAGTATCTCTTACAACAATCATTCTTAAGCATAGAATCCTATCCCCAATCCTTTTTACTTTCACTACACTCGGCGTCCATTCTTAGTCAACCATAATACCTACACCATTATTTGTCCTTACTTTCTCCGTGTACCAAAACTTGAAACCTGAACAATCAAACTTTTTAGCCTTTTCTCCAACCCATTTAGTCTCTTGAAGGCACAAGATATTAATTTTCTTCCTCTTCATAGTGTCCACAACCTCTATGGATTGCTCTGTCATGGTCCCAATATTCCACATACCAATCCTGATTTTGCTCTCTTGGCCTAACTTCTTTACCCTCAACCGTCCAAGAACATGCTCATATAACACTACATTCGATCGACGATGCAGTGACTCTAGTTTATTTGATACTGTACTCGAATTATACAACGCGTTGCTTCCGGGCAACGGCCTAGTATTAGTGGACCCTTGCTCATTTAACATTACATTCGGGCGCCGATGCAGTGGCTCTAGCTCACTTAATACTGTACTCGAGCCATATAGTGCGTTGCTTCCGGGCAACGTCCTAGCATTAGCATAATATTGTTGTTGATCTATGTTCATGAGAGATTCGACAAAGTTTTACGTTGGCTGTTGAGAGTCTAACACAACCCTCCTCCCTTACTCTGGTTTGGGACCGGTTATAAAATATAGGCGGAGTTATAAGTGGTAAATAATTAAATAAAACATTTTTGCTGTGACTTTCAATAGCTAACAAGATCAATCCTGTGGCAGTGAGTGGTGATAATGTAGTCTTAAACATTTTTTGCTTCATTTATTTAGCTTGATACTTTCTGCTCTCTTTTCATTGTTATGAAATGCTAATATGGTTGTCTATCATCACTAATAAATCCCCCACTTTTTGTTGGGAGGGTGATCTTTTTGCCTACTGTATAAGTAACACTGCTCGCTTACTCATGATGAGGCTGTTGGTTTTCCACAAGGAATAAAATATAAATCTATATATTCACCGTATTTGAGTAAAAAGGATTGTTTGTTGCTTATACGTTTCTTAGCTTCTTGTTCATGCATATTTTCAGGCCTGCCTGCCTGACTTTCTCTCTGCTCTGTTTAGATTCGTCGTGATTGACCTGTCAGCAGGGCCTTGCACTTATGGGAAGATTGAAGCTGAAGAGGGAAGTGTCAGTCCTAGAACTCTGCCAAGATTACGAAATGTGATGCATCCTAGAAGTTGGAAAGCAGTTGCTGATCAATCCAGTAATGACATTTTTCTTGGACAGCTTGCTTCTTTGATATCAACAACAGTGGAGCATGTTATAGCTCCTGATGTTAGGTATTTGTGAATTGTAATATCATCTTGGATACAAATGTGGCCCTTTTTAACTTATCAAAATTTGAATGCTATTATTTTATAGCCAGTCTATCATTCAATATCAAGCATGCTACTGATAAAAGTACCTGAAATATTACATGACTTTTGTAGAATCTCTGCCATCTGATTGTGTTCTTATTCTTGTGTTCAGGTTTGAAACTCTTGATCTGACTTCAAGATTGCTTATACCTATAATTGTCTTGCAAAATCACAATCGATATAATATTATGGATAAGGGCCATAACTATAGTATTAATGTAGAAGAAATTGGGAGAGAGGTTTGTTACTTACTTTGGAGTTGACTTTTAAAATCTGTTACTTTAGAGCTGCAAATTGCCTGGTGGTGTTGAGATCTTGCATAATAAGACAGGAACAAATGAGTATCATTTTTTGTACTTTCCTCATAGGTGAAAAAGATGCTTCATGATGGGCAAGAAGTAGTTATTATTGGGGGCGTACATTCACTACATCACCATGAGAAGTTGGCAATTGCTGTGTCAAAATCTATACGTGGACATTCCCTGCAAGAAACCAAGAATGATGGTCGTTTCCATGTCCATACCAAGATGTATCTGGATGGTGCTCTTTTAAAAGAGGTTGCTACTTTCTTAATACCATTTTTAATTTTTACTATCTTACAAGATTGCACATCGGTAATACATTATATTCCTTTTATACATAGTTGTTTCAAGTTATCCTTACTTTTAGGTTTTTGTATCAGGAATATGACTTTGCAACCCTTGTAATATAATAAACAGAATAGACTCATATCAGGCACTAGGTGTCACTCCTGTTACTTTTTTTCCCCCTTTGCCAGAGTATTCAGCTGACTTGATCTTTTAAGTAACTGATCAATTGTAGTGTCTCCATAGCTGACTAACTTTGCATCTAAAGAGTATTATGAAAAGTGGCTTTCTTCTTATCTACCTCTGATCTTGAAACTGGTTTTCGCAGGAGATGGAACGTTCTGCTGATGTGCTTGCTGCTGGATTACTTGAAGTAGCAGATCCATCTCTGTCAAGTAAATTCTTCCTCCGGCAGAATTGGATGGATGAACCTGATGTCTCAACTGATTCTATTCTTAAGCATAAGCCTCTTTGGGCTTCATATGACTCAAAACGGGGCAAGAAAAGGAGGAGGAAAGCAAAGAAACAAGGAGATCTGCAACCAACTTATGGAACAAGAGTAATTCCTGTGTGCGTATGCCTATATTGCTTGCATTAATGCATGTTGTTGGAATTACTATTATCACATCAATGTATATTTAATCTTTTATGGTTATATTTAGCAGAATTGAGCACTAGCAATGGCGGATCCACTTACACACGTGGGGGCAATTGCCCCCACAAGAAATTTTTTTTTAATTAGTATATATAGTAATTATTTTTTTCCCCCACAAGAAATTTTTTTTTAATTAGTATATATAGTAATTATTTTTTTTTCCCTCATAAAAATTTAGATATTACCCCCAAATGATAAATTATGACTAATCTGATTAAAAGTATTCCACTTAATAAATTTTTTTAAAAAATTGAATTTAAAAATTTAAAAATTGAATTTATAATATTTTTTTAGTAAATATATTTAAAGACTATTTTTTTCCCCCACTAACTAAAATTTCTACATCTGCCCTTGAGCACAAGTTCAGTTTTTCTGTGTTGATCCTTTCAGTGGTCTCTAAATTAGCTTAATTAGAATCTTCAATATGAAGTGCTCAATTATTGCATTAGATTTGTTTATGGCATTTCTTAAATTAAGTGCTTAATGGTTCTTGCAGTATTTGCAGAGAATTTATTCTTTGAACTGCGCTAATTTATCTGATTGGTATTGATATTATTTGTTTCTAAATCAATTTAATATTGAAATTTCTGAATGCAATCAGTTTTATATTGCAGCTTCGTGCTATCATTGGCAGATGTGGATCCAAACCTTATGATGGAAGATGAAAGTCTGGTTTGGACAAGCAATGATGTTGTTATTGTACTTGAGCATCAGAATAAAAAGATTCCTTTAAGGTGAATAAATTTGAATTCCATCCATTACTCGTGGATAAATATGTTTTATCAGACATTTAGACCTGAGTATTGAGCAGTAGCAGCATGAATAAACTGGTTGCACTTTGTTTATAATGAGTTATTTTGATTTCCAATGAATGAAATAAGCTATTGTTTCCTTTAAGAAATTATCTACGCTTTTCATGTGAAACTCTCAGCTCCTCCACATAGGCCCATGCAGTTAGTTCAGATTTGCCCGTGATTAATTTTAATACTGCTGCCTTGCTGCCCCTTGCCCAGTGGGTCTTAAGTTCTATCATGTCTAATTAAATACCAATGGTAATGACAGCCCCTACCTCCACAAAAAAAAAAAAAAAAACTTCATTTTGATTATTTTTAAATTCTTTTTTAATCAAGCTGAGGTCTATGTCTCTCTGGTGCAGACATGTTGCTGATGCCATGTGATATGCTTGCTTAAATGACATGCATGTCTCTTATTTCCTACAGCAGAAATACTGTTTTCTTTTCTTACTCATTGCATTTGTCCATTTTGCATAACTTATCGACCAGAAACAGTACTTCAAATTCCATTTTCTTATTTTCTCCAGGATTCCCCATGGTCTATTAGCTTGGTGTTTCCATAAGATAATTCATGTCACTCTTTCATGTCCTGTTTGACAGTTATGTTTCAGAGACACAGAGAAGGCATTCTTTTCCATCTCAGGCACAACGGCACATATTGGCAGGTCTTGCATCAGTTGTGGGTGGTTTAAGTGCACCATATGAGAAGGCTTCTCATGTACATGAAAGACCAGTCGTGAACTGGCTTTGGGCAACTGGCTGTCATCCATTTGGACCATTCTCTAATACTTCTCACATCAGTCAAATGCTTCGTGATGTTGCTTTGGTAAATGCCCGTTTAGTATGCAAAATTGAATTTTATTCAGGAATTTCTGAATCAGTAATTTGTTTGATGGCAGAGGAACACAATATATGCACGTGTGGATTCTGCACTCCATAGAATTCGTGAAACATCTGAGGTGATTTATCCTTCAATTTTGTTGTTAATATTTGTTCCTACTTGGATAATTATGGATCCTAGCCACTTTTGTGCAGACTGTCCAAGCCTTTGCGGCAGAATATCTAAAAACTCCTCTTGGTGAACCAGTGAAGGGAAAGAAGAAGTCAACCACCGAGCTGTGGTTGGAGAAGTTTTACAAGAAAACTACTAACTTGCCCGAACCGTTTCCACATGAATTGGTTGATCGCTTAGAAAGATATCTCGATGTAAGTACTTGATTTTAACTTGTTGACCTGACTCTGGGATTTCGAGTGACATAACGTTTTGCAATATATATGCATACACCAGGGCCTTGAGGAGCAGCTTGTTGATATGTCGTCATTATTATATGATCACCGGTTACAAGATGCCTTTTTGAACAGTTCGGACATCTTGCAGAGTACCGTGTTCACCCAACAGTAAGTATCATATACGAAATTCTATCTTGGTTCAAGACGTCTTAATTGCAAGGTCTTCGTTTTTATCATAAAAAAAATACACGGAAGATGACCAAAATGCTTTTTAATAATAAGACTGAATTTCTTCTAAAAATATAACTAATAAAAATAAAATGTCGTGTTATTTATTTTTTTGTATTAAAAATAATGAACTTAGTTTATTTTAAAACTTATTATGCACAATGCTTGTGTTTATATATATATATATATATATATATATATATATTCAATATACGTATTAAATATTTGAATCTGTTTTTTTTTTTTTTGTGTGATTTCTTGTACTGTGTTACTAACTATCCCCAATTGTTTATTTGTAGATACGTTGATCATATTTTGGCCACCGAGAGGGAGAAAATGAGATGCTGCACTATTGAGTTCAAGTACCCCGTTCACACTTCTCAAACTTACATCTATGGGGGAATATTAATTGCTGGTTTCTTTGTGTACTTTGTTGTAATCTTTTTCTCATCTCCAGTCCGCTGACGTAAAAAACATTTGTAGTCAACATAGAATATTTACATCAATTTTGGATACATAGAAGCACAGTGCATGGCAAATGAACACCCAAAAAAAAAAGTTATTGGAGGAACGTTGAATAGGTCTGGTCTTATGGTTGTTCTGAAGTTCTGAACAGATGACTTGAAAAGTTTGCTCGCATAAATTGCATGATAACAACAGATGGGGAAGGGAAGATCATTGAAATATTTTCTGACAGCGCTTTGTACGGAGGGGACGGGCTATATATTTCCAACTATCTTTTTTAAGATTTTTTTTTTTAACGATTTTGGGATTTGATTTAGTAAAAGTTTCACGTTAGTTTTAATTGTATTTTATCACATCGAACTTATGATTTAAATGGTATGAAATCATGATAGTATAGTTTAGGGCTCAGAATTCGAGCCGCCTCATCATTAAAAGAAGAAAAGATAGAGTATAAATATTTTGTACTGTTCATATTTTGGAATTTGACAAGGGCATTTAAACGAATTAAATCTAAGAACTTAATCGATTTTAAATGTAAAATTATAGCATATTAATTAATATGTAAGTAGAAGAATAGATCAAGGTTGTGTATCTAATATGACACCGCAATCCATCAACGAATATTGAAGGTATCAATATTAAAATACTGATAGTAAGAGAATAACTGTTTTCTATCTGATAAGTTTTTTGTATACTAGTTAAACTGTTTAATGATGAGTTAGTTTATTAATTATTAGATGAGAGTAGAGATTTTTTAACAGGCTATCTAATGAATAGTCTAACTTATCACGGGTTATTGACAACAAAAATCTAGTAACTATATTTATAAGTTGATATAGTACTATATCATAAATAATAATGTTATAATTGATATAATAATGATTTTAAAAAATATTTTAATTATTGATTAATGCTAATCTACATAGGACAAATATTTAAATAAAAAAAATTCAACAATTCGTCTACTTATATAGGAATAATCAATCATTAAAATATAAGAATCATTAAGACTGGAATATCAACTATGGTCAAGGTACATGTCAACCAACAGTCGAAGAACCATAAACTTTAACTCTACAGAAATAGTATTTGATAGGGAAATAGACCATACATGTTAAATGCTCATATTTCATATAAAGAATAATGAATATGGAAAAACATAAGAGAAATATGCAATACAAGAATGGTCCAAACATATGAAAATACTATAAGAGATATGATAATAAAAGTAACGTCATCTCAAACATATCTCATAAGAATGACATTAAGTAAATGTGAAATTTCAAATTCCTAATAATCCAAAACATCAAAAGACTTAACTAAACCCATATGAGTTACATGATTCTAAAAAGTTCTAACAATTAAGCCTTTAGTTAGTGGATCTGCTAACATGTTTTCTATAACAAGAAGTTCAATACGAATCTGAAACTCTAGAATTTTTTATCTAACAAACAGATATTTAATATTAAAGTGTTTTGATCGAGAAGAGCTTCTGTTGTTTTAAGAGAAATGCACAGCAGCAATATTGTTGTAATATATCACAAGTAACCTAGAAATGCTTTCAACAATATGAAAGCTAGAGATTAAGTTTTTCAGCCACATGACTTGACAAGTAGCCTCATAGCAAGCGACATACTCTACTTACATGGTAAAAGTAGCTGTAAGATTCTGTTTAACACTCTTGCAAGAGATAGCTCCTGTCATCATAAAAATAGAGTCGAAAGTAGAATTTCAGTTGTTAGGACAACCATGCTAAATAAGAATCAGAATAATCAATGATATGAAGTTGATCAGACTTCTTATAGGTCAACATATGATCTTAGTTTCTTGCAAATATCTGATGACCTTTTTCACGACTTTCCAATGACCCAAACCTGGGTTGCTCAAGTATATCCCTAAAGCATTAACACCAAAAGCAATATTGGGACGAGTACAAATTTGAGCATACATTAAACTACCAATAGCGAAAGCATATGAGACCTTTTTGATTTCTGGATTGCTTTGTCTAATTAACTTTTCTATAGTGTATATTAACACCATGAGACACATCATGTTTGAGTGTGCCCATTTTTCACAAGAAACTTTTTAAGTAGTAGTGGACGAGGTAGTAAGAGCACTATGTTTTTCTTCTCTCAAATCCAAGTTCATATTAGTGATAGCCAAATAAAGATCCAGAGATTATTTTCAATTCTCAAAATTGGTCCCATTCAAAATCTTGACCGAAGTCAACCATAAGCAAGGAAGCTGATATGATAACAATGAAAAGAAACATTTAATATCCACAAAATCATCTTGCAATAAGAGAATTAAATGGTTTAATATGCACAGCCAATCATGCTCTTTAGAAAGATTTTGGAAAAAATACACTTTACCTCCTAAACCTTTTTCTATGTGCAAAAAACCTCCCTAAACTTTCAAACTCAGCAAAAAACCCCTCAACTTTCATCTTATGCCAAAAACCTCATAGAGTTAGTTGACCGTCAGTTGACCATTACTTAAATGTAATGTCATCAGTAGACTGTACACCTCAAATGCCACGTCAGCCATTTTTTACAGCTGACATGCTACATAGACGTTGCCACATCAATATTTTAATATAGCCCTAAACACCAAATGGTCTCCTGCCACATCATTGCCTCTCCTATTGTCATATCCATCATCGTGCTTTGTTTCACCAGCCTCACCCGCTCCGTCCCTTCACTGCTCTTCTAGATGGAGCTCGACGTGATCTTCATCAACAACAACAACTTCTACAACTCCCTTCCCTCCCATTTCGGGATTACATTGGCCAGATTCCTCACCTTCGCCAACTAGAAACTCACCGGTCCCATCCCAAGCAACGTCGGAAAAGCCTTAAACACAATCACCGAAGTCTTCTTTCTGAGCAACCAACTCTTTGGATGCTTACCTTATGAGATCGGGTACCTCAAGAAGGCCACAGTCTTCGATGTGAATGGATTTGCATTCGATGTGAGCAAGAACTGTCTAACCGTTCTGATTTTGTGTTCTTTCCCATGCTTAGAGAATACTCGGTTCTTGAATATGGCTCTGAACAAGTTCTACGACTCTGTTCTTGAACTGGTCTGCAATATTATAAGTTTAAGAATACACCTAGATAAGCAGATATGGTTCAGTTGCAAATAGAAACCTGACTTGCTTCATGGGTTAATTTATTAAGAGCAAATATTATAATAAGCCGTAGCAGCCAAAAAATTTCTTGAATTTTCCAAATAGTTTCACTTGTGACACAAAAAACAATTAGATATTCTATGATTTAATCATAAGGTGCCACTCTACTAGTGGATACATAGAAGAAAACTTGTATTCAAAATAAGGGGAAATTAAAGAAATATTAAAAAATAATAATAATTTGAATGGTTTTGCATTCTATTGGTGCAGAAAAGAGACAAAATACACCAATGTTGGGTAGAGAAAGCATGGTGTGTGGGTTGTTTTGTTAACTAGCCAAATCCATATAAGAATGTAGTGAGCAGATCCATGGGTTCTCACTGCCTTGGACATAACAAACACAACATAATGCTAGTCTCTTAAGTAATGAACAAATACTTAAAAGACAAGGGGAAGACATGTTAGATTGTGATGGGAACAAAATTAAACAGATAAGGGATTAGGAAGGAGTAATGGGAAGAGTGCAATTGTGAAGAGGGAAGAGGAAGAGATACAGAAGGAACAAATAAGAAAAAGAAGGGAGAAGGGAGAGAGGAGTAATGGCGATGGAGGGGGTCTGAGACGAAGATACATGAGCACGGTAAAAAGAGAGAAACAGTGACGCACGGCGGGATAGGCCTCGAAAAACAAAGCATGGTGATGAATATAAAAATATGCATCTTCAAGAGAGGTGATGATGTGGCAGGATGATGACGTGGCAGGAGTGTGATTTGTAAAAAAGGTGACATAACATGTGAAGTGTAAAATTTACTGGTGACATGGCAAGGTCTTAGTACACGTCAGCATTGGACTAACGATTAACTAACAGAATGAGGTTTCTACACAGAATGAAAGTTAATGGGGTATTCTGTTGAGTTTGAAACTTTAAGGGTCTTTTGCACATAGAAAAAAGTTTAAGGGGGTAAAGTGCAATTTTTTTAAATTTCGAATCATAATAAATAAGAAATGTAATAATTACAATGCACAAATCTTATATTACCAAAATTTCTAAGACTGATAGGGTACTCGAAAGATAATTGACATAAGCATAAAACGAACAGTGCATTGTACAACAAATTATATTAATGACAACACATCGATAGAATATAATTATTATTAATATAATAAAATAATGATTAAAAAAATTAATTATTCAACTCACAAAATTTACATAATTATACCCACGATATGTGAGTTTACAATTATACAAATTATCAACAATCATATTAAAAAATATAATAAATACATATCATGCTTAATGATATTATTCAATTCACATATAGACCAAAAATTAATTTCTTGAATATGACACATCAATAGGGGGAATATGATATACCAAGATGTCACTAGCAGAATAAGGAATACTCATAAAATTTCAGGCCCAAAAATTGAGAGTACAGTATTTAAAATCACAAACTTACTCCCACTAGTTATCATATTAAAAACATTGATGAGAGACATATTCTTTTTGAAACTGATCAAAGTGATAACATGGTGAAATTTTAGGTACCATTGCTTCAAGGCCTATTTCAAACAATATATGGATCTCTTTAATTTGTATACTGGATGCTCTTGACCCTATTTCTAAAAAAAAAACATTAGGTTAATCCATGTACACATCATTTGAAAAATTATCATTTAAGAATGTTGTCTTAATATCCATTTAGTGAAGCTCTAGGTCAAGAGGAGCCACCAAGAATTAGGAGAAACATAAACTAATTTAAATTCAACCCAAATACAAAATGCGACACCTAAAAGGAAAAAATTATTTATCACAAGAAATACACATTAATGTCACTTCAATAAAGTGTATACACTAATGACATTTCGAAACCAATTACTTATTACTGCCATAATTGCTATTTCCCTCCTTTTTTCAAGCCATAATTATTTTGAATATATATATTATTTGTAAAATAACACCAAAGATTGAACTCGTGATAGATGAGCTCACAACTTCACAAAATTATCCAACTAACATCTCTGGATAATCAAAATAATTTAGCTGATCATTTAGAAACAATTTACAAAAAATTATACCATTTAAATAGTTAAATAATTGTAATTTGTCTCTAAAAAATTTAAAAAAATACACAAATAGTGATATTAGAGAGAGTGTAAGGGACATTTAACAGATAATAATGTCCACAATTTATATAAAAAAATTTCGGGCTGAATTTTTAGAGAGTACAATATTTAAATAAGATTCTTAACAGATTCAATCCTAAATTCACAAGAAAACTCAGAAATTTAATCAATACACTCATGATCAAAATTATTTAATTATACATAAAAAATGAGATAAATATACATATACAAATTCGATCCCTATATATATATATATATATGATTAAAATACCATACGATCGAAATGATTATCCATGAATTTGGAATTACATTAATCGACATACTGATTGAAGTTATGAATAAACCCTTGAATCTAGGATCGTGTTATCATATTTACCAGATCTCAAATGACAAATACCAATTGACACTTGATGATTATTTGGCATACATGTAATCCCAAATTGTGTCAAAATTAATATATAAGTATATGTTGACATATTCACATCAAATACGATCAATTAATGTTACAAGTATTGAAACTCAAATAACAAATTGACATTAATCACATACTCAGGACATCTAGAACAATTCAATAATGAATTCGATGATCATAATAATATATATAAATATTCAACGAGTCAATTTATGTGATTGAATTCAATAAAGATGGTTCTATTGTTTTCAATCTTGAATTTCAAAAAATTAGAATTATTGATAAAAGTTACCTGAATTCATGATAAAATCCTAATAATTTGATTTATTCTATATATACATAATCAAATTGAAAAACAATTGGGATTGAAAATAAAGATTGAGAATTTAGGGTCCTATATAGAAATTTTTTTTAATGAACCCTAACTCAAATTATATAGTCATATAACAGTATCAGATTAAATAAAATAAAATATACAGGAGTCTTTAAAAATTTTTAAAAAATATCAAAATAGTAGAAATATTAAATAATAAATTTTGAAAAAAATTTCAAAATTTTTTGGGCCCTGGAAGTGGGCCCACGTGCCCCCACGCACTTGGGCCCATGAGTAGGCTTCGACGGGAAGCCTTTCTTCTTCAACCGGATTGTAGCAAAACGGGTCTTGCGACTCGTATAATTCTCATTGTTTCGGTGATGGAACACCACTATTTTCAGGGAGCAATGCCGCACAAGCACGACAAGAAGAACCTCTCAAGAAATTTTACTAATCTTGGGTTGAGAATGGAGAAATCGGGTTCAAAAATTTGGGAGAAAACCAAGGAAAAAATCAGATTGAAAAGCTTTGATCTCCCAAAATAGTTGATGAAAAAATCTAATTTTTAAGTATATGATTCTTGTCATAGCAATAAAGAGAACCCCCAAATCAATTTTGAAAAACATTGGTTGATTTGGGAGAAATCGAGTTTGAAAGTTTTGGGAAAAAAAGGTTTAAAGGAAATTCTTAGATCTCATAAAATACTAGTGTTAAGAAAACCGGACCGAAAAAATGGTGAATTGGCCATTTGTCTAGTCCGGAACACTCCTAAAAATCAGATGAGTTGAACTGGTCCAAAATCAGAAAAATCGTAAAAAACCGGTTGGTTGCACGGTTGGCCGGTTCAAGGGGGAAAAAGACGTAGATTCAAAAGAAGAAGAAGATGATGATAAAAACTCTAGAGATGGCCGGAGAGAGAGGGAAAGAGAGAGAGCTGTAAAGGTGAAAAAATAAAGTGAGAGAAGAAGAAGAATAAGAAGTTGCCGGCCGAAGATGCACCAGTGGAGAGAGAGAGGTGAAGGTGAAAAGAAATAAAGTGAGAGAAGAAAGAGAGAGAGAGAGAGAGAGAGAGAGGAGAATGTGCCGAAACGTGCTAAAGTGAAGAAATTAACGGGCTATGAATGAAAGAGAGAGAGAGAGAGAGAGAGAGAGAGAGAGAGAGAGAGAAGCTATGAGAAGTTCAAATGAATGTGAGAGAGAGAGAGGATAATAGCCCATGTTAATTTTATGTCTTGGAAAAGGAAGGAAAACTGGAAAATTGGAAAAGGCTGACTGCTATGTCTTAGACTACGTGAGTGATGTGAATTGAAAGGAAGAATGTGGCTGAAAAAACTGAGAAAGTATAATAATAAATTGTAATTTTGATGAAAGAAATATTTTTATATTTAAAAATCTTTATTTTTCACTTTTTAAATATAAGTATATATATAAAATATTTCTAATATTTAATTATATATATATATATATATATGTATATATATTATTTTTTAATATTTTAAAATAGAACCACGGTTCAATCATGATCCGACCATTGATCGTTGAACTGATGTCTCGACCGGTTTAATGACTAGTCTGATTTTTCTGAACCTTGTAAAATACTCGATGAAACTCTTTGATTTTTAGATATGTGATTCGTGTGATGGTGTTGAAGAGGAACCCCAAAACAATTTTAAGATTAATTAAACAAAGATTGCTAAATCGAATAGAAACAAAATTTCAGATCTAGGATACATGGATTGCGAAAATTTCAAATCTATTGTGAAAAATAATAACTATAATTTGTATCAACCTGCCTCTGATACCAATTGAAAGATTTAAATGAATTAAATTAAAAAACTTGATTTTAGATACAAAATCATAGCATATTAATTAACATGTAAGTAGAAGAATAGATCAAGGATGTGTACTTGACATGACATCGTAATCCATCGATGAATATTGAAGGTATCAATATTGAAATACCGATAGTGAGAGAATAACTACTCTGTATCTGATAAGTTTTTTATACACTAGTTAAACTGTTTAATAGAGAGTCAGTTTATTAATTATCATATGAGAGTAGAGACTTGTCAACAGGTTGTTTAATGAACAGTTCAACTCATCACGGGTCATTCACAAAAAAAGTTCAGTAACTATATTCATAAGTTGACCTAGTACTATATTATAAATAATAATTTCATAATTGATATAATAATGATTTTAAATAATATTTTAATTATTGATTAATACTAATTCACATAGAATAAATATTTAAATAAAAAATTCAATATGATATACTTTCGTTCCCCTATTTTTGTGCAAGCATTTGTTACATTTTAAGGAAAAGCTTTCAGCCCAAATCGGAAGGGAAACCAGAGCAAATTTGGGGTTGGTACCATGAGTCTTGGAAAATGGTAACGCAAAAGACAGGGTCTTCTACTGTAAGTGCTTTTTCCAGAGTAGTTGAATAAATTTAAATTTGGACAGAATTGATCTTAAGTGAATTTTCATTAGTTCAAAATTTGTATCGAACAAATAATTTTAGATTTTGTTTGGATGTGGCCATGTGACATAGGAATCAATATTTAGAAGTTAGATTGATGATTATATTGATGAAGCACTCATTGAAGGTTATTAAATCAATCCTAATTGCACGGAATCAGTAGTGCGTGTGTATATATGTATTATTAATTTCATATATTAAATTGTAATATAAAAAGGTGTACCAAGTGCCGAAGTCCCACATCGTAGGGTTTGGGAAAGAGTATACCTAGACAGCCTCACCCTTGCTATGCAAGGAGGCTGATTCAAACCTGGGACCTCCAGAATACAATAGAGAGACTCCACCATCGCGCCAGGCCTGTCCTTCCAAAATTGTAATATAACAAATAATAATTAATTTTTGCATAATTAAGCTTGATCAATATACAAAAGTTTTGATAAACTACTAAACATATATGAATAAATAGTTAAAAAATAATAGTATTAATATATATAATAACATATCAGTACTTATGAAATATATCTTAAAAAATAAAAAAACTGTATGGAAGAAATGAAAAATTGAAAAAAAAAGTTAAATTATTTTCTTAGAGCATTTAGAGTGGTGGTTATTAAAGAGTTATTAAATTTAACAACTGGTTCTTATTTCGATTTATCATTATAGTTCGCCACGTTAGCTCTCACGTGTAAGAACGGTTCTTATATAAGAATCGGTTCTTATACAAAATTCTTATACAAAAAGAAATAATAAAATAAACAACTCACAATAAATGTGTGAAGATTAATAAAAGCTAAATTAGTTGAGAGTTGATTGGGGGACCCATTTGTGAGTTTTTAAGAGGTTTATTACTAGAGTAGAAAGTTGCTTAATGTAATACCTGAGAATAAACAAGAACTACTTAGAAAATTTGTTTGAAATTTAATAACGTAATTTTTTTAAAATGAAAAAAAATGAAATTATGGAGAATTATTTTTAAAAAATGATAATAAATTCATAAGGTTTACTCAAAGATTAAACTAAGTTGTTTGGACATTTCTTTATAATTAGTGAAATTATAGAATATAAAGAGGTGGAAAAAATATTGGATGAAATAGAAAAAAAAATTCTAGAGTTAAAGAGGACTCAAGTGAATTTCATTTTTAAACAATGTAGCTTCATGTAATTAAACTAAAACAAGGACATGTGACTTTTGAGTAGGTGTAAACTAAATTATTGTCTTTATCTATTTCCTTCAAGACCCGTAACTCCGACCTCCCTTTCCTCAATTATTTTACTCTCTTCCTTACCTCTTCCCTCAGCTTTTCTCTCTTCTTCGTATCGTCCTTGGCTTCTTCCTTCACCTTGTTGTACACGGTGGCTACTCATCATTTCAGCCATCGAAAGGGAGGCTCACGGTGATGTTTTTGTCTTATTATAAATTGAATAAATCTGAAAAGCTTTATAATTGGGTAGATTAGTTCTACAATATAATGTGTATGACTGTAGCATGTATGAGAAACTCAGTTTAGCTATACTTTCTTATCTTTTTGTGAGAAGATAAATAGTTCTCTTATTTTAATTATTAAATTATGTAATTTAAATTAATTACATTTAAAAGAATAACTAAAATAAGAATTAATATTGTGGTTAAGAAAAAAATAGACTTACAAAAGTGAGGTGAAATTTACCTTCTATAATTTTATTTATTTTTAATTTAGTTCTAGTAGTTTAAAAATTTATAATTAAATCCTCATAGTTTTATAGATTTTCAATGTGATCCTGCCACTAAACTTGCATTGGTATTCCATTAAATTTTATTGATAAAACCAACCAGTTACATGTTAACACTTTAAATATTTATGAAGAATACAAAAAAAAGGGAATAAAATTAAATAATTAAGTGAAATCAGCTCAAAATATATGACATATAATACAACTTATGATAAATAATTGAGTTGACTGAACTTGAATAATGTATATTTAAAAGCGTTAGTTGTCAACAAAATTTAATAAAATATTGACAAAAATTTAATGATAGAAATTAAATTAAAAGCTTTTGAAACTATAAGGATCTAATTAAAAATTTTTAGACAACTCAATTAAAAATTAAATAAAATTATAGGAACTAAAGGAATAATTAGTATAACTATTGGTGTGGTCAGCTTCTTAATTTTTGTTTATTTTTTCACATGTTCTTTGGGCTATCCAAACTGGACGGACGATCCATTCACTAGTTTTATTTATTTATTTATTATTATTTTTTGATTCAATCCGGTTTTCAAAAAGTATGATAGGAATAATAACCAGTCCCTAAAAATAAATATAGGATGAATACTTTCTTATATTTAACATATGCGTTAGGAAATATCTTACAAAATCTTTCATTTTTTTTTTCTTTTTTTTACACTTAACCGTCCATTTTCATTCTTGGGTGTATCTGTGAAATATTATCAAAGATTTTTTAAAAAAGTAATAGCACAAGTAAAAGGAATTGTTTAGCAGTTGATAACTTGCAGATGTAATTTTCCCTACTTGCAAAGCTCTGAATCAAAGAGGAAAATAGATTACGTCTCATATGAATATCTTATCAGCAATTCTCAAAAAGAGATTATGTCTCATACTATTTTGGGATGTCCTAAATTGTATGAATTTTTGGATTACTTTAAATTCATGAAATATGATCGTCTCTTATTTTTATATAGAACGGGAAAATCTTATTCTATTTTAGTTATCGATTATCGATGGCCCAAGATTAAACTTCACTTAAAAAAATTTAAACAAATTTTTTTTAGCTAAACAAAATTCATCATGGTTGTCAATAACTTGACATTTTAAGAAGTTAAATTCTTCATAGAATTTTACACTTACAATGACTTATGATCCTAATGGACTCGATTCCCAATAACATATTTTGGAGAATAAGACTTGCAGGTTGAGACATTGATAATATAATAGTATGTTTGATACATAAAAATAAGGTGTTAAAAAAAAATGAAAATAAGTAACTTTACTAAAATATCCTAACTTAAAAGAAAAAAATAGAAAACATACTTATTTTAAGAAAAATACTTTTTTTAATAACAATTAGGACATTTTAATAAAGTAATCATACTCTCTCTCTTATTCCTTTATTCTCTCTCTTATCATCTCACCACTTATCAAATATGTCCTAAGTTACAGAACATATGATATAGAGTGTGTCTAGCCAAATTACCAGCGTGATTAGATTTGATTTAAACAAATTTAATTTTAAATCAAAGTAAAAAAAGTTAAATATTAACGAGAGTTTAAGAAAGAAATATGAAAGAAAATAAAAGATGAACACAAAATCAAACAATTTATAGTATCCTCAACATCATGTTTTGAAACTGAAACCAACTTCTAAAGAATCAAAAAGTAAAAACTAAACAGAGCTACAGTCATGGTAGAAGTATTGAATTCATGAATAACGATAAAAGACTGTTATATAATATCCATTATGTGATTCTCATCATGCCATGGATACAGACTTCTGAGAACCTGTTAGCAGACTTTATTGCTATAGCTATAGCTATTACACATGTTACACTATAACAAACACCATAGAATGTTAGACAAAAAGGATTGTGTAACTTTCGACACACTTGGCGCGCGATAATTATTGAATTCAAGTGTTTAATAATTATTGTGTTCTCACATGAGCAGACGACGTGAGTCGTTGGATATCGAAGGCATAAACACGCCTTAACTGTTGATCATTTGAATTCAATAACTATCAAACGTCAAACAGCTTGTTTAGTTTTTACATCAAATAAACGATCCGAATTCGAGTTGTGCTTGATTGCGAGATGCTTCATTTATTTTGTTAGAAATTTTCTTGTGCAGAAGAAAATTGTATTTTTTTTTTGAAAAATATTTATTAATCTAAATTTTACTTCAAGTTTCTTCAAGAATTCTTTTAAAAATGAGAAAATTATTTTTATTTTATTTTTTTAATTCATTGCTATAAATTTATCGTCATTGTTATCTATTGTGAGCTCAAGTTATAATCAAAGCCTACTGTGAGTTGCATTGGGTATTTGTTTATACTTAACGGCGTTTGGACATGATTGGTTGATATTTCAATTCAATAGGTATATTTGTTTTTTTTTATTGTTATTAAGTGCTTAATTATTTTAAATATGTCTTATTCAATTAGATGTTATGAGAAATCTAAAAAGTTTTTAGATATTAATTGTCCTTTATACATATTTTACTGATATGTATTTAATGTGTACATATACTAAAAAAATAATATTAATTATTTAATATTCAAAGGTAGAGATAATAATATCTTAATAATAAATTATCTATTCAAATTTAAATATCTTTATCTAAAAAAATCTTTACAAAAAAGTCTTAGGAGACATTTTTTTAAGATTAAGATATATGAATATGAATATACATATAAATATTAAAATATTATTTTTGAATATGAATATTAAATGATTAAGAATTTTTTTTAACATATGAATACATAGAAATTGTTTATTAGTAAAAATAATATTAAATAAACTAGTAATTAAACATATATTATAAAAAAATGATGAAATCAAAATTTAAAAATAGAATTATATATTGAATAAAAAATTTAAAATTTAACAAATAAGCATTGATTGTTAATTTAGTTAACAAAATATTTAACAAAAAAGTTTTTTTGCATGGATTATAAAGTTTGAAATGGTTATTTATTAAGTTTTAAAATTTAGAGGGAATAAAGTAATAAAATTTATGAGAATAAAATATATATATTTTTAAAATAAATAATATATCTAAATGGTATTAAGATTTGTTACAAGATCTAATTCATTAAGATGCATTCAGACTTAATTAAAAAAATAAAAAGCAAATGCACTTTATGATATAAAATATTAATAAATCAAATTTAAATGTTTATTAAACAAATGAAACATTTGACTCGAATAAAACCATTGAACTTGTATTGGGTTTGGGCCTGGATCCCAAGTCCAAATCTTTAAGAGCGAGATGCTTGGGCTCGAAGTCATGAGATGAACTTCTTTTGACCAAGAAAAAAAGCATAAAGAAGGAAAAGATGAACTTCTCTAGGCTTCATTTTACATCAAATGATTCTTTACGTTTTCAATCTAAAATATCGTTAAATAATTTTCAAGATCTAAAAACTTAATAGACCAAATATATAATTTAATTTATTTATTTCCTCTTAAAAACAAAATAAAACTAAACGAAAAGAGAGCTGTACCCCAACAGAAAAATAAGGGCTCATTATTTTTTTTCCTTTTTTGAGACATCTATATTATGCAATTCTTTCTTTTATTTTGAAAAATTATATCCGCATCTCCAAAATTTAAAAAACGTGCTACATTGATCTCTTTTCTATTAAAAAATTAATTACATTAAATCTATTTTGAAGAAAAAATCATACATTTATTATTTATATAATATAACAAGTATTAAATGTATATTTGATCAATATAAAAATAATAATTTCTTAAAAAAAGAATAAATTAAGATTTTTTTTTGAAACAACTAAATAATATTAAAATTTGAAACAGTTTAAGAAACACATTTTGAATAAGATATATTTTTAATAAAAAATTAATATCATCTTTAAAAATATTTTAGTGATTTTTTAATTAAGAGAGGTTTGTATATAATTTCATATAAAAAATTTAATTTGATTATCTTCAAAAATAGAAAAAAATAATTTGCCCTAGAAACAAAGGAGAAAGTTTAGTTCTTATCCCTAAATCTGATAATTAATGTAGACTGGATAACTCAGTATAGGTCATTCTTCCAATGTAATGGCAATATGTCATCTTTAAGGCTGTTTAAAAGATTATTGTGTCCAGACTTAAGCCGCACATTTTCTCTCTGATCGCTTCCAACCAATGTAGTTTTGTATTGGGGAGGCACGATTCAGACAACATAATCATAGCCCAAGAAGTTATGCACACAATGCAAACCAAGAGAAATGATAAAGAGATTATAGCTCTCAAGACTGACCTTGAAAAAGTCTATGATATGCTTGAGTGTCTTCCATGAGACATGCTTTAAAAGATTTTGGTTTTTCTAATGAACTGACTAACCTCATCATGAGTGTTGAGTTACTTTTAGTACTATGTAGGTTTTTATTAATGGAGATGCCAAGAGTTTATTTAAATCCAAAGAGGCAGAAGATAAGAAGATCATTTATTTCTTTATCTTTTTGTCCTTTGTATGAAGAGAATGAAGCATATCATTTAGGAGATGTTCAATAAAAAAATGTGAAAATTCATCAAATTAACCAATAATACATTTTTTTTTTACAGACGACCTCATTTTCTATAGGAAGGTATTCTTATTCCAAATTTTTATGATTATGAATGCATGAGGATTCCCTGTTAGACGCCCACCAGCAGTTTGATGCTACATGTGAGCTCCACCAGCATTGGACCATTGGTAAGCACCCAACACCTTATTGAACTTATTATATCCAATAGAAAAATCTATGTCTATTATGAATTGTCTTAACATTTTTTTGTGCTAACTCAGTGGAAAAATCAATTCTCCCAAGTCCAAGCTTTTTTGTTTTTTTAATAAAGTGAACCAAAACGTGGCTAAGGAGCTGAGTGAGGCCGCACGGGGACTTTGGCAAGTGATCTAGAGAAGTACCTTGATGTCCCACTACACAAAAAAAGTATAAAAAAACACTTATCATTATCTTCTTGACAAGATGAGTAGTAAACTTAGCAATTGGAAAGCTTATAATCTTTCCTTTGGAAGTCACACTACGAATGCTTTTTTGAATTATATTCCTTTGTATACTATGCAAATTGCTTTTATTCCTCTTAATACTTGTGATGAGATGGAAAAAAATTGTAGAAATTTTGTGTGGAGTCATTTGGATAACTATAAGATTATAAGAAACATCATAATATTTCTTGGGATGTGATTTGCTCTAGTAAGAACTTAGGTGGTCTTAGTTTTAGGGATTTACGTAGCATGTATATGTCTCTGGTTAGGATGAGATAGTCTTTGGGTTGAGGTGTTACGCACTAAAGTTATGTTTGATTGTTAGAATTGAGATATGATAATCAAAATAGAAATTAGAATAGGAATTAGAATCTCATTCTCAATCTCATTTCCTTGTTTGGTTTGGCATGAAAAGAAATGGAAAAATCATTTTTTCACATATTTGATTGTAAGAATTTGTGTTGGAATGAAAAGAAATTGTGAGAAAATTACTATAATACCTATAAATGCAAAAATTTATATAAATATTATAAAAATAATATAGGTAAATAAATTCAACAAAGACATTGATTATAATTTTTTAATATATTGCACAATATGAAATATTACATAATAACATATTAAGCATATATATTAAATAATAATATATCAAATGTTGTATTAAGATATATTAAAAGTCAAATTTATGGAGCTAGTTTATAGATATAATTAATAATTAACAAGTTATTAACATTTTTAATAACTTTTTAATATATTACAAAATATATGAAATACTTTTTAATAAATTTTGACAATATCGCTAATAATGACCTATGGTTGTGATCCAAATACTCTCTAGTGTCTCGAAGTAAATGTTATAGATATCTTAGAGCAACTAAATGAGATTAATTATAAATTAGGATAAGAGTGTAGTTCTGAAATTTTTTAAAGGTATAATAGTCAAATTATTATATTGGAAGTATGAGAAAATCTACTACAATCACTTAAGCTTGGAAATCCATATTTTCTCATTTGAGGGAATGTGGGTTCCTATTCCAGCAACCAAACATAGAAATGTTGGTAATTCTTATTCCAATTCCTAAGCTAAATTCCAGCAACCAAAAGTATTAAGAATGATAAGGACATTATTGTAATGGGAAAAATATAAATATTTGGATGGAGCTTTGGATTCCTAATAAACCCCATTGTGAAAATAAGCTATTACTCCTATTAAAGATTATTTATTGCATCAAACTGTGGATTCTCTTTATTGCCGCCTGCAAGAGTCGTTGGAGATGGGATATTCTTAATCTTTAGGAGAGTTGTTATTGTTTTTCTGTAGATTATTAGATTTGAGATTCAATTATTTATATTTTAATATTTTTTTTTTAAAAAAATTACCATTTAAAATTTAGACTGTTAAATATAATATTCAACGATCCACAAAGAGACAAGTAAACTTATGATCTCCTTAACCCCCGTTTACAAGCCCAATCGATGAGGATTTGTAGACAGCAGCTTGGTTCATGTTTGATGATAAATTGTTCACAAACGTCCTTAGAGGCCAATGTAATCTCACGGGTCCACGTTCTCTGCTTGGAGTAATAACTGCTTGGACTTTTAGTAGCAAAATTTTCTGTCGCTAAAACTTTTAACAACAAAAAAAATTGTTACTAAAAAAAATAAGACACTACTAAAATAAAAGTATAGTAGAGGATGTGAATCTGTAATCTCACTCCCTCTACTTATTGCCCTCGGTGCATTAACTGCCAACCTTAAAAAATACCCCACGCCATGTGGGATTGTAATCATGTTTGGTTTCACGTTGTATTTTGGTCAATCCAGATTTGCAGCGCATTAAACGTGGTTTGTAGAATTTTGAGATATTTGAATTTTTAATATTTATAGTCCTTGAAATATCATATATTTTAATTTAATTTGTAAAAGATTTTTTTATTTCAATTTTTCTCTTAATTTATCAATATGTCTTAGACAACATAAAAAATGAGACTTTAGATTAATAGATTTTACAATTTAATAATTAAAAAAAATCAAATTACAACAATACAATATTTTAGAGAATAAATGAGTGTTTATTTTATCCAAAAAATATTTTTGTTTAAATTTAATCCATTGAACACGTTTATTAATTATCTTTTAAGTTTAACTGCTCTAAATATATTTTACTCAGTCAAATTTCAAAACTTTTGCTCATTTATTATTTTTGATTTAACTTTTAGTGATATATAAAAATTATTTTTATGCGTCGTAGTTAACGTGATAAATTTAAATGATGAATTTTAATAAGAATTATTTTTTAAATATAAAAATTCTTTAAAAAATTTATCAGAGATACTTTTATAGATGTAAAAAAAAATTAAGTTATTTAATATTTAAATTTAAAAATAAAACTTCGGACATTTTAATTTAATAATAAAAAATAAAATGCTCCTTAAATTAATACACTTAATTTATTCACCGAACAAACAAGACAGGTCACCAAGGGCTCGTTTGGTATGCAGTACTGTTAAAGAAAGGAAATGAAAAGAAAGATGGAAAGGAAAAAAGAAAAGGAAAAGGAAAAGGAACGATGGAAAAAAATATGTTTGGTATGTGATAGAAAAAAAGTAAGGATAAAGGAAAAAATGTATTTAGTATGTAATTTTAAAATAACAAAAAAAAGGAATATATGAAGTAAAATGGCAGAAACACCCTTGCCTTGCCTGAATATGTTCTTTACAATGGGAAAAAAGAAAAAGAAAACGCAACCAGAAAAAATCGTGCTCTAGTTCATCTACCCTCCATTCTCTCGTTATCGCATCTCCTCTGCCGACGTCGGTTGGATTCTCCTCTTCCATTGTTGCAATCAGCGTCTGTTGGCTTCCTCTGCAGTTGCATTTCATCATTACACGTCGTTTATCATTGCATCTGTCTCTCACCAGTCGCTCTTCGTTTATCATCTCTTCTGTCGCCGGCGGTAAGTTTGATAATTTGTTCATTGGTCTTTCATTTGTATCTGTGTTGCGCTTTTTGTTGCTTCTAATTTTGATATGATTTCATATTCCCCTGAATTTTTTTCTCGAACCGAAGAAGAAAACCTTGCTTCAAAGACACAGAGGTCAGTAATAAGAGTTTAACTTGTTGGGTTTGCTTAGTTTTATTCCCTTATTCCTATTATTGGGTTTGGTTATTGCCGTTATGATCTGGTTCTTATTTTTGTCGCTGTTCCTATTTCTTCTTTGTGGTGCCACTGCATTTACTTGTTGTTAGTTTTGATATAAAATGCTGATAAGTTTAACACAATTTCATAGTTTTAGATTATGAATTTCCATTAATTATACATATTGAGAGGGAGTAACAATAGTAGAAGCTAATTTGCTATTTAGTACATATTAACACAAACTGTGGGCTACTGAAGACCTGAGTTCAAGTCATTTGTTCCATCGTTGTATGCTATAACAGTGTATATAACAGCGTTTATTAATGCATTTTCAAGTCAGAAGTTCATATGCTTGGACTCTGAAGTACTTGTAAGTGGTATGGATGCATCCAATTCTTTTCCATGATGCTCTAAAATGGATGCATCATTTCTTACACTGAACTACTGGAAGTTGTTTTTGTTCTCTGGTTTTTGGTCCAAGACAAATCATCTGATGTATATATTCGGTCAAATGTATTTGTATTTCATTTTATTTTTCTCCATAATTTTATCAAATGAGCTTCAAAAAGTACAACAGTTGATCTTGAGCAACTCGACATATGGATTTATATGTGCTTAAATTAGAAATAAGTATAAGAAATTTGTCATTTGAATACACTCTTCAATGTCTTTTTAGGCAGTTCATCAAACCTGATGGAACTAAATTTGATTTTTTACACAAATTATCTTGCATCTCAATTTTTGCAAATAAAAATCTTAACCATTATTTGGGGTTTGTACTTTGTACTCCTATAAGTTAACCTTTGCTGAATCTAAATGACATTTGAGAGTCTATAGTAGAAAGCAAAGTTTGTACTCCTAACTAAGTACATACCCTTTTGTATTTATAGCAAACTCATTTATCAAATGTACGCTCTGATCAAAACTTCCATTTTAAACATGTATTCTTTTTTTCTTGTAGATAAGATGAGGTGATGAATTCCCAGTCGTCATTACATAATGATAGTAAATGTCTCTGAAACACTTGAGCTGCATTTTGGCTATTTTTACTCTGGACAATCATAATTAATATATTCAATACAATTCAATGAAAGAATGCTAAGGCTAATGCTTTTAATTTGCAGGTAGGAAATGCCGACTTCGAGTGTGAATGATAATGCTGGCAAAGATGTCCTTATTGTACAAGTGAGAAGATGTTTCTGCAACCGACGTGCTGCTTTGAAAATTTCTGGGACCGAAAAGAACCCAAATCGTGTGTATGCTAAGTGCGAGACTAACACTTGTAGTTACTTTCGATGGGTGAAAGCTGAGCATGTTGGTGATGAAGAATTCGGGAACACGGAAATCCTCCCAAGTGCTGATTCTATGGACACTGCTGTACTCTACAATCGCATTTCACGCCTTGAACGCGATGTAGAGGCCATGAAAATGGAATCAGTGCAGAATAGGATAGTACTAGCTATAGTGTTAATTATATTGTTCTTTGTCATGTTTGGGAAAGGCTGAAAAATATGTAATCATAGTACTGTGTAATGTTTTGTTAGTTATCAATATCCTGTGGTATAGGCTGTACTGTATTTTGTTGTGGTATGTAAAACAGTACATAATGTGCCTCCACAGTTAGGCTGACATCTAACTTTTGTATGTAAATAGTAATGGCAATGTCAAATGTTAATTCCCTAAACACCAGCTGTTGTATATTTCTTGCTTTTCCAATTATACAGATTCACTTTCTCTTTGCTGTCTGGGAATATATACAAACATACAAGGCAACATACAATATCATTACATAGCTTGTTCTTAATTTATATATAGTGTTATAGAGCATATTAAATTACCATACGATACATTATGAGTAACACCATATAACAGGGAATGTGCACCAACATATTTGAAGCACTATACTGAAATGTTACTGGAAGGAAGAAATGTTACTGGAAGGAATAATCCTTATCTAATAACAGAAACATGACCACTCATCATAAAATGGCAAACTAACTAATAACCAACTGTCAAACTACTAACTCATTATAACAGTAAACAGAACACATTACTACAACTCAACATATTCCAACATTTGATAATCAGGAACAACCATGACTACAATCTCATCTTCACTTTCTACAGGCCTTCGGTCACTTAAGCTGGACATAACAGAAGAATACAAGATTTAACACTAGCATGGCCATTAATCCACAGAATCAGATATTATTCTTTTTCACTGCTTCTAATTCTTTTTCACAAAGCTTTCCAGTTCCCTACTCTATTCAGAAGACTGAAAATCTTTTAATGCTCAACATAATAGCAAACTAGGTAGTATAAGCAGCAGTAGTGAACCACAAGATGGCATTACTAAAAAAGTCTCACTAATTTAACTAAACCACAAGATGCTCAACATATATAGGTTGGAAAACTAAACGCAACTAAAAATTACTGATTTAACTCACTGATGCAATATAAGCATGATTTACTGATTTTCTGGCTGGGGAATGCAAGCAAAGATTATACCTCCTGAAAGCAAAATGTTATTTTCACAACAGAGCACGAAAGCAAAATAATATGAGTATGAGATAGAATTATTTGCTAAGTTAAATTCTCTGCAAACATGTTTTTTGTTTGAAATGGGATTTCGTTTTAATATTTCATAGTTCACTAAGGATAGATCCAACATTCACCAAGAATACCAAATGAGACAGTCAACAGCTTCTTACTTCATAGATGAATCATACATATTACAAAAAGCAAAGATTCATCAAACAGATGGATCAATCCCATTCATCACAAAAAGCAAGGGTTCATCCCACATATTACATATTCAATAGTCACAAAAAGCAAGTTCCATTAACATGTCCTATATCACTGAATCGAAGCTCTGATCCACGCTGCCTTCATTGAATCAGGTACTGAGGGGAACTGAACTAACAAACTATGGTCATGCACGATAACCATATTTGCACGAATTACTTCATCTTCGGTCAGTCCATCAACCTTCAGCAAGTCCCCAACAAGCTTTTGCTTCAAATCAACCAAATTCACTTCAGCTGCTATCCTATCGAATGATGCTGACAAAGAAGCAGAGGCTGCCTGGATGCACTCCCCAAGACCTTTTGTGAGTTCACTAAGGGCTGCATC
The DNA here is from genome assembly GCA_037074585.1 of Biancaea sappan. NCBI lineage: Eukaryota > Viridiplantae > Streptophyta > Magnoliopsida > Fabales > Fabaceae > Biancaea > Biancaea sappan. The sequence continues at coordinate 17,867,768 of CM073497.1, read as the reverse complement.
AGTGTCACCACCACCGCGACTCCTTCGCCTTTTCCTCGCACTAGATGTGGTCTCAGACATGTTATTTGTAGGCAAGTCAGAGTAAGGAAGATCAGATTGGGGCATATCTGAGTAAGGCCTATCTAATGGATGTAGATTAGGTGGAGGCACATCAAAGGCATCAACAAACACTTCTTCTGCACCATTCGTGGCATTGCCCTCTTGCTCGGCTTGTGTATCTAACTCTTGAGTTATGTCTACATAGGTCTGTGCATCCCTTCCAGTGGCACGATCTTTCCCAAATGCAATCGACAGTTTCTCAAAGTAAGGAAAAGTCTTGTTCTGCCAGGATGCCTTGTTCCTATGTGTCTGCAGTTGAACAAAAGTAGAAAAAAACCCAAAATCAAATACATTTAAGGAAAACATGGTAAAATGCATATATGGAAGTATGGTATACCCGTAAATATTCATCCCAAACAGCAGGCTCTGCAGTGATTGTTTGTGTTTGGGGGTCCCATCCAAATCCACTTGTATTCGATCCATACACCATGTCATACACCGCAGCCCAGTTAGTCTTCAAAGTCTTAATACGGGACAATATATGAGGATTTCCCCGTATGCCATGACCGGGGGCTTTCTCAGCTAACATGGCCTCTAATTTCTGCAAGTGCCCTTTTTGAAATGTGCCCTCAATGAGATATACTCCCTGGACACTCAATTCCACAAGTGCATCTACAAGGAGAGCATCCTACTCCTTCGTCCAATGGAAAGACATGGTACTAGTATATTACAAATAACAACGTCAGCAGACCGTATCTCCATTCAACAAATTATACATATATTTGAAATAACAGTGTCAAATGACATAAATGTACTAGATGCTGAAATTAACACAAACTACACAGCACATTAAGCTACTACACATAAACCAAAACATAAAAGTCTATACGGTCTATACAACACATTAATATACTACACATAGTCCAAATGCATACATATTACATAAAACTCATCTACGCCTATTCCTAAACTCGGTATACATTTCATTCGCTAAGTTATCCCTCCACTGAGTAAAAGCATTAGTAGGCTCAATTAGAGGAATGTGATCAGTGTCAACAGTGGGATTTAATAATGAGTCGTCGTCAAAGAGATCCCTGGGCTCTCGCATTAGAAGGTTATGGAGTAAACAACATGCAATGATTATCTGATTGTGTGTTCTAACTGGGTAATATGAGGGACTTCTTAGTATTGCCCAACGCTGCTTCAACATCCCAAAGCATCTTTCAATGATATTGCGTGCTGATGAGTGCTTCATGTTAAAGAACTCACGAGCATTTGAGGGTCGATGATGCCACTCATTTAGATGGTAGCGTTATCCTCTATATGGTGCTAGGAACCCTTCACAGTTAGTGTACCCCCCATCTACCAAGTAATAACACCCTAGAAAAAGCAACATTGAACTTGTCAGTTATTAATAATAAACATTGGGTAATCTTCGTAAGGTTATATATTGGAATGTGATGCTTACCTAGAGGAACTCTAAACCCATGCCTAGTAATTGCATCACGTAACACTCGTCCATCAGCCGCAGACCCCTCCCATCCAGGCAAGACAAATATAAATTGACCATCTTGAGTGCAAACCCCTAGTACATTAGTGGCAATTTCTCCTTTCCGATTTCGGTACCTTACCTTGACATCCATAGGAACTCTGATCTTTATGTGTGTCCCGTCGAGGGCACCAAGACAATTCTGTAAAATAACATTGTCACTTTTGAAATATCTACCTATGTCACCTACAACATAATATAAGCTAGAAATAGATGATTACCTTGAAAAATTTCCATCTGGAGTCTGTTGAATCTGAAGGAACAGGCTCAGGAGTTCTGAGTAGCTCTCCTCCTAAACGCATCATAGCGTTCAATACCCTATTGAAATGCCTACTCACGCTCTCTCCTGATCTCTTGAATGAAGCTTGGACGACTCTATTCTTCACATGATGAGACAAAATGTGTGCAAACATCGCAACTTGCTCATCTATAAGCATATTTTTTGTGGGTTTCAGTCCTCCTATGTTGTCAAGCATAGCACATAGGGCATCTAAGGTTGTCCTATTCATCCTTGTCAAGTTATGTCAACTTACGTCACTACTATAGATCAGACTCCTAAATTGAGCTCTATGCGCATGGAAGTCGATAGTGTAAGGTTTTCTACTAATGAGATGCCTAGTACGAATAACTCCAACAGCAACAATGTAATATCTAACAACGATGAAGATCATGTTCAGCCACCAAGTCATAGCAGCAGCTATCATTCTTGTTCTAAGGTCAACCATATCTGAAGCATAAAGTTAAAATTTATGCAAATCAATATATATATACAGTAGGACATTGAAACATATTGAAGCACAAATAGGTGTCACACATTATTGCACTTATCTCTTATGAATTCGGTTACATGTTCTATAATATTGTTATAGGCATATTAGATGTTATTAAGAGTGGAATCTATACATCCTAAAAAAAGAACAAAACATCCCAAAAAGTGTGCAAATAATGATAAAAAAAAAAAGAATTCAAGTTCTGTTGTGTCATGACTAATATTTTTATTCCATAACATTAATAAGACTCATTTGTTTGATTATATTTTATTTATTTTGTTAAAAGTTGGAATACCTGCATATGTATATATATATATATATATATATATATATATTAATAGATACAAATCTATAGAGTTGTGTGGAAACCAAGAAATAGTTCTGAATCAGTTCCAATCTCTATTCTTTACAGTGCCCATGGAATGTATCAAAGCATATAAAAATTCTTCTCTTCACTTTTTCTAGCCCCATTCCATACGCAATCCCAATTTCCCTTATTATATAATATATGCATAAATATATATATATATATATATATATATATATATATATCCTATGTAACATAAAAATCAAATCTCGAAAATCATCAACATATATATATATATATATATATATATATATATATATATATATATATAATGTGGAACCACTCACTCAGCTTATTGGACAAAAGCATTATCTTGTCTAAGTTACACATTACTACTACTGTACTGTGTGATGGAACAAGATAAAGTCACAAGGGACACCCACTTGCTTTCCAGAATACAACAGCGAATGCATTATTATCAGTCTTCAGAGACTCCGGTTCTTTTATTCATCACTGACTATATTATGTATATTACAAAACAAATAGCCTGATGTTCCCAGTGTGTGATGCAAGAATGAATATGGCAAAAAGGAGAGAAATAAATCAACTTCGACATATCTGGGAAAAAGGGGATTAGGGCTGTAGGATAATGAATATGTTACTCAGTAATAAAAAATATTGTGATTCCTTAACAGAACTGCATATAGAAAACGCAGCAACCACAACTATACGCAAAACTAGCAAACGTAGCAACCACAACTATACGCAAAACTAGCAGTTCAGTGAAGGAAAGATGAAATAAAGAGCACAGTTCAGCGGCACAAAGATGAATATCTAAATATATAGAGACTCAAGCAACAGATGCAACACAGAAGCAACCAGACACCACTTATCTCCATGAATGATCGAATCTTTCAGCAGCGATTAGGTAACAGATGACGGCATACCTTATTTCAAAGCAGCAGAACGGCGCAATTGAGAAGAAGGCAGTACCATGGCATCGCACTCACCATTAATACGCATCTGTAGGGCTTCAGCAAAGACAAAATAGGAATTTCACAGAAGGAGGATGGGGCAAACTTGGAAATCTTGGAACAAAGATACTGTTTTCTGGAGGGAATACCGAATTTTCCACCCATTCTCGATGGAAATTTTCCGTACCATTTTGATGGAATGCCTCCAGCGTTTTTTTCCATCTCCGCTCTCCCGTGTACTGTGGCCCATACATACCAAACACCCGGCGACTGAAAAAATTGTTGGCTTCCTATTTCCGTGGTGCTACAGTTTCGGCAACCAAACTAAAAAATTTAACGTTCTCTACACCTACTAGCCGTCCAATTATGCATCAAACGGCTGGCATGCGAGCATTAGCTATTCCTGTCACTTCATAAACTAAATTTGAGAGTTGAAATTTTTTAAATACTAAATTCGGAATTTTCTAAAGAGTAAAAACTTTTTTGAGAGTTGAGTCAGACCGTGTCCTGTGTTGGCCACATCAACACTGCCAAAACGTGCCAAATAACTGACATCACCGCGTACGTTTCAACTTTCAACCTATGGTCATTCATACAGAGCCAGTCAATCGCCTTGCTCTCCAAGCCACGTGAACTAAGTACTCGTGGGCCCCACCGTCTCCCTCCCTCCCTATATTATTGGAAGTCCCAACCAATTTACATCCTCACATTCATCTACTTACTGTTTTCCCTATTTGCCCTTCACAATCCCATCCCCTTCATTTTCCTCCTTCGCCCTTCTCCCAATTCCCAAACACACAATCACTAGCACTCAATCCCCCGCCGCCATGTGTCCTTCCGGCCGCTCCCTCCCTTCTCCCTCCTCCTCTGCCTCCTCCTCCTCCTCCGCCGCCGACCCGTCTTTCCGACCCGCATTCGACTTCCTCGACGCTGACCGCGACGGCAAGATCAGCCGCGATGATCTCCGGACCTTCTACACCGGGAAGGCTGCCGGCGCCGGCGTCGTCGTCGATGTCGACGACGATGTCATTGGGACGATGATGACGGTGGCGGATACGAACAAGGACGGGTTCGTGGAGTACGATGAGTTCGAGAGGGTGGTTCTTGGAAACGGCGTCGTCGGAGGGAAAAACGGATTGTCGAGCTCTACGATGTCGTTTATGGAGGATGTGTTCAGAGTGATGGACACGGACGGAGACGGCAAGCTCAGCCACCAGGATTTGAAGAGCTTCATGGCCATGGCTGGCCTCGCCGCCACCGACGACGACATCGACGCCATGATCCTCTTGGGCGGCGGCGATCGCAATGGCGGCGTCACGTTCGAAGGCCTGCATCGAATCTTAAATAGCCATTGATTGAGTCGGCGAAGGTCGGCGTAGCCGTGGTCCAAGATTGTTACTTTTTCTCTTCGACTCTGGTTTTGTCTCTGTTCCGTTCCAATAGCAATGATTTAGTAATTATTGCTAGAAAAAAGAAAACTTGTCTTCGTAAAATTTTTCTGTTTCTTTTTTGCGAATGAACGCAAGGCACAAGGGGATTATTAGTTTAAATTTAATGTCAATATCAAAGCTTTTTCCAATGTGGTTCTCAATATTATTATTATAAGATATGTATTTAAGCTGTAACTTTTTGTTGATTTAAATTATTCGATAATTCTTTTCTTCAAACAAGATTTCAAATTTAATTATAAGAATTTTAAAAATATGATACAGAAAGATTGAGATTTTCTATTATAATTTTAAAAATTGACTGTAAATTGCAAAAGAAGGAACTAAACTAACATGTGAAACTTCTTGTTAAATATGAAGTTATATGAACCTCATGCTACTTCCATCTCCTTTCTGTTTGAAATTGTCTCTGATTTTTCTAAAAAGAAACGCAGGAATGGACAAACAACGCTCTGGTGTCATTGGACTTTTATTCAAGAGTCCATGAATCTGGGTTAGCGTGCAAATAGGACAAATTGTTTTGATTTTTTTTTCCTTTTTGGTTTGAAAAGCATATTCCTTAGTAGTGGTGGAAGCTTATAGGGCGGTGTCAGATTTCACGCTGCTCTGCTTATAACCACAGAAGTTACTTTGAATTATTGAAACTTTGAATAGGTTTCGTTTACAAACGACCTTTAGAGAGTTTTTGGGCCCTCTTTAAAGAGTCCAAGGGTCATCGACGTCGACTGAATACAATTTTTCATTATTCCTCCTGGGGCGTAATCAAGTCAAGTTTTAATATACTTAAATATGTTAACCTAAAATGGACTCAATTCAAATTTGTGATCGTTGCCAAGTATGAGATTCTGATTAAATGAAGTGGGCTGAGATATTTCTGTATTTATTTTGTCCTGTAAGGAATAATTGAGGGTAATAAGGAAAGGAGATGTTTACTTGTTTAGAAATTCTTCGGCGTAATATGTGGAGAAGGTATTATGAAATATTGAAATTTCAAACCTCCGAGTGAATTTCAGACCTTCTTGACTAATTCATTTTTTGATTAGGTCAAAATAGGGGGAAAAAGTGAATATTGAATAGCAATATACTAAATAATGTAGGAGTTGGCCGAAAAAAAAAGTGAAATAATGACAATAAAGGGAAGAGTTATTCTCAGGAATAAATAAGATTTGCGCATCTTTAAATATCACCGAATATATTCCTACGTTTATGGAGGAGGAATTCTGAAAGTAACTAGGACATAGCATAAAATTAAAGAAAAAAAAGGAAGAAGGAAAAAGCTATGAGAGGGAAAATTGGTAGTTGTAACATATGGATGCCGGATTCTATCTTAAAAAGATATTATTAAAGGTCAGGGCAATTTAATTATTTTAATTCCTTAATAATACGACATGTTAGCAGCGAATTAATGAAGGTATTTCATAGGTCTCCATCCGCCGTCACTCTAGACCGTCGTAGACCCAAGGTGTTATTTAAAAAAAATGCTTATGTCTATTCTGACTCTTAAGAAAGATTCCAAAGGATTTTAAAGAATAAGTAATCACATGATTTACATGCTCCTGATACCTCCAATATTAGAATGTCTATAGCACATCATGACCGTTCATGGACTGTCGATCATATAACTTAAAAGACGTGTAACTTTTGAATTATATAATCAGTCATCCACTAACGATAAAAATGCACTCCAAACACTCTTTAAACAGGAAATTGCGTTTCTTTATTTACGTGTTGTGAAAGTAGATTCGAGTCTTCTCCCTAACAATCTACAACCGTTAGATGCCTATGAGCTTCAAAAACTTTTCCTAGAAGATCTGAATCCAGTGAAAGCTGGGTACAGCAATACTTTTGGTACATTTTTTGTCCATATTTTCAGTTACGTACCTATCATTACTGTCTATTTGGACCGACCAAGAAGTAGCGTTGTTATGTAATCAGGCCCCAATGTTACTATATACATACAAATCACTTATAATTAAAAAAGTCAAATAAATTAAACATTTGCCCTCTTGGTTCTGTGTACCTGCTAATTACTAAAATATGAGAGGATTCTCTGGAATTCATTTAAAAAAGAAGAAGAAGAAAGGATTTCTCTGGGAATCGAAATCACATAGTGTCTTTCCTAATTTGGACAACCATTAAAGAACACCATTATTGCCTACCATAATTCTCCGATATTAAAAGAAGGAAGAAAAATTATAATATGATCATCTTGCTCCCAATTATAATATTCTCCTCAATTTGTAATAAATCTTAATTGACTTCTTATTTAATTTGAATACGTTGAATTAATACTCTTCAATTATTGCACATATATTTCTCTTTTAATCATAATTTTTTTCTGAACTAGTGGCCATTTCCATCTATATTAATCTCTCTCTCCCATATCCCAGACTAATTCAATGCGATGAATATTTAATCAATTCGGGATGGGAAGGGTAGAAAAGACGATATAATATAGAGGGATGCATGTGCCATGCATGTGTACATTTGTTTAACTGGATTAGTTTGACGTTTGATTTAGAGCTGTTTGGCGCTAAGATTATCTAGGGAGAGAAACTGCTTATATTTTAAATAAATATTTAATAAATAAATAATGTCCAAACCTTTTTAAAAAAATATTATTTCCAGGACAAGCTTATCATATTGAAAAGAAGTTTGAACGTTAATTATGGTTAATTTGAAAAAAAAATGGCTAATTATTAAATTATATATATATATATATAATAATCTGGATCGAGCCCTAGTTTTTAATTTGATTATAATTAGTTAGATAGATAATTGGATTGATTAATTATAGAAATTAACTTTGTTTTTCTTCATCCCTTTAAAGTGTTGGTCTGTTGGAGTTGGCTTCTTTCATAACTCATTGTTTTTCTCTAAAAACTATTGTTACATGTACATCTAGAAAATTTGCATATGAAATACCGAAAAACCAAATACGCCATGGAATTGCTTGCCAGTAACGCATGGATATGCTCTTATTTTAGGGAAAAAAAAACACACACACACACACACACACACACATATTCATATATAATATAAAGCATATAGCTGGTATATACTTGGCCAGAGATCCATTAATCATTATGATATAATTTAAACACTTAATTAGCACACAGAAACTGATAGCTTAATAGTGTGGAAGATGACAACTAGCAAGTGCCCTTAATATATATATATATATATATATATACGCATATTATATATAGTTATATACACAAACATGCATGCTGGTTCGACTTTATTTAATAGCTGCATTCAAGTAATATCATAGATGTATTGGAAGGTGATTCTACGAAGAGCGTTACCTAAGTTGAACTCTTTTATTATTAGATATATCTTGAAATTGCTAATGGTAATTCTTAAATTACCAATAAAGTTAAGCATTTCAAAATATATTTAATGATAAAAAAACTCAACTTCTTAATAAATATATGTAGCTCTTTGCAAAATCGTCCATTTCAACCGTGTCTAGGTGGTTTCTGTATGAAAATGTGATGATTGCTAGTCGATGTTCCAGGACCATTTTCGTAGTTTTGATAGCTATCATTTACTTCGTTGTCATCACCGTACGCGTTTTCATCATTTTTGTTGTAGCTAACTTTGGCTACGCCATTGTCAGAATTTACAATTTTGCTGTTGCCAAAATCGTTGCTGGCGATATGGATAGAGTCGCTACCACCTGTTATAAAAATATAATATAAAAAAGTAAGTATATATAAATTATTTTTTAAAAGATATATTTTTTTGTTAAGTTCATGAAAATTAGATGCCCAATGAATTAATTTATAAATTATGAACTTAATTCAAATGAATCTTTATGTAAAATCAAGTCGTATATTCATTCATCTTTAAAGAATTAATTCAATAATATATATATATATATATATATAGATATATATTAACCAAACAAAAGTACTTGATTGAAAACTTTTAAACCACATCAAGTCGTATAGTCATGATGTATATTACAAATTATTCAAAACGTACCACCGGCGATAGCCTTTCGACCAAGAGCTGTTTCGCCAAGAAGCTTCCGTTTTGGGTCTTTCTCTAGTTTCAGTATCGCATCAGCATCAGCTTCCAGAGTGGTCATGATCAAAACCATGGCTACCACCAGTAGCGCAGGTAAGGTCCTCATGATGATCAAAATCTTGAACCGATCTTTCTTCTACAAACAAGCTGCAGAATAATTAGAAAGCATGATTTTTCAAGTTAAACGCTTTGAGTTATCTTAAACAAAATAGTAATATTAATGAATTCAAAGCAAACATAGAGGATCTAAAACTAGGGTTAGGCATGGAACTGTACCACCAATATGTTGCAAATTTGATGGAGAATGGGACGCAAAAGTTGGCAATTTATAGAGGCTATATATTAGTGTTGAACTGTGGAGTCACTGACGCTAGAAGGACCAAAGAACAATTCTTAAGCACTTGAGAGGAAAAGGTTAGTCTTAGTGGGATGGCCACTATCTATTTTTATTCTCAGTTGGCTAGGCCACCTAAATTGAAATTATGATTATAATCGATAATTATAAGGCAATTTCATAGTTTATGTTCAATTATTCAATCATTAATTAGAGGGAAAAATTTTCATTTCATATGGCCCAAACATAATTGAAGGGAGGGTATACTACTTTTCTGTAGATCATTATTGCTACTTTCATTAACCAAATACGATGTTCATCTAAAATTTACAGTCTAGCTAGTTTAACTATAATCTCAAATTAAATTATTATTTTACAAAAATAAAATAAAATTGGATGAAAATTAAATAATTGTAGTATCAAGTGCTATTGAAATGAACTTGGATGATCACCATTGGTGTTTAGTTCATGTAGTTTGATATTTGTTTCTCTTAATCAACTTTTAGAATTAATTTGAGTTTTTGTAAATGGAGAAAATCAAAGTTAAAAGAAGGGCTTTACACCTTTAATTTGTGGTCCAACTTATCTTGAAATTAGTAGGAATAAGGTGTTTAATGAATTTCTAAATACATGGTTCTAACAAAAAAAGACACTTGCATATTGTTTGTTTGATGGGGAACAAGTTTTACGAAGCATATATGGGGAATGGTAGAAAAATCAATTAGTTATGAAATTTGGGTAGAGAGATAAAGTACTTGCTGAATCACCCTCATTGTTGGAAAGAAGTCTAATATTGATGGATTAAGAGAGAATGTAGTGGCTTATAAAGTGTGATCAAACCAAACTAAATTGTGTTAGGCATTAAGATATAAGGCCACCCATCACACTTGATTAAGTTTTAACATCGTATCAGAGCACAATGACCTTATAACCCAAGAAGATCCATGATTCGAGACAAGTAGAAGTCCAACAATCATTATATATAGATCATCACTCTTTAAATGAACACTTAATCAAGTCTCTCAAGTTTTTAATATGGTATCAGAGCACGATAAACTTTGCAGCCTATGAAAATTTATAGTCCAAGACAAAGAGAAGCCCACCAATTTTATATATAAAACAGGCACACAAAAAATGTTGAAGACCTGTAACCCAAAACTTGAAACTCAAGAAAAAAGAAGCCTTAGTGAGGAAGATCTGGGTAAGCAAGTTTAAAGAAGGCACAAACCCAAACAAAAAGAATAAGACTTGATGCCTATGAGACTCAAGAAACACAAGTTAAAGATCAAATTTTTTTTTAAAAAAAATGAAGGCAAGTTACAGCTAGATTGGACCAACTGAACTTAAGGGAGAGTGTTGGAAAGAAATCTCATATCGGTTGATTAAACAAAATGTAGTCGTTTATAAAGTATAATAGAGCCAAACTAAATTACCTTAAATATTTTGGATATATAAAGTTCCAAAACAAATATATTTTACCATGCAAACAATTTTAGTTCAGAACACAGTCGTGTTCTTTTAATGATTAAAAATTGAAATAATTAATTTTTGGAAGTTTTTAAAACATCAATAAAAATTTTATCTTTGTACTTATTGGTCATTGAATTACTCAGCGACCAATATATATATTTTTTGGTTTTCTCCATATATTTTTTTTCCTGAGGATAATTTTACTTAAAATACTATCAGAATCTAAATATAAACATATTTTTTCAACAAAAATTTAAATCTTGACTTACTACTTTTTGAAAAATTAGCCCCTTTTGTTAGATCTATATCCCGTTATTGGCCAATAGATATTTTGTGATCACTTGCTATTATGTACTCATTGAAGTTACAACTAAATTGGCTCTGAAGGAGATCGAGCTTACTGTACAATGACACTACGCCTGCAGTATAAAAATTTCTAACTGTAACTGGCACAAGTGCCATACACATGTACTACACTCAGCATACGTTTTTTAGATTGAATGATTTTGATCTTATTATTGATAGAAATAATACTTCATTCTAACTACTCCAGAAGCTCAAAAGGATAAGGATGTAAAAGTCGATATATATGAAGAGGTTTTAACACTTTTTTATTGTTGATGTGTGAGTGTAACTTTCACATATCCTCTGTATGTTTAAAATTGGACAACTAGCGTGTGAAATTACATGGATAATAATAGGTGGCCCAACATAGACATAATACTATGAGAAGATCAACAAATTTCAACATCATGTTAAAAGTGATAGTTAAACCTAATTTATCCTAAAAGCTAATTCAAGAGAAATGGATGTCTAAGTCCATATAAAAAACCTTTAATAAGATTAGACATTTGGAACATAGAATTACATACAAAATAATGGATGGTTTAACATAAACAGTGCACTATTGTGAGATTAATCGATTTTGATACTATGATGAGAATGATACTTTAGTATAACTCACTCTAAAAATTAACTAAAAAAAAAAGAGAGGTTCAAATTCATATAAAAAGCTTTTAGCACATTCTTATTGTTAATATGGGATTTCAAAAATTGTCAGCTTCCTTGGGCTACTATAATTTTAATTTTTTTAATTTTTCTTCTTACTGCTCAAAATCATCTCTTCACCTTTATTTTGCTGTTCATTTGTCACGCGTATTTAATTTGCACGGGATCCACCATAAAAAAGGGGATTGGGAGATTAAATATTGAAATACATAACACAGTCTAATGCTAGCTTCATTGTCTTGTAAACTGGATTGTCAGTTGAATTTCAGGACTTTTTAAGTGTTCAAATTTGACATTAAGTTTTGAATGAAAATGTGACCAAAGGATATGATTATATCATTCTAAAGAATAGAAAGGTTGACAAATCAGAAGAACCGGAGGTGTATTTAAACAAAAAAATATTTTACATACAGCTTTAAGATATTGTATGGCTCTATAAAACAAGAGGGAATAACAAAAAGACATGGATGATCTATATATACTTGCTCTTGAGGTTCCATAATAGGAGAACAAGTAGACAACATATATTTTTGTATCTAATTTCTTATTGTACTCACCGAATTAAGTTATACTAAAATGGGAGGATAGTTAGCTAATTTCTACCAGACTGTTAATTATATATATCAAGAGGACAAGAATTTTTTACAAGTATTTAAATATTTGTTATCGAATTATTCAATAAATTTTAAAAAATTCTCAGTCAAAATGGTTGAGAACAGATTCCTCTTCGAACTTAAGCTACAAGATCTGATTTTGAAATCTAAGATCTGATTTTGAAATCTTTCTCATGGGAAAAAGAAAGGCGTAGAGGAATGAAGTGACAGGACAAGGTTTTAGTACAAGCTTGATTCCAAAAATTAGACTGAATAGATCAATGTATCAGTTCAAGAGTTAAAAATTAGATCGTAGTTGAACTGTAATAAAATTGATAGTACTTAAATTATATAACTAATTAATGTATATGTTACAGATATTAAAATATTAAAATATATAATATATAATATTAAAATATCTATATCAGTCTTAAATCTTATTTTAATAATTTAAATTTTTGAAAATTTCTTAAAAATATATAATAATATTTAATAAAAATTCAAAAAATTTAAAAATTTGAAAAAAAATTTTACTGGCTAAACCAGCGATTCGATTAGTTTTCTATCAATTTAGATGCTCACTAATTCACAGACTCAAACTAAACCAAAAATTTATGATCAATTTATTATTTTTTAGTTAAACCGATGGATTCGATTCAATTCTCTAAATCATAAACGAGCAAAATGTGGATATCTAGTAGTGTTCACTTAAGCAATTTCTAATCTCGACGAATGAATTGAATTCGGATGCCATATTTGGATTTTGGAAGCCATTTTCAAAGAGATTTCCACAGAAGAAACTGGAATATTTGAAGCCTGTTTGCCATCATTAGCTTTACCAATGATGATCATGACGATCGATCCTCTATACATTTTCCATTTATGGGCTGCAAAATGTAGCAAATTCTGATTGGGGCATGTCACCTTCATATGTTCCCATTGGCATGCAGTTGCTTACTTGCTGTGGCCACCAAAGATTAAGTTATTATTATTAATTATGATATATCATTGTTCATATCCAAAGTTCAATTATTCAATCATTATGCGAATTTATTGCCCTTTTTTGGCTAATGGGAGACATTTGGGATAATTTCTCTCGTTACTTTATACTTATTAATTAGTGTCTAGTTGACTATAGGCATTTTATATGATGTATCAGTAATTAAAGCTCCTTACTAGATATGGTGGGTGATAATTAAAGGTAGTTATCGACCTTTTTTGTATGTTAATGTTTGTATTCAACGAAAGTGAATTCTCTCTTATACTTAAAAATAATAGGAGGCTCTTATTCTAACGTGGATTGTTAAATATATATCTAATGGTTAATATTTTTTTTAATTTTTAAAATTATATTAGACATTGATTAATTTAATAATCATTGATTAAAATCAGATGATCAGTGAAATTTTTTTAAAAAAATCAAAAAAATACAAGAAAAACATAGATTATTATATGTGATGTATTCAATAGTTCACATTGAAATATGAGTCTCTTATATTTTTCAAGTATAAGAAAAAATTCGCTTCCTAAACTGTAATTCCAAGCTCCATTTCAACTTACACCTAATTACATCTAGACTTTATGGTTTGAAAATTGGTTGGACATTTTACTCTAGTCTATATTTTACTTTTTAAGATTTATAAAAAAATTTACTTTTATGTGAATTAAATAAAGAATCTCAATAACAATATTATACTATTATAACATGAAATATATAGTAAATAATTGAATATCAAATTAAATATGAAAATTATTTATTATTATATATTATTTATTAATAAAAAGTGAAATATATATTATATAAATTATATATTTTAATATTACAAAATATATATATATATATAATATTTTTAAATATTATAATATATATTTTATATTATACTTAATATTTTATTATTTAAACATACACTTTATTCTTCTTTAAAAAATATATAATTAATTCGGATCAAACTTGAAAAAAAATCCTAGCTTGGCTTACAAATTTTTGAGCTCTTTTTTATATAAAATAAAAAATTATCGGGCCAGGGCTAGACTTTTTTGATCTATGATTAGTTCTATTCCGACAATGACTTAATAGGATCAAATTTTAAATCAACTTTTGTCAATTGATATTTAATTTATACCAAATTAAAAAAATTAATTAACACCGATATGATTATGTGAATCGAAATTAATTGCTGAATAACATTATAAATCAATTAACATTATAGATGTGATAAGAAGTGCTTGTAAATTTGTGAAAAAACATAATTTTAATTCTTTATATGGCAATGTCTGAAAAAAATAATCATTATATACTTACTAGTATCTAGAAAATGTTGATATAATTATTATATATTCAGAAAACTGAATTGAATCAGTTGATCAAACCAGAAAATCAATGAATCAGTCACGCAAATGATTCAACTTAATCCAATGAACTAATTAGTGAAAAAATCGATCAAAAACCAGTTAAACTTATTAAATACTGAAAAAATTGGAAAACCAGATAGTTCAATGATTAAACCAGTTTTAGTTTTATTTTTTTAATTTTTTCATACATTTTTATACATTCTATGAGTATTAATATGTTATTCTACATATTGTATTATTGATATAATATTTTGTAACTAATTTAAAATTTTGTTTCACGCAGATATTATTCAAATTAGGTATTATAGTTAAATATATACAAAAATACTTAACAACTTATCTAGGCACTTCAAGTTTGTCAAACTTAATCATCAAAAGAATTATTAAATTATTATATTAGATTTTTAATATACAAAATTATATATATATATATATATATATTTATTTATTTATAACCAGTTCAACAGAATTAATAGACCTTGAACTATTAACTCTGCATTCTGATATTTCAAACCTCGATATTTACTATCTTACCTGTGGGGGTATATGGGTTGTCGCTTCTTTCATTGATGGTATAGTCAAATATACAAATTAAGAATTAACGTGAATTCGGTCAGGTGGCTCGTGATTTATTTTAAGTAAAGTTTTAAATCAAAAATTTCTAAATAAAGAAAATAAATATTAGAATAAATTTATATTATTGTAATTTAATTTAACTCAAAATAAATTAATCGAATCGAATAATTTCTTGGATATTAATGTTTCAAACCATCGTGTGTGTGTAAATATACACACACACACATAAATTGAGAAGCCATCAACACTTTAATTTGACATGGTTGTGACTGACTGCACCATTAAATTACATAAGTTCTTGTAGAAAGAAATAAAGTACAGGGATAGAATTACTTTAAAAATGTCACAGACGAGATCGATAGTAATGAAGTTTTTGAAATTATATAGGCCAATTTAATCATTTAGGTGATAGTCATTTGACAATAAGTAGACATTAAATTGTTTTCATCACAAATATATATATATATATATATATATATATATATATATATATATATATATATATATATATATATATATATATATATATATATATATATATATGTGTGTGTGTGTGTGTGTGTTTGTGTGTGTTTTTTGTTTCTTTAACGTATCTGATATTCTATACTTTTTATAACTTTAGAATAACATTTAGTAGTTCCAAATTAGCTGCCATCACAGTCAACAGTGAAATTGAAAAATAAAATTAAACAAGATCTTAATTTGTTTTTTATTTTTTTTAATATTATATATTTTTATAACTCTAAAATAAGATTTAGTTGTTCCAAATTCTTTACCACCATCAAAGTCAACATTGAAAAATGAAACCAGAGATTAAGGGCATGTTTGAATGTGTTTTTATTTTTTTATTTTGAAAACAAGTTTTACAAAATTGTTTTAGAAATTAGTTTTGAAAATGAAAAAAAAAGTTCTTTTAAATAATCTATATAATAAACTAAAACAATTCCACTTTAAGCCATTAATTGTCGGTAGGTCATTAAATTATTATGATAGAATAAATTTAAATGAATAAATTTGGTAACTTAATCACATCACATTAAATGAATGTGAAAAAATTAAGGTATATTACTATATAATTGCTATATAATTGATATAATTGCTATATAATTGATATGTAATTGCTATAATAACTATATAATTGATAAATTAGGTGAACTTTTCAATTGAAATATAATATATTGTTATTTGATAAATTAACATTTATTATATACAAATAATCAAATAATTAATTGCTATATAAAAACTAACATACAAATATTCATATTATTTATTTCTCTTCTTAAATAATTATAATAAAATTTAAAATTACCTCCATCAAATCAAACTATAATAATGAATTATCACTCATTTTTCTTTTTTCTATACAAGCATACTAAACTTCTTTATTGCACAATCATCAATGGCTAATCTCCTATCTTTATAGAGATGTTTTTAAAAATTGACCATCATTATTGGCCAATTTGGAGGCTTTTTCATTTTTCAAAATTAAAATTTTAAAATTTAAAATCAATGTAGATATTTATATATTTCTTTTGAAAAACTCATCCATATTTGCATATCTCTTTCTCTCACACAATTTCCCTTCTTTTTTTTCTTTGATTTTGCTTCTTTTTCCTTTACATGGTTGAAAAACAATAATGACGATTTATTATCAAAGGTTTAAAGTAATATTTCTTTCACATCATTTGGTATCATAGCTCAATTTTCTTTTTATTTATTTTTTCTGGTCTATGCAGTTCATGTATTGTTCACATTCGTGATTACTGTTAATTCAATTGTGATTTTGGATTTTCTGTTTCTCTTTCGTTATTTGCTTCTTCTTTTTTCTACTTTTTTTCATTTCTATATTCGTTCTCTATTGTTGTTTTTCATGTTTTTGGTTTGTTTATGTTTCTTTTTGGTCTTCTGATTTTTTATTTCCGTCTGTTGTATTTCATTTTTGCATTGTTCTGATTTTCTAATTCCAACTTCACTTTGTTGTTTCTGTTATTATATTTTCTTGAGAAAAGCAGGTCATGAGAAATATCAAAGCTTAAAAGAAAAAAAATGATGCAATCGAGATAGTTACTTGTGTTTGAACAATATAATTTGACTATTTTTAAATTAATTTTTTCTGATTTTCTTATCTAATAAAATTAATGAATAATCCCTTTTAGTCTTACCGTGAGCAAATGATAGAGCCTTTCCTATGAAGAGAAATTTCAGGCAATGCCGAGATTACATGTGTGTGGATTGATTGAATGCTAATTTAGGATTTAAAGTATTAAATTTTAAAATTGGGATGTGATGTATATTTCCCTTGATTGTCTTTTTTTTTTGTTATTTTAAAATTTTATTGATATGTAAGTTATGTTTTAAATTTCAATAAACCTATAGTTACTATCATTGTTGCTAATCCAAATGTATATTTGTAGAAATAGAAGAAGAAACAATCAAAGGAAGACAAGCATTTTGATCATAGCAGACTTATTAGGTTAGTAACTTTTATTTTAACTCATTTTTATTATTAATTAATATATTAATATATTTATCTAAATTAATTATGTAATATCTTTTTTTTTCATTTGACATAATTCACAATTAATATTGAAGGCATTTGTATCTAATGAATAATTTTATATGTATCTTAATATGGCTCAAATGTCTTATTATTTTTGTACATGTATTCTTTTATATATTTTTTAATTATTTTTATTTATTTGATAAATAAAAATTGTGATATTTGTATTAATCCGTGTATCGCACAGGTCACAATACTAGTTTGTCTTGAAAACAAATTTAAAACTTCAAAAAGAAAAACAAAAAAAAAGCATGTGGAAGATTTGTTATTGAAAACAAGATTTGAAAATATTTGATACAAAAGTTTTTATGTGATGCTATGATAAATTTAATACAATGAAATAATTAATAACATTATTTTAAAATAGAATAAAAACCAATATAAGTCACATATATTGTAACATCCTAATTAATTCTTAGTTTATCTTAGCTTTTAATTTTAAAAGATCATGATAATTCAATTTTATGATAGATTTCCATTGATTTTTTTATTACTCCGTCTAAATTTCGACCTAAAATTTCTCTTCCTCAAATTACATTAATTTAACGGATAAAAATCCTTTCTTTAACTACTTCCGTTAAACTTTACCTCTAACTTAAATGAGATAAGTTATAGCAGTTTGGTAAATTCATCTATTTCTTTTAAACTACCGTTGCTTATTTCTATTTTACCTGTTATATTAACAAGTATTCCAAATATAAATATGTAAACAATTTAATCTGTTAACAATACTTCATTCACAATTTAAATTGTTAACAATACTTCATTCATATGTATATATATATATATATATTTCTTTTTTTACTACATCGATTCTCAATATTTTTCTTAGTCAAAACCCGTTCATAGTCCTTTTACAAGTACATTGATTTCAACCTCTAATATAATTATACAGTTTACACAAACTATTCATAACTTGAAATTACATATGATAGCATCCAAAAGAAACCCTGTCATGGCATGTTTCTTCTTCTGATAATCTAATTCTCTGGAAATAGTTAATCACACGAAAAATTATGAGATGATGAATCTTAGCAATTAGTACAATATATATATATATATATATATATATATATACACATAAAATATCACAAAACCATTTCCAACATAAAAACATGTCAAATATATTATTTCAAACATAGTTCATGCATACTGATCATCATTATTAACGAGATATTTTTCTACTATCCTTAATTACATTTTACACATAAATCATCATAACTCCCAAGGCGTATTTCTAATGTCCTTGATTACATAAAACTAACAAACGTCTAAGGTGTACTTGTTCTGTCATTAGTTTATCATTATCAAGCCATACTTATTCCGTCCTCGAGTTTACCTAAAGTATAATTTTATCATTCTTAATTCATAATTATTCGAGGCGTACTTATACCATCTCCAGTTATAAACTGTTCTAATGCGTATCTATTTCGTTCTTGGCAATACTTAAAGTGTACTTATTCCATTTAATACATAATTATCTGAGACATATTTATACTGTCTCTGGTTGTAAACTGTTCCAAGGTGTACTTATTCCGTCCTTGGCAATATCTAGAACATACTTATTCTGTCTCTAGTCATACATTTAATAAATAATCAAGGCATACTTTAATCGACCTTAATGTTATAAACATTACATGATTTACATCTTTTTGTATTTTTAATTCCTACACTCTGTTTACTTCGGCTCATAATCCACTCTCAAAATTAACCAAATGATTTACATAATTAACAGTGAGGAGCTTGAGTTCTTTTAGCATTCAATTGTAAGCTTATAATTATTTTAGCAATTAATGCCATAATTTCTCAAGAAATAGCATTTATAACTAGTTTCATAGTTCTACTATAACAAAATCAGTTAATTCTGATTACAAGTTCTCAACTCATTCCTTAATCTTCTAATTTATTTTCACATATAATAGTTTAACTAATTGTAACATTTTTCTTTTAATATAATTACTCTTGGTCTTTGCTGTAATATAATTAACTCCATATTACACTATACCCTCAAACCACCTTAACCACGAATTACCCAGTTTATCCTAGAGTTACAGTCTTGGCGTCACTCTATATTATGCAAATTCTCACAGCCAACTTCAGAAAACTCGGTTTTATTTTATCATTTACCATTATGAATTTCTCTATGAATCACATAATTTCCTAGCCTATAATCTTCTCCCTTTGTTCACTTTATTCCTCTAAAAATTTTCATTAGGCATTAAAGATAACAGCTCACGGCTTGTTGCACTATATTCTCGGTTTTTCAGGAAATTGTGCAGATATAAGTTCAACCAGTATTTTAGCTAAGAATCCCTATATTTTCTATGGAGCACACCATTAAATTCCCAAATTATAATGTCCTAATTTCAGCACACCCTTAAACACCAGAAAACCGTGGCTTGTTCGCCGGAGATCCTACTCTGTTTCTGCACTGTTTTCCGTTGAGAATCACAGCAAAAACCAGAAAAAACCCACCAGCAATTAAAGGACTCAGACCCGGTCTGATTTTCTGCAAAAAAGGGACGCCCAAAACCAGAAATTTTTCTGCTAAATTCTCTATTTGGACTACACCTGGCTTCACCGAGGGAGTTTCCTTGATTCGAACCAGCAAGACACAGATATTTTGACGTATCTTTCTCGGACTCTTGCACGGAGACGAAGGGAGAGAAGCACTTACTAAGGAAATGATGAGAAAGAACCCTTAAGGGAAGCATAATGAAGAAACAGAGACTTCATTTCTCTTCTTTTTGATGAATCTTCAAGACTAAGATAGGGAGTGTTAGTGGAATCCATATGGACCTAATTGCAAAATAAAAAGTTTGAGAGGACTTCTCTAACATTTCAACTAATTAAGTTTTTGGTGGCAGCCTAGACTCATGACACGTGGATTCCACTGACACTCCCTAGCTGTGAAGATTCATCAAAAAGAAGAGAAAGGAAGTCTTTGTTTCTTCATTTTGCTTCCCTTAAGGCTTCTTTCTCATCATTTCCTTAGTGAGTGCTTCTCTCCCTTCGTCTCCGTGCAAGAGTCCGAGAAAGATACGCCAAAATTTCTGTGTTTTGCTGGTTCGGATCAAGGAAACTCCCTCGGTGAAGCTAGGTGTAGTCCAAATAGAGAATTTAGCTTTCTGGTTTTGGGCGTCCCTTTTTTCGCAGAAAATTAGACCAGGTTTGAGTCCTTTAATTGCTGGTGGGTTTTTCTGGTTAATGTTTAAGGTAATGTGGAGATTATATGTAAATTATTAACTTATTTGGAGTTCTTAACGTTGCATTTTCATTTTGTACAAAAACAAATAGGAAGGAAGAAGAAAATAAGAAGAGGAAAGAACTACGAATTTTTGAAATGTTATCAAAAAATAAAATTTATATAATTCAATTGAGTTGAGTCATTATAGTTTAGATTAAGGCATTTACAAGGAGAATTAAATCCCCTAGTGTTACATTTGGTTTTTTTTCATAGAGCATGTGAGTGATGACAAAACATGCTACAAGGATTCATGTTAATTTGTAAGGACAATCATCAATCTAAAAAAACAACCCAATTATTACATATATTGCTTGAGTTACATTTTAATAAGTTGGTTAAATTTATTATCTAACTACATAAATTATTAAAAAGAATCTTTACAAAATAACTTATAATAATGATATTTTTAGTAAAATATGAAAGTGGATGACCTTTTGTTTATTTTAAATTTTATTAATTTCTCTATCTCGCTTTATATGAAATTTACAATCTATTTGGTATGTTTTTCGTGGTAATATGAGAATGGAATTTCCTTTCGTTTTTTCTATTCTTGTGTTTGGTACAGCATATATATAGTGCAAGCAACGAAATTCGATTTTCCCTCTTCCATTTTAATGGTATGGACATTTTCCTTTATTTGAGCGATGGAAAATTGTAAACTGGAAAGGAAAACAATAACTTCGATTCAGTGTTGCCTTCTTTGTCCTCGTGTTCCCTTTGCACTTCTGAAATGTGTCCTTGGTTCTTCTTCACTGACTGAGCATATGTTGAAGCACTAGTCTGTTGTTTAGCGGTTCAGCTGTTCGGCTCTTCTTCTGGTTGGTCTCTGTTTTAAGTGAGCTTAGTAGCGAATAGGTGCTTTGCTTTGTATACCTTCTTTGTAATTTTCCAATGTATAGAATCTTTGCTGCTCTCCTTCGTATAGAAATAGAGACTGATTAATATCAAAAATATCTTGAGGCTTTGGTTGAGATATCTCATTAGTTTGCAGTTTGGATTCATTTTCAAAGACGTACGCAGAAGGAAGAAGAAACTATTTGACATCAACCTCTTTTTGTCTTTCTTTAAAATGGGAAAACATGTCTGGAAATAAAAGTGAATCTTATCTATAATATTTTGTCTTTCAAATGGACCAGTATCACTAAGAGTGAATGCTGATAATCTAAGCCAATCATCCCACAAAACTGAACAATAATTTCAAATCAGGGGTAACTTAGTAATAATTATCTCACATATTCCCTTTTCCTTTCTCTTAAAAATACATACTAAACAAAATAATACATCTTTTCCTTTACTCTTTTTCATCTCATATCAAATACATTTTTTCCATATTCCTTTTCCTTTCCATTTTTTTCCTTTCCTTTTATTTTGTTTCTTGCGTACCAAAATTGCACTTAAATGTGAAGGGATGGAACAACTGCAAGTACGAAGTAGGGCCTATTAGACCTGTTAAAACATGTTAGCCTGGTAGGTTCGGGCTGGCCTGCCTCGGGTTGTACACAAAATGGGCTAGGCCAGCCCATTTTTAAAAGGGTTGAAAAATGGGCAGCCCAACCCATCTTTGTGCGGGTTAAACAAACTAGCCCACCAACTCGCAGCTTTTTTTTTATTATTTATTTCTTAGACACAATACAATCACACAACCCCCATTATTTTGCAATTTTTTTTTGAAGTACAACAGCTAAAAAATAATTCAGAGAAGCAACAAACAAAGAATTGAAATAAACAAGCACGGCCAAAGACGAAGGAGGAGGATGATTTATGGTCACAAGTAGTCGAGCATGATTCACAGTCACGAGTAGTTAATTTGGCAGAGATGAAGATGATGACGGAGACGAAGTAGAACTAGGTCAATCGAAGGAAAGAGGTGAAGCAGAGACGAAGTAGATCTGGATCACTCACTTGAAGGAAAGGAAGGAAATTTGGGATTAGGAGTCTGGGTTCGAAGGAAAGAGACAAAGTAGATCTGGTCACTTACACGAAGGAAAGGAAGGAAATTTGGGATTAGGAGTCTGGGCCTGGGAGTGATGTCTGATGTGTATACATGATTTACATGGGTTACCTAGTTAGGCCCAGCTTTATAAACCCTCCCTTAAAGTGAGCTAAACGGACTTGACCGTTTTGATAAGTCTAGGGCCTACGGTAGGGTCTAGTAGGGCTCACAAGCCTCTGCAAGTATGAACCACATGCTTTGTCTTTTCTAGTTTTCCTCAGTGCTTTCCTCAATGCTTTCATGTCTTCTCCTTCTCCTTCTCCTCCTCTTCTTCATTGCAGACGACGGCGACGACTTACAGAACAAGTGTGTGTCATTCCTAAAATTGATTTTCTTCTCCTCTTCTTATAGACAACAACGATGAAGGCTACATATCATTATTGTTTTTTTTAAAAATTTTCTTGATCATTGACCATGTTGGCCCATTAAACCGGCTAGTTTGGCTGATTTTAATGGATCAAAATTGATCTAATCAGTTTTATACCAATTCAAAGTGTTCTTTTTGACCGAAACTTGGACCGGTTCTTAATCTAACCAATCAAACTGGCCACTCCGGTTTTATTAACATCTTTCCCCATGTTTTATGTTACTCATATAGTTAATATCGTTTTAGTCATCATTTGTCGTATGCTATTTTTAAAAATGACGTCGTCCACGCCTTGCCGTTTCTTTCCTAGATGGAAAGCGTGATCATGTGTACTAGTAGTCACCGACTCACCTTAGGCATTTCCATTTTGCGCAATAAAAATATTCTCGCGATCACCTTTTTCACCACCTGTTAAAATTTGCAAAAAAAGAAAAAATTCAGTTCCCGCCAATGAAAGAAACACCACAGAAGCTCTCTTATCGTTCCTCAGAGAGTGCCAATCGTAGATCGAAGGATTTCTCGTCGAACAAGTCTAGCAAGGCAAATCACAATTTGTGAACTCTTGTTCACTTCCTTTCTTCTCTCAAGATTTAGTTTCTCACGCTTCCGTTTCTTCTCGTTCGCTAGATCACAAAGAAGAGCTTGAATGCGGCATTCACATCTGTTTCTGAAGATGCATCTGAAACCTCAAAGGATTCGGAGAATTTCACGCTGATCTCTGAGATCTCAGAAGCGGATATCGATGGAGAAACTACAGAGGTGATTCTTACTTCTTGCTCTGAATTTAAATGTATTTGTTTCCACTGAAATGTATCCATCCTTGCAATTATGATATAGCGCCTTCGTATCATTTCCTTGGCTTTTTCATTTTGTTTTATAAAAAACCATATCAGTTTATGTAACCAGTAAAAGCTACGCCGAACTTATCACATTTTTTTGGTAATCTTTTTTATTTTTTTTTTCTCATTAGTATAATGAAAACTATTCATGATCTTCACTTAACAGTTTGAAAATTTTGAGTTCGATTGACTCTTCACATAATATTATATCCACTATGGACTATGACCAAACGTTCAGAATTCAATTCCTACCATTTCTTAGTTAAGTTTTAGCACAAGTTAATTAAAATTATTGTTCACTACATGTTATAACTTATAATAGGTATAGGCTATGCTTTATTCATACTTGAAGTTCAAAGAATTTGTGTGAATGAACGTTTTCGATATTATGATGAAATTATTTATGATCTTCAACAACTTAACAGTTTAAGGTCACATTTAGTATAAATTTAGGAGAATGAAGAAATAAGAATAAATTAAATTATTTATGATCTTCAACTTATAGTTTAAGGTCATGTTTGGTATAAATTTATGAGAATAAAGGGATTGAGAGCTTGTCTGTCTCTCTCCTCCTTCTTCCATCTTTTCTCCCTCTCTTCGGCCGTCTTTGGTTTTGGCGTCTATTTCATCTTTCTCTCTCTCTCTCTCTTTCTTTCTCTCCAACCCACCTCGTTCTTTGCCGATGAGGACCGACGATGAGCAGTGGCTAAGGGACAGCTAGGAATGATGATGAGAGGGACAAATCTAAAAAATGTGGAATTATGAGGAGGGTAAAAGTGAGATTGCAACTCATTTAATATGGAAAGAAATGCAATTCCATAAGCTCCTCAATGGAATCATCCGTACATCTCTTTGAGGGAATGGGATTCCATTTCTTGGCACCTTCATGCATACCAAACATGTATTTTGGCTTCAAAGAAAAGAGGATTCCCATTCCTTAAGTATGTACCAAACACACCCTAAGTTTTTTAAATTGACTTGGTTTTTGACATTATCCATTGAATCACTAGTACAGGAATTGTTCAATCAATTCTTTTATCTGCAATATCTATTTAGCATTGCTATTACATATACCTCTGCTATCATCTTGATCGACAATTTTGGAATCTGAGAATATAAATTGACGACCGATTGCAGTAGAAATCTCAAACTAATTTTGTTGAATGACTTGAATTGGTTATATATTATTCTTCTGGAGTTCGTCAAATGCTTTATATTTGTTTCAGACCTTGTTGGAGGAAGCATCCTTAGTAAATTTGCTTCGATCTGATATGACACCATCTACTATTAAGATCACTGAAGAAACAGGAAGTACCGACAATAATTGCTTTGGTGCTTGTGAGTTGGACAGTTCCAACTTCGCTTCCATGGAAGCAGAGATTGCCGTGAATTTTCTCAGAAAAGCTCAATCTGAGGTCCTCAACTCGTTCAGTGCTGCTCCTCAATATAGGAAGCTGATGGATGAGATACTTAATTTTGTCATTGAAGAACTCAAAACCCTCCCGGAACAGAGAGACCGCATCGCTCAAGAAGTTTCTGCCAAAAATCGAATGCTGTTTCTATGTTTCCTGTTGTGGATTGTGGGAGTATTGGCTGTGATTTTCTTCACTTCAGACATTAATTGCTCTTTCAGCGGACCATTGCCTACTTGAACCATGCCAAGGTTCATACTCTTTCAGACTAAAAGGTAAGATCGTCTTTTGTATGACTCTGTAAATATATATTAAGTTTTTTATTAGATGGTTTAGAATTTTGAGCTGAATCAGCCGATAGTGTTCTTCGTTATACGGTGAATGGTCTTTTTGAAATTGCATGATTGTTCGTTGAGCTAGTTACTGCAGCAGTTGAAAGGTCATCTTCATTGCATGCCGTCTGTGATCTTGAGAAAGAATTGGTAGTGTACGGTTTGTGCAGTATACATAACCGTAGATAGACCTCTTAGATGATATTGTTTCAGTTAATACTTCAATATGATATATAATCACTCCACCGCCAGTTGCCAGCATCTGACATCTCCAACATGAAACCAAATATCGTAGATTCTTAGGGGTCAAGAATATTTACTTGCAATTGGTGCATAACTACAGTGGTTTTGCTTGTTTAAGCAGGCAAGTATTGTCTTTGCTAATTGTTATGCTCGTCTCAAAATAGAGAATTATATCAAAAGAAACTTTTCACAACGAACATTTTTATAATTGGTAGTTTAAAACGGATCTAAAGAACAGTATATGATTTCTGAATTCTGAGTTTTAGTTATATCTCGTGGGTGCCAAGAGATCTTGAACTCTGGCTACATCTCAGGCAAAGCTCACTTTTGCTTACAACCACCTTTTACTTGTCAGGCTAAGAGTAAACTATTCAGCAAATTAATTACTTCATATGGCCTAGAAGTTATTCTTTATTCTTTTTGTCTTAAACCATATGTTGACAGATCAATGAAAAGCAACTTCATGGCTGCTAGAGGAGTGATCAGAACAAATAAAGAAGAATGGTACCTTGGTTTTGCAAAATTTATAGAAATAGGAAGAATAGAATTGGCTGAAGCTTGGGCCCTACAAATTGGTTGGAGATTGCTTCCTCTTTACATATCAAAAAAATAAAAATTGAACTTGATTGCCAGGAGGTCTTTAATCTATTTTCACATAATGTTAGCAATGCTCATCCTCTTTCCATTATCATGATTAATTGTAGGCTTTTGCTCCAGTCTTTTGAAGAGTTCAAACTGTTAAAAGATCTCAAGAACTCAGAACAAATGTGCAGATATGTTGGCAAAGGAAGCTAAAGAAAAACATCTTTCTCTTAGGACTTATGATTCTGCTCCTCATTTTGTGAATGCTCAATATGCACTAGACTTATTAACTAGCTGTCTTAGTCCTGCCAGCTTTATTTTTCTACTATGGTTTGCACATTTGACGTACCAGCTCTCGGGCTGAACCTTTCTCTTTAATATTATTTCCTTCTTCACCCAAAAAAAAAAAAGTACTTCATCATGTGATTTATTTTCTTTGTCAGTTTGGCTTGTTCTTCTTACCCGTATTGCTGACTTATTAAGTTTGAACAATTATGTCATTCCTCTTTTTTTTTGTGGGTCATACCAAACATCATCCATTTCTTGGCCATGGTTCCTGATGCTAGTATCTATTATTTTTGGTTCTAAAGCCAAAAGTCCAAAACACCAAAAAAGCGAAAAAGAACGTCTGTCAACAAATAATAGTGTGACAAAAAAATACCAGAACTCTGTTGAACAGCAGATGTTTTAATGAAAGAGAAAACAACAGGAATGACGAATCCGTTTGTTTGGTTTTTGTATTTTTTGTTTATGAAGCTGTTTAGAAAAATAATTTTAAGATTTTTTTGAAATAAAAAGATGAAAAAGTTATTTGAGTTAAATTTTTTTTTTATTAAAACAAGGTATAGTGATGTGGGGAGGATGATAAAAGGATAATGATGTTGTTTTTTAATTATAACTAGTGTTGTGACCCGATGTATGGATTAATATAAATTTTATAAATTTTATTTATTAAATAAATAAAAATAATTAAAAATATATGTACAAAAATAATAAAACATTCAAGCTATGTTAAAACACATATAAGATGATTCATTGTATACAAATGCTTTAAAAATTGAATGTGAATAACGTCAAATGAAAAGAATTAAAAAATAACGTATTACATAAATTAATTTAGATAAATATATTAATTGATGATAAAAATGAGTTGAAATAATAGTTACTAACTTAATAGGTCTGCTAGGATCAAAATCCTTATCTTCATTTGACTGTTTCTTCTATTACTGCCCATATACATTTGGATTAGTAACAATAGGCTTATTGAAATTTAAAACATAACTTACATACCCACAAAATCTTAAAATAACAAAAAGAAGATAATCAATGGAGGAAATATACATCACATTCTAACTTTAAAATTTAATGGTTTAAATCCTAAATTAGCATTTAATCAATCCGCACACATGTAATCTCAGCATTGCCTGAAGCTTCTCTTCATAGGGAAGGCTCTACCCTTTGCTCACATTAAGCCTAAAAATGATTATTCATTAATCATATTAGATGAGAAAATCAGAAAAAAAAATTAATTTAAAAATAGTCAAATTATATTATTCAAACACAAGTAATTACCTTAATAGCATCATTTTTTTCTTTTAGGCTTTGAACTTTCTCATGATCTGTTTTTCTCAAGAAAACGTAATAACAGAAACAATAAAGTAAAACTGGAATTAGAAAACCAGAACAATGTAAAAATGAAATATAACAGAAGAATAAAAAACCAGAAGAGCAAAAACAGAAACATAGATAAACTAGAAATACGAAAAACAACAACGGAAAACGAATACAAAAAATGAATAAAATAAAAAAAAGGAATGAAAGAAAAACAAAAAAAATCAAAAATCACAATCGAATGAACAGTAATCGCGAATGTAAACAGTAATGAACTGTATAGATAAAAAAAATAAATAAAAAGAAAAATGAACTATGATACCAAATGATGTGAGAAAAACATCACTTTAAAGTTTTGATAATAAATCGTTATTGTTGTCCTTCATCCATATAAGAGAAGAAGAAGTAAAATCAAAGAGAAAAAGAAGGGAAATTGTGTGAAAGAAAGAGATATGCAAATATAAATGAGATTTTCGAAAGAAATATATAAATATCTACATTGATTTTGAATTTTAAAATTTTAATTTTGAAAAACGAAAAAGCCTCTAAATTGGCCAATAGTGATGGTTACTTTTTAAAAATCTCTGCAAAAAAAAAAATAAGAGATTGGTTATTGATGATGATGTAATAAAGAAGTCTAGGTGCTTGTATAAAAAAAATAAATGATAATTTATTATTATAGTTTAAACTGATTAAGGTAATTTTAAATTTTATTATAATTATTTAAGAAGAGAAATAAATAATATGAGCACTTGTAAATTAGTTTTTATATAATAATTAATTATTTGATTATTTGTCTATAAGAAATGCTAATTTACCAAATAACAACATATTATATTTGAATTGAAAAATTTACCTAACTTATCAATTATATAGTAATTATAGCAATTACATATTAATTATATAGCAATATACCTTAATTTTTTCAAATTCAATATGATGTGATTAATTTATCAAATTTATTCATTTAAATTTATTTTATTATAATAATTTAATAACCTATCGATAATTAATACTCTACAATAAAATTATTTTAGTCTATTATATAGATAATGGCACTATTGAAGTCAGTTAATAACAATTTACATAACCACGCGATGTTTTTTACATGTTTTATAAACATAAAGTTATCATATTCATATTAGTAGTGAGTTGTGTAGGCAGACAGTAATTTGTTTTAGATTCTAACTGTTGTCCCATCATGTGTAAAAAAAAATTTGAAATAAACTAAACGCTGTTATTTTTTGTTTACAAAACCTAATTTAAAAAATTAGAAAGAAAACTGATCTTCCGATTCTTTTTTGAACATTTATTTTTAGATTCTTCAAAAAAAGAAACCTATTATTTGAAGAAAAAAAAGGAAACATTACAGTTTACTCCCCTAAACTTTCTTCTATGTACAGAAAACCCACCTAAAGTTTCAAACTCAACAAGAGACCCCTCTCAACTTTCATCTTGTGCAAAAAATTTCCTAAAATTAGTTTACTATTATTTAAATGCTGATGTAAACTAAAACTTTTGTCTATGTCATCTTTTTTTACAACTCACATTTCTTAGTCAACTATCTTTTTACTAATCACTTGTCACATCATTTCGTTACATCACTTTTCTTTTATTTACCTACCCAGATTTATTTAAATGTTGATGTAGACTGAAGCTCCTGCTATGTCATTTTTTTTTACAGTTGAGTAAGGAAATAAAAAGAAAGGTGACGTGGCGATATGATGTGGCAAGTGATTAGTAGAAAAATAGCTAACTAGGAAAGTTAAGCTGTAAAAAAAATGACATGACAGTAGTTTCAGTCTAGATCAGCATTTACATAATGGTCAATTGACGGTCAACTAACTTTATGGTGTTTTTTTACACAAGATGAAAGTTGAGGGGATTTTTTGCTGAGTTTGAAATTTTAAGAAAATTTTCTACAAATAAAAAAAATTTAAGAAGGCAAAATGCAATTTTTTTTTTTAAAAAAAGGAACTTGATATCCAAAACTCCACGTAAGTCCAGCAGTGACATGTATGCAGAGGATCTGGCCTTAATTGGAGTCATTTCCAACTAGAACATATGTAAAAGTCAATTTTTATTTAACATATATAGGCGCGTGTCTGTTTTAATTGAAATTAATCATAAATTATTTACAAATTTTTATACGATGAGTGCTGTTTTAAAAATTTTTATACGTTATCATCGCTATCATGCTCAATATGTTAATGTTCTTAATATTAATATATAATATAATTTTTACACGTAAAAAATATTAATTATTCGATTATAAGATTCATTATTAATAATAAAATAAAAAAATCATGATAATTACTTTTAATTGATTGGTTCAAATTAACCAATAAAAGCAACCGCTGAATTCTAGTTCACTTCCAAAAGTACACTAGTTAGGAGTCTTCAGTCTTCAGTCTTCAGTCTTCACCATGGATCTCTGAAACTATCCGTAGATGAATACGATTGATCCTGATGTAAGCAGCTTATCTTGCACGTGGCTTTCTTAACACCTCATTTCTTGAGTCATAATTCACCATTGCCTGCTTGTGGTCCTTCCGTCCGGTGTGGTTGGGACTTGTGGGAGCTGGACTTCAAGGAAAGTAATGTCTACCCACCTTTCTTTTTCTTTGTTAATCTGTTCTGCTCAATCATTAACCTCATTGCTGCTGTTTTAGCAATCCCTCAAGAGCTTGGTGCCCTACATGCCAAACAATAAAAGACTGTCTCCTAACATTGGTATCATAATATCATTTAACCAAACTTATTGGCATCCCATGTGAATGGAGGTGTCTAAACCCTATCTCACACAGTCATCGTGTGTGATGAAACAATCTCATTACTCTGGTGATCCACATGGACACAAATTTAGTTCGAGGAATTTGACCTGTTACAGTAAGGATTGCCTTTTGAACAATATCCTCTTGCCATTGCAATACTTTGTAATCTGATTGGGGAACGCTTACTTGTTCACTTCTAAATATCTATGCTACGAATGAAATCGAACTCATCGTATGAACAACCCCTTTTGCCTAGGCCAATCTGTGAGAGATTAATTGAATTTTATGACATATCTATAAACGGACTTGGTCATCATTAGAAGTTTAAAATATTGCTTTGCTATATGCACATCCTAAGAGACTATGATTTGTATCATCATTATATGCAGAATCCAGACCCACTTGTAAGGACTCAGATCCATCTTGAAATCGTCTTGCCCTACCATTCCCCAATAATATGCAGTGAGTACTGAGTACCATACTTTTCTGGTTCTTTTTAATGCTGCTTCCTTATTTTATATGCTAGATGTCTTATTGTGTCTTACACAATGGAGGCAACCTCTCTGGCACATCATTATCTCTGGTAGTGATTGAGCTTTTCAAAAAATAATTTAAGGTTTCTCGCTGTACAATGTCTCTGTTCACTTGCACATTTCCTGTGATTTTGGTGATAATAGGATTATGCTTATGATTGTCATAATTCTATCCATAAACTAACCTATCCATGGTGATATTGGCACTTTGGCCTTTTCTCCTTTTTACTTTTCATTTTAAGCCCATTGACAATCTGCCGTTTCATTGCATGTATGCAACTTTATGTTGCGTCTATTGAGCCTTGAGCTTCATCCTATGAACCAGAAACAGAGCATTTCACTCTAAAATCTAAATTAAATAACAGCTAAAGGGATAGCCATTCTCTGTTTCATGGGTCTCGCCCACTTAACAATGTAATAATTGGGGTATAATTAAAAATTATAAAAAAGAAAGGAAGGAAACTCCAAAAACCCAAAAAAATACAAAAGAAACAGAGGATGGGGATAGAAAAGTGGCAGAGAAACAAGTCTCACAGCACATGCATGATGCATCCCCCATCGGTTTATTGTTTCTTTTAAGGATCATGAACCCCAATAATGATTGCACGGAATGAAAAGAAATAAATTGTGGGACACCACTCACTCAATAAGTGGATGCCAACGCCACACCCCCCATTCAATGGGGATCAAATTGCAACGGACTCATAACTCCTTCAGAATTTTTTGAGCTTCATCTGTAAAAGCATCTCCTTCTTTTTCTTTTTTATTATTGGAATAGTATTATTGCTTTTTATTTAGGTTCAATGCAAAGCTGCATAAATGATATTTATTTGGTTTGATTTGATTTGATTTCTCTGCTGGCAATGAATGTGTTGCAAAAATTCTTCTACTGGGTGTGATTTAGTAAATTTAGTTGAGTAAGTGTATAAAGTATTAGTTACCACTTCTAAACATGAGAGAAAATATCTCTCAATGCCTTAAAATTATTTTCTTCGAGGCATTTGACTAAAAAGAAATGATAAAATTTTCAAATTTCATATGATCCTTGAATCCATTTTCATAAACCAAGTACTTTTCAAAATTGTTGAGTTCTAGTCTCTTTCACCCAGAATAAACCCAATTCATAATTTTTTAAGTGTAGATTCTCAAACAACATTATTTCTTGGAATAAGTCAGAATTGGAATGGTGTAAACTCAACATTGATGGATCTACAAAAGAAGGTAAAATTGCTGTTGTAGGAATTATTAGAGCAGATGATGGACATTGGATTATTGGAGGCTCAAAATTTGTTGGCACAAGTTCAATAGCTCTTGCGGAAGTCTGGGCTCTCTATCTAGGGTTATCTCTAGCTATATCCATTGACATAAGAAATTTGCAAATAGAAACTGATAGTCAAATTGTTTTTGATCTCCTAACTAATGATGCAAATGACAATCATCAATTGGTTGTTCTAATCTCTAATTGCAGGTCCCTAATGCATTTGTTGGCTCAATCTAAGATCAAGAAAATTTCAAGAAATTGCAATAGATGTGCAGATATTTTGGCTAACAAGGCTAGGTGTCTTTAGCAGACTCACAAAATCTTTTTGGATTCTCGTCCTTTTAACTAGGATAATTTATTGCTTTATGTTTGCTTTCTTTCTATTTTAGTTCTTCTACAAGGGATGTACTCTTAAAGACTCTATTTATTTTACTTAATATATTTCCTTTTCACAATATATATCTATATATATATTCTTTGAAATTTAAGTTTTGAACAAGATAGTCTATACGTTTTTAGTATAAATTAGTCTTTTTATAGAACTGAACTTATGTTTGAGAGACTAAATTAGTATAGTGTGTAACAAGAACATAGAATCCAATGACTATATTGCATAGAATTAAATTTTTAAAGACTAAACAATTGACCCATATATTTTTTAAAGACGAAATATTAATATAGTCGTTACATTTTTTTTATTATGGTTCTTGATACATCAAATGTCTTAATTTAGTCTATAAATAATTATATGTTTCAATTTGATTTTTTTTTTGTTAAATTACAAAATCTACTATTTCTAAATTTCAACTTCTTTTGTTGCCAAAAGTCACTTTGGCAAATAATGGACCAAACTAAAACAAGTATATTCTATCAAGGATTAAGTTAAGATACTTGACATTTTAAAGATTAAATTAAAATAACTATAAATTTGGGGACAAAATCAGCAATTTACTCTTTTTTTTTGTGTCTCATACAATATATATATATATATATATATATATATATATATATATATATATAACTAATGTACTATGAGTATTATATTCTCTTTTTGTTAGTATATTTACTTATTATAAGACAACATACGGATAAATTTGAGCGGAAAATTTACCATACAATTAATGTTGTGTTGTGGGATATATATAACCTGAGCTTGTGAGGTATTGGTTAGCTTTTGCATTTAGCTCATCAATATCTAATGTCTCGTTGTACGTGTACTAATATGATTTTTTAGTCCCTTGGTAGATTTTTATTCTTAAGTTGGTCTCTTACAGATTTAAATATTTGTAATTTAGTTTATTATAAAATTTTATTTTTAATTTAAACCCTCACATATTTAAATATTTTTTATTTTGTCCCTTTATAGATTTTTATTTACAATTTAGTCCTTTATAAGTTCAAACATTTTCAATTTAATCCCTCACATATTTTTATTTTTAATTTGGTCCCTCCCAAGTTGCAGAGTTAACTCAACTTCATAGCCAAATAAGATTATGTTTCTTGCAATTTTTTCTTCAATTTATTAAAATAATTTTTAACAACAAAAAAATTCAAATTTATAGATTTGATAATTTAACAATGAAAAAACTGACTAAATTAAAACTAATGCAATCATTAAAAGATTTAATTGATATGCTTATTTTTTAAAAATTAAATTAAAAAATTATAAATTTTTAGAAACAAATAATTTATTATATTCTTTACTTACCATATAACAGTGGCTTTTTGTTGACCCGTTACAACTGTTAAAACCCTTTTTTTTTCACTTGCATGCATCCAATGGATGTGAAATGAGGAGGTGTTTCCATTGTTGTTAATGCTTGTGTTAGGTTTAGTTGCTAGAAACGAGATATAAATAAATTTATAAACTAGTCTATAAGTTTATTAAAAATATATGATAAATAAGTTTATTTGAATAATTTATAACTTATTTTGAAACATTATTTTGAGTAATATTTAACTTATAATTTATAGTTTTTATATTTTTTTTATTTTACCATTAGTAGTTTATTAAAATTTTCATTATACTCTCGTCCGTCATATATTTTTTCTTTGCATCTTCTCTGTCTTCTATGGTTCGTCGTCTTCGAAATCCTTCTCTTTGCTTTGTCTCGATCCCTCTGTCTCGCTTCCATCTCTGTCATTCAGGGTTGATCGTCATTTCCTTTCTCAGTCTCAGTCTGATCGTCGTGCTCCTCTCTCATTGTTGATCTCTTCTCTTGCCGTTCTATATATATATATATATATATATATATATATATATATATTATATTTTTATAATATAAAATATAAAAATAATATATATATTAATTGTATATATTATAATTTAAATTAATTTAATTAAAAACAAAAAACATGTTTATTTTGTACTATTTTAATATTATAAAATATATTTTTTTTATGTCATTTTACATCTATCAACTAATTCAATAATTATTTTTACCAGATACTTATAATTCAATAAACTTACTTAACAACTTTTAACTTTCAACTAAATAATTTTGAAGCTTTCAGCTAAAAATTAACTTTTAAACTTTCAGTTAGCTTATCAGTTATTTTTGCTAAACATAGCCATTATAATCATTTACTCTTATATTTTTTCTATTCTCACACTGATTTTTTTTGCCTAATTAAACATGAGAATAAGAATAAAATTTTCATTTATATTTATATTTTCATTCTTATTCTCACTCCCTCGAGATCATTCAAATAATCAAACGGAATTGTCAGAACTAAACCAAGAACTGGATCTTACATGCTGCCATCGTACTTTCTAACGCTACTTATATATATGTTATGCAAGAATGATAGGTTTTTCATATTACAAAGTTTACTAGGGCGAAAAGAAAAAAAAAAAAGAAGCTAAAGTAAATATTTACACAATAATTTTATCCTATTCTAAATCAAGATTTTGAATCAAAAAAAGTATTGGTTGAAGAACTATTAGTTTAGTTGCGATTGGACAGGTTATAAATAAATATATACATATTTTAATTTTATATATTAAAATTAAATATAATAAATTAACAAAAAAATTTGTGTTTAAATTTGACAAACTTGCAAAGCGTAGGCAAACCATTTAGTCTTTTAGTACAATTTAACAATAATATTTAATCTGAATAATATATAAATATGAAACAAAATTTAAAATTAATTACAAAAATATTATATCAATAATATTTATATGTAGAATAACAAATTAATACTCATAAAATATATAAAAAATAAAATATAAAAAAGTAAAAATAAAATTAAAACCTGTTCAATTATTGAATTATTGAATTCTTTAATTTTTGATCATTTTTTTACTAACTAATTTACTGATTAAATTAAACCATTTGAGTAGTTGATTTATCAATTTTTTAATCCAACCCACTAGTTGGATGTAATTTTCTGATTAGTGATCTAAATTTATTCAATAGTTAAGCATCGGAGGTTTGGTAATGCGGCTTATAATTCTTTATTTTTTACTAAAAAGGGGGAAAAAAATAATGCCACAATATGCATTAATTATGCAAAAATAGTAAATTGGAAGCAATGGAGTTTTAGGTGCTTCATAGCTTTCTAGGGTAGGCATTTTCTCTTGCATGGTGGATGCTTTTCTTTTTTCGTTTTTGTTTTTTTCCCCTTTCCTTTGGCACTGTATTTTCTTCTCTCCCTAGCTGCCTAGTTGGAGTTATCTCCTATTTCTCTTCGCAAAGTTTTTTTTTTTTATATTTCTAATCTAAACTGCTTCAGATATTTTTAAAGCCAAGATTTGATATGAAGGAAGTTATTTAGTCTTGCGTGTTTTAAATGCCTTGACTAAAAAAAAGAAAAAAAAGAAAAAAATACAGATAACTCCCATAAACTTTTATCTGTGTAAAAAACTTCTCATGAACTATAAAACTCAATAAAGAATTTCTATGTGCCTTTTGAACAAAAATTTCATCTAATTAACTGATAGTCAAACTAACAGTTAAAGCTGACTGAATTTTATAAATTACTAATTCAATTAAAATCAAACACGTTAGCAGATGACATGACAAAAGTAATAACAAAAGTAATGTCACGTCATCCTTGCTCCATTTTGTGTGACCAAACCGACCAACCACGACCCATTTTCAAGTTCCTTTCTTCCATGCTCTTCTCTGATCCAACACAACCTATCTTCTACAGTTCTACCTCAAACTCAATTTTTCTTCCTACTGCAATTTTCTAATGAATCTACTTCTCTTGTTTCTTTTGTTAGTTTGGGCTTTTAGCGGAAACATGAGTTAATAATGGCAGGGGGGGTCTTGGTGAAGTCTGGAAGATGAGATGGATGACAAGGGCTTTGATGGCAGTGGGTCAGATGGTCATGGGCGAAGACGGTGACGATGGAGAATGAGGGAGAAGGGAAACGACAGTTGGTAACAGGTGCGGCAGAGATGGAGGAAAAATAGGGGATGGCAACTATTTATGGAGGTTGACAGTGATAGGTGTTTTGGTGGTTCAAATCTGTGAAAAGCCCTAGAGATGGAAAAGCGGGTTCAGTGTGAAATGCAAGGGAGATGAGAGACAGGTCGAGTTTGGTTACTAAAATTGATCAAGGATAAAATAACATTATTTTTATCATTTATCTACTGACATGTCAATTTTAAATTGAAAGAGCAGTCAATAAATTTTAATTAATATTGACAATTAATCAAACTAGGTTAATTAAATAGAATATCTTTTTTTACATAAAAAAAAAAGTTTATGAGAATTTGTTTAATTTTAAAATTTATGAGATTTTTTGTACATTAATAAAAATTCATGGAAGTTATATATAATTTTTCAAAAAAAAAAAATTCAAACTTAGCAAAAATCCACGTAGACCTTGTTATCTTTATGACTGCTGTACCACATCTGATGAGCATGCACATTCATCATGTTACTTAAATAAATGAAATCTTCTAGAATTTAGGTCGCAAACTGAAAAATAAATGCTCTGTCTTTGGTTTGACGTTTATATATAAAGTAAAGAAAAAACCATATATATTTTTTTAAATGTAAATTTATAGCATAAGATAGTATGTTTGGCTTTATGGTCTCTTTTAAAACTCAACCTACTTGTGTCTTTTAAACTTTTGTTCGAGTTAATATATTTCTTATATTTATCTTGGCCTTAGGATAAAAGTGAATTAAAGCTTAAAGAGTAATCGACGAAACCAGATCCATACCAAAAGTCTTGATTATAACCAAAGTTCATAATTATAAATTTTGAAGTAATCCAATATTATTAATCATAGTTATATGCGTTTGGAATTGTATACTTATTTACAAATAGTCCAAAAGGCTCAAATAAAAAAAAAACAGTTACAAACTCCTACCTTTAAATAGGAATAGAGTGAGGATAACGAAGACACCAATTGATTTTAGTATTAAAGTGTCATCAATACTTGTTGTCAATTATTTAATTTAATTTTTTTAAAATTATTTATTATCAATTATTTAATTAATGATTGAACCTGATATAATTGTAATATAGAGCTAACCACCGATAATCAAGATCAGAATGGGCAAAACAAATTAATGATCGCACTTAAATGAAAACATCAACTCCAAATTCTTGAAACAAATGGAAAATGAGCCAATAGAATCAACAAATAATAGAATCGAGAGTGTCACTCTTTGTTCAAGAAGAGTATACTACTTTACGAGTTAAAACCGGAGCTATCAATTTTAACCAAGATTAAAACAGTGATGACAAAAAAAATTTATTATTAAAAATAAAAATTGTGACAAAATTTTTCACCACAATTTTTACTTTTAACAACGATTTCTTCTTTTACCACGATTTTAACTATGTCTACGCACAAAGTAACCTGCTCGTCTAGTGCAAAAACCAAGCACCCCAATTTCAAATAACGTGCTTCGTTTTTCTTTTTTGGTTTTAGGCATTAATTAAAGAAAAAGAAAATGCACAAAAATACAAGAGAAAAGGACGCGTGCTGTAATGGGATTTCTCTATAAGAGCCTCATCCACCCTTTCTCTCTCCCTTCAACTCCTGCCTGAAGGGACACCTCACCCACCCCCTCTCTCCCTCCTTCATCCCCTCTCTCGGATTATCTCTCAGCCCCTTCCAACTATATATCCATCTCTGCTTCTTCCTCTTCAAAGCTACTATTCTTTCTTCCTTCCAATCCCCACTCCTTCCTCTTTTTCTTCAATTCCTTCACTATTCTCATTATTGATTGCGCTTTCATTTCCCCATACATATTCCAATCACTTCTTCCTCTTCATCCTCTTTCTCTCTCTCTCTCTCTCTCTCAGTGGAGAAGAATCTGTAATCGTTGGATCCTACCCCATTTGAATCTGAAATTTCCCAATTCAGGGGAAGCAAATCGGAGTACCTCTTGGAAGCTGCGATTTGGGGCTGAAATGGCGTCATCTCTGATCTCGAACCCTGTCACTAACACGGACCGATCACGGGACCCCTCCAAGAGGAAGAAGAAGAAGAAAGCTCAGCTCAAGCATCAGCTAGACGATCAGATTCAGATCTCCAACAAATGGAAATCCCAGGCTCAGCAACAAATCTACTCCTCCAAGCTCCACCAAGCCTTGGCCAGAGTCAACATCGGTTCTTCCGCCTCCGCCGAAGCCCCCCGGCGCGGGAAAGCCGTCCGGGAAGCCGCCGATAGAGTCCTCGCTGTCACCGCCAAGGGGAGAACCCGGTGGAGCCGAGCGATCCTCACCAATCGCCTCAAGCTCAAGTTCAGGAAGCACAAGAGGCACCGGGTCACGGCGTCCTCCACCGCGGCCGCCTGCGGCGGCGCTGCCCGGTCGAAGAAGCCGAGAGTGAGCGTTTTGCGGCTGAAGGAGAAGAGCTTGCCGGCGGTGCAAAGGAAAGTGAGGTTCCTGGGGCGGTTGGTCCCCGGCTGCCGGAAACAGCCGGTGCCGGTGATCTTAGAAGAAGCCATTGATTACATATCGGCGCTGGAGATGCAAGTCCGAGCCATGAGCGCGCTGGCT
Organism: Biancaea sappan; assembly: GCA_037074585.1. NCBI lineage: Eukaryota > Viridiplantae > Streptophyta > Magnoliopsida > Fabales > Fabaceae > Biancaea > Biancaea sappan. The sequence continues at coordinate 17,827,583 of CM073497.1, read as the reverse complement.
GACCTTCTCTCCGGCTCGGCTGCTTCCGGCGCCGGCTCGAGCTCCTCGGCGCCACCGAGCTGATGAAATTTTTTTATTTTTCTTTTTATTTTTCAATTTTTATTATTATTTGCCTCCGTCAACCTCTCGCCTTTCTCTCTGTGTCCCTTGCAAGTAAAGCTTTCTGTTACAGTACATAATGAATCCTCTGTTTCATTAATCCTTTATTTTTCTTTCTTCAATAGTTCGTTTCTCTCAGGCTTGCATTCAAACCTTCCTCTCTCCTTTTTTGTTAGTTATTATTACAATTGAATTAGATTTAATCAATGTGAATCGTATTTCTTTTTCTGTTTAGGGTTTAGGAATTTATGGAAATTGATTGCAGCTTTTAAGAATTTATGGAAATTATTGCGGCAACTATGACAAAAATATATAAAAACATTACATAAGAAGTTTCTCACTTTCTTGTTCTATTGGACTGCGAAAAACAAAAATGGTTACAGCTCAATAAAAAAATTTTGACCATAAAATATGAAGTTGTTATTTATGTGTATACATATTGAAGATTTGCGTTATACTTTTTAAGTTGTTCTAAAATAGAAAACTATGGTTCGTGAGTTTTGAAATATGATACTTTATTTTTTAAAATATCATAAATAAATATTAAAATGTTATACTTTTGTTATAAAAAAGCTATAAATAAAATGTCATCCATAAATTATTTTTAAAAAAAATAATGCAAATCAAAATGAAATTAAAAAGATTATAAAATTACAAAGGTAAAAGAAAATTAAATTACGTAATTTTTGGATTTGTCAATTTTAATTCATATATAACTGTTTTATGCTTTTATAATAGTTTAAAGATAAAATATTCTATATTAAAATTATAATCAGATTATAATGGTAGAAATTGTATATAAGTTTTCCTAATATAAATGTATAAATTTAAACAAACCTTTATGTTTACGCAATTTGAACATTTATATCCTACCTAAAGCAAGCAAGGGACTTTAATTGGAAATATTTTAGTAAAAAAAATTATGGAGCTTAAGATCTTATAAATTAGTAACCTCTCTTTTGAATATTGAAATGGGTTGGAGATTACTCACTCTGATTAAATTCTAAATCTTATGAATTTAAAAATTATTAATAGAGTTTTATATTTTTATAATTTGACTTCATTTAAATTAAAAAAGTTAAAACTGGATAAGTTTTGAGATTAAAAAAAAAGAAAGAAAGAAAGAAAAGAGGGATTGGTTTTGAACTCTTAAATGTTAGAATATTAATTATCACGTTTTGAACTATTTTATTAAATGGTCAAATAAATGATCAACTGTTTCATCCATAATTCCACTCTTGGGGTGTATATGTTATGTTTATAATACCTCAGTTTGTAGTTGGTAAAAGGACAAACAAAATCAATACGAGGCATCTTTAATTCATTTGAGAGAAACGTCAAATGGCAGTTAGGGATATATATATATATATATATATATATACACACACACACACACACACATGTATATAAAATTAAAATTGGGCATTTATTGGATTTTTTTTCTTTGTTTTCAAATATTAATATTTGAAAAATTCATTAAATTTTAACTTTTATTCCCGTGAGTCAAATTAAAAAGATATCAAATTTTTATAGTATTATTTTTTTATTTATAAAACTCGAATTCAAAATTTTATTCAAAAAATAAAATATTAAACTACTTAAATCAATCAGTTATTAATATTTATGTGAGTAAAAATTAAGTTCAGAAAATCGAACTGGTTTCAAGAGTTTAGTCAGACTGTAGTCAAAAATTGGTAGTACTTAATATACATAATTAATGTATATGTTATAAATATTAAAATATTAAAATGTATAATATTAAAATATTCAATACATGTTATATATATATATATATATATTAATATTAGATTTTCTCTTAATAATTTAAATTTTTAAATTTTTTTTAAAAATATATAATAATATTTAAAAAAATTAAAAAAAAAAGAATCAATTGAATCGTTGAATCAATCAATTCTATCAATTTAAAAGTTTATTGATTCTAAGTTTAAACTGATATCTCACTAATTTATTAATTTTTTAATTGAATCAGCTAATTCATTTCACGAAAGGATGTCCAAGTTAGAAGGCAAACATGACATGTGGGGTTGTCTCCCTTTTACCTTTGAGTTATTAAGCCTTTGACATTTGACAACACTAACTATTTCCTTTTCTCATCTCTTGAAGGCCTCAAAAGGCCAAAATCCCCTCATCAGAGAAATCCACAAATCAAAAGAGGAAGGCATACTGCATATACAACTCTGATGTATTTGAGAAGAAAGCTCAGCTTATGTATGGCTCACAACTCACATCACCACACCAATTACTATCTCTTCAAAACCAACATAACTGTCATTGTTTTAATTTTAAAAATAAAAAATAAACTTCAATTCTTAAAAGGCATTAATTTAAGAAGGGATTTAACTTCTGTCCTCAATATAAGCTCAATAGAAATTAATTTTTTTAATTTATCGTGTGAAAAAATACCCTTCATGATTTTTCTTTCAAATGATTTAAATTATGGGTAATATATTGTTGCCTCAACTGATCAGAAGTATATAAATTTAATTTTTACATTCTCATGTGTAAAGGTTTAAATTTTTTTGACTAATGATAATTACGTTTGGTAATTAATCCTTCTCAGAAACCCTTTGATAGAGAATTAGTTGAGTAATATTCTTTAAAAACTCAAATTTTTAAAGTTAGTTTTCAACACATTTTTTGTTTTTAACATTTATCTCCAGTTTTAATTTTGTCTTTAATTATTTTTTTTTGTGCCAATTTCATTCCATATGTTTCTTTTTTTTTATCTCAATTTGTTCTTAAGGCTAACGCTGTGAACATAATTGATGAAAAATATTCACATGGAATTCTCAATGTGAAACCATTATCAAAGTGTCATACTAATTGATTTTAGTTTTAATTTTGTTTCAAATATTTGATTAAATTTTAATTTCACCTCAAATGATACATTTTTCATTTCTCTCATTCGTCTAAAATTAATGGTTAAACGCTTGATATGTCATATAAAAGAATTTATATGTTATTTGAAAGAGTCCACGTGTCACTCACAGAAGTCTACATTAATATTTTTTATCAACTTTATTAATAATAGTAACTCTATAAATAAAATTAAAACAAAAAATATTATAAGTGAAATTGAAACTTAAGATAAATATCAAAGACAAAAAAAATTCTTTTTGTTTATAGATCAAATTTTTACTTGTTCTTTTGAGATTTTAAACATGCCACTGACACAATAACTCCTTTTGTTGTAAAAAAAAAAAAAAGGGCTAATATTAGGTTAACAAATTTGGATTCTTTAAATTTGTTAAAGAACTTAAAACGAATTTATGGAGAGATGGATCTCAACACTCAAATATTTCAAAAAATACATAAATATATGTATATAAAAGTCCCTTTTAAATACACAAATTCCTATGTATTTTTTACAATATCTAATGATGAGGATGGATTCTTCACATCATTACCCAAGAATTTCACTAGATAAAAGTTAGAAAGAGATTAATAATGAGATATGAGTGGACTTTACGTATCCATTGCTATCTCTGCTCAATTTTATCTCATTATATATATACAGAGTATTTAGTGAGAAAAGTAGTTTAATACAAAAAATAAGTAAAAAAATTATTATTAAATCAAAAATTAATAGTTAATAAATTTATTAACATAAATCAATAATGATTTTTAAATTTTTATATGAATAAATTTTATATCAACTCAAATCATTAATTTATAATTTAAAAAAAATATTTTTTCTAGTATCAAATCACAACAATATACTTGAACACCACACTACTCATGTGACAACCAGATCTTTTTTCTGGTAACCCTCAACTATCAAATAGTTATGGGCCCAATTTATTTATATAGGACCCACGTTGATCCGAAAACTGTGGGTCACTAGAGATTATCTTTGACGCTGTATGCTAGGGAGAGGATCCGGGCTCACCCATGTGCCCATTTATTCTTCTTTGATCACCACTCACTATGCTTCCCAATCAATCCTTTTTCCCACAGTTGCAAGTTACCTCTTTCACCGTTATCACAAATCCCAAAAGTTTAAAATGAAACTTTTAGTCTAATATTATGAATAAGATATATATGTGAATATATGTAAATATAAATTTAAATACAAAATTATGTTTGGCATGTTTATAAATTTATTAAGATTGAATTGGTTTAATAATACTTTATTAACCAATTTTTTGGGAGATTAAATTTAAATATATTTTATTAATCAATTTTTCATCAAAATCTTTAATTTAGTGATTAAATTAAATTATTCAATTTAAAAAAGACATTGTAATTTTTTAAAACCAAATCAATAAATGGCTTTAATTTTAACGTGGAAAGAATCTTGGTAATATGATCTGGTATGAAAAAGGATAGCTAAGGTGTCATATATCTGTCGACATATATTTGGCAATTTTGCAGTGTATACATAAAGTTTGACATTCATTTCAATGGGAAAGCAAATAACAAAGTGATTAGTCATTGTGGCGTTTAGTTAATGAAACTCGTGTCATCAACTCATAACACAAATGTTAATGTCATTGCAAAACCAGATTCATGAATGAAAGGTCAAAAAGTGAATAAAAAAATGAACAAAAATTATATATATATATATATATATATATATATTCCATATGAATGCATTCGTGTAGTTTTCTACTTGGGTTCATTCTTTTATGTCAGAAATATTTTTTCTTCTGGCAAAGATATTTTTATTTAATGCACGACTTTTTAGGTAATATTTATCTAAGAAAATTCTGTGGGCATCCCCTTAAGCCATCAAGTGGTTTTGTATATATGATAATGCAGTAATTAAAGGAAATTAAAAGGAAAAACCATTTCATTCTAAGATTCTAATTAATTAGTTCCATGGATCAGACCACCTAAACATGGTTTTGTTTTTTTGGGTAAATTATAGGATCATCAAAAAATTTAATTGTCTCATAAATGGTCAAATATCTTAATTTAATTCTTAAAAAATTATAGTTATTATTTTAATTTAGTAATTTTTATTGTTAAATAATTTGTAGTAGTAAAATTTTTAAGATTTAACAGTGGTAAATTTTACGATTTAATAACAAAAAATATTAAATTAAAAAAATTATGATCTTTCAAAAAAAAAATTTGTAATATACTCTTTCTTTTTCCAACTAAAAACGCAATGTTCGTTTAAGAGGTAAGAAACCTCATTAAGAAATCTAGATTTTAAATATAACTGTTAAGAGAAATTCCTTAATATGTAGTCTCCATCTACTCTGACGTATTTATTTTGTTATATATATATATATATAACTATTTTTCATGGGGTTTCCTGAAAATATTATTTTAGATATAAAGTTTTATTTAGTATAAATATAAAACCTAGTTATGTTTAGATATAATTTCAAAATTAATTTTTAGTTGAAAAATGAATTTACCCAAAACTTCTTCCTTCAAAGATAAGAATATAAAAAAGAAAGAAAGAAAGAAGGCATCTTGAGTATTAAATATTAAATATATATATATATATATATATATTTGCAATAATATCTTGGTAATCACTAAGAGCTAAAAGTAATTATTCAATCTTTACATAGACATAAACATGATGAAAATAATAATATATACCACTAGACATATATATATTTAAAAAGGAGAAGGCATTTGAAAATCATATGGATGCCTATATATTATTAATAAAAAAAAAATAAAAGGGGCAAAATGGAAGGCTTAAATATAAAAAAGAAAGCGATTAACAGTTCATGACAGACATGTATTAATTATTCCCCATTTAGGGTTTAATTTGGGAAAAAAGATGCCGATACCTGCAAATTAAAGTGGCAATTTGTAGCACTAACTCTTGAAAATATAATCATAAATAGGAAAATGGTGGCTCCACAAAGCATCAAATCAGTAGTGCTTAGCATGTGGCTTACATATATAATGGTGGCTCATAGTAATTGCATGCCTTTGCTTCAACTCATTAACTATCTCTTTGTGCTTTTTATCAATACACTAAGTATTAAAAAAAAATTAAAAAGTGGGTGAGGACCATATAGCTTTATGAGCATATAGAATATTAATTAGAGAATAGATTTCCTAATTACTGTAACCACAAACTAACAGTGAAAGATAAGAAATTAAACTGGGGAACAAATTACCATATATAATATTAATCAGACAATGAGAATAACCCTTTGTTTAGTTTCTTTACCGTAAAGAAAGCATAAACATATATACACAGAATTTAAACACTTTATGAGTAAAGAAATTATTTGGTCATCAACAAATTACTATTGTTTTAATTTATTCTTTAAAAGATTTGTGTTTTTCTTAATTTAATTCCTTGATTTATTAAAATGACTTTTGACAATGAAATATTTGATATTTAGCAACGAAAATGATTAAACTAAAACACTTAATATTTTAATGATTAAATCGAGACAACTGTAATTTTTTAATAAGTAAATTAGTAATTTTACTTTTAAAGTTTATTTTAAAATTTTCTCTCTCTTATTAATTCCATGGATGATGGAATTGAAAATGAAAGTGTTTATTTAATATTGAATTTTTAACTTCTAGGTTTGTAATATGGTGGCAAGGAAGAAATTGTATCGTTAATGGCTGTTGATTTAATACAGGAGAGAAATAATTTGCTTCAAGATAACGATAAAATTCTACATATAAACTTAAAAGGCCATACATAAACGAGAGATTATATATATTGGATACATTCAGTCTAAATTAAATGAGAAACGATAATCTAAACGCATATATCAAGTAATTTTTACATGTGCTCGACTTAGCCTATTTACTTATTTTTATACATAAAATGTAGCTAATATTTTTTTTCTGTTCCTTTTATATAAGGAGTGCCTTTGTCTCCTTTTGTTTCCTTGAAGCCTGTGGCTGCTAATTAATCTTTGGGAAAAATCATTAGAGACATGTGTTGTGTCAAGCCACTCCCCAACACACTTCCTTTTGCAAGACGTAACCAATTACTACACCTCCTATTCCACTCATTTTCATTTTTTTATTTAATTATTCATTTTAGCTTTTTTTTTTAAAATACAGTTATTTTATTTTATTTCTTAAAAAATCAAGGGTCTCAATTAAATTACAATATCTCAATTAGATTAGGTCTATTTCAATTTTGTCATTTTTATTACTAAATTGTACCTAGATAACTATAATATTTTTTAGATTAAATCAATAATTTACTCTAAAGAAAAAAAATGATATATATATATGTGTGTGTGTGTGTGTGTGTGAGCGTGTGTGTGTGTCGCTTTTTCTCGTGTGAGTACAACAAAAGCTAAGGGAAAAGAAAAGGACAAGCATTTGCAAAACTCACATTATTTATTTAAAAGTTGTCTAAAGTCTAAACCCACATGGATGGGTCCATAGCTTGTCCATTAAAATCCAAAATTAAAAAAATAGAAATTTTTTTTTGAAGAGAGAGAGATGGGAAAAAAAAAAGGTAATGTAGATGACAACCGCATATGGTCAGCACCACTAAGTAGCTATTAGTTAGGTAGATATATATATATATATATATATATATATACATATACACATATATGTAGTGAGTTCGTTTTCAACAAGACTCTCACTCTCACACACACATATAAATAGATATATAATGTTCTACACTTGCTTCGTTTTCTTCCTTGCCGACAAAATTTGCAGAGTTTGGAACAAATATCATTAGGGTTTTCTTTGTCTTATTTTTTTTTTCGTTTTCTGTTGAAGGATATACGGTTAACTTTTCGATGCTTCGTTGCCTTCTTTCGGATAAAATATCACAATCTTTTTACATGCATGAAGGTGACTCTGTACTGTATATATGTGCATGAAATTAACTTGAAATGATATTGACATGCATGGGATACAAAATTATAGCCAACTCTTTTGATGAGATTGCTTTAAATTTTGCGTAGTACGGTTCATATAATGTTGTTGTTGCTGCATTAAGAGAGAGTTTTACTAAGAAAGAAAATTGACTTCTTTTATCAATTTTTTAGCTTGATAATAATTTCAGACAAAATTTTGAAGAACACACAACCAACCTATGTAATATTAAGTATAATTTATATTAGATATGTAATTTTGATTCGTGATAATTAATATCTTCCTTCATAGTTATCTTTTTTCTAACAATAACTTTGGTTTGAAATTGTACAATCGTTTTAAATTTTCAAAAAAATTACTTATTTGATCTTTGAGAAATTTTTTAATTTGATTTTTTGAAAATTTAAACATCACAATTTAGTCTTAAAAAGATTATATATATTTATCTCAATTTAATAATTTTTATTGATAAATCGGCAAATTTATTGTTGCAATAAGTTTTAAATTTTTTAATTACCAAAAGCTATTGACAAATAGAGAGATAATTTGAAACAATTACAATCTTATCAGAACTAATTAAATTGAATAAGTATAATCTTTAATTTTGAGGACCAAATCTTTAATTTCCTCTAAAATTCGAAAAGTTTGGTGGATTTTGTAACTGCAAAATTGTAAGAGACAAGATAAAGTGTCTAGGGGAGCCATATTTGGAGGTGGTGGTTTTGATGTGTCACTTCACCTAATTGCATATTGTACCTTAATTTCTTATTGGCACACGTGAAATTAGATATGTAGAATCAATTAATGGTCTCACTAATAATTATGGTTCCAATTATAATGACATGTTTATTCGTTAGGGAATTTAGGGTTCATATATAGGTGGCTAGGCACATTATTGACTAAAAGAAACTCTATATGGTATGTCTTTGGATTAGATGCTTGTGGACACAGTTAGATGATGTGCTGATGATGGTGATGGAATGATGGCCAACTCTTCATCATCTGTTATTATATTCTATCATATGTGTATTTTTTGTTAGTGCTAGCTATACAGACTGCAATAGCTTGTAATAAATTTTATTCTTTTTTGTCTTTTGTATGATGTGTAGCTGTTACTTGTATTTTTACTGTTAGTCATTGCATTCTTGAAACATAGTTGGTTGTACTAGATATTGAGACTCTTGGAATACAGAAATAACATTCAAGCCTGAATTCTCTCTGAATTTTATCTTGGCATTAGAGCCTCCCAGTGCAATCGGTTTAAACCATGGATCCTAAAACCTCAAGTTCCACCAATGCGACCTTTATAGAACACACCCCAGAAAACATTTACTGGTACCTCTCTTGCAACAACACCACTAAAACCACCTCCATTTTCTCCTTCCCAAATGAACTTTGTTCTATCTATCAAGTTAGACAGAAATAATTTCTTATTATCGCAATCTATTATTCTTCCTATAATCAAAGGAAACAAGCTTGAGAAGCTTACCTGCTTGGCACAAAGCCCTGCCTAGATATGATCATCTCTAAAGGAGCAGAGAAGAAGATCAACCCTCAGTGTGAAGAATGGATGGCAACATACTAACTTTTGTTGAGATGGTTGTTCAATACCATGACAGTTGAAGTTGCATCATAGCTACTCGATTGTAGTACTTCTCAAGAGCTATGGGAGAAAACAAAAGATTCGATAGGTTCACAAACTCGGTCAATAATCACCCTATACAAGAGTGAATTCCTGAGAACAAGGAAATGAAGTTTAAAAATGGAAGAATAATCAATTAAAATTCAAAGTCTTGTTGACAAACTTTTGATGGCAGGTAGTCCAATTTCCATGGATGATTTGGTGACTCAAACTTCTACTAGTTTGGACACTAAATACAACCCAGTAGTTGTACAACAAGCAGATAAGACAAATCCAGATTGGGTAGAGCTACAAGCTGCACTGATGATTTATGAAAGTAGGCTTGAACAAATTAATAGCTTCTCTGACCTCAATCTTGGACAACTTCCTACCAATATTATGACAAATAAGCAAGACAACAAGGCAAACTCAAGGCAAGAATACAACAAGAACAATTGGAGAGGACAAGGTTCTAGTTCAAGAGGTTTCCAAAGAGGAACTAGAGGAAGTAGAGGATGCTTTGGTAGCAAAAACTATAATCGACCATGTAATACCCAAGAAAAATAAAATATAAATATTTGTTTACAAACTACTGTTACTATTTCAGTATACGGTACTATTCACCCATATAATACTATTTACGTATACGATACTGTTCATTTATACAATCGAAATGTCAAGTACTAGATGTGGTTTGGTCATAAGAGAAAATTAGAAAGAAGTTCGTGGGAGAAAATGACGTTTTATGTGTAAAAATATCCTTAGGGACTAAATTGAAAGGACTGAATTGAAAAGAAACTTAAAGGTTTAAGGTGAAAGGATAGTTTTCCCTTTAAGTTTCCAATAGTAATAACAAAAAAAATTTTCGGGTAAGTGCACAGCATTAGAAATGTCATTTTCATGAATAGTAAATTGAATATTTTATTAACGCATAGTATTAAATAGTACCCTTGACTTTTGCTATAAATAGGCCCTTCCATTTCACTTCTAAACTCACACCTTCAACTTCTCTTCTTCTCTCCTTAAGTTTCTCTTACTCCAAAGTTAGGCCTCTGAGATTTTGGGCCTTTCTTTTTTTGCTTAGGTAAGGATACTATGCCCTTTCTATGTCTTTCAAATTTTAGAAGTTATTTTCTTAAGTATGCTCTGTGGTTGCGGCTTTGGCCGATCTTCCACATCAGAAAAACTGTCGTTAGCTGTTTATATGTTATTTTGATTCTCTGATTACCGAAATAGAATGTAAACTGTGAAGAATACATGTCTAGGAAAGTTTTGGCTAAGGAAAGACCTGGTTTTTAAGTGTGTCCAGTGTGACCCTCCACTCTTTCCTAGGAACTTACCTGGTGTACTCTTTTACAGATTGTATTCTCTATTTTTGGTATAAATAGTAACTGTACGTATAAATAATGATCATACATATGAATAGTGACCATATATATGAATAGTAATCGTATGAATAGTAACCATATATATGAACAGTGACTATACGTATGAACAGTATCTGTACGAAAACAATCCTAACGTATTTTCTCTAATCTTTCATGAAAATCTCCATAGCAGAATACCGAAATTCACCTTAGCACTCTTGTCTGTAATGACTTAGAGAAGCGATGCTCGTACGGAATCTAGGTGAGTGAAACGACCCCGTTTTAATAGAGTTTTAACATTACTGGTGATAAAAAGTATGTCGTAGGACACTCCCAAGATTCATAGGGGAAATTTGGATTCAGAATGACGAATCTAATGAGATAATTAATCAAGAAGTATGGATAAGACGAAACAAGTATTTCATGTTGATGTGAAGTTTGAATCTTTTCAAAAATAGATTAATTGTTATCTTGATTTGTGGTTTATAAATTTATAATATAGTTATATACTATACCTGTTATATGGATGAATATTCTATTGTACTTCTGATTATGATATGAACTGTTGTGCTATTGATTGTGATTGAGCGGGACAGTACCCCCTCTCACGGCAAGGCGAAAAACCCGGTTGAAAGGGTGTCTTGACCAATGAGTGTGGAGACAACGATTCCCTCAGTAGGAATATAGCCCGGATTGGTGATAAATCCGTGAGGCGCCCTAGCTAAGAGGATGAGGTTGTGCGTCATGGCGGAAATATACATAATTGGTGAGTCGGCCTGTGTGCGCTCTCCGGGATATATTGCCATTGATGAGTACTAGTAACGTTTGTTGAATTAGTTGTGTGTCATGGCGGAAATATACAGAATTGGTGAGCTGGCCTGTGTGCGCTCTCTGGGATATATTGCCATTGACGAGTACTAGTAACGTTTGTTGAATTGGATGAATTTTTATCTTCTTGTATGTAATTTCTAACTATGTCTATTGGTTGAGTATGAGCCTTCTGGTATGCTTGCATGGCTGGTAATGTATTTGAATTTTATTAATGCGAGGCCGATTCGCTCACGGAGCTTAAAAGCTCACACTCTCTGTACAACCTTTTTGTTCAGATCAGGTTGCCGATGAAGAATATCTGCTAGAAGAGTAGATCACTTTGGACATTCCCGCTGTCGGGTAGGCCCCTCTATTGATGTAGATTATGTTGCTCTGTAATCGTCTAGGACATCTAGGTCAGGGGTTTGGCATTTGGCTTGTATGTCAGCATAATAACGTATTTTATATTGATAATCTATTATTATGTGCAAATCATCTCTATGATTTTTAGATAAGAAAAGTTGATATATTTTCTTCATATTTATTAAGGAATTGTTATTTTGATAACATAGATAATTTAATCTCATGGGTAGAATTTATCGAAGGGCTTACAGTGATGAGAGATGCATCATTGTGCCGGTCATGTGCCCAAAAAACGGGTCGTGACAGACCAACTTGTCAGGTATGCAGGAAAGTTGGTTATATTGTCATCAATGCTACTTTAGATCTGATCAAAGTTACAATGGGTTTAATCCAAATTGAAACATTGCTCATTTAGCTTATTGACTACTACAAATCAAAACTATTCTATTCAGGAATAGAATTGGTTTCTTGACAGTGGTGCCAGCCATCATATATCCAATGGACCACCAATTGAGCAAACCTTTGGAGTTAATTATTGTAAGCAAAAATTAGTAGTTGGTAATGGGCAAAAGGTAAATGTTCAGAATATTGGTATTGTCAATTTATCTTGTGGCAACAATACTTCACTAAAACTAAAGAATGTTCACTATGCTCCTCAAATTACCAAAAAAAAAACATTGCTCAGTATTTCTAAATTAACTTCTTACAGCAATCTAGCTAATAATGAAATTTGATGCAAACTACTATGTTGTGAAGGACAAAGTGACATGAACCAAGCTTGCGGAAGGAACACAAAAGGAGGAGCTATATGAAATTACCAGTGCCAAACCAAGCTATTATGCTATGAAAGGAAGCACAACCAGTCATAATAAAGAAAATTTCAAAATAATTTGGCATAAACGTCTTGGCCATGATAAGATCTTGTGTCAAATTTTAAATGAATGTAATGCTAAGTTTAATAGTAATGAACCACACTTCTATGAACCTTGTCATATGGGCAAATCTCATACTTTACTCTCCAAATCTTCTGATTCTTATGCTCACAATCCCTTGGATACAATATATTTTGATCTTTGGGTCCTTCACCACTTATTTCCACTTCTGGTCACAAGTTTTATATATCTTTTATTAATGCTTATAGCAGATATGTTTGGTTACATATATCATTTAAAAACTAAAGGAGAAGCAATGCATGCTTTTGTTCAATTTTAAATTCTTGTGGAAAATCAATTTGATAGAAAGATCAAAATTCGATCCTGTAGAGTGATGGAGGCTCTGAGTATAGTCCTTTCAATTCAAAACTAAAAAAAAAAGGGATTTTGTTCAACCATTCCTGCCCATATACATCTGTTCAAAATGGTAGGGTAGAAAGAAAACATATATCTATTGTTGAAACAGGTCTTACTCTTCTTGCACATGTTGGTATGCCTCTCTATTATTGGGTAAAGGCTTTTCAAACTGCTGTTTGCCTGATAAATAAGCTACCATCAATGGTGTCAAAGGGAAAGTCTCCTCATTACATGCTCTTTAAACAAAATCCCAAGTATGAAAAACTAATTAAAGATTTCTGGGTGTGCATACTACTCATGTTTAAGGCTTTATAACAATCACAAGCTGAGCTTTCCATACAAAAAAATGTGTTTTTTAGGTTTTAGTGGACTACAAATGGGTTTTCAAGACTAAGTTCAAGCAAGATGGAACAGTACAAAGACACAAAGTTAGGTTTGTGGCAAAGAGTTTCCAACAAGATCATGAAGTGAATGTTGGAGAAACCTTCAATCTTGCTGCAAAGACCACCACTATCATAATTCTCTTAACCATTATGGTACTGGAGTGTGAAGCAACTTGACATCAATAATGCATTTCTCAATGGTCATTTAAATGAAGAAATGTACATGAGGCAACTAGAAGGATTTGTTGACCCGAAGCATTCTAATCATGTTTGTAAGTTGGAGAAGGCTCTTTATGATTTTAAGCAAGCACCACATGCTTGGTTTAACCGCTTAAGAACTCAATTATTGCAATGAGGTTTTAAAAATACTGAAAGTGACAATTCCCTATTTATCTTAAAATCGAAGTCACACATTCTTATGATTTTAATATACATTGATGACATTTTAGTGACAGGGAGTGATCAACGTCTAGGGATGGTAATAGGGCGAATTGGGGAGGGTTTTTCACTACCTGTCCCTGACCTACACACATACCTGCTACCCCATTGCTTAATGGGTTTTGTTTTTGTTTTTGTTTTGCCCCATCCTCAAACCTATGGGGAATTTCAATACCCGCCCCAAAACCCTGTCACGTGTGATTTTTGCCTCGTACCCGTCCCACAATATTTAACAATCTAACATTCATAAATTTATCATAACAAATATCATTATACAATTCTCAACAAAATAAATTCAAAAAGTATAATATTCATCAATTTGTTAAGATATATATATATATATATATATATATATATATCCAAGGTGGGGAATACACTGCCTCAAACTAGCACTTGTATTTTCGAGGAATCCCTAAACTTGACTTATTCCTTGATCAATCATTGAATGACCCGACCCGAAAGGGCAGGGCAGATAAGATCATTCGTGTTTGGGTTGAAATTGCCATCCTTACAACGTCTTCTATAGCAATTCATTCCCAAGCTGAATAAAATCTTTGCTCTCAAAGATCTTGGAGAATTATATTTCTTCTTGAGAATTGAGGTGTTCAGAGATGACATAGGTATATTTCTCACTCAAAAGAAGTATTATCATTGATATGCTAAGAATGTATAATTTGTCAGAAACAAACTCTTGTCCCACACCTATGGTAGTGGGAAAACAACTTAAGTCAGAAGGGGAAAAATTACAAAATCCTACTATTTTTCAAAGCTTAATTGGGGCTTTACAATATTTGACCAACATAAGGCTAGATATCATCTTTGCTATTAATAGACTAAGCTAATATTTAAGTTCACCTACTGTTGAACACTAAAGGACAGCAAAACGTTTACTAAGATATCTGAAAGGAACTTGAGATTTGGGACTACATATAAAGCCTTCCTATGATTTTGGCATAACTGGCTATACAAATGCTGACTTGTTGATGTAATCAAGGATAACCCCATTGCAGCCCAAGAAAGGGAGAACACTTCAATTGGGCCTCTAACTCGTTCAAGGGTTAAAGAACTTGGACTAATTGCAGCCCAAGAAAGGGAGAACACTTCAATTGGGCCTCTAATTCGTTCAAGGACTAAAGGGCTTGGATTGGGCTTAACCACATTGTTGAAAGTGGAAGAAGTGTGAAAAAGATTGCATGTGGGATAGTTGCATTTGTTGAATATAGTTGTAGTCTATTACCTATGCATTTATTGTCTTTGACATTTAGCTACCTATGCATTTATTGTCTTTGACATTTAGCTACCTATACATTTATTGTCTTTGACATTTAGCTACCTATGCATTTATTGTCTTTGACATTTAGCCTACACTACTTGACTTTTAGTTGATACATTTAATGCATTAGTTGGAGTCTTTTGTCTTTTTATTTTTGAGACCCTCTATAAAAAGGGTCCTTGCCATATGTTATAAACCATCCTTGAATCATATATGAGATATTAGCATTTTGCTTTCAAGAGGATTCTTGAGTTCTTTCTCTTATCTAACTTGGGTTAGTGGCGAGAGCAGCTAGATTTCTTATCACTCACGTTATTCTATCATGAGTGTAGCGAGATCAACCCATTTCTCTTAGTTGTGGCGCCCTTTGGCTTATCAATTGAGTGATTTGGTTTTCTTTGTTTGTTTCTTTCAACCTATCCAGAAAATCGATTAAGTGTTTTCCCTCTGAAAATCACATCATATTGGTATCAGAGCCACTTCAATTCAGGTTCTATTATTTATTTTGTGTTTTGCCCTTCGTGGAAAGCTTAATTTTATTTCATTTTATTCTGTGTTTTGCCACCTACATGAAAGGCTTAGTTTTCCTTATTTTGAATTCTGCCACCTATATGGAAGGCTTAGTTTTTCTTATTTTGTAATCTGCCACCTACATGGAAGGCTAATTTTCTGGTCTGTTCATCTTTATCTTTATTTCTATTCTTGTGTTGTTTTATTTTATTCCAGCTTTTTTATTAAAAAAAAAATTCACTGTTACTGTTCATTGTTTATCGTTACTGTTCATTGTTAATCCGAGTGTAAACACTTAGAGAGTGAACCTACCCTTCACCAAACTCAAACCAACAAATTACAAATCACTATGACAGGAGAAAATAGTTCTGAAGTTCCTTTTGGGCTTAGCTTACAACAAGCTCAAATTGTTGGCCTACAAAGAGGTCAAGAAGAAATAATGGAACAAATAATTCAACTAACCACTCAAATGGCTAGATTTATGGAGCTGCAACAACAACAACCAAGAAGAGGAGCTTATGTTGAACACCATGGAGAAGAATCTGAAGCTGAAGAAGGTGATCAACCTAGGCAAAGAAGGCAGCAGAGGGAACGTGATGCCAACATCAAAATGAAGATTCCTCCATTTAAGGGAACAAGTTCTCCTGAAGAATACTTGGAGTGGGTGCAACGAGTAGAAAAGATTTTTGAATATCAAGAATATTCAGAAGCTACCAAATGCCGTCTTGCAGCCCTTGAATTCACTGATTATGCGAATCTATGGTGGGAAAATTTAAAGAATCAACGAAGAAGAGATGGAGAGGAAGAAGTTTGAAATTGGAGATTGATGAAAAGACTCATGCAGAGGCGTTTTGTACCTGATTACTACAAGCAAGAGCTTTATTTTAAGCTTCAAAGCTTGAAGCAAGGAGGTATGTGTGTTGAAGATTATGTTAAAGAATTTGAAACTTTGATGATTCGGTGCAAGCTGACTGAACCCCAAGAGCAAACCATAGCTCGATTTCTTGGTGGTTTGAACAAAGAAGTTGTTGACTTAGTAGAGTTGCAGAATTATGTCTTCTTAAAAGATGTAATTAAATTGACAATTAAGGTGGAGAGACAGAAAAAGAGAGTTTATGGAAGAAACAATGGAGTGTCTAAACCATTGGGGAGTAAACCTTTCCAAACACTTTCCCAAACCTCAAACACTACCAAAAGGAGTAATAAGGAGATATGGAAGAAAGAGCCGAACAAATCTGAAAGTTCTAAGGGGAAGGATAAGAGAAAAGACAACCAACCCTCTAAAAGAAGCCGAGACATTAAGTGCTTCAAGTACTTAGGTCATGGCCATATAGCATCCGAATGTCCTAATAGAAGAGTGATGATCTTGAAGGAGAAACAAGGGGAAATAGAGAATGAAGATGAACATATTGTGGAGGAATGTGAAGAGGAAGAATATTCTGGTGAAGAAATTGTTGAGTATACTGATGAAGGTGCTGCCTTGGTTATTAGACGTGTCTTGAATATCCAAGCCAAGGTAGAAGAACAGAGGGAGAATATTTTTCAAACAAGGTGCACTATCAGAGGCAAAGTTTGTAACGTGATAATTGATAGTGGGAGCTGCACTAACGTTGCTTCAACCACCTTGGTTGGCAAATTGAAGCTACCTATCATCAATCATCCCTGTCCATACAAGCTGCAATGGCTAAATAATCATGGCGAGATGATGGTCACCAAACAAGTAACGGTTCCTTTCTCTATAGGGAAGAATTAAAAAGATGAGGTGTTGTGTGACATAGTCCCTATGGATGTTAGTCATCTTCTACTTGGGAGGCTGTGACAATTTGATAGAAAAACACTACATGATGGCTTCAAAAACACCTAC
Source organism: Biancaea sappan (assembly GCA_037074585.1). Classification (NCBI taxonomy): domain Eukaryota; kingdom Viridiplantae; phylum Streptophyta; class Magnoliopsida; order Fabales; family Fabaceae; genus Biancaea; species Biancaea sappan. The sequence continues at coordinate 17,809,763 of CM073497.1, read as the reverse complement.
GCTTTTGAGAAGAATGGAAAGAAGATTGTGTTGGCACCCTTAAAGCCAATACAAGTACAGCCAAAAGAGGATGTAATTGAGGAGAAGAAGCCTAGTTGTTTTGCTTCTAAGAATGAGTTAAAGAAGGCAATAAAAAAGGATGACTTTGTATTATTGCTAATTCTCAAGGAGCTGAATCTAGAACTTGCAGAAAAGCTTCCTAAGCTTGTGAGGGAGTTGATAGAAGAATTTGCAGATGTCTTTCCGAATGAGCTACCTAAGGGATTGCCACCCTTAAGAGGAATTGAGCATCAAATTGATTTGGTGCCTGGTGCTGCCTTACCAAATAAGCCAGCATATAGAATGAATCCAGAGGAGGCTAAGGAGCTAAAAAGGTAAGTTGATGAGTTGATTGAAAAGGGTTATGTAAAGGAATCCATGAGTCATTGTTCTGTGCCTACATTATTAGTCCTTAAAAAGGATGGCTCTATGAGAATGTGTGTGGACAGTCGTGCTATAAATAAGATTACCATTAAATACCTGTAATACCCATGAAAAATAAAATATAAATATTTGTTTACAAACTACTGTTACTATTTCAGTATACGGTACTATTCACCCATATAATACTATTTACTATATGGTACTGTTCATTTATACAATCAAAATGTCAAGTGCTAGATGTGGTTTGGTCATAAGAGACAACTAGAAAGAAGTTCGTAGGAAAAAAATGACGTTTTATGTGTAAAAATACCCTCAGGGACTAAAATGAAAGGACTGATTTGAAAAGAAACTTAAAGGTTTAAGGTGAAATGATAGTTTTCCCCTTAAGTTTTTCAATAGTAAGCCGCCTGTGATTTTTCCGAAATTTGTACAGTAACCGTAAATGATTAACGTGAATTATTTTATTATAAATATCATTTTCATAAATAGTAAATTGAATATTTTATTAACGCATAGTGTCAAATAGTACCTTTGACTTTTCCTATAAATAGGCTCTTCCATTTCACTTCTAAACTCACACCTTCAACTTCTCTTCTTCTCTCCTTAAGTTTCTCTTGCTCTAATGCTGGGCCTCTGAGATTTTGGGCCTTTCCTTTTCAGCTTAGGTAAGGATACTATGCCCTTTCTATGTCTTTCAATTTTAGAAGTTATTTTCTTAAGTATGCTCTGTGGTTGCGGCTTTGGCTGATCTTCCACATCAGAAAAACTGTCCTTAGCTGTTTATATGTTATTTTGATTATCTGATTACCGAAATAGAATGTAAACTGTGAAGAATACATGTCTAGGAAAGTTCTGGCTAAGGAAAGACCTGGTTTTTAAGTGTGTCCAGTGTGACCCTCCACTCTTTCCTGGGAACTTACCTGGTGTACTCTTTTACAGATTGTATTCTCTATTTCTGGTATAAACAGTCTCCGTACGTATGAATAGTAACTGTACGTATGAATAGTGACCGTATATATGAATAGTAACTATACGTATGAATAGTAACTGTATGTATGAACAGTGTCTATATGAAAATAATCCTAACGTATTTTCTCTAATCTTTCATGAAAATCTCTGAAGCGGAACACTGAAATTCACCTGAGTACTCTTGTCTGTAACGACTTAGAGAAGTGATACTCGTACGGAATTCAGGTGAGTGAAACGACCCCGTTTTAATAGAGTTTTAGCATTACTGGTGATAAAAAGTATGTCGTAGGACACTCCCAAGATTCATAGGGGGAAATTGGATTCAGAATGACGAATCTAAATGAGATAATTAATCCATAAGTATGGATAAAATGAAATAAGTATCTTATGATGATGTGAAGTTTGAATGTTTTCAAAAACGGATTAATTGTTATCTTGATATGTGGTTTATAAATCTATAATATAGTTATATACTATACCTGTTATATGGATGAATATTATATTGAGCTTCTGATTATGATATGAAATGCTATTGATTATGATTGAGCGGGACAGTACCCCCTCTCACGGCAAGGCAGAAAACCCGGTTGACAGGGTGTTTTGACCAATGAGTGTGGAGACAACGATTCCATCAGTAGGGATATAGCCCGGATTGGTGATAAATCCGTGAGGCGCCCTAGCTAAGAGGACGAGGTTGTGCGTCATGGCGGAAATATACATAATTGGTGAGCCGGCCTGTGTGCGCTCTCCGGGATATATTGCCATTGACGAGTACTAGTAACGTTTGTTGAATTGGATGAATTTTTATCTTCTTGTATGTAAGTGGATGATGTTGTGCGTCATGGCGGAAATATACATAATTGGTGAGCCGACCTGTGTGCGCTCTCCGGGATATATTGCCATTGATAAGTACTAGTAACGTTCGTTGAATTGGATGAATTTTTATCTTATTGTATGTAATTTCTAACTATGTTTATTGGTTGAGTATGAGCCTTCGGATATGCTTGCATGACTGGTAATGTATTTGAATTTTATTAACGCGAGGCCGATTCGCTCATTGAGTTTAAAAGCTCACACTCTCTGTACAATCTTTTTGTTCAGATCAGGTTGCCGATGAAGAATATCCGCTAGAAGAGTAAATCACTTTGGACCCTCCCGCTATCGGGTAGGCCCCTCTATTGTTGTAGATTATGTTGCTCTGTAATCGTCTAGGACATCTAGGTCAGGGGTTTGGTATTTGGCTTGTATTTCAATACAATAAATGTATTTTATGTTGAGGATCTATTATTATATGCAAATAATCTCTATAAATTTCAAATAAAAAAATTTGATATATTTTCTTCAGGAATGGTTATTTTGAGAATATAGAGATAATGATTAATAATCTAACTCATGGGTAGAATTTGTTGAAAGGCTTACAGTGATGGGATATTCATCATTGTGCCGGTCATGTGCCCAGAAAACGGGTCGTGACAATACCGCTATCCAATTCCAAGATTGGATGACATGTTGGATGAGCTGAATGGTTCCAAGGTGTTTTCAAAAATTGACTTAAAGAGCGGCTATCACCAAATCCGAATGAAAGAGGGAGACGAGTGGAAGACAGCCTTCAAGACAAAGCATGGACTTTACGAATGGATGGTAATGTCATTTGGGCTATCTAATGCCCTTAGCACATTTATGTAATTGATGAATCATGTGCTTAGATCTTTCATTGGAAAATTTGTTGTGGTATATTTCGATGATATTTTGACCTACAGTCAAAGTTATGAGGAGCATGTGCAACAACTATGTGATTTTTCTTGGCTTTGTAGTATCTCAGCAAGGAGTGGGAGTTGATGAAGAAAAGGTGAAAGCTATCAAAGAATGGCCCGTTCCAAGAACTATATCTGAAATAAGAAGTTTTCACGGGCTTGCGTCTTTCTATAGAAGATTTGTAAGGGATTTCAGCACCATTTTAGTACCCATAACTAAATGTATTAAGGGAGGAAAGGAGTTCAAATAGAGTGATACATCCCAACGAAGTTTTGAGCTTGTCAAAGAAAAATTGTGCAATGCACCCATATTGGCTTTGCCTAATTTTTCTAAGACTTTTGAGATTGAATGTGATGCTAGTGGAGTGGGAATTGGATCTGTACTTCTTCAAGAAAAGCGTCCTATAGCTTATTTTAGTGAGAAGTTGAGTGGAGCCAGTCTTAACTACTCTACCTATGATAAGGAGTTCTACTCTTTAATTAGAGCTCTTGAGACATGACAGCACTACCTTGTTACCAAAAGAATTTGTAATTCACACAGACCATGAATCACTCAAACACTTGAAAGTTCAGAGCAAGCTGAATAGAAGACATGCAAAGTGCGTGGAATTTCTTGAAGCTTTTCCCTATGTGTTGAAGTAAAAAAAGGGAGAAACCAACATTGTTGCAGATGCCTTATCAAGGAGATATGCCTTAATTTCCATGATGAATGCTAAATTGTTGGGATTTGAATCTATTAAAGACCATTACATGAAAGATTCGACACTTGCTGAAATTTATCTCGTTTGTGAGAAAATGGCATATAACGGATTTTATAGATCTGAATGTTTTTTATTTCACTTGGGGAGGCTTGTAATTCCAAATTGTTCTATAAGGGAATTACTTATACAAGAAGCTCACGGAGGAGGATTGGCTGGGCATTTCAGTGAAACGAAGACATTGGAGATGCTGAAAGAGCATTTTTATTGGCCTAACATGATTAGAGATGTGCATCATGTGATTGAAAGGTGTATTATTTGCAAAAAAGCCAAGAGCAAAGAAGCAGCCCATGGACTTTATACACCTTTACCTGTTCCAGATCAACCTTGGACTGATGTTAGCATGGATTTTGTGCTAGGCTTACCAAGGACACAAAGAGGTACAGATTCAGTCATGGTTGTTGTTGATCGTTTTTCAAAAATGTCTCATTTTATTCCATGCCATAAGACCGATGATGCTATGCACATTGCCAATTTATTTTTCAAAGAAATTGTAAGACTTCATGGCATTCCAAAGAGTATCGTGTCGGATCGTGATGCCAAATTTCTTAGCTACTTTTGGAAGACTTTATGGAGGAAGTTAGGAACAAAGTTGCTCTTTAGTATTGTCTGTCACCCACAAACTGATGGGCAAACTGAAGTGGTGAACCGAACGCTTTCTACTTTGCTAAGAACTATCATTGGTAAAAACTTGAAAAGTTGGGATGAATGCTTAGCCTATGCTGAATTTGCTTACAATAGAAGTGTACATGGTACTACTAAACACTTTCCTTTTGAAGTAGTTTATGGATTTAATCCATTAAGCCCACTTGATTTAGTACCATTACCACTTAAAGCTCGAGAATGCATAGATGGAAAAATGAAGGCTGACATGATAAAGAAGTTACATGAAAACATTAAACAGCAAATTGAGAAGAAGAACTCCATCTATGAGAAGACTGCCAACAAGAGAAGAAAATTTGTTCAATTTAGTCCTGGAGATTTAGTATGGGTTCATCTTAGAAAAGAAAGATTTTCAAATCAAAGGAAGTCCAAATTAATGCTAAGGGCAGATGATCCTTTCCGTATCATAGACAAGGTAAATGATAATGTATACAAAATTGATTTGCCTGAAGACTATGCTGTTTCTACTACTTTCAATGTGAGGGATCTTTCCCCGTACTTAGAAGATAAAGAGGACTTGGATTTGAGGACAAATCCATTTCAACCAGGAAAGGATGATGTAATCAAGGATAACCCCATTGCAGCCCAAGAAAGGGAGAACACTTCAATTGGGCCTTTAACTCGTTCAAGGGTTAAAGAGCTTGGACTAATTGCAGCCCAAGAAAGGGAGAACACTTCAATTGGGCCTCTAACTCGTTCAAGGGCTAAAGGGTTTGGATTGGGCTTAACCACATTGTTGAAAGTGGAAGAAGTGTGAAAAAGATTGCATGTGGGATAGTTGCATTTGTTGAATATAGTTGTAGTCTATTACCTATGCATTTATTGTCTTTGACATTTAGCTACCTATACATTTATTGTCTTTGACATTTAGCTACCTATGCATTTATTATCTTTGACATTTAGCCTACACTACTTGACTTTTAGTTGATACATTTAATGCATTAGTTGGAGTCTTTTGTCTTTTTATTTTGGAGACCTTCTATAAAAAGGGTCCTTGCCATATGTTGTAAACCATCCTTGAATTATATATGAGATATTGGCATTTTGCTTTCAAGAGGATTCTTGAGTTCTTTCTCTTATCTAACTTGGGTTAGTGGCGAGAACAGCTAGATTTCTTATAACTCACGTTCTTCTTTCTTGAATGTGGCGAGATCAACCCATTTCTCTTAGTTGTGGCACCCTTTGGCTTATCAATTGAGTGATTTGGTTTTTTTTGTTTGGTTCTTTCAACATATCCAAAAAATCGATTAAGTGTTTTCCCTCCGAAAATCACATCATATGTGTATCTAGGAGAAAGCTTAATCATGGTCTTCAAAGAAACAAAGTGTAGTATCCAGATCTAGTACAAAATTTGAATTCAAGAAAAGCCCTTAACTTATACTTGTTTTTGAAATTTATGAGATAAACTTGAGTTAATCAATTTACCCTTTGAAGGGGGAGTTAGATGATTTGCTGATGATGGTGATGGAATGATGGTCAGTTCTTTATCATCTGTTATTATATTATGTCATATGTGTATTTTCCATTAGTGCTAGTTGTACAGACAGTAATCCCTTGTAACAAATTTTATTCCTTTTTGGCTATGTTTGGCATATGAGCTTATAGCTTAAATTTGATTAGCTTATAAACTCGTTAAAAGTGTTTGATAAACAAGTATATTTTAGTTGCTTATAGCTTATTCTGATAAGTTACTTTGAATGACTTCTAGCTTATAGCTTCTAACTTATGTATTTTTCTTCACTTTTTACACTTGTTATTTTATTAAAATACCCATTATACCCTTATTTCATAATCATTATACCTTTATATATATATAATAACATATGTAAATATATTTTATTATATATAATAAAATAAATATATATATATTTTTTTAATGAATTTTATACATATAATAATTTAAATTAATTTAATTGAAAACAAAAATAATATATTTATTTATATTATTTTGAAATTAAAAAATACATGTTCTTTTATGTCATTTTATACTTTTCAACTACTTCAATAGCTATTTTTATCGAATACTTCTAATTCAATAAGTTAGATTATAAGTTATCACCTATAAGTTAAAAATTAACTTATAAGAGCTATCAGCTAGCTCATAAACTCTCAGATAACTTATAAGCTAATTTTACCAAATAGAATCTTTGTCTTTTGTGTGTTGTGCAGCTGCTACATATAATTTTTCTATTAATCCTTGTATTCTTTAAGCATAGCTATCTGTGCTATTTATTGAGACTCTTGAAATATAGAAATAACATTCAAGTCTAAATTCTCTCTGAATTTTATCTGACACTCTTATTCTTGATATTAAAGTAAGACAGTGATATTTAATGTCACTTAAAAAACCAAACCCCTAATTAATTGTAAAGCAGAAAAAAATGGTTTAAATATTGTTAAACTATTAATTAATTGCAACACATATTTTTCACGTATCAAATTAATATATTGAAACACGTGCACGTATATAGGATTCTAATTTATTTATTTATTTTTCAATTGTGCCAGGATGTGATGCATATCATTTCCATTTTCAGGCCAATAATGGTGACTCTTTAATTAATGTCAGTGTTATGTAATCAAAAGATAATCAACTAAGCATAAATATAATTCAAGTCAAAACGAAAATTTCTGGTCTTAATTATCTGTTCTGTCATTCTGTAGACTGTACTTGGATGATTGGATCTGCTAATTAAGTTGCACTGAGTTGTAATTTATCTAAATAATAAGAGAAGTAGGGTCAGCTACTCAGCTTCTTAATTACTTAATTATGTGATGTGAGAAATTAAGATAAGAATCTCTGCGAATGGCATACATAATAAGACTTCTTGATACCAAAGAACTAGCTGTTTGTGATTGTGACATTCCATCTATCGTATTTACCCTAGCTACTTGATTAAATAATGGATTTCAATCTTCTTTTCATGATTAATTAAATTAAATAATGGATCTCCTTTCTAAATTATAATGAGAACCTAACAGGATGAAAGCTAGCAACCTAGATCAAATAAATGTCTCTTTTTCTTTTTGTAACTTAAATTTCATCCGCATGAATACTTATCATAGATCAAGTATTTAATCCGCATGCAATACTATTTTGTTAACTTATAGTAGATCAAATGCTTAAATTTATAGTTTCAATTATGACATAATTTCTTATCTGAACTTTTGCAAAATAATAAATATTGTCGCCACACTCTTTAGATCAACAATTTTGTTAAAAACTTCAACTACTGGGAATTAAACTCATAACCTTGACTCTAACATTAGGATTAAGCGTGCGCCTACTTCAAAAAATATGCTAAGAATGAAAAAATTCGTTGCTAGTTCAAGAAATCTCTAGAACAAACAATTTTGTAATAGCATTTGCCATTTGGATGGACGATTTTTCTGTCACAATATATATATATATATATATATATATATATGTTATATTGTAGTGGCCTAACATTAGATCAAAAATTAAAACAATTAATTAAAATGTATCTCTATTTTCTTAACCTACCATAATTGTAGATACTCAAACACCAGATTTCAATTATAGTCCTGTTTGGATAAACAGTTTATTTAAGTACTTATAGAATAAACGCCTATTATATAAGTTCATATATATAAGTTATTTTTATAATTGAATAGTTTATGAGGATAAACTTCACATAAGTTATTTTTAACTTATTTTCATTAAGCTATCCTGAAAATTTTATGAAAATAAGCTGAAAACAACTTATGAGCATGTCATAAACTATTTTTATAAACTTTTTTAAATACGTGTATAAGTACTTATACCATAAAATAAGTTAAATAAATTTAAAATAAACTGTTTCAAACTATCCAACTTAATTTTAAACTTTTCTTATAAAATAACCATTGTCGCACCTTAGCTGACAACTTTGACGTCTAACATCTCCTAATTCACTATATAAAATTAAATATATCGGTGGTTCCAGCTGCATTGTCTACTAATAATTTTAAAGTGTAGTGCTATTTGTCCTAGGTGTAATAACACAGTAGACTTATTGTCAAACAAGCATAAAAATATATATCCTTTTCAAAACTGAAAAATATTAACTGTAACAGATAATTAATTAATTCATAATTAAGCTAGGGAGCAACTAATAATGTGAGAGTAAATAGGTGAATGATAATGAAGTGGGGGATATATGTGTGTGTGTTGTACATATCTTACCCACTTGTGTTCAACACTTCAACTACAGTTTACAGACAAAGAAATGCCAAAGCATATGAGTATATATGGGTCAGTTTTCAAGGTTTTGACACAGCTAGCTACAAATTAAACAAGATTGAGACCAACCTTCAATTAATGTTCAAACACAAAGCTAATTAAGTACTCTACCACTCTCCTAATTCATTCACCATGTGCCACACACACATCGATCTTCACCCTTTTTACCAACATGCTTGTCCCACTTCTCTCACTCCACTAAATATCCCAGGATTAAATTTATATATATATATATATATATATAGCTTCTCATTATCAAGGTTTGGTATAACTATTTTTTTTATTCTCTATCTTTTTTTATATATATATATATAGATTTAGAGTTTAAGATTTAGGAAGACAGAGAGAGAGAGAGAGAGAAAATAGAACCTAATACATCAAGCTGATCTCTTCAATAAAAAAAATGAGATTGGAATTATGCTAGTTTCCTATTTCTCTGTAAAACACTCAAAATTTAAAAAGGAAAAAAGAGGAAATACTCAATTTTTTAAAAAAGTTTTTCTGCTCTCAAAAGTAGTTTCTCAAGATTATTTTGTTATATTAAAAAGTATCAAACAAGTTAAGATTTTGGACGTTATTAATTATGGGTTGATCCAGATTGTCCTTGTTGCCCATATATTGTAAAGAAAAAGTGAGTGTATTTCATTTGATGACTCTTAGAAAAGCATAATAATTACAAAACCATATTAAAAATTTTCATTATATATATGAGGCATGCAGAAGCTCTAATGGATCAGATTTTGTTCTTCCTGATTCTGAGAATCCTATATATATGTTGCAATTTGAGAGTACATAACTAACATCCTTTATATATATATATATATAAAAGTGGCATCAGCACAATGAATATAGAGTCAAATGGATAGGGAAAGTAGATTTTTTTCCCCTTAAGAATCACACATATCCACGAAACTAGTTTGGTTGTGTCTTAATATTTGACTGAACTTATGCACTATGCTTGATTGAATTAATCTCTTTATTAGAATGGTCCAAACGGTTCTTTGCCAATCAAATAGCTAGCGAGTAAGGTAGAGAAAAAAAAAAAAAGGATCACATCACTTTCACCTACAAATATTTTAATAAATTTCTCTTTAATTCCTTTAATATTTGTTTATCTATGGACTATATATAGTGCATGACAGCGCATTACCAAACATAAAGAGGGAAAAAAACACACAGGGAAAATAAGGGAGAGAAAAAAATAGTAATTATTTTGGTGACATTAGTGTCATTGATTTAATGACATCTAGTTGTATAATAATTGAACTCATGATGTGATTTAATATCAACACGCACATCAATCAGCTATCTATCTATAGTAAGCTATATATATATATCTGTGTGTGTGTGTGGAGGATAAGACTTGTCACTTATTTGAATTGATAATATTATCAATAGAATGATTAGTCTGTTTCTGAGCTTTTAATTTTTTGTGCACTTACTGCTTTGGCCCCAATTATATTAATTTGCATGCCTAACACATAACGACAACGCAAGTTCTTGAATTTTTATGCAAACTTATTTTTCTTATTTAAATTAATTTCTGAGTGCAAATTTTCAGGTCCACAGAGTTCCCAGATTTTATTTTCCAGAGATTCCAAAGTCTTACATGTGTGCATATAAGCTTCCCTTATTTTTGTATAATTTTCAAATTAATTAACCTAGTTTTCTCTTTAATTTTGAAACCTACGGTCTTATACTCGTATTCGGTAAAAAATGAAAACTGTTTAATTATCCTACGCCACTCAGTTCCAACTGCGAGACTTTTGGACTGAGTTTTTGATATCTAGTTACTTCATTGAAGGGATACGTATTGAATGCAATTAAAATTACGAGAAAAATTAAAGCTATTTTCGTTCATATTTTTTATATATATTTTAGACTTGACTAGAAATCTAATAAGAGAAATTAACTACATTCAAAATACCATATACTATAACCTAATAATAATCTTAGACTAGTCAACTAACTTTAAAAGATAACACATTAATATGATTAATATTTTTTCTATCTTTTCTCTTTATTATTTTTTACTTATATTTCTTTTGAAATTATACATTAATTTTGATTAATAAGTAAAGTAATTTTTATCTTTTGTGAGAATTTAAGAAAATACAATAGTATATTTTAAATTTTAAAAATTAAATTATAATTAAGTCATAATATAAAAGAATTATATAGTTTTCCAATAAGAAAAAATCACTCGACAAAAGTTTTTTTTGGCTATATCGTGATTATAAACCTATTGGTTTGGATGAGTTATAGGCTTTGTTTTAAATATTCGTCAAGTTTTGGGATTCGATTCACTTGAAGTTTACAGAAGTCAGATTCGCAATCCGATATGATCAATTCTTATATTATAAAATCAATGTTTATTAGAGAGTTCTTAAACATTGTATAATTAAACTATCTACAATACATATATATATATATATATATATCACAATAATTCTTATCACAAGCTCAAACTATGCAAAAAGTATGATAAGATTTATATAATCAATTCTTAATATAATGCAACTATATATATATATATATATATAGTTTAACAAGTTTTATTAGATTAAGATCAAAACTCAAGCTTCCAAGTCTCAAAACCCCCTCTCTTTATTGTTGTGATTCTTTTTATATATATATATATATATATATATATTAAGGGGTACACTAAATGATTTTTAGTTTACAATTAAAAAAAAAATCTAAACCTTTATGAATTTTGGAAGACATAGTAAATCTATCATGATAGATGTAATTCAATGGAATATACCTAAATAGAAAGGGCGACAAGTTTCTAATTAAGTAAAAATGTTGATAACTCATATGAATTAAAATTGTAACGTCAACTAACATATAATATTTATTTTGTGCCTTCTATTTTATTTTTAAAGCATATATATACCAAAAGAGTTTATTATAGACATTGCAGCTAACTCTACAAAACATCATTTTCTTCTTCTATAGGTGAGAAAAAAATAAATAAATGCAATTACAGGTTGATGATACTTGTTCTAATTAACTTATCTACCAATGTTTTCTCAAATTACTGCAAACAATAAACTACTTTGAAGCAAATGTGCTTTTATAACAAAAAGTTTACCACCTTCTTATTAGTTCATTTGCACTCATAAAATCTACAAAAAATCTAATTTAGCCAAAATGCAAAGAACCCTCTTTAATTTAGGATATTATTCAATTTATCCCCTTAATTTTAAAAATTCAACAGATATTCTAGACTTTCAATTATGTGTAGTATAACCTTTTTGTTGATTGCTTTTGTCTAAAACTCTAACACCCTTTGTCAATATAGGCTGAAAAAAAGTTTAATTTCATATATATAGGCAAAATTATATATCATTTTCATCCCTAAATTTTGATCAAGTTTCAATTTCGTTCAAAAAATCATTTTGTGTTAGTTTTATTTTACATCTTTCTAATTAGTTTCACTTTTTGTCCTTTCCAATATTGTCTAAGTTGTCCATGCTTCCATGGTAAACACTGATATGGACACACGTTAACACTAACTCGTCCAACTACATGTCTAAGTTAAATATATACTGAAAATAACAAAATTGCCTCTCAAATGAAGGAGACACTAACAATTAAAAATAAAAGAAAGAGAGGTGAAATTAAAACTTTGATTAAAGATTAGGAATAAAAATTATATTTTTACTTATATATATGTAAATGTTAGGGGAGTTGAGTATAATATTTGAAACAATAAAAGTATAAAATATAATTTAATTAAACATTAGTGGAAGTTAGTATAATTTATTAAAAAATTATTGTAATCCACTATATATATATATATATATATATTAGTTTTGGTTGGGGAATCTTTGTGTTGTTAGCGACAAACACAGGGAAGCTAGGGTGTCAATATATTAGGTATATAGTTTGTGTTTGTGGTGTGTAATCCAACCCGTGCTTCTGTTAAGATGATTATATTGTGGCTTAAGAAGAAAGAGCTTTCACATCCCAAGTGTTTTTGAGTTTAAGGCCTTATCTCATCTTCAACGTTTCTTTAATCCAACACATGCTGCTCAATAATCCACAACCAAATTCAATTATACTTTTTTTTATACAAATTCTAAACCTAATCCAACTAACATATTCCCACTACATCACTTATTCACACCATTACTAGCTATTCCTTTCTGTTACCAAGGGCATACATCGACAAGTTAGTGCTTTAATTATGAGCCTTATCATTTCCAACAATATTATAGAAGTAAAAATATATTTTATGTTCTTAATATTTTCATTAAATTTTAATTTCATCTTTTTTTTGTCAGTTATGTCTTATATGTTTCATTTATTTTTAAATTTACCATTTTTACTAATATCATTAAATCTACTAATAGAAAATACTAATTGAGCAGTCTACGTGACACAGATCAAATGACATAGTATTTTTCATATGACAGCCATGTCATATAAATGTAAAAAGGCAAAATTACCCTTAAAATTGTTATCTCTCCTCTCTAACAGTCTCTCTCTCTCTAACAGTCTCTCTCTCTCTAACAGTCTCTCTCTCTCTCTCTCTCTCTCTCTCTCTCTCTCTCTCTCTCTCTCTCTCTCTCTCTCTCTCTCTCTCTCTCTCTCTCTCTCTCTCTCTCTCTCTCTCTCTCTCTCTCTCTCTCTCTCTCTCTCTCTCTCTCTCTCTCTCTCTCTCTCTGTTCATCTCTATTCATCTCAAGGGGGAGAGAGAGAGGGACGGTTAGAGAAGAGGAGAGATAAAAAACTTTAAGGGTAATTTTATCTTTTTACATATATCTAACATGACTGTCATATGTCAAATGATGTGACACCTAAGATCTGTCACATGTTTTCATCAATAAATTTAACAACATTAGTAACAAGGATAGATTTAAAAAGAAAAAAAGTGTAGGACATAATTGACACACAAAAAAAAATTAGAAATGAAGTTGAAACTTAGTGTAAATTTAGGGACATGAAGTGTACTTTTGCCTATTATATAAGTACAAGAATTAGAGTTCCTTTTTCTTTGTTATTAAGTTATCCACTAAGATAAAACATGTATAAATTGTTTTTTAAAAAAATTAATCATATAATGTTGAGTTGTAAAAAATATACAATTATTTTTCAAATATCATACACTTATCATGTTCTAATTAAAAAATTATATTTTTATATTTTAATTAAACAACCTAATAACAAAGATATAAATAAATTTAAAATTTTGCCAACTTGTAGGGCCGCCCACTGCATATGATAAAGTAATCATGCATGATGTGTTGGGCTGCGGATGATGTAATAATCATTCATTATCAAAATTGTGCAACAACAATATCTTTTTTTTTTTGACAAATGAAAATGTATTCTATTAAAGGCATTAAGTTTAAAATGCATGAGATAATACTTGATCTCGAGATAAAATAATTACATGTTAGATCTGAACTCATGAGAATAAAGGCACATAAATTTAGAACAACATATTCTAAACTAATACCTAAGTCATAAAAAAGGCAATACATTCTTAGATCAACAAATTAAGGCTAATAAAGCGTAAATCAAAGAACTGGCCTTTTTTTTTGAAACATAAAGTAAAGCAAAAATACAAGCAGGAGACACAAGCCCAATAAGCTGCAAACAAGGCATAATGGGCCAAAAACAAAACAATATGGAGCCCAAAACATGCTAAGCTAGGCAACCTACAGGAACCCTAGTAACACCATGCTTGCACCGCTGCCCTGGAGGGGCTCCTTGACAAACATCATACTTGTTGGATGGAGTGGGCCCCAAAATGCTTGCCAATCAGAGGATCCAAAGCGGTCCTATCCCTCTTGCGGATGCCAGACCAGGAAAGTCAGAGACTGCATCACTGGATGAGACTGAGCTCCAACCTCATCATCATTGTATCTTCACCGAGCATTGGTGGAGTTCAAAGGGAACCCAAATCTGGATATGGAGGGCAGCAGTGGCCTAGGCCGAAACCGTCCAGCATCTCCACTCCCTCAAAAGCATAGTTGACGGCGGGAAGGAGATTCCGAAAAAGAAAAAGGTCACAGGTCACCTGGAAGAAAACAGAGAACAAAATGCAGACGATCCAACATAAGCAGAGAAAACGGCGATGATCTCCACAACGCCGGATTCATCCTGCGTTGGGCTTCCTCGGACTTGGAAACGAAAGGTTGCCTCTTTCCAGCCGCTGCCAGACCTTCTGAACCCCCTGAAAAGGGATCCATGGCGTCGGAGAGCTGGAAAGGAGAAGGGGATGGTGGAGCAATCGGTTCCCGGAGATAATCGGGAGGAAAAACTTCGACAAACGAAGAGGAAACTCTCACGAAGGAGAGAGGGCTAGGACCGAGAGGAGGAGGAGGGCGGAGCGCTGCCATGGTAGCCCCCCACCGGCGAGAGCAGCGCTGGAAAAGGGAGAGCTCTTGGAGAAGACAAGAGCGTAGTCTTTTTTCGGGATACAACGATATCAATTAGTGTGGGAAAAATAAAATTTTGAGCTAAAAGGAAAAAGTAGTTTGAAGATTATAAAAGTATAGCCCAAGGACTGGCCCAAATAGTGGCCCAAAACGTTTTTTTAATCCATTTGAGGATTTATGTATCAACGGACAGCCCAAAAGACCCATTGTGGACAAGAGAGAAAAGTGAGACCCTGAAGATGGGCTTATTTGGGTTTTTGTGGTGGCCTAAATAGATAAGTGGATCGTTACCCAAATTTCAAGCCCATACGAGAGCGGTACCTGAGATAAAACGACAACCGATGCATTGTCGTATTAGTAGTGGCGACGGAGAACCCAGTTCAGCTGCCTCGACGTTTTCAGCTGAAAGTATGAAGAACCCAGAGGAACGCCACACACATGCGCATGGCAGAAGGTGCACGTGCCTTTGTGGTTTGATATTGAGGGAACAATGGCTTCATCGTTGTCTTCAGGGGGTGACGGAACGAAGAAGAATACCAGGTGCTCAGTTCGTGGAAGATGTTCAGACTGTCAGGTCTCGATGTCAATTCCGTCCTTGCCTTCCTCCAAGAAAGGTCTTCTCTTTTACTCTTTCCTCTTTTTCTTGTCCCTTCAATACTGACTTCTGCTCTGGGTCGACCACCCCATTGGCTATTTTTTTCCTTAAATTATGGACTTCTGAGTATTAATTATAAATAATTGGGTTTTGCTTTACTTGCTTGTTGAAATGCCAGCGATACTCAACGGTCCGCAGCTTCTCGAAAGCTCAATTTCTGGGTTTATGGTTTTCTTTCGGAGCTGTTTGAAATTTAGCAACGGTAGGAGAGGTAAGTGGAGCAGCGAGATTTGAATTTGTGAGCAATGCCTGGAATGATGATGAGATGGAGTAGAAGAGCATGTAGTCATAGACTTAAGACTGGGTGAATTAAATAGACAAATGCACGTGGAGTTTGTATGGCGTAGCAGTGTCTTATTTCTATGTCTATTATGCAGCTTGCATATGGAGCTAAGTTGTAGGTTGTCACTTGACGTGTCCAAAGTAGGCCTGTTTCGGATTGCTGTGTATTTTTGCTTACTCTAAACTGATTTTTGTCAAATGGTGTTTTAGAAGAAGCACTGAAGTAGTTTGTGTTTGACAAAATCATTTGATGAGTGTTTCTATCAATACCTGTGAAGCAGTTTGTATTTGGCAATTTTTTTTTTGAAAGTATTTTTTTTAATTTCATATTACTTAATAGAGCATGTAATTAAGAGGTAGGTAAAAAAGGTTAGATAATTATGGCAAATAATGATTTTCAGTGAGTGACGTTTGCCTTTTTTTTAAAAAAATAATAATAATAATAATAATAATTGTCTGCTTCTGCTTCTCCTCCATTTTTCTACCTGTTTTCGGCAGCCAAAAAACTGCTTCTGCTACCACTTAAAAGCAGCTTACATTTTTCCAGAAGCTTGGGAAACACGTCAAAAGCTCAAAAGAAATACTTTTTTTGGTTGGGAAAAATAAGCAGTTTTGTCCTCCCAGAAGCTTGAACAAACTGGCAATATAAAGAGATTCAGATTTTGATGTGAATATATGATTGATGTTAGTTAGTAAATGGTAGGCATCAAGTGTTTAGATGAAAAATAAAGATGTTCATTAAAAGGTTGAGAACTTGAATTGAATATGGAATGAAGGAGAATTGACATTGATGGGTTCAGACTTGTTTGACATAGGGCTGTGACTGCATACATTTGAAATTTTGAGTAAACAGTTAAAGTTGATAACATGGAATTGAGTAATGGCAGAAGCTAAGTATTATGTGGGATACAGCTGCAAAGGTGCTATTGGAGAATAACTTAGATGACCTAATGGTTTTTAAGAGTTCTTGTGGATAAATCCTTTTACCAGTTCTGTTACATTATTCACACAACCTACTTGGCATTGGAGTTCGTTGTTCTTCCTATTTTTGTTGTTGTGATTTGTTTGGTTCTGATTAATACCTCAGGGGGTATCCAGAGTGATCTGTAAAAATGTTCAATGTGATTCAGCTTTCAAATTTTTGGAAGTTGTATGCTTCATTTCCAGTTCTTAGGAGTCATTAAATGTGCACGCCATATATTTCAGTCTGTCCTTATTTCTATGATCTATTAATAAAATTTAGACATACAAGACCCATTGTGTTGTTTTCATGAGTTTTTATAGAAAACTGTTTACATATTTTGCTGATGCCTTGACATGATACTCTGGTATTTCACTCAAGCAAGCACTGGAATGAAAATGTAATTTATGCATTCAGACTTTCAGATGTATCACTTTTATTTTATGGTCCTCTTATGATGACCCAGCCTTCATTTTTAGAGACTTCAGCAATACAGATTGGTTGAAATGAAGCTTCTTGCTCGGCAAACGGATCTTCGGATGTCAATATGTCAATTTATATCTTTCTATATCACATATCCGATAGACATGCTGAGGCATACTTACTTTTTTATGTTAATAGTAATGTTAGCTACTGCATGAACTTCCATTTTTTGCTAGCTGTTTGATTGGGGGACATGAAAGACAAAAATCTTGTTCTGTTCCAAGCTATAATTAACTGCACTCAGTAAAATTAAGGCTGCTATTTAAGAAATTGTGTCAACTAGAAAATTGGGCTTCAGCTTGACTGAATCACAGAGCAACCTTTGTTTTGTAGTGTATCATGGTTATTATCATTTATGACCATCATGGGAGTGAACATTTCATTTTGCCAAGACTTATATGGGCTGCAAGCTGCAGCAAGATCCAAAGACTTGGAATTACAGATCCCCAAGTTTCAAAGAGACATTTTGTACTTTGAGGCTACTCAGTTGTCTTCTCCCACTTATCTTCATAGTTCAAGTATGGATACTAGTATTAAAGTATAATGAGGTTACACTATAAAAAATTTCTGGTTGTCAATACTTAAAAATCAGAGTAATTGAATTTAAACTATGTTTTTCATTTATACTATTCACGCCAATAAAGACCAATAAGTTTATTGGTACTAATGTTGTAGATTTTGTTATCTTTTCCTTTCTGTATAGTGTCTACACTCAGAACGGATTTCAGTGGTTCTCTGTTGGTCCCTGTTATATGCTCTTGTTATGGGTCTTGTAGAAGTAGAGTGTGAGGGATTCGAATAGGCTAAAGAGGCAGAGAACTCAGATTTCCTTCTTCTACCTAATTTGCTAGTTTGTTCATGGAAAGGACCTGCATTCTCCTGAGTAAGAACTCAATTTCTTGATGAAAAACTTCTGACAACTTCTATTACAACCACATGGGAATTACATAGTGTTCGGACAGCAATAGGAAACTGTCATAGTAACTACCAACACTAAAACATGACACTCATAAGACGCAACATACTACACATAATAACTGAACATAAAAATTTAATATCTTATACTAATCTGACGTGGCTGCCTCGTTATACTTGTGTTTGCCATGTGTGTACCGTTTATAAACTATGGGTAACATTCTTAGGAATAGATCCCAGATATATAGAAATGTTTAGATGTTATTGCCACACTGCAAGCTAAGAAGGATGCTGGTGAGGTTTGTTTTCAGTGTGAATTTGTATAATTAGCGGTGTTTTATAATTTGGGTAATAGGTACTTGTACTTTATGTATGAACCTATGAGAAGTGAAGATGGATGAGGAAAAAGTGTAGATATGATAAGTCTATTAGTGATTAGTTGTTGTTGACCTCATTTTTAGATCAGCTTTCTTTCTTGTTGGCGGTTAATGAATGTTGTAGTTAATGCTTTGGGTCCCTATGTTCAATTATGTGGATTCTAATATTGCTCCTGGTTTTAATTTTCAAGTTTTTGTGACACCTGTTTATATTTACCTTTGATTTTCTACGGACATGTTTCACATGTCAAGAAGCTTGTGATAGATGGATAAGTTCTTCGTGTTCATCAGTATCTATGTATCGCTACCCTCTAAGTCTCATCATTCAAGCAGATGACTAGACATCTTTTGTGTTCATCTATTGTTAGAGAGCTTTAGGTAAACGGTTGTTAATTATTTATCATTTTTTATTGTGAAATGTGTATGTTACTGAATAGCGAATTAGCGTTTTATGCTTTATTTTGTACTTCAATACAGGCACTTAATGCTGATTTTGAAGTCTCCGAAGGATTCATGAGCTTGCATGAGGAGACTGACTCAGTGTGTTTATGGCTGGGAGCAAATGTCATGTTGTAATATTCATTAGAAGAGGTCCTTGACTGTTAGTTACTTTTAGATATTAAAAAAAAAAAAGCACCTAATATGAACCTAGGTTAATAGATGGTATTTTAGTTAGAAAAAAATAATGTGGTATGGGTACCAAACATTAAAAAAGGGACTGTAACGAGCCTCTCTAAATAGAAAATATAAAATTGGACTAAAATGTAACAATTTTATAACTATAGGGGAAGGGAATGTATATTTTGAAAGTACATAGGGAGGAATGTAATTTTAAATACTTGCAAGGGTGGGGGCTCAAATGAATTTAGAGAATTGATTCATGTGGCACGGCTTAGCTGCTCAAGCTTGCAGCCCCAATACCATCTCTTAGGGTGAGTTAGAAAATGAGAAGGCTCAAATAGTTTATCAATAAATCTAACCGAAAATATGAGATTTTGATTTTTCTCTGTAATTCGTGGAAGAGGAAGCGAAATATTGTATGAATGATTGAAACGTTAGTTTGGTTAGACCTTGGTATAGCATTTTCATTTGAAAATTGGGATGAAAACGGTATGCAAATGGTGGCCATTTCATTCCTTTTCATCTTCAATCTCTTACTTTCACCTCTCCCATATTGGCATACCCTTCATTTATAGAAGCGAGGAATTAGGATCATTTTTCAATGGACATATGTTACTAGTTGTGCTTGTAATCCAAACCGCACATAGGGTTCTTAACATTAAATAGTTTCTGTTCTCTGATCATTCATGTAAATTTGCTCAGCTCACACATCAACGCAGAATTCAACAAGCTTCTGCTGCTACTTCTCAAGAATCATAGAAAACAGAATATATTCACTCCTATATTCAACGCTGGCAGTACATTTTCTTAACTCTGGTTTCAACGTAGATTCTGTAAAATATGCAAAACACTATGTCGATGGGCTTCTTCTGTTTGGTGTGATTGATCGTATAAGTTGATGGGCTAATTTAATTTTATAATGTTGATGATTCCAGAAACCATGTTTGATCAAAAGCTGTTATTCAAAGGGGACCCACAGAAGCTTCAGCTTGTGAACGAAATCTGTCGGCAAAACTATGGAAAATGAAGCCGACGAGACATCAAAATCAATTGTTCTTTAATGATGTCAGCTCCATCGTATCCTTCTTCAAAAGGGTTTTAGATGTAAATGGCTTGTGTTATAAATATATATATATATATATATATTATAGATATAATATTGGTGTTGTTAGTCAGAGATAAGATGATACCTAGTCTCTTGTATGATTTAGTCAACTGGTCTACTCCAATTTCTAGAAAAACATCATAGATAATTGAAATTTTGACTATTCAGAATCATAGTAATGAAGTCTCTCCATACACTGTTGTTTCATCTTTATTACTACCTAAACATAATTTTCATGACGTATAAGGTTCTCATGTTTGGTAATAAGGATATAATGTAATTGGTATTTTCTAAAACTTAACCAAACCTTGCAAGGATGTAAGTAAGACCACTAGATATCAATTAAAATAGTGCAATCTTACAGTCTTTTAAGGATCAAATAATTTACACTTAAATCAATGATTTACTTTATCTAAAATGATATCGCACATTTTGAATATCTTTACAGCTTGTCTGCCATTCAAAGAGATATTAGGATCAAAATAATGGTATACCAAATTCCTCTTAATCTCCATGGTTTGAAAGAGATGGTCCAACTTGGACCAAGTTACATACTTATATACCAAATACAAGTATTTTAAATGTGGCCATCTATTAAGATACTGAGACGAAGATAAGATTTGTATAAATACGATGTTCGAATGGAATGGTCATGGTGTGACAGAGTTAGGTAGAGAACCACTATAGTTCATGTGCTAAAACAGGGTTGTTTGTTGTCTCCTAGCTTGGCATGGAAATTTTTTTTTTTTTAATAGCCATCAATAGTCAGAAATTTATTGCTTTCTAATTAATCTTGTTTGATTTAGGTCAAATTAAAAATATATAAAACTCTCTCAATACCATTGTTTAAAAACGGGACCAAATTAATCAATTTAATAAAAAATAAATTCAAAATAACTCTCTTAAAACTAATAAGTATTTAAATCAGTCACTAAGTGATATGGGTGGCACTGGTAGCTGTTAATTTAATATGATGAGGATGGAATATGAAGTGTGTGTTCCACATGGGACCCATGAAAAACGGAGTATGTCTCTGAATTCGGAAGGCTCAAGTCAAAAAGGCATCGCAGGCTTTCCAGGTTTTGAACTTTGAAGCAGAAAGAAAGAAACCACAGCTTTTCCTTTCTTTTTCTTCCCTCTCAGTGTCGAATCTATTATAATATTAGCAGAGCCTCTTCCTCTGCGTTTACACCGATTCAAATTCTTTGTAATTGCTGCTATAACTCCGCAGTTTAGTTTTGAAATTGTTAGTCTACTTTGAATCAAATCGTCACAATTGAAAAAAAATGATTTATTTTTTTCATTTTTAAATTTTTTTTATTTAATTATGATCATTCAATTTAAAATATACTATTAAAATTTTAAAACTGAACTATTTTCTTCCAATCAAGAACATGGAATGACTGAAACATGCCATGTTTAGATGCGTTATCATTTACAATGGTCCTTATCATCTACAATTAGTTTGAAAATTTTTTGAAATGAAAATTGAGTCTTTGAATTTTTGCACATCAAAGACTATGTTTTTTCTTTCTGTCTATTTTTTCCTTAAGGACATCAACGTATTTGTCACATTAGATTCTAAAGAAACCTATTTTGATATGTAAGGAGTCTAATTTACTAAATAAGTTAAGGGACATTTTTTTTTAACAAAAAAATTGAAATGTTTAAATTTGAATACACATCTTATTATTAAGATATTGTCTTTTAATTTGAATATTGAATGATTAAAATTGTTTGTTTTTGCAACATTTTTCAAATAAATTAGTAAGTAAATATTGGTTGTTGATTATTATCTTTAATATTATATGATTTAGGAAAATTTGTTTGTTAATATTTTATATTTTTTATATTCTAAAATTATTTTATACAAATAATAATATGAATTATATTTGTCATCTTATGTATATAAAAAAATGCTTTTATTGGTTTAGATGGTTAAAACAATTTTTTATACCTAGTATGGGACAACTTCAAATCTTCTCAAGAGTTTTTTTTAAAATATTCAAATAAAGCAATTAACACATAGCAGAGAGACTCAAGATTAAATTTGAAAAGTTTTTAAACTCGTCTCAGGATCTTATTTATTACGATCTATTCATACTTTTTAGTGCCCTTAGAACTTAATAAAAATAAAAAAACAATCGTCTTTTTAGTGCCCTTAAAAGAAAATTAGACCAAAAAAAAATTTCTCAGAATGTAAAAGTTTAGAAATCTATTTTTAGTATTAAAAATTAGATCTCTCTCTCTCTCTCTCTCTCTCTCTCTCTAAATCAGTCTCACACTTAAAAAAAAGTGAAAATATTTGTAAGAATCCATAAGCATATAAATTGATATTAAAATATAATGTTTAGTGATCCAAGCCATAAACCCATGTAGGGCTTATTTTGATTGGTGGGGTTTAAACTTGAAATATATTGCCACGGTCAAAGATTAGAGTAAATATATTTGGCAGAAGTATAATTTCATTTATAAACCTTGAGTGAAGTTTCAATTTCATTCAGAAACTTTATTTTATCTTAATTTTGTCCCTGAGTTTAATATTTTCTAAATTGTTAATGTCAAATAATATTAATACTGTCATCTTTATTATATATGTTAATATTAACTCGTTCAACTAAGCATGCTTCATGTTAGATATTCTTTTGAAATAACAAAAAAGTCTTCTATTATTCAAAAAAATTGAAATAAATAAAGTTTTAAGATGAAATTAAAACTTGGATTAAAGTTTAAGGACAACATTAATACTTTCATCAATATATTTTTAACTAAAACCATATATTTCAACTCGTTATTTTTTTAAAAAAAAAGTACATACTACCTAATACCTTAATCTTAGCTTTTGAAAATTTAAAACCAATTACATGTTAATTCTTAAAACATATAATAATAATAATAAAAATAATGAATCAAATGAATTAACATGCCAATGTTGAGGATTTAAGTAGTTTGGTACTTATTCTTTTTATGTAAGGTCTCATGTCTAAGTCAGTGGTCCAACTTAACTTGAACCAAATTAGTTAAAGTCTAATTAGTTTTCATATACTAGCTGTTAAAAAAATAATGAATCAAACAAATTTTCAAATAGTGATTTAGGGTTTAGTCAAAGTAATGTATACATCAAAGAAGCCTCCAAAGAAATACGTGTTGTTGACATTAATAGAAAAAAAAGATTCGTACCTCTTTCATTCAATGCAGAAAGAATGGTCCCAAACCCTTGCTTACCATTAGACATCACTCATCAGTCCCCATCTTCATATACAAACACACTTTCCCTTTAATTTCTTCTTCTTCTTCTTCGTAGTTCTCATTAATGGATGGTTTTGGAATAAGTGCAAAATAGTTAGACGAGTTGTGGAATTTCTATAATGTTTCTTGAAAGTCTTTTCTTTACATACTATATACATTGTGTCGTCCTTAGATCAATTATAATATAATTAAATTCACCTTCTCCTCCTTTGTAACCCTAATTTTATTAGAATTTAAACTCGGTGGATTTTTTTTAAGTATATGATGGAGTAACCATATGATCACTAACTAAATTACTTTGCTCCTTCAATTTGTTCAATAGTACAGGCTAAGGTGCGATTAGTATTGCACATACAAATATGAATAAATTACTGATCTCTAATCTTTGTAAAATTACAGTTACGTTACTTCAATGTAGTTTATGAAGATCAAGCATATCAAGTTCAATCTTAAAAAATTGTATTTGTATCATTTTTGTTATTAAATCACTAAATTTATTATTATTTTTGTTTGGTCAAAAATTTTGTTGTCGTCAAATTATGAATTTGTAATTGTAAAAAATTACATTAACAGGCAGATTAATGAAGATGTTTGGATATCAAATCAATAACTTATTCTCAGAACATTGCATGTGCAGGTGTAAGATCATAAGTGGATACTGGATACCTTATTGAATATATCATCCATCTAAAAAAAGAACCAAAAAAGAAAACCATTATAGTCATAATTTTGTGTCTTTCATTTTCATCCTGAAAACGATTGAGGTGCACAACTTGGTATTGAATACCTTTTTTCAAAAAAAAAAAAGAATTTGCTCAAATAAACCTGTCCAAATATACACCGATGTAATGGTATATTCTACTTCATGATTATCCCTACCAAGATACATCTCACTCTAAAATGTGTATTTCTAATCAGTCCAAAATGTTTCAGTTATATCATATCCATAAAGAAAGCCATAAATATCTCACAGATCACAATAATTGATGAACGAAATGACAAAATATTCATTTTGATATAAAAGAAAAGTATAGAGCACTCTCGAATCATTCTGAAATTATGATAAACAATCATTTTCAGCAATTTTAAATTTTTAATGTGGAACATCTTGGAGTACAAACTTGCACGCAATAACTGAAGTATAAAGTAGCCCTTCATATATATATATATATATATACACACACTCTCTCTCTAGTATTTGTTTATTTGTAGTAATGTTTTGGAGAATCTATACGCTATATTAATAATCAAAAAATCATATTTTAGGTCTTTGTAAAATTGTTATAGCCTTATAGGGAATAATTAAGGTGTGTGCATGTATAAAACGTCCAAAAAAATATGTGTTTTTACAATTGCCATTAGACTGCCTAACCCACTCTCATTCTAAAAGAATTAATTAATCCGATGTCCAACTACTTCAAAAACGACATATATCTTTATCGTTGAAAATATGAATGTTCAATTTTTAAAAAGTCCGAAACTTCAGAGCTCGGACAGTCAAATTGCTATTTTTTTCCCCATTTTTTGGTTGTTTGTGTGAGAGTAGTGATACTCAGAAATTTAATAACAGAATTGTGACAAAAAAAAATTTATACAAGTCATTGACCTAATATGAAATAATTTACTGGTTTTCATGATTATAAATTTAATAATCTTTATGTGAGCGTATGCGTTTTGTAACATGATTAATATTGCCATCTCCACATGGAACCTTAATATTTGAATTTCAAACAATAGTATTTATGCCCTTAAAATTTTGTAAAGCGCCTATATTTTCTTTTATGTAGGAATATTAAATCATTTATATCGGTAACCTCCGTGGTTTGCAAAAATGGATAATATAGAAAAAATTATAATATCTAAGATATTCTAAATTAAATAATAATAATAATAATAATAATAATAATAATAATAATAATAATAATAATAATAATAATAATTACAGTTGTTTGGGAATACAACATATAATGTTAATCAGATATAATATTTAATTTACCAAATGATTAATTCCTTATTGTAACACATTTGTTGATCAGTAATTAAGGAGAATATACAGCTCAAGTTGTTATATTTTAAGAAATATTTTTTATTTTATTTAATTCTTAAGATAACAATCTCAAGATAGAACCAAAGCAAGAAATATTAATTTTTTTAAAAAATATTTTTTATGAATATATAGACATATAATGAATGTAAGAGAACTTCTAAAGTTAATTAACTTGCTCCAAAAATTGACATAACCAATCACAAATGAATATATAAATATATCCCATAAAAATCTTAGCAAACACTTTTTAAATTAAATTCAAATATTAGACCTTACTCATATCCTTCATAACTAAACTATACCTAGTAATTTATTTAAAAATATATTAATATATTTATATTTTGGTGCATAATTAATTAACTTTTTAAACACGAAATAATTAAGAAGCTTTGTGATATGAACAATGGGGTATCATGCATTTGGTCCCATATAGTACACATGGAATCATATAATAATCTTTATGCCAAAAAAAAAATCTACAAAAACGTATGTTTCAATTATTTAGTTTTTAAACTTTTAAATTATAACGATTATGAAGTAGTTTGTAGGAGCCAAAATCGACCAATGAAACCTGCAAACAATGAAAATAGGATAAAACGTCCCCCTTTTACATTTTCAATATACATAACTTAGTAATAAGGGAATTGTAATGCTTAGATATGAAATTGTATATACTCGAAGAGGTTGAGAGATGAGCTATCTATAGTGAGTTAGTTGTACTTAGAGTTACACAAGGTGCATTGGTCGTAGGCATGACTTAATTAGTTAGTGTCCTAAACCTCCAACATTAACATCAAACATTTAGACATATTCAATCAATGCTCCATGTATCTGAGACGTAATATTCTATCTCTGAATTAAGGAAATTTCGTCCCTGATATATTAGAGGCAGAATCAAAGACGGATTTAGTTCTGTCTCTGAGACAATAGTGTCAAATTTTTAAGACGCCTAAACATTCCGTCTCAGGATTTTAAGACTAAATATTTCTATCTCAGACCAAAAATTTGTTCTCAGACAATATTTGAGTATCTGAGATGGATAAATGTCAGCTTCAAATATGACACGAAATTTTTCGTCCTTGAATCTGTTTCTATTCAAAGGCAAAAAGTTCCATCTTAATTTTGGGATAGAGTCAGAGACAGATTATCCATCTCTTATTTGGGACGGAATTTATGATGCTTATTTCCAACTCTAATTTGAAATGGAAAGTCCATCTCTAATTTTGTTTCTAATTAGAGACGGAATAATCAGTCCCAAAATTTCTCCTCTAATTTATGTGCAGCTTTTTTTTATTTATTTATTTAAAGAATCCTAGTCAAAACTTGTGAATAAACATATGAAACTCATCCTGCAATCCAATAATCTAGCACATAATTCATATAAAGAAAAATGTATTGTTTATTTACAATCATGAAATGTACTGTAGCAAATAATAAACATACATAATGAAATGTGCAGCAAACATAAAACCCTAGTCTAAGGGGTAATCCGGGGGCTGAGTTTCATCATCATCCACCATGAAACTCAACTTCAAATTCAATGCCAGCACAACGAATAAATTCAAAGATTAGAACCAAACTCAAAATTAATTTGCAATCCCAAAACTATTTTAAAATTTCTGAAATGGAATCAAACTAAAATTTATTTTTTAGAACATAACATATTCCAATCAGATTTGATCATCTTGATGCTGAGAAAGAGATTAGGAGAAATGCTTGCTAAAAATATAAACGTTGAAAAGGAAAAAAAAATTACCCAAATGTGAATGACGAAGGATAGCTGACTTTAGACACTCTAGCAAACACAATGGTAGACGGAGTAGAACCACAAAAATTGGAAAGAGTGAGAACAACGGGGATGAAGAGACCTTGGCAGAAACAAACCCCAAAAATCGAACTAAGCACAGGGGATGGAGAGGAACCATACCAGAATAAAAAAGAGTGAGAACAACGAGGATGGAGAGACCTTCAACTCCTGCAAACACAATGGTAGACAGAGTAGAACGATGAGGATGAAAAAATCGATAAAGAAGGGTCTTGGTGATGTGCAGAAGGGCTTATTAGGCGAACACAAGATGAGAGGCTTCTCAGGCAATGTGGAGAAGGGCTCACGGGATGCGCCGAATTGATGAAGATGAAAGGATTTCTGGTACTAGGTCACGGGTATACCAACAAAGAGCAACGACGTCATTTAGCAAGCAAAAGCTTAGAGACATAAATTTGAGACTGGACAATCCATCTCTAAGCTAATACGATGTCATTTTCTATTCACTTAATTAGTTACGGATATTTTGAGATGGTGATATCTGTTTCTAAATATTAAAAATTTTAAAACAATATTAACAACAATTAGAAACAAATTTTAGGAATGGAAACCATCCGTCTCCACCTTTATAAATTTTTTAAATAATTGAGAAAAATATTAGAAACAGGTTTTTGATACGGAAAAACCCGTCTCTAATATTAAGGACAGAAATTTAATTAGAAACGAATAGTTTTCATCCCAGAATCTATCTTTAATTCTTGGATTTTAAATTTGAAATCATGAACGAAAATTGAAGCGGATTAGTATTCAGTCTCAAAAATCTATCTCTCATCTTGAACTTTTTTTTTAAGTGTTAGATTAATGCTTAGGAGAGTGTCTCAAATATTTCTTAGGGCTCAATGTTGGTTTACTTGTGTTTAAGCAATGGATTGCATAGTTGGGCCAGACAAAATATGATTATTAATAAAAATATAAATTTTATTATTTGAATTATGTATTTTTAAAATTTAAGAAGTAAATAATTGAGAGAAATATTTAATTTTTTTCTGTTTATAAAGACGTGCACGCAAACCGAAGCTGATTTGTCGGCTTTGCCTCCGAATTAAAAGTTCCTTTGTCGGCTTCTGCCTTTACGCGTTTTTTTACCTCTCATTTGCATTCCCACCTTTAAACGGTTTTTAGTTTCTTGTACTCTGCCGCACCTGATTATAACTCATAATCTATATTATTATATTTATTTATTATAAATAATAGTAGGAAAAAACTATTTTTGGTGGCTGCTTCGAATATTTAAAAAAAATAACAAACTCAAAAACCGAGACAAGCATGTGAAAAAAAATCTCCACTTCTTTTAAAGTCGAACACTTGGTAACAAAACCCATAATAGTAATAATATGCATAGAAATGTTGACTTTGACTTCCAACGTGTGTCGCCACGCTTCAGTCTTCTTCACCACACCAACATCCCAAGCCTCTCACTGTCACACAACCAAATATTTAATTTTCAAAAAATTTATAAATAATTATAGTGCAAGAATTGAAGAGAATAATATATAATGGAGAAAAGAAAATGGTTTTGAGATACCGCAATCAACGCTTGCGTGTTCTTATTCCTAAAAATTTGAGTATTTCTCAGTCAAAGCGTTGCGACTGTGCTGCATTTTCAGTTCATTGGTTAATGCGTCATGGCCTTTTCTTTTAAAAATTTTGTTATTTAATTTGGATATTTAATTAATATCAAAATCGTATGGGAGAAGATGATGTGATAATAATGCATGGTAGACTATGAAATTAAGGGGCATAAACAATGAGACGAATGACTAAGCATGTCTAAATTTATATAACACAAAAAGTATACGTAATTTCTCAAACTATAACTTATTATAATTTTACTTTTTGAATTTTAAAAACGTATAACAAAAAAATGCCACGTATTAATTAAAATTAACTTCCAAAAATCATTTCATTCGTCACATGATACTTTATTCTTTTATAACATTCTCCAAAAAATTCTCCCATTTTTTAATCTTTGACCTGTATTTCACTTAAAATCTCAGCAATTTTTATATGTTAATTTTAACATGTATATGACATTTGCACTTTGTGTTATATAGTTTAGGGTATAATACTTACATTTTAAATTTTAAATGCTAAAATCATTATTAAGCTATAATTCAAAGAGGTTATCTGTAGTTTTCCCTTTTATATATATTCCTGGCCAAAAAATTTAGTTATTTTACTGCATAGCCATTAATTTATATACAACTAGAAACTCTAGAAACTTCACATTCTTTACAACTATCGTTAACCTTTAATAGTCATACCTATATTTGAATCTTAAATACTACAATATTCTAACCTAATTATCTTCTATCATGGTTTTCAAAGAGAGGTTAAAAGTATAACCCTAGCTTATAGCTTCAACTAACATGTCCGGCTATTAATTAATTAAATATGTTTTCATACTGGTCAATAGCTAGTCAATATCAAACCCTTTTTAACTTTCTCATTTTTCAGAAAGATCAAACCTAAAACACGACTGACAAAAGTCAAGACTCGAGAAAAATTTTGGGAACTCAGAAAACACCAAACCAACTACGATCTCTACCTAAAATTGCATGACGTTAGCGTCATTAATTAGAACATTAGATGGAGTTCTTTAATTAGGTAAGGATTAAGCATCTTTTATATATAATATAATATATAATAAATTCTAGTTGTTAGAATCATAGAGAATTAATAAGCCAATGTTGGAATAAATGTTCTATAAAGAAGAAAGCAGGAAAAGTAGTATGACTTTGAAAGAAACTTCACTAAAGCATTATTTTATGTATGTGAATGACATATATATCGATATAATATCTTTAAATGACCCATTGGCTAAACACTACAAATTCTATATTAATTTCACTATTGCTTTGATCAAAAGTAGAGAGAGAAAAGGGTAATCGGATAATAAAGTTAAAAAACAGGATAAGTGCAGTGCATAATATAAGGTAATATGAGAACTCTAGGGTTTACTAATTATAAAACCATATATAGAGAAGATCTTGCAAGCATCAGATGCTTCAAGTATATATATATATATATATATATATATATGTATATCTATAAACATATAATTGGTGAGCAGTCGAAGACCTGAACCTGTATTTGGATGTTTAAGCCAGTTAGGTATTTTAGAGCAGAGTCTTTAGAGAATGTAAAATATACATGCACTGCTAAGAGATGCTTACAGTCAAAGGTAGTAGGGGCATTGTAGTAATTTCATGGGTGTCTGGATGTTGATGTCTCATAGTCCCGAAGATAGGGTCTCTATTGGAAGTGGTCTTGCACCACAAAGAGATGGTAGTGTTGCAGGCATACATGTTCAAGCGAATCTCCATGTAAGTTAAGTTTACATGGTATTCGTCAATATATATAAATATATATATATATATATATTGGTTTTTTCGAAACAATATCAGAAAACTAAATATGAATACTTTTCTCAAAGATATTCAAACTGTAGTTTGTCGCTTTGTAAGAAACTATAGACTCAACTTTCGTTGGTGTGTGTATATATATATGTGTAAGATGAGAAGCAAAAAACCAATAGGTTCTTTGGAAAATTGTCAATTGGTTCTAGGAGAAACTAGAAAATTAATTAGTATATTAAAAGGACCATTAGTGGATGATGACAAAACGACATTAATGAATAATCTAGTATGAAAATTATAGATGGTGACACACGTCTAGAACATGGCTCTATTAATAAAAAGGCATATATATATAGGTTTGGTTAAGATCTTTTAGAAAATATGGATGCTATTAAAGAAAATATTATTCAATTTGCTTTCACACTTGCTAGACGCAATTCAAGTGGGAATATATGTTGTTCAGTGAATATCAGAAGATAACGTTTGTAAAACAATATATATACTCCTATTATAATAGGCTTATTAAAGTTAAATGAACCATGGAGAGAGAATGTGAGATTCTTGAACATAAATCATCCAATATATTCCCCAATGTTATTTGACGACAACAGAAGGGATAAGAAAATTCAATCGTGGTTAAAATATAATAATGGTCGGTAATAGAATAAAGATGGAAGTTTCAGTAGGATGATATGGGAGTTACATATGTTTGGATTGAAACAAAGCAGTTTTAGCAAATTCTACAAACAATAATATATATGTTCGAAGAGAGAATCTAAACCTTTTTTTTCTATTCGATGGGGGTTACATGTATAGTTTATTGGCTGTTGAATACTGATCATAAGTTATAATTGTACTTAATTTAAATAATCTATATATGTTATCTTAATCAAAGAAAGTTGCATGGTACTCTTGATCATATATTGATATCCTTATGCATATGTAATTTTAGTACTAATATTGAACTTCTTATGAGATATATGTCTATATATATAACAATAATAACTAAATTAAAGCAGAGTACCAAAATAGATATTGGATTCCCTAAATAGATGCCAAATTAATTTCAATTCCACAATATTAAAACAAAATAAAGTAATTCAACTCGTTTCAAAAGTTCAAATTTGATAACGATGTACAGTAATTAATTTGAACAAAAAATCTTTATATAGTCAAGTGTTTTTATGCCGTAAAGGGGAAGATTACTATACCATATATTAATATTCAATATGGGTCACGTCCTGGTGGTTCTATAGTTTTATGTCCGTGTTTCATGCTCTCAATAATGCCTTGTTTTAACATATTTAAATTTGTAACTTCCAATATATGGTTTTTCTTTTTACATTCAAACTTGAAACTATGTTTTTTTTTGTTAAAAAAAATAATATTAGACCAACTGGCATAGATTGATGACGAATATTTGATATTTGTGAAATTGATACTGATTCTAGAACATTAATTGAACCATACGATAAATTAATACGGAGCGCCCAATTATAGATCGGCACCGCCCCATAAGGGGTTGAATATAAGTTTTAATATATTTCCCTTTTAAACCAAAAAAAAAAAAAGAATGCAAGTATATAACATGGTCTCTATCAAGCATGTTCCATTTTGGTTTTCGAGTTTCCGTTTCTGCGCTCATTCAACCACACATTTGACTTTTGACCCCTGCCTTCATAAATGCTAGTTTTAAAAGGGCGTGTATATATATATATATACACATATATATACATATATATATATATATAGAATATATATATATATAGAATATATATATAATATACTTTTCACTTTAATGAAATTTCACATGCACCGTTCCTATAACCCTGGTCCAGCTTCGACATAGGGCTATGTTTGGCACGTGATATGGAATTTGATTTTCAACTCTTTCAAATTCTAACAAAAATTATTATTAGTTAGATGAAAAGTGAAAGATTCTTCAATATGTATTACACTAGGTTGGAATAGACTTGTATAGATGCCATTACAATGATTCAATGAAGCATGTTTCGGCCATTCTTCCTCCAGATTACCCCACACACACACACACATATATATAAAAGCAAATTAATTAATTTAAAAAAGAAAAAGCAAACACGTAAATATTACATGGCGAGGTTGGGATTTCATGTAGCTCAGCAAGAGCGTGTATTGCAAGCAATCATGTAATTATATAATTTACCAAAACCGCGTAAAGCGCATGTGCTTTCAGGTCCTGGTTCAGAAAAAGCTACCCCTTCGATCCGCCACGTGGAATTGAAAACGCCCCGATGGGTCCACGTGTTATTCCAATGACTACCCATATGGGTCCACAAATTCATCTACATATCTACATGTCTCCGGCAACAACGACTGTTTTCCTTTTCGTTTGCAACGTCTCTAAGCTAGCTATCCAATGGGCATCCTTGTCTTTTCACAATAATGTCAAAAGGAAAAATCATATATACGATAAATTTATATACATCACTTATATCTTTATTTTCAAAATTTTTAATTAAAATACAATAAATATATAATTATTAATAATAACTATATAGTTTTTACTATGTATAACTTAATTGCATTGCCGTATGGATTCACACTCACCTATCTCTCTACCAACAACAAAGACTATTTTTCTTCTCTTTTTTTAATTTGAAATTATTAATATTAAAATATTTATTTAAATCAAATCGAGTTAAATTATAAAAATATAAATTTTTTCTGTTGTTATTATTTTTTTATTCATAAAATTTGAATTTTACTTTAAAGAAATAAGGCAACCCCTTCAAACTAGAGGTGTACTTATATGCTCGATTTGATTACAATTTGATTTTGAGCATTGATCAAATAGAATTGAGTTTATCAATTTTGTAAAATTATGGATCGATTCAATTTTAATTTTTAAGCAATTTGATTAGGTTTTGATTGAGCAATTTGGTTCGATTTTAGATAATTTTATTTACAATAATTTGTAATTTTTTATTTCAATAAAATATATATATATAAAGAAATAAATCAAATTAATTAAAATAAATAGGCCAAATTAATAAAATATATAAAAATAACTTTGTTAACATAAAAATATATAAACATAATATTTTATATATATTAAATATAATTTTTTTAATATATAAAATTAAGTCAAACTAAATCGACAGTTGAAATGAATTAATTAAAATTAATATTTTAAAAATTAATTTAAATCTTACTTTCTTTTAATTTTAATTAATTTAATTTAACTTAATCTGTTTGATTTAATTTTGAACATCTTATGTTTAACTAGCTATACAATGGGCGTCATCGTCTTCTCAGAATAATGGGAACAGATACAGAAGCTACGAGCTAATAATCCAAATCGGCGAGAACGGGGCACTGCCGTCCCTTGAAGCTGTCGGGTGACGTGGAGATGATGTCATCATAAGTATCACGTGAACAGCACGCGCCGAAGCTTCTAACAGACGACGGTCGTATGCCGTATGTATGCGTAACCGGTAAACTCCCAAATCACAACGCTGTTTTGCTTTTCATTACACTTTTTGGGTCCATGGAATGGAAGCCAAAGTCGTCTCAATTAATTTTTTCTAACCTCCAAACGCAACCGTTTATGTCCACCCGACGGCACAATTACCAAAATGCCCCGAGCCACAATGAATCCGAATTACTCAGATGAGTAATTTGCATCCCACCTTCTTATCTTACTTGGAGAACTACGAACGAAGCTAGAATAAGAAATGTAGTTGGGAAGCCTCAATAGTTGAATTTCAATCCTTGTGTGTTCACACTCTTGCTAGCTAATTAAGTAATTACGTGCCCATTGATTTTTTGTTAGGTTAGATGTGTTCATGATGGAATTGGGTAAAATGTCAAAATGTTATTATCGCTTAAAAGGATTCAATGTTGACTCCACCGATGAAAATTGTCATTTGCCATATTGAGTTTAATTACAAGTATAAATTTAGGAGATAGAGAAACTGTTTTATAGTATCAAAACTTTTTGACAAGAATGCATCTTATATATATATATATATATATATTGAGCAGATTGATCCAAGTCATAAAACTATAATATAATATTTATATTTTGTCAATTAAATTAAAAGTCGATCGTTTAATTTGTCAAATTAGGTGCAAGTTACACAATCCTTTTTGTGTCTTTAAAGTAATAATATACCTATTGCAATCATGACACAAATGAACCTTTGATTTTATAATCACTCAATTAAATTATTCTCTTTAGGTATATGGTGACATATGAAACATTGAAATTAAAATCTCATAATGATTATCTAAAAATTTTCGCCACTAAATTAGCCATACCAGTAGTTTACATAACTCAATTCTGTAGTGTTTAACTATTTTTTGGAAAAGGAAAGGTATTCTATTTAAACAATTATATATGTAGACAAAATAACCTTGTTGAAAAAGTTGTGCAAAAGATTTTCTTTCTTATTTTCCCAGAAAGGAGTTGTACGTACAAAAGAATTGAACCTATTTGTCTGGTATTGAAGTATAATAAAATAAAAGGTTACGGAACGTAGATATATAGATAGTATAATTAAACTCTACAGCACCACAATGAATGGTTAAGATCAATTAGTTGAGACTTGGGACAGAATTTTCAAGAGAGGCACGAATTAATTTCATTGATGAGATATAAATGAC
Source organism: Biancaea sappan (assembly GCA_037074585.1). Classification (NCBI taxonomy): domain Eukaryota; kingdom Viridiplantae; phylum Streptophyta; class Magnoliopsida; order Fabales; family Fabaceae; genus Biancaea; species Biancaea sappan. Next base: position 17,774,032 of record CM073497.1, on the reverse strand, counting down.
AGGGTCCACGAGAAAAAGAAGCTAATGAAACCCTAAATATCAAATTGCATGCAAACTTTCCACCAACGTGTAGTACATGTTGGTGCTATTCCGTATTGATGTGATCTGATCTGGGAACTTTTTTCAAGCAGTTTTGTTTACCTAATTTTGCTGCTTTGCCTATGTCCAATTTCACAAACACCATTTTAATTTTGTTCTGCCAAGTCCCAACTGTACACGTTTTTATATTATCTCAAAGAATACTCAAATTTATTGGCAAAATAGTTACTGATATAATATGATTAAAAATTGGGTCTTTTTTTTTGTTTCTCCAAAATATAAATTTTATCATAAAATATAAATTTTTATTTTTGATGAACAATTATCGTAAACCAATTTTAATATGATTAATTATGATCTATCTCTATCTGATAAATTAATATTTAATTAATGGATAATAACTGAAATATTATTTTCATTAGTTTGTCCTTCAAAAAAAAAAAGATAAACATTGTTGAGTTGAAAATTACCGAGGTGGACAATTGATTTGCTTGATGGGTTTGGATTGTTTAACAAGGCCTGCAAAGCAATGTAAACAGGGTTAGTGTTCGAGCCTCTTACAATAAAAAAAAAATAATAATAAGATCACACAAATTCTTAAATATTTTTTTTGTGTTAAAATATAACTTAGCTCTCTATAATTTTTTTTAAAAAAAAATTTAGTCTATACACGTAATGCTAATTGAAATACTTACATCATCATTAAGTATTACGTGACACATGTTAAATTTAAATGTGGGATTTTTTTTTTTGTTAAAAACAGAATTCCGAATCTGAGACAAGTATGTGATGAATAATTTGATATGGGTGTGTGTGCAAATTTAAAGGTGAGTATAATTAAAGAAAGAACAAACAAAGTAGTAAAATTGGGACGAAAAGTTTAGAGTTGAAAAGAAGTATGCCGCGTAAAAGAGATAATGGAAGACACTGAGGAAAGGCAGGGGTCCATCACATGTAATTGCACACACACACACATTTTAGCGCCCACGTGCACACCCCTCGGGCTCAGTTCACACTCAGCCGGTTGCAGGTCAAATCTCCGCGTCGAGCCGCTGTGGACCCCACCGCCTGTCCTCCTAGCTTTGCATTTAATGCCACCAGATCCACCGTCGCGCGTACGCTTCCTGACCGACACCTGTCGGTCGTCCCCCGAGGTGGGAAACCTCTCCAAGCCAAGCTGTTGTCCAAAATCTCAACTCTACGCAAAAAGGTCCTTTCAGTTTCACACTCCCAAATTAGTAAATTAAATTAAATGTCTAAACTCTCTCTCTCTCTCTCTCTCTCTCTCTCTCTCTCTCTCTCTCTCTCTCTCTCTCTCTCTCTCAATTTAAAATTTGAGAGATGGATAAATGTATAATTTTAACTGGAAATCGGAGTTCTTTTGCAAATATTATTAGTCAATAACCCCTTGTAAAAATCGACCAAAAATCTCTTCAATCAATCTAGTTAAATATTACTAATTGAGTAAACTCCTTTCAATCTCTCTCTCCCGTTTCCTAGTAATAAAATGAGTCAATTATCAATCTAATTCTTAAAAAATTAATAGTGTATTTTAATTTTATTTCTACAATGATTTAATTTGATCATTTCTATTGTTAAATTATCAAATCTATTAATACTAACTTTTGAATTTGTCATCGTTAAAAGTTTTTTCTATTAGATATAAAGGAATAAAATTGAAACAATCACAATCTTTAATTGATTAAATTGAGATGATTAACCTTTCAAGAATTGAATTAAGATCGTTATAATGGGAAAAATTTTAATTCACTATAATAATTTTTAAATCTATAAAATTATATTCTCATAAAAATATGACTCAGAGTATATATATATAAAATAAAAAATTGATACTAAAATTTAAACAGGCAGGCTTTGGGAGTTTTCACAAAAAAGTAGTTTTTTTTAAAAATATAAATAAATGAGGAATATGTGCTAGGTAGCAAGAGAGCTTTAAGTTGATGATATATAGCAGACGGGATGAATAAAAATCAATGGAGGAGAACAGAGAGGAACATCGACAACAACAACAACAACAACAACAACAGATCAGCAGCAAAAGCACTTGGACGACGTCGTCTTCATCGTTCACGACTATCATGGCAAATTCTCTGGCATTCTCCGACGAGATTCCGATGACGAGCAACCCCTTTGCCCCACCGCCACTGCCACCACCTCCTTCTTCTTTCTCCACCATCTTCGACATCACGCCTCTCTCGGGCGATTACAACCTCAAGCCCAATCATAACAATTACTCCTCTGCTTTCATGGACTTGCTGGGCCTGGGCCTCCAAGATTACAACCCTTCCTTATTCGATTGGCTCCCTTCCTCCTTCGCCGCCGACACCACCACCGCCGTCGCCACCACCCACGGCCCGATTCCGTCTCCTTCTCCGGCGCCCGAGTCCTCCGAGGTCTTGAACACCCCGGTGTCCCCCAATTCCTCCTCCATCTCGTCCTCCTCCAATGAAGCCCCCCTCAACAACAGCTCAATGGACGAACCGCAGAGCAGCGGTAAAGCAGAGAACGATCGCGAACCGGACGATGAAGACAACGCACAAGATCACGACAAGTCTAAGAAACAGTAAGCTCTTTAACATATATAAATTTTCTTCTTTTTTTTTAAATTTAATTTTCCCACTGTTTCAGGAGGCGGTTTCTGTTTTTTTGTTCACTGGGTCTTCGTTATGTTTCCTTTGAGGTTTTTACTGTTTCAAAAAAAATCCAAAAAGGACCAAGTTAATTAAGGACTAATAATTGTTGGTGTGTGACGAAATCCATGTGTGTTTTATTAGGCCCCTGAGACCAAAGAAGAAGAACCAAAAGAAACAAAGAGAACCCAGATTTGCGTTCATGACAAAGAGTGAAGTGGATCACTTAGACGACGGCTATAGATGGCGCAAATATGGCCAAAAAGCTGTTAAAAACAGCCCCCATCCCAGGTATTTCCAAATTTTCGATTTCCTTTAGTACATCAAAAAAATAAAAATCTGAATTTAACATCACTTGATAATCAATTATTCAGTATAAATATTTGAAAGTTTCAATTTTGATTCTCTTCCACTCTCAAATTAAATTTTTGGTACTTTTTTAATACATGGCCGACCAAGAATTTTAGACTCAACATCTTTTTTTTTCTTTTTTTCTTTTTAACTACTTACATTTTTTTGCTGTCCACGTCAAAAAAAATATACATAGGAGCTATTATCGTTGCACCACGGCCGGGTGCGGCGTGAAGAAGAGGGTGGAGAGGTCGTCGGAGGACCCGTCGATCGTGGTGACGACGTACGAGGGGCAGCACACGCACCCAAGTCCGGCGACGTGCCGGGGGAGCCTCGGGTTCGGGCCGGGGAGCGGCGGCGCCCTGGTGTCGCCACACTTTATGGTTCCACGGGCACAACAGCATCAGCAACAAGCGGCTGCTTTGTTCTATAGCTCAGCCCCACTACTACCTTCGAGTATTAGCTCGTCTACTAGTTATAAGGATCCGACGTCGTATAGCAGCTTGGTTCAAGATCATCATCATCATGTAGGTTTTGGACCATCGTCGGCTCAAGCTAATTTGTCGAGGGACATTGGGCTTCTTCAGGACATTATTGTGCCAATGAAGGAGGAGGAGAAAGATCAAGAACATCAGTAGGTGATAGAAAATATGCATGGATTATATATATATATATATATATATGGCATTTTTAATTTACATCTGTCTCTGTAATCTGTATTGTTATGTAATATTGATCTGATCACTGATGACACTGATCTTGTGGTTTTTTGGGGGGGGGGGGGGTTCATGTTTTAGAACTTACTCGCGGTAGTCAGCCAGTAAGTAGTATTTAGTTCCTTAGACATTAAGATTAGTTCTCGACTTCTTGTTGCTAAGATTTCGATTTTGCTATTTCTTCTTAATTTCCTTCTGTTGTTTAATTAATTAATTATTAATTCTTTGTAACTAGAACTTTTCGACTGTATGAGCCATTAATTCCTTGCTTTTGTAGCTTCTGCTTTTTTTCTTTCTTTCTTTCTTTCCTTCTCTCTTGTTAACTATCAATGGGTAATTAGTCGGCAAGGAAATATTAGGGTTAGGGTTTTGTGTCTGCAAGTACTTGTGGTGAAATCTTTTGCATGTTTTTTTCCACTAAGATCATGACATGCTTTATGGGAAAAGGTACAAGTAAGTCAAGAATGTAATTTTGGACACTAGTTAAGCAAACTAAAAAACTTATTTTTTGATAACTCAGTCTGATTCTTTTTGAGTAACACTGGGAGTTTATAAAGTTTTAAATATACTATAATTAATCTTGTGCAACATAATATCGATCAAACTAACAACAACAATAATGATAATAATGATGATTACTTGATACAGTACATGGATATGGAAAGGTATATGTATTACAGAGCATTATTCGATGAGAAGTACCGTGTACATATATATACATACTTTTCCTTTTTTTGTGTGTGATGGCTTTATATATTTTTGTTATATATATGCATATCGATCATCTTCTGCTATAAGCTACATACAGAGATGGGCTTGAGGCAATAAGTGGTGATGTGTGTTTCCTGGAAAGGAAATGGCTTTAGAACTATGGCAAAGAATGGTGCGATATGTATATATATATATATATATATATATAGGTGAAAGTACATGCAGACAAGTATTGGCAAAAGATACTTATGGCCTTTCATCATGTCCCATTATTGGAGTTGAAGAACCCATTCTCCATTTCTTCTTCTCTTTCCCGGCTTGGAAGTGCTTCACTTTTTTTGATGATACTTCTTTGGTTCTTTACATGCTTCATGCATCTACACACACACACACACACACACACATATATATGATTTTGGGATTTAACTTCTGATCATTGATCTCCAAAGCCATATATTAATGAATAGATGTATATGTGAAAGAGTGAGAATTTTAAAAATTTAATGGAAAAAAAGAGTTACAATTGATTTTTCTATTTACAAAAATTATATAAAAATAAAATAAAGAGAAAATTAAGGTATGTACTTTAATATATGCCAAGCTACTAGTGCTTAATATTAGATACTTGAATGGCATTATTTGTAGTCAGATTCATGTTTATCGGGAGTATTCACTTAAACTTTCAGCTTAATCCTATCTAATATTTAAAACTTTTTGTTAATTTTTTTCAAATGAAAATGTCATTACATCCTTTTTTCTTGTTACATGGTAACATGTCCGGTTACAAATATGGTTATTTATTGTGCAGGATTTATATATTTAGCAAGGTTAAGTGTTCACCACCCATACTGTTTCTCGAGGAAGTAACCACTAATTAAAATTGAACCAAAAAATTCATCAAGAAAAAAGAAGAAGAAGAAGAAGAAGAAAGAGAAGAAGAAGAAGAAGAAGAAGAAGAAGAAGAAGAAGAAGAAGAAGAAGAAGAAGAAGAAATGATTAAAGGATCTTCTTTGCGCAGCTTTCTGATCCGAAGTATCAAAGACAATCACGGGAATTTGATCCCCACTCATATTCCCATCCCTATATATATATATATATATATATATATATATGAGTGCACCTTTGTAATGAAAGAAAAAAAATAAAAATCAATAATTCTCAAACTTATTAGATATGAATTTAATACTATAGAGTGTAATTTCTTCATGAGAAGTTTTTGATAATTTTCAAATTATAATTTGTTATGTGAGTATCTCAATATCTCAGAGACTTGAAAACTTATTTATTAAAAAAAATCAATTTTAACATAAATACTAAAAATAAATTTATGATTTAATTTGGAGCTTCATTCACTAAAAATTCAAAAAAAAAAAAGAATGAAACTATAAAAGAAGGAGCATAGAGTATATAAGTCCGAAATTTTTGGGTTGACAGCAAAAAGTAATATATATTATTTAATGATAAGCTAGAACTAAGGAGGATGAAGATGTGTGGGTTTGAAATTTGAGAGGTAAGGATAAGATTTTGTATAAAGTTATCAAATCTTCTCTCTCACTTTTCTTGCTCCTTAATCATACTAAAAAGTTGCATTGACAAGAGATTTGATAGCTATAAAGCAAAACACCATACAGCACTTGTAGAACAAAAAAAACATTTAGATTATCTAATTTTTTTTTTAAATATAGGTGTAAATCAAACATTCAATAATTAAATTATTTATTATTCAACCTTCATGCAACTATTTTCATCAAAATAAATATAAATTATCACATATTATTTAAATAGTAATTAAGTAAATAATCACAGACATATAATATTAAATAAAAAACTTCAAATTTCTAAAAAGACAAATTGATTTGGGTATGGGAAAAAATTGTGTATGTATAACAAAAGATGGGAGCCAAAAGGTGTGTATTATTAGTCTAAAATTAAATTGCTTCATAATTGGCATGCAAGGTCCAGCTAGGTAGTAGCAGTATATGAACAAAAAGAAAAACAAGAAGCAAAAAAACAGAAAAAATAAATTAAAAAGATATAAAGATGGAGACAGATATAGATATATACCAAAACATTAAATTCCATTCAATGAAGCTTTACACATTTGTTTCCACCATGCATGCTAGCTGCAGGGGTGAATATTCTCTAATTGAAGCGATAAAGAAAGTTTATCTATTTTTTCTCATATTAAAAGAAAAAAAATATCAGAAGAAGCCATTTTGAGTGTGTAGGCTTTTTCTTGTTGGTATTCTCAAACTTTCCAGCCATTAAGCTTTATGAAAAAAAAAAAAAAGTGGTATCTTGCTGTAATATATAACTACTGAAGCTAAGTGGCAATAAATTAGATGCTTCAAAAAGAAAAACCAATCAAGGAGAGGAAAAGAGGAGGGTTCAGTGATTAATTTGCAGATTCTTAATTTTGAGGCATCTGAATCCTAATTGCGTGGAGATAATAATATTCACTTTTCATGATTCAATTTGAAAGTTAGTAATATATAGTGGGATCGATGTGGTAAGAAAAATATTTATTTATACAGGCTTATGATAATGATTGAATATTGTGTGCTGGTGTAAATTGTATATATAAGTGTAAATTGGTTTCAACCACCAGAATTTAACAAATTACATACTTTCAACTTTTGAGTCAAACCGGATCAAGAGGAGTAGGTAAAATTCATTCAACGTTAATTTTTTTTATTTATAAAACTTGAATTTAAAATTTTATTTAAAAAAACGAATATCAAAGCACATGAATAAATATGATTAATATATATGTATGCAAGAAAAGCCTCATTTTTTTTTTAAATGTGTCGCCATTAAGACGAGTTTTGTTGTTTTGTTTAGATCGACAGTTTAGTTTCTTTATTCTTTTCTTGCTTTGCAAGTTTATGTCGTCTGACAGGATCATGATTCATGCATGTGTTATCAATGTGCCAGACTAAATGGAATATTCAAAACGATAACTTCTCGACGCCAAACTTTCCAATATTTTCACATTTTAATAATAGTTAATATTATGGGAAATATATTATATATGCCTCTGACATATTAATTAAATTAAACATAAAAATATTGCACTTTCTTATTATGATTTTACCAAGGAAATCTGGTAGTTGGGGTGGTGCCTTGAATTGATCATCATTTTGGGTCAGAAGTGCTCTAAACAATTCAGAGGATGTAATCTTTTGGATGTCTAAAAATATATTGGTTCTTGAACGTTAGAAATTAACAGTTCAATCTTTAAAAGTTTTACACATTCTAATGGAAACCGATAGGCAACAGATAAACAATTTTCAAGGACTAAATTATGAGGTTTTAAATTTCAAGACCCAAATAATTGAAACGTAAAATGTTTTGGAGGCCGAACTGTATATTTTTAAATGCTAAACAATTAGAGTATATATATTTTAAGAACAAAGAATCATATATAGTTTTATCAACAATTCATTATCGCTTCCTAATCGAATGTCAGAGTGGCTCATAAAAGTAAAATGGAGTTTATCTCAGTTTATTTTCTAAGGTTTTGAAAATCGGGTCGATTATTAAATATGTAAAGGTACTAGTTTAAGGGTCAATGGTCAGATAGTAATCAAACTAACGGTATTTTAAAAATATTAAAAAATAAAATTTATAATTAAAAATATTAAAATATTATTCATAATTATATATCATAAACATAAATTCATAATCTCAATTAAAAATAAGATTTAATATTCAATTACACAAAAGTTTAGACAAAACAATATCTTCAATCAAAAATTTACAGCAAAAAAAAATCAACTAATAAAAAAATATTATCAATCATCATATAATTTATGCATAGAAAATTCAATCAAATAATTTTTAAAAGAATCTTTGAACTGATCCGACTAGTAAATCAGCAAGTTTGGCATTTTTTCACCTTGTCCAATCTCTCAACGGTTCAAATGGTTTTTCCAAACTCAACCTAGGACTAGTTCTTGATCCAATCCAATTTTGACAACCACGTTATTTTCTCAAAGCCAATAAATAAAAATAAAATCCTTGTTTGTTTGCTCACCTTCATCTTTTCTTTGGTCTGAACAAGTAAGGATTTATGCTGAGTCTTAAGTGTCAAAATGGTCTGAAGTGCTTGTGTCTAATGCCCGAAACATCCTTCTAGTATTCATTATATACATATATAGCACTCGTTTTTGGTTTAACATAATATATATATATATATATATATATATATAAGATCACAATACATATAATACATATAACAGCCAGAGCAATGTTGAATGTTGACTTTGAATATACACTATTTAAATTGTGGAGTGAATCGATCTGACAACAGGGTAAAACTCTAAAGTTACCTAAGGCGTGATACAAAATAGAAAATTACAAATAAATATAGATATATATACACACACACATACACGCAAAGGCAAACTACCTTTGGTATGGCATATTGAACTTTGAATATATACTATATACTTAAAAGATGACTCTCTCTCTCTCTCTCTCTCTCTAGCTATCTAAAACCTAATTTGGTGCAAGAGAATAGGTAATTAGTTACTTTTATTGCCACTTGCTATACCCCAAACTGTGGACAACCAAAAAGGAAGGGAAAGATGCGTACTATATATTCATTACACTTGTATATGTCATCTTATATATACTGATCCTCTCCTTGTAGCTACCAATATCGTCACTTTTCGTCTAGAGTAATTACAAAGGATAATTTTTTTTTTTGTATTCGTTCATTTTCAATTGAACAGTCTGAATTAAACTTCATAAACATACCTTAATCTTAGTATATATGTTGAAGTCAACAATAATTGATGGCCTACTCTCTGTAATTACACAGATAGGCGACCTTTTTTCCTTACAAAATGATCCAATTGGTTAAACCTTTTTCCAAACAACCATTCATAGAATGACTACATATATGCATTTAATATACTGTCTAAGGACAATTTTCAAGGTAGGGCCAATTTATTATTTCTCTTTTTTCAATTGTAAAGATATTGCCAAGTGAACTTGCTGCATATTAATTGAGAGGTTGTGTTTTTGTTTTATTGTTTTGAAAATAAATTTTGTAAAATTGTTTTAAAAACTCGTTTTGAAAATTAAAAAAAAAAAAGAATACATTCGGATGATTTGTTTTGAAAACAATTTTTAAACTTAAAAAAAAATTCGACTGTAGCTTAGTTATTTTTTTTAAAAAAAATTGTAATTACATAAATTCTATTAATGCATTTATTTATTTCCGGCAATGTTACTGCCTTTTTTTTGTCAAAATATTGTTTTCATAAACATGCAAAACATTTTTTTTGTTTTAAAATTTTTTTTTAAAACAAATATAATTTCTTAAAAACAATGTACTAAACAAGATTTTTTATTTTTTATTTTAAAAACAAAAATTGTTTTTAAAAAGGGCAACTAAACAGGCCTGCATCTTCTCTAGACAATCACATTAGATAGGTGCATTCAGATATATAGAAGAGTTAATATGGACGACTTTGTTCAACACTAATAAAATTACGGAGGGTCAAGCTAGTAAAAGAGTAGCCTACTTTGAAAAGGTACTAAGAGCTTAAGGCTTGACAAAAATCTATTAATATATAAAAGTTGAGTTCTTCAACATTGTTCATCACTATAGCTAAGCTATTCATTCCCATTTTGCTCATGCGGTTTCATTCAATCTCAATTCTACCCCTGTACTTCTTCCCCATTAATGTCCTAGTTTCCCAAATCAGCCCCTCTAATTTTACACGTTCCTAATGTTGCCCCTATAACATACGACCCTCCCTTGCCCGTGTGGCTTCATTTGCATGTTCGTCTTTCCTTTTCTTCGACTCTGAACTTACTGCTTGTCTCCAAAGACAAACAGTATGCTTATCTCTTTATGGATCGTTGGATTTGAGATTCAATGGTCTAGATTTCAAATGGTGATTTTTTTCTTTTTTTAAAAAAAAGATATTAAAATCTTAGTCATTTGATCTCAAATCCAACGATCCACAAAAAGATAATATGTTGCTTGTCTTTAACAACAATAGATCCAATCTCCTTTTCTTCCTCCTCATTTCAGATAACCCTTCTCTAATTTTCGTCGGTCTCTCTTCTCTCTTCCTCCTTCTCCCTTTTCTCTTCTTCACCAACCTATAATCCTAATAAAGTTGAGTCAAAATATTTTTTCTTTTTCGGCTCTCTTGTAAAATGAGCTTATCACAAAAGGTCTTAAAAACATTAGAACCTTTAAGGACTAAGGTTAGGCTGAACTAGGATGATTAAGTAAGTGATGCCTTTACATTTAAAAAAATAATAGTAATAACTCTCTTAAATACTAATTTTAAAATTTAAATCTAAGTAACGAAAATAGAACACTTACTTCCTTTGAAATTACTTAATAAGTTGTTAATGTCAACCTAAAAGCTTCTCTTCTTCAGTTACAATCAATCTCACTTCACATAATTTACAAGTCCTTGAGGTTGAAGCCTATGGTTAGAATACATGCATTCATAATAATTGCAATAGTTAGACCAAGAATAGCTCGTCCTTTTCAAAAGTTGAATTTTTTATAGTTGAATCTCTATCCAACATTTAGAGATGTGTGTAGAAATCTCACACATAAATTTTATGGGGCTAATCTTTCACAGGATCATGGACCTATATTTGAGTCTTCATTAGGAGAAATGCTTGATAGTACTTCGAACAATATTGTCTTCAATAAAAGATATATGTGAAGAATAAAAATTGCTAACTAACTTATAAAGATCTAAAGAGCTCAACTTCTTAAGATATCAAGCTCTTCATAGTCTTACCTTAATTAAAATATCATTGTAAGATATATCTTAATTAGCCTACAAATATGGATTTACAGACTAAGGCAAATTTGTAAGTGCAATACTCATTAATTATTTGAACATGTGATATTTTTATAACATAGAATTCACTCATAATGGTTGACTCAATAGAAATGAACTTGGTTTTAGACAAATTTTCCCCACAAGATCAAGGATTCAAATTCTGGAATCATGGGCTTTACCTTCGTCCTGACTTAAAATTGTGACGGCAATTATTCCTACAATTTTTTCACCCATAAAAAAATAATTTACTTATATAGTCTTAAGTTATTAGAACTGTCAATAAATTGAGCCATCCGTTAACTTCTCTGTTAAGAGTAAACAACAATCTGAAAATCATCCAGAGGTCCATCACGTATTATACTCAGCAAATGCACAACAGTCACATTTTATATCCTGACTCACATGGTTATATGTCATACACTCTGTAATTTACATTCTGTTATTATTTTATTGTATAACAACTTCCCTTATTATTTGGATCTGATGACAAGTGTATAGATATGCATTCCTGTACAAGTGTATATATATTAGCAAATACCAAAGAGCTCAGCAGGCTAAGTTTCATTCATTTCATCTGCTCTGGTGTTTCCTTTCTCATTTAGCTATAAGTTTAACTTGGTATCAGAGCCATAAAAGGCAAATCGCCCATCTACCACAATGACTCAGCAATCAAACTCTACAACCTCTGCTGCAAATATCTCAACCATTCTAATCACTATCACCTTAGGATTTTCAGCACCCAAAATCTCAAATCCCAGCACTAGACTCAGTCTAGTATCACCTGTCAAGATGGATGGGAATAATTATCTATTGCGGAAGTCTATGATACTCCCAATCATTAAAGGCAATAGGCTGGAGGGTCACCTTGATGGCTCAAATCCGTGTCCTCCCAAATTCACTGAAACCAAAGAAGGTCCAAAGTTCAACAGTAAGTTTGAAGAGTGGTAGGTAATGGATCAAATTCTATTAGGATGGTTATATTATTCTCTCTTTCTTGATTTTGCTGCTCAAATGATAAATTGTACTAGTTCACAAGAATTATGGAAAAATATTCAAGGTCTCGCAGGAGCCAGTACCAAGGCCAAGGTCTTATGGTACAAAAATGAAATCCAAAGAACAAGAAAAGGATTTCTAAAAATGAAAGACTATCTTGCAAAAATGAAAGAGTTTGCTGACAATTTAAATTTAGCTGGCTGTAACTATACACTTACTGATTTAACTACTCAAATCCTTTCTGGATTAGACAGTGAGTATACTCCAATTGTTGTTACTTTAAGTGAGAAGGAGAACATGAGCTGGATTGAATTTCAAACTTACTTATTGAGCTTTGAGAGCATAATTGAACAGCTCAATAGTTTACAAAATCTGAATTTAAATTCAGCAATTATTAACATAGCAACTTCAAACACTGGTTCACAATCAAAAAACAACAACAACTTCAGCAACAATAACAGAAACAACAGGAGAGGCAGAGGAAATCGTGGCCGAGGAAGAAACCAAAACAACTGACCCATACACCAAATTTGCGGAAAATTGGGTCATGTAGCATCTATATGCTATTATAGATTCAACCAAAGTTACATGGGTTCTTCGCCTTCACAAAATCAAAATAAAAATAGTCCAAACAGCAGCAACTTAAACAATGAACATTCTTCTTACAATACTTTTGTGGCCACACCTGATACAGTTGCTGATGCTAATTGGTTTGTTGATAGTGGTGTAAGTCATCACATCACCAACAACTCCAACAATCTGATCACTGTAGAGAAATATATGGGTAAGGAAAATTTGATTGTAGGTAATGGGCAAGAGGTAAAAATTTCCCATGTTGGTAATTCTATCATTCATCTACCTTGCAACTAGAAATTACACCTCAAAAATATTATTTACTCCCCTTCTATTCAGAAAAATTTATTAAGTGTTCTCAACTCTTACTGCTCAAAATTCAGTAGTTGTAGAATTTGATTCTAATTTTTTTTTGTGAAGGACAAGACTACAAAGAGGGTGCTACTTAAGGAGAAAATCAATGATGGACTGTATCAACTTTTGCTTCCTCATCAGACCACCTTAGCTACTGATTCCATGCAAAATTTTTCAAGCAACCTTCATCGCAGATCAAAAGTTTGTCTCATCGAAACTCAATCTTCTATTATCATGAAGTGGCATAAATCTCTGGGTCATCCCTCTTCTAAAATCTTAAAAGAAGTTCTAAGTCAATGTATGCCACACATTAAAATAATAAAGATCTTGATTACTGCAATGATTGTCAATTAGGTAAATCACATAAACTACCTTTTAATCTCTCATCAAATAGAGTCTCAAATCCTTTGGATACCATACATTCAGATATTTGGGGGGCCAGTACCATTACTCTCAAAACATAGATTCAAGTACTACATCATTTTTCTTGATGATCACACTAGATACACTTGGATCTATCTCTAAAAACTAAAAATGAAGCCCTTTCAATTTTTTTTCAATTTAAAATTCAAGTTGAGAAGCAATTTGAAAGGAATATTAAAACATTGCACACTGACTCAGGAACAGAATTCAAGATGTTTCAAAACTTTGTCAAGCAAAATGGAATAAACCATCTGTTCACATGCCCATACACATCAGCTAAAAATGGACGTTCCAAAAGAAAACACAGGCGCATTACCAAAACCAGTTTAACTATATTGGCCCAAGCTAAATTACCATTGGATTTTTAGTGGGAAGCTTTTCATTGTGCTACCTACTTGATAAATAGATTACCAACTCCATTATTAACAAATAAATCACCTTTTGAGCTATTATTTGGAAAATCACCAGATTATAAATTTCTTCATCCCTTTGGTTGTACTACATTCCCATGCCTTACTTCATACAACAAACAAAAATTCCAATTTCACTCCACAAAATGCATTTTCATAGGATATAGTGAAGCTCACAAGGGATATAAGTGTTTATCACCTCAAGGAAGAATTTATCTATCTAAGCATGTCGTTTTTAATGACACTGAATTTCCCTATTTAGATTTATTCAATTCAAATGCTTCCACAGGAAACTCAAATCAGTGTATATTACCCACCCAAGTCATAATTCCAACTGACACAACTTCATCAATTTCTCCTGAAGTAGTGCACTCTACAGATTTAAATCCAAGGCATGTCTTTTCTCCCTCTCAAAATAATTTAGAATCATCTTCTTCAACTAGATATATGTTAAATTCAATTCCTCCAGATAATTCTCATCCAATTTTTCCAAATTCTGCAGATACTTCAAAACCTCCCACAAGCCAATCCTCTCTTTCCAATTCATCCACCAGGTATTTGATTAATCCTAACCTTCATTTTGCACCATCAAACCCAATCCCACCACCACTTCTTGTACCATCTCATCCCATGCACACAAGAAGCCAAACTGGTATGCTCAAACCCAAAATACCATTTACTGGTTTTGTTACAGCATCAGGATCTCCCATGGTTACTGCATCATTACCTACTGACATTCCTCCCACGGTTAAAGCTGCTTTGAATGATCCTACTTGGAAGTCTGTTATGCAGGATGAAATAGGTGCTCTAAGGAGAAATAATACATGGACTTTAGTCCCATCTAATCCATATATGAATGTTGTTGGTTGTAAATGGATTTTTCAAATCAAACATAACTCTGATGGCAATATTCATTGATTTAAAGCTCGCTTGGTTGCCCAAGGATTCAGTCCAACATAGGGCATTGATTATCATGAGACATTCAGTCCAGTAATTAAGCCTCCAACCATTCGATTGATCTTGACTCTAGCTACTATGCACAACTGGCCGGTTCACCAACTCGATATTAATAACACCTTCTTGAACGAATATCTTTAGGAGAATGTTTACATGTCACAACCACCAGGTTTTGTTGATTCCAATTTTCCATCACATGTGTGTCAATTGAATAAGGCGCTATATGGCTTGAAACAAGCCCCACGGGCATGGTTTGATCGGTTGCGTTCTACTTTACTTGAATGGGGTTTTAAAAATAGTAAGGCAAACTCATCTTTCTTATATTTGAATGAGCACAGTAAAATCATCTTCATCTTGATTTACGTAGATGATATTCTGATTACATCTAATGCTCTTCAACATCTTACCACTTTCACCAAGAAATTACATAAAAAATGTGCACTCAAAGACTTGGGTCCCTTACACTATTTTTTGGGAATTTAGATACACAGAACACATGATGGTTTCTATTTAAATCAAGCTCAATATATTTTTGATCTGTTGCATAAATTTAGTATAGATAAAGCTGCTTCATGTCCCACTCCCATGGCTATTGGCAGCACACTTACGAAGAATAATCCTGAGAAGTTTTCAGATCATGCCATCTTCAGAAAGGCCATTGTGAAAGAAATGGTTGGATCCCAAGAGGGGGGTGAATTGGGTTTTATAAAAATTTTCACAAAACTTAATTGGAAGTTAAAATGATTTTCTGAAATTGGATAATGTTAAAGATAATAATTTAATTCAGAAAATCAAAATGTTTATCAAGATGAATAATTTTATAGTGCAAGGAATTAAGGAGCAAATATAAATCTACACAAATTAATTAATACTTGAGGTAGAAATCAAATATAAACGCAAAGCATTAATTAATTAACTTCAAATGTAAATAGAATAGGGATAGAGAAAGCAAACTCGGAGATTTATACTGGTTCGGCTAATCCCAAGCCTACATCCAGTCCTCAAGAGACCACTTGAGTATTTCCACTATAATTGCAAGTTTAATCCGGGTACTTGCAAACCACTACAACATACTTTTCTCCCTCAAGGGTGTCTCTCCCCCTTACAACGTGTTTTCTCTCAAACACTAACTCAAGGAACCAATCCTTGAGAAACTAAATTTAAAGGCTTAAGGAAAATAATGGTAAACACTCTCAAAGTGTAGATAACGCAGAAATTAAGCTCAGAATATTTCTCTAGCAATTTAGAGAGAATGAAACTCAAGATAATATGAGAAATGAACAATTGAAGCTTGATGTAAATGGTGTTGTGAAGTCCCCTTTATATAGTGAAACCTTGCTGCTACAGTGACTGCTTTAGTCAAAATTGCTACAGTAAGCTTCATCATCATTTTTCAACCTTTCTACAACAACCAAAAAACTTTATCAACCTTTTTCAACAATCAATATTCTTTTTCAAATTTTCTACAGTAAAAAGTATTCTTTTTCAAAGTTTATTACAACAACCAATAAATTTTATCATACTTTTTCAACAATCAAATTCATTTTTCAAAAGTGCTACAGTAAAAAGGTATTCTTTTTCAAAGTTTATTACAACAACCAATAAACTTTATCATACTTTTTCAACAATCAAATTCATTTTTCAAAAGTGCTACAGTAAAAGATATTCTTTTTCAAAGTTGATTACAACAACCAATAAACTTTATCATACTTTTTCAACAATCAAATTTCTTTTTCAAAAGTGGTACAGGAAAAAGTATTCTTTTTCAAATTATATTACAACAATCAATAAACTTTATCATACTTTTTCAATAACCAATAAAGTTTATCATACTTCTTTAACAATCAAATTTCTTTTTCAAAAGTGCTACAGTAAAAATATTCTTTTTCAAATTATATTATAACAACCAATAAATTTTATCAAAAATCAATTTATACTACTATATTTAAATATATAAAGCATTAAATATATTTGGGCCAAGAAAGATTGAATCATGCATTTGGGCCAATAAGATTAAATCATTCATTTGGGTCAAGAAGATTAAATCATACTATTTGGGCTAAGAAAGATTAAATCATATATTGGGCCAAGAAGATTAAATCATTCATTTGGGCCAAGAAGATTAAGTCATACTATAATTTCCACATATTTGTCATCATCAAAACTTATAGCATAATACATTATAGCTAACAATCTCCCCCTTTTTGATGATGACAAATCACCTAAGAAAAATATGTTACAATGTAATAATCATTATACAATATACACATATTTTTCTTTCCATATTCTTCTCCCCCTATTTGACATCAACAAAAAGGTATAAGGAAGGCAATATATAAAGGCTAAAGCGTATTCCTTCTTTAAGCAAGAATATCATATGACGTCATGGGGTAAAATTTCATCAAAACTTATCATTGATATGCCAAAAATATATAGTTAAGGAAAACATTGCATATCAGATAAAGTGAGCTTAAAGATATAGAGGATTTAAGTATAGATTAGGCTCCCCCTCAACCAATGCATATTAAACAAATGTAATTTTCAAGAAGTATTCATATATGTATCTTGAGGATGAGCACCTGCAAAAATTTTGACAACCACTCCGATGCTTAAGTTAGTAATGTAAATCAAATATTAATGGCAAAATTAACTGTTTACGGTCGCATGCATCAAGCATTATCATAATGCAAGGAAATCATTGCCTTTCATTTGCCCACAAAAGCACTATATGTAAGTATGTGTAACTATGAAGATGTATCATCCTTTACACATTTCATTTTATTCAAGTCATTTAAATTTTTTTTTTATTTTCTATGAGTGCGTGTGGAATCATGACATATTATTCTTAGCCATAGCCTTCGCTCATGATGCATGAATAGCATACACAACATATGTTCTTAGATACATGTAATCATAGCATGATGCAATCAATCATGTATATTATACTGAAAGCTCTCAAGAACAACACAACAAAGCAGAGAAATACAGTTCTGTTTATCACCATTTTATTAATCCTTAAATTTTTAATCAAAACAAATTAAATCAGCCGCAAATCCACCGAAAATTGACTTTCGTGGTTTTGCCATTAATGTGACGCGTTATCGGTGTGCATGCGTACTCTAGACTTCTGGCTTCCAGCTTGCAAAATCCATAGGATGAGCGTGTAGGGGTGCGGCGAAGAGATATCTTCGTTGGCTCTAAGTCACAATTTTCTCTCTATAAAGACTGCCCCAGAGTTCTCAATTATCACACCACAAAGAGTATTCATCTCTGAGCCTACAACTTTCTGACATTCCTCTCTCTTCATACTCCAAAAAAAATTTCAAACCATGGCAGCAAGAAAGTTCATTGATCTCACAGTAGACGCAAGGGAGGAAGAGCTCGACTTAAACTTGAGTCTAGGCAAGGACAAAGGCAAAAGACCTTTGGAGGAATCTCAAGAGAACCAAAAGAAGAAGATGAAGATCGAAGAAGCTGAAGAGATTAGTACAGGCCATACGTCAGAAGACAAAATTGCTTGTCTGGAGCAGGAGGTGAAGAAACTCAAGAAGATGATAGAGGACCAAGAGAAGTTAGCTAAACGCAACAATGCGGCACTGACTTCAAGAATAGATAGGTTCTTCTATTGGTCTACCCAATGCTTCTGCAATCAACAACAAAGAAGTGTTGATTGTATGAATGGGATTTACACTACCCTCCGTGACATTGCTCAGTCTCTTGCTCCAAGGAATGGCCGAGGGGTGATGATACAATACGGGCCTCCTAATCCAAGACCACCTCGCCTGTAGATTGCTCATGCATGAGCAAACTTTCCCCTTTTTTTTTTTGCAATGTAATCCTTCAGTTTGTTTTTTTAATGCAAGTGGTTTCTTTTATTGGACGATACAAAAAAAATAATAATAAAGAAAGATAAAAGAAATCAGCTACACAAATTTAGCACAGTATATATATATTGAAAAATATATATCCATTTTAAAGATGGAAAGAATTTTCTGGCATGGACATATATATCATCATTTCAAAGCAAAAGCAAGTTACATACTTATCAAGATAAAACATATTATAACCTGAGTATGTAGTAATATAATTGAGGTAATATGGATTAATAAGATATAATCAGATATAAACTATAATCCATAAGCAATGGTTCATAAGTTACAGCTTATGTAAAAGAGATGATATGTATAATGCTCAAACCATGATGTATTAAAAAAAATAATTTAAGTATTTAACATATTTTTATATGTCATGATGTGATCAAGTATGTAAAATGTCAGAAAACAATATGTCATTGTAATGAAAGTATGACAGTAAAAAAATTTGCCAGAAAGTTCAATTGAGATCAAGGAGTATCATTCAATTAAATAATGAAGAAGTAAAGGATAGAGATACTCATCAATTTTGGCAAACTTTTGTTGCTTCTTGAAGTTCCTGTTCAAGATTTTGATATCCTTGTTTTGCTCATTGCTCTTCTTTTGATCCTGTCTTCTTGCAATTTTAATGATCTTAATTGATTGATTATTTGCAAGATCTATCAAGCATTAGTTCAATGTAGGCTTCGTTGGTCGACTACTGATAGGAGCGTTGGTCGACCAACCAACTTCAAAACTATAAATCTTACTGATTTCGGAGAGCAGAGGAAAGAATGTGCTTTAGAGGATTAACTCCTGCAAAACACTATTAGTGGAGCACTTTGATGTTCAAATAAATCTCGAGCACTAGGAGCAACATTATGTTCAAGATATGCCATATTAATAAAAGTGCTATGCTTGCATGAAATGTAATTTTGCAATAAATTTGATTTCATTGAAAATATTTAAATAAGATTACAGCAAGGATAAATACTATAGGTAGGAGGAATCTTATTGATGTGAAACCAAGGGAAATATGCATGTAATGAAAGCAAGTTGTCGTGATGCAATAAATAAGAAAGTTCAAGCTAAATTTAGAAGAAAAATTTTAGCTCAAAGCAAAAATCATATCCTTAGGCCGCACACCTAAGAATCATTTTTAGAAATAGCATGCATGAATATCAAAGATAGATGAAAGGCATGCTAGAAAACAAACATAAGCCTTTGATACAGTAAACATATCAATCAAATTTCTTACAATACATTCCAGCTTATATGTTTACTTGTCCATTGCCTCCTTTTGATGCAAGAGAGTGGAGTTTGAATGATGTAGCCATTGAAAAGTCATTTCTGCTCCTTGTTTCGAGGCAAATCTGCAAATTAATCCTTTGTCTTTGGTACCCAAATTTCTTTGGGTCCGCCTAGGTCATGAGTTCCTTTTTGAACCCATTTCATTTTAACTCCATGAACAAGATTTTTCTTATAAAAGCATGAGTAAGATTTGTGTCCTTTTAGTCCACAATAAAAACAAGTGCAAGTTGGACTATTTGACATCTTTACAGAAACAAAGAAGTTTTTAGAATGCTTTTGGTTTGATTTCTTTTTAGAAACAAGACCAACTTTGTTAAACATTCTTCTTTGTTTCAAAACTGAGGTATTTAAAATTTCTCTACCTTGAGAAAATTTTGCAAGTGTGTTTTTAAGATTATTATTTTCCTTTTTCAAAGAATCACACTTGGTACAAAAGCAATTTTTATTGGTAGAGATATTTGCTTTTAAAATCAAATTCTCTTCTTGCAAAGTTTTGTTTTGATTTTCAAAAACAAAATTCTCTTCCTTGGAAATAGAAAATTCGTTTTTCAATGTTTCCAACTCATTTTCAAGAGAAGAGTTTTTCTGTTTTGAAATATTTAGTTTCTTTGCAAGTATTAGAGATTCTTTATGTAAATCATCAAAGGCATCTTGTAATTCTTCAAAAGAGTAGTCAAATGAATTTACCTCATCTTTATTTCTGGCCACAAGACAAGTGTTGGCTTCTTCATTTGTGTTCTCCTCATCAGAATAGCTATTTCCCCAAATGGAAGATAGGTAAGCTTTCTTTGATGATTCAACTTTTGGTTGTGGTTTCTCTTTTTCTCCTTTTTCTTTTTCTTCTATCTCCTTGGTAATTTGAGATTTTTCTGTAAGTTCAACACCAAGAGCTTGCAATTGATTAAGCACAAGTTGTATCTCATTAATGGTTTTACAATTGTTCATTTGAGCAATTTCAAGTTCATTAATGAAACTTCTATACCTTAATTCCTCAGCAATAAGATCTTCCTCATGTGCAACTTCAAGAATTTCCCACATTTCTTTTGCAGTTGCACAGTTGGGGATTTTGAAAAATTCATCTTGACTCAATGCACAAGAAATAATCAATTTTGCCTTAGCATTGAGTTGCATTAAACTTCTTTCAGTATCATTCCATTCACTCTTGGGTTTTGGAATGCATTTTCCTTGTTCTTCCTTGACAGGCATATAAAAACTATTTTCTATAACTTCCCAGAGTTTATGGTCTACTGAAATTAAAAACATTTTCATTTCATACTTCCAATATTGAAAATGATTAGCATAAAAAACTGGAGGTTCTGTGAAAGAATAATTTTCAGACATAAACCAATCACTAAATCCAACCATGTTTACTCTTAGACGGTTAAGTCTCAAATCAAGAGCCCAAGCTCTGATACCAATTGAAAGAAATGGTTGGATCCCAAGAGGGGGGGTGAATTGGGTTTTATAAAAATTTTCACAAAACTTAATTGGAAGTTAAAATGATTTTCTGAAATTGGATAATGTTAAAGATAATAATTTAATTCAGAAAATCAAAATGTTTATCAAGATGAATAATTTTATAGTGCAAGGAATTAAGGAGCAAATATAAATCTACACAAATTAATTAATACTTGAGGTAGAAATCAAATATAAACGCAAAGCATTAATTAATTAACTTCAAATGTAAATAGAGTAGGGATAGAGAAAGCAAACTCGGAGATTTATACTGGTTCGGCTAATCCCAAGCCTACATCCAGTCCTCAAGAGACCACTTGAGTATTTCCACTATAATTGCAAGTTTAATCCGGGTACTTGCAAACCACTACAACATACTTTTCTCCCTCAAGGGTGTCTCTCCCCCTTACAACGTGTTTTCTCTCAAACACTAACTCAAGGAACCAATCCTTGAGAAACTAAATTTAAAGGCTTAAGGAAAATAATGGTAAACACTCTCAAAGTGTAGATAACGCAGAAATTAAGCTCAGAATATTTCTCTAGCAATTTAGAGAGAATGAAACTCAAGATAATATGAGAAATGAACAATTGAAGCTTGATGTAAATGGTGTTGTGAAGTCCCCTTTATATAGTGAAACCTTGCTGCTACAGTGACTGCTTTAGTCAAAATTGCTACAGTAAGCTTCATCATCATTTTTCAACCTTTCTACAACAACCAAAAAACTTTATCAACCTTTTTCAACAATCAATATTCTTTTTCAAATTTTCTACAGTAAAAAGTATTCTTTTTCAAAGTTTATTACAACAACCAATAAATTTTATCATACTTTTTCAACAATCAAATTCATTTTTCAAAAGTGCTACAGTAAAAAGGTATTCTTTTTCAAAGTTTATTACAACAACCAATAAACTTTATCATACTTTTTCAACAATCAAATTCATTTTTCAAAAGTGCTACAGTAAAAGATATTCTTTTTCAAAGTTGATTACAACAACCAATAAACTTTATCATACTTTTTCAACAATCAAATTTCTTTTTCAAAAGTGGTACAGGAAAAAGTATTCTTTTTCAAATTATATTACAACAATCAATAAACTTTATCATACTTTTTCAATAACCAATAAAGTTTATCATACTTCTTTAACAATCAAATTTCTTTTTCAAAAGTGCTACAGTAAAAATATTCTTTTTCAAATTATATTATAACAACCAATAAATTTTATCAAAAATCAATTTATACTACTATATTTAAATATATAAAGCATTAAATATATTTGGGCCAAGAAAGATTGAATCATGCATTTGGGCCAATAAGATTAAATCATTCATTTGGGTCAAGAAGATTAAATCATACTATTTGGGCTAAGAAAGATTAAATCATATATTGGGCCAAGAAGATTAAATCATTCATTTGGGCCAAGAAGATTAAGTCATACTATAATTTCCACATATTTGTCATCATCAAAACTTATAGCATAATACATTATAGCTAACACATTGGTGCATTACAATACATAACCCACACAAGACCAGATATCAATTATGCCATTACTAAACTCAGCCAATTTCTTCAAGGTCCATCTACATCCCATTGGAGGGCTATAAAACGTGTTTTTTGCTATCTGCAGGGAACAAAAACTCATGGTGTAAACTGCACTTATATGGCTTCTCTAATGCAAACTGGGTTGTCTCTCTTGATGATCGAAAATCCAATAGAGTATATTATGTATTTTTTGGTAACTCGCTTGTTCCTTGGTCTTCGAAGAAACAAAACACAGTCTCTCGGTCTTCAACTGAATCAGAATACAGAGCTCTTGCTGACTTGGCAGCCGAAGTCCTCTGAATTCGTTCACTTTTAAAAGAAACTTCATTTCCAATGCCCACTTCCTCCGTTCTTTGGTGTGATAATATCAATACTCAAGCTCTAGCCACAAATCTAGTTCTTCATTCCCGAAGCAAGCACATTGAAATTGACTTGCATTTTCTACAAAACAAAATTGCCTCACGAGAACTAGAGGTCCGATATGTTCCCTCCATAGATCAGTTAGCTGACTGTTTAACAAAACCTCTCTCTCACACTTCGTTTAGTCTTTTTTGTGACAAACTTGGAGTTCATCTACACTCCCATCCAAGTTTGAGGGCGGATGTTAAGAGTAAACAACAATCTAAAAATCATCCAGAGGTCCATCACGTATTGTACTCAACAAATGCACAATAGTCATACTTTACATCCTGACTCACATGGTTATCTGTCATACACTCTGTAATTTACATTCTGTTATTATTTTATTGTATAACAACTTCCCTTATTATTTGGATCTAATGACAAGTGTATAGCTATATATTCATGTACAAGTGTATATATATTAGCAATAGCAAAGAGCTCGGCAGGCTATGTTTCATTCATTTCATTTGCTCCGGTGTTTCCTTTTTCATTTAGCTATAAGTTTAACTTTCTCCTTTTTTTTTTTTGGTATTACAACTTACTCCAATTTCTTTTGTGAAACTTTAGTCTGACTCGATTCATTTTTTAAATGAAAATGTCTTTAAAATATCAAAATCATTTAACTGAACAATTAGTTCGAGTATAATATAATAATAAGAGAAATTAATTGACACCAGTATCATATGAATTTTTAATTATACATTAGTTTTGTAAAAGAGGTAAATAAAATACAATATTAATTGTGTCATTGAAAACTTTTTGACAAATTTTTCTATATATGTACACATACAAACATACATGATATAAACTTGTATATGCAATGTGTTCATAAATCCTATTTGAGATTATATTTATAAATAATTGATACTTGATCATAAACTTTAGCTCGTCAAAATTCAAGTCCAAATTGAGAGCCATTTTAATCAAACGATACATATTAATATTCATATCGACTTAGCTTATAAAAAAGTAAATGATCAATTTAATCTTAAAAAATTACAATTGTTTCAATTTAATTCTTAAAAATCAAATATCTTAATTTAATTTATGATAAATTGTGTTATTTCAATTTAATCTTTTTTTTTGTCAAAATAACTTTTAACAATAAAAACTTTAACGTTCACTTGCTCATACTTCTCTTTGTGGTGTGGTGTTTCTTGCCCTAGCTTCCATGTCCGTCTTTCCCACTACCCTTTTTTATTATTATTCTATCAGATGTCCCAGCACACATGGAGATGCCTCAATTAAGTGATTTAAAAATTAATTTTGGCACATTTAGGCTCATATAATTTTAATTTCTTTTCTTTTTTCTTCGTGATACATGAGTTGGTGTCTAGAGACATCTTCCTCTTCTAAATGCAGTTGATGCATTAGTATCTACATGACCCGTTAAAATAAAACACATTATTTCATTTAAAAAAATCATAATACTCCAAAACCATCTTTTCAAGATGGAATGGAGTTCTTTTTTCATGTACTATTACTTTTTTCCTGAGTTTGGTAGCACATAGTAGAGGTAGGAAATGAAAACCGGTATTCCTTCTTCTGTCATTTTCTTGATTCTCTTTTCCCTCTCTTCACCCATAGAAAATCGGTTATAGAAAGGAAAAAGGAGGGGTAATGTCAAATTTGCCCTCTTCACCCATGGGGTTACTAAACGCTTCCTAATGGTTTGTGCTTCATCCTCTATCCTGAGAATTTCAAAAAACAGCCACAATTTATGCATTCAAGGTCTTCAAACAAATTTACCTCGATTTTGAATATCATGAATCCATATATCTACTTCCAAGTAACAAACTGTGCTGGTGTGCTTTTTGGTCCTCCGTCTGTGCTCTGTTTCGGCAACGATGAGGGTGACGGTGATGATGGATGAGAGGCACAGAGAAGAGTCTGGAGGGAGAGAGAAGAGCCTGGAAGAGAGTGACGAAGAGGAGATGATAAATTGAGAGGGAAGGAGACGAAGACAAAAGAGTGTGGAAGATGAGAGGGAGAGAGAAGAGTCTGGTAGTGTAGAAAAATCTAGATCTGGGAAGTGAAATTTGACAGGAGTACTTTAGTCATTTCATCTTAATTTTTTTTCCCTCTTAAAAAAAAATATACGAAACACAATAAACATTTATTCATATACTATTTTTCATCACATACCAAATATTTTTTTCCTTTTCCTTTTTTCATTTTTTTTCCTTTTTCATTTTTTTACTTCCTTTTCATTATTACTCTTTTCTGGATACCAAACGAGCCCTAAACAACTCATCATCACGAAAAAAAAACAATAAACTTGTGAAATCAAATTCTAAAGGTCTATTTGATTATTTTCATTTTCAATTATTATTTTCTGAAACACTAAAACATCTTTTTAGTGTTTTCATATTTGAGCCTATTTTAAAAAATATTTTCATTAAATTTAATCAAATATTTTCTATTTTTAGTAAGAATAAAAATAGAAAATGTTCAAATCAAATAAACTTAAATTTGTTAGTTTATCGTTAAATCTATCAAGAATAGCAAAGCGGTGTATTAGTAAAAATCAAGAACTAGATATCAAACTATTTTGGGTTCTGTAATTATGCCCATAACATTAGTTGTTTTCTTTACTTCTATTTGCTGTAATTTCATAATTTGATTATTTGATATCATCTTACACGAATATCATTCGAGAATCAAGTTCAAGGAAACGTCCACCGCATTTCAGAACATAAATAAAATCTAATGGTCGCAATTCAGAGCAGGAATTAAAAGAAAATGAAAAATGAAATGGAAGAGAGAATGAAAAAAAAAATATTTAATTCACAATGAAAAATACTGTATAATGGAAAAGAAATGAGTGAATAAATTTACTATTTTATCCTTTGATATAATTTTTTCATTTTACTATAAAAATTTGAAAACCCTGCTAATTTTGTCCTTTGTCCAAAAATTTTTTTATTTACTTAGGTTCCTAGTTAAAATTTTTCTTGTCATTTATTTGATATAAACTCTTCTGTTACTTCATCTAAGTTCTTAGTTTGAGAATATATTTTGTTTTTTGATCAAATCAACCCTATAAATTTTTAATTTATTCACTTTAGTCCTCATTAAAATAAACCCCATTCATAAATTCGTTTCTTTTTTTTTTTTTGATATTCAAGGGGCAAAGGATGGCGTCGGACAGGAGATGCAGATGCAGCCAACTGAAAGATGTGATTTATAAAAAGCCCCACAATGAGCCCATGATTTCCAACTTTTCGTCCACATTCATCCTCAAATACCAACTGAGCAACTCCTTCAATTCCTCCCAATCGCTCACTCCACCACGCTCCACCATCTCCTCCAGTAATCCCCTGAAATCCTTGTATAGATCCTCGACTCCATAACCACCACCACCGCACTACTTTTCCCAAATTCAAACCCACCTTGGGCTCGAAAAATAGCATCTTTAATGATGTCACTACTCCTCGGACTAACTCCTTCAAAGACTCATCATCGCAGTGATAATAGTCTTCTTCATGATTTGGCTCAGTTGAGAAGCTTTTGGATTAGGAGGACGATGAGGTCACAAAGTAATTAAACTAAGGAGCTTCGATTTCGGTTTCAATTTCAAGAAACGCATTGTCGATGTGTGGAGGTTTCTTGGTGGTCTTGAACAGAGAATACAGTAGCTTCAATAATTTTGGCAATGAAAAAGGAAGAAGCTACAATGACAGTACTTCAAGCCAAGGCTGTGGGGGTGGGTGAAGACGAGAAAGAGAAAAATGATAACGGTGTGTTTTTCACAACAATGGAGATCACAGGCAACAAAAGCAAGGAAAAGAAGCAGAGGGTAGGATAGTAATGTGCTGCATTTTCCACACTACAAAACTAGTTTTCCGGAGGTAAACGGAGGGAAAGCGACTAAAGGAAAATGAACTGCTTTTTTTTTTAATCCAATGTATTGCTTCCTTTCCTTCCATAATGCCCAACCAAATGGAGGAGACTCTACTGCTCAAGGAAAATCCAGTTTCCTTTCCTTCCCTAATGTCCAACCAAACGTAACGTAAGAGAACTGAGATTTTACTAAAACGTCCTCACCTCGTCATGTCTTTTATCTTTGACCTTCTGGTTGTATTCAGCAATAGCAGAAGAGCCATCCGAATTTTCTTTAGCACTCAAATGTCTCCAAAACTGAAAACGGTAATCTCGTTATCAATCAACCGCAATATTCATGGGTCTTGCCAAACTGTTATTAGTTTTATCGTATTGAAACATTCAAGGCATTGCAACGAAAGAGATTTGGATATGCAATACTGCACAGGGCTCATCAATCTACTGGACTGAATGCAGTATTGCAGAATTTGAGTAGAGCAGATTAGCTCTACGTAGTCTCGCAATGAACTTTGGGAAGGTACGAAATAGATGCTACTTAAAATTGGTTAGGTAAAATATTATAATTATGGAATAATCTAGGTTACATAAGACGATGTGGTTACTTGGTGGGGCACGTCATAGGTATGTATTGACAAATAGCCTTTAGCTGAGCCAGCAAGTGAAAGTGAAAAACCTCAAATGAGGATTGAAAAACTCATCACTGCACATTAACTTTACACCATGTTTACTTGGGGCTCAAATCCAAGGTCACCACCCCTACCTACCTTGGACCATCAGACTAAGGGTTCACGTCCCTATTTGCCACCTTAAGTTCAGGCCCTCCAAGCTCAATTACCTGGAGGCAAAAGATAACGATAATGTCAGTATTCAGTACTGGAATATACAGAAAACACACCCAAAGAAACAAGGTCAGAGGCTGTACTAACAGCTTCCCTCCCCATCCCAGACACTAATAATGATTAACTGAGATTGAGTCAAGGAATTCATGCAAGCAATCATATACTCATCATTTTCACTTCTAAGATCAAGACTAGGAGCGGGGAGGGGCGAAAAGCGTAGGCCTACACAAGGAAGAAAGTAGTAACCCTCAACATTGCAAGATTAAACCCTAAACCCTAAACCCTACAAAATTCCCTGTGAACCATTGAAACACCAGATAACGTGGGAGTCAAGTAGAAGAACTGGAACCTGCTGGCTTATTTTTCCACATCCACTCTTGTGTAGTATGAATCCCCTGCAATAGACTCAGAAAACTAGAATTAGACTAAAAGAAGAATACACAAAAGTCAATAGTGAAGAAGACTGGAGTGAACTTTATACCTGTGGGAAACGTGCAGGATCACCAACAGATACAGCTGATGTCTGTAAGTGGGTATAACCAACTTCCTGAAAGCCAAGCACATTTCAAACAGCTATACAAGAACATAACTACAGAGATAAACATCCTACAGCATAAGCAAATGTCCGTAAGTGGGTATAACCAACTTCCTGAAAGCCAAGCACATTTCAAACAGCTATACAATAACATAACTACAGAGATAAACATCCTACAGCATAAGCAAACAGTAAATACAACAAAAGGAAAGACATGACATAGGATAATATTAAGAACAGAGACTACATGTATAGACCTGTCTCTCTGGTCACAGGACACATACACTACGACATGGGAGCCAGAACTCCTAATTACAGAACCATAAACAGTACGTCCAACTAATAATTTTTCTGACTTCGACCTAAACTCAAGCAACACTCCCTGACCAAAGGCTAAGCAGAATTTTTCACTTACAATTAACAAGTGTTTTCACATCAGAGACAATGATAACATATACGACATAAATCTACAAATGTACAATTATTTTTTAAGTCTGAGAGCACATTCTACAAAAGGCCCAGTAGGACAGGACAACCGAGAAACAGTATCATTGTCATTCAGCATATCTTTTCTTCAAACTATATACGCTAGTCCACTAAGCAAATCTTGACAAATAAATTGTTACCTGCACATTTGGAGGCCCTGTAACTCCGTATGTCTGATACTAGAAATGCAGCAACACAGTCAGCATAACAAATCATGGTAAAAACCTCATTTCAGCCCCTAAAGTATATCTAAAGTTTCATACTGGTCCTTCAAGTATTTGTTTTCTAAATAAATACAAAAGTTTGCAAAACTTTCCAAGTAAATCCTAATTACTACTCAGTTAACTCTTATGTGGCATGAAATGTGTTATACTTGTAATGGCATTTATAATGCCAACTTGACATCCCAGCCTTGTCTTGCTTGTTCATTTCTAACTTTCCAAGTAAATCCTAATTACTCCTCAGTTAACTCTTATGTGGCATTAAATGTGCCATTTTTTAATATACTTGTATGGCATTTATAATGCCAACTTGACATCCCAGCCTTGTCTTGCTTGTGCCTTCTCTCCCCGCCCAGGCAGGAATGCCGAGAAGTCACCATTTACATCTTCAAGCAATATCTACATTTGGGTAGGAAGATTACTTAAAGATTCACAGACCAAAATAGCGCTACTTTCTTGTCTTGCCAAATCCCAGATTCTTTGCACTTCCCAAGCCAGATTCTAAATCGGTTTGGGTTGGGATTAAAAAAAAAAAAAAAAAAGAGGCTAAGACCCAAGAAGAGCCCAATTGTCACTTCTAAATCTCTAATCAATACAAATCTTTTATTGGATAAAAACAACTTTCACATCTGTTTTAATCAGTCACTGACTGGTATTCACCAAATATTCAGTTTGATTACTCATAGTAGTTTAGTAGTTTAAACCTTTTGAATTTTTGGTTTTTCACCAATGACTAAACATCGATTTAACATGGTCAACCAGGTTGGATTCCAGGGCAAGATATGATATTTCATCTGCTCATTTAACTCATTTAATTATTCTTCCCTCTTTTATCTTCAAGTTCAAAAATTAAAAGCAAAGTGGTTTCGATTCGGGTGCACATATAACAGTGGCATTACTTTGGGAGGAAGAAATTCACTTAGTGGCTATGCTGAGTAAGATGAAGTTTCTGGTGCAACTCAGTTCCCAAAGGACTTATTTAGAACCTTTTGTAGAATTAAGAATATATATTTTTTTTTTTGCAGGGAAGGGGAGGAGGGGATGGGAACTTCAGGGACCAATATGAAACTTTTAATATACTTCAGGGACCGAAATAGGGTTTTAAACAAAAATTATCTTTCAACACAACAATAAAGAATTCAGAGACACTTACAGATGAAGACACAGAAGGCTGCTGTATCTGTTGCTGGTGGAGAATCTGTACCTGACCCTGAGGCAGCACCTGTTGCAATTGTTGAACTTGCTGAGCAGATAATACTTGTGGTTGCAAATGAATATGAGACTGCTGAAGCGATAGCATTTGCTGTTGCTTTTGCCTTTCAAATAATGTCAACTCCTCAGGTTTCTCCCACTATAGATTTGTTACAAAAAAAGGGGAGGGAGAAAGATTAATTACATGAGTAAAATGAAAAACAAAAGAAAGCATTCGAATAAATTCTTACCCGGCTTTCACAAGTGACACTATTGTAGTAATACTTGAAGCCCTCAGGAGATGTATGCTCTGTCCAATTGCACTTTGCAAGAGCCATGTTCTGGTTTATTGCAGGTATAGCAGGGGCTGCAGATGTGGATGAAGGCACATCAGCAGCTGATGCAGAAGCAGGCATGCTGGCCGCTACCTGTGGTCCAGTCCCAGCCCATCAAATTTGCACGATCCATATATACCAGCATGAGTGTTATTTTATTTTATTAAAAAAAAGTTCTAAGAGATACAGACACCCTCCGTAGTGCACCAGGAAGACTACAGATAATGCATCCTAACACGGTAAAACAAAAAAAAAACCACTAACAAGAAGTCAAGTTTTGCTAAGCTGTATAAAATAACGTATTTATTACAAAACTTGATAGAAAACACTTTTTTCTTTGAGAGAGATGAAAGAATATAAGAGGAGAGAAATATAAAAGAGGACAAGTCCTCCAAAAACACAGAAAAAATTACAAACTCATCAGCTCAAAAAAGCTCTCCAATCCCTCAGTATATTCACAAGGGAAACAGTCCTTAAAAAAAAAAATTAGCTGGAATCCACTGGGAGACAAACCCAAAAAAAAAAAAAAAAAGACTGACTCCCAAATCAAATGTGTAGGAAGAAATTTCTGATTAAACACACACACATTCCATTCTAACCAAAGACACCAAAAACCAGCTAGGACAGCATACCACCAAAGAACTTTATCTACTTCTGGCCAAAACCAGTGTACTTAATGGTTAAAAAATCCAAGCAATATTGCACTTAAGTTTTATCCTTTTTCTTTTTCTTCCTAATTTTAGTGCCTTCACTTGGGTGAGTACATTTTTAGTGCCTAGTATAAATCCATGAAGAAACTGCAAAGAGGAAAGCATTTGGGTTGAAAAAAAATCTAGCATTTTTTAATTAAACTCCATATGTTGATCATCTCAGCAAATCAAGCAAGACCAATGAAGTTCATTCTTGAATAATGAATACTAGGATGGATTTTGACCAAAAATACCTGTTTTATAGCAGCTTCTGCATTTTGCTGCAATGCTAAATCTTGACTAGATGGTTGCATCATCTGTACTTGCTGTTGGAGCTGGGAAAAGGCTTGCTGAGATGAATGAAAGCTCGCTTGCAGAGTCTGAGTTTGTTGTGACAACATCTGAGCCAACTGGGATGGGGACTGCTGAAGAGGCTGAAGTGGCTGCTGCTGCTGCACAGAGGCAGGAAGTCGCTGTTGATTTGCAGTATTTAATGCTGCATTAGATTGCAAGCTGGAATCAAGAGGGCTCTGAAGCATAGGAGCAGACAAAGCATTCTGTTGACCTTGACGCTGGGAAGCAGGTAACTGTCCATTTATGCCAGGTACCTGTTGTGACGGAAGAGTACCCCGAGAAAAATGAAGCTGTGACTGGCCAACTTGTGTAGCTGACGAAAGGGACATTGATGTTTGTATGTAGGGCATTGAGGCTGGAGGGTACAGCTGGGCAGAAGGTGGCAAGTCCAGAGGTGACTGCATAGATTTATGCATTGGTGACATTTGCTGGCCAATTGGTGGAATTTGCGGGATTGGCTGGTTGAAATTCTGAAAGAAATAATAATAACGTTACCAATGTGTTTCAAGCAAGCACGGAGGGATGAAGTCATAAAAAATTTCATATACCTGTTGTGACATTGATGACAACGACTGTCCTTGAAAAGGACCATCCAAGGGACCTCCAAAGCCACTCATAGGACCACCCTAGATTTTTTTTAAGCATTGTAAGTAATACATGCCACGGATAACATAATGCTAGAAAAAGTAGATTTAAAAGAAGAATGACCTCTTCTAAAAATAAATAAATATATAACCAGTGATTCAATATAACTGCTACCCACTATGATTCGTACTCTTTGAAAGATTGAAGAACAAGCCTCAAAGTTCAAACTTTAGTAAGCAAGCATGGGCCTAACTCTACTATCATTTTAGTCCCCCCATTACCCTCATCAGTAATTGACCAAGAGTATCTTGCAGACAATAAGTAATAATTGAGTTGATGTTGTTAACAAATTATAGAAATGACAAATTGCACTTCACTTAAAAGACTTTGACTAACTGCCAATGAGTTTTTTTTTTATATAGAAAAAAATAATTATTATAGAAGAGAGAAGGATACAAAAGAAATAGTACACCAAAAAGAAGAAAATAAAAAGGGGGACAAGAGATCCTCCTAAGAAATACAAAACTAACACAAAACCAACCAACGAAGCCCCCAAACAGGGCTAATACAACAAAGCCCTCCAATTCCTATAAACATCTACAAAAGGCACCCCTTTAAACTAACCTATTGGCTGAAATCCAAAGAGTAACAACATAGCGAATTCTATCCCACAAAAAATGAGAAGGCCGAGACCGTTGTTTAAAAACTATCATTTCTTTCTATCCAAAGACACCACATAGTTGCAAGCATAGCTGCTTTCCACAAGATCTTGTTCTCCTTCCTAGTACCAAAACCCGTGAAGTTAGTGCCAAAAAAAGCACCAAGGTCAACTGAACAAACCCAACTGTCCTCAAAGAAACCAAATAATCTATTCCAAATATCTTAAGCCATCTCACAATGTAAGAACAAATGGCTATATGTCTCTAAATTCCTCAAACACCAAATTACCAAGACCCAGACCCCCATCTTCCTTAGATCTACAGCACACCTCCCAACTGACCAAATGATCCCTCTTACTCTCCCCTTCATCAGACAAAATAATCCATCATAATCTTCTCAATCCTGTGAGCCATTCCAATCGGAATCTTGAACAGGGACAAAAAATATAAAAGCATACTAGATAAAGACGCCTGAACTAAAGTAATTCTCCCCCCAAGGAAAAATGAGCTCCTTTCCAACTTTCAAGCTTCCGAGAAATTCATCCAATCACAGGAACCCAAAAAGACTTCGCACGAAGGTTACCACCTAAAGGAACACCTAAATAAGTAACCACAGTCGAACTACCAAACCAAAATAGACTGGGCTAAAAATCTAATTCTTTGATTCCAGTTAGTAAGAGGGATCTTGAACTAAGAAATAGATTCTAGAAGCTAAAAAAGGGTATCCTGAGCAATTTCAATAATTGGGTTCATTGATATTCCTGGTATAGTAGAGGCCAACTCAGCACCACACAACCAGCTAGCTCAGCTAACTCACATAGAGAACCCTCTTCAATGTTGATACAAGCTAAACCACTCTTATCTAAGTTAATACAAAGCCCCGACACCAACTCAAAAACTTGTAACAACGAAAGCATGTGAAGAAATTTCTCCTTATCATCAGGCAAGAAAAGAACAGTATCATCTACAAACTGCAAATGAGACACCTCACATCCATTAACCTCCACCATCAAGCCTTGAAGAACCCCTCTATCAGAAACCTTTCTCAACATACAACTTAAGATGTCAACCACCAGAGTAAAGAAAAAAGGAAACAAGGGGTCACCCTGCCTAACCCCACATTGCCCCTTAAACAAGACTTTAGGCTAACCATTAACAATAACTGAAAAGGCCATCAAGGAAAGACAACCCCTAATCCAAAGCCTCCATCTATCGCAAAACCCATTTCAACTCATAACCTTATCCAAAAAACCCCAATTAATCTTGCCATAAGCCTTTTCAAAATCCAACTTGAACACTAGACCCTTTTGCTTTCTACGCTTGATATCCTCAACTAATTCATTAGCAACCAGACAATCATCAAGAATTTGGTGCTCAGCAATAAAAGCACTTTTCACTTCCATTGTGGAGACTAACAGCCGATGAATTTGCAAAACTCAGAAGGCATCAATGGAAGATTTTCACATGAAGAACTGAAGTCCATTAAATTTACATGTATATGTGCTTGCAATAACACATCTAAGTATAAAGGAAACTGTTTCACTTCCATTGTTGTACTCATTAAATTAGTTAAAAACAAACAATAGTATTGTTTATGCTCTGATTATTGAAGCCGCTTGATGGTCTGCTAAACAATAAGCAGCAAGAAACCTATAGTGAATGCAAAATTAAATGACATAACATTCATCGGTCATGTTAGCTTTTATAGATAATAATAATAATAATAATAATAACAATAATAACAATAATAATAATTATTATTATTAGATTTAGCGTATGTTGTATCATCAAGTTTATACTTACTGTATTCATAGGCATTGCTGGGCCACCAGATCTGGGAAGCAATGGAGGGCCCATACCATGAGGACCAGCATTAGAGGATGGTCCAATATTTGGTCGATGCATCGGACGCCAAGCATTAGGGGGAGGGATACGATCACCCATAGGATCATTAACATTAGATGGAGGACTGCAAAAAATTAAGTACACAATAATGCATTTGGACTAAATGCCAGCATAGGTAATAAAGGGACCTTTCAGAAGACACCAGGGGGAAAAAAGCAGGGAGGAAGCCGGATACCAGGGAGCTGGTGCTTCAAATCTAGGACCAAATCCTGGACGAGGAAAAGCAGGACCCCTGAAGTAAGCCAAACAAAATTTATGAAACCACAAACAGATATGAAGCCATAACATGCCTACAAAACATATATAAGAAACTTTAAAAAGTGCAGAAGCACTGAATTTCAAAACAATCGTTTGGTGCCAGCCAACCTTAGAAGCATAGTTAGTTAGTTACAAGACACAACATGGCACAAACCACATCACAAAATGTGTAGCATCCTAGTGCAATTTGATGTGTCTGAATGTATCTGATAAGAGTGTTGTATATGTATCAAACATAATATGGCTTGATTTTAAAAGTATTGGTGCCTTATAGAAGCAGACTGATGCCATTAATCAGGTTCTCATGACCAATGTGAGAATTGTTTTAAATTTTAACTTGTTTCTAGTCCCTATGCCCTACTTCCATGATTGTCAAGATCGCTATTTAGATCGTAATATCATAGAATCTTATGACCCCACTTTTCCCAATCGTACATGGGATTGTAAATAACTAAGATAATGGAAGGATTGCAATTAGATTTTAGGATCGAAAGGTCGTGCCATCCTACCCAATCCCAGAAGATTGCATATCTTTATATTATTTGTTTCTTATTTGAATCAATGCACCATTTTTGTGGCCAGATCTCACTTTTCCTCTTGATATTATGAGTAAACCATTAGGTAGTGGGTTATGGGACAGTTATTATTTTCAGAATATTTATTTATATTTTAATGTATTTTAGTTTAAGGGGGGCAGTTATTAGGAGTAGTTTTTTTGCAACTTACATGTTTTAAGGAAGTTATGCTAGAGGGAGTTATACTATATTAGGTGGTATTTAAACCTTTCTAAAATGAATGAAAAATATCATATCAGAAATTATTATTAAAAACGTTGTCTGTGAGCACTGGAGATCTTGGTTCTCTCTATAATCTAAACCAACAAAATAGGTAGGAAAAAGAAATCAAATTCCTCTCACTCACACTGATTCTACTGAATTGAGACCCATAACTAGATCCTACAACTAGGGACCTAACATATTACCATAGGTAATCTCTATTCTATGATTTAATTTGTTAATTTCTTGCTTCTTGTGCCTTGCCTACTGATTCTCCTCAAAGTTGTTGGATGGATATGATTGTTGAATGTGTCTAATGTTTAGTGAATTAATGCTAAGTTTGATTCCGTAACTTGTGCAACTTGTAACTTTTTATTGAAGTATGATGAAGTTTTAATAATTTTATCCAGATCTACTAATTTCATGTGACTCTATATATATATATATATATATATATAGCCTCTGGGCCTGCTTAACTTGTGGACAAGCCAGCCCAATAAGCCAAACATAAAGGAACTTGAGTTCAAAATATCATTAAAATTAATAATAATAATAATAATAATCAAACACTTGAGCCTGACTTCATATTCTTGTCAGTGAGCACAAGCCAATAATTCTGATGGACTTTTGTGCTTGAAGATAATGCTTTAGATGAATTACCTTGAGTCCCCTTGCCGAGGTCTCTTAGGATCAGCAAACCGGACAGTTAAAGGTTGATCACAACCCTGGGCAGAAAAATACAAGGTAATAAGCATAATGCTCTAACAACGAAGATATTCAAAACAGAAAAGTACAGCTTTCTTACTCTCATTGTATATATTCCATTAAGTGCATTTATAGCTGCCAGTGCCATATCTCTGTGGGCATATTTAACAAAACCACATCCTTCAATCCAAAGAGGGGGAAAAGTTATCTATTTCCGTTCAGTATAGCAGTTAAACAAAAACAAACATACAGAGGAAAAGCCAAAACAAAAACCAAGAAGCCCCAAAGCTATCATGTGAAGGAAAATGTTTTAAAAAAAGAAAATCAAGTGCATCAATCTTCAGATTTCCCCCAAAAAAGAAAATTTAAGCCATGATGTACAAACACAATGCCCATCCTAACCCATAAAAAGGGAAAAAAAGAATCAAGATTTAGCAACATTCACAGGTTTCTCGCCAAGATATCATAATACACACCACGGCTTTGCTTCATCTCATCACGCATAAGATAAACATCTTCAACTCGTCCATATTTTGAGAAAATCTGATGCAAGAGACATCATCTATTAGTTTCATGCTCTCAAACTACCAGTAATAGTAAGCATAACACAATACTAAAGAGAAATTAAATGTGCAGTATTATTTAATAACATCACAGAGACACATCATCCCCTAGGGCCGAAGTTCCCACTTTGCGAGACAAGACCAATAATTGTATGGTTGAAAATGCTTGATAAGAGTAGACAAAAGTTTGTACTGTAAAAGTGTAATTGTGCATGGAACATACTTCCTCAACTTCATCTACTGTAGCCTGTTTGTTCAGAGAGCCCACAAATAATTTGTACTCAACTGCACCTATCATATAAAATAGTTTACAGCAACATAAAACTGTCAGTACAAACAGTCAGAAGATTTCAATTAAGTATGTTCTCATGAATGTATCACTACCAACTTATATTGTTTCAGCCTAAGTTGTTGTTCCAACTTCAAAGTGATAAGCAAATTTTACCAGATTTCATAACTTTTTTTTGTGAATATAGTTTAGTCTGCTACAATGGGCAGCAGATCCAAAGAACACAAGCAAACTCAATAAATATACAAGTCCAAGTCTGCTCTTGGCAGTTCAACATATAAAAGCAATAGAAAAGGTTCACAGAAACACGAGACACTTGTTTAATGCCAGTAAATTTTACAACAACATAATTATATGTTCTTTCACAAAATAAAAGGTAAAGATATTTCTAACATTTCAAAGGATTTCAAAAGATTCCTTATGCATAAGATTGCCTGCCATGCCATATATTTCTTAATGAGGCATTCTGATTTCATTTAGACAACAAAAAATACAACTTCGATCATGAAACCTAATGGTATACTATACACGTGATGGTGAGAATTTCAAAACTTTCAAACATCAATAAGTAGGAAAATTTACCTAGGCGCTCCCGTTCACCATCAGCATACCTCACTTGGATGGGACCTACACCCTAAAATGTAAAAAAAAAAAAAAAATTTAGAAAACCAGTAAATATGTTATAAGTAGTACATAGGATCAAAAGAAAAATAGCTCACTCCAGGAAGGGTATGTTGATTGTGCAATGCTCTAATTGCCTGATCAGCTTCTTCTGAAGTAGCATACTTAATGAAACAACAACCTGCACAAGCAAGAAGTTTTATGTTGATTCCATCAATTTTCTACCACCCTTCCTACAAAGATGTTAATATTTGTACATCCATAAAAGAAAATGAGCCATTTGACAAGAAACTCCAGTAATAGTAGAAAGTTATTCTTGTCATAGTCATTTTTCATCAAACAAATCAGATCAATTCATCATATGTAAGTACCAGCAGAGAGAATTCATAGTGTTATTGGTAAAAACCCAAGCAACTTCGGGAATCCTCCCTCAAAAGCTAGCTGTTAAGGGAGAAAAACCAAACCACTTAAGTACTCTACTGAGCACCTCATACTACTCGATATGGGACTTAGGCACCCCATAATACCTTGGTCCCTATCATAGCACCACCCCCAAGCAACTTGGGAAACACTCCCTTAAAAACTAGCTGCTAAGGGGAAGAATTAAGCTACTTAAGTACTCTACCGAACATCCCATACTACTCGATGTGGGACTTAGGCACCCCATAATACCTTAGTCCCTATCATAGCACCGCCCGTGGACAGCCTACGTCCCGACGGTTGCACTCTACGATGCTTCACTCAACGTTGCTTCACTTGGCCTTTCCCGTCAGCCCCTCCACAGGTAACCCTTTCCAGTGCGCCAAAAACCAAACTCTGATACTGATGATAAGCACCCAATCAACTTAGTAAAGCCTCCCGTAAAAGCTAGTTGTTAAGGAAGAAGAACCAAGTCACTTAAGTGCTCCACCAAACATACCATATTAATTGATGTAAAACTTAGGCACCCCATAATAACTTGGTCCCTATCAGTTACCAATTGCAACCCAATATATATTGAAACTGCAGAGAACAATGAAACCAATAACATACAGAGATTTACAGCAAGTCAAACATGAAAGTATGATACCAAAAAGAGGAAACATAAATCTCCATCTTGGCTGAGAATATTAATAAAAATAAAGCAAAAACACTTGGCTAAGTCTTCAGACTTCAGAGATAATAAAAGCAAGGTTCACCATAAATAAGTAATGAGACCAGCTCACTAAAAAAAATCAAGGGATGCTGGCATTTAGTTTCCACCATGTAAGTTGCATGTGCATTCGAATCCTCCAAAGTATAAGAGAATAACCCACATCTAT
Organism: Biancaea sappan; assembly: GCA_037074585.1. Lineage (NCBI taxonomy): Eukaryota > Viridiplantae > Streptophyta > Magnoliopsida > Fabales > Fabaceae > Biancaea > Biancaea sappan. The sequence goes on along the minus strand of CM073497.1, from coordinate 17,734,309 downwards.
TGGCCAGAAAGCATACAAGAAATCACATATACAAAGCAACAAATGGTATAAAGATGGGAAATCTAAGTAAAACTCTCAATCGAATTGACTCCTAAGAGTGAAGTACTAGGCTCCTTGTGTACAAGGTTGTGCAGTTTATACATGAAAAAAGAAAAAAATATATATCCAAAGAAGCTAGAATTTCCTCATTAATAAAATTGCACTGATTTATCATCACTGTAAATGGTGGCTCACAAGTTACTGAGGCCACTCTACAATTATCAATTATTCACTAGCAAATAATATATAACTGCTTTAGTGATAAAACTCCTCATATTTCTTTATTAGGCCAATAACATCGTTTGACTACAACTGCTATTCGAGTCTAAAATCATTCCCCCCTGGGCCATTGCCAATGTAACATTCACACTATTACAGGAAAAAACTGAAATGATTAGCAGTAGATCACTCATGGGAATATTAAAAAGAGTGGTACATTCTTAATTGGCACTACAACATTGCATAGATGCACCAAACTGCACCATATGCATAGACATCCATGTAACATAAACCTAGTTGGTGACCTCATTTAACTGGAAATTAAATAAGCTTGGATCAAATTCATGTATTTAATCATCACTGTGTATCCAACTTCAGCATCAAATAAAATAAAAGGTAGCACAAGGATACCATGGAGCACCCAACTAGCCATAAGGAGCTTTTAAACAACTCAAATTCTCTGCATAATATTTTGTGCTCGAACATAGTAGCCACAAAGGAAAAAGGACAATCAAAATACCCAAAAACAGCCCACATAATCACCATAAATTTAAGGGATATCAGATCCCCAATAGAAAGGAAGAGTCGAACAAAAAAATTGAAATAAAAAATGGAAAGTAGCAGATTAATCTGCTGTAACCCAGTCTTATTTAAGGGAGACATATCTCCTACAAAGCAAAAATGAATAACCAAACCTTTGAAAAACAAAACCAAGATACACTTCTAGTGAAACTTAGCATCACAAGCATGCAGAAAGTTACTAGTGCAGAGAGCACCATCCAACCCTTGAAAATGTCCTTAAATATTAATTATCCCTGATCCTACTAACAATGCGGACTGGCCAGCAGCAGATCCAACCATATACCAAACCCACACCTGTCATAACTCCATATTGAAATATAAATAAACTAAACCTTAGCAACCAGAAACCATAGAACGTATAATTTCATCTAACCATATGGCTGCTATATAAAATTTGCAAGGGGCTGCACTTCTAATGTATCTATATATGCAAACAGACCCACGATCACAAAGGAGCAAAACCATTGCTCTAGAAACATTCCGTAACCACATAAAAATGGAACATTGAATCCATCATATAAGCATAACAGTTGAACTGTATCTACTGGCATATGTTTTATAATAAATAACCACAATTGAACATCCACCACAAGACCAAAAGGTCTGCCATTCATGAAGTAGCTATTGAATTGTAAGTTGCCAACAAACACATCACTTGATAACATCAATTACCATCCATATCCACTCAACCAACTTCAGACTCATGCAATTTATTAAATTGAAACTGATATATGACAATCCAAACCATTTCAGAAACTCCCATGTTCACCAAATATGGGAACGTGAAATCTTCCAAATTACATTGTGATTAATACCATTCAAATGTAATAATTTTTTTCTCTGTTCCTTCTGTACAAGAGCTGACTTCTAAATTTTTTACATAAACAGTCTACAGTTATGGCAATAGACACTCTCACTACAATCAGTTGTTGGGTAATGACCCCACCGCTGCATCCACAATTGCAAGAGCAGGATCTATTGGTCCTCCAATATCTCATCTGCTATACAAAGAGAGGTTTACATGTCTTGCCTCCTTCTGCTATGACAGGATGAGGACAAAAAAGGGTTGGCAACCAAAACCAACAAGCCTGGACTTGTTGCAAAAACAAACTGAGATGAAGCTGAGCTTAGTCTCTTCCATCAGCCTCTCAGTGGACCTGAAATAAAATTTGCATGAATTAAAACAGTCTTGGAATATAAAGATCACAAATACCTTGTTGTTGTCCTGTTTTTTTATCTTTGATCAGAGCAACCTCAATCACGTTCCCATGTTCCTCAAATAAAGGGCGAATCTGACATCAAACGATCATAACAAGATAATGGTTTGTCACAAACACAAGATTAAATGTGCAACATGAGAACCAGTGAATCAACAACTATTAGATACCTCAAACAAGAAAGTTCTCTTGTAACCATACTTAAAAATCTATATGCTTGATGATGTATGTGTTTAAATTTATCACAACAATTAGTTTGGAAAGGAAGTAAAAATACCGTAAACTTTGCATTTTAGATTAATAGCTTGACTGAAAATAGATGCCCATGTAAACACCCCCTCTTACCTACCCACAGCCTTACATGATAGCAAAGGTGAAACTATTATATCTAAAGAACTTCAGTAATCCTCACCAAAAATTCAAAGAACAAAACCAAGGGTTAGAAGTGGCTTACATCTTCTTCAGTGGATGTCCGGGGAACAGATCCAACAAAAAGTTTTGCAAAACTTCTACCATCAAAACGATCTAAAATGGAAACATGCATAAATCAATTTGTCACTTCCTCTTTACCACTTGCTGGACGTCATCCAATTAATAACTTAAAGGAGGGAAATATAGCTAAGTTTGCAAGCAAGGTGGTACAAGAAGATCTGAAACTACTCAAGAGTCATGATACTGGCTACTACAAATCTGATATCCCTACAAACAGACAAAGACACTGCACATAAAATAATATAGCAACATGCTCCAGCAGAAACTTTTACAAGTAACACAATTACATGGTTCAAAGTAAGAGTTGCTTAGATTTATCCATGGTTTATTTATTGCATATCCCCAAAAATTTGACCTGTCAATATATGATTTATAATACCAATATTATATCCTTTTTTTTACATGGAGAATCAAACAACCATGAAATCAAAATTTTTTTGTTCACAAGTCTTGTAATAATAAACATAGAAACTATAACACATGCTTAAAAAATATGACTCATATGAGAAAGGAATGCATAAGAAAAATGTATGCTTCAGTAAATTAGAAGAATCATGGTGCTATGCACATGAAAACATCTGAACAATATTTCCAGACCCCCAAAAAAAATGCTAGCAGGCTACCAAGATGTCAGTCACAGAATGGAACACAAACATATAAACAATATGTATGAAAGGACTAAACTTATATGCAGTTTTTTTTTTTTTTGGGGGGGGGGGGGGGGGGACATTGAACTTATATACAATTCTTTATATCTTTGTTATCAGATTCTCCACTAAAAATAAAACATGTGTAAAAAGTTCTTTGAACAAACCAATCAAGCAATGCTGAGTTGTAAAAATATAAATCTATTTTTAAAGACCACATACTTATCATATTCTCATTGGAGAACCTAATAGTAAAGATATAAGACCAGCACCTAAGTTTTTTCCTATCTGAAAAACTAAAAAATATTAGAAAGTGGTCCAGGAAAGTTTAAACTATTCCAAACATATCACTATAAGACTAAGAAAAGCAAAGTACTCAAGAAGCAATCTAGAATGACGAACAGCCACTGCAACTAAAAATCACAAAACAAGTCTGGAATCTTGTTGATACTCGTATGTCATTTAACAGTAAATATAAACACTCTAGGATAAAAACAAGTAACAAGAATTAAATCCTTCCAACAATAACGCCCCTTTTACTCATTCAAAGATTAAATTCTCTTCCATCTCAGCATAACAGGGGACTCAGAAGATCAACTCAGTATGCTTCCATCACAATTTCAAAAATATCATCATTGTACAAACAGTCATACAAATTGCCAGTGTAACTGATCCCATTGGTGTTTACATATTGAATTCTTGCATATTTTATCATAACACTGCCAGGCATCTAAAAGTTGCTGCGGCAAACTCTCTCAACATGTAATCTCAAGATTACACTCCAATGATTTCAATGGCCCCCTACTGACGTAATACAAAGAATGGTAAACAATGGTGTACCAGAAAAAAATTTAATATGTATTCTACAGAACATAAGCAAGACCGGCATTACAAAATACGCAATCAGAAAGATAAAACATAAAATTCAGCACCAACAAGGATACACTTAAAATCCCTGTCCCCCATGTTTAATCATGTGCAGAACCTGAACCTAGAGCAAACTCAAGTTAAAGGGACCAGAAAAGTACAAGACTAGTAAAGACAAAAGGATGCATGTGATTTCAAGAAGCTATAGATAACTACATGATACCAACTATTAAGCCAGTGGGGAGAAAAAAAAAAAAAAGGAAGGCTTTTTTTTTGGGGGGGGGGGGGGTGGTGCGGTGCAAAAGCAAACAGCACTTAAAGGCCGACTTTGCCAAGAGGCAAACAAACATTACACTCACCTGGCGACCCTCCACGCCCAGAAAAGGGAAACCCTCGTTTCTGCCCAGACAGTGGTGGCACCGGTTGACTGTTAAACCCAAATCCACCAGGAACCTCACCATCGGGACCACCCGTTGGTCGGAACCTTCCACCTCTCCCGGGAGACCGACGCGGCGGACTGTCCATTGAACGAGGGTGACCGCCGGCGCCGGCGGAGCGGAAGTTACTTGGGCTACGGCTAGCATTATGATAGGTCATGGGATCATCAGAGAAGCGAGAGGGCCCTCTGGAGTGACGAGAGTGGTGAGAGCTGCCATAGCGGTCTCCTCTGTGCCTATCCAGCTTGGCTAGTAGAGCGAAACCCTAACCCTAGACTTCGGAAGTGCAGAGAAGAAGAGAAAAAGAGAGAGAAAAGAAAGAACTGAGCCGTTCTGATTACAATTGAAGGAACAAGTTTGAGGAATGCGACGCTAGTTCTACGAGACGAAGACCAGACTTGTCCAGTGTTCTTGCCAATTGGGCGTTGCTCACACGATTTTAGCAGTGAACTGCGTGCTCTTGAATATCGAGTCTGCATGATGTCGTTTCACGTTCTTCAACTAACCAATAGGTGATACTCGTTGTCGTCTAAGGCGATTAGAATTTACACATTTAGACGAGCAGATACGCTTGCCGTTTGCTTCGGCCACGCCCCAGCAAATGGGGAAGACCCAAAATAAAGGGCCCAATTAGAGAAGGGAAAAAAAAATCTCTTTTTTGGGGCAAAAACACACTTTTGAATTTTTGATCTTTATATTTTGTCTTAAATTTTAGATTACACTATTGATTTAGCCAGTAAAATATTATAATTTTTTATCTTGAAAAAAATAAGTTTCTCAATTTAGTAATTAAAATTTAATATTCGTTTTAATTTAATTTTTTGTTAGTAAATTGTAATATTTACTTTTGTTAAATTTCAAATTTTTCATTATCAAAAATTATTTTAATATACAGATAGACCAAATTGAGATAAACACAATTTTCACGGATTAAATTGAAATATTTAATCTTTTAAAGACTAAATCAATAATTTATTTTAAATTTCACTTTTATATCTTTATTTTCATTTTTTTTAAATCAATTTCTTAATTTTACTTTGAAAAATTTTCTGTTTAATTTTATTTTATTTTATTTTAATATAATAGATTTCCAAAACCTAATCAATTTTTTTTTGTAACAGAGGCCCAAAACGGGCCTACCCACTAAAACCTAAACATCTTCTAATTCCCTTCGACAAAATGTCTCTATGCAAAATATGCTTCAGCTCCTCTGGCAAACTGACTAGGATTTGCTCTATTTATGACACATATGCCACTGCCATCGCCAGCCAATCCGCAGCGGCGTTACTCTCTTTGAGTTATTGTTCCAGCTTGACCTCCCATCCACAGCTCATCTTCTTCCTAATGGTATGAACCTCCTGTGCAAAAGGGTGTTTCGACTCACAAACTCCTCGGACAAGATCAATAGCTTCCCTTGAATCATATTCTAATATGAGTTTTCTGATTCCCTTTGCCCAGGCTACATCCAACCCTTTCGAGATGCCTCTAATCTCAACCGAGAATATATCCAATCGATAGAGTTTCTCGTTGAATCCTAACACCCAATAACCAGAAGAATCTGTAATGACACTACTGCAACCTGCCGAGGTACCTTCTTCTCTACTGGAACCATCAACATTACATTTGGCCCAACCCTCAACCGGTGGCTTCCAAGCGATACAGGTTTCCTTTCTGATAGATTTCAAATACAGTAAAGCCTCCGAGTCCTCAAGGTCTTTACCAAAGATGAGCAAAGTTGAGGTAAACCCCCTATTCCTTTCTTTCTTCATATTTTTGGATATTGGAAATAGAGGGCTGAAAAATGATTGGAAAGCAATTGTTAGAGCTTGGGTCTTTTTCCTAAATGTTCTTTGATTTATTGTTGATGGATTTAGGTCAGATAATTTGTGGAAATGATGATAAAAATATGGGTTTTCAATGGGATTAAACCTATGTCAGATTTAGGGGCAAAATGGTTAGGTTTTGGGTTGAAAAGGGATTATTTTGGTGATAAATCTTTGAAATAACTTAGATTTCAAGTTTGGGGATGTTTTCTAACACCTAAAATCGAAATTTGATGGAAAGAATCGTGTAAAATAATCAAAAATTCAGTTGGGAATGAGAGAAAACCGAAAAGAAGCCAATTGTCACGAATATGGGGCTGCTGATATAACTTGCACCGCTGCAACGATTTTCGATGTTCTCTAGTTTATATTCAAATAGTTATAACTTTCTTGTTTGAACTTGATTTTTATCAAATTATATATCGTTTGAAAAAAATTTTAAATCTAGTTTTAAATGAAATAAGTTTTATTTAAAAATTCTTTACCATCTAAGAGATATGACAAAAATAATGACTAAAGGTCATAGTTAATAACAAGCATTTTTCTACCTTATGTTTTTGACATATTTTTACATGATTATATCATAGGAATGAATTCTTTAATACATTTTCCACATCAATTAGGACTAGCCAAGCTAGATAAGAGAAGAATCGAGGTGAGGGACCTTATACTTGTTTGATTATGTTTTCTATAATTAATTTTTCAACACTATTAAATGATGAAAATGAATTGTGTTGCTATGGGAATGTGTATGAGTACACATGAATCTATTATGCATGTGATGCAAGTGATGAAAGTGAATAAGTTCATTTATGAATATGGAACTTGAATGGTAATGAAATTGCACATCTCTGTGAAAGAGATGTTGAATGGTTTATTAAAGGCTTTGACCAAGGGGTAGTTGCTTTGACAACTGTATATTATCTCATAGAATAAATCGTTGGGCATTATTATGAGCATTCTTGTATGAATCTATATGGGTATTTCCTATATATACATGTATATGTATTCATACCCAAATTTTGAAGGAACTTAGGAAGTGTGTAAGCGTATACATATACCCGACTACCTCAAATATATGTGGAGAGATAAAGGTGTACATACATATATACATGCAATCCCACTAATTTAACTCTAGGGGAATACATGTATATCATATGTATCAACTCATAAATTGTACATTTATGTCGGAATGTATGTATACACATATACACATACATCAAAGATAATGTATGGTGTCATCTAAAGGTGTGAATGTATATATATATATATATATATATATAAGAGGGGTACATGCGTCCCCCATCAATACGAACTAGGAAAGGAAGATGTGGCCCTTATAGATGTGTGTTGTGTCTTGTGTATAATATTGCGAATTGAGGTAGTGATTAAAATGATGATATTTATTCTTGTGATCATGACTTGATGAATACATTGTTGTTATTATTGGAATGGATCATATTTGTATAGATGTATGAAAAGGGGTGACTTTGTAATTGAGCATGATGATATGTGTTGACTTGCACCATGACTATAAGAGACTGTCGATGGTTATGTATATGTTATTATGATATGTTTGAGCATTGTGGTTGTTGTGATTGGTTTGATTGAGCAATGGTATGTTGGCATGACTACATATGACTCAACAGACTCATTGTGAGTCTAGTGAGCACAGTACAGTGGTGTCATATCCCATCTAGGACATGTGACCAACACAAGAGTAAGGTTGACCTCACATTAGAACCTAACTTATTTTAATGATTCGACATGCATGAAATTTTGAAATAAACAAATAAAAATGGACTTCAACTGAGAAAAACTTTCTTTTACTTATCCATGAATAACTAAATATAAATAATCATTTTACCATAAATATATTCTATACATTTTATTATAACAAATCAATTCAATAAAATATTTATAATCAATTCTTTAATAAAATTTCATCATTCATATACATCATTTTTTAACTTATGATAACAAAAATTCAAGTCCTACGCTACCTATGCTATAACAGAGCAACACTAGAGTAGCAAAATAATAGGCATAAGAACAACACTATAATAGCAAAATAACAGGCATAAGAATGAGAATTAAATTATCCTCAGGTTCAAGTAGAGTTTTGAACTGAGAATCTATTTCTCTCTGTGCAAATATTCATCTTCAACTATTAACTCTGAAAAATGTTAATAAAAGGGTATGAGCAAACCACTTGCCCAATGAGGAGACAATACTACGATATGATGAAAAACAATTATCATGCATTATAATGATAATATACATCAATCTTACATAAAACCAATTATAACACGATACAATATAGTCCAAAATAGTTTTCAACAACATCCAATTAAATCAATCACATTTCAATATAATATAATTCAAAACATTTCACAATAACAAGCAATTCAATCAATTACACAAAGTTTCCCATACCAACTGAGTTGTTCAAAGTACTTCTGGATCGTTGCTTGCAGCCCCGTCGCATATGTCCTCATCGCTCCATTTATAAATCTCCACTCTTATGGCTCCTTGTAGAGTTTACCATGGGGTGCACTATCATGACTTTCATTTTCGGTCAAACATAATCACAATTACAACCAAAAGTATATCAAAACTATTCATAGTTCATGCCAATTCCACAATTATATCATACAATATGCATACATACTCATGACATGTTCCACATTTAATCCACAAAAGGTATGCTTCATCAATACAACATATGTTTAATAATTTCCATCTAAATTCAATTTTCATATCATACATATTCCACAATAAGATCTCAATATGCACAATACATTACACTGTATCGAACATAATACATAAAGGTTTTCACAACTTTCTTACTTCAATCTAAAATTAGAATACTCACGTGTGTATATGTTTATATATATATATATATATATATATATATATACCAAAGCCAAACCCTTTAAACAAGGAATTTACGAGATAGTATAATGTATATGTATGAACATACACCTCATACCCAAAGAATTATATGCAATTATTAGGTGTATATATATATATATATATACATATGTATTTTTACAATTTTAAGACATAAAGCTTTATTTGTTTTCATGTACATATATATATATATATATATATATATAAACAAACACTTATACTCGACCTTCACATCTTCAAGGGACAATAGAGTGTATATATACATACATTATCTAGCATTTCCTTATAACCTAATGTAATTCATGAATATATATATATATAAACACATATACATGCATTAGCATGATTTTCTTTCACTCCTTCATTCATGAGGAATGTAATTATTTGTACATATTCACACAAGTTTTATACTTAATTATATCTCATTTAAAGCACAACAACAACATGATACTCAACATACCTTTACATGTATGTCACGACCCATTTTCTAGGCACATGACCGGCACAATGATGAATATCCCATCACTGTAAGCCTTTCGATAAATTCTTCCCACAAGTAAAATCGTTAGTCATTATCTCTATATTCTCAAAATACCATTCCTTAATAAATACAAAGAAAATACATCAGATTTTCTTAATTAAAAATAATAGATCCTCAGTACAAAATGTATTATCATACTGAAATACAAGCCAAATACCAAACCCCTGACCTAGATGTCCTAGACGGTTACAGAGCAACATACTGTATAACAAAAGAAGGGCCTACCCGACAGCGGGAAGGTCCAACGTGATCTACTCCTCTAGCGGATGTACTTCGGCGGCAACCTGATCTGAACAAAAAGTTTGTACAAATAGTGTGAGCTTTTAAACTCAGTGAGCAAATCGGCCTTGCGTTAATAAAATTCAAATACATCACCAGTCATGCAAGCATATCCGAAGGCTCAAGCTCAACCAATAGACATAGTTAGAAATTACATACAAGAAAAATTCATCCAATTCAACAAACGATACTAGTACTCGTCAATGGCAATATATCCCGGAGAGCGCACACAGGCCGGCTCACCAATTTTGTATTTTTCCGCCATGACGCACAACCTCATCCTCTTAGCTAGGGCGCCTCACGGATTTATCACCAATCCGGGCTATATCCCTACTGAGGGAATCGTTGTCTCCACATTCATTGGTCAAGACACCCTTTAACCCGGGTTTTCCGCCTTGCCATGAGAGGGGGTACTGCACCGCTCAATCACAATCAATAGTACAACAGTTCATATCATAATCAGAAGCACAATATAACACTTATCCATATAACAGGTATAGTATATAACTATATGATTCAAATTTCATATCATCATGAGATACTTGCTTTGTCTTATCCATACTTCTGGATTAATTATCTCATTATATTCGTCATTCTGAATCCAATTTCTCCCTATGAATCTTGGGAGTGTCCTACGACATACTTTTTATCACCAGTAATGCTAAAACTCTATTAAAACAGGGTCGTTTCACTCACCTGGATTCCGTACGAGTATCACTTCTCTAAATCGTTACGGACAAGAGTACGCAGGTGAATTTCAGTGTTCCGCTACAGAGATTTTCATGAAAGATTACAGAAAGTACGTTAAGATCATTTTCGTACAGATACTGTTCATACGTACGGGTACTATTCATACCGGAAATACAGAATACAGTCTGTAAAAGAGTACACCAGGTAAGTTCCCAGGAAAGAGTGGAGGGTCACACTGGACACACTTAAAAACCAGGTCTTTCCTTAGCCAGAACTTTCCTAGACATGTATTCTCCACAGATTATATTCTATTTCGGTAATCAGAGAATCAAAATAACAGCTAACGACAGTTTTTCTGATGTGGAAGATCGGCCAAAGCCGCAACCACAGAGCATACTTAAGAAAATAACTTCTAAAATTTGAAAGACATAGAAAGGGCATAGTATCCTTACCTAAGCAAAAACGGAAAGGCCCAAAATCTCAGAAGCCTAGCGTCGGAGCAAGAGAAACTTAAGGAGGGAAGAAGAGAAGTTGAAGGTGTGAGTTTAGAAGTGAAATGGAAGGGCCTATTTATAGCAAAAGTCAAGGGTACTATTTGACACTATGCGCTAATAAAATATTCAATTTACTATTCATGAAAATGACATTTCTAATAATGCAGTTACTGTGCACCTTACGCGTACGATGGAAAATTTTCGTTTATTTACTATTAGAAATTTTAAAGGGAAAACTATCCTTTCACCTTAAACCTTTAAGTTTCTTTTCAATTCAGTCCTTTCAATTTAGTCCCTGAGGGTATGTTTACACATAAAACGTCATTTTCTCCTACAAACTTCTTTCTAGTTTTCTCTTATAACCAAACCACATCTAGTATTTGACATTTTGATTGTATAAATGAACAGTACCATATACGTAAATAGTAACAGTAGTTTGAAAACACGCATTTATATTTTATTTTTCATGGGTATTACAATGTAATTCATCACTCACTTTAATTTAGATACATTACATGCTTTCACTATGCAAAGGATCATAAAGAAAGAATCACTTAGTAATAGGAAGTATCAACTCATTCACCTTAATTCCTAGCTAAGTCATACTCTTCAAACCGAGGAACTATGCCAAAGATCTTATAGGAGACCTAGAAAATAAAGCAAGAAGGAAACAACATCATTTTATAATTTGTCACCAAGCATTCAACATTGTTAAGTTTTTTCTACTAAATTCGGAACTAAATTTTACAAAATTCCTGGTATATATCCATAGCTCCAAAAGTTATGATACTTGACGTATATCTTTATTCATCTGTTAATATTGTAGGATAAAAATTTCAACCCAAAAATTCATCTTTTGACTGCTCAAATGGTCACTTTCGTACCCATATATCATAATTGCTCAATTTAGCTATCTATTATGTTCTTTCATGCAATAGACCACCTTAATCATTTTCAAATACAATGAAAATTTTCAAATCATTAGATTCATATCTTATCTATGTTAGCCCTAATGTATTATGCTATAAGTCCAGATTTTGAGCTTTCTTTAAAAATTCATAACTCCCTCATTTGAACTCCGTTTTAAACAAATAATATACCGTTGGAAAGCTCTTGGAGTCTAGTTTCAAATGAGCTAAGTTTTACTCAAAAATTATTTTTATTTTAAAAGATATAATCAAAATACTGACTATAGGTCAGAACAGAATAATCAACTTTCAGTTTTTCAAACTATATTTTAAATAGTCATATATTTCTCATTTGGACTCCGTTTTCAATAAATAATATACCTTTGGAAAGATCTTTGAGTCTACTATCAAATGAGATTAAGATACTTGAAAAAAATGATTTTTCGTTTATGAGATATGATATAAAGATTGACCAAAGGTCAAAAACTAACTTTTGTAAAATTTCATATCTCACTATCTTTTTGTTCAAAATAATTGAGCCAATGTATGCAAATCTAAATCATTGAGTTACACAAATATACTAGCCTATATAAAATATACCTAATGTAAACACATAGGCTATCTTGATGCATCCAAGCTTCCAAGACTTCAAATCTTCTAATTCTTCATTTCTTGGAGCTTCATCCTTGCATGTTGTTTTCCTTGAGTGAAGCATGGTATTGCTTTTCCTTGTTCTTCAATACAATGCTCACTCTTCTTGTTTTGAACCAACCTATAAAATATATCTTACTTGCAAACCCAATGGTTAGTTTAATAGCATGATTCAATATATGCAACATACATATTAAATAACATAATCATGCTTAAGTACTTGTAGCATATATATGATAATTAATCTTTATATATATCAATGCTACTATTCAAATACATTTGTCATCATCAAAACTTATGGCATATAGCCTTAGGGTCAACAATCTCCCCCTTTTTGATGATGACAAATCACCACAGAAAAATATGTATCACAAGATAATGAATGCAATGTTATAAGCACGTATACATATTTTTCTATTGTTTCTTCTCCCCCTATTTGACATCAACAAAAAGGTGTAAGGAACACAATATATAGAAGTTAAAGCACATACCTTCTTTAAGTCAGGATGTCAGAAGATGTCAATATAGTATGGGGTAAGGATACATCAAAACTTATCATTGATTTCATTGACATGTAAAAAGAAAATTTTAGAAAAATTTTTCTCATGTCAAATGAAATGAGCCAAAAGATAAAACTTGAAAGAGTTTTAGGCTCCCCCTTAAACCTTGCATAATTTGAAAAAGAATAATGAATAATGAATATCTAATTTTTCAAGATATATTCTTTTTCAAAAAAAATACATTCAAGTGAGACAAAGCTCCCCCTGAATTTCATAACATTTTTCCTTTGAAAAAGATTGTCCAAATCATTATAAAGGAAATTCAGTTTTTGATTGCAGAATTTTGAAGTAAGATTTTTGAAGAAATTTCTGCAATATTTTCATTGAAAATGATTTCTGCTTGTTTATGAAGAGGCATTTTTAGTAAATAGCAGAAAAATTAAACTCTTTGAAAAAAAAAACATCATTTGCTGTCATATGATAGAAATATTTACAGCACACAGCAGAAGTATGATATATGGATTAGCAAAGCATGATATAAACAAGAATATTAATCATAATTCATAAATCGAATAATAATATTTTTCAAGATTTCTGAAAAATAATTTCTGCATATATGCATAAAATTATTTCAACATATAGCAAAAGTGATTTAAAATAAGGATACTCAAATCCTTTTCTTTTCAAAACAGATAATGCTTCAATATGGTAAAGCAATTTCAGCATTGTGGAAGTAATTCAAGAGATTCACGATATTTTTCTAAAACATTTTGCTTCGAAGGAATTTAGAAACGTTTCATCTAAGGAAGCAATATATATGGATTAGTGTAATAAGATATATTCAAGCATATAGTTCATAATCCATATATGAAACATCAATATTTTTCATCCCTTTTGTTATCTACAACAAAAGAGATCTTTAAAATCTTTTCTTTTTCAAAAAGAATGTTGCTTCATATGATAAAACATATTAACATAACAGAAGCATTTTTAAAGTCCTTTTTCAAAACAAATTTGCTTCATAAAGGATAAGATAAATTTCATCACAAAGGAAGCAATTTATATACCCATTCAAAATGAATTTATATATGTATCTTGAGGATGAGTACATGTAAAAATTTTGACAGCTCATTTTGTATGAGTGCATGTGGAATCATGAAATATTATTCTTAGCCATAGCCTTCGCTCATGATGCATGAATTGCATGCACAACATATGTTCTTAGATACATGTGATCATAGCATGATGCAATCAATCATGTATATTATACTGAAAGCTCTCAAGAACAACACAACGAAGTAGAAAAATACGGTTCTGAATATCACCATTTTATTAATCCTTAAAATTTCTAATCAAAACAAATTAAATCAGCCGCAAATCCACCGAAAATTGACTTTCGTGGTTTTGCCATTAATGTGACGCGTTATCGGTGTGCATGCGTACCCTAGACTTCTGGCTTCCAGCTTGCAAAATCCATAGGATGAGCGTGTAGGGGTGCGGCGAAGAGATATCTTCGTTGGCTCTAAGTCATAATTTTCTCTCTATAAAGACTGCCCCAGAGTTCTCAATTACCACACCACAAAGAGTATTCATCTCTGAGCCTATAACTTTCTGACATTCCTCTCTCTTCATACTCCTACAAAAATTTCTGAATTTTCCAAACCATGGCAGCAAGAAAGTTCATTGATCTCACAGTAGAGGCAAGGGAGGAAGAGCTCGACTTAAACTTGAGTCTAGGCAAGGACAAAGGCAAAAGACCTTTGGAGGAATCTCAAGAGAACCAAAAGAAGAAGATGAAGATCGAAGAAGCTGAGGAGATTAGTACAGGCCATACGTCAGAAGACAAAATTGCTTGTCTGGAGCAGGAGGTGAAGAAACTCAAGAAGATGATAGAGGACCAGGAGAAGTTAGCTAAACGCAACAATGCGGCACTAACTTCAAGAATAGATAGGTTCTTTTATTGGTCTACCAAATGCTTCTGCAATCAACAACAAAGAAGTGTTGATTGTATGAATGAGATTTACACTACCCTCCGTGACATTGCTCAGTCTCTTGCTCCAAGGAATGGCCGAGGGGTGATGATTCAATACAACCCACCTAATCAGAGACTACCTCGCCTGTAGATTGCTCATCTATGAGCAAACCTTCCCTTTTTTTTTAATGCAATGTAATCCTTCGGTTTGTTTTTTTTTTATTTTAATGCAAGTGGTTTCTTTCAGATGACGGTACTTAAAAAAAAATTATAATAATAAAGAAAGATAAAGAAAATCAGCCGCACAAATTTTGTACAATAGAAGGATATATATATTTTGAAAAATATATATCCATTTTAAAGATAGAAAGAATTTTCTGACATGGATATATATATCATCATTTCAAAGCAAAAACAAGTTACATACTTACTCAAGATAAAACATATTATAATCAGAGTATGTAGTAATATAATTGAGGTAATATGGATTAATAAGATATAATCAAATATAAACTATAATCCATAAACAATGGTTCATAAGTTACAGCTTATGTAAAAGAGATGATATGTATAATGCTCAAACCATGATGTATTAAAAAAAATAATTTAAGTATTTAACATATTTTTATATGTCATGATGTGATCAAGTATGTAAGATGTCAGAAAACAATATGTCATTGCAATGAAAGTATGACAGTAAAAAAATTTGCCAGAATGTTCAATTGAGATCAAGGAGTATCATTCAATTAAATAATGAAGAAGTAAAGGATAGAGATACTCATCAATTTTGGCAAACTTCTGTTGCTTCTTGAAGTTCCTCTTCAAGATTTTGATATCCTTGTTTTGCTCATTGCTCTTCTTTTGATCCTGTCTTCTTGCAATTTTAATGATCTTAATTGATTGATTATTTGCAAGATCTATCAAGAATTGGTTCAATGTAGGCTTCGTTGGTCGACTACTGATAGGAGCGTTGGTCGACCAACCAACTTCAAAACTATAAATCTTACTGATTTCGGAGAGCAGAGGAAAGAATGTGCTTTAGAGGATTAACTCCTGCAAAACACTTTTGGTGGAGCACTTTGATGTTCAAATCAGTAATGTTCAAATAAATCTCGAGCACTAGGAGCAACATTATGTTCAAGATATGCCATATTAATAAAAGTGCTATGCTTCCATGAAATGCAATTTTGCAATAAATTTGATTTTATTGAAAATATTTGGATAAGATTACAATAAGGATAAATACTATAGGCAAGAGTAATCTTATTGTTGTGAAGACAAGAAAAATGTGCGTGTAATGGAAGCAAGTTTTCATGATGCGGTAAAAAGGATAGTTTGAGCAAAATTTGGAAGAAAGATTTTAGTTCAAAACAAAATTCGAATCTATAAGCTGCACACCTAACAATTGTTTTCAGATATAGCATGTATGAGTATCAAGGATAGATGTAATGCATATTGAGAACAGACAAAAGCATTAAAGAGCAGTAAACATATCAGTCAAATTTCTTACAATGCATTCCAGCTTATATGTTTACTTATCCATTGCCTCCTTTTGATGCAAGAGAGTGGAGTTTGAATGATGTAGCCATTGAAAAGTTATTTCCGCTCCTTGCTTCGAGGCAAATCTACAAATTAATCCTTTGTCTTTGATACCCAAATTTTTTTGGGTTTGCCTGGGTCATGAGGTCCTTTTTGAACCCATTTCATTTTTACTCCATGAACAAGATTTTTCTTATAAAAACAGGAGTAATACTTGTGTCCTTTCAGTCCACAATAAAAACAAGTGCAAGGTGGACTTTTGGACATTTTTGTAGGAACAAAGTAGTTTTCGAAATATTTCTGATTTGACTTGTTAAGAACAAAACCAATTTTGTTAAAGCTACTACTTTGTTTTACAACAAAAGAGTTTTGAATTTCTCTACCTTGAGAAAGTTTTTTAAGTGTGTTTTTAAGATCCTCATTCTCCTTTTTCAAGGAATCACACTTGGTACAAAAGCAATTTTTGTTGGTAGAGATATTTACTTTTAAAATCAAATTCTCTTCTTGCAAAGTTCTGTTTTGATTTTCAAAAACAAAATTCTCTTCCTTGAAAATAGAAAATTCGTTTTTCAATGTTTCCAACTCATTTTCAAGAGAAGAGTTTTTCTGTTTTGAAATATTTAGTTTCTTTGCAAGTATAAGAGATTCTTCATGTAAATCATCAAAGGCATCTTGTAATTCTTCAAAAGAGTAGTCAAATGAATTTACCTCATCTTTATCTCTGGCCACAAGACAAGTGTTGGCTTCTTCATTTCTGTTCTCCTCATCGGAATTGCTATTTCCCCAAATGGAAGATAGGTAAGCTTTCTTTGATGATTCAGTTTTTGGTTGTGGTTTCTCTTTTTCTCCTTTTTCTTTTTCTTCTATCTCCTTGGTGATTTGATATTTTCCTGTAAGTTCAACACCAAGAGCTTGCAATTGATTAAGCACAAGTCGTATCTCATTAATGGTTTCACAATTTTTCATTTGAGCGATATCAAGTTCATTAATGAG
The DNA here is from genome assembly GCA_037074585.1 of Biancaea sappan. Lineage (NCBI taxonomy): Eukaryota > Viridiplantae > Streptophyta > Magnoliopsida > Fabales > Fabaceae > Biancaea > Biancaea sappan. The sequence continues at coordinate 17,716,506 of CM073497.1, read as the reverse complement.
ATTTCTAGACTTTAATTCCATTGCAACAAGATCTTCCTCATATGCAACTTCTAAAGTTTCCCACATTTCCTTAGCAGTTGCACAATTGGAAATTCTGAAAAATTCATCTTGACTCAATGCACAAGAAATAATTAATTTTACCTTAGCATTGAGTTGCACTAAACTTCTTTCAGTATCATTCCATTCACTCTTGGGTTTTGGAATGTATTTTCCTTGTTCTTCCTTGACAGGCATATAAAAACCATTTTCTATAATTTCCCAGAGTTTATGGTCTACTGAAATTAAAAAAATTTTCATTTCATACTTCCAATATTGAAAATGATTAGCATAAAAAATTGGAGGTTCTGTGAAAGAACAATTTTCAGACATAAACCACTCATTAGATCCAACCATATTTACTCTTAGACGGTTAAGTCTTAAATCAAGAGCCCAAGCTCTAATACCAATTGAAAGTAATGGTTGGAACCCAAGAGGGGGGGTGAATTGGGTTTTATAAATTTTTCACAAGAATTAATTGGAAGTTAAAATGATTTTCTGTAAAAGTACAATGCTTAGGATAATAAATACAATACAGAAAATCAATGTGCTGTCAAGATAAATAATTATAAAGATCAAGGAATTAAAGAATAGATATCAATATGCACAAATTAAAGAGTAAGGGATAGAGAAAGCAAACTCAGAGATTTATACTGGTTCGGCTAATCCAAGCCTACATCCAGTCCTCAAGAGACCACTTGAGTATTTCCACTATAATTGCAAGTTTAATCTGGGTACTTACAAACCACTACAACCACGCAAATTCGATCCGGATATTTGGAAACCACAATGGAGAATTTATAAATCCGGGCTCCTCCTCAACCCAAAGCAAGTTCGTCCAACACCGGTACTTATGAACCTCAACTCAGAATAATATATGTGTTGATCAAAATCAACAATACAAAGAAACTCTCTCTAAAGAGTAGATGAAAACAAATGAAGCTCTAATAACTCTAATGATAGAGAATATGCAAGATTTGGCTCAAGAATGCTTTCCTTTCTCTCAAAGATGATAGAAGAAGTTAATATCACATTGTAGGACTTTGTTCTTACTCAAAATCGTGTATCTAAGGTCATATATATAAGATTTTACAAAACTAGCCGTTATATAGCCGTTACAGCACTTATAGTGCAGTCCAGATTTTGAGCTTTCTTTAAAAATTCATAACTCCCTCATTTGAACTCCGTTTTAAACAAATAATATACCGTTGGAAAGCTCTTGGAGTCTAGTTTCAAATGAGCTAAGTTTTACTCAAAAATTATTTTTATTTTAAAAGATATAATCAAAATACTGACTATAGGTCAGAACAGAATAATCAACTTTCAGTTTTTCAAACTATATTTTAAATAGTCATATATTTCTCATTTGGACTCCGTTTTCAATAAATAATATACCTTTGGAAAGATCTTTGAGTCTACTATCAAATGAGATTAAGATACTTGAAAAAAATGATTTTTCGTTTATGAGATATGATATAAAGATTGACCAAAGGTCAAAAACTAACTTTTGTAAAATTTCATATCTCACTATCTTTTTGTTCAAAATAATTGAGCCAATGTATGCAAATCTAAATCATTGAGTTACACAAATATACTAGCCTATATAAAATATACCTAATGTAAACACATAGGCTATCTTGATGCATCCAAGCTTCCAAGACTTCAAATCTTCTAATTCTTCATTTCTTGGAGCTTCATCCTTGCATGTTGTTTTCCTTGAGTGAAGCATGGTATTGCTTTTCCTTGTTCTTCAATACAATGCTCACTCTTCTTGTTTTGAACCAACCTATAAAATATATCTTACTTGCAAACCCAATGGTTAGTTTAATAGCATGATTCAATATATGCAACATACATATTAAATAACATAATCATGCTTAAGTACTTGTAGCATATATATGATAATTAATCTTTATATATATCAATGCTACTATTCAAATACATTTGTCATCATCAAAACTTATGGCATATAGCCTTAGGGTCAACAGATTAGACTCACTTCCTCACAGTTTTAGGTACAAAAGCTTGGTGAGCTCAATGGTTTAAGTAGCGAGAATGCTTCGCCATTGTCTAAGGTAAAGTAATTTCTATTTAGTTTAAGTTTATTCTCATTATTATGCTTTATAATCAGGTCGGCCACCTAGAATGTATATATGTTGTTTGGGATAGTTAATGAAAAATTAGGCTTATAGTAGTGTGGGTGACATACTATCCACGCTAGTTATGAGCCCGAATTTGAGTCATGACAATGTTACTTAGTAGATTGATGAGACTGGGATTATGAGCCAATGTTAACTAATATATTTTATGTGACTATGTCAGTGCTCTATTAGAATGAGTCTTTATTATTGGGTGAAATGACTTTTTTTTTATGGTTTACATTTGATTTGTCTAAATGTGTTTGTTTTTTATATTTATTAAATACTTAATAATTTTGAATGCTTCTTATTCAATTAGATCTTATGAAAACATAAAAAAAATTTAGACATTATTTGTTTTAATACATCTTTTATTAACCTATATTTGATGTGTACAAATGTTGAAAAAATAAATAATCTTAATAATTATTTGTATATATATATATGTATACACACACACATGCACATATATATATATATACACACACCTCTTACTCTTTAAAAAAGAAAATGTCCCTTTAGATGTAAATCTTATTATCAAGGATATGAATGAAGATTAAGTTGTAGGTAGGACCGCAAGGACTCTTACATCATGTTGGTAGGCTTTCCATCCGACATGTCCATCACTGTTCTTCGCAACTGTAGCTCATTTCCTTATTTGGTAGGTCTTTGTACAGTGACGCTGGATTTCCAAATTGCTCTCACTCTCTCTCTTTTTTTTTTTTTAGCACGGATGGTTTCCTTAGTTGAAGCAATGGAAATAGTGGAAGGAAAAGGAGACCGATGGTAGAAGGCAAGTTTGCCCTTTATCCCCTGCGCAATCCACTCCACCATCAATAACGATCCCAATTGGCTATGCCAAGGAAAACTATGGGTTCTCCAGTGAAGTTCGCTTCATTCACCACATACAACACCGTCGAGATCTTCTTTGCCATTATCGCCACCCCTGCCCTGTGCTTCACAAGCTATGCTCTTCCATCTGCACACTCACATATATGATCCAAAGCTATCATCGTCAACTTGCAAGCTCTTCACTTTTTATGTTATGCTTTGTTGGAACAGAGCACCCAAATGCTTTTGGAAATTTTTAAACCCTAATCTACTGAGTAGCTAAGCGCACCATTGAAGAAGGGACTCCACCGTGCAGCATTGATGGAACCATAGTGGATAAGGCAGTGCAATGTCGTTGGCATCGATGTAGAGAAGGCATCATCAAAGTTGAAGGAGCAAACATGAGAAGGCACAATGTCGAAGTTGAATGAAGGATGATGGTGATGGTGGATGAGGACGACAGTGATGATGGAGGATGAGGGTGATGGTGGGTGAGGAAAGAGGGAGAGAGAGAGAACAACTGAGACATGATGAAGATGAGGGAGAGAGATGAGATATTTCTATTTTTTATAAAAATAATTTTAAATCAAAGGTAATTTAATAAAAATACCTCACACATTGCTCTTTTTCCTTTATTCATTTTTATCTCATACCAATCATTTTTTCCCTTTTCCATTTCCTTTTCGTTTTTGCTTTGCTTTGCTTTCCTTTACTGCATACCAAATGTGCTATTAAGATTTGTCTAAAACCTTTCAACATAGTCAATGTAATTGGTATTTTAGGGTTAGATGACTAAATGAATGTCTTGAAATATCAAATGTTTTAAATTTAATTTTTAAATAATTATATTTGTCTTTTTTTTGTTCATCAAAGTGATTTTTGACAATAAAAATTAGAATTTAATAATAATTGATTTTACAAGTTAGTAACAAGAAAGAAAAAATTGAAATAAATACATTTTTTAATTTAAACACAAAAAATGCATTTGAAATGTTAGTTTCAAACAATTTGTTGTTGTTTTAAGTTATTAAGCTAACTTAAATGTTTGGTAAAAGTAACTGTTAAATTAGCTGATAGATGTAAAATGACATAAAAAGACATATATTTTATAATTAAAAAATAATACAAATAAATATATTATTTTTTGTTTTTTAATTAAATTAATTTAAATTATTATATATATAATTAATTAAATATATATAAATATACTATATATAATATAATAATATATTATTATATTTTATTTTATATAAACTATTATATATATATATAAGATATAAAAATTAATAAAATATATTATATATAAAAGTTTAATTAATGGGAGATAGTGAAGGAAAGAAAACTAAAAACGAAGAAGGAGGAGGAAGAAGAAGGTTGTGTGTACCTGACGAACGGCGATGGACGACCAGAGTGTTGGGACTGGTAGGGGACAATGGACAGATATAGGTTATTGATGAATAATGATAGTTTTGGAATTTTAATAAAATAATAAAGATAAAAAATATATATATAAAAATATCAGTTATAAGTTACTTCGAAATAGTTTAAGACATCATGTTAACTAACTACTAATTTAATATTTTTATTTTAAAAAATGACTTTTAACTTTATACACTAGATTTTTTTGAGCCTAAAGTGAGTTAAAATGAACTAGTTCTATTGGTATTTTTTTTTGGGTCAAGTTTTAGTCTTTTTTTTTTTACAGTTCATTTTAAAAAATTTTTATGTTCAATCCAATTATTTTGAAGTTTCATAAAGTTTGTTTTCGATGCGTTTTTTTTTGAAAAGAAGTTTTGTAAAATTGTTTTAGAAATTACTTTTGAAAACTAAAAAAATACTTTTGAATAATTTGTTCTAAAAACCATTTTAGAAATTTAAAAAACAAAAAAAAAGCGTTTGAAAGATTTGTAGTTGAAAACAAGATTTAAAAATCAATTGACACAATAAATTTTTATATAATGCATAAATTCAATACAATGAAATAATTAATAACCATATTTCAAAAGAAAATAAAAACGTATCTAAGTTGAATATATTAATAGCATGAACTACATTTCAATGAATTAGTTAAATTTATTATCCAATTATAAAAATAATTAAGAATATTTTTATACACTAATTTGAAATAATTATAATTTTAATAAGATAAAATAAATTGCACAAATTAATTTAAAATATCTATAAAAAAATACCAAAAGTCACAATTTCACAAAGAATGAATAAAAATACAAATTTAGAAGGCAAAAACAAAAATTGCATTTAGCAGCAATCATTAACTGATGCTATATTTTTGGATTTATTAGCACCACTAAAATTATTTATTTTTTCATAGATCATATTTACAGTAATGCCATTAATAAACCTATATATTTATAATAATATTATAATACCACCTTGTTTTTCACTTTATTTTCCAGAATATTGTTTTATAAAACACCTAAAACTTGTTTTTATTTTAGAAACAACTATTTCAAAAACAATTTTTAAAACCTATATTTCAAAATCATTATACTAAACTAAATTTATTATTTTTTAATCTTTAAAAATAACAACCAAACAGGGCCATAATATTTTAGAATATTTGGAGCAGAATCTCTATTCTTCCAAATAATAATGGTCTTCATTTCTTAAAAATATTGTGAATGATGAAGTGCAAATTGGTGATATACTGAACTTCCTTACTCATTTAATTGATTCTTTGGTTACTTTCCTCTTCATTCAACATCATTTTAGCACAATCAATGTGTGTTTGGGAGTCCGGTAGGCAAAATGGGTTAGGCTAATTAAGTTGAATTGAACGTGGTTGAAAAAAATCTAACTTTATATGAATGTGCTTTATAATTGGGAGACATTTGGACAAACGTGATTTGGAGCAGACAAACGTAGTTTATTGCACAACACGATATTTGAATGTTGGTGTGCAAAAGTGATTTAAAATTATAATTACCAAAAATGACTTAAATTTTATATTTTATTTTTTGATGTACCATTGTTGTTTATTATCATATATTTAACGTTAATTTAGTAAATTATATCAATGTTTTAATAAAGTGCACTAATTTTTTAATAAATGAATTATTGACTAATTTTTTTATCAATAATTGACTAATTTAAAGTGCTAATAAAGTAGTGAATTATAATTAAAGTACTAATAAATTGCTAGATAAAAATTAAATTATTGACTAATTTTTATTAATAAATAATTAACCCATAATACACATTAAAATCATATTCATTCTCACAACACATAATGTCTTAAACATGTCCATATGACCAAATAGTACACAAATAATGGAAATACTATCTTAAAGATGTCCATAATACAATAATACAAGAAATGCAAATGAATAATTTAATTTCAATCCTTCAAGAAAGTTGGAGGGTAACGAGCTACAATACGGAGCTAGCACGATAACAAGTGTGGGTTGCGTCACATTGTTGCGAATATCCCCCTAGCTAACTTTTTCATCAATAAAATGCAACAATGATCATAAAAATTTGGATCACTTGTAACCTACTTCATGTTTTGGAGGACATCCACGACTTCTTCTATGGAAAACCCATGAACTGTATCTTGGGACTCCCTCATGACCTTGTTATGGGAGCGAGCACTTTTAGCCATTACACTCATAATGTCAACTAACTTTTTAGCAGTATATGCTTTACATTTGCCTTTACCCTTATCATCACTAGCCCGTTTTCTCTTTTCATCACTTCTTTTGGTGGGTTTTCCTGACATGGAGGTGTGTTGGAAGTTCCCGCAACTTCCAAATCTTCCTTACTGTCTCCACTTCCTTCTTCCATGTCTATTGCCAAATTGTCCAACGTTGGGCGATAAACATCATAAGGCTGGTAGGAAGAGTCCCCAACATAGGTGTCCAAGCATACTGTCCATTGGCCACCACATCCTTGAAAAGAGTAGTCATATCGGGGGCAAATGTAAGCCCTTTGTAGCGAAATTTAACATATTGGACATTTTCTTACACAATCCCAACCCGAAATATCACAATAGAAAAATATGTTATACATAACTATAATATAAGTTATGGTATCAAACATACCAATATATTCTTTTCCCACCATTCATCTAGAGTATCCATAGTGTTTTTGACACTGTCCTACCCAAGACCAGTTTCATTAGCAAATAGTTTATGCCACGCCTGTCATTCCTTCTTTAGGCTATCCCATTTGTTTTTTAGTTGAGTTCTATTATAGTTATTGCAATTAACTTGATTAAATTCAATAACGATACCTTTCCGCCCCACTCTTTGTGAGTATAGTGTTGTTACGTTCTCATTTGTTAACTTGCATCAAGCAACACTGGATAAGTTGATATGTTGATTTAAGATCCCAATTGATCTTTGTACTCATCTCTAGTGAAGGCATATGAGTAAGATCTGAACTAAGTATAATTATAAATCACAATTAATGGAATCACTTAGACAAATTACATGTGTAATAAAAACTTTTAAATCACAATTAATGAAATCATACAGGAAAATTAATTATGCAAATGTGTATCAAAAAATAAATTAAGTTAATAAAGTTCTTATCAATACCTATTTGGTATGATTGCATCATTTATGTAATTAGTAAACATGTTTAATTATGTTTTTAATTGTGCATGTGAGTTTCTAAGTCAATTAAATCAATTATGTTTTTAAGTCAATTTGTACCATACATTAATTATATTAATCACTTATTAGCATTGTAATTAGATTGGTTATGCTTTTTAATTATGTTACTTAATTGTGCAATTAGTTATAATTCAAGTAAATAAATTAAATTAAATTCATTATCTAGATTAATTATGTTACTTAAAATAATTAGATTAAAAAAGATTGATTACATTAATTAGATTAATTATTTTAATTTGATTAAAAAAGATTGATTACATTAATTAGATTAATTATGCCTTTTTAATTATGTTACTTAATTTTGCAATTAGTTTTTAATTCAAGTAAATAAATTAAATTCATTGTCCAGATTAATTATGTTACTTAAAGTAATTAGATTAAAAAAAGATTGATTACATTAATTATTTTAATTAATTTAAAAAATATTGATTACATTAATTAGATTACAGTAATTAGATTAATTAGGTCCATTAGCTCATGTTAGATTAATTATGTCCAATAGCCCATAGCCCATTGTGCATAGCTTAAACAAAAAAAAACATAACACTAATATAACATAAATCATCTTCCCAACCTGACTGCTTTGCGAGTCATGAAGATCTGATGTGTGACACCCCGATTGTTGATTTTCGACGATTGGGGCTTTCAGAGAGCTGCGTTGTGCGGCTCTCATTGCTGTTAGCACATCCCTGATGACGAATAACACCAAAAAACAACTATAGATACACAAAGCTATCACATGCAGAATAATAGGGGCAAACAGAGGATGCGTATTGATGGGAGAAACCATGCTGGAATGACAGGAAACGATAAAAAATGGAAGGCAAAGCAAGAGGATAACGACAAGAAAGTGATGGAACAAAAGACTTAGCAACGAGTTTGGCAATGGAAAGAACAACCACAGTACACGAAGAGGCAACACCACAAATGACTTGAACCAAAATGACATACACAAAATGCACAACAGGGGTAAAATGAGGAATAGGAATAATGACCACACCAACTCACATTAATTCCATCGCAAAAGCTACCCTCAATAGAGTTGGTTCAACCATGTTAAATGACCTATACCCCAAATCATGTCTGTTGTTATCTCGGTTTGCTCATTGCTCCCAAACATCCCAAAAATGTGTAAACCACGTTTAAGCCTCTTGAACCATGATTGGGGAAAAGCCAACGTGTTGCCAAACATATACTCAATCAAATGCTAGCTGCATCATGATTTAATTATTTATCTTTCCAAAAGAATACATTTCTTTCCTCCCCAATTTGCCAATTGCCAACGAAATTCCTATAACATTTTCCCAATTTTTTACAAATTCCTTGCCAAACATATGAGTTCTTCTTTTAAAAACTGAAATAATATCTTCCCCACATTTATATTTACTTCTCAAAACTATACCCACAACTCATCCTTCTTTTTAATCAATCCCAATCCCAACTTCACAAGAAGAGCTTTATTCATTCCCTTAAAAACTTAATCCCCATCCCTCCATGCTCCTTAGGTGGATACACTTTATCCCAAGAAATTAATGAGAACTCCTTCTCTTCCCATTTGAACCCTAAACAAAACTTCCACTCAACTTTTCAATCTCATCACAAACATTTTTGGGAATACACACCGTTTGCATAGAATAAAGAGAAGTGGAAGATATTTCCAATTCAATCACAATCTCTTCATATTCTCTCAATATCTTCTTCTGTAGCTTTCCAAGGAATTTATTCTTGCCTTTTCTCCTTTCCCTATCAATACCTTCCAATCTTCTCATGATCTTCCTCTTTCTACGGAAAATGTTCACAAAGACATTATTATTCCACCATTTCACTAAGTTGGTGAAATTCCCCACTGCTTCTTTCCACTTCTTTTTTCCCTTCCACGCTTCATTCATAACTTCTCTAAAGGAATCTGCGATTAGCCACATAGCCTCAAATCTAAAAGGTCTTTTGCTTCTACCAAACTCCTCCTTCTTTCCCAACTTAAAAAAAAAAAAAAGATATGTGATATGAAAACTCTGAATAGCAGTTACGGACCATTGTTTCTGGAAAGCTCCTTAACCCATAATCATTGCACATAAATTTGTCTAGCCATTCCTCCACTACTCCCTTTTTCCATGTGAAAGGATAAAATGTGGTTTCCAAATAAACAGTTTGCATATAAAATGTGGTTTCCAAATAAACAGTCTGCATACATTTTTTTTTAATAACTGATTTTGATTCTCCTTGAATTTCATCAGCTTTGACTTAAAAAAGATAAATCAGCTAAATTACAATAAACTTACCATTAAGATCACTATTAGAAAAAAATAATAATAATGATGATTTTTTATTGACAGATTGAAATTTGTTACTAATTTTGTCATTTGTGATGAATTTTAGTGACAATTCAATTCCTTACTAATTTTTCAACACCCTAAAAATTTGTGACAGATTGAAATATATTACTAAATTTCATCACAAAATGTTGGATTTAATGATGGATTTGGTTAGTCACTAAAATCCATATTAATTTATACAATTGTGACGGATTGTTAATTTAGTGACAGATATTTTCCATCACTAAAATAAATCATTAATTTTCTAATTTTGTGGCGAACATTAAATTTTTGATAGCAATGCTATACAATATATATTAATATATTAATTTGCTAACAATAATTGTGGATTTAAATTGAATCAATGACAATGAGCATCGACATTAATATGGAGCATGCGAATTTGAGGTAAACCGTGAACACTAATAAAAAAAATTAATAATTGTTTGTTCGCCTATTCGCCAAATTAGTGATTGATCTTTTCATTATTCAAAAATCATTTCAATCACAAATTCATCACAAAACTTGATTGATGTCGTTTTTAATAACGAATTTGTGACCAAAATTTCCTTTACAAACTTGTCACTAAAAACAAATTTAGTGACAATTTTACAAAATTAATAACGAATTTTGTTGTCACTAATTCTATTTTTTCTAATAGTAGATAATTATAGTTTAATTAAAATATACAAATTTTATCACATGAATATTTTATATTTACTCTAAATTAAACCCTTTTTCCGTTGTACTTTCACCTTCCTCATTGTCATGAAAGTAATCATTATCCTTTGGATTATCCATAAACTCAGGCTTTCCAGTAGTGTAATTCCACCTCTTAGGCTCTTATAAAAGGATATAATGTTATAATCAACATAATTAGGCAAGTTTGACATCATAATAATGAAAAAGAATCTGAAGATAGTAGGAAACACTAGCTGGCATAAAATAATGTATATATGATTAACACAAATCTAAACCTCTTTCCTAACCCCACCTCAACAATTATTGAAGACTAATGAGGTCATGCATAATTCTATTGTAAACTAGTTGTATTGGTCACTATGGAGTGCCTTTTTTTTTTTTTTTTAGCCACCACGGTGTCGGTGCTAGACATTTAAGTTGTTGACCACGTTTAATGGCTGAATCAGTTGAACAGTCTAAAGTAAATGTCAACAGAATTGTAGTCATTTGATCGAAAGTGATAGGCAATCAACACCATGTAGGCTAACAAAGGAGCGTTCTGGTTATTATCATCCACAATATAACTCTGCAATTTTACTAGAAAGGGAAAAAAAAATAAAGCCCTGAAATTTTTAAGATCATTTAATTAGCTGGCATAGCCTTAATGTAAGCATCTATACCACACTTTAGGATACAAAATTAGATCAATCAATAATTAATAAGACAGTCGCATCAGGAATAAAAAATGTCATTGTAATACACACATTGACATCATAAGGGAACAGAATTGATGCAGTCAATATCATGTAGAAAAATAAGTAAACATGCAATAAAGTAAAAAAAAGGAGGCAATTAGTTCAAAAGAGAAATAAAATTGATTGATAAATAATGAAAATGCCACAAATTATACTAATAAATAATTCAATGAAACAGATGGAGAATTAACTATGATATTTATTTGATACGAATTTAAAAGTATATTTACAAACTTAGATTTTGCAATCTAAATTTTGAAAAACGTTACACAAGGATGTTCTCTCTCTCTCTCTCTCTCTTTTTAATTAATAATGACTAAAAGACTCAAGACAAATCATATACAATGATGCTCCCTTACGAGATGATATAGTCCTATAATTTTGTTTTGTGAGATTTTTTCAAGATGCCACTATTGTTAAATATGGCCCATGCTTATGAGGCCAACAAGTGGGAGTGCGAAGCCTCTGATCTAACATAATGCATTAAAATGAGAATCGTTTGAGTAAAATTTAAATAATTAGAAATTAAATATTAAAATGATAGAAGTTTAGTACAAATTACAAATCAAATAATTTGGAATTATAAAGTCTCAAATACAGAATTTTCTCAAATTAAGAACATGTTGTTCTTGTTATGTTGTTTGTTGATCTTGATAAATAATAAAAATACATTATAAAGAAGAAATTAGAGTATACTTTGATCCTTCAAAATTCAAAATCAAGAATCTAGGCAGACTATCCTAGGAGAATATAAGTGGCTGTCTCTCACTGTTTTAGTTTGTTGGAATTTTGACAACACACATACATATCTTATCAAAACTGGCCCCTTATATAATATAGGGAACCACTATCCAACATGCCCATGTGGTTGACCTCTTTTATAATAATGTCCCATTACATAAAAATTGTTTTCACTAACACCCAATATCAAATTATAAAATGTATCAAATAGGTCACTTGTAATACTCGTTAATTTCGGAATATAATTCGCCTAAGAGTATTTTAGAATTTTACATCTTTACTTTAGTTATTTATTTTGGTCATTTTTAATTTTCATATTTAATTGTTCTCTTTGAATATTATTTATGAAAATTGAGTTAAATGACTGGACTGAATATTTGCACCATATGGGATATATTCTAAGAATGGTGAAATTCATGGAAAAGTGGTTTAAGAATGGTCAATTAGTCCATTTATTGTAAATTGACTGGATGGGTTTGGATGTTGGGTTATGGATACCCATGGGTTATTCAATAACCCATTAAAAATATTTAAAATAAAACTTCAATAGTACCATCTCATTTTCACGCAGAAGGAAAAAGCTGAAAATTGAACAGTGGAAGTTTCTCTCGTTTCTTCATCCTCTTCTCAAATCCTTTCATTGATCTTCAGAATTTCGATTATTTGTTCGGTTCAAAAGCTTTGTAAGGATCAAAGGTAAGCTTTAATCTCATTATTTTCCTTAAATCTAAGTTTATAAGGAAGATTAGAGGAGGTTTTGTTCTTGAAGATTTTGATGATAATTCATGAATCTTAGTTGTTTTAGAGATTATATTTGAGTTAGGATTGGGTTATAGTCGATTAAAAGAGTTGAAATTCTGGTTTTGAATCAAGAAAGGAAAGGATCTGCAAACTCGATTTTACTGTAGCAACAAGAAAATTTTGGAAAATTTTTCAAGTACTGTAGCAGTTACTGTAGTGTCGGCAGTCAACGGTACTGTAGCAGTCACCGTTACTGTAGCAAACTGTTACTGTAGCGAATCGTACTGTAGCAAACCGTTACTGTAGCAATCAGAAAATTTTGCATATTTTCATTATTTTGTTTCCTTTCTTATGTTTCCTTGTAATATATTTTACTAGGAAATTTTCCTACACAAATTCTAGTGTGGAACAAGGTAAACTTGGACAAACATCAAGGTAAGTGAATAACCTTGCTAAGCTAATTTGATATTACTAGTCAAAGTACAATATAAGTCTCATTTACAATATTATTTGGATATTAATTGATCAATTTTTCATATGACAGTATATGATGATTGATATATTTTTTTTACAGAAATTCAAAGGAATAAGAGTATGTATAAATTATTTTATTTCATGGAAATTGTACTATGTGAGAAGTTCTCACTATCTTATTAATGAGTAAAGATCTACGGGATCTAATACATGAGTTTGAAAGGGTTAAAGTCCCATACTACTCAGTGCATAACGATGAAAAACTATACACGAGTTTGAAAGGGTTAGAGTCCCATATTACTCGGTGTAAATAGGTGAAATTGTAAATACGAGTTTGAAAGGGTTAGAGTCTCATACTACTCGGTGTATATCTATGAAATCTTATTCACGAGTTTGAAAGGGTTAGAGTCTTATACTACTCGATGTATACGACAATTAATTATATGAGTAAATGTGGTATTTGTACTTTTGATATTTTATATAGTACAGTTATTTACTTACTGAGTTTTTAAATAAACTCACACTCCCTATAATTATCTTTTCAGATACAGAAAACAAGGAAGAAGAGTATCCGTGTGAAGATTAGAAGTCCCTTGGGATTATTCTCTATTTCTGTCTGGTGGGATACCAGTACTTATTAATGTGGATACTAGGAACGCTCTGTACTTTCTATAGGTCTCCTAGGCTTGCGATGAGATAAAAACATCAGATTATGTATGCCTATATTTGCTTATCAGATGAATATAATTCTGTCGTGTGGAATGAATGATTAAGGTTGAATGTAAAATCTTACAGAATATATGTAAATAACTTATGTTTGAGAATTTTATCAAATGAATAGTATCTTTTCACATGTTCAATTTTTAGGATGTGACAATTTGGTGTCAGAGGATAGGTTTTATAGGTCCCCTATAGAGTACAGAGCAAAGTGATCTTTGTGGGCCCTTCCCTATTGTCATGAGCCGCGGCATGACCATAGGATTAGGTTCCATAAAAGACCTTGTAGAGTATAATGTCATTTTATAGATAACTTTTCAGTGGGGCTAGTAAGTGATAATTTGTTTATGTCTGAAAAGTGTTTGTTATGTGTGTAGATCTTTGACAGTTCAATGTCAGAAGGATCTTCTAATAATAATGAACATATGGGTCCAAGGAGGGCCATAATTCCACCAGTATATGTGCAAGATGAACCTAACCGTGGTGATAGTTTACATGCTCAAAATACTGAGGGCGCAACTAGTGATCAAGCAAGGAGAGTCGAACCTGACGCTCACATTGATAATGTGACTATTGCACATATGATTAATTTAATGAATGAACGATTTGACCGATTTGAGGCTGAAGTGAGAGGTCGAGCTGCACAAGTTAACCTGCCAGTAGATCCTCCTATTGTTGAAGCGGAAATTGCACCACCAACTCAGTTAGCTGTAGGGGGTAATATAAGGGAGGTAAAAATGTCTGAATTCCAGAAAATGAGGCCTCCTACTTTTTTAGGGGAAGATCCCAAAGAGGACCCACAATGTTTCCTTGAAGATTGTGAAGCAATCTGTGATGCTATAGGGTGTTTTCCTACTCAAAAGGTAGAATTCACTTCCTTTCAGTTAAAGGGTAGGGCTGGTAAATGGTGGAAAAACTGGAAGAAAGCTAGAATTCAAGGCGCACCGCCAGTTATGTGGACGGAGTTTTACAGATTGGTTATGGAAAGGAGGTCAAAGAATAAAGAAGAATATCGACAAAAGAAGAAAGCTAGATATAGGAGATCTTTTGATCAAGGGGAAGACTCAGGGACTTTGAAACCCTTTACTGCATCACAACATGCTCCAGCCACTCCTACTAAGTCATCTTATTCTACAGCCAGTGTGGCTAAGCCTCGTTCAGAGAGCAGGGGTGGTTTTAGCTCTTCTAGTAGAGGAGGTACTCAAGCTAGAAGGAAGAAACCTCAGTGTCCTGAATGTGGAAAGTTTCACTTCGGAGAATGCAGGTTAAACACTGTTGGTACAGGTTGTTTTAACTGTGGACAAAAAGGACATTTTATAAGGGAGTGCCCTCAGCTCATGACAGGACCAGGTCAAGGGTCTACTTTGCCACCTCGACCACAATCTATTTCTGCTTCTATTACTCGAACACCAACCCCTTCAATAGGGGGTAGTATAGGAAGAGGTTCTAGAAGAGGCCAAGGTGACCGTGGAAAACAAGCTGCTGGTAGAGGAAATGCAAGAGTATATGCTCTAACCCGACAGGATGCTCAAACATCCAATGCTGTAGTTATAGGTATATTATCTGTTAATACTTTTGCTACACGTATTTTGTTTGATCTCGGTTCTACTCACTCATATGTATCGCCCCTATTTGCCAAGAGATTTACATTTGATTCGATTACTCTTAAAGAACCATTCTTGGTTTCCACACCGATGAGAGAGACTTGGATAGTTAAAACATGTTATCGTTCTTGTAAAATAATCGTTGGAGGCATGGAAACTGAGATAGATCTTATGATTCTCAATATGTTAGATTTTGATGTGATTTTAGGGATGGACTGGCTATCTTCTTGTCATGCTACTATAAATTGTCGTGACAAAGTTATTTCCTTTAATATGCCGAGGAGGAGTAATTTTGTGTTTCAAGGAGATCGAAGTGATGTACCTTGCAACATGATATCTATGTTAAGTGCCCGGCGTATGTTGCGAAAGGGATGTCAGGGATTTCTAGCTTTTGTTAAAGATTTAGAAAAGAAAGAACAGAAGTTAGAAGACATACATGTGGTTAATGAATTCCCAGATGTGTTCCCAGAAGATTTACCTGGATTACCGCCAGAAAGAGATATTGAGTTCAGTATTGATTTGGTCCCAAACACACGACCAATTTCTATTACACCTTATCGTATGGCTCCTGTTGAGCTAAAAGAACTCAAAGAACAATTGGAAGATTTGTTGAACAAAGGGTTCATTCGCCCAAGTTTTTCACCTTGGGGTACTCCTGTTCTTTTTGTGAAAAAGAAAGATGGTTCTATGAGATTATGTATAGATTGTCGTCAGCTGAATAAAGTCACAGTGAAGAATAAGTATCCTTTACCAAGGATAGATGATTTGTTTGATCAGCTTCAAGGAGCAAAATACTTCTCAAAGATTGATCTAAGGTCTGGATATCATCAGTTACGAATTAAGAACGATGATATACCTAAGACAGCTTTTCGTATACGGTATGGACATTATGAGTTTCTTGTGATGTCTTTTGGGTTGACAAATGCACCAGCAGCATTTATGGATTTAATGATCAGAGTGTTTAAATCATTCCTTGATAAGTTTGTAATTGTATTTATTGATGATATTTTGGTATATTCAAAGAGTCATGAAGAACATACTGAACATTTGAGAATAGTGCTTCAGACCTTGAGAGAGCATCAGTTGTACGTAAAGCTCTCAAAATGTGAATTCTAGATGAGTCATGTAACGTTTTTGGGACATGTTATTTCTCAAGAAGGTATTTATGTAGATCCAAGTAAAATTGAAGCAGTAAAACAATGGCCTAGACCAACAACTGTGTCTGAAGTACGTAGTTTTCTTGGCTTAGTAGGGTATTATCGTCGCTTTGTCAAAATTTTCTCTAAGATGGCTCTCCCATTAAATAAGTTAACTCGAAAGAATGTTAAATACATTTGGGATGATTCATGTGAGCAAAGTTTCACCCAATTGAAAGAGTGTTTAACTTCTGCACCAGTCTTAATCCTACCATCAGGACCAGGGGGTTACTCTGTATTCTGTGATGCCTCAAAGATAGGCTTAGGGTGTGTGTTGATGCAACATGGTAAAGTCATAGCTTATGGCTCACGACAGCTTAAAAAGCATGAATTGAATTACCCCATTCATGATTTGGAAATGGCAGCTGTAGTGTTTGCCCTAAAGATTTGGAGACATTACTTGTATGGGGAGACTTGTAAAATTTTTACAGATCACAAAAGCCTTAAGTATATTTTTGAGCAGAGAGATCTCAATCTAAGGCAACGAAGGTGGATGGAACTTCTGAAAGATTATGATTGTACCATCCTTTACCATCCAGGTAAAGCAAATGTAGTGGCTGATGCTCTAAGTCGAAAGTCTATGGGAAGTTTAGCTCACATTGCCACTATAAGGAGGTCTCTAATACATGAACTACAAGAATTGGAAGTTGATGGAATATTCTTTGAGATCACTGAGTCAGGTACATTTCTGGCTCATTTAACAGTTAGATCATCCCTTGTTGAAAAAGTAAAAGCAACTTTAGAAAATGACATCGATATGGTCAAAATCAGAGATAAGGCAAGACAAGGTCTAGCACCAAGTTTCTTGATAGATGAAGAAGGAGTCTTATGGTTTAATGGAAGACTCTGTGTCCCCAATATTGAATCTTTGAAACATGAAATCTTAATGGAAGCTCATGGTTCGCCATACGTTGTACACCCTGGTGCTGTGAAAATGTATCAGGACTTGAAACAAGTTTACTGGTGGGAGGGCATGAAGCGAGACGTGACTGACTTTGTAGCTCGATGTTTGACTTGTCAGCAAGTTAAAGCTGAACATCGACGACCACCTGGTTTGATGCAAAAACTAGATATTCCCGAATGGAAATGAGAAAGGATCACTATGGATTTTGTAGTAGGTTTACCCCGGTCAACAAAAGGAAATGACTCAATATGGGTCATAGTGGATCGACTTACTAAGTCAGCATATTTTCTTCCTGTTCATACCACTTTCAGTGTAGCAAAACTTGCTCGACTTTATGTTAAAGAAATAGTGAAACTTCATGGTGTACCAATATCCATTATATCAGACCGAGGACCTCAATTTACCTCTCGGTTCTAGAAAGTCTTTCAAGAGGCTTTGGGTATCAAAGTGAATCTTAGCACAACATTTCATCCTCAGACTGATGGACAGTCTGAAAGAACAATTCAAACTTTAGACGATATGCTAAGAGCTTGTGTGATGAATTTCAGTGGAAGTTGGGAAGATCATTTGTCTCTTATTGAATTTGCTTATAATAACAGTTACCAAGCCAGTATCCAGATGGCACCTTTTGAGGCTCTATATGGGAGATGGTGTCGATCTCCTATAGGTTGGTTTGAACTTGGTGAAACCAAAATACTTGGACCTGAGATGATACAAGACGATATAAATAAAGTTAAACTTATCAGAGAGAAGTTGTTAACTGCTCAGAGTAGACAGAAATCTTATGCGGACAACCGACGATGTGACCTTGAATTTGCAATTGGTGACATGGTTTTCTTACGAATCTCACCTATGAAGGGAGTAATGAGATTCGGGAAGAAAGGCAAGCTTAGTCCGAGGTATGTTGGCCCATATGAGGTTATAGACAGAATGGGTAATGTGGCATATCGCCTAGACCTACCTTTAGACCTAGAAGGAGTTCATCCAATATTTCATGTGTCCATGCTACGGAAGTATCTTCCTGATCCTTCTCATGTCATTCAACCCCAAGAAGTTCATTTTGATGAAACTCTCACCTACGAAGAGGTACCAGTAGCTATTCTTGATAGAAAAGTCAAGAAATTGCGTACTAAAGAAATTTCTACTGTCAAGGTTCTTTGGAGAAATCATTCTCGTGAGGAAGCTACGTGGGAGGCAGAAGATGAAATGTGGAAAAAATATCCACATTTGTTTGAAACTTGAGGTAAGATTTTAATTCGGAGGACCTAATTCTTTTAAGAGGGGTAAAATGTAATACCCGTTAATTTCGGAATATAATTCGCCTAAGAGTATTTTAGAATTTTACAACGTTACTTTAGTTATTTATTTTGGTCATTTTTAATTTTCATATTTAATTGTTCTCTTTGAATATTATTTATGAAAATTGAGTTAAATGACTGGACTGAATATTTGCACCATGTGGGATATATTCTAAGAATGGTGAAATTCATGGAAAAGTGGTTTAAGAATGGTCAATTAGTCCATTTATTGTAAATTGACTGGATGGGTTTGGATGTTGGGTTATGGATACCCATGGGTTATTCAATAACCAATTAGAAATATTTAAAATAAAACTTCAATAGTACCCTCTCATTTTCACGCAGAAGGAAAAAGCTAAAAATTGAACAGTGGAAGTTTCTCTCGTTTCTTCATCCTCTTCTCAAATCATTTCCTTGATCTTCAGAATTTCGATTATTTGTTCGGTTCAAAAGCTTTGTAAGGATCAAAGGTAAGCTTTAATCTCATTATTTTTCTTAAATCTAAGTTTATATGGAAGATTAGAGGAGGTTTTGTTCTTGAAGATTTTGATGATAATTCATGAATCTTAGTTGTTTTAGAGGTTATATTTGAGTTAGGATTGGGTTATAGTCGGTTAAAAGAGTTGAAATTCTGGTTTTGAATCAAAAAAGGAAAGGATGAAATTTTCTGCAAACTCTTCTGCAAACTCAATTTTACTGTAGCAACAAGAAAATTTTGGAAAATTTTTCGAGTACTGTAGCAGTTACTGTAGTGTCGGCAGTCAACGTTACTGTAGCAGTCACCGTTACTGTAGCGAATCGTACTGTAGCAAACCGTTACTGTAGCAATCAGAAAATTTTGTATATTTTCGTTATTTTGTTTCCTTTCTTATGTTTCCTTGTAATATATTTTACTAGGAAATTTTCCTACACAAATTCTAGTGTGGAACAAGGTAAACTTGGACAAACATCAAGGTAAGTGAATAACCTTGCTAAGCTAATTTGATATTACTAGTCAAAGTACAATATAAGTCCCATTTACAATATTATTTGGATATTAATTGATCAATTTTTCATATGACAGTATATGATGATTGATATATTTTTTTTACAGAAATTCAAAGGAATAAGAGTATGTATAAATTATTTTATTTCATGGAAATTGTACTATGTGAGAAGTTCTCACTATCTTATTAATGAGTAAAGATCTACGGGATCTAATACATGAGTTTGAAAGGGTTAAAGTCCCATACTACTCAGTGCATAACGATGAAAAACTATACACGAGTTTGAAAGGGTTAGAGTCCCATATTACTCGGTGTAAATAGGTGAAATTGTAAATACGAGTTTGAAAGGGTTAGAGTCTCATATTACTCGGTGTATATCTATGAAATCTTAAACACGAGTTTGAAAGGGTTAGAGTCTCATATTACTCGGTGTATATCTATGAAATCTTAAACACGAGTTTGAAAGGGTTAGAGTCCCATACTACTCGGTGTATATCTATGAAATCTTATTCACGAGTTTGAAAGGGTTAGAGTCCCATACTACTCGATGTATACGACAATTAATTATATGAGTAAATGTGGTATTTGTACTTTTGATATTTTATATAGTACAGTTATTTACTTACTGAGTTTTTAAATAAACTCACACTCCCTATAATTATCTTTTCAGATACATAAAACAAGGAAGAAGAGTATCCGTGTGAAGATTAGAAGCCTCTTGGGATTATTCTCTATTTCTGTCTGGTGGGATACCAGTACTTATTAATGTGGATACTAGGAACGCTCTGTACTTTCTATAGGTCTCCTAGGCTTGCGATGAGATAAAAACATCAGATTATATATGCCTATATTTGCTTATCAGATGAATATAATTCTGTCGTGTGGAATGAATGATTAAGGTTGAATGTAAAACCTTACAGAATATATGTAAATAACTTATGTTTGAGAATTTTATCAAATAAGTAGTATCTTTTCACATGTTCAATTTTTGGGATGTGACATCACTTTAACATAAAATTTATGAAGATCTTATGATAGACCTAATTATAGATAGTACTTAATATATGTTCAAAAAATATGCATACATATACAATTTTTAATATGTCAATCCATTCAAATAAATTGTCAGTATTCAATATTATTTATAAAATAAATAAATAATATACATAAAATATATATTGACATATAATAAATAACGCCAACATAAAATTCTCCAATCTCAGTGTTAGTGCTGAAATACGCAAAAAATCATGAACTGTACTATAATGTTACGCCAAATGATCACATGTAAAAAGCTGAGTGTCTATAAGAATATTTGAACTTTGGATAATTCTTCTAGCATTACAATTAGATGTAACAGCAACTAAAATTTAGGTTGGAGTCTGTTTTAATTTGAACTCGACTCAACCTGTTTTAAAAAAATGAAATAAACTTATTTTGATTTGGATAAATAAACTTATATGTTAAATTGTAAAAAAGATAAATTTATTTTGCATTGAATACGGAGCGTGAATCACGATATTATATGATTGAAAATATTATTTTAAAAAAGTCTAAGGACCTTAATTTAAGTAGAACTAAATATTGTAAGTCTATGAGCCAAAAAATTAAAACAAAATACACAAGAACTTAAAATCATAATAATTTTACAAATACATCACGTTTATCTGAACATAACATAATTCATAAAATTCATTATATAATACATGTTGACAAGAAGATGATGTTAATTCTATGCATTTCAATAAGAAGAGTACTAATTATTATATTAATTTAAAATTTTATATAATAATAAAAATTAATAATGTGAACTATATTCAAATTTTGTTTGAAACTAATTTCTGACTTACAACAAAGTCCAATCAATCTCTAACTATAGGCCATGATTATAGTGAATAACTTATTAATTTAGTTTTTTTAAAATTATAATTTTCTTAAAATAGAATTTAAAAGATTGGATGTATCAATTTAATATTTGAAATCTAGTATTTATTTTAATTTAATTATTTTTGTTGTAAAATTATAAAATTTTTCATTGTTAAGTTTTAAAAGTTTTGTTGCTAAATATCACTTTGACAAAAAGAATGATTAAATTGAAATAAATATAATATTTTAAGAATTAAATTAAGGCACTTAATCTTTTACTTCTAAAGACTAAACTGAAATAATAATAATTTTCAGGAGTTAATTTAGTCATTTACTGTTCTAATTCTGATTTAAATTATTGCTTAAATTTTTAGAAAACAACTGGTGCTCCGGGAGATTAGCGTGTGATCCTATAATCAATAGGGATTGACTTTCCAATTTTCAAAATTTATAATTATTCAAAAATATGATTTTCGCTATGATTAACCTGTTTGAAACGACGTCTCGAACATACGAAAAGACCCCAAAAAAAAAAAAAGATAAGTGAAAGTTGACTCTAAAAAGGTAAATAAAAAGCGGTCTCTATCCCATATCAGCCATGTCACTGCCACGTGTCGACTTATCCAAGCGCGCTCACTCGTCCAGGCAATCCTTTCAAGAAAAAGTTGAAATCTTCAATTCAAAATTTTGTTTTAATCTTGTGCCACATATACGTTATAAAAATAGAGATTATTGAGAAAAAAAAAAACAATATTTAAGACACTAATAATTGCTGGCTTGGATGTTCTAGGCATAAGCTTCCAGAGTTTGTGTGTAAATAGGAGGAGCGTGCTGAGAAGTTCCGATCGAAGAATTCTCAGACAGCAATGGCGAAACACGAAGACCTTCCCATCCCGGTTTTCAATTCGCTCGATCCTGTGTATGGCTCAGGATCTCAGCCCGAAGAAGCTAAGCTTCGTTTCGACAATTTCAAGTCCAAGTTTCAAAAAATCTTCGGTCACTCCCCTGAAGTCATCGCTCGTTCCCCTGGTCCTCTCTCTCTCTCTCTCTCTCTCTGATGTATCTAGCTATCTGTTTGGACAGTGAAAAAATGGTGAAAATTAATATTTGAAAATTTTCACTCGAAAATTTCCCGCATGGCTGCGTTAATTGGTCGGTTCTTTTGGTTTTTGTTATTGATGATTGTGGAAGCTAATTGTGTTTTTTTGGGTGGCAGGGAGGGTGAACTTAATCGGGGAGCACATTGACTACGAGGGATATTCGGTGTTGCCGATGGCAATTCGGCAAGATACGATCGTGGCAATTCGGAAAAACGAAGCCGGAAATACTCTTAGAATTGCTAACATCAATGATGAAAAACATACTATGTGTACTTATCCTGCTGATCCTGACCAGGTAAATCTTTACGTCCTTGCGAGTGCTTCTTTTACCATCTAATGATTTTGGCCGGTCCATATTGATTTTGCACTCGGAGTTAGTGATGGCATAAAGCGCATCTAGGAATACATCTCTGCCTCATTGTTTACTGATTCGTTTTAGTTTGTAGACTGTCCTGATAATCAAAATTTTATGTTCATCTGTTAATTAATTTGCGGTCCTCCGCTTTTTTTGTAGGCACTCGACCTGAAGAATCACAAATGGGGCCATTATTTTGTATGTGGGTGAGTCAGAAGATTCCAGATTTCTCTTGCAATTTCGTTTTATATGGTTAAATAAACCATATCTGCTTTGTTCCTCTCATGACCTTGTCTAACACGAATAATAAATCGTTTGAGCTGTTTATTTGTAGTTATAAATATCTGATTGGCTTAGACCCTTAGTTTCAAAGAAAAAATGCTTACAAGTTATTGAGTAATATTTATTTTTTGTTATCTGTGGACTGGAAAGCCAAATAATTTGCTATAGCTATGAATGGAAAATCTCCTCGATAGATATTGATATTTCTTTTTAATGTAATCGTTCTTTAACTGAATAAACAAATAACTATTTCATTATCGTATAATTTTATAAAAATTATCGTTATGGTTCGTGTAGGTACAAGGGTTATTACGAATATGCAAAATCGAAAGGTTTGGATGCTAGCAAAAAAGTTGGACTTGATGTTCTTGTTGATGGAACAGTTCCGCAAGGTGTGTGCATTTGTCTAAATTAGAATGATGTTGCTGAGTATGTCCAGATTTATGTACTGGCCTTCGTTTTCATCATCTTAGATACTCTATTAGAGAGTTTTTTTGGTCAACGGAATTAAATTCAATGAACTATTCAATTAGTTATGCAGGTTCTGGATTATCAAGCTCTGCAGCATTTGTTTGTTCTTCTACAATTGCTATTATGGCTGTTTTTGGAGCAAACTTCCCAAAGGTATGTCATGGATTCTAATTTAGCATACATTATAATTTCCTTTTGCGTGGAAGAATTACCTTAAGCTTGCATTAATTAAGTGTGATTTTGCTGCAGAGTATATTTGATTCTGTTTTGTCGAACTATTTATGTTTCATGAGTTCTCTAACGTTCTCCTATTGTTCATAGAAAGACGTTGCACAAGTTACATGTGACTGTGAAAGACATGTTGGAACACAATCAGGCGGGATGGATCAGGTTATACAGATGTTCCATTTACGTTCTATTTTTTTTAATGCGAATTTGTCCCGGTAGCTTGTCAAAACATGATCTTTTTCTTGAAGTCACCTTTCCATGTAATGGCCTTCTGTGGTGGTTTGTAGGAGTTCTTTTCTAATTGGCTGTTGGACTGGTTTTAACCTTTAACTAAGACTCAAGTACAGCACCTCACGTGATCTTTTATGTATGCCTAGTGTTTTGTGTATTATTCATAATAAATTTATGCAAAGGAGATTCAACTATTTACTATAGACTTTGCTTTTTATTTACTTTACTATTGTGCGCTTCTCAAAACACAGGCTATACAGTATCAGATATTTGACTTTGGAAAACTTATATGTTGACGTTATCAAATTGATTTGACTAATTACTGGTAAATTGCTTCGTTTGAGACCTCAATATTAAAACAAAGTCTGCTGCATTATTTTGATTCCAATTGGCTCTCAAGTTTCATAATTCATGATACATTTAACTTCATCTCTGGCATTGTTTAGATAATCCTCCATTATCATTTTTTTCCCCTGATCTTGCACTCTTGCTCTTAAGTTATTTTAATATTGCACTAAAACATATCATTTTCTTGTTTTATTTGACAGGCAATCTCTGTCATGGCCAAAACTGGGTTTGCAGAGCTGATTGATTTCAATCCCATTCGTGCTACAGATGTGCAGCTTCCTGCTGGTGGGACCTTTGTAATAGCCCATTCTTTGGCAGAGTCTCAAAAGGCTGTCACTGCCGCTACAAATTACAATAATAGGGTTGTTGAATGCCGTTTGGCTTCTGTAAGTATTTTTGGTCATAACATTGTTTTGCTTCATTCTTGTTTCTTAATTACAGCCTTCAAACATAATGTGGATTATGTTAAAGTCAGTGATGAAGAACTGAGGGGAGGATTAGCTTCAATCAGCCTTCTTGACTTAGCCCCTTGCTCCTCTTCTTGCATTTCCTTGTTGTCCCTCTCTCCATAAGTTTTGCATTAGCTCCTTCTTTTTCTTTTTTCTGTCTAAGTGTGTGCACACATATGGAAAGCTGGTTATCTAGGTAGATCTGTACTTGCATGTCCTTCTTATTGTCAATTATATTTCTAAACTCAACAATGTGCTATTTTGGTACTTCTCCAGATTGTGCTTGGCATAAAGCTGGGAATGAAGCCAGAAGAGGCAATATCAAAAGTGAAAACATTGTCTGATGTAGAAGGGTTGTGTGTAACATTTGCTGGTAAACATAATTCATCTGATCCTGTCCTTGCTGTCAAGGTAATTTTTACGCTGCATTATGATATCCTTGTTTATTCTCTGAACTTTTTTTTTTCCTTGGAAGCCTTGTGATCACAACTTATGAGATCATGCTATCTCAATTAATATGGAATTAATTTTTTTTAATTTATTTATTTTTGTGATATTTATATTGCTTGTCCTCTTTAAATAATAAAACAAAACTTTCTGTTTGATACAGGAATTCTTGAAGGAAGAACCATATACTGCTGAAGAGGTTGAGAAGATTACTGGGGACAAGCTCACCTCAATTTTGGGCAGTAATGCAGCTTATATGGATGTTCTAAAAGTTGCTAAGCACTACAAGTTACATCAGGTAGTTTATAAGTCTTTCTAGCAGAGTTACTCCTGCATGGTAGGATCTTTATGCACTCGCTTTTCTTTTTTCTTTAAAGAGTTTACTTCAACAAGTTGGTGCTAGTTCTCCATGTTAGTTTTGGATTTCTATAATAATCTTTAACTACTGCTTAGCTATTCTATAGTATCTGGACAGTATTCATGTATGACTTCAATTGAAAAATATTTATATTTTCTTGTGGCTTTTGTGTTGCATGGTGCCAATGATCATTTGTTGCTTTATGATTTACTTTTTTGTTGCTATATCTGCTGAGATATAATTTTGATACATTTGTATCCAGAGAGCGGCCCATGTATACTCAGAAGCCAGGAGGGTACATGCTTTTAAGGATATTGTGTCATCAAAATTAAGGTGAGTCTTTTGGATTTTGATCATACCTTTTCATGGATGCCCTTTGATTTTTGTATAGTTCTCATGGGAGTAATATTTCTGTGTTGTTAAAAAGATAGGACTTCATGGATTCTAATTTTTTTTTAAGAAAAATTGGTTAAAATACTTAATAGTCCATGTAGCAAAATGATGAAGATCAAACACTTGAAGCATATATATTATTGCGAGAAATCCTAGATATGCTAAAAACAATTGGATTAAATTCTATTTATTAGGTGCATGCTACTATTTATATTGCCTTGACATGCGGATATGGAAGTGTTATTGATGCACATTTTTTCTAAAATGCTGTCTAGCTTTTAATCATGTATATTTAAATGCCAACCTTATTGTATGGCTAAATTTGGATGATGAGATTATAGTTTGGCATGTTGTCTCTTTATCTTCGTTAAAACGTGTCTCCACAATTCATCTCATGTTTGAATTGGATATATGTGATATATTATCCTTTTTGGTAGGCAACGTGTCCAATTTTCTTGCATATTAATTATTCATTCTCTTTCAGTGAGGAGGAGACACTTAAAAAGCTTGGTGACCTTATGAACGACAGTCATTATAGCTGCAGCGTATTATATGAATGCAGGTACTGGTCCTGTGTGTACTGTTCTTTTATTTATTTCTAAGTGTACTATTTCGCTTTGGTCTTGTGCCTTTTTAACTACTCTAGAGCATGATCTGTGTTATATAAAAATTTCAAACCAAATTCTTTGATGAAAAATGAATGCTTGTACAATGTCGTCTTCTTTTTTCAATACATAATATTGATTTTTTTTCCTTGCTTGTTCTGGCAATCAGCTGTCCGGAGTTGGAAGAACTTGTCAACATTTGTCGCCAAAATGGTGCTCTTGGGTCAAGACTTACTGGAGCCGGATGGGGTGGTTGTACTGTCTCTTTGGTGAAAGAGAATATTGTTCCACAATTTATTCTTAATTTGAAGGTTTGCTATCAAATAATAATATATTTAGATAATCCTCTTATTAAATACTATTGGAATTAATTTGTTGCTAATGGTATATTTGGTATATTTATTTCAGGAACATTACTATCAATCTAGGATTAACAGGGGCACCATCAAAAAAGACGAGCTTGGATTATATGTATTTGCTTCCAAGCCATCAAGTGGTGCTGCGATTTTTAAATTTTAAGTTTTTTTTTTTTTTTTCAGTTTGAAACTTTTATATACGTTAGGGTTTACCAACGATTTGAACACTGTAATAAAATTCAGTAGTACCCTAAAGTTGTCATTTAATTTTAATGTTTGTCAATAACTAATAATGATTTTATCGAATTATCAGTGAAGTTAGCTTTTGTGGTAAGATTAATTATGCTGCTCTTATATATCTTTTTTTTTAATTATTTATATTTTTTAAATTTTTATCTTTTTTAACAAAAAGGCGTATATTTGTAAAAACATCCTAAAATAACTTCCTTTATGGAAAAGGCATGCAGAATTTTCTTTGCAAAAGCAAAAACATAGAGCTTTAGATTTAAATACTCTCTACTTGTTGGTCAAGACTTTAAAATTCTTCATATTCTAAATTATGTTTACTCCTCAAATTCAATTATCTTAATGCATTTAATAAGTGTCATATTTTGACTTTAGATGTAGATTTTTACTCTTGAGTTGTTAGGAGTTAGATTTAGATATACTCTACAATAAAAGTTTGAATTTAGTGTGATAGGGACCTGGAGCTTTTGCTTTGCAGAGTAGGGTGTTCTTCACTTTAGTAACAATTTTTTATTTTTAACAACAGTTAAAACTGTTGCTAAAAATAGAAGTTGTTGCTAAATTTCTCTTCTGCCGAGCAGAGAGCTAAGATCCGTGCGGTAGGGGCAAATGTTTAGAATATGTTCGGCAAACAAACTTATAGCTTATAAGCTAGCTTATAGCTTATTTGACTAGCTTATAAGCTCGTTAAAAGTGTTCGGTAAACGAGCTTATTTTAGTAGCTTATAGCTTATTCTGATAAGCTACTTTGAGTAACTTATAGCTTAAAGTTTTTTGTTCCTATTTTGCCCTTACTATTTTTTCAAAATACCCATTATGCCCATTATTTTATTATATCTTATTTACTCATCTTTTATTATATTTATATATAATATATTATACATATATAATATTATATATATATATATGATAAAAATATATAAAAATATTATAAATATGTATAATATATATAAAAATAATAAAATATGTAAATATATTTTATTATATATAATAAAATATAATAATATATATAAATATATTATATATGTAAAAATATATTATTCATATATAAATATATATTTTTAATGAATTTTATATTTATAATAATTTAAATTAATTTAATTAAAAACAAAAATGATATATTTATTTATATTATTTTAGAATTAAAAAATACATGCCCTTTTATGTCATTTTACACTTTTCAGCTACTTCAACAGCTACTTTTACCGAACACTTCTTATTCAAATAAGCTAGCTTATAAGCTATAAACTATCAGCTATAAGCTATAAGTTAAAAATTAGCTTATAAGCTATCAGCTAGCTTATAAGCTATCCGCTAGCTTATAAACTATCCGCTAGCTTATAAGCTAATTTTGCCGAACACACCCTAATACGTCAGCAACCATGTGGGAAAAATAATTTGATATGGCCTATTGTGGCAATGAGATGGTGACATGTTCATGGATAGGTTCTGCGTATTTTAACCCAAACTTTATTCTCAAAATCAGTGGCGGAGCCACGTATGCTTGAAGGGGTGCAGCTACACCCCCTGAATTTTACATAACCATATGTAAAAAAAAAATTTCATTTTGAGTCCATTTTGGTTTTTTTTAACTCCCTTAGTATTTTTTTGAACCCTTTCAGTGACTTAGTTCCTCTCTACTGCTCAAAGTCATGAGATCGTCACTCCCTAGAGTCACAAAAATTTTTTTGATGATGGTTAATTTCTCATTCTATTATTAGAGATTTCTTTGTAAAAGCTTGAAATTTGGTATTTTTGTACATAGGTCTAATTCTATTAAATTGGTTAATTGATTATGTAATTAGGATCATGAATAACATTTGTAAAGTCAATTTTATGAAATTTTTTCTTGATGATGGTTAATTTCTCATTTGATTATTAGGGACCTATTTGTAAAAGTTTGAAATTTGAAATTTTTGTACATAGGTCTAATTCCATCAAATTGGTTGATTGATTATACAATTAGGATTATGAGTAACATATTTGTGAAGTGAATTTTATGAAATTTTTTCTTGATGATGGTTAATTTATCATTTTATTGTTAGAGACCTCTTTGTAAAAGTTTAAAATTTGGAGGTTTTGTACATAAGTCTAAATTTATCAAATTGGTTGATTGATTATGCAATTAGGATTTAGAAGAAGAAAAACTTTTTTGTAATGAAAATATTTTGTAAGAGAAAATTACCATTAGATCTAAAAAAACGAATGAAAATTTTACTCCCCCTGACTGAGAGGTCTTGGATACGCCACTGCTCAAAATGTTCCTTAAAGAAATGAATCTCATGTATGTCAAAAGAAAGATTATTTTCTTTATTTTGGGAAAGTCTTTTTTTTTTTGAAAAGATTGAAAAGAAAGTTTTTAAAGAGCTCGATCTTTTAAAAAATTAAATTCTTTTATTTTTAGATTATTTTAAGATTTATGTATATAATAATAAAATAAATTCTTTATACAAATTTCGAGATAATCTACAATAAAAAAAAGTTTTATCTTTTAGGTAAAAATATATTTTATGTCTTTAAAGTTTATACTAGTTTTCATTTATGCCTCTAAATTTTTTTTGTCAAATATATTCTATATGTTTCAGTTTTTTTTAAATATGTTATTTTTTTAACACCGTCAAATTAATTTACATAAAATATTAACTGGATTGTCACATGACAAAATATCTGTCACGTCACGTATTACATATACTCATAATTTAAAATTACAAAAATACTCATAATAATTAAAAAAAAATCTCATTCTTTCTCTCTCTCACCCCCTCTGCTCTCTCTCGTCTCTCTGCCTGACGCCGGCATAAATGCTTTCTCTCATTGAAAATTGGTGTAAAAGTACCAAAAGTAAGAGAGAGCAATCAAGAGTTAAAACACATAGCCAAAGTTATAATGATTGCTCTTTCTCTCATTTGATTGCTCTCTCTGCCTGGCATAAATGCTTTCTCTCATTCAAAATCGGTGTAAAAGTTATATAAAACTATGTTATTAAAACATTACATTGGTCGAGCTCCTGTCCAACCATTGGGAGGCTATAGTGAAAACTGAATTGCACCGTTTGCACGAAATGGTAGAGAGAGAAAGAGAGAGAAGAAAACAGAATATAAGTGCGATAGTGGTGTTTACAAGAGGAGATAAATAATTTTTTGGATCCGATTTACGTGGGAGTACTCTAAAAAATAAATTTATAAATTCATTAAAAAGAAAAGAAAAGCTGAAATTAGGGGAAAAACAATGAAGCAGAAAACGAGAGAGAGAGAGAGAGAGTGGATTGAATCTATATATATATATATATATATATACTTACAGCTTGCTGGAATCCGGCGAGGTAAATGGCGAGAGAGCAGTAGAGCACTGAGGTTGAGCTGGGCAAAGCGCCGCCATGGTGACGTTGGTGATTGCCAGAATCACCATGAATCTGGCGAATCGTGTTTGGGCAAATTATTTAAATTAATTTATTTGATTAATTTATAAATTTGTTAAAAATATTTTGTAAATGAATTTATTTTAATAGTTTATAATTTATTTTGAGATATTAATTTTAATAGATTATAACTTATAATTTATAATTTTTATATATATTTTTTATCTTTATTATTTTATAAAAATACTAATTATATTTTTATTTCACATATATTATATATATAATAAAATAAAAATAAATATTATTTATATATATATATAACATACTTAGTTAATTATATATATAATAATTTAAATTAATTTAATTAAAAAATAAAAAAATGATATGTTAATTTTTTATTATTTTATGATTATAAAATATATATTATTTTATGTCAATTTATGTCATTTACACTTTGTACTTTTCACTACTTCAACAATAATTTTTATAAAATATTTTTAATTTAATAAGTTAGTTTATAATCAACTAAAAATTAACTTATAAACTTTTAATTAATTTATCAATTAATTTTACCTAACAAATGACTCAGTTCTATTAAGCTCTGCTTCTCCATATTATCCCTCTCACACACTCATCAGATTTAATTTGTTGAAGGAGATAATGTATGGCTTTTTTCAACTCGCTATAGCCCATCTAGGGAGAGAGAGAGAGAGAGAGAGAGAGAGAGAGAGAGAGAGAGAGAGAGAGAGAGAGAGAGAGAGAGAGAGAGAGAGAGAGAGAGAGAGAGGGAATTTTTTTAGTTATTATTAGAAGTCTTTTTTGTAATTTAAATAATAAGTACACATGACAAGTGATATGACAGATATTTTTGTTACATGATAGCTCAGTCCGCATTTTTCATTAACTAATTTGACAGTATTAAACAAAAATATATATGACAAAAACTAAAACATGTAAGACATATTTGACCAAAAATAAATTTCAAAAATATAAATAAAAATTTGTGTAAATGTTATAGATATAAAATATACTTTTTCCTATCATTTGAAAAATTGAACTTCTCATAAATTTATCCTTTATTGAACTATCTCTAAGCGAGTTC
The DNA here is from genome assembly GCA_037074585.1 of Biancaea sappan. NCBI lineage: Eukaryota > Viridiplantae > Streptophyta > Magnoliopsida > Fabales > Fabaceae > Biancaea > Biancaea sappan. The sequence goes on along the minus strand of CM073497.1, from coordinate 17,684,260 downwards.
AATTAATACCATCTTTGAAAAGCAAGTAATAAAAGTTAAACTCTTTTTATAAGAATAGGTTACTCCAATACTTAGAATGTCATTTTCACCTGTAGAGGCTATCAATATAATAAGCATTGGCCGATTATAGTGAATTTAGTGATAATAATGATTTGACTCTTAAAAATAATATTTGTTTAATTTTTTAAAATGTTAATTTAAAAAAGACTCTATTTATTAATATATTTAATAAACAAATAGAGTCTTCCCTAAAATGCCAATAAATTTATCTAAAAATGTTTAACAACCCCTATAAGTTTTAATTAAATAAAGAAAAAAATTAATCTTGCACAACATGAATAATTATAGAATCGATATAAAATGATACTGTTGATGGGAATAGAACTGATAATATTACTATGGTATCGCTCTCACTCATCGCAAAAAGTAGAGGATAGAGATGACATGGCATGACAGAAGATGGATGGGCCTAAATGTCCATTGAGAATCTTTTTGAGATCCTTACCATATCTCTCTCTCTCTAATCTAATGAGTTGGGAATCAGATTTGCTCATGTTTCAATTTCAAGATATAATTTTAATTTTTTTTAATTTTGTTTTTTTAAATAATTCTAAACCATCATTCACAATGATCGATGATCTAGATTGTAATAGAAGGCTCTTGTCGCCTTAATAACAAGAGCAAATTTAATTTCAAGGAGCTAGTAGATTGGGCCTACCCATTTCTCTCATTTTAATTTAATGATCATAAATTTTAAAATATAATCTTCCTTATTTATGAATTAATAAATAAACTAGGTTCAATTAAAAAAATTAAAATTTAAAATTACTAAAATCAGATTTTTTTAATTTTATTTTTTATAAAATTGCAATTGATTGGTCACGTTGGAATCAGCACTCCACATTTCAAATAATTCATTATTTCTCAGTTGCAGTATGAAAATGATTCAGATTCTCTCATGTGAAACATTAACATAGCAATATTATATGGAGAGAGATAGGTGTAGAGTGCATGTGACCTGTATATTCAGTAAGATTCCCTATTCAAATAAAACTCACCACTTAAATAGATTTGTATCTATTTATATATATATATATATATATATATAATACTATCATGTTAATTTTTGTTTACATCAGAAAATTCAAATTCACATGACCTTTTTTTTTTCATGAACTAAAATTGTGAATTAATGGAAATATAAGCAAATTAGTTACAGTATTTGACTTCAATGTCAATTTTCCCTCCAAAGAGTTAGTGGGTATAAATTAATTTTACTTCAATGTAATTTCTTTATTGAATGAGCAAATATAAAAATTACATCAAACTCTTTTGATTTGTAAAAGAAATTAAAATGAATAATTAGAATAATTTATCAATTTATGTTTTATAATAAAAAAGAGGTTGAATTTATTTAGTTTATTTATTAAACAAGTTTAATTATTAAAAAAAAGATTTGATCTGATTTGTTTATAGTCATGAACATCATCATCATCATTCTAAAAAAAATAGATGTGATTTTTTAAAATATTTGCAGTAAGTTATATATTTATGGATGATTTAATAATAAGTATTTACACGCAAGTGTATGTTTTTTTATTATATATGATTCTATTCAATGTTATTGAGAATTTTTAAATATAACTTTATCTAAATTTAAATTAATTTAAATCTTATTTTTGATTGTTGTGAAAAGAAAACATTTCTCAAAAAATTGTCAAACTTCAAGTATAACTATTTTTATAATATATAAATTATTTATTATGAAGAATTTAAATAAATATTAATAAATGACGCTATTAAATATTAAGTTGTAATTTTTAGAATTTACTTTAAAATATTGAAAATAATTATCATTGTATGATAAAAAAAATAGACAAATAAGAGTATCTAATTAAAGTTAGGCAAAATGCACACAACTAAGTCATGTGCAATTAACTTCCCTCAACTTTAAAAAGTTATAATTAAACTCTCAAACTTTTAATTTTTTACAATTGACTCATTCTGTTGCTAACACTGTTAAATCATTTGTTATATCATTTATTTTGTCCACATCATCCAATCTACCTCATCAATTTTTTGTTTTCTATTGATCTCCATATGTCCTAATCTAATTGCCCCCTAAACCCTAAAATTTGCAACTGCACTTATCTTCATATTAGGAGAGATATGAAAATTCAAATTAATTTTTTTATTCCATAAATATGTCGTTTTCTTGGATTTGAATTCACTCTAGGGAGCCTTCCCTCCAAGTCCCTCCAACAGAGTCAAATATAATCTGAAAAAAAAATTAACTACTTTTTTTACTGTTTAGATTTATAAATCTAATAGGTGAGAATCCTTTAACTACTTTTTTTTACTGTTTAGATTTATAAATCTAATAGGTGAGAATCCTCTTCAAAATTCTAACAATTTGAGAGAATTCTCGTTTTGTTTTCTTTAGGGTTTAGGGGACAATTGGATTGGGACATATGGAGATAAGTGGTGTAAAAAGAAAAATTTGATAAGGTGAATTAGATGATGTAAGCAAAATAAATTATATTACAAATAATTTAATGGTGTTAGAAAGAAGTTAATTGTAAAAATTTGAAAGTTTAAATATTTAATTATAATTTTTTAAAGTTGAGAGGAATTATATACATTTTACCCTTATATTAAGTAAAGTGGAGAGACTAAAAATACAAATAAGAATATAAATAAGTATGTCCTATAAAATAAGTTAAATTACAGGTCACTTGTTTTATCTTTACTGATTGAAGGATAATTTCGTGGTGTTTTAATTTACAATTAAAGTCAATGCTAAAAAATTATTGATATTTTCTAAATATTTTAGTCCAGACAAAATCTCAATTTTTTTGGAACTCTAATTAAAAATTCATTTACCCAATATCATGAAAAATAAAGAAAAATTCACCTAGAGCATACTTTTTAAATTAAATTCTACTAAGTACAAACTCTTCAACTCAATAAATTCTTAGTCGATTGTAATATTTGAAATAAAATAGATATTAAGTATAATTCAAATAAATATTTTAAAAAATAGTATAATTTATGTTATACTATAAAAGTAATAATTAATAAAAATATAATGACTAAATAGGGGTAAATTATAAAAAGCAAGAAGGAAAGAGAGAGGCCACGGAATGAAACGCCGAGCTGGCAACTGTCGGCGAGGTTTCTTCCATGGCTGCATTCATACATGGCACGATCTTCTTGGTGGCCTCTTTTCTATAAATATGGCGTTTTCAAACTCAGCAAATGGGAAGAAACAAATGGAAAATCAAAATCCTTAGGAAAAAGAAAGTTCAGTACTTTCCGGTTATCCCCTGAACCCCTCGTGTCCGTCCCTTATCCATCGTCTTTTCGCCTCTGAAATTTTAACTCTTCCATTCTCGGCCCTCACCGGATCTGGGGGTTCCTTTCTTTTCCCTCAAAGGTTTGTCTGCTCTTCTTTCTCTTCGTTTCTGTTCATATTTTGTTAATGTTACAATGAATGAAGTTAGTTCCAAGTTGCTGTGGTTTTATGATTGTTGTGGGTTTTGATTTATCTGGGGTTTGTTGGTCATTTTTTTTTATTTATCTGTAGTGAGTGGTTTAAGTTTGCTATATTTTGTGGGGTTGGTTGATTGTATATCTGTCTTGTCTTCCCCTCCTTCCTGGGTCCTTTGACTCATTTTTGTGCCTTTGTTAGAGCCAAACACGTTTTTCTGGTTGTTCTGTTCATTGCTTTCTTTTATAGGATTTCCTGATTTTCTTGCGGTGTTTGTAATTTTTAGTTTTGAGGTGTGCTTTTAGCTTGCTTAAACGTTCATTCTATGATTTACACCCTTCCACCGCCTCATAATATGACCGTCCTCATGGAGTATGGGAAAATAATTGTATGATTGTTAATAAGGAGCGTTTGCAGTTTCCTGATTGTAAAATTGTATCTTGTTGTAATGCAGGGTTAGTTCATTCTTGGGATTACAATTTTTTTCTATACTCGTTTGAGGGGTGGTTGGAAATTAGAATCACAGCTGAGATTTCTGGCAACAGAGCTTTACATAGAAAGAAGAGGAGCTTGCAGATAACATTGATATATATATATATATATATATATGTATATATATTATATATATGAAACGTGGCCAGGGTGCAATTATCTGAGTCAGCTTAGTTGTAATTTCAAGTCAAATAGCAAGCTGTTCCTCTATGAATTTTGGTCATTGTTGCCTTTAGTGTATCATTTATCTCAAGAGAGGCAATCAAGGGTTGCATTGGGAAGAAATTTCTGGGCTCTTCTAATTTTGTAGTGTGAGAAGAGGTGAGAGGTTGAGTTAGGTTTGTGGCCTTGGGATGGATCACGTAAATACAAAAGATATGGATACAGAATTTGATCTTGAAAGAGGGTTGGCTGTAACTGAAGACAATTCAAAGAAAGAACATAGTCCAGGTACTGCAAAACAAGAAAATTCTTTACTTTCTAAGGTTTCTGGTGGGTTAATTGGAGGTTCTACAGTTATAGAAGATAGGCTAAGTCTGTCCTCTAATGAGTCAAATTTAAATGGGATTGCTATGAATGTGGTGGATGTGACAAAAAAGCTATTGACCGGGCAAGTCTCGGCTGATGCAGAGAGGACCTTGGAGAAGGAGAAACATAAGAAGAAGGCCAGTAAGAAAAAGTCTCCCAAACCTCCGAGACCTCCACGATCCCCTCCATTGGATGCAGCTGACCGGAAGCTCATCAGGGAGCTATCAGAACTTGCCATGTTAAAGCGCACAAGAACAGAGCGCATGAAATCCTTGAAGAAGATGAGAGCTTCTAAATCATCATCTTCCAGTAGCAGCCTTCTTGCCACGGTTCTCACTGTTATCTTTTTCATCGTGATACTAGTCCAAGGTAATGTTTGTAATAGGAGTAAATCTTTATCATGCATATAGCATTTTATTACTGATCTTGTGCAGTGAAAACTGAATGGTGATTAGCATATAACCATAAGAGCATGACCTTGTTAATTTGGTTAACTTTGGAATCTGCATTACTCTGCTACCTATGTGCATTAGCACTCTCGACTAAGCTAGACCTTTCCAAATTTCATGAATCATAGGTGTGTAATTCATTATGTTTTATCCATGTTGTCAGCCATGTTTACATGTACCTTTTTTTCCACCGAGTTGGCGTCCCTGTTTTTTCTCACAGATTCATCTCCAGCTACTAAAGATTATTTATGATAGTGGTTTGCATTTTTCTTGATTGATAAGTGGAACTAACTTTCTTTTCTTTTTCTTTCCTTTGATACAAAGCTGGGAAGGAAGTTGTAGATCATAGAACTTTTGGTATTACAACCAAAATTTATTGACATATACCCCCAGTGGCTGGGTTGCCTTTCATCCCTATTTTGACTGTTGAGAACACCTATGCTTTCTTCTTTCTTACGGTCCAGACATTTCCTCTGCAGGCATGTCGTCGTCTGGAGAAAGTTCAGTGGTGAGCATCCAGGGATCTCCTTCATTGACAGGAGGAGTAGAGGGTGGCCTGATCTCATCTCAAAGCCCCCTTAATCCGTCTGCAAGTGATCTTCACTACAAATGAGTTAAAATGCACACCGCATCTTGGACCGTTCCTCTAGCACTACATGAAGGTTATGTTTTTTATCCGGGCCATCCATCTTAGATTAGATGATCTAGATTAAAAGAAAAAAAAAAAAGCTCATGAGGTATGTTTCTTTTCTTTTGATTTGGACTGTTCGATTTAAAATAGACAGTTCAAATTTAAAGAACATGACCATAATGTTTGTGCAAGATCACAAGGGGATCCAGGTTCAGAACAAGCGCAGTGTTGCAGCCTTGTGATACCAATTTGGCTTTTCGATGGTGCTGTGCAGTTTTGTAAAGGTTCAGATTTGTTGGAAAAACTAGAAGAGAAGATTAGTGCAGTTTAGCTGAGAATAATATGGCATTGGTGGGTGGTAAATGGTGAAAAAGAGATAGTTTTCTGCCCTATTTTCTTCTCTCATAAGCCCTTCATCCTTGCCCTTCTAGATAATTCTTTTATTGTGAGACTGAATATCATAATATATTGGGTAGCTTATCCCCTGTATGTATATTAATCAGTATTAAGGGGGTGAGTTAGACATTACCATAGTAGTTTTTCCTTCATTGGCTTCCCAAATTCTTGTTTTTTCCCCCTCAGCAGCAATTTCTTGTTGCTTATTTGTGTAATGATTGTGAGCTGTATAATATTCCCAAAGTTTTGAAGTGAACTCTTTTCTGGGAAAAAAAAGTGCTTGTATGTCTTTTGTTGGTTCCATTTGCTGCATTTGGATTTTGTGATATTGAAGTAAGAAAAGAAAAAGAAGTCAACTTTCACACTAAGAGAAAAGTAAAAGTGAGCGAGTCCTATGCATTGCCAAACCAACAAGCCTTTTATTGGAAATTTATTATTGATTCACATTCCATCATTTCCCTCTAATGGAGAAACAAGATAAATGAATAAAGTAGAAAGGAAGGGCCTTCATTATGATTTTTGTTTTGTGCATATCTTTCTTGCTTTGTTTGGATTATGATATGATTCCTCGTCTAGGATGTCTATCTCAAATCGAACAGTCTAGAACAAAAGAAAACAAATACCTCACAAGGTTTGTATTTTTTTTTAAAATTTTTTCTTTGATTTGAATTTTTTGTCTTGAGATGGATAGTTTAGATTGAAGAACATAAGTCTCGTGATCTTGTCAAAATATAAGGGAATTCAAATTCATTTTTTTCTTTGATTTGAAATTTTTGTTTTGAGATGGGCAACTTAGATTGAAGAAATAACTCTTATGTTCTTGTCAAAATATAAAGGGATCCAAATTCCTTTTTAAGACGAAAACAATGATAATTGCCATTATTAGCTTTAACATAACTAATTACTAATCAATCATAGGAAAAAACTTCTGCAAATTCTTGAATTCTAAATCACTTGAAAATAGACAATTGAATTTTCAATTTTGAAAATTAAATTTTTTGAATGGTCTAAGTATATATATATATATTCTCTAATAGTCGTAGCTCCTTGCTTATCTATGCCATCAACTTGTTTTTGGTCGTTTCAAACTTCTTAGCTATTAAATTTGACATATGAAGGTTTGACACAACAAAAAATGTTATGTTATTAGAAAAAAAAATTAGATTTTTAAGAGTTGAAACTTGAAAGCTTAGGGGCTTCATTTTTAAATTAAAATTTGTAGGGATATACTTCCAAGTGATCCAAAAGTTGGGGGGCTTTATTATAATTTTTTCCTTATATTTTTACTCAAAACTTGAAGATTAACTATTAATTTAGTGATTGAAAAAAAAGCAATTTTTACACTTTAGTCCTTAAAAGATCAAATGTTTCAATTTAATTTTTAAAAGATTGTGTTTATTTCAATTTAATTTTTTTGGTCAAAGTGACTTTTAGTAACAAAAAATTTGAGATTTAATAACGTTAGATTTTGTGATGTAATTACAAAAATGACTAAAATGAAACAAATAAAATCTTTCAAGGACTAATTTGAAACAATTATTTTTTCAAGTATTATATTAAAAAAATTGTAATCTTTCAAAAACTGCATCAATAATTTACTCAAATTTCAATAACAAACTCTTAAGGAGTCACACTTTTGTCAACTAAATTGCTAATTGTTTGAGGCTAGAGCTTGGACAATTTCTTCTTCTATTTGGATTTGTTCATTTTCTTTTGTTTTCCCGAGAAATCGTCTGATCTCTTCATAAAACTACATTTGCTAGGAAAGAGACACAACACTTTCCTTGCAATAAAAAAACAGAAACGCTCATAGAGTCAAATGAGATAATGCCAGTTTGGAGTGATGTTGAGGAATAGCAGAAACATGTGATCTCACATGGGAAATCTCCCTCTCTTCTGTGACCCCAAAAAACAAAAATTTAAAGGAAAAGTTGACCTGCGAAGCTTCATCATCTCATAGAAATTGGACACCTGTAACACAGATCACGTTCATGATTGAATCTCAGTTTGTTGTTTTGCAGATTGTAATCTCCTCCTCCTCCTCCTCATCATCTTCTTCTTCTTTCTTAAATCCCACTCTTATATCTAGAACTGTCAATCTATCTTATCCTGTACTAAACAACTAGAGGTTGAGAATGGCTGAGTGAGAATAATACCTGAGACAAACTTGCCGTGTCCTATGAACCTTATGAGGTTGACTAATTTTTTAAAATTGCAGCTTGATACCCCCTCACTTGAAGGTTTATTTAATTATTTTGCCCTGTTTAAAGCAAGTTCCAAAACAAAGTATAGTAAACGACAGAGGTTTAATCCAGTTGCTAAAAGAATATGATTTCTCTTCTTGTTGATTTTGGTTTCATATTTGGAGTAATTATTGGTTTAGTCCATGAAAAATTATAATTTTTTCAATTTGATCCTTGAAAGATTCATTTGTCTCAATTTGATCCTTTTCATTATTAAATCACAAAATTTATTATTGTTAAATCTCAAAAATTTCGTTAATATAGGTTACTTTGACCAAAAGAAAAAAGACTAAAATAAACACAATATTCTAGAAGTTAAATTGAAGCCTTTGATTTTTTAGAGATTAAATTAAAATAATTGTATATTTTAGAGACTAAATTAGTAATTTATTCTAATATTTTCAAGAAGCTTTCACAGAGACCAGAGACAAAATACAAGAACCTTAACTAGAAATCTAGAATTTTGAATGCAGAATGTGAATGTGAAATACCGTCCTCAAAATTGCTTAAAAAAGAAGATAGAGTTCAGGACAAAATATTAACAAACTATATACAAGCTGTGAAGAAGGACTATAATACAATGACCGGAAAACTACAGAATAACTGAACACTAGCTGCTTCAAGTACATAGAATTACAATTTGTACAAACCCAATAGCCATCTAAATGCATTTATTCAATATAAAATGCAAAAATGGCCATTAAGAGAGAGAGAGACAAGGAAAAAGGAAAAGAGTAAATTACTATTTCAGTCCCTAAAAGATTACAATATCACAATTTAGTCCCTAAAAGATTGTATTTGTTTCAATTTGATCATTCTTTTTTATCGAAATAATTTTTAACAACGAAAATTTTGAGATTTAGCAATGATAAACTTTGTGATTTAGCGAAGATAATGATCAAATTGAAACAAATGCAATATTTCATATACTAAATTTAAGCACTTAATCTTTTATATATAGATCAAATTGAAAAAATTATAATATTTGAAAGACTATATCAGTAATTTACTCAAAAGATAAAAGGGCCAAAATGAAATCAACCCTTGAGCAACAATTTCACTATAGCTGCAGCAACATCCACCAGTTTCTGCAGAATCCCATTTCTGTCGCCCAAAAGAGACTGATTCTGGGGAAACCCTGAAATTTTCTTATCACAGTTAGTGACTTGCTTCTCCGCATCATTTATGCAGTAACTGGCAAACCCAAATCTGCCTTGGCTTATGGCATCAGCAGCTTGAGGCAGAGTGTACTTCACAACGGGGATGTAGGACTCTGCACAGAAAGCTAGGGCTTGTTCTAAGTTCTGATCTGAGGTCTGCTTGATGAGGCCTTCAATGTAGTTCAGAGTGTCACTTGCATTGGCCAGAATGTTGTTCACCATCGCAAGGGCGATTCCTTTGGGATCAGTGGTGGGGGCGAGAGGGGTGGAATGGAGGGTGGAGATGCAGAGGTCGTAGAAGGGGGTCTTTCTGCAGATTTGGTCTATTAAGTCGCCATCGTTGGGGTCGCTGAGCTCTGAGGATTGGTGGGTTGGTGTGAAGACAAGAAGAAGAAGAAAAGGGAAGAAAGAAGAAGAGAGTACATTGAGGTTCTTCATTTTCCTGTGTTGTGAGTGGAAATGGAGGATGATTGAGGGGTTCTTGCCTGATTGCTTTTTATAGTTAGTTTGGTCGTTTGGTGTGTGAAAAGGGAAGTTGTTTGTTGCCACTTTTGAAAAAGGGGAAAATATTCGATTTTTTTTTTTATAAAAGATTACGTGTATAGTAGTATTTTTTTAATTCCCACAAATCTCAGGTGCTTACTCCGTGGGACTTTCCCAAAGAATTTTGAATTATATTTGAAACAATATTTTGAAAATTGAACTAGTTATTGAATCAGTAAAGGTATTAGGTTGAAAGTCAATGATATAATCGTGATCGAACTGGTTATATTTAAAAATATTAAAAATATTAAAATATTTTACATAATTATAAAATATGTGAGAAATAATTAAAAAGGTACTGACCGAAAGAGAGAGAAGGGGGGAAGTGAATCAATATCTTGAAATTTGTACTGTTGAATGTAAAAACTAACACTCTAAATGGGCTAAGCACATGATCCATTTTCTTTCAAAGCCAAGCATATTGTTTGGCTTATCTGGGCTGTTGGTTTTCACAATCAACAACCTATATTTCAGTATATTGATTTTATTTTTTTAAGAAAATAATCATAAAATTTGGGGAGGCTAGAAATTAGAAATGGAGTGAAGGTCTGACTATGGGAATTGGGAATTATGGGAAAATGGAAATATTTACTATCATACAGTATGATTAATTGATTATGTTCAGATTTACCTCTGCCCCTTCATTTCCTTCCCTTCGAACTTCCATTTCTCTCTCTCTCTCTCTCTCTCTCTCTCTCTCTCTCTCTCTCTCTCTCTCTCTCTCTCTCAATTCTTGTCTTCTTCTTCTTCGCCTCCTCCTCTTCCTCCTATTTACCACTACCATTAACCAAAAGATCAAACTCCTCTGCCGCGTCACTTCCCTTCCATTTCTCTCTCTCTCTCTCTCTTTCTCTCTCCTCCTCCTCCCAGCGAGGATGCCATTTTCATATCTTCTGTGTGTGTCATTCTTTGGCTATGGCATATTTGGCAATGACTACAAAGTACAAATGGCGACGGGAGATGGAGGTGGGATGAAGGTCAAGCTGAAACTGATTTTTTTTAGTAATTACTGAACTTGTTCAACCCATTAAAACAGTCGGTTTGACTGATTTTATCGATTCAAAAATGGTCTTATCGATTTTCTATTGGTTCAACCCCTCCACGGTTCAAAGGATTCTTCCGAACCGAACTTAGGATCAGGATTGGTTAAATCGGCTAGTCCGATTCGGTTTTGATAACTATGGTTTCAAGTCTCAACTTTATTTTGTATTAATTATAATTCATATATTTTCAATTAATTTCGATTATGCCCATAAACCTAATGCCATTAAAATATTTAACAACAGAAGCTGACGTACCATCTTGCACACGTTTAAATCATCTACCCTAAATGTATCACTTCATATATCAACTTAAAATGGCCAAAATAACCATGTGAATCCTCTAAATCCATCCCTTTTTTTTTTTCATTAATGGAGATTTACAAAATCATTTTAGTCATTTTTAGTAGATATTTGATGTGGATGTGATACTATGTCAGCATCTGTTGTTAAATATAAAAGTAATATTTGGATCTCAATAGGGGATGAATTGAGTTTTATAAAATTTTCACAAAACTTAATTGAAAGTTAAAATGATTTTCTGCAAAAGTGCAATGCTTAAGATAATAAATACAATACAGAAAATCAAAGTGCTATCAAAATAAATAATTATAAAGAGCAAGGAAGTAAAAAATAGATATCAATATGCATAAATTAAAGAGTGAGGGATAGAGAAAGTAAACTCAGATATTTATACTGGTTCGGCTAATCCAAAGCCTACTCCAGTGCTCAAGAAAACCACTTGAGTATTTCCACTATAATTGTAAGTTCAATTCAGATACTTGCGAACCACAATAATGGAAAATTTATGAATTTGGGCTCTTCCTCAACCCAATGCAAGTTCTTCTAATATCAGTACTTGCGAACCATACTTGAGAATAAGATTTGTATTGATTAAAATCAACAATACAAAGAAATTTTTTGTAAAGAGTAGATAAATACAAATGAAACTTTCTATAACTCAAATGATTGAGAGTATGCAAGATTTGGCTCAAAGGAATTTTTTTTCTCTCAATGATGATAAAGTAAGTTAATATCATATTGTAGCACTTTGTTCTAGCTCAAAATCGTGTATCTAAGGTCATATATATATAAAATTTTACAAAACTAGCCGTTAAATAGCCGTTACAACACTTAAAAGTGCAGTTTCAGGTGGACCAGTCGATTGTCGGGAGCTACCGGTCGACTGGTCACTCAGTATGGCTATTTTTGAATTCTCTTTAAAAATTCATAACTCCCCCATTTGAATTCCGTTTTAAACAAATTATATATCATTGGAAAGTTCTTGGAGTCTAATTTCAAATGAAAGAAGTTTCACTCAAAAATTATTTTTGGTTTAAAAGATATGATCAAAACACTGATCATAGGTTAGAATAATTAATTTTTGAGTACAGTAAAATCAACTTTCAATTTTTCAAACTATACTTTAAATAGTCATATCTTTCTCATTTACACTCCATTTTGAGTATATAATATACCGTTGGAAAGCTCTTTGAGTCTACTATCAAATGAGATTGAGTTTCTTGAAAAACTAATTTTCTATTTAGGAGTTATGATATAAAAAGTGACCAAATGTCAAAAACTAACTTTTATAAAACTTCATATCTTACTATCTTTTTGTTCAAAATGTTTGAGCTAATGCATGCAAATCTAGATTATTGAGTTGCATAAGTATACTAGCCTATTTAAAATATACCTAATGTAAATACATTAGCTATCTTGATGCAACTAATCTTCCAAGACTTCAAATCTTTTAATTCTTCAATTCTTGAAACTTTATCCTTGCATGTTATTTCCTTGAGTAAAGCATGATGTTGTTTTTCCTTGTTTTTCAATCTAATGCTCACTCTTCTTATTTTGAACCAACCTATAAAAGATATCTTACTTGCAAACTAAATGGTTAGTTCAATTCATAATAAATAATATGATTCAATATAAATTATTTCATTTCAAATAATATGATCATGCTTAAATTGTAGTACAAAAAATACATATATAAAATACTTTTCTAGCATATCAAAGCTACAATTTTTAGGCAGTGTAACCACATATATATATTGTAAATTTAATCACATATATATTGTAAAGAGCATGATTCATATATAAAATATTGCTCATTAAATAACATAATCATACTTAAATACTTGTAGCGTATATGATAATTAATCATTATATATTAATACTATATTTCTCACATATTTGTCATCATCAAAACTTATGGCATAAAACCTTAAGGCTAAAAAAAATATTTTAACAGCGTTAGGCAAAGAGCATAATAAAAATTAATTAGAAATATATGAATTATAATTAATACAAAATAAAATTTTAAGTTATAATTGAAATATAGGTCAAAATTCAACAAAATCAAATGGTAAATTTCCTTATAAAAAAAAGATGCTATGTTTTTCTTCTCAACCAGACAATTATGGTTAAGTTCACATTTTAAAAGATCAGTGGACTATTCTAATTATAAAAAGAGACTTTTTTTTAATGAAGCTATTGTAGACGCTATAATGGCTAAGTTCAAATTAATATGTTCATATGTCTCAATTATAGATTTTGTAGACGCTATTTAAAAATTTCTTTTGGTAAAATTAATGTAGAAAGAAAAAAACCAAACTAATGATAGATAAATCTATAAACATGTAAAATATGTTTTTAATAAAATTTGATTTTTAATAGATTTATTTACTTACTTATAATTTACTTGATTTATTGTAATCTTTTATATATTACAAGTCCAAAATGCCAACAAAAAATTAATTTAGTAAATTGTATAATTTACTTCATCAACTTTAAAGTTGACAATAGAAATTTTTAAACTTTTAATTTTGTGTGACATAATCTCATGTTAATGTTTTTGTCCAAAAATCTTATACTACATGTTTATGTAATATTATAAAAAAGTAGAAAAAAAAAAATAACAGCCAAGCTACTATCTGTCACTTGGGATAACATGTCAACGATTTTTTTTTATTAACGCAGCATCATAGTTTTGGACAAAAAGATTAACATAATGATTATACTATACAAAAATTAAAAGTTTAGAGAAATTTATTTATTAATTTTTTAAAATTGAGGGAATCAATTATAAAAATCTCTACTTCAAAAAGAATTATTCACATTTTGATAAATAAAAAAATGAGAAAGAATCTGTCATATAGTTGGAGTGAGTTATGTAGGTGCAGTTAAGAATCTGTCAAATAATTGGACTATTTTGAAGACACATTTCTTAAAAGTTTGTTCACACAAGAAAAAGAAAAAGAAAAAAAGGAAAGGGTCACAAGAATGATTACTTTATGTTTTCCATGGGCTGCAAAACAAGAAGGAAGTTGGGTGAGCACATTGTTTAATTAAATTCCCTTGTTTCACGGATGTCACCTCACCTCCCTCTTTGCTATTTTGTTGCCACATCTTTTGTTTCTTGTCTTCTCTTTAACATGCCAAATTTAAGATCCTTCTACATACTCTTCTTCCCAATCCCTCCTCATTACTCCCTTGTTTGTTTTACTTACATCCTTTGCAAATAGATTTTTAAACTTTTTAAATTTAATAATTAAGGTTCTGTTTGATCCTATTTTCTAAAAATAATTCTTTTTTGTTTTAAAAAAATAAAAAAAATTATTTGATAGAGGTCTTTCATTATCATTTTTTAGAAAATAAAATATGTATTTTAAAGCAATAAATTCAGAACAACTTAAAGATGTTTTGAATTCTTAATTTTTTGTTTTTATTTATGATAATTTGGTAATTTAGTGACGTGCTTAGTACTCTCTCTCCTCCCTCTCTTCTTTCCTCTATCTCTCTTAGAATTGAGAAAAAAGCTCGTGATTCACAGGTTAAACTAGGAACACTGGTAAATGAGTAATTTTAGATTGAGCAAACAAGTTTAAATGATCTAATCTATTTAGGACTACAGGTCAAATGGGTTAGCCTGCGGGCCACGTGGGCTTAAATGGGTTAGAAATTTTTTTTAAAATTTTTATTTTTTTAAAAAATATTATTTAATATAAATAATCTCATTTTATCACATTTCTATATTTTGTAAATCTTATATTCAATGGATATAGTAAATTTGGATGTAAAATTTTTTTGTAAAATAAATGTAAAATTTTCAAATTTAAATATAATATAGTTAATTTAGAAAGAAAATATGAAAATTAAAGTTATTGGTTATTTAAAAATATTAAAGAAGTAATGTTTTACATATATAAATATTATTTTAATAAAAAATTATTAAAATTTTTACTAAAAATTGAAATTATATTATTTTAATATTTAAAAAAAAAAGAGTGGCCTGTGTGCGAATTTGGTCTTTTAAACCCGTTATTTCTTAGCTTGTGACACGCTAGCTCGTTTAACAGCCGCTTAGGCCCTGCTTATTTCTTAGCTCATGACAGGCTAACTCGTTTAATAGCTACCCCTTTGCCTCTACTTCCAAAAAATATTTTTTAAACAAATTCTTTTTTTTTGTTTAAACACGTTTTTTAAACAAACTACTCAAACAAATATTTTCCTGTTCTTTTATTCTCAAAACTATTTCTAAAAGCAGCTAGAAAAAACTATTTTGAAAATATAAAAACAAAATTAAACAAGCCTCTTTGAACTTCAAACTGAAACATGCTCTTCTATCTATTTTTTTTTTCCTAATGACAATAACTAAGGGTGTTCATTAGTTTAGATTGAGTTGATTTAGCCACTATGGCCAATCAATTTGATCAATTTGGATAGGAAGAAATTTCATCCAATCAATTTGATCATTTTGCATAAAACTGAATTAATCTAATCTAACCATAATTAATTTAGATTGCATTAGATGATCTTTTTTTTTTAAAGAAAAAAATGTTAAAATTGTTTTAACGTTGATTTTTTTTTTTTCAAATATCAACAATACAAAAAGACATTTCCAACAATAAAAAGGTACACTTACCCAAAATTATAATATAATTCAGAGAATTAATTCAAGCCCAACATCATTTATTGTTAAACTAGAGTTCATATATAATATTAAAAATATATAATGTATTATATATTATATAATATATTAATATATTAATATGTAATTTGAATGTAAGATAAAGCAGATCTTTATCCTAACATCTTACAGGCAATGTCATGCTGGTATAAATTCATTTGTTGTTAGAAGATTTTTCTGGTGTGATGTAAGCTCACGTTTTATGGCATCTTGAAATGAATATTATAGTATGGAATACGAATATATAATTTATCATATTCACAATTAATATGCTAATTTAAAGGAATCATAAAATAACATAAGTGAATTTTCATAGAAATTAAGAAAGTAAAAAGTAATGCACCAAATACAAGTATATTATTTTACATCTTAAATATCACAGCCAAGCCAAAAGAACAGTGCGGGCTGTGGAGCGAGCCAGTGTCTTAGTCCCACATCGGTTGAGATACTGACAGAGTGGAGGTTTATAAGCGCTACCCGAAGGCACGTCGTCGCCGAGCCTGGTAACGTGGGCTTGTTACTCGAGTGGGGGCATCAGGTTGGTGGAACAGGCACTAGTTCGCTCGGTTAGGCAATGGTTGCACCATGTTGGCTTGCCCATTCCAAGTTGAGAGGCGAACCACGGGACCTGGGCGAAGGCTCGAGTTTCGTGGTTCCTGAAGTGGAGAGCACAGCGTGAGGCTGGCTTGACAGAGCAGCGATTATCTCCCACTCTCAACGGTGGAAGGATAACTGGCCGCAGCATCCACTGTTCAGTACGCTAGGCGAGCCTCGATCACTGAACCACCAATCTTTTTGTCTGGTTCACTTTTATAATGCATCCGTTCTGACTTCTGAGATTGTTTCCGGAGCTGCTATCTCGACTAAGAGTTCATAAAAAAGTGACGTAGAGTGATGGGGGGAGAGAAAAAGGAAGACCTTTTGACCACTCAAGATGAGAAGAATCCCGCTGTCTCATTCCCATTCTCTTTTGAAGCACAGATCTCATCTCTTTTCAATGCAAAATAAGGGCATTTATCTCAAGTTAGAGCTAATGGATCTTTTTTTCTCGCTTTTTATGCAGAGGGAGGGTTTAAAGGAAGGGCATGGGTGGATTAAAATCAGAGGAAAGCAGAGTCCACTGAAATTTGAGCATCACGTCCTTTGTTTTATTTGAATTCAACCATTGTTTGAGGTATCAAAGGGAGATGCCTCGGTGGGGAGGGAAGTTGCAGAGGAAGATGATGAGAGGGAGGGAGTTTGAGGGTTTCATTTCATGATGGGGTTAGTTAGTGTGAGTTTCTGAATTGTGACGAAGAATTTGAAGATGGAAAGTTCTTTTTATATGAATTGAGGCTTGAGGGGCCTCACATTTTGCTGCGTGGAGAATCAGAAGATGGATCAGCTATTTTGTTACTCTGTTTTCATACTCTGCTTATTGGGCTTTGACCTGTGAGGAACAACATCCCTATCCTCATGGGAAAAAGAGATATAGATTATATTAAGATAAAAATCCATCCAATCATTTCAATTACTTAATTAATTTTGATCAGTTTTAGTTGGATCACATTGGATTTGTTACATTGATATTAGATGTAATTAAATTTGAACACCTCTAACAACAATTATTGTCTTGATAGAATTTTCATGTGTCCAAATTTCTTACCTTTTAGGTTCTCTATTCCATTATACTTGACGGTTTTATTTTTACTACTCATGTATTACGGAATAATTCAATGCTACTTCCACTCATATTTTGACATGTAATTTATTGTATTTTTTTTTATAAAATCTACATAATCTTGTTCTAAATTGTGGTTGAAGATCCTAGGTTTAGGCTAAGGATATTTATTTATCAAAATATGCATGGATGTAGTATTGAATTCTTCAATACTCTAGGAGCATAACAAACATGACATATAAGAGTTTGATGTGACAAGAAAAATAATATTATTGAAAAGAAACTGGATGGAAGAACCCATTCATCAAAAGTTGAAAGTTTATGGACCTACTTTTTAAAATCAAAATTTTAGGGGTTTACTTCAAATTGATCCAAAGTTTGAAATATTTTACTGGCTTTGGTTGGTTTAATATTATATTGTATTTTTTATTTATATTTATTTTTTTGATATAATTTATTATTTTTGAAATTTGGTTCAAAAATAAAATATTTGTTGAATCATAAATGACCCATTTTATCTCAGATCAAATAGATAAATTAATCGAATCTCTCAAAATGTGTCTTATGTCTCCAATCTCAAAATGTGGTAACAATTGGCCAAAACTGACACTGAACTAATTGTGACACAAGAATTAATGACAATTGGGCCAACCATTTAGCGGCGGTTTAAACTATTGTTAGGCCAAAATAAATAACTGAACTCAGTTGTTTTTAGTAGTGATATTTGAAGTAAAAGAAAAATAAAAAAGGGAGTCAACCAATTCAGTTTAGTCTAGATAGAGGGTGTTATTGATGCTACAAAAAGTCAATGAATCATGAAGCTAACAAATCACAAGCAAAAGTGTGTTGCTTTCCTTTCACACACACACACACACACACACACACACACACACACACACACACACACACACACACACACACACACACATATATATATATATGGATTCAAATAGTAAAGAGAAAAGGTAGAAAATATCAGCTTAATTATGGCCACTTCCCCACACACACACACACACACACACACACACACACATATGGATTCAAATAGTAAAGAGAAAAGGTAGAAAATATCAGCTTAATTATGGTCACTTCTAGTTTCTTCTTTTCAAACAATAACTCTTTCTTCTTCAGAACATGAACTAGTATCTAAAACTAGTCCAAACGTTGAGACAGAACATGAACGAATGCACTAGAGACATAGACAAAGAAATGTCAACTAACAAAACTTAAATTTCTAATTTGTTGTAATTTAATTATTACCAAAAAATATTTTTTTACATAATCAAAATTTAAAATTTTACTTTATATCAATTATAACCTATATTATTATAATTAGTTTCAATTATATCCCTTAGCTTAACATCATTCAAATTATTAATGACAAATACTAATATAATTGCCAATATTTATAGATACAAGAGCATATTTAAAACTTTAAAGAAACATCATTGACATGTTTGAATAAATATGAGTGGTTATGTCAACATTTATCATTAACAATTTATATAACATTAAATTCAGGGGTATAATTAAATTAATAGATTTGGGATATAATTAATACAAAAAAGTTCTAAAACTATTATTAAAACTTGAGTTAAATTTAAAGTATAAAAGATGCTTTTGCCTTTAATTATTTGAGGTGGTTATTGTGTTTGTCTACTCTTAATAACTTATTAACTGTCATGATCAGCAATCATTTAAACTATTAGAAATATAATAAATATGAATTAAATCAATCATTGAAGTTAAAAAATAACGGGACATTAGCTTCAATGATTGTCTATTAAGAGTTAGTTATTGATTTGTTCTAAAAACAATTACAATTGTGTCAACTTGAAAGATTGAATTTATTTTAATTTAAATCTTTTGTTTGTTAAAATAATTTTTAGTATCAAAAAATTTGAGATTCAATAATGAGAAATTTTGCAATTCAACAATAAAATAATTAAATTAAAATAATTATAATTTATATTAGTAGAAAAACATCTAATTAACAATAAAATGTGAGATGACAAAAGACAAAAGATATCCAAATATTTAAAGTTAAAATTAAGGATTTTTTAAATTGTCAAATAAAAAAACTCTGTATAAATGGCTGAAAACTAAAACAAATTATTTGTAATTTTGTTTTTCTGTTATTATCTTCTTGAGAAAAGCGAGAAGAGGAGGGGAGGGGGAACAATACAGGAAGCTAGCGACAATATGTACGTAAACTGATAGGAAGTGCCTTCACTGTGGTATTTCACAGCAGCTGATGCTCCTCTGCACCTTAATTACGAATAATGAAGGAGAATCAATGGAGGCACATATATGTATATATGAAATGAAATGAAACTTTGGATGATAAAGGCAGAGCCTAGAGAGAGAGAGTGTGTGAAAGATCGAAGAGACATTCGGACTGTCCCACAAGCTTTTATCAGCTTTTAATTACTTACAGCTACCAACGTGATGTTTCATAGAAATTAAGAAAGTAAAAAGTAATGCACCAAATACTAGTATATTTGACATATTAAGTATCCACCACAGCCAAGGCAATAGAACAGTGCGGAGCGACCCAGTGCCCTAGTCCCACATCGCTTGAGATACTCAAAGAGTGGATATTTATAAATGCCGCGCGAAAGCATATGCTTGCCGAGCCTGGTAACGTGGGCTTATAACCCAAGTAGGGGCATCAGGTTGGTGGAACAAGGCACTGGTTCGCTGGTTAGGCAAATGGTTGCACCATGTTGGCTTGCCCATTCCAAGTTGAGAGGTGAACCACGGAACCTGGGCGAAGGCTCGAGTGTCATGGTTCCTGAAGTGGAGAGCACAACGTGAGGCTGGCCGCAAGCATCCACTGCACAGAACGCTGGGTGAGCCTCGCTCACTGAACCACCAATCTTTTTGTCTGTTCACTTTTTATGGGGAGGCTAATTGTTTGATGGATCTTTCTTTCTCGCTATTTATGCAGAGCGGGTTTAAGGGAAAGCATGGGTGGATTAAAAACAGAGGAAAGCAGAGTTGTTAGCTTTACAGTTAATTCTTTCGATTATAGCTGGCGCTTTTTCATACAAGTCCACTGACATTTTAGCATTGCACCTTTTGTTTTAAGGCGTTGTTTCATTTGGATCTAACCATTGTTTGAGTTTGAGATGGGAGCGAGTCTGGTGATATCGGCGTTGAAGTATCAGAGCGAAGTTGCAGAGAAGAGAGGGAATGGAGAGGAAGATGATGAGAGGAATAAGGGAGTTTGAGGGTTTCATGATCGTGATGGGGTTAGTGTTGATGAGAAGGGAATAATGAAATGATGGGTTTAGGTAGTACGAGTTGGAAGCTAATCCACTTCAGCGCTTATAAGGCGCTAGAGGTCCTGCGTGTCACGTGGCGTGCAGGTATTGGTCACAGTGGGTCTCACACTTTAGTGGGACCCACTCCTTATTCAGCCACTTCTCATTACAAATACTCAAGTGGGTCCCACTGAGAGAAGGCAAACTCAATCAACCCTTATTGTGCAGCCACTACGCAATAATTTTGGAACGCGATCTCCCTCTCAGCAAGTTTTGATTCATCCCTTATTGTGCAGCACCGTTCAGCAAAGTATTCATTGTGCTATCATCGCCGACCTTGTTTGTAGCTCCCTTCAATCTACTCGAGACAGAGAGTCCCCTTTGGTTGGTCACGATCCAAGTGCAGGAGATTCCGTGGGTGTCTTCTTCCCCAAGCAACTGGAGACAGGTCCCTGCAGCGTCATTCAGCACCGGCCTCTACTAGTGTAATACCCAAGAAAAATAAAATATAAATATTTGTTTACAAACTACTGTTACTATTTCAGTATACAGTACTATTCACCCGTATAATACTATTTACGTATACGATACTGTTCATTTATGCAATCGAAATGTCAAGTACTAGATGTGGTTTGGTCATAAGAAAAAACTAGAAAGAAGTTTGTAGGAGAAAATGACGTTTTATGTGTAAAAATACCCTCAGGGACTAAATTGAAAGGACTGATTTGAAAAGAAACTTAAAGGTTTAAGGTGAAAGGATAGTTTTTCCTTTAAGTTTTCAATAGTAATAACAGAAAAAATTTTCAGCCGTTGCCGCTATTTATACAGTAACTGCATTATTAGAAATATCATTTTCATAAATAGTAAATTGAATATTTTATTAACGAATAGTATCAAATAGTACCATTGACTTTTCCGCGCTTTCATTTCACTTCTAAACTCACACTTTCAACTTCTCTTCTTCTCTCCTTAAGTTTCTCTTACTTCAATGCTAGGCCTCTGAGATTTTGGGCCTTTCCTTTTCAGCTTAGGTAAGGATACTATGCCCTTTCTATGTCTTTCAAATTTTAGAAGTTATTTTCTTAAGTATGCTCTGTGGTTGCGGCCTTGGCTGATCTTCCACATCAGAAAAACTGTCCTTAGCTGTTTATATGTTATTTTGATTCTCTGATTACCGAAATAGAATGTAAACTGTGAAGAATACATGTCTAGGAAAGTTTTGGCTAAGGAAAGACCTGGTTTTTAAGTGTGTCTAGTGTGACCCTCCACTCTTTCCTGGGAACTTACCTGGTGTACTCTTTTACAGATTGTATTCTCTATTTCTGGTATGAATAGTGACCGTACGTATAAATAGTGACCGTACGTATGAATAGTAACCGTATGAATAGTGACCGTATATATGAACAGTAACCGTACGTATGAACAGTATCTGTACGAAAACAATCCTAACGTATTTTCTCTAATCTTTCATGAAAATCTCCGTAGCAGAACACCGAAATTCACCTGAGCACTCTTGTCTGTAATGACTTAGAGAAGCGATGCTCGTACGGAATCCAGGTGAGTGAAACGACCCCGTTTTAATAAAGTTTTAGCATTACTGGTGATAAAAAGTATGTCGTAGGACACTTCCAAGATTCATAGGGGGAAATTGGATTCAGAATGGCGAATATAATGAGATAATTAATCCAGAAGTATGGATAAGAAAAAGTAAGTATCTCATGATGATGTGAAGATTGAATCTCTTGAATTGTGGTTTATAAAGCTATAATATAGTTATATACTATACCTGTTATATGGATGAATATTATATTAAGCTTCTGATTATGATATGAAATGCTATTGATTGTGATTGAGCGGGACAGTACCCCCTCTCACGGCAAGGCGAAAAACCCGGTTGACAGGGTGTCTTGACCAATGAGTGTGGAGACAACGATTCCCTCAGTAGGGATATAGCCCGGATTGGTGATAAATCCGTGAGGCGCCCTAGCTAAGAGGATGAGGTTGTGCGTCATGGCGGAAATATATATAATTGGTGAGCCGGCCTGTGTGCGCTCTCCGGGATATATTACCATTGACGAGTACTAGTAACGTTTGTTGAATTGGATGAATTTTTATCTTCTTGTATGTAAAAGGATGATGTTGTGCGTCATGGTGGAAATATACATAATTGGTGAGCCGGCCTGTGTGCGCTCTCTGGGATATATTGTCATTGACGAGTACTAGTAACATTTGTTGAATTGGATGAATTTTTATCTTCTGTCTATTGGTTGAGTATGAGCCTTCGGATATGCTTGCATAACTGGTAATGTATTTGAATTTTATTAACGCGAGGCCGATTCGCTCATTGAGTTTAAAAGCTCACACTGTTTGTACAACCTTTTTGTTCAAATCAGGTTGCCAGCGAAGAATATCTGCTAGAGGAGTAGATCACTTTGTACCTTCCCGTTGTCGGGTAGACCTCTCTTCTGTTATAGATTATGTTGCTCTGTAATCGTCTAGGACATCTAGTTCAGGGGTTCGACATTTGGCTTGTATGTCAGTATAATAATGTATTTTAAATTGATAATCTATGATTACATGCAAATCATCTCTATGATTTTCAGATAAGAAAATTTGATATATTTATCGGAAGGCTTACAGTGATGAGAGATTCATCATTGTGCCGGTCATGTGCCCAGAAAACGGGTCGTGACAACTAGAGTTCTAATTCGTTACCACGCCAGTGAAGGTACTCTGCTCCCTTCTGATCTATTTCGACGCCGGCAAAGGTTCTGCAATCTAAACTGATTCTTGTTTGCTGTTATTCATATCATATCATATCATATCATATCATATCATATATATATATATCTTCTTTAATTTTTATTAAAGGTTGCAGAAAATTTACCTTTCATTCATTGATAGTGTAACTAAAGCGTGTTATAATAACTTAGGAACCATCATAAGTTTGGGAATTGAGAGTCATTAACATAAACAATGAAGTTAATAATAAATATGATAACAACAATAATGATAATACAATGATTTCTTTTTGTATTTTTTTTGTGTAAAAATGTGATTCTACTTTTTATTGGATAAAATCATCATGTTTTTACCTAGCTACTTTGGAAATTGAAAATGTTTCAAATTTAACAGAGGGCGTGGTGAGACTGGTGAGATAGCCCATGAACCAAATCCTTCAAACACAAGATGAGAGATTAAGAGGTCAAGCTAATTGATGATAAAATATTACAATAATTATGGAGAGGAAAATAATTGCTTTCATTCAATTTAATGTTTTGGAAAACCATTAAACAAGTTACAAGTATGAACTGATTTTTTTCATTTAACTTTTAATAAGAAGCTAGATGACTTGGTAATTATGAATCTTTTGTTTAATTTTATATTAAGTTTCATTGTGCTTGGCATCTCAATTCATAGCTACATTGCATGTATATGTATTGCTTAGGATAATACATGGCTCAATGAATTTTTATCATGTTGCATGTGAAATTTTATATGTGTATCTGTATTGTTTAATTATATATTGTTTTAGTTATGTTTTTAGTTTCCTTTCAATTTTTATTTCTTCAAAAAGGGTAATAAATTTGAAGTTTAATTTAAATATATAGTTGAAGGCTTCAATGGAGACTATATTGAAACCCGAGATTGGAATGAAATTTTATACTTTAGATGAGGCATGGGAATTTTTGAGGATATATGGTGGAAGAATTGGATTTGGAGTCAGGAAAGAATGGCGTCGTGTTAGCAAAAAAGATGGAAGCATAATAGCTCAAAAATTTGTCTGTTCAAATGAGGGATTTCGAAAGGAGGACAAAAGACTTTTAAATCCTCAGAATCCCTGCAAGGAGAATAGAACTGGTTGTATGGTTTCAATGTTAGTGAAATATAGAAATAATAAATTTGAAGTTCATAATTTCGTAGAAGAACACAATTATGAACTACATACTATAGAAACTAGCCATATGTTTAGATCTCAATGAAAAATCTCAGATGTGTAAGCACATGATATAGAATTGGCAGAGGATTCTAGAATTGTAATACCCGCTATATTTTTAAGTTATAAATATTCAAGAATTATGATAAATTTATTTTGGAGAAAATAAATTTCCTATCTATTTAATTTTTGTATACTTGTTTGTACATATTGTTGAAAATACAGATTTCTATTGTATAAACTGTGGGATATAATAGATGTTATGATATAGAATTTATCCCTTGGATGAAATATGGCTTGAGCATAAGAGAGATCTGAAAGAAACTGGGAGAAAAATAATATTTTATATGAGAAAATCCCTTTAGGGACTAAATTGAAAGGGACAAAATTGAAAAGAAACTTAAAGATTTAAGAGAAAGGATAATTTTTACTTTAGTTTCCAATTACTAACGCAGCAACCTCGTGATCGCACAGTAAACTGAATTATTAGAAATGTCATTTTTATAAATAGTAAATTGAATATTTTATTAGCGTATAGTGTCAAATAGTACCCTTGACTTTTCCTATAAATAGGTCATTCTATTTCACTTCTCTTTCTCCGACGTTAGGGCTTTGAGATTTTAGGTCTTTCTTCCTTAGCCTAGATCCAAGATAAGGATACTACGCCCTTTTCTATGTCTTTCATATTTTAGAAGTTATTTTTTTAAGTATGCTCTGTGGTTGCGGCTTTGGTTGATCTTCCACATCAGAAAAACTATCCTTAGCTACTTATATATTATTTTGATTCTCTGAATATCAAAATAGAATGTAAACTGTGAAGAATACATGTCTAGGAAAGTTCTGGCTAAGGAAAGACCTGATTTTTAAGTGTGTCCATTGCGACCCTCCACTCTTTTCTAGGAACTTACCTGGTGTACTTTTTTACAGATTATATTCTCTATTTCTAGTATAAATAGTAACTATACATATGAATAGTATCCGTATATATGAACAGTAACCATACATATGAATAGTATCGTACATATAAATAGTATCTGTATGTATGAATAGTGATCATACGTATAAATAGTGATCATACATATGAATAATATTTTGGTACAAAAACAACCCTGACTTTTTATATCTGATCTTCATGAAAATCTTCGTAGCGGAACCTGAAATCCAGCTACGTACTCTTCTCTGTAGCAACTCGGAAAAGTGACTTGGATACGGAATCTATGTGAGTAGATGACCTTGCTAACCGACTTTATTTACTTTTATTCCAAGTACAATATAAATCTCATCTTATATCGCAATTAGATTCTATATTTAATGATGATTGCTAGATAATGAAATTTATTGTTGATTTAAGATTATATTGATGAGAATTATGATTTGAGTATATAATACACATGAAATGGTTGAGGGCTTGACCCAAGATACCAATGCATGAAATTATACACATGGAATGGTTGAGGGCTTTATTCCCCAAGATACCAATGCATGTAATGATTGGAAATATAAATACAATGGAAATTGAATTTCTGAACATAAAATACAGAGGTATAGAAACTCTAAATATGAAAATAACTGTTCTTATTGTGATTATGATTCTGGTATTTGTACTTGTGACATATTTATTATTGCACAATCATTTAGTCACTGAGTTTTGATGAACTCACACTCTCTATGAACATTTTTTTAGATACAGTGGATGAGAACAAAGGAAATCCGCAAGAGGAATAGTATTCCATGAGAATACTTCCACGTTGTCTGGAGGGCTTATGAATCCAAAAGCTTAGGAATGCTCTGTAATCTCTATAGGTCACCTAGGCTTGGAAAAATTGTATCATACTGTATGATATTTGGCTTGTGTTTACTGTTTTACTATGTTGAACTTTTCATATGTATATATGCAAAAATATCTTTCTTGAAAAGTTTTGTTATATATTAGTACTGATTAGAGATTTTATAAGATACCATAAAGGTACACCCTTGAGTTTATGGAGTTACTCACATGCCCTAAATTAGGATGTGATAGAAATCCGACAAAAAGTCTCTTTTGACTTGATGAGTATGCATGTGGGAGGAAAGTCTAATCTTGGGTACCTACGCACAAATGTAAAAAATTATTTGAAGTCGCGAAGGCAACGAAACATAGCCTATGGGGAGGTTGGTGCATTGTTGGGCTATTTCCAAAAGCAATTATTAGAAAATCCATCATACTTTCATGCTTATCAGATGGATTCAGATGAACAGATGACAAATATTTTTTGGGCTGACCCAAGAATGCTAATTGATTATGGATTTTTTGGGGATGTGGTGTCACTTGACACAACGTTTGGCACTAATAAAAGAAATAGGCTGCTTGCTATATTTTGTGGGTTTAATCATTATAGAGGATTAGTTATATTCAGAGCGGCTCTATTATATGATGAAACTGCTGACTCTTTCAAGTGGCTTTTTGAAACATTATTAGAGGCCCATTGACAAAAAAGACCACTCACACTATTTATTGACTAGGATGCAGCGATAGCAAAAACATTGAGTGAAGTGATGCCTGACATCATACATGGATTGTGCACTTGGCATTTGATGAAAAATGCTACCAAACACTTGTCTCATTTGAAAAAAGGTGATTCACATATTTTAACTGATCTTTCACAGTGCATGTACGACATTTTGGATGAACAACAATTTGAGGCAGTATGGACTAAATTATTGGTAGACTACAATGTTGAAGATAATCATTGGTTGGCATCACTTTATAGTATCAAGCGAAAATGGGCAACATGCTTTATGAGGCAAACTCTCACCCTTGGAATGCAAAGCACACAACTTAGTGAGAGTTTCAATTCAGACTTGAAGGTTTTAATGAGACCAAACTTGGATATGATACAATTCTTTACGCACTTTGAGAGGATTGTGAATGAAAAGCGGTACAATGAACTGATTCCAATTATGATTCTAGGGAAAAACTCCCGCGATTGAGAGTGTCAACTTGTCATCTGTTGAAACAACTTTCCGGGATTTATACTTTTACTCTGTTTGAATTGTTCCAACAACAATTTGAAGGCATGATGGAGGCATATATCAAAGAAAGAGACGAGAGTGAGCAAATACGAACGTATGTTGTTGCCATCTTAGGTAAGTAAAATATGCTTCTATATGTAATTCTATATTTCTAAATTGTGTATCTATATGTCTAACATAATTCTCCTTGAAGGTAAGTCGGGAAACTTCATCGTATTTTTTGACTCTTCTCGTCAGACAATTACATGCAAGTGTCAGATGTTTAAAAGCGTTGGTCTTATATGTTGTCATGCCTTAAAGGTATTTAATTTAATTTATTATGTAATTAAAAATTATATCTATTTAATTATAGTTTATTGTAAGCATTTATAAATTATAACTATTTAATTTAATTATCCTAATGCCTTGAAGGTATTTGATGTGAATGATGTCAAATTACTCCCGGAGTAATATATTTTACATCGGTGGACTAAAAAAGCAAGAACCAGTGTGATACTCGATGTTAAGGGAAGAGAGATATAGGCAGATCCTAGATTCAAGAGCACGCATCGATTTAGACATCTTAGTGGAGAAGCAATAAGATTAGTTGCTGATGCCTCTAACAATGACAAAGAATATGCAATTATGTTAGATGTATTGTCTGAAGGTAGAAAGAGAATAAGTGATCATCGTTCGCTGCGAAGGGACCAAGAGCCTATTATGGATAGACATGTTGATGTCATCGCTGATCCCACAACTCAATGTACACCACAACCATCTGGATTCAAGAAAAGAGCTCGAAAGAGTTCTAAGAGACGCAATAAGAGCTGCTTAGAGGGTCAGGGAAAAAGGAAAAAAAAAATCTACAGTTACTAAAGATTCACCAGTATTGCCGTCTAGAGTAAGTAAAATGTTCTTCTGTATGTATTTAAATAAAATGTGTGTATATATTAACAAGATTCACATTTGTTATTTACAGATGAATGAAATACAAATTGAAGGATCATTCTCGGCACCTCCAGCACCCCAAATATATGTTACCGATTTGAGCTTCACCGAACTGCTAATGGTTAAAATTCTTTTACATAATAGAAATTAGTATTTTTAAAATAATTATTATTCTATTGACCATTACACGCCATCACTCGAAGCATTGGAGTTTAGTAGACATTTTTCACATCCAAATCAAGATGATTAAATGGTTCACTTTGTAGTTTTGCATTTTTATAAATTAATTTGAATATTTTGTGAGATTTTATATTTTTTAAAATTAAATACCATTTGTTTAATTTCTTTGATTTTATTGTAGTTTTACATTTTTATGAATTAATTTATACATTTTCTGCATTTTATATTTTAATAAATTAGATAGCTCTTCAATTCTTTAGTTTTACCGTAGTTCTACATTTTTATTCATTAGTATGCATATTGTTAAAATTTATTGTATTTTTTATAATTTAAATACTATATAGAAAAATGCATTCACACAAAAAAAGAGAGAGAGTGAGAGACAGAGAGAGAGAAGTGGGTCAGCCAAAACTACTGAGTATGTTAAAAAAACAAAATTGGCTGAATGGGATTGAATCAAATATTGATTACAAAATATTCAAGTGGGTTCCATTAAGAGAAGGCAAACTCAAAAGTTCAAAACTTGCGTAAATTTTTTTTTTTTTAAAAAAAGGTATTATGGCTGAATGAGGAGTGGGTCCCACTAAAGTGTGGGACCCACTGTGACCAATGCATGCACGCCACGTGGTGCACAAGACCTTCAGCGCCTTGTAGGCGCTGGAGTGGATCTGCTTCTGTATGAGTTTGTGAGGCAGAATTTGAAGATGGAAAGTTCTTTTTATATGAATTGAGGGGCCTCACATTTTGCTACGTGGGGAAGATGGGTCTATGTTTTCATACTGCTTATTGAGCTGTGTGGATTGTGGAAGATGGATTGTGGAAGAAGATCCATATCCTCATGGCGAGGACTTAACAGTCTGTTAATGGAAAGGAAAGAGTAAAATAGAAAAAAAAATTATTTGGTTCACAATAAAAATTGAATAAGAACGAGAAAAAAAATATTTTGTTATGTATTTTTTAATTAATAGACTTTACTATTATACTTTTAATAATTTTTTTGAAAAAAAATTCAACTATTCTCTCTCTCTCTCTCTCTCTCTCTCTCTCTCTCTCTCTCTCTCTCTCTCTCTCTCTCTCTCTCTCTCTCTCTCTCTCTCTCTCTCTCTCTCTCTCTCTCTCTCTCTCTCTCTCTCTCTCTCTCTCTCTCTCTCTCTCCAGATTAAGCATCTTTTCCTTCGTCTATGTTCCCATTGCTCTGAATCCGACTCCATCGCTTTCATCTACGACCACCGAAAAGGTGAAGATGAGCGTCATGCAAATCAGATGAGTTTCGCAAGACGAGATCGACTTCAATTTTTTTGGGGAAAGATGAGTGTCGTGCAAATCAGATGGGTTTCGCTTGCTCCTTTGTTCATGTTTCGAAGGAAGGATTTGGGTGCTGTGAATAAGGGTAATGGCTGAAGAAAGGATTTGGGTGCTGTGAGTAAGGGGGAATGGTTAGAGAAAGGTTAGCTATGACGGCTGTGACAGTGGTGATGGCGATGGCAGAAAACAGGGGGAAGACAGTGGTGATGGCGATGGCAGAAAACAGGGGGAAGACAGTGGTGGTGATGGTGTTATGATTTAGAAGGTTGATGGCGCAGCTTGAATGGCGAAGTCTCAGGAGATGAGGGGTAACCTGGTAACTTCCTATTCATTTTCCATCCTCCAAGCCGACTTTCCATCGACATATCAGTGAAAAAATCCGTACACATCTCACAGGAAAACAGTAGTCATTGAAAAGGAAAGTTTCCACTCAGTAAGGCGAAGAAAACACATGATAATGCACTGCTCACAGGATTTCAGTTTTCGTTTCTATCTGGCAAGGTGAACCAAACAAAGTGTAAGAGTCACATAAAAAAAGGATATAGATTAAGATAAAAATCCATCCAACCATTCCAATTACTTAATAGGTTTTGGTCATTTTTAGTTGGATCCGATTGCATTTGTTTGATTGGTATTAGATTTAATTAGATTTGAGTACCCTTAACAATAATTGTCGTCAAATTTTCATTTGTCCAAATTTCCTACTCTTTAGGTTCTCCATTCCATTGTATTTGACAAGTCTATTTTCGATATTCATGTAGTACTGAATAATTCAACACTACTTCCATTCATATTTTGACATGTAATTTATTGTATTTTTTTTAATAAAATCTACATAATTTTGTTTTAAATTATGGTTAAAGATCCTAGAATTTAGGTGTTTTAAAATTATTTATCAAAATATGCATGCATATAGTATTGAATTCTTTAATACTATAGAAGTATAATAAATATGACATATAAGAGTTTGATGTGGCAAGAAAAGTAATATTATTGAAAAGAAACTGGACGAAAGAACCTATTCATCAAAAGTTGAAAGTTTATGGACCTAATTTTTAAAATTAAAAATTTAGGGTTTTACTTCAAATTGATCCAAAGTTTGAGAGAATTTGCTAGCATTCGTTGGTTTAAGCGATTCGCAACTCGTCTTCTTTAAGTAAAACATTGGCGAGTCTTGTGAAAAAAAAAAATTAACATATGAAAAATTTTATACTTTTGTGGTTTAATTGACTAAAACTAAATTAGTCAAAAATTTAGTGAATTTCTAGATATAAATGGTTAAAAAAGAAAAATTGTGAGAGATTATATTGTATTTTTGTCTTATTTTTAATTATATTTTGTTATATAATTTATTATAAAATTTATGTAAACTAATAATTTTCCATAATGATTGAGTTAGACTATAAATTTTGTCAAAATATAAATAAAAATAATATACACTGTGGGTATAGTAAACATTTTCTCTTACAAATACAGTCTTTCTTTGAAGACAAAAAAATACACTTGATTAAGTTTAATTTATAAAATATTAGCATGAATACAAAACATACGGAAAAAATTTTTTTCTTTTGTCTTCAAACTAGAAAGGATTTTTTTTAAAAAAAAAAAATTTAACACAAACACATACATGTTAAATAACACTTGTCAAAATTTTGAATCAATTTTCGAAAAGAAAATATTTGTTGAATCGATTTACCTAAAAAATGAATTAAACGTAACGAGCTTGACAGATTTAACCCATTTTAACAGTTCTATATGGAGTATGCCTTTTTAATTTTCCTCACTTTTTATCTCTTTTATTATATTTTTAGAGAAGGGTGATTTGAATATATTAAAGGCCATAATAATATTTTGGAGGATGACCAACACCTTCCTGTATACAATTAGACTTCCGAACTTGTTACGTTTTTGTATATTGATATCTTATCTTTTTTAAAAAAGTTTTTTTTTTTAAATTTTGGTGGCAACTCATTTTTAAAATTGATTTTCATTTTTTGATACCCGGTTTACCGGTTGTGACGTGTCATTCAACATTCGATAAAATCTAATATAAAGCAATTAAATTGGAGCATAACCAACAATATCATATTAGAACAATTAATCACGTCACTCTAAAATAGAATTGTACAAACAAAAAAATCAAATTAAAATAAATATTATTAATTTTTTAAGAACTAATTAGAATGAAACATTTATTTTTTAAAAAATTAAACTAAGATAACCATAATCTTATATTGATCAAATTAATAATTTACTCTATAAATTATCATAGTATTTAGCATATTTACAATTAATATGCTAATTTTTAGAGTAATCATAATACGCAAGTGATGGTTCATAGAAATTGACAAAGTAAATAGCACTGTACCAAATTCAAGCATCGTACAGTGCTATTATTGCTGCTGTTTCATAAAGTACATAGTCAAAATTGAGCAAAACCAATTTCTCTTTTGATAACATAGTTTGATTTGGGCTAAATTGAGATATTTAAATATTTCAAAAATTAAATAACATTAAATTTTTTTTTTTGAATTAGACCAGAGTTCCAGATCATAACATTGCAATCATTAAATTACTAATTTACAAAAGAATCCAACTTGTAAGAAATCACAGCATCAGCAGGAATCATCCTAAAAAGAGGTACATTATTAATTTAGTTCTTAAAAATTATAATTATTTTAATTTAATTCTTAAAATATTAAATGTCACAATTTATTTTTTAAAAATTATTTTTTTAAAATTTTGTTCATTTATTTGTCAAAATAATTTTTAAATCAAAATTGTGATCGCATCTATTTCAACATCTACGTGTTCAAACATGTGACCTGTAAATGAAAGCAAAATGCTTCGACCAAGCCTAACAAACATATCAAATTATAACAAATGTAATATTGCATGACTAAAATGAAACATTTAAATATTACAAGACTAAACTGAGAGCATCATAATCTTTTAGAAACTAAAGTATTAATTTACTCATTCAAAAATCTAAATGAGGTCTCTAATAATAGCTGATGCAACCTGTGAAACATCACGAACAACAATATTCTCCTGCGTGATGGGCGATTTCCCAGCAGGGAACCCTTCCTGGCATGAAGTAGCCTCGTTAGCAGCTTCATTAGCCCCATTTTCTGCAGACCTGGGATCCCCCTTTTGCAGAGCTTCAATGGCTTCGGGAATATCAACGTCCAGAACTACTCTGTATGACTCCGCACAATCACTCAGAGCCTTCTCGTCTCCTCGTCCTCCCTGAAGCAATTGGTTGATTTTGTTTAAGGCGTCTGTGGTCTCGGCTTTAAGGGCGTCCACCATTATCAGGGCGAGGCCGGTGACGTCGGCGTCGGCGCCCCGGGGGTCGGCGTTGAGATACTTAAGGCAGAGGGCTTGGTGGGGGGTGTGACGGCAGGTGTTGTTGATGAGGGTGGCGTCGGTGGGGAGCAAAGTTGCAGAGAGGAGAGAGGGAGTGGAAAGGAAGATGATGGTGAAGGTGATGAGAGGAAGGAGGCTTGAGGGGTTCATGCTTATTGATGAGAAGGGAATGAGCGTGAGTTTGTGATGGAGGATTCATTTGAAGATGATGAGTCGTTTTAATTATAGGAAGTGAGGGTGAGGAGTTTGGAGATTCAGATTGTGGCGTGCAGGGAAGTGGAGATGTCTCAGGTTTTCTGTGTTGTGTTTTCATACTGATTTTTGTGACGTGAGGAAGAAGTTGACATGATAATTTCATGCAAGGAGAGAGATAATAAACTTGAGTATGTTTTCGACTTAGATTCTTTACGTATCCGGATTGTGAGTATCTTTCACATTATTGTCTTGACGTAAGATTTGGATTATTCAATCATATGTAATGGATGGTATCCCGCACCATAGACACGGATGTGTAGGATCTCGTTTATTTCACACAATTAGACGATTTAGATCTTACGTTACAGTGATACGAAGGATCTTCACGTCAGAAGATCTTTATGAATTCTTTTAGAAAGACTTGAGCAATTTGTTTTTTTTTTTGGACGGGTAGGATTAAAGAAATGTGTATTTTGCTCTTTTTTTTCTTGAAAAAAAAATTTTCCTTTTATCATGATCATTTGATAAAAACTAGGCAGTCCAAATCTAATTACTAAACTTCAGGTGATAATTGCAAGGAATCTAAATTTGTATAATTCATTATCCAAATAAAAGTAAAATTGTTAAATGAGCTGAGCTGTCCAAGTCTTGTAAGACCAATATTAAACATGAATTGGATTTGATTAGATCAGGCCACATTTGCATTATGGTTTAAATTTTGACTTAACTCAGCTTATCAAGGGCATGGTTAAATTGGGCCAACCTAAAGTTGTCCAAAACTTGTAAGACCAATAATTTGCTTTATTCGAAACAGGTTGAACATAATCATAGAACAAAACAATTGAGAGGGGAGAAGAGAGCCTCAACAGTGAATCCGATTCGAGTTATCTCTATGTTAAAAACATTGTCAATGCCTTATACAAAGAAACCTTAAGTAATATTCATATTTACGCATAGTCTGTCCATAAAATCATAGGAGGCTTATGTGACCATAGAGCTACTTCTAGAGCTTACAAGATAATAGAATACAAAGGAACCAACCGAAAATACGAGAGAGTTGGTTTAAGATAAACTCGTTATTTCCCTGGACAATCCCCAGCGTCAGCCACAGATTCTGAAATGTTGTAAAATAACAGGATGAGTAATGAAATACTCAGTGAATGGATAACATTATCAATCAAAAGTAAATTTAGCAATTAGTATCATAAAGATATCATTGAATTAAACTCACATCAGTTATCAATGATATACACAGTATAAATTATTCAGTGTCAAACACAAATTCTGTACCAACCGGGTCGTCCACGGTACCAGTGGATCGTTGCCCGCGGCCCCCTGGCCGCATCCACCCTTATCTCTCTATGAAAGATATATCTCCACCCTTATAACTCCTGTAACTTCTCCCGTGGGGTGCACTACCACGAAAATATTATAACAATATCATACCATAACGCAAGTATTCACACAACCTCAACATAATAACGACAATATCAACATTAACTTTACATATTTTATAAGAATTAACATTTAATCAAACAAGAGGTTTGAAATCTACAATACCTTTAAATACAAGGAATACAAGTCCTTGATAATGAATACACAACATACCGTTTAAGTCCACCTTCTCAATTTTCTTTATGATACTTGATGACAATACTTTTGAAGAAATATAAATGAGATAAGGTTATCATACTCACCTCGAATGTGGCCCTAACTACCTTTATTTTTGCAACTAAATTATGAGAGGTGTTAGGAAATAACTCTCAAAGATTTCTTAAAATGCAAATAAGATGAAAAAATAAAGAATACATTAGAATTTTCAAGTGAAACTTTCTAAATAGTATCGTATTTACAAAAATAAAGTCCGGATGTAAGAGTTATGAACATTTTAAAACTGATGCTACAGTAATAGTCAACGGTCAACGCAGCTACAGTATCATTGACCGAGTCAATGCTACAGTGACGTTGACCGAGTCAATGCTACAGTAGCCGAGAAAATCTGGAAAATTTTTTTCGATGAACAGTATTTTCTGAAAATTTTCTAGAAAATTTCCATAATGAACAGTGATGTTCTTCGTGTTCTTCATCCAAAAATCTTAAAATTATATCTAAAACAACATTTCTTTTGATTTCTTTCATGGGTTTTGTTTCTCAATGTCTAATGAGTATTTTAATACCAAAACCCCCAATTTTTACCAACAATCCAAGCTCAAATCTCAAATTTTCATCAAGAACACTAACTTTTTTCAAATATCCAAATTCTACGAATTTCTCATATTTTTCTCTAAATTTCTTGTTCTAATAACATCATAAACCACCTAAGAATGTTTTAGATTAACATCCACACTTAAATTCATCCATTAAAACTCAAAATCTTAATTTTCTTCCATAGGTCTGAAAATGGAGAAAAAGAGAAATAAAGTAGATAAAACTTACCTCTTTTCCTCTAAAACTCGTGAGAATCGGAAGTATGGTTAGAAAATACAAGATCGCTGAATGAAAATTTGAGAAATGATTGAAGAAGGGAAGAGTGGTAGATGAAAAGAAGATAGAGATGTCTCGGGGAGGAAAGAAGGAAGAGAGGAGATGAGTCTAATAATTGTACGTGTGGGCCCCACCAATTTCTTTTTGATTAAAATTGCTCATAGCCACTCTAACTTGTAAGATTTGTTCACTTACGTCCTTGATTATTTGTAAAAATTTCCTAAATTAAAATTTGAACTTTCTATTCCCAAATTTTCTTTACTAATACAAAGAAAAGAATAAAAATATTTTTCACGTAATTAAATTTTTCAATAAACTTCAAAATAATATTAAATATTCATACACATTATTGGGGCATTACAGAGCTAGTCCACACACACACACACACACACACACACACAGAGAGAGAGAGAGAGAGAGAGAGAGAGAGAGAGAGAGAGAGAGAGAGAGAGAGAGAGAGAGAGAGAGAGAGAGAGGTATTTCTTAAAAAGAGAAGGAAGAGGATGAGACAAGAGAAACTACATGGATCATCTTTAATGATTTTGGAAACTACAGGGATCAAATTCAAAGTTTTAAAACTATAGGGACTAAATTTAATATTGGGTGAAACTATAAGGATGAAAGATATATTTTAACCTTACTAAGAATATCATCCCTTAACTTAAGTAAATATTATATGTTTTCTACAAAAATATTTGAATACTTAAGTAAATATCTCTATCGTTAATTTAAAAAATTTCAGCCAAAGTTTTTTCAGAGTCGTTACAAATTTCTTTATTGAATACAAAAATATTTGAATACTTAAGTAAATATCTCTATCGTTAATTTTAAAAATTTCAGCCAAAGTTTTTTCAGAGTTTCTTCACTGTCTTAAAGGCATTTTCATAAATTAATCTCTCATTTTTCTTCTCAAGGAAGATTAATTTTGTTCAATTTCAACTATTATGATCAAGACAATAAGAAACAGAAAATTTAGATTGGGGAAGACATAGCAGACATTTGGGCTTCATGAAGATTAATTACAACGCTATTAGATGCTTATTGCAACTCAATATTTCATCTTGAACACTAAATTAAAAGGTCATATTTTCCAATTTTCCAAAACTCAGCATTTGATGATATTGAAATCTATTAAGGAGTAGTTAAACTGGAGCTGTGGAGTATACCACGCAAGCAATGCCATATTAGAACAATTCATGTCAATCCAGAACAGAATTAGAGATATATAGTCAAGTCTTGGTATTGGACCGGTTATTAAAATGGTGAAAGTACTAATTTAAGGGTCAATAGTTAAATTGTGATCTAATTATAGTTGAAACGATATATTTTAAAATATTAAAATATATATATAATTAAATAATATAAATATAAATTTAATTAAAAATAAGATTTATGTCAAATTACACAAAACAACATTTACAATCAAAAGTTCACAATAAAAATTAACTAAATAATAAAAAAATATTATTAATTAAGATAATATTCACTCATATCAAATCTATAAAATACCAAAATATTCACATTTTCACTAAAATTGACTGATCTGTAATATTAATTTTTTTTATTACTTGATTATAGAAATAAGTAACTTTTTTAAAAAAATTCAAGTGAATTAGTTTGATTGGTTTAATCACCTACCAATTTTAAGAATTATTCCGATCCAGTTCCTTGTGATCAGTTACCTCCAATTCTTACAACAATGATTTAAACCCTTTTTTCTACTACAATGACGTAGATTAAAAAAATAAAAAAAACTATTAATACGCTAACTAAAAGTAATCATAAAAATAATAACACAAGTGATGTTTCATAAAAATTAACTAAGTAAAATCCATTGTAATTGGGATTACAAAAAACAAGAATTAGGAATTGAACCCGACGTGAATCGAACACGCAACCTTCTGATCTGGAGTCAGACGCGCTACCATTGCGCCACGGATCCACAGTTGGTGAGATTTTGAGGGTTAATATAATTTTAATTATTTCTTAAAATCTTTTCGTTTGGAATTGGCAGTGCTATTTTCCTAGAAGCTTCCAGCACTATATGAATTGTATTGGTTTTTCGATATTCGGTTTACGAAGTAGGGACTAGGGAATACATTTTATGTTACAATTAATTATAGATTCATGAAATTTCATAAGCCTTTTATAGTTTTATTGGGGTCTGGGATCTGTTGTGTGATACTTATCGGATTGCAACATGGAGAAATTCTGAGAAAATCGAGGAAAAATGAAGCAGGAGAAAGATATTTGGGGAAAAAATTAAATTGGAATTTATATTATGATTTTTTTTTTATAAACTGTTTGGTCCTCTCATTTATTTTATAGATTTTCTTAATTGCCTGTCACGTATATTTGAGTATTGACGTATTAATTTGCTTAGGAAAAGTTACATTAAAAGCATCTATAACATGCCACGTGTTGCTAATAAGGGCATGATGTGACGTCACCCCCCCTCTCTCTCTCTCTTCTTCTCTTCGGGGGGATACAACACACAAAACTATGTGAATTCTTCAATAGTTTCCGACTAATATTAAAATATATACAAAATTATAATATTTAAACCATAATTATCTATGTAATAAACGGTTCATTCTATAGGTTTATGGTAAAAACTCCTCACCTATACCTTAAAATAATACCAGAATACAAGTTATATTATTCAACAACTTAATTTGGAAAATATCACAGCCAGGCGAATTAGTCCCACATCACTTGAGATGCAACTGACAACATGGTTTATAAATACAACGCAGAAGCAGCAGCTCGCCGAGTCAGGTGACGCTGGCTTGTAACCCAAGTGGGGGCATTAAGTTGGTGGAACAAAGCATTGATTTGCTTGATAGGGCTGTGTGGCATCGTGATGGCTTGCCCGTTTCAAGTTGAGAGGTGGTGAGTCTGTGCAATCTAGGGCGAGAGAAGCCCTGGTGTTGTTAGGACTCCGTGTCGGTGCACAGCGTGAGGTGAGTCCATGGCCTGGGCAGAACGCCCTTGTGTCGTGGCTCCTAAAGTGGAGAGCAGCTGGCTGACTTCGCAGTCTCCCTCTCTCGACAGTGGAAGGATAACAAGCTGTTGCAGTGCCGCCTGCTCAAAGGGGCCGGCCTAGTGAGTCTCGCTCCCTGAACCACCAATCTTTTTGTCTCACTAGTTGTTTGGGTGGGTATTATTAACAGGGAAAAGAGAAGAAAATTTGAAGAGGAATATACGAAGGCGTGGGTGGAAGGAAAGAGGTGAAAAACCAGTGGTTAGCTGTGCGATTATAGTTCCTGTTTCATGAAGTCCTCAGAAATTACAGGAAGACATATCTATTTTGTGAGGTGTTGAATTCTTTTTAAGGCATTGTTGTGTTTGGATTTCACCCTTGTTTGAGTCTGAGAATGGATTGGAGACAGAGCTGTTATCCAGGATCTGCATTTCCAGAATTCGAGTGCGGACTGCGAGTGCTGTTTTCCCATAAGCTTCAAGCACTACGAATTGTAGGTGTTTTGGCTTGTAAAACAGTATAACCATTTGAAAACTTCGACCATATTATGTGGCAATTATTTATTGATTTATGAAAATATTGGAAGCCTTTTATTGTTTAATTGAGTTCTCGGATCTCTAGCGGAATTGATTTGCAATATGGAGAAATTTTGAGAAAATCTGTATGGTTTGTGCAAACTTGGAAAAACGAGTTAGGAGGAAAATATCTGGGAAAAGAAATAGGTTATTATTTTTTTAAAAAAAAAGTTGTTTGATCCTTTCATTTAACTTATATTTTTTAATTGTTTCTCACACATATTGACATGTAAAGATTTGCTAAAAGAAATCAAATTAAAAGCGCTAGTCATTACCAATTAATAAACAAAAAAACTACAAAATTATAATATTTTATAACATAATATTAAGTACTAAACTACAAGTGATAATGTTAAGATATTACGAGTTAGGAAAAAGAAAGAGCCAAAAAGGAGGTTAAATATTTGAATCTGCGAGTTTTGGGGTAAAGACTCCTCAAATGAGCCAATACCATTCTCTCCGTTGTAATGGCAATGATTTACACACTAAACATTAAAAATTTTCCATACAATCATTCTTCCCATGGCTAACACAGTAATTTGAAAGGTAAATGATAATTCATTCACTTTACATTATGTTTCTTTCCAACATCTCCCTAAGCCTTCCTAAATAGACTCTCAAAACTCGTCTATTGTGTCACAAAAAAAGTGACCTACTCATAACGTATCATCTGATTCCGTATAACCTATGCAACTACTGAAACCAAGAATACACATAAATACAGGGCGTGAAGTACATTCAGGAAGCTGAGAAATCTAATAAATTAAAATGTTTATCCCCCAGAACCCAGGCACTCCGCTTCGCCGCCGTTAGACGCCGCACAGTCAGCATGTGGAAGGTGCGGCGAGTGTGTTGGGCCGATCCTCTTCTCATCACAATTAGCTATCTTCTTCCAACATGTTTTTGTACCCTTCGCTTTTTCGTCGTCAAACTGAGCATTCTTGGGCAGCTCAGAAGCTTGCACAATGGACAACTCCATTCTCCCAGGAGAAATATCATAGCATAAGCTAATATTGCCCATGAACTCCTCCTCTATCAATTCTATCTCGTTGGCCACATCATTCTTACCGTCTTGTAAGCCCCAGTAGAAAACCACATTTGGCTCATTTTTATCCGTATCAACATATTCTGTCGGGTTGGGGTCACAAAAACCTTGGACTTCCTCCAGCTGCAGCAAGGAAACCACACAAGGAAATGAGGATAACATATATGATGATGTTATTTTAAATATTTACTTAAAATAATTAGTAAGTGCTTATGGGCTAATATAGTCAGTCCATGTATGTAATATTTTGACATATTTATCAGGGAGCGCTATAATTACTAGTGGTTTATATACAAAGGAATTGCTAAAAAAAAAAAAAAAAACCAATAAAGTGAGAGAGAGGTGTTCCAACAAGTTTAACAGTGTCATCAACACCAGTCTCTGGTATTTTTTGTCCACTCTATTATCTAACACTAATATCGATATGATCATGAAAATACTGGAGTTACACTTGACTTATAGATAAATTAGTACAATAATGAGATAAAAGCAAACTCCGCCTATGTTTTATAGCCGGTCCCAAGCCCGGAGAAAGGAGGAGGGTTGTGTTAGGCCATCGACAGCCAACGTAAAACTGTGTCGAATCTCTCAT
Organism: Biancaea sappan; assembly: GCA_037074585.1. Classification (NCBI taxonomy): domain Eukaryota; kingdom Viridiplantae; phylum Streptophyta; class Magnoliopsida; order Fabales; family Fabaceae; genus Biancaea; species Biancaea sappan. The sequence continues at coordinate 17,642,783 of CM073497.1, read as the reverse complement.
GAACATGGATCAACGACAATATTTTGCTAACACTAGGACGTTGCCCGGAAGCAACGCACTGTATGGCTCGAGTACAGTTCATTGATAGAGCTCAATGGCGTCGTGCGATCCATGTAGCCGACCCCACTTAGTGGGATAAAGCTTTGTTGTTGTTGTTGTTGTTGTTGTTGTTGTAATGAGATAAAAGCACACACCACATCGCTGACCAGTGACCGCTCATATAATTCATTGAACTTTGTGAATATATTTTCAGGTGATGATAAAGACAGTTTAGAGACATTCCAGCTAGATTTTGAAGATCTAAACTGTAACATGACTAAGATTGTCCAAATAAGCTACTTACCATGAGAAGAAGACCGCGAAAGCGTGACTTGACCCAACCTACCCAGTCTCCAAGATCATATTTCTCAGACGTAGAGAGGTAAATTTTGACATACTGGGAATATCTTTTGGAGTATGGAAAAGGCTCAGAAACACTATCCCAGTTGAAGTCTGCCTTCAAAAGATCCTTCAAAGCAACCAAACAAAGATATGAGTTTTAAGCCATACAGAGCATTATGATTTTGGCTCTGAATAAAATTTTTAACAAAAAAAGAAATGCAAGGTATCTACTTTAGACAACAGAACATACCTTTGTCATATTATGTCCACGTAGAAACTCAACCCTGATCCGCCAGAATGTGCTCTTAGTAATATTTGAATGGCAATATTCGTAAGGACTAGATGGCAGCTGGATAGGCATGAAGGATCGCATCTCTATAGCATCTGCAACTGGAAACATTTGTTCTGGCACCGTCACTGGTTTAGGCCAGGGCCAATAAGCAAATGTTTGAAAGAAGTGCATAATTAAAGCATTTAAAGAGGCATCTGGATGTCTTCGGCAAATAAAAGCAGCAAGAACAGCCAAATGAACTCCTCCCAAATAACCAAGTAACTGAAAACAAAAGTTTAGTTTCACATAAGCCATAAAAATTGTGTTCATGCTTGCAGCAAGTAATATAAGTGAACGCACTGAAGAGTATTAATGCACTTACTGTTCCATACACTCCTCGTCTTTTTGCCCATAATTTCAGATATCGCAGCATAGATTGGAAATTCTGAAAATACACAATTTTTGCACATATAATAATAAGAGACCAAAAAACCAAAATGGTCAAGAGCGATGAAGCAAAACAAGACCGGCTGCCCATAATTATTTCCCAAACTAATCTACAAGACAATCTAATAATTTTATGCCTTTTCCATTATCCAAATATTTGTGCCAAAAGTTTACAAACATAATTGTTTAAGGAAAAAAAAAGAAAAAGAAAAAAGATAGGCACGTGATTCACCTCCACATTCGGAACAAGCTGAAGAATACGTTTATTTGCACGAACTCCAGACAAGCTTTTCCAGCTGGTTTCATCAATATTCCTCGTGAAGAATGGGTTTAATATATCTACATGCTGTACATCCAGGCAATTAACAGCAGTGGTGAAGGAAGTGATTATTAAACAGGGGTCAGGAAAAATAAAAAACTAAGACACTGAGTGGTGATGCTAAAACAAAACCCTAATGGACTACTTAAAGAGCCAATGACATCTTCAAGAGAAAAATGCTGAGCAGGGACGCTCAAGAATCCATAAACTCTTCATACATGCAATTGCTCAAAAATTTATGTCAACAAAATTTCATACTTAACAACTATAACATAATCATTGTACTCACCTCAGGAACGTATAATAGTTTAAGTTGGGCGTATGGTAGATCAATGGGAATTCCATCAAATTTAAACCGCATTAGAGGGACTTTTGCATTCTTGACACAGTGTAGCTCAGATACCTCAGGTCTCCTTTTAAGCATGTTGTGCAAACAAATAAAAAAGTCCTCCTGCATAAGTCATATTCTATGGAAATTAAAAAAATTATTGCACATCAAAATTGAAAATTGATCAATAAGTAGATAATTATAATAAACTTACAGCCTTTGAGGCAAAGAAAGGAGCAACACATAAAGCATCAATGTCAGACTCTGAACTGTGAACCTGAACATATTCAGAAGTTTAGAAGATGTAACAAGTTTTTACACTTGTCAACAAAGTTGTGGCAAATGCCACAAATTAAAACTAAAATTCAACTGACGATTTAAAAAAATAAAAAAATAAAAAGTTGATCATTCAGCATTGTTAGTCAGAAATGACCCCAAAGATAACTTGGAATTGGCTAGCCAAAAGATCAAGTGTAACCAACTAATATGGTCAAGATGCACAGCACAGCGTACACTTTGAGCAGACAAAACAAAGCAGCTTGTCATTTAGTAGTGGATCACAACTTAAGTATTATATCTAAGGATATAGTTGACACTTGTAATGTTGTTGGTCTTTCCAACAAAATAAGGTGAATTATCAGTGTTATTGATCAAGAAGCATCTAATAAAGCTAAGGCGCCAAATGACCTGTAAGTTGTTTCATTAGCTTGTCCATTATGTCTAATGTTTACTTTAAGAGAAAGCCTGTAGTTTTGTGTCGACTAAAAAAGTCACATGACTAGCAAGTTAGCATTTTATGAAAAAATATATGGCTACGATCCAATTAAAGATTATGAAGATGACTACAAAGCTATGGTTAATAGATGGTTTCTATTGTAAGACTTTATGACACAGAGCTGATAGGTTTTGCCACTTGTAAATCATATTTGGATAATTGAATCTAAGATTTTCGAAGGCATTTAAGCTACCTTTGTTTCCTCTTCAATTTTCTACTTTTTTTAGCTAAATACTTAAAATCAATTCTGATTGGAATCACCTAGTACGTTTATGATACCCATTTTATCCATAAATAAATTCATGTTCACTTTGAATTCCAATATCTTTATTTCTAGATCAATATGTCTCTTCCTTCTCCTTAAATGGCCTAAATTTTCAGCACTAAATAAGAAAACTATTGGTTGCATCTTTTCTGGTGACAAGAATTTTAAACATGATCTTATGAATGGTCCTGCACATATATTATTCTAATAGTTGCAAGCAACAATCTGTAACATTAATTATTCTAATGACCTTCACTAAGGAAACCATTCATATTTTTATTTATTTATTAATTTTTTTGTGCATAAAGAAGTCCTGAAATTGGGGAAAATATTTTAATATTGAAAATAAAATGATCACCAACACAGTTCCAAATTGCTAAATTTCCATATGTTTTCCACTAGACCATTACAAAAATATAAATAATTAACTAGCATCAATGATACTAATATATAATAAGAACTGAAATTGGAAGGGCTTACTCCTAGGCCATAGGATCCATATGTCAATATAGTGGCTGAAGTGACAGCAATCTGGTGCTTTGGAAGTCGATGATTCAATGCAACCGTCTTAATCCATGATGTAACAATCTACACAGTAATATGCAACATCAAATAAAGAGTAAAAAAGTTATGGAGATACAATAGAAGTGCATGATTGCCAATTTTTACTGCATAGTAAATAAAAACAAATGCCTCAGTGCCAGTAAACCACCAAAGAAACTAATAAAGATTAACATACAAATATAGGGGAACGTTAACTTGAACCTCCACATCAATTATGTGGACCAAAAGATCATTTCTCTTTCACTAAAAGTGCAACAAAAGCAGGGTATTTAGTTCATTTTACTATGAAAAAGAAATTTTAAGACTTTCAATTAAATGAACTTGTATTTATTGTGCTGTGGATAAATGACCTAATTACTCCAAATCAACTATTTCATTAAGTAAAAGAATAGGATATTTGTCTTTTTCATCAAAAGACCTTACAAGGAGACCACAACGTCCGCTAACTAGGGGGAAGGTTAGTGTTCACATAAATCTATCACTTTTAACCGACCAAAGTAACATATTTTGCACAAGCCTTGTTGATTCATTATTATGTTATCACATAACATACTAACAATTTTCGTACATGTGACATATCACAGAAACATAAAGTTCGCGGAACTGGAATTACAATGTAGTACTTTAATTGTTAAAGGAAACAGATCGGAATTATGAATTTTTGATATTACATTATGTAGAATCATGACAATACTGTCACACAAAATATGGCAACACTTTTCATACATGTACAGTATCAAGGAAATATAATTTCACATAGCTGGAAAACAATGCAATCTTTTCCCTTTCTAAAGAAGATTGGAATCATGAATTCATGAATTCAAATATGAGCAATCACGCCAAACGCTTGTTGCAACTCAGTATGGCACAAAAGATTGCCGAAAGAGTATAATGTGTAAAAGGAGACCAAGTATGATAATGCTATGTTATACAAGAAAACCTTTTTAAGCTTCTGAATGGCATCTTTCCTCCTCGACTCCTCATCCGGCGATGGAATAAGTCCTTCTTCAGCTATCAACTGCATATGGTTGAATTTAACCCAAAATCATGAACCAAGAAGCTAGAACACAGAATCCCAAGAACTTTAAAACAGAATCCTTAAAGAAGCAGCACAAAACAGAAGAAATTGTACCTGATGCAGAGACATTGATCTTTCCTCGTCTATTTGGATGAGAAGAGCCGGGTCCGGGGGGCACGGAACAGGTAAGGTTGAATTGAAGTGAACCAGCACCCCGGAGGGTGGTGGTGGCGGCACGGAATGGTCGATCACCGAAAATGGAGGACGACGAACGGGAATGTTAGGGTTCAAAGCTCCGCAATTACCACCGAACTGGTTCTGGTAAGCGGGAACGAAAACGATGCCACTTCGAATTGGGTGATGGGGATGGGGGTAAGCATGCGCTTCCATACAAATCACGAGCTCCACAATTTCAAAAGCCCCAAAAAATTAATGGCCCTGGGAAAATGACAATTCACGAACCCCCCCCCAAAAAAAAGCAAATAAAACAAAATCCACTCCAATGGCTCGCGTTCGTTGTCCCGAATCCTAAAAGCAAAAAGAACACATCAACTTAGTTGCTTTCCGTTAAACCCTCCCTGATAAGAATCCACAAGCCAACCTAAATACAGAACACCTCCTTCTCTTCCTCTCTCTAACTTCTTTCTCAGTCTTCCTCTACTCTGTTCCTTTTACTCTGCTTCGCTCTCTTGAGCTTTGTAACTTAACGGTGCGCCAGGAGAAAATAGTCCAAAGAAATCCCGGGGCTGCCACTCTGCGTTCGTGCATTTTCAGTACCAAACACGTGGCAGAATATGCTGATGCCACCTGTAGGGGTTTGAAAGATCTAACAACGTGCCACGGAACCGGAGTTTATTGGACGCGTTTTCACTCTCCGAATCTTGGGATTTAATTTTCATTTTTTAAAAAAATCTTTTTACTAAATTAATCGCTCTTGTATTTAGATATTTCTTTTGCCTTTTTCGGATCTCTATCAAAACGCGGGGGTGAATTAATTAGCATGTGCTTCCAGCAGTGAATAGTATTTTTTAGTAAGTAATGCCTGTAATGGTCTTAATAACCATTGATTTCAGTGTTTTAATTTGACAATTTGGAAGTTGAAACAGTCAAAACAATCTAGAGAATTCTACGTAAAATGACTTGGAGCTTAGCTAGCAGATGAAATCTCTTAACGCCACACAAGGCCCCTCAAATCTAGGCCCAAATCAATTGGACTTTATATTGTAACCAGTATTAATAAATTTGACAGACAAAAAAAAGTATTAATAAAAATATTATTTCATTACTAAGAGAAAAAAAATTTCGCATATGATTATTTTTAAATAAATTACGACTATATCGTAAATCGAAGACGAAAAAAGGGCAACTTTCTTTTATTTCAGTTGTGCCCTAAAGTCCTAAACTATTTAATGGAAAAATACAAGAGAAAATTAATGCATTGTCATTTTTTTTTATTCGCTTACCATTTTAGGCTACTTACATTTTAGGAAGCACGTGAAAGAAAAGCAGATAACTGGTAAAAATTGAAAGTCCAAAATCATACCAGAAAATGTCATTAAAGTGATAATTAAAATGTAAAAATGATCATCGGACCAAAAAATAATTAAAATTGTCCGCAAATTTAACTATGTGATATGGCCATAATCTTTTATTCATAAAATGCCAATAGATTGATGCTTGAGATTATCAGATAGGAAACAAACAAAATGCCAAAATATATAGAAGAAGACGGAGAAGCAGCAGCAGACCAGCAGAAGAAGAAGAAGAAAAAGAAGAAGAATTATCTTTATCGTGACCTCCGTATGTTTCGGTTTCCGAACACATCGCAAATCAAAAATATGTCGAAAACGAAACCGGAAAATCTGGTAATATTTTAAAATAAGTTAATTGCTCAGATCTAGAGTCCTCTTGAAAGTATCTGTACAATAAAATACAATTACAGAAAAGAAGAAGAGGAAGAAGAAGAAAGAAGGAGTGAAAGGAGAGAAAGGAGAGAAATCAGAGAGTACAGCCACAGAACAAGAAGAAGTAGCAAAGCATGGAAAGCAAGGCGAGAGACTCCAACACCGTTACGAAAGACCACATGACGTCGTCTACTATGGAGAAATCGAAGTACAGCCACCGGAGACTATCAAGGATCCAATCGGCGGACCACCGGACCGACGATGGTAGAGAGAACTCGAACTCCGGCCACCGAAAGATCGCCTCGTATTGCCACAGCCACCGCCACCACCACGACCAGCAGCACATGCTTTTCGTTGCCTGCTCGACTTCGGCTTTTCTTCTCCGTTATTAATTAAGCTTAGCTTCGAAGTTGTGTTTTCAATTTCTGGAATTTGGGCAAATTGGAATTGGCTGATTTAATTGGGCATTTTGTTTTTGTATAATTCATAAATGAATTTAGATTGTCTCACAAGCCAATATAACAATATTATGTATGAGAAGAAAATAAAAACAAAGCACGTAACATCACTTGACAGATAAATTTTATTTTAAAATTTAATTTTACAAATGTATATATTTCATGCTTGTTTGTATTTCTTTTATACTTTTTACATGAATAGTTGTCATATTTTACAAATAGACAGTATTATTAAGATGGATTTGATTATAATAACGGTTCAGTTCACCTATTTAAAATCGAGTTTTATTTGTAAAATTTAAATAATTTTATATTCAAGTCTTCCTACAATTTCATATCTTATGATTTATATATATATATATATATATACATACTAAGTTTAAGTATAAAATAACATACATTTTTAAAATGAACATAAAAATTTACATAAAATATATTAGTTTAAAAAGTTATTGAAAAAAAAAATGAGTTACTTTCAGTTAATATAGTTAAATTCTTTTTAAAATGTTAATATTTAATTAATCAATCTATATTTAATAAAAAAAGCCAACCTAACTCTTTCTAATTAGCCGACGCATTTAACAGTGATGGTTTAGATAAGAGATGACGTGGTAGTGGTGGATTGGGACGGGGTTTCTTGTGATATATTTCAATAATTATGTTTTTATAAAATATTGTGCTATTTTTTAATGTTAGTTCGAGGTCAAAAAACACTAAAAGAAATTCAAAGTTACAAACATTAGTATAGGTCTTTTACGACTGAATTTACAAAATTACTCAAGCCATTCACCACTTATTCATTTCCAACCCTTTTCGTTCTTTAATTACTTACTTTGCCTCTTATGTTCCAAAGATGGCCATGTGAATCAAACATATTTAAACCTGATAAGGAGTGAATTCTAAACTTTAATTCATATAAAAATATGTTGATTAAAATTTTAAATTCATAAGAAATTTGGTAAAATCGTATGTACAGAGTATGACAAAGTCTTATCGTGTAAGAATTTGAAATTTTGATATATCTTGTCACAAAGTAAATATATAATAATTAAACTTAGAATAAATTTTTTATTCTAGTCATCCTTCATGTCATTGATTCTATTAAACTTACAAAATTAATACAATATTTTCCAACTTCAAATATAAATTTTAAAATATAATAATAATAATAATATTAAGAGGACATTAATTTTCAACCGTTAAAAAATATAAATAATACGAATAAATTTGAATTTTTGAGGAAAGAGACGTGCTCATTTGAAATACTTAAATAATACCAATCTTTTCTAATTTTCTTAAATTTTCATTTAATAAAATAATTATTTACACAAGAATATCAACAAAATCCGATTGGGTCCTATTAAAATAAAGTATATTAAAAAAAATACTTAAGGGGACCGCTTAATATCTTTTATTATTTTTTTAACGTGAACAAACCAAAAGACAATTACAGAAACAGAGAATATCTTTTAGTGTATTAAATCTCAAATCACATTTATCATTAAAATCTTGTTTGCGCCAAAGTGATTTTTACTTACTTTTGCATTAGTATTCGTATTTACCTTTATCAATTTTTTTATAATTAATTTTCAATATGCAAACTCCCTTTTAATCAAAATTAAGTTTAAAAATCAAGTTAATGTAAAATCAAATTTACTTATACAAATTTTCTTTTGATCAAACTCAAGTTAATGTAAAATCAAGTTTACTCAGTTCTAATTCAAACACATACTAACTCCTATTTGGAGATGTACCTAAACCCAATCTATCTTGACCTTCATATTTTGAAATTTGAAGTGTCCAAATCTAAATTTGACTAGAAATGTCAAAGGGGTACATTCTGTTGATTTATTCCTAATCCACACAAAGAAATGTCATTTAACAAATCACTAACTTGTAACTTGTGTGGTCCTATCCTTCTTCTTCTCCTAAAGCCCCAAAAGAAAACTACTGCAATATAATCAATTTGATTTGTGTACCTTTTTCGTAAGTGGCATACTGACGTCAAGTAAATAAGAAGAAACTATCATTTATCCAATTAACGAAAGCTTTCCAACCCATGAGAACATCTTGGCCTTCCAATCTTCTAGTGGGTGTTTGGAAAAAAAAAAATTAGGTAGAATTGATTTTTTAAATTGGTTCTAGGCAAATCCAAGTTTAGATGAATATAATTTATGTTTAAAAATTATTATAAAAATGTGATTTTAGAAAAATGATTTTGTTTTGATATTGGTTAATAAAATCATTTTTGAATATGTAATTATAAAAAAAATGTGTGAATTTTATATTGCATTATTGTATTTATATTTATTAGTTAATTTTATTCATTTCTATTATAGGTACTGATATTCAATTAAATATGTACATATAAGTGCTAAGCACAAAAACTTGTACAATATAACTGTTAGGTACAAAATGACTAAAATGAAAACTTCAAATTAAAAAGAATTGAAGAGTAAATACCATGAAAATTAAAGTGAAAATGAATATAAAAACATGGGTCAAGCACATATTCAAAGCTAACAAAATACTCTAAGAACCTAAAAGCAACAAACTGAGCCAACGGGACCAACATGAAAAATGAAATGGGACTAAAATGAATAAAAAGCTTCAAACCTGAGGTGAAAGTATAATTTTCCCAAAATTAAAAACACCTTCTTTACCTATTTTGAGCTCAAAAAATGAGAGATGGAAGGAAGAAAGACCCAGAAAAAGGGGCAAGGGTAGAAAGTGAGGGGCGTAAGAAAAGAAATAGCAGTCGGCAAAATCAATGCAAAACTTAATTTGAGGCAAAATTAAGACCATATCACTTTAATACAAATTTTGGTCTGAGGGAAAATCAATTCTGTAAGCTTCTTTCTAATGTGTTTCCAAACAAAACACTAGTCTCATATTGACTTTATCAACTATTTCTCTTAGGTACTTCTCAATTGAGTTTCTTTAAGGCACACCAATAATTTTTTACTTGTTAAAATATTTTTGGTATATTGGGATTGAAAACCATAGTTTAGTATTGGCCAATTCAATTAATTGGACTATTATAGTCTAGGAAGTGAGGAAAACCCAAACAACCTCATTATCCATCAAACTTTGTCAAAACCGAATTCAACACGTTAGTTTTAGTGAAAACCAATCTAATTTTCCCTTGCCAGTTTAATGATGGTGTTGTTGCCTCCTTTTAAAAGTCCTTCAAGGAGATTCCAACCTACGTTGTGAAGGAAGAATTTTTTTTTTTTAAAAAGGTGTATTTACCTCTAGGAAAGTTCATTTGAATGATGATTGCCTCTAGGAAAGTTTAAGAAATTCTATACATAGAATTTTTAAATATATATTTTCAACCAATAGAAATTGAATTTAATAGAAAATATTAGTTTCTCACAAAGTAATGAACTCAAATTTAAATTTTCGTTAAAAAAATATGTGTACATTTAGTGTTTCGAATAGAATTGCTTTCAATAAAAAATACCTGTGAAAAACTAAAAAAAATATCTATTTTGAAGGCGCACAACTTTTTTTTTGAATTTTTATATTTTATTATTAGTCGTATTATGATTGAATATATAGTCGTTTTTATGATATGATGATTATATTTTCAACAGCAAGTATGGATGGGGACCTTACAAAGAACTTAAAAATCCTAGTTAGATCTCCCCTTGTGGAAATGAATCTTTTTACCCATCCATGTCGCAAAGAGGGGTTTATAGTGGCAAGTTGACTATAGATTTTCAATAGACAGTAAATTGAGGTTCCAAGTAACCAGGTCCAACCAGTGACTGAAAAAATCAGTGAGCTAAATGCTTCAAGGAACAAAAAGAAAAGAAAAAACATTTATGAGCACAATACTGATTGACAGATTGGAAGGATACCCATTTGAAATAGAAACAAAATTGTGTGGTCCCAATAATCCTTCGAGAGAAGTACACTATCAAATTGGGGCATAAAGTACTAACAAACACCATAGTTATTTGGGACAAAACAAGCATTAAATAACTGGAAAAGTGTACCAATTATATTGGCAAAACTGTCATTTTTGTCTTTGAGTCAAGTATCAATTATATATTGTAATTTTATTTTATGTAAAATATATCACATATATTTTTAGTAAGTTTTAATTTTATTCTTGAACTCAATGTTATTTAAATTATTAATGACAAATATAAATATAGCCATTTTTATTACATAAGTGTCAACTTATTCAGTTAAGTACATTTATGTCATATATATATTTAAAATAATAAAATTATCTTTATTTCCTTTATTTTTAATTGTTAGTGTCTCCTTTACTTTAAGAGCAAATTTGTTATTAAAAGTGTATATATATATGATATAGACGTGTCTATTTAAATGAGTTAGTATTAATATCTACAATAAAAATAATCACATTAATGTCCGTTAGTTAATGATTTATATGGCGGTGTCTTAAAGACATACATTGCATAGTAGGATGTCAAATATTCAGTACTTGTAATAATTGAGGAATTAAAAAACCCTACAAGTACTGCTATGTATCTAGTATCTAATTCCACGCAACAAAGCCCGGTTGAAAATCAATTAATGTCAAAATGTATATCAAAGCATAATATTACAATCTAGAATCAAGTTTTGCAAATACCAAAAATGATAGTTATTGTAATACCCGTTAATTTCGGAATATAATTCGCTTAAGAGTATTTTATAATTTTACAACGTTACTTTAGTTATTTATTTTGGTCATATTTAATTTTCATATTTAATTGTTCTCTTTGAATATTATTTATGAAAATTGAGTTAAATGACTGGACTAAATATTTGCACAATGTGGAATATATTCTAAGAATGGTGAAATTCATGGAAAAGTGGTTTCAGAATGGTCAATTAGTCCATTTATTGTAAATTGACTGGATGGGTTTGGATGTTGGGTTATGAATACCCATGGGTTATTGAATAACCCATTAGAAATATTTAATATAAAGTTTCAATAGTACCCCCTCATTTTTCACTCAGCCGAAGGAAGGCAGAAAAGCGTTTTCTCTCTTATTCATCCTCTTTTCAAATCCTTTCTTTGATCTTCAAAGTTTTGATTGTTTGTTCGGTTCAAAAGCTTTGTAAGGATCAAAGGTAAGCTTTAATTTCATTATTTTCCTTAAATCTAAGTTTATATGGAAGATTAGAAGAGGTTTTGTTCTTGAAGATTTTGATGATAATTCGTGAATCTCAGTTGTTTTAGAAGTTATATTTGAGTTATAATCGGTTAAAAGAGTTGAGATTGTGGTTTTGAATCAAAAGAAAGGAAAGGATGAATTTTTTGAAAGATTTTCTGCAAAATTCGAAGTAATGTAGCAACTGGAAATCTGGAATTTTTCTTCGAGTTACTGTAGCGACCAGAAATTTCGAAAAAAATCTGGAAAATTTTCTTCGGGTACTGTAGCAGTTACTGTAGTGTCGGCAGTCAACGGTACTGTAGCAGTCACCGGCACTGTAGCGAACCGTTACTGTAGCAATCAGAAAATTTTGCGTATTTTCATGATTTTGTTTCCTTTCTTATGTTTCCTTGTAATATATTTTACTAGGAAATTTTCCTACACAAATTCTAATGTGGAACAAGGTAAACTTGGACAAACATCAAGGTGAGTGAATAACCTTACTCAGCTAATTTGATATTACTAGTCAAAGTACAATATAAGTCCCATTTACAATATTATTTGGATAATAAGCAATCAATTTTCATATGGGAGTATATGATGATCGGTAGAAATAAGAGTATGTAGAAATTATTTTATTTCATGACAATTGTGCTATGTGATAAATTCTCACTATCTTGTCAATGAGTAAAGATCTACGGGATCTAATACACGAGTTTGAAAGGGTTAAAATCTCATACTACTCAGTGCATATTTATGAAACCTATACACGAGTTGAAAGGGTTAAAGTCTCATACTACTCGGTGTATATCTAAGAAAGCTTATACACGAGTTTGAAAGGGTTAAAGTCTCATACTACTCAATGCATATCTATGAAACCTATACACGAGTTGAAAGGGTTAGAGTCTCATACTACTCGGTGTATACCGATGAGATCTTATTCACGAGTTTGAAAGGGTTAGAGTCTCATACTACTCGTTGTATATCTAAGAAATCTTATTCATGAGTTTGAAAGGGTTAGAGTCTCATACTACTCGATGTATAAGACAATTAATTATATGAGTAAATGTGGTATTTGTACTTTTGATATTCTATATAGTACAGTTATTTACTTACTGAGTTTTTAAATAAACTCACACTCCCTATGATTATTTTTCAGATATAGAAAACAAAGAAGAAGAGTATCCGTTGGAAGATTAGAAGCCCCTTGGCATTACTCTCTATTTCTGTCTGGTGGGATACCAGTACTTATTAATGTGGATACTATAAACGCTCTGTACTTTCTATAGGTCTCCTAGGCTTGCGATGAGATAGAAATATCAGACTATGTATGTCTATATTTACTTATCAGATGAATATAACTCTGTAGTATGGAATGAATGATTAAGGTTGAATGTAAAACCTTACAAAATATATGTAAATAACGTATGTTTGAGAATTTTATCAAATGAGTAGTATCTTTTCACATGCTCAATTTTTGGGATGTGACAGTTATGTATCATCAGGGTCGACATGGTTGATAGAGAGATTAGGCGAAAAACCAAAGTTTGTAATCAGAAAATAAAAAATTACACTAATCCTAAGCACCCAATATTATCATAAATTTTCACACAAAAAAAAAAAATCGTGGAAACTAAACATTACAAAGAAGAACGATGAACTTACACTTGTATTGCTACAAGCCTCATTTTTCCTTCTTCTACAACACTAAAACAACACATGTCAAAAGCTCCCCTAAGTAACACAAACATGATGAATGACCAAAATAACACACATCGCGGATGCTTATGACTAAATAAAAAAATAAAAAGTAAAAAGCAAACTGAATTCTATTCTATATTAATATTGTTAAAAGACTATTTTTCAATGTTCAAGTCCACTCACATAACTTATGTGTCACTATTTAAAAAGAAAATTAATTTTTTATATTTAAATAATAGAATATTAAAAAATTAATAAAAAATTTTAATAATTTTTATTAAAATGCAAGAACTTTAATGTTTTTAAATTATAAATAACTTTAATATTTTATATTTTTTAAAAAAATTTATTATATTATATTTAAATTTAAAAATTCCATATTCATTTTTTAAAAAACTAAAAAAAATTTCATAGCCAAATTTATTATATTTATTGAATGTAATGTTGTAAAATATGAAAATGTGATAAAGTTAAATTATTTATATAAACTATATCAATTTAAGCAAAAAAAAAGATAAAAATAAACCAACTCGCCTGTAGGCCACATAAGTTTTAACCATTTAGTTTGCAAGCTCAACAAATTGATTTATTTAAACTCATTTTTTAATAGACTAAAAATAAAAAATTTAAATTTATCCAAATACGACGCAAATTATGCAAAAAGGTTGAAGCATTTGGATAGTTGGATCGATACAGATCATACAAGAAAATTGAAGCATATGGATTGTTAGATTCACATGATTCAACGATCTAGATTACATTGATTTCATAAATAATTTATTTATTTAAGTTTTTATATAAGATTTTTTTTAATCTTTTACTTGATTTAAGATTATATTTAACTTTATTTAAGCCTCTTATTTCAAAATATATAATTTAGGCCGTCTACAACTTCAATCAAACGACCGAGATAGAAATATTTAAAAGTCTAATATTTTTAAATATTAAAGAGGATCCTAGAACCAATTTGGAGGAGAATTTTACATTGTTATTAATTGAAGATATTAATTTACAAATTTAAATTTTTAAGAATTATAACTTTTTTAAATTGGAAAAAGAATTTATTGCACATGGCTAGATTTCCCATACTCTCAACAGCAAAAACCCGCCGACAAAATTTGAATGCAGTGTTCCACTCAACATTGAAGTGGCAAACGTGGCCCATACACAATGGAAGAAACTAGAAAGTCCCTTGTCACCAATTTTCCTTTTCAACATCTCCATCCATATATAGATATATATAACAAAAAAAACTATAATTATATATAAAAAAAAGAGTGGAAAATTATTTAACTTTGTCACACCTAAAGTTGTGCCCCGACGGACGTGTTTTTTTTAATATAGTATAAATTTGACTTTTAAAATAAAAAAAAGTAATAATTAAAACATTTCTAATTATATAACTTTAATTAGTTATTTATTGTAAGTTTCATTATATTATATCACTATTTTTTATTTTAAATAACTTTTTATTCTAATAGTATAACTCTTAAAAACTCACAAATAAATTATATAAGTAACTCTCTGTTATTTTAATTAATATACATGTATTTAATGTTTTTTTTTTATTTTTATGAATTTTTTTATTAAGAACTGATTCTTATACAATAACAGTTCTTACATATAACAGTTATGATAACAAAATCTAATAGTAAAACTTAACAAAAACTTATCCTTCTTTTTAAGAATTCTAATTAGAGATGCTAATGCCAAATAAATTGAGGCAAGGAGGAGAACATAGACGTCCTCGTCTAAGGGGTCTAAGGGATATTTGGTCATGACCAAAGCTTTGTTCTACCAATACAAAGCTATACGACAGGCTCGTAGCTACAAATATTTTGGGACCACAGCCTTGGAGGCCCGTCCTTAATGTCTCTTGCATCTACTACATCGAAGCAATTTTTTTTTGGACAGAATTTTTTTTTATTTTTTTAATTTTGACACTAAAATAAATCCACAAACAATTAATTTAAAAAAAATTATTGTTTTGGAATGCTTATTTAAAATTAATTCTTAAAACAAAACTATTTTTTTGAGAATTTATTCAAAAGTATTTTAATTAAAAATTAAACTATTTAAACTAATCAGACAAAATACGGTGTTCATAAATTTCTTTTTAATTTTTTAAAGTACATAATTATAATACAATAGGAGAATAATAAATAGAATATAAAACTTCATTATTTTTATTTGTCGAGTACAAAAAGAAATATTTTAAAAAAAGTCAGTCACTAGTATAAAATATTGTTTTAAATAATAGAAGAATTTATCTCCTTATGTCATAAGGAATAAATGATAAATTAACATTTTTCATAAAACAGTTTATTTACGTAAATTGCAAAACCCTCCCTCTCAATTCTCATTATTACATTTTTTCCCTTTTTTTGCTAAATTTTTATTAATTTCGAATTTCAACTAAGATTTTTCAATTTCCAAAATTTATATGATGACACAAATGAACTCGAGGGGCACAAGTGGACAAAATGTCCACATTTGAAATGGTTTACCTTTTGATCGTTGAATGTCCTTTTAAATAGTAGAGGCCAAGTTAAGTTGGGTCAATCCCACTAATGAACTTATCACTCGCTGAAAATTATAGTTCGGGCTCAAATCATAAAATTATTTTTATTAGGTGCCACATTTTAACTTAATAATAATAATAAAGGGAAATACACTTTAATCCCGTAAAATTTGCTCTATATGTAAAAAACTTTTATGAAGTTTAAAATTATATAAAAGATCTCTATGAACTTTTATATTGTATCAAAAATTTACCTGTCAATTAGTTGATTGTTAGTCAATACTGACATGACACTTCAGTGTCTATGTCAGCAGATGATTCATGTGTCATATCGGCCTTCTTTCACTCAATAACCGTATCCAATAGAATTGCGACACGTAACATATGCTTAGTTTTGAAGAAAAATTAAAGGAGTGCATGCACATAATGAGTCAAACTTGGACTTGGATAAAAGAGGCAAGAGCTTTCAACCATTTAGATACTGATACACATTCAACATGTATTTACGAAATTTAATATATATAGAAACATCTATTATTGTATTCAAAATTCAAAACGATATACACCAATTATTATATCTTATAAAAAATAACAAATCTTATAATAAGAAAATATGCTATTATTGTATATAACTCATTTTAAATTATATAAAAATTTAAAAATTTTAATAACAAATCTTATAATATAAATTTAATTATTATTTATACTTAAAACAAATAAAATTCATATTAAAAATAATTATAAAAATATTCTATGCATAATAAAACTATTTTTTCATATAAGATTTGAAATTATATATTTTTTAATAATAATTAATTTTTAATATAATTTAAAATATTTTGACATTGTAATATAAAATTTTAATATAAGATTTAATATTATAAAATTTAATTATTACTAAAAATTATAATATCAAATCTTATATTAAAAAATAATTTTAATATGCATAGTATATTTTTATAATTATTTTACTTAATAAAAATAAAATTTATATTATAAGATTTTTTATTAAATTTTTTAAATTTTTATATAATTTAAAATGAGTTATGTAAAATAATA
Organism: Biancaea sappan; assembly: GCA_037074585.1. NCBI lineage: Eukaryota > Viridiplantae > Streptophyta > Magnoliopsida > Fabales > Fabaceae > Biancaea > Biancaea sappan. The sequence continues at coordinate 17,625,652 of CM073497.1, read as the reverse complement.
ACATATTTTCTTATTATAAGATTTATTATTGTTTTATAAGATATAATAATTGGTGTATATTATTTTGAATTTTGAATACAATAATAGAGATTTCTATATAGATTAAATTTCACAAATATATGTTTAATGTACATTAGTGGCTATATGGTGGAAAACTCTTGTCTCTTCTATCTAAGCCTAAGTTTAAATTTTACTGTGCATGCGCTTCTTTGATTTTTTTTTTTTCAGAGTTAAGCATATATTGCGTATCGCAAATCTATTGGATACAATTATTGAGTGGAAGAGGTCTGATGTGACATATGAATCATCTGCTGACATAGCGCTTCAGTGTCAATGTCAACATTAACATCAGTTGACTAACGACCAATTAATCGACATGTGATTTTTGGCACAATATGAATGTTCATAAGAATTTTTTGTTTAGTTTTAAATTTTATCGAGATTTTCTGCACATAAAACAAATTTCATGAGAGTAAAGTACAATTTCGCCTTATAATAATAATAATAATAATAATAATAATCCAATAGGGAAAGAAGAGTTTAAAAGCTATGCTAATTATCTGATAAAAGGAGCTACAAGCACAATCTTATGATTGATTAAAAATGACAAAATTATGATTTTCGTTCCTAAATTTTACCTTTAGTCTTAATTTCATCACATAATTTTATTTTGTTCTAATTTTGTTTTATATATGTTTTTAAAATTAGTTTCAATGTTGTCTCTTGAGTTCTATATCATTTAAATTGTTAATGGCAAATCTTAATGCATTTATATTTATTACATATGTTAACTTTATTGTCTAATTTGGTACATCTATGTCAAATTTATACTTAAAATGACAAAATTGTCCTTTGAGTGAAATAAATGCTAACAATTAAAAATGAATGAAAAACGAATAAATTTATCATTTTAACTATACATCAAATATAGGTGTGTCTAGTTGGACAGAGCGAGGATTCAGTAATTGTCTTATAAAAATAAGTATTGTGCTTGTTTTTATAAGGATTATTAGATTTTAAATTCAACAGTCTATATTTTAATATCTTTTTAAGAAAAAAACTATCAAAAATATTATTTAAAATTTAGACCATTAGATATAAAATTTGACGATTATTGAAAGACAAACATGATATTTATTTTTATAGAATAAGTACGGAATCCTCACTCAAAAGACAAATTTATGTTGACATATGCAATAAATGTGTACATTAGAGTTTTTTTGGGCCAACAACTTAACCAGTATTGAATTCAAAAACAAAATAAAACTAATTAAAAAATATAAAATAAAGTTGTCAAATGAAATTGAAATTTAGGTTGTGAATGAAAATTGAAATAAAGTCCAAAAATACTCCAAATGATCTTTTTTTTTAATCCAAATATGACCGTGGATTCTACCAAATAAAGCTGTATGCGAAACAGAAGTCAATTTCCCTTCGAATTTCAATTTTCAACTCCATGGTTGACATAAAACGGCTTTTGTAGTTTTGTTTCACCAAAAACAAAAACGGCTTTTCTTAACGACTCTTGGAATAAAAAAACAAATATGGCATTGATTGCATTTGCTTATGATTCAGCAACGTACGATCTTTTTTTTAAAAAAAAAAAAACAAGCTAGTCTTTTTTGATTGATTAAATTTTTCAAAATGTGAACTAAAAAATATTAAATTACATTCTTATAGTTTCACTTATTTTTTAATTACATTTTTATAATTTAAAAATTTATAATTGATTCTTTATAATTTTATAATTTTTCATTTTAATCCAAATTATTGAAATATTGTTAATACTATATTAAATTTTGGCTACAATACTTATTTTATACCATCTTAATATTTTAAATATACATAACTTAAATTAATTTATCTTAATTATTTATCACAAATTGCATGACATGTCATATACATACGAGTTAATATCAGTTAATTATCTATATTTTTTACTAGCATAAACCATATACATTTAGAGTGTTAACATACATATGATTAGTCACATTATTAAAATTTAATGAAATACTTATGAAAGCTTAATAAAATCGGTTAGATTAAAAATTAGTGAAACTATAAAGATTGAATTATAAATTTTCAAACTATAAGGACTAAATTAAAAATTAAGTAAAATTATAAGAACTAAAAAATAATTTAACCATAAAGAAAAAGATAAAAAGGATAGAAAGTTAAGATCATTGATTTTTATGAGGGGCAATGTTAATTTAAAGAATAAGACCTTAAACCCTAAATCTTCCTCCACACTCCATCACATAAATATCAAGAAAGTGAATAAATTAATTGTACTACAAACCGTTTCTCCATGACATATAACGCGCTCACGTGATCTCAAGCCATCATATAAGAGCAAAATTTTAAACCTATTTTATTAGGTGATGTTTTTAAAGAGATTTAGGGTTTAGGAGTTTTAAGGGATTCTAATCATATTAATATATTTTGATAAATGTTATTTTTTCTTTGATTTTAATTTTGGTTTATATGTTAATTTTATTCCATATATCTATTAAAATATTCAAAGCTTTTTTACTTACGAATATATCATCGAAATTGTTGATAAACTTAATTAACATATTAAATATGTGACTATTATATACAAACATAAATATTTGATCTATAATTTCATTTGAAAAATTAAAGTGGCCTCTTTTATGTGACTGACTTTAACATTCCTCTTCTTGATGTTATTATGTAAGATACTCTCATTAATAATGTAATATTTATATTTGCATTATTTATTACTCACATGTTTAACAAATAATTAATTTTATTGATAATATATATGACATAAGTAATTAAAATATAATACAAATTTTTATAAATATATAATACAGAAGTGACAAAATTATAATAAAATTGAAACAAACTTTAAATTCAAATAATTAAAAAATACTTTTGTCTAATATTTTTACTTATCAAACCAATTATAGACCTACAAAGAAAGGCTTAACTCAATTGAATTATTTTTAACGACCTTTAATTCTTCAAAAGAGATTTCTCTCAAAATAGAAATTGACCATCAAATAAAATTATTAGGAAGTGTAAGAACTTTTTTTCTTTTGGTTTTCGTTATTTTCACTTAAATCAGATACTAAATTTGGGTTTATCTAGACTAGCCTCTTTTGCCCAATTCAACTGTTGTTGGTATCTAAAAGTTTCTTTAATATTATATTTTTAAAAATATAATGAAATGTAGAACATTTCTATTTTCATTTTAAGATTATAAATTAATCTACCATCAAGTTCATTTAGAGGCCATGTTCGAGGGAATTGGATTCTCGAGTCAATTTCTCCAACAACAACAATTCATTTTATATTAGATTGTCATGATTAAGATTAAAGTACTGTTCAAGGAATTTGGATTCTCTCCATTTACGACAAGGAATGTGAAGTCAATTTCTCCGACTACAACCATTTTATTAGATTGTTGTAATTGAAATAAGAAAATTAAAAAAAAATTGTATGTGTTCTTTTATTTTTTCAATTGTAAATGTCTAATTCAAAATTAACCACCATGATTATCCAAGTTCGAGTAAGATGAATTTGTGGTTAGAGAAAAAATGCCCTCTATCTTCATCCTCATTGAGATATGAGATCGCTTTTGTTTTTTATCTTCTCCTCGTGGCAGCAGTTAGGAGGAGGCTATCCACCGCCACTCTTCATTCTCCTTTAGTCATCTCGAGTAGTTCTTTTTGGGATGATGATTTCTTTTTGTCCTCTCTCAGTAGTTTCTTTTTCTGGTGGTGTTTTTTTTTTCATTCATTCTAAGTAGTTTTTCTTTCGGACGGTGATTTTTTATCATTTCTATATTTTTTTCTTTCAGGTGTGTTGTTTGACTTTCAATATTTTAGAAAAGTTTCAGAGATACGAGTGCTTTTAGATAAAATGGAACTAATTATTAGTCAAAATGTTCAAACAGTTATCAATATAATTTGAGGAAAGATAGATGAAACAACTTCTGAAGTTCCAGCGATATATCTTGGTTTGCCTTCTTTGGTTAGTAAGTCCATGCATTTTTTTATTCTAAATTATTTGTTAGGTTTCAGAGTTTTTTTTAAGGTTATTTTTTGTTTTGTTTTTTATCTTAGTTTTTCTTTTGAGTCTTTGTTACATCTTATTAATGCAATTTATAAAATTTTTTTTATATAATTTATCTTGAGTCTTTTAGCCATAATTAAAAGAAAAAATCTAGATGAGTGCCCTTTATCATAAAAGAAAAATTACAGTAAATTAATCTCGTGGACAATATTTTATGATATCATAACAACATGTTTAAATTAGTAGTGATTAATGACTCAAGTAGTCAGTAAACTTACCAGGAAGGATCTCCGTATTTAACAAAACGTAACATATGACTTAAAAAAAAAATTATAACAACCTCAACAAGTAGTATAAATAATTTCATTCCCATAAATAATTTTTAAATTTGGAAAAAAAATTATGGGTTCCAATTTTTAAATCTCAACAATATATTTTGATTAAAACGCAAAACAGCTGTAAGAAGATCATACTCAACGACTAGCCACAGTGGGACGTCACATTTATAGCGGAAAAAAAGAGTCCGTCGGTGTGTGCTCTGCACTCGTTTTCGTTTATTTCACCTTCTCCGACACCTTGTCAGTGCTCTTCTTCTTCTACCATAAGATTCTCTGCAAATCCTTCTTCCTTCTTTTTCCCTTCCAGATCTGCCCTTGGATCAACATCGCATTCAAATGGTCCTTCATTTTCTGCTTCAATTCCCGTGATTCCAGGACCGTGAATCTTCTTCCGCTTTACTGTTCCCCGATATGGTTACCTTTAGTCCCGTAACACCTGGTCAGGTACGTGTTCCTGCCTCTTCTGCTCCTAGATCTTGCACCGTTTGAATGCTGGTTACTGAAATGCAGCGCAACCTTGAATTCCGATGTGTTTGTGGTTTGTTTAGTGTGATGAACTAGTTGTCAGTTGCTGTTGTTGGTTTTTTAAAATCAGTTGTGCGTTTATTGTTGCCTGCAGGTTTCGTGTTTGCTTGGAATTATTCCAGTTGTCGCGGCATGGATATATGCGGAGATATTAGAGTATCGGAAAAATTCGTTCCCTTCCAAAGTGTGAGTTTGATTGATAATTTAGATTTTAGTTGCGCGTGATGGTGCAATATTTTCATTTTGCAAAGGAATGTACAGCACTGTCTTTCACTTCCGAGTTGTTTGATGTGTCCAGTAAGAAATTTGAGTGCATGGTCTCTACAGTATTTGCAACATTTGATCTTGTTGCAATGGCTGCCGTTATGCATATTTACGTATAATTCATATTCAGTTGAACTCTTTTTTAAACGACATTTCGGAATTTGTGATTTTTAGTTTTATAATTATTTGCTAAGCAGCGGCTTTGCACCAAATTGTCTCCAAACTTCATGTGTTTTCATTTATCAAATAAGTTTTGAAGTGACGAAAATGTCAGATGGTCATCCCAGAGGTGTTACTTTGTTATGATCGGTAAGGAATAGGAAGAAAAATAGGTACTTGATTACTAATCTAATTTTTTATTTTTAATTTGATGCTACTAGTAGGAATTCGGATGTCAATCTGGTAGAAATTGGCAGTGGTGCTGTTAAAGAAGAAGATACAGCAGTTTTATTAGAGGGGGGAGCTCCACAGACAGCCTCTCAAAATGCTCGAAGTTTAACTGGCTCATCACCAATTTTTCGGTTTGTAAAACATTGCCCTCTTCTTTGCTTACTTAAGGGTGGTTAATGGTTCTATCTTCAATAAAGATAAGAGTTGCATACACTTTTTTCTTTTTGTTTCTTTTCAGATTCCTTTTAATGGAAGAATCTTTTCTGATTGAAAACCGTTTGACACTTCGAGCAATGTAAGTGGATTATATGATTTAGGAAAATATGCTTTGTTAAGGATCAAAGTACTGACTTTCAGTTCCTTCACTCTGTTCCAGATCTGAATGTGGTCTCCTTTTGGCTTACTATTATTGGTGTGACCGCACAGATTTCTTTGGCTCATCTAAAAAGGTTAATAGATTATGTTGCTTCATCTGTATAGTTCACTTATTATTGCTGAGTGCTTTTTACATTTTTGATGGAATATACTATACATGAAACATAATAGTGCAGCAATGTCTTTTTATAAAGGTCTTGTTTCTGTCATATGCGTTGCATTGCAGACACTCTATTATAGTTTTCTCATTAGGTAGTCTAACAGTTATATCGGCAAAAGATTGAAACTATTACTTTTTTTTTTTTTGTGATCAAAAGATTGAAACTATTATTAGCAGTTTGTTCACAATACTTGATCAATATCGGAAGTACTTATATGTAAGACGAATCATGACTGTTAGAAATTATTATGAATTTGTTGCTTCAGTGTTGCAAAATGAAGGTCAAACATAATTAGCTGAGAAATGGAAGTGAGTAAAATAAAAAGGTTTTACTGTCAAATGAGTGAAATCTAATCATAAAAGAGAAAAAAAAGGGAATAGATAAAAGACAATGTAATGACTAATGAATTAGTTCTTGCATTAGTACATGTACATTATGCCACCATAACGAATTCCCAACATTAGTTGCCATAGGCTAGCACTAGTTAATGCTCCTAATCAATCTTACTATATCTATGCTTTGAAAATTCATAATGTAGGATTAGATCCCCTTTTTATTGTATTTTTAATTTACATATGAGATATAAAATATCCTTGTCCTGCACCCGTGTTGAACATGTAAAAATTAATAAAATCCATGTTTTCAGAAGTTGATTGCTGATAAGCTGGTATCACATGGGTCTTTAGTGCATTACTGATGCCTTTTTTGGTGACAAGTGACTATTGTCTTTCATGCAGGTTTACAACAGGGATCTCTTCCTGTTTCTCTATTTCCTCCTCATCATAGTTTCAGCAACTACTTCTTTTAAGATACATCATGACAAGTCACCATTCTCTGGAAAATCTATACTTTATTTGAATAGGCACCAGACTGAAGAATGGAAAGGCTGGATGCAGGTTGGTCACTTTAATCATAATGACATATCTAGTCATTCTCCATTGTTTTGTGATGGAAAAACCTTTGACTGTGAAACTCCTAGATTAGGAAAATTCAAATCGGCATGAATAGATATGGTATGATATAAGCACAATGTAATTTTGGTTTGGACCTTTTTGTCAGATCTTTTGATTTTTCAACTGTTATGGTGCAATCGTAAAACTATTGATGTTTTGTTTTGATGTTGCTATCATTTGACGTGTGATGCCTTCATGTGGTCTCACTCTTTCTTTGTTGACAGGTTTTGTTTTTGATGTACCATTACTTTGCTGCATTTGAGATCTATAATGCTATTAGGGTATTCATCGCTGCATATGTCTGGATGACTGGATTTGGGAACTTCTCATATTATTATGTACGTAAAGATTTTAGTTTAGCAAGATTTGCTCAGGTATGCCTATTCCTTGAACTATAAGTTTGTTTGTATATTTGGTAACTGGTCAGCTATGGCTGTAATGTCTTCCTCACCCTGGTATCTGGTTGAGCAGATGATGTGGCGGCTTAATTTCTTGGTATTTTTCTGCTGTATCGTCCTTAACAACAGTTACATGTTATACTACATTTGTCCCATGCATACTCTTTTCACTCTTATGGTTTATGGGGCACTTGGTATTCTGAACAAATACAATGAGATTGGGTCAGTTATTGCGGCAAAAATAATTGCTTGCTTCTTGGTTGTCATACTAATATGGGAGATACCTGGCGTTTTTGAATGGGTCTGGAGCCCATTTACTTTCATGCTCGGTTAGTAACTGTTTGTGATGTTCACATTACACCTAAAAGCTCTGTGGTCATGCTGACTGGGTTTCTTTTGAACTTGCAGGTTATACTGATCCTGATCCTTCAAAATCTCACTTTTCTCGCTTGCATGAGTGGCATTTCCGCTCAGGGCTTGATCGTTATATATGGATTATTGGAATGATTTATGCTTATTATCATCCAACTGTGAGTTTCTGATTCACTGTCAGATCCTGATTCTCTGTAACTGATAGACGAATCTGAAAGTAGGAACATCTCCTCCCCCTCGGCCCCCCCCCCCCCGCCCCCCCAAAAAAAAAAAAATTTCTTTTGAGCTGAATACCTAGTGAATCTCATAATGTATCTTAGGTTGAAAGATGGATGGAGAAATTGGAGGAATCTGAAATCAAGCGCAGAATATCAATCAAAGCTGTTGTTGTGCTTATATCTTTACTGGTATTCTTATATCTAGTAAACCTTTAACTTTGGATTCATTTATAGTGCTCTGACCAATTGAGTTAATTTCTAGATGGGTTATTTATGGCTCGAGTATATATACAAGCTGGACAAGATTACTTACAACAAATACCATCCATATACCTCATGGATTCCTATAACGTAAGTACTTATTTCCATATTGTTCTTGTGCTTTGTTGAGCTATTCAGGACATTTCTGTTGTTATTTATGTATCATTTTATTGTTTAACAGTGTTTACATATGCTTGCGAAATGTTACACAAAGTTTCCGCAGCTACACTTTGACCCTTTTTGCGTAAGTGACCTTTATTTTAGTTCCTTTTATTTCTTTCTCTCTCTCTCTCTCTGTCTCTCTCTCTCTCTGTTTCACTCACACACAAAAACACATTCTCTCTCTCTTATCCGCACAGACATGCATATACACATAATGAGTTGCCTTATTGCTGCATGATGTCAAGTAATAATTGAACTAATTGCAGCAGCTTCATTTACTTGGATTCATAGTACTAATTTGTGAACTGCTTTGGTGACGCCTTTTTACACCTTTTTACTCCCTGCTAGATGGCTTGGAAAGATCACACTGGAAACCTACATCTCCCAGATCCATATCTGGTTAAGGTATAAAAGAACTAGTATCTCTTGCTTATACCATTTACTGCTTCACAGTCAGAAATTATACATGTTTATACATCCAGATGACCAATATATGCACACAAAATGAGATATTTTCTTATTGCCTGCTTGGATATAGCAGTTACAGATGCACTGCCTGATAAAATGTGATACTTACACGCACACATATTCATGGATTTATCAGTTACATATTGATGCAGATGGATGTAGTCATAATAGGACTGGCACCTTGAATTATTAATTGAATTCCCTTCTGTGTATTGTGTCTCACGTGGTTTGAATCATAATATTACATGAGATGACACCAAACTCTATAAATGCTCTATGTAATGTCCAGAAATTTACTTGAGCTTTATAATTCTTGATAAACTTTCGATGTAAAGCTTGCTTCAAAACTTCTGTGAATGGGATTTTAAGCTGTTCGTGATGATTTCCATAAGGGGTGGAAGAGACTTCGGGTGATTCTCAGCTTTTCACTTTTAAAAAATATTATATGTATTTTTAATAAAATTTGATAATAATTACTTCTTATGAATTGGAAAATGGGGAAAACGCCTTTCATTCATCCATTACATTACATGTATTTACGTGGGTGAGCGGGTTTTTGTGCTCGGATGCACATGTGTGAATATGTTATATATACTTTCTCTTATCATAATGATTTCTTTTTTACCATGTCTTTGGTTAATTTCAGGTCTGGAGTTCCAGATGGTCAACCCAAATTGTTGCTTTCTTTGATTCCAAACTATCCAATGTTGAATTTTATGCTCACTACTTCCATATATGTTGCAGTAAGTAAATGATAATGCCATTGAACTTTCGTAATTAATGTCTTAGTCTAATGCAAAGTTCTGTTTCCTCGCAGATTTCTTATAGGCTGTTTGAACTGACAAATACACTGAAAATGGCATTTGTGCCCAGTAAAGACAACAAGCGTCTTGTACACAACATAATTACAGCAACAACAGTCTCAGTTGTTTTATATTCCTTGTCCTTTTTCTTCCTAAGGTTACCTCTAATGTGGGTAAGTGTTAAATGTGTTATTACTCTGAAGTCTGAACTCTTTTGGTCTGAGTCAGCTTTATTTTCATACATTTAAACCATTGGTGTCATTATCAACTATGACTGGACTTCGGTTCTATCATGTGATACAAGGGTCATTTAAGGAGAAAGATAGAACAAAAAAAACTCTTTTTTTTAATTAATAATTGTGTTTATCTTTCTCTTCACATGACCAGCACGTCACTATTTTAAGTTGATATTGTGTTATATAAGCATCCATACACAAAAATTAGATACCGGCATGTTTATACTTTTCATTATTAAAACACAATTTGTTAGTGGCAAAAAGGAAGTGATACTGACGGAAAGGAATCTGCCTTCTTTCCTTACGTGTCAGTAAATTATGTTTAGTTGTATCTTCTTGCATATTTCTGATGGCCATGAGATTTACAGGTTTGACAATTGAAACATGTATAGTACGGTTTGCTGCAACATGCCAGTTTCCTATGGACCCAGGGAAAGAACACTGTCAAGCTAAATCTTCAATGAAAGATATACCCTTGTCTTCATTCTTTTTTGAGACTGAAAAGGAAAAATGAATCGTTCTAATAGGCTTCTAGCTGCAGATTTTTGGATTTGGAAGTCGTATAGCTGGGAAGATAGTGGATGAAGTCTCTGGTCTTTTCATGTAATCTCATTGTTTGTGTTGTACTATATTACAAAAATTCTTAGGTATATACAATCTATTAAAGAAACTAGATAGTCACTTATGAATGGATATGGTCATATCACCAAGTTCAACAAGTGTTAAGATGCTTATTTGTTTATTTATGATTAATTTGGTCTATCTATTTTTAATAAATCAGGTTAAGAATTTTTTTCGAAGATCGACATGTGTAATGCCGTTTACCACTATCAAATAGTGTGAATAATTCATATGTAAAGAAACAATTCTGCGAGATCGCTAAATCCGCCTACGACGAGGTTCTCTTGCTGTCTTGCATAAAACTCCAATTTGTTATACAATTGAATTAGAACAAGGAACTTTATCAATTGCTATTCGTCTTTATGTGAGTGTACATTTATGATTGTGGTGACTCAAACTGAAAATAGTTTGTTAATGCAATAGTTGCGTACAACATAATCATAGAAAAATTAACTTTGTCAAGGTTCGAAGGAATGCTTTATGATCCTTGTGACTCGCTCGAATTGGCTAACGTGCAAGTGCAACAACGCGTAGGGCACACGGTAATCGTTGGATCTAAACAAGCTGGGCTCAAAGATGTGTGTGAATAGCGTATAGACAAGTGGCCTAACTTTGTTGCATGATCTAATCAATCTAATGGCTATTGTGTGCCTTACACGGTGCCGCACAGGTAGACAATCTGATCTCAGAAATGAAGTTGCACTCTTCTACAATTTTGGGATTCCTAAGAAATGTGTTGAGGGAAATAATCATTAGCATAATCAAAAGTATAAGGATTAAAAAAATGAGGTCTCGAAGAATATTTCCAGTTTGCTCGTGACATTCATTATGATTGTTTTCAATATATGATAGTAAAAAATTGAATATTAAATCGTAGGGCAAATTATTCTTTCCTTTTTCGAAAGATGGCTTGGCCATCTCTTTTAATCACATTCCAATTAATCCCCTCAGAAAAGACATTCCAATTAATCCCCCAAAAAAAAGAGTTAAGTCCTAAATGTATAAGATTGGTAGAAAAAGTATGTCCTTAAAATCTTCTTAAAAAGAAAATATTAGTTCAAACAAATTTGGAAAACATCCCTAATGGTAACACTAGGGAAAGGAAAAAAAAAAAAGAAAAAGTCCCAAAATAAATAAGTACATATAGGAAGAGGCTCTCTTAGTGGATTAGATTGCTTGAAGTTGAACCACACCCTCGTCACTAATTCATCATACATATAGCTTTCGTAAAGAAAGATAAGACTTTTTAGTCCTGACAATGACCCAATGCCATGCATAAACAACAAGGCACGGCCTGATTTATTTCTCTCTTCCAAGGAAGAATATTACGTGAAGAATTTGCAAAATGAGATTGAAAAAGCATATTCTAGATCAAACAAACAAAAAGCATATTCCTTTATGTGTACCCTTGTTATTCCCAGAGGTACACTAAACAATTAAATCCATTAAAAAGATATACAATTACATAATGAACCTTTTTTTTTTTCCTTATTTCGCTATCCCTTTCTAACTAATTACAACTTGATCCTTTTTCCGCCATTTCTCCACCACCTTTGCATCATCATCATCTTCTTCTTCTTCTTCCTTCTCTGTTTGGAACAGAGACACTGGCAAAGACATGGACAAGCCGACCAGAGACTTGAAGGTGATGACAGAGCCCTCAGGGGGAGGAGGGTCTCTGACATAAACCTCAATCAACGTGAACCATACGAGGTATTCCCTAGCTTTGACCCCTCTCAGATTCCTCACCTTGTTTGGCTCCAAGAATGCGGTAACCTCTGTGTCGAAGCACACGAGAATGTTGTCGAACCTGTGCTTCTTCTTCTTCTGAAGCTTCAGCCAAACAAACCCTATGTCCTTCACAAACCCACATTCCTCAATGATATCATTCGCCTCCTCCTCCTCTAACGTCGTCGGAAAAAGCCCCTCCGGCAGCCCCATTTCCTCCAGCAACAATGTGAGCTTCTCCTTGCAGACTTGTCCCCCATAGCATACCTCTGCTCTGGCCTTCAGCTCCTCTGTTACCTGAGACATGGCGGTTTCTGGTGTATTGAGCTTCGGGGTGGAGCAGAAAAATTTATGGTTGGTGATGAAAATGGAAAAAGATCGAAACTTTTAACCAATCTTGAAGCGGGTGATGATGTATGGTGGATGTTCTATGGAAAGCTTGGTGTTATATGGGATGGTGGTCTTTTATGAGTGCTTGTGATTATGATCTTGAATTCATAATTTATTTTGGGATAAACAAAGTTGGACTAAATTTATATATAGTATTTTTTTTTTTAACTATGAAGTTTTCTATTAAAGGAATCGATGATGAGTTGTGAACATACAATATATACTTGTTATATTTTCATTTAAAAAATGTTAACAAAGATATAAAAATTACAACTAAATTTTCTATTTAAAATATTTTGAGATAAAAAAATTGGATTAAACTTGTATATATTATATTGTATTTTTATTACCTCATTCTTTAAAAATATTCTTTAAAGGAATCAAAGTTGAGTTGTAAAAAGTAAAAACATATAATTATTCATAAAAATTATATATTTATTGTATTCTAATTAGATAACTTGGTAAAAAGATATTAAAATTGCACTTAACCTTTTTTTCAATTTTTTTTTATTTTTTAACAGTTGAAAAAGATGGTATAATAAATGATACTATATAATCTTTCTAGAGAATATCCTGCATTAAAACTAAATCATAGCTTTCAAGTATCTAGATCCATTAAATTGTTAGAATAATTAAAACTTCAAAATAGGATCCCCCCACTCTTATTTTTCGATATTTTGGATTAAGAATATGTAGAAGCTCAAAACTGATTTATTTAGCAAATTATCAGGATAAAAAAAAACATAAATGTATCTTGCTCAATTTCCTACCCTTAGGCCTGCTTTTATTTATAACTATGTATGTATCTTGCTCTCTTAACAATTGGCATTATTCATTATGAATAAGAAAGAATTTATAAATGTTATTTTAAAAATGATAAATAATTAATTTTATAATAATCACTAATATCGGTGAGATCTGACCAAAAAGTTAAATTATGACTGAATGAATATTAACCTAATTTTTTGGCCAAAATAATCAAATGCAGTTAATTGTTTAGAGCCTTTGGAACAAAACTAAACTTTGTTTTTTTGAAATAGTAAAATAAAACGCAATTTAAAATTGCACTTATATTGGTGACCGTTGCAAAGCAAATAATTATTTGGATAAATCACTCTTGTCTATTTTGAAAGATACATAACTTACACAACATTCTCTTCTATTGTAAAAACATATACAAATTCCTTAAGCTAAAATATGACCAAAAATCTTTGAAAATAATATTACTTTGCTTTATTAAAAATATAAATTATTAAAATATATTTTAAAACTTTATTTCAATACTATTTAATTTGTGTTGAAAATATAAATTTAATTTATTATAAATTTTAAAAGTGATTACTTTTGTATTGATCCAATACATATTTAATATTTGTATTATATGAATAATAAATATTAGTGTATGTTAGTGAAAAATATGTGTATTTGTAACTTATCTTTTATTACAGTGATAGTAGAAATGTCATTGTAAGTTGTAACGCGCATTTCAATTTTAAGAAAGAATAATTATCATTTTAAAAAGAATAATTATCATTTTAAATTAAAAATACCTTATAGTTTAAGCTTAGAATTTAAATATCATAAAAAAGAGTGTAATTTACTCCAATTATTTCTTATATTTTTTTTAATGCTAGCTTTCTGAGACTTGGGAAAGCTAAAGTTTGAGCCCAATCCCTCCCTTTCGCTTGTGGTCTGTGTCTGAAGTTTTCGATTTTCCTGATTCCTCAAGCCCAAGCCACTTCTGTCATCGTCAACACTTGCTTATTGTTTCCTCCCTATCTCTCTACGGTGATCCTTCGATACCCTTCTATCGCGTTCTTCTGTTTGCCTTTTAATCATCAGCAGTACGTAATGCGTAGTGTTCACATATATATACACACACACGCAGAGGATTTCATTCTTTCTGAATTATCCGAAATCTTGATCTATTTATTCACAATTTTATTTTCTTGGAGGGTTTCTTGCGGAAAGCTGAACGCAATTTCTTTGATATGTTGTTTATGTTGTTGCTTGTATGTTGCCAGAATGACAAATAAATTCGATTATCTCCGATTAAATTGTTAAGAAGTGAAGGGAAAATGAAAATCTATTCTCCCCTTTCGTTCATGAGAAAATTTCGGCCCACGAACTAAATTCAACAGGTGGGGTTTCATCGGGTGCCTCTCCCCTAATTTGGTTACGGTGAGCAAAGCTCGTAACTTACCCTTTTTTGTTTTTGTTCCGAAATTCCAAATTTGTTTCTGTGTTTGAGGTTGCAATCATGACTAGGCGTGGAGATGGGTTTTTCCCTGAGGAAGTTTTTATTCAGATTCTTGCTAGGTTGCCCGTCAAGTCGCTTTTTAGGAGCAAGACCGTGTGTAAACTCTGGTATAGATTGTCCTCGGACAAGTATTTCATTCAACTCTACAATGAAATATCTAGTAAGAACCTCATGGTCCTTGTGGACATTTCAGACGCATCAGAGTCAAAATCTAGCTTAATATGTATTGATAATTTGAGGGGTGTCTCTGAATTCTCGCTGGCATTTTTAAATGATAGAGTTAAGGTGAGAGCATCTTGTAATGGCTTATTATGTTGCTCTAGCATCCCTGATAAGGGTGTCTACTATGTCTGTAATCCCATGACTCGTGAGTTCAAGTTGCTTCCCAGGAGTAGAGAAAGGCCTATGACTCGGTTTTATCCAGATGGTGAAGCAACCCTGGTTGGTTTGGCCTGTGATTTGACACATCAGAAGTTTAAAGTTGTCCTAGCAGGTCAGCATCGCACTTTTGGTCATCGATCAGATGGAAGTTTTATATGTTTAGTGTTTGATTCAGAGGTGAATAAGTGGAGGAAGTTCATTACATTCCAAGATGACCATTTCACTCATATGAATAAGAACCAAGTTGTTTATGTCAATAATGCACTGCATTGGTTGACTGTTAATTCAGCTTACATACTTGTGCTTGATTTAAGTTGTGACATTTGGAGAAAGATGCAATTGCCATATGATGTGATTTATGGAATGGGGCACAGAATATATCTCCTGGAGTTCAATGGTTGCTTGTCCATTATTCAGATTTCTGAAGCGTGGATGACTATATGGGTTCTAAGTGATTACTGTAAAGAAGAATGGTCTATCGTGGACAAGGTGAGTCTGAGGTGTATCAGAGGAATGGTGCCAGGCATCTTTCCAATAAGTCAGACAGGTGAATATATTTTCCTAGCAACTCATAAGCAGGTTTTGGTTTATCATCGCAAGAACTGTGTCTGGAAAGAGATGTACTCTGTGAAGTATAGCTCAACACTTCCATTATGGTTTTCGGCACATGCATACCGCAGCTCAATATTCTTATGTAATTGAGGTGTGATTGCATCTGATAACTCTTGTACATATATTCCTTGTTGCAGTATATTATGCTCATTTGACAATTGTTATTTGTTACTTGTTGAAGATATTGTATATTTCTGGTTCAAATATCTATTTAAATCAGTAACATTTGCTTTTCAATGGATGGCCTATTTTACAATAGCTAAACCAATACCTGAGCATTAACTAATTGGATTTTTTTTTTTGGTCAATCATTTGAAACCTGCACAGCTGGTTATTGTTATATATGTTCAAATTTTTCTGCATGTGTATTGTAGGACTACATTTTATAAGAAGTCCAGGGTATTAGTCAGTTATTCATTAAATCTTTGCTTACTGATGATCTTCCCAAGTTGAGAAAGTATAGTCTAAAAATTCTGTCTTCATCGGGCTTTATTTTGTATCAAGTGTTGGTCTAATTTCAGTATTCTGTTATATTTGTCCAATTTTCAACTGCGTTTTTTCTCTTTAAGATCTGGTTTCTCAAGTACCTATAAACTACTATTCTCATGTTCATCTGTATTTCTTGTTGGTGAAGTTCCAAATTCCATACCCCTAGTTCTCACTTTCACACGCAAGATGAATTAGCATTCTTGCTATTCAACAGATTATATATATTTTTAATAGAATTGATTAATCATAACTATGTTGTAACTGTATTTAAGTTATTCAGCCTCCATTTAAACAGCTTGTTGCATGAAAAATTATCACATTCATCATGGCAACTTCCGAGGAAGAGGATATTTTGTTTCAGAATACCCAGGTCTAGAACAATTTATCTTACATGAGCCCTTGGAACATACTGGTTCGGCCCTGGACAAAAGTAATTTACCATTCCACTATTTTTCAGATTTCTCGGGTCTAGAACTGTTAATCTCGTATAAATTTTTAGAAAATACTGCTAAATTCGGTTAGGGGCTTAGTTGTGGTCTAAGAAGCATGGTGGAAACTGAGACGGACACAGAATATGGACATTGATATTGTGATACAATATATTCTATGATGTTGATATGTAATTTGAATAACTGCATCGTATGTGATTAGAATAGTCCCTAGGTCCAGATAATACTGTACCTTGGAGTCAAATGTTGTGATGTGAATGTGATAATTGCATCACTTAGCTTTTGCCACAGAGGTTCAAAACTTTATGCTATCTCCAAGTTCATGTCGAATTTGTTGTGTCAAAATTGGGTTTGCATGGATGCGACAACATTGTAATGGAGTCAGTCTGTATTGTCCTTTGTTAGGACACCACAACCGAAATAGAAGAAAACAGTAAACAACAGAGGGATAATCCCTCCTAAACCATAGCTACACAGCTCCTATCCCTGACCTTGATACAAATGCCGAAGTGCTTATTCCCTTGCTACAGACTCACTATTACCCTCTCTCCACTACTGCCAGCTCAACAGGGAATGTAACAAACTCCTAACAGACTCCACCACTACCTCACACACATATAATTACTATAATGCCCTTCTTATCCCTGAAATCTCTTCCTCGAATACACCCTCCAAATAGGAGGCTTATGGTCTCGTAAGATAATGTCCCCTCGCTGATCCTATCATCCTTTATCTGAGGGAAATTGAAATAAGAACCAGTAAATGCGGCCAATTTCATGTGCGTAGCCATGTTGACTGACAAGGAAAGCTGCAAGAGATATAATACTTTTATCTTCTTAAACTATCAAAAAAGATAAAAATAGTATATGTCAATTAAAATTAACATATAAATATTATATAATTAAGGTAAAAGTACATTTTTCTTCCTTAACTTTTATCTTGAATTTTAATTTCGTCCATAAAATTGCATTTTTGTGTCAATTTCTTGTCAGATATTTCTAATTTCTTTCAAGTTCGTTCTTATTACTAATGTCGTGAAAAATATAGACAAAAAATGTTGATTAGAACATTGTCATTGCCAACGAGTCAAACTTACTGATTTTAGTTTTAATTTCATTTTTAAACTGTGATTTGAGAATTGGTTGTTGGGAATGTGAGTGACCAAATGTTTGCATCACTATTTTTGGACTCAGATCGGCCATGTTGACTGGGACCCGGTGACCTAAGGTCTAGCCCGGGCCAGGTCTCTCAATTGGACCGGTGTAAGCAGCTTGGCTTCAACCTGATTGGATTTTAGCTGGCCCGCTGACCTGGCCTGGACGTCCCAGGCCCCCCTCCTTTTATTTTTCTTTTCAAAGTAAAAATTCATAAAATTACTTAGCCTTCAACCTAGCAGTGGGGCAGCCTTTGAAATCGAACCCACAGAATCTGGATCAGAATCCTTTTTGATCGCTATGATTCTACAAAATTTTCCTCAACACCAAGTCTTCGATATGCGCTTTTAGTTTCAGTAAATTTTCTTTCTTTATGATTGGCTTAGGAGAATCCATAGATCTGTTTTGTTGATTCGACTATCTGAATTTTCTCGTTGATCTATATTTGTTTTTGTAGAATATATGTATCAACGAATATTTCTTTCTTTCCATGTTGAATGTGTGGCTAAACGTGAGTTAAGTGAAATTCCCTCTGGTTATCTGATTCGCCCAGGTGTCATTGATGAAATTTTCTTTCTCCTCCTACTCCACCTTAGGATAGAGCCTTTGCAAGCAGCTATACTAAATTGATTTAGCAGTATACAATGCCATGCCATTAGAAATTGTCATGTAGGTAGAAAATGGTTCTTTGTCTGTATCGAAACAGTATGCAAGGGCAAGGGAGTGATGTAATAATTTATCGAAGACTTACTTTGTAAAACTATGTATTCATCGATGGGGCTTAATTGCTTGACCTTAATCCTTATAGCATTATGTTAGTTCTGAACTCATTACTACATGGCTTTATCACTTATAAAAAGAAAGTTGGATGGTAGTAATTGAATTTATTTGGTTACGCTAAACATCTGCGATGCAGATCCATCTTTTTTCTTTAGGTCTATGATCTTGTTATTGGACAATAGAGGATCATGAACCTCGGGATGGGAATTAGCTCAGTTGCTGAGAAGAAATTGGATGGCCAACTCCAGCGCCTGCATACTTTGCTGAACTGTTGGGTGTAATGAGGAGATTGCTATACATTCAAAATTGCCAGCTTTAGTTCAGAACAGTTTCTATGTGATTATGATTTGCTCAGTAGTTGTGAAATCTTATGACCAATGATCATGATTTTAAGATTTTAGAATGTGAAATTTACATATAAATTATTTTATTTACATATAAATTTACATATAAATTCACATGATTTTAATTTTGTTTTTAACAAAATTATTTATGCATTGTAAGTTTAACAAGCGGCAAGTTAGAAACGAATTGGAGGTTAAAATTGAAAATTAAATTATATCACAAGTGTCAAAGTTTAGGCATCTGGGATTACTTATGTAAGATGACGGTGAAATTATTGGAGATGTGGCATATATGATACAAGTTGGGTGGTTGAAGTAGAAAATGGCATCAGGAGTTGTTTGTGATTGGAAAGTACCTGATAAGCTTAAAGGAAAGTTTTATCGTACTGTTATAAGACCAACAATTTTATATGAGAGTGAATGTTGGGCGATAAATGGACAACAAGAACAAAAAGTTGGGGTAGTAAAAATGATGATGTTGCGATAGATGTGTAGTCATATAAGACAAGATATGATCCTAACGATTGTATACGAAGTAGAGTTGGAGTGGCACCTATTGAGAAAAAATGGTAGAAAATCGTTTAAGGTGATTTGAACATATTCAAAAAAGACTGTTGGAGGCATAAGTAAGGAGGGTTGAGCAGATGGTATGGAGTCATATGAAAAAAGGTCGAGAAAGACTAAGAAGGACATTTAGAGAAATTATTGAACGAAATCTTCAGGTTAATGAGATACCTAAAGAGTTAGTCATTGATATAGTTCAATGACGTCGTGCGATTCATGTAGTCTACCACACTTAGTAAGATAAGACTTTGTTGTTGTTGTTGTATTTGTTTTTAAATTTATCTGTAAACATATATAGGTATATATAATTTTTTTTATTTTTCCGTATATTTACCCTGTTCAATAATTGATTTGGGCCTATCATTGCCATAATTGATTTGTTCACAAATTTGGTAAATCCCTCAGTTTAGGCTATACTTTGTTCACCAGTCAAGCAGCCTTGATCAATGATCACTTCAAAGCCTATGACTCTAGTTCTTACTTCCTAATTTAATGGAAATAAAAACTCCAAGCATCACATTCAAATGAAGACTGACAATAGACAGAGAATCAACTAGAATAACATATTGAAAACCAACAAAATAACATTTCGACAGAATTACAATCAACAGAGAAGCAACCAGAATAACCCCAAGTCGTGTTTTCGATTGTTTTGTTGAACAGTAGAATATGGAATCCATTTTTCAGCAAACCATATTTATTGAAGCAAGCAAAGCATATAATAATCATCATAAGAGGAGCTAACCTTTATAAACTAGAAAGCTTCCTAAAGAATTTTATCAACAGAATAACATACTATAAACCAACCAATCATTTATCAACAGAATAACATCATTTTTTTGTATCTATCTTAGTCTCCCCAATTTATAACAGAGAAGCAAAAATGCAGTAGGGATTCTCTCGCCTAGCCTGATGCCTCTTTCAATCTCGTTCATCACCACTACTTGCTGGTTGCTACTTGCTGCTCAGTTCTCTTGTAGTTGAGTCCTCACTAATTTGAGAAGTAAGGAAATGAGGGAAGGGACATATTTGCTTATCTAGGAAGGGATTGCTGTGATTGGGAATTTGTAATGAGACGAAGTCCCACATCAGGTAGAAAAGAGCGTGTGTGGTTCTCCAAGTCGCTTAAGTACCATTACAGAATTAGGGAAGGCCGAAAGGCATTTGGGAAGGGATTTTAGTCAGATTTGAAAAAATAAAATGCCGAGAATGAGAGATGTCAAGATGAGACTGAACTAGTCAAATAGGTCAGACTTTTTAGCTAGTCCAACCCACTTAAGAAATGAGTTAAATGGGTCTTTTTTGACAGGTTTATGACTATTAGTAGCATATTAGAAGTTAGGAGTCAGTTTACTAATCAGTTAGGATTAGTTTATACTATTACAGTTGGTTATCTGTGAGTAGCTTTACAGTTGAAGCCTGAGTCTATAAATGGACTCGTGTATTCCTCATTCAGTAATGAAAAATACAGATTCACTTCATTTCATTTCCTCTGTCTTTCTCCTATCTTTCATTCTCTAATTGTTAACACGGTATCAGAGCACTAACGATTAGAAATGGAAAACAACATTGTACCACGAACTGTGGTGCCTTTGACAGGGCAAAAATCTCTAGTTACATTCAGTCACCCACTCTCGGTAAAATTAGATGACAAGAACTTCTTGTTATGGTAACAAAAAATCCTTGTGGCCATTAACAAACATTATTTAGGAGTTTACATCGAAGGTGGAAATGCAGTACCATATCGTATGAGTTCAAAGTATCAAAATTGGAATAGGCAAGGTCAACTATTACTGTCTTGGTTGCTCTCGTCGATGTCAGAGAGCATTCTTACTTGTGTAGTAGGTTTTAAACGTTCATATAAAGTCTAGCATCAAATCTTAGAGTTCTTTGTCGTACATACGAAAGCCAAAGTTCATTATTATAGAATAGAGTTAAGGAACACGAAGAAAGGAAGTAGGACAATAGCCGAATATCTGCTCAGGATCAAAGCTCTTGTTGATGCGTTGATCTCAATCGGTGGTGATGTGACAGAAAATGAGCATGTAGAAATCGTTCTTGAGGGACTGTCATCAGAGTATGACGCCTTTTCCACTGTGATTAGAACAAGAAAAGAACCTTACATTGTGAGCGAGATTGAATCGCTACTGCTAGCTCAGGAAACTCGTACTGATCTGTTGAAGCAATCGACTACAGACACACCTAGTGCCAGTCTGACCACGTTCTCAAATGATATGAATGCAAATGTTGAAAAAGATATTGGAAACAACAGTTTCCAGAGGGAATTATCAGGGTTACCGAGGAGGAAGATGAAATTCACGTGGACTAGGACGAGGTAGATTTCGTGGCAATTATCAAGGAGGAGGAAGGCCATTCATCATCTGTCAAGTATGCAACAAGCCAGGACACTCAGCAGTTGAGTGTTATCACTGCTTCAATCAAAACTATCAGCCTACAATCATGCAGTATCAACAACAAAATTCTAATGGTAACGCAAATAGCAACACGTCTGCATTAATGGCCTACTCAGACTACTATACATATGATAATGGGTGATTCCCTGACTTGGGTGCCACAAACCATGTCACGGCAGATTCAAACAATTTTTTGCAAGGCACAGAATACCATGGCTCAGATCAGTTGCATGTGGGCAATGGAGCAGGTTTGTTCATCAAAAAGATTGGGACATCTTTCATAAAATCACCTGTTAAACCTTCTATTTCTTTAGCAATTAATGACATGCTTTTAGTTCCAAACATCACTAAAAATCTTGTCATTGTCTTTAGATTTGATAGAGACAACCAAGTTTTCTTTGAATTCCATGCTAACTATTGTTGAGTGAAATCATAGGACACAAAGGAAGTTCTTCTGGAAGGCACTCTTAGAGGAGATGGCATGTACTGTTTCAAAGAATTTTAGCCACACCATTTGCAACAGTCAAATAATTCTTCTGTTTTTAATAATTCTGGAATTTATAAATCTGCACTTGTTTCTTCCAGAAATTGTAATTCACCATATATGATATGACATTTAAGATTGGGTCATCCACACCAATCTGTTGTTCAATCTGTTCTTCAAAAGTGTAATGTGCAATATGTTAATAAATCTAAAACTGATTTTTGTAATGCATGTTGTCTTGCAAAACCTCATAGACTTCCCAGCACCAAATCTCATACCAAATACACTTCTCCTCTTGAATTATTATTTGATGATGTTGGGGACTTGCAAAAGTTAAATCATGAACTGGTTCTTTGTACTACATGAGGAATATAGATGCATATTCTAGATATATTTGGTCTTATCCTCTAAAGAAGAAATCTGAAGTTTTCGATACCTTTGTTCTTTTAAAAAACATGATAGAATTACAGTTAAGTTCAAAAGTCAAGCAAGTTCAATCGAATTGGGGAGATGAGTTTCGTCCACTCACCATCTTTTTCAAAAACTGTGGGATAATTCATAGGATTACATGTCCTCACACCTATCATCAAAATGGAGTCATAGAACGCAAATATAAACACATTTGTGAAACTGGTTTGGCTCTTTCAGCTAATTCCAATCTTCCTCTAAAGTTTTGGGAGGATGCCTTTTCTACAGCAACTTACCTCATTAACAAGTTATCTTCACTCATCACAAACCATATCTCTCCCTTACAAATTCTTTTTGGCAAAATACCAGACTATTCTTTTCTTAGAGTGTTCGGGTGTTCATGTTTCCCACATCTAAGACCTTACAATGCTCATAAATTGGACTTCAGATCATTAGAGTGTACATTCATTGGTTATTGTACTGATCATAAAGGCTATAAATGCCTTGTCCCCATTGGAAAACTATTTATCTCAAAAGATGTCATTTTCAATGAATACCATTTTCCTTCTTCATGTCACAGCCATTAAATCACATTGAATCATGCCTTCCCATTACTTCATCGTCCATTTTAGACTCCTAGCTTTTTTATGAAAATTCTACACCTTCTCACAATTTCATTAATTCTACTGATCTAACTTTGTGTTGTGACAAGACAGTTAACAGAATGGAGAAGGTGTGACAAGTTTTGAAATGACAAGAAATTTGAATGACATAAATGTAGATGAGCAAAGCCCAGTAATTCCACAGCAAACACCGTTAGTAGAAACTTCTCAGCAGCCTCAGATCAGTATTGCAAACCCGAGTATAGAAACTATGAGAGTAACTTAGTCAACAGCAGATGCAAATTCAACCCAAGTGGTTAATACTCATCCTATGACTACTCAGGCAAAGGCTGGTGTTTTCAAACCAAAAACATTTATAGCAAATCTCATTCCTAAAACAATACAACAAGCTCTTTCTGATGAAAAGTGGGCAGCTGCAATGGAATAAGAATAAAGCTTTAGTTGGCAACAACACATGGTCTTTGGTCCATCTACCACCTAACAAATTAGTAATTGGTTGTAAGTGGGTCTTCAGAATTAAAGAAAATGCCGATGGGTCATTGAATAAGTACAAGGCAAAGTTAGTGGCCAAGGGGTATGACCAATGTCATGGTTTGGACTTTCATGAAACTTTTTCTCTTGTTGTGAAGCCTGCTACATTCAGGACTGTACTCAGCATAGCCTTGGCATTCAAATGGAAAGTTTTTAAAATTGATGTGAACAATGCTTTTCTTAATGGTTTTCTCAAAGAAGAGGTTTACATGGAGCAGCCCCCTGGTTTTCAGAATTTTAATTCATCCCTGGTTTGAAAATTAAACAAAGCCATTTATGGCCTTAAACAAGCTCCCAGAGCTTGGTTTGAGTGGCTAGCTACTGTTCTACATAAGTTTGGTTTTAAGGCAAGCAAGGTTGATCCCTCTCTCTTTGTTAGATACTCAAAACAGTCCACTACTTATATTCTGGTATATATAGATGATATTCTTATCACTGGAAGTGACATCAACTTCATTTCCAACCTTAAACTACAACTTAATTCAGAATTTGCTTGAAAGGACCTTGGGGTTCTTAAATATTTCTTGGGCATTTGATGTGATTTCCGGAGGGAAAACACTTAGTTAACTTTCTA
Source organism: Biancaea sappan (assembly GCA_037074585.1). Lineage (NCBI taxonomy): Eukaryota > Viridiplantae > Streptophyta > Magnoliopsida > Fabales > Fabaceae > Biancaea > Biancaea sappan. Next base: position 17,600,881 of record CM073497.1, on the reverse strand, counting down.
GATAGGTTGAAAGAAACAAACAAAGAAGAACCAAATCACTCAATTGATAAGCCAAAGGGTGCCACAACTAAGAAAAATGGGTTGATCTCACCACACTCAAGAAAGAAGAATGTGAGTGATAAGAAATCTAGTTGCTCTCGCCACTAACATAAGTTAGATAAGAGAAATAACTCAAGAATCTTCTTGAAAAGCAAAATGCCAATATCTCATATGATTCAAGGATGGTTTACATATATGACAAGGACCCTTTTTATAGAGGGTCTCCAAAATGAAAGACAAAAGACTCCAACTAATGCATTAAATGCATCAACTACAAGTCAAGTAGTGTATGCTAAAAGTCAAAGATAATAAATACTTAGTTAGCCAAATGTCAAAGACAATGAATGCATAGGTAATAGACTACAACTATATTTAACAAATGCAACATTCCCACATGCAATCTTGTTCGCACTTCTTCCACTTTCAACAATGTGGTTAAGCCCAATCCAAGCCCTTTAGCCCTTGAACGAGTTAGAGGCCCAATTGAAGTGTTCTCCCTTTCTTGGGCTGCAATTAGGTTATCCTTGATGACATCATCCTCCCCTGATTGAAATGAATTTGGCCTAAAATCCAAGTCCTCTTTATTTTCTAAGTAAAGAGAAAGATCCCTCACATTGAAAGTAGTAGAAACAACATAGTCTTTAGGCAAATTAATTTTGTATGCATTATCATTTACCTTGTTATGATAAGAAAAGGACCATCTGCCCTTGGTATTAATTTAGACTTCATTTGGTTTGAAAATCTTTCTTTTCGAAGATGAACCCACACTAAATCTCCATGACTGAATTGAACAAATTTTCTCCTCTTATTGGCAGTCTTCTCATAGATAGAGTTCTTCTTCTCAATCTGTTGTTTAATGTTTTCATAGAACTTCTTTATTATGTCAGCCCTCCTTTTTCCATCTATGCATTCTCGAGCCTCAAGTGGTAATGGTACTAAATCAAGTGGGTTCAATGGATTAAACCCATAAACTACTTCAAAAGGAGATTGTTTAGTAGTACCATGTACACTTCTATTGTAAGCAAATTCAGCATAGGCTAAGCATTCATCCTAACTTTTCAAGTTTGTGCCAATGATAGTTCTTAGCAAAGTAGAAAGTGTTTGGTTCACCACTTCAGTTTGCCCATCAGTTTGTGGGTGACAGGCAGTACTAAAGAGCAACTTTGTTTCCAATTTTCTCCATAAAGTCTTCCAAAAGTAGCTAAGAAATTTAGTGTCACAATCTGATACGATACTTTTTGGAATGCCATGAAGTCTCACAATTTCTTTGAAAAACAAATTAGTAATGTGCATAGCATCGTCGGTTTTATGACATGGAATAAAATGAGACATTTTTGAAAAATGATCAACAACAACCATGACCAAATCCTTACCTCTTTGTGTCCTTGGCAAGCCTAGCACAAAATCCATACTAATATCAATCTAAGGCTAATCTGGAATAGGTAGAGGCGTATAAAGTCCATGAGCTGCTTCCTTGCTTTTGGCTTTTTTGCAAACAATTCACCTTTCAATCATATGATGCACATCTCTAATAATGTTAGGCCAATAAAAATGCTCTTTCAGCATATCCAATGTTTTGGTTTCATCGAAATGCCCAGCTAATCCTCCTCCATGAGCCTTTCGTGTAAGTAATTCGCTTATAGAACAGTTTAAAATTACAAGCCTCCCCAAGCGAAATAAAAAACCTTTAGATCTATAAAATCCATTATATGTCATTTTCTCACAAGCGAGATAAATTTCAGTAAGTGTTGAATCTACCATGTAATGGTCTTTAATAGATTCAAATCCCAACAATTTAGCATTCATCATGGAAAATAAGGCATATCTCCTTGATAAGGCATCTGCAACAATGTTAATTTATCCCTTCTTATATTTCAACACATAAGGAAAAGCTTCAAAAAATTCCACCCACTTTGCATGTCTTCTATTCAGCTTGCTCTGACCTTTCAAGTGTTTGAGTGATTCATGGTCTGTGTGAATAACAAATTCTTTTGGTAATACGTAGTGCTGCCATGTCTCAAGAGCTCTAATTAAATAGTAGAACTCCTTATCATAGGTAGAGTAGTTAAAACTGGCTCCACTCAACTTCTCACTAAAATAAGCTATGGGACGCCTTTCTTGAAAAAGTACAGCTCCAATTCCCACTCCACTAGCATCACATTCTGTCACGACCCAAATTTCGGGCACGTGACCGGCACGCTGACACAAATCCTATGTCACCGTAAGCCTAACTGACATATCAATTTCTACCCTTTTTTGTTTATTTATAAATATTTATAACAAAATAAATATAAATAATTCTTATAATTAACAAGTTTAAATAGAACACATTATTCAAATAAAATAATCAATTCACCTTAGACCTCCTAGATGTCCTAGTTGACCACAAAGTTTCCTAATGCTTAATAAAATAAATACCAATATCTCGAAATCCATCCAACAATGGGATAGTCCAACATCGAACCTAGCTTCTTACGGATACTTTTCTTTTGCTACTTGATTTGGAAAAAAAAGTTAAATCAACGAGTGTGAGATAAATATTTCATTGAGCGAGCCAATCCCCGTCCTAATAAAATCTGTCATGAAAAAATAATAAAATAAAAGCATAGACATAAATCACAAATAATAGAAAAGATACACATCAAAGAGTTTGCACGTAATCAAACAATTCAGACCAACGGAATTAGTACTCGTTAATGGCAAAATATCCAGTAGCACCCGTAGGCTCGCTCAACCAATCGCATCATACCCGGGAGCGCCCGTAGGCTCGTTCAACCAATTCAATCAATCTTATCAAAACCCACCATGATGCACAACTTCATCCTCAACGGTCAGGGTGCTCTACGGATTATACCGGACTTGAGGTCCTACCGAGGGAATCGTTGTCTCTGCTCTCAGAGGTCAAGTCATCCTGTCACCCAGATTTCCTGCTTGACATGAGAGAGGGTACTATCCCGCCCAAACACAATCAAGATTCAAACAATTCCAAATAATTATCAATATATTCAACAATAAATTCATCAATATAATCATAAATATAATCGTCATTATAATTTCCACCGAATAACCATAAGTATCCCAAATCACAAATAATTGTATTTTCCTTATGGACCATGTCTCCTTTCTAAAATATTTCATTAGCAATATCATCAATATTTGAATTATACAAAAATCTTAAAACTCGAATCCCTTAATTAACCGGATTCTCCCTTTCCCATCATGATTGTCACCTATCTTATTATTCGATCACTTTAACACTTAAGATAATATTAAAGAAGGGTTAGTTCACTCACCTAGGTTCCTTGTTACACCATAGCATGACATTCCAAGATTCTTCGGTAATGTGCCGGATTTTTCTATCGCATGTTTGAAAGACAAACTTTGAAATTAAAACAGAAAATTATTTTATTTCAGTTTTCTGACCTCCGTGTACTGTTTCAGCCATATCTCTCAAACGGTAGGAGTTTTCAAACGATTTTAGATTTTATGGAAAATAGACAGAAAGAGCTTTCCGTGCATAGATAATTTGAAAATTTTGGAGTTTTCTAGAAAGAGATATGATCGTTTTAATTTTTAAAAAAATTGCTTCAGAATTTTCGAAAATAAATATTCTTACCTTGTTTTAATTCTTGTTATAGATGAAACCCTTTGAGTTCTTGTTTGGGTATGGAATGTGCAGATCCTAGGACTATGTGAAGGCTGTAAAACATGATGTGGGGTTAGGGTTGTTCTTATGTTTATTTCAAAAGAAACAACATTGCTAAAATGGAAGGGAAGATTATGACTTACCTTAATTTCTTCTTGCTTATTAGTTGTTAACTCCTCTTGAGCTTCCTAATATTGAAAATTGAGTGTTGATGTTTAGAAAAAAGATTAGTGTGCTTGTGGGAGGGATTAGTTTGGTTAAGTATGTATTCGTTCTAGGGTTTCTAACTTAGTTTAAGATAGATCAATTCAATCTCAAAAGTCTTAGAAAAATTAGGCAAAGCTAATATGGGTGCATTGTATAATTTTTATTTGACAAACTCAAAGCTTCTTTGGGCTGCATCACTCCATTTGAACTCCTTTCCTCCCTTAATACATTTAGTTATGGGTGCTAAGATGGTGCTGAAATCCCTTACGAATCTTCTATAGAAGGAGGCAAGCCCATGAAAACTTCTTATTTCATATATAGTTTTTGGAACGGGCCATTCTTTGATAGCTTTTACCTTTTCTTCATCAACTCTCACTCCTTGCTGAGATACTACAAAGCCAAGAAAAATCACATGGTTTTGACAAAAATAGCATTTTTTCAGATTAGCATAGAGTTTCTCCTTTTGCAACACTTCCAATACTTCCTTCAAATGTTGCACATGCTCCTCATAACTTTGACTATAGATCAAAATATCATCGAAATATACCACAACGAATTTTTCAATGAAAGATCGAAGCACATGATTCATCAATCGCATAAATGTGTTAGGGGCATTAGATAGCCCAAATGGCATTAACATCCATTCGTAAAGTCTATGCTTTGTCTTGAAGGCTGTCTTCCACTCATCTCCATCTTTCATTCAGATTTGGTGATAGCCACTCTTCAAGTCAATCTTTGAAAACACCTTGGAACCATTTAGCTCATCCAACATGTCATCCAATCTTTGAATTGAGTATCAATATTTGATGGTAATCTTATTTATAGCACGGCTGTCCACACATATTCTCATAAGGCTATCCTTTTTAGGGACTAAAAATGTAGGCACAAAACAAGGGCTCATGAATTCCTTCACATAGCCCTTTTCAATCAATTCATCAACTTGCCCTTTTAGCTCCTTAGCCTCCTCCGGATTCATTCTATATACTGGTTTATTTGGTAAGGCAGCACCGGGCACCAAATCAATTTGATGCTCAATTCCTCTCAAGGGTGGCAATCCCTTAGGTAGCTTATTCGGAAAGACATCTGCAAATTCTTCTATCAACTCCCTCACAAGTTTAGGAAGCTTTTCTACAAGTTCTAGGTTCATCTCCTTGAGAATTAGCAATAATACAAAGTCATCCATTTTTATTAACTTCTTTAACTCATTCTTAGAAGCAAAGCAACTAGGCTTCTTATTCTCGATTTCATCCTGCTTCGACTGTACTTGTCTTGGTTTTAAGGGTGCCAACACAATCTTCTTTTAAAGTCATCATGTATTGCTCTTCTATCAAATTGCCACGGCCTCCCAAGTAGAAGATGATTAGCATCTATAGGGACTATGTCACACAACACCTCATCTTTGTAATTCTTCTCTATAGAGAAAGGTACCTTCACTTGTTTGGTGACCTTCATCTCGCCATGATCATTCAGCCATTGTAGCTTGTATGGATGGGGATGATTGATGATAGGCAACTTCAGTTTGCCAACTAAGGTGGTTGAAGCAACGTTAGTGTAACTTCCACTATTAATTATCACGTTACAAACTTTGCCTTCGATAGTGCACCTTGTTTAAAAAATATTCTCCCTCTGTTCTTCTTTAACCTTGGCTTGGATATTCAAGGCACGTTTAATAACCAAGGCAGCACCTTCATCAGCATACTCAACAACTTCTTCTTCTTTAGAATATTCTTCCTCTTTATATTCCTCTACAATATCCTCATATTCACTTTCTATTTCCCCTTGTTTCTCTTTCAAGATCATCACTCTTCTATTAGGACATTCGGATGCTAATGGCCATGACCTAAGCACTTGAAGCACTTAATGTCTCGGCTTCTTTTAGAGGGTTGGTTGTCTTCTCTCCTCTCCTTCCCCTTAGAACTTTCAGTTTTGTTATGCTCCTTCTTCCATATCTCTTTATTGCTCTCTTGGTAGTGTTTGAGGTTTGGGAAAGTGTTTGGAAAGGTTTACTCCCCAATGGTTTAGACACTCCATTATTTCTTCCATAAACTCTGTTTTTCTGTCTGTCCACCTTAAGTGCCAATTTAATTGTATCTTCTAAGAAAACAAAATTCTGTAACTCTACTAAATTAGCAACTTCTTTGTTCAAACCACCCAAAAATTGAGCTATGGTTTGCTCTTGAAGTTCATTAAGCTCACATCGAATCATCAAAGTTTCAAATTCTTTACCATAATCTTCAACACATATATCTCCTTGCCTCAAGCTTTGAAGCTTAAAATAAAGCTCTTGCTTATAGTAACCAGGTACAAAACGCCTCTGCATGAGCCTTTTCATCAATCTTCAATTTTGAACTTCCTTCTCTCCATCTCTTCTTCGTTGATTCTTCAAATTTTCCTATCATAGATTCGTATAATCAGTGAATTCAAGGGCTGCAAGACAACATTTGGTAGCTTCTGAATATTCTTGATGTTCAAAAATCTTCTCTACTCATTGCACCCACTCCAAGTATACTTCAGGAGAACTTGTTCCCTTAAAGGGAGGAATCTTCATTTTGATGTTGGCATCACGTTCCCTCTGCTGCCTTCTTTGCCTAGGTTGTTCACCTTCTTCAGCTTCATATTCTTCTCCATGGTGTTCAACATAAGCTCCTCTTCTTGGTTGTCGTTGTTGTAGCTCCATAAATCTAGCCATTTGAGTAGTTAGTTGAGCTATTTGTTCCATGATTTCTTCTTGACTTCTTTGTAGGCCAACAATTTGAGCTTATTGTAGGCTAAGCCCAAGAGGAACTTCAGAACTATTTTCCTCCTGTCATAGTGATTTGCAGTTGTTGGTTTGAGTTTGGTGAAGGGTATGTTCACTCTCTAAGTGTTTACACTCGGATTAACAATGAACAGTGACGATGAATAATGAACAGTAACGATAAAATTTTTTTTTTAATGAAAGAGCTGGAACAATGTAGAACAATATAAGAACAGAAATAAGAACAAAGATGAATAGACCAGAAAATTAGCCCTCCAAATAGGTGGCAGATTACAAAATAAGGAAAACTAAACCCTCCATGTAGGTGGCAGAATACAAAATAAGGAAAACTAAGCCCTCTATGTAGGTGGTAAAACACAAAATAAAATGCAAAAAAATTAAGCCTTCCACGAAGGGGCAAAATATAAAACAAATAATAAAACCTGATTTGAAGTGGCTTTGATACCAATATGATGTGATTTCCGGAGGGAAAACACTTCGTTGACTTTCTAGATAGGTTGAAAGAAACAAACAAAGAAGAACCAAATCACTCAATTGATAAGCCAAAGGGCGCTACAACTAAGAGAAATGGGTTGATCTCGCCACATTCAAGAAAGAAGAACGTGAGTGATAAGAAATCTAGTTGCTCTCACCACTAACCTAAGTTAGATAAGAGAAATAACTCAAGAATTATTTTGAAAAGCAAAATGCCAATATCTTATATGATTCAAGGATGGTTTACAACATATGCAAATGACCCTTTTAATAGAAGTCTCCAAAACAAAAGACAAAAGACTCCAACTAATGCATTAAATGCATCAACTAAAAGTCAAGTAGTGTAGGCTAAATGTTAAAGACAAGAAATGCATAGGTAATAGGCTACAACTATATTCAACAAATGCAACATTCTCACATGTAATCTTGTTCACACTTCTTCCACTTTCAACAATGTGGTTAAATCCAATCCAAACCCTTTAGCCCTTGAACGAGTTAGAGGCTCAATTAAAGTGTTCTCCCTTTCTTGGGCTGCAATGGGGTTATCCTTGATTACATCAGCATTGAAGTTACCTACTTCAGTGATGGCTGTGTTTTTCTATCACAGAAAAAGTATATACAAGATCTCATAATAAAAGCCAAAATGGACAGTGCCAATGCTATTAACAATCCTATGATTTTAAGCATCAAGCTTACAAAAGAGGGTAATAATTTAATGGAATATCTAACACTCTACAGATCCATTGTTGGAGCACTTCAATACGCCACCATTACCAGACCATAAATTGCCTTCTCTATCAACAAAGTTTGTCAATTTATGTAGCAACCACTTAAGGAGCATTGGAAAGCAGCGAAGCGTATCCTACGATGTCTAGCTAGCATTGTAAACCTTGGTCTCAAATTCAATCCTTGTTCTAAGCTAAACTTAACTGTTTTTTGTGATGCAGACATGGCTAATGATGTGGATGATAAGAGGTCCACATCTGGATTTTGTGTTTTTCTTGGTGAAAAACTTGTGTCTTGGAATGCTAAAAAGCAACTTGTAGTTGCCCGATCGACGACTGAAGCTGAATATAGAAGCCTTGCTTTAGCTGTAATGGAAGTACTATTGCTACAATCTCTGTTGGCAGAGCTTCGCATCCCTCTCACTACCAAAACTCAAGTTCATTGTGATAACTTGAGTACTGTGTTGCTGACAAGGAATCCTATTCTACACAATAGGACTAAGCATTTAGAATTAGATCTCTTTTTTGTTAGAGAGAAAGTCATTGTTGGTCAGCTTATTGTCTCGCATATTCCCTCTCTGTATCAGTGTGCTGACATACTCACCAAACCTTTATCATTCACTTGGTTTAGTTCTCTCAGAAAGTGGAGTATCCACCTTGAGTTCACAGGGGCATATTGGATGATGTTTGTTTGTTGTTGTTCTTATCTGATCATGTGTTGTTGATTCATGTACATCTTATGATTTTTGTTGTGTAACCCCACTCTAAGTTTATAGGGGCATATTAGAAGTTAGGAGTCAGTTTACTAATCAGTTAGGATTAGTTTATACTGTTACAGTTGGTTATTTATGAGTAGCTTTACAGTTGAAGCCTGAGTCTATAAATGGACTCGTGTATTCCTCATTTAGTAATGAAAAATACAGATTCACTTCATTTCATTTCCTCTGTCTTTCTCTTATCTTTCATTCTCTGATTGTTAACAATGACTTAGTAGAAATGAAATTATTTTTAATGATGGTTGTAGAGACGCGCCATAAACCTATTCTACAAAATTATCAGTTTAGCTTTGGATTAGGATGATCACAGCAATCTATTGTCTTTTTCAAAAACCTTTAAAAGAGAGGTCCTCATAGGATGGAAGGAGATTGGGTAAAGTGCAACATTGATGGATCATGCATTAGTGGTGGCAATTCTATTGGATGTGGTGGAGTTTTTAGGGATTCTTTAGGAAGGTTTTGGGAAAAAATTAGGGTCGGGCATTGCAATTATGGCAGAATTATGGGGAATTTATCTTGGTTTGCACCGTCACCGATGCTTGGGAGAAGGGCTATAAGAAGGTATGGCTAGAAGCAGCATATTGGATGGCGAACTCAACATATGATAGGGACATTGAAACGTATTTTGATAAGCCACCATATGGTGTTGTTCCCTTCTTGCTTGAGGATCTAAAGGGCACAAAGAACCCAAGATGTATAAGTGGTTCTAGTTAGGCTCTGTAAGCCTCTTTCTCAATAAAAAAAAGTTTAGAGAGAGAAAGAGAGAAGGAGAAGAAATATAAATTAAATTAAAGTGATATGGAAGAATTTAACAATTATTTAGGTAACACAAGTTTTTGACTTACAGGGACAATATAATGAAAGGCATCAAGTTGATGTTGTGCTTGCTTAGCATTAAAATATAATAAAAATATATAAAAGTATGGTTAAGTAGAGACTAAAGTAAATGCACTTATAGGGCATTGAAAAGGCTAATGGCTTGAATTGATAGGTCACGACTTTGTGTTGTTAAGAATGTGCAAGCGTCCACCATATTATATCTATCTTATAGAGTTGCCTTAAAAGATGATTCTAAACACGCCACTCATCTTCGGTGTGAGCCCCCTTTTCCTTCTCCTATCTGGAATTTTTTTTTGTTTCTCCTCATGGGAGTGTTGGTTTTCTTATTGTGAAAATTTTTGTCTCTTCATGGTAAGAAGAGATATAATTCACGAGTGTTGGTTTTCTTATTGTGAAAAGTTTTTTGCTTTGTTTGTTATTTTTTGAGTTATTGTTGTTTGATTTTTATTCTTTTGAAACAGTTTAGGATCTACTTGTAAATTTAAAAAAAATAGAACTTATTATCAGTTAAAATATGTTAATAATTGTAGATATGATCCGAGGATATATAGATGAAATGACTTCAAAAGTTTAAGTGGTATATCTTAGTTTGTCTCTTTTAGTTGATAAGTCAATGTATATTTTTTTTCTTTATGTCACTTGATAGGTTTTTTTGAAGGAATTTTTCTCATTTCATTTTTTGTCTCTAATTTCTTTTGAGGCAATTATTACATCTTGCCAATGCATATTTGACTTATTTTAATATATATTGTTATGGGCTTCTATGGCCATTATAAAAAAGAAAAACACGCGGCTCATCTTAGTAAGTTATTTTGGAATAAACTATTTTTTATTATTATTTAGCCCACAAAAATAGTCAATATATATTCAAATATTTTATTCTCTTTAACATTACTAAGATACGTAACAGTCTAATAGAAAAGTTTCATGTGATTACTTATTTAATTATGATAACTTCGTGATTTTTTTTTGGTTAAACACCTTTGCAGCGTTAAAGAACAAAAAAGTTTAATGTGTTAAAGGATTAAATTGAAATAAAATAAAATAAAAAATAAATAAAAGTTTAAGGTAAAGTTACTAGACTAAAATGGAACACAAGAAGATTAGATGATCAAAGTGAAATCTAAAGTTATTGAATCAAAGTAAATTTGAAGGTAAAGTTGAAAAATTAAATTAGTATGAAATAAAATTAAGAGATTGAATTGAAATTTAAGATAAAGTTGAAGGATAAAATTAAAATAAAATTAAATTAAAGGACAAAAATAAAACCTAAAGTAAAATCGAACAACTAATTGAATTGAAATTCATATTTTTCCTATTAAATTTTTAATTATATCACAAACATATATATGTTAATTAAAAAATGATAAGTGTATGTTGTTTAAAAAATAATTGCATATTTTATATATCTTAACATTACATAATTAATTTTTTTGAGGAATTTTTTACACACAAATATATATATATATATATATGAAATGGATTTTAATGAGAAGAATGGTTTAATATATGATATAAAAAGAAAAAATAAATATCATTAGATTACAAATCAATGATCTAAATTAATATATAGAAAGCATTTATAGATTTTAAATCAATTTAAATCATTGATTTATAACATAACAATTCACGTTAAATTGTTTTTTTATCAATAAAAATTTAGTCTAATCAAAAAGATTAATTTCTTATAAAGTAAAATATTGATGTTCAAATCGTTATTGAGAGGAGTACACATATTATATATATATATATATATATATATATATATATATATAATGTAATGCAACTACTTTTATGGCTCATAATGATTCATAAGAATAAGTTAGAAAAACTAAATTAGATGAAGCACATCAACGACTCACCTCCTATGTTGGTAGCCTCCCTACAGATAAATTATTCTTCCACGCTATTGGACCTTAATTAATTAGGTGTTTGGTGATTCAATTCACATTATAAAGGACATACTAAAAGATAAATTTAATTTTTATTCTAAAATAATCTTAAATCAAAGACAAGTAGAATGAGTATGGAAAACCCAATTTCATAATGATGACCAAATTTAAATTTTAAATAAATTATAAGACTAAATATAAAAAATTTTAATTTCACATCAATAGTTTGTTAGTCATTAAATTATTATTTTATATTGATTTATGTCAATTTTTAAAATTAAGTCAATAAATTTTAGTCTTTGATCCAATAAAATAGATAAATTATGTACAACTGGATTTAACATGACTGAATGGTTATAAAAAAGTTTTTTTTAAAATAATCATATTTATGCTTAATTGAAAATGTTATAACTCTTTATTTTAGTTATATGTAATGCAAAACTTGAAAATTGTGTTGAGTACACAATATCATTCAAACATGTAATTTGTGTAAAAAAGATGTCACTGAACATAAAATAATTAAAATTTACAATATTCTATTATTTCACGTTATAATCTAGGCAATCTATGTATATGTATTTTTTGATTAATTACATATATTTGATTAAATTACATTTCATAAACTTTCAAGAAAATTCATTTAATATTTATTTTAAAAAATAAAATTATTTAATAAAATTATTATTAAATAAAAAATTATAATTTTCTATTAGGTCTTAATAATAACTTATGTATAAGTATAAAAAGTCATCTTTTTAAATAAAAATAAACTAATTTTTTTACAACATATATAAAAAGTGCAACGTTATGTTTAAGCTAAAAATGTTAAAATTTAGTATTAGTTGGTCGCAATCGTAACAATTATTTAAATTTCAAAAGAATGATAGATTTGATTAATTTAAAAATTGTTTTATAAAAAAATAATATTCTATCTAATTGAATGGATGAATAACTTGGTAAAACTCTAAAAAAAAGTATTGAATAAATTCAAAAAAAGTTAAGGTAATTTTCTTAATTGTTTTTGCCTTGCAGTTTGGAAACATAAAATTTAAAAATTTTGATGAGCTGCCACAGTAGCCTTGTAATTAGGAGTCTTTATAAGTTCGGTTTAATTTGGTTTTGCACCTTAACTAAATTGAATGGAACTAATTGATTTTTTAAAATTATAGATCTATTTATTTTTAGTTTTTGGAGGGTTTGATTCGTTTTTAATTGGGCGATTTGGTTTGATTTAAACGGTTTTATTTATAATAATTTATGATTTTTAATTTTAATACAAAATATATAAACATAAAAAAGAGACCAAATTAATTAAAAAATTTAATTAATTAAAAGAATAAGTTAATTTATACTTTAACAAAACACTTTGTAAAAAACTCCACAGATTTTCAGCAAAAGATAGCTATTCAACTGGTCAATTTCAGATATTCAATAATGTCTGATTTTAGATAGTATAAAAACATGTTCCTTATTAAATTATATACCAGATTTGATAGTAATGCAAAAGAAAGAGACCAAATATATATATATATATATATATGGATAATTTTGTTAACATAAAAAAATATATGTATATATATATATATTCTAATGCTATTTTGATTTTGTTTAAAATAATTTTATTGACATAAAAATAATATTTTTTATATAAAAATAATTTTTTTATATAAAATTCGTTAAGTTAAAATTAAATTCATTTTAAATCGATAATTAAATTAAAATAATTAAAATTTATATTTTAAAAATTAATTTAAACCTATTTTTTTTACTAATATTCAATTTGATTCGTTACAATCGATTTAATTTGATTTCAAAACACCGTTACAGCAGCCTTGTAAAGGAGTATTAGCAAAGTTACTGTTGCTTGTTTGGAAGGTGAAATTTCAGTGAGCCAAACAGTCCCTATTCAGCAGCATCTTTACTGGTGGATGAGAGAGAGAACAAGTTATCGGTCAAGAAGCAGCCTTTTCGTTTCTCAGCTTCGTGAGTATCTCCCTCTATCTGCAGCCTGTCCTATACCCACAGCTTTTTGGCATTTTCCGCATTTCTGCCTTCCCAATTCAATTCCCACAAGACGAAACTGTGCCAAGCACAGATAATCTTCTGGGGTTCTCGATGCCCAACTATCCTCTGGTTTTAGGGCTTACTTTCTCTCTGACTTCTCCTTATTCTCTCTTTATTGGGCGTCGTGGTGTACCTCAAGGTATGTTCTTGACGATGATCTCCAGTTGCTATCTCTTTTTGTATGTAATATTTGATCACCTGGGTATTGTTCGACTTCTTTATCGCAGTCCTCGTTCACATTTTTGTGGTCATATTCGTTGAATTTCATGAGGGGGCTGTATCAATGAAAGGGGGTTTTTATTGGTACTTGAATGGGTTCTTGAGTATAAGTTTTCTTACCATGTAAACTTTGTGTGCGAGCTATGGACTGTGCGTTACAAGGTGAGAAGGGGTGTTAAGAGTGTCGAGAAGTAGCGTTTAGGGCAGGACGACTAGAATTTTCAGTCTGATAATAATAGCCACCTGCTTTTCCTCTCTCTCTCTCTCTCCCTCCCTCTCTCACTATCTCTACAACTAGCATACACAACGCACAAATCTGATATAATTAAAGAGCAATTAGACCTCATATTTGTCAGATTTTCGTTATGGAAAATCTTGCATTCACACACACACACATGCATGCAATTGAAGGCTGCTTGTAAGTTAGAAGCGTGAAGTAGCTGAGTAGCCTACAGAAGCGCTTATTTTGATTTGTTAAGTGGCGACTCACTTATATATGACATAATATTGCCTTGGCGTTTGTTGCTATTTCTTCTATATTAGGTAGAAGTTATCCGACCTATCCGCACCTCAAATTGCCACTAGGCGTTTTCTTAACCAAGGATCTTGGCTTGGTGGTATGAAAGTGAAGTTTTCCATCAATAATATATTAAAAATTAACTGTAGAATCTGTTAATATTAGGTGAAAACTGTAGTTATCATATATTTGTTGTCATTTTCTTCAGAAGTGCAATTTTTGAGTTAAGATAATTCCTAACTAACGCTTAGCTTGTCTCCTGTAATTACAGATTGAAACAATTTTATTCCTCCCGTTATCTGGTGTTAATACTACTTCCATGGCATGCTTCTTTTGATGAAGTTAGAAACAGCATAACTTGAGACCCCCTTTAAACTATTCCTTAAAGGTTTTAAAATTTATGGGCTTATGGCTCGGAAGGGTAATCAACAGAAGAATGGAGTGGACCATCATGGTTTGAACCACAAAAAAGCTGTTTCTGGGTCTGTGAAAGGACATGCTAAAGGTGGTAAGGTGAAGGTTTTTCCTGGGGAAGAGCTCCCAAATGGAAATGAGCTGGGTAGTCTTTCACAGAATGGCAATGAAACTACTTCTGCTGGAGATGATAATAACAATGAGCAAAAATGTGAGAAATTTTCAAGGAAAGAAAAGCAAGGGATGGTTACTCAGCACGACCAGATGGAACCATTGTCCTTTAGGAGTAATTCAGGAGGAGGCAGTCAGAATACTGAAGTTCCTTTACGAGAAGAAAATGGGACTTCACCAAGAAGTAATCAAGGTCAACAGAATATAAAAAGTAGATTGAGCTTTTTTCTGAATGGTTTTGACGTAAAAAGTGTATTAGAAAAAGTAGATCTTGCTAATAATACACATTTGTGGAGATTAAGGTTGTGGGTATCTTCCATCTTCACAGCAGTTACTGGGTGGCTAACCAGACAGAAGCCATTGTTTGTATCACTAACAGCCAGCACTTTGAAAGCTTGTGATCATGTCAAAAGGAGAACTCAGCAGGCATATCCCATTGTTCAAAGATGGCTCTTACATTTTGGGAACATAATACTTCTTTTATTTTTGTTTTGGTTGGATTGTGCTCTTAGGGGTATTGATTCCTTTGTACGTATGGGGACTGTATCCTTCTTTTCTGTTATATGGTGCAGTATGTTCTCGGTGATTGGTATGATAGGGATCCTCAAGTTTCTGGTTATTCTGGTAAGCCCTAGTTATAATTGTTGCTACATTTTAGTTTCTTGGATTAATTCCATGAGAAAAATTTCTTGATAATTTAAGTTTGATTATTATTAATTTATTATGATTGAGTGGATTTATCTTGTTACTTCTTTTTAATCCCCATATATTTGTATTTTTTCCTTCTTTGTATGCGACCTTCATATTTCTTCAGCACTTTAATTGTCCATAATGATTGATTGTATTAAATCATTTGTTCTTGCTGTTATTATTTTTTGACAATTAGTCCTGCTGTGTAGTTTTCTACTCAGTGTAAAGAACAATTGGTGTAATAAATTCATGAAGCAATTATCAGCCTTTACTATCTTTAAGGATATGTGGGATGTAAGCAACAAGCACAAGAGATTTTGAATATCTTCTCTGGCAGTTTTTTTTTTTTTTTGGTTATTAATGAGCCAACTGTGTAATTAAGTGTGAATTTTATGAACTTGAAAGAAATGTATGCTTTGGTTTATGAGTAGTTTGCTGCTTGTAGTCAAATTAATATGAAGCTCATAGGTATAGAATTTAGTAGTTTTTCCGAATATATGCATTGTAGTAAGACCGAATATATGCATTGTAAGTTTAACAAGCGACAAGCTAGGAACGAGCTGGAGGTTAAGCTTGGTGATCAGGTTGTATCACAAGTGTCAAAGTTTAGGTATTTGGGATCAATTATACAAGATGACGGCGAAGTTATTAGAGATGTGGAACATAGGATACAAGTTGGGTGGTTGAAGTGGAGAATGGCATCAGGGGTTATTTGTGATCGGAAAGTACCTGATAAACTCAAAGGAAAGTTTTATCGTACTGCTATAAGACCAGCGATTTTATATGGGAGTGAATGTTGGGCAATGAAAGGACAACAAGAACATAAAATTGGAGTGGCGGAGATGAGGATGTTGCGTTGGATGTGTGGTCATACAAGAAAAGATAGGATCCGTAATGATCATTTACGAGGTAGAGTTGGGGTGGCACCTATTGAGGAAAAAATGGTTGAAAACCGTTTAAGATGGTTTGGGCATGTGCAAAGAAGATCGTTGGAAGCGCCGGTTAGGAGAGTTGAACAGATGGTTTGGAGCCCTATGAAAAAAGGTCGAGGAAGACCAAAAAAGACACTTAGAGAAATTATTGAACGGGACCTTGTAGTAAATGAGATATCTAAAGAGTTGGTCATTGATAGAGCTCAATGGCGTCGTGCGATCCATGTAGCCGACCCCACTTAGTGGGATAAGGCTTTGTTGTTGTTGTTGTTGTTGTATCAAAAAAAAGGTGTAGAATTTAGATGGATACTGCTGGGGAATCTTTCTTACTTTATTATTATTATTATTATTTAGATCACCATATAATCTGTACCTGTTGACCTGCTCTTAATTACTTTATAGCTGCTTTTTGGTCGTGTTTTCATTATCAGAAGCTGGAGATATCATATGCACTTTGCAACTTCTTGATATATGCTTGTTCTCAAACTTTCACATTGAGAACTCTAGAGTCTAGACATGCAATGATAATGCAGCTTTTAAGGAAAAGGCAATACTGAAAAGTTTTGAACTCCAATTATTACACTTCTTGTGGGACAGAATTGAACATAACCAGTTATGAAACTTAATAAATTTTGCATACGGAGTTGATTTGTACATAACTTGAATCAGCCTGAGTTACAGTTGTCCTGAAATTAGTTTTGAGCACCACCTGTGGTAAAGATAGATTGTTTTCCTATATACTCTGACTGATTGTTATAATTGATCAGGGCCTGGCTGCCTTGATTGGATTTTTCATTGGGCTCACCCTTGCAATTTTGGTAGTTGCAATCCTTGGAATTGTTTTCTTGTGGATTTATGGCAGCTTCTGGACAACTGCAACCTTCATCTTCTTTGGAGGTGATTTATTAGCCTTTTGTATTCCTTGGATCATTTTATGTTTCTCTCTCATTATTTTTATGTGCTTGCTTGTGTCTTACAAGTTCGTACATATCTATATCCTTATACAAAACATTGATATATGCTTTTCTCATGCATTTCCTGGAAAACTTGCTAATGCTTAGCAATGTTTAAAATTCAGGATTGGCATATAAGTTGAACCATGAACGTGTTGCACTACTGATCACCACTTTGTATTCTGTCTATTGTGCTTGGACGTATGCTGGGTGGCTCGGGCTGCTGTTGGCTTTAAATTTGTCTTTCATTTCAAGTGATGTACTGATATACTTCCTCAAAAAAAGAATAAATCAGCAAAGCAGATCAAATGCTTCTCCCGAGTATAGAGCTACAATGCAAGGTCAACCAGGCTTCTTTAGTGATGAGCCAATGCAAGCTGCTTTCTCTGAAAATGCACCAGGACCATCTGCAGATCGAAGTGCAGGAGTCCCTTCAACTAGTGGGGCTGACTCTGATTTATCTTCTGAAGATGAAGTTGTCCGTCTATTGAACTGCTCTGATCATTACTCAGTGTTGGGCTTGACTCGGTACCAGAACATAGATGCTTCACTTCTGAAACGGGAATATAGGAAAAAGGTTATTGCCATTTTCTGATACTAATACTGGCTCAACTATGTCTTATATCTTTGATAAATCTTGCTGGTATGTTGCACGCTGAGGTGTTATGGGACTGTTAGTGATCCTTTGATTGGTTATCAAGTGCTTATGGAGAGACAATTGGCCTTTTCTTATATAACTTCACTACAAACTTTTTGCAGCTTGCTATTGGCCTTAATAATTTTGCTGCATGTCTGAATTAGCTCTTTATATCGATTATTAGGCAATGTTGGTGCATCCTGATAAAAATATGGGTGATGAAAAGGCAGCAGAAGCTTTTAAGAAACTCCAAAATGCATATGAGGTAGGTTTGATATTTTTTCTCACTTTAAAAGTCAGGAGAGAAAATTCTATTACACCCTAAATTATCTTGTATGATTGTAATGATTTGCCCAGGTTCTAATGGATTCCTTGAAGCGAAAAGCTTATGATGATGAGTTGAGGAGGGAGGAACTCTTGAGCATATTTCGCAGGTTTCAGACTACTGCTCATAGGGTATGAAGTTTGCAATTAATATAGTGATTAGAATCAAGTTTTCAAATATGGGTGATGGCTGATGGCTGATGGGAATAGCTAAAAATATGTAGAAGACTCAGGAAGGGAGGTCCAGTGACCATTGTTTATGAATCATAATAGAAATGGAGCATTGTTCCTCTTATTTTGAGTTTTAAAAAAATTATATTACTCATCCTATTAAAAATATGGAAGATGGCAGGCAATAACACAGCTACTAATAGAAAAATAGAACTGATAAATTGCCATCTCGTCTTGGTGGCAACCTCGGTGTGAATTTCATGTAGGCAGTGAATGTAACTGCATTAAACACATGATGTGTACTATTTATTTTTATTTTGCTGTAAGGTTCATCTTATTATTGTTTTTTTTTTTAAATTCTTCGTCGCTCTCTGGATTTTCCAGACCATTAGAACGCCTACCTAACCATCTATTTTCTGATATTATTACGTCAATCTACTATCTAACTTTAGACTTTGGCTGCAACTGATTGGCCAGAATGGTAGGCCTGGATTCTTTCCTTCAGGATTTGCACGATCAGATGCAGACAGTGATGACATATTTGGAGAATCAAGGAGAATAGCCTGCAAAAAATGTGGCGGCTTTCATATCTGGATACACACAAAGAAACAAAAGTCTCGAGCAAGATGGTGCCAGGTTCTTCCTTCATCTTTTTTTCTCTCAATGGAGCCTGAGTAGCTTATGTACATTACAGTTGGCTAAGCATATCATGTTTTTGCATGATATTCGCCCACCTACTCTCAGGGTGTTTTCTCTAATGAAAAATCTTCTCTTTCATTCTTTTTCCTAGCATGACACTTATTTTTTTCATTGTGTTGCTTTTTATAAAGGATTGCCAAGATTTTCATCAAGCCAAAGATGGTGATGGATGGGTTGAACAATCGTCCCAACCTTTTCTTTTTGGATTGTTGCAGAAGGTGAGGGTCAAAGTACCATTTTCGAAAATCCTGTTACTAGAGATTACCTTGTAACCTGTAGTTCCGCTTTACATTTATATATATATAAAAAAAAAATTGATTTCATGTGGTATGACATCAGAATAATTTTGCTTACTAACTTTTGTTGTTTTATCTTTAGGTTGACACTCCTTCGGCTTATGTATGTGCTGATAGCAAGATATATAACGCCAGTGAATGGTATATTTGTCAGGTAATATAAATTAATTCTTCGTATCCTTTCTCTTTATCTTATACCATATGAGAGACCAGTTTATAATTAGATGTATCCCTGCAGTTAGATGATTGTGTTGACATGCTGTCAGAAGCTTAATTTTTTTTCAGCTCACATGAATTACATGTACTGTATGTCTAAGTCTTTGTTTTTGAAGTTTGATTGGTGAGGTTGTACCTATTAGGTCATGGAGAAAAGTGGATATATGTAATGTGGACAAGAATAGAAGTGTGATAGCCAGCTGGAATACTTTTTGCGGACATATTATTTGATGTATTCCATACTTTTGAGTAATCAGCAGTTTCACATAAGATACCAACAATGTCTGTTGAAGCTGACCGTTATAGTTGTTTGAGTAAATTACTTATTTGGTCCTAAAAAAATTACTTATCTGATCTTTGAAAGATTGTGTTTGTCTCAATTTGGTCCCTCTATTTGTCAAAATATCTTTTAGCAATAAAAAAAATTGAGGTTTAATAACAGTACATTTTGTAATTTAGCAACAAAAAAGTCTGAATTAAAATAAATATAATTTTTTAGGGACTAAATTGAGATATTTGATTTCTATTAAGGATCAAATTGAAAAAAAAAATAATATTTCTGGGACTGAATCAGCAATTTAGTCTACTTGTTTAAATATTGCAGTTGAGTTATAATTTGTTCAGTGCATTTGAGGATTTGTGTGACTGAAAGTTCAGATATGGTGTCTTGCATAATTGGCCACCACCAACTCTGCATTGTGGTTTGTGAATGAGGACTACGTATTTTCTTTAGAAGTGCCATGTGAAAAGTTAATCCGACATATCTTTAATCTCCATAGAAAAATTCAGTGGTTTGTCTTGTGAAATACTTGGCTGTTTATACTTGCTTACAAGGCACTAATGCTGAACGTATATATTGCAGGGTATGAGATGTCCGGCAAATACTCATAAACCAAGTTTTCATGTGAACACTAGTTTAACATCGAAGCACAGTTCAGGTAAAGGATCACACTCAGGTCAAAGAGGTGGGCGAATGCCGACACCGAACATGGAGGAAACCATGACAGAAGAGGAATTCTTCGAGTGGTTACAGAACGCCGCACAGGCAGGTATGTTTGACAATTTTGGTGGCGACAGTGCTGCCGAGAGTCCATCTGCTAAATCTGGAAGTGGGATGAAGAACACCAGTAGTAGCGGCAGTGGAAGTGGAAGCAAGAGAAAGAAAAAGGGAAAGAAGCAGCGGTGAGAGGAAAAAAAAAAAAAGACAAATATTCTATATATATCATTAAGGGCAGGGTAATTTCTGTGAGCATTTGTGAATCTGTGAAAAGCATGGAAGGCTTGAAAGTGTTAAATGGAGGCTCAAGGAAAGTTGGAACCCGTTGTATAGTGTTAATGTTCCTAATTGTCTGTTGTCAATTAATTTTTGGGTATTCTATATGTGGCAAATTAAATGATCCTGATTTTGCCAGTGAAGTAGGCATAGGGTAAAGCCCTTAAGAGATGAACCATTGAAGAGGTGGGTTTGCCAAAGCCCAAAGGGATGATAATAATGTGTTATATTACCAATCTATGCATTTGGTTGGATTAGCTATACAGCATTAGATAGATGATAGCAGTAAGTACCATTGAACTCAGAATAAGTCCAAATACCACAAAGATTATTACAGACTCTTGAAGTCTGCCTCCTAAAAGTGTGGTATTGATTGTTTGATAAAGAAATGCAAGAAACAGAATAATTTAGGGTAAATTATACTAATCCTCTGAAGTTTGGTTAAATTATATTTGATACTCTTTATTTTTAATATTAAATTAAGCTCTTGTGATATTGCAATACATAATATTAAATTTTTTTTTTCTCTAACACTCCTTTCATCATTGTAAGTTATAAAAATTTAGAGTCAATTTTGTACCAAGTACTTGTAAAAATTTTAATGACTTCATAATTATTAATATTATTAACAAATTAGTTGATCAAATATGTAATTAATAGAAAATGCAAATGTAAATATCTGGCCTAATATATAAAGAAGGCACCATTTTTATTTTTTATTTTTGTTAACCCTAGTCCTCATCTTCATTTTTAGGAATTATTAGATGAAATATTGAGTCATTTATATTATCTGATAATCGCACGAAAGTTAGTTATTGTTACAAATTTGGATGGTATTAACAATTGGATAAATATTAAAAGTGAATAGAACTTAAATTAAAAAGAAAAAATGTATCTCTGTACTACGTAATTAACATAGTTAAGAAAATTAAATTGGATTGGCTGGTCGAATCAAAAAATGAGTGAATGAGTTAGTCGTTCAATTTGAAATATGCCATAAGATTGGTGAGTAAAAAAATTAGTTAAAAATCGATTAGATATGTCAAAAAATCAGAAGAATTGGAAAATTAGTTGGATTATTAGTTTTACCGATTCCTTTTCTTTCTTTCTTTTTTCGGGCATGATTCAACAAAGAAAAAAACTGAAAAAGATGAAGAAAGAGCCGAAGGGGGAAGATAGAGAGAGATGGACAGAGAGAGAAAGAAAATGTCTTGATACAAGCCTTGGCAAAAAAAAAAAAGCCCTAATATGAAGCTCTAAGTGAAAATAAGATGGAGAAAGATGAAGCCATGGTGAGAAAAAACGGAAAAGGAAGGCACGAGAAAGACAAAGCAGGTGTGAGAAATGAAAAATGAGTACCTGCTTTCTATCAAGTCTATACTTGCAATTGCCATTTAATTATGTGAATTACTTTTTGAACCCTCTCTATGCTACGAGGGATCACACTCTCCTCTTTAGCACCGTATGCCAAAGAGCTTCAATGAAGCCCTATAGGAGTCCACATCCCTTAGATGGCTATAAGCGCCAAGGAGGAGAGCGAGATCCTACTATGAGCATGACTATAAATGTCTTTGGGAATGAAAAAAACGAAAAGCACATGAAGATACTAAAAATATAAGTTTTTGAGTTTTAAATCTCACTACAAAATATTAATTATTAAGTCTTTTAATTTAATTTATAGATTTATATTTATAGGATATTTAATTATTTATAATTATATATTTTAATTTTTTAATTATTATTGATTCAATCACGGTTCGTTACGGTTTGACCATTGACACTTGAATTAATATTTTCATCAGTTTAATGATTAATATGATTTTCTAAACCATGATAATTAAGAAGCATCATCCATACAATATCCTTTTTTTTAATAAAATAAATCTTTTTCCAGTATCAGCATGAATTTCATTTGAGTTCTTATTACAGGTCCCGTAATATCACATTAGTTTAAGTAACTTTCTACCACTTTAAGTAATTTTTACTTCAGCGGTGAACCTCTTAAGAATTCCAAATAGATTTTACAATCAACACTTTATTATTCTAACATTTATTACTTTTTACTAATATTTATTATAATTTGATTATTTTATTATTACTTTTTGTATAAAAACTATTTTTATACGTGGTAGTCAGCATAACGAATTATAATAATAAATTAAAATAAGAACTAGTTCTTAAATTTAAAAATACATTAAAAATTACTACAATAAATCCTACTACTACTACTATTATTATTTTTACCCCAGTGAGCAGTTAACCATGCATACAATCATTTCTCTCACAATTGCGAGAAAAATGATTGTAAAATGTAGAAACTCAAAATGGGTTAAAAGTTGAAAATTTACAGAATCTACGGCTCTACCTCCTTTATGATGATGGCACTGCGTTCTAAGACTCTTGGAAACTTTCTCTTCATGGAGGCACTCCTACCCACTCCATCTTCATCTTATCTTCCTCTAAAGTCTCCGCAAATGATGATAGGCAACGGCGTTAGAGTCAATTACAATCCATGTTCCATTTTCGCAACTGGGTTCCCTTCATATTCTTTATATTGTTCGTTCCCATTCTCTGCTCATAATCCCTCCGTTGGGCCACGAAAATCGGAATCAGTGATTGTTAGGGCGAGGAAGAAAGACGAGAAAGAAGATAGCCATAGCTTTGTTCCTAAACCCGACGAGGCCACAGGGTTTTTCCCTGAAGCTGTTCTGCTTAAAGAGGTTATTTTTACACATACTCATGTTTTGCTCGTCTTGTTTCTCGGTTTGCAGTGTGTTGTTCGCTATTAGTGGACACTTTCAGAGGTTTTGTTGAGAGAACAAAGAAACCCTTTTAAGTGACTCCCCTAGCTCAGAAAAAATCAGTAGAAATTGAAGCCATTTTCTGTCTTGCATAATCTTATCTGCGTCCTGTTAATGAGACGGAAAATTCTTCACAAACAAGAGTATGGGTATGGGAATTTTGCCCATTTTGATAATGCCTTTTTAGAACTAAACTAAAGGAAGTATATATTATATAACACTAAGACTAGTCTCTGTCTACTTAATGCCTGTCTGTTAAATTTTATTTTATTTTTTTATTTGCTGTCTTTCTTCTTTGAGTTTAACTTTTTGGATCAAATGAAGTGAGTTTGTTAATTCAAATTTCAGAAGAAAGTTAAGGAAGATGGTAAGGTTCTCCCGGAGTTTGCGGACGCTGAAGAAAGTGAGTGGTCATAGTTCAGTTATTTAATCCCTCCTAGTTGTTTACTTGTTTGCTTATTTTGTTGAAAGATTGCGTTGGTACTGGAAACTGTACTGAGCTTTTTCTCCCTTTCCAATTTTCCTTTTTGATTTACAGGACAGCTTTTCGAATCTCTAATGCTTGAGCTGGAAAGTGATATGAATGTAGAACAAAGTAAGTAGCTTCTAGAGTTAATTGTTCTTTTGTTTCTGACAGTGCAAAGGGATTAGAAAAAGGACTATTTCTTCAGAGAGCTCAACCTCTTAGAATGTTGAGTTTTTCACCATCAGATTTTGTTGAGATTTGTGAAAAGTATTTTTATTCTTATCACGGACATATCTATATATTAATCTAACTGTAAAGACACTCAAGTTCTCCTTAAACTTAAACTCTAAACCCTAAGCCTACTTGGGGTTCAAGCTCTATAAAGATTTTTCCATAGAAAAAAATGTTAAATTTCCAGTTGTTACATTCTGACAAATGAAGTCATATATGTAATTATGTATGTATGTATGTCAATTCTGAATATTGTTGTACTCAAATAGCAACCTGTCTTCTATTAATGTGCGGACAATAAGAAGGTTTCAATACTGACTTGTCTCTAAATCTCATAAAGCATGTTAAGTGATCTCTCTCACAATATTTTGCTTCTTTGATCATACAGTGCGCCACTACGAGGTTATGTACTTAATTCATGAGAAGCATGCTGAAGAGGTTGCGGCTATCAATGAGAAAATTCAAAGTAATCTTCCACTCTCCATCTTTCTTTCATTCTTTTTCCTGATGCAATGTAGAATTTGTTCTTTAGTATTTTAGTTTTTTGGTCTGGGGATCTTGTTACTACATATTTCTAAAATAACAACACTTTAACTAAAGTATTTTAGTTGTTTACCATGAGGTTCTCCAATAAAACAATAACATGTGGACATCTTTTACAACTCAGCATCATTAGTATAGAAAAAGAGATTAAGATTGGGAAGAGTAACAGTGAACAAGGATACTGCTGAATAAGAAACTTCACTGATGGAGTCCGTATGGAGTGGACTAGCCTCCCAAATACAAATACAAATCATTAACTAATCACACCCCTACCTACTGACAGAATGTTTATCTATAGAAGACTAACGCCTAGAGTTGGGTTACCCCAAAGCTAAAGATATGGAACTAACTAAAGGATAATGATGAAGCTACTGATAAAGCTAGATAATAAAGATAATGATGAAAATACTAATAAAGCTTAATAATGAAGATATGGACAACTTGAAATATAAAGATAATGACATAAACAGAAAATTAGGAACTTCTTCAAAGATCCCCTGCACATTTGGAACTCGAACAACCCTCCTTACATCTTTAGGAAGGCTTCCAATGGTGCTGCTGATGTGGCCTGGTTGCCACGTGGCTTCCTAAAAGATGTTCATACTGGAGGTGCTGCAACAGTACCCCGCTCTTGAAGATTCACCTTGTCCTCAAGGCAAAAAGAAGGGAACTGTTATGCTATTAAATCATATTCTTCCCAGCTAGCCTCCTCAATTGGTCTGTATTGCCATTTTATGCGTATCTTCTACGTCTGTATCCCACCTTGGGTAGAACAGCGATGATCTAAATTTTTTCTGGTTCAAATGAAAAGTCCCACTCGTCATTAATGGGTAGAGGTGGTGGGGTATTTGTTGGAGTAATTCCTTTTGCCGGCCTTGGGAGTGAAACATGGAATATAGGATGGACCTTGGATCCTGGTGGAAGCTGTAGTTCATATGCAATAGGGCCCACCTTATGAACAATGATGTAAGGGCCAAAGAATCGAGAGCTTCTCGGAGGGGCATTTGGCCAGTGACTTCTGTTTGTAAGGTTGAAGCCGTAAGAAGACAAAGTGTCCTACCTCAAATGTTAACTCGCACCTCTTCCGATTAGCCTGGGATTTTATGCAAGATTGGGCTCGAAGCAAGTTTGAACACAACACCTTGAGCATTTCATCTCTCTCTACAAGCTGTTCTTCCAAATTTGCGATTCTAGTTTCACCCAACACGAAGGGGTGTAGAGTAGGTGGGTCACGACCATACATCACCTGGAATGGAGTCATTCGCGAGGAAGAGTGAAAGCCAGTATTGTAAGAATACTCGGCATATCTCAAGAATTTTGACCATAGTTTTGGTTGCTCATGAGCAAAGCAATGCAAGTAGGTCTCAACGCACCGATTTACTACTTTTGATTGGCTGTCGAATTGAGGGTGGTATGCTGTACTTATCCAGAGTTGAGTCTGACTAAGACGAAATAGTTCTTGCCAAAAAGCGCTAAAAAAGATCGCATCCTGTTCGGACACGATAAACTTTGGGATACTGTGTAGGCGTACTATTTCTCGACAGAACATATTAGCAATGGTCTTAGCTGTGTAAGGGTGAACAAGTGGGATGAAGTGTGCATACTTATTGAATCGATCTACCACCACTAGGATTGTATCATGTCCCCCTGATTTGGGCAAGCCTATAATGAAGTCGAGGGAGACGTCTTCCCATACTCAGTTGGGTACTAATAGTGGTTGTAAAAGTTCGGCTGGTGCTAGGCTCTCATTTTATCTGTTGACAAGTAAGGCAATTTTGCACTCTTGACGTCTCGTTTCATTTTCGGCCAATAGAAGCTATTGGTCATTTGTTTCAAAGTTGTGATACCTTCCATGACACCCAGTACATGTAATATGGGCTTCTTTCAAGATCGTGGTCTTCATGTCAGCGTCATTGGGTATTACTAACCTTGACTTGTGGAAGAGATGCTGATTGGACATTTGGAAGTTAAAATCAGCTGTGGGCGCTTCTCTTATGCTTTCAATTATCTCCCTTGTATAAGGATTAGTGAGCAAGGCATTTCGAAGGTGGCTGAAATTTGTGGTAATAGGCACGGCTAAGGCTAGAAAATCTGCTTGTTGGGGCCTTCGTGATAGGGTGTTTGCTCCTTTGTTCTCACTCCTTGCCTTATAGATGATTGAGAAGTCAAAGGGCAATAGTTTCATCATCAGATGTTGCTGTTCTGTTGTCGTCATGTGCTGATCTAGGAGAAATTTCAAGCTGTAGTGGTCTGTTCTGACAAAAAATGTGTTTGCCCAAGAGATAATGCTTCCACTTCTAAAGGGCTAGGACTAATGCTAGCAATTCCCTTTTGTAGGTGGATTTGTACCGATTAGAGAAGGAAAAACTTTTGCTAAAGTAGGCCACTGGATGTAACTGTTGTAAAAAGATTGCCCTAACTCCTTCTAGAGATGCGTCACACTCAACAGTGAATGGGGGAGAGGAGTTTGGGAGTTTGAGAACCGGTACTTGAGTTAATCTCTCTTTGAGCCCATTGAAGGTATTGATGGCTGTGGAGGACCACCGGTCAGAGGGCGTGTCAGTCTACCATAATTATGTACGAATATCCTGTAGTAGCTGGTGGGTCTCGGAAACCTTCTCAGTTCTTTTACATTCTTCGAAGTGGGCCAATCTACTACTACAAACACTTTTTCAAGATCTACGGCCATGCCTTGTTGCGAAAGCACGTGCCCCAAGAACTCGATTTGTTGTTTTCTAAATAAGCATTTCTTGGGATTGGAAGAAACAATTGGACTTTAATAGTTGCAACGTACAATGTAGATCGTGCTGTAATTGATTGGTGTAAACCGAAATATCATCAAAGAATACTAGGATGAACTTATGGAGGTAAGGGCGGAACAAGTTGTTCATGGCAACCTGAAAGGTTGATGGTGTGTTCATAAGACTGAACGGCATAACCCTGGAATTTGTAGTGACCGGAGTGTGTGCAGAATGTTGTCTTGTAGATGTCAGTTGGATGGATTTTGATCTGATGATATCCTGAGCCCAAATCAATCTTGGAAAAATAATTGCTCCATTAAGTTCATTTATAAGTTCATCAATGCTAGGGATCGGGTATTTATCTGGTATCGTGATCTTGTTCAGATTGTGATAATCTACGTAAAAATGCCGTGTGTCGTCCTTTTTTTTTTTTTACCAAGAGAATTGGGCTCGCAAATGGACTGGAACTGGGCTAAATTAAACCAGCATTGAGAAGAACTTCTACTTGTCGTTCAATCTCAGTCTTATGGTAATGGGGGCACTGGTATGGCTGCAGATTGGGTGGTGTGGAGTTAGGCAGTAACGGGATGGTATGTACTTGACTTCGGAAAGGTGGTAACGTAGTAGGTTCTCTGAAGATGGTGTCAAACTCTTGTAGTTGGGCTTATCTCTAACATCTCTTCCTCTATTACGTGCACTCTGTGGAGGGCTTTTAAAGACACCTCATGTGGTTTGTTGTGAATGCCCTGTATTTGTATCGCTTGCCATCTACGTAACACCATGAACATTTTGTTCCAGTTGGCCTATACTATGTTGACAGAAGCTAGCCATTTGATTCCTAATACCATGTTAGCTCCTTCGATTGTAAACGGGTAAAAATCTTGTTATAGCAAGCTGGGGAAGTGCTACTTGAACATCCCTATAGATGAGATTACACCTGACAATATCCCTATTACCAATTTGGACACCAAATGAAGCTACCTGTTGTGAAAGCAATGAAAGTTCCTCTACAATATTGGTTGACAGGAAATTGTGGGTGGAAACACTATTAATCAATATAATAATCGGTTTTGGGCCTATTGTCCCTTGCAATTTCATAGTGGTACCCAAGGCTTTTCTCATTATGGCATGGAGGGAAATTTTAGCTAAGTTAGATGGTTCTCCCTCTCCTGCATAGTCATCCTCTGCCCTTGTGTCCTCGGTTTCAACATTATCAACATTCTCCAAGATTGCCAAGTTAGGCTGTTTGCAGTGGTGCCCAGTTCATTGCATCTGAAACAGAGTCCCTTGGTAAGGCATAGCTGTTGCTCAGCTTCTCAGGAACGTGGCTGGGTTGTGGATGCTGTGGTCCTCTGGTAGGTGGTGCCCGACCCTGCATACAGTGGGTTATCATGTAAATAGGGAGCTTTTACTTGTGAATTTAGGCGCTGGAAAGTAGCCTTGTTGTTTTGGGTTGATATGTGTAACTTGGGTCGGGTTGCCCCAAGTTTTTGTTCAAACTCCAGGGCAAGGCTCATGGCTTTATAAACAGAGCGTGACTTATGGATCCTTAAGATGCCAAGCAAGCACTGGTTTGGCTAGTTGTTCACCCTTGCTGATTGTCGTGCGAACTCTTGGTGATACTCGTGGACCATGCCAGATTGGTGTATATTGCACAGGAACTCGTTGGGGTTTTGAAATTCTGCTGGTCTGTAATTTGCCTGCATCACATGAACCAAGTCCTCCTAATATAGGAACGTGCATTCTCGGCTGATCCAAGCAAAGTAATCAAGAGCATCTCCCTCCAAGTACATGGCCGCGATGTCCACCTTCAAATCCTTCGGTGTCTGGTAGTACTTGAAATATTTCTCTGCTTTCAAAATCCAGCTGCGAGGGTCATCGCCTTCGAACTTCGGGAACTCCACCTTTGAGTAGGGACGTTGTGTATAGCCTCTTTCCCAACCTAGGTTGTCCGAGTCTTCCTCCTTAGGTTCGGACCAGTTCGTGCATCTCTTGGACGTGTTCTCTATTTCCACGGCCTTCCCCCTGCATTGTGTTCTGGAACTAGGTTCTACAAATGAAGGTGCGTTTCCTTGAGCTTTGATTGCTACAATCTCCGAGTTGATCGCATTGAGATTAGTTGCAATGGCCGTCAGTTGTTGCGCTTTGGCATCGTGTTGTGGTGGTGCAGTCGGGTTCGCTGCTGCCTCTTGCTGTTGCTGCAAGCTGTTTGTTCGTGTGTTCACCATAGTGATGTAACCAGGTTTTGATACTAGTGATAGCTAGGTCAGCAAACTTTAGTAAAAGTATGGAGATTTAGTATAGAAAAGAGAAGATTAGGAAGAGTAACAGTAAACAAGGATACTGCTGAATAAGAACCTTCACTGGTAGAGTCCGTATGGAGCGGACTGGCCTCCCAAATACAAATCAAATCATTAATTAATCACACCCCTACCTACTAACAGAATGTTTATTTATAGAAGACTAACGCCTAGAGTTGGGTTACCCCGAAGCTAAAGCTACGGAACTAACTAAAGGATAATGATGAAGCTACTGATAAAGCTAGATAATAAAGATAATGATGAAAATACTAATAAAGCTTAATAATAAAGATATGGACAACTTAAAATATAAAGATAATGACATAAACAGAAAACTAGGAACTGCTTCAAAGATCCCCTACACATCTGGAACTCGAACCACCCTCCTCACGTCTTTAGGAAGGTTTCCAATGGTGCTGCTGACGTAATTTTATTTAAGAACATAATAGCAAACAATTAAAAGCTGAACTGAAGTGTTTTTGTCTTAAAATTGCTGGTCTAGATCAAGCAGAATCAGGTCTGGAAGGGTCGCAAAATGTTAATGGTACGCTAGATGCTATCTAACCACACTTGTCTGAATTGTCGAAATATTGATGTTTTAGCTGTTTTCTCTCAGTAGTTTCTAAATATTTATGCCTTCTGGTTCTTGTTCCTCTATCCATTCGTCTGGGAAGGAGAAGGCTGTGCAAAATTTGTTTGCACAAGATGACTTCATTCTGTTTGAGATGTATTAGGTACTTTAACCAACGAACATTTGTTCTTCATATTAATAGACAAAACATACTGCAGTGTAATTAAGTAAAAACAAAAAGAGGTTGAATGATGGACTTCAAACACACACAACTTCCTGGAACTGCTTGAATAGTATTGTCTGCATGGCTTTGAGTTCTGACAGAAAAGAAAAGCGTTACACGCATTCATTAGCGTTAACCTGGACACAACATGTACTTGCTGCAACAGTGATTAACATAAGCCTGTTTCGTCTTATTTACAAAATTTAATTTGTGCAAACACATTTTGCAGACTTTTTGAGGGAGAAGAAAGGTAGGGTTTGGAGGCTAAACGACTGGGGAATGAGAAGACTAGCTTACAAAATACAGAAAGCTGAGAGAGCACACTACATGTTGATGAACTTTGAGGTGGATGCTAAACACATCAACGAGTTCAAGAGTCTGTTGGACAAAGACGAACGAGTCATCCGGCATCTTGTGATAAAAAGAGATGAGGCTATCACAGAAGATTGCCCCCCTCCGCTGGAATTCCCCTCTCTCAGTGCAACTATTGATGATTACGACGATGATGATGAAGAAATTGATGCTGAATATGATGATGGAGAGTATGGTGATGACTGGGACAAAGAAGATGAGATGGATGGCCATGATGACGATGGTGGAGAGGAAATTATCTTTGTGGACGGAGACAATGATGATGGTAGAGAATCAAGAAACGATACATTAACCGACATTAGACGGCCAGACGGGGGAAAATTGAGGGCTGAGAAAGTAAGTAGGTAGGTGGTTGTTTTGTTTTACTGCAGATTCCTTTAGTTTCTTTTGGAAATGAATAGAGAAGTTCCACAAATTATGGCTTTGTATATGTAATGATTTGAGTAATTAAGATGAATTGTCTTGTTAAGCTCTGTAAACCAAAGATTTTGTTGAATATAGATGAGCTATGGACTTATGATACGTGAAAGAAGTGAATGAAGAAGTAACAAATTCAGTGCTTTAAGAGTTTATATTTTAACAATTTTTTTTATTGATTCTTTATATAAATTTCGAGTGCAAAGAGGGCATATAATTTTTTGGGGGATGATGAGATTCGCCAAGAAAGCATTGAATAATTAAATATGCTGAATATATTAGCAATGTAGTCCCTAGAAGATAAATAGATTAGTTGTTTAGTCTACACAATTTTAATTCTATATGATTTAATCTTTAAATATTATGATCTTGTTATGACAGTGTTATTGAGTTAGTGCTTCAAAAGATGAGTAAATATACAAGTTAGTTTGGCTTAAATTATTAATTTAGTCTTCAAAAGATTATGATTTTTTTTAATTTAGTTTTTGAAAGATCAAAGATTTTAATTTATTAAGATTGTGTCTATTTTAATTTAATTTTTTTTTGTCAAAGTAACTCTAAACATCGATAAATCTTGTTATTTAACAATGAAAATGACTAGATAAAATAAATGTAATTTTTCAGAAACAAATAGTAATTCATTTGAAGTTTTACAAAATGACTAATTTGTTGTGAATAAAAAGTTGGACCGGATTGGTTGGTCCAATAAAAAATCGCCGCATGGTTAGGTCTTATTAACCCTTAAAATTAGTATAGTCAAAAACTAGCGGAGAATGGGTAAAATCAGTCTTGTTGCACAGGTTGTCCAGTTTGAAGGAGATGACGGTAAGAAGAAAAAGAAGAAGAGGATGATGACGAAGAGAAGGAGGAGAAGGAAGCGGTGACACCAAAAAAAGAGAGGAGAAGGAGATGGCATGAGAAGAAGGAAGGGGATGGAGCTTCTTCTGTGTACGCTGCAACCTGCAATAATAACAGGAAGAACAAGAAGACTGAAGATGGAGTAAATAGATGGTACAAGAGGATGTACATTGAAAAAAGAAGAAGAGAAAATTGCACTTTATCCTCGTAAACTTTTTCTTATGTGCAAAAAATCTCTTGAAATTTCAAATTCAGTAAAAAACTCTCTTTAACTTTCATTCCTTGCAGAAAATCCCCTCTTGTTAGTTGACCGTTTGTTAAACGCTAATGTGAATTAAAACCCGTATCATGTCACCAGTAAATTGTACATCTCACATGCCTTGTCACCAATATTTTTACAGATCACTTGCCATGTTGGAGCTCTTACCACGTCATTTATATGATATTCCCACAAACAAGCAAGCTTTGCTTCAATCCAGAACAGTTCACTTCCCAAGGGCCCCGACACACGAAATGGCAGCATGAAACCAAGTGTTTCTTGAAGGAGGAAGGCAAAGCCTGAAGGAGTGTATGTTCTGGGGAAGACGAAACCAATTTAACAAAGCAAGACGAAGACTGAACGAAAGAAAAGAGGGGGATGAGCAATGTCCTTTGCTCATGGAATTGCCTAGTATTTCCTCTACTCATGGAATCTTTTTTTTTTAATTACCCTCTAATTCCTTTTACTGTTAAGGATTGTCAAAGTGTTGACTTGGTCTCCTACAATGGATTTTGTGCATAGTTGGGGTGTTTTCATTCGTTGTTTTGTTTAATCGGTTAAAATTCATAGTTTTAGATCTTCATGTTTGTATAAATTGGGGCGAGTGTATCTGTGCTTGGAATGGATTAGACGATAAAGCAATTTAGTTTAGGATCAGTGTTTGTTTGATGTATGATTCTGGGAACGCGCTTTTCCCGTTTGGCATTTACAAGGTTTTCTCTTCCTTGGGTTTGACATGGATGTCAGAGAAAGATCACAGAAGAAGAAGTAGAAGAAGAAAGAAGACAAGAGGAAAAGTTCAATCCATTTCACAAGCCTACACATATACACCCTAGCTTTGCCTTTTATACAGATTCAACTTACTAAGTACTAACCCATTAGGTAACAAATCTAACTAAATCAGTAAAATTTTCTTGAATAACAAACAAATCTTAATATTTTTCTTGTTTTTTTCCCTCTTCTGGGGAAAGTTAAAGAGAAGAGGGGGATAAGCAATATCCCCCTTGAAACACTATGGCAAAAGCTTACACTCAACGCGAAATCGAAACCATCACAATCATTGCCGTTGTTGATCACTGATGACGACGAATTGTAGTTGCTTTGGCAATCCTCTGGCTTGACCGACGACTCCTAGGGATATCTCCAGGTTGAGACCACTGCAGATGTTGACAGCAGACACGGTCCACTGTAGGACGTGCTACTCATGCTACTGGTGGCGGGCATTTGAATTAGAACGGCGTTGTTGATGTTGGGGTTGATGTGAGGGTAGCAGAATATCGAGAGAGAAGAAGGAGAAAGAGGGAAACAGGTGATATGTAAAAAATATTGGTGACATGGCATATGAAGTGTACAATTTTCTGGTGACGTGGCACAGGTCCTAATCTATGTTAGTGTTGAACAGACAGTCAACTGGCGATTAACTAATGGGAGGGGATTTTCTGCACGGAATGAAAGTTAAAAGGGTCTTTTGCTGAGTTTTAAACTTCAGGGAGATTTTTTTTTACACATAAAAAAAATTTAGAGAGGTAAAGTGTAATTTTTTCAAAAAAAAAAAAGTTGAATGTGTTGCATGAATAAGTGAAAAAAGAACAGTTATAATTTGTAATTTTGTATAATATAATTTTTTATATATAAAATTTGTATTTTAGTTTTTTAATATAATATGTATATATGATAATGTATTTTCAATAAAAATAAGAAAAAATTTTAATTTGTTAATATAAAATTAATATATATATATATATAAAATTATTACTGATTTAACCATTGTTCGATCAAAGTTAAATCAATAACTATTAAACTAATACTTTTATCAATTCAATACCTTAATTATTTTTAAAATATTTCTAACTTGTGTTGAGTTTTTAACTTATAAGAATGTACTCATATAGCAAAAATAAACAATAAAAAATGTATCCTAAAAAACAATTGTATATTTGCCCAGTGTGTGCTTAACATGAGGAGTTCAGGACCAGCAATATAGTTTAATTTATCTAGGTTTCTTCCATATGTGGATAGATTTTTTGAGGCAGTTACTCAGTTGTAATAAATTTTGGTAATATATTGTACTCGTCTTATGGCGTCAATCTCTCTCTCTCTCTCTCTCTCTCTCTTTTTCTCTTATTCATAATATTCCAATATATTAGTTATAAGTTAAAATAAATCACAACTAAGGCCCTTGTACAATAATAGAAAACTCATGACAAACTCCTAATCCACTGTGAGAGCTTCACTTTTTTTCTTTTTTCATAAATAGTATGGGATGAAACTAAAATAAATAACGAAAGAAAACACTAAATTTTTTTTTATTGAAATTAATTTTTTGTTCATATATGTTTTAATAAAATTACTTAATAGTCATAATGATCATATTAAGATTAAAACTACTATTCATAACAGCTGTTTGAACCATATGAAGCACAATGATTTTATTCTTGAAGACATCAATTGAGGATGGTTTCACCCATTTAAGTTTAAAAGAGATTTCATCTTTATCTTTTTTTTTTTAAATCAAGAGAAGGCAATTTGCTTGTCCCATATGAGAGTTTAGTTGTCAAGTGGTATTTTTTTTAAAAAAATTTAAATTTAAATTATTGAATCTAAAATTTAACGATCTAAATAAGATAAACTCCATGCTTATCCTTAGGATCCATTTTTGGTTTGGGGCACTAGTCCCTTGCACATTTGGAAATGTTAATTCTAGCAACATCATTTAACAGAATAAAAGCACAGCAGCTAGAAGGAACACTAAATCTATGCAACCCCTGACTTCTTGAGTTAAAATCTGTTCATACTCAGTAAAAAGATTTTTTTGTAACTCTTGTCCCATACGGCTACTTCTAAAATTCAGATTTCTATCTAATCCATACAATTTTTCCTTATAAAAATATTTCCAAAAACTTTCTGATTCCACTAATTTAACTCTATTCAGAAAGCGCTGAGAAGCATTGTGCCAATGGTTAGTACCTTCCCAGGCCCTTCACAACATCCTCAAAGCTAGGACAAGTCAACCAAACATGCAGCTAAAAAGGGAAGCAGATTCTCTCATGAACAAGCTCTAGTTCTAACGTGAATCGTTGGATGAGTCATATCTAATGATTTATGTTTTTTTATATTTTTTTTAAAATTTCATTAACCGTCCGATCTTGATCAACATAATCAAATCCAACGAGTATTATAATTTAAAAAAATAGAGATAAATTGTAAATATAGCGATTAAGTTAGAACCTCCGCTTTCGCAAAAAAATTGAAGGCTTTATACAATTCAGTGCCATATCTAATCTCTATCCCAGAGGCCTATGGCCAGACTTAAAGAAGTGTCAGGGTTAGGGTTGGCAGTGAATGTAAGCTTTGTCAAAAATATTAAGCCAACAGTTATTAGTTATACTTTGGTTCTGCCATTGTACCAAGTATAGGGGTCCCCATGGTATCCCACATCTATAAAACTCCCATTATTTTTTTGTTAGAGTCTGACGTCAATTTAATTGCATTTACTCTCATATTAAGAGTAAAATTAGAGTCTCATTATACAATAAGTTCACTTATTTGATAGAAAGTAAATTATAGAAGAGTTTTCTACAATAAATATTAAAATGTTACAGAAGCTGGTCATAATTAGGATTTGAAATAAGAGGGGTATCACTTATAATTTAGCTAAATTTAAAAAATAAGTGAAGAGTTTTAAATGTTCTTTAAAGTTGGGTTTTAAGTTTGACGCATATGTGCGACTTCGGGTAGTTGTCATTTTAATTGTCTTAATTAAGGTTTTGAAAATTGGATCAATTATTAAATTAGTGAAGGTACTGATTCTAGAGTTAATAGTTAGATCGTAATTGAACTGTTATATTTTAAAATATTAAAAAGATAATGTACATAATTAAAGATTATAAATATAAATTTACAAATTCAATCAAAAATAAAATTTGATATCAAATTACACAAAAAAATACTTACAATAAAAAAATACAGTAAAAAAATGACCAAATGACAAATAAATAATAATCAATATAATATTTATTAATTTCGAATTCATAAAATACTAATATATTAACATTTCTACTAAAATTGAATGTCTATAATATTAGTTTTTTCATTATTATAGAATAAATAAAATTAAAAAAATTTTAAAAAATCAAGTGGATCACTTTACCCAGTTCAATTAGCACAATTTTCAACTAGTTCTTGATCGGTTTGATCATTCACTAGTTTTATGGGTTATTTCAAACCGATTCCTTGGCTGGTTCATAGTTGAATTGGTCAGTCCAATTTTGATAATAGTGGTTTTAATTAAGGTTGTTGAACTCGAGAGTTTACATAAATTTGAACAATAAATGATACACCCGAAATATAAACTTGACTCCTAAATTCGTAAGAGTTTATATATGTACCCCTTTTCTTTCAATAAACTATTAAAATTATATATATTAACACATATTAATATCTTAATTCATAATTAACATAAAAAATACTTAATATTTTAATTTATATTTTATAATTATCTAACATTTTTAAGTCCCAATACAAGCTTTAGTTTTACAATTAACTAAATATCAAAAAATAGTAGAAAAAAACAAAAATTGGACTACTGTTGAGCTAACTCAGTCGACTCAGTGTAAACTTAACGAGTTTGACCAAAGTCTAATTATAAGATTGAATTTATTTGATTTAGAAATTTAAAATCACAAGCACAAAAGAGTTTAAGAGTTAAGTCAAGAATTTAATATCCATGGTGTTAATCACACAATAAATCTAGAAATATACCATAACACAGTAAATATAAATGTCAAGTCAGTTTCAAGTGATAAGAAGGCTCAGGAGCTAAGTCATAATTGAACTATGATGCTTAAGCATATATTTTTGGTGGTTAAAGAATTAGAATTATGTCCTGACTTATGTATGTATATAAAGTAAACTTATTCTTCAGTTCTTAAAAATATATTTTAGTAATAGTTTAGTCCTTAAAAGATGACAACTAATTATTTTAGTCTCTAACTTTTAAAATTATTATACAAAATAGTTCTTCTGTCTATTATCTCTATTATACCAATGAACAAACCATTTTTTATAATGATTTTAAAATTTAGTAACTAAAATATTCAGTCAAATTAGCATGTTAAAATATTACATCATTGCTATATTAGTAATTAACAATACACATTAGTAAATAACGTTGACAATGATGACAAGGTTGATGAATGGATCATTTTGTATAATAATTTTAAAATTTAAAAATTAAAGTAATCATCTTTAAAAAATTAAACAATTACCGAAAGTATAATTTTAAATACTAAAAAGCGAGTTCTCTCTCTTTCTCTCTCTCTCTCTACTCCAAAAATTATGTATACTCTCACACACACACACACACACACACATATATATATATATATATACATAATTTTAGAATAATGGTAAGTATTTGACCTTAACACTTAGTATTAGAGCCAAGGTTACGAATTTAATTGCTAACAAGACAATTGTTGAAGTGGGGATTATTTGTCAAAATGTGACAACAGTTATCCGATGGCGAAAGTTAAAAGTGTTAAGCCAAAGTTAAATTAAACTGTGGGGCATATGATAAAATCACATGTATATTTGTAGTTAATTTGATATTATTAATATTTATAAATCTAATCTACCCGAATTTAGGTCCTGTTTGGGTAAACAGCTTATTTAAGTGCTTATAGAATAAGCGCTTATCATATAAGTGCTTATATATAAGCTATTTTTATAATTAAAGAATTTACGAGGGCAAACTTCACATAAGCTGTTTTCAGCTTATTTTCATAAGCTATTCAGAGTAGCTTATGAAAATAAGCTGAAAACAGCTTATTTTCATGTCATAAGCTATTTTTATAAGCTCTTCCAAACGTGCACATAAGCGCTTATGCCATAAGATAAGCCAGATAAGCTCAAAATAAGCTCTTCCAAACGGACCCTTAGGTGGAGACCACATTGCCCCCAAAGCCTTACTGTGCTCATTAAAAAGACAAGAAAGTGAGAGGAAACTAAAGCTTTTTTATGTCTCTGACTCTGTTTGTTTATATATATATATATATAGGCACGCAGAGACACAGCGACTGACTCGTACTAATATCAGCCTGCAGAAAGAGAACCTGAAAACATGGGTTTTGAGAGATCTTCCACCACCACGGCCTCCATTGTCGTCCTTTTGCTGAGCTTCGTGTTTGTGAATGTGAAGGCTGCAACTGCAAATGCAAGCCTTACAACGGCTGAAGCTGACCTGTTGGAATTTGCTATGAACTTCGAGTACCTCGAGGGAGAGTTCTTCTTGTTTGCGGCTTTGGGCCGAGGATTCGACAGTGAGGCTCCAGAGTTGGTCCAGGGTGGACCCGCACCAGTCGGCGCCAGATCGGCCAATCTGGGCGCAATTGTGAAGGACATCACACTCCAGTTTGGTTTCCAGGAAGTTGGACAATTGAGGTTGTTCTTTTCAATCCTAGTTTCTGATGTGGAATCTGTTTGATTTTTTGTTTCAAGTGCAGATAGTTTAGAGAAATAAATATGATAATTTATGTGGCATCTTATACTCATACTCATTAATTTTTTTTTCAACTTCCATTGAATTTTGCTAGATGCTTATCTTGTTTCAAAAACTACACACGTTTTTTTTTTTAAATTTATTTTTTTAAAAAATAAAATTACTTAGAAATTTTTACTGTCATATTAAACATAAAATCATGGTATCATTTTAGATCTTAGTATCAATTTAACTGTCTTTTATGTTATATTAGGAATAAAATTACAATCTTACTCTAGACTGGGAGGGTTTTGTAATATTTCATAGGAGTTGAGTGTACTTTTTTAAACAAAAAATTTATGAAATGCAATTTGACTAATACCAAGAATAGTAATTGTAGTTTATTCTATTAATTGTAGTTTATTCTATTTTACATTAATATTCATGTTCTTAAACAATAATTTTCTTTGATTTTTATTTTGATAAGTCGTTGTTTTGACCTTAAAGTCTTGACTATTAGATAGTATCTAAGATGCCTATTTGTTATATTGGTATTTAAATGTTTGATGTGATCTAATATATTGGAAACATAAAATGACTCCATTTCCAATCTAATATTATTTCAAACTATGAGAATCTTTTATGAGGCCATTTTTTTAAAGTTCTGTTAGTTTTTATAAATATAACAACTCTAAAACATCAGACAAAATTCAAGAAATTTAAATATCATAACATCTTGTACTGTTATCATAATATCAAATAGCAATTGTATAAGATGATTCTTATATATATTTTATTATATTATATCGTGCCTTTTTATCTAGTGCCATGAAAATAAGCAGCTTAGCTTGAGTTGTCATTGGACGGCCACTAAACGGGCTAGGAGCAACTTGACCCGTTTAGTAAATGAGTATAATTTGCAATATCCATACCCAACGTAGTGGCATGCTGACATGCACGGGTCCGCTCGCGAATTTTAGCTACACTATTATTAGTTCTGTCAGTATCAATTTCATGTTTCTTTATAAGAAATCAGCATCATATCTAATCTAAAGCAGAACCAGATAGAACAGAACAAACATACAACTTTTAATGGTTTTTTATTTTTTATTTTTTTCCTTAACAGTGGCTATAAAACTTTTAGTAACGATTTTTATCGTTGCTAACTTAACAACTTCTAGCCATCCTAAGGAGAGGAGAGAGGGGGGGTTCACTGTGTTACTAATATGAGAGATTGGATGGTGATTGCAGGCTCATAAGAACAACAGTACCAGGGTTTCCAAGGCCATTACTGAACTTGAGCAAGGAAGTCTTTGGAACAGCGATGGACAGTGCGTTTGGGAGGTCTCTGCTTCCTCCATTTGATCCTTATGCCAATGAGATAAACTTCCTGCTTGCCGCCTATATCTTCCCTTATGTTGGCCTCACTGGCCTTGTTGGCGCTAACACACTGCTCCAGAGCGCCACTGCTAAGGCGGTATGCCTCTAACTCAATTTCATTCTTCTCAAATCATTATGACATCTGCTTGCTGCCGTAGACACAGGAAGTAAACCGAGCAAAGTCGAAATTTTGGAATTTTTTCATCTTTCGCAGACCATGATCTCAAACATATTCAAGTAGCATTTAAAGAAAAACAAAAAAAACAAAACAAAATGATCTATTTTTGGCAAATTTTATAAAGCTGATGATTGAAGCTTTAAAACGTTACAGATAGTTGCAGGGCTTCTGGGAGGAGAGTCTGGCCAAGACGCGGTGATCCGAGCATTGCTATACGAACGAAAAGACCTAAAAGTAGTGCCATATGGAATTAGTGTGGCGGAGTTCACGAATCGTATTTCTGAACTTAGGAACAGGCTGGGAAAGGGAGGCTTGAAAGATGAGGGGCTGGTGGTGCCCAAAGAATTAGGCGCAGAGGGAAGAATT
Organism: Biancaea sappan; assembly: GCA_037074585.1. NCBI lineage: Eukaryota > Viridiplantae > Streptophyta > Magnoliopsida > Fabales > Fabaceae > Biancaea > Biancaea sappan. The sequence continues at coordinate 17,559,764 of CM073497.1, read as the reverse complement.
GAAGGAAATGTGCTTGCTGGTGACAATAGTTCACTTTCATATGGAAGAAGCGTAGAGGAACTATTAAGGATTCTCTATGAAACTGGCAATGAACGTGTCCCTGGTGGTTTCTTTCCACGTGGTGCAAATGGTCGTATTGCCAGATCTTTCTTACAAAGTGCCTGAACGTAACCCGTGCTTGATGATAATAATAATAATAATATTGTATCTTCACTCTGTTTTGCCTTTCGCAGGCAGCATATAATAAATTGAATAATCATTCTACTTACTTGATGATCTGACTAGAGAATTGTCTTACATTGCATTATAGTAGTGTTTCTAAAAGGAAAATTTGTTATCAAATTCTCCGAGTGATATCTGATGGTCATCTAACCAACGGTACAAATAAGCAAATGCTCCAATGCATATAGGAAGTACAAACCAGATTTCAATCAGCAAGCAACCCAAAAAATTTAACTCTGCAGATCGAGTAAAAAGTTATACAGAATTCCAGTTAAGTAAAAGGCTTACCTCACCAAACAGGGACTCTTTGGTCATACCTTGTATATGTAATATTGAAATTTATAAGATTAGGTTCTTGGATTTAAATTAGCTAATTTTAGGTTCTTTAGCAGTTGACTACATTTTATTAATTTCAAGTTTGAGTGATGAAGTGCTAATTTGGATGGAGAAACCAATTTGAAGATTAGGAAAGTTGAAAGCATATGTGATTATTCTTGCAAGTTTTGAGTTGAAAATGTGTAAGGTGGGGTCCCTCCTAAGTGGGACCCACCACTAATGTTTAAAAAAAAAAAAGGTCAAGTTACAATTTAATAAAAATTGTAACCAAAATTTGCAATTTATCCCAAAGTCAAAATAAGCACAGTATTTGCTGAAATTTGAGAGGCTGCTGAAGGAGTTAGGCGCAGACGCATTTGAAGGGGTTGGTGGAGGCTGCGCAGAAGAAGGAAAATTGAATGGGTTGGTGAGGAATGACCCTATAAATAGGGTCATTCACCTTCTTCAGAAATCATTACTCAAATCATTCAAAATCCTCACAAAGGAGAGTGAGAGAAAAATAGAGAGAGCCTTAGAAAGAGAGTTTTTCTAAGAAGAAAATAGTGAGCCAATATGTGAGGGTATTTTCACAAATTGAAGAAATATCGTTGTTGTATTTTTGTGAGAGAGAGATCCACCTGAGGGTGAAGTTTGTAATCCCATTATTATTATAGTGGAAGTTTAAGTGGCCTACGGGTCCCGTGGTTTTTACCTCATTTGGAGGGTTTTTTCCACGCTAAAATCTTGATGTCATTTTATCTTTTTGGTTTGGGAATTATCCTAGGCTTGAGGGTATTATTTATTCTTTCAAATACCCCAATTTTCCCAACAAATTGGTATCAGAGCTGTGGTTATTCAAGAATATTGTACAAGTACTATTTATATGTACGAGTACTATTTACGAATACTGTATAAAGGCATACGGGCACTGTTCATACGTACGGCACTGTTCATAAATACGGTACTGTTCATACGTACGGTACTGTTGACTGTCGGAAAAAGTTTCAAGTTCGGTGAAACTTGTTGACTACCGCCCAAAATGGAGGAGAGCACCGGCAATATGATCAAGTTGACTGCCTTTAATTATGCTATCTGGAAGCCAAAGATGGAGGATCTTTTATACATTAAAGATCTATGGAAGCCGATTGTGATGCCGAAGGAGAAAGTAGTAGCAACTCCGACGGATGACAAAGCTGATGGCAAAACAACTAGCACGTCAGATGCTGATTGGGTCGTACTGAATCGAAAATGTGCTGCTCAAATCAGGCAATGGATTGACAAAAGCATTTTTCAAAATTTTGCTAATGAACACGATGCTTATGTTCTTTGGCAAAAGTTGGAGAAAATGTATGCAAGGACAACCGCAAAGAATAAAGCTAATCTGATGCGACAATTAGTCAATCTGAAATATAAAGATGGGAGCAGTGTATCGGAACATATGAGTGAGTTCCAAGGTATTGTAGATCAACTGAACTCGATGAAGATGACTGTCGATGATGAGCTACAAGCATTGCTGATGCTGAGTTCTCTACCAAAAAGTTGGGACACTTTAGTTGTGTCGGTTAGCAACTCAGCCCCTGAAGGCAAGCTTACCATGGATATGGTAAAAGACAGAATGCTGAATGAAGAATCTCGACGAAAAGACGAAGGATATAATCCTGAGTCCGAAGCGCTTGTCACAGAGAAACAGGACAAGCAAGAAAGACGCGGAAGAAATAAGGATAGAGATTCTCAGAAAAGAAACCAGCAAAGAGGACGGTCAAAGTCTAGATCGAGACATGATAAAAAGTGTCACCACTGCGGGAAGCCCGGACATTTCATTAGAGAATGCCGGAAGTTACAGCAATCCAGGAATCAGGAAGCAGAGAATCGAACAAATGACACTGCAAGTGTCACCGAAGATGTTGTCATTATTCAAGATGCTGACTATGTCAATCTGGCATATCAAGAGACTACATGGGTAGTTGACTCAGGCGCTTCCTACCATGTTACCTCAAGACGAGAATTCTTCTCAACCTACACCCAAGGTGATTTCGGACGAGTGAGGATGGGAAATGATGATGCATCCAAAATTATTGGCATCGGCAACATTTATCTGGAAACTAATCTTGGATGCAGGTTACTCTTGAAAGATGTGAGGCATGTTCCTGATATTCGCCTCAATTTAATCTCCACCGGAGTACTTGATGATGGTGGCTACAGCAACTATTTTGGTGAAGGAAAATGGAAGCTCACCAAAGGCAACTTGATAGTAGCCAAAGGCAAGAAAGATTCATCTCTTTACATTATGGAAGCAAAGTTATGTAAAGGAGATGTAAACACTGCTAGGAAAGAAATTCTCACTGAGCTATGGCATAAGCGGCTCGGTCACATGAGTGAGAAGGGTCTCAGAATTCTTTCCAAGAAGGAGCTCTTGCCAGAATTAAAAGGTACACCTTTGCGTACTTGTGTTGATTGTATTATGGGAAAACAACACAGAGTTGCATTTTGTAGTTCTCCACCCTCTAAAAAAGCAAATATTCTAGATTTGATACACACAGATGTCTGTTCAATGAGTAATAAGTCACATGGAGGTGCACTCTATTTTGTGACTTTTATTGATGACCACTCAAGAAAGGTATGGGCATTTGCCTTGAAAACTAAAGATGAAGTGAAAGAAGTTTTCAAGCAGTTTCATGTAAAAGTTGAAAGAGAAACTGGCAGACGTTTAAAGTGTGTACGTGCAGATAATGGCGGTGAGTATCGCGGACCATTTGAGGAGTACTGTAGAAGTTTCGGCATCAGGCTGGAAAAATCAGTACCAAAGACACCTCAACACAACGGTGTCGCTGAAAGGATGAATAGAACCATCTATGAAAGAGTCAGATGTATGCTCTCAAATGCAAAACTACCAAACTCCTTTTGGGGGGAGGCAATGAAGACAGCAGTTGATTTAATCAACCTTTCTCTATCAGTTCCATTGAATTATGACATTCCAGAAAGAGTCTGGACGGGGAAAGATGTTTCTTACAAACACTTAAGGGTATTTGGATGTAGAGCATTTATTCACATCCCAAAAGATGAAAGGTCCAAGTTGGAAGGAAAGTCGAAGCAGTGTATCTTCGTGGGATATGCCCATGAAGAATTTGGCTATAGACTCTGGGATCCTGTTAGCAGAAAGATCATTAGAAGCAGGGACGTGGTGTTTCTTGAAGATCAGACAATCGAAGATCTTGAGAAACAAGAGAAACCACAATCAGATGAAATGCCAGTTAATCTGGAACCAGTCTCTCCACCATCAAATTCCAATGACGGGGGAGCTATACCAGATACTGATGATGTTGATCCACCAACTAGCAGTTCACAACTAGAGCCAGTTCCAGAGCAGGTCCAACAAGAAGTACCGTTAAGAAGAAGTACCAGAAAGAGAAAACCAAGTTGTAGGTATTCTCTTAATGAGAATGTGATGCTCACTGACTGGAGAGAACCAAAGAGCTATGATGAAGCTATAACCGATGAGCACATGGATGAGTGGTTAAAAGCCATGCAAGAAGAAATGAAATCCTTACATGAGAACCACACATTTGACCTGGTGAAATTACCACAGGGCAGGAAAGCTCTCAAGAACAAGTGGGTGTACAAAATCAAAAGTCAAGAAGGCAGCTTACAACCACGTTATAAAGCAAGACTGGTTGTGAAAGGATTCGGTCAAAAGAAGGGCGTTGACTTTGATGAAATATTTTCACCGGTGGTAAAGATGTCTTCGATCCGAGTTGTTCTTGGTGTGGCAGCTAGCCTCAACTTGGAAGTTGAACAACTTGATGTAAAAACCGCCTTCCTACATGGTGATCTTGACGAGGAAATCTACATGCAACAGCCCGAAGGTTTCCAAGTCAAAGGGAAAGAAAAATTGGTGTGCAGATTAAAGAAGAGTTTGTATGGTCTGAAACAGGCACCAAGGCAATGGTATAAAAAGTTTGACTCATTTATGGAGAAAAATGAGTACAATCGAACAACAGCTGATCACTGCGTGTTCATCAAGAAATTCTCTGATGATGACTTTATCATTCTTTTGCTCTATGTTGATGACATGTTAATTGTAGGTCAAAACATTGACAAGATTAACATGTTGAAGAAAGAGTTGAGCAAGTCCTTTGCAATGAAGGACTTAGGACCGGCAAAGCAGATTCTTGGCATGAAGATTACCCGTGACAGGAAAAATCACAAGATTTGGCTATCTCAAGAACAGTATGTGGAAAAGGTTCTTGAAAGATTCAACATGGATAAGGCAAAAACTGTTAGTTCTCCACTTGCTAATCACTTTAAGCTAAAAGTGAGCTAGTGTCCTTCGAACAAGGAGGATAAATTAGAAATGAGCAAAGTGCCTTATGCATCGGCCGTTGGCAGTTTAATGTATGCTATGGTATGTACTAGACCAGATATTGCTCACGCTGTTGGCGTTGTAAGCAGGTTCCTGGCGAATCCTGGAAAGGAACATTGGGCAGCAGTCAAATGGATACTTAGGTATGTCAGAGGTACTTCCAGTCATTGTTTATGCTTTGGTAATGGAAAAGATGTATTAGAAGGATATACAGATTCAGACATGGCTGGAGATGTGGATACCAGAAAGTCTATATCTGGGTACCTAATAACATTTGCAGGGGGAGCTGTCTCGTGGCAGTCACGATTACAAAAGTGTGTTGCCTTAAGCACCACAGAAGCAGAATACATTGCAATCACCGAAGGTTGTAAGGAGATCCTGCGGATGAAGAAGTTCTTACAAGAATTAGGCCAAAACCAGGAAAATTATATTCTCTATTGCGACAGTCAAAGCGCAATACATCTCAGCAAGAATCCAACTTTCCATTCCAGGTCGAAACACATTGATGTGAGATATCACTGAATCCGTGATGTGTTGGAAAGTAAGTTGCTGAAAGTTGAGAAAATCCACACCAACAATAATGGGGCCGATATGATGACGAACACTCTACCAAGAGAGAAGTTGGAAGTCTGTAAAGAAGCTGCAGGCTTGGTATCACTCCCCACTTAAGTCGGGAGGGGGAGATTTGTAAGGTGGGGTCCCTCCTAAGTGGGACCCACCACTAATGTTTAAAAAAAAAAGGTCAAGTTGCAATTTAATAAAAATTGTAACCAAAATTTACAATTTACCCCAAAGTCAAAATAAGCACAGTGTTTGCTGAAATTTGAGAGGCTGTTGAAGGAGTTAGGCGCAGACGCATTTGAAGGGGTTGGTGGAGGCTGCGCAGAAGAAGGAAAATTGAAAGGGTTGGTGAGGTCATTCACCTTCTTCAGAAATCATTCCTCAAATCATTCAAAATCCTCACAAAGGAGAGTGAGAGAAAAATAGAGAGAGCCTTAGAAAGAGAGTTTTTCTAAGAAGAAAATAGTGAGCCAATTTGTGAGGGTATTTTCACAAATTGAAGAAATACCGTTGTTGTATTTTTGTGAGAGAGAGATCCACCTGAGGGTGAAGTTTGTAATCCCATTATTATTATAGTGGAAGTTTAAGTGGCCTACGGGTCTCGTGGTTTTTACCTCATTTGGAGGGTTTTTTCCACGCTAAAATCTTGATGTCATTTTATCTTTTTGGTTTGGGAATTATCCTGGGCTTGAGGGTATTATTTATTCTTTCAAATACCCCAATTTTCCCAACAAAATGAGAGATGCTATTGGCAGCAGGCAGAGAGAAGAGAGATGAGACAGAACTTTTTGAGGCTCAAGGTAAATGTCTTGGCTTTTGAATAATATTTCTTAATTCTTTTAATTCTGAAAGATGGAATCATTATGAAAGTGGAACATATACCTCTTATTCAACTGATAACAGATGGAATACTTCAATTCTTTCTGGTTTGTGTGTTGATCTTTTAAGCTTCTTTGAGTTTGTTCCTCTAGCAAGTTGAAGTGTTTTTTCTCTTCAATGGAAAAGTTGAAAGCATTTTCTGTTAGCTGTAGCGTTCTACTTTGGGTGAGTGCCCTATGTTTTGAATAGACAAACATAATCCAAATAGGTACTATGGTTAAATGACCAAATAAACCATTAACATGACAATTCACCCGTAGTCTATTTGGATTGAATCTGCCCATGCCCTCTTCTACTATACTGATTGCCACATCCACTATCTCTGCCGATGAAGTTTGAAAATCCACTTCCATGAGTTGAGTAATAAATGGTGTCGCATTGTTCTGTGAAGTTTGTGCTAGCAGTATAGTTTCCACTTTCCACATCACTCAGTGTGTATGGATCAAGGCGTGAGTTCACTAAAGCTATGAAAGAATCATATTCTTCAGGAAAACTTCTGAAAGTAGCATCAATTTGATCATTAACTAATACTGATTGTCCCACTAAAATCAATGGCATCTACTAAGGCTTTTACTTGCAAAAGGTATTCTTTTGTGGGTAGTTAAACGTGAATTCATTTGGCTTGTAGCAAGTTGAAACGATGATGCAAATGTAGAATTAAAAGCTTCGTACAAGTTTAATTTAAAACTAGTACTGTGACCCGTGCGATGCACAGATAATATATAAATTTAAAAACTTTCCTAACTTATAAAATAATAATAATTGAATGACCTAGATTATTGATAAAATGTTGATTCAACTCGTATGCTAATTGTCCCTACAATGTACACAAAATTCTCTTATACCTAAAAAAAGAAAAAAAAAACACACACACACACACACATGCACACACACACACACACACATATATATACATGTTAAAAATAAGAAGGAAAAAAAAAAGAGAACACTAATAGAAAGATGTAATAAATATACAATAAAATAAAGTAATAAATACAAAAAAAAATAGAATAATCAAAATACAAAAAGAAAATAAAAAAATGACAACAATAATACTCTGTATCTTCAATCTCAATTTCTATATGCCTGCTCTTGATATCGTTCTTTGAGCTGTATATGATATGATCAAATTTATTGACCATCCTAATAACATCTGAAACGAAATAATATTATTCGTATAAAGTTTAAATCAATAACAAATAAAAAATAAGATAAAGACTAACCTACTAAATAGTTCTCGTTTGCAACATGAATCAAAATATCATTGAATGTACAAAATATGAAAATAAATTTTGAAATACTCAAATCATCTTCAGCTAGTCGGACATCAGTTGAAAATCGAACTCAAGCATGAATGAATGATTCATCTTTCGATAATAGTTGTTAGACTTAACTACACCAAACATGAACATCACATAAACATTTCCTTCGATTATTTAACGCTTGAACTTATTTACATATAATCTCTTCACACGGCCGTATATGCGATGACCCTTAAAAGCCAAAAAATAAACACAAGACTAAAAATTAAAATTAAATTTACCTAAGAATCTTGGAAAACCGTCTCTAGACTAAAAATCTTCTCCAGTATATTGAACGATGAAACTGTCTACAACCTCACTACCCAAATCTTAATCCTCCAATTATCCTTTGATACATTAACATCAGCAACGTCGCCAAATTTAGTCATATGCGTAGCACTAACGGAATGAAAACTAATTCTACAAGAAAAATATTTAATACAAATACGAGAAGAATATAAGACAGTTAGAATGACATTTTATTTATATAACGTGAATTTTGAAATAGTAAATTGAATATATTAAATGCTAATGATTTAATTATTAATTATTAAATTATTAATAAAATTTACGATAAAATTTACGACAATTCACAATTTTAAAAGGGATGTTTTGAATTCATTTGCATTCAAAATTTTCAAATTCATTTGAATGCAATCTATACAATTAATCACACAAATTTACATTTAATATTTTATAATTATTAAATTTATTAATTATTAATAAAATTTACGATCATTCACAATTTTAAAAGGGATGATTTGAATGCAAATTTTTCAAATTAATTTGAATGCAATTATAGAATCAATCAAACCAATTTGTATTTAATATTTTTCAATTACTAAATTATTAATAAATTTTATGATGATTCACACTTTTAAAAGAGATTATTTGAATTCATTTGAATGTAAATTTTTCAAATTTATTTGAATGCAATTATAGAATCAATCACACCAATCTACATTTAATATATTACAATTATTTCATTATTTAATTATTAATTAAATTTATGACAATTCATAGTTTTAAAAAGGGATGATTTGAATTCATTTGAATTCAATTTTTTTGAAATTCATTTGAATACATTATAAATTCAATCACACCAATTTGCATTTAATATATTGTAATCTTCATAAAAGTAAAGCCCTACAATACATCTCAAAAAGGTTATTTAGAATAAATTTAATGTGGTATCATTTATAGCAATGAATTTATTCATTTACATATATAATTTATTCATTTAATATATTAATTTTATTATATGTTATTAAATGACATCTATGTAATTAATGCTTTAAAGTGGAATTGTTTTAATCTATTATATAGATGAGGGTCATACAAAAATGGTAAGGGTGAGGGAAGATGATGTATGATAGATAGTACACACTTCCTATTGCCTTTCTCTTTTTTCTTTCCTTCTCTTGTTTATTATTTTTTCTTGTCAACATTTGCTCACTTATTTTTTATATGGCTTTTTCATTAACAATATTAACAAAATTAAAATTAAAAAAGGTTGACAAACGTAAGATATTAGTGTCTTTTTTTTAATATTTTAAATTTAAAAATTAGGTTCAATATCTACTTTGAATTTTTTTTTTGGGTTTTCATTATTTATTTATATTTACAGTAGAATGTAACTTTAGTTTGCAAGAATATGCAGCTGATGAGTATAATAATATGTTTGTTGAGTTGTTAAAATTTCTGACATGTAAATAACATATATAGTGCAGGCATTTCGCATCTCCAAAATCGTATGAAGTTATTTGATCTCAATAAAATATGCAAAATGAGAGTTTCTGGACAATGTAAGTTTAATTTGTTAAACTGACTGTAGAATTCCTTGGTAGCCAATTTCAGTGCGCATTAATTATTTTCAAATCAGTTTTAAGCATAGTTGCAACTATTGTTATTTTCTTTTGAAGAGTGTGAGCTAAGTAGAAATTTTATACAAAATTAATGTAACACATCTCAACACGTTACAAGATTTTATACAAAATTTTATACACAGCAATGTTTATTAGAAATCAATATAACTTGCATCTCAACACATTACTAAGGCATCGTTGCCTTTTATATTAGGGTTGAAATTGTTGGACTCATAGCTCAACCTCTGAGTGCCTTATTTAATTTTGCAAGGCATATATGTTCTAGCTTAGATGCATAAATGAATGCTTTATTAACTCAATAATATGTTTCCTTCAATTATTTTTGATTTCTATGTTGATGTTATTAATGTGTTAATATTTTGTGTATACTAATAGGTATTTTTAATATCATATAGAAAAGTGAATTGACCAAAGAAATCGATGATATTGATAACCAAGTACAAAATGGTGTAGAAGAAGGTGAAAATGGATGCTCTGAAGATTATAATTTGACTGTAGAATAAACTTTTAATAGTGTTTGTAATAATAGTAAATATTTGATGGTGTTGTTAGAGGATATCTTGTTTGTAAAGAACTAATGAAAAATTTATATTGAATTTTTTAAACTTGTGTTTATTACTTGATATTAGAATAAAAAAAATGGTAATATAAAAAATTGCAAATATTAAAAGGCATTCTAAAGACAACAGATTTTAAGCATTGTTGAGATTGTAAATTGGTAACAGTTAAAAAATATTGCTTAAAATTCAATGAAAATCTTTATTGTAACAGATTAAAAATATTGTCTAAGACGATAAAAAATGTTACAATCTTTATTGTGATAATTTAAAAATGTTGCTTAAAATGATAAAAACTATTGCCTATAGTAAAATAAAAATTGTTGCACAACGGTATTGCAAATAGCTGTTACATTTGCTTTCCAAAACTGTTACCTAAAAGTAAAAGCAACGATTTCAAATGCAATGTCTGAAAAATATTACAAAATTGTTGCAAAAAGCATAAAGAAATTTTTTTAAAAATTTTTTATAACAATTTTGCAACATTGTATATCGAATAAAACGTGGTAGTGTTCCATTAGCAAACTCAGCTTCAGTTAAATGTGTTATGATGGACCTTGACATTTGGAACCATTTTGAAAACAGAATGAAAGTGTAAGAAGTTATTTGGAGGAAAAAGAAAAGTCTACTCACCAAATGAAATTAACGTGTATTTTTAACAATAGTGACAGCCCAAAGATATTTCTCTCATTTTCTTTACTTAGCTTTTTCCCTTGAAGAGCTTCAATCTCCTGCCATTAGATCTTCTAATTGATAAAGAAATAGTGAATGAAATTGCAGTGTGAGGCAGGGAAGGAAGACTTATACAAGAGGATTTTGCTAGGGGAATACTGATTTCTAAGGATAGTCTAATATTAGGCACAGACAAAGTAGAAAGATGAACTTTGAGGTATAATCTTATGTGGACTAACACTAAAAGAACCAATAATCAGACACATATAGTAAAATACTGACTCAAAAAAAAATCCAGGCATGTAAGTTAAACCATCTTAAAATCTGCATCTCTTCATCATGACCAATTAAGTCTAACCCAAACAAAGATTTACCTTTTGGGAACTCAAGAGGAGGAAGATCAAATGAATGTTGATGAGCAGTTGACTTAACCATTCATACTTCGTTTATTGTTTTCCGTGTTTTTACATTGCTGCACTGTACACTTTATTAAGACCCCTTGAATATTATTAAGTGGTATTATTTTGTACTACTTTAAATGCTTCTGTTTTCTTTTGTCATATTGATCACTTAGACTTGCTTTAAAAAAGAAAAATAAAAAGGAAGCAGGTTTTTGCTTTTTTTTTTTTCAGTAATTCTCATGGAAGTGTTTGTGCAACTTTCTATTTGTGCAAGTTCCAGAATTTAGTAATGTCAAACGAATTAATCCAAATTGTCACAGACTAAAGATAAATGGGCTGGTTATAGGCCTCAATTTTTTTTGGGATAAATAGAAATTATTTCCATTAAAAAAAATCAAATCAAGGATACATAAGATTTAACAAAATTTAAAGATAACTATTACAGCACATGTCTAAACTTATAGGATAAAAGATACATAATATAGGGCAATACCCTAAAAACAATACTTAGATTTAAACAACGAAACTAGAAGACTAAAAAAATAGGGGTAACACATCCCATCTCAACACTTTTTATCCAGAGAGACAAAACAAAGCAGGTCTTCTAGCAAATTTTTTTTCTTTCAAAGATTGGATCTAGTAGACCAAAGATAAGAGTGTTGAGATATCAGAGCCAAAAAGAGGAGAATGTGATAAGAATTTGTTCTGGATATGTATTTGTTGAATTTTAATTTTAATATACATATATACATAGTCTATTTGGATTAGCATTAATCAATTATGAAAATATTAAAGTATCATTAATATATATCAACTATATTATTTAATACATTTAATGAATATTATAATTGGGCTTTTTCTGATGTGAGTGGCTCGTGATGGGTTCGGCCATTCATATGATAGTTCGTTGAGAAGTCTCTGCTTTCATCTGATAATAAATAAACTGACTCCCCATTAATCAGTTAAACCCTAGACAGAAAATCTATTAGATAGAGAGTAGTACCACTCTCAAAAAATTTAAAATTTCTCTATTGTGTTGTTCGAGATGGATACTGCGATGATGCCAGGTACGCAATCCCAATTCATCTCTTTTATATTATACTGTTTTAATATGTTGTAATCTGTATCTACATCGGTCTAGGCTTGTAAATTATATCAATTTAAATCCTTCAATTGGTATCAAAGCCTGGTTAGGTACATATTATGGCTATTAATTTTTGTTTTTTTTCATAATTAAATCAGTTCATTGTGTAATTAAATCTGATTTTCGCAATCCCTAAACCCTAATTTTAAAACAAATTTTGTTTCCCCTATTTTGTTAGATTAATCTTGAAATTGTTTTGGGGTTTTGATTCAATACATTTACACGAATCACATAGGTAAAAATCAGACAGTTTGAACAAGGTTTTAGGAAGATCAAAGAATTTTTCGTTTTCGTTTTTTCTCTATCTTTTTTCGATTTCGATTTCTCCCAAAATCAGCCAATGTTGTCGAAATTGATTTAGGGTTTCTCTTTTATACTGTTATGCAAATCATATATCCAAAAATCAGAGATTTTCATCAAGGGTTTTGGGAGATCGAAGACTTTTTCAAACCGTTTTTCCCCCTATTTTTTGAACCTTTTTTCTCCAAATCTAGCCATTAATATTAAAAATTGTATGAGGGCTTCTCTTTCCTATAAGATTTCGAATAAAACCCCTCAAAAATCGTTGTTTTTCGTGGCCGAAATAGGGAGAAACTACTGGGTTAAAGTCGCGGGTCAAACGACCCGTCTCTCTGCAACTCGAGTGAGGAAGAAGGGCTTATGGCAAAGCCCACTTGCGGGCCCAGGTGCGTGTGGGCGCGTAGGGCCACTTCCAGGGCCCAAAAAGTTTTTTTTCGAAAAATTAAATATTAAATATTTTGGTATTTTTGGTAATTTTTTGAAAATTTTTTGAGTCTTCTAAATATTTTATTTCTTTTAATCCAAGACTGTTTTGTTGTTTTAATTATCATACTCTCGGATTTTAGGACTGAAATTTTTTGTGATAGTTCCTCACCCTATTAGCAACATCTAGATATATTGTACTCTCCACATTGAAATATTCTATTGATGGAATTAATTTCAATCCGTATGAAAATTAATTTTTTATTTTATTTTATTAATCATTACTTATTCTGTTGAATATAATTGTCTTTTTGGTTCACGCCACTACGATGCCAAATCGCCCAGAATTGAATTTGTGGCAATTTGCAGTATAGTGATCCCCAGGTCGTATTCACTCAAGGAGCCTCACTTCTTGATACTAATTAATCGTTCTAAACACCTAAACACTAATTAAGAGTACATAAACGTGGGGGGGTTTTGTGGCAGTACCAACAAAACAAACAAAACAGAACAGCAAATAACTACAACAGCAGCAACAGCAGAAGAATTTTCAAGGTATTGACAGTAAAGAGATTATGTAATCAGCCACTAGGATTCATGGGAGTGTAACTATCATTACCTAACTCATTGATTCAGTTTTGTTCTCATTCCATTGTTTGGTTCTTTATGAAAATGGTTCTAGAATAACATCTAGAATTTAATGCTACTAATTACAGTCAAGAACATCTCTCTACTATAACTAGATGCATTCAATGGAAAATCTCAACCATACCAAGTTAAATATATCATCTAACTAGTCATTTCGCCTCCCTCACTTTCCTCATCAGTCAAGCAAGGTTATATCTTATATATAAATCAGTTTATTTTACATTCTCAAGCTCTAATCAGAATTTGACAGCAAAATAAACATGACAGCAAAACAGAAATGCAATGAGATGAAAATGGAGAACAAAACACTTAGCTTGCATTCTTAGTTCAAGTTACAACATCCCAGTGGTCTAGTGACTAATTACAATGAAAACTTAGCCCTCCATGAGAGCAAAACAGTAACCAATAGAAGCAAAAACAGAGAGGAAGAGAGAGCTACGAATTTCCTAAGTTTTTCGTTACAAAATAAAAGTGTTCTCTCTTTTTAAAACTGATGCCCCTTCAATGCCTTAGAATATTCTACCCTAGATGCTTCTTCCATGATGTGGCAGCACTTTGACAGCAAAACAGCAGCATAATTAATGTTTCTGCAGCAGCAGATAGGTATGGCAGCAGCAGAATTAATATTTCTGCAACAGAAAGTAACAAACAGCAGCAGAACAGCAGCAGAATATCATGGCAAAATTAATATTTCAGCCATGATATTCTGACCTACGAAATTTAATATTTCTGCCTAAAAATTCTGACTACATGGCATTGAATAAGAGTTTAAGTGGGCCTCACATCCAGCATATCCTAGTCAGCATCTGCATCACCCAAAAAGTGCCACATTAGCATCCAAATCAGCATCTTTGTCCATGTCAGCATTTTTCTCTCCAAAATTAAGATTTGTAGGAATTAGATTGAGCATTTTGCAATTCAAGTTCTAAAAATATAAAATTGAAACACATTCAATCCATAAATAGTTTATACCCAATAAATTCCAAAACATAATAAAATTAGAGAATTGGCAACATTAGAATAGCCATAGGACTAAGATAGAGACTAAAAAGTATATAAAAATGCCCGATATCACTTTTGTTTTTGTATAACTGTGAATTCACCTATCGTGGGCACAATTATGTAAAATCTTCAATTAAATGATTAAAATTTTATTTATTTTATTTTATTTTAATCATTACTATTATTCTAATTCATTGCATTAATAATAATTATATCTTATCAGTATACTGTTATTAATGTAATTTCTTATACAATGTCATGTTAATTTATACTTATATCAATTATTTTTTAAATACCTTATCGGTATTCAAAATTTGTTTGATAATATGAGATTTAAGTATTGTATTATTATATTTCTTGTTTATTATGATTCGGGACCCTTAGGCGGGACCAGGTAAATAAGAAATTTTCTTTAACAGGCTTAATTGGCTGTGCATATGGAAACATTTAATTCTTTTATAGCATAATGACATTATGCATATTAAATATTTTCTTTTGTTGTTTTAATGCCAGCCTCCTTGTCTATGCAATTGACTTCTGTCAAAACTCTAAATGGGACCAATTTTGAGGACTGGAAAGAATCTCTGGATCTTTATTTGGCCATTACTAATATGGACTTGGCTCTAAGAGAAGAAGAGGCTTTAACTCTTACTGCTGAATCCACTATTACTGAAAGGGCTTCTCATGAAAAATGGGAGCACTCAAATAGGGTGTGTCTCATGGTGATGAAATACAGTATGGGGAAGTCTATTAAACAGAGTATTCCAAAGAGAAAAAATGCTAAGGATTTTCTAAAGTTCGTTGGTGAGAAATTCACTACTTTTGATAAAGCTCAAAAGAGGCAGTATCTCTCTCTGATTGAGAAGACTAAATATGATGGTGTTAATGGAGTTCGTAAGCACATCATGAAATTAGTCCACTATTTTAATAAGTTGAAGTCTCTCAAGGTTGATCTTGGTGAGAGTTATCTAATCTGGCAAGTTCTGGAGTCACTCCCTTCTCAGTTTGATGTTCTGAAGACCTCCTATAACACTCAGAAAACTGAATGGACAATTGATGAAATGATTGCTATTGTCTTTCAAGAAGAGGATTCTATAAAGAAAGGGAAAGCACACAGTGTTCAATTTGCTGCTTCTTCTTCTGGTGCTAAGTCTGAGAAAGGGAAAGGTCATAAATGAAAGTTTCAACGTGATAAGAAGAAAGAAGGGAAAGTTTCTCAACACTTAGAGCCTAAGAAGAACTTTTTCAAAGGAAACTGCAAGTATTGCAAGAAGTATGGCCATAAAGTGGATGACTATTATACTCTCAAGAGGAAACTTGAGAAGCAAGGTACACTCCTAGCTTTAGCTTGTTATGAATCAAATATGATTGATGTTACTCCCAATACTTGGTGGTTTGACTCAGGTGCAACCATTCACGTTGTGAATTCTTTACAGGGGTTCATAAGCCTGAGGAAGCCAAGTGATGCTGAATCCAATATCATTGTGGGAGATGGAGCTAGAGTATCCGTGGAAGAAATAGGAGTAGTTACATTGCTTTTACCTTCTGGACGTACTTTATTGTTAAAAGATGCTATTTATGTACCTTTTATTAGAATGAATTTGATTCCAATTTCAGCTTTAAATAGATATGTCTACATTTTTTAATTCAGTAATGGAAAAGTTATTGTTCGTTTTAATTCTGTTACTGTTGGTTCATGAGTGTTATGTGATTGGCTTTACATGTTAAATTTGAATGATATGTTTGTTAACTCTGTTGTTAGAAATAAGCGTAATAGGACTGATGAAAGTTCTTCTATGCTATGGCATAGACGCGTGGGGCACATTTCTAGGCCCTGAATTGAAAGGCTGATTAAGGAAGGTATTCTTCATGATCTCAATTTCTCTGATTTCGACACTTGCATCAATTTCATTAAAGGCAAGCTCACTGCCAAAACTAGGAAGAAAGGAGCAAATAGGTGTGATGATGTGTTGTAGTTGATTCACACGGACATATGTGGACCTATTACACCTACTACTATAGTTGGATATAGGTATTTTATTACCTTCATATATGACTTCTCGAGATTTGGTTAGATAGATCTCCTCTAAGAAAAATTCGGTTCCTTGGATGCCTTCAAATCCTTCAAGGCTGCTATTGAATTAAAGACAGGAAAGAAGATTATATGTGTGAGGTTTGACAAAAGAAGTGAGTATTATGACAGATACAGTGAGACTGGGAGAAATCCAGGACCGTTCGCCAAATTTCTCGATGAATATGGGATTGAAGCTCAATAAACTATGCCTGGTACTCCTGAGCAGAATGGAGTTGCAGAGAGACGTAATCGCACACTCATAGATATGGTAAGATGCATGATGAGTCATTCATCGTTACCAATTTTTTTTTAGGGAGATGCCTTAAAGACTGCCGTATACATTCTTAATCAAGTACCTAGCAAATCTGTACCGAAAACTCCCTATGAATTGATGAGTGGAAGGAAGCCGAGTTTGAAACACTTTCATGTGTGGGGTTGTAAATCAGAGGTTAGACCCTACAATCCTTAATTGAAAAAACTTGATCTTAAAACTGTCAGTGGTTTCTTCATCGGCTACTGCGTGGGCTCTAGAGGTTGCAGATTCTATTACCCTCCTCATTCTATGCGAGTCATTGAGTCTGACAGAATGATATTCTTTGAGGATGATTTATATAGTGGGAGTCATAAACCATGACCAATCACTCTCAAAGAAGATCGGACCACAGTTCCTGCATTGCCTGTTTTACTTCCTATGAATATTGTGGTTCCATTCACTCATAATGATGATCAGACTCTTCAAGGATGAGATAATGTAGTGGCACCACTAGTTAATGAACAAGAAACTGATGATACTACTGAAACAGGTGTAATGGCACCACTAGATGTAGTGGCACCACTAAATGACATTGTTGAAGCACCTTTATTGAGACGATCTCAGAGAGTACGCAAGCCTTCTATACCAGTTGATTATGTAGTGTATCTTCAGGAGCATGAATTTGATCTCCATAATGATGATGATCCTATTACTTTCTAGGAGGCTGTCTCTAGCTCTCATGCTTCTGATTGGCTAAATGCCATGCATGAAGAATTAGCTTCTATGTCTTATAATGGTGTTTGGGATCTTGTAGAATTATCAAATGGTTGCAAACCAGTTGGGTGCAAATGGGTCTTTAAGACCAAGCGTAGTCCAGATGGAAAAGTTGAGAGGTATAAAGCTAGAATAGTAACGAAAGGCTATAGTCAAAAGGAAGGCATCAATTATAAGGAGACCTTCTCACCAGTTTCCACGAAAGATGCATTTCGGGTTGTTATGGCCTTGGTAGCTCACTTTGATTTAGAACTTCACCAGATGGACGTGAAGACAGCCTTTCTGAATAGAGAACTAGCCGAGGATGTCTACATGGTTCAAGCTGATGGTTTCATTGAAACAGGTAAGGAGCATTTGGTTTGCAAACTTAAAAAGTTCATTTATGGACTAAAGCAGGCATCCAGGCAATGATATTTGAAATTTGATCAGGTTGTCACTTCTTTTGGCTTCAAGGAAAATGCTTCAGATCAGTGCATTTACTTGAAGACTAGTGGGAGCAATTTTATAATTCTTGTCCTATATGTCGACGATATTCTACTTGCAAGTAGTTGTGTTAACTTTTTGATTGAGACAAATAGCCACTTTGATATGAAGGACCTTGGTGATGCTTCAGTTGTTCTGGGCATCCAAATTTACCGTGATAGGTCACGTGGCATTCTTAGATTGTCTCAAAGAGGATATATTGAAAAGATCCTCAAGCAGTTTAACATGCATTCTTGCTCTCCATGTGCTGTACCTGTTTAGAAAGGTGACAAACCATCTAAATCTCTATATCCTCAAAATGATTCAAAGATAGCTGAAATGAGAAAGGTCTCATATGCTTTCGCTGTTGGCAGTTTAATGTATGCTTAAGTTTGTACTCGTCCCGGTATCGCTTTTGCTATTAATGCTTTAGGGAGATACTTAAGCAACCCAAGTTTGGGTCATTGAAAAACCGTGAAGAAGGTCATGAGATATTTGCACGAAACTAATGATTATATGTTGACGTATAAGAAGTCTGATCAACTTCCGGCTCTATTTTTATGATGGCAGAAGGAGCTATCTCTTGGAACAGTGTTAAATAGACTCTTACAGCTGCTTCTACCATGGAGGCAGAGTATGTCGCTTGCTATGAGGCTACTTCTCAAGCCATGTAGCTAAAAAATTTAATCTCTGGTTTTCACATTATTGAAAGCATTTCTAGGCCACTTGTGATATATTGCGACAATACTGCTGCTGTTCATTTCTCTCAAAACAACAAAAGCTCTTCTCGATCAAAGCACTTTGATATCAAATATCTGTTTGTTAGAGAGAAAATTCTAGAGTTTCAAACTCATATTGAGCATCTTGCTACAGAGAATATATTAGCAGATCCACTAACTAAAGGCTTAACTGTTAGACCTTTTCATAATCATGTAGTTCATATGGGTTTAGTTAAGTCTTTTGATGTTTTGGGTTAGTGGGAGTATGAAATTTTACAATTACTTGATTATTATTCTTATGAGATATGTTTGAGATGACGTTACTTTTGTTATCATATCTCTTGTAGCATTTTCAGATGCTTGGACTATTCTTGGATTGCATATTTCTCTTAATTAATTATGCTTATCCATATTTATTATTCTTTATATGAAATATGAGTTTTTACCATATATGATCTGTTGACCCTAAAGCTTTATGCCATAAGTTTTGATGATGACAAATGTATTTGAATTGTAGCATTGATATATATAAAGATTAACTATCATATATATGCTACAAGTACTTAAACATAATTATGTTATATAATATGTTTGTTGCATATATTGAATCATGCTATTGAACTAACAATTGGGTTTGCAAGTAAGATATATTTTATAGGTTGGATCAAAACAAGAAGAGTAAGCATTGTATTGAAGAACAAGGAAAAGCAATATCATGCTTCACTCAAGGAAAACAACATGCAAGGATAAAGCTCCAAGAAATGAAGAATTAGAAGATTTGAAGTCTTGAAAGCTTGGATACATCAAGATAGCAACCATCATGCTCTAAAAACAAAGTATTTGAAAATAACAAGTAACTAGTCGACCACCCTATCTTGACTGGTCGACCAACGAGCTCCAGAAGTAAAGTCTTTGAGCACTGGTTGACCACCCTATGTGGACTGGTCGACCAACGAGCTCCACAGGCAAAGTCTTTGAGCACTGGTCGACCACCCTATGCTGACTGGTCGACCAACGAGCTCCAGAGGCAAAGTATTTGAGCACTGGTTGACCATCCCATCCTGACTAGTCGACCAACGAGCTCCAGAATCAAAGATTCTTGAAGACCATAAGCGTTGGTCGACCACCCTATCTGTACTGGTCGACCAATAGACTCCAATAAGCAATATCCTGAGGAGGAACTATAAGCGTTGGTCGACCACCCCATCTACACTGGTCGACCAACGTGACTGATGAATCACTTCTGGACTACACTGGTCGACCATCGTGCCACACTGGTTGACCACCGATATCAGAAAATGTGCTGTAACGGCTAGTTTTTGCCGACATCATTATGGAACCACCTTGGATTTGTCTCCAACGGTCTTATTCATCCTTAGGCTATATATATCAACCTTGGGGGCTATCAAAAAAAGTAGAGAGAACACTCCTATTGCTAAACATCATCTGTAAATTCTCTCTTATGTAGATTATACCCTTGTGAGCTTATCAATGTAATATATACTCTGCTTTTAGAGAGTTTCTCTGTAATTGTTGATTTTGATCAACACAAATATTATCTTGAGTTGTATTATCAAGGAGAGTATTCCTTGATAGAGTATTTATTGAGAGAGCTTTCCTTTGGGTTGTAGAGAAGCCAGTTTAGCAGAAATTCTCCGGAGGTTTGAGGAGGAGCTCGGATTTATAAATTCTCCGTTGGGTTGTGGATGAGCCTTGGCTAACGAAATTCTTTGTAGTGGTTTGCAAGTATCTAGATCAAACTTGCAAGTATAGTGAAAATACTCAAGTGACTTCTTGAGGACTGAATGTAGGCTTGAGATTAGCCGAACCAGTATAAATATCTGAGTTTGCTCTCTCTATCCCTTACTCCTTTATTTGTGCTTATTGTTATCTATTCTTTATTTCCTTGCTCCTCATAATTATTCATCTTGATAGCACATTAATTTTCTGTGTTGTATTTATTATCCTAAGCATTGTACTTTTACAGAAAATCATTTTAACTTCCAATAAAGTTTTGTGAAAAATTTATAAAACTCAATTCACCCCCCCTCTTGGGTTCCAACCATTACTTTCATGATCTACTTCCCTATCCGATACTATTTCTATATCGTTAAGGCTTATCTTTCTTGACATGTGCTATAACTATAGTTCGTATTTTAGTCTTAATGATTGTTGCATTTTAATAATTGACTATTGCTATCCAAGTGAGAGAATTGTTGAATTTTAATTTTAATATACATATATACATAGCCTATTTGGATTAGCATTAATCAATTATTAAAATATTAAAGTATCATTAATATATATATCAACTATATTATTTAATACATTTAATGAATATTATAATTGGGCTTTTCTGATATGAGTGGCCCGTAATGGGTTGGGCCATTCATATGGTAGTCCATTGAGAAGTCTTTACTCTCATCTGATAATAAATAAACTGACTCCTCATTAATCAGTTAAACCCGAGATAGAAAATCTATCAGATAGAGAGTAGTACCACTCTTACAAAATTTAAAATTTCTCTGTTTTGTTATTCGAGATGGATACTGCGATAATGCGAGATACACATTCCCAATTCATCTCTTTTATATTATATTGTTTTAATATGTTGTAATATGTATTTACATCAGTCTAGGCTTGTAAATTATATCAATTTAAATCCTTCAGTATTCTCCTTGGCATCATCATTGGCTACATCTGTAGCGTCGTCGTTTTTAGTGCCATTAGACTCCGGCTCCTAAGATGTTTCGTTGTTCTTCTTTTACTTCTGCCGGCAATGATGGTGCTCACTCTCCTGCAACTTCTTGGAAGTGGCAGAGAAATTGGAAGTCGCACTCAGATCTCTACTGGCAACGACTCGTCTCCCCTTAATCTTCTCGTTGCCTCTTTTAGCTATGTTCCAACTAGCTTAGATCCTTCAAAAAATCCTCTTACTTGGAAGCGGAGGAACCTTCTATAAAAGAAGGAGCAAAACTCCCATGAAAGGGAGGGGAAAAATAGACAAAGCAAAGAGAGAAAGAGGATTAAGCAAGAGGAGGAGGTGAGGCGGTCAGTTGAGACTAAGGACAGTGGAGAGAAAGCCTTAGCAACTGTGAGAGGGACTACACAAGCCTCAAATTGAATGTTCAAAATCGTTCGTTTTAGACCGTAGGTTTAAACGAATTGGCTCGTAAGATTTTTTTTTCATTTTTTATATTTAAATAATATAATTTTAAAATTTTTTTAGTAAAAAATTCTATAATTTTTTATTAAAATAAAATTTATACATATAAAACATTACTTTTTTAATGTTTTTAAATAATCAATAACTTTATTTTTAAATTAATTATATTATATTTAAATTTAAAAATTCTATATACTTTTTTAAAAAATTACAAAATATTTCATATCCAAAATTACTATTTATTGAATATAATATTATAAAATATAAAAATATGATAAAGTGGGGTTATTTGTATCTAAATAATACATTCTTTTGTAAAAAATTAAAAAATTTAAACAAATTAGCTTGCGGGCTTTGATTGTTTAGTCCGTAAACTAAACAAGTCTAAAATAACATGTTCAAACTTATCTATTTATGAGCAGTTATGAACCGACCTGTAAACTTTGGCCCATTTTGACAATATTACCAAAATTGTTGTTTCTTACCAATTAGCACTATAATACGTTTTCTTCCCACTGTGTTAGTACGTTTCATAAATATGTTATGCTAAATTGCGAGATACTTGCTATTTGTTCAAGGAAATTTTTGGGACAGATGCTTTATACACTAGAAGCTATTGTGAATTGTGACATTACTCAGGTTAGCTGGAATAAGACTCCCTACCCTCCTTACACCAACTTTCACATAACATAAAACTTCATTATTATTTTTTGGAAAAATGGTATTTTATGTCTATAAAATTTATACCAAATTTTACTTATATCTCAAAAGTTTTTTTTGGCTTACTTATGTCTCTTATATTTCAAATTTTGTCATATATACTATTCTTTTGTAACACCGTCAGTCAACTTAATGGAAATGCTGATTGGGTTACCATGTGAGAAAAAGCATCTGTCACGTGACAGCCATGTGGACTTTGAAAAAAAAATTTGGCTGTCCACAATTTTTTTAATTTTTTTAAAACAAAAGTTTCAGTTTATTCACTTTGGTCATTGGTCAAAATTTTTCTTTTGTCAAATTTTTTTATATAAACTCGTCTTCTACTTTATTTAAGTCCCTAGTTTAAGAATCTATTTTTTTTATTTGTCAAAATCATCTCCTATAAATTTTTCAGTTTGTTCACTTTAGTTCATATTTTTCACTTTCATACTTTTTTTTTCACAGTTTGGTCCTCCAAATCAGTCTGTGATTTCATTTTTAGTTATAATATGATTAAATTTATCATTTCTACTCAAAATCAATACAAGAAATAAATTAAAATTCAAAATTTCAAAGATTGTATATCTCTCTCTCATAAAAAATAAAATTTGCTCTCATATTAAGAATAAAATTAGAGTATCTTGTTATACAATAAGCTAACTTATTTGATAGAAAGTAAATCATAAAAGAGTTTTTTACAATAATTATTAAAATGTTACGGGAGTTTGTTATAAGGTTTGAAATAAGAGGGGTATCACTTATAATTTGGCTAAATTTAAAAAATAAAATTGTGTAAATTACCCTTAAAAAAAACTAAACAAACTGGATTAAGACATTCTAAGAAGAAGAAACTCCATAATTCCAAGTGCCAACTAATTGTAAATTATGCACCTAACTAAACTCCTCAATGGGTAGATGGAACACCAAACACTTAAAACGGTTACCTGCATAAACGGCGCACGTAAACACATAAAGCCATATGTCCGTAGTAGCTGAGCGAGAAAGGCAGCTACGTATCATGGTTTAAAATCATACAAACATTAGCTTAAAACGAAGAAAAAAGCCAAAGACTTATCCAAATGAAAGCATATTCCCAACTCGCAATCAACAAATATATTTCCTTACGGTTCTAAAACAAAGCTCAATCTCATTCAAAAGAAGATAAACTCTGTACGGCGTGTTCGGTAGATTGAGAGGGAACAAGTGAGAGAATATTGTTTTTTTTTTAATTAATTGTCTAAATTGTCCTCTTAACAAGTACTCATAATAAAAGTTTTCCTTTTCTTTTTTTAAGGTTAGAGTATTTTAATATAGATTAAAATATCCTATTCCCATTTCTAATTTCTTTCATTTTTTTATTCCTTTTCTACATATTAAATATACTTTTTTTAACATTGTGTGGTATCAGAACACCACAATTATTGATTAATTCAAATTTGAGCCTAATAAAACCATAATGTACGAAAACGGATTCATTGTCTATCCCCTAGAGGGGTGTGGATCATTGAACGGTCTAGATCGTCTGAAAATATTTTTTATTTAAAAAAAATCTCAAAATTTCAGATTTATTTTTAAATAAAACATTTTTAAACGATTTGTACCATCTAATCATAGATCAGATGGTCCAGATCTTTTAGGTAGGCTGCTTGTCTCCTTAGACAGGCAACAGATTCACTTTCAAATAACAAAGCTCTCCTTACTAAATTTTAAATATACTCTCAATATTTAATTTGGCAAGAGTTTACATTTAGTCACTCACATACTATACTTCCAAAGTTAATGTAACTGCCACGAGGCCTTGAATTGTAAAGCTGTGTGTTCCAAAGATTTTTTAAACACAAGGTTTTAAATGCCCTTTAAAAGCTGTGTTTAACGTCTTCTACATTCGCGGCTTCGTGTAAATTGTCTTAATTAAGGTTTTAAAAATCGTATCAGTTATTGAATTGATAAAGGTACTAATTTAAGAATTAATAATCAGATCGTAGTTCAGTTGTTATTAAATCAGTCTACTTTCAAATATAAATATATATATATATATATATACATAATTAAAGAATTAAAATAAAATTTATAAATTCAATTAAAAATAACATTTGATATTAAATTATATAAAACAACATTCACAATCAAAATTTCACAGTAAAAAGTGGTCAAATAAAAATAAATATTATTAATCAATATAAATTCATCAATATCAAATTCATAAAATACCAATATATTGACATTTCTACTAAAATTGACTGATCTGTAATATTAATTTTTTATTACCTAATCATAGAATAATTAAAATTAAAAAAAAATAAAGTGGACCAGTTGAATCAGTTTATCTAATATCAATTTTTACCTGATTTGACCAGTTTTTAATCGGTTCAATCACTCATCGATTTTAAAAATTATTGTAGATCAATTCCCTAACCGATTCTTGGTCGAACCAACCAATTTAATCCGATTTTGATAATAGTAGTCTTAACTCTTAATTACACAATAAATCTAGAAAGATACCATAAGGCAATATATGCAAATGTTAAGTCATTTTGAAGTGATAAAGCTTACTTACAATGAAACAAGCGTTTTTGATCCACTGATAAGCATTTGACCCTAACTTTTGGTGTCAGAGCCAAAATCACATGTTCTGTTTCTGGCAAAGCAATTGTTGAGGGTGAGATCGTTAACCAAAGTGTAGCAACAATTGTGCCATGCTAAGGGCTCGTATAAGAGGCTAAGCCATAATTGAACTGCGATGTTTAAGCATATATTTATGGTGGTTAGAGAATTAGAATTGTGACTTGACTTATGTATATAAAATAAACTTACTTTTTAGTTCCTAAAAATATATCTGTGATATTTTTAGTTTTTGAAATATGGCCATTAATCATTGTAGTTATTAATTTTTGAAACAGTTACACAAAATAGTTCCTTGTTTGTTACGTTTGTCATAGCAATTAATGAACGGATCATTTTGTATAATAATTTTAAAATTTAGTGATTACAATAATCAGTCATATTAACTGTTAAGATGCCACGTCACTAGTAGATAACAATATAAATTAGCAAATAATGTTGATAATAATGATAAGATTAACTAATGAACTATTTTAAGTAACAATTTTAAAATTCAGTGATTAAAGTTGTTAATAATTATCTTTTAAAAACTAAACAGTATATTTATAGTTAATTTGATATTCTCAATATTTATAAATCTAATCTACCCAAGTTTCGTGGAGACCACATTGCCCCCAAAGCCTTACTGTCCTCATTAAAATGTAAAAACCTTAGGACCTACATACATCGATGCCGATGTAGAAACCGACCCAAAGCAGATAGAGACACGTATATATATATATATATATATATATACGCACACAGAGACACGTACTTTGATAGATATTTATATGTGAATAAGGAAACAGATGACTCATACATTAGCCTGCAGAAAGAGAGCCTGAAAACATGGGATTTGTGAGATCTTCCACCGCCAGAGCCTCCATTGTCGTCCTTTTGCTGAGCTTCGTGTTTGTCAACGTGAAGGCTGCAAATGCAATCTTTAGAGCGTCTGAAACTGATCTGCTGGAGTTTCCTCTGAACTTAGAGTACTTTGAGGCGGAGTTCTTCTTGATTGGGTCTTTGGGCCGAGGATTGGACACAGTGGCTCCAGAGTTGACTCAGGGTGGGCCCGCACCCGTCGGGGCCAGATTAGCCAATCTAGGCCCATTGGTGAATGACATCATACTCCAGTTTGGTTTGCAGGAAGTTGGACATTTGAGGTTCGCTTTCGTCTCTTTTCAATCTTGGTTTCTTCTGTGGAATCGTTTTGATTTTTTGATTTTTTGTTGCAAGTGCAGATAATTTAGAGAAATAAATAAATTTATTTTTTAAAAATAAAATTACTTAGTAATTTTTACTGTCATATTAAACATAAAATCATGGTATCATTTTAGATCTTAGTATCAATTGAACTGTATTTTTTGTTATATTAGGAATAAAATTACAATCTTACACTAGAGGGGAGGGTTTTGCAATATTTCATGGGAGCTGAGTGTACTTTTTAAAACAACAAGTTTATGAAATGCAATTTGACTTAATCTCAAGAATAGCAATTGTAATTTATTCTATTTTATATTAATATTCATGCTCTTAAACAATAATTTTCCTTGGTTTTTATTTTGATAAGTCATTGTTTTGACCTTGAAATCTTGAGTATTATGTGGTATCTATTTGTTATATTGGTGTTTAAATGTTTGATGTGATTTAACATAATGGAAACATAAAATGACAGCATCGAATCTAATATTACTTCAAAAGTCAAAACTATGAGGATCTTTTATCATATCATTTTTTTTAAAACCATTTTGAATTTAATATTGCTTCAAAAGTCAAAACTATGAGGATCTTTTATCATATCATTTTTTTAAAGTTTTGTTAGTTTTTATAAATATAACAAATTTAAAGTATTACACTAAATACAAGAAATTTAAATATCATAATATCTTATACTATTATCATAATATCAAATAACAATTGTATCATTCTTAAATATATTTTATTATATCATATCATACCTTTATTTAGTGCGACAAGAACAAGTAGCTCAGTCCGACTTATTACTGGTTTGGCCACTAAATGGGCTGGGAGCAACTTGACCTGTTTATAAAATAGGCATAATTTCCAGTATCCATGCCCAATGTTGTGACATGCAGATCTACATGGGCCGGCTCACGAGTTTTAGCTCCATTTGACACTGTTGTTTATCAGTTTCATGCTTCTTTATAAGAAATCAACATCATATCTAATCTGAAGATGAACCAGAGAGGATAAAACAAACAGATAACTTTTAATGGTTTTTCTTTTTTTTGGTTGGGGGGGTCACTGTTACTAATATGAGAGATTCGATGGTGATTGCAGGGCCATAAAAAGTACAGTACCAGGGTTTCCAAGGCCATTACTGAACTTGAGCAAGGAAGTCTTTGGAAAAGTGCTGGACATTGCGTTTGGGAGGCCTCTGTTTCCTCCATTTGATCCTTATGCCAATGAGATAAACTACCTGCTTGCCTCCTATGTCATCCCTTATGTTGGCCTCACTGGCTATGTTGGCACTAACCCACAGCTCCAGAACGCCACTTCTAAGAGTGTATGCCTCTAACTCAACTTCTTTCTTCTCAAACCATTATAACATCTGCTTGCTGGCACAGACAGGGGAAGTAAATGGAGCAAAGTCAAAAGCTTGGAATTTTTCATCTTCTGCAGACCATGATCTCAAACTTATTCAAGTAGCATTTAACGAAAAACAAAAAAACAAAACTAAATGATCTAGTCTTTGCAAATTTTATAAAGCTGATTGAAGCTTTAAAATGTTACAGCTAGTTGCAGGGCTTTTGGGAGTAGAGTCTGGCCAAGACGCGGTGATCCGAACATTGCTATACGAACGAAAAGACCTAAAAGTAGTGCCATATGGAATGAGTGTGGCGGAGTTCACCAATCGCATTTCTGCACTTAGGAACAGGCTGGGAAAGGGAGGCTTGAAAGATGAGGGGCTGGTGGTGCCCAGAGAATTAGGTGCAGAGGGAAGAATTGAAGGAAATGTGCTTGCTGGTGACAATAACTCACTTTCGTATGGAAGGACCCCAGAGGAAATATTAAGGATTCTGTATGGAGGAGGCAATGAACGTGTCCCTGGTGGTTTCTATCCACGTGGTGCAAATGGTCGTATTGCCAGATCTTTCTTACAAAGTGCCTGAACTTAACCCGTGCTTGATGATAATAATAATATTGTATCTTCACTCTGTTTTGCCTTTCGCAGGCAGCATAAAATAAATTGAATATTCATTCTACTTACTTGATGATCTGACTAGAGAATTGTCTTACATTGCATTATAGTAGTGTTTCTAAAAAGAAAATTTGTTATCCAATTCTCTGAGTGATATCTGATGGTCATCTAACCAACAGTACAAATAAGCAAATGCTCCAATGCATAAAGGAAGCACGAACCAGATTTCAATTAGCAAGCAAGCCACCCAAAAAATTTAACTGTGCAGATTAAGTAAAAGGTTATAGAGAATTACAGTTAAGTAAAATGTTTACCTCATCAAACAGGGACTCTTTGGTTATACCTTGTATATGTGATATTGAAATTTATATGATTAGGTTCTAGGATTTAAATTAGCTAATTTTAGGTTCTTTAGCAGTTGACTACATTTCATTAATTTCAAGTTTGAGTGATGAAGTGCTAATTTGGATGGAGAAACCAATTTGAAGATTAGGAAAGTTGAAAGTATATGTGATATTGAAATTTATACTAGTGATGTGTATACTAAGTTGAAAATGACGGTAGACATGCAATTGGCGGGAGGGACAAGAATGCTGCCTGTTCCAAATCTTGACGATCTAGATTCAAGGAAGAAAATTATTTCATGGCCGTTGGATCTCCACGATTGGACTCCTTTTTTCTTTGTTTAAAATCAAAACCATCTAGCCATTCCTGATACCTTCTCCTTCCCCTTGCTTCGACCAAAAGCAACATTGGCAGCTTTTTCATTCTGGTTCCCGCCATTTTCCCTGCGTTTGGCCTCCCTTGTTTGTCGTCTCTGGTGGTTTGCGTCATCATCGTTCGTCTTCAGCTTCACTTCTCTATCGCTTGTGGTGGTCAGCTTCAATGACACAAACCACCAGAGACAACGAACAAGGGAGGCTGAATGCAGGGAAAATGGCAGGAACTAGAATGAAAAAGTTGCCATTGTTGCTTTTGGTCAAAGCAAGGAGAAGATGAAGGTATTAGGAATGGCTGGGTGGTTTTGATTTTTAAAAAAGGAAAAAAGAGTCCAATCATGATCCAACAGCCACAAAATGATTTTCTTCTATGAATCTGGACCATCAGGATTTGGGACAGGCACCCCCCCTAGGCAGCTGATCTCTTCACATTGGCAGCAGGCAGAGAGAAGAGAGATGAGACAGAACTTTTTGAGGCTCAAGGTAAATGTCTTGGCTTTTGAATAATATTTCTTAATTCTTTTAATTCTGAAAGATGGAATCATTATGAAAGTGGAACATATAACAGATGGATTACTTCAATTCTTTCTGATTTGTGTGTTGATCTTTTAAGCTTCTTTGAGTTTGTTCCTCTAGCAAGTTGAAGTGTTTTTTCTCTTCAATGGAAAAGTTGAAAGCATTTTCTGTTAGCTGTAGCGTTCTACTTTGGGTGAGTGCCCTATGTATTGAATAGACAAACATAATCCAAATAGGTACTATGGTTAAATGACCAAATAAACCATTAACATGACAATTCACCCGTAGTCTATTTGGATTGAATCTGCCCATGCCCTCTTCTACTATACTGATTGCCACATCCACTATCTCTGCCGATGAAGTTTGAAAATCCACTTCCATGAGTTGAGTAATAAATGGTGTCGCATTGTTCTGTGAAGTTTGTGCTAGCAGTATAGTTTCCACTTTCCACATCACTCAGTGTGTATGGATCAAGGCGTGAGTTCACTAAAGCTATGAAAGAATCATATTCTTCAGGAAAACTTCTGAAAGTAGCATCAATTTGATCATTAACTAATACTGATTGTCCCACTAAAATCTAAAGCATCTACAAAGTCTTTTACCTGCAAATGTTATTCTTTTGTGGGTAGCCAAACGTGAATTCATTTGGCTTGTTGCAAGTTGAAATGATGATGCAAATGTATAATTAAAAGCTTTGTACAAGTTTAATTTAAAATGAGGGTCATACAAAAATGGCAAGGGTGAGGGAAGATGATGTATCGTAGTAACACTACTAATGCCTTTCTCTTTTTTCTTTCCTTTTCTTGTTTATTTTTTTTTCTTTCCTAATGCAATTGTTCTTTATTTCTATGTTGATGTTATTAATATGTTAATATTTTGTGTATATTAATAGGTATTTTTAATATCATATAGGAAAGTGAACTGATCAGAGAAATCGATAATATTGATGACCAAGTATAAGATAGTGCAGAAGAAGGTGAACATGGATGCTTTGAAGATTCTGATTTGAATGTAGAATAAACTTTTAATAGTGTTTGTGATAATAGAAATATTTGATGGTGTTGTTAATGGATATCTTGTTTGTAAAGAATTAATGAAAAATTTATATCGATTTCTTTAAACTTGTATTTATTACTTGATATGAGAATAAAATTAATAAATATGTAAAAAATGGTAGTATAAAAATAAAAAAATTGCAAATATTAAAATGCATTCTAAAGACAATAGTTTTAAGCATTGTTGATATTGTAAATTGGCAACGATTAAAAGATAATTGCCTAAAATTTAATAAAAGTGTTGCAGTTTTTATTGTTACAGCTTAAAAAATTTCGTAAGATGATAAAAAATGTTGCAATCCTTACTGTAGCAATTTAAAAATATTGCGTAAAATGATAAAAATTGTTGCCCATAATAAAATAAAAATCATTGTATAATGGTGTTGCAAACAACTGTTACTTAGAAGTAAAAACAACGACAACAAATGTAATGCTTAAAAAATATTACAAAATCGTTGCAAAAAGTATGGACAATAATTTTTTGTTTTATTTTTTTATAACAATTTTTCAACTTTGTGTATTGAATAAAATGTTATAGTGTTCCATTAGCAAACTCAGCTTCAGTTAAATGTGTTATGATGGATCTTGACGTTTGGAACCATTTTGAAAACAGAATGAAAGTGAAAGAAGTTATTTGGAGGAAAAAGAAAAGTATACTCACCAAATGTATAAATTAACCTGTATTTTTAACAATAGTGACAGCCCAAAGATATTTCTATCACTTTCTTTACTTAACCCTTTCCTTGAAAAGCTTCAATCTCCTGCCATTAGATTTTCCAATTGATAAAGAAAGGGTGAATGAAATTGCAATGTGAGGTAGGGAAGTAAGACTAATACAAGAGGATTTTGTTAGGGGAATTTTGATTTCTAAGGATAGTCTAATATTAGGCACTGACAAAGTAGAAAGATGAACTTCGAGGTATAATCTCACATGAACTAACACTAAAAGAACTAATAATCAGACACATATAGTAAAATTCGACTCAGAAAAAATCCAGACAAATAAGTTAAACCATCTTAAAATCTGCATCTCTCCTACATGACCAATTAAGTGTAACCCAAACAAAGATTTACCTTTTGGGAACTCAAAAAGGGAGGAAGATCAAATGAATGTTGATGAGCAGTTGACTTACCAATCATACTTCATTTATTGTTTTCTATGCTTTACATTGCTGCACTGTACACTTTATTAAGACCCCTTGAATATTATTAAGTGGTATTATTTTGTACTACTTTAAAAGCTTTTATTTTCTTTTGTCAATCACTTAGACTTGTTTTAAAAAGGAAAAATAAAAAGGAAGCAGGTTTTTGCTATTTTTATTTTCAGTAATTCTCATGGAAATGTCTGTGCAACTTTCTATTTGTGCAGGTACCAAAATTTAGTAATGTCAAACAAGCCGATCCGAATTGTCATAGGCTAAAGATAAATAAACTAGTCACTGTCACGACCTGGTTAGGGTTGAGTGACTGGCATGATATGGGAATCAAAAAACCTTAAAGCATAGTAACAACATTCATGAGACTACAAATAACATGTAAAGGAGTACACATGTATTTCAATTAATAATATCTAATTCAAAATAGGTTATTATAATGAGGCTTATGTTTCAAAACTTTTCTCTACCATCCACTAAATAGAGCAAGGAAAGGGTAAAATATAAGCTACTGATCATCATTAGTTACAAAAGAATAACCTTCACCAAATCATACTCAAACAAGACCTAAGGGTCATAACAACTACAGAGCATATTCCCCATCCCAAAAATTCAAAGAGTAATCACCAACATGTAGCCAAAAGTGGTGGTAAAGAAGAGACTCCGCTACTCCTCTTGCAGAGACTCCCTTGCTACAACGGAATCTGCAAGAGACACACATAAAGAGGATGAGTACATCTACTCAATAAAGGAATAATATAATGAAGATTTACCATGTGTCTCACGCGAGGGGAGTTAACTAAAGGCTCACCCCATCCAAATCCCAATAAGGATCCCTTAATAAATTAAATTACATGGAAGGATAATTAAGAGCCACCAAGGTTAAATCAACAGTAAGAACCCACCGAGGCTAATTCAATAATAATGCCACACTGAGGCTAATCCAACAATAATGTCATACTGAGGCTAATCCAACATTTAAGCCACACTGAGACTAATACAATAATAACATCACACCGAGGTTAATCAAACATTTAAGTCACACCGAGACTAATACAATAATAACACCATACCTAGGCTAATCCACAAATAACTAATACTCTTTCCCTTTGATATAACCTCGGGAAAACAGTACATATATGTGTATTCATGCAAGGATAGTCTCTAATAGTCATTGTATTCAATACAGCAAGTTCCAACTTACTCCAGTATCAATCATAAAGGAAATTAAGAATTTATGAATACAATGTATAAATGATAATCCACCCAAATACATATAAATGCATCATTGAAATTTGGTAAGAGATCTCTCACGTGGTATTCGAATTAAAAGGATTAGGAAATGGTATACAAACGATTGAGGAGGGCACCTAAGAGAATACAATAGAATTTATGAGACCAAAGAATGATGGAACCACCAGACCGTGGCACCTCGAGCGCCAGGACCAGTGCTTGAGCGCCACGACCAGTCTAGATTTCCCCTACACTCTCCAAGTGTGGGCGCCCAAGGCATCAACCCCTAAACTCTTGGGTTCACTCTTGTACATGCTACCCAGGCACGGCACCTGATGCACAACTAGTAGTTCAAAATTTTCCTCAGGTAAGCTCAAATTCAAACCCTTAGCCCTCAATGCTTCCATGACCAAAATAAATGAAAAGTTTAGGTGATTGAGTGTCATATATCAACTTACTCATAGCTAAATCCAAGTGTAATACCCATGAAAAATAAAATATAAATATTTGTTTACAAACTACTGTTACTATTTCAGTATACGGTACTATTCACCCGTATAATACTATTTACGTATACGATACTGTTCATTTATACAATCGAAATGTCAAGTACTAGATGTGGTTTGGTCATAAGAGAAAACTAGAAAGAAGTTTGTAGGAGAAAATGACGTTTTATGTGTAAAAATACCCTCAGGGACTAAATTGAAAGGACTGATTTGAAAAGAAACTTAAAGGTTTAAGGTGAAAGGATAGTTTTCCCTTTAAGTTTTCAATAGTAAATTGAATATTTTATTAGTGCATAGTATCAAATAGTACCCTTGACTTTTCCTATAAATAGGCGCTTCCATTTCACTTCTAAACTCACACATTCAACTTCTCTTTTTCTCTCCTTAAGTTTCTCTTGCTTTGATGCTAGGCCTCTAAGATTTTGGGCCTTTCCTTTTTGCTTAGGTAATGATACTATGCCTTTCTATGTCTTTCAAATTCTAGAAGTTATTTTCTTAAGTATGCTCTGTGGTTGCGGCTTTGGCTGATCTTTCACATCAGAAAAACTGTCCTTAGCTGCTTACATATTATTTTGATTCTCTGATTACCGAAATAGAATGTAAACTGTGAAGAATACATGTCTAGGAAAGTTCTGGCTAAGGAAAGACCTGGTTTTTAAGTGTGTCCAGTGTGACCCTCCACTCTTTCCTGGGAACTTACCTGGTGTACTCTTTTACAGATTGTATTCTCTATTTCTGGTATGAATAGTAACCGTACGTATGAATAGTGACTATACATATGAATAGTAATCATATATATGAACAGTAACCGTACGTATGAACAGTATCTGTATGAAAACAATCTTAACTTATTTTCTCTAATCTTTCATGAAAATCTCTGTAGCGGAATACTGAAATTCATCTGTGTACTCTTGTCTGTAACGACTTAGAGAAGCGATATTCGTACGGAATCCAGGTGAGTGAAATGACCCCGTTTTAATAGAGTTTTAGCATTACTGGTGATAAAAAGTATGTCGTAGGACACTCCCAAGATTCATAGGGAGAAATTGGATTCAGAATGGCGAATCTAATGAGATAATTAATCCAGAAATATGGATAAGAAAAAGCAAGTATCTCATGATGATGTGAAGATTGAATCTCTTGAATTGTGGGTTATAAAGCTATAATATAGTTATATACTATATCTGTTATATGGATGAATATTATATTGAGCTTCTGATTATGATATGAAATGCTATTGATTGTGATTGAGCGGGACAGTACCCCCTCTCACGGCAAGGCGGAAAACCCGGTTGACAGGGTGTCTTGACCAATGAGTGTGGAGACAACGATTCCCTCAGTAGGGATATAGCCCATATTGGTGATAAATCCGTGAGGCGCCCTAGCTAAGAGGATGAGGTTGTGCGTCATGACGGAAATATACATAATTGGTGAGCCGGCCTGTGTGCGCTCTCCGGGATATATTGTCATTAACGAGTACTAGTAACGTTTGTTGAATCGGATGAATTTTTATCTTCTGTCTATTGGTTGAGTTTGAGCTTTTGGATATGCTTCCATGACTGGTAATGATTTGAATTTTATTAACGCGAGGCCGATTCGCTCATTGAGTTTAAAAGCTCACACTGTTTGTACAACCTTTTTGTTCAGATCAGGTTGCCAGCGAAGAATATCTGCTAGAGGAGTAGATCACTTTGAACATTCTCGTTGTCGGGTAGACCCCTCTTTTGTTATAGATTATGTTGCTCTGTAATCGTGTAGGACATCTAGGTCAGGGGTTCGACATTTGGCTTGTATGTCAGTATAATAATATATTTTAAATTAATAATCTATTATTACATGCAAATCATCTCTATGATTTTCAGATAAGAAAATTTGATATATTTATCGGAAGGATTACAGTGATGAGAGATTCATCATTGTGCCAGTCATGTGCCCAGAAAACGGGTCGTGACACCAAGGGTGGGGTTGTTTTGTAACATTCTTACCAATTTCCCCCTTTCTTTCTAAAAGCATTAAATCTGACTTTATAAATATAGTTCAACCACCCTAAACTTACCATAAATGAACTTTACATATACATTATGACATCATGGAAGCATTTAGACCTCAAAGAAATAGGCATCATAAGCATTCTAGGGTTTACCCTAAAAGAAAGTAAAGAAGGAATGGAGAAGAGAAAGGAATGTGATACTTGGTGATATTCCAACTCAAATCTTCACCTTCCTTTTACACACTAGTCAACGCACACACAAAAAGGGGGAAGGGGAAGTGGCGTAAAGGGAAAGAAGAAGGGGAGGGTGCTTCACTAAAAATAAGAGGGGAGGGATGGAAAAAGGCTTCAAGAAGGTGGGGACGACTAGTCTAGATCATCAAAATAGGTTATGCTAAATCCTTTCTTAGACATCCTTATTATTATTATTCCCCAAACTTAGCCTAAGCTTATTTAGTCATACAAAACACAATTTGAACATATAATTACCTAAAAAAAAATTAAGAGAGAGCAAATTATCAAGCACAAGCTCACACAATAATAGAATAATCAATAAAAATCAAGAATTTCGTGGTTATTACAGTCATGGGCCTCACAATTTTTTTTTGGACAAATAGAAATCATTTCTATTAAAAACGAACCAAACTAGGGATACATAAGATTTAATAGGAGCTAAAAATAACTATTCCAAAACAAACCTGAACTTATGGGATAAAAGATACATAATTTAGGACAATACCTTAAAAATAGTACCTAGATCTAAGCAACAAAACTAGAAGACTAAAAAAGTAGGGACAATACTCCTCATCTCAACACTTTTATCTAGAGAGAGAAAACAGAGCAAGTCTTCTAGCAAAAAAATTTTTTTTTTAAATATTTGGTAGACCAAAGATAAGAGTGATGAGATATCAAAGCGAGGAGGAGGAGAAGGTGATAAGAATATGTTGTGGATCTATATTCTCCTTGGTGTCATCATCAACTGTATCTGCAGCATCGCCATTTTCAGCGCCATTAGACTCCGGCTCATGAGATGCATTATTGTTCTTCTTTTGCTTCCACCGGTAGTGATGGTGCTTACTCTCCTGCAATTTCTTGGTGACAGTGGAGAAATTGAAAGTCACACTCAGATCTCCGTTGGCAACGACTCATTTCCCCTTAATCTTCTCGTTGCCTCTCTCAACCATGTTTCAGCTGCTGTAGATCCTTTGAAAAATCCTTTTACTTGGAAGAGAAGGAACCTTTTATAAAAGAAGGAGCAAAACTCCCATGAAAGGGAGGGAAAAAATAGACAAAGCAAAGAGAGAAAGAGGATTAAGCAAGAGCAGGAGGTGAGGAAGTCAGTTGAGGCTGAGGACAGCAGAGAGAAAACCCTTATAATATCTCAAATTTAATTACCTTAGAAAATGAGGCTAAATAAATAAATGAGCAAGTAAACAAGGATAAAATAGTTATAATGAAATTTTTGAGAGATATAAATAGAATTTTCATACTTTTGACAAGGGACCTATTTGTAAGTAAAAGCTTTTAAAGGATTCTTTTACTATTTTAGCCAAAGATGATGTGATAATGACACTTTGGAGTTGTATATTAGGTGTGTGTGTTCGGTTAAGTGGGAGAAGAAAAGAAAAACAAAGAAAGAGGAAGAGACAAAAATAGAAAAGAAAGAAAAGAAAGAAAGGGAGGGGAAGAGACAAAAACAAAAGAAAAAGTGAGAAAAGAGAGGAAGTGATATGTGCACAAGTGGACGAATGAGGGAAAAAGAAGGAAAAATAATAGTATTGATAGATTAATATATATATATATATATATATATATATATATATATCTGTGTGTGAGTGGTGTGTGTATGGGGGTATACGGGAAAGAGAAGAGAAAATTATAGAGAGAGGAATAGAAACACATAGCAAAGAAAGAAGTTTAAGAAGTTGAGAGGTTGAGAATTAGATCAGGTAGTTAGTCTTCCATAAAAACATGATTATTTATGATTTATGATATCTATGTGCATAATTAGTTTTTACAGAATTTTATTTATAAATCTTGTTCTATATAGTGAATAAGAGAAATTTAATTATTTTCAATGTGATGTTATGCTTTTATGGCTGAAATAATCTCTTCATGTATTTACATATTTTTAATAAAGTAACTAGCTACTGAAATATTTTATATCTCACTGATAAGTCTTAAAAAACCATCGAATTATGCCATTATAAGTAGAGTTTTCTCCTTCTCTTAGCCTTGTTTTGCTATCCTTTTGCGTTTTTCTCTTGGTTTTCATTTAGTTTCTTTGTGCTTTGTAGTTTTTTTTTGTTTTCTTATAGGTGCAATTTTGGGAGAAAATAAGAGAAGAATGAAGAGTTCAGTAGCTTGGCGCCTAGGTGCTAAGAATTTGAACATGAAGAAGCCTCTACCCAATTGGCACCCAGTCGCTAAACGTGGCACTTGGGCGCCCAACCCATGAACTTGCTGTTGGACTTGGCACCCAGGCGCAAGAACCAGCACCCAGGCGCCAAGTCATGAAACTAACAGTTTAAAAGCCTCTTTTAGGGCTTTTTGACCTAACTTTAGATTGGGAGATTTTGGAGCTTGGAGGTAGCAAAAGGGAACAACTTCTGAAGTTGGTTAGGGGGGAGAAGGCTTTCCCTCTTGGAATTGGTCTTCCTTCCCCCATCTCTTCTCTTTTCTCTTTATTTTCTTCTATTTAATATTGTAATTTGTTCTCTATGTTAGTTGTAGGTAGTTGTAACTCTAGGATTACTGTAAATCTGATTTTAGATTAGGTTTTGTATAATTTCTTAAACTCTTGTAATTATTGATTGGTTAATACATGTTTCTTTATTCCAATATCAATACTTTCCTTTAATTTGGCTAATTATTGGGATGATTTGGTGTTTTTGCTAAACTTAGGAAAGGGAGGTAGTATCTAGACCTAAGGAATGAGTTATATGAGTTCTTGAACCTTAAAGAAGAGGGGGTTGTTTTGCTAATGTCATAGGAATATAGATATTAGTCT
Source organism: Biancaea sappan (assembly GCA_037074585.1). Lineage (NCBI taxonomy): Eukaryota > Viridiplantae > Streptophyta > Magnoliopsida > Fabales > Fabaceae > Biancaea > Biancaea sappan. The sequence continues at coordinate 17,520,999 of CM073497.1, read as the reverse complement.
CATATAGTCAAATTAGAGTTTGTTCATTTAATTAACTTGATTTTCACATAAGTAATTATAGAGAATTAGGTTTTATCTTAGTTGAGGTTTGGAAAAATTCTTCTAAGAATATTTGTGCCTTAGACTAGCGTGTATAATTGATGAAAGCAAGAATGAGAGAATGATAATGGAACCTATGAGAAATGAAAGGTTTTGTGGTTGATGTAGTTTGATTTTTATGAAGTTTTGTTGTTGAATGATTCTCTTTAATTGCATTTCATATTTTGTTGGAGTGAATTTTACCGAATTGAGTTGTTCTAAAAATGTTTGATCACTACTTTTATGAGTTTGGGGTTTTATATCTATGCTAGGGATAGCTATATATTAACTTTGCTCGTTGTAACTTCCATCATAAATCAGATTAATCTAGGAATAGATAATCTTATTTATGTAGTTTTTATAAGTTCCTAAACTTAATTACCTACTTGAATGATTGGATTAAGGAATTAGACAATCATTTAGGTTAGGTAGGTGTATTTCTCCAAGGGATTGGGTTCAAACAATTTTGAGAACTTAACCAACATCAAAAAGATTTGTAATTGGATTGAATCATTCTTTAACAACTCAAAGATTAATTTGTCTATGAATTAGTCGGATTAAGAGTCAAGTGAAGTCAATCCTATCAACCCTAGGATCTTGTCACTAGGAGTAGCTTAGTCTTAGGTTTTAGTTAGTAGTTTTAGTTTAATTTGTTAGCTTTAGATTTATATTTCTGTTTAATGATTCGTCTAGATATCATTTAACTTTAGTTTCGCGGGTACTTGGTACCTCAATACTCGTGGGAACGATACTTTACTCACTCTGTATTACTTATACGACTGGTATACTTGCCAATTCGCCAACACTCACATTTAGAAAATTGATCATTTTAGGAAAAATGGCAAAAAGGAAGGCTTTGATGATATTAATGATGAGATTGAAATGTAGAAATATATTTTTATAGTAGTTTTATGATACAAAAATGTAAAAATAATAGCAAATATTATGTAAGTTATTTTTGTATATATTCAAGCTCAGATATAATTAATGAGAATCTTGTCAATTTTTCTGCGAGGTTAATATTCACATGAATAGTAAAATTCGTGAATAGTGACATCCATAATTATTTGAAAGGAAATTATTCAAAAAATTATCTAGTAAACTGATTTAGAGAAGAATTATTATTTTTTTAAAAGAAATAAAAGGTGGGATGTTACAACCCTAGCAACTGTGAGATGGACTATACGAGCCTCAAATTAAATGTTAGACTGCAGGCCTAAATGGGGCCGGCACGTAGGATTTTTTTTAATTTTTTATATTTAAATAATATAATTATAAAATTTTTTAGTAAAAAATTTTATAATTTTTTATTAAAATACAATTTATACATGTAAAACATTACTTCTTTAATGTTTCTAAATAATCAATAACTTTATTTTTTTATATTTTATTTTTAAATTAACTATATTATATTTAAATTTGAAAATTCTATATATTTTAGAAAAATTATAAAATATTTCATATTCAAAAATACTATATTTATTGAATATAATATTATAAAATATAAAAATATGATAAAATGAAATTATTTGTATCTAAATAATATATTTTTGTAAAAAAATAAAAAATTTAAACAAGTCGACCCGTTGGCTAAACAGACAAAAAATGACATGTCTGAACCCGTCTATTTACAAGTAATTATGAGTCGACATATAAACTTTAACCTATTTTGACACTACTACAAGAATTGTTGTTGCTTACCAAAGTAAAGTTAGCACTGTAATATGTTTTCTTCTTGCTGTGTTAGTACGTTTCACAAATATGTTATGTTAAATTGCAGGATACTTTGCTACTTGTTCAAGGAAATTTTTGGGACTGATGCTTTATACACTAGAAGCTATTGCGAGTTGTGACATCACTCAGGTTAGCTAGAATAAGACTCCGTACCCTCTGCTACTCCAACTTTCTCAAAACATAAAACTTCATTATTATTTTTTGGCAAAATACTACTCTATATTTTTAAGATTTATACCCCAAAAAAAAAAATTTTTGACCCACTTGTGTTTCTTATATTTCAAATTTTGTTATTTATATATATTTTTTGTAAGGCGGTTAGTCAACTTAACAGAAATATTGACTAGATTATCACGTGACAAAAAACATCTACCACATGACAGCCATGTACACTTTAAAAAAAAATTTTGGCAGTCCCCAAATTTTTTAAATTTTTTTAAAACAAAATTTTTAATTTATTCACTTTCGTCCTAGGTCAAAATCTTTCTCTTGTCTAATTTTTTATACAAATTCGTCTTCTATTTCGTTTAAATCTTTAATTTAACAATCTATTTTTTATTTGTTAAAATCATCCCCTATAAATCTTTTGGTTTGTTTATTTTAGTCCCCGTTTTTCACTTTTATACTTTTTTTTCACAATTTGGTCCTTCAATTCAGTTTATAATTTCATTTTTAATCATAATATGATTAAGTCTATCATTTCTAAATTCAAAGTTTCAAAGATTGCATATCTCTCCCTTTTATAAAAGGTAAAATTTGCTCTCATATTAAGAATAAAATTAGAGTGTCTAGTTATACAATAAGTTAACTTATTTGATAGAAAGTAAATCATAAAAGAGTTTTTTACAATAATTATTAAAATGTTACGGGAGTTTGTTATGAGTTTTGAAATAAAAGGGATATCACTTATAATTTAGCTAAATTTAAAAAATAAATTGTGTAAATTACCCTTAAAAAAAACTAAACAAACAGGATTAAGACATTCTAAGAAGAAGAAACTCCATAATTCCAAGTACCAACATAATTGTAAATTATGCACCTAACTAAACTCCTCATTGGGTAGATGGAATACCAAACACCTAAAAGGTTACTTGCATAAACGGCGCACGTAAAAGTATATGTCTGCAGTAGCGTAACGGGAAGGGCAACTACGTATCATGGTTTAAAATCATACAAACGTTAGCTTAAAACGAAGAAAAAAGCCAAAAACTTATCCAAATGAAAGAATTTTCCCAGGTCGCAGTCAACAAATATCTTTCCTTATGGTTCTAGAACAAACCTCAATGTCATTGAAAAGAAAATAAACTCTTGACGGCGTGTTTGGTAGATAAAGAGGGAACACGAGAGAGAGAATTATTTTTTTTATCTAATTGTCTAAATTTTCTTCTTAAGAAGTACTCATCATAGAAGTTTTTCCTTTTTGTTTTTTTTAAGGTTAGAGTCTTTTAATAGAGTTAGATTAAAATATCCTATTCTCATTTCTGTTTTCTTTCATTTTTTTAATTCCCTTCCTGCATATTAAACATACTTTTAATTTTTTTTTTGTAAACATAGTACAGTATCAAAACACTACAAGTATCAATTAATTCAAATTTAAATTGAATGAAATTACAATAAACAAAAATACTCACTTTACCAAATTTTAAACATACCTTTAATGTTTAAATTGGCAAGAGTCTACATTTAGTCACTCACTTACTTAACTTCCAAAGATATGTAATTGCCACGAGGCCTTCAATTGTAAAGCTGCGTGGTCCAAAGGTTTTTAAACGCAAGGTTTTAAATGCCCTTTAAAAGCTGGGTTTTAAGTTTAACGTCTTCTACATTTGCAGCTTCGTGTGAATGTCGTTTTAATTGTCTTTTAAAAATCGAATTAGTTATTGAATTGATAGATGTACTAATTTAAAGGTTAATAATTAGATCGTAGTTTAATTGTTGTTGAATCAATTTATTTTAAAATATTAAAAAAATAATATACATAGTTAAAGACTATAAATATAAATTTATAAATTCAATTAAAAATAAGATTGGATATCAAATTATACAGAACAACATTTACAATCAAAAGTTAAAAGCTTAAAATGACCAAATAACAAATAAATATTATTAATCAATATAAATTCATTAATATCAAATCTATAAAATACTAATAAATTGACATTTCCACTAAAATTAACTTATCTGTAATATTAATTTTTTTATTACCTAATTATAAAATAAATAAAATAAAAAAATAAAGTGGATGGGTTCAATCGTTTCATCTAATATCGATTTTTACTTGATTTGATTGATTTTTAATCGATTCAATTACTCACCAATTTTAACAGTTATTATAAATCGATTTTCAGTCAAACCAGCCAATCTGATTTTGATAATAGTGGTCTTAACTCTTTATCACACAATAAATCTAAAAAGATACCATAAGGCAATATATTTTGGTGTAAGAGGCTAAGAGCCAAGGTCACATGTCCGTTTCTGGCAAAGCAATTGTTATGGGTGAGATCGTTGACCAAAGTGTAGCAACAATTGTGCCATGCTAAGCACTCATGTAGGAGGCTAAGCCATAGTTGAATTGTGATGATTAAGAATAAATTTATGGTGGCTAAAGAATTAGAATTGTGTCTTGACTTATGAATATAAAGTAAACTCACTTTTGAGCTTCTAAAAAGATACCTCGGTGGTATTTTAGTCCTTTAAATATGGCTATTAATCATTGTACTCCCTAACTTTGGAAACAATTACATAAAGTAGTTTCTTGTCTATTACCTCTGTCATAGCAATTAATGGAGGGATCATTTTGTATAATAATTTTAAAATTTAATGACTAAATTAATCAATCATATTAGCATGTTAAGATACCACGTCACTGTCACATTAATAGATAACGATATACATTAGTAGATAATGTTGACAGTAATGACAAGGTTGATGAATGGACCATTTTGTGTAACAATTTCAAAATTCAATAATTAAAGTGGTCAATAATCATCTTTTAAAAGATAAATAGTATCTTTATAGTTGATATGATAAAAATACATGTATATTTATAGTTAATTTGATATTCTTAATATTTATAAATCTAATTTACCCAAAATTTAGGTGGAGACCACATTGCCCCCAAAGTCTTACGGTGCTCCTTCAAGGCCTTAGAAAAATGAGGAGCTAGATACATGGATGCCGATGTTCCCCAAAAGAACACGCAAGAACCCACCCAAGCCAAGACGGGTAGTGACGAAGCAGACAAGAAAGTCAAAGGAAACCAAAGCTTTTTTATGTCTATGTGATTCTGTTTGTTTATATATATATTACTTATATGAGAATAAGGAAACGAGTGACTCATACATATTAGCCTGCAGAAAGAGAGCCTGAAAACATGGGTTTTGTGAGATCTTCCACCGCCACAGCCTCCATTGTTGTCGTTTTGCTGAGCTTCGTGTTTGGGAACGTGAAGGTTGAAACTGCAAGCTCAAGTGTGTCTGAAATTGATCTGTTGGAGTTTCCTCTGAACTTGGAGTACCTCGAGGCAGAGTTCTTCTTGTTTGGAGCTTTGGGCCAAGGATTGGATAGAGAGGCTCCAGAGTTGGCCCAGGGTGGGCCCGCACCAGTAGGGGCCAGAATAGCTAATTTGGGCCTATTGGTGAGGGACATCATACTCCAGTTTGGTTTGCAGGAAGTTGGACATTTGAGGTTCTTTCGGTTTTTGTCGATCTTAGTTTCTTCTGTGGAATCTGTTTGATTTTTTTGTTTCAAGTGCAGATAGTTTAGAGAAATAAATATGATAATTTTTGTGGCATGTTATAGAATAACTCATACTGATTTTTTTTTTCAAGTTTGATTGAATTTTGGTAGATATTTTTTCTTGTTTCAAAAAGCACACAAGTTTTTCTTATTTATTTCTTCAAAATAAAATTAATTAGTAATTTTTACTGTCATATTAAACATAAAAATTAAAATCATGGTATCATTTTAGATCTTAGTATCAATTGAACTGTATTTTTTGTTATATTAGGAATACAATTACAATCTTATACTAGAGGGGAGGGTTTTGCAATATTTCGTGGGAAATTAAAATCATGGTATCATTTTAGATCTTAGTATCAATTGAACTGTATTTTTTGTTATATTAGGAATACAATTACAATCTTATACTAGAGGGGAGGGTTTTGCAATATTTCGTGGGAGCTGAGTGTACTTTTTTAAACAAAAAGTTTATGAAATGCCATTTGACTTAATCTCAAGAATAGTAATTGTAATTTATTCTATTTTATATTAATATTCATGCTCTTAAACAATAATTTTCTTTGGTTTTTATTTTGATAAGTCGTTGTTTTGACCTTAAAGTTTTGAGTATTAGATAGTATCTAATATACCTATTTGTTATATTGGTATTTAAATATTTGATGTGATCTAACATAATGGAAACACAAGATGACACCATTTCGAATCTAATTTTACTACAAAACTATGAGGATCTTTTATCATATCATTTTTTTTAAAGTTTTGTTAGTTTTTATAAATATAACAAATTTAAAGTATCACACCAAATACAAGAAATTTAAATATCATAATATCTTATACTATTATCATAATACCGAATAACAATTGTAAGAAATGAGTCCTAAATATATTTTATTGTATCATATCATGCCTTTCATTTAGTGCAATAAAAACAAGCAGCTCAGCCCGACCTATTACTGGTTTGGTCACTAAATAAGCTGGAAGCAACTTGACCCGTTTATAAAATAGGCATAATTTGCAATATCCATACCCAATGTTGTGGCATGCGGATCTACATTGGCCGGCTCATGAGTTTTTTAGCTCCATTTGACACGATTATTATTTCTGTCAGTATCAGTTTCATGCTTCTTTATAAGAAATCAACATCATATCTAATCTAAAGATGAACCAGAAAGAATAGAACAAACAGATAACTTGTAATGGTTTTTTTTTTTTTTGGGGGGGGGGGGGGTGGTCACTGTTACTAATATGAGAGATTTGATGGTGATTGCAGGGCCATAAAAAGTACAGTACCAGGGTTTCCAAGGCCATTACTGAACTTGAGCGAGGAAGTCTTCGGAAAAGTTCTGGACAGTGCGTTTGGGAGGTCTCTGTTTCCTCCATTTGATCCTTATGCCAATGAGATAAACTACCTGCTTGCCTCCTATGTCATCCCTTATGTTGGCCTCACTGGCTATGTTGGCACTAACCCACAGCTCCAGAACGCCACTTCTAAGAGGGTATGCCTCTAACTCAACTTCTTTCTTCTCAAACCATTATAACATTGCTTGCTGCCACAGACAGAGGAAGTAAATGGAGCAAAGTCAGAAGTTTGGAATTTTTTCATCTTCTGCAGACCATGATCTCAAACTTATTCAAGTAGCATTTAAACAAAAACCAAAAAAAAAAATGATCTAGTTTTGGGGAAATTGGATAAAGCTGAAGCTGACTGAAGCTTTAAAATGTTACAGCTAGTTGCAGGGCTTTTGGGAGTAGAGTCTGGCCAAGACGCGGTGATTCGAGCATTGCTATACGAACGAAAAGACCAAATTGTAGTGCCATATAAAGTAACTGTGGCGGAGTTCACGAATCGTATTTCTGAACTTAGGAACACGCTGGGAAAGGGAGGCTTGAAAGATGAGGGGCTGGTGGTGCCCAAAGAATTAGGCGCAGAGGGAAGAATTGAAGGAAATGTGCTTGCTGGTGACAATAACTCACTTTCATATGGAAGGACCCCAGAGGAAATACTAAGGATTGTGTATGGAGATGGCGATGAACATGTCCCTGGTGGTTTCTTTCCACGTGGTGGAAATGGCCGTATTGCCCGATATTACTTACCAAATGCCTGAACTCAACCCGTGCTTGATGATAATAGTAACATTGTATCTTCACTCTGTTTCACCTTTCGCAGGCAGCATATAATAAGAATAATCACTCTATTTACTTGATGATCTGACTAGAGAACTGTCTTATATTGCATTATAGTAGTCTTTTTAAAAGGAAACTTTGTTATCAAATTCTCTATTAAGAACATAGCATGTGAGTGATATCTGATGATCATCTAACCAACAGTGCAAACATGCAAATGCTCCAATGCATAAAGGAAGCACAGACCAGATTTCAAGCTGCAAGCAACCCAAAAAAATTAACCGTGTAGATTAAGTAAAAGGTTATAGAGAATTCCAGTTAATTAAAAGGTTTACCTCATCAAACAGGGACTCTTTGGTCAGAAATCGGATGAAATGGCGCTTTTTCTTGATTTTTTGTTTCAAGTGCAGATAGTTTAGAGAAATAAATATAATAATTTATGTGGCATGTTATATAATAACATTGTTTTTTTCAAGTTTGATTGAATTTTGCTAGATATTTTTCTTGTTTCAAAAACTACACACTTTTTTTAATTTATTTTTTAAAAATAATATGACTTACTAATTTTTACTGTGATATAAAACATAAAATCATGGTATTATTTTAGATCTTAGTATTAATTTAACTATCTTTTTTGTTATATTAGGAATAAGATTACAATCTTATACTAGAGAAGAGAAGAAGGGGGGGGGGGGTTTTACAATATTTCATGGGAGCTGAGTGTACTTTTTTTAGACCAAAAATTTTATGAAATGCAATTTGATAGGTTGTGTTTAACTAACAAAATAAACTAACTTATAAACTTATTAAAAGTATTTGATAACAAACTTATTTCATTAGTTTTTAATTCATTTTAAAATGTAATTTGAGTAGTTTATAACTTATAACTTTTGTATTTTCTTTTCTTATTTTGCCTTTATCATTTTATCAAAATACTCATTATACCATTGTTGTCACATTCATTATACCCCTATTTTCAAATGGCTGTCATTTTTCGTTTTTCTATATTTATATATATAATAAAATATGTATAAATATTATATATATATATATATATATAAAATAATTTAAATTCATTTAATTAAAAAAATGATATATTTATTTATATTATTTTGAGATTATAAAATATATATAATTTTTATGTCATTTTATATTTCTCAACTACTTCAACAATTACTTTTACCAAATACTTCTAATTCAATAAGCTAATTTAACAACTTTCAACTTTTAGCTAAAAATTAACTTATAAATTTTCAACTAGCTTTTAAGTTTTTAACTAGTTTATCAACTATTTTTACCAAACATAACCTTAATTTAAAGAATAATATTTGTAATTTATTTTATTTTACATTAATATTCATGCTCAAACACAATAATTTTCTTTGGTTATTATTTTCATAAGTCGTTGGTTTAACATTAAAGTCTTAAGTAGTAGGTAGTATCTAAGATGCCTATTTGTTATATTGGTAATTAAATGTTTGATGCAATCTAACATAATGGAAAGATAAGATGACACCATTTCGAATCTAATATTACTTCAAAACTATGAGGATCTCTTATCATATCATTTTTTTTTAAGTTGTTAGATTTATAACAACTTTTAAATATCATACCAAATACAAAAAAAATTAAATATCATAATATCAAATAACAACTGTATCAGATGATTTTTAAATATATTTTATTATATCATATCATGCCTTTTATCTAGTGCAATAAAACATGTAGCTCAGCCCAACTCATCACTGGTCAGCCATAAATTAAATGGGCAGAGAGCAACTTGACCTGCTTAGTAAATAATGGAAACATAAGATGACACCATTTCGGATCTAATATTACTTCAAAACTATGAGGATGTCATATCATATTTTTTTTAAGTTATGTTAGATTTATAACAACTTAAAAATATCATGCCCAACATTGTGGCATGCGGGTCTACATGGACCGTCTCGCGAGTTTTAGCTCAGTTTGACACTCATTATTATTTTTGTCAGTATAAATTTCACCCTTCTTTGTAAGAAATCAACATCACATCTAATCTGAAGCAGAACAAGAGAGAACAGAACAAACAGAAAACTTTTAATGGTTTTTTTTTTTTTCGGGGGGGGGGGGGGGGGTTGGGGGGTGGGGGGGAGGGGTCACTGTGTTACTAATATGAGAGATTGGTTGGTGATTGCAGGGCCATAAAAAATACAGTACCTTGAGCAAGGAAATCTTTGGAAGAGCGCTCGACAGCGCGTTCGGGAGGCCTCTGTCTCCTCCATTTGATCCTTAAGTCAATGAGATAAACTTCCTGCTTACGTCCTATATCTTCCCTCATGTTGGCCTCACTGGCTATGTTGGCACTAACCCACAGCTCCAGAACGCCACTTCTAAGACGGTTTGCCTCTAACTCAACTTCATTCTTCTCAAACTATTATAACATCTGCTTGCTGCCATAGACACAGGAAGTAAATGGACCAAAGTCGAAATTTTGGAATTTTTTCATCTTCCGCAGACCATGCTCTCAACTTGTTCAAGTAGCATTTAAAAAAACAAAACAAAATGATCTAGTTTTGGCAAATTTTATAAAGCTGACTGAAGCTTTAAAATGTTACAGCTAGTTGCAGGGCTTTTGGGAGTAGTGTCTAGCCAAACCGCAGTGATCTGAGCAATGCTATACGAACGAAAAGAACAAATTGCAGTGCCATATGGAGTGAAAGTGATGGAGTTCATGAATCGCATTACTGCACTTGGGAACATGCTCGGAAAGGGAGGCTTGAAAGATGAAGGGCTGGTGGTTCCAGAAGCAATAGGCGCAGAGGGAAGAATTTCAGGAAATGTGCTTGTTGGTGACAATAACTCACTTTCATATGGAAGGACCCCAGAGGAAATAATAAGGATTGTGTATGCAGATGGTGATGAACGTGTCCCTGGTGGCTTCTTTCCAAGTGGTGCAAATGGTCATATTGCCATTTGCCAGATCTTACTTACAAAGTGCCTGAACTCAACCCTTGCTTGATGATAATAACAACATTGTATCTTCACTCTGTTTTGCCTTTCACAAGCAGCATATAATAAGAATAATCATTCTATTTACTTGATGATCTGACTAGAGAACTGTCTTATATTGCATTATAGTAGTCTTTTTAAAAGGAAACTTTGTTATCAAATTCTCTATTAAGAACATAGCATGTGAGTGATATCTGATGATCATCTAACCAACAGTGCAAACATGCAAATGCTCCAATGCATAAAGGAAGCACAAACCAGATTTCAAGCTGCAAGCAACCCAAAAAATTTAACCTTGTAGATTAAGTAAAAGGTTATAGAGAATTCCAGTTAATTAAAAGGTTTACCTCATCAAACAAGGACTCTTTGGTCAGAAATCAGATGAAATGGCGCTTTTTCTTGGAGGCCTCCAGCAAGGACTTTCAAAATCCATTGATCTCTGATATCAAAAATAATTAATATAGCTGAGGATAACTTAGCCATAGCTGAGCAATGTTCTGAAGCAGAAGCTTAGATCCTGGCTTTCAGTGGACCTCAAGGCAGGTATAACATCTTCAATCCTAGATAAGAATTTTGTAAACCATCTGACTGCCTATATTTCTGCATACCAGTAATCAGCTAGTAAGGGCTAAAACATCAAAATAACTTACATATGCCGCTTCAGATTTCAACTCAAGTCCTCAAGTCCTCTAGATGTTTGGGGGGTTCAAAAAAACTACAATATTTCCCTTCCTTTCATCTTGCCACGGATGTGTCAATTTATAATGCCTTCTTTTTTCTTTTAATCGTAGTTGTTTCACAAAGACTTATCATGGTAAGAAAGAAATGGGGAACAAGCACACTTGGAGGAGTTCTATGCTCCGTTTGAGAAGGAAGAATCACTCCTGAAAAAAAATTGATTGATTCTCTTCCAATTAGTTGGACTGTAGGTGTGATGACGTACTTCACCAGCTAGGTCACTAGTTCAAACCTAGGATGGTCCAGCTAATATGAGCATATGAGCATCCATTATTCTCTGTTAATCATTTCCTTTATCTTTATCAAGACAACGCTGAAAGCTTCATGTTATCCATTTCCCAATATATCATCCAGAATGCAAATTGGTTCCATATGACCCAAGTTGTTAAAGATGCAGCGTACCAAGACATTCCAAGTAGCAAAATTGGGAAATATTCCTTCAGTTGCCATTTTATGAAGATACACAATGGCCTCTTCAATGCCTAACCAATTACAGATTCCCCACAGAAGACTAGTATATGCTATTATGTCTGGACTCCATTCCTTTCCAGCTTTAAGTTTATCAAAAAGTTGCATGGCAGTTCTAACTTTACCCCACTTACAGTAGGCATAAATAATTATATTAACTGTGATAGTATCTGGCTTTGCCCCATTTACCAACATCTTCCCAAACAGCAGTAGAACTTGTTCTTGCATTCCAACACGAGAAAATCCATACATTATAGTATTATAAGTAATAGAATTTAGCTCCAACATCCTTCCTTCCAATTCCTTAATAAGCCCACAAGCTTCTTTAAATCTGTTAACCCTAAACAAACCATCCAATAACTCATTATATGTTGTGATATTAGGCAGGCACTTGTATTTCTCCATCTGATCAAGCACGCCCATTGCCCATTCCACTCTTCCACCAGCACACAAGCCCTTAATTAATGCATTGAATGTAGCAACAGTCAGACGGCAGCCATCAGCAGTCATACTTTCTATGAGACGGTGTGCTTGGTTAAACATAGAATTCTGACCAAGCACGTCCACCATGCAGGTATATACAACAACATTAGGATGACAACCACAGGTTATCATTTTATTCCATGTCTCAGAAACACCTACCAAATTGCCAACATTTGCAAAACCATAAATAAGAGAGCTATACGTGGTAACATTTGGAAGGCAGCAATTTTCTTCCATATGATTACAAAAGGATATAGCCTCAGCCATATTCCCATTGGAGCAGAGACCATATATTATAGTGTTATACACAACAACATTGGGCTTGATTCCCTCTCGAATCATAAGACTCCACAAGTCAAGAGCCCCACCCAATCTCCCACCCAAGAAATAGCCTTTTATTAAAGAAGCGAATGTATGGATATTGGGGCTGCATCCTCTCATAAGCATTTGGGCAAAAACTGCAAGAGACAAATCAACATTACCCATGTCAGAAAGACAACTAATGACTGTAGAGTAAGTGACAACATTTGGGTCAATACCCTTATCCAGCATCTCAATTATCAAATCAAAGGCCTCCTTAATTTTGTAATCTTTGCAGACTCCATGTATCAAAGCATTATAAACCGGCACCACAGGTGCAAATCTCGTAGCTAGCTTCTTTGCTTCCTCTACCTTACCTAAGTTACACATAGAAGATATTACAGTTGTGTAGCTTACTGCATCTGGAGGGCAACCCTTATTTGACATTTCTACAAGCAACTTGCAAGCCCCATCCACCTTTCCAATTTTACAGAGAGCCTTGATAAGAATGTTATATGTAAACACATTTGGTTCTAAACCTTCCCCCTTCATGTTGCTATATACAGGATTAATCATGTGAAACCTATTTTCCCCCAGCAATGCATCCAACAGGTGATTGTATATCCTGACTGTCGGTTTACACCCAAATTCCCTTATCCTATATAACATCTTCAAAGCCTGATCAGCCAACCCAGCTCTCCGGTAAGAATTTATAACACAGATGAATAAATCTTCAGAGCAAGCTATACCCTCCAACTTCATGTGTTGTAAGAGATACTGCATGCCATCAATTTCGCAATTTCTCCCGAGTTTCTCAATCATAGTCTGGTACGTCAAATGAGTGTGTCTGAAAGCTCCAGAATTGGCCAAGGACCTGAAGTATTCAAGTGCCAACAAAATATCTCGCTCGTGTCTCAATCTTTTCACAACTTCAGATTCCTTAAGAACAGGCACACGTGCAGATTGGACTTGAGGTTTATCAAGATTGAAAATTGGGTTTGTGCTGAGTACAAATGGGATTGAAGGCTTGCGCACTTTTAACAATAAGGAACACCCATCTCTCAAGTACATTGTATTCAGTTGAAGCTAAGGTTTTAGCTTCAGATTCAAGATACTGAAAATCGAAAAGAAAATAGACTAAGAGATTATCAAACAGACCAAAATGGAACTGAACTATTATAATGCCCAGAATTCTTCACAGGGCAAGTCTAAGAACCTTTAATTACCTCAGAAACCGGAGAGGAGCATGTGGCAGCCTTCAATCCGTTGCTGACTAAGTTTTCCCACAAAAAGTCGCAGAGGAATTCGCCCGTGAGTTTGGGCGCGACGGCGATGGGTTCCCGATGCCGCAGTTCCTCACTGGCCTTTTCAATCGAAATCCGAAATGGGGCGGGGACGATGGTTCTCAAAATGATGTTTTGTTGAAGAAGCAGTCAACTACGTTTTATTAATTACCTTCATGCGCGACTGCGCGCGTGTAGTGTTTATATATATATACAAGTGAAAGAAATAAAATTAACTGTATCTAAATTATTTATTTTATTTATTTTGATATTTTTTTATAAATATGTGTATGTAGAGTTGTCAATGTGCTGGGGTTTGGGCCGGGCCAGCCCAAACCCTTTAGAACTTTTAATAAATAAGGGCCGGGCCAGACTTTTGTTACTAGTTGGGCTAAAAATTCTGACCCAACCCAGCCCTTCAAGGGTCATAGGCTGCGCAAGGCCAGCCTTTTTTAAAAAAAAAATAATTTTCTTTTATCTATAATTTAAATATAATACATGATAAAATAAAAAATAGATGATACATGATATTTTTGTTCAATGAAGTTCAATGAGAAAGTAGTGTCAAAGATTCAAAACAGAAATACAAATTTATAACTTTTTATGACATTTTATTTTTAATTTTAGAAACTTATCTTTTGGAATGAAACATTAGGTTGGGTTATATACATAATACATTAATTCAAGGGCCAATTTTAAAAGAAATGGTTGGATCCCAAGATGGGGTGAATTGCGTTTTATAAAAATTTTTACAAAACTTAATTGGAAGTTAAAATGATTTTCTGAAATTGGACAATGCTAAAGATAATAATTTAATTCAGAAAATCAAAGTGTTATCAAGATGAATAATCTTATAGTGCAAGGAATTAAGGAGCAAATATAAATCTACACAAATTAATTAATACTTGAGGTAGAAATCAAATATAAACGCAAAGCATTAATTAATTAACTTCAAATGTAAATAGAGTAGGGATAGAGAAAGTAAACTCAGAGATTTATACTGGTTCGGCTAATCTCAAGCCTACATCCAGTTCTCAAGAAACCACTTGAGTATTTCCACTATAATTGCAAGTTTAATCCAACTACTTGCAAACTACTACAACATAGATCTTTTTCCCCTCAAGGGTGTTTCTCCCCCTTACAATGTGTTTTCTCTCAAACACTAACTTAAGGAACCAATCCTTAAGTAACTGAATTTGAAGGCTTAAGGAAAATAATGGTGAACACTCCCAAAGTGTAGATAATGCAGAAATTAAGCTCATAATTTTTCTCTAGCAATTTAGAAAGAATGAAACTCAAGATAATATGACAAATGAACAATTGAATCTTGATACAAATGGTGTTGTGAAGTCCCCTTTATATAGTGAAACATTGCTGGTACAGTGACTGCTTTAGTCAGAATTGCTACAGTAAGCTTCATCATCATTTTTCAACTTTTCTACAACAACTAAAAAACTTTATCAACTTTTTTCAACAATCAATATTCTTTTTCAAATTTGCTACAGTAAAAAGCATTCATTTTCAAATTTTATTACAATACCCAATAAACTTTATCATACTTTTTCAACAACCAATAAATTTTATCATACTTTTTCAACAATCAAATTTCTTTTTCAAAAATGATACAGTAAAAAGTATTCTTTTTCAAGTTATATTACAACAATCAATAAACTTTATCATACTTTCTCAACAACCAATAAATTTTATCATACTTTTTCCACAATCAAATTTCTTTTCCAAAAGTGCTACAGTAAAAAGTATTCTTTTTCAAATTATATTACAACAACCAATAAACTTTATTATACATTTTCAACAATCAAATTTCTTTTTCAAAAGTGCTACAGTAAAAAGTATTTTTTTCCAAATTATATTAAAACAACCAATAAATTTTATCAAAAATCAATTTATATTACTATATATAAATATATAAAGCATTAAATATATTTAGGACAAGAAAAATTGAATCATGCATTTGGGCCAAGATGATTAAATCATTCATTTGGGTCAAAAAGTTTAAATCATACTATTTGGGCTAAGAAAGATTAAATCATACATTGGATCAAGAAGATTAAATCATTTATTTGAGCCAACAAGATTAAATCATTCATTTGGGCCAAGAAGATTAAATCATACTATAATTCCCACATATTTGTCATCATCAAAACTTATAGCATAATACATTAGGGCTAACAAATTTTTTATACTTGAACGACCTTAACAACTCATGACATAAATAATAAAAAAAATTATAAACTCAAAGTACTAATATTTTTAAATATTTTTTATTAAAAAATTCCATTGGGCTGGGCTAAAAGCTTTTTTTAAAAATGGGCGACTAAATTCTTAGCCAATCCCACACCATTTACAGGGCCAACCCGGCCCGGCCCAATAAGCTTAGCTCATTTTGACAGCTCTATGTGTATATATATATATATATATATATATAGTGGCGGAGCCACATATAATTCATACACGCCCTAAAATTTAGAAAAAGTCATGTAAATTTTTTTTTTCATTTTGCCTCATTTTTTTTTGAATCCCCTTAATACTTTTATAAACCTCTTCAGTGACTTAGTTTCTCTCTACTGCTCACAGTCACAAGACCCTTACTCCTCAAAGTCACAATTTTTTCTTGATGATGGTTAATTTCTCATTTTATTGTTAGAGATCTTTTTGTAAAAGCTTGAAATTAAAGTTTTTGTATATAGGTCTAATTCTATTAAATTGGTTAATTGATTATGTAATTAGAATCATGAGTAACATATTTGTGAAGTCAATTTCATGAAATTTTTTCGTGATGATGGTTAATTTTTCATTTCATTGTTAGAAACCTCTTTGTAAAAGTTTAAAATTTGGAGTTTTTGTATATAGGTCTAATTCTATCAAATTGGTTAATTGATTATACGATTAGGATTACGAGTAACATATTTGTAAAGTTAATTTCATGAGATTTTTTCTTCATGATGATTAATTTATCATTCCATTATTCGTGACCCTTTTGTAAAAGCTTAAAATTTGAAATTTTTGTACATAGATTTGATTCGATCAAATTAATTGATTAATTATATAATTAGGATTTAAAAGAAAAATAATTTTTTTGTAATAGAAATATTTTTTAATAGGAAATTACCATCAAATAAACAATAAATTAAAATTAATTTAGAAGAATTACTATCAAAGTAAATGAAAATTTTGGATGCGCTACTCTATATATATATATATATATATATAAAGTATAGGACGATGGTTCTCAAAATAATCACCTTTTTATGCGTGCGCGTGTAGCGTTTTCATATATATATATATATATATATATATATATATAAAAGTATATATAATTTTTTAATTTTTTAATTTATTTAGTTGATTGAATAATTGACGTAATGACTTTATAGTTAGATTAATAACTCAATAAACTAAAAGCCAGCTTAAATCAATAATGGATTGCAAAAACATTGGTTTGTAATACTTCTTAATTTACCTTCCTTTCAAATATTTTTCACTTGCCCTCATTTCCAAATATCTAACGCTTCTCTCTTTCCCATTCTAACGTATATTACAACTCATATACTGACTAATGGGTATTTTAAACATTAACTCCGTGGAATTATCAATCCGAGTACACTAAATTGTGATATTAAAGAAGACAATATTCTTTAATTTTTTTGACCATCCAACACCAACTTATTGTGAAGAGTTTCTTCATTTGCACAGTCCAGCTGCCACATATCGCACTATTTTCATATCAGATTCAGTCCGTCATTGATTAATTGATGAGTGAAGCTTTTACTAAGAATTTTTTTTTTATATTTTCTAAATGTTTGTTATCAGATTCTTTAGTATAACATAGCAGACTTTGAATTTAGTATATGCTTTAAAGTTAAAATCTTCTTATTGCATTAATTTTGTAGATGCTTTAAATCTTCTTATTGCATTGGCTATTTTACTATAGTTTTTCATTTGCTCTCTACCCAACATCTAGAATTCAACAGCTAACTTTAATCATCTTCATTTTTGAAAAAATTCGCATGTTAATCTATGATTCCTCAAATGGCTGAGCTTTGAGAAGCTTCATATCTTTTCTATTTTTCCTACCTTAATTATTATGGAATTTGTGATGTCATTATGAAGCAGGACCATACAACTACTTTCAAGACCATAAGGATGTTGTTACAATTTAGACATGGTGATCAGAGACTGAAAAATTTAAGAAATGAGAATATTTGGATCTCTTGCAGGATACTGGATGGTAATGTGACCAGTTTCATAATTCTAATTTAAAAATGATGAAGGGGGTAAACTTTTCTATGCAAATTTTATAGTCGATAAGTTGGGGGTAAGATAAATATATTGACTGAAGGCTGTTAACAATATTATTACTATTACTAAAACATGTTCCCAATCCTATAAAACATAATTCCTAAACCGCTTTCCTTAAATTCTTTAAAGTTAAATATCCAAATAAGCTGAAATCAACAAATAAATACAATTCCATAGGCAAATTCCATCCTAGCTTTGTTAGTGCTTTTAAAAAAAAAAATTTAAAAACCTCTTTTACGTTTTCTTGATTCAATATGTCTTATATCCCCCGTCCAAATGGAAAGTAACTTTGTCTGATAAATGTGCATGCATCTCAATAATTTTTTGCAATATAAACCAGAACAACCAATTTTGTTGAGCATTATCAAACGTTCTATTAGCAAATAATTTATCTTTCTCTAGTTGCAGCACCAAGCAACTAGGCAACAGATAACTCTGTTGAGATTCTACCATAAGCAGTGTATGTAGATGATATGTATGTGTGTGTGTGTGTGTACATATATATAGATTCTAGCATTAAGAAGCATTCTCATATAGTGCAAATGAAAAAGCAGAGTTGTCAAAAGTGATCTAATGTATTTACGAAAGATTGCAAAGCAATTGTAATTAAGACAGTTAAAATATTGACTTTTGTAAAGATAGACGTAGCATTGTGAGTTATGGCATTTAACCAAGTCATCATAGGGTAGGCAGCACATACGAAGAGGCTACTTAAAAAGCATTAAGAGGTTCCAATGGTATGTACATTTACGCATCAAATATCATCTCAATAATGAAACCAAACTAAAGAGACAACCTTTGAGATTATGACAAAAACTTAATCAGAATTAATAACAGTATTGGCCACAGTTCCTATGATTTACAAGAAGCGAGAAATTCCCTTGTCTTTATCCCAATAACAGCAGGTTTTTCTTCTGTTGCGAAGGTTTCATCTTTCAGAAGAGGAGTCCTGCACAAATTAGAATATATTAAAATGATTCTGAGCAGTCCTGATATGAGGTTCTCTATGATATTCAGCGACAAAAAAGTACTAAGAAATAGGAATTCCATAAGTCGTAATGAACAGGAATTTGGAATACTTAGGACCTAATACCTGGCTACTGAACCCCAAAAAAAAAAAAAAAATCCAGGTCTGCATTGGTTTGTAAAGTGAAGCAGGAAGACATATTGAGCTGTAAATGACTTCCATCATTTGAACAGTGGAAGTGCTCATTTCTAGAAACTTCAAGAGTTTTGGACAATACTATAATCTACCTTCAAGAGGCTTGAAGAAGTAACGGGGCTCTCTTCTTCTTTTGAGGTTCCCTTTTCCTTTTCAGGAAGAATGGTGGGATAATGAATCTCGAGAAGCGACTTAAAGGATCCTGTAAACCCTCCATCTGATAGTGACCAAACCGCCAATCTCGCTTTATATAAGGTCGCTGTATAGGTTCTTCGAGTCCACCTGTCATGAGAAACAAGAAAAAATCTAATTTACTTTCATCCAAATCTTACCACCCATATTCAATCATCCACACAGCCCTCAATCAGGTGTCATGTAGAATTGCAGACTTGTCAAAGTACAGATACATGGAATTGAATAGAATTTGTTGATATAACTTCTCAAACTCAACATAACTAATAAATGAGACCACCAGTTGATATCAAATGTACATTCAATGAGTCATGGTCATTTAAGATATAAGTAGCTAGAACTCAGAGGAGCTAGAAATATTCTTCCCAACTTTTGCAGATTGGTTATATTCTATTACCATAGATTAAACCGACAAAGTTATTGGTCTGTGCCACAGGCAAAACACTATGACTAAATCAATTGATGAACAAACCTAAAAATGAAGGCAGACATGCACGCGCTCACACCCCCAGAGACAGAGTATGAGCTGAAAGTTAAGAATACAATTGATACCTGCATACATCAAACCATGCTTGTCTACAGCTCGATAAAATGGTCTTGTTATCTTCTCGTTGGCAGCTCTCTGGAGTTCATGCCATGCTCCTTCACGGTCTTCACGTGTAACTTTAGCCGTGTTAACAATCTGAAATTAAGGGCCCACTGAAGGTGTCATTAAAAATTAGAGGAAGGTAATGTTATGTAAACAAAACATAGACATGGAGTTCTAACTTTAGAAAATAGGTGGTAAGAAGGACGTGGGATCCGTGCAAGATTGTTTGCCCGGTCAACTGCTACCAGCCCAAACTTGGGACCATATCCATCAGCCCACTCCCAGTTATCAGAAATAGTCCAAAACAGATAACCAAGCACAGGCACACCCTGTAAAATTATAACAGGAAGGCCTGACATGAAATCAGTGATTATGAAGAACAACTTAATTTAAAGCTAATAATGTCGAATTCAGAGCCAAAACCATGATTATGGCTGCATATACAGCAAGCAAATGTTCCACTAGATATGGTCGACGGATTAAATCTGTCTCATCAGATACCCCATTTTCAGTAATGATAAAGGGAACTTTTAGATGTTTGTATCTTTCATGAAACTGAAGCAGCATGCGGTATAAGCCATCAGGATATACCCCACGACCAGATTCACTGTACTCATCTGTTTCCACAAGTTTCAGTCCAGCACCGGAAACCACTTCCTAAATGTCAGAATTGTTGTATAAGTATAAATAAGCCTGATGCACACCACATTTATCAAGGCTAATAAAGCAAACCTGCCCATAGTAGTTTATGCCAATGAAATCCAGCTTGTCAGAAATACTATCGATGTATGGAAAGACAGTCAAGGAATTAGCCAGTGAAACAGCAGCCACATCAAACAGACCATAAGGTCGCATGAATGACACATGGTGTGCTACACCAACAGTGGGTTTTAACAAGTTACTGTCAAAAGGATATCATAAATCAGAATAGTATAATTACAAAATTAGAAAATGGTCAATCATGGTCATTAACTATGAATAGTAACCTATAACTGAGAAGGAATGTGAAGGGATGAAAATCATAAAACATCATTCAATGTTTAGAGAATATGTTCTATAAACTTGCTACACATTTGGAAGCTCCTATGAGAAGGGAAAACCTCTGTTCATGGATATAATCATATGCTTTTGAGTGTGCAATAGTCATCCAATGCATGGCCTGCTGGAAAACACCAGTTGGAAGAGCAGAAGTAGCAACCTCCAGCATATCAGGATGACCACCGGGCCAAGCTCCAGCACAATAAGTAAGCATACAGAAGACATGAGGTTCATTAAATGTAATCCAATATTCTACTAGATCAGAAACACTGTTTACAACAAGCCTGCATAGAACACGAGGATATGAGAAAAAGATTCATTTCATATACTTTCATGAGATGAGCAACTCAATGAAAAATCAGATAATGAAGTTATCATGGTGTGAAAATAAAAAGGAATGTACAAAAGAATAAGTTCCAAATTGCTTGGTAACAATCTCATAACTTACCCCTACATGTTTTGAAAATAGCAACATGTGGAATCTAGTGATCCTTAGCAAACAGACACTGTCACAATTCAAGATGGAGATTTCACAGAGGATGTCTATCAATCTTCAGTCATTTATGAATGTCTCAAGGGCTAATTCAATTCAAAAGCTTAAGCTGTTGAGTGAAGGCCTATGAAAAGTTTTTTATGTAATCTCTAACAGTCTGCAAGATGCTTTCAAGTGATTTTTTTTACTTTTTTTTAACCACAAATGATAGAAACTACGACTTTTTAACTTCAAAATGTAATAGTGGATAGCTATATTAATCAACAAGGAGATCAATTACTTTCTTTAGAATGAAACCAGTTAAATATCTGTTTTGACGAAAATTAACGACTTTTTAACTTCAATGTGTAAAATGTGGAGAGCTCTGTTAATCAACAAGTAGCTCAATTAATTTTTGAATGAAGCCAGTTTTTATTTAATCAAGGTGCTCATAATGCCTAAGTGAATTATGTTTTCAATATATCATATAATAGTTCAACACAGGTGCATATATGGAAATTTCAATCAAATCAGGCCTGGACCACAAAATATAAAAATTTCTTAACTGGGCTGAGCCTCATATTCTATTTAAATAACCCGCCCAGGCCTGGTATACCTTAAACATGTATATTTACTAGATACCGTGTCCTAAACAACATCATTTTATCTCTATTCCCATGCCCCTTTAAAATCCCCCATTCCCCCCACAACCATGAACACCAAATCCCTAATCCCCCCAACTTTCCCCCTTCCATCTCTTTGCCTCTCCAACAGCAGCACATTACTCCTCAGCCCCCAGTGCCACTCCACAGCTGCTTGTCAGCGATGCTGAGGCAAGGTGGCCTGAGTTTCAATGACAAGGTTGCATTCTTCAGTTCTTCCTTCCCTTTTGAATTCCTAGTATGTAAGTGTTTGTTTGGATTAAATTTATTAATAATGAAAGATAGATACAAATTTCATATCAGTTTAACTCATTTGACTGCAATTTTTATTTCTATCTTATATATATGTGTGTTTGATTAGTCATTTAAGAATTAGGTAGGTGAGCTTATACCTCCGATTTCATCTTTCTACATTGTATTTTTGTATTTTAGAATATACCCTAGCATTCAATATTCCCTTAACAAAATCCACTGGTTACACTCTCTCCCGCCCCACCCCACACTGCAATTTCTTTCACCTTTTCTGTATCAATTACAGAAAATCCAGTGGCAGGAGGTTGCACCTCTTCAAGGAAAAACTAAGTAAAGAAAATGATGGAAATTTGTTTGGTCTTCCATTATGGTGAAAAACATTGGCACTATTAACTTTGTATTCTTCTCTCTTCTTTAATAATATTTTCTTTTTCTATTAAAAAAAAGGCACTATTAATATATGTGCTAGCACCAATATGTCCACTAGATTTATCCCTCAATACAGCCATAAACGCTGACAGGTTATGTTTAACCCTATAATTTATTTGCATTAATTACCCAGAAATTAAAAGGTGTCCATTTTTAATTCTGTTTGGTTTAATTAGTTTGCTAAGAATTTTGACATAATTTGATAAAAATATGTAAATTGTGCAAGCAAATCAGTGTATTCCCATCCTAGATACCTATCAGACACAAATAGTAAAATACGACTCAACAAAAATCCAGACAAATAAGTTAATATCTGCATCTCTCCTTCATGACCAATTAAGTCTAACCCAAACAAAGATTTACCTTTTGGGAACTCAAAAGAGGAGAAAGATCAAATGAATGTTGATGAGCAGTTGACTTACCAGTCATACTTCATTTATTGTTTTCTATATTTTACATTGCCGCACTGTGCACTTTATTAAGACCCCTTGAATATTATTAAATGGTATTATTGTGTACTACTTTAAATGCTTTTATTTTCTTTTGTCTTATTGATCACTTAGACTTGTTTTAAAAAATAAAAATAAAAAGGGAGCAGATTTATGCAAATTTTTTTTTTAAAAGTAATTCTCATGGAAATGTCAGTGCAGAATGCTATTTGTGCAGGTACCAGAATTGCTGTTGCTTGCCAAAGTAAATTTAGCACTCTAATATGTTTTCTTCTCACTGTGTTAGTACATTTCATAAATATGTTATGCTAAATTGCAGGTTACTTGCTATTTGTTCAGGGAAATTTTTGGGACAGATGGTTTATACACTAGAAGGAGATAAGCATTGTGACATCACTCAGGTTAGCTGGAATAAGACTCCCTACTTTCAGTTTTATTGAATACTAAAAATATGATTGGATGCAAAATGCATGAAATATTTAATAAGGATTTATTTTAGAATTCAGAAAATTCTTTTTCAATTGATTTGGGAAGTTTAAATTGATCTTGATGTTTCTAGTTGGTTAGATAACTTATCCCTGGACAACATTTAATTATGCAGACAGTAGCGCAGGCAGAACACTAGGAAACATAGATAACAGTATTTTTAATTGACTGAATTTATTTAATGGCCATCTGACCTGACGACCTAAACCTGGTTGACAAGCAGTCTTCAATAGCCTGCACATAACTAGTCCAGGGTTGGGCCTCCTAAACGAGGGCTCATTCACCATTCACTAAAATAAATTTGACATCCCAAATCAGATCCTATGTGACAAATATCACTATTCCATAGTACGTTGCGGCTATCATCGTGAAAATTTCGTAGACCTCAACCTATATAACCTAACCCTTTTTTAAACAGTATTAATTTGTTTAAATCATTGAATGAAGTGTTTATGTCCATAAAAGCTTATCCAATTGAAAATTCCAAGTTGATATAGTCTATAGTCTTCCTAATTGTCAGATTTCTTGTGGCATAATATTTGTCTTTGGTGCTCAGCCCAATGTCGTTTTAAGGGAGTTTCTCTTAGATATATGCAGAGAGATTAGAGAGCTTAGGCCTTCTCATGGACCACCCTTTCCCAAAAGTTAAGGCTGTTGGGAGAAGGTCCAGGAATTGTTCAGACATGTATATCTCTTAAAATGCCCCCTCAAACAAATCTCTTAGGGGCATAAAGTGTGGACTAAAGACAGGCTAGACATATTAACATAACTTGTTATGAAAAGAGAACCTAGGATCAAATCCCTTACACCTTGGACAAAGGCATTAATACCATATAAAGGATCATTACATCCCAAAAGCTGAAGCTTTTCGGAATTAGGATAAGGCCCAAAAGTGATTTTTAATAAGTGTGTGCGTGTGTGTATATGCCTATGTTGAGGAAGATATCTTGTCCT
Source organism: Biancaea sappan (assembly GCA_037074585.1). Lineage (NCBI taxonomy): Eukaryota > Viridiplantae > Streptophyta > Magnoliopsida > Fabales > Fabaceae > Biancaea > Biancaea sappan. Next base: position 17,496,054 of record CM073497.1, on the reverse strand, counting down.
CCACTTGTGCAATAATTTTGTCTCTTAAATTTTCATTTTATCTCACATCAGTTAGAAGGAAAACAAAGACCAAGAACAAGACAATGATGGAATTGTGCAGCCAACAGCTCCCTTATCATATTGAACCACTGATTTGGCAAAAGTCTAAAATGGTCATAAAAGATCCACATAAAAAGTTTGATTAAGTTTGATACCTTAATTGCTATATATTTTGCAATAAATCATAATTGATATTAATGCAAGAAAGTTATGGCATGCGTCAGGATGTTGGTATGCAATAGTTTCAGTAACAAGTTACAACCAAAGATAGGCTGGCAAAGGTCATCAAAAGCAGATAGAGAAATAGCATATATAGACAAACAACCAAAAGGGAAGACTAACCTGGTAAAGTCCATGAAATAATCAACAGTCTTTTCCAGCTTCCAACCTCCATACTCACCAGCCCATGGTGGCAATGAGTGATGAAAAAGAGTAAGCATGACCTTCATTCCATATGACCGAACCCTGTTGATAATCCACCTATAACGCTCCAAAGCAGCATAATTAACCTAAAAAAGAAGATCAAGTAACTTACTCATAGAAGTAAAATCTCTGCACCAGTTGAATTCATTGAAATGGTTCTTGATGAAACAAAATTAGAAAACATATTGAGAAACTCCATAAGAAACTATTAACAATATTAATTATTAATTATTGCTCTTGCCAAGTGGTGATAAATGGCATCATTTTAATACTTAATCACTATGAAAGGTCATGATCACACTTACAGATTCTTTAAGCCCATTTATTGGCTCCTCTGGCATGATTCTTGACCAATCTATACCCATGCGAAAGACAGTAACACCAGTACCTTTGGCCAATTTTAGTTCTGTATCAGGATCAGACCAAAACCTTAACCTCTCCTCCCTGAGAATCAGGCATTTTTTTTATATTTAGCTCAAAAATACATACTGTTATATAATCAAGATACTGTAGAAGTGCACAATATCTTCCTTTCGTAGCAATTCATGTCAAAAGGAAATCCATGATATCAGCATTAAATTACAATCTTACGGGTGTGGAACATTATGCCAAGCAGTAACTTTATAATGGTGCTCCTCTTTTGGCACGTCAGCTGGTGGTGCTGCTGTGTCTTCTTCTGCATACTTCTCAAATCCCCTAATCATGGCCTCCATGGCAATCTTTAGAGGCTTTTTACTCTTTTTACGCTTTTTATCATCATGTTGTCGTGCTGATGCAGCTTGTTGAGATCCACCATTACCAGCAGCAGAGCCAACCACAGCATCAGCTGGTTGTTTGATCTCTTGTGAGTCATCGTATGGCTTTTCTTCTTCTGCAAACTGGATCCAAGCATCATTAAGCCTGTCCTCAACATGTGCTGGTGCTGTAGCCAGGCCAAAGAAAAACCTATTTTCCCCTTCTGCAGGTAGTTATAAAAAAAGAAGAAAAAAAAAACTATGTGAATTCGTAAATAAGTGAAATAACTAAATAAGCTAATTAGCAGAACCATATAAATAAACATGTTACATTATCAACCACATGCCAAAAATTTGAAAAGTTGTCTCCTTTCCCAAACTTCATGGCAAATATTGGTCATAGAAGCAATTCTAATATGATAGCTTCTCTTTTGGTAGGTATAAAGCCAAGAAACTATAACGGATTTACAATCCTGGGTAGAAGACCCCTCAAATATCATCAAGAAACAGCGTCCCACAGCGTGAAGGTGAGTAGTCAAGCACCAGATTTGTAACATGCATTGCGTGACAAAATTTTGCCAGCGAATCAACCACTCTATTGCCTTCCCTCTAAGCGTGAAATTCTTTCTTCTAATCCTATGCATATAAACCACAAACCGATTTCAGTCAAGTAAGCACTTAAACTACATTTGCTGCCATTGAAAATCGTGTTCTAGCTTCAGACTCGCCAGAATAAGCCCCTGGAATTGCACTACATATGGCTTTTCCATCTATGTAGTTAAGCTCAAAAAATAGGACTCAAGCAATTACCACTGCTCAATCATCACTTACACGCTCACAATAAATCCCAGAATATGCTGAAAACACTCTGAAAAAGAAAGTGTACTCGTTCGTTACCGTTAACATCGAAATCGGCGAGCACGTCGGAGGACTCATCGATAGGAGAGCGGAACGGGCGGAGATTCTTTCTGCGGAAACGGGAGAATGAGAAGGCATTAGCGGCGATGGTGAGCGTGACGAGTGCTCCGGCGAGCTTCGTGGCCGTAACGAACAGAACCGCAAAGGTCATCGCTCCTCGGTGCTCGCAACCACACACACAGTGACAGCCCAAACACGATTATGAAGACCGTTGCCGACGTGCCTCAGTGATAACGAACTCATAAAGCATGAGCATTCCCACGGGCTCACCAGGCACGTTACGTACACGTAACCTTCACTTCACGGTACTTTAGCTTAATACGGCAAGCTCCATCGGCGTTTTCTGGGGGCGAAGCTGTCGCCGGGAAAGTGTCCTTTTTCTGAAGTGAAGCCTAAAAAAAGTGAAGCCTATCTGTATCGAGCTTAGTGAATTATACTAAATCTCAAATTTCCACTTTTTTTTTTTGTATCTATCTTTATCCAACTTTATGTGAGAAAGTTTTTGAGGAAATTTAGAGGATTCAAAAATTTATTATTATTACGAAACAGTTTCTAAATTGGCACTCGAAAAATAACTTTCCTTGAAATTTTTAATCTGAGTCATATGGTTTTAAAAAAAATAAATAAATAATAGGTGTAATTATTTATATTTTTACTATCAAATTTTTTAATAAAAAATAATAAATATATAATTTTTCAACCAGCATATAAATATATAGTTATTAATAAATAACTTTATATTTTTTCATATTTTTTAATTATATAATTAATTTTTTTAAAAATATTTTACATATGTTTATTTTTAGTAAAAAAATTGGTAATAAAAATATAAGAAATTTTATATAAATATATTAAAAAAATTTAAAAAAGAAACACCTCGAATGTGTGGACATTAGCCACGCTAGAAGATCAGGTGATCCACTATTTACAGAACAGACGGTTTGAATGTGATGTCTTCTATAATTATTAATTATGATCTATGTTGTCTTATATATATATATATATATATATATTATACACACACAAACACATTTGTATACACACACGTGGGCAGATTAAATGTTAATTTTTTAATTATTTTTAAATATAGTAAAAGTAAAAATACATTATACTATTTATTTTATGTTATAAAATAATAAAAATATAGTAAAAATTATTTAACTTTCTATTTTTCTTACTCCACTTTCCCACTCTTTCTTATATTTTATTTGATTAACCTATAAATATATAATTTTAAAGACCATTAACCAAATTAAAGGTTGCCAAAGTTATATATAATAATATAGCTAAATAAAAGTAAGTTGCATTGACTTTTTTTGGTAATTTAAATAATATATTTGATATTTTAAGAAAAATACATTAATTTACTTAACATTTGATATAAATATATAAATGTCAAACTTATTATAGTCGATAAAGTAATTTTTTACACACTATACACTTTTCTTAGACATAAAAATTACTCAATTGTCTTTGGTATTATATTAATAATAAAACTACAATTTTATGATAGAATTTAATATTAATTTAACATTTTTTATTATATTAAAAATAAAATTATTATATTATATTATATAAGAAGTTAATTTTATAAATAAAAAGTAAATTAAAAGGTAAAATTTTCGATATATATCAAATACTAAAAACATCGTTTAGTTTATAAAAATATATTAATTCTTATCATTTGTCTCTTTCCACAAAATAAATGATAATAATAAATCAAAACTGAAAATTTCTTATTCGTTTTCTGTCCAAATTACGTGGACTCTAGTATGGCCCTTATAAATAACACATTTTCCTCTCTTTTCATTTTTTTTATCATATTTTTAAAGAAGGGTGATTTTAAAGAACTGAAGGCCATATCAAAGGTTTGCGTAATTATTAAGAGTAGGTATTATGGAGTACCAAACATCTTTCTCACACTCAATAAATTCTCAAACTCATACCATATGGCTTATATGTTTTAAAAGGATTTTTCCTAAGTTTGCCTTTAAAAATTGGCAACATTATCTGTTTTAAAATTTTTCCTTTAAAACTCACACTTAATAAGGATCTTTCTCACACTCGACATTTCCTAACATATTTCTCACATCCAACATTTTCTAACATTTTTCTCACACTTTATAAATTCTCAAACTCAGCTATTTTCCTAGACTATAGCTTATCTGCTTATATGTTTACTCTCTCTCTCTCTCTCTCTCTCTCTCTCTCTCTCTCTCTCTCTCTCTCTCTCTCTCTCTCTCTCTCTCTCTCTCTCTCTCTCTCTCTCTCTCTCTCTCTCTGGGCTTTAAAACTCACCCAATGACAATATTCGGCAAGACAACTTATTATTTATAAACTAATTTATAATTTATTTGACTAGCTTATAAGCTCGTTAAAAATATTCGTTAAACGAACTTATTTTAGTAGCTTATAACTTATTATGATAAGTTACTTTAAAGTAGCTTATAGTTTAAAGTTTTTTGTTCCTATTTTGCCCTTATTATTTGTTCAAAATACATATTATGCCCCTTACTTTGTTATATCCTATTTACTTATTTTTTATTAGATTTATATTTATTTATAATATATTATATATATATAATAATATATGATAAAAAATATTTAAATATATTATAAATATATAATATATATAAATATAATAAAATATGTAAATATATTTTGTTATATAATATATATATATATGAAAATATATTATTCATGTATAAAATATAATAAAATATATAAGTATATATATTTAATAAATTTTATATTTATAATAATTTAAATTAATTTAATTAAAAACAAAAATAATATATTTATTGATATTATTTTGAGACCATTTTATGTCATTTTGCACTTTTCAGCTACTTCAACAATTACTTTTACCGAATACTTCTAATTTAATAAACTAGCTTATAAGCTATCAACTATCAGCTATAAGCTATAAGCTAAAAATTAACTTATAAACTATCAGTTAACTTATAAATTAATTTTACAAAATAAAGCCAATAAAAATCTTTCTCACACTCAACATTTCCTAACATATTTCGCACACTCATTAAATTCTCAAACTGACATTATTTTCCTAGACTATGGTTTATCTGCTTATATGTTTACTCTCTCTCTCTCTCTCTCTCTCTCTCTCTCAAACGTAATTTTGCCCAAAAAAACATGTTTGGAAACGTGTTAGAAAAAATTGCAAAATTGATTTTACTTCAAATTGGGGTTTGCATTAACTTGATATAGGGGCTGCGTTGGCGGTGAGGAAAACGGGGTTGAGAATGTCCAAATGGGGTTTGAAGATATATGATGATGTTTGGCACAGCGTTGCACACAACCACTGCAGATTTCACCTAAGTTTGCAGCTCTGTAACCACGGTGCGAGCACAGCGAATATTTGAAGCTTTTCCGACAGGTTGAACGTGGCTGGGCAGAGAAATCTGATGGATTTTTGCACTGCCCTTCCCATTTTCTAATGCTTCTCTCTTATGATATGCTTTGCTTTCCTTCCTCTATTTCATGCTCCCAAAACAGAGGAAACTTTTCAAACCATTGAAATTTTTCAAAACTTTTCATGTGATTCATTTCCTTTCATGATTTTGGTGTAAAATGATATAATGAATCTTCAAATAAGTTAAAAGAAAATTCTGAGTTGATCTGGAAGCCAAACCCAAGAGAAAAGTAGAGAAAACTAGAAAAAAAGTTGCAGTAGGGACTAAAGTGTAATTTTTGAAAAGTTTACTGGTTTCGATTTAATTTTGAAAAAAAATATATTCTTAATCTAGGGACTTAGATGAAGTGAAATATGAGATCAACTCAAGTAAAGAACAAAAGGAAAAATTTTGACAGGGACTAAAGTGCATAAAATAGAAAGTTTATAGGGGTTGATTTAAATTAAAAACTAAATATATTCTGAAACTAGGGATTTAGATGAAGTTTAATATGATCTTAAATTAAGTGAAAGACAAAATAAAAATTTTGATCTAGGACCTAACTGAAAAAATTAAAAAGTTTATAAGGGTCGATTTAAATTCAAAATAAAATATATTTTGGAACTAGGGACCTAGATGAAGTTAAATATGATCTTAAATTAAACAAAATACAAAAGAAAATTTTTGATCTAGGACCTGACTGAATAAACTAAAAAGTTTACAGGGGTCTATTTAAATTCAAAATAAAATATATTATGGAACTAAGGATTTAGATGAAATTAAATATGATCTTAAATCAAGCGAAATAGACCATATTCAAGACACTATTAAGGATCAAATGATAGAGCATATATAAAATAATTCATAGTCATTTATAAAATTAATTATTTTCTTTATTGTGATAATGAATCTCTTAATTTATTATTATACAATTACGTGTTTTTTTGTTTGATTTTCCTAATTTTTTAAATAGCATTGAAAAGTGTAGTTTAATTTAATTAATTTAATTTACCAAATTAATGAGAAACTTGTTTTTATTAAATTATTATAAGCTTATTTACATTAATTTTAATTGAGATAAAATTAATTTAATAGAGAAGAAAAAATTATATTAAAATTTAGTTAGAGATAAAATTAATTTAATAGAGAATAAAAATGTTTTGAAATTTAATTAGAGATCTTTAAATTATTGTGAATAATTAGTGATTAATTAAATTTTTAATTAGTAATTACAAAATAAAAAATTAATTTATTAATAAAAAATGATTCTAATTTGTAATATTAGACAAATAAACAAAAAATTTAAATTTTCTTTTAAATAAATGATAACAAATAATAATGTTACATTAAAAAATTAAATAAAAAATTCGTATCTTTTTTTGATAATTACACATTTCAAACCATGTTTACACACCAACATCCAAATATCATGTTCTTGCACCAAACTACGTTTGTCTGCTTTAAACCACGTTTGTCCAAATATCTCCCAAATATAAATCACGTTTATTCAAACTTAATTTTCTCCAACCACATTCAATCAAACTTAATTTGTCCCACCCACGTTTAGTTCACCGAGCTCCCAAACACACCCATAGTCTTTACTTTTGCGTCCAAGGTTGTTGACGCTGATTTTGTCAACTTCCATTTTCTCTCTTCTGTCCCTCATCCTGTTTTGCTGCAACACCATTCAATTTTGTTTCTGAAGGGGTTTTGATTCATAGCTCGCCACCAAGTGTAGAAGGAAGGAACAGAACTTCACAAATGAGAGTGTATCAGTCAGACCAACATTCCATTCAATTTAATTTATTTTGATTTGATGGATGATATTTATTAACTAACTATTTTTCCTACTTGATGGAACTCAATTTTTAATTTGATTGTTAGGTGACGTTATTTTCAACTTCAATGAAATGGAGGCTTAGATTTTTACTTGAACGTTATGCTGCTGATATTCAATGTTATATTGCTAAAATTTAATAAAATGGAATTCAAAATTATGCTATTGGAATTTAATAAAATGTTAACTTCATCTAATGTTAGAAATGTTGCTGGAATTTAATTTCTAATGTAATAATATACTTGATTTGTATGTTAAATATGTTTTTATATACGTTCAAAATTTATATGCCAATTTAGATTTGTATCATTAGGATTAATAAATGGAAATGTGCATTGTTGTTAGGAATGTTGTTGGGGTTCAACAACATAGGCATGTTATATATTTTTGTAGCTTCCTACATGTTTTATATGAATTATTATTCTCATATGATATGCTATGCGCATTAAAAGCCTTTTAGTGTGGTCTATGTAAACATTAAAAAATATTTTATTGTTTTATAGAATTTTTTAAGAACTAATAAGTTTGTAGATTTTTTAAGGACTAATTAGTCTATTTTACCCCTCCCCCCCCCCCCCACACATATATATATAGAACGATATGTAGTATGTTACGTCAATATTTAACGAGACACATAAGTATATAACGTATCACATTAACAGACCAAATGACAAAAATGGATGCAAGGACTAACAAATAAAACATTTTTATCTTTCAAAACTAATGAATATAGTGCGAATCTTTTAGAGATCAAACAATCAATGAAATTCTCTTTCAGGGACCAAAAAGTGAGTTTAGTCTTTTTTTTAGTACTTATACAGAATTCATAATTACAAAAAAAAAGGAGTAATATGTCTATTTTTTCCACATAAATATATATAATGCCACACAAGATAATATTAATAAAAGTAATCTTCTTTCAACTTCGAATGGTTGTCATTCTAAGATTTTTGAAAGAAATAATGACAAAATTGTATTTTTTTAGTGCTAAAACATTATATATATATATATATATATATATATAAGTTTTTTAGGGAGTTATTTGATATTTGAGTCATTTTCAAATGATCAAAATGAAAAGTTGCTCTATTATTAATTACTTATTAGATAAATTAAAATGATATTACGTAACAGTTGATAATATTTTTAATGAATGTATTAATATATACTTATAAATGCTATACAAAATTCTTATTCAATAATGGTATTCTGACACGATTATTTTATCATTATTTTATATTATTTTACATTGTCAAACTTCTTGTACTAAGATCTATATAAAATTGGCCCTCTATAAAATTGTCTTTTCAATTTAGTTCCTCAAAAAATTTTCTTTTCAATTCAATCTCATACATATAGATATATTTTAATTTGGTCCTTCAAAAATAAATATAATAATATCCTTCTATCAATATGCTATTAATGAAATTAGCAAATTTGATGTTAGTGAGCACATTTTTTAACAAATTAACTACTTAGTCACTGCTATATAATATGTACGTGGACAATTAGTTTTGTTAATAACAACAACAACAACAACATAGCATTATCCCACTAGTTTTGTTAATAACAAATTAAAAAAAAAGATATTATTGGACTATTGGTAACAATCTTATTTGTGAGGGGCTAAATTGAAAAAGTAATTATGAGGGATTAAATTAAAAGATATCTTATATGTGAGGGATCAAAATGAAAAAATAACTCTATAGGGGACCAAAGGGAAAAACGCCCTACCTATACTGTCATTTAAGAAAGTCCCTGATTCCTGAAAGCTTCATCTAGCAACTTGCAAATAACTTTCCTCATTGTCTGCTAAAAGATATAAAAATATGAATAAAGAAAGTCTTTAGTCCAATCATTCCTCGAAGACTTCTGTCATTTACACAGTACAGATACATCGGAGAGGACGCAAATTCATCAAAATTACAAACGCTGTGAGAAATTGTGCCGCGAGGGATATCCGATCAAATTGGAACGATACAGAAAAAATTAAGACGTATATACTGTGGAGAAGTTAAGGATCACAGACGTTGGAGGAGCTCTATCTCTCTCTCTCTCTCTCTCTCTCTCTCTCTACATGTCTGCTTCTTCCGGGATCCAAAGTGTAAGCTTTTGTCCTTTTATTTTTCTTTTCCTTTTTAACATGGGTGAATTCTGTCCTTCAATTTTGCTCTTGATTTCTTGTCATTTTTATTTTGCTATAAGAAGAGTTAGAAGAGTTTAATCTAAAATGGCCTACCATGTGTTATTTACTTTTCGATAAATCTTAAGAAAAAAAAATACTTCTTACACTCTTGACATTAAATTTTAATTTTTTTTTATTATTTGTCAGTTATGTCTCACATATTTTATTTTTGTTTCAAATCTATCATTTTACAAATATCGTCTATTTCACTAACAGAAAATATTAACTATACAATTAGTAACAATGGTATATTTAAAACAAAAATAAAACATACATGACATTACCGATAAAAAAAAAATGTTAGAGATGTAAAAAGAATAGGTTTGAATCATGTATATTTTATTTTTGTTCAAATCTAACATTTTTACTAACTCTCATTTAGTATTTTTTGTCAATAGACGTCAGTAAAAATAATAGATTTGAAATAATAATGAAACATATAAAACATAGTTGATATAAAAAGAAAAATGTTAGGAAAGAAATTAAAACTTAGTGTAAATGTTAAATACGTAAAAAAATACTTTTACGATTTCAATATGCAAGAATCATGTATAACTTAATTATAGGTTTAATATATGAATTATAAAATATAACATTTTTTTTCCTCTAACCTCTTAAAACAAACTGAAATCGTTATACTTAAGGTATAGTTTAAAAGATTTATATATAATTTCATTATGTACGTGAAAATTTTCCATCGATTAGATACATCTTTGGCTGACTTAGAGATAATCTTATGTGAGGCTAATCACGAATTTACTTTGCCTGTTATCCTCTTCCTCGTGAAAACCAAGGACTAAGTGGCTTAATGAGCGGTGAATCAGAGCTTTTTATTCTTCAATTTGGAGTTACTTGTTCAAAGTATAAAGTCACATATTGAATATTTCCCTTTCTTTGCAGTGATCGGTATACAAAATATAAACAAACACAAAGAATGGAGTTGGTAAATGACAGAAAAGAAGAATTGAACGACCAAGTCTGTATTGATGAAAAAGTGCTTTCAGGTTCACTAGAGGAACGTCTGAGAGACAAGTTAGACAAGCTACCTCCTCTGTCCTCTGAATGCAGCATATATCGAGCTCCTGCAGAACTACGCGAAGGAAATGAGAAAGCCTTCACTCCTCAAGTAATTTCAATTGGTCCACTCCATCACAATAATGAGAAATTGAAAGACATGGAAGAACACAAACGTCGATTCCTGAAGGACTTCCTTGAATGGCACAATGTGAGTTTACATGACTGTGTGGAGCTTCTGAAGAAGAAAGAAGTAAAACTGCGAAATTGTTATGCAGAAGCCATTGAATTTGGGAGTGACGAGTTCATTGAGATCATCCTGGTAGATGCAGCTTTCATTGTTGAAGTATTCTTGAGAGACAGCTCTATGCAGAAGCAGAACAATAATGACCATTTCTTCAGCAGACCATGGAAGTTGCGGTTCATAAAGAATGATATGCTTTTGCTTGAAAACCAAATTCCTTTCTTTATCATTGAGGACCTTCTTTCACTCACTGGATCAGCCATTCCCATACAAAATGATGTAAGGCGTTCGGCAATCAAGTTGACCTACAAGTTTTTCGAAAAAAGAATGTATCTGAAAGATATCAAAAACTTCAACGTTGAGGAAAAAGTGGGTCAGTCCCAAATACAACATTTTGTTGATTTTGTGACACTTTGTCATTATCCATCAGAGATGCCATGCAAAACTAAACTCAAGTCTTTGGCTTTACCCACTGCAACACAGCTTCACCAGGCTGGAATCAAGTTCAAGGTGAGGAAAACTGGGAATCTCTTTGATATGCAATTTAAAGATGGGGTTTTGGAGATTCCATGCTTGAGAATAAACGATGCAATCGAGAGTTTTCTGCGGAATCTCATTGCATATGAATACTATCACTTGAATGAGAGCTATGTGAAAGACTATATTTTCATCATTGATCGCCTCATTGACAGTCCTAGGGATGTGGAATTGCTTGCTGAGAATGGGATTATTGAATCAAAGTTAGCGGGCAGTGAAGAGGTGGCTTCTATGATCAACAGGCTTTCCCCAGGAATCACATTGGTGAGATTCCATTTCTGCTTCTCAGATCTGTGTGGGCAGTTGAACGATTACTACAGAAAGCCATGGCATAAATGGAGAGCAACATTGAAACAGGACTATTTCAGCAGTCCATGGGCCATTATCTCTTTCTTTGCTGCAATTGTGCTTCTTGTGCTCACCTTGGTCCAAACATTTTATGCAGTTCTCTCCTATTACTAGTTGCTATTGCCATTTTGAATGTGTTTATGGAGAAACTCTTATGTACCAACTGACAGTAAGAAAAGGACAAACTTGATGCTACAAAGCTCCTCTATGCGCGGAGTTCAAAGAATGGCTGAACCCACTTTGTGGGTCTAATGTAGGCAACAGTACCCTACATTTTTTGCAAGAGGCTAATTCCACGGTTCTAATTTGTGACCTTCAAGTCACATGACAGTTAGCTTATTGTTGCGCCGAGACTCACTCTAAAATTTTATCTACGTGGAGTTTTTTAAATGACAAGGTCTATAAACATACTTATTTTAATAAACTTCTATTGATTTCATACACCTATACATTATATGATTCTTAAATATTGTTTTGTTTATTACGTACTTTTCTCGGTTTTATGCAGCAACGGATTGTATTATCCTTTTAGGATCTTCATACCCCTTTTTGAATAAATATGAAACATAGTAAAAGTTATGTGTGACTATATATTTGAAATTTGGTGAGGCTTTAGATGCAATCATTGCATTACGCGCACACAGATATTTTTTATGTCAAAATAATCAAGACAAAAAGGAGCAAAAGACAAAAAAAAAAAAAAAAAACTATCAAGACGTAAAGTCACCAAGTCAGAAGGCAGACTGGCAAGAATATCAGCAAGAGGATTATCTCAAATGTTCGTAGAGGCTTGAGAACTAGCTCACTGGTATATATTGTTCTCAAGAATTCTCCTAATATCATTTTTGCAAAGAATCAAGCACAAGTGCACGCGATAACATGATGGATGAGATAAAAAGCTTCTAAAGAATCAATCTTAGAAACCACCCTAAGATATGCTCCAGCTCCGTTTCCTTTATTTAACCCAGGTTGCTATGTATTTTGTTAAACCATAATTGATATTAATGCAATAAAGTAATGCCATGCATGAGGATGTTAGTATGCACTAGTTTCACTTACAACAAAAGATAGGCTGGCACAGGGCAGCGGTTGATCTAAGTTGAACATCACCAGAAGCAGATAGAGAAATAGCGTGTATAGACAACCAAGGAGAAAGACTAACCTATTAAAGTCCATGAAATAATCAAGAGTCTTTTCCAGTTTCCAATCTCCATGCTTACCAGCACAGGGTGGCAATGAGTGACTAAAAAGAGTGAGCATGACCTTCATTCCATGTGACTTAACCCTCTTGATAATCCACTTATAATGCTCCAAAGCAGTATAATTTACCTAAGAAAGATGATAGAGTGACTGACTCATAGAATTAAAATCCTTGCATCAGTTGAGTTCTGTAACGCTCGAGGTTTTAGGAGGCAACCTACAAAAAAATTTCTATGTGGGAATTAAAACATTTAGGGATTTAAATTATAAATTTTTAGAACTGATGAAGACTATGTTGAAATTGGGAAAAAAAAGTGATAAGACAAGGGGAGTAATAAAATACTTTAGGATTTTTGGGAGAGATTAAGAATCTTGCATGAAATTATAAGGACCTAAGTGAATTGTTAATTTAAGAAAAGTTGACTTTATGTAATTTACACAAAAAAAAAGAGATAAGTGGCAAAATGAAAGTTGGGCATGTGTCTATCTTTTCCATCAGCTTAATATGGAAGAGTTCAGATCCTCTCCCATACTGTTGCTAAAAAGTATGGTTCTCTCCAAGATGGGAGAGGATCTCCTTCCAATATGGAAGCTACTGGAGACTTTTAGCTTCTAAGTCTTCATAGAGTTCAGAAATCAGCTTCTTTTTTTTCCCCCTTGTGTTCCCATCATCGAACCCTTATTCCTTTTCTTCTTCCATGAATTGGGCCGTCGGTGAGAAGCTACGACGGCTACAATGATTGCAGCGACGGGAAGGGCAGATTTAGTGCTTTGTTCTGGAATCATTCCCCGTTTCGTCTCTCTCACACAATGCAGTCGTTCATGGTGGTCTGATGGAGGAAAGATGAGATGGAGGAAAGATGATGTATGACAGCAAGGAGGAGAAAACAGAGCATAATTCGGACACGAGAGGTAAGAACAAGGAAATTTCTGCACATTGTGACTAATTTATTTTCTGAACTGTAAAAGGGAAGTCTCGAAACTGTTTTAAGATTGATATTATGGATTTGGAGTTGAACAAAACAATAAAAATTGGACCAAATAAACAGAAAGAAAACAGAGGATTGAAGCTTGAGGTAGGAGACTAATTATGATGCATTCTCTTCTGTGATTCTTAAGCAAAGCGTTTCAATATGAGTGCTGTGGTGAAGTTTAAATATTATAATCTTAAAGGTTAACTGGTTTTTGAATGAAGATTTTATTTTTGAGGAAAAGTCATGACAGCAGAACATTGAAAGGTAAGGAACAAAGCTGATAGATTTTCTTTTGTATAATTTTTCTTATTTGTGAATGAAACTCTGAAATTTAGCATTTAAAATGTAAATGTCTATTTTAAAGATTTAGTTAAGAATTAAGAACAAAGAATAGAAATTAGAAATAAAGCAGGGAAGAGGAAAATGAAAGGGAGAGAAACATGAAGGACCAAAGAAAGAGTGGTATGCAGAATTTAGGTATTGAATCTTTGTAGGTGCTTAATGTTGAGTAGTTCTTTTAAGCTAAAAATAATGACTTTATAATAGTCTGAGCATGGTTAAATTTAGCTGGATGTAGTGTGAAAATAGAATAAAAATTTGATAATTGGAATTAAATCCCGTTTTGCTGTCATTTTACTACTAAAGTTGTTTTGGGCTGTTTGAGGTATGAAATGAATTTCAATGGTCATGAAATTTGGTGTGCAATTAGTCATGGTGTCCAAGAATACGCTTTAATTATTTCAGAATTTTTTGGGTTGGTTTGGTACCCTTAATGCAGCTTAAACAACAGCTGAAAATTTGAAAATATGACAAGACTAATTTGAGATTTTATTAATTCTATGCATTTTGGATAACTAAATGAGGCCCTAAAATCTTTATAATTTATGATAACCTCTCAATATATAAAGGGCCCAAACTGGAAAGTTTCATGGTAATTGGAAAAGTTTAGTTTGGTGAAATGCTAAAGAACAAAATTATATTCTGTGCAGAAACAAATTTGAACAGAATTGGATTTTAGTCCTTGTTCAGTGGCTAAATCACATTAGTTTGACTTGAAATTTTTATAGTACCTAGCTAAGATATCATACTAAATATCTACCAAATTTCATAGCATTTGGCTAAGAATTAGTAGGCTTATTAAACAGAAAAAAAGAACCTATGTAGAAATCAGACAGTTCTGACTTGTGGTCACTAAAAGAGTATTTAGAGGGGATAAATAATAGAATTTTGATCTAAAATTTTTATCATAGTATGACAACACATAAATATGGTTGTGTGTCAAATTTCACAATTTTTGGAGTTGTAAATCAATACCAGAATTTTTCTAAAAAATGAACTTGAAATTTGCTTCAAAACAAAGCAAGGATAAATGTTGGATAGTTTATGTTATGATTTAATGTTATTCTTATTTGACTTGTTCTCTAGGCCTTTGGTGATATTTTTGGTGTCCTTTCTTTGGGATTAAAGAGTGTATTTGACTCGGATCTAAGATGAGGGGATTTCTACTTTGCCTTGGTTGTATTTTTTGTATATACTTAACCCTATTAATATGGATATAACGATTTGAAATACCTTTCTTATGCTTATGAATTTAATGGTTATGCATGTGCATGAGAAATGATTGATATATATATATATATTTATATGTGAGTTGTTTGATATGATGAAAATCATCCTCGTGGTAAGGAGTTGAATTGATGATAGTATGTGCCGAGCAATATAATACTTGATATATTTGTAATATTGTGAATGATGCTATATATGGTTTTGGATTATGTTGTATATATGTTATGGTGCTGGGATTGTGTTGATTACACTATGACTGATTATGCTCATGATTTTTGTTTGTGATTGTGTTTAACTGGAAAGAAAAAACATGGTGGTGCACCCCATGGGATGAGATAAATGGAGCGATAAGAGTGGTCTCTTATTATTTGAGCGACAAGGGTGGATGCGGCAGAGGCAGGGGCAACAGGCAATGATCCAGATGTAATTTGGACGACTCGTTTGGAATTTGTGATATTGTGTACTTAATGATTGTTTGGAATGTATTGTTGATGTGGTATATGTGACTTGGCAAAAATATGTTGGTAGTGTTGTGCTATGAATTGTACTTAATGTTGTGGTTATACTAAGATGGGTCTTAGCATGAAATTTGACTGTATGTGTGTATATATATATATATATTAGATGAATGGACATATTGTGTGTGGTTGTGCTAGAGTAATGGTTTCCTCATTGGGTCGGTATGACTCACATCAACATTTTCAAGTACGAAAGAAAAGAAACTATTGAGTCATGTATGGTGGTCAACTCTCCATTTGTTCGAGCTAGAGTGTACTAGTCAGTCTTTACTTTTATTTTGTAAGAATCTAATTGAGGCTCTATAATCGGGTAGGTTGTTCTAGGATGGAAAATGTATAAATAGAACAATATTGAGTATATATATATAAATATGTTGAAAATACATTAAGTATTGATCTTGAACAATTTATTTTGTTAATAAAATGTAAAATTGATAGTTAATTGTTAGTATATTTATGTATTGATTTTACAAAGTATCGGAAATAGGGAATAGAGTTATGTTAGACAAGCTTACGGAGGTGAGTTGAAGCTCACTATCTGTGCCGGTCACATACCTGGGTTTGGGATGTGACAAGTTCACTTGACAAACTCCATAAGAAGCTAAATAACAATATTAATTGTCAGTTATCAGTGATTCAAAGTAGTGATAAATGGCATCATTCTAATACTTAATCACTATGAAAGGTCATGATCAAACTTACAGATTCTTTAAGCCCATTTACTGGCTCCTCTTGTTAGGAAAAACACCTTTCCCCCTTGAAAAATACCTTGGCACAAATAAACCAGAGAAATAATAGGAAACAATACTCACAATCACAACACAAGAAAATAACGTGGAAACTCCAAAATCGGAGAAAAATCACGGTTGAGAAAACACTATTTGTAAATTTTTACAACACATAGAAACTTTTCTTAAATACCCGGTACCCAATACCAGATACCAACCGATACCCAAATACACCCACATACTCTCAAGCATGTATTTAACTTACATCTCTCACCACTCTAGAACAAGAGTATAAAGAAAGAAAGAATTAAATACAAGCTAATGTGTCTTGTATTGGTACACCTATAACCTTAACACTTAGTCCTATATATAGCAAGAAACCAAGGGCCTGTTTGGTTTGGGCATTTCCTGTTTTCATTTTCACTGAAAACAGAAAATGGACTTGAAAATGCGTTTGGTTGAGTTAACTGAAAACGTTTTCTTAAAAACATTTCTTAAAATAAGCCTAAATCTGAAAACACCAAAAAGATGTTTTCAGTGTTTCAGGAAATGTATTTCAGGAAATGAAGATTGAAAATAAAAACACGAAATGTTTTCACAAACCAAACAGACCCCAAGCTTCCCACTTGAAAGTTGCCCGATGTGGGACTTCCATCAACCTCCTTTACATTAGAAAATTTTCTTCTTGTGGGTCCCACCACTTTCAATCAGTTATTTCCAACACCTCTGGCATGATTCTTGACCACTCTATACCCATGCGAAAGATAGTAACACCAATATCTTTAGCCAATTTTAGGTATGTATCAGGATCAGACCAAAACCTTAACCTCTCCTTCCTGAGAATCAGGCACGATTTTATATTTAGCTCAAGAATACATACTGTTCCTTTTTTTCCCTTGGGTATATAAAGTGTGTAAAGTCAAGAAACTATGTTAGTGTAAAGTCAAGAAACTACAATAGAGTTACAATCCTGGGTATATAAAGTGTGCAATTCTTACTTCAAATCCTTATCATATAGACCGCAAACCAATTTCAGTTGTAGCAATGACGAAAAGGGAAGAAGATCATGCGAAGGAGGGGGGATCACCACCGTCGTTCACTATCTTCTTCCCTTTTCTTTCTCTCGCTAGCTGCTACGCACATATCGATCAAACAGAGGAGGACGACATAATAAAAGAGGGAAAAAATGGAGGAACTCGATAGTGTAGCAAAGGCATTCGAAGAGCTCGAAGAAGGCCGACTTGGGGAGTCACAAAGGAGAGAGAACAATGTGAAGCCTATGACACTGACGAAGCTTAAGGAGGTTGGAGAAGGTGGAGACGATGATGAACACGGTCATGGGTCATTTTGAAAGAAAATATGAGAGTTGGGGCTTTTCTAAAATTTTCTCCCAGCAACATGACCGAAACACACTTTTTAATTGATCGAAAGAAAAACATAGGAACTGCTTGCCACACACATAGCCAAACACGATTGCGAATCCAGTTATCCCCGTGTCTCTAAGAATATTTTAATTTATAAGTTATAATAACTTTATGTTAATTTTTAATATCTTAAGCTATATAATAAAAATCATTAAATTAATATATAATAAACATTTTAGTCCTTTAACTTTCTTTTAATTTAAGCAAAAGTATACTTCATATTCTTAACGTTTACTCCTATTTTTAGAGTTTGGTGTCCTTGCTTTTCGGCTAAAAAAGCAGGGTGCTTTTTGGATTAGCAATGGTTTTAACCATTGCTAATATTTTTAACAACGTTTTAAAGTCAATGCTCAAAGTAAGAAAAAACGTTGCTAAAATAAAAACATTGCGAAAGATGAAAATGGTTGCGAATTAACCACGCTTTACTTTAAAACCGTTGCTAAAAATATTAGCAACGGTTAAAACCGTTGCCAATATGAAAAGCACCTTGCTTTTCTTGACCAAAAAACAGGGACACCGAACTCCTATTTTCATCTATGACCTTCAATTTTTTTGGTGTCAAGTATGTCTCACATGTTCCAAATTTTATCAAATATACCTCTTTTTTTAATACCGTCAAGTGGGTTAATGAAATTACTGACTTGGCACATGACGTGATTAAAATATCAGCCACATCATGTGCCATATATTTGCCATGACACCACATGCCTCTCTCTCTTTCTCTCTCATCCCTACTATCTCTCTTCTTCGTGAGCAATTCCTGAACATATTTGTACTCCACACCATTTAGTTTCAAAGTGATCTCTGCTCTCGTCATAAATGGGCTTCCGACGACTCCTAAAAGCTTTACCTCTTGCTTTCCATACAGACATTCTAAAGTTATATTTGTATGGAAAGCTCCTCACTTGATCCCTTTTCCAAAGAAAAAAAAAGATTTACATATAATTTTTTTATATCTTTACTATTAAGTTTTGTACTAAAAATAATGTACATGTAAAAAATTCTTTGAACTAATCACATTGAAACTTATTATTATAAAATATGCTTTAAAAATAAATAAATGTTATTGATCGATATAAATGTTGCTTCATACCTTGGGTATGGTACATATTAAAGATATTTATAGAGTTTTATGGCTTTTTAGTTATGATTAGATCAATGCCATTATATTGTTTAATGAGTTTTTATGCTAGGCAACAATATTTTCTTGATGCCAACGTTTACATATATATGGTCTTATGTACAAAAGGTAAAGTGTGAAGGATATATGAAGGGAAACATACAGGATAAATATACTTGTATGATATTTAAAGTATAGAAATATGTGTAAAAATAAGGGTTATGTCTATATTATTTGTGTAATAATTGTAAACTAAACAACTGAATTCTGGATTATTGTATTGTGGAATAATACGTCTATCTTTATATCAGGTAATATGACAAAATTAACTTGTGGGAAACATAAAATTACTTTAAAGAAAGATGAATTACTCGAACATTAGCTAAATACCTCACAATTTATATATTTTTGTAATGCTAACCTTCAATTTCTTATATTTTGTCTCTATTCTTATTTTTCAGGTTACTACTTCAACAATAATCATGCCATGCTAAGTTATAAAAAATATACAATTGTTTTTCAAAGATCATATACTTATTATGTTTTGATTGAAGAATTATATATTTAGTAAGCTATGATCAAAGAACCTAATGATAAATATATAAAGAATTGCACTTAAATTGTTTCCTAAAAGATTCTCAAACTCAAAAGAAATGTTATCCATTACTTTGTCATATTAATTACTCATTTATTTTTAAAGTTTTTTTTTCTATTTCTCATACGTATTCTTCATTGAAAGTAATTTTGCTTAAGGTAACGTCGAGTGTTAAATGTGAGTACTTCTAATAGTGAGAATTTGAATCTAAATTCACCACTTCATAGAAGACTAATCTCTTTCCCTAGATTTCACTTGATTGGTATTTATTTTTAAAGTTTAACTAACTTGAACATTAAAGATATTTTACCACCATATTTAATCAATAATAATGTGTTTGGTATGTAGAAATACAGAAAAAAAAATGTAAGAGAATAAAAATATAATATTTTATTAAAAATATCTCAACTTAAAAAAAAAAAACTTAATGTTTCCTTTAGATTATTTGAACAATCTTTCATTATCTCTTTTTTTTTCTTCCCTTTCTCTTATATTGCATTATTGAATGCATATTCCCCAACAATCATGCTGTAAGTTTTCCACAAGACACTATGCAACATGATATTTTATTTTTATATATTGTTAAACCAAGAGACTTAAAAAAAATCTCGAATACATGCATAGAATAGAGTCAATAGAGTATAGACATAACACTGCGAATAAAAAGGGAAAAAAAGAATTGAAGGAAGAGGCAAGACCGACGAAATTAAAGTAAATGACTAAAACTTTGATTTGGTCCGTAATAGATAAGGTATTTTTTACTTTGGTTCCTTATAAAATTGTCTTCACATATAAAATATTTGTCAATTTGGTCCTTCATAGAATTGCTTTCTCAATTTGGTCCTTAAAAAATAAGGTATTTCCCAA
Source organism: Biancaea sappan (assembly GCA_037074585.1). Lineage (NCBI taxonomy): Eukaryota > Viridiplantae > Streptophyta > Magnoliopsida > Fabales > Fabaceae > Biancaea > Biancaea sappan. Next base: position 17,475,370 of record CM073497.1, on the reverse strand, counting down.
TTTGACCCTTAGAAATGAAATTATTATCAATAAAGTCCTTATGCTAATTTGTTAATAATAAACCTAACTATCAACTTACATATTACACAATAATGACTAAGTAATAACAAGTCAAAAAATATGTTTCCCAGCATCAAATTTGTTAATTTCATTAATATAATATAATGACAAAAAGATATTATTGATAACATATTTATTTATGAGGGACCAAATTAAAAAATATCTATATGTAAAGGACCATATTGACAGATAATTTTATGTGGAATCAAATTGAGAAATATCTCATCTATGAAGGATCACACTGAGAAGGTAATTTTATAAGAGATTAAATTGAAAAATATCCTATTTGTGAGGGATCAAAATGAGTTTTAATCTAAAGTAAATCGATATCCTCATCTGATAAATTCAGGAATTCGAGTCCACTTGTAAAGGGTAAAATGGGAAAAGGTTGTGAGAATGAGCCATATTAGTTTTTATCTTTATCTGGCTCACTTTCACAACCTCTAACTTTACGTGGTTGATGTTCATATTTGAAGCATTAACGGATGGCTTGATGTTAGATTTAGGGCTGACAGGAGTTTTACCTTTATGCATTCCATTATTGTTCTTTCTTTGGTTATTTATTTTGTTAAGCTCTTTCGTTGGTAAAATCTCATAGCTTTTTATCTTACATCACTGCAATCATAATAAAGAGAAAATATAGAAAAGTTGAGACTGTTGAAGAAGACGAATAATATGAACAAAGGATTGGACTCTCCTCCTTATCTTTTGGCCAAAGAAACCCTCTGGCATACCCACATTCATTGAATGTCTGTGGGATCCACTTGGCTAAAGAGTTTTCTTAACTAAGGAAGGATTTTAAATCCATGAATAAAGGGCAAATTCCATTGCATTATAAGGAGGCGACGTGACTTAACGTGAAAAGCAGGATGTGTCACGCTTTAACAGTTGAGATCAAAATTCACCCTATAGTTCTTGCCCAAACTACATAGGATCTGGATTCAATTCAGGAAGTTCATCTTGCTTTCTAGCTGGGAAATACAAACTTTTTCTTTGCCGTCTTACAAACTTCCGTTTGAACTTCTTCTTTCGATATCTTTGCTTTCTTTCATCCTAACTGTAAGTAAATTAAATCCCTATAACTTCTATAACTACGTTCATTTCCCATATTGAATTTTCCCCGTATAGCTTTACCAAGTTCGTCTGTATAACCTCTGTGATTCTAACTGTGAAGGTTAGCGAAATCGTACATCGTTAAAGTCCTAATTTTTTATAATCCATATTCCAGAATCGTTTTGTTCTTCTGGGCTTTAGTTTGTTGATCATAAAATGACATCTGGTTGCTGAATTGGAATCTCTACCATGTGGCCTTGTTGTAGAATCTCAAGTAGCTACAAAAGCTCATCAATTTTTAGGGTTTCTCCAACCAAGTTAAATGATACAATCAGGGATATCTTGTCCAAATTACATACCAAATCGATACATCACCATAGATACCATCTTGTAATACTCAAATTTTAGGGTATGTGCATGCCATCAATCCTAATGGAGAGATTTTAACATTTCTGGTTCCAGTTTGGGGCAATCTAGAATGTTTAGAACTAGTTGGTGTGTTAATGTATGTGGTGGTAGGAGAATTTCATTGATACCGAATGTAGCTTCCCATCTTAGAAATCATTCGACCTCTATTGATTCTCATCATGTAAATGGAGGAAGCTTCGAGAAAATTCACATTCAAGGTGGATTGAATGTGGAGCCCTTGGTGATTGAAAGAACTGAGACTGGTCAAAGTAACTAGAAGAAATTCTCTGAAGCAACGACTGAGGAGTCAAATGTAAATATAGATAATGTGAAGGGTTTGGATAAGTGTAAGGTTGAGAGGGAGGTGTTTGAGATTGAAAAGGAAGCTTGGAAAGTTGCTTCGTAATGCTGTTGTCACATACTGTGGAAATCTAGTTGGGACTGTTACATTGCAGCTAATGATCCTGCTGATAAACAACCACTAAATTATGATCAAGTATCTATCCGTGATTTTGCTCAATCAGCACTTGCCTTTCTACTTAATGAGGAAGGGGGGATTGTCAAGAATTTTCTACTTCACACATTACAATTTCAGGTAACTTGTTTTCTTAATAGCTTCATCAGTTTGTCATTACTTTCCTTTATTCATTGTACTGAATAACATTTGTCCTTTCAAATGTAAAAATCTGAACAGAATTGGATTTTAGTCCTTGTTCACTGGCTAAATCACATTAGTTTGACTTGAAATTTTTATGGTACCTAGCTAAGACATCATACTAAATACCTACCAAATTTCATAGTATTTGGCTAAGAATTGGTAGGCTTATTAAACAGAAAAACAGAACCTATGTAGAAATTAGACAATTCTGACTTGTGGTCACTAAAAGAGTATTTAGAGGGGATAAACAATAGAATTTTGATCTAAAGTTTTTATCCTAGTATGAAAACACATAAAGATGGTTGTACGTCAAATTTCACAATTTTTGGAGTTGTAGATCAATACCAGAATTTTTCTAAAGAATGGACTCGAAATTTGCTTCAAAATAGAGCAAGGATAAATGTTTGATAACTTATGTTATGATTTAATGTTATTCTTATTTGACTTGTTCTCTAGGTCTTCGGTGAGATTTTTGGTGTCCTTTCTTTGGAATTAAAGAGTGTAATTGGCTCGGATCCAAGGTGAGGGGATTTCTATTTTGCTTTGGTTGTATTTTCTGTATATACTTAACCCTATTAATATGGATATAACGATTTGAAATACCTTTCGTATGCTTATGAATTTAATGGTTATGCATGTGCATGAGAAATGATTGTAATGATTGATATATGTATTTATATGTGAGCTGTTTGATATGATGAAAATCATCCTCGTGGTAAGTTGTTGAATTGATGATAACATATGCTGAGGAATATAATACTTGATATATTTGTAATACTATGAATGATGCTATATATTGTTTTGGATTATGTTGTATGTTATGGTGCTGGGATTGTGTTGATTACACTGTGTTAGGTTACTGAAATGCAATTAATCAAGGAGAAGGATAGAGAATAACACACAAAGAAATTACGTGGTTCGGTCAATGCGACCTACGTCCACGGACAGAGAGAATATCTGTATTATTTTCTGACGGAGGCTATACAGAGAGAAATTACATCAACCACTCTTACAATGAATTCCCTCACACTCATATATATAGAGACAAATGGGTCATGGGTCGTGGGTCGGGTTACAAACCGGGTCACCCACAAAATTTAAGTCAAACTCAACAATTTCCCTCCTTGACTTGAATTCTCTCAAATCACCAGAACTAAGTACAAATTCATCTCTGTCATTCAAGCCCTGTAGGGCTTCATGGAATGCGAACATTCACCAAGTCCAAGCTATGCTTGAACTTCTCTGAAGGTAGAGCCTTTGTCAACATATCTGCTGGATTATCTGCTGTGGCTATCTTCTCGATGGATAATTTCTTGTCTTCTATCACATCTCGAATACAATTCAATCTGATATCAATATGCTTAGACCTCTCATGGTAGACTGGATTCTTGGCCAAACTTAATGCACTCTGACTATCACAATAAATGATAGGTCTCTGAATATTTAACCCTAGACTATCAATCAAACCATGTAACCACATACCTTCCTTAACTCCTTCTGCCAATGACATGTATTCTGCTTCAGTAGTAGACAAGGTAACTGTAGATTGAAGTGTTGCCTTCCAACTGACAGCACATCCATTCAGAGTCAAGACATAGCATGTTAAGGATCTCCTCCTCAAAAGATCTCCAGCATAATCTGAATCTGTATAGCCAACCAAGCCACTATCAGATTTATCAGCACCATAAACCAAGCAAATATTACTTGTACCTTTCAGATACCGCATAATCCATTTAACTGCACTCCAGTGAGCTCTCCCAGGATTACTCATAAACCTGCTTACCACACTGACTGCATAAGCTATATCAGGCCTAGTACACACCATTGCATACATCAAGCTTCCAACAGCATTACAGTAGGGCACTGAATTCATGTACCCTTTTTCCTCAGCTGTAGTGTAATACCCAAGAAAAATAAAATATAAATATTTGTTTACAAACTACTGTTACTATTTCAGTATACGGTACTATTCACCAGTATAATACTATTTACGTATATGATACTGTTCATTTATACAATCGAAATTTCAAGTACTAGATGTTGTTTGGTCATAAGAGAAAACTAGAAAGAAGTTCGTAGGAGAAACTGACGTTTTATGTGTGAAAATATCCTCAGGGACTAAAGTGAAAGGACTGATTTGAAAAGAAACTTAAAGATTTAAGGTGAAAGGATAGTTTTCCTTTTAAGTTTTCAATAGTAATAAACATAAAAATTTTCCATCGTACGCGTAGGGTGTACAGTAACTGCATTATTAGAAATGTCATTTTCATGAATAGTAAATTGAATATTTTATTAATGCATAGTATCAAATAGTACCCTTGACTTTTACTATAAATAGGCCTTTCCATTTCACTTATAAACTCACACCTTCAACTTCTCTTCTTCTCTCCTTAAGTTCCTCTTACTTCAATGCTAGGCCTCTGAGATTTTGGGCCTTTCCTTTTCAGCTTAGGTAAGGATACTATGCCCTTTCTATGTCTTTCAAATTTTAGAAGTTAATTTCTTAAGTATGCTCTGTGATTGCGGCCTTGGCTGATCTTCCACATCAGAAAAACTGTCCTTAGCTGTTTATATGTTATTTTGATTCTATGATTACCGAAATAGAATGTAAACTGTGAAGAATACATGTCTAGGAAAGTTCTGGCTAAGGAAAGACCTGGTTTTTAAGTGTGTCCAGTGTGACCCTCCACTCTTTCCTGGGAACTTACCTGGTGTACTCTTTTACAGATTGTATTCTCTATTTCTGGTATGAATAGTGACCGTACGTATGAATAGTGACCGTATGAATAGTAACTGTATATATGAACAGTAACCGTACATATGAACAGTATCTGTACGAAAACAATCCTGACGTATTTTCTCTAATCTTTCATGAAAATCTCCGTAGCAGAACACCGAAATTCACCTGAGAACTCTTGTCTGTAACGACTTAGAGAAGCGATATTCGTACGGAATCCAGGTGAGTGAAACGACCCCGTTTTAATAAAGTTTTAGCATTACTGGTGATAAAAAGTATGTCGTAGGACACTCCCAAGATTCATAGGGGGAAATTGGATTCAGAATGACGAATATAATGAGATAATTAATCCAGAAGTATGGATAAGAAAAAGTAAGTATCTCATGATGATGTGAAGATTGAATCTCTTGAATTGTGGTTTATAAAGCTATAATATAGTTATATACTATACCTGTTATATGGATGAATATTATATTGAGCTTCTGATTATGATATGAAATGCTATTGATTGTGATTGAGCGGGACAGTACCCCCTCTCACGGCAAGGCGGAAAACCCGGTTGACAGGGTGTCTTGACCAATGAGTGTGGAGACAACGATTCCCTCAGTAGGGATATAGCCCGGATTGGTGATAAATCCGTGAGGCGCCCTAGCTAAGAGGATGAGGTTGTGCGTCATGGCGGAAATATACATAATTGGTGAGCCGGCCTGTGTGCGCTCTCCGGGATATATTGCCATTGACGAGTACTAGTAACGTTTGTTGAATTGGATGAATTTTTATCTTGTATGTAAGAGGATGATGTTGTGCGTCATGGCGGAAATATACATAATTGGTGAGCCGGCCTGTGTGCGCTCTCCGGGATATATTGCCATTGACGAGTACTAGTAACGTTTGTTGAATTGGATGAATTTTTATCTTGTATGTAAGAGGATGATGTTGTGCGTCATGGCGGAAATATACATAATTGGTGAGCCGACCTGTGTGCGCTCTCCGGGATATATTGCCATTGACGAGTACTAGTAACGTTTGTTGAATTGGATAAATTTTTATCTTCTGTCTATTGGTTGAGTATGAGCCTTTGGATATGCTTGCATGACTGGTAATGTATTTGAATTTTATTAATGCGAGGCCGATTCGCTCATTGAGTTTAAAAGCTCACATTGTTTGTACAACCTTTTTGTTCAGATCAGGTTGCCATCGAAGAATATCTGCTAGAGGAGTAGATCACTTTGGACCTTCCCGTTGTCGGGTAGACCTCTCTTCTGTTATAGATTATGTTGCTCTGTAATCGTCTAGGACATCTAGTTCAGGGGTTCGACATTTGGCTTGTATGTCAGTATAATAATGTATTTTAAATTGATAATCTATGATTACATGCAAATCATCTCTATGATTTTCAGATAAGAAAATTTGATATATTTATCGGAAGGCTTACAGTGATGAGAGATTCATCATTGTGCCGGTCATGTGCCCAGAAAACGGGTCGTGACATGTAGTAGGTATTGTACTAGCATCAAGTTTAAAATGTGTCGCCAACGGAGTACTAACCGGCTTAGAATTATTCATTTGGAAAGACTGCAACAATTTTTCTATGTATTTCTGTTGAGATACATACAGTAAACCTGCACTTTTATCTCTTCAAATCTCCATGCCCAAAATCTTTTTGGCTGCACCCAAATCCTTCATCTCAAACTCACTGCTCAACAAGGCTTTCAAACTATCAATTTCAACCTTGTTCTTTGCAGCAATTAACATATCATCAACATATAGTAACAAATAAATATAAGAATCATCTGCAAGTTTCTTAGAGTAGACACAGTTATCAAACTGATTACGCAGAAAACTATGAGAAGTCATGAATGCATCAAATTTCTTGTACCACTGTCTAGGAGACTGCTTCAAACCATACAAGGACTTTTTCAGCAAACATTTCTTCCCAGGATCAAGAAATCCTTCTGGCTGTGACATATAAATCTGCTCCTCTAAATTTCCATGTAAGAAAGCAGTTTTTACATCCAATTGTTCCAACTCCAAGTCAAAAACACTTACCATGGACAAAAGGACACGAATGGTTTTATGCTTCACAACCGGGGAGAAAACTTCATGATAATCAATTCCCTCCTTTTGTGAAAAACCCTTTGCCACGAGTCGTGCTTTGAACCTTGCTGGTTCAACTCCAGGAATACCTTCTTTCTTTTTGAAGACCCATTTGCATCCTACCGGTTTCACTCCCTTTGGTAACGGTACAAGATCCCATGTTTCATTCTTCTCAAGAGATTGCATCTCTTCATTCATTGCAACCAGCCATTTTGATGCTTCTCTACTCTCAACTACTTCTTTATATGATCTCGGGTCATCAGAATCAATGCTTTCACATACTGCCAAGGCATAAGCAACTGAATTAATATCAACTATATCAACACAATCTGCATACCTTATAGGTTTTCTGATTTCCCTTCTTTCCCTCCTTGTTGTTATAGGTTGTGATTCTTCTTCTTCCCTGGGCTGCTGTACAGGGTCTGTTATAACCCTTTTTGAAGTTTGAACTTCAATTTCCACCTTCTGGTTGGCACCTTGATCATTATTACCTGCATGACTACCAAGCTCCTCCTTCTGACCAAACATAGCAGACTCATCAAAAGTTACATCTCTGCTAGTAATAAATTTTGGAGTTCTATCCTTTTCAGTACACCACAGTCTGTACCCTTTAACTCCAGGTGCATACCCTAGAAATATGCATTTCATTGCCCTAGGCTCTAGTTTACCATCATTCACATGAGCATAAGCAGGACAACCAAATATACGCAGGCCAGAATAATCAGAAGGTTTACCGGACCATACCTCTTGAGGAGTCTTAAAGTCAATTGCAGTAGATGGCGATCTATTCACCAGATAACAAGCAGTGTTAACTGCTTCAGCTCAGAATTGTTTTGGCAAGCCAGCGTTTAATCGCATGCATCTCGCACGCTGCAACAGTGTTTGATTCATACGTTCTGCAACTCCATTTTGCTGTGGTGTATGACGTACAGTGCGATGCCTCACTATACCTTCTTTCCTGCAAAATTCATCAAATGGAGCGTTACAAAACTCCAACCCATTATCAGTTCTGAGTGTTTTGACCTATTTTCCAGTCCGTTTCTCAACCATGGTCTTCCACTCCTTGAACTTCCCAAACACTTCATCTTTGGATTTCAGAAAATATACCCAAACCTTTCTAGAGTAGTCATCAATGAAAGTAACAAAGTACTTGCATTTGCCCTGAGATTCAACTGGAGAAGGACCCCACAAGTCTGAGTGAACATATTGCAGAACATCCGTAGAAGTATGCTTCCCAGAACTAAACTTAACTCTGCGTTGTTTACCCATAACACAAACTTCACAAAATTTCAGTTTCCCAGTTTCTGCTCCTTCTAACAATCCTTGTTTACTTAGAATTGACAGCCCTTTCTCACTCATGTGTCCCAATCGGCAATGCCACAACTCTGTACAATCATCATTCTTCCCTAAAGATTTAGATACAGCCACTGTCCCCATCACAGAACTACCAATCAAAAAGTAAATGCCATGCTGCAATTTACCCTTCATTATAACCAGAGCACCTTTGGAAATTCTCAACTGTCCATTCTCTCCAGAGTACTTGTACCTTTGTTTGTCTAGAGTACCAAGAGAAATCAAGTTCTTCCGTAGACCAGGAACATACCAAGCATCAAGCGTCCTGACTATTCCATCATACATCTGAATCTGCACAGAACCACTGCCCTTAACACTAAGCTGCTCATCATCACCCAATCTCACAACACCATTCCACTCCTTGAAAGAAGTAAATAGTTCACGTGAGAAAGTCATATGATAAGATGCACCTGTGTCCAAGACCCAAGTATTTGCAGAACCAGAGGTGCTGACTGTGAGAACATCAATGTCTTCTTCTCCGTCAGAACTATCTTGCACCACCGAAGCACTACCACTGGTATTCGGTTCCTTTTCATCATTTCCCTTCTTCCTATGTGGACAATTCTTCCTGATGTGCCCCTTTTGTTTACAGTGATAACATCGAGGTCCTCCTTTGTTCCTCGACTTAGACCGTGACTTGCTTCTTTTTCCATCATCCCTTTTAGTGTCTCTGCCTCTACCAACATACAAACCTGCTTCTACACCATCCTCATTAGAACTAGAGATTCTTCTCTTCAGCTCTTTAGACTGCAAAGCATCTTTGACATCATTAACAGAGATACTATCTCTACCATACAACATAGTGTCAACAAAGTTCTCATATGAATTTGGTAGAGAACACAGAAGAATAATAGCCTGATCTTCATCATCTATCTTAACCCCAACACCCTGTAAATCCAGTATAATCTGGTTAAAATTATCAAGATGATCTTTTACCTGCATATTTTCTGTCATCCGCAGGGTATACAAACGCTGCTTTTGATATAACCGGTTTGTGAGAGACTTTTTTTGGTATTTATCGTCCAATTTCTTCCACAAACCTGCAGCAGTTGATTCATCAACTACTTCTCTCAACACCTCATCTGTCAGACTCAATAGTAATGCACTATGAGCCTTTGCCAAAATTTCCTTATTCTCCTCTTCTTTCAACGTGTTAGGTAGATTACTTTCTCCTTCTAATGCCACTGCACATCCCTGCTGAACCAGAAGTGCCCTCATTTTTACCTTCCACAAAGTGAAATCATTCGATCCATTGAACTTCTCAATATCGAATTTATGAGTCGACATCTTCTCAAATAACAGCAGATAAATTACTAGCAAATTTCGCAATCAGAAATTGAATTTCACAAAACTGTTTAGAACCTTGCAAACTGACCAGAACTTCACTAACAGAAATTCAACACAGCAGTCCAACAAAATTCACAGCAGTAAACCAGAAATCCAATCCAGCACAATCTAACACAATCCAATAAATTCATACAGAAATTCAGAATTCTTTTCTGAATTAAACATAAACTCACCGGAACCGTGTCGTCAAAACAATAACGATCGCAACAGAAAACTTGATCCAAACAACAACTATGACCAAACAGCAGCTTTGACCAAACAGCAGTTTTTGACCAAACAGCAGCTTTAACCAAACAGCAGCTTTGACCAAACAACAGCTTTGACCAAATAGCAACTTTGACCAAACAGTAACTTTGACCAAATAGTATCGTTGACCGTTGACCGTGCTACAGTGCTGAGTCGCTACAGTATCCGAGTCGCTACAGTGTCGTTGACCGTTGACTGCTACAGTGCCTCGCCGTAGAAGATGATGAACAGTGCTTTCGATGAAGATTCTGGCAATGAACAGTACTTCCGATGAAGATTCCGGCGATGAACAGTACTCACAACCGTAAAAACTCACCAAAAAAATTGAAAAACGATCTCCAATGCACTAGAAATGCAATAAACGGTCTCTTTTTTCTCAAAAAACAAGCGAATCAAGCTAAATCTGAAATTTAAAACTAGATCTGAAAATTTTCTTACCACCAAAAATTGGTCTCCGACGTTCTTCAACGCACCAAAGATGCAGAGAATGGTCTCCTATGCTCCAAAACAACTAAATCGAGGCAAGATCTGAAATTTTGGAGCCAGATCTGAAAATTTTCGGACGTGCTACAGTAACCGACTAACCAAAAATGAACCGAGGCTCTGATACCACTTGTTAGGTTACTGAAATACAATTAATCAAGGAGAAGGATAGAGAATAACACATAAAGAAATTACGTGGTTCGGTCAATGCGACCTACGTCCACGGACAGAGAGAATATCTGTATTATTTTCTGACGGAGGCTATACAGAGAGAAATTACATCAACCACTCTTACAATGAATTCCCTCACACTCATATATATAGAGACAAATAGGTCATGGGTCGTGGGTTGGGTTACAAACAGGGTCACCCACAAAATTCAAGTCAAACCCAACACACTGTGACTGAATTATGCTCATGATTTTTGGTTGTGATTGTGTTTGACTGGAAAGAAAAGGTAGTGGTGCACCCCATGGGATGAGATAAATGGAGAGATAAGGGTGGCCTCTTATTATTGGAGTGATAAGGGTGGATATGGCAGGGGTATTGGGCAATGATCTAGAGGTACTTTGGACGACCCGATTGGTACGAAAATTTATGATATTGTGTACTTTATGATTGTTTGAAATGTATTGTTGATGTGGTATATGTGACATGGCAAAAATATGTTGTTAGTGTTGTGCTATGAATCGTACTTAATGTTGTGGTTATACTGAGATGGGTCTTGGCATGAAATTTGATTGTATATATATATATATATATTAGATGAATGGACATATTGTGTGTGGTTGTGGTAGAGTAGTGGTTTCTCACTGGGTCAGTATGACTCACATCAACATTTTCAGGTATGAAAGAAGAGAAACTATTGAGTCGTGTATGGTGGTCAACTCCCCATTCGTTCGAGGTAGAGTGTACTAGTCAGTCTTTACTTTTATACTAGGTAGCATTTCTTACAAAATACATCTCTTTACCAGCTCTACATTTGAAATAAGAGCATAATGCTTGGTAAGATTATTACATTTAAAAGGACAAATGTTATTCAATACAGTTAATAAAGGAAAGTAATGATAAACTGATGAAGCTATTAAGAAAACAAGTTACCTGCAATTGTAATGTGTGAAGTAGAAAATTCTTGACAATCTCTCATTCCCCATTAAGCACAAAGGCAAGTACTGATGGAACAAATCACGGATAGATACTTGATCATAATTTAGTGACAACAGCATTACGAAGCAACTTCCAAGCTTCGTTTTCAATCTCAGACACCTCCCTCTCAACCTTACACTCATCCAAACCCTTCATATTATATATATATATACATTTGACTCTTTAGTCGTTGCTTCAGAGAATTTCTTCCAGTTACTTTGACCAATCTCAATTCTTTCAATCACCAAGGGCTCCACATTCAATCCACCTTGAATGTGAATTTTCTCAAAGCTTCCTCCATTTACATGATGAGAATCAACAGAGGTCGAATGATTTCTAAGATGGGAAGCTACATTCAGTATCAATGAAATTCCCCTACCACCACCTACATTAACACACCAACTAGTTCTAAACATTGTAGATTGCCCCCAACTGGAACCTAGTATAGTTTTTAAGCTATTTAAATGGTGCAGTAAAACATTCTTGTCAGTTGCCAAATTTAAGCAGTCTGTAGTTCAATGGGTGGTAGGGACTTAATTTCCTCTTCTACAAGGATGATGCGCAAAAAATGGCGCCTTCCCTTTTAATTTCCTCTTCTACAAGGATGATAAGCGAAAAATGGCTCCTTCCCTTTCTTATTATCTTTCCCCCTTCTGTCATTTTGAATAGTGATGACAAAAATGGCATTGCCTGGAATTTTAATATATTTCTCATTGAATGTTTTCCATCATTTTATCCCAAAAAAATTATAATTTCTTTTTTCTTTTTAAAATAAATAAATGATCAAACAAATAAAAAATAAGAAGTAAAAAAATACATAAAAATATAAAATATAAACATAAAATAAAAATAACAAAAAATATAATAAACAATAAATAATAATAATAAATAAAAAGATAAAATAATAAAAAAGAGAGATGTCAGTTTTTTTTTGGGATACGGTTCTCCTCCTACGCGGAGGAGAATCCTATGCATTTTTTAAAATTTTTTTGGATTTTATTATTTTTTAAAAATTACAAAGAATTTTTTTTTAAAATTTACAATAATATTTAATTTAGAATTTAGGATTTAGAGTTTAATATTTACAATAATATTTCATTTAGGATTTAGAATTTAGGATATGATTTAGGACTTGTTTAGTTTGTAATACGGAGTAGAAATGGAAAGGAAATAAGGAATAGAAAGGAAAAGAGAATGGAAAAGAATAAAGGAAAAGGAAAAAATATTTGTTTGGTTTGCAATAAAAAACTGAATAAGAAAGAGAAAATAAATATTTTAGTATGTATTTTTTAATAGGTTAATTTGACCTAATACCCTTATTTTATTTTTTACTTTATTAAACAAAAATAAAACTTACAAATCATGAACGCCTCTGAAGCAACATATCTATCCCCTCTAACCCTTGCCTTCTTCGCCTTCAACGTTGATTTCCATTACTAGATATGAGGATTTGGCCAATATAATCGTAGAATATGATCGGGCCTTGTTGTCGCTGGTTCATCTGTTGAAGGTTAAAGTTATTCCCTTGCTGCCAAAGTCTCTCAATAAAGTGTCTTCTTCTTCGTCTTCGGGTCCGAGCGTCTGTAATACCCCGAGAATTAATAAGAAATATTTAAAAAATTTATTTGAAAATTTAATTACATAATTTTTTTTAAAAAAGGAAATTATAGATAATTATAAAAAAATGATAATAAATCACTACAAGAAAACTACCATATACCCACGGACAAATCTGTCACTAAAAGGCATAAATCTGTGGGTATAACCCCAAGCGACCTATACCGACGGTAAAAAATTTCGTCACGTATATTCAGCAATCCCCACAAATTTTTTACCGTCAGTGAAACATATACCCACAGTTTGTAAACTGTCAGAATAGTTGTGAAACATATACCCACGGATATTTTACTGTCGTTAAAAGCTGTAGTGACAATTTGTTAGTGTCACTAAATTCTATAGTAGTAAGTTTTTTGATATTTTAGAAGCCTATAGTGACGAAATTTTTGGGTAAGTAAAACATATAGTGATGAAAAATTTGATGTCACTAAAGCCTATAGTGACAGCATTTATTGATTATTATTTGTCATTCCCTATTATTTCAATTTTTAATAAATCAATTCTCATCAAACAAAATAAATAAATAAATATGCAAGTAATTTTGTGACTGTAAATTCATAATCTTTATACAAAATAAAGAGTCTATTTAGTAACCCTTGTACAATATTCTTCTAAAACATAGAACAATCAAATAAGATAAACTAAAATAAATGCTAAGCTAGTCGTGTAAATGCTTATAAGCATAATCCTGTTACATTGACAAATAATCTCCTATTAAAGATGTCCACTTTGTATGCTTGAAATAGGTTGTTCTTGATATCACCTGCAAGTTAATGAGTTTAATTTTAAAATTGGTAATATATAGTAAAATGGAATATAAAAAATTTACAAGATAACTTTAATTTACAAAATGTTAAATAGATGTACCATCTTAATTTTCATTTGGATTGTTTGATCTTGAAGATCTTGGATTGCCATTGGGAGTATTAGTACCACTAGGTGAAACCTGTATACAAGAAAAACCAATAAACATTCTATTAATAAGTTTTTTAGATATAAAGTTATACTACAAATATAATATTAGAATTGAATTATACCTATTGAATAGAAACCTATAAAATCTCATCAACTTGACCTTCAGAAAATTGTTATTTAATTAAAGTCAGAACACTAGTAATAGCCTGTCTTTTACTTCTATGTCTTGAACTCTAGAAAAGCAAGACTAAATTCTAATTACGCTAAAACAATCATATGAGTAATGCACTAGGGTTAAGTAGTTAATTCTACAAGTTTAGTTCACCACAAATAGATGTATGATACCCATCTTTATGTATGGAGTCTGTTCTTTTGTGTAATACCCATGAAAAATAAAATATAAATGCGTGTTTACAAACTACTGTTACTATTTACGTACTGTTTATTTATACAATCAAAATGTCAAGTACTAGATATGGTTTGATCATAAGAGAAAACTAGAAAGAAGTTTGTAGGAGAAAATGACGTTTTATGTGTAAAAATACCCTCAGGGACTAAATTGAAAGGACTGAATTGAAAAGAAACTTAAAGGTTTAAGGTGAAAGGATAGTTTTCCCTTTAAGTTTCATATGGTGCACAGTAAATTGCATTATTAGAAATGTCATTTTTATGAATAGTAAATTGAATATTTTATTAGCGTATAGTGTCAAATATTACCCTTGACTTTTCCTATAAATAGGCCATTCCATTTCACTTCTAAACTCACACCTTCAACTTCTCTTCTTCTCTCCTTAAGTTTCTCTTGCTCCGACGCTAGGCCTCTGAGATTTTAGACCTTTCCTTTTCTGCTTAGGTAAGGATACTATGCCCTTTCTATGTCTTTCAAATTTTAGAAGTTATTTTCTTAAGTATGATCTATGGTTGCGGCTTTGGCCAATCTTCCACATCAGAAAAACTGTCCTTAGCTGTTATTTTGATTCTCTGATTACCAAAATAGAATGTAAACTGTGAAGAATACATGTCTAGGAAAGTTCTGGCTAAGGAAAGACCTGATTTTTAAGTGTGTCCAGTGCGACCCTCCACTCTTTCCTGGGAACTTACCTGGTGTACTCTTTTACAGATTGTATTCTCTATTTCTAGTATGAATAGTATCCATATGTATAAATAGTAACTGTATGAATAGTAACCGTATGAACAGTAACCGTACGTATGAACAGTAACCGTACGAAAACAATCCTAACGTATTTTCTCTAATCTTTCATGAAAATCTCCGTAGCGGAACACTGAAATTCACCTAGGTACTCTTGTCCGTAACGGCTTAGAGAAGCGATATTCGTACGGAATTCTGGTGAGTGAAATGACCCCGTTTTAATAGAGTTTTAGCATTACTGGTGATAAAAAGTATGTCGTAGGATACTCCCAAGATTCATAGGGGGAAATTGGATTCAGAATGACGAATATAATGAGATAATTAATCCAGAAGTATGGATAAGACGAAGCAAGTATCTCATGATGATGTGAAATTTGAATCATATAATTATATACTATACCTGTTATAAGGATGAATATTATATTGTGCTTCTGATTATGATATGAAATACTGTACTATTGATTGTGATTGAGCGGTACAGTACCCCCTCTCACGGCAAGGCAGAAAACCTGGTTTAAAGGGTGACCTGACCAATGAGTGTGGAGACAACGATTCCCTCAGTAGGGATATAGCCCGGATTGGTAATAAATCCGTGAAGCTCCCTAGCTAAGAGGATGAGGTTGTGCGTCTTGGCGGAAATATACAAAATTGGTGAGCCGGCCTGTGTGCGCTCTCCGGGATATATTGCCATTGATGAGTACTAGTAACGTTTGTTGAATTGGATGAATTTTTGTCTTCTTGTATGTAATTTCTAACTATGTCTATTGGTTGAGCTTGAGCCTTCGGATATGCTTGCATGACTGGTGATGTATTTGAATTTTATTAACGCAAGGCCAATTTGCTCACTGAGTTTAAAAGCTCACACTCTTTGTACAATTCTTTTGTTCAGATCAGGTTGCCACCGAAGAATATTCGCTAGAGGAGTAGATTACTTTGAACCTTCCCGCTGTCGGGTAAGCCCTTCTTTTGTTATAGATTATGTTGCTCTGTAACCGCCTAGGACATCTGGGGTCAGGGGATTAATATTTGGCTTGTATTTCAATATGATAATGTATTTTGTATTGAGGATCTATTATTTTTAATTAAGAAAATTTGATGTATTTTCTTGGTATTTATTAAGGAATGGTATTTCAAGAATATAGAGATAATGACTAATAATTTTACTTGTGAGTAGAATTTATCGAAAGGCTTACAATGATGGGATATTCATTATTGTGCCGGTCATGTGCCTAAAAAAATGGGTCATGACATTTTGAGTCATTGACGTGTATGTAGTTCAAATAACTCACTTGACTCTAAATTCTCACTACATAGTATGCACAAAAATTAAACATTAGAGCCTTGAAATGAAAAGTGAAAGGTAATTGAAATGGAACCCAAAAAGCCACCACATACAACCCTTTTTCAACAAAGCCACCAGCTTTCCCATTCCCATTTATCAAGAGAATGAATTGTCTGGGTCCAAGTGATTATTTGTTCCTTGATGCTAATCACACATGTATTTGTTAAATTGGACTAGCTCATACATGGGTACCCTCCCAAAAAAAATGAATTACTAATTATTTATAATTTTACTATTATAATCCCCACAAATTACAACTCACTAATTCTAGGCGTGAAATCAAAAGAAGACAACGAAAGAGTAGAGTTTGAAACCAAACTAAAATTAGAAATATTACCAATCAGGCTTCTTTATCATATTACAATCACCATCAGAAAAGATCAAATTCTACAGGCTTCTCTAAAAAATCCAAACCATGCAGTATATTAGAGTAAGCTCATCAGAAAAGAACAAATTCTTCAAACTTCCACTATCAAATTAGATAATATGTACACAGATTAACTATTCATTAATTTAATATAATTTATTAATTTATTAATTTAATTATTATAAAGAATTAGACTCTCAAAATATAATATTCTTAAAAATATTTTTAAAATATTTTCATTCAATCTCTCAATCATTAAACTGTTAATCATTCATTTTTAATTTCATGATTGGTCTAATTTTTAAAATATTGCAAAAAAAATTAAGCTTATAAGATTGAAGATAAATAAATAGAAAGATATATGCAAATCAATTCAGACACTCCTCAAAAGGCTACTTAAAAAAAACCTATGATCATTTTCCCAACCAAAAAAATAAAGAAAATTTGTTATATAATTGCATTGATGCTTTTACAGGTACTTCGTATACATGATTGATTCCATTACTTGTAATGTTGGGGGCAACCTAGAGGTCTTATCCACGAAATCACATAACATGACAAAGCGTTAGGTCTAAATTTAGTTTCCCATTAAATATCTCGACCACCATTACTGACCTCTAGAAAGTTGTTCCTCCCTCTCATTTCCTCTAAAATTAAATTTAATTTCCCATTAAATATCTCGACCACCATTAAAATGAGGACCAACATATGAACCTTGAAAATAAAGCTATAGCATCATGAATTTGCAGGTGAAAAGAGTGTGAAAAGAGTCCAACTAACTAATGTTTTATCAGTAGGATGGCAACATTAAGCTAGAAAAATACATTTAAATAACATCCATAAAGGGATGAATGGAGTTACCTATTCTCTTTGGAGTCTGGATGTATAGACAGAAACTTCCCTGGCACTGTCAGTGCAGCCCACATACAAAGCACTAATCCTAGAAGCAACTCAACTACTACCTGTATTCCTCCAAATTTCCAGACGCATATACAATAAGGACTCCTACATGAGTCAAAATCATTTTTATAAAGCAATATTGTGGAAAATACTTACATTTATAGGAGGCCCTGGAAACTCTTCCTCCGTGATCTTCAACAAATCCTTATTTGCAACCAAATCAAACCCAGATACTAGATTAAATATGTATGCACAAATCCATAAACTTTTTTTTCAACAAGATTGAAATTTACAAAAACTGGAAGCGCATATAAGAATGACTAATTGCCTAATTGGATAAAGCCACTTGTCCTAAATCATACATTACAGCTTGCACAAATTTCAAAAACTAAGGTCTTATAAAAGCTGAGAATCCCTAAACAGTACAGGATGGCGACGAAACTGCAGGTGGAGAGAAACCAAGTTGTTTGGACATTTTTTTTTGTAATTAATTCATAAGGTTTACTCAAAGATTAAACTAAGTTGTTTGGACATTTTTTTTTGTAATTAGTGAAATTCTAGAATATAAAGAGGTGGAAAAATATTGGATGAAATTTAAAAAAAAAAATTCTAGAGTAAAGAGGACTCAAGTGAATTTCATTTTTAAACAATGTAGCTTCATGTAATTAAACCCAAACAAGGACATGTGGCTTTTGAATAGGTGCACACTAAATTATTGTCTTCATCTACTTCCTTCAAGACCCGTGACTTTGACCCCCTTCCCTCAATTATTTTCCTCTCTTCCTTATCTCTTCCCTCAACTTTCTTCTCTTCTTCGTATCATCCTTGGCTTCTTCCTTCACCATTGCTGTGCACAACGGCTGCTCATCATTTCAGCCATCAAAAAGGAGGCTCATGGTGGTGTTTTTGTTTGACTGGTAGGAATAAAAATTTCTAATTCTCTCTTTTCTCCTTCTACTCTTACTATTTTAGGGGCTGCATTTTTATGATTTTCTTGCTATTTTATTGTATTTGAGACCTCCAAAAGCTATTCAAACCCCTTTTCCCTATCTTGGTTAGTTTCATAATGAAAATAGAGGGATTATTTGAGAATTTTAGTGAAAAATACATGCTGAAAAATCAGTGATACAATTGACCTGTGATTTTACTGTTCATCCAAGAATTTCTTCTCTTTTTGCTTCGATTTTGGGTAGAACCAACTAGATATACTATGAATTGAATTAAAACAAAATTAAGAGGCTAAAATAAGCAAGATTGAGAGAGAAAAAGAACATCACAGTAAACTGTAGAAACTAAACTGAAAATATTGAAAAGTTTTCTGGAGTTGATTTAATTTCAGAAGAATATATAATCTAAATTTATAGCTCTAGACGAAGTGAAATATAAGTTTAAACCAAGTAAAGGAAATAAAGAAAATTTACCAAGGAGCTGTGAAGGGACAATATGACAATTTTAAATGCATATGATTTTCTGTATTTTTGGATGACTAAATCAATTCTTAAATTCATGAAATTTTGTGAAGAGATTCTTTTTATTGTGATAACCTGATCTAGAAAGTTTCAAGTTCATTAAAATTATTTTGCTTGGTCAAATAAATATGGGAACAACACTTTATTCAGTGCAGGGGAAATTTAAATAAGTGTGAATTTTAGATTTTACAAAATAACTAAACGATCTTATTTTGACTTGAAAATTTTGTAACACCTAGATAAGACCTCATACTAATTGTTTACCAAATTTTATAGCATTTGGCTAAGGTTTGTTAGGCTTATTAAATAGAAAGTCATAACCTATACAAATTTGGACAGTTCTGACCTTTGGTCAATAATAAGGTCTTTAGAGAGGTCAGACAATAGAATTAAATTATGAAATTTTTATCCTTGTATGCCAAATTTCAAAATTTCCAGAGTTAGAGTTTTTCACAAAAATTTCTTAGAGATTGGTTACAATTTTAGCCTAAAAAACAGAACAAAGCAAGATGATTGAATAGCCTATGTTCTGATTTAGTGTTATGTCTTTGCTTAGCTTGTTCTTTAGGTCTTTGATGAGTTCCTTGCCATTTATCCTCTGATTTGAAGTGTAGAATTTTAGCTTGGAATCAAGGTGAGAGATCCTACCTTACCTTGTTTGCTTATTTAATGTATATATTAAAAGTGTACTATAAATATATATATATGTGTGTGTGTGTGTATGTGTGTGTGTGTGTGTGTGTGACATGAAATTAATGCATTCATGTTATGCATTTAAAATGTGCAAATGTGATACTATTGTGAACTTTTCCTAAAATGGGATGCATATAACTGCCTATGATTGTGTAATGTGATTGTGTTTGATCTTGAGAGAAACGGAAATGGAGTTTATGGGATCCCATGAGATAAAATAAGGGTGGAATGAAATCACTATGACCACATGGTATTGAATATAATATTTGTTCTTTTAAAGAGAGGGTAAAATAATGTTGGACTACATATTTGTCCCTTTGAGGACATGGGTAAAATAAGGAAGGACACGGCAAGGGCCGTGGGACAACGGCCACTTATTGTGGATGGGATCCGAAAATTGTTTGGGAACTTAAATTGGAATTGTATGAATTGTTTGAATTATTTGAAATGTGATTTGACTTGATCTTGAATGCGTTTGTTAATAATTGCAAGGTGATTTCAATGTGTGTGTCTTGATAAATATCTTGTACATCAAAACTTAGATGATTGTACTGTTAGATCAATTATGTATATCTACATGTATATATATATATATACCTATATTGTGTGTGAATGTGGTAGGATTCTCTCAAGTAGAAGCTATCTTCAGTTTAAAGTATGGAGGATTTTCTAGTTTGATGACGTACACGTCAAGATTACCTTCCCAATTGTTCAGGATAAAAGTATAATGCTTAAGTCTTATAATAAGTCGTATAAATTTAGAAAAGCTCTGTAATCGGGTAGGTTCGTTCTGCGATGTAATGTGTATGACTGTAGCGTGTATAGGAAACTCGGTTTAGCCATACTTTCTTATCTTTTTGTGAAAAGAGAAATAGTTCTCTTATTTTAATTCTTAAATTATGTAATTTAAATTAATTTCATTTAAAAGAATAACTAAAATAAGGATTAGTATTGTGTTTAAGAGAAAAATAGGCTTACGGAGGTGAGGTGAAATTCACCTTCCGTGTTGGTCACGTGCTTAGATTTTGGGATGTGATAGTGTCAACCACTCTCTGACTAGATGAGCGTACTCCTCTACCGATTCGTGTCTGTCTACCTCGACTTATCCCTTTGTCTGTCCTATTGCATATCTAGTTAGAGTCTGTAACGACTCAGGAAAAGCGTGTTGCTACACAAAATAGTTCAACAGAAGGTACCACACTGGCATCTCTCTCTCGCAACCAGAGAAGATGGAGCAGCCAAATATCTGAGTAGGTTCAGGACGTAGCCGAAGAAGACCAGCTCGGTGGAGGGCAATCCAGTCTTTTCATTGTGTTCTCCATTAGTTCTGTGCGTTTTCCACCTATGACCAATAGAAAGGTTGTATCGGAAAAACTTGATGAACAATAGCCGGATGGAATGGTTCCTTTCCATTGGCATTCTCCAACAAAATATGGCTGAGTATTGTAGATAGGATAGATGCCTTTCCATTTCTGCTTTTCAGTGGGAACCAAACATGCTATTAGAGTTTACAGTTTAAGATTTAGAGTTTAGAATTTAAAATTTAGGATCTACAATAATATTTATTTAAATTTATTGAGTTTATGATTTAGTATTTAAGATTTAGGGTTTAAAATTTAGAATTTAGGGTTTAAAGTTTAGTTTTTAGAATTTAGAATTTAGGGTTTAAAGTTTAGGGTTTAGAATTTAATATCTACAATAATATTTAATTTAATTTATTAGGTTTAGAGTTTAAGATTTAGGATGTACAATAATATTTAATTTAATTTATTGATTGTCAAACTAAAAAAAACTTTCTGTTATTTTGTAAAAAAATAAAGACAATAGTAAATAAATGAAAGTCATTGGATTAAATTGATCTAGTGAAAGCTAAAACGATTATTTACATAATCACAAACCAAACAGATAGATTTATATAGAAAACTCAATTGCGGAAAATTTCTTAAATCTATAATCTACTGTGTGTAGATTATGATAAGTAATAAGAAACAACATAAAGAGTGTATATTGATCTATCGTTAACCCAAACACGAATCAAAGGAGGGTAAGCTCTTCTAGAAAGATATGATATTGGCTCTCTCTCATTTTTCTTTGATGAAAAAACACGAAAATGAACCGTATGTTCTAAAAGTGAGACCAACCCATATAACATAGGGAACCACTACCTATATCCATCTATCCATGGGTCGACCCACGGGTCAACTCATAGATTGACCCCTTTTATAATAACACCCCATCACTATTATTATTTAAGATAAGATATCTACATATTTAATATTTTCACTAACACCCAAGACCAAATAAAATATATATCAAATAGGTCCTTGAACACAAATTAATGAAGATTTTATAATAGACCTAATTAAGATAACATTAATATATATGCCTCAAAAAATATGTTGACATATATAATAATTAATATGTCAGTCCACACAAATATTTATTAGTTTTAATAGTTATTTACAAAATAAATAATAAATATATATAATATATTTATAATAAAAATAATGCCAATAAATCTCCCACTTGGACGACATATGATTATGAAATTGTATATTCACATATCATACATATATATAAACTCAAAGTGTGCATATTCTGCTATCTAACAGATATGTCACAACCAATCTCGTCCACTAACTATATCAACACAGAACCAAAAAGGCTTTCGTAATCAGTTGAATTGAAATTAAACCCAACAATAATCACAATACTAATATAGCTAACGACATAGATCAAACCTAGATGTGTAGCATGGAAATTACATGTCTAGGGTCTTCATATATATCTATTTTCAACTAGTTCTTATACTTTCTTACTTTATGCTAAACTGCATTGAGAAAACACAACACATATGTCCAGAGTTCACACACACACAAACACAAAATTATATATGAATAAATACACAATCATATATATAACTCAAATGTCACAAAATAAATATACTAACCAAGTACAAAGGAAATGTAAAACACATACTTAGATATCTAAAGTCTGACCACACCCATGTGAGCCACATGCTCATAAAAAACTCTAAGTGGTAAACCTTTAGTTAGCAAATTTACAATCATATGATCAGTACTAATGTGCTCTACAGACACAATATGACTCTGAACCATCTCTTTAACAACCAAAAATTTAATGTCTATGTGCTTCGACCTAGATGAACTATGATTGTTCTTTGTTCTTAATGAACAACTCGGCAGCTCTATTGTCACAGTACAATCTCAAAGGCCTCTTAACGCCCTCGACTATCTATAAAGCTGTGATGAAGTTCTCAACTAAACCGCCTGGTTGGATGCCTGATAGCAAGCTATGAACTCAGCCTTCATAGTTGAAGAAGCTACAAGTATTTGTTTGACACTTTCCAGAAAATAGCTCCTTCAACTAACATGAAGACGTAGCCTAATGTAAATCTTCTCGAATCCACGCATCCAGCAAAATCAGTATCAGAGTATCCCACGACCTCAAGTCGATCTGACCTCCAATAGGTGAGCATGTAGTCCTTCGTCCTCTAAAGGTACTTCATAACCCTCTTCACTGCCTTCCAGTGAGCCATACCTTAGTTACTCTGGTATCTGCCTAACATTCCCATAATGTACACCAAATCTGGACACGTACAAACTTGTGCATACATAAGACTATCCACAACCAAGGCATATGGGATTTTCTCCATTTTCCTTATCTCTACGTCTAATTTAGGACATTGAAGCAAGTTAAATTTGTTGCCTCTAGCTACGAGTGCATCACTCGGTGCACAATCCTGCATGCCAAAATGGCTCAAGATTTTCTCAATATATGTCTTTTGCAATAAACCAAAAGTCTGTCTGGTACGATCCCTATGAATTTGAATCCTCAGAACAAAAGATGCCTTACCAAGATCCTTCATCTCAAATTTGTTAGAAAGATAGGATTTGGTTTCACGCAAAAAAGACATATCATTACTAGCTAACAGTATGTCATCGACATATAGAACTAGTATTACAAACTTGCTCCCACTCATCTTAAGGTATATGCACTGATAAATTGGATTCTCTTGAAACCCGAAAGAAGAAATCACCTCATTAAATTTCTGGTACCACTGTCGGGATGCCTGTTTAAGACCATAAATGGACCTTTTCAGCTTACATACAAGGTGCTTTGAATCTTTCGATTCAAAGTTCTCCAGATGCACCATGTATATTGTTTCTTCAATGTCACCATTGAGAAACGTTGTTTTCACATCCATTTGATGTAGCTCTAAATCATAATGAGTTACAAGTGCTATAATGACTCTAAAGAAATCCTTCGTAGAAACTAGAGAGAAAGTTTTCTTAAAGTCAATACCTTCTTTTTGGGTGAAACCCTTGGCTACAAGACGAGCTTTATATCTTTCAATATTACTACTTGGATCATTTTTTTATTTTAAATATCCATTTACAACCAATCGGTCTCACACCATGTGGTAATTCTACTAAATCCCACACCTCATTGTCAGCCATGGAATTTATCTCATCCCTCATGGCATCTATCCACTTTTGAGAGTTAGTACATGACATAACCTCCTTGTAAGTGACTGGATCGTCTTGCATGCCTATGTCAAAATCGTGCTCTTGTAAGAAAACAACATAGTCACTTGATATGGCACTCTTCTTCTCTCTAGTAGATCTTCTCAAAGGCACTTCCACTTGAGGTTGTGCTTGTTCTTTAAGTTCAAGAAAATGAATCTCTTGATCCTGAATAGGAGTGATATCTATATCAACTGTGTTCCCTATGGGTTCCTCATTCACGGGTACAACCATGTGAGGTAATGTTACCTGATTAGATGTTCCCGTAACCATAGTAGAAATATTAGTGTAACCAACATCCTCAATAAATTTGATATTCCCAGTCTCAAAGAAGGAGCTGGTCAAAGGGTCATAAAACTTAAAACCCTTTGACCTCTCAGGATACCCCATAAAGAAGCAGCTCACAGTGCGTGGGTCCAGCTTTCTTTCATTAGATTTGTACGGCCTAGCTTCAGCTGGACAACCCTAGACATGCAAGTGCCTAACATTATGCTTCTTGCCTATCTACAACTTATATGGGGTCTTCTTTACTGCTTTACTCAATATCCTGTTAAAGATATATACTACAGTCTTAAGAGCCTCACCCCAAAGTGACTCTAGTAGAGAAAAATGACTTATCATACTTCTCACCATGTTTTTAAATGTACGATTATGTCGTTCAGCTATATCATTTTGACTTGGAGTCCCCAGCATGGTGTACTATAGCACAATCCCATAATCAGCCAAGAATTTGGCAAAAAGCCCTAAACATTGTTACCTTGATCCGTCATATCTGCCATAGAACTCACCTCCATGGTCAGATTTGACTGCCTTAATTTTCTTGCCTAGTTTATTTTTAACTTCAGCTTTGAAAATTTTAAACACGTCCAATTACTGAGATTTCTCATGTAACAAGTACATATACCCATATCTAGAGTAGTCATCTATAAAGTTGATAAAATACTGTTGTCCATTCCAAGAAGCTGTAGGGAATGGACCACATGAATCAACTCTAGAGTCTCACTAACTCTAGCAGCACCTGCTAACTTAACTATTGTCATTTTTCCCTTAATGCATTCAATACAAATATCTATATCTTCGATATTGGATACTTGTAAAATGTCATCTGACATAAGTCTTTGCATTCTCTATTTAGATATATGCCCTAAACGCTTATACAATAGACTAGCAGAACTTTCATCAGTTTATTTTCAAAGCTATTAGATTTAGCACAATCTAAACAATATAGATTATCAATCAATAAACCAGAAGCAATTAATTTAGAATTTAAGAACACACTGAATATTCCATTACCAAATGAACAAGTGTACCCGAATTTATCCAAACAGGAAACAAAAATTAAATTACGTCTAAAAAATGGTATAACAAAAGTGTTCTGTAATTTTAAATAACGTTCATTTCCTAATAATAATCTAAATACACCAACAGCTTCCACAACAACTCGATTGCCATTTCCCACATAGATATATCTTTCACCATTAATTGGCCTTCGGCTGGTTACGCAATCTTGCAAAGAAATACTAATGTGAGTAGTAGCATCTGAATCTACCCACCAAGTATCATGGGGTACTAAAGCTAAATTAACTTCAAAACTAAAAGTTAAAATACATACCCTTTTTGTCCAACCATGCAGTGAACTTGGTACAATCTTTCTTAAGATGTCCATCCTTCTTACAAAAGAAACAAGTTATGCCCACATCTTGTTTCTTCTTGCCCTTTTGTTGAGACACCCCAGGTATTGCATTATCCTTCTCATTCGATCTCTTCCTCTTAGTAGAAGAAGTCTTATTACCAGAAGAGGTTGCTAAGTGAGTAATCTCGACCTTGTCATGTTTGAGTCTTCCCTCATCTTGTACACATTGAGCAATAAGCTCATTCAGTGTCCATTTTTCTTTTTGAGTATTATAGGAAATTTTGAACTGACTAAATTGAGGAGGTAAAGATATCAAAACTAAGTGCATGAGTATATCATCAGACAACTCTAACTTTAGTGCCCTTAGCTTCGTGACAAGGTGAGACATCTCCATGATGTACTCCCTAATGTTTCATTTTCCCTTATATCTCATTGAAACCAACTTAGTCAAGATAGTGCTGGTTTCGACCTTTTCGTCTGGTGCGAATCAGCCTGAGATCTCTTTAAGGAAACTCTTAGCATCCTTTTCTTCCTGGATCCCACCATGAATGGATTCAAGAATGGTGTGTTGCATGATTTCTAGACTCATACGATTTGAACGTTCCTATTTCTCAAATGCAGCCTTTTGATCAACAGTACTACTGCTAGTCAAGACTGTTGGGTGTTCAACCCTGAATGCATGGTCAAGATCCATACAACTGAGCACAATCAAAACGTGGTCCTTCCATCTTTTAAAATTAGTCCCATTCAGCATAGGGATATTTTGCATGTTGGCAGAAAATAGTAGATACTACATACAATAGAAAACAAACAAACCAATAACATGCTCAGAATAATACTCATAGATACATCATACACAAAGTATATATAGTCTTAAATATGTGAAACACAACATAACTCTATTTAATAAATTAGAGATATAACACAAAATTTACATGTTCCCATAAGGTTTTAATCATTTTAGAGATGCCTAGTACATCACCACCTATTAGTCTTTGGATAGAATAAATGTATGTTGGTGGCACTCTCTACACAAATATAGTTAATCAATATAGAACTCTCACACTTACTTAACAAATGCCTACCTTTAAGCCGACACATATCAAGTAAGTTACCTAAATCAGTCATACAATCATTAACTAATTTAAGCCTGACTAACTAAATTCCTTTGGGATATTTAACATACATAGACTTTTTATACAGTTTTCTTGTCAAAACTAAGCCAATTTTACCTAAATTAGTTACTTTGGTAATCATATAGTTTACATCAACCCAATTCTAACAAGAAAACATAAATTACATTGATTAGAACTCATGAGAAAAACCATATGATGTGATATGAAATTAAAAAAAAATTCAGTCAATGGTCAACGATCAATGCTTGGTCAACGGATGAACAGTAATCACAATCCAAAATGGTGGATGAACAGTAACTGTCACCCAAATTTCTGGAAAAATAACGAATGAACAATAACGATTGCCACAAATTCTGGAAATTCAACATGAACAATAACATTTTCCTTCAAAAAATTTTCCAGAAATTGCTAAATGTTTTTCAATGTTTTTGACCCAAAAATTTCCAAAATCACATCCCAAAATTATTTTCATGAATTCTGACTCAAATTTATTAAAAGAATTGATTAAAACCATTAAATAAATAGTGAAAATCACCTAAAAAAAGCCAAATTGAGATTTAATTAAGAAATCCCAATTTTTAGGGTTTATCTAAAAAAATCCATAATTTCACAAATTTTCAAAATCTGATTTATTCCTTTCAAAATTTATAAAATAAGATGCGAAAATAAAGTTTAATTAGAGAATTAACACAAAAGAATCCTAAAACTTCCTAATTTTAACAAAATCGAAATTTTATACATATAGAGTTTTTCACAAAAATTTCAATTTATGAACCCAAATTTGATTTTGAAACAAAAAATGTTCTTATTACGTATCAAAACTTGCCTCTGATACCAATTGAAAGGATTATGTACATAATCACAAACCAAACAGATAGATTTATAAAGAAAACTCAAATGTGAAAAATTTCTTAAATCTATAATCTACTGTTTGTAGATCGTGATAAGTAATAAAAACACAAAAGAAACAACATAAAAAACATACATTGATCCATCGTTAACCTGAACAAAAATCCAAAGAGGGTAAGTTCTTCTAAGAATATATGATGTTGTTTCTCTCTCACTTTTCTATGGTGTAAAAACACAAAAATAATTGTATGTTCTAAAAGTGAGTCCAACCTATATAACCCAGGGAACCACTACCCATATCCATCTACTCATGAGTTGACTCATAAATTGACCTCTTTTATAATAACACTTCATCATTATTATTATTTAGGATTGGGCATCTATACATTTAATATTTTCACTAACATTCTAGACCAAATAAAATATATATCAAATAGGTCCCTGAACACAAATTGATAAAGATTTTATAATGGACAAAATTAAGATAGTATTAATATATATGCCCCAAAAATATGTTGACATATACAATAATTAATTTGTCAGTCTACACAAATATTTATTACCGTTAATAGTTTTATAAAATAAATAATAAATATATATAATATATTTATAATAAAAATAATGCCAACAAAAGTGTGCAAGAGCGACGTCGAATCTCTTTTTTTTTTCATGATGCACACAAGGTGGCTTCCTTCCTTCATAATCACATGGATGGTCTGGAATCTCCAATCAAAGTACGTCTGCCGTGTCTCCAACTACAAATAGAAGACCCATCGTCCCTGCCTAGGGGATGCACGGAACAGCCAAGACACAAGTAGAGGGAGAGATATCGAAGGTTCGTTGAGTTATCTCACTCTCCACGGATACTGGATATAGCTTCTTTTCTCCTCTCTTCCTACAAGCTTCTTTCTTTCTCTTCTCGCCCATCACCCACACTCCACTACACAATTCTCACCTTCATAACACACTACACGCCCACGTTTCTGTTTCATGCAGTAGAAAACAGGGGTGTTCAAGAGAAAGGAAGAAACCGAGAAAGAGAAATAGTGAACCAAGAGAGAGTCACCAAAAACCAAGCACAACCACGACGGAGAGAGAAACAGTACAGCGGAGGGAGAAGCAGAGCACAGAGCATGACACGATGACAACAACAAAGAGAGAACGTGAAGACGACACAGAGGTAAGTTTCGGACCCTTATGATTGTTTCCAGTTGGCATTTCCCTCCATCTTTGTGTCGAATGATGTTAAGCAAAGGTGAGAGAGAGATTGATGAGAGGGAGACCGATGAGAGAAAGAGAATGAGAGAGACAAGACAGAGTATCGAAGGAGAACAGAGATTTTTTAATTGTTTTTGCATATCTGCGCATATATGCATATTATATATATATATATATATATATTAGAGACAAGGAATAAAAAGAGAGTAATCATAAAGTAAAGAGAAGGCCGAGTACTTATGAGGTCTAAAGAGAGACTAAAGTGAAATGAAGAACTAGGTGGTATTTAAGATATAGAAAATATCCAAATTGGAGAAATTATGAGTTTGCCACTATCAAGGTTAACCAAGTGTTACCTAGGGGTAAAGTAGTAATTTCACCCTAGGCGGGTATAAATAGGTGGCTCCACGCCTTTTTTCTCATTTCTCACTTTCCTCTTTCTCTCTCTCTCTCCTCACTCTCTCTTCTCTCTTTCTCTCTGCCTTCTCTCTACTCTCTCTACCTTTTCAACCGAGGTTCGGAGAACCTTTCTCCAATGGTGAGACGAGCCATTGGAGGCCAAAAAACCTAAGGAAAGCAATGAATCAAGGTAAAAATTTTGATTTATCGAACATTTTCTCTATTTTCTAGTTTTAAGGGTATATGGGATAAAATCAAGATTTTGGTTTCATTTCTCGCTGGAAATTGGTGCTTTTGGTGTCTAAATGCTCCTTAGACATCAAAGATGAGATCCCATGAAAAACAGTGAAGATTTGCTCAGATCTAAGCCAAATCCATGAAGAAAATAGAAGGATGAAGTCGTGGCGCCTTAGGCACCAAGCCCTTTAATTTGGGCAGAAATTTTGGTGTCTGGCACCCAAGGCGCCACGTGGGGCACCTCAGGTGCTAGCCATCAGACAGCTCCCTTGGTCCATTTTCAAATGGCCATAACTCCTTCATCCGAACTCTATTTTTAACAAACTTTATATCGTTGGAAAGATTTTTGAGTCTAGTTTCCAATGGTATAAGTTTCATTTGCAAATGACTTACCAGATAATAGTTATGACCAAAGGTCAGGGTTAGTAGTGAGGATTTTCCTTGTTTTATGTAGTTATTGATTTGGGTTGATTCCAGGTGACTTGGGAGTTTCTTTGGCTTTGTTTCCTGGGACTTCTTATGTGGTAAACCTTATCGGCATCAAGGTGAGTGGATAACCTTGCTATTTAAGTTTTATTAAATTATTTGGCTAAGTCAATATAAATCTCATTGACACCATAGTTGGTAAATCATCAATGAAATTCCCTAGTTAGTGGAAATAACTAGATTGAAGGATTTCATTAAATGATTGTAGGAGATATCTTGTGGGGTTTATTTTATGAAATAATGGGTTTTATGTTTAATTGTATTTGGAAGTTTATGTTTATTTATACCTCTAGTTAATTATATTATTTAAAAAGTGAAATTATGAGTGGAATGTTTATTGTTGTTGTGGTATGGAATGTGTGTAGAATGAGTGGATGGATTGTTGTATGGAAAATGCATCACATATCATCATCTGCACATTTATATTACGTATGAAAAAGAAAAGAAATGTGGAAAGTAGATGGTCGGTCTTCTGGAAGATGTGGATATATTCAAAGGTGTGTGCCTTTGGAATACACTCATTGAGGGTTGGTCTTCAATGGGTAAAGATGGGGGATATGCCTTGCATATTGCATTTATCCATATCGCGAGAAGGAAAACTCATTGAGGCTCAATCTTCAATGTGGTATGTGAAAAAGGGTGTGAAAAATGCAAACAAACATCATGCATTACATAATGCATTTCAGAGTGATTGTTTACTTATGCTTTTCATTTGCTTGAGGATTGTTTTACGGTCTGTTTGTGAGATTGTAGACTCACGTTGAATTGCGGGTTTTGGTTGGGTGTTAAAGCACGTTATATATATATATATATCATACATGCGGGGTTCTACTCTATTTAATATATCCATGATAATGATATTGAAATATAAATAGAATAATTAATTTAAATCACAGAGGGTGCTGGGTTTAAATCACTTAAAGGGTTCAAAGTTCATTAATTCCTAACCTCAAATGCTCTGATACCATAGGGATAACAGACTACTTAGTATGCTAAGAAGAGATGTTTTTTGTCAAAAATTTATTCCATATATATATATATATATATCCTATAGTTATGTACTGATCATCCTCATGGGTTGCGACCACACACGGCATCACACGCCTTCAAAGGGTCATTTTGCCCTACAGGCCTCTTTCAGTACTGTGCTATCTGAATATACATACATATATAATTAGTGGATCTAAAGTCTATGAATAATCATAGCTTTATCGATAAACATCTTCCTAATACTAACCAGTAAACGGCCCTTATAATACCATTGGATCTTAAGCTAGAAATTAATTGTCCTTTGAACCTAGAAGAAATTTAGAAGACCATTACCTTAATCTTCAGCGTCTGAAAATTTTATAGTTGAGAGAGAGAAGAGTTGTACACAGCTTCAAATATTCGAATTTTGAATATTATTGATAATAGAAAATTTTTTTTCGATAGTGGGAAAAGATTACAATGATTTGAGAGAGGGTAGAAAACTTCGAGGGATGTTTGAGAGTTTGGTGGCTCAAATGCTCGATGCCTTTGCTACTTCTCTAGTTGTCTATTTATAATAAAAGCTTTGAGTTATATTATACGGGATAACAGACTGCTTAGTATGCTAAGAAGAGATGTTTTTGTCAAAAATTTACTCCATATATATATATATATATATATATATATCCTATAGCTATGTACTGATCATCCTCATGGGCTGCGACCACACACGGCATCACACGTCTTCAAAGGGTCATTTTGCCCTACAGGCCTCTTTTAGTACTGTGCTATCTGAATATACATACATATATACTTAGTGAATCTAAAGTCTATGAATAATCATAGCTTTATCGATAAATATCTTCCTAATAACATACTAACCAGTAAACGGCCCTTATAATACCATTGGATCTTAAGCTAGAAATTAATTGTTCTTTGAACCCAGAAGAAATTTAGAAGGCCATTACCTTAATCTCCAGCATCTGAAAATTTTATAGTTGAGAGAGAGAAGAATTGTACACAGCTTCAAATACTCAAATTTTGAATATTATTGATAATAGAAAATATTTTTCCGATAGTGGGAAAAGATTACAAGGATTTGAGAGAGGGTAGAAAACTTCGAGGGATGTTTGAGAGTTTGGTGGCTCAAATGCTCGATGCCTTTGCTACTTCTCTAGTTGTCTATTTATAATAGAAGCTTTGAGTTATATTATACGGGATAACAGACTGCTTAGTATGCTAAGAAGAGATGTTTTTGTCAAAAATTTACTCCATATATATATATATATTTATCCTATAGCTATGTACTGATCATCCTCATGGGCTGCGACCACACACGGCATCGCACGTCTTCAAAGGGTCATTTTGCCCTACAGGCCTCTTTTAATACTGTGCTATCTGAATATACATACATATATACTTAGTGGATCTAAAGTCTATGAATAATCATAGCTTTATCGATAAATATCTTCCTAATAACATACTAACCAGTAAACGGCCCTTATAACACCATTGGATCTTAAACTAGAAATTAATTGTCCTTTGAACCTAGAAGAAATTTAGAAGGCCATTACCTTAATCTTCAGCGTCTGAAAATTTTATAGTTGAGAGAGAGAAGAGTTGTACACAGCTTCAAATATTCGAATTTTGAATATTATTGATAATAGAAATTTTTTTTCCGATAGTGGGAAAAGATTACAAGGATTTGAGAGAGGGTAGAAAACTTCGAGGGATGTTTGAGAGTTTGGTCGCTCAAATGCTCGATGCCTTTGCTACTTCTCTAGTTGTCTATTTATAATAAAAGCTCTGAGTTATATTATACGGGATAACAGACTGCTTAGTATGCTAAGAAGAGATGTTTTTGTCAAAAATTTACTCCATATATATATATATATATCCTATAGCTATGTACTGATCATCCTCATGGGCTGCGACCACACACGGCATCGCACGTCTTCAAAGGGTCATTTTGCCCTACAGGCTTCTTTTAATACTGTGCTATCTGAATATACATACATATATACTTAGTGGATCTAAAGTCTATGAATAATCATAGCTTTATCGATAAATATCTTCCTAATAACATACTAACCAGTAAACGGCCCTTATAACACCATTGGATCTTAAACTAGAAATTAATTGTCCTTTGAACCTAGAAGAAATTTAGAAGGCCATTACCTTAATCTTCAGCGTCTGAAAATTTTATAGTTGAGAGAGAGAAGAGTTGTACACAGCTTCAAATATTCGAATTTTGAATATTATTGATAATAGAAAAATTTTTTCCGATAGTGGGAAAAGATTACAAGGATTTGAGAGAGGGTAGAAAACTTCGAAGGATGTTTGAGAGTTTGGTGGCTCAAATGCTCGATGCCTTTGCTACTTCTCTAGTTGTCTATTTATAATAAAATCTCTGAGTTATATTATACGGGATAACAGACTGCTTAGTATGCTAAGAAGAGATGTTTTTGTCAAAAATTTACTCCATATATATATATATATATATATATCCTATAGCTATGTACTGATCATCCTCATGGGCTGCGACCACACACGGCATCACACGTTTTCAAAGGGTCATTTTGCCCTACAGGCCTCTTTAAGTACTGTGCTATCTGAATATACATACATATATACTTAGTGGATCTAAAGTCTATGAATAATCATAGCTTTATCGATAAATATCTTCCTAATAACATACTAACCAATAAACGGCCCTTATAATACATTTGGATCTTAAGCTAGAAATTAATTGTTCTTTGAACCCAGAAGAAATTTAGAAGGCCATTACCTTAATCTCCAGCGTCTAAAAAATTTATAGTTGAGAGAGAGAAGAATTGTACACAGCTTCAAATACTCAAATTTTGAATATTATTGATAATAGAAAATATTTTTCCGATAGTGGGAAAAGATTACAAGGATTTGAGAGAGGGTAGAAAACTTCGAGGGATGTTTGAGAGTTTGGTGGCTCAAATGCTCGATGCCTTTGCTACTTCTCTAGTTGTCTATTTATAATAGAAGCTCTGAGTTATATTAACTTAGGTTTACAAATCATAGTTTTCTTTTTCTTAACTCGAGTTACTTTGCCGCGTTGCTTTTATTCTTCGTCAGTCTTCCTTTTGTCTTGTCTATCACCTTTATGTCTATTGTCACTTTTATGTCTTGCTTTTATTCGTATCCATCTCTTTTTGTCTTCTCAGTCTGCTTCTGCTTTTTACTGTTGTAGATTCCTTCTTATCCTTGATACTCTTGTCTTGTCCTGTCGACGGTTACTGTTATAATTTCTGCCTTCAGATACTTTTATCAAGTGTGCCAATAATTCTTTTTGTGGCATCTTTTTTCTTTCTTTTTTTTTTAAATTACTGATAAATCTATACTGAGCTCATTATAATCTTGAGCCTTTTCATCTTTTTAAACCCTAAACCCGAAGAAACTTTAAAACAAGTAAGGTTAGTAGAAATTCCAGAAAAAGAAGAAAGGATAATAGAATTAGCTAAACCTTTAGAACAAAAAATATATGAGATAAAACAAGAAGTAAAAAAGAATGGAAAACAAATATCAGAAATACAAACTGATATGAAAAAAATAATGAAAGCTTTAGGAATAATAGAAGAAGTAGAACCATTAGTAGAACCTATAGAAGATACACATCAAATTAATATGTTAAATATAATAGACATATTAAATGAAGAAGAAAGAATTACAGAACAAGAAATAAGGAGACAAACATTAGATGAAAATACAAAAAAAACTAGAATAGAAGTAGAAAGACTACACTGAGGACAAGAAACAATAAATAAAAATTTATGGACAATATTTGATGAAGTAAGAAAATATGATGAAGAAAGATTATATGGAAAAATACAAGATGAACAACCAAAACTAGAATTAAAAGAAGAATTAATAAAATTAGAAAAAGGAAAAGAAAAATTAGAAAAGGAGGAAGAAGAGATTTATGTAAAAAAAGAAAGGTTTAAATTAGCTGAAATGATGTATGATGATTCAGATAATTTCTTACTAAGTTTAGCACAAATAAAACAAAAGCCGTAAATTAATATTAGATTAGGAGAAGAAAATTATGACACTGAAGATGAAGATGAGGTAGATAGAATAATGAGTCAAGAAGAAAAAGAATTAAATATAGAACAACTAAAATTAGAATTAGAAGAATTAAATGCAAATTTCGAAATAACAGAAGCAGAAATAAATATGCAATCAACAAAATTTAGTAGAGTAACATCACAAACAACAGCACAACAAGACTCACACCAACCAAATATACAATCAGAAAACCTACCACAAACTCAAATATTTTAACTGTCACGACCCGTTTTCTGGGCACATGACCGGCACAATGATGAATG
Source organism: Biancaea sappan (assembly GCA_037074585.1). Taxonomy (NCBI): domain Eukaryota; kingdom Viridiplantae; phylum Streptophyta; class Magnoliopsida; order Fabales; family Fabaceae; genus Biancaea; species Biancaea sappan. The sequence continues at coordinate 17,439,494 of CM073497.1, read as the reverse complement.
TCCCATCATTGTAAGCATTTTGATAAATTCTACCCATGAGTTAAATTATAAGTCATTATCTCTATATTATCAAAATAACCATTCCTTAATAAATACGAAAAAAATATATCAAATTTTCTTATTTGAAATTCATAGAGATGATTTGCGTATAATAATAGATCATCAATATAAAATACATTATTGTACTAAAATATAAGCCAAATATCAAACCCCTGACCTAGATGTCCTAGACGGTTACAGAGCAACATAATCTATAACAAAAGAGGGGCCTACTCGACAACGGGAAGGTCCAAAGTGATCTACTTCTCTAACGGATGTTCTTCGCTGGCAACCTAATCTGAACAAAAAAAATTGTATAAAGAGTATGAGCTTTTAAACTCAGTGAGCAAATCGACCTCGAGTTAATAAAATTCAAATACATCGCCAGTCATGCAAGCATATCCGAAGGCTCAAACTCAACCAATAGACATAGATAGAAATTACATACAAGAAGATAAAAACCCATCCAATTCAACAAACGTTACTAGTACTCATCAATGACAATATATCCCGCAGAGCACACATAGGCCAGCTCACTAATTCTGTATATTTCCGCCATGACGCACAACCTTATCCTCTTAGCTAGGGCGCCTCACGAATCTGTTACCGATCCGGGCTATATCCCTACTGAGAGAATCGTTATCTCCACACTCGTTGGTCAAGACACCCTTTAAACCGGGTTTTCTGCCTTGCCTTGAGAGGGGGTACTGTCCCGCTCAATCACAATCAATAGTACAGTATTTCATATCATAATCAGAAGCACAATATAATATTCATCCATATAACAGGTATAGTATATAACTATATTATATGTTTATAAACCATAAATCAAGATAACAATTAAACTGTTTTTGAAAAGATTCAAACTTCACATCATCATGAGATACTTGCTTCGTCTTATCCATACTTCTGGATTAATTATCTCATTAGATTCGTCATTCTAAATCCAATTTCTCCCTATGAATCTTGGAAGTGTCCTACGACATACTTTTTATCACCAGTAATGCTAAAACTCTATTAAAACGAGGTCGTTCCACTCACCTGAATTCCGTACTAGTATCGTTTCTTTAAGTCGTTACGGACAAGAATACTCAGGTGAATTTCAGTGTTCTGCTACGGAGATTTTCATGAAAGATTAGAGAAAATAAGTTAGGATTGTTTTCATATAGATATTGTTCATACATACGGTTACTGTTTATACATACGGTTACTGTTCATATGATTACTATTCTTACGTATGGTTACTATTCATACGTATATGTACTATTCATACCAGAAATAGAGAATACAATCTATAAAAGAGTACACCAGGTAAGTTCCCAGGAAAGAGTGAAAGGTCACAATGGACACACTTAAAAATCAGGTCTTTCCTTAGCCAGAACTTTCCTAGACATGTATTCTTTACAGTTTATATCCTATTTCGGTAATTAGAGAATTAAAATAATATATAGACAGCTAAGGACAGTTTTTTTGATGTGGAAGATCAGCCAAAGCCGCAACCACAGAGTATACTTAAGAAAATAACTTTTAAAATTTGAAAGACATAGAAAGGGTATAGTATCCTTACCTAAGCACAAAAGGAAAGGCCCAAAATCTTAGAGGTCTAGTGTCGGAGCAAGAGAAACTTAAGGAGAGAAGAAGAGAAGTTGAAGGTGTGAGTTTAGAAGTAAAATGGAAGGGCCTATTTATAGGAAAAGTCAAGGGTACTATTTGACACTAAGCGCTAATAAAATATTTAATTTACTATTTATGAAAATGATATTTCTAATAAAATATTTTACGCATTAATCATTTATAGTTACTGTGCAAAACGCGGAGGGCTTGAATTATTGGTTACTATTGGAACTTAAAGGGAAAATTATCCTTTCACCTTAAACCTTTAAGTTCTTTTCAAATCAGTCCTTTCATTTTAGTCCCTGAGGGTATTTTTACACATAAAACGTCATTTTCTCCTACAAACTTCTTTCTAGTTTTCTCTTATGACCAAACCACATCTAACACTTGACATTTTGACTGTATAAATGAACAGTACTATATACGTAAATAGTATTATACCGGTGAATAATACCGTATACTGAAATAATAATAGTAGTTTGTAAACAAGTATTTATATTTTATTTTTCATGGGTATTACACCAACCTATTAATATTAGTCAACCATCATTTAATATAAATAGAACTGAAACTAGTATAATTAGAGAACAAGAAATAGAACAAGAAGAATTAAGACATAAAGAACCTAGTAGAACAGAAGATTACATAAGAATGAATACTAATTACGAAACACCACAAAATAGTAGATATACACCAATACCATTAGAACAATATGAAACAAAACCAGTACCAAATTCAGGAATATGGTTAAATCTAGATTGTAACCTAGATAATCATAAAAGAATAGAAGAATGGACTAAATTCCAATTAGTAACTTTACTAACTAGAGGAATAGATTTACAAACTACTAGTATATTAATAGAAGCAACATTTATCGGAATAATACATGAATGGTGGAAAAGTAAGGATCATGATTTTAGAAATAATGTTAGAACTGTCAGAAATATGGACAGATTAACTAGAAGACAACAAATGGCAACATTAATCAGACAATACGAACAAGTATTAAGAAATGAATTTGTAGGAAGAAATGTAGCCTTAGAGGAAAAAACAAAAACAAATAGAGCAATAACAAATATGCATAATATAGAATTATGTTCTTTAGATCCAAAATATTTAAACTAATATATATGTGAATATAAAAAATATTATTATGAATCAAGATTAGGAGATAATTATCAAAACTAAAAATATTACTTAGATTTATTTTATAGACAGATTCCAAAATTAATCAGTAAACCAATAATAGAAGAATATTACAAAGCCTTAGGAAGTAAAAATATGGATATATTAGCAGTAATAGATACAATGGGAAGAAGAGAATATTATTTAAGAGAATATTTATCAGACAAATGTAAAAATACTTGGAGAAGCCAAAAATATTATAAAATTAATAAATATTTACTAAAATGTGGAGAATCACAGATATCTCATAAATAGGGATGTGAGATGACTAAATATAAGAAAAAGAAAAGAAAATTTAGAAAGAATTATAAGTTTAAGAAATATCCAAAAGAAAAATATAAGAACTATTATAAAAAACGTAGATTTCAACCAGAAAAAACTAAAAGATATTTTAAAAGAAAAACAAATTATAAAAAGAACCCAAAAACATGTAGATGCTATAATTGTGGAGAATTAGGACATATATCATCCAAATGTAAAAAACTAAAAGATAAGAAAACCATGAAAATCCTAGAATTAGCAGAAGAATATAATTTGGAACCATTAGAAGAATATGGCAGTGAAATAGAAGAAAATATAGAAATTTATAAATTATATGAATCAGAAGAAGAACTTAATAGCGACAGTGATATAGACTATTCTGATATAGAAGAGCAACCTAGTATCTATATGATGAACATAGACTTAGGAGAAACGAGTAGCGCAGCAGAAGACTATGAATCATATAATCAACAAATAGAACCAGAAGAAGAAATAACAGAAACTAGGATAACATTTAATGAAAAATAATATGATAAAATATCTAAAATTAATTTAGATTTACAAGAAACAGACTTAAAACATGAAAATATCTTCAACAAAGTTAGTAAAATAATAAAAAAGAATCACAAAGAAAAATATCATTGTGTAATATTAGACAAAAAACAACCAATAGAATCTGAATTAGCAACAGGAGTATTAAGGATATCACTAATTAATAAAACACTAATAGAAAATGAAATATCAAAAATATCATTCAAAGATGAAGTATCAGAAATATATATTCAAGGAGTACAATTATTGGTAAAAGCTTACTTTAGAGAAGGAATAGATACCCAGTACTGTGCTATCTGAATATACATACATATATACTTAGTGGATCTAAAGTCTATGAATAATCATAGCTTTATCGATAAACATCTTCCTAACAATATACTAACCAGTAAACGGCCCTTATAATACCATTGGATCTTAAGCTAGAAATTAATTGTCCTTTGAACCCAGAAGAAATTTAGAAGGCCATTACCTTAATCTCCAGCGTCTAAAAATTTTATAGTTGAGAGAGAGAAGAGTTGTACACAGCTTCAAATACTCGAATTTTGAATATTATTGATAATAGAAAATTTTTTTCCGATAGTGGGAAAAGATTACAAGGATTTGAGAAAGGGTAGAAAACTTCGAGGGATGTTTGAGAGTTTGGTGGCTCAAATGCTTGATGCCTTTGCTACTTCTCTAGTTGTCTATTTATAATAGAAGCTCTGAGTTATATTAACTCAGGTTTACAAATCATAGTTTTCTTTTTCTTAACTCGAGTTACTTTGCCGCGTTGCTTTTATTCTTCATCAGTCTTCCTTTTGTCTTGTCTATCACCTTTATGTCTCTTGTCACCTTTATGTCTTGCTTTTAGTCGTATCCATCTCTTTTTGTCTTCTCAGTCTGCTTCTGCTTTTTACTGTTGTAGATTCCTTCTTATCCTTTCTTCTGCTGATACTCTTGTCTTGTCATGCCGACGGTTACTGTTATAATTTCTGCCTTCAGATACTTTTATCAAGTGTGCCAATAATTCTTTTTGTGGCATCTTTTTTCTTTTTTTTTTTTAAATTACTAATAAATCTATACTGGGCTCATCATAATCTTGAGCCTTTTCTTCTTTGCAATATTTACATCTGTGGCCTAGATGGTCTAATAATAATTGACAAACTTTTCTTTTAGTGAGCTCGGATAAATTCATTTCATTTTTTCTTATTCTTTTCAGCCCGTAATTAGAATTCTTTTGGTAATCTACTTGTCCTACCTACTGAGTAAATACATGTAGTGGGACCAGTGAAATAGGTCCATTGCTGTTCTTCTTTCTCAGTTAATGTTCTGGATAATTCTTGCATAATGGTAGCAACTTCTTGAGCTCGAATATTGTGCAATCGATACTCAAGGTCTTCTTGGTCTTCAATAATTTCTTTAACTTGCTGGTCGCAGTCATATGGCTTCCTTGTTGTTCCCAGCTTAATGAGATTGATAGGGGGATAATACTTATCTGGAGTTATTTCACAAATAGTTGAATAGAATAGAATATATATTTGGTATTGGGTTACTATTTTAGAATAATGTTTCGCAGACTCAATAATGTGTTTGTGTAAGTCTGCTAATTCGGTTAAGTCTTTACTTGGGTAAATAGTTTGGATAAAACCATAGTCGAATAGGGTTTTTACTAATTTAGGGTTAGTTCCAGGAAAGATAATAGTTTTATTTAAAGCATAATGTGAGGCATATTTAATAGTAGTCGATGGAATAGTTAATGTACAAGTTTTCTTAATCATGGCTATTAAAAAATCATATTGTTCTTTTCTTTGAAAGTTGGATTTATTTGGGTCAGGTATAGTCCTTTTTGGTATTTGGGTTTTACTAGTTTAGGTTTGTTCTTGGATAATTTTTGAAAGTGGTGTTATTTGAGGTGGTACCATCATAGTTGGTGTCAATAATTTTGGTTCTTGGGCCTTGGTCTTATTAGGCGTAAAGTCCGATACTATTCTTTCAATATTTTCCATTATTTTTTCTAGTCCGTTGGACCAGTTATTTTTTCAGATAATAATTTCATTTGGTCATAAAGACCATCAATACTGGATGCTAAGTGGTGTAACTCAGTATCCATTATTCCTTTTAGCATAATGATCTGAGATTCTAGGATATTGATTTTTAATACTTCTTGATCAACAGGAATTAACTCCTGGTTAATTTTCTCGGTTACTGGACTTGATGGTTGCTTACTTGCCATAATAATACCTGCTCAAATAATCAGCAATTAGATTATTTTTTCCTCTAATATATTCAATAGTATAATCATAATATACTAAATCCATTTGCCATTTAATTAACATTTTGTTGCTAAGTTTACAATTACTAACTCCTTTATCTAACTAATGTTTTACTTGAGTATTATCGATTTTGATAATAAAAGTTGTATTTACTATGAATAATTCAAATTTTTCTACTGCTTTTATTATGGCATAAAACTCTTTCCAATTATTATGATATTTAGTTTGGCTATCATTTAATTTTTCACTTGAATACCTAGTAATATATTCTTCTCCTTTGTATTCAAAATATAATGCTGCTCCCCAATAATTATCACTTGCATCAGTGTAAATAATCCATCTAATATTTGTCGATTTTGGAATATATAATTTTGGTAAAGTTTTACATAAATGTTTTATTTCTTCTACTACTTTTTCAGTCTTATTGTCCCAGGCCCATATACTTTTTTCTCCTGCTAATCTAGATATTTTTGAAGTTAATTTTGATAAATTAGGAATATAATGTCTTGCTTGATTCACTAGTCCTAAAAATGGTTCTAAGTCTTTTTTATTTGTTATTTTCTTAAAATCTAATACCTTTTTACTAATGTGTTCTTAAAGTTCTATTCCATCTGGTGTAATAGTCTGTCCTAAAAATCCTATAGTAGTTTTTCTTAATTCGGTTTTGTGTGGTGATATATTTAATCCTTTTGTTTCTATAATATCTACAAATTTACTTAAGTGTTTTTCATGTTCTTCTTCATTTTCTGAAAATATTAATATATCATCAATATAAATTACTGCAAAATTTTTAACTGGTTCTAATAATTTAGTTACATAATCCTGAAATATACTGGGACTATTATTGAAGCCCATAAGCAATACATTCCATTCAAATAATCCTTCTGATGTACTAAATCATGTATATTTCTTACTATCTTCTGTTAATTTAATTTGATAAAATCCTGATTTACAATCAAATTTACTAAATATGTTTTTTCCTTTTAATAAGTTAAATAATAGATCTATTTTTGGAATTGGGTATCTATTTTTCACAACTATTTGATTTAGTTTTCTATAATCTATTACCATTCGGGATTTTCTTCTTTTTTGTTCACTATGTTTAATTACTATCATTGCTAGTGATGAATATTCAGATTTACTATCTCTAATTAAATTATATTTTTTGAGTTCATTAATATGCATTATGAATTCTTGGCTTTCCTTTTCTGTCCAAGGATAAGGTTTACAGTTTATCTGTTTGCTATAATCTTTTAGTTCTATGGTAGCCAATGGTTTTGATTTTTCCCAATGAATTAATGGATTTTCACTATAATTTTCTTTAATTCGTTGTTCTATGGTTTTGTTAACCATAATTCCTATTTTTGGTAATTTATCTTGGATTTCTATAGGTTTATTATTTGGTATAAATTGTATTTCATTATCTTGGTGTTTCTTCTGAAAAGCTTCATCTTTTCTCCTATATAGTCTGATTATTCTAATTCCCCAAGCTTGATGTTTACATGGTGTTGTTAGAATTAATACTTTACTATGAAATGTTAAAGGGTAATATTGTTCTAAGAAATCTAGTCCTAATAATATATCGCAAGTAATTTCATTATACTGATAGATTTTTGGTATTTTTATTTCATAATTTCCTATATATATACTTCTTTTGCTGCTAATTCTAGCATATGTACTTCATTTCCTACATTTGTCATCCTTAATGATGTATTCTCTTTTTTCCAATACTCAGGTGGCAATACATTAAATTTACAGGTTGTTAAACTAGCTCCTGTATCTACTAGGGCATGATACTTTCTAGACCTATATTTTTTATAATTCAGTTTTACTAAAATGTGATATAACATCATATTAATTGTACTTTTGGAATTATTATTGTTTGGTGATTAATTGTTATAAGTATATCCTTACTCCTAATTTTACACGGTTTTACTGAATTTAGAAAATCTTTTCCTAATATTATTTTGTGTTCGGCATTATTATTAATCATATTATCTACCCATATTTTTAATTGGATTGTATCTCGATTATTAAATCTTATTGTTGTATTCGTAGTAGTTCCTGTTTCTTCAATCATTATATTATCATCTGCTAATTGCAATTGCATATTATTGGTTTCTTTTGTTGGATCTATAATTGCTAATATTTGTTGTCATTGGTTGTTTTTCCTAATTTCTAATGCTATTAAATGCTTGTTATTAGTTAAATCTATTTGGGGGATTGTTATTATTTCCGGTAGTCTAGAACTTATTGGTATTTCTGCTAGTCTTAACCTTTCTATATCTGGATAGTTTCTATGACTTTGTGTTCTTGTTATAGGTCTATTACTATAACTACTTTGTGGTCTTTCATATTCGATACTATATCTTGGTTGTCCTAGATTTATATTTATTGACCTATTTCCCATTTTGTTATCGAATTCTAGTTGTCTTCTTAAGGTTTCTTGATTTGTTATAGTGTTATCTATATTAAATTGAACTTCTGAAGGTAAAGTTATTCTTTGATTATCTAATGGTACTTCTCTTGGTGCAAAATATCTATCTATTAATATTCTCCCTTGTCTTTTTGTATAAATCTTATGTTGATTTGTAAAAACTAATCCTACTCTTACTTGTATACTAATAATTTTACTATGAGGTGACATTTTTATTCCTTTAATTTTATGATATACATTTAATGTTTTATCCATATTTCCTTCTGCTCTATTGATTGCAAAATTAGTATTTATTGTAAATTTTAATTTCTGGTATATTAGGTTTCCACTAAGTATTCCTAAAATTATTCCTTACATCATCTATTATTCTTCCATCTGTTAATACTAATTCTACTGGGGTATCTATTCCTTCTCTAAAGTAAGCTTTTACCAATAATTGTACTCCTTGAATATATATTTTTGATACTTCATCTTCGAATGGTATTTTTGATATTTCATTTTCTATTAGTGTTTTATTAATTAGTGGTATCCTTAATACTCCTGTTGCTAATTTAGATTCTATTGGTTGTTTTTTGTCTAATATTACACATGATATTTTTCTTTGTGATTCTTTTTTATTATCTTACTAACTTTGTTGAAGATATTTTTATGTTTTAAGTCTGTTTCTTGTAAATCTAAATTAATTTTAGATATTTTATCATATTGTTTTTCATTAAATGTTATCATAGTTTCTGTTATTCCTTCTTCTGGTTCTATTTGTTGATTATATGATTTCTGCTGCGCTACTCGCTTCTCCTAAGTCTGTGTTCATCATATAGATACTAGGTTGCTCTTCTATATCAGAATAGTCAATATCACCGTCGTTACTAAGTTCTTCTTCTGATTCATATAATTTATAAATTTCTATATTTTCTTTTATTTCACTGCCATATTCTTCTAATGGTTCCAAATTATATTCCTCTGCTAATTCTAGGATTTTCATGGTTTTCTTATATATATATATATATATATCCGGGAGTGTGTATGTGTGCTTCCATACATGATGCATGTATGTATGTGTGTGTGTATATATATATATCGCTGTGTGTATATGTATATAATATATTTATCACTGGCAAGTGTGTGTTAGTGCGTATAGTTATTTATGTGTGTATGTATTTGTAATACCCATGAAAAATAAAATATAAATGCGTGTTTTCAAACTACTGTTACTATTTACGTATATGGTACTGTTCATTTATACAATCAAAATGTCAAATACTAGATGTGGTTTGGTTATAAGAGAAAACTAGAAAGAAGTTTGTAGGAGAAAATGACGTTTTATGTGTAAAAATACCCTCAGGGACTAAATTGAAAGGACTGAATTGAAAAGAAACTTAAAGGTTTAAGGTGAAAGGATAGTTTTCCCTTTAAAGTTTCTAATAGTAAATAAACGAAAATTTTCCATCGTACGCGTAAGGTGCACAGTAACTGCATTATTAGAAATGTCATTTTCATGAATAGTAAATTGAATATTTTATTAGCGCATAGTGTCAAATAGTACCCTTGACTTTTGCTATAAATAGGCCCTTCCATTTCACTTCTAAACTCACACCTTCAACTTCTCTTCTTCCCTCCTTAAGTTTCTCTTGCTCCGACGCTAGGCTTCTGAGATTTTGGGCCTTTCCGTTTTTGCTTAGGTAAGGATACTATGCCCTTTCTATGTCTTTCAAATTTTAGAAGTTATTTTCTTAAGTATGCTCTGTGGTTGCGGCTTTGGCCGATCTTCCACATCAGAAAAACTGTCGTTAGCTGTTATTTTGATTCTCTGATTACCGAAATAGAATATAATCTGTGGAGAATACATGTCTAGGAAAGTTCTGGCTAAGGAAAGACCTGGTTTTTAATTGTGTCCAGTGTGACCCTCCACTCTTTCCTGGGAACTTACCTGGTGTACTCTTTTACATATTGTATTCTGTATTTCCGGTATGAATAGTACCCGTACGTATGAATAGTGACCGTATGAATAGTACCGTACGTATGAATAGTGACCGTATGAATAGTACCCGTACGTATGAACAGTATCTGTACGAAAATGATCTTAACGTACTTTCTGTAATCTTTCATGAAAATCTCTGTAGCGGAACACTGAAATTCACCTGCGTACTCTTGTCCGTAACGATTTAGAGAAGTGATACTCGTACGGAATCCAGGTGAGTGAAACGACCCTGTTTTAATAGAGTTTTAGCATTACTGGTGATAAAAAGTATGTCGTAGGACACTCCCAAGATTCATAGGGAGAAATTGGATTCAGAATGACGAATATAATGAGATAATTAATCCAGAAGTATGGATAAGACAAAGCAAGTATCTCATGATGATATGAAATTTGAATCATATAGTTATATACTATACCTGTTATATGGATGAGTATTATATTGTGCTTCTGATTATGATATGAACTGTTGTACTATTGATTGTGATTGAGCGGTGCAGTACCCCCTCTCACGGCAAGGCGGAAAACCCGGGTTAAAGGGTGTCTTGACCAATGAGTGTGGAGACAACGATTCCCTCAGTAGGGATATAGCCCGGATTGGTGATAAATCCGTGAGGCGCCCCAGCTAAGAGGATGAGGTTGTGCGTCATGGCGGAAAAATACAAAATTGGTGAGCCGGCCTGTGTGCGCTCTCCGGGATATATTGCCATTGACGAGTACTAGTATCGTTTGTTGAATTGGATGAATTTTTCTTGTATGTAATTTCTAACTATGTCTATTGGTTGAGCTTGAGCCTTCGGATATGCTTGCATGACTGGTGATGTATTTGAATTTTATTAACGCAAGGCCGATTTGCTCACTGAGTTTAAAAGCTCACACTGTTTGTACAAACTTTTTGTTCAGATCAGGTTGCCGCTGAAGTATATCCGCTAGAGGAGTAGATCACGTTGGACCTTCCCGCTGTCGGGTAGGCCCTTCTTTTGTTATACAGTATGTTGCTCTGTAACCGTCTAGGACATCTAGGTCAGGGGTTTGGTATTTGGCTTGTATTTCAGTATGATAATGTATTTCGTACTGAGGATCTATTAAGAAAATCTGATGTATTTTCTTTGTATTTATTAAGGAATGGTATTTTGAGAATATAGAGATAATGACTAACGATTTTACTTGTGGGAAGAATTTATCGAAAGGCTTACAGTGATGGGATATTCATCATTGTGCCGGTCATGTGCCTAGAAAATGGGTCGTGACAAAGTTGGTATCAGAGCATAGGTTGTTAGGTCTCCTAGTGATTACAGAGCAAGGTGTCTTTAGTGGGCCTTCCCCTATTGTCGTGACTGCAGCACGACCATAGGATGAAGATCCACCAAAAGCCCTGTAGAGATTAAAATCCATTTCTTTCGTGTCTTTATTTGAAGCATAATAGTGACGATATATATTATTCTTAATTGTAGAATAAGTTTAGATGGCACCAAGAAAATCAAACGCTTCTGGAATCCGCACAAGATCTGGCAGGGCCTTGGTCCCTCCAGCTGCTCAGTCAGCAAATGCAAGACTGGAGATGCCTAATCGTGCAGAAGATAACCATGCACAAAACAGAGAAATATCCACTGAAAACCCTGGAAGAAATGCTGGAGAACCATCACAAATCGACGCGACTGTAGTGATGGAAGCATTAGCTGCAATGCAGAACGAGGTGAATGGGCTAAAGGAACTTTTGATAGGACAATCATCTGAAGATGGCTCACAGGCATCAGTACATGCTGCAAAAGTACAAGAGACAGACCAGATGCCACCTCCACCCCCTCCTCAGGATTGGGTAGGTACAGAGGTCAAAATCTCAGAATTTATGAAGCTGAATCCGCCAACCTTTGCAGGAGATGTTAATGAAGACCCACAACGTTTTCTAGATGACTGTGAGAAAATCCTTGACACGTTAGAATGCCCTGAACCTCGAAAAGTAACCCTTGTTACCTTTCAGTTAAGAGGTAAGGCCGACCGCTGGTGGCGAACATGGAAGAAGGGCATGGCCAGAAATGCCCCACCCATAAAATGGAATGACTTTAAAAGAATTTTTCGAGAACAATTTATTCCGGAGAGTATACGAGAAGCAAAGATGAATGAGTTTGAGGCACTCCGGCAAGGATCACGAACCGTCGATGAATACGACAATCTGTTTATAGAGTTGTCTGAATATGCTACTCACATGGTCCTAACTGAGAAAGAAAAGATCCGACGATTTATTAAAGGCCTTCGAGAGTCTTTATTTGACAGGGTGGGATCGAAAATACGAGATTTTTCATTTTACACAGAAGCCGTCGACATCGCCCGTATGATGGAAGAAAGAGATATGCAAAAAGAAAAATGGAATAACAAAAGAAAGAGGAAGCAAGATGAGAAATCACGCTACCACGGAGAGAGTTCTGGACGTGCAGCCTCTACTGCTAGTGCACCACAGCGTCAACAAAGTGGTACAGGGGGTCAACAAAGGCCCTGGTGCTCTAAATGTGAAAGAAATCACTTCGGAGCTTGTTTTGTCAACAACAACACTAGGGTCTGTTACCAATGTGGTCAACAGGGCCACATCAAAAGAGATTGCCCCCAACTCTACACGAGATCTGGCCAAGGGTCAGTACGCCCTAATCAATCAGAGGCTACTGTTGCCAACCGATCCCCTGTAACTGTAGGAGGCAATGGAATCGGAAGAGGTGCTGGCAGAGGACAAGGTGGTCGAGGGCAGGCTTCAGCAGGCCGAGGGAACGCTCGAGTATTCGCTTTAACCCGTCAAGATGCTCAGGCGTCTAATGCGGTGGTAGCAGGTACTCTTCTGATTGAATCAAATTTTGCACATGTTTTGTTTGACTCTGGCTCTACGCATTCCTATGTGTCACCATTCTTTGCTAAGAACTTTAAGCAAAAAGTTGTTAGATTAGAATGTCCGTTTTTAGTAACTACGCCTACTGGAGGCACCTTACTAATAGAACGAGGCTATCGAGCTTGCAAGGTAAGAGTCGGAGAAATAAATACAACAGTAGACCTAATGCTGTTAGATATGACAGACTTTGATGTCATCTTGGGCATGGATTGGCTGGCATCTTGTCATGCCACCCTGGATTGCTATAATAAGATAGTTAAATTTAATATTCCGGGGGAGCCTTCTTTCGTATTTCATGGTGAACGGAGTGAAATTTCTGGGAATCTTATATCTTTAATGTGTGCCCAACGTTTATTGCGAAAGGGCTGTAAAGGATACTTGGCATTCGTTAAAGATATTAAGAAAGAAGAACTAAAAGTAGAAGACGTTCCAGTAGTCCAGGAGTTTGTAGATGTCTTCCCAGATGATCTACCAGGTATACCCCCAGATCGAGAGATTGAGTTCCAGATAGAGTTAGCACCAGATACTCGCCCAATCTCCATACCCCCTTATAGAATGGCACCAACAGAATTAAAAGAGTTAAAAACTCAGTTACAGGACTTGCTAGACAAAGACTTTATAAGGCCAAGTTATTCACCTTGGGGAGCTCCTGTTCTGTTCGTGAAAAAGAAAGACGGATCGATGAGACTATGCATAGATTACAGGCAACTGAATAAGGTAACTATCAAAAATAAATACCCGTTGCCTCGCATCGACGACCTTTTCGATCAACTTCAAGGAGCCAAGTGTTTTTCAAAGATTGACTTGAGGTCTGGTTATCACCAACTCAAGATCAAGGAGGAGGATGTGTCTAAAACAGCCTTCCGTACCAGATATGGGCACTACGAGTTCTTGGTGATGTCATTTGGATTAACGAATGCACCAGCTGCTTTCATGGATTTAATGAATAGGATTTTTAAATCCTTTTTAGACAAATTTGTCATTGTCTTCATAGACGACATTCTGGTGTACTCAAAGACTTCAGAAGAGCACGAACAACACCTTCGTGTTGTGTTGCAGACATTGAGGGATCATCAATTGTACGCCAAATTCTCTAAATGCGAGTTTTGGATTGATCGTGTAACTTTCTTGGGACATGTGATCTCCAAAGATGGCATCCAAGCAGACCCAAGCAAAGTAGAAGCGGTCAAAATGTGGCCTAGACCTACCTCCGTCATGGAGATTCGCAGCTTCTTGGGATTGGCAGGATATTATCGTCGTTTCATCCAAAATTTTTCCCAGTTAGCCGCCCCTCTCACACGACTGACTAGGAAAGGGGTAAAGTACCAATGGGATGATGCTTGTGAAGAAAGCTTCCAAGAACTCAAGAAAAGGTTAATCTCCGCACCTGTATTGGTCTTACCCTCAGGACCAGGAGGTTTTACAGTATACTGCGATGCATCAAGAGTAGGGTTGGGATGTGTTCTCATGCAGCATGGCCAGGTAGTGGCATATGCATCGAGACAACTTAAGAAACATGAACAAAATTACCCCACCCACGATCTGGAAATGGCAGCAGTAGTTTTCGCTTTAAAGATATGGCGACATTATCTATACGGAGAAACTTGCGAAATCTACACTGACCATAAAAGTCTAAAATATATTTTCGACCAAAAGGACTTAAACTTGAGGCAGAGAAGATGGGTAGAATTACTAAAAGATTATGATTGCAATATTCTTTACCACCCAGGCAAAGCGAACGTGGTAGCAGATGCCTTGAGTCGAAAATCTATGGGTAGTCTGGCCCATATAGCAGTAACAAAAAGACCCTTGATCCAAGAACTACAAGAGCTGAGAGCAAAAGGTGCTACTCTTGAGGTTACAAGGACAGGATCATTCTTAGCCCATATCAGGGCTAGATCTTCCCTTGTTGACCAGATACGGATATCTCAAATGGAGGATCCTGAGCTTATCCAAATTATGGAAAAGGTGAAGATTGGTGAAGTGAATAGTTTCACACTCGACGATACAGGAGTCTTACATTTTAAACAACGATTGTGTGTACCACATGTTGGAACTCTTAGACGAGACATCATGGAAGAAGGCCATCGTGCTGCATATGCTGTACATCCAGGAGCCACCAAGATGTATCAGGATCTGAAACAGATCTACTGGTGGAAAGGAATGAAACAAGACATAGCAGAATTTGTGTCTCGTTGTTTAACCTGTCAACAGGTTAAGGCTGAGCATCTAAAGCCAGGAGGCTCGTTACAACGATTAGAGATTCCTGAATGGAAATGGGAACGAGTGACGATGGACTTTGTTGTTGGTCTACCTCGTTCCACAGGAGGTTATGACTCAGTTTGGGTCATTGTTGACCGACTAACCAAATCAGCACACTTCATTCCAGTCAAAACCACTTATGGTGTAGTAACGTTGGCACAATTGTATATTAAAGAAATAGTAAAGTTGCATGGAGTACCTATATCTATCATTTCTGATAGAGGTCCTCAATTTACCTCTCGTTTCTGGAGAAGTTTTCAGGAGGCATTAGGTACTCGAGTGGACCTTAGTACCGCTTTTCACCCACAGACAGACGGACAGTCAGAGCGAACGATTCAGACGCTAGAGGATATGTTACGAGCTTGTATTCTAGATTTCAGTGGTAGCTGGGAAAAGCATCTGTATCTTGTAGAGTTCGCATATAACAACAGCTACCAGGCCACTATTGGGATGGCACCCTTTGAGGCCTTGTATGGGAGACGTTGCAGATCTCCGATCGGTTGGTTCGAGGTAGGTGAAGCGAAAGCATTAGGACCTGACTTGGCCCAGGATGCCCTAACCAAGGTTAAGACAATACAAGATAGGATGCGAGCAGCTCAAAGTAGACAAAAGGCATACGCTGACCACAGACGACGTGATTTGGAGTTCTCAGTCGGCGATATGGTATTCCTTAAGGTCTCTCCAATGAAAGGTGTGTTGAGATTTGGAAGGAAAGGAAAGTTGAGTCCTAGATACATCGGGCCTTATGAGATTCTAGAACGAGTGGGAAAAGTGGCTTATCGGCTTGCCCTACCTATGGATCTGGAAGGGATTTACCCTGTTTTTCACGTATCCATGTTAAGGAAGTACCTTCATGACCCTTCTCACATACTTCACCCTTCTCAGAATGATTCTATCCTAGTAGATGAAAACTTGTCATACGAGGAGATACCGGTAGCTATCCTCGATAGTCAAGTAAAGAAACTCCGATCTAAGGAGATTCCATCCGTCAAAGTTTTGTGGAGGAATCAAACTCACGAAGAAGCCACATGGGAAGCCGAGGCCGACATGCGTTCTAGATATCCCCATCTTTTTACGACTTAAGGTAATTTAAATTCGGAGGACCGAATTTCTTAAAGGGGGTGATAATGTAATACCCATGAAAAATAAAATATAAATGCGTGTTTTCAAACTACTGTTACTATTTACGTATATGGTACTGTTCATTTATACAATCAAAATGTCAAATACTAGATGTGGTTTGGTTATAAGAGAAAACTAGAAAGAAGTTTGTAGGAGAAAATGACGTTTTATGTGTAAAAATACCCTCAGGGACTAAATTGAAAGGACTGAATTGAAAAGAAACTTAAAGGTTTAAGGTGAAAGGATAGTTTTCCCTTTAAAGTTTCTAATAGTAAATAAACGAAAATTTTCCATCGTACGCGTAAGGTGCACAGTAACTGCATTATTAGAAATGTCATTTTCATGAATAGTAAATTGAATATTTTATTAGCGCATAGTGTCAAATAGTACCCTTGACTTTTGCTATAAATAGGCCCTTCCATTTCACTTCTAAACTCACACCTTCAACTTCTCTTCTTCCCTCCTTAAGTTTCTCTTGCTCCGACGCTAGGCTTCTGAGATTTTGGGCCTTTCCGTTTTTGCTTAGGTAAGGATACTATGCCCTTTCTATGTCTTTCAAATTTTAGAAGTTATTTTCTTAAGTATGCTCTGTGGTTGCGGCTTTGGCCGATCTTCCACATCAGAAAAACTGTCGTTAGCTGTTATTTTGATTCTCTGATTACCGAAATAGAATATAATCTGTGGAGAATACATGTCTAGGAAAGTTCTGGCTAAGGAAAGACCTGGTTTTTAATTGTGTCCAGTGTGACCCTCCACTCTTTCCTGGGAACTTACCTGGTGTACTCTTTTACATATTGTATTCTGTATTTCCGGTATGAATAGTACCCGTACGTATGAATAGTGACCGTATGAATAGTACCGTACGTATGAATAGTGACCGTATGAATAGTACCCGTACGTATGAACAGTATCTGTACGAAAATGATCTTAACGTACTTTCTGTAATCTTTCATGAAAATCTCTGTAGCGGAACACTGAAATTCACCTGCGTACTCTTGTCCGTAACGATTTAGAGAAGTGATACTCGTACGGAATCCAGGTGAGTGAAACGACCCTGTTTTAATAGAGTTTTAGCATTACTGGTGATAAAAAGTATGTCGTAGGACACTCCCAAGATTCATAGGGAGAAATTGGATTCAGAATGACGAATATAATGAGATAATTAATCCAGAAGTATGGATAAGACAAAGCAAGTATCTCATGATGATATGAAATTTGAATCATATAGTTATATACTATACCTGTTATATGGATGAGTATTATATTGTGCTTCTGATTATGATATGAACTGTTGTACTATTGATTGTGATTGAGCGGTGCAGTACCCCCTCTCACGGCAAGGCGGAAAACCCGGGTTAAAGGGTGTCTTGACCAATGAGTGTGGAGACAACGATTCCCTCAGTAGGGATATAGCCCGGATTGGTGATAAATCCGTGAGGCGCCCCAGCTAAGAGGATGAGGTTGTGCGTCATGGCGGAAAAATACAAAATTGGTGAGCCGGCCTGTGTGCGCTCTCCGGGATATATTGCCATTGACGAGTACTAGTATCGTTTGTTGAATTGGATGAATTTTTCTTGTATGTAATTTCTAACTATGTCTATTGGTTGAGCTTGAGCCTTCGGATATGCTTGCATGACTGGTGATGTATTTGAATTTTATTAACGCAAGGCCGATTTGCTCACTGAGTTTAAAAGCTCACACTGTTTGTACAAACTTTTTGTTCAGATCAGGTTGCCGCTGAAGTATATCCGCTAGAGGAGTAGATCACGTTGGACCTTCCCGCTGTCGGGTAGGCCCTTCTTTTGTTATACAGTATGTTGCTCTGTAACCGTCTAGGACATCTAGGTCAGGGGTTTGGTATTTGGCTTGTATTTCAGTATGATAATGTATTTCGTACTGAGGATCTATTAAGAAAATCTGATGTATTTTCTTTGTATTTATTAAGGAATGGTATTTTGAGAATATAGAGATAATGACTAACGATTTTACTTGTGGGAAGAATTTATCGAAAGGCTTACAGTGATGGGATATTCATCATTGTGCCGGTCATGTGCCTAGAAAATGGGTCGTGACAAAGTTGGTATCAGAGCATAGGTTGTTAGGTCTCCTAGTGATTACAGAGCAAGGTGTCTTTAGTGGGCCTTCCCCTATTGTCGTGACTGCAGCACGACCATAGGATGAAGATCCACCAAAAGCCCTGTAGAGATTAAAATCCATTTCTTTCGTGTCTTTATTTGAAGCATAATAGTGACGATATATATTATTCTTAATTGTAGAATAAGTTTAGATGGCACCAAGAAAATCAAACGCTTCTGGAATCCGCACAAGATCTGGCAGGGCCTTGGTCCCTCCAGCTGCTCAGTCAGCAAATGCAAGACTGGAGATGCCTAATCGTGCAGAAGATAACCATGCACAAAACAGAGAAATATCCACTGAAAACCCTGGAAGAAATGCTGGAGAACCATCACAAATCGACGCGACTGTAGTGATGGAAGCATTAGCTGCAATGCAGAACGAGGTGAATGGGCTAAAGGAACTTTTGATAGGACAATCATCTGAAGATGGCTCACAGGCATCAGTACATGCTGCAAAAGTACAAGAGACAGACCAGATGCCACCTCCACCCCCTCCTCAGGATTGGGTAGGTACAGAGGTCAAAATCTCAGAATTTATGAAGCTGAATCCGCCAACCTTTGCAGGAGATGTTAATGAAGACCCACAACGTTTTCTAGATGACTGTGAGAAAATCCTTGACACGTTAGAATGCCCTGAACCTCGAAAAGTAACCCTTGTTACCTTTCAGTTAAGAGGTAAGGCCGACCGCTGGTGGCGAACATGGAAGAAGGGCATGGCCAGAAATGCCCCACCCATAAAATGGAATGACTTTAAAAGAATTTTTCGAGAACAATTTATTCCGGAGAGTATACGAGAAGCAAAGATGAATGAGTTTGAGGCACTCCGGCAAGGATCACGAACCGTCGATGAATACGACAATCTGTTTATAGAGTTGTCTGAATATGCTACTCACATGGTCCTAACTGAGAAAGAAAAGATCCGACGATTTATTAAAGGCCTTCGAGAGTCTTTATTTGACAGGGTGGGATCGAAAATACGAGATTTTTCATTTTACACAGAAGCCGTCGACATCGCCCGTATGATGGAAGAAAGAGATATGCAAAAAGAAAAATGGAATAACAAAAGAAAGAGGAAGCAAGATGAGAAATCACGCTACCACGGAGAGAGTTCTGGACGTGCAGCCTCTACTGCTAGTGCACCACAGCGTCAACAAAGTGGTACAGGGGGTCAACAAAGGCCCTGGTGCTCTAAATGTGAAAGAAATCACTTCGGAGCTTGTTTTGTCAACAACAACACTAGGGTCTGTTACCAATGTGGTCAACAGGGCCACATCAAAAGAGATTGCCCCCAACTCTACACGAGATCTGGCCAAGGGTCAGTACGCCCTAATCAATCAGAGGCTACTGTTGCCAACCGATCCCCTGTAACTGTAGGAGGCAATGGAATCGGAAGAGGTGCTGGCAGAGGACAAGGTGGTCGAGGGCAGGCTTCAGCAGGCCGAGGGAACGCTCGAGTATTCGCTTTAACCCGTCAAGATGCTCAGGCGTCTAATGCGGTGGTAGCAGGTACTCTTCTGATTGAATCAAATTTTGCACATGTTTTGTTTGACTCTGGCTCTACGCATTCCTATGTGTCACCATTCTTTGCTAAGAACTTTAAGCAAAAAGTTGTTAGATTAGAATGTCCGTTTTTAGTAACTACGCCTACTGGAGGCACCTTACTAATAGAACGAGGCTATCGAGCTTGCAAGGTAAGAGTCGGAGAAATAAATACAACAGTAGACCTAATGCTGTTAGATATGACAGACTTTGATGTCATCTTGGGCATGGATTGGCTGGCATCTTGTCATGCCACCCTGGATTGCTATAATAAGATAGTTAAATTTAATATTCCGGGGGAGCCTTCTTTCGTATTTCATGGTGAACGGAGTGAAATTTCTGGGAATCTTATATCTTTAATGTGTGCCCAACGTTTATTGCGAAAGGGCTGTAAAGGATACTTGGCATTCGTTAAAGATATTAAGAAAGAAGAACTAAAAGTAGAAGACGTTCCAGTAGTCCAGGAGTTTGTAGATGTCTTCCCAGATGATCTACCAGGTATACCCCCAGATCGAGAGATTGAGTTCCAGATAGAGTTAGCACCAGATACTCGCCCAATCTCCATACCCCCTTATAGAATGGCACCAACAGAATTAAAAGAGTTAAAAACTCAGTTACAGGACTTGCTAGACAAAGACTTTATAAGGCCAAGTTATTCACCTTGGGGAGCTCCTGTTCTGTTCGTGAAAAAGAAAGACGGATCGATGAGACTATGCATAGATTACAGGCAACTGAATAAGGTAACTATCAAAAATAAATACCCGTTGCCTCGCATCGACGACCTTTTCGATCAACTTCAAGGAGCCAAGTGTTTTTCAAAGATTGACTTGAGGTCTGGTTATCACCAACTCAAGATCAAGGAGGAGGATGTGTCTAAAACAGCCTTCCGTACCAGATATGGGCACTACGAGTTCTTGGTGATGTCATTTGGATTAACGAATGCACCAGCTGCTTTCATGGATTTAATGAATAGGATTTTTAAATCCTTTTTAGACAAATTTGTCATTGTCTTCATAGACGACATTCTGGTGTACTCAAAGACTTCAGAAGAGCACGAACAACACCTTCGTGTTGTGTTGCAGACATTGAGGGATCATCAATTGTACGCCAAATTCTCTAAATGCGAGTTTTGGATTGATCGTGTAACTTTCTTGGGACATGTGATCTCCAAAGATGGCATCCAAGCAGACCCAAGCAAAGTAGAAGCGGTCAAAATGTGGCCTAGACCTACCTCCGTCATGGAGATTCGCAGCTTCTTGGGATTGGCAGGATATTATCGTCGTTTCATCCAAAATTTTTCCCAGTTAGCCGCCCCTCTCACACGACTGACTAGGAAAGGGGTAAAGTACCAATGGGATGATGCTTGTGAAGAAAGCTTCCAAGAACTCAAGAAAAGGTTAATCTCCGCACCTGTATTGGTCTTACCCTCAGGACCAGGAGGTTTTACAGTATACTGCGATGCATCAAGAGTAGGGTTGGGATGTGTTCTCATGCAGCATGGCCAGGTAGTGGCATATGCATCGAGACAACTTAAGAAACATGAACAAAATTACCCCACCCACGATCTGGAAATGGCAGCAGTAGTTTTCGCTTTAAAGATATGGCGACATTATCTATACGGAGAAACTTGCGAAATCTACACTGACCATAAAAGTCTAAAATATATTTTCGACCAAAAGGACTTAAACTTGAGGCAGAGAAGATGGGTAGAATTACTAAAAGATTATGATTGCAATATTCTTTACCACCCAGGCAAAGCGAACGTGGTAGCAGATGCCTTGAGTCGAAAATCTATGGGTAGTCTGGCCCATATAGCAGTAACAAAAAGACCCTTGATCCAAGAACTACAAGAGCTGAGAGCAAAAGGTGCTACTCTTGAGGTTACAAGGACAGGATCATTCTTAGCCCATATCAGGGCTAGATCTTCCCTTGTTGACCAGATACGGATATCTCAAATGGAGGATCCTGAGCTTATCCAAATTATGGAAAAGGTGAAGATTGGTGAAGTGAATAGTTTCACACTCGACGATACAGGAGTCTTACATTTTAAACAACGATTGTGTGTACCACATGTTGGAACTCTTAGACGAGACATCATGGAAGAAGGCCATCGTGCTGCATATGCTGTACATCCAGGAGCCACCAAGATGTATCAGGATCTGAAACAGATCTACTGGTGGAAAGGAATGAAACAAGACATAGCAGAATTTGTGTCTCGTTGTTTAACCTGTCAACAGGTTAAGGCTGAGCATCTAAAGCCAGGAGGCTCGTTACAACGATTAGAGATTCCTGAATGGAAATGGGAACGAGTGACGATGGACTTTGTTGTTGGTCTACCTCGTTCCACAGGAGGTTATGACTCAGTTTGGGTCATTGTTGACCGACTAACCAAATCAGCACACTTCATTCCAGTCAAAACCACTTATGGTGTAGTAACGTTGGCACAATTGTATATTAAAGAAATAGTAAAGTTGCATGGAGTACCTATATCTATCATTTCTGATAGAGGTCCTCAATTTACCTCTCGTTTCTGGAGAAGTTTTCAGGAGGCATTAGGTACTCGAGTGGACCTTAGTACCGCTTTTCACCCACAGACAGACGGACAGTCAGAGCGAACGATTCAGACGCTAGAGGATATGTTACGAGCTTGTATTCTAGATTTCAGTGGTAGCTGGGAAAAGCATCTGTATCTTGTAGAGTTCGCATATAACAACAGCTACCAGGCCACTATTGGGATGGCACCCTTTGAGGCCTTGTATGGGAGACGTTGCAGATCTCCGATCGGTTGGTTCGAGGTAGGTGAAGCGAAAGCATTAGGACCTGACTTGGCCCAGGATGCCCTAACCAAGGTTAAGACAATACAAGATAGGATGCGAGCAGCTCAAAGTAGACAAAAGGCATACGCTGACCACAGACGACGTGATTTGGAGTTCTCAGTCGGCGATATGGTATTCCTTAAGGTCTCTCCAATGAAAGGTGTGTTGAGATTTGGAAGGAAAGGAAAGTTGAGTCCTAGATACATCGGGCCTTATGAGATTCTAGAACGAGTGGGAAAAGTGGCTTATCGGCTTGCCCTACCTATGGATCTGGAAGGGATTTACCCTGTTTTTCACGTATCCATGTTAAGGAAGTACCTTCATGACCCTTCTCACATACTTCACCCTTCTCAGAATGATTCTATCCTAGTAGATGAAAACTTGTCATACGAGGAGATACCGGTAGCTATCCTCGATAGTCAAGTAAAGAAACTCCGATCTAAGGAGATTCCATCCGTCAAAGTTTTGTGGAGGAATCAAACTCACGAAGAAGCCACATGGGAAGCCGAGGCCGACATGCGTTCTAGATATCCCCATCTTTTTACGACTTAAGGTAATTTAAATTCGGAGGACCGAATTTCTTAAAGGGGGTGATAATGTAATACCCATGAAAAATAAAATATAAATGCGTGTTTTCAAACTACTGTTACTATTTACGTATATGGTACTGTTCATTTATACAATCAAAATGTCAAATACTAGATGTGGTTTGGTTATAAGAGAAAACTAGAAAGAAGTTTGTAGGAGAAAATGACGTTTTATGTGTAAAAATACCCTCAGGGACTAAATTGAAAGGACTGAATTGAAAAGAAACTTAAAGGTTTAAGGTGAAAGGATAGTTTTCCCTTTAAAGTTTCTAATAGTAAATAAACGAAAATTTTCCATCGTACGCGTAAGGTGCACAGTAACTGCATTATTAGAAATGTCATTTTCATGAATAGTAAATTGAATATTTTATTAGCGCATAGTGTCAAATAGTACCCTTGACTTTTGCTATAAATAGGCCCTTCCATTTCACTTCTAAACTCACACCTTCAACTTCTCTTCTTCCCTCCTTAAGTTTCTCTTGCTCCGACGCTAGGCTTCTGAGATTTTGGGCCTTTCCGTTTTTGCTTAGGTAAGGATACTATGCCCTTTCTATGTCTTTCAAATTTTAGAAGTTATTTTCTTAAGTATGCTCTGTGGTTGCGGCTTTGGCCGATCTTCCACATCAGAAAAACTGTCGTTAGCTGTTATTTTGATTCTCTGATTACCGAAATAGAATATAATCTGTGGAGAATACATGTCTAGGAAAGTTCTGGCTAAGGAAAGACCTGGTTTTTAATTGTGTCCAGTGTGACCCTCCACTCTTTCCTGGGAACTTACCTGGTGTACTCTTTTACATATTGTATTCTGTATTTCCGGTATGAATAGTACCCGTACGTATGAATAGTGACCGTATGAATAGTACCGTACGTATGAATAGTGACCGTATGAATAGTACCCGTACGTATGAACAGTATCTGTACGAAAATGATCTTAACGTACTTTCTGTAATCTTTCATGAAAATCTCTGTAGCGGAACACTGAAATTCACCTGCGTACTCTTGTCCGTAACGATTTAGAGAAGTGATACTCGTACGGAATCCAGGTGAGTGAAACGACCCTGTTTTAATAGAGTTTTAGCATTACTGGTGATAAAAAGTATGTCGTAGGACACTCCCAAGATTCATAGGGAGAAATTGGATTCAGAATGACGAATATAATGAGATAATTAATCCAGAAGTATGGATAAGACAAAGCAAGTATCTCATGATGATATGAAATTTGAATCATATAGTTATATACTATACCTGTTATATGGATGAGTATTATATTGTGCTTCTGATTATGATATGAACTGTTGTACTATTGATTGTGATTGAGCGGTGCAGTACCCCCTCTCACGGCAAGGCGGAAAACCCGGGTTAAAGGGTGTCTTGACCAATGAGTGTGGAGACAACGATTCCCTCAGTAGGGATATAGCCCGGATTGGTGATAAATCCGTGAGGCGCCCCAGCTAAGAGGATGAGGTTGTGCGTCATGGCGGAAAAATACAAAATTGGTGAGCCGGCCTGTGTGCGCTCTCCGGGATATATTGCCATTGACGAGTACTAGTATCGTTTGTTGAATTGGATGAATTTTTCTTGTATGTAATTTCTAACTATGTCTATTGGTTGAGCTTGAGCCTTCGGATATGCTTGCATGACTGGTGATGTATTTGAATTTTATTAACGCAAGGCCGATTTGCTCACTGAGTTTAAAAGCTCACACTGTTTGTACAAACTTTTTGTTCAGATCAGGTTGCCGCTGAAGTATATCCGCTAGAGGAGTAGATCACGTTGGACCTTCCCGCTGTCGGGTAGGCCCTTCTTTTGTTATACAGTATGTTGCTCTGTAACCGTCTAGGACATCTAGGTCAGGGGTTTGGTATTTGACTTGTATTTCAGTATGATAATGTATTTCGTACTGAGGATCTATTAAGAAAATCTGATGTATTTTCTTTGTATTTATTAAGGAATGGTATTTTGAGAATATAGAGATAATGACTAACGATTTTACTTGTGGGAAGAATTTATCGAAAGGCTTACAGTGATGGGATATTCATCATTGTGCCGGTCATGTGCCTAGAAAATGGGTCGTGACAGTATTATTTAATCTAGTCTCAAATATTTAAAAAAAAAAAAGGAAAAATAAAAATAAAAAATGATTAAAATTAAAAATCCAAAATTAAGTTGATTAAATCTTTTTTAAAATAAAATTTCAAAAAATCTAAAAATGTGTTTTCTTTCTAATCATTTCACAATATAATTCCAAAAATCTAAAAAAAATATTTTTTTTTGTTTTCAAGCTAATTCCAAAGATCTAAAAATAAGCCTCCTTTGAAATCATTATATCAAAATCCCCCCCCCTCCCAAAAAAGGATATATTTTCCTTTCATTTCAAGACAATTTCAAAAAAAATCTAAAAAATATGTTTCCTTTTCAATCTTTTCATAAGATAATTCCAAAAATAAAATATTTTCCTTTAATTTCATTTTCAAAAATAATTTCAAAATTCCAAAAAAATGTGTTCTCTTTCAAATTATTTAAAATTCAAAATATCCAAAAAAGCTTATTTCAATTCCAACCCAAATCATTTTTGAAAAGGAAAAATTAAAAAAAAACTATTAAAAGTGGGAAGAGTCAAAAAATCAGAGTAATTTGTTTTTTATACAAATTTAAATACAATTACAACTCTTCAACATTGTTTGATTTATGAAAACATTTATTTTTTGTCCTCTTGATTCTTCCTGTCAAAAATTTCAATCTTTCTTCTGGCCCCTTGCAGCATCTTAAAACGACAAATTACGTGAATTTTAATCTCAACTGCTAGGCATGTAGGACCCAGGCTCCGCCTTGCCAAGTCCCCCTTTATACATATCAGTTGGTTTTTTCTCCCTATGTTTCTTTATCTCTCTTTTGTGTGATTAATAAGGGTAATTTTAGGCATATATAAAATAATTGAACACTTTTTAAATTAGATGTATAGGGTGCCTAGTACATTCCCTATACGGTTCAACTTTCAAATTCAACTTTTCATTAAATGCAGACCATCCATTTTAAAAAGGTTTTTCCAAAATTTTTTTTATCAAATTAAATTTTGGTGGCGGCTCCTAATAAAATTAGTTTTCAATTTTTGAAAGCTGATTTTATAATATTTCTTTTTAAAAGGTTACATTTTGGGTGTGACACTTACATATTTCATTTTTTTTTCAAATTTACTTTTTTTTACAAATATCATTTATTCCACTAATGAAAAATGTTGACTAGTCGATTAGTAAAAATAGTATATTTGAAACAAAAATGAAACATGTGGGACATAACCGATATAAAAAAAAGCTTAAGGATATAAAAAGAGTAGGTTTGAATCATACTTTTTTTTGGTTCAAATCTACCATTTTTATAAACTAATAATCAACATTTTCCGTAAGAAGACATTAGTAAAAAAGATAGATTTGACACAAAAATGAAATATGTAAGACATAATTGATACAAAAAGAAAATGTTAGGGAGAAAATTGAAACTTAGTGTAAACGTTAGAAGCGTAAAAAATACTTTTGCCTAAATCTTATGATTTCAATGTTCAAGAATTATACATAACTTAATTATAGGTTTAATATTTGAATTATAAAATATAACATATTTTTTCCTCTAACTTCTTAAAACAAACTGAAATTGTTATACTTAAGGTATAGTTTAAAAGATTTATACATAATTTCATTCTGTATGTGAAATTTTTCTATCAATTAGATACATCTTTGGCTGACTTAGATCTGAGGCTAATCGCGAATCTACTTTGCCTGTTATCTCGTCCTCTTCCTCATGAAAACCAAGATCTAAGTGGTTTAGTAAGCGATGAATCACAGCTCTTTGTTCTTCAATTTTTGTATTTACTTGTTCAATGTACAAAGTCAAATATTGAATATGGCTTTTCCCTTTCTTCGCAGTGATCAGTATACAAAATATAAACAAACACAAAGAATGGAGTTGGTAATTGACAGAAAAGAAGAATTGAACGACCAAGTCTGTATTGATGAAAAAATGCTTTCAGGTTCACTAGAGGAACGTTTGAGACACAAGTTAGACAAGCTATCTCCTCGATCCTCTGAATGCAGCATATATCGAACTCCTGCAGAACTACGCGAAGGAAATGAGAAAGCCTTCACTCCTCAAGTAATTTCAATTGGTCCACTCCATCACAATAATGAGAAATTGAAAGTCATGGAAGAACACAAACGTCGATTCCTGAAGGACTTCCTTGAGGGGCGTAACGTGAAGTTAGGTAACTGTGTGAAGCTTCTGAAGGAGAAAGAAGTAAAACTGCGAAATTGTTATGCAGAAGCCATTGAATTTGGGAGCGACGAGTTCATCGAGATCATCCTGGTAGATGGAGCTTTCATTGTTGAAGTTTTCTTGAGAAGCAGGCAGAAGCAGAACAAGAATGACCATTTATTTCCCATACCATGTAAGCTGCGATTCATAAAGAATGATATGCTTTTGCTTGAAAACCAAATTCCTTTCTTTATCATTCAGGACCTTCTTTCATTCATTGAACCAGCCAATTCCATACAGAATGATGCGAGGCATTTGGCAATCCAGCTGACCCATGATTTTTTCAAAAAAAGAATATTTCGAACAGATATCAATAACTTCAACGTTGAGGAAAAAGTGGGTCAATCCCAAATACAACATTTTGTTGGTTTTGTGATACTCTGTCATTATCCATCAGAGATGCCAAGCAAAACTAAACTCAAGTCTCTAAATTTACCCACTGCAACACAGCTTCACCAGGCTGGAATCAAGTTCAAGGTGAAGAAAACTGGGAATCTCTTTGATATGCAATTTAAAGATGGGGTTTTGGAGATTTCATGCTTGAGAATAAAATATGCAATAGAGAGTTTTCTGCGGAATCTCATTGCATATGAATACTATTACTTGAATGAGAACTATGTGAAAGACTATATTTTCATCATTGATCGCCTCATTGACGGTCCTGGGGATGTGGAGTTGCTTGCTAAGAATGGGATTATTGAATCAAAGTTAGCAGACAGTGAAGAGGTGGCTTCTATGATCAACAGACTTTCCCCAGGAATCACATTGGTGAGTTTCAATTTCTGCTTCTCCGATCTGTGTGGGCAGTTGAACGATTACTACAAAAATCCATGGCATAAATGGAGGGCAACATTGAAACAGGACTATTTCAGCAGTCCATGGGCCATTATCTCTTTCTTTGCTGCAACTGTGCTTCTTGTGCTCACCTTAGTCCAAACATTTTATGCAGTTCTCTCCTATTACTAGCTGCTACTGCCATTTTGAATGTGTTTGTTATGGAGAAACTCGAATGTACCAACTGACAGTCCCATAAAGTTTTATCTACGTGGTGTTTTTTAAATTATAAGGTCTACAAGCATACTCATTTTAATGAACTTCTATTAATTTCATACACCTATTCATTACATTACAAGATTCTTAAATATTGTTTTGTTTATTATGTACTTTTCTTGGTTTTACGCAACAACGGATTGTATTATCCTTTTAAGATCTTCATACCCTTTTTGAATAAATAAATGAAATATAGTAAAAGCTATGTGTGAGTTGTGACTATATATTTGAAATTTGGTGAGGCTTTAGATGCAATCATTGTATTACCGCGCACAGATATTTTTGGTGAACAAAAGAATCAAGGCAAAAAGGAGAAAAAGAAAGAAAATGCAGACAGGCAAGAATATCAGCAAGAGGATTATCTCAAATGTTTGTAGAGGCTTGAGAACAAGCTCACTGGTATTGTTCTCAAGAGGTCTCCTAATATCATTTATCAAAGAATCAAGCACAGGTACACGCGATAACATGATGGATGAGATAAAAAGCTTCTAAAGAATCAATCTCAGACACTACCCTAAGAAATGCTCCAGCTCCCTCTCCTTTATTTAACCCAGGTTGCTATGTATTTTGGGATAAACCATAATTGATATTATTGCAGTAAAGTTATGCCATGCATGAGGATGTTGGTATGCACTAATTTCACTTACAACCAAAGATAGGCTGGCACAGGGCAGCAGTTGATCTAAGCTGATCATCATCAGAAGCAGATAGAGAAATAGCGTGAATAGACAACCAGGGGGAAAGACTAACCTATTAAAGTCCATGAAATAATCAACAGTCTTTTCCAGCTTCCAATCTCCATGCTTACCAGCATAGGGTGGCAATGTGTGACGAACAAGAGTGAGCATGACCTTCATTCCATATGACTGAACCCTCTTGATAATCCATTTAGAGCATCTTCAACGAGAGTTCTTAAACGATTGTTAAAAATAAAAACTGATTCTTATTGCGATTCACTATTAAAGTTCGTCAACGTAGCTGCTATACATAAGTACCGTTCTTATATAAGATTAAGAACCGGTTCTTAACAAAACAAAACTAATAACAAATAAAAAAATAAATATTAAATACATCTGCATTAATTATCCTGCATTAATTAAAGTAGTGGAGAGTTGTTTATAAAACCTATTTGTGAGTTTTTAAAAGTTTTACTATTAGAGTAGATAGAGAGTTGCTTAAAATCGAAAGTGGTGATGTGTCGTATTAGAGTTGCACCATTAGAGATGCTGTTATAACACCTAAGAACCTAAGAAAGAGGATAGAGTGACTTACTTATAGAATTAAAATCCTTGCATCAGTTGAGTTCATTGAAATGGTTCTTGATGAAACAAAATTAGAAAACATTTTGACAAACTCCATAAGAAGCTAAATAACAATATTAATTGTCAGTTATTAGTGTTTGTGAGTAGTGATAAATGGCATCATTCTAATACTTAATCACTATGAAAAGTCATGATCAAACTTAAAGATTCAAGCCCATTTACTGGCTCTCATGCCATAATTCTTGACCACTCTATATCCGTGCGAAAGACAGTAACACCAATACCTTTGGCCAATTTTAGGTCTGTATCAGGATTAGACCAAAACCTTAACCTCTTCTCCCTGAGAATCAACCACGATTTTATATTTAGCTCGAAAATACATACTGGTCCTTTTTCTTTTTCCCTGGGTTTATGAAGTGTGTAAAGTCAAGAAACTACAACAGAGTTACAATCTTGAGTACATAAAGTGTGCAATTCTGACTTCTAATCCGAATCATATAGACCACAAACCAATTTCAGTTCAAGTAAACACTTAAACTACATTAGTACATCTCCTCCCATTCAAATTCGGGTTCGAGCTTCAAACTTCGCCAGAATTAGCTCTTGCAATTGCACTATAGTTGGTTTTCCAAACTAAGAAGTTAAGCTCACAGAATAAGAATCCAACTATAAAAGTGCTCAATCATCACTAACACTCCAAAAATAAATCCTAGATTATGCTCAAAACAGTCTGATAAAGAAAGTGTTCTAGTTCGTTACCGTTAACATTGAAGACGGCGAGCACGTCGGAGCTCTCGTCGATAGGCGAGTGGAATGGGAGGAGATCCTTTCTCCGGAAACGGGAGGATGAGAAGGCATTGGCGAGCTCCGTCGCCGTAACGAACAGAGCAACAAAGGCCGTGATTGTCCTCGGCGTTCGCACACACCCACACACATCCAAACACGATTGCAAAGGCGATTATCCATGTGTCTCTAAGATTATTTTAATTTAAAAGTTATAATAACTTTTTGTTAATTTTAATATCTTAAACTATATAATAAAAATTATTAAATTAATATATATAATAAAAATTTTAAGCTAATTTTAATCCTTTAATTTTATTTTGATTTATTTTAATTCCTTAACTTCTGAGAATCATTCAAAATTTTCTTCTCACCTAACACTGCTAATTTGCTTAACGAAAAAATGAAAAAAAAATTATGTCAAGTCATTTATTTACATCAACAAATACTTAATTCTACATGTAAAACTCACATTATTATAAAGTAAAAGAATCACCCAAATTTTTCTTCCCACCTAACACTGTTAATTTGCTTAACGAAAAATGGGGAAAATCTTATGTCCAACCATTTACTTACATAAACAAATAATTAATTCCACATGTAAAACTCACATTATTATATTAATTAGTTAGGGCCATTCACCATCTAAATCACCATCTTCTTAAATTTTACAAAACTTTTAACAAATCATGGACTGTGTACCCCTCCTTAGCGCCGAACGCTAAGGAGAGTCTTTAGCACCCACAGCCTTTAGATGGCTGTGGGCGCGTCACACAGTCAATAATTCTCCTTAGCTAAGGAGAGGAACGTGGCGCAAAAATCATCATCTCTTCTTCTTTTTTGTTGTGCAGAGAGAGAAGAAAGAGAATGAGGAATGAAAGAGATGAAACAAGAAGATGAAGAATTTAGCAATAACATTATCATTTTCTAGCGTATATTACGTGTTTGATATATGTGCAACACAATGATAATGACATTAATATTTTTTTATCTATTATATTAACGATATTAATTCTAAAAACAAATTTAAAATAAAAAAATGTAAGCAAAATTGGATAAAAAAATAATAATAAAGATCAAATTAAAATTTAATATGTAATGTTAGTGATTTGACAAGTATATCAATCGCATAAATAATATAAAGTGAGTAAAATATTGTTCTCATGAAAATTGAGGTGCTAAGTATTCACCAAATTAAAATAAAATAATATCTAAACAGTCCATTTAATTGATGAAAATTAAAAGGTAAACTACACAAAAACATAATTCTAAAACTAATAAATTGAACTAAAATTACTAACTAAGACCTAAGACTAAATTACTCCTAATAACTAAAGTCTAGGGTTAATGGGATTGACTTCACTTAATTTTTAATCCGAATAATTCATATACAAATTAGCCCTTAAGTTACTAAATAATGATTCACTCTAATTACAATTCATTTTGAAGATAGTTAAGCTCTCAAATTTATTTGAACATAATTCCTTGGAGAAACAAACCTACTTAACTCAAAAGATTGTCTAATTCATTAGTCCAATCATTCAAATAGGTTATTAAGATTAGGAACTCATAAAAATCACATAAATAAAATTATCTATTCTTAGATTAATCCAATTTATGGTAGAAGTTACAAAAGCAAAGTTAATATTTAGCTATCCCTAATATAGATAAAAACTCCAAACTCATAAAAATAGTGATCAAGCATTTTAGAACAAATCAATCGGTAAAATACACTCCAACAAAATACGAAATACAATTAAAAAGAATCATTCAACAATAAAACTTCATAAAAATCAAATTATATCAACTGCCAAACATTTCATTTCTCATATGTTCTATTATCATTCTCTCACTCTCACTTTCACCAATTGTACATGTTAATCTAGGGCATGAATATTCTCAGAAGGATTTTTCCAAACCTTAACTAAAATAAAAACCTAATATTCCATAATTCCTTATGTGAAAATCAAGTTAAATTAAAGAACAAACCTTAATTTGACTATATGAAGCTAATGTCTATATTCCTATAACGTTAACAAATCTATCTACTCACTTTTAAGATTCAAAAACTCATACTATTCATTTAATGACCTAGTATCTACCTCCCTTCCCAAATTTAGTACAAACACCATAACATCCCAATAATTAACCAAATTAAAGGAAAGCATTAAGGTTGGAACGAATAAACATGCATTAATAAACTATTTTACAAGATTTTGAGAGATTACATAAAACCTAATCTAAAATTGGATTTATAACAACCCTAAAAATGAAGAACAACTATCTAAACAACAAAAACATAAATTACAACAATGAAACTAGAAAAAAAAATGAAGAGAAGAGAGAAGAAATGGTTGAAGGAAGTCTAATCCCAAGTAGAAAGGCTTCCTTCCCCTCTAACCAGCTCCAAAAATAGCTATCTGTTACTGCCTTCAAGGTCCAAAATCACCAGATCAGAAGTTAGGTTAAAAAACCTTTAAAGTTACTTAAATATATTTTTATCTTTAAAAAAAATAAACAGGACTTAGGCCGAGTCTCATTTTATTAAAAAATAAATATTATTGCAACCCAGCCAATATCTGAGTCTCATTTTATTTTAAATAAATAAAAAAATTGGAAGGTGCAGCATTTTATTAAATACTTTTTTGAAAGTGTAGGTTCAAAAAAAATCCACATTTAAAGACTATTTTTAGAAGTTTTAATACAATAAAACGAATTGTTTCTAAACAATACCTATATATGGAAAACTCCTCACTTGATCCCTTTTCCAAAGAAAATGACAAGATTTATATATAACTTTTTTATATTTTTACTGTTAAATTTTACACTAAAAATAAAGTATGTGCAAATAATTTCTTTTAACCACCTTGAAACTTATTACTATAAAATATACTTTAAAAAAATAAATGTTATTGATTGATATAAATGTTGTTTCATACACTGGCTACGGTATGTATTAAATATATTTATGTTGTTTTATGGTTTTTACTCTCCCTAAAAGGCTGAGTACGTTGGTTATGATTGGATCAATGCCATTATATTGTTTTAATGAGTTTTTATGCGAGGCAACAATGTTTTCTTGATTCGAACAACCATATATATATACATATGGTCTTATGTACCAAAGGTGAAGTATGAAAGATATACAATGGAAAACATATAAGAGAATATATATTAGTTTGATATTTTAGGTAGAGAAATCTGTGTGAGAAAAAGAGTCATATCTATATTCTTTGTGAAATAATTGTCTTTATTTTTATTTTTTAGATTGTTATTCCAACAATAATCATGCAATGTT
Source organism: Biancaea sappan (assembly GCA_037074585.1). Classification (NCBI taxonomy): domain Eukaryota; kingdom Viridiplantae; phylum Streptophyta; class Magnoliopsida; order Fabales; family Fabaceae; genus Biancaea; species Biancaea sappan. Next base: position 17,405,142 of record CM073497.1, on the reverse strand, counting down.
AAGTTGTAAAAAATATACAATTATTTTTCAAAGATTATATACTTATTATATTTTGATTGAAGAATTACATATTTATTATGTTATGATCAAAGAATCTAATAATAAATATATAAGAAATTGTTTTTAAATTTTTTCCTAAAGAATTCTCAAACTCTAAAGACATGTTATCCATTAATCAATTATATTACTCATTATTTTTAAATTTTTTTGTTTCTTATACGTACAATTCATTGAAGGTAATTTTACTTGAAGTATTGTTGAGTATTAAATATAAATACCTCTTCTTATAAGGATTTGAATATAAATTCACCATTTATAGAAGACTAACAACTTTTACTCAATCTCACCTAATTGGTATTTATTTTTGAAGTTTAACTGACTTGAACATTAAAAGATATGGACAAACTAGAGCTCTTCTCTTTTGCATAGATATTTTACCACCATATTAAAGCAATGATGTGTTTGGTACAGAGAGGAAAAGCAAAAAGAAAAAGAAAGAAAATAAAAATAAAAATATAACATTTTATTAAAATATTTCAATTTAAAAAATTAATTTTGTTTAGACAGTATTTAGAGATTTTCTCATTATTCTCTCTTTTTTCTTCTCTTTCTCTCCCATTGCATTATTGAATGCATATTGCTTATCAAACACTGTAAAATTTCAACCACAAGACACTATGCAACATGATATTTTATTTTTATATATATTATTTTTTTGTATGAAATATTTTTATATATTGTTAAACCAAGAGACTAAAAAAATCTCGAATACATTCATAGAATAGAGTCAATAGAGTACAAACATAACACTGAGAAAAAAGGGGGAAAAAAAAAGTTACAAAGAATCGAAGGAAGACGGAAGACCGACGTAATTAAAGCAAATCGATATCCTCATCTCGTAAATACAGGAAGCTCCTCTTGCTTAGAAACTTTCTCTTCACCGTCTTACAAACTCCCGTTTGAGCTTCCCTGCTTAATTTAATTCTGCTACTTCCCGATATCTTCGCTTTCTTTCATCCTAACTGTAAGTAAAATAAATCCCTATAAATTCCGTGACTACGTTCATTTCCCAGATTGAATTTTCCCCTTATAGTTTTACCAAGTTCGTCTGTATAACCTCTGTGATTCTCACTGTGAAGGTTAGCGAAATCGTACATCGTTAAAGTCCTAATTTTTAATAATCCAGATTCCAGAATCGTTTTGTTCTTCTGGGCTTTAGTTTGTTGATCATACAAATGACGTCTGGTTGCTGAATTGGAATCTCTACCATGAGGCCTTGTTGTAGAATCTTAAGTAGTTATAAAAGCTCATCAATTTTTGGGGTTTCTCCAACCAAGTTAAATGATACAATCAGGGACATCTTGTCCAAACTACATACTAAATCGATACATCACCATAGATACCATATTTGTAATACTCAAATTTTAGGGTATGTGCGTGCCATCAATCCTAATCGGGGAGATTTCAACATTTCCGGTTCAAGTTGGGGGCAATCTAGAATTTTTAGAACTAGTTGTTTTGTTAATGTAGGTGGTGGTAGGGGAATTTCATTGATACTGAATGTAGCTTCCCATCTTAGAAATCATTCGACCTCTGTTGATTCTCATCATGTAAATGGAGGAAGCTTCGAGAAAATTCACATTCAAGGTGGATTGAATGTAGAGCCCTTGGTGATTGAAAGAATTGAGACTGGTCAAAGTAAGTTGGAAGAAGTCTCTGAAGCAACGACTAAGGAGTCAAATGTAAATATAGATAATGTGAAGGGTTTGGATGAGTGTAAGGTTGAGAGGGAGGAGTCTGAGATTAAAAAGGAAGCTTGGAAGTTGCTTCGTAATGCTGTTGTCACATACTGTGGAAATCCAGTTGGGACTGTTGCAGCTAATGATCCTGCTGACAAACAGCCACTAAATTATGATCAAGTATTTATCCGTGATTTTGTTCCATCAGCACTTGCCTTTCTGCTTAATGGGGAAGGGGAGATTGTCAAGAATTTTCTACTTCACACATTACAATTGCAGGTAACTTGTTTTCTTAATACCTTCATCAGTTTGTCATTACTTTCCTTTATTCACTGTACTGAATAACATTTGTCCTTTCAAATATAAAAATCTTACCAAGCATTATGCTCTTATTTCAAATGTAGAGCTGGTAAAGAGATTTTTTTAGTAAGAACTGCTACCTAATATAGTTTTTAAACTATGTAAATAGTGCAGTTAAACGTTCTTGTCAGTTGCCAAATTTAAGCAGTCTGTAGTGCAATGGGTGTTAGGGACTTAATTTCCTCTTCTACAAGGATAATAAGCGAAAAATGGCACCTTTCCTTTCTTATTATCTTTCCCATTTTTGTCATTTTGAATTGTCATGACTAAAATGTCACTGCCTGAAATTTTAATATATTTCTCACTGAAAGTCCAAATTCCATCATTTTATCCCAAAAAAAATGAATGTAAAATTATTCATAAGGATTAGTGACCTGTTTATTGTGAATATTTTTTGGAAAGTGACCTGTAAACCTTACTCAATGTTAGTTATTGATTTTATTATAGTTAATCTATCATGAGTGTAAGTGTGTAACTAATAACCATATAGGTCTTTTCAGTAAATATCAGCTTCATTGGGTTTTTCCGTTAATTTTCTGAGTTTTTAAATTTCCTGGTAATTTGCTTTGTCTCAAAGTTTTCCTACTTCCCTTCTTTAGTGGTAAAATTCCCATCTGTAAAGAAAATTACATTCTTTAAAGTATAGTTAATGAGTGACAAATGAATGGGACCAAAGGACTAAGTTCTGTCAACAAAAGAATGTTAATCATGCTTCTATGGAATTTCAACAATTGGTTCTTGATGTTTCTTCCTAATTCAAAAATTGAATTTAGATAAATTTTTTACGTCTTGCAGAGTTGGGAGAGGACCATTGACTGCTACAGCCCAGGGCAAGGGTTGATGCCAGCGAGCTTCAAAGTTAGGACTGTGCCTCTTGATGGAAGCAATGAAGCATTTGAGGAAGTTTTAGATCCTGATTTTGGTGAATCAGCTATTGGCCGTGTTGCTCCTGTTGATTCAGGTATGTTAACTTTTAACTGTGGATGGTCAGATATTGTGGTTCTGTTACATGAAATGTTGCTGCACTGTGATTAGTGTTTGTTATCCTGTTTTGCAAGTAAATCTTACTAATATTGTAGTAAAACAAGGAAAGTCGTATTGTTTATTTAATCTATGCAAGATCTTTGTGTATCTCTTATTGATATTACAATCTAATTTTAGACTTAAAATGCTAAAATCCTATGTTGAATACTTTGTTGACAGGATTATGGTGGATTATCTTGTTGAGAGCTTATGGGAAGCTCACGGGTGACTATTCATTGCAAGAAAGAGTGGATGTCCAAACAGGAATAAGGCTGATCCTTAAGTTGTGTCTAACTGATGGATTCGATATGTTTCCTTCTCTTTTGGTTACTGATGGTTCCTGCATGATTGATAGACGGATGGGCATTCATGGTCACCCTCTTGAGATCCAAGTAAGCTAAATCTGCTCACTGCCATATATAAGAAAGAAAGAATTAACCATTGTCTTAATCTTTAGTATATTGATATAAGATGTGGCCTTCTGCTGTTATGATGATCAGTAACTGTTCCCACTCTTTGAAAATAGCATTTTCTTTCAGTTAAGTACCTTGAACAATTGTTTTAATTCATTCAAGAAAACTACATTCTCTATTATTGTATTGATAGTGATTTGGAATTCTTAAAAGTGTACCTTTTCATCAACTCATCGCTGAAAATAATTGTTATTTCTAACTCAATGGTTATTATATCCCTCAATTTAGAATTAGTTTGAATTAGACTTGTTCTTGATCAGAAAGTACCTGATAAGCTCAAAGGGAAGTTTTATCGTACTGCTATAAGACCGGTAATTTTATATAGGAGTGAATGTTAGGCGATGAAAAGACAACAAAAACAAAAAATTGGGATAACAGAGATGAGAATGTTGAGATAGATGTGTGGACATACAAGACGAGATATGATCCATAATGATTATATACAAAGTAGCGTTGGAGTGGCACTTATTGAGGAGAAAATGCTAAAAAATCGTTTAAGATGGTTTGGACATATTCAAAGAAGACAGTTGGAGGCGCCAATAAGGAGGGTTAAGCAGATGGTATGGAGTCTTATGAAAAAAACCGAGAAAGACCAAGAAGGACACTTAGAGAAGTCATTAAACGAGATCTTCTGGTGAATGAGATATCTAAAAAGTTAGTCATTGATAGAGCTCAATGGTATCGTGCAATCCATGTAGCGAACCCCACCTAGTGGGATAAGGCTTTGTTTGTTGTTGTTGTAGGCTTGTTCCTTCAATACTTGGACAAGAATTAAACTGTAGTTACCAGTAAACTGCAATGGCATGGGATAATTGATGATGTTGTGCAATAATAGTTTGGAAGTGTATAAGAGTGATAGCACTTCTCATAGTTGATCGGACTCTATCTCCTTTTTTGTTTCTCTGTCTTACATAATAAATCTTGCCTGTCTGAATATATGCCCCACTGCTTAGAAGTTTCTCTTTCTGTGATCCTGAATTTCAATTTGCAGGCATTATTTTACTCAGCCTTACGTTGCTCTCGAGAGATACTGATAGTCAATGATGCAACCCAGAATCTTGTTGATGCCATTAATAATCGCCTGAGTGCACTCTCCTTTCACATGAGAGAGTACTATTGGGTTGATATGAAAAAGATTAATGAAATCTATCGTTATAAGACAGAAGAGTATTCTATGGATGCTGTCAACAAGTTTAACATCTATCCAGAGCAAATTCCTGCTTGGTTAGTAGACTGGATCCCCGAGGAAGGTGGCTACTTCATTGGCAATTTGCAACCTGCTCATATGGATTTTAGGTTTTTCACGCTTGGAAACCTTTGGGCCATTGTTTCTTCCTTAGGCACCACGAAACAGAACAGGGGAATATTGAATTTAATGGAGGCCAAATGGGATGACCTTGTCGCCCAAATGCCTTTCAAGATATGTTATCCTGCACTCGAGCATGAGGAATGGCGTGTAATCACCGGCAGTGACCCCAAGAACACGTAAGTTTCTTTAGTTTTCTTCATTTAATTTTTCTTTCTTTTCTAGTTTGCCAAGTTCTCCCCTTCCAGCGTGTAAAATCACTTGGAAATGACTGTCACTGCTTGCAGCCCTTGGTCATACCACAATGGTGGATCTTGGCCAACACTTCTCTGGCAGGTGAGTTTGACATTTGTTCAGAAAAAATCATCTGTGAAATGATTTGTTTGTAGTGTAAATTACAGATTTAGTCCTTAAAATATTACAGTCTTTTCAATTTGGTCCTTGAAAGTCTCAATTTAGTCCCTAGAAGGCTAGAAGGTTGCATTTGTCTCAATTTGGTTCTTTTTGTTGCTATCACATAATATACCATTGCTAAATCTCAAAATTTTCATTGCTAGAAGTCAATTTGACAAAAAAGAGGGACCAAATTGAAACAATATTCTTTTTGCCTATTTGGTTGATGCACACAATGCCTTTGGCTTTGATGACATGAGGGTTGGTATATTGTATTGTTTCAGTTCACTTTAGCTTGCATCAAGATGGGGAGGCCTGATTTGGCGGAGAAGGCGGTTAATGTGGCAGAGAAAAGGCTGTGTGTGGATAGATGGCCAGAGTATTACGATACTCGAAATGGGAGGTTCATCGGGAAGCAGTCCCGGCTGATGCAGACCTGGACTATTGCTGGTTTCCTTACCTCAAAGATGCTTTTGCAGAAGCAAGAGAAGGCATCCTTGTTGTTTTGGGAGGAGGACTTTGAACTCCTTGAGTTTTGTGCCTGCATGCTTAGCAAAGCTGCTAGAAAGAAGTGCTCGCGTTTTGCTGCCAGAGCACAGATTCTTGTTTAACACAGAGCTTCTCAAAAGTTTCCCCCTCTTCTTCACTCTCTCTGGTGGCTAAGCGGCGACTTTGCGGATTCAAGGTGACCTCATTTAGTGTCAGAATTGATTACTCAGAAACCTTTATATATATATATATATATAAGAACGCAAGATAGATTCTTAGTTATAGATATACAATAAATTAAGAGTAAATTAGTAGTTTGGTATCTAAAAGATTACTGTTGTATCAATTTAATTCTTAAAATATTGTGTTTGTTTTAATTTAGTGCTTTTTTTTTTGCCCGAAGTGACTTTTAGCAACAAAAATTGAGATTTAGTAATAGTAAATATTGTGGTTAGCAATTAAAAAAATATCAAATTGAGATAAATACAATCTTTTAAGAATTAAATTGAGACACTTGATTTTTTAAGTATTAAATTAAAAAAATTGTAATTTTTTAAGAAGTAAATAAAACTGACGGCCACGATTGAAAATGACTGGACTTCTCAAATTTAGCACCAACTGCAGAAGATCTGTGTCCCAAAATATGCTATTAACATTCTTGACTTGTGTTTGTACTATGTATCGGTTCCATCTCCATTTGTGGTCAATCTCTGGCACAAAAGTTGAAGCTTTAAGCTGTCAAACCCTAGACTGTTGCATCCACATGTTTATTCTGTGGTGTGTTCAAATGTCGTACACTTTACTTCTCTGTAAAGGGTAACCGTAAACCTTGAGGTTCCAATTAGACAGCACTAATCATGTACAATTCGAACTTCAATAAAATGCGTTATCTTTAGAGGACCAAACTGAAAAGAGAGTGATCTTTTAAGGATTCGGTAATAATTTTTTAAAAAAAATATTGAATTAAGAAGACTTCTAAAATTAATTTTAATTTACTCTTATGTTTAAAGTGGCCAAAACTACCTTGTTAGGAAAAAGAAATGGTCCATGCTTTATTCCAAAAGAAGGCCCATGGCCCATCAATCATATTGGGAAATTGCGCATTGTTTTCTCAAACAAAAAGCCCAAGCCCAATCCCACAAACAGTCATCACTTGTGGTATAAAGGAACATTGACTCAATAACTACACAGCATGCGTTATAAAGGAGGTAGGTATGATTGCAACAAAAGGTCATGGGCTCAAATAAATGGTCTGAATTGTATAAATGACATTCTACATTTGACATGGCTTGAATGAGATCCTAGAAATGAACAAAATTTTACTGAAAATAATGGAAAGGTTAAAATTTTCTTACCCTACGGTTGACTCAATGTTGCTCTTGCTTCAAAAACAATTTTCACACTATGTAATTGTCAAAGTTCAAAAAATCGGATCCATCATTAAATCAATCGAGACATAGGTTCAAGAGTTAATAATATCAAACTGTGGTACTTAAAATTTATTAAAGTATTAAAATATATAATATATAATATTAAAATATTTAAAACATGCTACATATATATATATATATATATATTTATACTTAGTGGCTATATCTTTTTTTAATAGTTTAAATTTTTGAAGATTTTTAATTTTAAAAATACATAATAATATTTAGTAAAAATTTTAAAAAATTCAAAAAAATGAATTGGTTGAATCGATCGATTTGAGATTGGTTCGACTATTTTTTTCACCAATTTAAATATCACTAGTTCTTATGTTTAAATCAGATTAGAGACATAGTCGATTCATTAATTTTTCGATTGAATTGATCAATTCAATTCGATTATCTGAACTATAGTAATTGTAAATTTATGTTGGGTTAAATTGTGAAGGCCTCCTTCATATTCGTTTTGACAGCCATGAATATTTTCACTTGTGTATTTTATTCAAAACCATTCCTGTAATTTATGTAACTGATAGCATAGATAATATTCACATCACTTACAATGTAGTTCTTTTTTTAAAAAAAAGAAGAAGAATGAACTAGGGAATATTGAGTCTTAAAGCTACAGCCTTAAGTAAGTTATAGATGTGAAGAAAATTAAAAATAAAATAGAAATGAAAAAAAGAACTATAAGAAATAACAAATTATCAATTCGTTTTTTCACAGCAGAAGTTAGCAATATATAATTAGCATTCATATCTTAAATTTTTGGTTATATTACTCGCCAATAATTTATTTTTCCATTAGATTCATAATTAACCAACTATAATAAAACCAAAAGAAATAAAATATAACTATTACTATGAAGCTTTATTTTAAATATATTCTCTTAAAAAGAAAAATGCAAAGTTCTTCTTTAAATTCTGAATCATTGCAAATATTATTCTGAACTTTTAAAATTTCAAAAAAAAAAATTAGGTCATTTAACTTTCACATATCAATAAACAGGCCTTTCTAGCTATTCTTTTCTTCAACCATGTTAGTTGAAATTCCATGTCAAAATATCAAATCGATACAGCAAGTTCCCTTTTGTCTATAATGTCAAACATGTCAATTATGTATAAAAGTTTGATATAACGTTTGAGTTAACTCGTTACAGGAAAAAATGAACAAAATGAACTACTATTGAAAAGTGAAAATTGAATAACTTATATTTAACAAGCTATTTACAAGTAACCTAAAATTCAAGGACTTTTCTTTTCCTCTTTTCTTTCTTTAAATTTCTCACAAATTGAATATTTTATTTTAAATGCATGCATTATTGTTAGTTTCCTTAAAAGGTGAAACACAAATAACTCAAAATCACTCACTAACCCATCAAATATTCTCTTCACTAACCAAACAAAATTAATCTTCATTCTTCTTATTTTATAAATTAATTAAATTAGACATTTTTTATGATAATTTCTAATTAGTACTTTCTTTAGTAACTTACTAATGTGGCTTTAAAAAATTATAATAGTCTTAATTTAATTTTTAAAAAATTAGGTGCTCTCAATTTAGACCTCGAAAAATTACATTTGTTTTAATTTCACACATATATTTATCGAAGTAATTTTTTGCAACCAAAAAACAAAAAGATTTATCAACGGTAAATTTTAAAATTTAACAACTAAAAAGACCAAATTAAAATACATACATACAACCTTTTAAAACTAAAGAGAAACACTTAATTTTTCAAGAATCAAATTAAAATAATTACAATCTTTTATAAACTAAATTATCAAAAAAAGAAAATGCAAAGTTCTTCTTTAAATTCAAATATATTTTCTTAAAAAGAAAAATGCAAAGTTGTTCTTTAAATTCTGAATCACTTGCAAATATTATTCTGAAATTTTAAAATTAAAAAAAAATAGGTCATTTAACTTTTACATTTCAATAAATAGATCTTTCTAGCTATTCTTTTAAAACTAAATAGAAAGACCAAATTGAAATTGAAATGCAAGCATGCAATCTTTTAAAACTAAATAGAAACAAATAATTTTTTAAAAATTAAATTAAAATAACTATAATCTTTTATGAACTAAATTATAATCTAAATAACCATAGAAAAATGATGAACTTTTTTTTTTGCCTTTTGTTTTGTATTTTGATGTTAGGATTAGCCACACATGAATGTGGTGATGGTGTCCCATGAAATATTTTTTCTATGAGGGCATTATTGAGACGTCATTCCCTCAACTTTTGTAAGGTCTCAAAAGGAATAATATGGAGACAAAGTAAAAGGAAGCTAATGAAATAGCCATGTTCGCATGTATCCTAAAGATGGAAAAGGCTTTGACCATTATGGGTCCCCATGTTGGTACATCCTCTTCCAAATATCGCCTCTAAAGGAATTACATTATCAACCATATCATATCATATTATATACCTTCCCTAATATCTCTTTCACTATAAATATTTATCTCTACGATATTCATGTTATAGGGTGTCAAATGGACCGAAAAGATCTACCCTAGCCTAAGGCTGTAGGATTAAGGGTAAAAATAGTTTGTGCTAAGCTGGATTGCATATAATTTATGAGATAAAAATTTTGACTTAATCCAATCTTTTAAAAATTGTGAGCTGAGTTGGGTCAGCTCATGAGCTATTTATTAATTATTTTGAATGATAAAAATTAAGTATTAAGACTAAGAACCTTCAAAGACTTGAATTAAATATATCAAACTTTAAAATGGGCTAATTTTTATTTTTTAAAATATATTTTTATTTACGTTGAATAACAAAATTTAAATATTAAGACTCACTATCAAACTTCAAAAAACTAGATTAAACATTAAATAAATAAATAATATTTATTAAAAATCCAACAAAATTAGTTTATTTCAATCTACCTAAGTGACAAAGACTTTGGAAAGCTAGGCTAAGAATCCTTCTCTAAAATGAAATTGCATAACCGTGTTTTATATTTAGAAACTCTTATCTGAAAAATAATCTTAAAAAATGTCAACACAAAAACATGGAAAAAATCACTTTGGTCCAAATAAATAAATGTCAGTTAAAATTTAAATGTAAGTGCTAAACTAAACATGTTAAAAGTGTCGTTTTATCACAACTTAACGTGTTTTTCAAACTAAATAAAACAGACTCTTAATCAATTCATAACCAATTTGATTTATGTATCTTCAATTCATAACCAATTTGATTTATGTATCTTCAGTGATATCTCTATATGCAAGAATCTCTCCTCTTTTAGTTATAGAGAAAGATAAGGAGTAAATAGTGGCTAATATAATTGTCATTGACAAGCTAAAGGCACTTAACTTTTGAAAGGTCCATTTGTAGACATTATCATTTTGTGCAAGAAGTCACCTTCCTCTGACCCATTTTGGGGACTTCAAAATTTTATATAGATTTCTTAAAATATACGCACACATATTTAGAAAATTCAACATCAATAACATTAAATTTAAGTCATTCGATCAGAAGATATAAAAAAAATCATATACATCGACATCTACATCACTTTTAATTCTTTGTAAACAAAAATTAATATGAGTGGCTCATATCTCTAATAGAACATCTTAGATTCAACATCACTCTATACAATATCTAAATTTGGAATAGATGACCTTCTTTCTTGATCATAATGTCTTGACGAGCTCTCCGATTTGCCTTCATCTTACAGTCTCATTTCACATTCTTCTTAGTTCATCTATTAAACTTGAAAATGTTTGAGTTTTTTTTTTTTTCCGTTGTCTGAATTGTATGAGATCCAAAGAGTAAAAGTACTTTCTTGGGAACAAATTGGTGTGAAAGCTGTGGCCACTTTGGTCCCTTTTTTCTTTCTTTCTTTGTTGCTTTTTGAGTAGAAAGTGTACTCAGTCAAACTCATGGCAAGAGTAAGAGTTCCTTTTCAATAATATTAATATTTCACTTTTATATAATAAATCAACAGTGTTACACCATCCATCCATGCTCTCTCATTCACGTTGTTTTTAAACTTCCAAGACCGCCCAAAAAATAGCCACTAAAATTACTTTTAATATAAGCAACAACCAAAAAAAAAATCGTCACTAAAACTTTTTGTCACAGTTAATACTTGATCGCCATCAGAGACTTTTTTTTTATGATCTAATGGTGGTTGGCTCCATTAGTGGAAGTGGATTCAACTTCAAGTGAGCGTTATCTGCAAGGTTAAAGGCTTGAATTTGGAATCGTCACCTTGAAGAGGGTCATTTTCTTTTTTTCACAAGTATTTTTGTTTATTGCAGACAATATTACTCAAAATATTGGACACTCGACATCTCGTTCAACAAAAATTTGAACATCGATTCATCACTTTATAAGAAATTAGTCATTTCTACTAAATTCAACCATTGATAATATTTTGAAGAAGGTCTTAATTACCTTACCATATCTCTATTTGAAATTTCAAGAACAATTGCTATTGCAATTTTTTCACCAAAAAAGATTTTTTATGATGATTTTTTATTTGAACTACCAGTATGGCTCCAACCACTCTACATCGAGCTGGACCTAACCAAAGAGATGCAAAACTCTCGTAGTATTAATGATTTTCATTTACAAAAATCGAATTTAAGACCTTATTTAAAAGAAATAAATATCAAGTTGATCATTTGAACTAACCAATGTTGATTTCTGATAATTTAAGTAATGTTTAATCTGCATAAGGTTAAAATTTTCATTTATATATTTTTATGTTAACAATAAAAATCATAGGCAGTCATATGGGAATATGAAGCAGTTATATAGGAATCAAAGATCATTGTCTGCACATGTCATCTTGATAAGTAGGGCTACTATATGTAGATGAGTGATTGAAACAAGTTAGGCAGCGACATGAATCATTCATATATGTCTATATGATATATATGGCTCAAAACCAAACAAGTTTTTCCTCTCTTTTGTTTCCTGATGCCGACATGTTTTTTTTATTTACTATGTATGGGAATATCCTCAATAACTAGTCTACATTGAATATATCGTAAAAAACAGAAACTAATAATTCTCACCAATGATACATGCTACTAATTTGTAAGACATATATATTGTATCCAACTTTCTCAGAAAAAATAAATAAATAATGGTGATTAACAAATTAAGTTCACACGAAATTAATCTTGTAAATTTGATTACCCAAAAAAAAAAAATCAAATGATGAGAATATATATTTTAGGGGGTTTAAATAATAGTTTATTCTTAAATGTGTGCATGATTAAATTTGAGATAATGTAATATTTAAAGTGATATAGATTAGCTTAGAATTTTATATCATTGTTTTAAAATTTTTGAGTTGGGTATATAGGTCAGTGTGACTACTCCATATATATGAAAACATCAATTAATTTGTGGTGAAATATTATTCCTCATGGCAGTTTCAGGTTGTATTCTATATATCCTAAATTGCTAGTCCTTGTCCTCATTCCAATCAAGAAAGGGATATATGGGGAAATAGCATTTTCAGCTTCAAAAATTGTCCTTATGATTGAATTTTTATTCGTATTTCAATTTTCACTGTTAAAATTAATTGTACCCCTTTAGTTTTGAATTATCAAAGCCTTTTAATTTCTTGAACAAACTATATGGCCTTCAATTAGTACAAGAAATCATTAAACATTTATTTTAATACATTTCTATTGATAATAATGCACTGATACATTATATATATATATATATAAATGTAATTAAGTCAAAAAAATTATTTGAAAAAAACCTTGACTTTAGAGGTCTATGGCAGGCCAGGCTGTGAGAGATGGAGTATTATACAGTTGAGGACCACACATATGATTCCAAATGGAGTTTCATCATCACGTATACCTTACTTGTCTTGTATAAAACAAGAAACACAAATCACTTAGATAGAGAAACATCACACTATTTTCTCCTCTCTCTCTCTCTCTCTCCTTTTCTGGGTTGTTTCCTTCTTCCATCACTATGTATACTCACAATCATATATATATATATATATACCTTTTGCTGTAGTTCTCTTCTCTCTCTATATGTATTTAAGATGAGAAAAAGAAAATCCAGTCAGCCATCGGCTTTATTTCTCACATATGTACAGTAACATTATTTTCAGCTAATTACCAGTGAATCTGAGAGGAAGAGAGAGAGAGAGAGAGTCCAATAATACAGTGGATATTTGTACATAAAAGAGAATTCAAGAGGGAGACTCAAATGAAAGGCAGAGATCTAATAAATCTAAGAGAATATGTAGCATGGACACACTTTCTCAGCCAAACAACATATAAAACAACGAAACTGAGATGCCCGCAACAGCAGCAGCACAAATATTCCTCATTTACACACACTCATACAAATCCAAAATCCAAACCCAAAATTCATCGCCTTACCACACTCACATATACATACATATGCCTAGCTTTTCTTAATTACTTAAATTTACATTTCACAACAACAAGAAGAATATATATGTGTATACAGTCAAAGTCAAGGTTGTGCTTCTGCATTGCTTGCTTGCACATTAATTTCAACTTTGACGTTGTTGCATGGAGGGCCAAAGAGGGAAACAGCTCAGGAGGGATAGACAAGGAAGGAGAAAGTGAGTTGGGTGGCAAAGGGGAAGCGGAGGGCTAAAACTCTACGTCAACAGATTCCAACATAGAGTTCTTTCCCAGGATGAGGGCAAAGACAACACACATGGCGCGGGGTCTTACAAGGTCAAGAAAAGGTCTTACAAGGTCAAGAAGACTCAAAAGACCTACAAACTGAAAAAAGATAAAAATAGAGTAAAAAGCTCAGGTAGGATAGCACCCAATCAGGACCATATGGGAGTTAGTATGCCATTATCAGCAGTATCATGGCCATCATCATCATCGTCTGCAGCACCAGGTAAGAAGGCTTCCTTTTGATGCCCATGGCTGCTCTTCCCAATTCTCAAAGCGCCCCTCACATGCATGGTAAAGGAGCCACCTGCCATCATGGATCATCATCAGTACACAGAATGAACAAGAGCAGAGGAAGCAATCCTGATCACAGAGAAAGAAAAAGCTACAAAATATGTATTTTTATACCATGGATTACACTTACATATGTCAGTGAGCTTTTCTCTGTGTGTGTGTGTGTGTGTTTATACATACACATGTCTATATATACACACACACACACATACATATGCATATATACACACGCACACACAATACAAGAAGCAAGAAGGAGGAAAAAAGTGATAATACCTTTATTACGAATACGAATGAACCCATATTCTGGTTCCATCTTTCATGAGTGAAGAGAGTGATGAAGAAGAGATATAGAGAGAGCGAGAGAGAGAGAGGGGTTTGGGGTTCTGTGTTGTGCTGGAATTGAGAAGGAAGGGGTTATAACTTATAAGGAGGAGAAAGAGAAGGGGAGGGGAAGGTTGTTGAGGCGGCCAGTGGGCTTTTTTTTTTTTCAAAAGATGATGGGCCTGACAGCGACAGGTCCGAGGCCCAGAAAGAATGTAAGTCGAGACCTGATGACGTCAGCAGGGCAGGCCCGCCTGCCCGTAAATGCCTGACCGTGTTGCCCGGACGTCCCGGGGCCCCCAAAGGAGGGACAGGGTCGGGGTAAAATTAACATAGTAAGGTGAAAGAAATTCATTAATAGTAGTACAACACTTACTGTTGACCAAAATAAATTATATGTAAGAAAAATAGTGCATGCTTATAATAAATACAATTACATAGTGCATGCTTATAATAAATACAATTACTATGTCTGTTCTTTTTTCTTTTCAAAAAGTAAATTATTAATTTAGTCTCTTAATAATCAAGTTTATATCAATTTAATTTAGAAATGATTAATTCTTACAATTTAATTTTTAAAAGACTAATTATTTTAATTTGATATTTTTGTTATCAAATTTTCAAATCTACATGTTTGGTACATTGGAATGATGTGAGGGAATAAGTGAAGAAAAATAAAAGATAATGCGAAATTGTCTAAATTATCCTCTTTAATATAAGAAGTATTTATAGGTTCGGGTTGATTTGATTTGTTTTTTAGCCTTAATCAAATCAAATCAAATTAATTGGTTTGGCAAAATTATAAACTTATTTAATTTTATTTTTTTGGACGATTTAGTTCTGTTTAGTTAATTTGGTTTGACTGTGAACATCCCTACCTCATAAGTTGTTTTTTTTTTTTAAGTTGGGATATTTTAATATAATACTCCATTCCATTCCCACTACCTTTAAATTTTCTTTTCCTTTTCTATACCCTCAATTTCAAATTTTTCATCACCAAAACATATATAAGAATGAAATTGAAACAAATATAATTTTTTAGAGATTAAACTAAGACAATAATAATATTTTAAGGATAAAATTAATTATTTACTCTCTTTTTTAATGACTAGTATCTGAAACCTACTAGACTCTAAATCTCTAACTAATTTGATTTGAATCAAATCATACCACAAAATTGTAAAACTCTCCCAACATTAATTTTTAAATTCACCCAATTCAAATTTGAAGCCATTTTTAAAAGGAAAACGTATTGAAGGATTTAAACCAATTAATATTAGTATTTACTTATTTTTTAAAATTAAAGTAAATTACTTTTGAATTATTTAGGGCATGCCTTACCTTTTTTTTTATTTGAGTGTTTTTAGAAGGAAAAAAAACTTAGGTGCAATCTTTTATATATTTGTTATTAATTTTTTCAATCAAAATATGATGAATGTGTAACTTTTTAATCAAAACACAATAAATATATAACTTTTAAAAAATAACTTTATATTTTTTACTTCTCACTATTATATGATTGATTTTTTTAAAATAATTTTACATATACTATATTTCTAGTGAAATATTTAATAACAAACAAATAAAAAGAAGTTTATACAAATTTTCTTCTTTTGGAGGGGTGGTTGAGGTGTCAAGTTTAAAAAGTGGTTGAGGGTTTCTTTTTTTTTGGGGGGGGGGGGGGTTTCTGTGGCTAACCGAAGCATTAGGACTTCAATGAAAAGAATAATCCCATTAGAAGGCCTACACGTGCAGGTGAAGCTTCTGGCTACAATAAATTCCTACGACATTACCCTTCCCTATAAAAACATTACACAATCTGATTTGTTTCTTTGAGTATTTCACTTTTAATTTATCAAGTGAGTGAATCACTGAACTGCGAATCTAATCTTTAACAGTTTCTAAAAGATGAGTTTCAAATCTGACAATTATATTTATGAATAGAGGAGCTCGAAAATCAATTTATGATCAAATCTATGTAGGGGTTAAAAAGTAGTCATAGATCATTGAGAGCTAAGCAACTATTACCGACGATCACGTATATTTATAATTCAAAATAACTGTTAATTGAATCAACCAAATTAAATAGTGTAACCTAATAGATTAGGCATTACTCTAGAATACTGACAGTGACCGAAGAACAAAGCAGTTGATTATAGCAAATACATTTGTCTCATGCTAATTTTTGTTATTAAATTTGAATATTTATTATTGTCAAATCTTAAACTTTTTATTGTCAAAAATTACTTTAATACTAACTAACCAAGAATTGAATCTAGCATGATGAACCAAACTTTAAATTTCTACTAAAAAGTATTCACGTTTACTATGTGACAACACATTGAATATAATTATCTTCAATCAAAGACAATAAAAAAGGCACTTGGACAAGCATGGGGATAAAATTGGGTGCAAGTTCTCTACTCGTCAAGCACTTGCTTATCGCACGAGAGTCATTTGATTGGTGTGAGCCTCACAAAAGTTGGTAGAATCCACGCAGATTAAATGGCTCTTGTGCGCCAAATAGAAATATTTATCGTTAGAAAAAGCAAAGAACTCATGTTCGACAAAATTAAAATAAACATAATTTTTTAAATATTAAATTTAAATAACTATAATTTTTAAGAGACTAAATTAATAATTTATTTTAAATTAAAAAATCAACGATACATTTGTGGTACACAATTTACGTGGAATAATAATAATAATAAGGTGGGTCAAGGGTATTATAGGGTAAGAAAGAGACATCAAACTCATCAAAATCTGGACATTGATTTGAGGTGTTTTTATATGGCGTGCTGTAGTTTTCTTGGATTATTCAATTAAATCTGGTTAAGTTTTGGAGTGAGTTTGAAATCGGAGTTATGCCAACAAGTTACCCTGAAAAGAGGGGACAAATGAAGAATAAAAAAAGATGTATTGTATTGGGTCCAATGAGGCAATGACAGACGGAAACAAGGAATCTATGGGTAACACAAAAGAAAATTATGCTAACCTAAAGTTTGACACCTCTCATTGCTCAATAAATTAGGGTTTCATATGATGATGGCAATAGTATCTACCTCACAATCCTTTATTTAAATATTAGACAAAATGCAAAAGAATTTGAGAGAGTTGTGTATTTTTTTTTTAAAAAATCTTAAAATCAATTAGTCATTAAACTAGTTCAAAAGTTATTAGTTTGATTGTAGTTAAACTATAATTGAACTAATTATAAATATATATATATTTTATTTTATACATTAAAATTTTAATATAATAAATTAATACCTGTTTTTATATTTAAGTTTGACAAAATTACAAAAAATTTAGACAAGCTATTAAGTATCCTTGGGGGCAATTAACATCACAGTCTCCAAAATAGAATATGGTCAACCAAGTTACAATGTCGCACCTTCCCCAATTCCTTGGCCTGCGTTCTCTATATTTTTAAATCAGTTTTGCAATCTTATTTGACTCGTTGGATTAATCTTCTACAGTAACAAATATTGAATGTTGAGCCTACGAATTTAACAAATCCATATAAAAGCTCCCTTTGCCCCTTGCCTCTTGCTCTGTCGGTCTCCCTCTGTCTCTTGGATTTTCAGAGTAAATTATTAATTTAGTTCCAAAAAGATTAAAATTGTCTCAATCTAGTCCCTAAAAAATTGTATTAATTTTAATTTAGTTTCTCTTTTTTGTCAAAATGACTTTTAACAATGAATATTTTAAGAATTGAGATTTAACAATGGTAGATTTTATAATTTAGGACAAAAAATAATCAATTTGAGACAAATGCAATCTTTAAAGAACTAAATAAAAATATTTAAATTTTCAAGGACTAAATTAAAAAACTGTAATCTTTTCGAGACTAAACCAACAATTTACTCTGAATTTTTAAGACCTCTGGCACCATTTCACCGTAGACAGGTCCACTCCCAAGGCTCTGAATAATATAGCAGCAAAGCCCTCACACCCTCTCAAGTCTCAATCCTTTTCAAGTTTAAATTCAGAAAGCTCGACTTCACTATATATTAGAATTTCATCTGTAGTTTTCTTGACATAATCTAACGGTGAATATTGAAACACTCTAAAGACCAACGTTTATGCTTTTTTTTTTAATTATTTTTTTAAGGTCCATTCTGCACAACTTAAGCAGAAGAAGCCCTTTCTGATATCACAGCCTTTTATTCCATTCAGTGCCCATACCAAATAGTTTGCCATTCTGATTTTCAACATAGATTGGATTAAAATATAAGCCTATTATTACCCAAAAATTTTATTGTCAGTGCACGTATCCTGGAACTTTGGATTAAAGGTCAATGACACCAGAATAATCCTGCAGCAACAGGACAACCTTGGAAATGTCATTCATGTACACAGCCATGCATCGGTCTTTGTGTGTGTGCTACAAACAGGTCGTGAAGCTTCAAAACTACAGCAAACTTGAGAACCAGGTTTTGGTACCTTTTATCTTACATGTATAGTGAGATACACATACGGGGTTGGACAGTAGTTGACTTATACTGGTAGGATTGAGATTCGATTTTTTGGCTGTAATTCTTGTTAGTAAGAAAATTCACCAGTTGTGCTGTCCTAGAATATTTACCTATCTATTTGGAAAATTTATAGAAAGCTCGATTTTTAGAAATGTTGAGTTTATCTAACATTTGGATCATATCACTATCTAATTATTTGGTAAGATAAAAGTACTTTATACAAATTTTAAAAAAGTCTAACAGTAGAAAATTCGACGTTTTGATAAATCAGAACTCTCCATAAAATAATCCATTTTAGTGTTGAAATCACTTGCAACTTGCTAGCAGCTTTTGGAACATTCAAAACCAGAATTTAAGCTCATTGACTTTCACAGTATAAGAAATAAATCTCTTTATTTTTCACTTAAATGCCACAGTAGACTACTCCAAAACTTATGCGGAAATCTTCCATTTATTCCTAATGCCAACATCTCAAGTATAAAAATTAAAATGTTTGATATTAAATTTCGTTAAAGAAAACAGTGAAGAAAATAATCCATTTGTTAGTGTAAAAAAGCATATTTGAGTCTTCAAAAGGGGTTTGCCGCACATATATGTGTGTTTAGTTTCACATTCTCAACCCATATTTGAAGTTCAAAATATAGTTTGAGCCGTAGCAACTTCTTGCTTTTGCTACCAAAATTACCTTTTAAAATCACTTTTCCAATAAAAGTTCTCAAAAATAGCTCACAGTCAAGCAAATGCATTATCAACCAAAATAAACTTTAAAAATCAAGGTGACTCAACATCAAGTTTACCCAACTGCCATCCAAACATACACCCAAGGGACCCAATTTTCGGTTTTGAAAATTCAGGGGTGGAAATGTACCTACAGTGAGGCCTTGGTAGTATGCTGAAGTTGTATATGTTTTCAAAAGGCGCATTTATAGATCTGTCAATGACTCTTAAATAGTAACATGATCTAATTATATCTAATTGCTTGAAATTGAATAATACATATATATGAGCCAGCTAACTCAGTTATGCACTACAGTGGCATACTGTGGCTAAGGTTTGGTTCTATTGGACCACCTCACATCTCTCTAATTTGTCCTTGATTCTCTCCTCTTTGGACGTCCCAGAAACTTCAGCCAGAAAGACATTGCAAAAGCCAAACTTTAATGCCCCTACATACATTTGTGGCATACATTATTATTGATCTGCAATATGTGTTAGCTAGACTCCCTTTGGTTTCACTTCACTTGCACGCACGCAGTCAAATACATCACATCACAGAGCTTCCCTAACAGACAGCTTTAGACACCACTTTCTTGGCAAGATAGATGAGAATGGTGTATTAGGGTAGGTTCACATTCTTTCTGACAGACAAATAGCAAACTTGCAAAGCTTGTACATAGCTTCTCTCCTGATGGTTTGCTATACATGCCATCTCACTCCCACATTAATGAAGTGCAATGTGTGGAGCCCTTGAAGCATTTGGGTACTTTTCTCTCTGTTTCTGACAAAAAAACCTAATGGTCCTTGACACATCGACATTGGCACTAATATAAAATTAGGCACTGCAGGGTGACAAGATATTTAATGTGTTATGTGTTATCGCAAGTTTTACGTTTGATAGAACATCAGATTAGTATGAACACTAAACCCTAAGTCCTAAACACAAAGACATGAACTTGATGTGAACCCTCGAAGCATCTGGCCAGTTTTCCCTTTTCACTCTCTTTCTCAAAAACAAACCTACTGGTCCTTAACACAGCTACTACACTAATACAGAACCAGACACTGCAGGAAAACAAGATATTTAATGCCTATGTATAATTTGTAGTGTTACATCACGTTTTTATTGTTTTACCAATCATATTTTTTTACTCAATTGAATGAAAGACTAGTCTCTTTTGAACTTATCTTTCAAGCATATTAAGCATGATAGATAGAATCTTCCCCGAAGTGGTGCCTCAATCAAACCTTTACCGTTCTTGAGGTTCAAACAGTCACTACTACCAGCCAACTTTTGTAAGTGTTGCAACGTGTTTGATTGAACATTAGAGTAATAATAATCCTAAACCCCAAACACAACCACAAAGAGATGAATAAGTGGCACTTGGGAGCAGCAAATTGGGGTGGTCTGGGTGGAAATATGAGGAAGTTGATCTGACGTGACCAATGAGTAATTAGACGCAGCATTGGACAAGGAATCAATTGAAAACTATGAGACAGAGAGTAGTAGGACTAACATCAAACAGATGGTGGGCATGGATGTGTATGTATGTATGCATGTATGAACAGAGAAACAATTAATTAAACGTAGCAGAGTGGAAAGAGTGAAAAGAAAGGGATTGGGGGGGCAGAGGAGAGTACCGTTTTGATTTGTTCCATGAAGTGACTCCAAACAAACACTATGCGCAACCAAATCAGGAAAGCAATAATGCACAATGCGAGGATAAAGGATAGTGTGAAAGGTGTATACCAACCCGTACATGTCGCCTTTATCAATTCGCATGTCGACAAAGTGGAGCTGTTCCGGCATTAATTCTGTACCTCGCAGACCCCATTTGAGAGAAGAAAGGAACAAAAAATAACCTGCAAAGATTCTCTCCCAAAATTAAAATTTTGAAAAGAAAGAAAGAGAGAGCGAGAGAAAAAGAAAGAAAGAAAATAAAGGGAAGGGAGTGGGTTTACTTACTGAAGGGTAAATTTAAATTACTCTAATTATTTTTGTTAAGTACAATAAAATTACACTTACCACTCTTTTTATTTCAAATATTACAACTGGTTTGATCTTTTAGTATGCATTGCAAATATCTTTCTTCCAACTAACTTTTTACATAACATTAAACTATAATTTTATTTTTATTTTTATTTTCCACATGGCAATAAAAGCAATTGAATTAGTATTAAAATAAGTTATGAATTCGGTCCCTAAAAAGTTACATTTATTTTAATTTAATTATAAAAAATTAGGTATCTCAAATTAATTTTTAAAAGATTATATTTGTTTTAATTCATTCTCTTATTTGTCAAAATGACTTTTAACGACAAAAAATTAAAATTTAACAATAATAAATTTAGTGATTTGGCAATAAAAATAAACACAATGAGGTGAATACAACTTTTTATGAACTACATTGAAATGTATAATTTTTCAAGGACCAAACTAAGATAATCATAATATTTTAAAGACCAAAACAATAATTTACTCTCAATATTAACACTTAATATGACAATAAAAATGTTAAATAATTTTATTACAAGAAGGAACACACATTGTGCAAAAAGTAAATTTCAATGACAAAAGACAAATTAGACCGGAGCTAATTGTAATATTTGAAATGAATGGTAAATATAATTTAACTAAATCTCAAGGGATGTTGATATAATTTAGAGTATATTATTAATTTAGTTATTGAAAGATTAAATTTTTTTTTCATTTTAGTCCTTAAAAGATCAAGTATTTCAATTTAGTCCTTAAAATATTATATTTGTCTTAATTTAATTATTTTCATTATTAAATCATAAAATTTACTACTGGAAATTCTTCATTTTTGTCACTGACAATCATTTCAAACAAAAGATAAATCAAATTAAAATAAATATAATTTTTCAAAAATTAAATTAGGACACTGATTTTCTCAAAAACTAAATTAAGACAACAGTATTCTTTTGAGGGCCACATGAGTAATTTACTATAAAATTTATTCTTTATTGACTTTTTTTTTTTGGTTTAGAATCCAAAAATCCAATGAACTCCAAGTAATATAATCTGAATCAAGTTAAAGTACAAAGGTATAAAATAAGTCCAACGTTAATTTTTTTTTTTATTCATAAACCTCAAATCCACGCCATTATTAAAGAAACCATGTTTGATGAAGGAGAAGTGATGAAGGTGCATAGGATTGTGGGTTGGTGGGGGGTCCACCTGGTGGCCATAAATTTCTGGGTAAGAGAGTGATTCTCGCCTTCACAACCAATCCATGCTCTGCGTCTCTGAACTCTGAACCATATTCTTTGCCAGTCTTCGCAAACTGCAATGCATTTCCCAATTTCAACCTTCCACAACAAACCATTACTTTATTTCTCTTTTCTCAATTATATTTGTCGTTGCATATTTTGATTGTAACTAAAAATTTTATTACGGTAATTATAATTCATATATGTTTAATTATTATTTATTATGTCATCGTGTCTAAAATTGTTAAAATATTTAACGATAAATATTAATATAATATTTTATCTAATAAGTTAGCTCTAAATCAAACCTAAATGTGTTATGTCATATACTAATTTAAAATAACTAAAATAATCATGTGATTCTTCGTTAATGACAAAAAAATGACAGTTTTTAGAGGGTTCGTACAGTCAATTTGATCATTTTAAATTAGTATTTTATAATGATATATTTATGATAGATGATTTGATATTAACATGTATAAGATGAGATGCTACATCAATTTCTATTGTTAAATATTTTAATAGCATTAAGTTTAGATATATAATAAAGAATAATTAAAAAAAGTATGAATATTACTTGACACAAAATAAAATTTTAAATTATAATTAAAATATAGATTACAAGTTTTGAATGGTATTTTTGTCTATTTGTGATGTATGCACTGAGTAACAGAAACACCTTTTGGGAGTCCAGAATGCAGATTCAGTGTTTTTTTTTTTTCCTGAAACTCTAAGAGGCCCAGAAAATCATGGTCCTTCCGCCTTCGTCCGATTTTGTCTCAGATGTTGGGCTTTTGGTCTGACGTTAGATTGGGCTAGGGTAAAGGCCCATCAATGTTCATTTCAAATTCATTGCCCAAGTGAGTGACCGAATAAATGTTTAGCCAATGAGGCCCAATACCAAAAAAAAATTTGAACAAATTATTAATTTAATTCTTAAAAAAAATTACGATTATCTTAATTTTATCTTTAAAATATTCAAGCATCTTAATTTATTCATTGAAAAATTGTGTTTGTTTCAATTTAATATATTTGTTTATTAAAGTGAATTTTAACAACTATAATTTTGTGATTTTATAATAAAAATAATTAAATTAAAGCAAATGAAATCTTTTAAATATTAAATTAAAATACTTAATATTTCAATAATTAAATTAAACACTGTAATTTTATAATTTTTAGTGACTAAATCAATAATTTACTCAAAACTCTATGGTACTTTCAAAAGCAAATTGAGAAGTTATGAGCCCTTGCTTTTTGTTTTTGACCTACAGGTGATCACAAACATACATCCCCTTTTGTGTTTATTTTGGGCTAAGAAATTGTCCTTAAATTATTTTTTATCACTGGTATAAAGTTTATATGTTGACTAAACAGTTATTTTCATCAATTTTTCTCTTTAAAGATTAACACATTTATTGCAAACCATATAACTGTTTAATACGTATATCTCTTTATAATTTTAAATAAATAAATATATATATATATATATATATTTTTTTTTTTTGCATTAGCATATCATGAGCTTCAGTCGTCACTCCAAAGTTCAACCAACAAAATTAATGATTTAAAATATTGGCAAATGGTACTTTATTTTCCTATGATTTACACTAAGTTTCGTTTATGCTCATAATATTTTTTTTACTTGTTTATGTTCCATATATTTCAATTTTTGTCATTTATATATTTTTTTGTAACTCCGTTAGTTAAGTTAACGGAAATGTTGACTGGACAGCTGTCACATCCCAAAAATTGAACATGTGAAAAGATACAACTCATTTGATAACATTCTCAAACATACGTTATTTACATATATTCTGTAAGGTTTTGCATTCAACCTTAATCATTCATTCCACACTACAGAATTATATTCATCTGATAAGCAAATATAGACATACATAGTCTGATATTTCTATCTCATCGCAAGTCTAGGAGACCTATAGAAAGTACATAGCGTTCCTAGTATCCACATTAATAAGTACTGGTACCCCACCAGACAGAAATAGAGGATAATTCCAAGAGGCTTCTATTCTTCAAACGGATACTCTTGTTCTTTGTTTTCTGTTTCTGAAAAAAATAATCATAGGGAGTGTGAGTTTATTTAAAAACTCAGTAAGTAAATAACTGTACTATATAAAATATCAAAAGTACAAATACCACATTTACTCATATAATTAATTGTCTTATACATCGAGTAGTATGAGACTCTAACCCTTTCAAACTCATGAATAAGATTTCATAGATATACACCGAGTAGTATGGGACTCTAACCCTTTCAAACTCGTGAATAAGATCTCATATGTATACACCGAGTAGTATGGGACTCTAACCCTTTCAACTCGTGTATAGGTTTCATAGATAAGCACTGAGTAGTATGGGACTTTAACCCTTTCAAACTCGTGTATAAGATTTCTTAGATATACACCGAGTAGTATGGGACTTTAACCCTTTCAACTCGTGTATAGGTTTCTTAGATATACACCGAGTAATATGGGACTTTAACCCTTTCAAACTCGTGTATTAGATCCCGTAGATCTTTACTCATTAATAAGATAGTGAGAATTTATCACATAGTACAATTGTCATGAAATAAAATAATTTCTACATACTCTTATTTCTACCGATCATCATATACTCCCATATGAAAATTGATTGCTTATTATCCAAATAATATTGTAAATGGGACTTATATTGTACTTTGACTAGTAATATCAAATTAGCTGAGTAATGTTATTCACTCACCTTGATGTTTGTCCAAGTTTACCTTGTTCCACACAAGAATTTGTGTAGGAAAATTTCTTAGTAAAATATATTACAAGGAAACATAAGAAAGGAAACAAAATCACGAAAATACGCAAAATTTTCTGATTGCTACAGTAACGGTTTGCTACAGTGCCGGTTCGCTACAGTAACGTTGACTGCTACAGTACCGTTGACTGCCGACACTACGGTAACTGCTACAGTACCCAAAGAAAATTTTCCATATTTTTTCCGAAATTTCTGGTCGCTACAGTAACTCGAAGAAAAAATCCAGATTTCCAGTTGTTACAATACTTCGAATTTTGCAGAAAATCTTTAAAAAAATTCATCCTTTCCTTTCTTTTGATTCAAAACCAGAATCTCAACTCTTTTAACCGATTATAACTCAAATATAACTTCTAAAACAACTGAGATTCACGAATTATCATCAAAATCTTCAAGAACAAAACCTCCTCTAATCTTCCATATAAACTTAAATTTAAGGAAAATAATGAGATTAAAGCTTACCTTTGATCCTTACAAAGCTTTTGAACCGAACAAATAATCAAAACTCTGAAGATCAAGGAAAGGATTTGAGAAGAAGATGAAGAAACGAGAGAAACTGAAGTTACTGT
This sequence comes from Biancaea sappan, assembly GCA_037074585.1. Lineage (NCBI taxonomy): Eukaryota > Viridiplantae > Streptophyta > Magnoliopsida > Fabales > Fabaceae > Biancaea > Biancaea sappan. The sequence goes on along the minus strand of CM073497.1, from coordinate 17,378,864 downwards.
TTGTAATATCTCAAGAATTTATATGAATATTTAAAGTATAATTTGAAATTTAGTGAAAAATTTAATTACGTGAAAATGTGCTTTTTGAATTAGTGAAAAAAATTCTGGGAATAGAAATTTTAATTTTTAATTTAGAAAATTTTTACAAATTCTCAAGGACTAAAGTGAAAAGAAAAGAAAGTATAGAGGACTTTTGAGAAATGACCAAATAGAAACCTGAGAGGAAGAATAAAGCTTATGAGAATGAATTATGAGTCCGGTACCGAAAAGATGATGGATTCGAGATTAAAGTGAACAAATCTTATAAGCTAAGGTGGCTATGAGCGATTTTATCGAAAAAGAAATTAGTGGGGCTGTCACGACCCGTTTTCTGGGCACATGACCGGCACAATGATGAATCTCTCATCACTGTAAGCCTTCCGATAAATATATCAAATTTTCTTATATGAAAATCATAGATTATTAATTTAAAATATATTATTATACTGACATACAAGCCAAATGTCGAACCCCTGAACTAGATGTCCTAGACGATTACAGAGCAACATAATCTATAACAGAAGAGAGGTCTACCCGACAACGGGAAGGTCCAAAGTGATCTACTCCTCTAGCAGATATTCTTCGATGGCAACCTGATCTGAACAAAAAGGTTGTACAAACAATGTGAGTTTTTAAACTCAATGAGCGAATCGGCCTCGCATTAATAAAATTCAAATACATTACCAGTCATGCAAGCATATCCAAAGGCTCATACTCAACCAATAGACAGAAGATAAAAATTTATCCAATTCAACAAACGTTACTAGTACTCGTCAATGGCAATATATCCCGGAGAGCGCACACAGGCCGGCTCACCAATTATGTATATTTCCGCCATGACGCACAACATCATCCTCTTACATACAAGATAAAAATTCATCCAATTCAACAAACGTTACTAGTACTCGTCAATGGCAATATATCCCGGAGAGCGCACACAGGCCGGCTCACCAATTATGTATATTTCCGCCATGACGCACAACCTCATCCTCTTAGCTAGGGCGCCTCACGGATTTATCACCAATCCGGGCTATATCCCTACTGAGGGAATCGTTGTCTCCACACTCATTGGTCAAGACACCCTGTCAACCGGGTTTTCCGCCTTGCCGTGAGAGGGGGTACTGTCCCGCTCAATCACAATCAATAGCATTTCATATCATAATCAGAAGCTCAATATAATATTCATCCATATAACAGGTATAGTATATTACTATATTATGGATTTATAAACCACATATCAAGATAACAATTAATCCATTTTTGAAAACATTCAAACTTCACATCATCATAAGATACTTATTTCATTTTATCCATACTTATGGATTAATTATCTCATTTAGATTCGTCATTCTGAATCCAATTTCCCCCTATGAATCTTGGGAGTGTCCTACGACATACTTTTTATCACCAGTAATGCTAAAACTCTATTAAAACGGGGTCGTTTCACTCACCTGGATTCCGTACGAACATCGCTTCTCTAAGTCATTACAGACAAGAGTTCTCAGGTGAATTTCGGTGTTCTGCTACGGAGATTTTCATGAAAGATTAGAGAAAATACGTCAGGATTGTTTTCGTACAGATACTGTTCATATATACGGTTACTATTCATACGGTCACTATTCATACGTACGGTCACTATTCATATATACGGTCACTATTCATACATACGGATACTATTTATACATACAGATAATATTCGTACATATTATCACTATTCATACGTATGAATATTATTTTTATGTACGGATACTATTCATATGTACGGTTACTATTCATTCGGTTACTATTCATACGTACGGATACTATTCATACCAGAAATAGAGAATACAATCTGTAAAAGAGTACACCAGGTAAGTTCCCAGGAAAGAGTGGAGGGTCACACTGGACACACTTAAAAACCAGGTCTTTCCTTAGCCAGAACTTTCCTAGACATGTATTCTTCACAGTTTACATTCTATTTCGGTAATCAGAGAATCAAAATAACATATAAACAGCTAAGGACAGTTTTTCTGATGTGGAAGATCAGCCAAGGCCGCAACCACAGAGCATACTTAAGAAATTAACTTCTAAAATTTGAAAGACATAGAAAGGGCATACTATCCTTACCTAAGCTGAAAAGGAAAGGCCCAAAATCTCAGACGCCTAGCTTTGGAGTAAGAGAAACTTAAGGAGAGAAGAAGAGAAGTTGAAGGTGTGAGTTTAGAAGTGAAATGGAAGGGCCTATTTATAGCAAAAGTCAATGGTACTATTTGATACTATGCATTAATAAAATATTCAATTTACTATTCATGAAAATGACATTTCTAATAATGTAGTTACTGTACACCTCACGCGTACGATCAAAAATTTTTCTGTTATTACTATTGGAAACTTAAAAGGAAAACTATCCTTTCACCTTAAACCTTTAAGTTTCTTTTCAATTCAGTCCTTTCACTTTAATCCCTGAGGGTATTTTCACACATAAAACGTCAGTTTCTCCTACGAACTTCTTTCTAGTTTTCTCTTATGACCAAACAACATCTAGTACTTGACATTTCGATTGTATAAATGAACAGTATCATATACGTAAATAGTATTATACTGGTGAATAGTACCGTATACTGAAATAGTAACAGTAGTTTGTAAACAAATATTTATATTTTATTTTTCTTGGGTATTACATTATCACCCCCTTAAGAGAATTCGGTCCCCCGAATTCAAAACTCATTTCAATACTGAAATAAGTGTGATTACTTTGTCTATATCTCATTCTTTGTATCTCTTTCTTCCAAAACCTCATCACACCCTTGGTGAGATTTACAAGAACATTATACCATTGACTGTGAACTCTAAACCGCATTATCAATAATTTGCATAAGACTTTTGCCTTTTCTAAACAGCAAGTAATCTCTTCCTTATCAGTTTAATCTTCTCCACAACCTTTTGTACCATAAAGTGTCTCATCCTCATAACCTTTACCAAACTCAAACCACCTAATCAGAGACGAACTCTGTCTCTATGTAAAACCTCAAATAGGTGCCTTCTCAACAGTGGCACGTGGTCTTTCCAATTCACATTGAATATCAGAACACATGTTTCCACACACATAGCTTATAACTTTTACGAATACAAGCACCCTATCCGAAGGCATCATTTTGGTCATAGGTAATACTCTTGCCCGAAGGCGATACTCTCAGCTGAAGGCATTATATAAAATGAAATCATTACATAAATCTCTAAGAAGAACAATTCTAGAAAATGTGTTAAGTAAATAACATACTCCTCATGCATAATTATATATATGGAAATTCCTCTCACCTCAATGACTCATATAGAGTCGCATCCCTTCAATGATTGAGGCAAACCCATAGTTCTATAGGTTCATAAAATACTTATTCAGCATTCCTCCATAGCTCAGAAGTGCAATGAAATATCATTTTAGTAACTCTGCTCAGTCAAAAAGATATTACTATACTATGCTTTAGAATCAAGTATGAAATATAACAAGTCCAATATCTTTTCATTCCTCAAGTTCTTTCAGTAAAATGAATCACTTCAACAAAGAAGATCTAGATACTAACTTAAATTTTATTTCTAGTACATAGATAATTTTAATACGTGAAGCTTACACCAAATGTAGCTTTAGGTACAAACAAAAGAAAAATAAATTAAGGACGAGGAGGCTTTTGAAATGTAAAAGGTGCTCCAGGTCTAGAAGAGGAAGGTGCTTCAGACCTTAAGGAGGAAGCTAATCGTTGCAGCCTAGAAAGGGTTTCTGAAGGAAGCGCCTGAGAAATTTGGTGAAGAGCAGAAGTTACTCCGTTCATACAGTCAATACACCTTGCTTGTTGGTCACGAAAATTTTGAGTTGCAAACATTGAATGTCTATCAACTCGATTAGCCAGTTCCCCGAAACGACGGTTTATCAATTTCTCTTGGTTTTCAAAGAGACGACTTATTAGTCGCTTCTGGTCCTCTATCTTGTATTCCAGGCTCTCTATCTTACGTTCCAGGAACGCAAGCTTATTTTCTGAGGATGTTGCAGTACTGTCCTCCTCCAACTCTATTACATCCCTCTTTCTTTTCTTAATTTCTGGTGACCTGTCTACAGGTCTCTTCCCTTTGTTGTCTCCGAGACTTAGATTTAAATCAAGCTCTACATTGCCAGTCTCAAAATTCAAGTTGAAAGACTTATTATCAGCCATTGCTCTAGGGATCTCAGAAACAACTTCGAATGAGAAAGGAATGGAGATTGAGAAATAGGTATGTAATGAAAGAAGTAGGTTTGCTTGGTGCGATGAGTAGGGTAACGGGCATACAAGATTTATAGACAACCCGAAGCCCCTGGAGCTAAAGCCACCACAACCTACACGCCGCTCGCTATAAGGTTTACAGATCACATACGTCGCAATGCCAGCAATTAATGTCGGACATGCAAGTAAATAGTAAATATAATTTAATGCAATTAACATAAGTCAAAGATTTCCTCAAAAAAAATTTCGGCTAATCTTGACCTTTCTCAAAGTTCTGACTAACTACGCTCTTCAGTCTGAGATTTTCTAACTTGTTTTATCCTGTAATCCCATATCACGATGTCCCTCTATGATCGGGTAGTCTCATATTAGCCTTATCTTAGATTCTGATCGGTGTCTTTATTCTGGATTTACACATAATATATGTATATCAATATATATATATTAAAACAAAGTTAACTGCTTACGGTCACATGCAGTAAGTATTATCATGATGTAAGGAAATCACTGCCTTTCATTTGCCCACGAGAGCATTATATGTAAGTATGTGTAACCATGAAGATATATCATCATCTACACATTTCATTCTATCCAAGTCATTTTGATTTCACATCTCTATGAGTATATGTAGGATCATCACATATTCTCCTTGATCGTAGCCTTCACTCATTATGCATGAATAACATACATAAATGTAATTACAACATGATTCAATCAATTATGTATATTATACTCAACTGAAGGCTCTTAAGAACAACACAATAAAACGGAGAAATGTATTTCAGTTCATCATAAAAGCATCCAAGGCAATCTTTAATGGCTATATCATTAACTTCTTTGAATTTCGAAAAATGCCAACGGGAGAAATGGGAAAACCGAGTAAAATCGGCCGCAAATCCACCGAATACTGACTTTCGTGGTTTTGGCATTAATGCAACGCGCTATCGGTGTGCACGCCTACCCAGACTTCTGGCTTCCAGCTTGCAGAAATCCATAGGTTGATCGTGTAGGGGTGCGGTGAAGAGATATCTTCTTTGTCTCTTAGTCCAAATTTTTTCTCTATAAAAACCTTCTCAGCGTTCTCAGTTACCACACCACAAATAGTAATAATCTCCGAGCCTACAATCCCCTAGTATTCCTCTCGCCTCATACTCTTACAAAAATTTCTAAATTTGTCCAAATCATGGCCTCAAGGAAGTACATTGATCTCACAGTAGAGGCTAAGGAAGAAGAGCTCGACTTAAACTTAAGTCTTGGCAAAGACAAGGGCAAAAGACCTTTTGAGGGGTCTCCAGAGAAACAGAAGGAGAAGAAAATGAAGAAGATCGAGGAAGCTGAGGAGACTAGCACGGGCCATACCTCGGAGGACAAAATCGCCTGTCTAGAGCAGGAGGTGAAAAATCTGAAAAAGATGATAGGAGACCTGGAGAAGTTAACTAAACGCAATCATGCAGAAATGACTTCAAGAATAGACAGGTTCTTTTATTGGTCTACCCAGTGCTTCTGCAATCAACAACAAAGAAGTGTTGATTGTATGAATGGGATTTACACTACCCTCCGCGACATTGCTATGTCCCTTGCTCCAAGGAATGGTCGAGGGGTGATGATACAATACAACCCTCCTAATCCAAGACCACCTCGCTTTTAGATTACTCATGCATGAGTAAACTTCTTCTTTTTTGCAATGTAATCCTTCAGTTTTTTTTTGTTTTTAATGCGAGTGGTTTCTTTTATTGGCTGGTACCCTAAAATAATATAGCTACACAAAATCAATCATGAATTCAGCTTATAAAATCCACCATATAAAAATTTGATCCGACAGCAACGGAATCAAAACAAGTAACAACTTTTCCTTGACTAAGTTCAAAAGTGTAGCCACATCTGTATAAAACTAAAACTGAGATCATACTTCTCAAGAAGAGATAAGTCTCGGAGGGAAAGAAAATGAAAACATCCTACAGGACCTTCAGTAGAGCCATCTCTCTATAGTTGTGCCCGGGTTCACAACGATAGAGGAGGTCCTACTAAGGTTACCTTGCTCTGTAATCACTAGGAGACCTAACAACCTTTGCTCTGATACCAACTTTGTCACGACCCGTTTTCTGGGCACATGACCGGCACAATGATGAATCTCTCATCACTGTAAGCCTTCCGATAAATATATCAAATTTTCTTATATGAAAATCATAGATTATTAATTTAAAATATATTATTATACTGACATACAAGCCAAATGTCGAACCCCTGAACTAGATGTCCTAGACGATTACAGAGCAACATAATCTATAACAGAAGAGAGGTCTACCCGACAACGGGAAGGTCCAAAGTGATCTACTCCTCTAGCAGATATTCTTCGATGGCAACCTGATCTGAACAAAAAGGTTGTACAAACAATGTGAGTTTTTAAACTCAATGAGCGAATCGGCCTCGCATTAATAAAATTCAAATACATTACCAGTCATGCAAGCATATCCAAAGGCTCATACTCAACCAATAGACAGAAGATAAAAATTTATCCAATTCAACAAACGTTACTAGTACTCGTCAATGGCAATATATCCCGGAGAGCGCACACAGGCCGGCTCACCAATTATGTATATTTCCGCCATGACGCACAACATCATCCTCTTACATACAAGATAAAAATTCATCCAATTCAACAAACGTTACTAGTACTCGTCAATGGCAATATATCCCGGAGAGCGCACACAGGCCGGCTCACCAATTATGTATATTTCCGCCATGACGCACAACCTCATCCTCTTAGCTAGGGCGCCTCACGGATTTATCACCAATCCGGGCTATATCCCTACTGAGGGAATCGTTGTCTCCACACTCATTGGTCAAGACACCCTGTCAACCGGGTTTTCCGCCTTGCCGTGAGAGGGGGTACTGTCCCGCTCAATCACAATCAATAGCATTTCATATCATAATCAGAAGCTCAATATAATATTCATCCATATAACAGGTATAGTATATTACTATATTATGGATTTATAAACCACATATCAAGATAACAATTAATCCATTTTTGAAAACATTCAAACTTCACATCATCATAAGATACTTATTTCATTTTATCCATACTTATGGATTAATTATCTCATTTAGATTCGTCATTCTGAATCCAATTTCCCCCTATGAATCTTGGGAGTGTCCTACGACATACTTTTTATCACCAGTAATGCTAAAACTCTATTAAAACGGGGTCGTTTCACTCACCTGGATTCCGTACGAACATCGCTTCTCTAAGTCATTACAGACAAGAGTTCTCAGGTGAATTTCGGTGTTCTGCTACGGAGATTTTCATGAAAGATTAGAGAAAATACGTCAGGATTGTTTTCGTACAGATACTGTTCATATATACGGTTACTATTCATACGGTCACTATTCATACGTACGGTCACTATTCATATATACGGTCACTATTCATACATACGGATACTATTTATACATACAGATAATATTCGTACATACTATCACTATTCATACGTATGAATATTATTTTTATGTACGGATACTATTCATATGTACGGTTACTATTCATTCGGTTACTATTCATACGTACGGATACTATTCATACCAGAAATAGAGAATACAATCTGTAAAAGAGTACACCAGGTAAGTTCCCAGGAAAGAGTGGAGGGTCACACTGGACACACTTAAAAACCAGGTCTTTCCTTAGCCAGAACTTTCCTAGACATGTATTCTTCACAGTTTACATTCTATTTCGGTAATCAGAGAATCAAAATAACATATAAACAGCTAAGGACAGTTTTTCTGATGTGGAAGATCAGCCAAGGCCGCAACCACAGAGCATACTTAAGAAATTAACTTCTAAAATTTGAAAGACATAGAAAGGGCATACTATCCTTACCTAAGCTGAAAAGGAAAGGCCCAAAATCTCAGACGCCTAGCTTTGGAGTAAGAGAAACTTAAGGAGAGAAGAAGAGAAGTTGAAGGTGTGAGTTTAGAAGTGAAATGGAAGGGCCTATTTATAGCAAAAGTCAATGGTACTATTTGATACTATGCATTAATAAAATATTCAATTTACTATTCATGAAAATGACATTTCTAATAATGTAGTTAATGTACACCTCACGCGTACGATCAAAAATTTTTCTGTTATTACTATTGGAAACTTAAAAGGAAAACTATCCTTTCACCTTAAACCTTTAAGTTTCTTTTCAATTCAGTCCTTTCACTTTAATCCCTGAGGGTATTTTCACACATAAAACGTCAGTTTCTCCTACGAACTTCTTTCTAGTTTTCTCTTATGACCAAACAACATCTAGTACTTGACATTTCGATTGTATAAATGAACAGTATCATATACGTAAATAGTATTATACTGGTGAATAGTACCGTATACTGAAATAGTAACAGTAGTTTGTAAACAAATATTTATATTTTATTTTTCTTGGGTATTACAGGGGCCCACACATACAATTATTAGTTTTTCTTCTCCTTCTTCCTCCCGAGGCTTCATGTTCTTCGTTCATTTCCACCTTCACTTCTTCAATCATTTCTCAAATTTTCATCCGGCTATCTTGTATTTTCTAACCATACTTCCGATTGTCATGAGTTCTAGAGGTAAAGAGGTAAGTTTTATCTACTCTATTTCTCTTTTTCTCCATTTTCGGACCTATGGAAGAAAATTAAGATTTTGAGTTTTAATGGATGAATTTAAGTGTGGATGTTAATGTAAAACATTCTTAGGTGGTTTATGATGTTATTAGAACAAGAAATTTCGTAGAATTTGGATATTTGAAAAAGTTAGTGTTCTTGATGAAAATTTGAGATTTGAGCTTGGATTGTTGGTAGAAATTGGGGGTTTTGGTGTTAAAACACTCCTTAGACATTAAGGATGAAAACCCATGGAAGAAATCAAAATAAATGTTGTTTTAGATATGATTTTAGGATTTTTGGATGAAGAACACGAAGAACATCGAAAATTTTCCCCAGAAATTACTGTTCACCGAGAAAATTTTTCCAGATTTTCTCGTTACTGTAGCGTTGACTCGGTCAACGTTACTGTAGCATTGACACGGTCAACGTTACTGTAGCTGTGTTGACCGTTGACTATTACTGTAGCATCAGTTTTTTTTTTTAATATCGTTGAAAAGCTCTTTGAGTCTAGTTTCCAATGGTATAAGTGTCATTTAGAAATTCATTACCGGTTAGGAGTTATGACTTAAGATGTGAGTAAAGGTCAAGAGTAATGATAGGAAATTTCTCTATTTTGTAACCCTAATGGTTTTTACCTGGTTACAATAGGGATGATTGGGGCGCAAGGTGGGAGCGCCGAGAGCGTGGAATCCAGGTGAGTAGGCAACCTTGCAAAATTAATTTAATAAATTAGTCAAAGCACAATATAAATCTCATTTGCGTTATTTGTGAAATTGAGAAGATTATCAGTGTGTGTTCAGGTTGAGAAAAAGTATAATATCATTGGAAGGTATTTTATTACCTTTGAGAATTGATTTCTCTAGTTGACTAAAGAACTAGATGTGATTGTTCCTTGAATAAATTGGAACATTTTGTAAGTGAATAACCTTACTAAACTAATGTGATCTTATTAGATAAGGTACAATACAAGTCTTGTTTATAACATTATTGAAGTGAGAAATAATCAATCTCGCTGTTGATAATATATGATGATTGTTATGGTTGATGATAGACATTCAAGGGAATAAAAATATGTGTAAATTCATTTATTTCATAGTAATTATATTGTGATAAATTCTCACTATTTTATTGATGAGCAAAAGATCTACGAGATCTAATACACGAGTTTGAAAGGGTTAGAGTCCCATACTACTCGGTGTATAAATGTGAAAATCTATGCACGAGTTTGAAAGGGTTAGAGTCCCATACTATTCGGTGTATAAATGTGAAAACCTATGCACGAGTTTGAAAGGGTTAGAGTCCCATACTACTCGGTGTATAACTGTGAAAATTAATACACGAGTTTGAAAGGGGTTAGAGTCCCATATCACTCAGTGTATAAATGTGAAAATCTATGCACGAGTTTGAAAGGGTTAGAGTCCCATACTACTCGGTGTATAAATGTGAAAACCTATGCACAAAGAGTTTGAGGGTTAAATTCCCAAGTCACTTAGTGCAAGTATTTATGGCATATAATACTATAATTATTTAAAATAAATGATAGATTGATTGTATTAGTAAATGTGGTGTTTGTGCTTATGATATTTTCATGTACAGTTGTTTACTCACTGAGTTATGATAAACTCACACTCTCCATGATTATCTTTTCAGATACTGTGGTTGAGGAGAAGAATTTATAGCCTTTAAGGATATACTCCACTTTTGTCTGGTAAACAATTGGTAAGGATTAGGAAACGCTCTGTAATCTAGTAGGTCACCTAGGCTTGGGAGGTTGTATAGTACTGTATAGTGTTTGAAAGTTGAACATTTTCTGAATATGTATACAAAATATCTTTCTTGGAATATTTATGATTCACACAATTATGGATATTAAGAATGTTCACAGAGATTATGGGGTACCACGGAGGTACACCCTAGGTATTTTATGTTTATATCACATGTAAGTTTTGGGATGTGACACTGTTCCTTCCAACCTTTTGCTTCAGACGCGAATTATGAGAAGTTACTATTGAAGTTTTATTTTAAATATTTCTAATGGGTTATTGAATAACCCATGGGTATCCATAACCCAACATCCAAACCCATCCAGTCAATTTAAAATAAATGGACTAATTGACCATTCTTAAACCACTTTTCCATGAATTTCACCATTCTTAGAATATATCCCACATGGTGCAAATATTCAGTCCAGTCATTTAACTCAATTTTCATAAATAATATTCAAAGAGAACAATTAAATATGAAAATTAAAAATGACCAAAATAAATAACTAAAGTAACGTTGTAGAATTCTAAAATACTCTTAAGCGAATTATATTCCGAAATTAACGGGTATTACAGCAGCTACGTATATTCTTTAATAATAAAAAAAATGTTTCAGTTTATTCACTTAAGTCCTTGGTCAAAATTTTCCTTTTGTCTTTTGCTTGATATAAATTCATTTTCTATTTCGTCTAGGTCCCTAGTTTAAGAATATATTTTGTTTATTTTCAAAATATCCCCTATTAACTTTTTAATTTGTTCACTTTAGTCCCTAATCTTCAATCTTCACTTTTATGCCTTTTTCTCATGGTTTGGTCTTCCAAATCAGTCTATAATTTCATTTTTGATCATAATATGATTCAATCTATCATTTCTATCCAAGAACAATACAAGAAATGAATTAAAATTCAAGTTTCAAAAGTTACATACTTACCTACTATGAGAGGGAATAAAATGAAAAATTTGTAGGACATGATTTTGACAAATAACAAAATATATTCTTCAACTAGGGACTTAGACGAAATAGAAGACGAGTTTATATCAAATAAAGAACAAAAGCAAAATTTTGACCAATGACCTAAGTGAATAAATTGAACATTTTTTTTATTAGTAAGGAGTACATATGACTGTCCAGTCAGTATTTTTGTTAACTGACGAAGTTACAAAAAAAGAGTACATATAACAAAAATTAAAATATGTGGGACATAATCAGATAAAATAAAATATTATGAGCATAAATAAATTTTGATATAAATCTTAGGGACGTAAAGTATTATTTTGCTTAAAATGTTTTATGCAATAAATCAAAAGTGCTATAGACATTTTGTCCATGGAATTCAGATTCGAGTGACTTGTAATATCTTAATTTACGGCTTTTTAAAATATAAATCACCAAATCATTATTGTGTGTTGTTTTATAATATCTTAAGCCTTAAATTTCAACGATTTTGTCATTACATCTAACCCTCATTGATATTGCTGATGTATATAATATGATTTGTCAAACCTCCTTTTGACTAAAGATTTTCTCCTACAACAAATTTATACAGAAACCTATTAAAAATAATAATAGTAAAGTGACAACTTGACGAGCTTAATTTAGTAATTAAGCTTAACTAATCCATTAACGAATTTTGAAATTGATTTATTAAGATTGAACTGACCTAGTTGAGTTAGATGCAAGGTCTAAAAACTTGGACTGGTCTATTAAATCAATCAAAATACTAGTTCAATAATTAATGATCAAATATTAAAATATTTAAGACATGTTACATATATATATATATATATATATATATATCAGTCTTAGATGTTTTTTTAATAACTTCAATTTTTAGAGATTTCTTAAAAATACATAATAATATTCAATAAAAAACTAAAAATTTAATAAATTCAAAAAAAAATTAGTTGAACCGACCAGTTTTCTACCAATTTAAATGTTCACTGGTTCTTAGATTCAAACAGGATCGGGAACCTGATCGATTCATTAGTTTTTTAATTCAAATTAAACAAAGGTATCTATTTACGGTATTGTACTATGTTGATTCAAGATGTTCAATGTACACTTATTTTCTTAAAGCAAGGTTTTGAAATTGAGTCGTATTAAAAGAAAAAAAATAATATTAAAGGAATTAAAACTTTTGTGTTCAAATTTGATTCGAACTAAAACAGTCAAAAGAATGAATATATATATATATACTAATAATTCTATCCGAATAAAAAACTCCATGTACCTATTTACACTAGCGTATTGCCACTTGCATGTGTCTTCCAAGTAAATTAAATTACTCTCATAATTAACCCTCAATTGTCAACTTTATGATTAACATTTAGAAATCTCTTAAGTATGATTTATATGTGCATGAGATTATGGACTTTAACATCATGTTGACTTGATATACTTTAAGCTTATGTTGGAAATTGGTTGACATCCTTGAAAAATTTGTTCTAGAAGGACTCCATGAGGGCATAAATTATCAAATAATATAATTGTCAATCGGTTTTGAAAATTCACAATTCCCATGCAATTATCAAATTATTATTATTAGAATCATCAATATCTAAAATTTTATTATATTTCACCTCATTTAATTATAGTCCAAACAAACTACAAAGATAAAAACAAATTTCGGGCTTATTTTTCTATTCATAACTTAATAATTTGAAACTTTATTTAAAGAGAATAAATGTCAAATTAAGATATTGATTACTTTGAAGTTTGAAGTTGAACTTGATAGCTATTTATTTTTTAAATAAAGTAGTCTTAAGTTGGTATTTTACCAAAATTCATGGGCAAATTAAACACGCGGTTTTATCAATTTGGTGTGACTGAGTATTGGAAAAGAAGACACACCCCAAAGAAAAGAAAAGAAAAGAAAAGAAAAGAAAAGAAAAGAAAAAGAGTTGAGTGGCATGCGGAGGACTTAATGCAATAATTGAAGCCAAATTAGCGGCTTTGAATTCTCAAAAGCATCTTTGATATATTTGGATCCAATTAGTTTTAGATTTCAATTTATTCTTTCAATCTTTTAAGGAGAAAAGTAGATGAAGAATAACTGGCTACAAAATATTTTTTGAAAAAAAAAATCTATGAAACACTCATCTTTTAAAAGATTAAATTGTTCTTATGGTTAAATAATTTTAAATTTATCCTAGAGTTTTTACTTAAGCCACACATTTTTTAGATTTTAGCGTCTGATTACCTTCATATATATACTATTTTTTTTTAAATAAAAAAAGTACCGCTCACCAATAAAGATGGAAGATATGAAGAGTACTAATTGTTTATATTTACTAAGCATAAACGATAAAATCTTCTTCAAGTTGACATCTTTAATCAAGCAGTCTTAACAACAAGGAAGAGAGAGAGGTTTTTTTTTTTGGTTCATTTTTCACCCCATTCCTTATTTGGAGGATCAAACTTGCATCATCTTAATGTAGAAACCTATACATATGAGTAAAGTATTATTGAAAATTTAAAATTAACTAAATTTTATAAAATAAAATAAAATATTACAAATTCAAACAAATATAACATTTATTCAAATTCATTATATATATATATATATAACCAATTCAACAAATTAAAAATATACTAATAATTTTAATATAAGAGAGTCTTCGGTAAAAGAGAGGATAATCATTGTAGTACTTATCCTTATATTTTTTATATAGGAGGAAATGAAGCCTCATTTTGGGGCAATTCTCATCAAGAATTTGCCATCTCTAATTTTTTGAGCAGGACTTATCTGTTTGGCCAACACTTTATTTGGTCATGCAAAGCTATCCAATCAAAATTGTAAATAGAGTTTATATGGTCTAACTTAACTAAAAAGAATACTAATTAAACAAAGTATCCACAAGCTAATTTTTCTCCCACCTCTTTCTTTACTTTCAACTCTGATGGCTTTATGTTTTCTTTATAACCGAGAAAAATAATTAAATTGTGAATTTCTTCTCTTATCAATTTATTCATTGAATTATAAATTAATAACTAAAAAAAGTCTAAAACCATTAACAATTAACATGTCAACCTCATTCCTAATTTCTAGGACCCTGGCCGTTGATTCGTTATTGCTATGTAATTGTCGGTGCTTCTTTCTTTGCTTATGGTTGACTTGGCAAAAGTATGGTGGATACTTATCAACTTTTACTTATGTATTAATTATAATCTAAAATTTTTTTTGGTGTCAATTATAATTTATATATTTTTAATTAATTTAATTATATTTCTGAGCCTAAATTTGTTTAAAATATTTAACGATAAACGCTGACATAATATTTTATTTTGTATACGTTGACTAATCATTCACTTTAAATTTGTCACGTTAGACACAAACTTAAAATAATTAAAATGATCGATCATGTGAATCTTCATTAATGACAAAAGAAGGAAGAGTTGTAAAGGGTTTACAAGGTCATTTTGGTAATTTTAAGTTAATATATAAGGTGACATATTTAGAGTTGATGATTTAACTCAAAGGTGTACAAAACGAAATGCCACATCAACATTTGTTATTAAATATTTTATTCAAAGTTTCAAAAATCGAATTTTCTATTGATAGAGACACAAGTTTAAGATTCATTAGTTTGATCCAATTGAATTATTGTTGAACCAGTTGTAATTAAATATATATTTTTTATTTTATATATTAACAATCTAATATAATATATTAATAAGAGTCTTTGCATGTTTATATTTGATACATTTACAAAGGCATAGACAAGATATTTAGTAATTTTTTACACATTTAACAATAATATATAATTTGAATAATATATGAATGTGGAACAAAATTTAAATTAGTTACAATATATTATATCAGTGATACCTATATGTATATTAATAACACATTAATACTCATAAAATGTATAATAAATATATATATATATATATATATATATATATATATATAAAATAAAAAATTAAAACTAATTTAACCATTGAATCATTTAGTTTTAGTAATTTTTTCAATTTTTAACTAGTTTTTACACTAACTGATTTGTTGAGTTAAACCAAACTGTTTGTATCACTGATTTGCAAATTTTTAATCTGATTGATCCATTTGTTCAGTTCTCTAAACAAAGATTTTAATGGCATTAGAACCAAGTAGCAAGGAAAGTATGCTTGGTTGACTTGCATTAACCCTACAATTTTGTTCCTTAAACACTCATGGAGACTTTAGATACTACCCAATGACCACCTCTAGATTCTAGAAGTTCATTATTATATTGATTATTTGAATTTAATTTTCAGTATAATTGTCAATAGTCATGATCGTTGTTAGACTATATATTGATGAACCTTCACAGAACAGTGAGCTCAAGCTTTTTAATATAGTATCATATTTTCTACAATAACATAATTAAGTATTTTTCTAACATATGGAAATTCGCGTAAAATTTTAAGTTTGTAAATTAAAATGCTGTCCTTGACATTATTGAAGCAAAAAAAAAAAAAGGTGACAAGAGTATATGGGCTGCAATCCAAAAGAGTTCGTTTCTATCGACATATATATCAACGATCAGAGATGATGAGATCGGCCCATTTGCTAGAGAACAATAAAAATAATAATAATAAAAGTGACAAGATTATGGGATCCTTGTAATTTATCCTCATGAACTTTTAAACTTAGCAAAAGGCCCCCTTCAAATTTTAAATATTTACAAAATACTTCATTTGTTAAGTTCACCATCAAATTGACTGTTAATCAATAGTTATGTCAATTTTTTTCATGTTTAGCAACATAAATGTGTCACATGGACACTAATGTGGTAGGGATACATTTGTCATTTTAATTTAAAAAATTTATCAAATTAATAAATCACAAAAAACAAAAATTACACAAAAAATAATGAAAATTGAATCAAAACCATTGTGTTTTATATTTGACTGAGTATGAAAAAAACTAATTGAACTATTAATTAACGATCAACTCGACAGTCAATCTAATGGATATGGTCTTTTGCAAATATTTTAAAGTTAAAATGGATCTTTTGCTATATTTGAAAATTTATAGGAATAAATTGCAAAGACTCCAAAGTTGATGGGGATTTTGTGCAATTTTCCCTTTTATTAATTATGATAATGAATGGACGGGATTATGAGAATATATATATATATATATATATATATATATATATATATATATATATATATACCAGTTAATAATCATGTCACTTTAATTATCTAAGAATTGTCCGAATATGAAACCATTAAAATAACAAGAAAAGAAAAAACGATGGTGGAAAGCAAAAAACAATGATTAGTAGGTAAGGTTGAGTACAAATCAAACAAGAAGATTAAAAAGAAAAAGATTATTTAATATGGTTAAACAAAGTTGTGTTGTATGGCGTAAGCAGTGATATAATGTATCACATCACATCAACATTCTACACGGTTTAAAAAAATGTATGAGATATGCTGGAGCTTGACTCGTGTATTATGTGTTAACTTAAGATTCAACTATGTTATTATTTTTTGAAAAAGAATCTATATAAATATCTTTTGGTCTTTGTTTATAGTAAAAGCACTAACTTGATAATCTCATAGTTAATCATAGCGGGGAAAAAAAAAACATGTTTCATAGACGTGGAAATAGAAATGACATTAACTGGCCCAAAGTACTCTCAATAAGATTCAATTATTATTGATTTGACAATTGACGGTTTACATTTTGTTTTTATTTGATATTTAACAGACAAAATATCTTATTTTAAAATTAAAAAATTACACTTAATAAGTTTCTTTTTTGTTGTGGAATTTTAATTTTTTTTATTGTAAAAAAAGGGTATACAAATGGACAAAATTGAAATAATACAATTTTTTTAAAATCAAATTGAAATGTTTTATTTTTTTAAGACTAAATTAGGATCAATGTAAGTTTTTTTTGGACCAGATCAATAATTTACTCTAAAAATTTTTTGATAATTTTTAACTCCCTTGCATTAAATTTTAGTTCATATATAGTTTAACTAACGATTTCATTTTATTACTATGAAGCTTGTAGCTCAAATGGTACAGGATTGGAATTTGTGAGTTCAAGGATTAAGGTTTAAATTTCATTGTAATAAAAAAATTGTATTTTATTTCCCACGTTGTATTTAATTTTTGTTATTATTAATATTTAGTTATATTTTATCACATGATTTATATTACTTTTTTTTAAAAAAAATCATGTAATTTAATTTAAATTGTAGTTGAATTTAATTTTACATTATTTATTCGAAAAATTATAAATACAAATGATATTAAATTTGTAAATATATAGTACAAAATACTGTATCTTTTGCATCTTCTTAAGTCATAAAACGTGATACACATTTACAAGTGGTTACGTTACATATTCTCTTAATTAAAAAGGAAGCAAACTAACTATTAATAGAGTCACTCAAAATGGATCTGGCACCTCTCCCTGGAGATTAAAAAAGTCAAAACTCTTCATGTCATGGCTTTTTTTCACTGTCAAGCGCAAACGGTCTAAATCATGCCTCGCATGAAAGATGTGTGTCACTGAATTTACTCGATTTAACGACTCAAATCTCTCCAAGACAATTAATGAAATTATGTGTTTTGGTTCCTTTTTTTTGTCTAGTGCCCCTCCTTGCACCACATGTCCCATTGGCGTCCCCGCTTGCTTTGGGATTGGGTTCTATATCTCAACTTGATCTGGTTTGCTAATTTTCTTTCTTCTTCTTTTTTTTTTTAAATAAAAACACCATCCCCACACTAGTCGTCTTCTTCCTCTCTCTGGCTCATCTCTCTCTGTCTCTTCCTCTCTCTGTGCTTGTCTGTCTCACTGTCTTGGATCCATGTGTTATTAAATAGTCCATATCAGATGATCAATTGAATAAACCTTATTCTCTGGTAAGTTGAAGTACTAAAAAGTATGAAGAAAGAAAATGGGGGAAACAAAAGGTAACAGAAGACACTATGAAGAAATAGTAAATCATGAATACTTTTTCCTGAAGTCAGTTAAGTAAATTATTGAGCAATTGTCTGGCCACCTATAGACGTTGAACTGAGTGAGAGAGGTAGGCAGCCTTTGTCCTGTTATTCTCTTTAGCTTGGGGCATTCTTTAATTCTTAATTCTTGGAGACAAGTGAGATTGCACAAGTGGACCATGAAGCAATTTTATTTTTTATATATTTTTTTCAATACAGTGATTGGATCCTGACAAGTAAAAGAGCTTAGAAAGACATCATTTTACATGCAAAGAATACACAATACTATATTTCAAACCTGTAATAGTTTTATATCAGATCTTCCGTCAAAGTTATCAAACTATACCCAAGAATACTCATAGATAACATAGGACATTCACATGATTGATCTAAGAATATAAGATAAATAATCAAGAGATCTTTAAGACTAACAAGATTAATAATACCTTGTCGGCAAGGGGATCAAATGCAGCATGAAGTTCAAAATCTCATGTGACCCAACGTAGAAGAACTGCCAAATAAAAATAATCAAGAGATCTTTTCTGATGTTTGCTGATTTTTCACATTGTGATTAATGCTTTGGTAGTGGAATCAGTGGCAGTACATGTCTATTAGAAAGTCAATTTTCTGATATTTTTACTCCGAAAAAAAGTTTCCATGCGGTTATGACATATACAACTTTAACAGTATGCTTATTTTACCAACTTGATTTAATCCAGAATATGTTATGCAAGAAATTTTGAAAAGTTGGCTTTCTTGAACCTACACCTATTCAATCTCAAGGTTGTCCAATGGCTTTGAAGGGGCGTGATCTCATTGGAATTCCAATATGTATAACCAGCCATCAGTATATATATAATCAGCAATCATAGGAGATATCCAATATATATATATATATATAAAATCAACAATCAGTGTATATATATATATATATATAAAATCAGACACCTTGACGCAAAACACCACCAAGCTGGCAAAGAAGAATGACTTGGGTTGGCGTTGATGGTGCACGACGGACAGTGGCGTATCCAAAACCACTCGGTCAGGGGGGGTAAAATTTTCATTCACTTTTTTAGATCTAATGGTAATTTTCTCTTAAAAAATATTTCCATTATAAAAAAAATTTTCTTTTTCTAAATCTTAATTGTATAATCAATCAACCAATTTAATAGATTTAGACCTATGCACAAAAACCTCAAATTTCAAACTTTTACAAAGAGGTCCCTAATAATGGAATGATAAATTAACCATCATCAAGAAAAAATTTTATGAAATTGACTTCACAAATGTGTTTCTCATGATCTTAATTATATAATCAATCAATCAATTTGATGGAATTAGAACTATATACAAAAATCTCAAATTTCAAACTTTTACAAATAGGTCCCTAACAATCAAATGAGAAATTAACAATTATCAAGAAAAAATTTCATGAAATTGAATTCACAAATATGTTACTCATGATCCTAATTACATAATCAATTAACCAATTTGATAGAATTATACTTATGCACAAAAACTCTAAATTTTAAACTTTTACAAAAAAGTCCCTAATAATCAAATGAGAAATTAACCATCATTAAGAAAAAATTTCTTGAAATTGACTTCACAAATATGTTACTCATGATCCTAATTATATAATCAATTAACCAATTTAATAAAATTAGACCTATGTACAAAAACACCAAATTTTAAACTTTTACAAAGAGGTCCCTAACAATGGAATGAGAAATTAACCATCATCAAGAAAAAATTTCATGAAATTGACTTCACAAATATATTACTCATGATCCTAATTACACAATCAATAAACCAATTTGATAGAATTAGAACTATGCACAAAAACACCAAATTTCAAATTTTTACAAAGAGGTCCCTAATAATAGAATGAGAAATTAACTATCATCAAAAAGAAATTTTGTAACTCTAGGGAGTGGGGGTCTCATGACTGTAAACAGCAGAGAGGGACTGAGTCACTGAAGGGGATCTAAAAAAAATTAAGGGGGTTCAAAAAAATATAAGGAAGGGGGGCAAAATGAAATTTTTTTTTTACATATGATTCTATAAAATCCAGGGGGTGCAACTGCACCCCCTCAAGCACATGTGGCTCCGCCACTGACGACGGAGGAGCAGAAGGACCTGGTTGGTGTTGCTAGTCGATGATGGTTCCACGACGGAGGAGTAGAGGAACTTTGGTTCACGACGAAGCACAACTCTAGGGAATCAATGACAAAGCACCACCACGATGGCAGAGAAGAATGTGTGTTAGTGTAGTTGGTGCACGACAGAAAAGATGCACGTGGGATTGGTGCTTGGCAAGGAAGAAAAAGGAGGAGGGTGGGATCCTCCCCCTCCAAATGAGTGTGGATCCTCTACTTGGAAAAAGACAAGTAGAAGGACGCTTGGAGTTTTAGTTACGATTTTAACTGTTGCTAAAACTTTCAGTAATAATAAATCTGTTGCTGAAAGTTTTAGCAACAGTTAAAATCGTTGCTAAAACTTCAAGTATAAAAATTTTAAATAGAAGATCCACACCCCTCCAAACTGCCACGTGTCATGATTAGTTGAGCACTTGAAATTTTAAAAAAATAAAACAACAACAAATCTGGTCAAATCTAATAGATCCAATGGGTGGGCATGGATATAGACATGTGTCGCTATACCAACACATGCAAAAAAAATAAATGCAACGTTTCATTAATCAAATATCCATGCGATTTGAGCCTTTGGATCGCATGAATCTAACAACCTACAACTTTCTTGCGAATCACGATCTGGATTGTTTGCACTTCAAATCTAACTATGGAAAAAAGCTATGGAGAGTCCCTGATTTTTATCTATAGGGAGGAGCACCAATCCAGTCAAAATACCATTGCTTTCTTAGTCAAAGGTTTCTGTTACATTTCACAAGTGCCTTACAAACTTTATTTTGATTATATACATACATACATAAATATAAAATTAAAGTTTACTATCTTATATCTCACCATTGACATTTTTATTTGGTGACCTAGGTAGGAATATAATAGAGAGCAAATGCAAGCAAATTTTTCCACGTCTCTTTCTTTTCATTTTTCGTGACTAAATGCACGTATATATGGAATATATGGTCAGAAAAATTATTTAATACAAAAAATGAGATGATAAAATAATTGTCGTTTGATATAAATTAGTAGTTTAAATTAATACAAAACTTACAAATATAAATTTATAATATTTTTCTTGTTTTTTGTATAAATAATTTTGTATTAATTTAAATTATTAATTTGAGATCTAAGAGTAATCATTCTCTCCTCCCAGATGTTTCTCAATTAAATTATTCATCTCCTTTGGTATGTGACACGTATATACATATTGAAGAAAAATAATATAAAAATGTAAATAACATATATGCTACAAAGGTAATGGATGAAACAGAAATATCATTTCAACCAAAATTATTGTATCAGTTGCCTTTATTTGTATAACAAAAACTCTTAAACTAGAATTTGAGCAAACCTTACAATATCTTTCTAAGTTCCATCTGTCTAAACGACTAGAATTTTCAAAAATCACAAAAAAAAAAAAAACTCATCACTTGTATTTAATTAACATCGCATTCAATATGAAAAATTTATAGCGACAACTACAATTTTCGAAAACATAATCTAACGCGGAATCATGTTTTCGCAATAATCATTGATCATAATTTAGAGGACTAAGTAGTAACCACAATGTCCCTCTCTCAATTATTGAAGCTAGTAAGCTAGCTAGCTCTCTAGGGTTTGAAAATCTGCATGTGTGGTTTAGGATTTAATTATAACATATATTACTTCTAATGATGATATGAGAAAAGAATTCGGTATATATTGTGTAAAATTCAAAATTATTCTTGTCTATATAATATATAGTGAGAAATATTTTATTATTCTTATTTCATAATGAAAAATATCCTATCTGTGATCTGAAGGAAAGTTTGAGTTTAATATGCTACAATTTTAGTATATGCATTTTAAAATATTACAAAACACTATTAATTATGAAAAGAGCACAAAATGTTTGACTCCACGTTAAATTAACTGAGAGATATCAACGAATTGTATTTTCAATTTTTCATACACATTAATGAATGACTTTTTGAATATGAAAACGTGGAATGAAGTTGCAATAATTGTGCGACTTTTTCTGTAACGCACAATTAACAACCAAAACCACAAGATTTTTCCTCAAACATTGAAACTATGACTACAGGATTTCCGAGAAGGCCTAGCTAGATTTAAATATAGTTTTTTTTTAATATTTTTGTTATCAACATCTTTGTTAAGATATAACATGTATGCCAAACGTCAATTCTGATTAATTAGTTCAAATGGTCTAACACAGGAAGGGTTGGATCTAGATTTGAATCATCTGGTAGAGGTGTTTATATTTAATGTTTGATAATATTTTAAATAAGATTGCCTTCAATAAATAATATCAGTGAAAAACCCAAAAAAAGAAAAATGGTATGACACTTGCTCCCTTTGTTTAAGATCTCACATACGAATATATTGTGAATAGAGTAAATCAATATAATATTGTAAATAAGGCCTGTAATTAGTTCAAGTTAACTTGTCAACCTGTCCAACAAAAACTAACCCAGTCGATTTGGTCTTTTTGGTTCAAGTTGGTAGGTTGACAAGAAGCTATACCTGAACCAACCTGCATGAATCGAACTGATTAACAATCACCCTTCTAGTTTTTGTTCATATTTCTTTCCAGTTATTGTGCTTGCTATGCGTTTGAGTCATCTCCCCTCTCCTTCAGGAAATTTTAGGGCTGAGTTCTCATTTCATCTTCTTTGCTGCCATCAGCTACTGTCCCACCTATAATTAGAGCTTTTACACTTATTTGATCTGATCCAATTCAAATTAAATATTAGTCGAAGTTAGTAGACTTTTTAATATTGGTGATTTTAACAATATATATATATATATATATATTGAAACCAATTATATGATATTAAACTACAATAAATACAATTATTTTTAAAAATGACCCAAATATTAATTGTATTCTGAATGAATAATTTGATGACAAGAATACAGAAATTGCGCCTAAAGTGTTTGTTTTTGAAAATACGTGATGCGCGTAGGAAAACTAGTATGTGTGGCTGAATTTAAATTGGCATCTTGGATAAAACACTTCCACATATGTCAATCAAACCCTAAACACACTCAAATCCCATCCTCAAACCCCCAAAATTAAGCAAATTAGCATTACAAGGTGTCATCATCCATGGATGAGAAAGACCTAACTGCAAAACATATGCGTTTGCTTTGAGAGGAAGGCCAGCACAAGCATGCTCTCTGTTTGTTACGGCTTGGGAAGTTTTTCTCTGCATTTTGAGGTCAATGACCTATGCCAAGTTGACAATTTCCAAAGATCAACTTGTGACTTTCAAGGACTGCCACCTCTCATGATGATATGAAACGACAAAACCGAGCGATTTTCAGATAAGTTTATGAAGCGTTTGATTTCTTATAAAATTAGTTACATTAGGTTTAATTATGATCAAATTTTTCTCTTCATTCATATACATTTGTTCAATTTTTAATTTGATTTTTATATTTTGAAAATTTGTAATTGGGTCATTATTGTTTCATAAATTTTCAATTTAGTCATTATTGCTAAACTTTTGTATGTGTTGTCTAATAAATTTTGTTGATATGACCAATTATGAATATATTATTGATACCTGTATGTTCATGACTTAAGCCAAGAGGTACAAGAGAATAATAGAGTGAAATTAACTCATATATATATATATATGACATATAATATGATTCTTCTATTAAATAATTTAAGCAAGTTAGCATAAATTGTGTTTAATTAGAATGCCAAAAGGATATATGATTTTTCATATTAGCAAAAATTAACATAATGCAGACAAAAATTTAATGACAATGACTAAATTTATTTTTTAAAAAACTATGATGATTTAATTGCAAAATTTTAAATGATAAGGATTAACTTAAAAATTATGTAAGACTATATAGGGACTGAAATAATAATTAAACCTATATCTATTTTAGGATTTTCATTTTTTAAATACAAAACATTCAAGAAAAAATATTAAAATAGATACGTCTCACATTATGAGAGATTGAACTTTCTCGTATCTTGATGTGTAATTTTAAGGTGCAATATATATATATATATACATATATATATATATATATATATATATATTTAAAGTTATCATATAATTGGCTATTTAAAAAAAAAAGAAATTTTGAGCTCATGACCTCTAACCCACATACTCAAATCATATACCACTTTAGCTACAAGTTCATGGGATGTGATTGAGTATTTTGAAAAAAAGTTTCATACACATTATATATTTCATTGAAAAATCTAATTAATAATTAATAAATATGTAAAAAGATTTATTAAAGTCTAATTAATTATTGACGGAAACCCTTAATCTGAAGCCATTGTTGTTTCGCTTTCATCGCAAAGCCTTCACGCAACTGCAAATGACAAAGAAAAACAGAAAAAGATGTGGTAATGTGCATTCAATTAATACATTTGTGATTTGTCAATGATAATGGACCAGAACGCATATCTTTCCGTGTAAAGGCATCGATCTCTTTTCTATTCATTGACCATTTTCATTATGAGACTGCTGGTCGGTTGTCCTGTTAATTAGGAAATGTTTTACATATTTTACAATGTTTGCTAGGTCCTTTTTTTAAAACAATTTAAAAAATTGCCCACCTAATTTAAAAACACACACACACACATATGTATAAATATACACGCACTTGCATACACAGACATGTTTTAAAAATCGAATCATTATTATTTTTTTATTGACATATGTTTTACAAGTTAATATTTAATTAACTTGTAATTAAGGAATTATGCTAATTAACATTAATAGACCAGATTAATTATTTGTATCTTGTTGCTAATAGGAATAAAGAGAAATTATGTCCATGAACGTTTTTAAAATAAAGTAAAATCTCTGCGTATTTTATTAACTCCATTTATAACAACAATAACAACAACAAAACCTCATTCTTTTAGCTGGGGTCGGTTACATGGATCACACGACACTATTGAGTTATATCAATAACTAACTCTTTAGGTATTTTATTTAGAAGATCCCGATCAATAATTTCTTTAACTATTTTTTTTGTCTTCCTTGACCTTTTTTCATACAGTTCTAAACCATCTGCTCAACTCTCCTAACTAGTGCTTCCAACGGTCTTCTTTGAACATGTCCAAACCACCTTAAACGGTTTTCAACCATTTTTTCCTCAATAGGTGCCACTCCAATTGTATCTCATATATAATCATTACGGATCATATCTGTTCGTGTATGACCACACATCCAACGCAACATCCTCATCTCTGCTACTCCAATTTTATGTTCTTGTTGTCCTTTCATCGCCCAACATTCACTCCCATATAAAATTGCTGGTCTTATAGCAGAACGATAAAACTTTTCTTTGAGCTTGTCAGGTACTTTGCGATTACAAACAACTCCTGATGTCATTCTCCACTTTAACCACACAGCTTGTATCCGATGTTTCACTTCTCCAATAATTTTGCCGTCATTTTGTATAACTCCAGTTATAAGAATGATCAAAATATTTGACTCTTGACAACGAAAGAAAATGAAATGATGTTTTCACGTGGATACAATAATACAATGCGAATTATAATGCAATAAATTTTTAGGTTAATTATATTTCACATATTACACTCCTTCAACAAATAAAAATTGAGTTTAGTAGAAGAAGTTAATATTTTATAAGATAATAAACTAGAGCTGAAATATCTCATCAGTTAGAAGAGATTTTCACATTTAATGTTGGACAATATTTTAAACAAGACTATCTTTAGTGGATAATATATGTGAAAAATTCAAAAAAAAATATATCAATATTTGAAAATAATTAGACTTTGACTAATTTAGTTTCAATTGAGTCAAATAATATAAGTGTAAAACACTTATATAAAACTTTTTTTTTATTCATAAGACTCAAATTTAAAATATTATTTAAGATAGTGAGACTAAAGGGTTTAGGGTTTAGGGACCAAAGGATCATGTTACCGTTGGAAAGTTGTAGAAGGTGGTGCCAAAAAGAAAAATTTGTTAGCATTATTTATTTTACATATATCATTATTATTATATACATTATTTTTTTTTATAAATGATATTTAGAATGCTAACAATTTAATTGGGTGAACTAACATATTAAGTATTATATATTTATGTACATTTTGGGACATATATATTGGGTGTTATATTTAATTAGGTTTGTGAAGATCTTTATGTATTTTGTATTGAACGATCTATTTGATGTATTCTGTAACTTGGTTGGGGGGTGTCAGTGTAAATATTTTCTATGTAGATATCCAATAATAAATAATAACAGTGATAAAATATTATTATAAAGAAAGTCAACCTATGGGTCAACTCGTGGGTATGATGGACTGAGTAGTACGTAATTCCACTTCTATGGAGTATATAAGGGGCTTTGTTTTAGTAAGACAGTGTGTGAGTGATTTTGTCTTTCTTTCATTAGACCAAAATAGCGAGAAAGAGCATCTTATATTTTCCTAAAAAAGTGTACCCATTATTTGATCTATGGATTACGATGGATCAAGATACGTTCTTATTCTGTATTATTATTATGTTTTTATAATTTATTAAAGACCGACAAATAATGGAATTATATTTAATTTGTGAACTTTCTGCATTTATGTTTCTATAATTCTGAATTGTTTGGATCTTGTATATGCTAAATTTTCTTACAATCTTTAGAAGATCACCTTAATGTGTTGTCAACATATTGCATTTTATAATTTTTGATCATTTTAATGTGCGAGCGAAGTGATCCTGTTTTGAATGGTTACACATTTTGCATTGTTTTGATGTCTTCTTTCCAGAGGAAAAAAAAAAATTAAAGAGCTTTTTGATTGCAGTCTAATTGCCTCTGAGGATGTGGCTCCATGTGTTTCTATTATTTTCTTTTACTCTGAAAAAAAGAAGAAAAAGTTCTAAAAGTTATATTATGTCCATGCTATCATCATATAAATAGGAAATAAAAAAAAATTAGGTTCAACTCTTTTTTTTAAATAATTTTTAAAAATATTTATAACTTCGACATTATATCATTGATTTTGATAATATATATATATATATATATATATATATATATATATATTATGTTTTAAAGAGAACGAGCACATAAATTTTAAGCATGAGTATAAATAAATCAATATAAGAAAAATAAAAATTGTCATCGCTAAGATGAATGTGTAAACCAGAAGTAAAATTATAGTATAGAAAAGCATTTTTTTATTTATGTATTTATTATTTAGAAAACAAATCAAACTTTAATAATTTTGAGGGCAAAAAGTTTAAGAACAAAACATTTACCTATATATGTATGTATACATATGTATACAATATAAGACAGCATATTTAATCTTCTTTATAAATAAAATCTTAAAAACAATATAAAAAAATTAAAAATTAAAATATATTTAAAATAAATTAATAACAAATGAAAATTGAAGATAAACATTAACATGATGATAAAAGAAAGTTAAAAAATTTTAAAATATTGTTTCATCATAGATGTTAATATTAATTTAATTATTTTTATTGTTATATTATGTTAAAAATAAATTTACAATAATTGTTTTGATAATAAATAAACTATAAAAATATTTTAATATATATAAAAATTCAAAAAAAATTGAATATAATATATAAATTAAAAAAATACCAAGTATAACTTGACAAAACCTTATGAAAAATTAGTAATTAAAAAATGAAGAAGGCACTTGTCATTTTGTCAAGTAAGTTGAATTAAGGAAGTAAAATGTGAGAGAGAGAGAGAGAGAGAGAGAGAGAGAGAGAGAGAGAGAGAGAGAGAGAGAGAGAGAGAGAGAGAGAGAGAGAGAGAGAGAGAGAGAGAGAGAGAGAGAGAGAGAGAGAGAGAGAGAGAGAAGTTCAGCGATTGGCTAATTGAATCAAGTCGGGACCTACTTAAGTCGGAAGTGTGGGCCCCACGGTGCGATGGGCATGCGGAGCAGCTGCCACGTGGGTGGCTTATTGAATCAAGATGGGATCTACCTAAGTCGTAAGTGTGGCCCCCCTGGTGCGATAGGCATGCGGAGCAGCAGCCACGTGGGTCCCATTCATTGACTCGGAGGCCGCTTCCCACCCTTTAGAGCTTCCCGCCAACACCATCAAATCAAAACACAGCTCTACTATCAAATGTACACATACGTACATTCATACACAGACACACACGTATATACATACACGCACATCCTCTCTTTTGCACTCCTCCATCCTCTCCTGTACCAGAATTGAATACGTCTCTCCTACGTATGTACGTACCTGTGAGACAATCTGACAATTACAGCCATCCAACGCTAATGTTGTTATTCTTTATACAAAAAAAAAACACACACATTTTAACTTTATTCATCTCTTACTAAATCATGTAATTGATATATAAGTTTCAAGTTAAATTATTCTTTTGATTTTTTTAATCTCACTTAATTTCTAATTAAATTGTTATAATTTCAAAATTTATAATTTAGTTTGACAAAAATACTATTTACGCCCTCTATATGTATATTTTATGTTAATGTTGATCCTCTATATATTAGAATGATTCAAAAACATACTATTATATTTTTTTTAATTAGAATTGTACTTTATGTAAAAAAGTTGACATGTCATCTTTTAAATACTGACTTGATCTATTTATATGTCTGTTAACTAAATATTAAGCTCGCTTGTGTAATTTCCAAAATGTTATTGTGCTTCAACAGCAACCATAAAAATAATTCATATTAATATTTAGAGAATAACGTGTCAATTTAATCATATAAACTAATAATTTTTATGAAAAAAAATCATAATAGTATAATTTTGAAGGATAAAAAATCAATATAGAACTTCTAAAATATAAACGATTAAAATAAATTTTAAAATAAATATAAAAGATTGAAACATAATTTTTTCATTTAGTTTTAAGTTAAACTATTTTATTAATTTTTATAAAATTTTATTTGAATTTATACTTCGATAAAAAAAAAATTATATACGTGTACATATATATATATATATATATATATATAAAGACACAGACATACATATATTAAATCTAAAGACATTTATTTTCCTTAAATCATATATTATATATTGGTTCATAAATTTAATTAATTTATAATTTTGATTATATATATATATATATTTCTAATATGAGTGTTAATTTTCAAATTTATAATTAGTTCAACATAATAACGTGTCATTCAACAAACAACACACGCTAGGATACCCCATGGTAATTGCTAAACTAGCATATTAAAACTTAGTGTGTTCGTATTTTAAGATAATTTTTGAAATTTTACTTTTAAAAGATATATATAATTTGGAAAACGTTGTTTTAGAGTTATTAGAAATATTAAAGGAGAAACAAATATTTTGAAACACTGTTTTACAGATATAGTATATTTGATAGCATCTAAATATAACTAACTCGATAAAAAAATAATTTTGTTTAAATAATATATATTGACTTAAATTTTAACCTCAAATTTCAATTTTTTTTTTAACATGAAGCTTGAACTATTGAGACGGCGATCATTCTGTTGCAGAGTATGCGGAGATTTGCGGCTGTTAGTGCCTCAGTCGAGGAAGCTGAACCAAAACATTCTCATTTTTTTTAAAAAAAAATTGTTAACTCAATAAAGAATTTTTAATATATTGAATTTTGTTGCCAAAGATATAACTACATAATTTTTTCAAAAAAGTCAAATATGTTAATTACAAAAAAAGTTGTAAAATAAATTTTATTAAATCACATTTTGATTAAGGTGATGAAAGATCAAATTTTTAAATTTGATATGACAAAAAGGTCTCTGAATTTGGATATACATTTATTTTCTTCCCAAATATAATTGTATATAACCAAATTATAAAAAAAATATTTCAAGAAATAAATATTTAAGGAGTATCTTAAAAATATATGAATTATTTGGTCTTTAATAATTAGTTAGTTTTTTAAAACTAAAATCATTAATGTATAACCTTTATTTTCAAAATGAAAATTTTGATTTCAATATAACTATATTAAAAATTATAAAAGTTTACAGTGTTATATATATATATATATACATATTCATTAAATAAATAAATAATACGTAAACTTTATACATCAAAATCACAGAAATTAAAATTTTAAAAATTATTATTTCAAAATTAATTTTGTCACATTGCAATTTACAAAACTATTGAGCACTAATAATAATTAGTTTAAAATAGACAACAAATCACTAGATAATGTAAATTCATATGCTTTTTAAAAGTATTAAATACCATGCCCACCTAAAATTTATTTTATCAATTACAAAGTACAGGTGGCAGCTTCTGAACATATCAGTCCCCTGGACCATCTTCCTTATAGGCACGCGCCTACAAAGATTCCCCGCCGCCACACCCATCTTTCTCTCTCTTCACCCTCTAAAGTCTAAACTATTCCATCACGTTTTGCTTCTCCCTCGCACGTGCCACGCCTCCTTCTCTTCAGTATGAAATCCACACTCCCAAAAAATGACCAAATCGCCCTCGGAAAATTATGAATTGCATGGAAAAAATTATCAAATACAACCATGATAGTTGATTCAAATGATTGAATATTTATTTTTTAAAATAAATATTTAGTTTTATTAATAAAAAATTAATGCTAAAAATTTTATATTTTTATAATTTGATACTATTTTAATAAATTTTGTTTGGATTTAGTGAAACAGAAATGGCGAATTGGGATTTGAAATAAGAATAAAAAAAATCGGCCGTACAAGTGCATATGGCATGAGTGGAAATCAGGGTCCTAAGCCGTACTTAAGTGGCAAGGCTTTTGATCCTCAACGTTAATTAATACATAATAAAAGGGCTTGTGTTTCAAACTTTTGAAAGCTTTGTCCTTAATGGCCAACTTGGAAATTGAAGGTAGCCACGTCTATAATAACTATAATTGCTTCTCTCTTACCTTTTTCTTTTATTCTTTTAACAATCTAGAAACTCTTGGGGTGGCTTTTGATCCTTCGGTTCAGATCCCATGGACAAGGTTTCTATCTAAGTGGGATTATTGCTCTCGTAATATAACAGTTTCAACAGGGACATGAAAATAAATATAAAATAAAAGGCGTGCCGTGGAACCAATTATGCACACCACATCTTTTTTATTAGTCTTTTCATTTTTGTTCCATCATGCTTCAATAATGCACTCGCTAGCTAGCTATAGCTATATACCTTTATATAGCTCGGAAATTAAAAAAGAACCAATTATAGACACAGAAATTTTCTTCATACTCAAATATAAAGATATATGTATGTATATGTGGGTACGAGGATTTTTTTAATTAAAAAATATATATGAATAGTTTAAAAGAATGAATATATTAAAGATAGTTCAAATTACAAATATTCTCGCGCTCTCTTAAATAAAAAAAAATTAAAGAAAGAAAAGTACAAATCGCTCATTATTAACAACCCACGATTGATTCTCTTTAATCCACAGTTAATATAAACCTATGTTCAATACAGATCCTGTGTAGAAGTATACATATGTATATCCAACATAAGAATTTATTCTCTTCGCTTTTTCTACTCTATCGATTTCTCTGAAATTCCAAAACAGCCCCTCCTTTTTTCAAATTTTTTTGACGGTGTGTAATTTTTCTTCACTACTCCAAATAATCCAACGTTTTACATGCTGTCACTCAGCTGTTGCTGTAAAAACAGCATGTTCTCAACATTCCAGAAATTGTCCGATGTGTCCCCTCCTCCAGTCTGAAACCAATTACTCTGGTCGTTGTTGTTGTTGCGGCAGTTTGGCTCCACGGATAACATATCCGAGCTGCTGGTGATGCAACTGCAATCCGAGTAGCTCAGAGGAGGCGTTTTGGAATATTCCGGATTAGGGTTAGCCTTGTTACCAAACACGGCGGTGCCGTAGCAATAATCCGACAAGTCCGACATAGGCGAAACCTGGGTCGACCCGAACGAGTCCGAGGAAGCCGCCGTGCTGCTGTTGTCCGTCGTGTTGTTGAAACTCTGCGTTACCTGTGAGCCCCCAAACTCGAAATTGTTATAATTGGAAGTGACGTCGACGACGGTGGCGGATGGATGGATCGCCGGAGAACCGGAGGCGGCGGCGGAGGAGGCTTGAATGCGCTCGGCCAGCCTGGGCATCCAGAGGTAACGCACGGTGTCCTTGAATTGCTTGCTATTCACGTCACATTTGAGCTGCTTCGCCTGCTTTTGGACTCGTGTTCGCCAATAATTCTTGATCTCATTGTCGGTTCTTCCCGGTAAATACTGAGCGATTTTCGACCATCTGATCATCAAAATCAGACAAAAAGCCAAAAAGAAAAAAAAATTAAAGCTTGAATCGAAATTTTGTTAGTTAATATCGAATCATAGCGCTAGCTTTTTTAAAATGAGTTTCTCCCAATCTGCATATGAAGCAAATAGGAAACAGTATTTTTCCTATTGAAGTCAGATATTATGCACCACTTGATTTTTTGGCGTCACACGCAACGTGTCATGCTTTGTATATTTTTTTTCTTGGTTTCCTCCAGAGAATTTCCCTAGTTAATAGAATGAAAGAATATATAATTCTTTGCAAAGTCTTCTCTAAATTAGTGTTCTTAGAAATCAAATTACAGCTGTTATTAGAGTTATAAAATAAAGCCTCTGGGCTGCTGCAATCGATTAAGGTTGAGTTTTTATATGAATGTTTGTAAATGCGGAGAAATATATATATATATATATATATATATATGTAAGAATGAAAAGGGTGTGACCTGTTTCCCCAACAAGAATGAAGTTCAAGAATGAGAAGTTGTTCCTCGAGGGTGATGTTGCCACGTCGGACGTCGGGTCGGAGATAGTTGAGCCACCTTAATCTGCAGCTCTTACCAGTTCGTTTGAGCCCTGTAGTTAATTGACAAGCAAATTAACTTAAGGTGATATATATGGGTGAGATTGGTAAAGTTTGTAGCATATATTAATGAGAGAGGGTATATTTTTGGCTGGGGTATAGGGTAGTTTTTATTGATTAATTCACAATCCAATTTGGGGAAAACAGAAATGAGACAGCAAGTAAATGCGAAGATGGGGAAAAGCCGGAAAAATTGGCTTTGGAATGAAGTAGTTGCAATCAGTGAATAATGGGGTGATGTGTACGTCCATGTGTTTGCGATGAAGAATTAGGAGGAAGGAATAGATTAGAGGGAATAATTAAGAAGAGATAAGAAGTAATTACCGGCGGAGCGAGCGAGGGAGTTCCAGCGACCTTCGCCGTGGGAGGCAATGTAATTGATGAGGGTGAGGTCCTCGTCGACGGTCCAAGGGCCTCGTCGGAGGTCTGAATCGTCGTCGTTTTGGAGCTGCCTTCCTTCTACTTCCACTGCCATATCATCTGTTTGGGTCATAGCTGGCTTGGCTTGGATCTAGCTTAGAGAGAGAGAGAGAGAGAGAGAGAGAGATGATCTGAACTCTGAAGGAGGATAGACAAGGTGAGTGGGGGTTTTATAGATAGACACGTAATGGGTTTTGATTCACATGAGAGAAAAAGTAGAAAACTGAGTTTGGGAACTGGGGAGGATGATGATGATGATTGGAGGGTAGAAAATGGAAACTGCAAACTAGAAAGAAACCCAATAACAAACACTCATTAACTCCTCTTTAAATAAAAACAAAAACAAAACCTGACAATTTCTTTTTGGGTAAAGAAAAATGGAAGACTTTCTGTTGTTTGGTTTGATTAGCGTGTTTCTATATTTTGTCTGAATTTTAAATTTTTAACGACTTTTAGATTCTACTTTTAATATTAATATTATTTTTTATTACACTTTTTATCTGTACATAAACTCAATAAAAAAAATAATTTATTTATTAATTTAATCTCCAGAAAATAAAGCGTATTAATTTAATTCATAAAAAACAAAAACAAAATCTTCCTTCTCAGAATTATTATGGTAATTTGACAACAATAGATATTCTTTTTTTTTTTTAGTAGGAATCTTCCATGTGAGACAATTCTATTTAAGATATTGTGACACTACATGTGAGTGTTTTTCTTAGTGACGATTTGGATATAAATTTACCATCTTGTGAAAAAATCAGTCCTTTTTGCCTTAGTTGACAACAATAAATTTGTCAAAAATAATAAAATTGAGATAATTATAATATTTTAAGAATTAAATTAAGATGTTTTATTTTTTTAGTAAAATATTAATATGGTTATTGAAAGATTATAAGTGTTTTAATTCAATATTTAAAAATTAAATATTTTAATTTAGTATTTGAAATATTAGATTTCTTTTATTTTCTGCCCCTTTGTTTGTCAAAGGATATTTTGAGAATGAAAATTTTGATATCTTTGTTGCAGTATATTTAGTAATTTAGAAACAAAAATAATTAAATTAAGGTAAATATAATTTTTAGAGATTAAATTGAGACAAATTATTTTTTCAATGATCAAATAAAATAACTATAATCTTTTAGTACTAAATTAATTATTTATGTTTTATTATTCAAGAATTAAATTAAAGCAGTATATAATATTTTAAAGACCAAATTATTAATAATTTATCAAAAAATACTAATTTGTTGGTAAACCAAATATTAAATACATATTTTAAGTAGAACAAGACTATTTATTGTTCCTTGAGTTAAACGTGAAGATCAACAATTATGATCCTTTTAGTCTTTATTTTTATTAAAAAAATATTTTCTTTTTTCTTTTTAAGTCAAAGTTTAATTGAATATCAAGGGCCTATATTAAAATAAGATCCACCTTTGTTTTTTTTTTTTTGGGATAGAAAAGAATCTTGATTCATGTTTGACTAATAAAAATAAACAAAAATAAGGCATTTAATTGAAGGGTAAATAATTCTCAATTACATAACTTTTATTAAAAGTAAATTAAAACACATGTTAAAAATAAAAATATCAATTAATGCCAAATATTGACATATTTAAAATTAAATGAAGCAAAGTAAAAGAGGGTACGAAATTTGACTTTCCGAGGCTGCTTTGCTGTCAGGTTAAGTTGTGTGGGCTTGCCAGATAATTGAGCTTATCGCTTCCTCTTTCATACCACATTTCACAAAACCTAAATTTTTAGATCACATTGATCCATACGTTCCTCTAAACTTTTTGATTTAGAAAATATACAAATTAGTCTTTTAAGAAATTTAGTTTTTTATTGTTTCAGCTTTAAAATTTAATTATTGAAAGGGTTAACCTCTATATACTATGGACTCAGTATAAAATAATGGACCCACACACACACACACACATATATATATATATATATATATTTGACTCATAATAATTTTCAGTTATTAGATTGTGTATTGTGAAACTTTTCCGGACTAAATGATCAACCATTGGTGCAAGATCAAGTTGTTTAGTTCAATTAGTTGGACTAAAAATTAATCAAAAAATTAATTTAAAATAACTTTAAAAATTGACGAGTGATTAAAACGGTCGAATTAGGTGAAAATCAGTATTAAATGAATAAATTGAACTTGTTCACTTGAATTATTTTTTTATTTTTTTTTAATTTTACTTATTTTATATTCAAGTAACAAAAAAATTAATATTATAAATCAACCAATTTTAGTAAAAATATTAATATCTTGATATTTTATGTATTTGATATGAGTAAATATTATTTTGATTAATAATATTTCCTTGTTATTTGGTCAATTTTGTTGTGAATTTTATTATGAATGTTATTTTGTATAATTTGACATCAAATTTTATTTTTAATTAAATTTATAAATTTATATTTATAGTTTTTAATTATGTACATTATATTTTTAATATTTTAAAATAAATCAGTTCTATCACAGTGCGATTATTGACTATTGTGATCAACTAATGTATTTTTTAAAAAACTAAATTATTGATATATTATTTAATTTTTGTAAAAAAAATATAATTAACTAAATTTATTAATTTATTTATTTAATAAAGTGCTTCAAAGGAGAATGTTTATCTTGTCATAGATGGTTCTTTTTTTTCCTAAATCATAAAAAATTATTGAACGTGTGAAATGTATTTAAATATATTTTTGGTTATTATATCACCCACTAGATTTTCGGCGCAGCCAATAGGATTAGACCGCCCTAGCTAATACAAATAGCCATATAGTTGTCTTAAAGGATAAATTAAAAGCCTAACTATACTACTGGTTTATATATATATATATATATATATATGACAATGCATTAAGTGGCCGAAGCAATGAGAAAACAAAATAATTATTTGTAGATGATAAATCAATAATTTTAATTAATATAAAAATTAAAAAATTCTGAATCTGTGACGTTTTCTTCCATTAATTTAAATTATTAATTTGTGATTTAATCATTTAAGTGTAATTGTTTTCTTCTTTCATTTTTCATATAAAATTATTTCTTCTCACTAACTACATAGTTTATATGGTTTTGAACAAAACTTTCTGTTCATTGGTCTCCAAAACAATATATTAGCAGACATATAAAATAAAATACAATATAAGAAAGAAAAATTAAAATACAAGCAAGAGTGAAATAGTAAATAATTATATTGTAATTTCTTACTACTTATTTTTATTATTAAAAAATAAATAAGAACTGCTATATTTTATTTTAGTAGTAAAAACATTATTTAAAAAAATAAGTCCTTGGCGAACTACTAGTATATATCTTTTGGTAGACAATAGGAAACAGAAAGAAAAACTAACAACTAACAAACACTATCAACAAATAATTTGCCAAAACAACATCTTGGGGCATATCTCTGAAAACTACTAGTATATATGCCAAAGAACTCATATACCCTAATTATTTGGTCAAACAAGACTATCTGATTGATTTTAATAGGTGAAATCTATATAATCAGACTATTTTATTTGGCTAAATATAGTGTTAGCCAAACAAAAAATTCATGGACATATTGTTGAATTTTAATATAATATATATATATATATATATATATCTTATTTTGGATATGCATTAATCAATTATTAAAAATCATTAACATATTAACTATATTATTCTAATATATAGCCTTTAATATATGAATATTATAATTGGGCTTTTATATTGTGAGTGGCCCGTGATGAGTTGGGCCAATCACATAACCTGAAGTCCCTACTCTCATCTGATAATAAATAGACTGGCATCCTATTAATCAGTCTAACCCTAAACAGAACACTTATCAGACAGAGAGTAGTACCACTCTTATATAACCCTAAAAATTCCCTCTGTTCTACTGTTCGAGATGGATAGCGCGATAATGCCAGGTACACATTCTGTTCATCCCTTTTATGTTCTGTTATTTAATATGTTGTAGTTTGTATCTACATCGATCTAGGATTAGGAATTAATCCTATTAATTCCTTCAATGGTATTGGTAGTACAAACTATGGCTATTAATTAGTAATTTAAATCTGATTTTCGCAATTCCCTAAACCCAAATTTTAAAACAAATTTCGTTTGCCCTAGTTTGTTAGGTTAATCTTAAAATTGTTTTAGGGCTTTGATTCAAAACATTTATATGAATCATATAAGTTAAAATCAGAGGGTTTGAATAACGGTTGAGGGAGATAAACAATTTTCGGTTTTCGTTTTTCCCTAATTTTTTTTTCGATTTCGATTTCTCCCAAAACAACCAATGTTTTTCGAAATTGATTTGGGGCTTCTAATATATGTTATTATTCGAACAACATACTCTAAAACGAGGGGTTTTCATCGAGGCCTTTGGGAGATCTAAGCTTTTTTTAAAACCGGTTTTTCTCCCAAATTTTTCGATAATAGCTTCTCCAAAACTACCCTCTATTTTTCAAAATTGATTGAGAGCTTCACTTATCCATAAGATTTCGAATAAAAGCCCTAAAGAAACATTGGTTTTCATGGCCATTTGAGGGAGATTGAACCGGGTCGCGATCCGGGTCGTGCGACCCGGTTACATGCCATCCGGGTGAAGAAGAGGACCGCGCCTGGCGAAGCCCAC
Organism: Biancaea sappan; assembly: GCA_037074585.1. Taxonomy (NCBI): domain Eukaryota; kingdom Viridiplantae; phylum Streptophyta; class Magnoliopsida; order Fabales; family Fabaceae; genus Biancaea; species Biancaea sappan. The sequence goes on along the minus strand of CM073497.1, from coordinate 17,340,185 downwards.
GCGCGGGCCAGGCGCGTGGGTCCACTTCCAGGCCTCAAATTTTTTTATTTTTTTTGAAAAATTAAATAATTAAATAATAGTATTTTTTGATAATTTTTGAAAATTTTTTGGGACTCATAAGTATTTTATTTCATTTAATCCGAGACTATTTTGCTGTTTTAACTATCGTACTCTCAGATTTTTAGACTGAAATTTTTTGTGGTAGTTCCTCACTCTATTAACAACATCCAGGTATGTTGTACTCTCCCTAGTAAGATATCTTAGTGATGGAATTAATTTCAGTCCATGTGTAAAATATTCCTATCACATCCCAAAAATTGAGCATGTGAAAAGATACTACTCCTTTGATAAAATTCTCAAACATACGTTATATACATATATTCTGTAAGGTTTTACATTTAACCTTAATTATTCATTCCACACTACAGAATTATATTCATCTGATAAGTAAATATAGACATACATAGTCTGATATTTCTATCTCATCGCAAGCCTAGGAGACCTATAGAAAATACAGAGCGTTTCTAATATCCACATTAATAAGTACTGGTGTCCCACTAGACAGAAATAGAGAATAATCCCAAGGGGCTTCTAATCTTCAAACGGATACTCTTGTTCTTTATTTTCTGTATCTGAAAAAAATAATCATAGGGAGTGTGAGTTTATTTAAAAACTCAGTAAGTAAATAACTGTACTATATAAAATATCAAAAGTACAAATACCACATTTACTCATATAATTAATTGTCTTATACATCGAGTAGTATGGGACTCTAACCCTTTCAAACTCATGAATAAGATTTCATAGATATACACCGAGTAGTATGGGACTCTAACCCTTTCAAACTCGTGAATAAGATTTCATCGGTATACACCGAGTAGTATGGGACTCTAACCCTTTCAACTCGTGTATAAGCTTTCTTAGATATACACCGAGTAGTATGGGACTTTAACCCTTTCAACTCGTGTATGGGTTTCATAGATATGCACTGAGTAGTATGGGACTTTAATCCTTTCAACTCGTGTATTAGATCCCGTAGATCTCTACTCATTGACAAGATAGTGAGAATTTATCACATAGCACAATTGTCATGAAATAAAATAATTTCTACATACTCTTATTTCTATTGATCATCATATACTCTCATATGAAAAATTAATTGCTTATTATCCAAATAATGTTGTAAATGAGACTTATATTGTACTTTGACTAGTAATATCAAATTAGCTGAGTAAGGTTATTCACTCACCTTGATGTTTATCCAAGTTTACCTTGTTCCACTCTAGAATTTGTGTAGGAAAATTTCTTAGTAAAATATATTACAAGGAAACATAAGAAAGGAAACAAAATCACGAAAATACGTAAAATTTTCTGACTGCTACAGTAACGGGTTGCTACAGTACGGTTTGCTACAGTACGGTTTGCTACAGTAACGGTTGCTACAGTGTCGGTTCGCTACAGTAACGTTGACTGCTACAGTACCGTTGACTGCCGACACTACAGTACTGCTACAGTACTCGAAGAAAATTTTCCAGAATTTTTCCGAAATCTCTGGTCGCTACAGTAACTCGAATTTTTGCAGAAAAATCTTTCAAAAATTCATCCTTTCCTTTCTTGTTTCAAAACCAGAATTTCAACTCTTTTAACCGATTATAACTCAAATATAACTTCTAAAACTACTGAGATTCATGAATTATCATCAAAATCTTCAAGAACAAAACCTCCTTTGATCTTCTACATAAACTGAAATTTAAGGAAAATAATCGGATTAAAGCTTACCTTTGATCCTTACAAAGCTTTTGAACCGAACAAATAATCGAAACTCTGAAGATCAAGGGAAGGATTTGAGAAGAAAATGAAGAACTGAGAGAGAAATGCTTTTCTGCTTCCTTCGGCTGAGTGAAAAATTGAGGGTTACTATTGAAACTTTATATTAAATATTTCTAATGGGTTATTCAATAACCCATGGGTATCCATAACCCAACATCCAAACCCATCCAGTCAATTTACAATAAATGGACTAATTGACCATTCTGAAACCACTTTTCCATGAATTTCACCATTCTTAGAATATATCCCTCATTGTGCAAATATTTAGTCCAGTCATTTAACTCAATTTTCATAAATAATATTCAAAGAGAACAATTAAATATGAAAATTAAAAATGACCAAAATAAATAACTAAAGTAACGTTGTAGAATTCTAAAATACTCTTAAGCGAATTATATTCTGAAATTAACGGGTATTACATTCTACCCCCCTTAAAAGAATTCGGTCCTCCGAATTTAAATCTTACCTCAAGTTTCAAATAAATGTGGATAGTTTTTCCACATCTCATCTTCTGCCTCCCACGTAGCTTCCTCGCGAGAATGATTTCTCCAAAGAACCTTGACAGTAGGAATTTCTTTGGTACGCAATTTCTTGACTTTTCTATCAAGGATAGCTACTGCTACCTCTTCGTAGGTGAGAGTTTCATCAAAATGAACTTCTTGGGGTTGAATGACATGAGAAGGATCAGGAAGATACTTCCGTAGCATGGACACATGAAATATTGGATGAACTCCCTCTAGGTTGGAAGGTAGGTCTAGGCGATATGCCACATTACCCACTCTGTCTACAACCTCATATGGGCCAACATACCTTGGACTAAGCTTGCCTTTCTTCCCGAATCTCATTACTCCCTTCATAGGTGAGATTTGTAAGAAAACCATATCACCTATTGCAAATTCAAGGTCACGTCGTCGGTTGTCCGCATAAGACTTCTGTCTACTCTGAGCAGTTAACAACTTCTCTCTGATCAGTTTAACTTTATTTATATCTTCCTGTATCATCTCAGGTCCAAATATTTTGGTTTCACCAAGTTCAAACCAACCTATAGGAGATCGACACCGTCTCCCATACAAAGCCTCAAAAGGTGCCATCTGAATACTGGCTTGGTAACTGTTGTTATAAGCAAATTCAATAAGAGGCAAATGATCTTCCCAACTTCCACTGAAATCCATCACACAAGCTCTTAGCATATCCTCTAAAGTCTGAATTGTCCTTTCGGACTGTCCATCAGTCTGAGGATGGAATGCTGTGCTAAGATTCACTTTGGTACCCAAAGCCTCTTGAAAGACTTTCCAGAACCGAGAAGTAAACTGAGGTCCTCGGTCTGATATAATGGATATTGGTACACCATGAAGTTTCACTATTTCTTTAACATAAAGTCGAGCAAGTTTTGCTACACTGAAAGTGGTATGAACAGGAAGAAAATGTGCTGACTTAGTAAGTCGATCCACTATGACCCATATTGAGTCATTTCCTTTTGTTGACCGAGGTAAACCTACTACAAAATCCATAGTGATCCTTTCCCACTTCCACTCGGGAATATCTAGTTTTTGCATCAAACCAGGTGGTAATCGATGTTCAGCTTTAACTTGCTGACAAGTCAAACATCAAGCTACAAAGTCAGTCACGTCTCGTTTCATGCCCTCCCACCAGTAAACTTGTTTCAAGTCCTGATACATTTTCACAGCACCAGGATGTACAACGTAGGGTGAACCATGAGCTTCCATTAAGATTTCATGTTTCAAAGATTCAATGTTGGGGACACAGAGTCTCCCATTAAACCATAAGACTCCCTCTTCATCTACCAAGAAACTTGGTGCTAGCCTTGCCTTGCCTTATCTCTGATTTTGACCATATCAATGTCATTTTCTAAAGTTGCTTTTACTTTTTCTACAAGGGATGATCTAACTGTTAAATGAGCCAGAAATGTACTTGACTCAGTGATCTCGAAGAATACTCCATCAGCTTCCAATTCTTGTAGTTCATGTATTAGAGACCTCCTTATAGTGGCAATGTGAGCTAAACTTCCCATAGACTTTCGACTTAGAGCATCAGCCACTACATTTGCTTTACCTGGATGGTAAAGGATGGTACAATCATAATCTTTCAGAAGTTCCATCCACCTTCGTTGCCTTAGATTGAGATCTCTCTGCTCAAAAATGTACTTAAGGCTTTTGTGATCTGTAAAAATTTTACAAGTTTCCCCATACAAGTAATGTCTCCAAATCTTTAGGGCAAACACTACAGCTGCCATTTTCAAATCATGAGTGGGGTAATTCAATTCATGCTTTTTAAGCTGACGTGAGCCATAAGCTATGACTTTACCATGTTGCATCAACACACATCCTAAGCCTATCTTTGAGGCATCACAGAATACAGAGTAACCCCCTGGTCCTGATGGTAGGATTAAGACTGGTGCAGAAGTTAAACACTCTTTCAATTGGGTGAAACTTTGCTCACATGAATCATCCCAAATGTATTTAACATTCTTTCGGGTTAACTTATTTAATGGGAGAGCTGTCTTAGAGAAATCTTTGACAAAGCGACGGTAATACCCTGCTAAGCCAAGAAAACTACGTACTTCAGACACAGTTGTTGGTCTAGGCCACTGTTTAACTGCTTCAATTTTACTTGGATCTACATGAATACCTTCTTGGGAAATAACATGTCCCAAAAATGTTACATGACTCATCCAGAATTCACATTTTGAGAGCTTTGCGTACAACTGATGCTCTCTCAAAGTCTGAAGCACTATTCTCAAATGTTCAGTATGTTCTTCATGACTCTTTGAATACACCAAAATATCATCAATAAATACAATTACAAACTTATCAAGGAATGATTTGAACACTCTGTTCATTAAATCCATAAATGCTGCTGGTGCATTTGTCAACCCAAAAGACATCACAAGAAACTCATAATGTCCATACCGTGTACGAAAAGCAGTCTTAGGTATATCATCACTCTTAATTCGTAACTGATGATATCCAGACCTTAGATCAATCTTTGAGAAGTATTTTGCTCCTTGAAGCTGATCAAACAAATCATCTATCCTTGGTAAAGGATACTTATTCTTCACTGTGACTTTATTCAGCTGACGATAATCTATACATAATCTCATAGAACCATCTTTCTTTTTCACAAAAAGAACAGGAGCACCCCAAGGTGAAAAACTTGGGCGAATGAACCCTTTGTTCAACAAATCTTCCAATTGTTCTTTGAGTTCTTTTAGCTCAACAGGAGCTATACGATAAGGTGGAATAGAAATTGGTCGTGTGTCTGGGACCAAATCAACACTGAACTCAATATCTCTTTCTGGCGGTAATCCAGGTAAATCTTCTGGGAACACATCTGGGAATTCATTAACCACATGAATGTCTTCTAACTTCTGTTCTTTCTTTTCTAAATCTTTGATAAAAGCTAGAAATCCCTGACATCCCTTTCGCAACATACGCTGGGCACTTAACATAGATATCATGTTGCAAGGTACATCACTTCGATCTCCTTGAAACACAAAATTACTCCTCCCCGGTATATTAAAGGAAATAACTTTGTCACGACAATTTATAGTAGCATGACAAGAAGATAGCCAGTCCATCCCTAGAATCACATCAAAATCTAACATATTGAGAACCATAAGATCTATCTCAGTTTCCATGCCTCCAACGATTATTTTACAAGAACGATAACATGTTTTAACCATCAAAGTCTCTCTCATCGGTGTGGAAACCAAGAATGGTTCTTTAAGAATAATCGAATCAAATGCAAATCTCTTGACAAATAAGGGCGACACATATGAGTGAGTAGAACCGGGGTCAAACAAAATACGTGCAGCAAAAGTATTAACAGATAATATACCTGTAACTACAGCATTGGATGTTTGAGCATACTGTCGGGTTAGAGCATATACTCTTGCATTTCCTCTGCCAGCAGCTTGTTTTCCACGGTCACCTTGGCCTCTTCCAGAACCTCTTCCCATACTACCCCCTGTTGAAGGGGTTGGTGTTTGAGTAATAAATTGTGGTCGAGGTGGCAAAGTAGACCCTTGACCTGGTCTTGTCATGAGCTGAGGGCACTCCCTTATAAAATGTCCTTTTTGTCCACAGTGAAAACAGCCTGTACCAACAGTGTTTAACCTGCATTCTCCGAAGTGAAACTTTCCACATTCAGGACATTGAGGTTTTTCCCTTCTACCATGAGTACCTCCTCTACTAGAAGAGCTAAAACCACCCCTGTTCTCTAAACGAGGCTTAGCCACACTGGCTGTAGAATAAGATGACTTAGTAGGAGTGGCTGGAGCATGTTGTGATGCAGTAAAGGGTTTCAAAGTCCCTGAGTCTTCCCCTTGATCAAAAGATCTTCTATACCTAGCTTTCTTCTTTTGACGATACTCTTCTTTATTCTTTGACCTCTTTTCCATTCTTCGGGCCACATCAACAGCCTCTGAGTACGAAGAGTAATCGTTCATATTAGAACCCACTTGATCATATAAGGCATCACAAAGCCCTTCCACAAACTTTTCTATTTTCTTCCTTTCAGAAGGAATGATTTCAGGGGCATATTCAGATAATTTAACAAACTGAGCTGAATACTCGTCAACAGTCATGGTTCCCTGCCGTAGATACAGAAAATCTCTGGCCCTGGATGATCGTTCACTTGCCGGAAGAAATTCATCCATAACCAATCTGTAAAATTCTGACCACATAACTGGCGGTGCGCCTTGAATTCTAGCTTTCTTCCAGTTTCTCCACCATTTACCAGCCCTACCCTTTAACTGAAAGGAAGTGAATTCTACCTTTTCAGTAGGAGAACACCCTATAGCATCACAGATTGCTTCACAATCTTCAAGGAAACATTGTGGGTCCTCTTTGGGATCTTCCCCTGAAAAAGTAGGAGGCCTCATTTTCTGGAATTCAGACATTCTTACCTCTCTTACATTAACTCCTCCCGCTAACGGAGCTGGTGGTACATTTTCAGCTTCAACAATAGGAGGATCCACTGTCAGGTTAGCTTGTGCAGCTCGACCTCTCATTTCAGCCTCAAATCGGTCAAATCGTTCATTCATCAAATGAATCACATGTGCAATAGTTGCATTACCAACGTGAGCATCTGGTTCGACTCTTCTTGCTTGCTCACTAGTTGCGCCCTCAGTACTTTGAGCATGTAAACTATCACCACGGTTAGGATCATCTTGCACATGTACTGGTGGATTTATGGCCCTCCTTGGACCCATATGCTCATTATTATTAGAAGATCCTTCTGACATTGATCTGTCACAGATCTACACACATAACAAACAATTTTCAGACATAAACAAAATATCACTTACTAGCCCCACTGAGAAGTTATATATAAAATGACGTTATACTCTACAAGGTCTTTTATGGAACCTAATCCTATGGTCATGCCGCGGCTCATGACAATAGGGAAGGGCCCACAAAGATCACTTTGCTCTGTACTCTATAGGGGACCTATAAAACCTTTCCTCTGATACCAAATTTGTCACATCCCAAAAATTGAGCATGTGAAAAGATACTACTCCTTTGATAAAATTCTCAAACATACGTTATATACATATATTTTGTAAGGTTTTACATTTAACCTTAATCATTCATTCCACACTACAGAATTATATTCATCTGATAAGCAAATATAGACATACATAGTCTGATATTTCTATCTCATCGCAAGCCTAGGAGACCTATAGAAAATACAGAGCGTTTCTAATATCCACATTAATAAGTACTGGTGTCCCACCAGACAGAAATAGAGAATAATCCCAAGGGGCTTCTAATCTTCAAACGGATACTCTTGTTCTTTATTTTCTGTATCTGAAAAAAATAATCATAGGGAGTGTGAGTTTATTTAAAAACTCAGTAAGTAAATAACTGTACTATATAAAATATCAAAAGTACAAATACCACATTTACTCATATAATTAATTGTCTTATACATCGAGTAGTATGGGACTCTAACCCTTTCAAACTCATGAATAAGATTTCATAGATATACACCGAGTAGTATGGGACTCTAACCCTTTCAAACTCGTGAATAAGATCTCATCGGTATACACCGAGTAGTATGGGACTCTAACCCTTTCAACTCGTGTATAAGCTTTCTTAGATATACACCGAGTAGTATGGGACTTTAACCCTTTCAACTCGTGTATGGGTTTCATAGATATGCACTGAGTAGTATGGGACTTTAATCCTTTCAACTCGTGTATTAGATCCCGTAGATCTCTACTCATTGACAAGATAGTGAGAATTTATCACATAGCACAATTGTCATGAAATAAAATAATTTCTACATACTCTTATTTCTATTGATCATCATATACTCTCATATGAAAAATTAATTGCTTATTATCCAAATAATGTTGTAAATGAGACTTATATTGTACTTTGACTAGTAATATCAAATTAGCTGAGTAAGGTTATTCACTCACCTTGATGTTTATCCAAGTTTACCTTGTTCCACTCTAGAATTTGTGTAGGAAAATTTCTTAGTAAAATATATTACAAGGAAACATAAGAAAGGAAACAAAATCACGAAAATACGTAAAATTTTCTGACTGCTACAGTAACGGGTTGCTACAGTACGGTTTGCTACAGTAACGGTTGCTACAGTGTCGGTTCGCTACAGTAACGTTGACTGCTACAGTACCGTTGACTGCCGACACTACAGTACTGCTACAGTACTCGAAGAAAATTTTTCAGAATTTTTCCGAAATCTCTGGTCGCTACAGTAACTCGAATTTTTGCAGAAAAATCTTTCAAAAATTCATCCTTTCCTTTCTTGTTTCAAAACCAGAATTTCAACTCTTTTAACCGATTATAACTCAAATATAACTTCTAAAACTACTGAGATTCATGAATTATCATCAAAATCTTCAAGAACAAAACCTCCTCTGATCTTCTACATAAACTGAAATTTAAGGAAAATAATCGGATTAAAGCTTACCTTTGATCCTTACAAAGCTTTTGAACCGAACAAATAATCGAAACTCTGAAGATCAAGGGAAGGATTTGAGAAGAAAATGAAGAACTGAGAGAGAAATGCTTTTCTGCTTCCTTCGGCTGAGTGAAAAATTGAGGGTTACTATTGAAACTTTATATTAAATATTTCTAATGGGTTATTCAATAACTCATGAGTATCCATAACCCAACATCCAAACCCATCCAGTCAATTTACAATAAATGGACTAATTGACCATTCTGAAACCACTTTTCCATGAATTTCACCATTCTTAGAATATATCCCTCATTGTGCAAATATTTAGTCCAGTCATTTAACTCAATTTTCATAAATAATATTCAAAGAGAACAATTAAATATGAAAATTAAAAATGACCAAAATAAATAACTAAAGTAACGTTGTAGAATTCTAAAATACTCTTAAGCGAATTATATTCTGAAATTAACGGGTATTACAATTCCCTTTTATTATTTTTGATTTTTCTGTTATTTATTTATTTACCTCTTTTCCCTCATTAATAATTATTTATTCTGTCGAATATAATTGCCTTTTGTTTTGTATGATTGTGAACTCACCTATCGTGGGCACAGTTATGCAAAATCTTCGATTTAAATGATTAAAATTTTATTTATTTTATCCTTTTTTTAATCATTATTATTAGTCTAATTTATTGCATTAATAATAATTATATCCTATCGGTATATTATTATTAATGTAATTTCTTATACAATACCATGTTAATCAATACCTCTATCAATTATTTTGAATACCCTATCGGCATTCAAAATTTAGATGATGATATGAGGTCTAAAGTATTGTATTATTATATTTCTTGTTTATTTTGGTTCGAGACCGGGACCAGGTAGATAAGAAATTCTCTCTAACAGGCTTGATTGGCTGTGCACATAGAAACATTTAATTCTCTTATAGCATAATGACATTATGCATATTAAATGTTTTCTTTTGTTGTTTTAATGCCAGCCTCCCTGCCTATGTAATTAACTTCTGTCAAAACACTAAATGGGACCAATTTTGAGGACTGGAAAGAATCTCTGGATTTGTATTTGGCCATCACTAATATGGACTTGGCCTTGAGAGAGGAAGAGCCCCCAGCTCTTACTGCTGAGTCCACTGTTGCTGAAAGGGCTTCTCGTGAAAAATGGGAGCACTTCAACAGGGTGTGTCTCATGGTGATGAAATACACCATGAAGTCTATTAGACAGAGTATTCCAGAGAACAAGAATGCTAAGGATTTTCTGAAGTCCGTTGGTGATAAATTCACCACTTTCGATAAAGCTCAAAAAGGCCAATATCTCTCTTTGATTGAGAAGACTAAATATGATGGTGTTAGTGGAGTTCGTGAGCACATCATGAAGTTAGTCTACTATTTTAATAAATTGAAGTCTCTCAAGGTTGATCTTGGTGAGAGCTATCTAATCTGGCAAGTACTGGAGTCACTCTCTTCTCAATTTAACGTTTTGAAAACCTCCTATAATACTCAGAAAACTGAATGGACGATTGATGAAATGATTGCCATTGTCTCTCAAGAAGATGATTCCATAAAGAAAGGGAAAGCACACAGTGTTCAGTTTACTGCTGCTTCTTCTTCTGGTGCTAAGTCTGAGAAAAGGAGAGGTCACAAAGGAAAGTTTCAACGTGACAAGAAGAAAGGGGGAAAAGTTTCTCAACACTTAGAGCCAAAGAAGAATTTTTTTAAAGGAAACTGCAAGTATTGCAAGAAGTATAGCCATAAGGTGGATGATTGTTATACTCTCAAGAGGAAACTTGACAAGCAAGGTACACTCCTAGCTTTGGCTTGTTATGAATCAAATATGATTGATGTTGCTCCCAATACTTGGTAGTTTGACTCAGGTGCAACCATTCATGTTGTGAATTCTTTACAGGGGTTCACAAGCTTGAGGAAGCCAAGTGATGCTGAATCCAATATCATTGTGGGAGATGGAGCTAGAGTATCGGTGGAAGAAATAGGAGTTGTTACATTGCTTTTACCTTCTGGACATACTTTATTGTTAAAAGACGTTGTTTATGTACCTTCTATGAGAAGGAATTTGATTTCAATTTCAGATTTGGATAAATATGGCTACATTTTTGAATTCAGTAATGGAAAGGTTTTTATTCGTTTTAATTCTGTTACTGTCGGTTCAGTAGTATTATGTGATGGGCTTTACATGTTGAATTTGAATGATATGTCTGTTAACTCTATTGTTGGAAATAAGCGTAATAAGACTGATGAAAGTTCTTCTATGCTGTGGCATAGACGCTTAGGGCACATTTCTAGGCCCCGGATTGAAAGACTGATTAAGGAAGGTATTCTTCATGATCTCAATTTCTCTGATTTTGACACTTGCATCAATTGCATTAAAGGCAAGCTCACTGCCAAGACTAGGAAGAAAGGAGCAAATAGATGTGATGATGTGTTGCAGTTGATTCACACGGACATATGTGGACCTATTACACCCACTGCTATGGGTGGATATAGGTATTTCATTACCTTCATAGATGACTTCTCGAGATTTGGTTGGATAGATCTACTCTAAGAAAAATTCAGTTCCTTGGATGCCTTCAGATCCTTCAAGGCTGCTATTGAATTAAAGACTGGAAAAAAGATCAAATGGGTGAGGTCCGACAGAGGAGGTGAGTATTATGGCAGATACAGTGAGACTGGGAGAAATCCAGGACCATTTGCCAAATTTCTCGATGAATGTGGGATTGAAGCTCAATACACTATGCCTAGTACTCCTGAGCAGAATGGAGTTGCAAAGAGACGTAATCGAACACTCATGGATATGGTAAGATGCATGATGAGTCATACATCGTTACCAATTTTTCTTTGGGGAGATGCCTTAAAGACAGCCGTGTACATCCTTAATCAGGTACCTAGCAAATCTGTGCCGAAAACTCCCTACGAACTGATAAGTGGAAGGAAGCCGAGTTTGAAACACTTTCATGTGTGGGGTTGTAAAGCAGAGGTTAGACCCTATAATCCTCAATTGAAGAAGCTTGATCTTAAAACTATTAGTGGTTTCTTCATCGGCTACTGCGTGGGCTCTAGAGGTTGCAGATTCTATTGCCCTTCTCATTCTACGCGAGTTATTGAGTCTGACAGAGCGATATTCTTTAAGGATGATTTAGATAGTGAGAGTCATACACTACGACCAATCACTCTCAAAGAAGATCGAACCACAGCTCTTGCATCGCCCGTTTTACTTCCCATGAATATTGTGGTTCCAGTCGCTCATGATGATGATCAGACACTTCAAGGAGGACATGATGTAGTGGCACCACCTGTTATTGAACAGGAAACTGATGATACTGCTGAAACAGGTATAATGGCACAGCAAGATGTAGTGGCACTGCCAAATGACATTGCAGAAGCACCTTTATTGAGAAGATCTCAAAGAGTACGCAAGCCTTCTATACTAGTTGATTATGTGGTGTATCTTCAGGAGCATGAGTTTGATCTCCATAATGATGACGATCCTATCACTTTCCAGGAGGCTATCTCTAGTTCTCATGCTTCTGATTGGCTGGATGCCATGCATGATGAATTAGCTTCAATGTCTCATAATGGTGTTTGGGATCTTGTAGAATTGCCAGATGGTTGCAAACCGATTGGGTGCAAATGGGTCTTTAAGACCAAGCGTAGTCCAGATGGAAAAGTTGAGAGGTATAAAGCTAGACTAGTAGCGAAAGGCTATAGTCAAAATGAAGGCATCGATTATAAGGAGACATTCTCACCAGTTTCTACGAAAGATGCATTTCGGGTTGTTATGGCTTTAATAGCTCATTTTGATTTAGAACTTCACCAGATGGACGTAAAGACAGCCTTTCTGAATGGAGATCTAGCCGAGGATGTCTACATGGTTCAGGCTGATGGTTTCATTGAACCAGGTAAAGAGCATTTGATTTGCAAACTTAAAAAGTCCATTTATGGACTAAAGCAGGCATCCAGACAATGGTACTTGAAATTTGATCGTGTTGTCACTTCTTTTGGCTTCAAGGAAAATGCTTCAAATCAGTGCATTTATTTGAAGACTAGTGAGAGCAATTTTATAATTATTGTTTTATATGTCGATGATATTCTGCTTGCAAGCAGTTGTGTTAACCTTTTGACTGAGACAAAATTGATGTTAAATAGCCACTTTGATATGAAGGACCTTGGTGATGCTTCAGTTGTTCTAGGCATCCAAATTTACCTTGATAGGTCACATGGCATTCTTTGATTGTCTCAGAGAGGATATATTGAAAAGATCCTCAAGCAGTTTAACATGCATTCTTGCTCCCCATGTGCTGCACCTGTTCTGAAAGGTGACAAACTATCTAAATCTCTATGTCCTCAAAATGATTCAGAGATATCTGAAATGAGAAAGGTCCCATATGCTTCCGCTGTTGACAGTTTAATGTATGCTCAAGTTTGTACTCGTCCCGATATCGCTTTTACTGTTAATGCTTTAGGAGATACTTGAGCAACCCAGGTTTGGGTCATTGGAAAGCCGTGAAGAAGGTCATGAGATATTTGCAGGGAACCAAGGATTACATGTTGACCTACAAGAAGTCTGATCAACTTCAGGTCATCGGTTATTCTGATTCTGATTTTGCAGGTTGCCCTGACGACCGTAAGTCTACTTCCGGCTCTATTTTTATGATGACAGAAGGAGCTATCTCTTGGAAGAGTGTTAAACAGACTCTTACAGCTACTTCTACCATGGAGGCAGAGTATGTCGCTTGCTATGAGGCTACTTCTCAAGCCATGTGGCTGAAAAACTTAATCTCTGGTTTTCACATTGTTGAAAGCATTTCTAGGCCACTTGTGATATACTGCGACAACACTGCTGCTGTTCATTTCTCTCAAAACAACAGAAGCTCTTCTCGATCAAAGCACTTTGATATCGAATATCTGTTTGTTAGAGAGAAAATTCTGGAGTTTCAGACTCGTATTGAACATCTCGCTACAGAGAACATGTTGGCGGATCCACTAACTAAAGGCTTAACTGTTAAAGCTTTTCAAAATCATGTAACCCATATGGGATTAGTTAAGTCTTTTGATGTTTTGGGTTAGTGGGAGTCTGAAATTTTACATTTACTCAATTGTTATTCTTATGAGATATGTATGAGATGACGTCACTTTTGTTATCATATCTCTTTCAGCATTTTCAGATGCTTGGACTATTCTTGGATTGCATATTTCTTTTAATTAATTATGCTTATCCATATTCATTATTCTTTATATGAAATATGGGCTTTTACTTTGTATGATTTACTTCCTTATCGGATACTATTTCTGCATCGTTAAAGCTTATGTTTCTTGACATGTGTTATAAATATAGTTGGTATTTTAGCCTTAATGATTGTTGCATTTTAATAATTGACTATTGCTATCCAAGTGGGAGAATTGTTGAATTTTAATATAATATATATATACTATTTTGGATATGCATTAATCAATTATTAAAAATCATTAACATATTAACTATATTATTCTAATATATAGCCTTTAATATATGAATATTATAATTGAGCTTTTATATTGTGAGTGGCCCGTGATGGGTTGGGCCAATCACATAGCCTGTTGAGAAGCCTCTGCTCTCATCTGATAATAAATAGACTGACATCCCATTAATCAGTCTAACCCTAGACAGAACACTTATTAGACAGAGAGTAGTACCACTCTCACATAACCCTAAAAATTCCCTCTGTTCTACTGTTCGAGATGGATAGCTCGATAATGCCAGGTACACATTCTGTTCATCCCTTTTATGTTCTGTTATTTAATATGTTGTAGTTTGTATCTACATCGATATAGGATTAGGAATTAATCCTATTAATTCCTTCACATATGGCAAGCTACCTAGCTACTAGCTAGTTCAGACATGTGTGTTTGAAAGAGAGAGACTATTATAAGTAGAAATCAAATAAAAGAAAAATTAAGAATGTGAAGGAATAAAAAAGAACTAATGTATAGATTTTTATTTTAATTAAAGAGAGGTCAACTATCATTTTTAATTGTGCTGATATTTTGCACATTGGAACAATCTCAAAAAAGTGAGTAAAGATTGGCGTGATCTTAATACAACTTGTTAAGATTATAAGAAAGGGAATCGCTCATATAAATGATCCTCTTAGAAGGTACCAATCTATATATATTCTCACATTTAATTAATAAATGCTGCTATGTGATCTACCACTAAAATTCTAATTTAATCCTTAAATCCGGGAGCTTATATAAGAGATTTTTTTTGAAACAAATTACTTTCATTATATATGACTTTCTTTTAAAAAATAACTAAGTAATGAACTTTGATATCTTCAACTTTGTTAAAGCAGAAACTATTGTTTTAAGAATTAGATCAAACCGATCGGTTTGACCAGTTGGATTAGCCAATTAGGAATAAGTCTAGAATAACCCATTAAATAGGTGAGTAATTGACCTGACCAATAACTGGTTGAGCTGGTAAAAATTAGTAGAAACCAAGTAAAATTAGTGGTGAATAAATCTATTGAATTGGTCCACTTATTTTTTTATATATTTTTTGTTTTTAAATTTTTTAAATTTTGTTTATTCTATAATTAAGTAATGAAAAAATTAACATTACAGATTAGTTAATTTTAGTGTAGATGCCAATATATTAATATTTTATAATTTTGATATGAATGAATATTATATTGATTAATAATATTTCTTTGTTATTTAGTCAATTTTTACTATAAACTTTTAATTATGGATATTGTTTTGTGTAATTTAATTTCAAATCTTATTTTTAATTGAATTTAAAAATTTATATTTATAATATTTAATTTTGTATATTATTTTTTATTTAAAAATAGAATAATTCAACCATAGTCTAACTATTGACTTTTGAATCAGTTGAGGCACTGGTTCGATTATCAAAACTTTGATTGAAACTTAACAAAAGGGAAAGAATTATGGATTCGAAGAAAATATTTGATAATGATCACGATCTCTTTTTTATACAATAATACGAAAAAATAAACGTAACTTGTAAATTACCAATATATCTATTTATTTATTTATATTTACATTTATATTTTATATGTGGACCCCCTTATGATAAATAATTGTCAAATAGATTCTATAAGGTATTGGGGGAAAAAATTTAAGAGTAATATTATATATCCCTATGATTCCCCCATCCTTTTCCTCAAAATAAATATATAAAATAGTAAAGTGGATTTGGAAAAGCACTTTTTCTTTTTTTACAATGGGTGGAATCTAAAACTTGCATCAGTGAGCAAGTTGCATAATTAATTATTAGTTATTATAATAAATAAATAGTTCACTGATTAATATATATATATATATATATATATATATATATATATATATATATATATATATATATGCTTGTATGTATGTATATGTGATTATGTAGAATACACTAGAGGCATTTCATTACACGATAATCACGTGGCATGAAATAGAAAATAGTTATATGCTTGTAAAAGAAAAAAAAAATTTGAGTACATATCTTGCATCCTAAACAAGTATAGATAAAGGTAAAAGAACATTATATGCCTCTAATGTTTATTTTCATTTTTATTTATGCTTCTGAGTTTTTTTTTATCTTGTCCTTAACATTTCAAATTTTATCATATATGTCTCAAAATGACAAAAATATCTTTCATCCCTCTTTTTTTTCTCTCTCCTCACTCAAACATAAACTCTCACCAAAGAAGACGCTGGAGAAGCAAAAAAACATCAGATATTACTACCATTTGCTCTCTTTCCTCCATCATTGTGTCTCTCTTCCCTTCAACATTCTTGCCTCCCTTTATTTCACTCTGGTTACTATTTCTATCTCTCAAACTCAAAAATATTCTCTGCCTGAAACCTCATCAAAGAGATGACAAAGGGAGAACGACGACGAAAGAAGGAGGTGACTTCCTCAACAAGAAAACGAGAAGCGAGAGAGAGCTATGAGAGATGGAGTGACGTCATCGTTCTTCCTCTGTCCTCTCTCCAACGAAGTTTCGGGCAAAGAAGATTTTTGAGTTTGAGAGAGAGAGAGAGAGAGAATGAAACATGGAGAAATAGGGGGAGGCAAGAATGTTAGAGGGAAAAGAGATGCAATGGTAGAAGAAAGAGAGTGAATGGTGGGGAGATCTGATATTTTCTGCTTCTCCGGTGAGGGTCTGTGTTTGAGTGAGGAGGAAGGAAAAAAAAGAGTGATAAGGGGTATTTTCGTTATTTTGGGACATATATGATAAAATTTAAAATGTTAGGAGCATAATCAGGCAAACAAAAAATCTCAGGGTATAAATAAAAATTGAGATAAATGTTAGGAGTATATAATACTTTTTTGCCTATATATAAATTAAAGAAACAATAAAATATAATAATCACAAACAGCTGGATGTTTCAAGTGAGAAGATTAATTAATTTGGTGGTAGTTTTGATTTTAATAATTCTTTTGCTAAAATACAAAGAACTTCAGTTCAATTTAGGGGTTTAAATAATTAACCTTCTCAATTTTTGAAAATGAAAATAAACTATTATAATTTTTGAATATATTTTGTGTAGCTTAACTTTGCTCCATTAAATTTTTTTTTTTGGGTACAAAACCTTTACACTATTTATATGTTACCTATCATCTTAGCTAGGATGATATATAGGTTGGATATATTTGTTCTTTTTTTTTTCCCAATTTAGCTTTTTCAATCTACCTGGATAAGTAGTTGTAGGATTTTAGATGAAAAAAATCAACAAATAAGTTATATATGCATGCTGCATAAATTTGAGAGCCTAGGTAAGATTTATGACCAACTTTTATAGTTAAAAGGATTAAATTACACAACCCCTAAATAGAAATTTAGATTCTCTGCTGTTACGATAGAGTACTACTGTTAAATTATGGTATTTTTCACCTCATGAGATCTTTTTTTATTTTCCATCCTGATCATCTAATCCAAAATAAATTGTCTGACAAAACACAAAGAATAGAGAAGATAAAAAAAAAAGAATTTAAACACATAACTAACGTTTTTGGACCAGCGACTCAGGGTCGGAATTGGTCTAGGTCAAGTTTTTGGACCAACGCGCAAGGGACCGGAGATGACCCCGGTCTGGTCAAAGTTGACCCGAGCTTTGGCCTGGTTGACCCGACCCTCTTTTTTTTTTTTTAATATTCAAATTCATATGAAAAATGTCCACTTACCAAGAATCAAACTCTATCCCCTTACTTATAAGTTATGTGTCTTACACTCTTGCTATCAACTTCTTCTTAATTTATATGGACGAAATATTATATATATATATATATATATATATATATATATATATATATATTTGATGTAAAAAAAATTAAATCAAGAAAAATTGAAGAGCATAAACAAAAAAAAATTATATAATTATTTAATTTAGAAAATAACAATCAAATATCTTAAAAAAAATTATTTATAATTTTATGACAAAAAAATTATTTATGAATATTTGTATTTTAATTATTTGTAACTAATGACTATGGTTTTAAAACTTTAAAATATGAAATTTGCATATAAATTATTTATTTTAGTTTGTTTTAAATTTATTTGTAAACAAATATAAATACATATATATATATATATATTAATTTTTTTATCTGGTTTCAGCAATTAACCCAGTAATCTGGAAGCCTGCCTAGGTTAATGATCGGGCCAGTTCCAAAAGCATTGCACAGAACACATACAGATTAACGTGATTCGGTCAATGTGACCTACATTTATGGGTAGAGAGAGATATCTTATTTCTTCAAACAACATAGATTTTATACATCATGAAAATCGAAAAATCATACAATATGTATTATATAATTGCTCCAGAAGAAAACATATCGGCTCTAGCTCTGCTCACCCTACACACCTCTATTTTTTTTCCTTTTGAGTAGTATTTTCAGAATTTAGAGTCAAATCATAATTCCGTTCACTAAATAATTTTAAGATAATCAACACGATCAAAATGAACAATAACACTCTACTTTATCAATAAAGAATTTGAATTCCCTAAATAGAAAGAGAATTTTTTTGCATTTTAGCCAAGTTGATTCTTTGCACTTAATTATCTTGTTTAAAGAAAAAAGAGAAAAAGGATCCAAGTATATCTGATTCATTAATTAGTATTCTCCACAATAATAAGTTTGCAATGCTTTTGTATCATTATCATATCCATCGAAGATCGGAATTTTGTTTCCTTTTTAAATTTTATGTTTTCTTTTGCAAATATGCACCGTCTATGTGATCAAGAAATTAAAAACCTAATTATTTTGAGCTGTTAGGACGGTGCGTGATGCCACACTCCAACGAAATATACATATAAAGCGTATGTGTTATATATATATGTATGAAGAGCAATTAATTAATTAGCGTAAGATAAACCCTCTATACATAAATATATCCATGCTTTTCATGTGGTGTGTGTATCTATGTATATATGTATATACACGCACACAGACACATGTACATGGTCATTAGAGAATAAAAGAAGCATCTTAATTAAGGCCAAGCATAACAAAAAAGACTTCATATTATATAGCATATTGAAGAACTATATATACCTTAATTAAATTATACTCAATGAAAGCTATATGCCTATATGGCTTCAGCCATATATATATGCTGCTAATTTTCATGGAAGAACAAAATTTCAGGAATTAAAATTTCGTTAATAGCGTTTTTTTTTTTGCCCTCAATTTTTTTTAAGTAAACTTACTCTTTGGTCCGTGTACTTTAAAGACAATTTAGTCATAGATAATTTTAATCTTTAAATTTTGAAATCATTACACAAAATGATTCTTTTGTCAAGGGGATGACAAATGGATAATATTGTTTAAAAATTTCAAAATTTAAGAACTAAAATAATCATTCACATTAGTGTATATGTTAAGATGTCATATTACTCTATATCACAGTTATGCTAGCAAATTAGGGTACACATCAATATATGATATTAACTGTGGCAATAAGATCAATTTTTGAATTATTTTGTGTAGTAATTTTAAAATTCAGGGATTAAAGTGATCAATGATCATCTTTTAGAGACTAAACTATCACTAAGATACACTTTTATGGATTAAAAAATAGGTTTATTCTTTTTTTCATTCATATTTTTGTAAGAGATGCAGCAGCCACTAATTATAGCTAATTCTTTCCGGCAACAAGGAACAGAGCTTAATTATATACTATATAATCATTGATTCAACAACATTATATCTATTCTCATGATAATTTTTTTTTGTGCTTTTCAGTAGGAAGTTGGGATTCCACAAATTTGGTGAAATTAGTTACACTTCTTATTCTGAGATAACTAATTGCAGTGTTACTCGGCAATATTGGTTTGAAAGGTTAATTTTTAATCACGATTTGTTTCATGGCAAACAAATTTTTTTTTGGGAAAATTTATTTGCAGTGTCAAATTTATTTAGAAGCCATTGTAGTCCGATTTGTACACAATTGTTGTTATTGTATAAAAAGTGGTGTTTTTTCTGAAATTTTTACGAACTATAATTGTTTATTCAAGATATTTTTAGAATTATAATTGGCTCCATCTACACCACACATTTAAGATTTTATTTTTAAAATACTCATGAAAAGAAATAAATATCCAAAATTATTAACAATATATATATACACACACATTTTTTATATACACACACTTTTATATATAAACATTATTAACAATATATATATATACACACATTATAAACATTAACAATATATATCCAAAATCCGTCACTAATATGTCAAAATTAGTGATGGATTAATGACAAAATTTTCAAATTTATGTTTTATATGACGAAACAATGTCCGTCACTAATATCTATTACTAAATCTGGTTTTAGTGATAAATAACATATGTCATCTTTTTCATTGAAGAATTTTGTGACAGATATTGGTTGTCATTAAATTTCGTCACTAATATTAGAGCTAGGTTAGGTCGTTTAACCTACTTGACAAGTGGATTGGTTTGGCTCGAAGCCAACTCATAAAAGGTCGAGCTGAACTAGCTCGTCTCGGTCCGAGTAACCTGTTCTTTTTTTTTTTTTTAATATTATACACTCATGAACTACGGAGCGAAAAGAATAGATATCAGAGTAATGGAGCTATGAAGGAGACAAGAGAACAGAGCTGTCACGACCTATTTTCTAGGCACATGACCGGCACAATGATGAATATCCCATCACTGTAAGCCTTTCGATAAATTCTTCCCACAAGTAAAATTATTAGTCATTATCTATATATTCTCAAAATACCATTCCTTAATAAATACAAAGAAAATACATCAGATTTTCTTAATTAAAAATAATAGATCCTCAATACAAAATACATTATCATACTGAAATACAAGGCAAATACCAAACCCCTGACCTAGATGTCCTAGACGGTTACAGAGCAATATACTGTATAATAAAAGAAGGGCCTACCCGACAGCGGGAAGGTCTAAGTGATCTACTCCTCTAGTGGATTTTCTTCGGCGGCAACCTGATCTGAACAAAAAGTTTATACAGAGAGTGTGAGCTTTTAAACTCAGTGAGCAAATCGGCCTTGCGTTAATAAAATTCAAATACATCACCAGTCATGCAAGCATATCCGAAGGCTCAAGCTCAACCAATAGACATAGTTAGAAATTACATATAAGAAAACAAAAATTCATCCAATTCAACAAACATTACTAGTACTCGTCAATGGCAATATATCCCGGAGAGCGCACACGGGCCGGCTCACCAATTATGTATATTTTCGCCATGACGCACAACCTCATCCTCTTAGCTAGGGCGCCTCACGGATTTATCACCAATCCGGGCTATATCCCTACTGAGGGAATCGTTGTCTCCACACTCATTGATCAAGACACCCTGTCAACCGGGTTTTCCGCCTTGCCGTGAGAGGGGGTACTATCCCGCTCAATCACAATCAATATCATTTCATATCATAATCAGAAGCTCAATATAATATTCATCCATATAACAGGTATGGTATATAACTATATTATAGCTTTGTAAACCACAATTCAAGAGATTCAATCTTCACATCATCATGAGATACTTACTTTTTCTTATCCATACTTCTGGATTAATTATCTCATTATATTCGTCATTCTGAATCCAATTTCCCCCTATGAATCTTGGGAGTGTCCTACGACATACTTTTTATCACCAGTAATGCTAAAACTCTATTAAAACGGGGTCGTTTCACTCACCTGGATTCCGTACGAACATCGCTTCTCTAAGTCATTACAGACAAGAGTTCTCAGGTGAATTTCGGTGTTCTGCTACGGAGATTTTCATGAAAGATTAGAGAAAATACGTTAAGATTGTTTTCATACAGATACTGTTCATACGTACGATTACTATTTATACGGTTACTATTCATACGTACGGGTACTATTCATACCAGAAATAGAGAATACAATCTGTAAAAAAGTACACCAGGTAAGTTCCCAAGAAAGAGTGGAGGGTCACACTGGACACACTTAAAAATCAGGTCTTTTCTTAGCCATAACTTTCCTAGACATGTATTGTTCACAGTTTACATTCTATTTCGGTAATCAGAAAATCAAAATAACATATAAACATCTAATGATAGTTTTTCTGATGTGGAAGATTGGCCAAAGTCGCAACCACAGAGCATACTTAAGAAAATAACTTCTAAAATTTGAAAGACATAGAAAGGGCATAGTATCCTTGCCTAAGCAAAAAAAAAAAAGAAAGGCAAAAAATCTCAGAGGCCTAGCGTCGGAGCAAGAGAAACTTAAGGAGAGAAGAAGAGAAGTTTGAAGGTGTGAGTTTAGAAGTGAAATGGAAGGGCCTATTTATAGCAAAAGTCAAGGTTACTATTTGACACTATACGCTAATAAAATATTCAATTTACTATTTATGAAAATGACATTTCTAATAATACAGTTACTGTGCACCTTACGCGTACGATGGAAAATTTTTCTGTTATTACTATTGGAAACTTAAAGGGAAAACTATCCTTTCACCTTAAACCTTTAAGTTTCTTTTCAATTCAGTCCTTTCAATTTAGTCGCTGAGGGTATTTTTACACATAAAACGTCATTTTCTCCTACAAACTTCTTTCTAGTTTTCTCTTATGACCAAACCACATCTAGTATTTGACATTTTGATTGTATAAATGAACAATACCATATACGTAAATAGTATTATACGGGTAAATAGTATTATATGGGTAAATAGTATCGTATACTGAAATAGTAACAGTAGTTTGAAAACACGCATTTATATTTTATTTTTTCATGGGTATTACATTATCACCCCCTTTAAGAAATTCGGTCCTCCGAATTTAAATTACCTCAAGTTATAAAAAGATGCGGATATCTAGAACGCATGTCGGCCTCGGCTTCCCATGTGGCTTGTTCGTGAGTTTGATTTCTCCACAAAACCTTGACGGATGGAATCTCTTTAGATCGGAGTTTCTTTACTTGACTATCGAGGATAGCCACCGATATCTCCTCGTATGACAAGTTTTCATCTACTAGGATAGAATCATTGTGAGAAGGGTGACGTATGTGATAAGGGTCAGGAAGGTACTTCCTTAACATGGATACGTGAAAAACAAGGTGAATCCCTTCCAGTTCCATAGGTAGGGCAAGCCGATAAGCCACTTTTCCCACTCGTTCTAAAATTTCATAAGGCCCGATGTATCTAGGACTCAACTTTCCTTTCCTTCCAAATCTCAACACACCTTTCATTGGAGAGACCTTAAGGAATACCATATCGCCGACTGAGAACTCCAAATCACGTCATCTGTGGTCAGCGTATGCTTTTTGTCTACTTTGAGCTGCTTGCATCCTATCTTGTATTGTCTTAACCTTGGTTAGGGCATCCTGGGCCAAGTTAGGTCCTAATGCTTTCGCTTCACCTACCTCGAACCAACCGATCGGAGATCTGCAACGTCTCCCATACAAGGCCTCATAGGGTGCCATCCCAATAGTGGCCTGATAGCTGTTGTTATATGCAAATTCTACGAGATACAAATGCTTCTCCCAGCTACCACTGAAATCTAGGATACAAGCTCATAACATATCCTCTAGCGTCTGAATCGTCCGCTCTGACTGTCCGTCTGTCTGTGGGTGAAAAGCGGTACTAAGGTCCACTCGAGTACCTAATGCCTTTTGAAAACTTCTCCAGAAATGAGAGGTAAATTGAGGACCTCTATCATAAATGATAGATATAGGTACTCCATGCAGTTTCACTATTTCTTTAATATACAATTGTGCCAACGTTACTACACCATAAGTAGTTTTGACTGGAATGAAGTGTGCTGATTTGGTTAGTCGGTCAACAATGACCCAAACTGAGTCATAACCTCCTGTGGAGCGAGGTAGACCAACAACAAAGTCCATCGTCACTCGTTCCCATTTCCATTCAGGAATCTCTAATTGTTGTAACGAGCCTCCTGGCTTTAAATACTCAGCCTTAACCTGTTGACAGGTTAAACAACGAGACACAAATTCTGCTATGTCTTGTTTCATTCCTTTCCACCAGTAAATCTGTTTCAGATCCTGATACATCTTGGTGGCTCCTGGATGTACAGCATATGCAGCACGATGGCCTTCTTCCATGATGTCTCGTCTAAGAGTTCCAACATCTGGTACACACAACCGTTGTTTAAAACGCAAGACTCCTGTATCGTCGAGTGTGAAACTATTCACTTCACCAATCTTTACCTTTTCCATAATTTGGACAAGCTTAGGATCCTCCATTTGGGATATCCGTATCTGGTCTACAAGGGAAGATCTAGCCCTGATATGAGCTAAGAATGATCCTGTCCTTGTAACCTCGAGAGTAGCACCTTTTGCTCTCAGCTCTTGTAGTTCTTGGATTAATGGTCTTCTTGTAACTACTACATGGGCTAGACTTCCCATAGATTTTCGACTCAAGGCATGTCCAATGGTTTTAGCGGGTGCAGAACTCTCTCCGTGGTAGCGTGATTTCTCATCTTGTTTCCTCTTTCTTTTGTTATTCCATTTTTCTTTATGCATATCTCTTTCTTCAATCATACGGGCGATGTCGACGGCTTCTGTGTAAAATGAAAAATCTCGTATCTTTGATCCCACCCTGTCAAATAAAGACTCTCGAAGGCCTTTAATAAACCGTCAGATCTTTTCTTTCTCAGTTAGGATCATGTGAGTAGCATATTCAGACAACTCTACAAACAGATTGTCGTATTCATCAACGGTTCGTGCTCCTTGCCGTAGTGCCTCAAACTCATTCATCTTTACTTCTCGTATACTCTCCGGAATAAATTGTTCTCGAAAAATTCTTTTAAAGTCATTCCATTTAACGGGTGGGGCATTTCTGGCCATGCCCTTCTTCCATGTTTGCCACCAGCGGTCCGCCTTACCTCTTAATTGAAAGGTAACAAGGGTTACTTTTCGAGGTTCAGGGCAATCTAGCGTGTCAAGGATTTTCTCACAGTCATCTAGAAAACGTTGTGGGTCTTCATTAACATCTCCTGCAAAGGTTGGCGGATTCAGCTTCATAAATTCTGAGATCTTGACCTCTGTCCCTACCCAATCCTGAGGAGGGGGTGGAGGTGGCATCTGGTCTGTCTCTTATACTTTTGCAGCATGTATTGATGCCTGTGAGCCATCTTCAGATGACTGTCTCATCAGAAGTTCCTTCAGCCCATTTACCTCGTTTTGCATTGCAGCTAATGCTTCCATCACTACAGTCGCGTCAATTTGTGATGGTACTCCAGCATTTCTTCCAGGGTTTTCAGTGGATATTTCTCTGTTTTGTGCATGGTTACCTTCTGCATGGTTATGCATCTCTAGCCTTGCATCTGCTGACTGAGCAGGTGGAGGGACTAGGGCCCTGCCAGATCTTGTGCGGATTCCAGAAGCGTTTGATTTTCTTGGTGCCATCTAAACTTATTCTACAATTAAGAATAATTTATATCGTTACTATTATGCTTCAAGGAAAGACACGAAAGAAAGGGATTTTAAACTCTACAGGGCTTTTGGTGGATCTTCATCCTATGGTCGTGCTGCAATCACGACAATAGGGGAAGGCCCACTAAAGACACCTTGCTCTGTAATCACTAGGAGAATTAACAACCTATCCTCTGATACTAACTTTGTCACGACCTATTTTCTAGGCACATGACCGGCACAATGATGAATATCCCATCACTGTAAGCCTTTCGATAAATTCTTCCCACAAGTAAAATTATTAGTCATTATCTCTATATTCTCAAAATACCATTCCTTAATAAATACAAAGAAAATACATTAGATTTTCTTAATTAAAAATAATAGATCCTCAGTACAAAATACATTATCATACTGAAATACAAGCCAAATACCAAACCCCTGACCTAGATGTCCTAGACAGTTACAGAGCAATATACTGTATAACAAAAAAAGGGCCTACCCGACATCGGGAAGGTCCAACGTGATCTACTCCTCTAGCAGATTTTCTTCGGCGGCAACCTGATCTGAACAAAAAGTTTGTACAGAGAGTGTGAGCTTTTAAACTCAGTGAGCAAATCGGCCTTGCGTTAATAAAATTCAAATACATCACCAGTCATGCAAGCATATCCGAAGGCTCAAGCTCAACCAATAGACATAGTTAGAAATTACATATAAGAAGACAAAAATTCATCCAATTCAACAAACGTTACTAGTACTCGTCAATGGCAATATATCCCAGAGAGCGCACACAGGCCAGCTCACCAATTTTGTATATTTCCGCCAAGACGCACAACCTCATCCTCTTAGCTAGGGCGTCTCACGGATTTATCACCAATCCAGGCTATATATCTACTGCGGGAATCGTTGTCTCCACACTCATTGGTCAAGACACCCTTTAAACCGGGTTTTCCGCCTTGCCGTGAGAGGGGGTACTGTACCGCTCAATCACAATTAATAGTACAGTATTTCATATCATAATCAGAAGCACAATATAATATTCATCCTTATAATAAGTATAGTATATAATCATATGATTCAAATTTCACATCATCATGAGATACTTGGTTTGTCTTATCCATACTTCTGGATTAATTATCTCATTATATTCGCCATTCTGAATCCAATTTCCCCCTATGAATCTTGAGAGTGTCCTACGACATACTTTTTATCACCAGTAATGCTAAAACTCTATTAAAACGGGGTCGTTTCACTCACCTGGATTCCGTACGAGTATCACTTCTTTAAGTCGTTACGGACAATAGTACACAGGTGAATTTTAGTGTTCTGCTACGAAGATTTTCATGAAAGATTAGAGAAAATACGTTAAGATTGTTTTCGTACAGATACTGTTCATACGTACGGTTACTATTTATACAGTTACTATTCATATGTATGGGTACTATTCATACCAGAAATAGAGAATACAATCTGTAAAAGAGTACACCAAGTAAGTTCCCAGGAAAGAGTGGAGGGTCACACTGGACACACTTAAAAACCAGGTCTTTCCCTAGCCAGAACTTTCCTAGACATGTATTCTTTACAGTTTACATTCTATTTCGGTAATTAGAGAATCAAAATAACATATAAACAGCTAACGACAGTTTTTCTGATGTGGAAGATCGGCCAAAGCCGTAACCACAGAGCATACTTAAGAAAATAACTTCTAAAATTTGAAAGACATAGAAAGGGCATAGTATCCTTACCTAAGCAAAAAAAAAAGGCCCAAAATCTCAGAGGCCTAGCGTCGGAGCAAGAGAAACTTAAGGAGAGAAGAAGAGAAGTTTGAAGGTGTGAGTTTAGAAGTGAAATGGAATGGCCTATTTATAGCAAAAGTTAAGGGTACTATTTGACACTATACGCTAATAAAATATTCAATTTACTATTCATGAAAATGACATTTCTAATAATGCAGTTACTGTACACCTTACGCGTACGATGAAAAATTTTTCTGTTATTACTATTGAAAACTTAAAGGGAAAACTATCCTTTCACCTTAAACCTTTAAGTTTCTTTTCAATTCAGTCCTTTCAATTTAGTCGCTGAGGGTATTTTTACACATAAAACGTCATTTTCTCCTACAAACTTCTTTTTAGTTTTCTCTTATGACCAAACCACATCTAGTATTTGACATTTTGATTGTATAAATGAACAATACCATATACGTAAATAGTATTATACGGGTAAATAGTACCGTATACTGAAATAGTAACAGTAGTTTGAAAACACGCATTTATATTTTATTTTTTATGGGTATTACAAGAGCGATGTTGGAGAAGTGGAGAACAGAGTGACGTAGGAGATCAGAGATTGGAGATATTCTCTTTCACTCTTCAGTTTCAAGATTAGAGACCTTCGTCGTGCTTCGTCATCGTCCCATGTGTCTCTCTGTCCATCTTTGCGTGCATTGGCGATACTCTTGGAGTTTGATTTAGTTTAGTTCATGTTTGTCCTTCTTAGTTCGTCCATCTCTACATACGTTGGTCAGCGTCCATCGAACCATCTCAGCATCAATCGTGGTTAGTGGTTCTCGCTTTCTTGTCTCGATTCTCCCATCTCTCCTCCTTTTAGAGTCTCACACTAACTAAGTTTTTTTTTTATTTTTTTTGATAGCTGGAGTTTAGAGAAGCTAGCAGGTTACAACAACAAGATGGCCTCTAAGACCCAAATCTAACTAATGTGCTAGATAGAAGAAAGGGCATGAGGATTGATCTGAAATGCTAGAACCCAAAAAAATGATAACATTAAAAGAAAAAAAATATGTGGGCTAGCTCGTTTGGCCAGTCAACTTACATAGTACGGGCTGATCTGGTCCATTTTGATAGCTCTAACGGATATTTAATTTTAGTCATAGATTAGTAACGTCTCACAATAATATATTTTTTTCTTTTATGAAATAAGACTTGGAACTATGATCGTCACAAATTTTGTTTGTTAAACTTAAATTAAAATAGTGATAGATAATTCGTCACAAATATTTTTTTTAATTTTTTTAATGAAATAAATACAAATGCAGAGTTCCTCTTCTGCCTTTTCTTCTTTCGCACCAAAAGCTCCCTTTGCGTTCAAAATATTTGCTTTTTCTTTGTTCTCTCACCCTAAATCTTTCTCCCTTACCAAATCTTCCTCCTTGCGTCCTAAATACAATGCTCATCTTCTTCCTTTCAATCTCTTCCTCTTCGGCTTTGAAAGAGGACAAAACCTGACCCACAAATCCAAACCCACAGCATTTCTTTGCATGTGCATGTAGAAAAGTCTGTCTTCTTTCTTGCTTCTCATCCTTTTCTCTCTTTTTAATTTTATCCTTTTAGGGGCATAACTACTTGGTGTGTGTGTGTGTCTATCTATATATATATATATACACACATACACGTTCACAATACAAACATCAACATTCAGTTCAGACATCAATAATTGAGATTGATAATGGATGATCCCCGCCGTTTTTCCTTCAAATGGAACATATAATGAACTCATACTCAAGGCTTGGCTTAGCTTGATTGATATAAAACACACACACACACACACACACACATATATATATATATATATATATATATATATATATATATATATATATTGTGTGGGAATTTATAATGTTTATATATAGCAAGGGTAATGATTTTGTCTTCTTCACAAAGTGATGTTTGTACAATTTGCACTGATGATTCAGGGACACAAAAAGTAGAGAACTCATATTACTATATATATTTAATTATTATATTTACTATATATAGATATATGTGTGTGTGTGTGTGTGTCTTTGACACGTGGCTTCCCACCCAGATTGTCAATTCTCCTTTTAGAAATAGTAAATATAATTAATTAAAAGGAAGAATACAAGCAACTCGTTGAATTTGGATCATTTGGAAGTTAATTCTTAATTAAACTTTGATTTTGAAAACTATGTCTTTAGCTTTAAACTTTTAATCTTCTAGAAAAAAAAAGTGATTTCATTTAATATTTTTAAATTTTTTAATGGTATATAGTAACTCTTTTATTATGGAAGACTTCTTATATGTCTTAAATTTTTTGCAAGAAAGGTATCACTATTTAAATAAAGAAGTCAGATAGAAAGACTTATTTCTTAAGATCTTGACAGTTTTTAAGGATTTAATTTTTAAAATTAAACGTTCAAAAAACTTCTTTATAATGACCTAAAGAAAGGGCTTTATCACAAATATTTCTGCACATGGGAAAGGAGTAAATTAAAAAAAAAAAAGTAAGAGCTTTGTTAGGATTATAAGGAAAATAAAACAGGTCGGAACCCGTGGCTTGAGTCCGCCGGTTTGGTTCAAAAAATTAAGTTTGTTTGGCTGGTACGACGAGCCAGTCGATTTTTTTTTTAAATAAAATTATATTATTTAATATAAATAATTTTATTTTAGCACATGTTTATATAATAAATATAATAATTTGAATATAAAATTTTTTGTAATTTTTAAAAATAAATATAAAATTTTTAAATTTAAATATAATATAATCAATTTAAAAAATATATAAAAATTAACGTTATTGGTTGTTTAAAAATATCAAAAAAAATAATATTTTAAGTGTATAAATTATATTTAATAAAAAAGTAAATTTTTTTAAAAAAATTAAAATTATATTATTTAAATATTAAAAAAAATGATTTGCAAATCATGACGATTACCTTAAACATTCAATTTAAGATTCGTAACTGGCCTATTTTTCTTTGGTCCTCGACAGGTTAGCTTGTTTGACACTATGACAGGGACGTAATTGCTATGTTGCACATTGAATTATTATTATTTTTTATTTTTTACCAGTATTTTTATATTTTTTAAATGGTAAAATTAATTTCGTTTAACGTATTAAAATGACCTCTGTTCACAAGTGTTTTTTTGCCTTTGATATTACCAAATATGATAATTTGCCTTTTTGTTTTCTTTACGTAATTTTTGTCATAGTTTGTCCTCGATCGTGTCAGTGCAAGCAACCTAACCGCGTCTTAATTTTATCATTGTTCCTTCATTAGCGGAAGAAAAAGTGAGATGAATGATATACATAAGTATGAATATATATTTATTTTATTTTTCAAATTTTTTTTATAAATTAATCTCCTAAAATTGATAAATCCAAGGGAGTAACTTAATAAATAAATTTAAAGACTAAACTAAATTTTTTATTTATTCTATACATAGTTTATATATATATATATATATATATATATATATATATATAAAGAAGAACGTAACTTAATATGAGAGCACTAATTGTGATGTTTCAGTTTGGTTTGTTTAAAAAAATTTACCGACAAAAAAAAATCATCGAATTAAATTTTTTTTAAATTTCTGATTGGTCCTAAAAATTTATCATTATTTTAATTTTTTTAAAAAAATTATACATATTAATTCAATTTTTTTAAAAAATACACTTATGTCAATTTTGTCTATTTGTTTTCTTAATTGACCTTGATAATAATAAGGAAAAAAGTTAGAGATTTGGCAACCGAAAAATTAATATTTTACCAAGGTTTTCATAATTAAATTGGTTATTGAATTGGAGGGATATCGGTTCAATGGTCAATCGTTGGATCGCGATTAAACTAGTGGTAATCAAAAATAAATAAATAAAATATATACATAAAAATAATAAAATAACTATATAATTACATATCAACATATCATAATTCATATATATAAAAATATAAAAATTAATTAAAAATAATATTTAATATTCAATTACACAAAAGATATTTTGACAAGATAACATATTCAAATAAATGTTTACAAGTAACAACAAAAATAAACCAACTAATCAAGAAAAATTATTATTTATCAGTCATTACTTTATCAATTGATTCTATATTTAGTTGGTCTTTAATTTCTTCAACTCCTAATTATAAAATAAAAAAACAAAGTGATCAAAGTAATTCAAAAAAAAAAAGTAAAGTGACCAAACAAAAAAAGAATCGGTCAGAGTATTAAACCAGTCAATTTAACCAGTTCAAAAATTGTCTAATTTTTAAAGGTCGATCGAATCGAACAAAATACCCGTTTTCACTCAAACCAGTCAATCTAATCCAGTCATGAAAACATTCTAATTTACTCCTAAATATAAGCCACAAAAGTTTGGATAGAATTTGGAATTTGTGAATTGAGCCACTTAACATTGGGAAAATCGACGCTTCCTTCAAAAGAAATGACAATAAGTACTAAAAAAAAATTGTTGTTTTAAATATTTAAAGAAACTGGTATTTCTTGATTTTATAGGGAATATTGTCTTACGTCATAAGATGAAAGCGTTTTATTTTTTCAGAGTTTATTGTGTGCAAAAGATAATTTTTTTTAAATTAACCTTTAGAAATTGAATTATTATTACTTTTGGTTTTTTTTTTAATTTGAATCATGGATTTTAAAAATTTAATATGAGTTTAACTAATCTAATTTAAGTAGAGTTAGACCACAAGGTGTAAAAGTTTTCTTGAAGTTGATTTTTTTTATTTATCAAATTTGAACTTTAAGATCTTGTTTAAAGAATATAAATATTGAACAATTTGAACTTAACTAGCGTTGGTCACCTTTTTTTGGTTTGTATCATTCAGTATTTGAACACTGTAAAATCATTATTAATCTAAATTTGAGCTAAGTAGGATCATAATAAACAAAAAAGTTCTTGTACCAAGTTTTAACCAATCTAAAAAATTGGACCAGTCATTAAGCAAATGAAGGTACCGATTTAAAAGTCAATAGTTAAACTGTAGTTGAACCAATTTACTTTAAAATATTAAAAAAATAATATAAATAATTAAAAACTATAATCATAAATTTACAAATTTAATTAAAATAAGATTTGATATCAAATTACATAAAACAACATTTACAATCAAAAGTTCACAGTGAAAAGTTACCAAATAACAATAAAATATTAATAATCAATATAGTATTCATTCATATCAAATCAATAATAATATATTGGCATATTCATTAAAATTGACTAATTTATAATATTAATTTCTTTATTACCTTATTAGAGAATTAAAAAAAATTTCAAGTTGACCAGTTTATTTAACACTTGTTCTTATTCAGTTTAATCAATTTTTAACCAGTTCAATCAATCATAAGATTTAAAAGTTATTTCATATCGATTTCTCATCCAAACGGTTAGACCAACTGATCAAATCTGATTCTTACAATAATAATATTAGCATAATTATATTTTTAAAAAATTAAATTTAAAACTATTAATTAAATTAAAACAACTTCATACCAACCAATTGGTTTCTACTTATTTGGTAGTACAGTTGGTCAGATTAAACAGTGATTGCTGATTGCTGGTACAATTTAAAGTAGGTTAATAATACCAAAAAAAAAAGTAGATGCATAATGTGGCGATCAGTTATGTTATTGGGATCCATGTCAGTTTTGAAAAAATTTTGGTGTGAATGAGGGCGACAGTCACACCATTTGATCAATTATTTCCAATATAGAAAATAATTTAATTGAATTTTATGGTGTTTTTGTCAAAAAGATGTGGCCGAATTTTCAGGATTTATTTGTGTGTTTGTGTGGCGTTGAGATTTTTGTGTTTGCACGCTCCACACACACAGATAGATATATATATATATATATATATATATATATATATATATTGTTTTACAATAAAAAAATTACAAAGAACATCATTTTCATAAGTTGAACTATATTTTAATGTGAAGCGTCTTTGACCAAAATTGTGACTGCATGTATCTTTTATTGTCGGTGGAAACGGATTCTATATTTATCTCATAAGAGTAAACAAATGATCTATTTCTAGGAAGGAGAAAAATGATAACTAATAATGAAAATAGTCTTATATTACTTATTTTTTTTGAAATCTAACAATTTATAGTTCAATTTTTTAAAACAAAAAATTATCATTTAATATCTGAATTATTAAATTTAAAATTTAACAGTTTAAATGGGACAAATATTATACTTGTCCTTATAAGACAAACATATGACCCCTCCTCTCCAATATTGACTCATTTTCTTTAAAAAGAAATTAATAACTATATTAATTATCAGTAATCGCTAAATTTATGTATATTAATAGATATATAAAATATAATATAAAAAGGGGAGATTAAAATATATACGAGAAAGTGAGAAGTAATAAGAAGTTAAATATATACAGAATAACTTGTTTACCTTTTGTTTCATTGGATTTTTTTTTTATGTCTGTTTAGCCAAAAAAAAAAATCTAAATTTCACTTCAATTTTATAAGAAAAGGTTAAATATATATATATATATATATATAATTTTTACTTTAATGCATTACTATATATATATATATATATATTATCTTTACTATCACTTATTTTTAGCCAACATTATCATTAAAGCCCATCATATATAATAAAAAATAATATTTTATATTAGTCAAAATATATTTTTTGCCTTTTAAGAAGCATTTATTATATATAGATTAGGTAGAAAAAAGTGTAGAAAGGTGTATCACAAGATTTTGGAGTTTGAACTACTGCGCCAATAAGTTGAACTAAATACATTGAATTGCTTTTGCCTTTTATTATACTTCTTTATTAAATGATGCATTATATGTAGAGAGGATGTCATATTCTTATCTTAAATATTACTTCACAATAATAATAACAATTACAATTCAGAAGTAGGTAATTTACGAAGCCTCGATGCTTCCGGATATAAAGGACCATTATCCTTAATCAATAACTTTTTTTTTTTTGAGAGTTTTGATTTTATGGTGTTCAAGTTTGAACCGTCTTAATCTGATAATATTGAAAAGCCTAACAGATAATAAACAATAAATTTGAGAGCCAATTTGATCAGAACAAAAAGACAAAAATAATATTTATTTTTATTTATTTATTTATTTATTATCTACTATATGTCATGTTTGCCGCTATCTCTATGTTACTCCCTGAATTTTTTTTTTCAATAAATAACAGTAAGAATTAATAAATTAATCATATTACAAATTATATAGAAACTTTATTATAAAATGCCTAGTACTCCCTGAATTTTTTTTTTCAATAAATAAGAGTAAGAATTAATATATTGATCATATTGCAAATTAAATAGAAACTTTATTATAAAAAGCCAGTTGCTTACTTTCATGATTTCATCATATCATTTTATTGGAAATGTAAGAAAATATATTTGATTTTTTTTTTTGACACTTTGACTAGGCTATCACTAATAAGTTTAAGTTGTATCACACCTGGTGTAATATTTTTTTTAATATTAATTTTTTATCCACAAAATTTAAAATTAAAACTTTTAAGAAAAATAAATATCAAATATTTATTTAAAAATTAATTAATATTTGTAATACATTTAATTTGAAATTGTTTTAGTTAAAATTATTAATATTTGAAAAATTATTTAATTTAAACTATGTTAAATTGTAAAAATATAGAGTTCTCTTAACGTTTATTTATTTTATTTTTTTACAAAATTTAAATTTAAAATATTATTTAAAAAAATTTAAAAACGAACTTCAATCCATCAATATTAATAATATATTTAAAATTTATAATTAATTGTTGGAGTAGTGGACGAGTTCTTCCGAGTTTCTCGGACAATTGTAGCGGAGGATGTAGGCTGCGTCAATCATGCTATAGGTAGGGAAGCATATGTAAGAAAGTATAATTAAGAGGCATGTCAGGAAGTAGTTATGATATTCTAAATTATTATAGTGCTAGAAAAATTTAATACTACTTCTATTTTTGATAAGTAAGGAATAATCTCACTTAATTAATTAATTTGATCCAACCCAACTATGTGATCTAAAATTAAATTATATTTTTTAAAAAATCAAAGTAAATTCCATGACAAAATGTAAAATATATGGTAGCAATATCGAATAGTCAGAGTTATATAAGTACAAAATTTATATATATATATATATATACACACACACAAGATTCCGGAAAAAAAATATATACAGTCATATAAATATTAACACAAAAAATCCAATGCCAAATATTATGATTTGTTGTAATTTGGGCAAATTCTCAAAAATTATATACATGAGGATAATTCCAATTCAATTATTTTCTACATCGAAATTTATTTTTCAAGTCATTTTACGCATTAATGTAGACTATATATATAGTCTAAATTATTATTTTGATTACTAGTCTCAGATTGAAAATATGTGAGTAGGTAGGATAAGAAACAATAGTCTATAACCACTAGGGTAGACTAAAGAAATTGATTGAATATTATGAGTTAAGATACTCGCAAACAAATCAACTACTTTTTTGCTTTTGATCGTTAGATTATTTTAATCTAATAGTTAATGTGTATGAATATGTATTATCTCACGATCATTAAATTTCTTTGATTTAATGTCGAAAACACGTTAGTGAAACACACTATTTCACTATCGTTTTTTTTTTTTACCTTCCAAAACTCGCCTTCTAATCAACCGCTGCCATGCATCTGCTCGACCCACCCATCTGTTGACCCGTGTGCTCCACACGCCTGCCCCACCCCGGTCGCCACTGGCTCTTTCTTTTCCAAGTGATTGAGACATCATCACCTTCATTCTAAAAATTTTTTCCGCTCTTTCCTCCTATGCAACACGTTGGCCTTCAACTTTGGTCGTCTGCTTCGTCTTCGGTCATTGGCGGCCTTTTGCATCGTCGCTGGTTTGTGTACTTCAACATTCAACCAAAGACAGCCATCAGCCCAACATCCTGTGTCATTGTCATCAGTTTACTCCCTCACCATTCATTTGTATTGCTTTGCTAGTTTGATGATGACTGATTGTGTGTATATTGATGTTGTGAAATAGATTCAAACATCTGATAATGCCCCTTCCTAGTTCCTCCATCCTCTTTATTATTTCAAGCTCTAATCTCAATCTCTTCTTTTCTCCATCTTCTTCCTCTCTCCCAAACACCATTATTCTAAAATACTAAGCTTCCCAACATGTAAAATGGCCGAAACAGAACCTATATGTTGTGAAAATATTGTTGATAGTATCTTGGGTTTTCTTGCAATAATATCTTGTATGTTGTGAAAATCACTTCTTAATATTGTTGATAATGCCACTGCAGAATGAATGAAGTTATAAGTTTTATACCTAAAATGACTTCTTAATATTTTCCTGTTGTTTCCTTCTTGTTGCTGAAGTATTATTAATATGTATTATTGTTTTAATAAAAACATGTAAATTGCAAAGGAAGTAAATAAAAATTTGATGATAAGGTTTTGACAAAGTTAAATATAGGAAAGAAAGTAAATAACAACCCCAAATTGTTTGTTATATCAACATCTATAAAGCATGCAGAAAGACAAAATTATATCTACACAAAGTGTAAAATGATTCAGGATCATGATTTAAACTTATATCTCCAATATTCAAATTCCCAAGTTTCCAATTCTTTCCTACCAAGGATATGGATAATGAAAATGCAGATACAAGGAAATTAGATAAGCAATTATGGGTTTATCAATTATGAGGGTTGGTTAATCATCAATTAGTTAAGAGACAAAGGGAGAAATACAATCATGCATCAATCAAATATCAGCTAAGAAAAATTTTCCATATAGTAATATTAGTGGAAGCACAATGTAGCTAAGATACCAGCTGCCCAAGAAGAATTTCATTCAACTCACTCATGGAAGGAGTTTTCTCAACAGCACAAACCTACAATTACATCCAAGAAAAATTAAACTCTCAGTAAAAGCTGTATATGGGTTAATAACATTATGGAAGTAAATAAAAGACAAAGACTTCTTATTGAAGAAATATATAAATACAATAACACATCAACTCCCACCATTAGCAAATTATTAAATACAAGTAAGATCTCATAACTATCACTCAAAGCAACTATAATGATTTTAGCAATGATTAAAAAATCAGACCAGATTGACCGATTTGACCAGTCGGACTGAGAACTAGCCATAGGTTCGGTCTGGTTCAACTATTGAACCGTTCATCCAGAGAACCGATAAGGAACCAATTGAATTGATCGTAAACTTGGAAAACCGATGAAATTGGTTGGTTCACTGGTTCGACCTTTATTTTTTTTCAAAAAATTCTTTTGCACTGTCTTGTAATGTTTAAGAAGAAGAAGTTGGAAGAGATGCAGGTTGTTGCTGCCTTGTCAGAGACTCCCAGATCCAATGGTGATTAAGAGAGGCTGAGAGACACAGAACGACAGTGAGGTAGATCTCTCAGAACGACAGTGAGGTAGATAGATCGGAGAGACAACAAACCACCGAAGGATTGAGAAGGTGAGAGTGAGAGAGATAGAAGCTTTAAAGAATCTTCTGGAGATGGAAGACATAAGAGAAGAGAGAAAGAAATTGAAGGTGAAAAACAAAGAAAGATAAAAGGGAAGCATTCAAGTCTCTGACTTGGTGTGTATGATGTATGTTGAATGCACTTTGGGGAATAGGAAAAGGGAGAGAAGGTAGGGGGTCACGAGAGTGAAAGAATAAAGAAAATAATCAAAATATAATGTGAAAATAATAAAAAACATTATTCTGTATTAAGTTATGTTGTTGGCATACTCACTTAGTGTGTTACTGACTGTATACTTTTGAAAGTATCAATTAAAAAAACATTTTTTTATATTTTATATTCAATATAAATATATATAAATATTTTTTAATAAAAAAATATTAATTCTTAAATTATTGATATAATATATATATATATATATAATTACTACCGGTTCAACCACGGTTGAACTAGTGAACTTTGAACCGATTCCTTCATCGGTTCAATGACTGGTCTGATTTTTAAAACATTGGATTTTAATATAATTTATAGACAGTGGGTACACACTGAGTATACTTTTGAAAGTATCAATTAAAAAAATATTTTTTTTATATTTTATATGCAATATAAATATATATAAATATTTTTTAATAAAAAATATTAATTCTTAAATTATTGATATAATATATATATATATATATATATATATATATGTATAATTACTACCGGTTTGACCACGGTTGAACCAGTGAACTTTGAACCGATGCCTTCATTGATTCAATGACTGGTCTGATTTTTAAAACATTGGATTTTAATATAATTTATAGACAGTGGGTACACACTGAGTAAATGAGCATATTTAAATTAGTTCTATGGGTTATGTTCAACACTATCAACCCCTTAGAAAACAAAATTTAACTCAATTTTCATTTTCAAAATAACTCTTTAGTGCTTCAGGCAATTTATGTTTGTTCATTTTCAAAATATCTCTTTATCCCTTGAATTTATCATTCAAAATGCCAATTACTTGAATTTATCCCTTGCATTTTATTTACTTGCATCACACAAAACTTTCTGAGAACAATGATGAAGGAAAATTGCAAGCCCAATATTGGAATGAAATTTGATAACTTAGAGGATGCATGGAGTTTTTAGGTGGCGTATGGCAAAAAATTTGGATTTGGAGTGAGGAAGGATTCGCACACTAGGAGCAAAAAAGACAACACCATCGTCACTTCAATAAGATATGTATGTTCTAAAGAGGCTTCTCGCGAAGAAAAAAAGGGTGCAAACACTAAGAATCATCGCACAGAGACTAGAACTAGATGTATGGCCAGAATAGTAGTGAAGCGTGAGGGTGAGAAATATAAAGTGTATCAGTTCATAGAGGCACATAATCATGTTTTACACACTGAAAAAACGAGTCAAATGCTTCCCTCCCATAGAAAAGTTTTTGAAGCACAAGCATACGAGATTGAGTTTGCCAAGGACTTTGGCCTTCGGTAGAGAGCCTGCTTTACTTGATGAGGATGCAAGTGGGTGGATGGGCTAGTATTGGATATACACGCATGGAAGTAAAAAACTATCTACGATCTAGAAGATAATAAGATATGTTGTATGGGGACGCCAGTGTGCTCTTTCAGTATTTTTAAAAGTGATTGTCTCATAATCCATTATTCTTTTATGCATATCAGATAGACTCAAAGGAACAAATTACTAATGTATTTTAAGCCGACGCAATGATTCTGATCGACTATGGGTTGTTTGGAGATATAGTCACCATTGATACCAAATTCGGCACCAACAAGAAGAGTAGGTGTAATACCCGTTAATTTCAGAATATAATTCGCTTAAGAGTATTTTAGAATTCTACAACGTTACTTTAGTTATTTATTTTGGTCATTTTTAATTTTCATATTTAATTGTTCTCTTTGAATATTATTTATGAAAATTGAGTTAAATGACTGGACTAAATATTTGCACAATGAGGGATATATTCTAAGAATGGTGAAATTCATGGAAAAGTGGTTTCAGAATGGTCAATTAATCCATTTATTGTAAATTGACTGGATGGGTTTGGATGTTGGGTTATGGATACCCATGGGTTATTGAATAACCCATTAGAAATATTTAATATAAAGTTTCAATAGTACCCCTCATTTTTTCACTCAGCCGAAGGAAGCAGAAAAGCATTTCTCTCTCAGTTCTTATGGGTTATGGATACCCATGTTGGGTTCTGTAGTAGTCAACGTTACTGTAGCGAACCGTTACTGTAGCGAACCGACACTGTAGCAACCAGTTACTGTAGCAAACCGTACTGTAGCAACC
Source organism: Biancaea sappan (assembly GCA_037074585.1). Classification (NCBI taxonomy): domain Eukaryota; kingdom Viridiplantae; phylum Streptophyta; class Magnoliopsida; order Fabales; family Fabaceae; genus Biancaea; species Biancaea sappan. Next base: position 17,299,881 of record CM073497.1, on the reverse strand, counting down.
CGTTACTGTAGCAGTCAGAAAATTTTACGTATTTTCGTGATTTTGTTTCCTTTCTTATGATTCCTTGTAATATATTTTACTAGGAAATTTTCCTACACAAATTCTAGTGTGGAACAAGGTAAACTTGGACAAACATCAAGGTGAGTGAATAACCTTGCTCAGCTAATTTGATATTACTAGTCAAAGTACAATATAAGTCCCATTTACAATATTATTTGGATAATAAGCAATTAATTTTTCATATGGGAGTATATGATGATCAGTAGAAATAAGAGTATGAAGAAATTATTTATTTCATGACAATTGTACTATGTGATGAATTCTCACTATTTTATTAATGAGTAAAGATCTACGGGATCTAATACACGAGTGTGAAAGGGTTAAAGTCCCATACTACTCGGTGTATATCTAAGAAATCTTATTCACGAGTTTGAAAGGGTTAGAGTCCCATACTACTCGGTGTATATCTATGAAATCTTATTCATGAGTTTGAAAGGGTTAGAGTCCCATACTACTCGATGTATAAGACAATTAATTATATGAGTAAATGTGGTATTTGTACTTTTGATATTTTATATAGTACAGTTATTTACTTACTGAGTTTTTAAATAAACTCACACTCCCTATGATTATTTTTTTCAGATACAGAAAATAAAGAACAAGAGTATCCGTTTGAAGATTAGAAGCCCCTTGGGATTATTCTCTATTTCTGTCTGGTGGGATACCAGTACTTATTAATATGGACCCTAGAAACGCTCTGTACTTTCTATAGGTCTCCTAGGCTTGCGATGAGATAGAAATATCAGACTATGTATGTCTATATTTGCTTATCAGATGAATATAATTCTGTAGTGTGGAATGAATGATTAAGGTTGAACGTAAAACCTTACAGAATATATGTATATAACGTATGTTTGAGAATTATATCAAATGAGTAGTATCTTTTCACATGCTCAATTTTTGGGATGTGACAGTAGGCCTCTTGCTGTTTTTTTGTGGTTTTACTCACTAAAGAGGGATGATGATCTTCAGGGTGGCGTTATTGTATGATCAAATTGCAGTCTTTTAAATCGCTCTTTCAAACATTTCTAGAAGCTCATCAGCATAAATATCCTCTCACGTTCTTCATTGATCAAGATGCGATAATTGTGAGAGTATTGAAAAAGGAGATGTCAAACACTGTGCATGGATTATTCAAGTGGCACTTGATGCAGAATGCCACCAACCATTTGGCTCATTTGCCTAGGGGACAATCTATTTTAAGGGATTCTCATGGTGTATGTACAAAGCCCTTGATGAAGATGAGTTTGAAGCGGTGTTGAGCAAAATGGTATTAGATCATAATGTCTAAGATAATTTGTGGCTATCTTCGATGTATGAGATAAGAGAAAGATAAGGAACATGTTTCATGAAGAAGACTTTGACTCTCGATATGCAAAGTACACAACTTTCTGAAAGTTTGAACTCTAACTTGAAAGATCTACTGAACCTAAAAGTGGATCTTTTTCAATTCTTCCACTCTTTGAAAGAATAATAGATGAAAAAAGATACAATGAAATAAAGGCTGACTACGAATCTAGAGAGAAAGTTCCACGGGTGAAAAACTTGTTGTCACACACGTTAAAGCAGCTTTCACAGATTTATACTTTACCTATTTTTGACTTGTTCCATTGAGAATATGATCTTGTTGTTGACACGTGGGTAAAGGTAAGGGATGAAAGTCAGCTTGTCTGAAGATATGTCATTTCTCTTATTAACAAGGCACAAGAATAAATGGTAGCATTTGACCTGTTAGATAAAACAATCACATATACTTGTCGAAAATTTGAAAGCTTTGGTATATTGTGCTGTCATGCGTTGAAAATCTATGATATCAATGATATCAAGCTACTCCCTCAATAGTACATTATACGTTGATGGACAAAGGAGGCAAGGGCAGGTATCATATCCGGTGTGAGAAGGGGGACATAATGGTTGACCCTAAGGTTCACTACAAAAAAAAAGACTTTTGGTGATGACTAAATCGTTGTTGAAAGTTCGCAGCTAAAAGATTTTTGGTGGCGACTATAATTTTTGTTGCCAAAAATTTTTTTTCTTGCCAAAAAATGACTTTTAGTCATCTTTCATGGCCACTTTAAAAGTCGTTACCTAAATATCTTTGGAGGTGACTTTCAAAGTCGCCACCAAAGGTCTTCTGAAGTCATTACCAAAAGTCAATCGCCATTTTTTAGGACTCGGATTGGCCCAATCGATCGACCTAAGACCCATTCGATCTGTGCGAGTCTTGGCCAATCCACTAACTCACTATCTTGGGGTGACTCGATTTTTTTTGGTGTAATATTCAAATTTATATTGAAATTAAACCAAACATATGCATACATGAGATTCAAACTTGGATTCCTTACCTTTCAACCATGTGTGCTTTGCCACTATGCCACCACTTCAACCATGTGTGCTTCTGTTAACATTGTTTTAAGCTAAAAACATCATAAAACCAAAATGAAACCACATCTAACATAACATAAAACAAATATATTATTATTAATAGATTAAGAGATAAGAAAAAAATATAATTATATATATTTAAAATTGTCTTTTGGTGGTAACTAAGAGAGTTGCCACTAAAAGTCTGACTTTTGGTGGCGATTATGGGAGTTGTTACCAAAAGTCTAATTTTTTCGAACTTCTTTATTATTATTTAAAAATAATTGACTTTTGCTGGCAACTATGAGAGTCGCCATCAAAAGTTTATTTTTTTATTTTATTTAAAAATAATTAAATTTTGGTGGCTACTCTTAAAAGTCGTGACCAAAAGTTCAACTTTCAGCAGCGACTATCGGAGTCGCCACCAAAAGTCTGACTTTTAGTGACGACTATCAGGGTCGCCACCAAAAGTTTAATTTTTTAAAAATTTTATTTTAAAAAATTATACTTTTGGTGGCGATTCTCAAAAGTCACTACTAAAAGTTAAATTTTTTTAATTTTATTTAAAAATAATTGACTTTTGGTGGCGACTCTTAAAAGTCACCACCAAAAGTCGACTTTCAGTGGCGATTTTTTTAGTTGCCACCAAAAAGTCGTTACTGAAAGTCAGTTTTTTTTTGTAGTGATTGACCCTAAGCTAGAAATCACGCATCATTTTAGAGATATGAGCCAAGAAGCATTAAGTATTGAAGTCAACGCCACTAGTTCAGTAGAAGCGTCACTAGTGATACGTACCTTGATGGCCAAGATGAGCCAGAAAGTTGATAGTGTTCTTCATTTGTCTAGAATTGATATGGACACAGATCTCAATGCCATCGCTATACCCACACCTCAGTGCATATCACAAGCAACGGGTTTCAAAGAGAAAGAGGATCCAAGAAATAAAAAACGTTATAAAAATTGCATTGAGGTTCAACAAAGGAAAAAGAGGAGAGAATCGACTAGATTATATTGTGTTTCTACATGTCTTTTTTTTTTCAACCTTTTTGGTTATATGATCTAGCCTTTGTTATACATATTTGATGTAGTTGAATGAAGCATAATCTAGAGTATCATGCTCGGTACCTCCCACATCCTAGGCGCATGTTTCCGAAATGACTTTTACTAAAATGCTAGTGGTTACAATTTAGTGATCTAACAATTTATTTTTTTTTAAGTTTTTTGTAATAATTATATTATTATGTGTTGTTTCTCAACATAGTCGTCTATTGATCATTCAATGTCATCACTTGAAACATTGCAATTCAGTCCAAATTTACCACATACAGACTCTTGAGGTGCAGAACATGATGATTATGTGTATTTTGCATGTTGATGGTTCCTTATATTTTGTCTTATTGCTTTCTTTGTCTATTGACCCTTTCTTGAGATTCATAATTATGTGGCCTTTTTTGTTGGCAGTGGATAGTGGCTGTTACTATATGGGCTTTCTTGATATTCATTTCCATTTTCTTACGTCATTAAAAATTTTGACTTGCAATGGCTTCTAGTGTGATTATTTCTCTCCAAATAAGCCATAGATGTGGACAGAAGCTTAGACAAGCTGGTATAACAATTTTGTTGTTGCTTGTATTTTGCACCTTAATGAACTCAATAGGAGGGTTCGTGATTTTCTTATTGTCTATTTTTTTTTATTTTGTTCAAGCCAATGCTACAGGGGAACAATTTTTGGTTGAACTAGTAGTGATGGTCCATTCACTGCTACAAGCTATAATTTTGGTCGAATATGGTATGCACAAAGTAAAGGATTTAGATGATCTAATTTACAAGCCTAGATCGGTATAGATATAGATTACAACATATTAAAAAGTAAATTTAAAAGAGAGATGAATTGAGAATGTATACCTGGCATCATTGCAGAATCCATTTCAAATACCAGAGTAGAGAAATTTAATTTTGTGAGAGCGGTACTACTCTCTATTTGATAAGTTCTCTATATTGTGTAAACTGATTAATGGGGAGTCAGTTTTTTTTATTATCATATGAGAGCAGGGAGTTCTCAATAGACTACCATATGAATAGCCCAACTCATCACGGGCCACTCACAACAGAAAAGCCCAATTATAATATTTATTAAATGTATTAAAGGCTATATTATAAAACACAAATGATATAGTTGATATATTAATGATATTAAATAATATTTTAATAATTGATTAATGATAATCCAAATAGGATATATATATATATATATTTAAATTAAAATTCAATATTCTCCCACTTGGACAGCAATAGTCAATTATTAAAATGCAACAATCATTAAGACTACAATACTAACTATAGTTATAGCATATATCAAGAAATATAAACTTTAATGATGCAGAAATAGTATCCGATAGGGAATTAAATTATACATGTTAAAAGCTCATATTTGATATAAAGAATAATGAATATGGAAAGACATAATTAATTAATAGAAATATGCAATCCAAGAATAGTCTAAGCATTTGAAAATGCTATAAGAGATATGATAATAAAAGTGACGTCATCTCAAACAAATCTCATAAGAATAACAATTAAGTAAATATAAAATTTCAGACTCCCACTAACCTAAAATATCAAAAGACTTAACTAAACCTATATGAGCTACATGATTCTGAAAAACTCTAACAATTAAGCCTTTAGTTAGTGGATCTGCTAACATGTTCTCTGTAGCAAGATACTCAATACCAGTCTGAAGCTCCAAAATTTTCTCTCTAACAAACAGATATTTAATATCAAAGTGCTTTGATCAAGAAAAGCTTTTGTTGTTTTGAGAGAAATGAACAGCAGCAGTGTTGTCGCAATATATCACAAGTGGCCTAGAAATGCTTTCAACAATATGAAAGCCAAAGATTAAGTTTTTCAGCCACATGGCTTGAAAAGTAGCCTCATACCAAGCGACATACTCTGCCTCCATGGTAGAAGTAGTTGTAAGAGTCTGTTTAATACTCTTCCAAGAGATAGCTCCTTCTGTCATCATAAAAATAGAGCCGGAAATAGACTTTCAGTCGTCAGGGCAACCTGCAAAATCAGAATCAGAATAACCAATAACCTGAAGTTGATCAGACTTCTTATAGGTCAACATATAATCCTTGGTTCCCTGCAAATATCTCATGACCTTCTTCATGGCTTTCCAATGACCCAAACCTGGGTTGTTCAAGTATTTCCCTAAAGTATTAACAACAAAAGCAATATCGGGACGAGTATAAACTTGAGCATACATTAAACTGTCAATAGCAGAAGCATATGGGACCTTTCTCATTTTAGCTATCTCTGAATCATTTTGAGGACATAGAGATTTAGATAGTTTGTCACCTTTCTGAATAGGTACATCACATGGGGAGCAAGAATGCATGTTAAACTGCTCGAGGATCTTTTCAATATATTCTCTTTGAGTCAATCTAAGAATGCCACGTGACCTATCATGGTAAATCTGGATGCTTATAACAACTGAAGCATCACTAAGGTCCTTCATATCAAAGTGGCTATTTAACATCAATTTTGTCTCAGTTAAAAGGTTAACACAACTACTAGCAAGAAGAATATTGTTGTCACATCCCAAAAATTGAACATGTGAAAAGATACTACTCATTTGATAAAATTTTCAAACATACATTATTTACATATGTTCTGTAAGGTTTTACATTCAACCTTAATCATTCATTCCACACTACAGAATTATATTCATCTGATAAGCAAATATAGACATACATAGTCTGATATTTCTATCTCATCGCAAGCCTAGGAGACCTATAGAAAGTACAGAGCGTTTCTAGTATCAATATTAATAAGTACTGGTATCCCACCAGACAGAAATAAAGGATAATTTCAAGGGGCTTCTAATATTCAAACGGATACTCTTGTTCTTTGTTTTCTGTATCTGAAAAAAATAATCATAGGGAGTGTAAGTTTATTTAAAAACTCAGTAAGTAAATAACTGTACTATATAAAATATCAAAAGTACAAATACCACATTTACTCATATAATTAATTGTCTTATACATCGAGTAGTATGGGACTCTAACCCTTTCAAACTCATGAATAAGATTTCATAGATATACACCGAGTAGTATGGGACTCTAACCCTTTCAAACTCGTGAATAAGATCTCATAGGTATACACCGAGTAGTATGGGACTCTAACCCTTTCAAACTCATGAATAAGATTTCATAGATATACACCGAGTAGTATGGGACTCTAACCCTTTCAAACTCGTGAATAAGATCTCATAGGTATACACCGAGTAGTATGGGACTCTAACCCTTTCAACTCGTGTATAGGTTTCATAGATATGCATTGAGTAGTATGAGACTTTAACCCTTTCAAACTCGTGTATTAGATCCCGTAGATCTTTACTCATTAATAAGATAGTGATAATTTATCACATAGTATAATTGCCATGAAATAAAATAATTTCTACATACTCTTATTTCTACCGATCATCATATACTCCCATATGAAAAATTGATTGCTTATTATCCAAATAATATTGTAAATGGGACTTATATTGTACTTTGACTAGTAATATCAAATTAGCTGAGCAAGGTTATTCACTCACCTTGATGTTTGTCCAAGTTTACCTTGTTCCACACTAGAATTTGTGTAGGAAAATTTCCTAGTAAAATATATTACAAGGAAACATAAGAAAGGAAACAAAATCGCGAAAATATGCAAAATTTTCTGATTGCTACAGTAACGGTTCGCTACAGTGCCTGTTCGCTACAGTAATGTTGACTGCTACAGTACCGTTGACTGCCGACACTACAGTAACTGCTACAGTACTCGAAGAAAATTTTCTAGATTTTTTCCGAAATTTCTGGTCGCTACAGTAACTCAAAGAAAAATTCCATATTTTCCAGTTGCTACAGTACTTCGAATTTTGCAGAAAATCTTTCAAAAAATTCATCCTTTCCTTTCTTTTGATTCAAAACCAGAATCTCAACTCTTTTAACCTATTATAACTCAAATATAGCTTCTAAAACAACTGAGATTCATGAATTATCATCAAAATCTTCAAGAACAAAACCTCCTCTGATCTTCTACATAAACTGAAATTTAAGGAAAATAATGAGATTAAAGCTTACCTTTGATCCTTACAAAGCCTTTGAACCGAACAAATAATCAAAACTCTGAAGATCAAGGAAAGGATTTGAGAAGAGAAATGAAGAAAGGAGAGAAAACTTCATCAGCTGCGGTTGCGTGAGAAAAATGAGGGGTACTATTAAAACTTTATATTAAATATTTCTAATGGGTTATTCAATAACCCATGGGTATCCATAACCCAACATCCAAATCCATCCAGTCAATTTACAATAAATGGACTAATTGACCATTCTGAAACCACTTTTCCATGAATTTCACCATTCTTAGAATATATCCCACATGGTGCAAATATTTAGTCCAGTCATTTAACTCAATTTTCATAAATAATATTCAAAGAGAACAATTAAATATGAAAATTAAAAATGACCAAAATAAATAACTAAAGTAACGTTGTAGAATTCTAAAATACTCTTAAGCGAATTATATTCCGAAATTAACGGGTATTACAATTGTAGACATATAAGACAAGAATTATAAAATTGCTCCCACTAGTTTTCAAGTAAATGCACTGATCTGAAGCATTTTCTTTGAAGCCAAAAGAAGTGACAAACTGATCAAATTTCAAATACCATTGCCTGGATGCATGTTTTAGTCCATAAATAGATTTTTTAAGTTTGCAAACCAAATGCTCCTTACCTATTTCAATGAAACCATCAGTGTGAACCATGTAGACATCCTCAGCTAGATCTCCATTCAGAAAGGCTGTCTTCACGTCCATTTGGTGAAGTTCTAAATCAAAGTGAGCTACCAAAGCCATAACAACCCGAAATGTATATTTCTTAGAAACTGGTGAGAAGGTCCCCTTATAATCGATGCCTTCCTTTTGACTATAGCATTTCGCTATTAGTTTAGCTTTATACCTCTTAACTTTACCATATGGATTACGCTTGGTCTTTCATTTGCACCCAACTAATTTATAACCAACTGGCAATTCTACAAGATCCCAAATACCATTATGAGACATGAAAGCTAATTCATCATGCATGGCATTTAGCCAATTAGAAGCATGAGAGCTAGAGATAGCCTCCTGAAAAGTGATAGGATCATCATCATCATCATGGAGATCAAACTCATGCTCATAAAGATACACTACATAATCAACTGCTATAGAAAGCTTGCGTACTCTCTGATATCGTCTCAATAAAGGTGCTTCAACAATTTCATTTGGTAGTGCTACTACATCTAGTGGTGCCATTACACCTATTTCAGCAGTGTCATTAGTTTCCTGTTCATTAACTGGTGGTGCCACTATATCATCTCCTCCTTAAAGTGTCTAATCATCATTATGAGTGACCGGAACCACAATATCCATAGGAAGTAAGACAGGTAATACAGGAACTGTGGTCTGATCTTCTTTGAGAGTGATTGGTCGTGGTGTATGACTCCCACTATCCAAATCATCCTCAAAGAATATCGCTCTGTCAGACTCTATGACTCGCATAGAATGAGAAGGACAATAAAATCTGCAACCTCTAGAGCTCACGCAATAACCGATGAAGAAACCACTGACAGTTGTAAGATCAAGTTTCTTCAGTTAAGGATGATATGGTCTAACCTCTGCTTTACAAGCCTACACATGAAAGTGTTTCAAACTCGGCTTCCTTCGACTCATCAGTTCATAGGGAGTTTTCGGTACAGATTTGCTAGGTACTTGATTAAGAATGTACACGGTGGTCTTTAAGGCATCTCCCCAGAGAAAAACTGGTAACGATAAATGACTCATCATGCATCTTACCATATCCATAAATGTGCAATTACGTCTCTCTGCAACTTCATTCTGCTCAAGAGTACCAGGCATAGTTTATTGAGCTTCAATTTCACATTTATCGAGAAATTTGGCGAACGGTCCTGGATTTCTCCCAGTCTCATTGTATCTGTCATAATACTCACCTCCTTTGTCAGACCTCACACATTTATCTTCTTTCCTGTCTTTAATTCAATAGCAGCCTTGAAGGATCTGAAGGCATCCAAGGAACCGAATTTTTCCTGGAAAAGATCTATCCAACCAAATCTCGAGAAGTCATCTATAAAAGTAATAAAATACCTATATCCATCCATAGCAGTGGGTGTAATAAGTCCACACATGTCCGTGTGAATCAACTGCAACACATCATCATACCTGTTTGCTCCTTTCTTCCTAGTTTTGGTAGTGAGCTTATCTTTAATACAATCGACGCAAGTGTCGGAATCAGAGAAGTTAAGATTATGAAGGACACCTTCCTTAATCAATCTTTCAATCCGGGGCCTAGAAATGTGCCCCAAGCGTCTATTCCATAGTATGGAAGAACTTTCATCAGTCCTATTACGCTTATTTTCAATAACAAAGTTAACAAACATATCATTCAAATTCAACATGTAAAGCCCATCACATAAAACTCCTGAACCAATAGTAATAGAATTAAAACGAATAACAACTTTTCCAATACTGAATTCAAAAGTGTAGCCATATCTATCCAAAGCTGAAATTGAAATCAAATTCCTTCTCATAGAAGGTACATAAACAATATCTTTTAACAATAAAGTATGTCCAGAAGGTGAAAGCAATGTAACTATTCCTATTGCTTCCACGGATACTCTAGCTCCATCTCCCACAATGATATTGGATTCAACATCACTTAGCTTCCTCAGGCTTGTGAACCCCTGTAAAGAATTTACAATATGAATGGTTACACCTGAGTCAAACCACCAAGTATTGGGAGCAACATCAATCATATTTGATTCATAACAAGCTACAGCTAGAAGTGTACCTTGCTTCTCAAGTTTCCTCTTGAGAGTATAACAGTCATCCACTTTATGGCCATACTTCTTGCAATACTTGCAGTTTCCCTTGAAAAAATTCTTCTTAGGCTCTAAGTGTCGAGAAACTTTCCTTCCTGTCTTCTTATCATGTTAAAACTTGCCTTTATGACATTTCCTTTTCTCAGATTTAGCACTATAAGAAGAAGTAGCAAACTGAACATCTTTGTAGAATCCTCTTCTTGAGAGACAATAACAATCATTTCATTAATTTACCATTCAATTTTCTGAGTATAATAGGAGGTCTTCAGAACATCAAATTGAGAAGGGAGTGACTCCAGAACTTGTCAGATTAGATAACTCTCACCAAGGTCAACCTTAAGAGACTTTAACTTACTAAAATAGTGGACTAATTTCATGATGTGCTCACGAACTCCACTAACATCATCATATTTAGTCTTCTCAATCAAACAGAGATAGTGGCCATTCTTAGCTTTATTAAAAGTAGTGAATTTCTCACTAACGGACTTCAGAAAATCGTTAGCATTTTTGCTCTATGGAATACTCTGTCTAATAGACTTCTCCATCGTATATTTCATCACTATGAGACATACCATGTTTGAGTGCTCCCTTTTTTTTGCGAGAAGCCTTTTCAGCAACAGTAGACTTAGCAGTAAGAGTTGGAGGCTCTTCTTCTCTCAGAGCCAAGTCCATATTAGTGATAGCCAAATAGAGATTCAAAGATTCTTTCCAGTCCTCAAAATTGGTCCCATTTAGAGTCTTGACAGAAGTTAGTTGCATAGGTAAGGAGGATGTCATTAAAACAACAAAAGAAAACATTTAATATGCATAATGTCATTATAAGAGAATTAAATGTTTCCATATGCACAGCCAAACAGGCCTTTTAAGGAAAATATCTTATTTACCTGGTCTCGCCTAAAGGTCCCGAACCATAATAAATAAGAAATATAGTAATACAAAGCTTAAATCTCATATCGTCAAAATTTTTAATACCGATAGGATATTCAAAATAATTGATATAAGTATAAATTAACATGGCATTGTATAACAAATTACATTAATAACAATGCACCGATAGAGTATAATTATTATTAATGCAATAAATTAGAATAATAATAATGATTAAAATAAAATAAAATTTTAATCATTTAACTCAGAGATTTTGCATAACTGTACCCATGATAGGAAAGTTCACAGTTATACAAAAACAAAAAACAATTATATTCAACAGAATATGATAAATTTATATAATGACAAATTAAAAAAAATTGATTTACATATAAACTGAAATTAATTCCATCACTAGGATATATCAATGGGAAGAGTACAATATACCTAGATGTCGCTGGTAGAGTAAGGAACAATCACAAAAAATTTCAGTCCCAAAATCCGAGAGTACAATAATTAAAATAATAAAATAATCTCAGATTAAATAAAATAAAATATTTAGAGGTCTCCAAAAAATTTTCAAAAATTACTAAAAAAACATAAATATTAAATACTTAATTTTCTAGAAAAAATTAAAAAATTTAGGCGCCTGGGCCTGAGAGTTGGTTGTCAGAAAGCCCTTTCTTCCTCACCCGAGTTGCAGAAAAACGAGTCAAGTGACCCGCGATTTCGACCCGATTGTTTCTCCTTATTCCGACCACGAAACGCTACAATTTTTGGGGAGTTTTGGTCGCAATCTCATAAAAAAGAGAAGCCCTCAGATAATTTTGAAGATTAATGGCTGGGTTTGGAGAAAAAAAGTTCAAAAATGGGAAGGAAAACCGAATCTAGATGTAATATCCCAAGAATTTATATGAATATTTAAAGCCTATTTTGACGTTTAGTGAAAAATTTAATTACGTGAAAAATTTTCTTTTTGAATTAGTGAAGAAAATGTGGGAATAGAAATTTTTATTTTTAATTTAGGATGATTGGTAAGTTGATGTTCTTCTTCTTCTTCCTCTTATTACAAGATCAAATCCTTGGTTATTATTTTTGAAAAATTTTTGTAGAATATTTTAATGGATGAATTTAAGTGTGGATGTTAATCTAAAACATTCCTAGGTGATTTATGATGTTATTAGAACAAGAAATTTGGAGAAAACTAGGAGAAATTCGTAGAATTTGGATATTTGAAAAAGTTAGTGTTCTTGATGAAAATTTGAGATTTGAGCTTGGATTGTTGGTAGAAATTGGGGGTTTTGGTGTTAAAACACTCCTTAGACATTAAGGATGAAAACCCATGGAAGAAATCAAAAGAAATGTTTTAGATATGATTTTTGGATGAACAACACGAAGAACATCGAAAATTTTCCCCAGAATTACTGTTCACCGAGAAAATTTTTCCAGATTTTCTCGTTACTGTAGCGTTGACTCGGTCAACGTTACTGTAGCTGCGTTGACCGTTGACCGTTACTGTAGCATCAGTTTTTTTTTTTTAAATATCGTTGAAAAGCTCTTTGAGTCTAGTTTCCAATGGTATAAGTTTCAACTGGATATTCATTACCAGTTAGGAGTTATGATTTGAGAAGTGGATGAAGGTCGAGAGTAGTGGTAAGAAATTTCTCTATTTCGTAACCCTGATGGTTTTTATCTGGTTACAATAGGAATGGTCAAGTGCAAGGTGGGAGTGCTGAGAGCATGAAATCCAGGTGAGTGAGTTAATACTTGCTATGATTAAATATCTTTGTTATTGACTTTTTGCATCATAGTGAAAATATGTTGAATATCCAAATTTGAAGAGAATGATGTGGGATGATGAGACATAAACAATTGTGGAACGTGACAGGTGATGTATATAATTATATTTTCTTATTTTCTCATGAATGAGGTTATATGATGGATTGTGAATGGCATGTGAACTGAGTTGAAATGTATCATACTCTGATTGTTGAGTTCAATCATATGCGGATAGTTGAAGTATGTTATTGTTGAATAATTGTTCTATATTATGGGTTATGTTATATACATGCTATGTTGCTGAAACCACATTGATTATGTTGTGGCTTGAATTGTAAATGACTGAGTTGTGTATGTGGCTCAAGATTATGATTGAGGATGTTTTTATATGTGATTGTGATTGTGTTTGACTGGAAAGGAAAGGCATGGTGGTGCACCCATGGAGAAATCTATGTGAAGCTATAAGGGTGGAGAATATAAATGGAGCGATAAGGGTGGATGCGGCGGGGGCCGCGGGCAATGATCCAGAGGTATTATGGACGACCCGGTTGGTACGGGAATTGTGTGTGAAATTGATTTCATCGATTGCTGTTGTGAATTTTGAATTTTGTTGAAATGCATTTGATTCACTTGGATATTGTTGTGAAGTATTATGAATAATATTATATCATATGATAATCGATCTACGTTTGATTGCTGCATGTTATCATTATGATGCATGATTTTTATTTTGTCATAGTATTGTGTTATCTACTCACTGGGCACGTGGTTTGCTCATACCCCTGTTATTGATATTTTTTTTCAGAGTTGACAGGTGAAGGTAAATATCGGAACAAGGAATTATGGATCCTTAGTCCATAATTACCTTTTCATTTGTTCAGGATAAAGGTATAATAGTTAAGTTTTATTCTAAGTTGTATAAATCTAGAAATCTCTGTAATCGGGTAGGTTCATTCAGTGATGTAATGTGAGTAATTGTAGTATGTATAGAGAACTCGTTTTGGTTGCATGAAAAAGAATTGTATGATTTTTTTAAGAGAAAGATAGGCTTACGGAGGTGAAATGAAATTCACTTTCCGTGCCGGTCACGTGCTCAAATTTTGGGACGTGACACTAGATCTTGCAAAACCTTTGATGAAAAACCCTGATTTTTTTTATATGTTACGCATGTAACAGCATCGATGAAAACCCCTAGATCAATTTTGGAAAACATTTGCTAATTTGAGAGAAATCAAAATCGAATTTTAACCGAAGAAAAAGTTTAAAAAAACTTTAAATTTCACAAAATACCCAATGAAACTCTCTAAATTTTGGATATGTCATTTGCATAAATGTGTTGAAGAGAAACCCTAAATCAATTTTAAGATTAATAGAACAAAATAGGGCAAATGAATTATTTGTGAAATTAGGATTCATAGGTTGCGAAATTAAATTCAATTGTGCAATAATCAGAATAATCAGATTTAATTATTTAAAAGGAATAGAATTAATAGCCATAATATATATCCCGTAACCAGACTTCTGATACCAATTGAAGGATTTAGATGATCTAATTTACAAGCATAGATCAGTGTAGATACATGTTACAGCATATTAAAAAGTAAATTTAAAAGAGAGATGAATTGAGAATGTGTACCTGTCATTATTGCAGAATCCATCTCGAACACCAGAGTAGAGAAATTTAATTTTGTGAGAGTGATACTACTCTCTATCTGATAAGTTTTCTATGTTGTGTAAACTAATTAATGAGAAGTCAGTTTATTTATTATTAGATGAGAGCAGGTACTTTTCAACAGACTACCATATGAATAGCCCAACCTATCATGAGCCACTCACAACAGAAAATCCCAATTATATTATTCATTAAATGTATTAAAGGCTATATTATAAAATACAAATAATATAGTTGATATATTAATGATATTAAATAATATTTTAATAATTAACTAATGCTAATCCAAATAGGATATATATATATTTATATTAAAATTCAACACAAAGGATTTTGCTTGTTGAATACCCCACATATTATAGTTATGTCCTTTCCTTGTGTCTAGTCCATTCATTCTCTAATAAATATATATTCCTCTTCTGTGTAGGACTGCTAAGGCATCCAAAGTGGGGCCATCTGAAGGATTGAATAATTGAGTTTATTGTTAGTTGTAGTTTTTATTGTGTAAAAAGATTGAGTTTTCTCTTTCAAGAAAATATGCTGATGGTTTTTGGACAAGACCATGCATCCAGTGTTGTGGAAATTCGGGCTATTTTCCACCAATAATAAAATTAACAATACCCGACAAAATAGCCTACCATATAGGAGGCAAATATAAAGCAGATAAATAAAGAGCAGAAATTAAATAATGAGAACACCAGAAATTAACGAGGTTTGGCTAATTTTACCTACGTCCTCGGACACTACCAAAATATATTTATAAGAGAGAGAGAAGAGAAAACTAAGCCTTAGAAGGGATATTAGGCTTTAGTTTTGGGGTGTGGAAATACATAGGAGAGCTTCCCTTTTATAGCCAAAGGAAGCCCCCCACTTCACTATCCTACTCAATATGGGACTAAATGAGGCACTATTCACAAATCTCCAACTTGCCGAATTTCAAGTCCCAATACAAAAAACTCTCACTAAAAAATTTTCAAAAGTAGTGTCTTCAAATGCGCCTAAGGCGCTATTCATCTTCAAATCTTCACAATATTAATCAAGTCCAAGCAATGTTGAAACTTGATTGATGTCACAACTTTGGTCATCATGTCTGCAGGATTTTCAGCTGTGTGGATCTTCTGAAGTAGTAATTCTCCTTCTTCAAGAATTTCCCTTACAAAATGATATCGAACATCTATATGCTTCGTTCGTGCATGATAGACTTGATTCTTTGCTAAACAAATAGCACTCTGACTGTCACAATGCACTTTGATGTGCTTCTGACCAACACCCAAATCTTTCAGCAAACCTTGAAGCCAAATAGCCTCTTTAACAGCCTCTGTAACTGCCATATACTCTGTCTCTGTGGTAGACAAAGCAACTGTTGACTGTAAAGTAGACTTCCAACTGACCGGTGCCTTTGCAAGGGTAAACACATAACCGGTAGTTGATCGACGTTTGTCCAAATCACCAGCATAGTCAGAATCACAATATCCAACTACGCAATGACCCGCTTTTACATCCCGCTCAAACACTAAACCAACATCCACGGTGTTCAGAATATACCGCAGAATCCATTTGACAGCTTGCCAATGTCCTTTTCCAGGATCATGCATGTACCTGCTCACAACCCCAACTGCCTGTGAAATGTCAGGCCTTGTACACACCATAGCATACATCAAGCTACCAACCGCATTTGCATACGGAACTTTCGACATATATTCTCGTTCAGCATCATTCTTTGGAGATAAATCAGCACTAAGCTTCAAATGAGGAGCAAGCGGGGTACTTACAGGTTTTGTCTTATCATTCATGCCAAAACGTTTCAGTACCTTTCTCAGATATTGTTTCTGAGTCAGACAAAGTTGCCCCAATTTTCTGTTTCTGCTTATCTCCATGCCAAGAATCTTCTTAGCTTCTCCTAGATCTTTCATTTCAAATTCTTGCTTCAACTGTGCCTTTAACTTCTCAATCTCTCCTTGATTTCTTGAAGCTATAAGCATATCATCAACATATAGAAGAAGATAGATAAACGATCCATCTTGTAGCTTGCGTAAATACACACAATGGTCGTATTTGCTCCTTGTGTACTTTTGCCTCAACATAAACTTGTCAAATCGCTTGTACCACTGTCTTGGTGATTGCTTCAATTCGTACAAGGATTTTTCAAGTTTACAAACCAAATTTTCCTTACCAGCAACCTTAAACCCTTCTAGCTGAGTCATATAGATTTCCTCCTCCAAGTCTCCATGCAAAAACGCAGTTTTTACATCAAATTGAACTAGTTCCAAATCTAACTGAGCTACCAAGGCCAATATGATTCTAATGGAGGAATGTTTCACCACTGGAGAAAAAACTTCATTATAGTCAATTCCCTCCATCTGAGCGTAGCCTTTAGCCACCAATCTCGCCTTGTAACGAATGTTTTTCTTGTCAGAAAATCCATCTTTCTTTGCATATACCCATTTGCATCCAATTGCCTTCTTTCCCTTCGGTAGACTTGCTAGCTTCCATGTCTTATTCTTCTGAAGAGACTGCATTTCCTCAATCATAGCATTCCTCCACCTTTCATCTTCTGAACTTTGTACTGCTTCTTGGTAGGTGGTAGGAATTTCATCATTGACAATTATAGATGCATAAGCCACCATATCATCGAATCGAGCAGGCTTATGTCTTACTCGTTGTGGCCTTTGTAATGCAATTGGTTCTTGTTGCTGTGGAGGTTCTTGGGTTGGAACCTCCTCTTCTTCTAACCCCTCTTCTGCCATAGGAGTTTCATCACCTTCATTACTGATTGCTGGGTTAATTCTTCTACTTTCAAACTCCACCTGCTTTGGAGTTTCCTCCACCTACTGTGGTGCACCATTGATCTGTTGACTATCATCTTTTGTTACCTTTTTCAACATGGCAGATTCATCAAAGGTAACATCCCTGCTAAAGATTATCTTCTGTGTTTCTAGACACCATAGACGGTATCCTTTCACACCAGTAGTGATCCCCATAAAGAGCGCCTTCTTTGCTCTCGGATCCAATTTTGATTCTTTAACGTGATAGTATGCAGCGGAACCAAACACACGTAACGAATCATAGTCAGTAACAGGTTTTCCAAACCAAGCCTCCAGAGGTGTTTTGCCACCAATAGCAGTTGATGGCAAACGATTAACAAGGTGACTTGCATATCTCACTGCCTCAGCCCAATATTGTCTGCCCAACCCAGCATTGGACAGCATACACCGAACTTTCTCCAGCAATGTTCGGTTCATGCGTTCGGCCACCCCGTTCTGCTGTGGTGTATTTCTAACTGTGAAGTTTCGAACAATGCCTTCATCCTGACAAACCTTGTCAAACGGATCACTCCGGTATTCACCACCGTTGTCTGTTCTGAGTCGTTTGATCTTTTTGCCAGTTTGAGTTTCTATCATCTTTTTCCACTTAAGGAAACAATCTAACACTTCATCCTTTGACTTCATAGTGTACACCCACACTCGTCGAGAGAAGTCGTCAACAAAAGTAACATAATAATGTTTACCTCCCAAAGAAGCTGTCTTGGAAGGTCCCCATACATCAGAGTGAACATAATCCAAAATACCCTTGGTATCATGGATTGCGGTGCCAAATTTCACTCTCTTCTGTTTCCCCATCACGCAATGTTCGCAGAAATCCATCTTACAGGTTTGTGCACCTTTCAACAATCCTCGTTTCGCCAAAATTTGTAAGGATTTTTCACCTGCATGCCCTAACCGCATGTGCCACAACCTAGTTGTATCTGACTCATTATCATCGAGAGTAGCAACTGCAGCTGTCCCAACAATTGTATTACCGTCGTAGTAATACAACCTATTCTTTCGGGTACCTTTCAACATCACTAAAGCTCCAGAAATGACTTTTAGAACTCTATCTCGCATCGTCACTGCTAATCCTTTAGATTCCAAGACTCCCAAAGAGATGAGGTTCCTCTTCATGTCTGGTACATATCTAACTTCTGTTAGAACTTTAGTCGATCCATCATGGTTCTGTAAGTAGATTGAACCAATACCAGTTGATTCGCAATATGTGTCACTTCCCATGTAAATAACACCACCAGCTACTTCTTCAAATTCAGTGAACCATTCTCGAATATGACAAATATGTTGGTTACAAGCTGAGTCAAACATCCATTTGTCAGATCGCCTTGTTGATGTTGTAGCAACCAGTGAAAGATCTGAATCTTCATCACTAAATTCAGCTACATTTGCTTCTGATGGAGGTTTTCTTTTATCATCTTTGCCCTTATTTTTCAATTTTGGACAATCCTTCTTCCAATGTCCCTTCTCTCTACAAAAGGCACATTCGTCTTTGCTTGGTCTGCCTTTTGACTTCGATCTCCCTCTCCTTCCTTTCATCTGGCCTTGTGGTCTGCCTCTTGCCACTAGCGCTTCTGCAACCACCTCTGCTTGCTTGCTTTCCTCTCGATCCTTCTTTCTCAATTCATGACTGTATAGAGTACTGCACACTTCACTGAGGGAAACTTTCTCTTTCCCATGAAGTAACATAGCTTCTATAAATGCATACTCGTCAGGAAGAGAAAACAGCAACATCAGGGCCAGATCCTCATCTTTGAAAGTCTCATCAACATTCATCAAATCAGCTACTGCCTTATTAAAAGCAGTAATATGATCGTTCATGGTGGTACCGGGTTTATAACTAAACCGGAACAATTTCTTCTTCATATAGAGCTTGTTGTGGCCGCTCTTCTTTAGGAATTTGTCCTCCAATGCCTTCCACAACGTACTAGCAGAAGTTTCCTTTGCGAACGAATACTTCTGCTCTCTGGAAAGACATGATCGAATAGTACCACATACTAACCTGTCACATCCCAAAAATTGAGTATGTGAAAAGATACTACTCATTTGATATAATTCTCAAACATACGTTATATACATATATTCTGTAAGGTTTTACATTCAACCTTAATCATTCATTCCACACTACAGAATTATATTCATCTGATAAGCAAATATAGACATACATAGTCTGATATTTCTATCTCATCGCAAGCCTAGGAGACCTATAAAAAGTACAGAGCGTTTCTAATATCCACATTAATAAGTACTGGTGTCCCACCAGACAGAAATAGAGAATAATCCCAAGGGGCTTCTAATCTTCAAACAGATTCTCTTCTTCTCTGTTTTCTGTATCTGAAAAAAAATAATCATAGGGAGTGTGAGTTTATTTAAAAACTCAGTAAGTAAATAACTGTACTATATAAAATATCAAAAGTACAAATACCACATTTACTCATATAATTAATTGTCTTATACATCGAGTAGTATGGGACTCTAACCCTTTCAAACTCATGAATAAGATTTCATAGGTATACACCGAGTAGTATGGGACTTTAACCCTTTCAACTCGTGTATAGATTTCATAGATATGCACTGAGTAGTATGGGACTTTAACCCTTTCACACTCGTGTATAAGATTTCTTAGATATACACCGAGTAGTATGGGACTTTAACCCTTTCACACTCGTGTATAAGATTTCTTAGATATACACCGAGTAGTATGGGACTTTAACCCTTTCACACTCGTGTATTAGATCCCGTAGATCTTTACTCATTAATAAAATAGTGAGAATTCATCACATAGTACAATTGTCATGAAATAAATAGTTTCTTCATACTCTTATTTCTACTGATCATCATATACTCCCATATGAAAAATTAATTGCTTATTATCCAAATAATATTGTAAATGGGACTTATATTGTACTTTGACTAGTAATATCAAATTAGCTGAGCAAGGTTATTCACTCACCTTGATGTTTGTCCAAGTTTACCTTGTTCCACACTAGAATTTGTGTAGGAAAATTTCCTAGTAAAATATATTACAAGGAATCATAAGAAAGGAAACAAAATCACGAAAATACGTAAAATTTTCTGACTGCTACAGTAACGGGTTGCTACAGTACGGTTTACTACAGTAACTGTTTGCTACAGTAACGGTTCACTACAGTACCGGTTCGCTACAGTAACGTTGACTGCTACAGTACCGTTGACTGCCGACACTACAGTACTGCTACAGTAACCAGAAGAAAATTTTCCAGATTTTGTTTCGAAATCCCTGGTCGCTACAGTAACTCGGTTTTGCAGAAAAATCTTTCAAAAATTCATCCTTTCCTTTCTTGTTTTAAAACCAGAATTTCAACTCTTTTAACTGATTATAACTCAAATATAACTTCTAAAACAACTGAGATTCATGAATTATCATCAAAATCTTCAAGAACAAAACCTCCTCTGATCTTCTACATAAACTGAAATTTAAGGAAAATAATCGGATTAAAGCTTACCTTTGATCCTTACAAAGCTTTTGAACCGAACAAATAATCGAACTTCTAAAGATCAAGGAAAGGATTTGAGAAGAAAATGAAGAACTGAGAAAGAAATCTTTTCTGCTTCCTTCGGCTGAATGAAAAAATGAGGTTACTATTGAAACTTTATATTAAATATTTCTAATGGGTTATTCAATAACCCATGGGTATCCATAACCCAACATCCAAACCCATCCAGTCAATTTACAATAAATGGATTAATTGACCATTCTGCAACCACTTTTCCATGAATTTCACCATTCTTAGAATATATCCCTCATTGTGCAAATATTTAGTCCAGTCATTTAACTCAATTTTCATAAATAATATTCAAAGAGAACAATTAAATATGAAAATTAAAAATGACCAAAGTAAATAACTAAAGTAACGTTGTAGAATTCTAAAATACTCTTAAGCGAATTATATTCTGAAATTAACGGGTATTACATAACCGGTTGATGGTCTTCCATTCTTTTTCATCAATCTCATCTGGTTTCTCCTCTTCAATAGCAATATCTAGACCTTGCTGGAAAAGATCGTCTAGAACTTCACCTTGCCACATGCCGAAATGACCTGTACCGTCAAAAATCTCCACCGCTAATCTTGGATTTGGCGCAGCAATTCTCGTCAAAAATGACGACGAAGAAGCTGCCGACGTTGTGGTGGAAACAGTGGTTCTCTGCTCCTTATTATCTGCTATTTTAACTTCCAAATATGAAAATTACTAGTAATACTCTAGTCCAAAAAAAAAATGCAGCAGGAAAGTTCACAGGAAAGAGAGGAGGGTCACAACGGACACACTTAAAAACCAAGTCTTTCCTTAACCAGACCTTTCCTAGACATGCACTTCAATTAGACAATATATTACTAATAATTTCTCCCAAAAAAAAATTTCAAATGAATTCTCAAAAAAAATTTTCTAATTGTGGAAGATCAGTTAAAACTGCAACCACAAGAGCATACTAAAATTTCAAGAGTTTTTCGCAACCAGGCTTCTGATACCAATTGTTGTGGAAATTCGGGCTATTTTCCACCAATAATAAAATTAACAATACCCGACAAAATAGCCTACCATATAGGAGGCAAATATAAAGCAGATAAATAAAGAGCAGAAATTAAATAATGAGAACACCAGAAATTAACGAGGTTCGGATAATTTTGCCTACGTCCTCGGACACTACCAAAATATATTTATAAGAGAGAGAGAAGAGAAAACTAAGCCTTAGAAGGGATATTAGGCTTTAGTTTTGGGGTGTGGAAATACATAGGAGAACTTCCCTTTTATAGCCAAAGGAAGCCCCCCACTTCACTATCCTACTCAATGTGGGACTAAATGAGGCACTATTCACATCCAGCGCCATCACCAACAATTTTCTTTTTAAGCATATGGCTGATGCCATGGATGGAGTACTTTCTGATAGAAAGGTATTCTGTGATTTTAATTTTAGTCATCAGTTAATGATCATAACATAACAATAAGTAGTGCTCTGTAAATTTTCAAGTTATATATTCTAGTGCATATATCAGCAGACCTTCTGCCCACTTCTCCTCTTTCTTGTCCTTTCCTCGTCTCTAGTCCATTCATTATAACTTTGTTGCAGTTTGTTGCAATTCTCCTTCCCTTGTTCCAACGGTCCATTGCATTTAGATATATACTTAACACCGTCCTAGTTCCATGCATTATAAGTTCTTATATACGTTTACTAGTTGAAATTGAAGTCACAAATATAAATAAGTGATTACTTAATCCTCTATGTTTGTGTACTTATTGATATTGTTGCAAGGCTGGACAAAACTGTTGCGTCAAATGGTATTGAAGATTCAGGAAGTGTCAAACCTTAGATCACTTTTGGCACTGTGCAGTCAAGATGCAGAAGAAGATTTTTTTAATAACATAATTGATCCAAAGGTATATTTTTGTATTAAATTAAGCTGCATTCTGCATGGTTGGTTCTCCTAGTTTCCTTGTTTTCATTTGTCTACATAGATATGGAGCTCTTTATTTACCAATAATTCATGATCTGATCTTTGTTAATTTTGTAAGCTTAATTATTATCATAATTTGATGTCTGCCATTTTTTAAGCCTAATTTCTAGTTAATGAAATATCTTTCTATTTTTTTCCCTTGGCATGATTATATGTAATAGTATTGCTTATTTTTTCACTCATTCAAACTGTTTCATTTGGTATACAGTTATTACCTTCTATATTTTTGTAGGCCTTTGAGTGGGATGCTACATTTTTAAATTTTTACATTTGATGCTGCAAATGCATAGAAGAGTGAGGGCATTGTCAATATTTCAGAATATTATCAGCACAAACAAGATGTCCGAGGTAATGACTCTATACAATGATATGGATAAATTATTTTACTAATCCCTGCATGTAACATGCTTTTGGTTACTTCTAGGGCATCATCAAGAAAGTATTTGTGCCACTCTTCTTCAGTATGTTATTTGATGAACAAGGTGGAAAGGCAGAACACATGAAAAATGCATGTATCGAGACCATTGCTTTTGTGGCAGGTTAGATGGAATGGAAGTCATATTATGTATTATTGAACAGATGCTTTTAGGGCATGTCCAGTAGTCCAGACAAGCAAAAATTGTTTATGCGGCTGATATGCTCTATTTTGGACAAATTTCATTTTTCAAAAATATAGAATACATAGAATATGCTCTTTTAAGTCTTAGCCACTCCCAATATCCGAACACTTTTGAGTCTCGGCCACTCCCAATCATCATCGTCGTCCTTAGTTTTGGATATGTCCTCTGTGAATTTTTGATTTGTAGGGGAATCAGAAATGGAGGAAGATAGTGACACTGAGTAAGATCATGTGGTCAGGGCGGGTCATGCGTGTGGAGCATGCGGTTAATGGATAGGCGGGTTGAACGAATGAGTGGCAGCGTCTAATTGGCGAGCGAGTTTTGGAAGGCAAAAAAAAAAATTAGTGAAACGGTCTCGGCCGTTGAATCAAATAAATCCAATGGTCGCGAGATGATGTGTATCTACTCATGCTAGTCGTTAGATCAAAACGATCCAACGACTAAAAGCAAACAAGTTATTGATCTGTTAGCAAATTTTTTAGATGTTTTGTAGGAGAGTAGTACGATGTTGATTTTTTTTTTAACACTGTACGATAACTCTAATATGTAATGCTCATGTGAATCTTATAATTCATCAATGATTTTGCGTTTATAGCAAAAGATCTCGAATTAGATATTACACTAGTCACATTAATTTTTGTATATGTAATTAATAACAATTAGCACATTATCTTTCTTCTCGGAAGAAAACAAAATAAAGAACATTCTACTTTAATTGTCACCTCTTGTTAAGGAACACTTCTCCAAAATATTTAATTAGATGTTTAGATAAAAAGTCATGAATAATTCTTGTAGAAAATCTCCTAATAAAAGTATAAAGAATTAATTTTATCCTTTTATTATATACATTTTTCATGCAAAATTTCTTTCCTTGATTTTTTTTTTAAAAAAATTAATTACACTAACTTCTATTAAGGTTTAGTTAAATTGAAGTTAACACTGTTCTAGCTTTAAATATCCCGTTCAAGTTTTTTTTAATTTATTTTTTGTTATTAAAATTAATTTTTTTCACAATATATGATTTGTCTAATAATAAAATTAATTACTTAATAGTCTTTATTATCATGTCAATAAAGCCACAGTTATATATATATATATATATATATATATATATATATATATATATATATTAATATCAATTTAACTATTTTTACTATCATATTAAAAATTAAAATTACAATTTCATATTGTGTAGAAAGTTAGTTAACTTGATATAAGGTAAAATGAAGAGGAATTTCTATATATAACATATATCAAAATATGAAGAGAATTGAGTATAATATTTAAAAGTAAAAGGAGTGCTAAATGTAATTTAGCAAAACTTTAACAAAATCATTGTAATTTACTCAAAATTATTTCATTTCAAACAGGTTTATATATATATATATATATATATAAAGCTAGTGTTTCTAGATCATTATCGTAAAAGAAATTTACCCCATAAAGAAAACTCTTTCTTTTGTAAGGGAAAGAAACTGTCATCGATCTTCCTCCTTCGTCCCAGTCAGTTCCTATCTGGTAATTAGCCTCCTTTTTGTTCCTTTTTTTTCCCTTTAAAGAAAACAAAATTAGATAAAATTATTTAACTCTAAAGCAATGTGAACAGTGTTCAATTTCTATATTCTGTGGAAGAATATAATGGTGAAAGTTTAACTTGTCTTATATATCATCTTCCCCTTTAATTCAGATCCCTTTTCAAATTTGTTTTGAGACGTTAAGGGTGATCGACAATAATTCTATGACATGACCCATTATAGTAAAAGTATCCTTCTTGCGCACACACACAGACACATATATATGTATACGCTAATTTAACTTTTATAAATTTTCGATCGAAGAATTTGAATTAATTTTCAATTTCGTGTAAAATAAAATTTAAAACTCGACCTAAATATTGTATATAATTCAAAAATCAATTGATGATACATTTCACTACTCAATCTCATACTCTTTGCTATACATGTATATATATATATATAGATATATAGACCAAAAGAGAACAAATCAAGAAGCAAGTGCAAAACTAATATAACTAAACAAGGGAGAAATTAATCCGTAGTCCGAACATAGCCTAAATATGACCAAAGAAAGAATCAAATACTAATTTATTATATAAAAGATTAAAATTATCTCGTTTTCGTCATTAAAAGATTAATCATTTCACTTTAATTTATGAAAATTTATATTTGTCTCAATTTAATTCTTTGTCAATAGTTACTTTAATTTAATTAACACTCCAAGAAAATCACAAATCAGAGACGATAAAATTCATATCTGATTAATGAAAAATCTGTCTTTAAACAATCAAAGATAGAATACATTCCGTATCTAAGTTGGCTGTTGCAAATAATTTAAGATGGAGAACATTTTCATTTTAGAGTTAGAGACGAAATTTTTTGTCTAAAAAAATACAATTAAATCTCTAATTAAAATAGTATTTTTAGAGATAAAAAATAATTTCATGACAATTCAGAGACGACTTTTCTGTCACTGAATCTGTCTCTAATTAGAAATGAAAATTTCATGACAATTTAAAATATAAAACTAAGATATTTAAACTTTTAATAATTAAATTAAGATAATAATAACCTTTCATGCACCAAACTAATTTATTGTTGAAGTTGTATTGGATAAAGAAAGTATTAATGATGCGGAAGAAGAAGAAGAAGCCAGCCGCCGCCAAAGCATCTGAGAAAAAGACGAGCACCATCACTGTCTTGTCCCATGGACGCACGCCTAGCTTGCAAAGTTCTTGAAAACCAGAAGTTTGAAGTTCTCAAAGTAATTAATATAATAAAGCCTAAGCGTGACAATGTGTTCCCCTCTTATGCTCATATAATTTGCCATCTTCATAAAGCACACGTAATCTTGTTGGTTTTCCACTTTCCAACTCCACCAATACCACCCCACACAATTACTTGAATATTGAAAGATTGCGGTTATACTTATTTTAATCATAATTATCAAAATCGAGATCTTATATAAGATTGAAAGAAATATAAGATGAATTAAATCGAGGATAGTAAGATTTTATAAAAAATATAAAATAATATAATATATAAATATATATATATATATAATGATATAAATTTTGTAAATAATACAAAATCATTCAAGTCTTATTTTATTTCAATAAACAAGCGTAAGTGTCATACAATTAGTAAAGAAAAAATAGAGAACAACTTACATTTTCTATTATATTTAGAAATCTCTTCTTTTTTTCTCACCAAATATACACTTTTTTCTTCAAAACTTTTAATATTATATCTCATTATTAGCTTTTACCAAACTAAGTTAAAATTGAACAAATTATAAGTGGTAAGACTATAATTGTATAGTATTAGTAAAGATTTAAGTTAATTAAATAATTTTTTTATCTCAGTTAATCTAATAGATTAGAAACATGTCAACAAATAAAAAAATGGCAAAAATTTAAAATGTTATAGGATCAATAAAATCGTAAGATTTTAAGATTTAAATCGAGATCTTACTAAGATTCTAACAAATTTAGATCTTACATAGGATTGGAATCGTTCAAGTTGTTTGGAATCGTAATATTGTAAGATCTTAAGATTTAGATCAAGATCTTGACAACCATGATCTAAATAATTTTATTCTTGAATAATTATATTTGTTATATATATTTTGGTATTTTTTCTCTTGTTTCTAAATCAGTCAATTTCATGTTATACTTTGATAAATAGAACGAAAAAATATAAACGAATATAATTTTTTTAAGATTGAATTGAGACGTTTAATATTTTATGGATCAAAAAATGAGATAACTGTAATCTTTTAAAGATTAAATTAGTAATTGACCATTGTTCTTCTTAAACAAAGATCTGAGATTGAACATTATGAATGAAGAAAATTATTGATAGAAAAACTTTACATATACATGCTCCAACTTAACTAAAACCAAATTAATTAGAGTTTAATAAGTTTTCAAATACCAGTGGTTCAACAACATATTATATATATATATATATATATATTGGGTCCAATTCTTTTAAAAGGAATTCCAAAAATAAAAGCTTGAACATATTAAGTAATGTCTTTAAGATTATAAAGCAAAATAAAGCCTTCTAGCATGTAGTCTGCATTTCATAATAATAAGCATCCTTTTGTTCAAAATAATGTCCGAATATTGGAGTGGTTGCCATTATCTACATACCTTTCACTCCACCGTGGGTGGTGGCGGCATATGTAAGGGAGGAGATCGGATTGCATGATGACGAGGCCAACCATGTGTCGGGTCACTTTGGCCGGTTCATGACACGTGCATGTATGTGACCTACATGGGAACTCTATACATGGGGGGGACCATTAGGTCTCTGCCTTTTAGAGAAAAACCCTACTTTTGGGTTGGTGACCTTTCATTAGAGGACATTCATATGGGTCATTGGGAGGATGATCATATAGATCAACATCGAAAAAAAGTTGGTCTTCAAATGGATAACTGGATATGGTTTTATCAACCAAATCTAGCATGAAAGATCACAAACTGAAAGGCGGAAACCCTAAAACCAGAACTACTTATATATGTGTGTGTATGTCAAGATGTGATTGGTCCACGTAGGTAGGGTGTACCGTTTTTGATAGCTTCGTAGGTTATATCTAAGATATAAATTCAGAGAATCTAGAGTAGTGGGATACGATTATTGACTAGTTACTATCATATATATATGCAGGGTTACGTTCTCAGGTAGAAATTTGACCAAATCAAATAGTAAGTAGTAACTATCAGGTTTGTAAATCATACATGAATCCAAGACACAGCCAGCTCACCAAAATATATATCCCACATTCCCACTATTTCATAGTTATGATAGCAATATCATTATTACGATCCATTTGTAGCATGTGACTGGGGTTTACAAGGATTATATGATTTTACATTTTACTGTTTTTTATTTAAAATCATTGAAGTGATCAAAATGGCAACTTAAAATGCTTTCGCTTCTATCCATATCGAGTAATTAGTAGTTCGACAGAGAAAAATGAACTTCTATCCATGTCGAGTAATTAGTAGTTCGACAGAGAAAAATGACGGTGAAAATGTGTTACACAATTTATCATATTAGGAAGTAGATTAGTTTGTGATTTGCTTGAGGATTAATTAGGTGATCAGAATGAATCTGCAGATCCCCATGAATGTCTAATGCTGAGAGTGATCTTTTTATACAGCCTCTCTAAAATCTCAATTTAATCTCCAAAAAGTTGTAGAAAAAAATAATTAAATGATATATATATATATATATATGCATGACTGGTTTAGTATTTATTGTCATATAATATTTTAATATGTATTGAAATAATAATAAGGTATAAGATATCAATATATATAAACTATTATAATTCTTATAATTTTCATGTTCAGTATGATAATTAAATAATAAATGTAATTAATACTTCCAAAAATAATTATAAATCTAAAACATAGAAATACTGTATAATTTTTGGAGGTTATACCTCCAAAATAATGATATTCTATGTTTTTAACATTTTTTTTGGTTACAAAAATGATAGTTATATTTTACTTCAAAACAATTAAGGTGCTAATAACATGTCTGAGATCCTATGAACGCACGTAAAGGTTCAATTCAAAAGATTATTTTCAATGACTTTTGATCCTTAGAAGAAATTTATTCAACTAGTTCTTGAACAATACCAAGACCGTAAAACTAAGAACTATCTGTCAAAAAAAAATTGGAATACTATGAAAATTCAAACATATAAATCTTGGGAATATATCCCTCGAGACATCTAAAATATAAAACAAAGATAAAAATAAATTCTACACCCAATTATTTAAATCTTTTAAGTTTTTTATTTTTATTATTCTCTTTCTTTGTTTTGTGCCACTTATTACAGTGTAGTTCTGTTGCTCAAGGAAGTGAAGCAATAATAATGCTTCATCTATCCAACTAATTTATTTAATTTTTCCTTCCTTCTCGTCAAGCACTCGCTGCCCATTAATTCAATGTCTCATTATTACCTCAACAATCCCAACTTGTTAACTAATTATTTAATTCTTTCTGTAGAAATATTTGTTGATTCAAGTTGTCCGGTTTATTCCTTTAAAGAAAGCCTTTGATGTAAGTCGTGTAAATGAAATAAAAAATTGATATTAAAAAAACTTTACATATTTGTAGTTTAATCTGATTCAAATTAAATTAGTTAGAGAGTCTAATAAATTTTTGGATACAAAATTCAAACTTAAAAAAAAAAATAAATAAAGTTCTCTCGGTTCAATCTATATCTTTAAGGAGTGGCTTTTGAGACAAGATGTGAGAAACAAGAAAAGATCATTAATATGGTTTCCACCATTTTCAAAATGGCAAAAAAAGGGGACCATGAAACTGACACACCATGAAACTGACAAATTGAGACGCGCGACGACGAATTTTCAATTGGATATCTTTAACAGCGCTCAGTTAGTGATAATAGAAAGAAAGCTAGAGAAAGCGATATATCATATTCATGGATCAGACTCACAAAGTTTATGGTGAGAAATAATGAGAAACAAAAAAGACTTGGAAGATATATATATATATATATATATACACTTTACTTTTCATTTTGTCCAGATTCAATGGCACCTGGCTAGCTAGCTGGTTCTTAATTATCAAGTGCACAATGTAAAGACGACATGTCTTTTTGGAGTTTTTCCAATTTTTCCACTTAGGTGTTTATTCAACTCACTTCACTTAATTGTTTGCTTTTTTATATTCTTAATTTATCTATTCCTCCATTTTTCCATCATTATATATCCACCTTTTTTCTCAGTTCTAGGCTGTGTAAAGAAATTTAATATTTCAAAGTTGATATTTTTTTAGTTTTTTTGCATGTCGTTTGTACTTTTGTTCAACCCTAACATCATATCGTATTCTAGAATTAGTGCTCAATTAATCCTAATAGAAAACATTTCTAATTAAGTGCCTTCTATATATTATGCTTTTAAAAAGTCACACAGGGCATAGACAAAATTAAATGTGAACGCCAAATAAATTAAAGAAAAATTTAACATGCGTTTTTAGAGCTATATATGTTCTAGAAGCATATTGGACATTTATTAAATATTGAATCTTGTATATGATACATGCCAAAAAGATTCAATGGTTTATGAACTGTGTATGGTTTAGTTACTCAATATCGCTTCAGACAGACA
The DNA here is from genome assembly GCA_037074585.1 of Biancaea sappan. NCBI lineage: Eukaryota > Viridiplantae > Streptophyta > Magnoliopsida > Fabales > Fabaceae > Biancaea > Biancaea sappan. Next base: position 17,269,111 of record CM073497.1, on the reverse strand, counting down.
GTACATAATAATATTCAAAGTTATCAAACATTCAACGAATTATAATGAATTCTAGTTTAATTGTGACGTGCCTAGCTATATATTGTCTATGTTCTTACTTCGTATTGTCTTTTTGCAATAATAGAAAATTTTTAAAGTATAAAGTAGGTCCTATTTATATATACGTGTGTGTGTGTATATATATATATATATATATATTTTAAATATAAGGAGATAATGCTGAAACTAGGAGCATAAAAATGTTTTACTCTAAATTATAATATTTATATAAACATCGATCTTTTATTGGTTGTCCTTATCTAAATTCTTGTCTTATTCCATCTCTTTTTATACTTTACTTTTAAGTCTAGTTTGTAAAGCCTTGAGTTTTGATTCCTCGTTTGTTATATATCTTGCCTCTTAATTAACTATCATTTTGTCAATATTTGGTTGATTTGTTCGAGTTGTTGGTGTTCGAATAATTAAGAATCCATTTTGATTTGTAATTGGGACATAACTCTTTGTCTTTATTTTGAATGATGGATTTATTATCTTAAAACAAAAGTTTTAAAGCGGTTTGCTTTGGGTATTTTTTGTTTTCATTTTTAGTGAAAATAAAAAATAGACTTAAAAATGCGTTTGGTTGAGTTAACTGAAAACGTTTTATTGAAAACATTTCTTAAAATATGCCAAAACACCAAAAAAGATATTTTCATTGTTTCAAAAAATATATTTTAAAAAATAAAAACAGAAAATATTTTTATAAACTAAACAAACCCTATTTATCAACAATTCCCCCAAGTGAAGGGCAAGCCCAAAAAAATAAAAAATAAAAAGTCATTTTGTTGAATGCGAAAAAATAAAGAATTGAGAAACAAAGAACCTTGCTCAAAATTTAGACTTAAAAAATTATTTGAACCCATTATGGCTAAGCCGCAACTTAATTAAAGCACTAAGCTTAAAATAGTAATTAGTTTATTGTGGAAACCCTAAGCCTAGTAGACATAAGGTTTGGTTAAAGACCAACACCATCATTCCTTAAGTCCAATCAAACCTTAGTTTCTTGTTATTGCCATTACTTTCCTCTTGATTATATTATTAATTTACGTTGCTACAAACCCATCTTTGTTTTCAATAATTAACTTTTGTCGTGATTCATATGTTACAAACACAGAAACACTATACATTTACAGGCATGAGCTGATTTAATAAGTAGTTTTGTATTTTTTTTTAGTAGGATTTTGAATTCGAGTTTTACTGATAAAAATAATTAATCTAATTTTTTAAATTATTTTGTAGTAAAAAACTCGAACCATGTTAATGATACTCTAGTAAATTTTTGAATATTAATTATTGATTTAAAAAAAAAAACACTATACATTTCAAGGCTTGTGGCAACCAACGCATTAGTTACACTAATGCACTCAAATTACAACATTGTATGTAATTTTAACATCTGACACGTTTTACTAGAAGTTTCCAGTACTTGAAGTGGCTGCAATTCATTACTGGTCCTAGAGGCTTTTTGGAGATTTCAAGAAGTTTTTGAAAAAGAAAATTAATTATTTTGCAAGCAATCGACATGTTTGTTATTAATTAAACGCCAAGAGAGGATAGAAATTTTCATTAATTAAACTAAATAAGTAAAAGGCCATCTCTTGCAGTTTCCACACCTGTATAAACATTTTTTTATAATTAATTAAAAGGAAGCTTCTCAAATTAAAATATTATATCCCAAAGAAAGATCACAGTCATGTCATGTTGAAGAAAATGTATGCTTCACCAATTCAATATAGGATAATTGTGTTTTATTAATTCTTGTGATTTATTTTTTAAAAAAAAGCATCAACGAGTCTCTCGAAAAAGATATTTAAACACGAAAATAATTCAAGAAATGTATCTTACCCATAATATTGGAGAGCATATACTCCATTGTGCTAGATAATGTAAAAACTAAAAGAGTAAGTAGATGGATAACTCAACCTTTCAATGAATATATGACATAATGATTTTTCAAAAAAAAAAATAATAAGAAAGAATCAATGTCGCACACTGAACTAATAGTGAGTCAGTTGGATGAACATTTTTTAATTGTTGGTTATGTTGTAAGGCTGATTGGATCAGGAGTAAATTATTGATTTAATTTTTGAAAAATTAAAATTTTTTTAATTTGATATTTAAAAGATTAATAGTATCAATTTAGTTCAAAGATTATATTTATTTTAAATTGGTTTTTCTCATGACTATATGTCTAAATTGCAAAACTAACTATTACTAAATCTCACATTGTTTGTTGTCAAAATTTATTATGATAGACAGATCGAATTAAGATAAATATAATCTCTTATAAACTATATTAATACAATTATAATATTTTAAAGATGAAATAAAAATTAGATATCCATGCATTACAGACCAGATGTTTCTGTCAAATTGGGAAGTTACTGGATTTCCTTTGTCCTCGGTGGGCTTACTTGGAGGCCCATTTTTCAGTATTTGTTGATAACTAGTGGAGGTCCAATCCAGTGTATTGGATCACCGAGACCCTCACCCCAAAAAGGGGGGGAAAACTGAAGAATAAGTTGGTGAAGAACTTCATACTAAGTATCATTATTTGGTGAACTCATAATTAATTACACTTTATGGCATCTGTTTTAACATTTGATAGATAGATAGGATAGATTTGTTAGCATACAGTTTCAATGGTGCTTCAAACCTGCAGCTCTTTTGCATTCATGCACTCTGTGCCTATTCCGTTGGCTTCAAGACTGCCAATTTCTCTTCCTTGAGCAAAATAGGTAAATAATTTTTTAATGAATACTTAATTATAATGTTTTAAAATTTATTTAAAAAATTGCTCTATTTTATTTAAGAAAAACCTACATTCTAATCTATTTTGATCAATCGTAGAATTTATTTTTTATTGAAAATGTAACACATGAAAAAAAAAAGGTATTTATTTTTAAAATTTTTATTTCAATATGAATTATTGTATTAAAAAATTTAATATATTCTAACAAATTTTTACATTTATAATAGTGATTATGTTAATTAAACATTATTACTGTATAGATACACACACACACACATAGTAAACATGTTAATCCTGAAAGTAAATATTATTTTAATTGCTTGAGTCTCTTTAAAAAATATTCTGTAAATTAAATATAATCTTCTTTTTTAGTCATTTTCCAATTCTTATAAATAATTTAAAACTTTTGTAAAGTTATTTGTTATGGTTAATTAAATTAGAAAAAAGTGATTATAACTTGAGGGTATTTAATCAAGTTGTGTATATATACATACCCCAAGAGGCTTCTGTGCCCTCTGTATCTTCTTGTCCATGCACTCACAGGCTTGTTTCTGTTTCCCAATTTCCTGTGTGAAACAAAAGCTTCTTATTCATGTCCAGAGAAAGTGAGCAATTCTCAACAGAGATTGTGAATAGAGGGGTTGAGGACTCTGGTCCTAATGCAGCCTCTCTTTCTTTCTCTGTGAGAGGAGGCCAAGCCTCCCAGATTTTCTCAGTTCTGTGAACATGAAGCATGTGAAGCTTGGCTATGGCTACCTCATCAGCCATGGCTCCTACTTCTTCTTCTTGATGGTGCCCTTACTTGTTGCAGTTTCAATGGGTGCTCATGTAGGGAAGATCATGACTTGGAAAGATGTCTCTCATATTTATGACCTCACTCTCACACAGGCTCTCTTTGTGTTAGGACTTTTCTGCATACTCTATTTTTATGTTGATCTCGCACCCCGTTCTACCTATTTGCTTGATTTTGCTTGCTTTCGTCCTCCAAACGAATTCAAGGTAATACTAGAATCCCAATGCTAGACTCAATTGTAGGTTAGGCTGACTCACACCAAGTAAGATTAAAAACTAATTCTTTTTACATTCACGGATTAGCATTTTAAAAAACTTGAACCATTGTTGTTCAACATGTTTACTTTACCTAACATATAATAGACCTAATTAATCTTTAGGCTTAGGTTGACTTAGTTTGGACTGGCTCGATAATAAAATTTATAAATTTCTTAATATTTTAGAATTTGCATCGCATTTATTATTTTTTCAAATTCTCAATATATTTTATTTTTTTCTCTGATAAGTAAACATAATAAAGTTTGATTATTTGATGTAGTTTTCTTAGTTATAACTTATTAGAGTGTTGCTATATTGACCACAAATTATCATTTTTGTATTTTGTGTACGAAAGTGTTATGTATTTATAATTCATGTTAAATAAACTTAACTAGTTCTTTTAAAAGAAATTGCAAGATTTTAATTATGTAAAAATGAAGATGAGTCAATACTTAGTTTTACCCGTAAAATTAGGTCGTTATATCTAATATTTAACTAGTGATTGATTCAAATAAAAGCGACTTAATATGTTTGGAAAGATTGACTCAATCATGTCAAAAAAAAAAAAACAAAAAGATTAACTCTAATTCAATATAGGCATAGCTCAATATGCCCCTGAATATGGCTCAACATAGACATCACTTGACACTTCAAGCCTTAAATTATACTTCAACCCTACGTACACATTTTATAGTGTCATCATTTTCGCATTGTATCTTATTTCTATATTAACGTCAATATCTATGTAAAAATACTGATTGGTTTTAAGTTATTTAATATTTTTTCTTTTCACTAAAAGTGTCATGTAAATGAAAAAAAAAATCATTAGAGGAATTTTATATATTTGAAATCTAACTTGTAACCTAATAAATCTTAAATATTAACACATCAACGTCTCAATTCTTTAACAATATTACAATATGCCTAGACTCACCAAACCAAAAAAAAAAAAAATGCCTAGAGTGGATGTTACCTGTTTATATTAAAATTGTGAAACAACTTAATGCAGCGAAACTGTGAAACAACTTAATGCAGATCTCGAAGGCAGAGTTCATAGACCTAGCAAGAAAGTCCGGAAATTTCAACAACGCAGCCATAGAATTCCAAGAGCGAGCACTCAAAAAATCCGGCTTAGGCGACGAGACGTACCTTCCGAGGGCAGTATTCCAGGCTGGTCACAGAACCTCCCTAAACGCCGCTCGAGAAGAAGCCTCGATGATGATGTTCGGGACAATCAAGGACCTTCTAGCGGCGACGAAGGTGAATCCGAATAAGATACGGATCCTGGTAGTGAACTGCGGAATCCTGAACACGACGCCGTCGCTGTCGTCGATGATCATAAACCATTTCAAGCTGAGGCACGACATTAACAGCTTCAATCTGGGAGGGATGGGCTGTGCCGCGGGAGTCATCGCCGTGGATCTGGCCAGAGACCTTCTGGGCGCGTACCCTGCGTCGTACGCGCTTGTTGTGAGCATGGAATCTGTGAACTATACTTGGTACAGTGGGAACGACATTGATATGCTGCTTCCGAATTGCTTCTTTAGAATGGGAGCTGCTGCTATTATGCTCTCCAATTTTCGCCTTCATAGATGGCGCGCCAAGTACGAACTGAAACAGGTATAACCTTTTTTTTCTTTTCTGGGCAAGTATAATCTATATTTAGTGTTGTTAAATGACGCGCCCTTTTATGAAGGGTTGTGAATTTACCTTTTAAATGGGCCTTCGTGTTTGCCCGTTTATGAATATTTTGGATTTATCATTTAAATAGGTCTAAATGGCTGGAGCCCAGGGTTCATGGGCTGACGGCTGAGTCGTTTTTTTATTCAAAATTTTGATTATTTTGTATATTAAATTTTATTTTATTTTATTTCATTAGTTGTTTAAATATAAGAATATGCAACTTTGAATGAATATATAAATGTCAAATTTACATATAGTAATATTAAATAATATTTTTGATAAAATTAAATTGATATAATCATTTTATTAATAATTAAGGTAATTAATAATTTAATAAATATTACAAAAGCTAATATTTTAAATAATTAAATGTCTTTCAATAAAAAAATAATTGAAATTTTTTATTTAAAAAATTTAACATTTAATTAATTTAATATATTTTTTTAAAAGTAATGTTAAGCTTTAGAGTTTAATGTGTAAGATTGAACATGAAAATGTGATTTAATTCTTAATATAATAAAGATTGTTAAGTTAATTTATTAATTAAAAGGAATACATATTAAGAAAAAAATCTAATGAAAAAAATTGAATATAATATTTGAAACAACAAAATTTGGAGTATAATTCAAACAAATTTTAATGAAAGTAAATATAATTTATTTTTAAAATATTACTATAAAAATATTTTAGTAATTTCGGTGTAGTAGGAATGTTGCATTGCAGGGGCAGTAATATGTTGATGTTAATGGGAGAATATAAAATTGAGAAAGTTATTAATTTGATTATTAAAATATTATATTTATCTTAATTTAATTTTTAAAAATTATAATGTCTCAATCTATTTATCAAAAAAAAAATTAATTTAAATTTTTAAATTGTCAAATTATTAAATTTATTATGGTCAAACTTTATTTTAATAAATGAAAGGAAAAAAAGAAATTGAAAGAAATATAAACTAAATTACAATATCTTATTTTTTAAATCTAAATGAACATAAATGTATTTTCCGACAAAATGAATATACAGGCTTAAAAATTTGATAAATTGACAAAATAAATACCATTTCAGCTGGTCCGAACCCACAAGGGGACAGACAACAAGAGCTTCAAGAGCATACAAATACGGGAAGACAGCAAAGGCCGGAGAGGCCTCTCCGTGGGCCGAGATGCCATAGAAGTCGGCGGCCACGCCCTTAAGGCCAACATCATCACGCTCAGCCCTCTGGTCCTCCCCATCTCCGAGCAGCTCCACTTCTTCAAGAACCTCCTATTCCGACACAGCCAAAGCCCCAAGCCCCTTTACATCCCTGACTTCAAGCTCGCCTTCGAGCACATGTGCATCATGGCGGTCAGCAAGAAGATCCTTGACGAGATCCAAAACAACCTGGGCCTCACCGAAGAGTACATGGAAGCGTCGCGAAAGACTCTGAAGCGGTTTGGTAATACATCGAGCAGTAGCATTTGGTACGAGCTGGCTCATCTTGAGGCTAATTCCAAGGTCAAGAAAGGGGATAGGGTTTGCCAGATTGCCTTTGGGTCTGGGTTTAAGTGTAACAGTATTGTTTGGAAGGCTCTTAGGACTGTTGCTGTGCCCAAAACAAGTCCTTGGATTGAGGATTAGGGATATGCTTTGCTTCACTATAATCAACACACTAGCTATAGTGATATATATACTGAATTTTATTATCTTTTATATTTATTTGTAGTTTCAGTTTGCTCTTTGGATGAATCTAAAATCAAAGACATCAATCGGAAGCTTATAGCTTATTCTCTTTGCTTGAGAAAGATATTGGTTTCATATTGCCTTTATCTCCTTCATACAAAGGCTTTCATTTTGAATGCTTTGTTGTGTTATTATCAAGTTTACTTCCAAAAAAACATCTCATAGGCTCATAGCCTTTGTAATAATGGTACATTGTATTTGTCTCCTTTGACTATGCTTTAATAAAAAATTCATTCATTCAAGCGAGTATAAAATAATATTACATGTCAAACTTCATATAGACAACATGTAACTTTTTATGTATAGTATATAAAACTTTTTTGCATGCAGAGTCATTTTACCTTTTTCTATCATAGAGTCCTTTTGTTTGTTTTACTTCAAAACTTGCACAAATATGAGTACTCTCATAATTAATGCAAATGTGTACTCTTGCATGGTGTATTACGGACCTGGATTACAGAGTGTAATATTTTTTTTAACAATAATTTTTTTTGTTGTTAAAACTTTCAACAATAATTTAAACTGTTGTTGAGAGTTTTAGCAACAGAAAAAATTATTGTTAAAAATATTGCACCTCTGCAATATTGCATAGATCCATGTATTACGTTGACCAATGTGATGGAAAGGGAGAAAAGATTTTTGTGGTACAATGAGAGTGATACTTTATTTATGTTTAAGACGTTTGGTCAAACATTATATTTGTGCAAAGCTTCAAGAGTTTTCTTTTTGAAATATATTTATGAAAAATGCACAAGGAAAATTCTCTAAATTTTTTACCATGTAAATGCTAGTTGGATGAATAGGCTTATAAGTCATTAAATTAACTGAGCTTTTGATGTAATCAAGGATAATCCCATTGCAGCCCAAGAAAAGGAGAACACTTCAATTGGGCCTCTAACTCGTTTAAGGGTTAAAGAGCTTGGACTAATTGCAGCCCAAGAAAGGGAGAACACTTCAATTGGGCATCTAACTCGTTTAAGGACTAAAGGGCTTGAATTGGGCTTAACCACTTTGTTGAAAGTGGAAGAAGTGTGAAAAAGATTGCATGTGGGATAGTTGCATTTGTTGAATATAGTTGTAGTCAATACCTATACATTTATTGTCTTTGACATTTAGCTACCTATGCATTTATTGTCTTTGACATTTAGCCTACACTACTTGACTTTTAGTTGATGCATTTAATGCATTAGTTGGAGTCTTTTGTCTTTTTGTTTTGGAGACCCTCTATAAAAAGGGTCCTTGCCATTTGTTGTAAACCATCTTTGAATCATATATGAGATATTGGCATTTTGCTTTCAAGAGGATTCTTGAGTTCTTTCTCTTATCTAACTTGTGTTAGTGGCGAGAGCAACTAGATTTCTTATCACTCACGTTCTTCTTTCTTGAGTGTGGCGAGATCAACCTATTTCTCTTGTGGCGCCCTTTGGCTTATCAATTGAGTGATTTGGTTTCATTTGTTTGTTTCTTTCAACCTATCCAGAAAATCGATCAAGTGTTTTCCCTCCGGAAATCACATCATATTGGTATCAAAGCCACTTCAATTCAGGTTATATTATTTGTTTTGTGTTTTGCCCCTTCGTGGAAATCTTAATTTTATTGCATTTTATTCTGTGTTTTGCCACCTACATGGAAGGCTTAGTTTTCCTTATTTTGTATTCTGCCACCTATATGGAAGGCTTAGTTTTCCTTATTTTGTAATCTGCCACCTACATGGAAGGCTAATTTTCTGGTCTGTTCATCTTTATCTTTATTTCTATTCTTGTGTTGTTCTATTTTATTACAGCTTTTTTATTAAAAAAAAAAAATTCATCGGTGCTGTTCATTGTTCATCATTACTGTTCATTGTTCAACGCTACTGTTCATTGTTAATCCGAGTGTAAACACTTAGAGAGTGAACCTACCCTTCACCAAACTCAAACCAACAAATTACAAATCACTATGACAGGAGAAAATAGTTTTGAAGTTCCTTTTGGGCTTAGCCTACAACAAGCTCAAATTGTTGGCCTACAAAGAGGTCAAGAAGAAATGATGGAACAAATAGCTCAACTAACCACTCAAATGGCTAGATTTATGGAGCTACAACAACAACAACCAAGAAGAGGAGCTTATGTTGAACACCGTGGAGAAGAATCTGAAGCTGAAGAAGGTGAACAACCTAGGCAAAGAAGGCAGCAGAGGGAGCGTGATGCCAACATCAAAATGAAGATTCCTCCATTTAAGGGAACAAGTTCTCCTGAAGAATACTTGGAGTGGGTGCAACGAGTAGAGAAGATTTTTGAATATCAAGAATATTCAGAAGCTACCAAATGCCGACTTGCAGCCCTTGAATTCACTGATTATGCAAATCTATGGTGGGAAAATTTGAAGAATCAACGAAGAAGAGATGGAGAGGAGGAAGTTCGAAATTGGAGATTGATGAAAAGGCTCATGCAGAGGCGTTTTGTACCTGATTACTACAAGCAAGAGCTTTATTTTAAGCTTCAAAGCTTGAGGCAAGGAGGTATGTGTGTTGAAGATTATGTCAAAGAATTTGAAACTTTGATGATTCGGTGCGAGCTGAATGAACCTCAAGAGCAAACCATAGCTCGATTTCTTGGTGGTTTGAACAGAGAAGTTTCTGACTTAGTAGAGTTGCAGAATTATGTCTTCTTAGAAGATGTAATTAAATTGGCAATTAAGGTGGAGAGACAGAAAAAGAGAGTTTATGGAAGAACCAATGGAGTGTCTAAACCATTGGGGAGTAAACCTTTCCAAACACTTTCCCAAACCTCAAACACTACCAAAGGGAGTAATAAGGAGATATGGAAGAAAGAGCCGAACAAATCTAAAAGTTCTAAGGGGAAGGATAAGAAAGAAGACAACCAGCCCTCTAAAAGAAGCCGAGACATTAAGTGCTTCAAGTGCTTGGGTCATGGCCATATAGCATCCGAATGTCCTAATAGAAGAGTGATGATCTTGAAGGAGAAACAAGGGGAAATAGAGAGTGAAGATGAAGATATTGTGGAGGAATGTGAAGAGGAAGAATATTTTGACGAAGAAGAAGTTGTTGAGTATGCTGATGAAGGTGCTGCCTTGGTTATTAGACGTGCCTTGAATATCCAAGCCAAGGTAGAAGAAGAACAGAGGGAGAATATTTTTCAAACAAGGTGTACTATCGGAGGCAAAGTTTGTAACGTGATAATTGATAGTGGGAGTTGCACTAACGTTGCTTCAACCACCTTGGTTAGCAAATTGAAGCTACCTATCATCAATCATCCCCGTCCATACAAGCTGCAATGGTTGAATAATCATGGCGAGATGAAGGTCACCAAACAAGTAAAGGTACCTTTCTCTATAGGGAAGAATTACAAAGATGAGGTATTGTGTGACATAGTCCCTATGGATGCTAGTCATCTTCTACTTGGGAGGCCCTGGCAATTTGATAGAAGAGCACTACATGATGGCTTCAAAAACACCTACGCTTTCGAGAAGGATGGAAAGAAGATTGTGTTGGTACCCTTAAAGCCAATACAAGTACAGCCGAAGGAGGATGTAATCGAGGAGAAGAAGCCTAGCTGTTTTGCTTCTAAGAATGAGTTAAAGAAGGCAATAAGAAGGGAAAACTTTGTATTATTACTAATTCTTAAGGAGCTAAATCCAGAACTTGCAGAAAAGCTTCCTAAGCTTGTGAGGGAGTTGATAGAAGAATTTACAGATGTCTTTCCGAATGAGCTACCTAAGGGATTGCCACCCTTAAGAGGAATTGAGCATCAAATTGATTTGGTGCCCGGTGCTGCCTTACCAAATAAGCCAGCATACAGAATGAATCCAGAAGAGGCTAAGGAGCTAAAAAGGCAAGTCGATGAGTTGATTGAAAAGGGTTATGTAAGGGAATCCATGAGCCCTTGTTCTGTGCCTACATTATTAGTCCCTAAAAAGGATGGCTCTATGAGAATGTGTGTAGACAGCCGTGCTATAAATAAGATCACCATCAAATACCGCTACCCAATTCCAAGATTGGATGACATGTTGGATGAGCTGAATGGTTCCAAGGTGTTTTCAAAAATTGACTTGAAGAGTGGCTATCACCAAATCTGAATGAAAGAGGGAGACAAGTGGAAGACAGCCTTCAAGACAAAGCATGGACTTTACGAATGGATGGTAATGCCATTTGGGCTATCTAATGCCCCTAGCACATTTATGCGATTGATGAATCATATGCTTAGATCTTTCATTGGAAAATTCGTTGTGGTATATTTCGATGATATTTTGATCTACAGTCAAAGTTATGAGGAGCATGTGCAACATTTGAAGGAAGTCTTGGAAGTGTTGCGAAAGGAGAAACTCTATGCTAATCTAAAAAAATGCTACTTTTGTCAAGACCATGTGATTTTTCTTGGCTTTGTAGTATCTCAGCAAGGAGTGGGAGTTGATGAAGAAAAGGTGAAAGCTATCAAAGAATGGCCCGTTCCAAGAACCATATCTGAAGTAAGAAGTTTTCATAGGCTTGCCTCTTTCTATAGAAGATTTGTAAGGGATTTCAGCACCATCTTAGCACCCATAACTGAATGTATTAAGGGAGGAAAGGAGTTCAAATGGAGTGATGCAGCCCAACGAAGTTTTGAGCTTGTCAAAGAAAAATTGTGCAATGCACCTATATTGGCTTTGCCTAATTTTTCTAAGACTTTTGAGATTGAATGTGATGCTAGTGGAGTGGGAATTGGAGCAATACTTCTTCAAGAAAAGCGTCCTATAGCTTATTTTAGTGAGAAGTTGAATGGAGCCAGTCTTAACTACTCTACCTATGATAAGGAGTTCTACTCTTTAATTAGAGCTCTTGAGACATGGCAGCACTACTTGTTACCAAAAGAATTTGTAATTCACACAGACCATGAATCACTCAAACACTTGAAAGGTCAGAGCAAGCTGAATAGAAGACATGCAAAGTGGGTGGAATTTCTTGAAGCTTTTCCTTATGTGTTGAAGTATAAGAAGGGAGAAACCAACATTGTTGCAGATGCCTTATCAAGGAGATATGCTTTAATTTCCATGATGAATGCTAAATTGTTGGGATTTGAATCTCTTAAAGACCATTATATGGAAGATTCGACACTTGCTTCTATTTATCTCGCTTGTGAGAAAATGGCATATAAGGGATTTTATAGATCTGAAGGTTTTTTATTTCGCTTGGGGAGACTTGTAATTCCAAACTGTTCTATAAGGGAATTACTTACACGAGAAGCTCACGGAGGAGGATTGGCTGGGCATTTCGGTGAAACCAAGACATTGGAGATGCTGAAAGAGCATTTTTATTGGCCTAACATGATTAGAGATGTGCATCATGTGATTGAAAGGTGTATTGTTTGCAAAAAAGCCAAGAGCAAGGAAGCAGCCCATGGACTTTATACACCTCTACCTGTTCCAGATCAACCTTGGACTGATGTTAGTATGGATTTCGTGCTAGGCTTACCAAGGACACAAAGAGGTAAAGATTCGGTCATGGTTGTTGTTGATCGTTTTTCAAAAATGTCTCATTTTATTCCATGCCATAAGACCGACGATGCTGTGCACATCGCCAATTTATTTTTCAAAGAAATTGTGAGACTTCATGGCATTCCAAAGAGTATCGTGTCAGATCGTGATGCCAAATTTCTTAGCTACTTTTGGAAGACTTTATGGAGAAAGCTGGGAACAAAGTTACTCTTTAGTACTGCCTGTCACCCACAAACTGATGGGCAAACTGAAGTGGTGAACCGAACGCTTTCTACTTTGCTAAGAACTATCATTGGCAAAAACTTGAAAAGTTGGGATGAATGCTTGGCCTATGCTGAATTTGCTTACAATAGAAGTGTACATGGTACTACTAAACACTCTCCTTTTGAAGTAGTTTATGGATTTAATCCATTGAGCCCACTTGATTTAGTACCATTACCACTTGAAGCTCGAGAATGCATAGATGGAAAAATGAAGGCTGACATGATAAAGAAGTTACATGAAAACATTAAACAGCAAATTGAGAAGAAGAACTCCATCTATGAGAAGACTGCCAACAAAAGAAGAAAATTTGTTCAATTCAGTCCTGGAGAGTTAGTGTGGGTTCATCTTCGAAAAGAAAGATTTCCAAACCAAAGGAAGTCCAAATTAATGCCAAGGGCAGATGGTCCTTTCCGTATCATAGACAAGGTAAATGATAATGCATACAAAATTGATTTGCCTGAAGACTATGCTGTTTCTACTACTTTCAATGTGAGGGATCTTTCCCCGTACTTAAAAGATAAAGAGGACTTGGATTTGAGGACAAATCCATTTCAACCAGGGGAGGATGATGTAATCAAGGATAATCCCATTGCAGCCCAAGAAAAGGAGAACACTTCAATTGGGCCTCTAACTCGTTTAAGGGTTAAAGAGCTTGGACTAATTGCAGCCCAAGAAAGGGAGAACACTTCAATTGGGCATCTAACTCGTTTAAGGACTAAAGGGCTTGAATTGGGCTTAACCACTTTGTTGAAAGTGGAAGAAGTGTGAAAAAGATTGCATGTGGGATAGTTGCATTTGTTGAATATAGTTGTAGTCAATACCTATACATTTATTGTCTTTGACATTTAGCTACCTATGCATTTATTGTCTTTGACATTTAGCCTACACTACTTGACTTTTAGTTGATGCATTTAATGCATTAGTTGGAGTCTTTTGTCTTTTTGTTTTGGAGACCCTCTATAAAAAGGGTCCTTGCCATTTGTTGTAAACCATCTTTGAATCATATATGAGATATTGGCATTTTGCTTTCAAGAGGATTCTTGAGTTCTTTCTCTTATCTAACTTGTGTTAGTGGCGAGAGCAACTAGATTTCTTATCACTCACGTTCTTCTTTCTTGAGTGTGGTGAGATCAACCTATTTCTCTTGTGGCGCCCTTTGGCTTATCAATTGAGTGATTTGGTTTCATTTGTTTGTTTCTTTCAACCTATCCAGAAAATCGATCAAGTGTTTTTCCTCCGGAAATCACATCAGCTTTTATTTTAAATAAGATCACAACTTATATTTTACAAAAATATTCTTTATTTTACCGCTTTTAACATCATCAAATTAGAAGTGCCAACATTATATATAATGTTTTTATAATTTTTCTTATTCATTGGTATTGTGGATATTTACTTATAATTTCATTCTTTTTTTACTCAACTTTTGTACTACAACTTCATTAAATCTTGTATATCTAGAAGTTATTACAAAACTATTCATAATGACTCATGATTGTTGCTCATACAAGTTTCACACATTATCCATGATCACTTATATGACCATGCATCCATTTGGGTTTTCGTCATTGAATAACTTAAATGTACTAAACGACTGTTATGCATATGAAATAGTACAATTGATCTAGCACAAATCCTTTCCAATCTCCAATTTTTTTTTTTTAAAAAACACCATGTGTTGCCAAGGTTGAGCAATCCAAAAGAAGAAAAACAAATCCACTTTTCCCTGGCTCTTGATGAGTCTTCCCCTGAGTACTTATTGCTAGCATTAGTTGGGAATTGATCGACTTTAATCTTAGAGTTATTATTTTTCTAAATTAGTTGTCCAATTAGCTTAGATAATTAATAATAAGTCACTTAAAAAAATTCATTATTGAGAATCAAATGATTGACTTGAAAAATTAATAACTCTAGTACTAAAAACAGTTAATTCTTACTTTAACGTTTTTTAAGTTTTACTCACAAAAATTAAAGGAGATCGAATGTTTTTATTTATAATTTTTATTGTCTCTTTATAAGGTTGGCCACGGCCTCCAAACGAGTTTTCTTATTTAATATTATCCTTGTACCACCGGCAACTTTTAAACATGTTTTACATCTCTAATCAAGTAATGGGGTAAATTAAACATAACCAAAACAAACAAATTCCTGGGTTTGATTTTGTTGTATTTGCATTGTTTGCTACGAGTTTCTGATAGAAGAGGTGGCCTCTGATTTTAATCATGCTTTTTAAACAGGTGTTTAACAAATTAATCTTCGAAAAATATAGAAGGAACAAAATGTTGTACAAAAATATCCTAAAAAAATGAGGTGGAAGACTAACATGTCAACCATTAGAGAATATTTAACGGCTATAGGCGTTTTAAAAAAAAAGAACAATTTAAAGGGATCTTGATATTCTCAAGGTTTGAATCGTGCAGCGCAAAAAATTTGGGGACTAGGATAATAAATCCCGGGGCTAATTTGTTAAATTATTTTGAAAAAAAAAAGACAAAATAAGATTATTATAACGGGTTGGCCCGGTTTCCATAGCCCGTACTATTCCACGGGTCGAATCCGTCTTCATTGCCCGTTCAGGGCTCCGTCTTTGTCTTCAACGGTACCTTCCAGGCTTAACTAAAGAAGAATACCACTCGTCATTCATTTCCAGATTCACCCTCAAGAATTCAAGGACCTCTTTTCCCAAGGCAAAACCCTAAAGCCTTCCACCGAAAACACACAGAAAGGGTAAACAGTACACAGATAGGGAGAGATGGTGAAGGTGCGCATGAACACGGCCGATGTGGCCGCAGAGGTGAAATGTTTGCGCAGGCTGATCGGAATGCGATGTTCGAATGTCTACGATCTCTCTCCCAAGGTTTGTTGCTCCCAACCTCATTTCGTTTAAATTAAGATTGAATTAAACTGTCACAAACACGAGGTGGATTGAATTGTCTCTGTTTTCCTCCTTTTTTTTTTTTTGGGATATTCCGTGTGGATATTTGCAGACGTACGTATTTAAGCTTATGAATAGCAGTGGAGTTACGGAGTCTGGGGAGAGCGAGAAGGTGTTATTATTGATGGAAAGTGGTGTCAGATTGCATACTACTGTATATATGCGGTAAGGATAATTTCAACAAGTTAATTTATATTGATTCTATGAAGTAAGGAAGCTGGATTTTTTTATTTGTTGAGTTTCTTTCAACTTCTTACTAGTAGTCAAATAGAGTTATAAAGATTATGGTTGCCTTTGTTTGTAAAAATGGCTAGATGATAGGACAATAAACCGAATTTTTTTTTTTTTTGATATTCACAGTGATAAAAGCAATACTCCTTCTGGTTTTACCCTCAAATTGAGGAAGCATATTCGGACGAGAAGGCTTGAGGATGTACGGCAACTTGGGTATGATCGGGTATAGGCTTGCAGTATCTTTCCCGTCTAGACGCCTGGCGTTCTCTTTAAGTTTTGAGTTTATGTCATTCTTTTTATTTTTTTTCAAACGTGTTTCAGATTATTCTCTTCCAATTTGGGATGGGTGAGAATGCAAATTATGTAATATTGGAGCTATATGCTCAGGGAAACATCCTTCTCACAGATTCTAATTTTACTGTCTTGACTCTACTGCGATCTCACAGGTTAGTGATTTGTGTTTTTCTTTGTAATCTTAATCTTTTGTCAATTTGCAGTATGATAGAAATGAAGATCTGCATGCTGGTAGTGTTGTGGATTTATTTTTACTGGCTCAGCTGGAATGATATATTGATTTTCTTGCAACGCTTATGTAGAGTGTAGACGTTTTCATGTTATGCTGAATTTAGGATATTGGCAATTTATGTTTAGTGTCAAGATAGACCTGGTTTTTAAAAATGGGACCAATGCACTTTGTGTTACTTTGGCCTCATTAGACATTTGGTTGAGGATACAAGAGCCATGGACACATAGTTTCAGCAGTAGTATTGTGTTAATGAAATGACTAAAGATATGCATTTTACAGTCGAATTTCAATTATAATTTTCATATTGGCCCCAAGGTTTAAGATCATAGTCCACTACCAAAAATTATGGCTGCAAGGTTGCAGTCCACATCATATCTATAAATGGATTGAAAAGTTCTTTCTAGTTGTGCTTTCCTTGTGTTTCAAATGTTTTGGTTTTTCCTTTTTGGTTGTTCCAGGAGGATAAGAAATCCTCCTTTGTTGCACTTCTTTTCAAACTCTTAACAAATAGTAACTATGCTTCTTGTGTTTCTCTTTCTTTTTTGTATTTGTTTTTCTATTTATTCCCTTTTGTGGGTGTGAGAGCTAGAGAACTGCTGATGTAATATATTTTTACTCATTTATATTTTAGGGTCCCTGATTCATTTAATTAGTTAAGTAAAATATTTAAATCTTGAAAACATATGATCAGTGGAGTGATCAAAATTCATCAATAACAGGGATGATGATAAAGGGGTTGCAATTATGTCACGGCATCGTTATCCTACTGAAATTTGTCGAGTTTTTGAACGAACTACTGCTGCAAAGTTGCAGAGAGCGCTGATGTCTTCTAAGGATGCTAATAATGATGAAGATGTTACAGTCAATGGAATTGGAAATGATATTTCCAATGTAGCAAAAGAAAAACAGGGAAGCCGCAAGGGTGGCAAGTTGTCTGTGACATTGAAAGTTATACTTGGGGAGGCACTCGGTTATGGACCTGCCCTTTCTGAACATATGATATTAGATGCTGGCCTAATCCCCAATGCAAAAGTTCCAAAAGATAACAAGTGGGATGATGCTACTATTCAGGCTTTGGTCCAAGCTGTTGGAAAGTTTGAGGACTGGTTGCAAGATGTTATTTCAGGTGGGAGAGTTCCTGAAGGATACATTTTGATGCAAAACAAAAATTTAGGGAAGGATTCTTCTCTCTCTGAACCAGGAAGTTTAATCCAGGTGAGGTTACTATTCTGGTTCTCTATAATTTTAGTAGCTATATTAGCTTAACACCAGACACTAGTATGAAAAAAAAAGGGGAAGGGGAGTTGGATGATTACTCATATTGTTCTTAAATACCTGTATGTTTTCCTGCAGTTGTATGATGAGTTCTGTCCACTCTTGCTAAACCAGTTTAAGTCAAGGGATTACAATAAGTTTGAGACATTTGATGCAGCTTTAGATGAATTCTACAGCAAAATTGAGAGTCAAAGGTCTGAACAACAACAAAAATCCAAAGAGAACTCAGCCACTCAGAAACTCAGTAAAATACGCCAGGATCAGGTTAGGGCCCAGACTACAGCACTTACAAAAGTTATTATGACTTGAATATCAACTGAAACAAGCATTTATTCTATCGAGTATCAACCATTATCAGCTTCTTGTATGGTTCTTTAATTTAAGCTGTTCTTGCTGGTGATTTGGGCAGTTGGAGAGTAGCATGAATGAGTGAAATATTTACCTTTAAGGATGCATATTATTACTAGGTTATTGCTAGAGAAGCAAGGTGCATTAAATTCAAAAACTATTTAGATCCAAATTTCAAAGCAGATCGGCAGTCAAACTGGTCTAACAGCTTATATACTATTGTTCTGATCTGGACTAGATCCTTGTACTATTGTTCTGATCTGGACTAGATCCTTGTCACATTTTTTTGTTGAATCCCAGATTCACTGTATAACACGGGGATATAAAGTGGGTGATTGCATGCATACATGGTGTCTGCAACTTCTAGATTATACAGTCATTATTTGATAGTTCAATATATTAACATGTCACACGCATAAATTATAAACTAGAAAGTCCTAGTTGGATTATTTGATAATTTAGTCTGCATGTATGGAAGTTCTAAGTTTTATTCTGGATAGGAGGAGGGGGGATGAGATGAAAGGTCCAGACTGCGAGTGGCTCTGCATGAAGTGAAACCAATCTTCCTCAAATTATATTCATAATATTTGTATAAGTACTTTGTTGACATGGTGGCAAAATTGATCTATCTCAAATCTAAATTATGTGGTGTAGGAGAACCGAGTGCACACTTTGAGAAAAGAAGTTGATCACTCTGTTAAAATGGCAGAATTGATAGAATACAACTTAGACGATGTTGATGCTGCTATAATGGCTGTTCGTGTAGCTCTTGCAAAGGGTATGAACTGGGATGATCTTGCCCGGATGGTGAAGGAAGAAAAGAAAGCTGGTAACCCAGTGGCTGGTCTCATTGACAAGCTCTATCTTCAGAGAAACTGCATGACTTTACTGTTGAGCAACAATCTTGATGAAATGGATGATGATGAAAAGACACTTCCGGCTGATAAGGTTTAAGTTCACAACTTGCTTTTGTTCTTACATTATGTGTCATAAAACAAGTATAAAGTGCTCTGTTCTATGTGTTATATCTATTTTCTGTCCTTGTATGCATTTGGTTAGTTTATTTATTGTTGAAGAAATCTAGCTTGTGTGCATAATGAAGCCTGCATATAGTTTTTTGAGCTTATAAAATAGTTAGTTTCTGATTTTCAACAAGCATCACTCAACAGGATAACAAAACATATACTGGGGGAATTAATGTACTTATATACTTTTAATTACCTTGTCTCTTTCAGGCTCATGTATGTCAAGAAGTCAGTAGAATTCATTATTTTCCTATTTTTCATACTAATTTTTTTTCCACTTTTTCTATAATAACTGTTAGAGATATTAATTATAACTTCCCTAGGCCTTTTCTAAATAACTTAAGCTTTTGGGTTGAAATGGTCCTTGGCATGATATTGCAGCCTGTAATGACCAAGTGGTTAGGAGTTCAATCCTTGCCACCCTGTTCACCTTATTAAATTAACTTTCAAGTTCATCACAAAGAATGGTGGGCATGTGCTTTGTTTAGGCATTTTAGAGATATCAATTTAATATTAATTTTGGGTTGACATGGTTGTTAGTAATTGCTAGTAATCATTTGGTTTTATAAATTATTATTTGAAGTTTAACAATTTTCCCTAAATGTGTAACATTAGTGACCATATCATGTTTACTTTCCAGGTTGAAGTTGATTTAGCCCTCTCAGCACATGCTAATGCTCGAAGATGGTATGAACTGAAGAAAAAGCAAGAAAGCAAACAGGAAAAGACTGTAATTGCACATGAAAAAGCTTTCAAAGCTGCAGAGAGAAAGACTCGTCTACAGCTTTCACAGGTAGTTAGATATTGAATTTATAGTTCTTCATCTTACGTTGCAAATTGCTACATACTTATTGGATTGAGCGGGTCATATGTACAGAATGAAAGCAGAAACTTGGAGAACAAAAAAAAAAAATGAGAGGGAGAATGGTCCTTGCCCATGGGAAAAAAACAGAGTCAAGTTTTACAGTTATCTTACCAGTTACTCCTTAGAGGTTTGTTTGGCCCAAAACACAAGTGTGGTCATGTTAGATCTATTGTGATCAAGTGTACTATGTTAGATATTATTATTTTGGATTGGGGAAAAAACAGAATTTATGGAAGAGAAGAGAAGGGTAACACAAAAATGAGTACAGCATCTCCTCCCAAAACAAAGAAAAAAAAAATGAAGACTCATCAATTCAAAAGAGCTATCTGATCATTTTGAAAATCCACAAGGGAAACGCTTGGGGGGGGGGGGGGGTGGCGGAAGATAGACGAACCCACAAAGGCCAAAAGAATAACTCTTTTCCTAATCAGATGTGTAGGAAGAAGTTTTTTTATCAAACACCCCAAACCAGCACGTTGCCAAAGAACTTTATGCTTCTTCTGGCCAAAACCAGTGTAGTCTATGGTTATTTCAAAAAGAAAAAAAAAAAAACCTGCAGATTAGCTCGACAGATTACATAATCTGTCCTCCTGAAAAATTCCTTACAACCTATTACTACTATTATCAGATCAAGTGCTTTATTCAACTTGTCTTGATGGTTTTTCTATTTGTGTTAGGACTTATTAAATCCTTGATGACTATAACAATGGTTTTATTATCAGAGCAAACTCTTTTCTTGGCAGTATTTTTTCTGGTTTTTCTTGCGAACTATCAAAGGCAGCCACAATGTCACTCATGTAATTTTTTGAAATCCGGTCTAAAGCAATATAATTAGAAATTATTTAGATGATATTTGGTGATCAATTTCCCCCTCTCTAACTTCCCGTCTCTCAGCTTTTGGATTGCCTTATTTTCTACCATCTTGTTTACTTGCACTGAGATTGTAATGGCTAGCTGTGGTTGAAATTGATGGGATCCATGATAGAATACCTTTACCAGTGCATTTTGTCCTAGTACTTTTGTATTATTTGTACAAAGGGAATGATTAGGACTTTTAGGATTGATCCTTTCTTGGTGTACCCATTTACACAGAAGGCAGGAGTAAGCCTAATGTTTTATGTACGGAATGACTATTGTTTTAATGGTCTGTATAATCTAGCTTTTTTGCAGTGATTGTGATGAGTAGTGTGCCTCTAACACTTGGTGTCATTCTGATTACTGATTTCAAAGAATTTTGGTAGATAGAAGGCACAATTCTGTGGGGTTTTGCAGCTTATTTTGTAGTCTGGATATTCAATAAAAGTGGAATGCAGTAAACCTTTAAAGGAAGGTGATAGGACCCAGATAGAGAAATGGAATAACACAGTAAAAATGAAGACTGATAACTAAGGATGGTACTCAAATATATAAATAAATCTCTACCAGTGGGTAAAGATGTTTACAAGCTAATAACTCCTCAAAAACAGCACACTCACAGGAAATAGAAGGACACACACACACACACGAGAACACTCACACAACAACACAGTATCACAATGAAGGAATAAAAATGAAGAGACGCACAGAACAACAACAAAACCCACAAGACACGCAGCACACAGATGAACCACCTAGCCTTCGAGAGGCTAGGTCCTCTCTCCTCAATTCCAAATTTCTTCTTTTTTCCCCTCCTTTTTTCACTTCTCACGGACCCACTTATATCAGCCTATTGTGCCCTCCTTTACCTCCACTACTGTGTCAGAAGTCAAAACTATTTTCCGTTTCTGCCCTTGCTCTCTTGCCTTTCCTAGAGTACACTTTTGGGTCCATTTTGCTGCTGGGCCCAGCCCTTACCTCTCCCTGATGTGTTTTCTATTGTAAGTTGGGATACCTGCAGGCCCATCAGAAGGTTTTGCAGCTTATTTTGTAGTCTGGATATTTAATAAAAGTGGAATGCAGTAAACCTTTAAAGGAAGGTTTTGCTCTTCTTATCTGTATGATTCAATTGTTGTTCTGGTATCCCTTTGGTGTTATTACTGATATTTGGTTATTGTGAAGCTTTTTTTTTTTTTTTTTTGGGTTGAGTTCTTGGTTGATGAGAAGAGAAAACAGTACAAAAGTGGAAGGGCAAGAAGCTTTCACAAAGTCAAAAAGAACTAAACAATCTTTATCTGAGGAGCTTTCCAATCCCTTTCTAAATCCACAAAGGATAAACCCACCTAAAAAAGGCATTAGCTGAAAGCTGTAGGTGGGACACGAAAATAATTCTCTCCTGAAGATGATGTGATGGAAGAAATCTTTAGTTAAAAATTCTTGCATTTTGTTCTAACCAAAGACACCACAATTCTGCAAAAACAGCATATTGCCAAAGTACTTTCTGCTCCTTTTTCCTCCTAAAATTAATAAATTGTGTTGCTAGAGAAACCTGAAGATTAGCTGGACATACTCAGTTCTCATTAAAAATGCCAAACATCCTATTCCAGATCTGCCGAGCCATCTCACAATGCAAAAACAGATTATTATGTGCCTATGTACTTCTAAAACACATCACAAATAATTTTTCATCCTGAATTTCCTTAGATGTGTCAGCCAGTTTGTTATGCTTTTATGTAATACATATATATCTTAATATATTCTATATACAGGAAAAAAGTGTTGCCACAATTTCACATATGCGCAAAGTTCACTGGTTTGAGAAATTTAATTGGTTCATTAGCAGCGAGAACTATTTAGTTATCAGTGGACGTGATGCCCAACAAAATGAGATGATAGTCAAGCGATATATGTCCAAAGGAGATCTGTGAGTATTTCTTGTTTTTCACATGTCTTTTGTTCCATCCTATGACCCAAAGCTTATGTGCAGCGTTGGTTTAAAATAAGAAAAGTCTGCTGAGTAAGAAAGTACTAGTAATTATGCTTACAATCCACCTTCTTATGAATTAGTATCACTTTAATTTTGTATGTCTCCCAAATCCTGACATTCAAATCATATATTATATATGTATAAGTATAATTAATTTGTATTCATTAACAATTGCCTATCAGTTTCTATGAGTAAACCCTGCTTTAGGATTTGAAAAATGCATAACTTTATCCTTGTATATAATTTTTTTTTTAAAAATCTATGCTTTACTATAAAGATGTCGTCACTTTTAGCCCACAAAGTGCGATTGTTTACTTCCTTTGCACCTGCTGCAATGTCGTCACTTTCCCCTTGTTCTCAGTGAGGGCATTTATTTCCGTTGGTTAGTTTTGTGTTTCATGTATCAGCAGATGCAGTACCAGTTCTAGTATGTTGTCTTTTTTTTTTTTTCCATTTTTGACAGTCACTTAAACTTGGTAAAGCTAATTATTAGATCTTTCATCAAGAAAATAAATCATTTTATTCTCAGCAGTATTTGAAGTGCATAGAACATCTGCAGTCAAAATAGTTGTGCAACATTTTGGAAAAATGAACTTAGGTTATTCTGAAGTGTGGCCCAATATCTGATTTATTGATTTGATTATGTAATAGTTATGTGCATGCTGATCTGCATGGAGCTTCTAGTACTGTTATCAAGAATCACAAGCCTGAGCAACCAGTTCCACCATTGACTCTCAACCAAGCAGGATGTTTTACAGTATGTTATCACTTCTCCATACTATCTTTTGTGAAAAATTACTTAATTTGGTTTATTGTGTGTTCATGAATTAAATCAAATACTAGCCCACTAGAACTTACATATTGTCTTTGTGATGTAGGTCTGCCATAGCCAGGCTTGGGATTCAAAAATTGTTACTAGTGCCTGGTGGGTTTATCCTCACCAGGTCAGTAAAACTGCTCCTACAGGGGAATATCTAACAGTTGGGAGTTTCATGATCCGGGGGAAGAAGAATTTTCTTCCACCTCACCCTCTTATTATGGGTTTTGGTCTGTTATTTCGCTTGGATGAGAGTTCCTTGGGATCTCATTTAAATGAAAGGAGGGTGAGAGGAGAGGAGGAAGCAATGGATGATTATGAAGAAACTGGACCTCCTGAATTTGATTCTGAGTCTGAGAATGATGCCACAGATGATAAATCTGTAGCTGAAAAGAATGGTAATCCAGACGCAGAAGACTTTGCAAATTCATTTCAGAATAATATGGCTACAATTAGTCGAGAAACTACACTTTCAAGTGATCTTCCTAGGGAAGAAAAGGGCATGTTGAATATGGCTGACAGGGAGAATTCATCTGAAATTAGTGGACATGGTATTGCATCTGTCAACCTGCAACTTGAAGAGCTTCTTGATCGGGCTCTAGAACTTGGATCTGCTGCTAAATCAGGTAAAGGTTATGGAGTTGAGAGTGCTCAGGTTGATTTAGGCAGTGAGCATCATCTTGAGGAGAGAAAAGCTGCAGTAAGGGACAAACCTTATATATCAAAAGCCGAGAGAAAAAAGCATAAGAAAGAACAGAAACAAGGTTCTGCAGATTCAAATGTTGAACATAGAAAGGGTGAATCAAATTTGACTGAAATTTCTGCTAGGCAACCTGCAAAAGAAGCTCAATATTCGAAGACAGGTGGTCAAAAACTCAGCCGTGGACAGAAGAGCAAACTTAAAAAGATTAAAGAGAAATATGCTGACCAAGATGAGGAAGAAAGGAGTATCCGGATGGCTTTATTGGCTGTATGTTCCAGTAACTTGCACTTTGCTTTGCTTATTTTTAATCCAGAGAAAATTTGATTTATTTCCCATGCTATCTAGTCTTTTGCATAAGCACACATGCAGCATCATTTTGTTTTTAAAATGTACTGATACATCTGTGAAACCTGCTAAGATGAACCCACAGGCCCAAAAGCTGAGACTGTAAAGTTAATTCCCTCAAAAAGCTTTAAATAAAGCAGAATAGGGAAAAGTATATACGAAGTTTCATTTTGTACATTATTAAGTGCAAATTAGTCGGTCCAACAAATTCTTCATCTTTCTGATCAACTGTAACTAAACTCCCATAACACCAATGCTGATTTTATGCATATTGTAGTCTGCTGGAAAATCAAACAAGAATGGAGGTATACAAGATGGAAAGGCAGAATCAGACACACAGAAAAAACCTGGTAGTGGTAGGCCTTTATATTATTTGATTTAACTATTAGCTGATCACATAGATCATAGTGACATATGTTTGCTGTTGTTAATATGTTTTTATTTTGTTGTATTATATTCCAGTTTCGCAAGGTCCTGCAGAAGCTCCAAAAATATGTTACAAATGTAAAAAGGCAGGTCACCTATCTCGTGATTGTAAAGAGCAACCAGATGATTCGTTACAAAGTCAAGCAAATGGCGGAACTGAAGAAAATTTGAACATGAATGCTAGTAACCCTTCTGAAGCAGACAGGGTGACAATGGAAGAGGATGATATTAATGAGATAGGTGAAGAAGAGAAAGAGAAACTAAATGACGTGGATTACTTGACAGGGAGTCCACTCCCTAATGACATCCTCCTATATGCTGTGCCTGTCTGTGGTCCATATACTGCAGTTCAGTCATATAAGTATCGGGTGAAGATAATTCCTGGAACAGCAAAGAAAGGAAAAGGTTCTATTTATTTATCAATTTATTTAGCACTACAATGTTTCTCAATAATCTTTTTATAACAATTGTGCGAATCAAAAATTTCTTTTAACTAAATAAATTTCTGGCTTTTTTTTTAATTCTTTTTGCTCATAAATGGGTGGTGTTTCTATTTGAAGCTGTCTTTGGATACATGCTTATGAATCCTGAGATTATGGGCTTGAACACATCAAAGTCTTCTGCAGTCTGCAGTTTATGCTCAACTTTGTATTATGTTGCAATATATGCTCAGGATTTATTAGTCATTTTGTGTTAAAATAATTTTTTCTTCTTTTTGAATAGCTGCAAAAACTGCCATGAATTTGTTCAGCCACATGCCAGAAGCAACAAACCGAGAAAAGGAATTGATGAAAGCCTGTACAGATCCTGAGCTAGTTGCTGCAATTATTGGTAATGTGAAGATATCAGCTGCTGGCCTTACTCAGTTGAAGCAGAAGCAAAAGAAAGGCAAGAAGACCAGCAAACAGGGAAGTTAGCCAATCATGTGCAAATTTGTTCTTCAAGTGCTGACAAATTTGTAATTTGTGTATGACACTAGAAAAAGTTTTGCTGCCTGTAGGCCTCTTGTGTAAGAACTGCGAATTAATATCCTTGTATAGTCCATGCTTATTTTACAATTTTTACTGCAATGTTATAGATGGTAATAATGCATAAATTGCTTGTCTCAATTTTTTTTTTTAGGAAAAAGAAAATCTAATCCTATTTGGCAAAGGGCATAAAGTTAACCTTCAATTGTATACTGTTTTGTCGTCCCTACCCAAGATCATACATAATTTAGAACACGAGATGTTTATCAAACTAGGAAAGTATTTGGGATAATTTAAGCAAACCATGAACACCTATATAGATACATTTAGTAGGGAGTTTAATGTGATTAGATGAACGCCAAATTTTCTGGGACTTACTGTTCGGATTAATACATTGTTGAGTGGTTGCGAAGTAACTGGGGAATGATTCGGCATATACTTACCGTGTTTTCAAACTATTGACGTCAGTTTTCCATCCACTTCCATCATTATTAAATAGGAATTGGGGTTCGCTGTCATGTTTAGGGAGGTTCCTAAAAGTTTTAACAACAGTAAGTTGAAACTTTTAACAATGATTATCGTTGGTAAAAACGAGAAGACGAGCAGTGAATCCTTAAGCGTTAAATAGATTTATTTTTGTTTCTTTGACTAAAATGACAAAACAATTCAGTCAATGTCTGTTTCAAAGCCACGTCGTACTCTTAACCGCATTAGAGATGCGATTCTTGTAATCTATTAAATCTCTACATAAGATTTGAAAACATCTCAACCCTGACACATAGCTGTCATGAAGACTAGGCATTCATAGGCTATGGTTGCAAATAATAAAGGAGTTAAGGTAAACTTCTTATAACATATTTTGGAGGTTGAACCACCTCTAATTAAAAATTATATTGGAATCAACTAATTTAGTTCGAGAAAGACAAAAGTGTAAAATTCTCTTATCACTTCGTTATCTTTTTTTCACAACATTTACAGAAGGCATTTTCCCTTCTAACAATTATGGGATGGCCGCGAGGGGAAGGGATTTCAACGTTGTAATGTACCTTGCACAGAACAAGCTTTTACTCCAAAGAAGTAAATTATAGAGTAAATTACTAATTAATTTTTAAAAGATTACAATTATTTAAATTTAGTTTCAAAATTATGAATATTTCAATTTAAGTGACTTTTGATTATAAAATTTGACAACAATAGATATTGTAATTTAACAAAGAAAAATATTAAATTGAAACAAATATAATCTTTAAGAAAATATTTTAAAGATCAAATTAAGACAACTATAATCTTATAAAAATTATATAATTTACTCAAATTATAAGAACGTTGCCACTAGAACATCTAATCAGAAGAAACCCTTTAATGGATGGATAGTCAGGTATGGACAAGTGCATAGTATGCTAAGTGGCCGTTTCCTCGAGATGCATTATTAACAAGAAAACTTCAATTCAGAGAAGTGCCAATCTGAAGAGGCTTAAAAAAATATTGTCAATCAAAGGCAAGTGATGATAGGATATGATTATTGACAACCTCTAACAAAGATTTGGACAAACTGTGTAACGACTACTATCTATTCGCCTTACAGTGAATGACTGAAAAGTTAAAATTGCGGCATGTGAAATAAGTCAAAATTGAGGTATGTTTAACTAAACTGCCCTAATAATTACAAAATAAAGAATTTATACGAAAGAAAAGTTAAGATTAGAGACAAAGTTGAATGATAAAATCCATAACCATGGTTCCATTTATTAAAATTACAATAACATCAACGCACCTTCTACAATACTTTCTAGTTACAACTTACAAGCCAAAAGATTAAGTGTTTAAAAGGAATATAACCGTGAAATTCTCAATCTGATTCATCAGCAGGGGGCACCTCACTCAGATCAAGTCCCTCTGCAGGCAAATCAGGAGAAAGTGGTCCCAAGATACCGTCGCTGCTCAGAGTTAATCCACTCTGCAAATTAAAGGTAAGGAGTGAAATAAAAGTTATTCTGATTTTGGATTCATATGAAACGTTTGATTGTAAAAAATAAAAGTAATTATTTTTTGTATAAAAAAAAAATCAAATTCATCTAGCAAATGTGATATTAGTACTTATCAAGATGCATGTGTACATGCATATAAAATATTTTTAACGCATACATTCAATATGTAAATGAATTATCAGGTCAGGGATGCATCAAGCATCCCATATCTGGACTTGTCTATAAATGGCCATTTGATTGCTATCAACCCCATCACTTGAGAAAAGCTATTATCTGAACTCAATTCAGGAAAACGAGT
This sequence comes from Biancaea sappan, assembly GCA_037074585.1. Lineage (NCBI taxonomy): Eukaryota > Viridiplantae > Streptophyta > Magnoliopsida > Fabales > Fabaceae > Biancaea > Biancaea sappan. Next base: position 17,240,534 of record CM073497.1, on the reverse strand, counting down.
TAGATCTCTGATATATCCAAATCCATATACTTCCCAATCTAGTTTTGGTTGACTAAAACTTAAGTTATCCGGTTAAAATGGACAGGCAAATAAATGATCGCAGTTCTACAGTATAATTATTTAGGAAATCTAGTACTCTTCTTCAGCAGCGAGTGATAACTTTTTCTTTTTTCTTTTTTCTTATCAAGGTTCTTTGAATTTTAATCCCTTTTTATTCCTTTCTGCTGCTGCCCCTTTATCACTGAGTTCAGAATTTTATGAAATAGTCAATATAGTACCTCAGGCTGGAACCTAAGCATGTCTGCACGAGCCATAGCTTCTGCTTGGGCTATTCTCTGTCTAAATGTCTGAGCCATCTCCTCCGCCTATCAGAACAGAATCAGAACTATTGGTCAACAGTCACTTTCAAAAACGCTGATGCTAGTGAAAAAGGTTGAAGTAGAAGATCTATCATGTGCACTAAGAGAAGATAAAAGTAAAATATAGAACTAATTGGGAACAATTTGTGCTTCTTCCAGGATATCAAAATTAGATATTAGATGATGGCCCCAAAAAAAAAATATATTAAGTAATAACTAGGATAGAAAGCAGGAAGTAAAAAAAAAAAAAGATTATCAAAGCTATTGATATTCTAATATAGTAGTTTATGCATGTGCCAAGCAACAGAGTTGGGATCCTCTATACCTTCTCAAACACAAGCTTTGGATTGCGAATCATGTCACCCGGTGTAGGTTCTAACTTCTTTGTGGAAAGGCTTACTCGGCCTCTCTCTCGGTCATGACTTAAGATCATCACCTAAACAAGAATAAATTTGAGAAAGATGTCCATATCATGGCTGTAATACTAAGTAAATATCCACATAGCTTAAGATGGGTTTACCTTGAGAGTATCACCAGGTTGAAGAACAGTTGAAATATCAGTTACACGATCATGACTGATCTGACTAACATGAAGAAGGCCATTAATTCCCCCAATGTCAATGAAGGCACCATATGGCTTTAGGCTTTGAACAGAGCCAGTGACCACTGATCCAATTCCTAGCTGTGCCTGGCTGTCAGCCATGGCCTTCCGGTTACTGAGAATAAGTCTAGACTGTTCCTCATCCACCTCCACAAACTTTAGAGGAAGCTCCTTCTCAAGAAGATCTTCTGCAGTTGATTTCTAAGAAGAAAATAGACAAAAGGGATAGAGTTTGAGTTGGCTGCTAGAATTACACAAGTTTAACTTCTGTGTAGTAGGAAGCTACACAGAAGTTTTAATTTCTGTGCAGTAGGAAGCTACATGGAAGACAGAAATGAACATTAAAAAAGAAAGTATTTAGCCAGAATAATTTAGTTAAGAACGTGCTGAAGCATACAAGTTCTACTTGTAATATTGCACGACTCAATTGCTACACTGATAAGAACAGTAGAGGACATGTCTGAATTTTACAATTCTGTGTCATCAAAATTTGTCAATAACTGTTACAGCTTTGTTGTTCTCTATATTGTTGCATGGTACAGTGCATTAATGCTTTTGAGAGCTGCATTCTTTGGTCCAAGACACAATCAGGCCATAGTCATTTAATTAAGATTCACACCCAATGCCCATCTAGATTTTTGACTGGCCATAATTTGACTTGATAGATCACAGACGACAAGATTAAATATGATGCATATCCTTAAATGTTAATATAGGTCAAGAGCTAACCGATGATATTTGTGAGAAAGGAACAAACCCTCTAAGGCCTTCCACCACAGCCACCACTCCACCTTTGTTTGCACCAACAATCTGCCACTCAGTGCATATGAAAGAATGAGAAAGAAAGTGAGAGAAAAAGACAGATAGAGTGATCAACCAAGTTTATGTAATCATTGATCAGATTAACCTATTTGCAAAGATTACAGGCTTACAAGACTTCAATTTCCTGTGCTTCACTTTGGATTTTTTATTGAATAAGTGATTAACAGAAACGAAAGTCATAAGTAATATTAACTCAACTCTCCATTTATGTTAAATTTTGACACACACGAGATTTTTTGGTTTGCTAAACCTACCTTACCCTTGACAACAACATCTTCTGCTTGTAGTTGTCTACAGCGTTCCCATGCAAGATCATATTGGAGAGTCCTAAAACTCAAGATCAAGCTATCATCAGCTTCATTTTCACCTATGATTACAAACTCCTCTGTCAAACCAGGAACTATGCCTATCTCTGCTACATGTTTAATTCTGTGGATGCATGCCTCTTGTAACGGCAAGTATGCTGAAGACTTTGCAGTAATGTCGACAAGAGCTCCATTTGCATCTGTGCGGAACACAGTGCCTTTAACCTGAAAGATAATCCAGGACCAGAGACGTATTCAGGTTACCTCTAAAAAGTACATAAAAGACTACTAAGACGTACTAGGCTATAAGCACCTCATTTTCTATTCTGAACCATTAGCATTTTAAACAGATAATGTAGGAAAATTTTTTAACCATAGTGGACGGATTAATAATCCAGATAAGCACAAACAAATTTAATGTCATCTCTTTTCAGCTTCAGTTAGAACATCTCGGACATTGAAGAAAATGCATGAGAAAAAAAAAATGAAACAACAGTTAAGCACCATCCTTCTCATTTCTTTATTTCATCCTCCCAAAACAAACTTTTCCCATGGCTATACAGAAACACCAATTCCACAAAAACTATCCTAGATTGCTTCCAGCCTAAAATTTATCCATAACCACCCTCGTGCTCAATTTTCTGCCTTTATGCAACTCTAAATATAACAAGATGAGCCAAAAAGCATACATCTCACTCTCAGTTCCACACAACTCGGACACAATTTTCCATCCAATGTTAAAAATTACTGTATTGCATGAATAAATTCAATTGGCGAAAAGAGAAGGCCAACTGAAGAGAAAAAGAAAAAGAAAAAGAAGATAGCGCGAATATCACAAACACTGACCTTGGTCCCAATTTCAGAATCGAAGTCATACTTATCGAGAGCATCGTTAAAGTCCTCAACGGTGAAGGAAACACCTTCCATGGGAGCATTACGACAGCGCTCGTAGGCCTCTTCAAAGAGCTCTTTCAGCTTGAGCCTCTCTTTGTTCTGCGCATTGGAGATTGCTATGGAGGCGACAATGGGAAGCACAGTGCGCCGGTGGGTTTGCCTGGAAGAGAAGGGCTTGAAAAGACGCGAAGAAGAGAGAGAGGTGCAGCACCTGAGGCCGGTGAATTGCTGAGCCAGAGACATGGCCATGTCTGAGGCCTCTCCTTCGCTTCACAGTGAGGATGAAACGGGGATAGTGTTTGCCAATACCCAATACCGTGATTATTTTCTGCCGATGGATTTTAGTTCTGTTTGGGTCAGATAAGGCTCAATTTGAAACGACGACGTAATTTCTTCTCTTTCTTGGTGTGCCAAGTTAGTTTTTTAACATAAACTTATCCAATATTAAGTTGTAAAATATATTCAGTTATTTTTTTTAAAAGATTTTATACTTTTTATTTTTTGATTAAATAATCATAAATTTGTATCAATATACTTTTTTGTTTTCAGTATCAGCACGTCAATATCAACCAGGAGTTTTGAATTCTTAAAAGAATCTAAGGTTACATGAGATAACCTTAGACAATCTCCATTTATTAATTTTTAAAGTATCTCATGTAACCTTAGATTCTCCCTAATTGATTCTTAATATTATTTCATGTAACCTTAGATTCTTCATAACGCTTTGAATTAGACGTGCTGATATTGAAAACAAATAGGAGTTTGTCATATTAATTTAGAAGAGACTTTGAAGTGCTATATCAAATTGACAAAAGAACTTACTTATTTGAATGTAAAAGTCTAAAGATCTATTTTCCAATTTTAAAGGTTTAGAAGACATTTTACAAATGATTCAATGTCAAGAAAGGATTTTTACCTTGTATATACAAACTTGAAATTCTAATTACAATTTAATTAAGATTTTGTTATTTAAGTTTTAAAATGTAATGCTTTATTTGCCTAAATTGTTAAAAATGATATATTAATTAAATTTAATATATAAATATTAAGTGACTTTTAAATAGATCTGTCAAAATAAGCTCGGTCAGCTAACTCGTATTAGAGGCGAGTTGAACTAGCTGAATGTCAGCTAACAGAGAATCAAGCCTAATTGACCCAGCTCGAATAATTCGTGAGTTACTCGTATATATATATATATACTGAAATGAGCAAAGAAGGGAGAGGGATATAAGAGAATAAGAATTAGACAGAGATAAGAGATGGAGAGGATCAGGGATGGAGCCATAGACGAGAACGGAGAATAGTGAATTAGTGAAGAATTTTTTTTTTGGTGGTCTTCATTGGATGCTTCTCGGGCCTTTTTGTTTGCTTCTCTTCTGGTTGCTTGAGCCTCTATTGTGACCGACCCATTGGGCCTTTCCTGTCCGAAGAAAGAAAAGAAAACCGCTGTTGTCTTTAGGGAGGAACTGTTGACTTTCTGAATGTGCGACTAAGTAACAGACAGTATGAGAGTGAGCTCAGATCGAGAGAAGCAAAGAAGCAGAAATGGAGGAAGCAAAAGGAGTGGTGAAACACGTATTGCTCGCAAAGTTCAAAGAAGACGTTTCGCAGGAGAAGATTGAGGAGCTTATCAAGGGCTATGCCAATCTCGTCAATCTCGTTCCACCCATGAAGTCCTTCCATTGGTACCCTTCTTTCCCCGATTCTCTGGTTCTCCTTTTGATTGCGTTTCCCTTCCGGTCCATTTTTTAGAACCCTAATAGATTGGGACAGAATAATGGTTTCTGATTAAGAATTGTTCAGAACTACAATATGGCATGGCAAGAAAGAGGAAAAGGAATAGCACCCGTGAAACGAAAAGCTTTGCATTTTAAAATCCCATTTAGATCACAGGACTGTAAGTGAGAGGAAAAGGAATTGGATCCGTGAAACCAATAAGTATAGCATTCTCAGATCCCAATTAGATCAGGACGGGAAATTTTTTTATTCAAATTTTAGGGTTCTTTAGAGAAAACAAGAAGGGGATAGCAGGGAATAGGATGAGGATTAGAACCTATAAAACCAAAATGTTTTGCATTTTCAGGAATTATTTCGATCAGCGCAGGAAAACAAGGTTTAATTTTAGAGTTCTTGAGAAAAACAAATGGGGATGTGAACAAGAGGAAAAGTAACAGGAATCTTAAAATCAAAATGATGAATCCATAACACAGCTAGGAGTAGCAAAATGAATGAGTAAGATGTACTGTATTTGTGACGATGGTATTAGTTTCCATGATCTCCATCCTGGAAGAATTTGTTCTGCAACTTCTCAGAAGCTAGCGGATGATTCAGAATTGATAAAAACATAGAAACGAAGGTTATTTAACAAAAAAAGTCTGCATTTCTTGTTTTATTTATTGTTTGGCGTCCCTACCCCTTAAATTTGTTTTTGAACCTAAATGCATTTTAAAATCCATATATATTGTCAATTAGAGGACAATATTTTGTGACTCTGACAACTAACTTTGACACCTGTTCAAATCCGTAAAACTAGGTGCAAATGACTAGCATCATATATTGCCTTGTGGTATCTGTCATTTCATATTGCAATATCTCGTGTCTGCGTTCAATATTTTTTCAATTGGTAGAAAGATAAATGTCCCTATCTAGTTTGGCATACCTTAAGGTTCTAAGTTCATGGCCAAGAATGCTGGCAAAATTTAGTAGTTCTAACTTCTAATGGCTCTGATAAGGCCAATGAAACTTGGATTTTCTTGTTATGCTGGGAAAAAGGATTGAATCTTTTTCAGTGCTTGAGAAATATCAATCAACTTTTGCCTCCTGCAGTTCTAAAACTTCTGCTGTGGAGACCTTTCTATGCTGTCAGTACTTATTATGAATATAAGCATATCAGAGGGAGATCCTCCTTAAAGATGTATTTAAACATATTTACTTGTCTATCGATGATTGCACTACTCTACCTATATTTTGTAGACCGAGTCTGCCTAAACTAATTTTCACAAGTAAATTGTGCCAGAGCAATAACTAAATATATCTTCGCATGTATCTTTTTACCTTCCTTTTGTGTGTAATAGGGGCAAGGATGTGAGTGCTGAAAACTTGCACCAAGGCTTCACTCATGTCTTTGAATCAACCTTTGAGAACACAGAAGGAGTTGCAGAGTATGTAGCTCATCCTGTCCATGTTGAATTTGCGAATCTGCTTCTTTCTCACTTGGACAAAGTGATTGTGGTTGATTATAAGCCTACCATTGTTCACCTTTGATTTGATGAGTAGCTCTAGTTGTTCATGACTTGTGTTGTGCAGAACATAAATTTATTTTCTTCTCTGGACAATATTTTGGTACACTTTGTTGTCATATCTGCATTCGGTAAAGCGTGTTTTGGGGTTTGGCTGTTGGCAATTTCACACTGCTTCGAGCTGTTGAGAATGTTAATCATTTCTTCAATATTTTGTTATGGGCAAGCCAAACTGATCCAAACTGATTTAGTTGACTTAAACTGAACTAGACCGAACAAAATTTGATCAAAACCGAAGAAAAACAGTTTACATCAGTTTTCCACACGCGAAAATTGATTGGTTTAGTTGGTATTCAGTTTTTTTGTTTTTTTAGTCGGTTTTATCAAAATCAAAGTTCAGTTTTATTCTTTTTCTTTTTTTTTTTTGGATAAATGATGGAGGCTTTCAACACTGACTTTGTTTATTAAAATTAAAAAAAATGAATAAATAGATAAGAAGACAGAAATGAAAGGAAAATTCGGGAAAGAGATAGTATAATTATAATGCAAATCAAGTATGAACCAAACTGAATATTAAAAATCGAACTGATTCAAGGAAAAAGTGGAATTAAACCATCCTTAACATTAACTGAATAGGTTCAATTGATTGCCAATTGATACGCTCACTTCAATTAAAGTTTAATTCTAAACTTAGGTTTATATGAATATGATTTATATTTGGTAATTGTGATCAGAAGTGATTTTGAAAAATAGATTTCATTTAGATATTGATTAATAAAAGTATTTTTGAATGTGTAATTATTAAAAAATAGTATGAATTTTATATTGTTTTAATTAATTTATCCTTATTTAATTTTTCTTATATCAAATAATATAATAATAATTGAAAATTTATAAGAAATTGAAAACTTTGATATTGTTAAGTGGATTAATAAGTATAATAATAATTACATAATATAAATAATTTAAGTCATCTATTTAGAATATATAAAGTCAGTAAACATTTACACTAATAAAAGACTTATAATAATAATTTTGCTTATCTTTTAATTTGATTTTAATTAATTTTTATTTCTCCATCCCAATAAATAAAACATTCATTCATAATTGGACCCCTTATATTTCCGCATCTCCATGTCTTCCTCAGCCAGTCACGCATAAGAACAAAGTGGCAAGAACAAAGGCAAACTCAAAGAGAAACGATAGAAGAAAAAAGAGGAGGTCTGAGGTAGAATAGAGGAAGACGAACGGCAACGAAAGAAAAAGAGGAGGTCTGAGGATGAGGACTCGTGGGTTTCAAAGATGGGTTATTCTGTATCTGAGATCGATTTCGAAGATAGATTTCAGAACAGAGGAAGACGAATGGCAAGCAGCAACGGCAACTTCTTCAACCTTTTAAGTTTCCATAAACAAGTCAATATCCGTCTCTCTCTTCCCTAGTGATATTTTAAAATCATAAGCAAGGGTGGTAGCAAGAAAAATTAGGAATCAACAATCAATTCTGCTCCAACCAAAAATTTGAACAAGTTACGTTGATTGAAACTTAGGTTTACCATGAACCAAATACTTTCAATTTCGTGCAGTCGTGCATTGAAGTGGAGAGAAGCTCATTTGATTCCTTCTACAGCTGAACCAAACACCCTCTATGAACTCCTTTTATTTTATTAACGGAATATTTTTTATTGTAACATACTACTTTGTTTTCTTGTCCATTTCTTTCATCATTTTCTTTTGTTGCATAATTTCATCTGTGTTTTAATTCAAGAAACAGGTATGGGATAGAATCATTTGCTACTAAAACCGTAATGGGTTTGAATATTTGGTTTGCAATAATATTAATTTTTTCAAAGTATGTTACAATAATATTATATTTTTTTATTCCAAATTTTGTTGTATTTTTCATAATCATCGCAACTTCACAAATATTGCGACTGCAAACACAATTTATAATTTCAAGTAGAGCTTTTTTGCATTGGAAATTGGTAGCAGCGAGCCAGTTCTCTAAACCCACCAAAAAAAAAAAAAAGCAGCAATATAAGATCTCCAGTTTTCAACATCTTGTCAATATACAGTTCAGATCATATACTACATGTTAAATTTGATGGTTGAGAAGTTTGAGCCGTAAGAATTTTGGATACATGAGAAGTGACATCTGATAATCTTTTTAATATATATATATATATATATATAAGAAAGAAATATTTTTGAGTAAATTATTTATTTAGTCCTTAAAATGTTATAATTATCTCAATTTAATTTTTAAAAGATTAAGCATCTTAATTTAATTCTTAAAAGATTGTATTTCTTTCAATTTGATCCAAAACAATTTCCAGCAATGAAATTTGAGATTTAACAATGATATATTTTAGTATTTTGTAATTTAATAACAAAAAAGATAAAATTAAAACATTTAATCTTTCAAGGAATAAATTGAGAAATTTGTAATCTTTTAAGAAATAAATCAATAATTTACTCATAATTTTATTTAAATCAAGCATGTCCTCAAGCTATTCTTAAATTCTCTAACACTCTTCCCTAAAGAAGCAAGCATATGTGTAGTATTTTTTTTAAAAAAAACAAAAAAGGCACAAGGCATTGAGAAAGAAAATCAAATTAAAAATGCAAAATAAAAATATTATAGAATGGCAAGAGAACTAAAAAGGCAAAGTAAATAATAAAAGATAATTTTGTTATTTAAAAAAAAAAAGATTTCATGTATTATGTGTCAAGTTGGACAAGTTAATACTGACATGTGTAATAGAGATTATTAAAATATTTGCTATTAATAATTTAGAATAAAATTGAGTTCAGGGACAAAATAAAAAATAATTAAAAAGATATGAATGAAATTCACACAAAATAAAGTTTTGAAATGAAATAAAAACTTGACTCAAAGTTTAAGAATGAAAATTGTAATTTGCTCGTAATAAAAGTAGTGGCTTGGACTGCGATTTTTTCTTCAAATTTTTTCTTATATAAAAATAAATTATAATAATTTTATTATATAAAAAATAGTGAATAATACTTAACTATCCAATCTCCATTATCTCTATATGCATTTTTATTTCTCTTTCTATTATTATATTTTATATTTAATATATACTATGATAATGCATAACATACAGTTTTGAAAACTAATAATTAGAAGAATCTAAAATTATATATAATAATATAGATAATAAAAGCCGCAAGTACTTCATTTATTATACTAGAGCCAATTAATCTCATAAATTAATGTAAACATTATTATTTTAAAAATTGAAATAAAATGTTTATTATAAGTTATGACAATTTTTATATTAATCTCAACTATTAATTTGTAATGTGATGAATTGAGATTTTAATTTTCAAAAGCAGAAATGGGTAATTTAATCTCTTTACCTGCACAAATATTGTCTCCTGAAATATCATAAAATGTAACATTCTAGACGTAAAAAGTATTATGCATAACACATCTCTTTAAAAAATATAAAAAAGTGAAGAAACAAAATGAATAACAACTCAAATGGTAAACTTCATATAGCTTCGATGATCACGTATTTGACCCTTCCCCTTACCTTCTCTTATCCTCTTTTGCCCATATATAGTTCACGTCAATATATCGATCGACACCGCAGATTGCAATACAGATCTCATAATTTATATACAAATTCAAAATAAGAACAGAAACATTCTCTGTGAAGATTGACGGTTTACAGAGACGATCGACAGACATGAGCGATCGAATCAAGCAATCAAGAAAACAATCAACAAGCCAAGATATATATATATATATATAACATAAAAATCGAATCAAGATAATTAACGAATAAATCAATCAAACCTTCCCTGTAATAAATTTGTAGAGAATCATAATGAGGATGGCGGCATTCGACAAATCCTGGTTGTTCTGTACGAGGACATTGGAGGGATCGAATCCCGGCGTCTCTGAGGCTTCGCAATCTTGGAAGCTGGTCCAGGCCAAGGAGGCTGCGTCGTTCAATCCGTCGTATTCTTTCTTATCCAGGTAGGTCCTGGCCTTCCTGAAGCTGTCCTGAGCGTCGTCGTAGAGCTTGGAGCAGGTGTGGTAGTGCGTCTTGAGGCGAACATCCGAGGCCTGGTGCTGGAGGTTGTCGATGTTGGCCTTGGCGGTGGTGGCGTTGGCCAGAGCCGCATCGATGACGTGCCTGGCCAGGCAGTCCGGCGCCGATCCGTCCTTGGGCTTCAGAACGAGTTCGCAGAAGCCAGGGGTTCGGTGCTTCGCGCAAATGTCCCTCACGCTTGGGACGGCGTTGGAATAAGCGCACGGAACGACGCAGAGGAGGAATAGTGCCGTGAGGAAGACGAAAGAGGAAGAAGAATGCGCCATTTTCCCTTTTTATTTTACTGTTTTGTTTTCTAGAAATGAAAAATGTTAAGGGTTTTGATCTTCTTCTCTGTGTCCTCTGCTAATTTGATATATATAATAAACTCTGCACTTTGCTCGCCCTGTTAGTGGTGTCAATTCACGATGCATTAATAAGAAAAAGCTAATCTCATATTATAGTTAATTAATCTTTTAAAAAGGAAAGTGCTTCTTGAGGTTGTTCACTACTTTGCCTTTAATAAGAATACGGATAAATTATACTAACTTCTTCCTAGAATTAGTTAAATTACGCTTAACATTTCTTTTAATTTCAAATTTTACCTTCAATTCTTCTCTATTTTTTGTCTTATTAAAATTAACTTTTTATGCAATATAATTTCATTCCAATAATAAATTTACTTAACAATTTGTATTAGCATATTAAAAAATATAATGACTGTTTCATATTGGATGCTAACATTAATTTAAGAGTAAATTATTGATTTAGTCCTTAACATATTATAATTGTTTTAATTTGATCTTTTAAAAAATAAAATATTTCAATTTTATCTCAAATTAGTCTTTTTAATTGTTAAATCACAAAATATTTTATTTTAAATCTCAATTTCTTCGTAGCCAAAAGTTATTTTGACATATATAAAGACTAAATAAAAATAAATACAATATTTTAAATACTATATTAAGATACTTAATTTTTTATAGACTAAATTAAAACTGTAATATTTAAGTGACCAAATTAGTAATTTATTCTTAATTTAACTTTCTTTAGTGTCATATTCAAATAAAATTACAGTCTCATATTATATAAAAAATTAAAAGATTTGATAAAAAGTAAAATTGAGGGAAGTTTCTATAATATATGTTCAAATATTATAGGAGAAAAATATAATATTTGAAACTAGGGAGAAAAATGTCACGACCCATTTTCTAGGCACATGACCGGCACAATGATGAATATCCCATCACTGTAAGCCTTTCGATAAATTCTTCCCACAAGTAAAATTGTTAGTCATTATCTCTATATTCTCAAAATACCATTCCTTAATAAATACAAAGAAAATACATCAGATTTTCTTAATTAATAATAGATCCTCAGTACAAACAAATTATCATACTGAAATACAAGCCAAATACCAAACCCCTGACCTAGATGTCCTAGACGGTTACAGAGCAACATACTGTATAACAAAAGAAGGGCCTACCCGACAGCGGGAAGGTCCAACGTGATCTACTCCTCTAGCGGTTGTACTTCGGCGGCAACCTGATCTGAACAAAAAGTTTGTACAAACAGTGTGAGCTTTTAAACTCAGTGAGCAAATCGGCCTTGCGTTAATAAAATTCAAATACATCACCAGTCATGCAAGCATATCCGAAGGCTCAAGCTCAACCAATAGACATAGTTAGAAATTACATACAAGAAAAATTCATTCAATTCAACAAACGATACTAGTACTCGTCAATGGCAATATATCCCGGAGAGCGCACACAGGCCGGCTCACCAATTTTGTATTTTTTCGCCATGACGCACAACCTCATCCTCTTAGCTAGGGCGCCTCACGGATTTATCACCAATCCGGGCTATATCCCTACTGAGGGAATCGTTGTCTCCACACTCATTGGTCAAGACACCCTTTAACCCGGGTTTTCCGCCTTGCCGTGAGAGGGGGTACTGTACCGCTCAATCACAATCAATAGTACAACAGTTCATATCATAATCAGAAGCACAATATAATACTCATCCATATAACAGGTATAGTATATAACTATATGATTCAAATTTCATATCATCATGAGATACTTGCTTTGTCTTATCCATACTTCTGGATTAATTATCTCATTATATTCGTCATTCTGAATCCAATTTCTCCCTATGAATCTTGGGAGTGTCCTACGACATACTTTTTATCACCAGTAATGCTAAAACTCTATTAAAACAGGGTCGTTTCACTCACCTGGATTCCGTACGAGTATCACTTCTCTAAATCGTTACGGACAAGAGTACGCAGGTGAATTTCAGTGTTCCGCTACAGAGATTTTCATGAAAGATTACAGAAAGTACGTTAAGATCATTTTCGTACAGATACTGTTCATACGTACGGGTACTATTCATACGGTCACTATTCATACGTACGGGTACGATGGAAAATTTTCGTTTATTTACTATTAGAAACTTTAAAGGGAAAACTATCCTTTCACCTTAAACCTTTAAGTTTCTTTTCAATTCAGTCCTTTCAATTTAGTCCCTGAGAGTATTTTTACACATAAAACGTCATTTTCTCCTACAAACTTCTTTCTAGTTTTCTCTTATAACCAAACCACATCTAGTATTTGACATTTTGATTGTATAAATGAACAGTACCATATACGTAAATAGTAACAGTAGTTTGAAAACACGCATTTATATTTTATTTTTCATGGGTATTACAAAAAATATAATGTTTGAGACTAGAAGGATGTTAAAGTTTAATTTAAGTAAACTTTTAATAGCTTAATGTACTAAAAATATCAGTTGAGCTAGTAATGCAATAAATTATCGAGTTATCGGTATTATATTTTAAGAATATCCCTTCTAGTTTCTATTTGATGTAACATTGTTGTTGGTGTTTTTTTTTTTGGGCAAATATTGTTGAAAGTGTTTAATGGTTATGCTTGGATGAAATTTTGAAATCTCACCCAAAAGTTAAACAAAATATATAACTTAATTTAAAATGTTAAATTTTATAATTAACGTTTTTAGATTTTATTATGTTATTTTTTAAAAAAATAATATCAAAAAATTTTAGTTATTAGTTGTGAAATCCAACAATATAACTTAGGTTAAATAAGAGATTCTTTTTCTATTTGATGCATGGTCAATTTTCTTTCTCAAAAAATTAATTTATGTACATAAGCAATTTAAAAATTTAAATGGTCGCCTTTTTTATTTTTTATTTTTGAACCTTGACTCTACATTTTAGATGTTATATGAGAGATAATAAATTGACTCCAACGTCCACAGCACCAATTTCACCAATGATCCAATAGGAGAACAAACTAGTTTTGAAAGTCATATGACTGAAAGAGAAATTAATAAACAAGTGAATTATTTGCTATACATGATATAATACTTTAAAATTAAGTAAATCGGTATAAAATAAACATCAAATAAAAGAAATATTATTTATTTAGCATCCTTAATTTTTAAAAAAAGTAATAATTTTTTTTAAAACATCTACAATAACATGAAGACTAAACATCATTTTGATCCCTAATAGATAGGGAGTTTCTCACTTCAGTCCCTCACAAAATTGCCTTTTCATTTTAGTCATTCACATATATGCTATTTCTTGATTTGGTCCCTCATAGAATTGCTTTCTCAATTTGATCCTTGACAAATAAGAAAATTTTCAATTTTATCCTTTACAAATAAAATTGTTTTTAATAGTGTCTTTGTGCTAATTTACTATTAATAAAACTGATTGTCAATTTACATGTTATATAATAATGACTAAATAAGATCCTGTCAACAAATATGCTACACAACATCAATTTTTTTAATTTTATTAATAATATATTGACAAAAACATATCATTGATAACATATTTATTTGTCAGAGACCAAATTAAAAAATATCTCATCTATGAGGGACTAATTTGAGAAGATAATTTTATAAGAGACTAAATTAAAAAATACTCTATCTATGAGAGTAATAACATATATGCTACAAACACAAGTCTTGGTGCAAAACACAATATTATTGTACCAACTACCAACCTAAACTGTAAGAGTCTCTCTCTCTCTCTCTCTCTCTCTCTCTCTCTATGAGAGATGAATATAAGGTTTTAATCATAATAACATATATGTTACAAACACAAGTCTAGGTGCAAAACACAATATTATTGTACCAACGCAAACTGCAAGAGTCTCTCCCTCTCTCTCTCTATCTCTATTATTTCTCTGTCTTGTGCAAGAGAAGGAGAGGAAAAGAGAGAAAATTGAGAGAGCAAGAGAAGAAAGAGAAAAAAAAAAAAAACCAAGTTAGAGTTTAAAATGGTGCTCCTTTTGGAGGTTTTAGTTTTGGTCAAAATTTCACCATCTTTCAAAAATTGTACTTGAACCCTAATCGTATTTGTTCCTTGTCAACTTGGTTCATATGTAATTACTTCTTGACCCCATATTTTTACTTTGTTTTTCAGTTTAGTCCTAGAGTTTTGATTTTGCTAAAAATATTATACTTACACTTAACTTGTTATATTTAATAGTACTAATAATTAAAAGAAAAATTATTATTAAAACATTCATTGAATTTATTTTATTATATTTAAATGTGAGTGAAATTAAATCATAAAGATAAATGAAATAAGACAGTATACAATTCATATCATTTTTGTTCATACAAAAAAAACTTATTTTTAATAATTACACATCCAAAGTGAATTTGGTAATCAACATCCAAATAAAATTATTTTTTTGATAATAATTTTCAAAAATAAATCATGTTCATGCAAATTTACTTTTACCCAGATTTAAATTTAAAAATTTATTATAATTAAAAGCAATTCTATCCTACTTTTTTCCAAACACGTTACCGCTGAGGACATACCAAGCAACTACAATAAACTTGTCATATGAATTGTTACATACAATCCCAGCAAAATCCAAAACACTAGAAGGAAAAAAGTGCACACAAAAGTGTTAAAAATACCACCAAAATTGACAGCCTGAATAATATTGGTGAAATCATGTATCTTTTTTTCCTTTTTCTGGCGAAGAAATCATGTAGTGTTTAAACATACATCAAAGTGGTGTACAAATTAACCACGTCATAGCCTTCCACTATGAAATCAATCCTCTAAGTAATAAAGGCATGATCCTAGGGATCCTATATTTGTTAAGTTTTGTTAATTATTTTGAGTATTTGAATATTATTATAGTGAAAAATATTCATCAGATATTGATGGAATCACTACAAAAAAAAAAAAGACTTTTGGTGGCGATTAAAGTCGTCATCAAAAGTCTAAAAGTCGCCACTAAAAGTTTTTGGTGACGACTTTTAGTGGCGATTAAAGTTGTTAGCGTAAGTCCGTGGCTGATTCTTTTGGTGGCGACTTTCAAAAGTCGCCACCAAAAGTCACTCGTCATCTTTTTAGATTCAGATTGGCCCGGTGGGTCTACCAGAGATCCATTCGACTCGTACGGGTCTTGGCCGATCCAATAACTCGCTATCTAGAGCTGACTTGATTTTTTTGTATGCAATATTCAAGTTTATTTGAAATTAAACCAAACATGTGCATACTTGAGATTCGAACCTGAGTCCCTTACTTGCAACCATGTGTGTCTTACCATTCTGTCACTGCTTCATTTGTGTTATGTAAGTACAAAATATTATATATATCTATATATATAATCTGTTAAAAATATTTTAGGTCAAAAATATTATAAAACAAAAATAAAATAATATTAAACTTAACAAAAAGCAAATATATTATTACTATTGTAGTCACCACAAAATTCCAACTTCAGCTAATTTCATAAAAAAAAACGATTTCAGTTAAAAAAATAGACTTCATTCGTCACCGATAATCTAATTTTTTTAAAAAATTAAAAAAAATTAAAAAATTAAATTTCTTTTAAATAAAATTAAGAAAAATAAAAAAAATTTGAATTTTTTAAGTAAAAATGACTTTTTTAATTTTTTTAAAAAAATTAGACTTTTGGTGGCGACTCTAATTTTTTATTTTATTCTAAAAAATCTGATTTTTTTTTTATTTTTTTTAAAAAAGACTTTTGGTGACGACCAAAAGTCTAATTTTTTATTTTATTTTAAAAATTCTGATTTTTTTAAAAAATACTTTTGGTGGCGACTAAAAAGTCTATTTTTTTTATTTTATTTTAAAAAATCTGACTTTTTTTTTATTTTTTTTAAAAAATACTTTTGGTGGCGACTAAAAGTCTGATTGTTTTAAATTTTATTTTATAAAAATTCAAATTTTTTTAAATTAACTTTTAGTGGCGACTATAGTCGTCACCAAAGGTCTAATTTTTCATTTTATTTTTATAAAAAAATTCAAATTTTTTTATTTTTTTTTTAAATTAGACTTTTGGTGGCGACTCTAAAAAGTCGCCACCAAAAGTCATACTTTTGGTGACGAATGACTTTTGGTGGCGACTTTTTAGAGTCGTCACCAAAACTCAACTTTTAGTGGTGACTTATTTAGTCGCCTGAAAGTCAATTTTCTTGTAATGAATATAGATACTAACTTTGGGTACTTATTTATCTAATATGGATAAGCGAACAGGGATTTATATTTATTTGATAATTATTTATATAATATGTAAAGTATAATATAAGTTATAAAATATTTAATATAAATTATAATTTATTTTTCACATATAATATAAATTTAATAAATTTAAGATTTTTTGTTGTGTGTTTATCGGGTATGGAATATTTAGAAACTCAATAACCTATTCATAATATCCAATATTCATCATCAGATGTTCCCAAAGGAGTGTGTCCAATATTTCATTATATAACATTGCTTTTTAGATATTTCAGATACGAATAACCACAAAGTTTGGCCTTGCCTAGTCGCCGATTTTAAGAACAGTTTTTTGTTTTTAAGAACCAAAAACCAATAAAACTTGTTTAGTATAATGTTTTTGAAAAATATATTTTAAAAATAGTTTTTGAAATTATTGTTTCTAAAATAAAAAATGAAAACAAAATTTAGGTGTTTTAAAAAACGATTACTTTGAAAATAGGGTGAAAACACTGTGGCTTTATTGTAATTATGTAAATTAATTAACAACATTTATGTAAGTAAAATGTATGTTTAAAACCAATGCCAAAAAATTATTTTAATAAAATAAAAATATACTTGAAGTCCTTATAGTTTCACTCAACAATAAATTTAGTCCCTATACTTTAAAAATAATAGATTTAGTCCCTATAATTTTCAAAATCATGAAATTAGTCTTCGAGATTAGTCAAATGTTAGTATAGCTATCAAAACGGGCTGGTGGGCTGGGTTCGGACTAGCCCACATCAGGCTCAATGTTATGTGGGCCAGGCCGAGTCAGCCTGTTTATAAATGAGCTGACAAATTGACAGCCCGGCCCACCTAGACGCGGGCTAAACGGGCTAGTCCACTAGCCAGCACCAATTTATTTTTAGATAAAATCAGCCCCAAATTCCTTTTTTTTTTTACTTTTTTCATTCAAATTTCAATTTTCATTTACTTATTTGTTGTAACCAAAATACCAATTACCAAAAATTTGGATAATTAATGTATAATTAGATATCATTTCATGAAGAATAGCAATTATCAAATAAAAAATATAAAACACTTACAATTTTCCTATCTTAAACTATTATGTTACAAAATAACCTTTAGAAGATAGGAATGAAAATGGCATTGAAGCACCAATTTATTTTGACATTTGACAAATTTTTAAGGCTCAAATCTTCCTATACTATAGAAAATGATAACACATTTTCATCATTATAACAGAAAAATAGTGAATATGTAAAGTAAGACAATAAGTAATGTAATGATAGTATAGAATATAGATTATAGAATATATGAAATTTTAAATACGTGAATATGCAATATGTATTAAATATATATTTAAAAAAAATTTTAAGTGAGTTAAACGGGTAACCCGCAGGTTATCCGGGTTAAAGCCGGATAACCCGCGGGTTAGCAGGCCAGGCCACCTAGGCCCGGACTTAGTGGGTTAAATGCGGGTCGAGCCCGTTTTGACAGCTCTAAATGTTAGTCAACAGTCAGACTAATACACGTGATGCTAATTAAGATGTTCCAATCAACATTTATGTCCACGTCATCATATACATGTGTCAAATGGATCTGCTGATTTGGTGCCGCATCATCAAAGTTTTTTTATTTTCTTTTAACTTTTTCCTCTTTAATTTTTTATAATATTTGGAATAGAGTAATAGAGTTTCGACGCTACAACATTTGAATATAAGGGTGCTCATCGTTCTCCTCTTCTCCGTTCTTGTCATCGGAGTTGAAATCCAATCTTATTTTTAAAGCATTTTACTATTCCACATAAGGGTGCGATTTGGTTCAGTTTTAGGTGTGAACTAAACCGAACCGATCTAGTCAGTTTAACAAAAAAAAAATGGACCTATTCGATTTTAATTTTTTAGTGGTTTGGTTCTATTTTGGTTAGATAGTTTGGTTTACAATAATTTTTAATTTTTAATTTTAATGATATATATATATATATATATATATATATATATATATAAACCAAACTAACTAAAAAAAGACCAAATTAATTATAAAATATATAAAAAATAATTTTTGTTGATATAAAAATATAAAAATATAATATTATATGTCTACAAAATATAAATTTTTTTATATATCAAGTTGTCGAACCGAACTAAACTAAATCGACAACCGAATCAAACTAATTAAAATTTATATTTTAAAAACTAATTTAGACCTTAATTTGTTGATTTTGATCAATTTAGCTCGATTTAATTCAGTTCCACCCACTCATTCTTTCCCTATATATGTACCCCTTTCTTTTTGCTGCGGCCCTTTATTCAAAAAGAAAGGGGTACATATATAGATTTGTTTTAAATGTATTTCTTTTTGTCGATTGTTCGAGCAAGTCCGTCCTGTTAGATTATTTTCTAATATATGGCCCATGTAATTTAGTTTAATAGCATTAATTGTTAAATTCACATAATATAACAATGAAGGACCTAAATGATAAGTTTTTAATATATTGGGGCCTTCTTGTGATGGTTGAGAGGCTATTACGTAATTAAAAAATTTATAGGGGTCAAAAGGTAATTTACCCCTTTTTACTCTGATTTCAAATTTAAAGGTAACAGTGACGTTGTTTAGAGCGTGTTGTTTTAAAAAGAAGTGTACGGTTACTGTTTTCTCTCTTGATCATCAAGGAGACCTAAAGGCAGAAATTCAGAGGAAATAAAGAGACTCAAATTTGCAGATATGGATCCAGATATGTTAATGATTGTGTAAATCGTGAAAATCAAGATCCAAAGAAAAAGAAAAGTTTTACTTACATGTGGTATCAGAGGCCAGGTTTTGATTTTCATGATTCACCATAAAATTGGTTTCCTAGAAAACGCAAAAATTCATGAATATACGCATTACTGTTTTGCGTAATGTTTTCTGGAAATCAATGTTTCTGCAAATTGTCGTGTATGCGCATTACCATTTTGTTTTCGCAATTACTGGTTGTACGCAATCTATGATAGTTTCTAGAAATCGCTATTTGTTTTCTGCATTTTTACAGTTTCTGCAATTTCTGGGTTTGTACGATTATATGAAAAACAATAATTTTTGAAATTCTGGAATTTGCATGAAGTTTGAACTGGATTTTCTGGGTTCTGGGCGTATAACTGTTTTCTGTGAAAATCGCGCAATGGGTACTGTCCCGTACCGCTATAGCGGTGGTTTATAACCGCTATAGCGGTGGATCTTTAAAATTCTGGATGCTTCTGTCGCTGTCACATCCCAAAATTTACATGTGAGATAAACATAAAATACCTAAGGTATACCTCCGTAGTACCCCTTAATCTCTATTAATATTCTTAATATTCATAACTATGTGAATCATAAATGTTTCAAGAAAGATACTTTGTATACATATTCAGAAAATGTTCAACATTCATACACTATACAGTACTATACAACCTCCCAAGCCTAGGTGACCTACTAGATTACAGAGCATTTCCTAATCTTTACCAAATCTATATTTATTTGTTTACCAGAAAAAAGTGTAGTATATCCTTAAAGGCTATAAATTCTCCTCCTCAACCACTGTATCTGAAAAGATAATCATAGAGAGTGTGAGTTAATCAAAACTCAGTGAGTAAATAACTGTACATGAAAATATCACAAGCACAAATACCACATTTACTAATACAATCAATCTATCATTTATTTTAAATAATTATAGTATTACATTTGTCTAAATTTACGTATGATTTCTTGGGTGATCAATCCCTCAATCACTTTGCATTATGTGTCATAAATACTTGCACCAAGTGACTTGGGAATTTAACCCTCAAACTCTTTGTGCATAGGTTTTCACAGTTATACACTGAGTAGTATGGGACTCTAACCCTTTCAAACTCGTGCATAGATTTTCACAGTTATACACTGAGTAGTATGGGACTCTAACCCTTTCAAACTAGTGCATAGATTTTCATAATTATACACCGAGTAGTATGAGACTCTAACCCTTTCAAACTCGTGTATAGATTTTCACAGTTATACACCGAGTAGTATGTGACTCTAACCCTTTCAAACTCGTGTATTAGATCTCGTAAATCTTTTTCTCATCAATAAAATAGTGAGAATTTATCACAATACGATTACTATGAAATAAATTAATTTACACATACTTTTATTCCTTTGAATTTCTATCATCAATCATAACAATCATCATATATTGTCAATTGAAAGATTGATTGTTTAACATTTTAATAATATTATAAATGAGACTTATGTTATACTTTGTCTAATAATATCAAATTAATCTAGTAAGGTCATTCACTTACAAAGTGTTCCAGTTTATTCAAGGAACTACCACATCTAGTTATTTAATCAACTAGAGAAATCAATTCACAATGGTAATAAAATAATTCCCAATGATATTGTAATTTTTCTCAACTTGAACATATACTGGTAATCTTCTCAATTTCACAAATAATGTAAATGAGATTTATATTGTGCTTTGACTAATTTAGTAAATTAATTTTGCAAGGTTGCCTACTCACCTGGATTTCACGCTCTCGGCGCTTCCACCTTGCACCTCAACCATCCCTATTGTAACCAGGTAAAAACCATTAGGGTTACAAAATAGAGAAATTTCCTATCACTACTCTCGACCTTTACTCACATCTCAAGTTATAACTCCTAACCGGTAATGAATATCTAAATGAAACTTATACCATTGGAAACTAGACTCAAAGATCTTTTCAACGATATAAAGTTTGCCCAAAATGGAGTCCGGATGAAGAAGTTATGGCTGATTGAAAATAAGCTAAGGTTTTCTGGTACATCTGGCGCCTGGGCGCCAAGCCCTTCTTCCTCCCCAAAACCTTCTGAACCTTGGCACCTGGGCGCCACGATTGCGACCTTTCGCGATTCCTCTCGGGTTTGGCTCAGATCTAGCCAAATCTCCACCGTTTTTCATGATTTCTTCCATGGGATCTCACCCTTAATGTCTAAAGAGTATTTAGACACCACAAGCACCAATTTTAATCGAGAAACGAAGTCGGAATCTCAATTTTTACCCTAAACTTCCTTAAAACTAGAAAATAGGGAAAAGCTTGAGAAATAGAAATTTCTACCTCGATTCCTTGCTTTCTCTATGTTGCTTGCCTCCTAGAAGCTCGCCCCGTAGCCCCAGATCCACCCTCCAAAGTCCAGTTGTGGAGTTGAAGTGTAGAGAGAGAAAGTAGAGAGAAGAAAGAGAGAAAGAGAGGAGAGAAGGTGAAGAGAGAGAGAGAGAGAGGAAAGGAGAAAATGAGGAAAAATAGGTGAGGCCACCTATATACTCGCCTGGGATAAAATTATCACTTGCTCTCTAGTTGACCGTCAGTCAAGACTAGTAAAAGCAAATTCATAAAATCTCACCTCGGGTGTTTCTAAATCCTAAGTACCCCAAAAATTTTCTTATTTCACTTTAGCCCCTCTCAATGTCTCAAACTCCACTTTAACCTCGAATCCATCATCCTTTTAGTACCGGACTCATAATTCATTCTCATAAGCTCTATTCTTCTTCTCGCGTTCCTACTTGGTCATTTCTCAAAAGTACTCCATATTTTCTTTTCTTTTCATTTTAGCCCTTGAAAATTTGTAAAAATTTCCCAAATTTCCTTCACTAATTCAAAAGAACATTTTTCATGTAATTAATTTTTTTTTCAATAAACTTCAAATAGATTTTAAATATTCATATAAATTCTTGGGATATTACAGTCGCGTACCGCTATAGTTGAGAAATATTACCGCTATAGTGGTGAGTCTTTAAAAAATGGTGATCTTCTCTGTCAAATACCGCTATAGCGGTAGTTTCAAACCGCTATAGCGGCGAGGGATATAAATGTTCTATTACATATAAAGTGCCGGATTATATGAATATGGATGTATGTTCTCTATGAAAGATATTTTACACTTTGTAATTTGTCTATATGATGGAAACTAGTTTATCACCAAAGTGGTCTAGTTGGATTGAAGTTTAGACATTTATAAGTGTGTTTCAATTGTTCATATTTTAAAGATGCTATGAATGGAATGACATGATTGTCTTATTTGAACAATTGAAGTTATAAATTTTATGACTATGAGGTCACCTAAAGGTGGACCATTGCATGCAATTTATAACATTAAGGAGATAATCTATGATACTTAAGTTAATTAGTGAGTATATCCAAAGATAACGCACTTAGTTAACTGATGTATGTTGTGATTTTCTATTAAAGACTAATTTATTTTGGCATCAATTTGGTGTTTGTGTATTTGAGTATTGCCCAAAGGAAATCTTAAATGCATGCTTAAAGTTTGTATGTGAAGTTTTATGAATCTTTTAAAGTTTATCTCAAAGCATTAATGGGTGAACATGTATGTTTGTTATGCAGCAAACCTCTCGGGATCGGTGAACAACATTGTGAAGTTCAACGGGCTTGACTATGGTGAATGGTCTGAACAGATCAAGTTCCATCTCGGTCTATGGAACATTGATGCAGTCATAGTTAATAAGGATAAGCCTGCAGCCATTACTGAGGAAAGCTCAGTTGATGATGTTGCGCTCTATGAACTGTGTGAGCGTTCGAACAGACTGAGCTTGTACCTCATGAGGATGACCATAGCTGAAATGTAAAGCCATCGATGCCGAAGACGGATGATGCTAAGGAATTCATAGAAAAAATAAAGGAGTATTCTGAGTCAAACTTGGCGGATAAGTCAATTGTAGGAAGCCTGATGAGTGAGCTTACTATAAATAAGTTTGACTGGTCATAGACCATTCATGATCATGTGACTCACATGTCCAATCTAGCAGCAAAGTTGAAGACTTTGGGGATGGAAGTGAGTGATCAGTTTCTGGTTCAATTCATCATTAATTCCCTACCTACTGAATTTAGCCAATTTGAGATCAACTACAATGCTCTCAAGGATAAGTGGAACTCAAAGGAATTGAAGGCTATGTTGATTCAGGAGGAAGGGAGATTAAAGAAGATGAAGGATCACTCCATCCACCTCACTGTTCATAATGGTGTTAGCAGCAGCAAGTTCAAGCCAGGGAAAAAGGACAAGAAGGATAAAAGAAAAGATAAGGCCTCGATGAAAGTTGCTGAGGGTCAAATCAAGAAACAAATTAAGTGTTTCTTCTGCAACAAGATGGGACACTTAAAGAAAGATTGTCTTAAAAGAAAGGCTTGGTTCGAAAAGAAAGGTATGCATTTGTTGACCCTAAGGCTATATGCCATAAGTTTTGATGATGACAAATATATTTGAATAGTAGCATTGATATATATAAAGATTAATTATCATATATATGCTACAAGTACTTAAGCATGATTATGTTATTTAATATGTATGTTGCATATATTGAATCATGCTATTAAACTAACCATTGGGTTTGCAAGTAAGATATATTTTATAGGTTGGTTCAAAACAAGAAGAGTGAGGATTGTATTGAAGAACAAGGAAAAGCAATATCATGCTTAACTCAAGGAAAACAACATGCAAGGATGAAGCTCCAAGAAATGAAGAATTAGAAGATTTGAAGTCTTGGAAGCTTGGATGCATCAAGATAGCCTATGTGTTTAAATTAGGTATATTTTATATAGGCTAGTATATTTGTGCAACTCAATGATTTAGATTTGCATACATTGGCTCAAGCATTTTTGAACAAAAAGTTAGTGAGATATGAAGTTTTACAAAAGTTATTTTTTGACCTTTGGTCACTCCTTATATCATATCTCATAAATTAAAAATCGGTTTTTCAAGTATCTTAATCTCATTTGATAGTAGACTCAAAGATCTTTTCAACGGTATATTATTTATTCAAAACGGAGTCCAAATGAGAAATATATGACTATTCAAAATATAGTTTGAAAAACTGAAAGTTGATTTTACTGTAATAAAAAATTATTCTGTTATGACCTATAGTCAGTATTTTGATTATATCTTTTAAAAGAAAAATAATTTTTGAGTAAAACTTGGCTCATTTGAAACTAGACTCCAAGAGCTTTCCAACGGTATATTATTTGTTTAAAACGGAGTTCAAATGAGGGAGTTATGAATTTTTAAAGAAAGCTCAAAATCTGGACTGCACTATAACGGCTATATAACGGCTAGTTTTGTAAAATCTTATATATATGACCTTAGATACACGATTTTGAGCAAGAACAAAGTCCTACAATGTGATATTAACTTCTTCTATCATCTTTGAGAGAAAGGAAAGCATTCTTGAGCCAAATCTTGCATATTCTCTATCATTAGAGTTATTAGAGCTTCATTTGTTTTCATCTACTCTTTAGAGAGAGTTTCTTTGTATTGTTGATTTTGATCAACACATATATTATTCTGAGTTGAGGTTCGCAAGTACCGGTGTTGGAAGAACTTGCTTTGGGTTGAGGAGGAGCCCGGATTCATAAATTCTCTATTGTGGTTTCGCAAATACCCGGATCGAATTTGCGTGGTTGTAGTGGTTTGCAAGTACCCGGATTAAACTTGCAATTATAGTGGAAATACTCAAGTGGTCTCTTGAGGACTGGATGTAGGCTTGGATTAGCCGAACCAGTATAAATCTCCGAGTTTGCTTTCTCTATCCCTTACTCTTTAATTTGTGCATATTGATATATATTCTTTAATTCCTTGATCTTTATAATTATTTATCTTAACAGCACATTGATTTTCTGTATTGTATTTATTATCCTAAGCATTGTACTTTTACAGAAAATCATTTTAACTTCCAATTAATTCTTGTAAAAAATTTATAAAACCCAATTCACCCCCCTCTTGGGTTCCAACCATTACTTTCAGCATTATGTTTCTGTGTACTTTGAATCAAACCTTATAGAGGTTCCTAATAATACCTGGTGGTTAGATTCTGGTGCTACTACTCATGTATCTCATGTTTTACAGGGATTCAGTTCAATCCAGCCCATAAAAGGAATTGAACAGTACTTGTTCATGGGAAACATGATGAAAGCACGGATAGAAGGCATTGGGACTTATAGATTGATCTTAGACACTGGATGTCATTTAGATCTTGAAAAATATCTCTATGTACATGATTGTGCTAGGAATCTTGTTTCAGTAGGGAAACTGGATATTTTAGGTTTTTATTTCAAATTTGGTAACAGTACGTTTGCATTGTATAAAAACAAGTACTTTTATGGATCTGGTACTTTATGTGATTTACTTTATCGTTTCAATTTGAATAATGAATTTGTTGAATCTTTGTTTCATGTTGAAAGTAGTGTAGGCATTAAACGTAGTGCACCAAATGAAAGTTCTGCATTATTGTGGCATCAAAGATTAGGTCACATATCCAAAGAAAGGATAATGAGGTTGGTAAAAAATGATATCTTACCTCATTTGGATTTTAGTGACATGGATATATGTGTGGATTGCCTTAAGGGAAAGCAAACCAAACATACATTAAAGAAAGCAGCCACAAGAAGCATTCAACTTCTTGAGCTTATACATACTGATATCTGTGGTCCTTTTGATGTCCCTTCTTAGGGCGGTGAAAAATATTTTATCACCTTTATAGATTATTTCTCACGTTATGGCTATATCTATTTGCTGCATGATAAATCTCAATCTGTGAACTTCCTTAAAGTGTTCATTGATGAGGTGGAAAGGCAGTTAGATAAGAAAGTAAAAGTGGTGAGATCAGATAGAGGTGGTGAGTTTTATGGCAAGTCCAATGAAAGTGGACAATGTCCTGGTCCATTTGCAAGGTTCCTTGAGAGTAGAGGCATTTATCCGCAATACACAATGCCTGACACACCTCAACAAAATGGTGTAGCTGAAAGACGGAACCGCACCTTGATGGATATGGTTAGGAGCATGTTGAGTAATTGCTCTCTACCCCTCTCATTGTGGATGTACGCATTAAAGACCACTGCGTATCTGCTTAACTGGGTTCCTAGTAAGGCAGTTCCTAAGACACCTTATGAATTGTGGATGGGAAGGAAACCAAGTTTGAGACATCTCCATGTTTGGGGTTGTCAAGCAGAAGTAAGGGTGTACAATTCACATGAAAAGAAGTTAGATCCTAGAACGGTCAGTGGTTTTTTCATTGGCTATCCTGAAAAGTCAAAGGGGTATAGGTTTTATTGTCTTAGTCATACTACAAAGATTGTAGATTCTGGTAATGCTCGGTTCATTGAGAATGGTCAAACTAGTGGGAGTGGGGAACCACGAAAGGTGGACATTCAAGAAGCTCGGGTTGTAGTACCTACACCCAAGATTTCTTCTCACATTTTTATTCCTGTCGTTGTATCACAGTCTCACAACGTAATGGAAAAACCAATCAATGTCCAAAATCCACCTGTTCAGATTGTAGAGAATGAACCAGGCACTGTTGATCAAGAAATTGTTGATCCACAACAGGTACTTCAAGGGGAACCTGAAGAAGTACCCCAAGGGGTACCTAGAGGGGAACCTGAAAATGAACCTCAACGGGAAGTAGCATTAAAACGATTTGTAAGGCAAAAGAGATATATTATTCCTAATGATTTTGTGGTATACGATCTTGAAAATGAATGTGACTTGAGCATTGATGAGGATCCAGTCTCATTTAAACAAGCGATAGACTGTAATAATGCTGAAAAATGGTTTAATGCCATGAAGGAAGAACTTAAATCAATGGATGACAACAAAGTCTGGGACTTGGTTGAATTGCCTGAGGGTTCTAAGAGAGTCGGTTGTAAATGGGACTCAAGTGGCAATGTTGAAAGGTTCAAGCCCAGACTTGTTGCTAAAGGTTACACCCAGAAAGATGGCATTGACTATAAGGAGACTTTCTCTCCAGTTTCAAAGAAAGACTCCTTGAGGATTATTATGGCTTTGGTGGCTCATTATTACTTGGAGCTTCACCAGATGGATGTTAAGACTGCCTTTCTGAATGGAGACTTAGAAGAGGAAGTCTATATGGACCAACCTGAAGGTTTTCTGGCCACAGGAAAAGAAAATCTAGTGTGTAAGCTGCAGAAATCAATATATGGACTAAAATAAGCCTCCCGTCAATGGTATCTCAAGTTCAATGATACCATTACATCTTATGGATTTATAGAGAACACCGTTGATCGGTGTATTTATATGAAGGTCAGTGGGAGTAAATTTGTTATTTTAGTCTTGTATGTTGATGATATGTTACTTGCTGCAAATGACTTGGGTATGTTACATGATGTCAAAAAGTTTCTCTCTAAGAGCTTTGAAATGAAAGATATGGGTGAGGCGTCCTATGTGATTGGGATAGAAATATTCAGGGATAGGTCACAAGGACTCTTGGGTTTATCCCAGAAGACATATATCAATAAGGTCTTAGAGAGATTCAGAATGGATAAATGCTCTGCAGGAATAGTTCCAATTCAGAAGGGAGATAAGTTCAGTCAAATGCAAAGTCCTAAAAATGAATTGGAACGTAAAGAAATGGAAACAATTCCTTATGCATCAGTGGTTGGGAGCTTAATGTATACTATGACCTGTACTAGGCCAGACATTAGTTTTGCTGTTGGTATGCTTGGTAGATACCAAAACAATCCCGGTATGGACCACTGGAAGGCTACAAAGAAAGTTCTTCGGTATTTGCAAGGCACCAAAGAACACATACTCACATACAGGAAGTATGATCATCTGGAAGTGGTAGGATATACAGATTCAGATTATACCGGATGCGTGGACACCAGGAAGTCTACGTTTGGTTACTTGTTCCTATTAGCTGGAGGAGCAGTTTCATGGAAGAGTGAAAAATAGTCTGTCATTGCTGCTTCTACTATGGAAGCTGAATTCGTGGCATGCTTTGAGGCCACTGTTCAAGGATTGTGGTTGCGGAACTTTGTCTCGGGACTTGGGATTGTCGACAGTATATCCAGGCCGCTGAGAATTTATTGTGATAATTCTGCAACCATATTTTTCTCAAAGAACGACAAGTACTCTAAGGGTGCCAAACACATGGAATTGAAGTATTTGTCAGTTAAGGAAGAAGTGCAGAAGCAAAGAGTGTCTATTGAGCATATCAGTACTGATTTGATGATAGCGGATTCGTTGACTAAGAGATTACCGCCCAAATCATTTTCTGGTCATGTAGAGCGTATGGGCATTATGGACAAAGCCTTGCTGTGTTGATTATAGTACTGTGTTTATTGTGCTTGTTAATTTTTAATGACACAATGAATTCAATTGTGGTTATGTTTTTGCATATTATACTTGTTATCATTTTGGTATCTATGTACATATGATTGTGTTAGATAACATGTTATGTTGAGACTTACAGTTTTCCTCAATTAAAGTTGATGTTGGGTTAGGGATGTTTTGTGATACATGGAAGGGATCATGTTGCAGAATAACATGTGACCGCCATGATCCACTCAAAACTAATTCAAATAAGTCTAGAGATGTTAGTGAATTTGATGGATGGAGTGCACTTACAGTTGTTGTTAAACTATCAAGTAATTACAAGGGCCAAGTGGGAGAATGTTAGATTATTTCCTAATATATGGCCCATGTAATTTAGTTTAATAGCATTAATTGTTAAATTCACATAATATAACATTGAAGGACCTAAATGATAAGTTTTTAATATATTGGGGCCTTCTTGTGATGGTTGAGAGGCTATTACGTAATTAAAAACTTTATAGGAGTCAAAAGATAATTTACCCCTTTTTACTGTGATTTCAAATTTAAAGGTAACAGTGACGTTGTTTAGAGCGTGTTGTTCTGAAAAAGAAGTGTATGGTTACTGTTTTCTTTCCTGATCATCAAGGAGACCTAAAGGCAGAAATTCAGAGGAAATAAAGAGACTCAAATTTGCAGATATAGATCCAGGTATGTTAATGATCTATTGTGTAAATCGTGAAAATCAAGATCCAAAGAAAAAGAAAAGTTTTACTTACACGTCCATCTGGAAAATTTTTCTCTAGATTTGTTTATGGATGTCTCTGTGAGATTCCTTACTACAACCATTTCTGGAATTTAATATGACAATGGGTTTATGACCTGGCTGACAACCTTTTGCAGTAAAGGACTATATGATCAAATATTTTAATATGACAGTGGATTCAACAGAGGAGACAAGAACGGAGAATGGGTTCAACTCCGGAGACGAACGCAAACTGAGTTCAACTCTGATGACAACAAGAATGATAAGCACCTTGTATTCAAATGGTGTAGTGTCTAAGCTCTTTTACTCTATTCCAAATATTATTAAAAAAAAGAGGAACTTAGGTTTCTATAGTTTCATTCAATGGATGATTTAGTCCTTACATTTTAAAAATAGAGAATTTGATCCATGTAATTTTCAAAATTTCAAAAAATGGTCCTTGGTGTTAGTCATCCATTAGTCTGGGCCACGTACTACTGACTGGGATGCTTACTGTTACATCCCAAAACTTACATGTGATATAAACATAAAATACCTAGGGTGTACCTCCGTGGTACCCCATAATCTCTGTGAACATTCTTAATATCCATAATTATGTGAATCATAAATATTCCAAGAAAGATATTTTGTATACATATTCAGAAAATGTTCAACTTTCAAACACTATACAGTATTATACAACCTCCCAAGCCTAGGTGACCTACTAGATTACAGAGCGTTTCCTAATCCTTACCAATTGTTTACCAGACAAAAGTGAAGTATATCCTTAAAAGCTATAAATTCTTCTCCTCAACCACTGTATCTGAAAAGATAATCATGGAGAGTGTGAGTTTATCATAACTCAGTGAGTAAACAATTGTACATGAAAATATCATAAACACAAACACCACATTTACTAATACAATCAATCTATCATTTATTTTAAATAATTATAGTATTATATGCCATAAATACTTGCACTGAGTGACTTGGGAATTTAACCCTCAAACTCTTTGTGCATAGGTTTTCACATTTATACACCGAGTAGTATGGGACTCTAACCCTTTCAAACTCGTGCATAGATTTTCACATTTATACACTGAGTGATATGGGACTCTAACCCCTTTCAAACTCGTGTATTGATTTTCACAGTTATACACCGAGTAGTATGGGACTCTAACCCTTTCAAACTCGTGCATAGGTTTTCACATTTATACATCGAGTAGTATGGGACTCTAACCCTTTCAAACTCGTGCATAGATTTTCACATTTATACACCGAGTAGTATGGGACTCTAACCCTTTCAAACTCGTGTATTAGATCTCGTAGATCTTTTGCTCATCAATAAAATAGTGAGAATTTATCACAATATAATTACTATGAAATAAATGAATTTACACATATTTTTATTCCCTTGAATGTCTATCATCAACCATAACAATCATCATATATTATCAACAGCGAGATTGATTATTTCTCACTTCAATAATGTTATAAACAAGACTTGTATTGTACCTTATCTAATAAGATCACATTAGTTTAGTAAGGTTATTCACTTACAAAATGTTCCAATTTATTCAAGGAACAATCACATCTAGTTCTTTAGTCAACTAGAGAAATCAATTCTCAAAGGTAATAAAATACCTTCCAATGATATTATACTTTTTCTCAACCTGAACACGCACTGATAATCTTCTCAATTTCACAAATAACGCAAATGGGATTTATATTGTGCTTTGACTAATTTATTAAATTAATTTTGAAAGGTTGCCTACTTACTTGGATTCCACGCTCTCGGCGCTCCCACCTTGCGCCCCAATCATCCCTATTGTAACCAGGTAAAAACCATTAGGGTTACAAAATAGAGAAATTTCCTATCACTACTCTCGACCTTTACTCACATCTTAAGTCATAACTTCTAACCGGTAATGAATTTCTAAATGACACTTATACCATTGGAAACTAGACTCAAAGAGCTTTTCAACTATATTAAAAAAAAAAACTGATGTTACAGTAATAGTCAACGGTCAACGCAGCTACAGTAACGTTGACCGAGTCAACGCTACAGTAACGTTGACCAACGCTACAGTAACGAGAAAATCTGGAAAAATTTTCTCGGTGAACAGTAATTTCTGGGGAAAATTTTTGATGTTCTTCGTGTTTTTCATCCAAAAATCCTAAAATCATATCTAAAACAACATTTCTTTTGATTTCTTCCATGGGTTTTCATCCTTAATGTCTAAGGAGTGTTTTAACACCAAAACCCCCAATTTCTACCAACAATCCAAGCTCAAATCTCAAATTTTCATCAAGAACACTAACTTTTTCAAATATCCAAATTCTACGAAATTTCTTGTTCTAATAACATCATAAACCACCTAAGAATGTTTTACATTAACATCCACACTTAAATTCATCCATTAAAACTCAAAATCTTAATTTTCTTCCATAGGTCCGAAAATGGAGAAAAAGAGAAATAGAGTAGATAAAACTTACCTCTTTACCTCTAGAACTCCTGAGAATCGGAAGTATGGTTAGAAAATACAAGATCGCTGGATGAAAATTTGAGAAATGATTGAAGAAGGGAAGATGGAAATGAACGAAGAACATGAAGCCTCGGGAGGAAGAAGGAGAAGAAAAACTAATAATTGTATGTGTGCGCCCCACTAATTTCTTTTTCGATAAAATCGCTCATAGCCACCTTAGCTTATAAGATTTGTTCACTTTAATCCCTCTCGATGTCTCAAATACCACTTTAACCTCGAATCCATCATCTTTTCGGTACCGGACTCATAATTCATTCTCATAAGCTTTATTCTTCCTCTCAGGTTTCTATTTGGTCATTTCTCAAAAGTCCTCTATACTTTCTTTTCTTTTCACTTTAGTCCTTGAGAATTTGTAAAAATTTCCTAAATTAAAAATTAAAATTTCTATTCCCAGATTTTCTTCACTAATTTAAAAAGCACATTATCACGTAATTAAATTTTTCACTAAATTTCAAATTAGACTTTAAATATTCATATAAATTCTTGAGATATTACACTTACATCAGCATTAAGTGCCACATTAACACTATATATGTTTAAATATATAATATAAAAATAGATAAAATAGATAAATATAAATTTATATAAATATTCACATGATAATTTAAATAACTAATTTAAACAAAATAAATTAGTTTTTATTTGATATATTCATATGAAATTAAATTCTAGTTTGGTCCCTTTTTATACCGTTCATAATTTTAGTTAAAACCAGATTTTATCTAAATTTTCATTTTTTTGTTAAAAATTTTCTATGTATTCACTTAGGTCCCTAACTAATATTTTTCCTTTGTCCTTTGCATGATTTAAGATTATATTTAGTTTTATCTAGGCCCCTAGTACTAGAATATAATTTTTTCTGAAAGTAAATCGACCTCTGTAAACTTTTTATTTCTTTCACTTTAGTCCCTATAATGTATTTTATATACTTTTCTCATGAGTTGGATTTCCAAACCTGCCCAGAAATTCTTTTTAGGTGTTTTTAGAACCTATTTGATCATTTCCATCTGTAAACTAAGCCAAAGAGAGACTTTTAAGAATCAAAAGTTTAGTTCCAACACTTACCCGAATTCCTAACTTATTTTTCGATCTGCACTTTGTGTTCTCTTTGTTACTATTGTAAAGGACTCCTAAACATCCCAAAAGCTACTACTATATTGTTATATTTTTTTGCAACAACTCGTGAGCATCCCCTTTTCTACTGTACAAAACTGAGAGAGAAAGTGAGTTGAGTAGTCCAAACCATGAGTCCTTTATAGCAATGGCTTTTGTAATGTTTATGTTCTAAAAACACTTAAGAAGAAATTCTGAGCAGGTTTGGAAAACAAACTCATGAGAAAAATATGTAAAATGCATGATAGGGACTACAGTGAAAGAAATGAAAACTTTATAAAGGTTGATTTAATTTCAGAAAAATTGTATTCTAGGACTAGGGACCTAAATAAAGCTAAATATGATTTTTAATCATGCAAAGGACAAAGAAAAATATTAGTTAGGGACTTAAGTGAATAAATAGAAAAAATTTTAACAAAAAAATAAAATTTCAGATAAAATCTGGTTTTAACTAAAATTATGGACTGTATAAAAAAAAGACCAAACTAAAATTTAATTTCATATGAATATATCAAATGAAAACTAATTTATTTTGTTTAAATTATCATGTACATATTTATATAAATTTATATTTATCTATTTTGTATATTTCTATGTTATATATCTAAATTTGCCATGTGTGGCGCTAACGTGGCACTTAATGCTGATATAAGTATCTCAGTCAGTACCAAGTGTCCCAGACTAATTGTTGACTAATAGTTGACTAACACTTGGGACCATTTTTTGGGGTTTTGGAAACTATATAGATCGAATCCTCTGTTTTGAAGTGTAGGGACTAAATCCTCCATTGAGTAAAACTATAAGAACCTGAGTTATATTTTAACCAAAAAATAATAAAAACTTTGATGATATGGTGCTAAGTCAGCAAATCTATTTGACACGCGTATAATTATGTGGACATGATATGCTAATTGGAGTATCATAATCAGCTCCATGTGTAATGGCTTAACGATTGACTAACATTTGACTAACTCCAGTGATTAATTTCATGATTTTAGAAACTACAAAGACCAAATCCATTATTTTTACAGTATTAGAACTAAATTCATTGTTGAGTGAAATTATAGAACCTCAAGTATAATTTTACCTTTTAATAAATATAGCTACGGTTTTTTACCACTTCTAAATATAATTTTTTATCTAATATTTGTGACATTGTTGCTTTTGATATCTATCCTTATATATATATATATATATATATATATATAAATACTGAGTAAAGATATTCTTAATAATTTATATAATTAGATAATAAATTTAACCAATTCATTAAAATGTAGTTCAAGCTATAATAATTAGTATATTAATTTGTATTTGTTTTTTATTATCTTTTAAAAGATCGTTATGAATTATTTCATTGTATGTATTTATCACAAGATTACGTAGAAAACTTTTGTGTCATTTTTTTAAATCTTATTTTCAAAAAAAAAATCTTGTAGACCTATTTTTTTGTTTTGTGAAGTTTTAAAATTTATTTTAGAACAAATTACAAAAACGATTTTTTTTTTCAAAACTAGTTTTTAAAACAATCTTACAATACTTGTTTTTCAAATTTTTTTTAAAAAAAACACATCCAAACAAACCCTATATTTTTGGATTTAAAAACTGATTAAATAATGAAAACTAACATTAAGTCTACTAAACCTTTTAAGTTCACACGAGCTGGTTGTATTGCTCCAGTTAGAGCTAGATGAGTCATCAATATTATCAAAGCCTATTGGCATTTGGCAACTTCGACAAAGTAACACCTCCACTTTCAGAATGGGCAAAAATAGTTCATAGGATTTCCATGGATTTCAATCTCAGGAGAAATTGAAGGCTGAGAGTATTATGCAAAATGCCATCAAATACTTTCTTTGATTCTAGTATCAATTGGTTCCAATATAGATAATCAATTCTAAGCCAAGACCATACATATTGA
Source organism: Biancaea sappan (assembly GCA_037074585.1). Lineage (NCBI taxonomy): Eukaryota > Viridiplantae > Streptophyta > Magnoliopsida > Fabales > Fabaceae > Biancaea > Biancaea sappan. Next base: position 17,205,294 of record CM073497.1, on the reverse strand, counting down.
TAGATAGAACTGTTATTGATTTGATGAATAGACAGATCCACTGAAAAAATCATAACTATATTTAATAATAAAACACTAGGAAAAGCCCACATACGGCGAATATTTTTTGTTGCCGTGGAAGTAGTATATGAAAAATAAGCTGAATGGTTAGACACTGCTTAATACGAGATCGAGCAGAGATCTAGTTATGTTCCGTCTCGATACAATCTGTTTGAAGACATTTGCTATTGAACATTTTATGCAGTAGAAATCCAAATTCCAAATGCATTTCAGGGTCAGTGCCTTCGTTCAAACTCATTCTCCACATCAAGGCCAATCCCTTGAAACATATACATCACCACCAAAATATTATGTAGTGCCATTCTCAAACATGTTAAAATATCAAAACACGAGCTCATGATCTTATACTACAGACATAACAAGTTTAGTTCTTCACAGAAAGGAAGTCAAACCACTACCTTCCATCTTTTCCAATTCCCTAAATTTTGAAATTGAATGAAAATTTGAGAAGCTACATCTTAAAACTTTGACAGGTTTTTGATCCACGCATTCTAAAAGAGAAGGAAATAACAGAAGGAGGCCGAGGTAGACAGAAAATTGAGACAATTTATTCAAGGATAAGAAAGAAGCAACACAATCATTCCTCTTATTGTGCATTGAGTTTAATAAGGAGCTTAGTTGTATTTAAAAATCTACATTTGTTTGGAACACACAGGATGAAATCTCTTCTAACTCAACATGAAATTCATGGACAAAATTGAAAACAAGAATAATTAATTAGTAACCAGCTCTTCAAATGTGAATAGGCTTGTCAAAAGTGGCCATTGCAGCTTCTTTCACTGCCTCGCTCATTGTTGGATGTGCATGGCAAACCCGTGCTATGTCCTCACTTGCTGCATCATACTGCAAGGCTACCGCTGCTTCGTGAATGAGCTCTCCTGCATTGGGTGCCATAATATGCACACCTAATATCTTGTCTGTTTCCTTTTCAGCCAATATTTTCACCAATCCTTCAGCATCATCAATTGCCTTAGCCCTGCTATTAGCTAAGAAAGGGAACTTCCCAACATGGTATTCGACACCAAGTTCCTTCACTTGTTCCTCAGTCTTCCCAACGTATGCAACCTCAGGATGAGTATAGACAACCCCTGGGACTTTGTCATAGTCCACATGGCCAACCTTACCGGCTATGAACTCTACACAAGCAACCCCATCTTCTTCTGCTTTGTGTGCCAACATTGGGCCTGGAATTACATCTCCAATTGCATAAACACCAGAGACATTGGTGGCAAATCTTTCATTTACTAAAATTCGACCTACTTTGTCAGTTTCAACTCCTATTTTGTCCAACTCAAGTCCAGCTGTGAATGGAGTCCTACCAGCAGATACAAGAACAACATCTGCTTCCAACGTGGTCTGGTCACCACCAGCTGCTGGTTCAACAGTCAGGTTCACGCCATCACCTGAAGCATCAACTCCTACCACCTTAGTCTTCAGCATGAATTTCATGCCTTGCTTCTCAAGAGCACGCTGAAACTGCTTCCGGACCTCCCCATCCATGGTTGGAACAATATCTGGTGCAAACTCAACGACAGTTACCTCAGAGCCAAGTCGGCCCCACACTGAGCCCATCTCTAGCCCAATATAGCCTGCCCCAATGACAATAAGTCTCTTTGGAATTTCTGACAAAGCAAGAGCACCTGTTGATGATACAATTTTCTTTTCATCAATGGGGACACCAGGTAGAGATTTCACATCTGAACCAGTAGCAATTATAATATTCTTTCCTTTCACAACATTATTCCCACCATCAGCAGTGTCCACAGAAACTTCAGATGGAGAAACAAATTTTCCATATCCTTTGACATAGTTTACCTTGTTTTTCTTGAATAAGCCTTCAATACCCCGAGTGAGATTAGAAACAGCTTTATCTTTTTGTGCCATCATGGCTGGCAAATCAACCTCAACTGATGAAAACTTAACTCCATGGTTGGCGAATGAATGTTTGGCCTCATGATACCAATGTGAAGAATGCAGGAGAGCCTGAACTAAAACACACATATATTTAATAAATGAGTACATTGACTAAAGAGAAGCTATCCACTACTCTTGGCAACCTGATGCATCATATCTACAATGCATGAAACAAAAGAGATACGAGAAGAGATTTAGGGTCTTAGGAGATATGCTGAAAGTAGAAAAGGGAAGAAAGAAGAAAGCATATGATAATTAGCAGACAGGAGCTTAGTATATGGTAGTATGGGTCTATTGTCCAGCTAATTGTCCTGTGAAAATAAATAATAACCAGCCCTAGTACTTATACCTTGATGTTGATCATAAAAGAAGGTAAAACTTAAAACTAAAAATAACCAACCCCAAAGAAACAGCAGCTACATAAATTTTGTAAAATGGGGTTAAAATTGCAATTAGTACAGAGATTGAAAAAGGCAAAGGCAGAAGAGATTGATCGAAACACAGAAAGAACAAGAGTGAGATAAAAGGTTTAAGTACTGGAGCTGCTCAGTAAACGACAATTATAGTTTCTAAACCTCTGATTACCAGGATTCTAAACTTCTTATTACCTAATGGTTTCTAAACCTCTGATTACCATGATTCACAGCTAAAATTACTAATTGTCCTTGGCAACACCGACAATTATAGCCACATATAGATGAGAAATTTTTTTTTTTTTTTGGAAAAACGATAATCGTATGTCAATAATTTATACAAAATAGAAAACCGATACTACTTCTACCCTCAAAGGCATGTTATCGCGATAGCGATCGAATTCTCTATCGAATTATATGTTCCATCCATGGTCAAACAAAAAAAAAATTCTCAGACCACGGAGATCATTTCAAAGAATATGGAAAAAAAACTACCTCCTACTATCCAATACAAATTCAGAAACAACTTAATCCAAATCGAAAGTGCTTTTAAGAAAAATCCAAAATTGGATCACCTTGGAGGGAATGCATCCCACGTTGAGGCAGGTACCACCTAGGGTGCCACGCTTCTCTATGCAAGTGGTCTTGAGACCCAGTTGGGCGGCTTTAATGGCGGCCACATAGCCTCCAGGACCACCTCCGATGACGACGACGTCGTTATCTTCAGATCCCGAAGCAAAGCCCCTGGAAAAGGAGGCGAGAGAGAGCGAATACTTGAGGGTCTCGGAGGAGAGATTCCTCGACAGAAGGAAACCCTTCCGTCTTGCCAAGCTAGCCATAGCCATTGTCCTTCTTCTTCTTCTTTACGAGCTCTCAGAATCAGACCAAACCCTTGAAGATCGATTCAGCAACTACCCACTTGGCTACTCACTGACCCTTTGTTGAAGGCGAATAGTCAGGCATTGCTCCTATTCTATTCCATCACCTTTTTCTCTTTAACCAGAAAATAAATTAAACAAGACAAAGCAAAAGATCTGGTCCGTTGATTATTTATTCCTTTGGCATTTTGGTCATCGCGTGCAAATTCAACGACTCCTTTGGACCGTTGATTGCAAGGGAAGGCTTAGAGTAAGTTTAGGTTAAAACACTTATTTATATAAGTTATTTTTATAGTTGAACAGTTTATTAAAGTAAACTTTATATAAGCTTTATATAAATTGTTTTTGTAAATTATTTTTGTAAATTTTTTAAACACGTGTATAAACACTTATGTTATAAGATAAATTTAAAATAAATTCTTTTAAACATACCCTAAGTTGAACTAATATTCACTGTCATTATTCATATTTCATATTTTGAAAAAAAAACTATTTGATATTTTTATAATAAAAATAATAATAATTTATACTATGGAAATAAGAATATAAGTCACCAGTTGCTTGGCATGTAATGAAGTTTTTAAATATAAAAATAAATTATAAATTATATTGTATTTTAAAAAAACTATTGAGAAGTTAATTTCTATTATCTCTCTCTCTCTCACCCACACACACCACTCACTACCAAGGTTATCAATATCAGACCGGACCAGTTGAACCGATGATCAAAGGAGAGTTCGATCTGGTTAGGCCAAAAAATCATTTTAGCATCAAATCGGTACAAAACTGGTAAAATCAGGTGAATCGACTGGTCACCAGTTCCTTTCTTCTTCTTCTTTTTTTTTTGGCAGTGTATTAAAAAAGAAAACCATATTTAAGTCTCCATTAGCATTGTCACTAGAAGGGGGGAGGAGAAGAAGAAGAAGAAGTCGTCAGGTTGCATCCATCGCAAGATCGCCTCTAAAATTTTGTCTTTTGTTGTGCCTACGTTTGAAGCCATCGGGATGCATATGAGACAAAGTAGAAGAAGGCTATCGCTGGCATTTGGCTGGTGAGAAAGCTCGGGAAAGAGAGAAAGGAAAAAAAATAAAGAAAGAAAGAGCATGAGAGAAGCTCAGAAAAATGAGAAAGAAAAGAAAACAAAGAAAGAAGAAGAAGAAGATGGGGTGAATATTGCTGCGCTAGTGTTCTCATTGACATAAGTGATGACTGGTGAGACCTTCAATCAAGCCTGTTGGTAGTGCATGAGACTCCCACAAATTGATAATTCTCATCTTCTTTTTGGCAGATACAAATTTATTGAGTCTCAATCATATTTTCATGTCAGCTAGAAAATACAATTAGAGTTCTTTTATGTCATATATCATACTTATTATATATTTTATAATTTTTAATTATATATATATATATATTATTTTTTAAGTCTTACCAGTTCGACTACGATCTGACCATTAAACTTTAAACTAATACTTCTACCGGTTTAATAATTGATCTGATTTTTAAAACATTGCTCACTACATACATGCACATGCCTATGTCCACAACACAATTTTAAAAGCTATTATTTAGAGGGTTTCAAAACTATGCATAATAACTAGTGGCCAATTATCTCTTTAATTAATTTTAAATGTTTTTTAAATAAAAAAATATAATATGTTTTATCATTTATTGAAGTAGAGTTTTATTTAAATTTGTACTATCTATATATCATGCTAGGACAACTCTACCTATAAACATTTAATGTATACACTAATAACACAATATTGTGGCAAAAAATATATATAATTTGTTATGTAGTTTTTTAATTTGAATACATCATTAATACAATAATTAAGACTGATAGTTTTTGTCAATCAACTGGCATAATTTTAGTTATCTATTACCACCAATTTTTTTAAACCAAGATGAGCTAATTTGATTTGACTTAATTTCTTTACAAATTACAATAATTTCAAATTAGTTTAGTTTCCCTTCTCTAATTTTGACTTGTGATAACATTTATACTAAAATCTCTTAGCAATTTGATGATAATAATGTGTTATTTTCGAAATTTCTCTTAAAATTCCTTTCATGCTATAGTTTTTTATTTAAACAAATTTAATTATATAGGAGAATGCAAACAATTTTGACATCTATCTCTCTCTCTGTAAACAAATTCAATCACATGGAGGAAGGCAAGAATTTTGAATAAAACAAAAAAAAATATGTACGCATACCAATTACAGTAATCGAAAATTATATTTTAGAATATAGTGTGAATAAATTAATATTAATTCATATTTAATAAATAAATTAAAAATCTTCACAAATTTGTCAACCCTCTAATGAAAATAATTACTAATGACAAATACATAAATAATATAATCAGTAATAGCATATAATGTTTAGTAATTTGTTTCTTATTCTAACTTTTCAATTGACGGTTTCTTTTCCATATTGAATGTACTTAAATGTCTTTTATGGTAATTGAAATTTCTATGTTATAACTCACTATGAATAAACAAATTACTATTAATTCATATTTAATCCATAATATTATTAATATTCACATATTTGTTAACCTTGTAATTAATATAATTAGCAATGGTTTACACGTGCCTAATAATTTTTTCCTTATTCTAACTTTTCAATTAAATATTTTTTTCTATAATTAAATGCAATTGAATGTCTCTTACAGTAATAAAAAATTTTATTTTAGAATATAATGTGACTAAATTAATATTAACTTATATTTAATACGGAATATTAAAAATCTTCATAAATTTGTCAACCCTATAACTAATATATTTAGTAATGACTTATACGTGCCTAATAATTTGTTTCACATTCTAACTTTTCAATTAAATGTTTTTTCCATATTCAATGTAATTAAATATCTCTTAAATTGGAGATATTCACAGATTTGTCAATCATGTAATTTATGTAATTAGTAATGATTTATACATGCCTAATAATTTGTTTCATATTCTAGCTTTTAAATTAAATATTTTTTTCATATTAAATGCAATTAAATATCTCTTATGGTAATCGAAAATTATATTTTCGAATATAGTGTGAATAAATTAATATTTACTCATATTTGATGCAGAATATTAAAAATCTTCATAAATTTGTCAATCCTGTAACTAATGTATTTAATAATGACTTATACATGCCTAATAATTTGTTTCCTATTCCAACTTTTCAATTAAATGTTTTTTCCATATTTAATGTAATTAAATGTCTCCTAAGTTGGAGATCTTTATAGATTTGTCAATCATATAATTAATGTAATCAGTAATGACCTATATGTGCCTAATAATTTGGTCCATGTTTTAGCTTTTAAATTAAATATTTTTTTCATATTAAATGCAATTGAATGTTTCTTATGGTAATCGAAAATTCTATTTTATAATATAGTGTGAATAAGTTAATATTAACTCATACTTGATTCAAAATATTGAAAATCTTTACATATTTGTCAATCCTAAAATTGATGTAATTAGCAATTACCTATACATGCCTAATAATTTGTTCTCTATTACAACTTTTCAATCAAAAGTTTTTTTTTCATATTAAATACAATTGAATGTCTCTTATGATAATCAGAAATTCTATTTTTGAATACAATTAGTGTTGTGATCTGTGCGATGCACGAATAATTCATAACTTTAAAAATTTTTATAACTTATAAAATAATAATAATTGAATGACCTAGATTATTGACAAAATGTTGATTCAGCTCATCTGCGAATTATCCCCACAATGTACACATAATTCTAGTACACTTACACACACACACACACACACACACACACACACACACACACACACACACACACACACACACACACACACACACACACACACACACACACACACACACACACACACACACATATACATGTTAAAAATAAGAAGAAAAAAAAAAGAGAACACTAATAAAAAGATATAATAAATATACAACAAAATAAAGTAATAAATATAAAAAAATAGAATTATTGAAATACAAAAAGAAAAGAAAAAAAAATGACAGCAACAATACTTTGTATCTTCAATCTCTGTTTCTATACGCCTACTCTTGATACTGTTCTTTGAGCTCTTTATGATAGGACCAAATTTATTGATCATCCTAATAAAATCCGAAACGAAATAATATTATTCGTATAAAGTTGGAATCAATAACAAATAAAGTATAATCTACAAAACATAAGATAAAAACTAACCTACTAAATAGTTTTCGTCTGCAACATGATTCAAAATATCACTGAATGAACAAAACATGAAGATAAATTTTGAAATACTCAAATCATCTTTAGCTAGTTAAACATCAGTTGAAAATCAAACTCAAGCATGAATAAATGGTTCGTTGTTCAATAATCACTATGAGACTTAACTACACCAAACATAAACATTTCTCTAAGTTATTTGACTCTTAAACTTATTGACAGATGATCTCTTCATATGACCGTGTATGTGATCGCTCTTAGAAGCCAAAAAATAAACACAACATAAGTATAATAAATAAAATAATAAATATAAAATTATTGAATATAATAAAATTAAATTTATCTAAGAATCTTATAAAACCATCTTTAGACTAAAAATCTCCTCAGAGATATTGAACGATAGAATTGTCCACAACCTCACTACCCGAACCTTAATCCTCCAATCATCTCTTGATGCATTAACATTATCAACTTAACATCGTTAAATTTAGCCATATGCGAAGCATTAACAGAATGAAAACTAATTCTGCAAGAAAAACATTCAATACAAATACAGGAGGAATGCAAGATAGTTGGAATGACCATTTATTTATATAACATGAATTTTAAAATTATAAATTGAATATATTAAATACTAATGATGTAATTATTAATTATTAAATTATTAATAAAATTTATGACAAATTTTACAACAATTTACAATTTTAAAAGGGATGGTTTGAATTCATTTGCATTCAAATTTTTTAAATTCATTTGAATACAATCAATATAATCAATCATACAAATTTGTATTTAATATTTTACAATTATTAAATTATTAATAAAATTTACGACGATTCACAGTTTTAAAAAGAGATGATTTGAATTCATTTGAATGCAAATTTTTCAAACTCATTGGAATACAATTATAGAATTAATCATACCAATTTACATTTAATATTTTACAATTATTAAATTATTAATAAAATTTACGATGATTCACAGTTTTAAAAGGAATGATTTGAATTTATTTGAATGTAAATTTTTCAAATTTATTTGAATACAATTATAAAATTAATCATACCAATTTGCATTTAATATATTATAATTATTAAATTATTAAATTATTAATTAAATTTACTACAATTCATAGTTTTAAAAGGAATGATTTGAATTCATTTGAATGCAAATTTTTCAAATTCATTTGAATGCATTATAAATTCAATCATACTAATTTGTATTTAATATATTGTAATCTTTATAGAATTTAAAGGAGAGCCCTATAGTAAATCTCAAATAGATTGCTTAGAATAAATTTAATGTGGTATCATTAATATGAATGAATTTATTTATTTAATTTTTATTTTAATTTATCAATTTTATTATGTTATTTAATGACATCCATGTAATTAATGCGTCAGAATGAAATTGTTTTAGCCTATCATATAGGTGTGGATAAATTAATATTAACTCATAGTTGATACAAAAATATTGAAAGTTTTCACATATTTGTCAATCATGTAATTGATGTAATTAGCAATGGCCTATATATGCCTAATAATTTGTTTCTTATTAAAATTTTTAAATTAATTTTTGTATATTAAATGCAATTAAATGTCTCTTATGGTAATCGAAAATTCTATTTTAGAATACAGTGTGAATAAATTAGTATTAATTCATATTTAATGCAAAATATTGACAATTTTCATAAATTTATCAATCCTATAATTAATGTAATTAATAATGGTTTATACGTTCCTAATAGTTTGTTTCATATTTTAACTTTTCAATTAAATATTTTTTTCATATTCAATATAATTAAATGTCTCTTACTATAATCAAAAATTCTATTTTAGAATATAATGTAAATAAATTATTGTTAATTAATATTTAATGTATAATATTGAAAATTTTCACAAATTTGTCAATCATGTAATTAATGTAATTAGTAATGACTTTATGCATCTGAATCAATAGTTGATGTTGAGCAAGTCAAGTCATCTTCTGACTGAATTATTAGTATTGGTAAATGAACTATATATTATAAAAATATTTGTGAGTCAACTATTAAAATGTTTTATGACTTAATAATCAAAGTATTTGGTGTCCCTATATCTTTGATTGTGAAAAACACATAACTTGATCTCATGAACAATTTAAACAATTTGACTTACTTCATAGAAAGAGCAATTCTTTCTCCAAGGCTAAAAGATGTTGACACTATAAATGAATACATGTTATATTTACTTCTCGGAGAATAACAAGAATATTTAAGTTATGATAGTGTCTGTGAAGCTAATGCAAATATTGATACAATAAACAATTTCTACACATAATAATTTTTGAATAGCATTAGATTGTCTGGTGTTCCAACAAGCCCAGTTTATACATGCCTATATGTGACAGTTTCAAGAGTAGGAAGTAGAAATGATTTGAAAATTTGATATTTGATAAAGATGATAATCCTACCATAAGAACATCAAATGTAGTATATAATTTTTTTTTAATAACTTATACTGAAGTAAGTGTATATATAAATTTAAACATATATGTTATGTCTATATTTCATCGCACTGGTTGCCACACTAGTTTTTACTATTTAGCATACGTTTTTACTTTTATATTATTAATTCATTAACATAATTTTTTTAAAGATCATTGACCAACAAAAAATTTTTTATAGTTTTTTTGTTATTTTTAATCATTTTAAAATAGAAATAAATTATAATAGTTTTTATTATATTTTTTAACTCCTCTACTTCCACTCGTTCATATGTATATTGTCTGTCCTATATCATTTTTTGTATTTTATTTTATCAATCCATTGACATATACGTCTAAGTAATTCTTAACTAAAAGGTCTCTAAACCCTAACTGTATATAATAAAATAGATATAAATAATATTAACAAGCCAAAATCACCATTATGAGAGGTAAACATCGCTACAGACCTACGGCCCAACCTCCCAGCTGTTTTATTCTTCTTGTTTTTGGGCGATTTCAGTCTTTGATTCATCCACCCACACCACGTGCTAATGTACATGTTTGTGTCCAAGTTAAATTCAAGCCCAATTCAACACCCATTATCAAATATAGATCTATGGGCCCAAGCCCATCTATAGAACTTGGACGTAAATCTATTTATACCTACATCCCCAAATTGAATAAATGTTTAACTGGGCTTGGTGGGGCGCCCCCGGCCCAAGCTTTGTAAGCTTCTAACTAATGATCCCTAAGATATTCACGATGATATATTTTCTGGCAAAATTAGATCTATTGACTTCACAGAGACAGATTATATCTCTTGAAATATTAATTTTGTTCACAATTTCAAAAATAGATCTAGCGGCCAAAGGTTGTCTTTTTTTAAAAAAAAAAAATAAAACAAAGGAGAGGGCTTATTATTGCCTAATAGAATCAACAGTCAGAACATCCTTAATACAATCAGGCCAACTATTAAACCATAAGGAATAGGACTCAAGGTGGGAATTTTATGTGCCACCGGTACAGCATGAAGAAGATTTTAGAGAAGAGGAGGGACTGAAGGGACCTGGCGATGCACGCTATGATTCCATCACCTTTACATAATTTTCGTGTATCTGAAATCATGTTATGCCTTGCCCTGTCCCTTCAACACTATGGGCTTTATCATTTTGCCGTATGAAAGATTTTTAAATTAGCTAAACCTGATTGTTCATTTTTAGAATTTGTTCTTCAGCAATGTAAAAAAATAACACACAGGTAACCTGTTCATATGAATTGCCATAGCATCAGGCCTCAAACCAGCAGACTCAGACTCAACATACACCATTTTTATAGTACAGAACATAGATACGGAAAACAGTGTATTGTGAACTATAGTACATAATTTTTGCTAGTGTGTGAGTAAACTAGCTAAAAGCCTGAAGATGAGGGATTGAGGGTACTCAATTATTTCTCTTGCCTAGTGCCTTATGTTTTAAGTCCAATAAGTCTAAAAAAATTACAGATCCATGTGAACAAAAAGGAAACTATGAGAATGTATTGAAGCATGTACATAATGAGGGGTCACCGTCTTCAGCCAAGAAATAAATAAATTACTAATGCTAACAACACTGAGAGGCGAAGCAAAAGTTAAGATACAGCAATACTGCAAATTATTAAAACCATTATAGAACTTCTTCCTGTAAATGACTCAGACAAGCATACCAAATCCACGCGTAGAAAGATCAAGAAGGTAAGCTCCACCTAACACGGGCCAAGACGATCTTTATACCCCTGACAAAATGATAAACTCAACCCAATTAGAGTATCCTTCACTTAACTACACTTTCTACTGCGAAATATTAGCTTTCTTCCAGTGACCCATTTTTACTGTTTGATAACAAATACACTCTGCGGGGCATAATATGATCCATATGGGGATAGTTCATGAATACTAAAAAGAAAACATTAGGCAGTGGGCTTGAAAGTGTAAGGCTGCGGGAGCATCAACGGACATCATCTCGATCCTTTGTCATCCAAGAGCCTTTGAACCCTCTTATTCTGGCAGTACTGTCTATCGAAATGTTTCACCTACCACAAGATTACATTCACAGTTACCAAACGATCAATATTTAACACAGAGAAAACTAATTAGACCCATCTTACCCAAGAAGCTCGGCATTGTTTGACAAATTCAGCCCTGGATTGTTTGCATTCTGCCGGATATAACATACCAACCGAAGCAATTTCTGTAGGCTTCTTATCGAATTCCTTTACCAGTCACGCGTAGAAAGCATCGCGAGCCTTGTAGAATTCATCAAATCGCATATGAGTGACCACAGTTACATTGAAAAAACCATGAACATGTGCAAGGAGAAGTGGGAGAGAAAAGAAGTGGAAATCAATTATGAGGAAATATAAAATTGAAAAATTGGGAAGTAAGAGACCTTGTAACAACCTTCCCTGGCTTTTGTGAGGACGTCGGAGTGGATTTTGTCTGCGTTTCCTGCTGCGCAAGCTTCTAGAGCCATGGGCGAAAGTGAAACAGAATCGGCAGAGTGCAAACTACACCGTCCAGGAGGCTTCCACGTACACAAGCACTTGTGAGTATATATGGGCTTATTTCCTCTTTGAAGCCCAACTGCTTGTGATCTTGGACCTTTGCTCATTTCCTCTTTTAAGCCCAAATGCTTGTGATCTTGGACCTTTGCTCATTTCCTCTTTTAAGCCCAATTTCTTGTGATCTTGGCCCTTTGCTCATTTCCTATGGATCAGCATTCACTTTCAGTCCAACGTATTTAATTTCTTTTCTTCATCTTTTCTAGACCGTGTTTGCATCATTTGGCCGCTGGTCTTAACTATCGGCGGGGGTCGCTACTGGTGGTTGTCAGTATTGGTGCAACTATGTAAGTCTTGGATCTGCGTTATTAGTTTCTGGTTTTTTTTAGTTTTAAAAAAAAGAAATTGTTAGAAGACTTGTTATGTGTTTTTTTTTTGCAAAAGAGTGTTAAGATGAGATGTGTTGTTCTTAATTTTTAATCTTTTAATATTGTTACTTAAATTTAGATATTGTTTTTATAATATTATCTTAAATCATGTATTTTTTATCTCATAAATTTAAAATTGTGCTTAATATTTTTTTTTTTGGTCTTGTTAAATTTTATGTATCATTGACTTGTTCCTTTTTAACAAGAATTACAAAATCGCAGGTGACTTGGATGGGGTCTAGTTTGATTCACTAAAATAACTGGTATATCACTGAACTAGTAAAATCAGCTCCAAACTAGGTGAACCAGAAGGATGGCCAGTTTCACCCAGGGGAGAGAGAGAGAGATAGATTATTTTGCGCCGCCGACTTGCCAAGAGTGAGAGATGTTGATGGTGAGGGATTAAGGGACTGAGTGACAATGAGGCTGACTTTCGATTAGGTAGAGATTGTCTTGCGTCACCGACTTGCTGGGAGTGAGAGACGATGATGGTAAGGGACTAAAAAATTGAGTCACGGTGAGGCTGACTTTTGATGAGGCAGAGATGAAGAGTGAGACAACTCTATATTGGAAGGAAGAGATTGAGAGAGACTTAAAAAAGAAAAGTTGTAGAAGAGCACGGCGCGTTAAGAGACTTTTGGGAAGGAGATGGTGGGAGATTCAAAAATGAAAAGTTGAAGAAAAAGCATTGGGAATGACAGGTGCCTGCAACGTGATTGAAGCTAAGCCTATGCTAGTGTACTGCACTGTTAACTTATTGGAAAGTGGGAGTATTAATTTTTTTAAAAAAATATTTATAATTTGTATAAAAATTTGATATTTTATAATAAAAATTATTATTTTAATTTCTTATACATATATATAATAGTATTTCTTATTAAAAATATATATTTAATTAATACCAGTTTAATCATAATTAAACTAATAAATCTTAAATTAATATTTTTAACTGTTTAATAATAGGTCTGATTTTAAAAATATTATTTTTTAATAAAAATAATTTTAAGAAAGAAGATTTGGTTAACCTAAAAAGTTTTTCAAAAAGAAAGGGTAAACGTAAAAGGATGGAACATGAAACCCAACATATATATATATATATATATATATAAAAGATAATGAAAGAGTTAGAATAGAAAGAAAATAAGAAAATAAAAAAAAATGGAAGAGGAAAAAGATAATGAAAAAAAAGATGTTTAGTATGAAATAGAAAATAGAATAGTAATAGAATATTTTTTAAAAAGAAATAAAGAAAAAATTAGAACAAATGATTAAATTACCCCTACTCAACTATCGCAGTCACAGGCGTGCCAGGCGGTCGACCGGCCTGGCACCAAGCAGCCAAGGCCTGTCGGCCGGCCTGTGCCTGGCGGTCAGCCGCATAGTGCATGGCCGGCCTGTACCAACGACATATAAAGAAGAAGTTGACGGTGAAACCAAAGGAAAACAAAGCTCAACAGGCAAGAATTCAGGAAAAAATATAAAGGCAAAATAGACATTTCACTTATTTTCCATATGAGAAAGCGATTTTTCCATCGCAAATGTAATGGAAAAAAAAATGCACTGTTGAAGGAAGAAGAAATTCCATTTTCCTTGCCAAAATGATACCAAACGGTACAAGATAATAAACAGTAATTAAAAAAAATATTTCTTTCCGACGAAAGAAACCTTACCAAACGGCCCTAAGGTAACAAAGGCCAAATGTTAGCTAGAACAGTTGATAACTTATATATGTATACAAAAGTTACAGAGATTAAGAAAAAAAATCAGTTAAAATAATTTATTGTGTAATTTCTTATTAACAATTATCTTCGATTATTTTCTTATTTTTATATTTGTTCATTTTCTTCTTAGAAGTTAGATATTTATGCCATATGCTTAAAATAATTTGTTCTTATTTTCTTAAAACTAATTTTTTAATTTGTCTAAAATTCTTTTATTCATCTGTTTTAAACTTTCAATAATAATATAATTAATTTTTATTTATATAATTTATTTGATAATTTTTTTTAGATTTTTAAATCTTCAGTAGTCCATTATTTATTTATTTTTGTTTATCTTCTTTGTGTAATATAATATAAGAAAAAAGTTATTAATGCGGACATCAAAACTTTCAAAAGCAATTTTTATTCATATAATTTACATAATTTTAAAAAAATAATTTATTTTTTATATGATATAATTTTTAAGAATATATATGTACACCAATCTTAACAATCATACGATATATGATGAGTTAATGAAAATAGAACAACCTAAAAATCATTCTATTTTTTATTAATATATAATGCAATTTCTTATATTTGTACGTATCTATGTAGTTCATTTTCAATTAACTTGGTCTATGAAAACTTAATGCATCAAATATATCTAAAAATCTATTTGATTTTAAACTTTTTCTTATAAATTCAACTAGGAATTTACGCTTCTCAAGTAGAGTTTTGCCTATAAATACTGATACTGATGTCCATCAGTATGTAAATATATTTGGAAGCAAACTGACCAATGATGTTATCAAGAAGTATTTTGAAAACACTTATATGTAGTTGTTAATATTTTTATCGTCAAATTTAATATTTTTATCGTTAAATTTTTCACAAAAATAAAAAAAGAACACGTATAAGAACTTTTTTAAAAGACTAATCTTGTAATATCAAATTATAAAAAATATACGATTATTTTTTGAATATCATACATTTATTGTATTTTGATTAAATTAATCACTATTTATTATATTCTGATTAGAAAATCTGAAAGTAAATATATAAAATAATTATACTTAATATTTTTTTGTAATGTTTATAGCAAAACTTATCATTAAAGAGAGAGATTGTGTAAACTAGTTGTTTGGCAGGCACTAAAATAAAACTACATGTTTAATTTTTCTAATATAAAGATAAAGTATAGTATTTTTATTGCATTTTAAAATAATAAAAAAATGTGCAGTGACAAGATGTCTAACTTCTCATTCTTTCACTCATATTTATACACACATACCAACATATAGGTGTCAAAACCATTAATCAGAGGCTCTAAATTTATATATAATATTTTAGATTTAGATGTATCCTAGACAAACAAAAAATGCGTCTAGTGAAACTGAAGGTATAATGATATAATAAGATTGTAAATTGCCACACAGAAAAAAGAAACGACTATGTCTACTGTTGGTAATAAACCATTTTTATAGTAATTAAGATTGATATTTTACATGATTCAAAAAGTTATAAAATAGATCAAATTGTAAAATTAAATTGAGGACATAATATCTTATTAATTAATAAAAAATATAAAAAATTATATAATTGACTAAAATTTTTAAATAAGTAAAAATTTATCTAAATGTCAATATAAATTCATAAGACATGTAATTTATTGTAAAAGTAACAAAATATCATATATATATATATATAACTATGTCTAAAATTATCAAAATATGAATTGCATACGTTAAACAAGTTAATGAAATATATATATATATATGCATAAAAATTATTAAGCAAGACTTTAATCTTATAAAAGTAAACACTAATTTTAGGTTTTGGCTTAAAAAAAATTAGGTGCAGTCAAAATCACGATTCTATACTATCTTGATGTAATTTCTAGCAAGTAAAACCAACCCTCATGAAATCACAATTTTGAACAATCTTATAGTTAAAAATCGGGATTTGATTACGTGTAGAACCATTAGCACGTTCATTGTTTCAATCCTTAAGGTACTATTGGTGATCTTAGAGCAAAAAAAAAAACTGTGAAAGGTATAGTCACTAGTCTCATCAGATTTTACCAAAGCCTATGATGGTTCACAAATTCCAGATAACCGAATGATGGTCTCACATTGTTACACATTACCGAGTCCATGTCTTGGACTTTTGGTTGGACAGGGGCTACCCGCATCTTACACGCGCTCGGATGTTTTGCTTAGAAAAAATTTAAGCAGCGGTCTATTTAATTTTTAGCAATGATTTTTACCGTTGTTAAAAACCTTTAGCAATAGTTTAGTAATTAAAAAATTGTTGCTAAAAGTTTTTATCAACGATAAAAATCGTTGTTAAAAATTGAAAAGGTGATATTCTAAGCAAATGATCCGGATCCATCTTACACTCCCCTCCCTTTAAAACGCCTGCGGATCCTCTGTTCAAAATAAAACAAGTAGGTGTTTGCTTTGAGTTTTAGCAACGGTTGTAACTGTTGCTAAAACTCTCAGCAACAGTTATTTTGTTACTGAAAGTTTTAGCAACAGTTAAAATCGTTGCTAAAACTCAAAGCAGACAAAGTCTGAGCAAAAGATCCGGACCCTTCAAAAACACAACAGACATTTGAATTCTTCAAAATGGATAATTACTTCTTTTAAAACAATATAGCAAGTATATAATTTGATTCTGAAAAATACACCTAATATTCTAAATTTTGAATTTATTGCTTTATATAAATTAATCCTTAAAAAAATATAACTCCTTACATCTCAATTTTTGAGTTCATTTTTTAATCCTTCAAATACTATAACTCGTTATACATGTATATTAAATCTATTTTTTTTCAAAACAAGTATGTACAATTTCGTCAAGAAAAGAAATTAAAACTATGAATTAAAAACTTTGACAAAGTAACCCAGATATAAAAATTAATCTAATAATTAATTTAAAGATCAAATTGTGTATTTATTAAAAAATATTTTGAAAAATAAAGATAAGGTTTCAAGTTTGAACCGCACAGGTCTAGTCCAAAGGACGAAATTGTCCTAAGATATCTATCAGCTATACCTTCATGACGATAGGATGAGGTAATACAAGCCCATCCGTTCATCAATTTTGGACGATTCGAAGTCAAATATCAAATGAGAGAGCAGAAAAATCAGGTAAACTTTATCGCGAAGAAATTCTTTGGCATCAGGTCCACATGAATACTGACGGCAAAGCAAGGGAAACAAAAGATGATGATGCAGACCAGAAGCTGTAGAGTGTAAACCTCGGATCCACAGAATGACCTCTCAACTATTCGACATATCAAACAAATTGCCATTTAACTAATAAACAAGATGTTCATCAAATGAAACTTGATTTTTCATTCACCAAAACAATCACAGAAGTCTAAATCTTTTATTCACAGAAGTAACAATGTGAAATTAAATCCAGTATGGTAGGGACAAATCGATCACCTAGCTACAATTGTCTCTATATACCAACATAACCCAGAAAAACCTCTCAATCGAATAGTTCTAAACCGCCCAACAATTATCCCCTCTATCCCTACAAAACTGCTGGCTGCTTTTTCTCTATCCCGCTGAAACAGCCTCAAAACAGATTCCAATCTTTCAATGAAAGGAACATAGGTAAACCAAAAGAATTTTATTTACATTCAATTGCCCTCCATGAAGCTACTCAATCTGCTACGAGCCTCTTCAGACAGACAACGAGCTCTGAATCTTTGCCTTTGGGATGGACATGATTCAACAATGCTTTCAATGGAGGACAAGCATACAACAATCACAGTGAGATTATCAGATGTATTCAATCGCAGTGCTTCCTTGACTAGCTCTCTAGCACATTGCTGTGGATCATCGTGCCTTCTCAACCCTTGGCGGACAAGACTAACTGCATGTTGACTTGACATCACATCCCAAATCCCATCACACCCAATGATCAAGAACTCGTCATCCTCTGTCAATGTAACCTGCTGAACATCCGGATCAGCAATTAGAGGCGATGCTGAACCAAGGGGGAATTTTAAGTCCCAATCCCCAAGGGCTCGGGTGACAGAAAGACAACCATTGAGATACCCATCATCAACGAAACCACCTAACTCCTCCACTCTCCTCCTCTCTGTTAAATAACTTGGTCTATGATCATGAGACAACTCAACAGCTACTCCTCTCCTGCAGAGAACTGCCCGACAATCACCAGCATTTGCAACCAGTAAATGTCTTCCAAGTATAAGCGCAGTCAATGCTGTTGTCCCACAGGAGCTACTAACAGTTTCTTCATCAGCCAAGGCAAGGTCAGCAAGTAAAAAAGCTCTCCGGTGAGAATCCTCCAATTTCTTTAGAATTAATGCATCAGTATCATATGACTGCAGCAGACTGGCATCTTCAAAAAATAGTCTCATAGCATTCCTCTTAATAAAATAGGCTGCATCAGGTCCTCCATGACCATCAAAAACTGCGTAAAATGCACATGGTATAGGAGTCTTGAACATAAATCCAAGGTGGGAAGCTAGATCATCTATTTGAATGTGTTCATCATCCATAGATACCCGGGGTCCGATTTCAGCATAGCATCCAGATCGCACATTTGGGATGAACTTGGCCGGAGAGATCTCTACAATGGGATCATTAATGATCTCAGTGCAATCCTCAGCCTACGATACATATGAGTAGGTAAGACAGTGTAATAAGATCAAGGGACAACAAATAGACAAGACATAAATGAGCACATTGACACAAAAATAATCCCTCCAAACGGGAAAAATATAATAAGAAAGACGAACAGACAGACAAAAGGCCTGCCCACTAAGCTCCAATAATTCAGCAGATCTACATACAAGAAAGCAATTGGGACTTGATTATTATTGCCCAGCTATTTCAACTGATTTCTTTCCGGTAAAACTTTTATTTATTTATTTATTTATTTATTTTTGTTGGGGGGGGGGGGGGGGGGAACCTAAATACTATGATCTCCAAGCTAAAGGCAGACAAAACCAAATTATAAACTCTAATTGCAAAGCCATATTGCATCTGCAATCCTAGCAAACACTAGGAGAGCATTAGACCTTCCCCGCATCTATCAAGAAACTCTGCCGAATTCAGATGTGACATTTAGCTATGACAAATACCCAGACAACTCCAAGCTTCCTAATACATAATCCTCAAAAAAAATAAGGCGCAAGGATTTAAGATTTAGGTGGGGGGGGGGGGGAAGGCAATTCCGTGTAAGGATCTAAATTCAAACAAAACCCCAAAAGTAAAAAGGATAATAAGGCGGCATGTTTCAGTAGAAAAGGATATGAAACCATACTTGGCCAAAGATCGGAACAGAAGGCGAGGTGGGTGACACCTCAACCTTGACGTTGTGTTCTTGCGCAACGCAGAGATGATACTTCACATCTAACACAGGAATGCTCTGCTGACAGATAATTTCCGCCTCGGCTACCATCTTCTGGCTCACAATCATCTTCAAAAGCAGTTCTGGGATCTTCTCAGAGCTTATCTCTTTCAACAGCACCAGCACCAGATAGAGAAACTAGTTTTGGAATCCAGAAAATTTAACGT
Organism: Biancaea sappan; assembly: GCA_037074585.1. Lineage (NCBI taxonomy): Eukaryota > Viridiplantae > Streptophyta > Magnoliopsida > Fabales > Fabaceae > Biancaea > Biancaea sappan. The sequence goes on along the minus strand of CM073497.1, from coordinate 17,185,128 downwards.
TCAAAATTGGGGAGATTTGTGTGATAAAAGCAACAAGAAGAAGAACAGGGCAAATTAGGGTTTCTTTTCCCCGCGTCTGTCTATCTTTCTGTGTGTCTCTGACTCCGATAAATTTCGCGAATGTTTATATAAGGGACTTCCTCCGACGCGCTAATTGCATTTGTAAGAAGCTACTCACTGTGCATCTGAAAAGCCAATAATGCCCTTGAAGTAAAAAAATTTACTGAGTTTATATTTATTTTTAAAATGAAATTAAAATTATCACCATCTAATCCATAACTGGCTTTTTTCAAAATGTCTCAGATAAATTATCTCCCAACAAAATATTAAAGTAAAAGGGTAAAACTGTAAAATCAGAAACCCAAAGACTATTTATAAACCCTTATTTATATTTATTAATCCTTTTATAAATGTGATTTTGCGGTTAAGCTCGTGACGCTGAGTAATCGTATCGCGGCAGAATCAGAATAATGTTTGGTTATCTCTAGCCTTTGCCTTGAAGGAGTAGAATTGTTGAGTATGCGCCCGCTTCACGCAATTCTTAACAAACATTTACCTTTAATTATAAATATTTTAAATGTTAAAATAGAGCAACATACTATATATATATATATATATATATTATTATTATTTTGGCTAGGTTGTCTTTTATCTAGTCCTTGACTTTTTGAACTTTTTTTAAAATAATTATTTTATTATTATATATAAAGTTTAGGATGATTCAATAATAAAAATTTGACCTCTTAAACAATTGAATTTATATTACAATCATATTCACATTACAGTGAAAATTAAGTTTTTTTTTGATATATAATATGTGTGTGTGTGTGTGTGTGTGTATATATATATGTATTTTGAAATTATTGCAGTTGAATTATTTTGGGATGGCTCCTATCAAATGTTCAAACTCATTTCTAAGGAACATTGAATCAATTAGTTTCATGATCATGTCAAAAGGTAGGATAAGCCTAATCGAGTGAAATAATGAAAAGATGAAAAAAAAAATTTGTGAGCTTTTGTATTAGTATGTTTTGCCATAGGATGAAATAAAGAATCAAGTAAATAAGAGTTATATAAAGTTTTTTATGTCTTTATTATTAAATTTTTTATTAAAAATAAAATATGTATAAAAAGTGTTTTAAAGAATTATTTATTTAATGTTGAGTTATAAAAAAAATATTATTTTTTAAAAAGACTATACACTTATTATATTATGATAAAAGAATCATATACTTATTATATTTTAATTAAAGAATTTAATAATAAACATATAAAAAATTACATTTAAGTTTTTCCATTAAGTAAATGCCTAAATGGGGCGTGATGTCATCGTAGGTCATTGCTTAGGCAATATCAAACGGGTTCAAACTTTAAAACATTGCTCTATATTTAAATAATTTTTTTATGGATAAATACAGAAAACTTAAAATCAAAATATGATCAGAATGCTCTTAAAATAACATTAATTTATTTTATTTTAATGTTATATTTTTTGTTGTAAATTATTATAAATTTAATGTATTATAAATATAGGAATAACTATTTTATTAAGTACATATTTAAAACTTGTTGTATTACATAAATGATAAATATAAGGATATTTTGGTCAAAATATAAGTTATTGCAAGTTATCTTTTATTTAAGGAAGGTTTAAAAAGTCGTATAATTTGAACATCCTTTAAAGAAAGAGACTTTAATTTTTCTTTTGTGACCCATTCACATATATTTTTTTATTCAACCCTGTAATATTTAAAAAATCTGCATGCACTTTTGATTGAAATGTTTATAATACCGAATATAGTATAAAAATAAAAAAATATAATTACTATATAACTTAATGGATAAATTGAATTATCACATTTATCTATGCAATTATTCGCATCGCTCACAAATATAAAAATTTATCGCATAAAAAATACTTAAATGTAAAGTTGCTTGTTTGCAATGAATGATATACTTCACGTCTTTATTCATAAAATATAAAATTCAACAACTTTCATTTTCCGAGAAAGCATTCATATATTTATTACTCACAAAATACCTTTTCAAGAGTGCAGGTTTGGCTATAAATATAATCCGATTGCGTTCACACGTGGCCGAATTAACTGTCTGAATATTTTGTTAGTGGCTTATTTATTACACCTGACTTTTATTTATTCTAATCATTCGTATCTTTCTTTTCTTTTTTTTCAAATAAAAAAAAACTAAAACTAAAAGTGAAAGCGAATAAGTTTTGTCCCATTGGCTCCTACAGGATAACCATTAACCATAAGAATCTGACTTTATTTAAGCCACATATCACGTACGCATATGGTAGAAACAAAAAGGCGACCAAAAAAAAAAAAAGAAAAAAGAAAAAGAAAAAGAAAAAGAAAAAGACGCGTCTATTGGTCCGATTCTATTCCGTGTTCCAGAAAGTGGAGGCTTTAATTCTTTGCTTACATCATCCAAAGAGAAAGGAAATTTCATTCTTGTAAGATTCGAAACAGATTGAGCATTTAATTAGTTAGATCGGAACATTGCTGAGAGAACTGATCTGGAATACTTGTTAAAATTTGTAAGTAATTAAATTGGTTGAACCAGTTAAAAAAATTAAATTAAATAAAAATTAATGTTAAATAAATTAATTTACTTGAATTTTTTTATAATTTTTGTTTTTTTTATAATTAAGTAATAAAAAAATTAATATTACATATCAATTAATTTTAATAGAAATATCATTATATTAATATTTTATATATTTGATATGAATAAATATTATATTGATTAGTACTATTTCTTTTTTATTTAGTCAAATTTACTGTGAACTTTTGATTGTAGATGTTATTTTATATAATTTGATATAAAATCTTATTTTTAATTAAAATTTTTAATTTATTTTTATTATATTTAATTATGTATATTATTTTTTAATATTTTAAAATATATTGATTCAATCATAATTCGATTATAGTTCGACCATTAACTTTTAAACTAATATCTTCACTAATTTAACGACTAACACAGAACTAAACTCAGACATTAGGGTTATGGTTAGAATATTATAATTCATATTTTTAGACTTACGGCTTTCATGAATACCAAATTCAATTTCTGTCTTTTTCTTTTTTTTTCGGGAAATAATTAAAAAATAAATTTTTTTCCTAAGTCAATATTTATTTACAGAAAAATTTATTTGTATAAAATTAAAAATCTTATAACTATTAAAATTATCTAAACATAACTTAAAATTGCTTAATCTCAATAATTACATGTCTCAAACATAAATTTAATATATAAATTTTACAACTATTATATGTTTAACTAATATATATAATATTGCAGGTCTAAGAGATTGAGTACCATTCTCTTAATTTTTTGACTTCAAATTCATAAAAGTCTCTAATAAAATATCTATATATAGGCTTAAAATTGATTGATTTTACGAACCTCCATTAAATATAAATATTTTGATCCTTTTTACCTGAAGGGGAAGCTCACATCTTTAAACAATCTCAATTTTAAAGATGAGTATTCAATCAGCTTTTCATGAGGATATGATTGCCCCTCCGCCCCCACCCCACCCCTAAAAAAAAAGATACCAAAAAAAAAACTTTCATTGTATCTCTTCTTGGATTGCTTGCAATAACTATCACAATTCATAAAAAGCATCCTTGGATTCTTTTCGACTTTAAGAGCCGATCAAATTTTAGTAATTATACTTATAAATTTTAAAAATATATGTTTTTATTTATAAAATATATATTATTCCTTTACATTTATAAAATGCATTACACTTTAATGAAATTTTATATTATTATTTTAAAATCATACGTTCATTGTAGTCTATTTTTTTAATGTCTACTAAACTAATGCTATAATTTTTTTAACTAAAATATTCTTTATTAACCTAAGGACACATTGAATTATTTGTGATAAAATGATTAACTAAAAAGAAATATGACAAACAATCTAGAATAAGATATTGCAAGTATTCTACTATCTTATACATAAACCAATTCCCAACATATACTTAAATTAATAGGTATTGATAGTGCAACCATCAGGATAAAATCAGCATGCTGGTTTTTGATTAATGGATCTATCTTGTATTAAAGAAAAGAATTCCAACCCAAGACTAAAGTGACCCAAATTTACATATGGCCCATAATTCACTTCGGATCTTCCGCAAGAAAAATGTTGTAACGGGCTCCACGAATATGTAAATGGCCCAATATGCATCTCGGGCCTAAAAGAAAGGGAATGAGCTTCACGTGTCTCTATGCATGATTAAGCCTAAGCAAGAAAGTGGGAATAGCCTTCACGTGAATCATGATGTCCAAGCCTTGGGTAAGGACAAAAGAAGAAGAAGACACGCATCACTACTCTTGAGGGACTGATGCGTCAGATATGTCAGGTGCCTGTTTGTGCTGCTCTTCTTTTTCCATGACAGCTTGACATAAAAGAAAGAAATGAGTTTGCTTAAATTAAGGTATACAAAACGACGGCTCTAAAAGGTGTGTGTATCAGAGCACTTTCTTGATGATTAAATCAAAATCAAACAATATATTCATCAAATCCAATGTCAGCTACCTTCTACACTGTCAGCATCTTGAAATTTAAAAGTTCTGTTGAGTTGAAGATATGCAAAGCTCTCCAACGGCTAGATATACATAGACCTTCCTCACAAATGAAGTTTCAAGAGATTATCAAGATAGAAAACACAACCATCAAAATATTCTTGAGAAGAAAAGTTATACTTAAGTTGAGGTGCACATCAATTGTTTTTTCTGAATTCTTAGAGAGATTCATACTTTTGTATTCTTCTTTGTGAGACTTTTTATTTCTCTTACTAGTTCTGAGTGAACATATTTTCTTCTACACTTTTCTTTTATTAGGGTATTTTTTTATTGAGATTTGTTTAATTTGTGTTGCTGTTGGTGTAAAAGCCTTAGGTTGACCCTTTTGGAGATAAGAGATTATAAAAGGTCAAGAGTGATCTATCAATTTGATTGCGTAAAAGCATGATGCTGATCATCAAGTTTGAGGTTGTTGATTTGTATCTGTGATAAACCTTTTTAATATAAAACTATCATACTGTGTATTTGAGGAGTGGATGTAGGAGATTCTTTTGAGGGGATCTGAACCACTATACATATGGTGTCTTTCTTCTTACATCTTTAATTGACTTTCTAGTAATTAAATCTTTCAATCAAATTTTTAGTAATATCTGATATACTATCAAACTCAGCTATTTCAGAACACTGGAAGCATTAATAATTTTTCAATACTCTGTTCAAATAAAAGAAATTTGAAAAATCTGTTATATCCAATTCAACCCCCCATTCTTGGCTATAATCTTACATTAATATCTGGTATCAAAGCTTGGTCTTTTCAGGATTAACTTTGAGGAGAAAAGATCTACAAAATGAATCAGTAACCAGGGGTATAAGGACAAAGTGCTGATTGTCCTCCATTTTTCGATAGCACAAATTTCACTTATTGGAAGACATGCATGGAAATTTTTTTGAAATCTCAAAGCATACAAGTTTGGAAAAGAGTAGAGAATGGTCCTTATATTCCTCTGAAAAAAGTTGAAGAAAAGGATGTTCCTAACCAATTTGGAGAATGGACAGCAGAAGATGAACAAAAAATTGAGATCAATTACAAGGCAGTAAACTATCTATTATGTGCAGTAAATGTTGAAGAATTTAAGAAATTCTCTAGATGTGAGAATGCAAAGGAAATGTAGGAAAAGTTAAAAATTACCCACGAGGGAACAAGCAAAGTAAAGAAAACAGAAACTAACAGTCTTAAGGAAGAGTACTATAACTTTAAAATGCCAGATGATGAAATTATTGAAGAAATGTTCTATAGGTTGACAAAGATTACCCATGAACTTGATCTCATAGGAGTAATATATCCACATGAGAAGATTGTTCGCAAGGTGCTAAAGAACTTGTCAGCATCCTGGAAAATTAAGGCAATTGTAATTAAGGAGATAGGCAAGACTGCCACTATAACCGTTGATAAATTAAGAAGAAAATTAATGGCATATGAAAAAATGTATATGAGACAAGAGGTAGAAGAAATGAACAAGAGGAAAGAAAAAGGAATAACTCTCAGATCAACATCAATGCAAAAGGAAGAACCCTCTTCACAAGAGGAATCTCAGGATGACAAGGAAATAGCTCTACTATCTTAAAGGATCTTTGACTTCTACAAGAAGAGATACAGGAATAACAGAAACCAAGGAGGTACCAGGCATAATAGAGAAACAGTAGCTTGCTATGAATGCAGGAGGTAGGGTCATCTATGAACAAAATGCCCACAACTTTCAAAAGGCAGAAAAGATAAAAGGACCCTACTAGCAAATGCCTCGTGGAGTGATGATGAGCTTCTGGAAAGTGAATTAGACAAAGAAGACTTTGAACTGGCTAACGTACGTCTTATGGCAAACAGCGGCTCAGAAAAGTATGCTGATGAGGTAAATGATCTCCCTATATCCTATGATGAACTTTCACATGCTTTTAATTGTCTTATAGAAGATTCAAAAGAGGTTTTAGAAAAATATCATAATCTTAGGAAAGCACATATAAAAATGTTAAAGAATTTTGAAACTATTATTAATGAAAAAAACTATTTTGAAACAAAAGTAAAACATTTGCAAGAGGAACAATGACTTCCCTCACTAATGTTTAAGAACAGGGCCCTTAAAGCAAAGGTAGATTGTTTAACATATGATTTAAGTAGATTTGTCCAAGGGCAAAAAAACTTAAATATGATGTTAGGAAGTCAAAAGAAGACTTTCAGCAGAGCTAGTCTTGGTTTTAAAGGAAAATCGTTTCCATTAATCTCCAATGAAAATAGTTTCTCAAAAGGAACAAGAAGTTGTTATAAATGTAGAGAAAAAGGACATTTATCTTATCAATGTTATGAATACTCAAAAAAGATTTCAACTAAAAGAATCTGGGTCCCTAAAAGAACAACATTATAGCCAATTAACCTTTCAAGGACCCAAGATACTTTGGGTACCTAAAACAGACATTGATTGCAGATTTGCCTGAGCACCAAGCAAGGACAAAGATGTTGGTCTCTAGACTCAACTATTCTAGACACATGACAGGTGATAAATCAAACTACACGGAATTTGAGACCTTTCATAATAATGGGAGTGTTTCCTTTGGCAACAATAAAAAAAGGAAAATCATAGGCATAGGTAAAGTTAGCATTAGCCAACTATGTGACAAAGGGTACACAGTGTCTTTTACATCCATAAAATGCCTTATTAAAAGTTTTGACAGAAGTAGTATGCTAATAAAAGGAGTCAGGCATGAAAATGTTTATATTCTATCTAACAAAGATTATTAACTGTATAAATGTCTTGCTACTACTCAAGATGTTAGCTGGTTATGGCATAAAAAACCAGGGCATCTTAATATGTGCCATATTTCTAAGCTTTCCAATGAAGATCTTGTAGTAGGTCTCCCTAAAGTAAAATATGTAAAAGATCATATATGTGAAGCTTGCCAAAAGGGAAAATAGATCAAAACTTTATTTCAATCAAAAGAGCATGTTTCAAGCACCAGGGTCCTGCAACTAATTCATATGGATTTGTTTGGCCCAATTAGGAAACAAATCTCAAGAGAAAAATCCTATGGGTTTGTAATTGTTGACGATTATTCCCGATTTATTTGGGTATACTTTTTTGCGAATAAAAGTGTCTATTTTCAGTCTTTCAAAGTCTTCTGCAAAAAGGTTGAAAATGAAAAAGGGGTCCTGATTTCTAGTATAAGAAGTGATCATGGAATAGAGTTAGAAAGTACTATTTTTGAAGAATTTTACAATAAAAAGGGAATAAGTCACAATTTCTCTGCCCCTAGAACTCTACAACAAAATGGTGTTGCTGAAAGGAAAAATAAGTCACTACTAGACATGGCCAGGACCCTATTATGTGAAAATAATCTTCCTAAAAATCTTTGGGCAAAGGTAATAAACACCTCCTGTTACATCTTAAATAGGAGTTTAATTAGACCTTTCTTGAACAAAACTCCATATGAATTATGGAAAGAAAGAAAACCAAATATTGGTTATTTTCATTCTTTCGGGTGTAAATACTTCATTTTAAATACCAAGAACAATGTAGGGAAATTTGACAAAAAATCAGATGAGGGAATATTTGTTGGATATTCAAACAACAGTAAAGCTTATTGTGTGTACAATAAGAGATCACGTACAATAGAAGAATCATTACATATCACTTTTGATGAATCTAACCTTATTTTTTGAGAATTTCAGTAGAACAAATAAAGATAAGGCTCCACATAATCATAAGAAAATTTCACAAGGAGAGGAAACTCGGCATTAGGGTTCTGATAAAACAAACTTGGCTCTTAGTGCTTAGACTCAAGTAGAAGCCTCTGATCAAACAAGTATGCTTCCCACTAGTTAGAATGAAGAATAAGATCAACATGAGTTTCCATACCAGGAATCGATAGACCAACTAGAGGATCCTACTTACTCACCACATAGGGATCAACAAATTCCAAGAGAATGGGAGGGTACTTCAAACTATCTTTTCCAATACATTATTGGGGATCTTGTTGAGGAAAGAAAAACGAGATATTCATGGAAAAAGATTAGCAATATAGCATTCGTGTCACTACTTGAACCAAAGAACATCAATGAAGCTCTTAAAGATGACTCTTGGATTTGCAATGCAAGAAGAGCTCAACCAATTTGAAAGAAGCAAAGTATGGTCACTCGTTCCAGCACCTCGAAACAAATCCATAATTGGAACCAAGTAGGTGTTCAAAAATAAATTGGATGAGAAAGGAAATGTGATCAGAAATAAGGTCAGACTTATTGCTCAAGGTTATAATCAACAAGAAGGAACTGACTTTGAAGAAACCTTTGCACCAGTAGCCAGGTTAGAGTTTATCAGGATGCTACTTGCTTTTTCTTGTGTTAAAGGCTTTAAATTATTTCAAATAGATGCAAAAAGTGCTTTCCTAAATGGATATTTAAATGAAGAAGTATTTGTGAAACAACTTCCTAGTTTTGAAAACATTGAACATCCTGATCATATCTTTAAGTTATCAAAGGTTTTAGATGGTTTAAAACAAGCTCCTAGAGCTTGGTATGAAATTTTGAGCAAATTTTTAATAAGTAATGTTTTTTAAAGGGAAAATCTAACTCAACTTTATTTATCAAGAATGAAAATGAAAATATCTTGATTGTACAAACTTATGTGGATGATATAATCGTTAGGGCTACTAATGAAAACTTGTGCAAGAACTTTCCAAAGTTAATGACTAATGAATTTGAGATAAGCATGATGGGAGAAATGTCCTTCTTCCTTAGGCTACAAGTAAAGAAAGTTAGAGATGACATTTTTAATCAGTCAAACCAAATATGTAAAAGAGCTTTTAAAGAAATTTGGAATAGAGAAAGCAAAAGAAATCAACACCTCAATGAGAGCATCCCAAAAGCTTGAGAAAGATGAATTTGGCAAGAAAGTGGATCAGAAACTTTGCAGAGGTATGATCAGATCCTTACTTTATTTTGCTGCTAGTAGACCTAATATTATGTTTAGTGTATGTCTATGTGCAAGATTCCAAGCTGATCTTAGAGAATCCCACCTTATTGCTATAAAACAAATTTTTAGGTACCTGAAAGGTACTCAATATCTGGGATTGTGGTACCCTAAAGTGATGAATGCAGCTTAATAACATATTCAGATGTTGATTTTGGTGGTTGTAAAACTGACAAAAAAAAGTACAGGTGGCATATATCAATTTTTAGGTCATTGCCTTGTTTCATGGCATAGCAAGAAACAACCTTCTATTGCCTTGTTTACTACTGAAGCAGAGTATATGGCAGCATGATGTTGCTGTGCACAAATTCTTTGGAAAATATCAGGATTTTGGTCTAAAATATGACAAAATTCCAATAATGTGTGACAACACTAGTGCTATAAATATTTCAAAAAATCTAGTTTTGCATCCCAGAACAAAGTATATCGAAACCAAGCATCACTTTTTGAGGGATCATATTCAAAAGGGGGACATCACAGTTGAGTATGTGCCTACTAAAAATCAGCTTGTTGATATCTTCACTAAGCCATTAGCAAAAGAACATTTTATCAGATTAAGACGAGAATTAAGAATATTGGAACTTTCAAATTAAAATTTTCAACACGCTCATTAACTATAATTTGTCATATGCATCAATGTGCAAATCAATAACCTTATCTGTGTGCAAATCAGTAACCTGATCTATGTGCAAATTAGTAACTTGATCTATGTGGCATAAATGTATGATTGTTTATTTACTTATTGGGCTTACTGTCAATGGGCTTGAGTGGACTGGATATTGAATCAATATCTCTATTTCCAACCATTTCTTTCAAACGTTTTTTTTCAAAATTCGAAAAGAACTGTCACTCTATCTATGTTTCTTCTCTCTTCACGCCACGTCCAATAAAGTTACATCCCATACTTGGTAATCGTACAAGGAGTTAAGGCTATTGGTAATAGTAGCTGCCTAGGACTTCTATAAATCAGTCTTGTCTCTCCTGCTTTCCTTCACCATCTCTCTCTCGGCCTCCTTTGAATCTCTCCATCTTCCCCTAATATTCTTCTTTTCTCCTCTGTCACAAACATGGCATTCCTATCTCCAATCAAGAAGAAAGGTTTTGCATCTACCATTAACACATTGGCTAGTGATGTGCACTGCGGGAAGACCTTCCGAGACGACGAGGCAAAAGAACGATTCATCAATGACTTTAGCCACTGGACCTATACTGTGTCTCGTATCATGGACCATGACTTCTTCGACAAAGCAAAGATTGACTGTTTCAGGAAGCTTGAACAGATTGGTTAGGGGGCACTTTTCATGATTAATGAGTGTATCTACCCCATCCTCATTAAGGAATTTTATTCGAATCTAGTTTTTGATTCCAAAAAACTCTGAGCTACGTCGATGATGAAAGGGTGAAAGGTTGAAATCACCCAAGAATTTCTGACTTATGTTATCAGGTGTCAAAACGATGGAATCGAGCGCTACTTCAGTCATAAGGAAATCCTTTATGAAGGATACACCAGGAAGCGAGCCATTAAGGAGCTTATGAATGGAAAATCAGATATTCTGGGCATTGCACAATTGGATGTCTCAAATCAGCTTCTCATTCATGCTATCAACCAAACCATTATCCCTCGTGTAGGTAAGTCCAACAGCCCTACCTTTCTTGAGATTTTTTACACTTGGTGTGCTCTTCGCAGCTTACCCCTAAATCTTCCTTTCATCATGCTAAATCACATGAAATATGTCATTACCTATAAAAAGGTTAAAACGGATCATTTGGTCAGATGCTATAAAATTGAAAACATTTTGGGTAAATACTATGTTTGTAAAAAAATTTTGCTGAATACTACAAAATACATCAAATCAGGGTGTTGTCTTGTTGGAGCTCGGCCTGTGTTAGGCCGAGCTCCTGACAGCATTATTTTTTTTAAAAGTCTGACAGAAGCTCAGCCTCTGTCAGGCTGAGCTTTTGTCAGGCTTTTTGAACACTCGTGATGCAACTGCATGTAGTCTGCAGCCTACATGCATGCGGGAAGTGATTTTATAAAATTTGGGTTTGTTAAAATTTTATCTTTTCATTTTAGTCCCTAGCTGCTTCACCTATATAAGAATCACAACTCCCCTCACTTACACACCCAGATCCTCTCTTCTCCCCTTTGTTCAACTTCTGAAAATTTTGCAAAATTTGTTTCCTTCTCACAAGAAGTAGAGCTACATTCCAGATTAAAAATCAAGGTTAGATCACTGTTGTGACTATGTTTTAATTATAATCTATATTTGTATTAATTGCGTTATTTATTGTTTGATGAGTAGTATGATTTATTTATAAACTAGATTTATATAAGTTGACTTGTTTTATTTATTGATGATTTATGATGTTTTTATAATATGAGTGTAACTAAAACATGTTTTAAATAATTATATTGTTAGTTGTGTAATATATTATTATAGTTTGTAATAATCATGTTTTTTTATTGTGTCTAAAAGAATATTAGGTTATTTTATTTTTTAAACAGAAAATTTAAACATAAATAAAAAATTGTAAATTTGGTTTATAAATATGGTATAGGTAGAAAAAAATATAATTTAAACAAAAAATAATATGCCACATAAAAAATGATATTAAGAACTAAAAATGAAAATTTAAATATTTTAAAGTATATGAAATATAAGAAAATAAAGAAATTCGTAATTGGAATATATAGTTTTTTATTTATGTAATTAATGAAATTAGTGTAATGTGAATAAGTGAATATCATTGATATTTATAAATTTTTAAAAATTTATTAGAAGGAAAGAGAAAATTGTATTTGAATAAATTTAAAAAGTAATTGTGTTAGTTGAAAATAGAAGAAACAGTTGGGTATATCAAAGTGTATTAAGAAAAATTTGATAAAAAATTGTTGACACTTTGCTTCTCTATTTGTGTTAGGGAATTTTAATTGTGTTACTTAGATATATATATATATATATATATATATATGTTTATGAGTTAAAAAAAATTGTATAAAATGAAATAAAATTATTTAAAATTGACAAAAATTAATTTCATAAAAAAGTGGTATTAGAAACCCAATTAAATAATAATTGTAAACCCCAAAAAAATTATACAAATATTAATTAGAAATACAAATTTAAAAATATAGTTTGTTAAAATTATACAAAATATCTAACGCAATAAAGAAGATAAAGAACTTTTATAAATTAGATTTTTTCCAATTACAATTTTTGAGATAAAATAAAGAGTTGTAGACTTTTTTTTTTAATTTTAACGTGAAATAATAATTTTCTAAAACCAAAAATTTGTAATAGTAAAAAATTTTAAAATTTTAATTAGTATGATTATTTTATTGTGTCTAAAAGAATATTAGGTTATTTTATTTTTTAAATAGAAAATTTAAACATAAATAGAAAATTGTAAATTTTGTTTATAAATATGGTATAGGTAGAAAAAAAATATAATTTAATCAAAAAAATTCGTAATTGGAATATATAGTTTTTATTTATATAAGTAATGAAACTAGTGTAATTAGAAATATGTAATAGTAAAAATTTGTAAAATTGCAATTAGAAATGTTTGTATTAATTTCTATTAATTATTTTTTGAATAAATTAATATTTGTTGCTTCTTACTTATTCTATAGGTAGTCAAGATGAGTTTAAAAATAAACGTATATATTTATGTCAACGGAAAGAATGTTAAGCGTTATCAGAGGGCTACATTTATATCTGATATTTATGGTATGATGACATTTGATGATTTGAATCTCACCCTCGATGAATTGAAAAGTAATATTCATGAGAATTTAGATCTCCCCCCAAATGAATTAGTGAATAAAATATTCTTTAGGGATTTCTTTCAAGGAGAGTATAGGAAAGTAAATGTGAGTTCTGACAATACAGTTAGAACAATGATGAACAAAGTGTTAAGGTCTCAAGCTGAGTATCTCGAGCTGTTGGTCAAAACTTCAAGTCATCAGATAAATCTTAACACAGAATCTGGTACATCACAAGTCATCGTTCCTTGTGATATTTCATCGCAGCCCCTCAGTCAAGGAATGTTCAGTAGTCTATTGCTGGCAGATGATGATGAACCGATGCCAGAACTAAATGATACTCCTTCATCTCCCCGACCATGCATGGATGACTTTACTGACGAAGAGGAGTGTTTTGGTAATTTAGCTGACAGCGATGACAATGATGGTGATGATGTCGCAGATGATCGTGGCAGGCATAATGAGGGAGTTTTAGTCCAGCCCATTAGTGAGTATCGAGAACCTGCACAAAATTTTTTCATAAGCCTTCCAGAAGATGAGTCAATAGATGACGAAGAACCAGGTAGTTCAACAATGAACGATATTGACCTTTATGCTGGGAGGCGGTTCGATGAAAAATTGAAATTGCGAGAAGCGGTAAAAGAATATCATATCTTGGATCACTTGACTTATAGAGTGGATCACCAAAGTCAAAATGTTGAATTGTATGTGTGCCCCAAAAAAGATGAAGGTTGTGGGTGGAGACTTAGGGCAACTCGAAAGATGTTTCGTAGTTATTGGTAGATTACAATTTATCCAGGTCCCCATACTTGTCTGAATGCGTCGCTACGACAGGATCACCCAAAATTAGATGTAAATGTTATAGCCACGCATATTATGGAGTTGGTGGAAGACAAAGTAGAGATCCCCGTCAGTCAAGTAATCCCGCATATTCGTTCCAAATTTGGTTATAAAATTTCTTACTAGAAAGCTTGGTCTGCGAAGTGGAAGGCCATCGGCAAGGCATATGGGGACTGGGAGCAATCATATGCGGATATACCTAGATTTTTTGCAGCAATCCAGCAAGCGATGCCAGGTTCTGTGGTGGAATGGCGTACTGACCCATTACCTGCTGACAGAGATGGTCACCCACAATGCAAGTTTATGCGAGTATTTTGGTCCTTTAAACCGTGCATAGATGCCTTGGCTCACTTGAAGCCAATTCTCCAGGTCGACGGAACTTTTTTGTACGGCAAGTACAAAGGAACCTTAATGATAGCTTCATCTCAAGATGGTAACAACAAAGTATTGCTTATTGCATTTGCACAGGTTGAACAGGAAAATGATGAATCTTGGTCATGGTTTCTTCAAATCCTGAAGGAACGAGTTGTAGGCAATCGAGACGTAACCTTGATCTCTGATCGGCATCATGGACTTGTAACCGGTGCGCCTCGACATGGCTGGACCTACATGTACTGTCTAAGACACTTGGCCAGTAATGTCCGCACCACATTGGGTTCAAAATGGCTATCCAAGAAGCTCGTGCATGCCGGTATGTCTTTTTTGAAAATTCTATTATTTCAATTTACACTTGAATCTTTGACTAACATTATGTTATTGTAATTAGGATATTCATACGATCCTCGTGCTCAATGTTGTGGCTGAAATGCTTGCCTCGCATGAAAATTCAAATGGGGATGTTGGAACGTGGCTAAACAGAATGAGCGTTGCTCAATGGGTACGAGCATATGATACTACAGGTCATCGTTGGGGTCATATGACGACAAATTTAACTGAGTCCATGAACAATGTCTTCAAAGACGTTAGACATTTTCCCATTATGGGGTTAGTGAGGGCCACATTGTACAAGCTAAATACTTACTTTCAGAACAATTTGCTGACATTGGACGAACACATAAAAAAACATGACATATTCTCAGAGGTCGTGCAGAAGAAGCCTGTGGAATATAAAGCCAAAGCCTGTTCAATGTCTGTGCGCATGTTTAATAGGACGGCAGGTATTTTTGAAGTGGAGGAGCCATACGACCATTCAACAAGTCGTCAAGGCCGTATTTACAGAGTAAATGTTATTAATGATAGTAATTGTGATTGTGGCATGTTTCAAATTTGGCATTTTCCATGCCCACATGTTCTAGCAGCTTGTGTGTATCAAAAACTGAATCATAACGACTTCATAAATCGTGTATATCATCTTGAAACAATGAAAATGGCTTACAGTTTACCGTGGTTCCCTGTTGGTGGGCCAAATCATTGGCCATTGGCTCAAGGACCACGATTAGTACCTGATCCATCCCTTATTAGACAAAGGTCGACCAAGATCATCACGCCTACGGATGGACATGGACTACATGCGGCGTCGGCAACCATCACGTTGTGGCTTATGTAGACGACAAGGCCACAATCGATCAAGTTGTCCACAACAGCATTGACCATATAATAGCTTTGTAAAACTTATGCTCTGTTTGTAAAAATTTCGCTGTTACTTATATTCTATTTGTCAAGTGTACTTATCTTTTGTTAATTATCTTTCAGTTATTTAATTATTACTTTGCTTACACATATAAGTATACATTCATTATTAGCTTGCTTAAAAAATAAATTTAATTATAAATTTTCCATTTTAATAAATTATTGAAAATGAAGCTTTCTAATTTTTTAATTAATTATTAACACATTGTTGTTTTTAAATAAAAATAAATTCATTTATAAATTATTGAAAATGAAGTTTTCCAATTTTATTTGTTAATTATTTTTTGTACACATTTGTTTTTGAATTTTTTTTTAATACTAACGTTTTAAATAAAAATATTAACATTTTGAATTTTTTCATTTTTTTTGAAAATTAAGCTTTTCAATTTACAAAATTTTTAAAATTAAATAAAAAAATGCAGAACTTGGCCTGCAAATTAATTTATTAAATCTTTTTTCATTTTTAAATATAAATTTTTTTTTCTGACATAAAACTCGGCCTGACACAGGCCGAGCTTCTGACAGTGAGAAACTCGGCCTGACACAGGCCGAGTTTCTTGGTCAAAAAGCACTTGCCATATTGGCGTGATCGAGGCGCATGTGAGAGAGAGAGAGGCTACTATGGGTGTAATGCCCCAATAATGTGTATGAATATTAAAAATCTATTTTGAAGTTTATCGATAAATTTAATTATGTGAAAAATGTTTTCTTTCTTTGAATTAGTAAAGAAAATTTGGGAATAGAAATTTCAATTTTTAATTTAGGAAATTTTTATAAATTCTCAAGGACCTAAGTGAACAAATCTTAAAAGCTAAGGTGGCTATGCGCAATTTTATAGAAAAAGAAATTGGTGGGGCCCACACGTACAATTATTAGTTTCTCTTCTCCTTCTTCCTCCCGAGACTCCATCCACTTATTCGTTTATCATTTCCATCTCCTCCAATCCTTTCTTTAAGTTCTTCCGGTGATCTGATATTTTCTAACTATACTTCCGATTCTTAGGAGTTCTAGAGGCAAAGAGGTAAGTTTTATCTGCTATATTTCTCTTTTTCTCCATTTTCGGACCTATGGAAGAAAATTAAGATTTTGAGTTTTAATGGATGAATTTAAGTGTAGATGTTAATCTAAAACATTCTTAGGTGGTTTATGATGTTATTAGAACAAGAAATTTGGAGAAAACTAGGAGAAATTCGTAGAATTTGGATATTTGAAAAAAGTTAGTGTTCTTGATGAAAATTTGAGATTTGAGCTTGGATTGTTGGTAAAAATTGGGGGTTTTGGTGTTAAAATACTCATTAGACATTGAGAAACAAAACCCATGGAAGAAATCAAAAGAAATGTTATTTTAGATATGATTTTAGGATTTTTGGATGAAGAACACGAAGAACATCACTGTTTATTCTGGAAATTTTGCAGAAAATTTCCAGAAAATACTGTTCACTGAGAAAATTTTTCCAGATTTTCTCGGTTACTGTAGCATTGAATCGATCAATGTTACTGTAGCATTGACTTGGTCAACTTTACTGTAGCATTTATTCGGTCAACGTTACTGTAGCATTGACTCGGTCAACGTTACTGTAGCATTGACTTAGTCAACGACACTGTAGCTGAGTTGACCGTTGACCGTCACTGTAGCATCAGTTTTAAAATGTTCATAACTTTTACATCCGGACTTTATTTTTTGTAAATACGATACTGTTAGAAAGTTTCACTTGAAAATTCTAATGTATTCTTTATTTTTTCATCTTATTTGTATTTTAGGAAATATAGGAAATCTTTGAGAATTATTTCCTATCACCTCTCATAATTTAGCTGCAAAAATAAAGGTAGTTAGGGCCGCATTCGAGGTGAGTGTGATAACCTTATCTCATCTATATTTCTTCAAAAGTATTGTCATCAAGTATCATAAAGAAAATTGAGAAGGTGGACTTAAATGGTATGTTGTGTATTCATTATCAAGGACTTGTATTCCTTGTATTTAAAGGTATTGTGGATTTCAAACCTTTTGTTTGATTAAATGTTAATTCTTATAAAATATGTAAAGTTAATGTTGATATTGCCGTTATTATATTGAGGTTGTGTGAATACTTGTGTTATGGTATGACATTGTTATAATATTTTCGTGATGGTGCACCCCACGGGAGAAGTTACAGGAGTTATAAGGGTGGAGATATATCTTTCATGGAGAGATAAGGGTGGATGGGGCCAGGGGGCCGCGGGCAACGATCCACTGGTACCGTGGACGACCCGGTTGGTATGGGATTTGTGTTTGGCATTGAATAATTTATACTGTGTATATCATTGGTAACTGATGTGAGTTTAATTCAATGATATCTTTATGATACTAATTGCTAAATTTACTTTTGATTGATAATGTTATCCATTCACTGAGTATTTCATTACTCATCTTGTTATTTTACAACATTTCAGAATCTGTGGCTGACGATGGGGATTGTCCAGGGAAATAACGAGTTTATCTTAAACCAACCCTCTTGTATTTTCGGTTGGTTCCTTTGTATTTTATTATCTTGTAAGCTCTAGAAGTAACTCTGTGGTCACATAAGCCTCATAGGATTTTGTGGATGGACTATGTGTAAATATGAATATTACTTAAGGTTTCTTTGTATAAGACATTGACGATATTTTTAACTTAGAGATAACTTGAATCAGACTTACTGTTGAGGATGTGACAACGGAAAGTTGCAGGCCATGCGCATGGAGGTTGATGTATATATATAGAGATGAGAAGATGAAGAAGGAGAGGGAAAATGGAGGAGAAGAAGAGAATTGGAGAGGCAAAGTTGAGAGGAGGAGAAGAAGAGAATTGGAGAGGAAAGGTTGGAGGATAAGAAGAGAATTGGAGAGTAAAAAATGTTAGAATATTGTATCTTAATTTTTTTATATTACATTTTATGTTTAATTTTTTATTACGTCACTTTGATTTTTTTTTTTGTTATCAGATGGCTGATCTCAGACGAGCTGTGGTTCCAAGTCCTGACAATGACTCATTTTTGTATTTACAAAATCGTCACATCTCTCAAGACGTTTGGACAAACAAGGTTAGTTAGTACTAAAATTTAATTTTTTATTTATTATAATATTGAAAAATTGTTTTTAATTTTGAAAAATTGTTTTTAATTTAAATTAGAATTTGTTACTTGTTTTATTTTAGTTTCTTTGTTCATTTTATTGTAATATGAAAAAATTGTTTTTAATTTAAATTAGAATTTGTTACTTGTTTTATTTTAATTTCTTTGTTCATTTTATTGTAATATGGAAACACTATTTTTAATTTAAATTAGAATCTGTTACTTGTTTTATTTTAATTTCTTTGTTCATTTTATTGTAATATGGAAACACTGTTTTTAATTTAAATTAGAATTTGTTACTTGTTTTATTTTAATTTCTTTGTTCATTTTATTGTAATATGGAAATACTGTTTTTAATTTAAATTAGAATTTGTTACTTGTTTTATTTTAATTTCTTTGTTCATTTTATTGTAATATGGAAACACTGTTTTTAATTTAAATTAGAATTTGTTACTTGTTTTATTTTAATTTCTTTGTTCATTTTATTGTAATATGGAAACACTGTTTTTAATTTAAATTAGAATTTGTTACTTGTTTTATTTTAATTTCTTTGTTCATTTTATTGTAATATGGAAACAGTGTTTTTAATTTAAATTAGAATTTGTTACTTGTTTTATTTTAATTTCTTTGTTCATTTTATTGTAATATGGAAACAGTGTTTTTAATTTAAATTAGAATTTGTTACTTGTTTTATTTTAATTTCTTTGTTCATTTTATTGTAATATGGAAACATTGTTTTTAATTTAAATTAGAATTTGTTACTTGTTTTATTTTAATTTCTTTGTTCACTTTATTGTAAAATAGAAAAATTGTTTTTAATTTAAATTAAAATTTGTTACTTGTTTTAATTTCAGAGAGATCGCGTTTTACGCTTACGTAAATGTATACTCGTTGACGGTTACCCACCATTACCGATCGTCCAACATTTACACACTGCTGGTTTCTACGGTATGGCATGTTTAGGTAAATTTGAACACAATCCGTCTCTTGTCTCAGCACTCGTTGAACGATAGACCTGAGACACATACTTTCCACACCACAAAGGGGGAAGCCACTGTCACATCCCAAAAATTGAGCATGTGAAAAGATACTACTCATTTGATATAATTCTCAAACATACGTTATATACATATATTCTGTAAGGTTTTACATTCAACCTTAATCATTCATTCCACACTACAGAATTATATTCATCTGATAAGCAAATATAGACATACATAGTCTGATATTTCTATCTCATCGCAAGCCTAGGAGACCTATAGAAAGTACAGAGCGTTTCTAGTGTCCACATTAATAAGTACTGGTATCCCACCAGACAGAAATAGAGGATAATTCCAATGGGCTTCTATTCTTCAAATGGATACTGTTGTTCTTTGTTTTCTGTATCTGAAAAAAATAATCATAGGGAGTGTGAGTTTATTTAAAAACTCAGTAAGTAAATAACTGTATTATATAAAATATCAAAAGTACAAATACCACATTTACTCATATAATTAATTGTTTTATACATCGAGTAGTATGAGACTCTAACCCTTTCAAACTCATGAATAAGATTTCATAGATATACACCGAGTAGTATGGGACTCTAACCCTTTCAAACTCGTGAATAAGATCTCATAGGTATACGCCGAGTAGTATTGGACTTTAACCCTTTCAACTCGTGTATAGGTTTCATAGATATGCACTGAGTAGTATGGGACTTTAACCCTTTCACACTCGTGTATTATATCCCGTAGATCTTTACTCATTAATAAAATAGTGAGAATTCATCACATAGTACAATTGTCATGAAATAAATAATTTCTTTATACTCTTATTTCTACTGATCATCATATACTCCCATATGAAAAATTAATTGCTTATTATCCAAATAATGTTGTAAATGGGACTTATATTGTACTTTGACTAGTAATATCAAATTAGCTGAGCAAGGTTATTCACTCACCTTGATGTTTGTCCAAGTTTACCTTGTTCCACACTAGAATTTGTGTAGGAAAATTTCCTAGTAAAATATATTACAAGGAATCATAAGAAAGGAAACAAAATCACGAAAATACGTAAAATTTTCTGACTGCTACAGTAACGGGTTGCTACAGTACGGTTCGCTTCAGTGCCGGTTCGCTACAGTAACGTTGACTGCTACAGTACCGTTGACTGCCGACACTACAGTACTGCTACAGTACCCCGAAGAAAATTTTTCAGATTTTGTTTCGAAATTTCTGGTCGCTACAGTAACTCGGTTTTTTGCAGAAGTTTTTGCAGAAATTTCTAACAAATTCATCCTTTCCTTTCTTGTTTCAAAACCAGAATTTCAACTCTTTTAACCGATTATAACTCAAATATAACTTCTAAAACAACTGAGATTCACGAATTATCATCAAAATCTTCAAGAACAAAACCTCCTCTAATCTTCCATATAAACTTAGATTTAAGGAAAATAACGAGATTAAAGCTTACCTTTGATCCTTACAAAGCTTTTGAACCAAACAGATAATCGAAATTCTGAAGATCAAGGAAAGGATTTGAGAAGAAAATGAAGAACTGAGAGAGAAATGCTTTTCTGCTTCCTTCGGCTGAGTGAAAATGAGGGGTACTATTGAAACTTTATATTAAATATTTCTAATGGGTTATTCAATAACCCATGTGTATCCATAACCCAACATCCAAACCCATCCAGTCAATTTACAATAAATTGATTAATTGACCATTCTGAAACCACTTTTCCATGAATTTCACCATTCTTAGAATATATCCCTCATTGTGCAAATATTTAGTCCAGTCATTTAACTCAATTTTCATAAATAATATTCAAAGAGAACAATTAAATATGAAAATTAAAAATGACCAAAATAAATAACTAAAGTAACGTTGTAGAATTCTAAAATACTCTTAAGCGAATTATATTCTGAAATTAACGGGTATTACAGCCACAATAACTTTGGAGGATGTGGCGATTCAGCTTGGTCTCTCTTGTAGTGGCAGACCAGTTACAGGTTTGGCCTCCATGGACTGGCCAGAATTATGTAGGCGACTTCTTGGTGTTGCCCCTCCACCAAACAAACTAGACGGCCAAAGATTAAGTATGAACTGGTTGGCAGAGAACTTTCACCATTTATCAGAGGACGCCACGCCTGAACAAATTGTATATTTTACTCGTGCGTATATTTTACGCCTTATTGGGGGGTACATGATGCCAGATAAATCTAGCACAAAACTGTATCTCATGTATCTGTCGTTCCTCGAAGATTTCAATAACTGTGGGCAATATAGCTGGGGATCGGCAATATTGGCTCATTTGTATAGAGAGCTTTGCATAGCAACGGACCCTAGACAGAAAGAAATTGGGGGTTGCCTCACTCTGTTACACGTCTGGGCATGAGACAGATTCCCGCTGTTAGCTCCATTAACACGCCCTGCCCATGATGAAAATTTACAGAATTACCCTTTGCCTCCATCATTAAGATGTCGGTATGTGTATTACTTATCTAAATTTGAAGTTTATCAAATATTATTTACGATTTTGAACTAATATAATTGTCAACTTGCAGTTGGAGGGGTGCTAAGGACTTCATTGGGCCACATAAAGAAGCCTTGAAATATTTCAGACTTTTATTAGATAGGATGACTGATGACGAGGTATCCTACTTAAACTACTGTTTTCTAAATACTAAGTTATTGAATTTGATTATTTAATCTAACATTTAATTTCTATAGATCATTTGGTGTCCATACAATGGGGAAGTTTTCGAGAGGATTCCGCCTTATTGCTTAGTTGACTACACTATGTGGCGTGCCTATGTACCAATAATTTGTTTTCATATTGTCGAGTGACATCATCCAGATCGCGTGCTTCGCCAGTTCGGTAGAGATCAACAGATTCCTGAGCCACCAATCAATCTTGGTCGCCATCACACATTGCAGATGACTGGAAAATCTGCTGAAAATTGGGCGGTGGTACATAGTCAGTTTATTAACCAATGGGCTGAATGGCCTCAACGAGTGATCCAGATCGAGCGTCCTTCACTTACCCTGAAGCATAACTCAGAGTATATGCGTTGGTATTAGAAGCATACTCGACGATGGATTGACCCTCAAAGCGGTGCTGAGGGTTTTACGGTAAATCTCAGTTCCATATTTGTTTTAATTACAATTAAAGCTTATCTGCTCTGTTCTTATTTTTTTTAAAACTGTTTTCTATAGGTTGACATGGCATGGTCTTTGTATAGACTAGCTGAGGAGGATGTGAGACCTGATAGTTTGGCTAAGAGAATTAAGCTTGGCGCTATGAATATTATCACTGTTATGGGTGAACAAAGAGAAATTAGAATCGACCACCCAGCTCCACCTACTCAGGTTTTTCCTACAATCATACCAGAGGAGGTACCAGGAAAACGTTCTCGAGGCCTTATCGCATCAAGGGAACCTATTCCCTACGATGCATGCTATGATCAGGGTGCATCGATGCCATATAAAAGTGTATCAACTTCATCTTATTATTCGACTCAACCGAATGTAGGTTACAGTGGCGCCGGTCCATCTTTTACACATACAGGAGGCTTTTGTTCTCCATTTGCCGCCGACTGTTATACGCCAATATCAGCACCGTACAATCTAGATTTTTCATCTCTTTTTTCCTTCGCCTATACCACATAATGCAGAGTTTGGAATGCAGTTCTTCATACCAGATAACCCAATCCCAACAGTTCAATCCCCGATATTAGATTTAAACGTTCAACCGACTGGGACTTCTACAGTAAGAGAACAGCAAGACGAATAGTCAGAAGATGACGAAGAAGCAGAAGAAGGTGAAGAACAAGAAGAAGAAGAAGAAGAAGAAGATGATGATGATGATGATGAACAAGCTGAAGAAGATGAACCCGAGCAACGTCGACGGTCAAAACGACCTGTTACCCGGACTCGTTGTGGCACTGGAAGTCATTTTAATTAGATTCTATTATCATCCGCTGTATATTTAAGCATGCTAATTTTAATTTTAGTTTATATTATTTAAATTAGTCTAATATAAATTTTCTTTTTTCTTCTTATATAATTCTAATTTAATTAATCAAATTGTATAACATTATTCAATTTTTAGAATTAAATAAAAAACCAAACAACTAATCATACAAATTTGATTAAATTATTTTTTTATATTATACAAAATTAATTTTTTAATTTTCCAATAACTTAAAAATGATTGTTTCCAACAAAATAAATTAAAAGAAGCTTTTACTTTATATTATTTAAATTAATCTTATATAAATTTTCTCTTTTCTTTTTATATAATTCTAATTTAGTTAATCGATTTGTAAAAAATTATAAAATTATTTAATTTTAATAATTAAATAAAAAAACAACCAACTAATCATACAAATTTGATTAAATTATTTTTTATATTATACAAAATTAATTTTTTAATTTTCTAATAACTTAAAATTATTGTTTTGAAAACAAAAAAAATTTAAAGAAGCTTTTAGTTTATATTATTTAAATTAATCTTATATAAATTTTCTTTTTTCTTCTTATATTATTCTAATTTAGTTAATCAAATTGTAAAACATTATTTGATTTTTATAATTAAATAAAAAACCAAACAACTAATCATACAAATTTGATTAAATTATTTTTTATATTATACAAAATTAATTTTTTTATTTTCTAATAACTAAAATTATTGTTTGAAAAAAAAATTTTCAAGAAGCTTTTAGTTTATATTACTTAAATTAATTTAATATAATTTTTCTCTTTTCTTCTTCTATAATTTTAATCAAATTGTAAAACATTATTTAATTTCTTTAATTAAATAAAAAACCAAGCAACTAATCATAAAAATTTGATTAAATTATTATTTTTTAATTTTCTAATAGCTAAAAATTATTGTTTTAAAAAAAAATTTAAAGAAGAGCCTCTGTCAGAAATCTTTAAAAAAAAAAACGCCAGCGAGCTCGGCCTGACAGAGGCCGAGCTCTAACAGTCCAATACTATGAAATGACAGATTTTGTAGTATTGAACTAAATTTTTTGAAAAAGATAGCATCTACCTAATTTTTTTTGAATTTCATAGCATTGGGACAATTGATCCGAGGAACATTGCTTTATAGCATGGGCTTTCATCTCTTTGGGAATTAAAGGATGATTCAGATCATGCAGACATCGAGTTCAAGAAGGGAAAGAAAAAGAGTACTATGATCAAACGTAAGGTGTCTCGAAAAAATTGTTTTCCCTCAGAGGAAATCTTTGCGTCTGACCAAAGGAAAAACATCTACTCACATGATTTATGAAGAGGATTCAGTATCCTCTCAGAGCCCAGCAAAAGAAGTAGACCCAGAAGATGGCCTTGAGGTTTCTGAAGATGTTGGTGGAGAGCTTCATGGCACTGATCCCACTGAGAAAGAGGACTCCCTCGAATATTCTGTTAATACGGAGTTACCCGATCTGTCTCCTGAAACTGTCAAGGAAAACCAGGACCCTGCTCTTCAGGACTAGGACCTTCCTAAAATGCAGGCATCCACGGTTCCTCTTGCTGAGTCTGAGCCCCTGCTCCGTCACTTGACCCCTTAATTGAAGGGCTATTGTATGAAGTAACTAGCCTAAAATCTTTTATGTCTACAGAATTTATGCGTCTCCATGCTGCCCATGACTATCATGCTACTGAACTTATCAAGATTCATGGTCGTCTGTTTCATGTTGAAACCAATCCCTCTCTTCTGTAATATGTGATGAAGCCTGCTATGCCGTTCACTGTTGTGCCTCCATCTGCCTCAGCTGCTCTTACTCAACCTGCACCACCATCTTAGTATTATTAGGTCCTTGCTTAATTTAGTTCTTTGTTTTTCTTTTTGTAATGATGTTGTAATCTTGGTCCTTATATTTTTTGTGTACTTGCTGTCATTGTGGACCTACTATTTTTGTTGTTCCCCTCTTTTGATTATGTCAAGGGGGAGAAGCATGTAATGAACTGACATACTTATCCTTGTTCTAAATTATTAAGGTGCCTCATGATATTTTAAAGACATAGTTAAATTTGCATTCGCTTGATCTATGCTTATGTTTACTAATGGGAAACTCACCCTCTCTAAACAAAGGATGTTCATGAGTCTCTTATTAAATGTTTCAGAAGTTTGTTTCTAGAAAACTATAAATTAAAAATGCACCAAGTATGGGGGAGCTTATCCAAGATTGATTGACATTAATCAAAAAGGGGCAGATTGATAATGCAACTATCAGGATAAATCAGCATGCTGGTTGTTTTTGATTAATTGGATCTATCTTGTGTCTAATAAAAGAATTCCAGCCCAAGACTAAAGTGAACAAAATATACATTTGGCCCATAATTCACTTCGGATCTTCAGCAAGAAAAATGTTGAAACAGACTGCACGAAAATGGAAATGGCCCAGTTTACACATGGCCCAATATGCATCTAGGGCCTAAAAATAAAAGGGAACGAGCTTCACGTGAATCTATGCATGATTAAGCCTAAGCAAGAAAATGGGAATAGCCTTCACGTGAATCATGATGCCCAAGCCTTGGGAAAAGACAAAAGAAGAAGATGACATGCATCTCTATTCTTAAAGGACTACTGCATCAAATATATCAAGCGCTTTTTTGTGCTGCTCTTCTTTTTCTGTGACAACTTTACATAGAAGAGAGAAATGAGTCTGCTTAAATTAAGGTATACAAAACGATGACTCTGAAAGTTGTGTATCAGAGTACCTTCTTAACGATTAAGAGCACGTTTGGGAGCACGCTGAACTTGCCTCTACCCATGTTTTCTCAAGCAAACGTGGTTTGAAGGAATTTTGGAATGGTTTGGGAGCACGATGAGCTCGACCACGTTGAGAAGTAAACCACGTTGAGCAGCATTGCACCGTGGTGACTCCAAAGTGATCTAGCGTAGCTTTTGAAGCACTTTGAACGTGGTTGGCTTCACATTAATCCTGATTTCCTCCAAAACCCCACTACTAAAAAGAGAAGAAGCAATTGACAGAAATTTCATGCTTTGTTGCTCAATCCAAGAACAGAGTAAAATTTTCAAAACAAAAGGAGAGAAAATGATTAGAGAAAACAGCAGCGAGTGTTCAAAATTTTTGAGCATTTAAGGAGTAGTTTATGGGACTGAAAGATTGAAGTTTCAGTCCAATCCAAGCCAAAATCGAAGAGGAGGAGAGTGAATGTAAAAAACTAGAGCGGGCACGAGAAAGTGAGTTTTTCAATTGTAAAACTTGATTTATGATTCATTTTTTCATGATTCTGGTCTAAAATAATATAATGAATCTTCAAATAAGTTAAAAGGAAATTCTAGGTTGATTTGGAAGCTAAACCCAAGAGAAAAGTAGAGAAAACCAAAAAAACACTGCAGTAGGGACTAACTTGTAATTGTTGAAAAGTTTACTAGGATTTATTTAATTTCAAAACAACATATATTCTTAATCTAGGGACCTAGATGAAGTGAAATATGAGCTCAAATCAAGTAAAGAACCAAAGAAAAAATGTTGACAGGGACTAGTGTATAAAATAAAAAATTTATAGGGGTCGATTTAAATTCAAAAAAATTCTGAAACTAGGGATCTAGATGAAGTTAAATATGATCTTAAATTAAGCAAAAGACAAAAGAAAAATTTTGATCTAGGACCTAATTGAATAAACTAAAAAGTTTACAGGGTCGATTTAAATTCAAAACAAAATATATTATGGAACTAAGAACCTAAATGAAGTTAAACATGATATTAAATCAAATGAAAGACAAGAAAAATTTTAACCAAGGATCAAAGTGATAAATAGAAACATTTGGAGTAAATGATGAAATTAAAACAAAATTTGGTTTGAATTAAAAAAATAGAATGAATAAAGATGGACTGAACTGCAGTTTAATTTAAAACTTATATACCAGGTGAAAACTAATTAATTTTGATTAAATTAGTTATTTAAACTATTATGTGAATATTTATATATGTTTATATTTATATAATCTATTATGTACAGTAATACTAATTAATGTGATTATTAATACTTTAATTATAATTTATCAATTTATTAGTAATTTATTAGCACTTTAAATTAGTCAATTATTAAAAAAATTATTCAATAATTCATTTATTAAAAAAATTACACTTAAAACATTGATATTCACTAAGTTAGCTTTAAATAAATGACAATAAATAATAATGATACATCAAAAAATGAAATATAAAATTTATGCCATTTTTTATAATTACACATCTCAAATCACGTTTGCACATTAACATCCAAACATCATGTTCTACACCAAACCACATTTATCTATTCTAAATCATGTTTGTTCAAATATTTCTCAATCATAAATTACGTTCATCCAAACCTAAATTTTCTCTAACCACGTTTAATTAAATCTAGTTTATCTAGTTCACGTTTAACCTATCGGGTTTCCAAATATACATTAAATTAAAGTCAAACAAGATATTCATCAAATCTAATGTCAGCTACCCTCTACCCAGTCAAACAAGATATTTTGCTAACGCTAGGACGTTGCCCGCAAGCAACGCACTGTATGGCTCGAGTACAGTGACAAGTGAGCTAGAGCCGCTGCATCGGCACCCGGATGTAGTGTTAAATGAGCAAAGGTCCACTAATACTAGGTCGTTGCCCGGAAGCAACGCGCTGTATGGCTCGAGTATAGTGTCAAATGAGCTAGAGCCACTGCATCGTCGATCGATTGTAGTGTCACAAGAGCATGTTCCTGGAAGGTTGAGGGTAAAGAAGCTAGTTGAGGAGAACAAAATCAGGATTGCTACCTGGAATATTGGAACCATGACAGGAAAATCCATGGAGGTTGTGGACACTATGAAGAGGAGGAAAATTAACATCTTGTGCCTTCAAGAGACTAAATGGGTTGGAGAAAAGGCTAAGAAATTCGACTGTTCAGGCTTCAAGTTCTGGTACACTGGAAAAGTAAGGACAAAGAATGGTGTTGGTATTATGGTGGACAAGGAATGGACACCGAGTGTGGTGGAGGTAAAAATGATTGGGGATAGGATTCTATGCTTAAGGATGATTATTGGAAGAGATACTATCCACATCATAAGTGCCTATGCACCACAGGTAGGGACAGATGCATATCTTAAAGAAAAGTTTTGGGAAGATTTGGAGGGATTGGTTAGAAGCATACCTTTAGAAGAGAAGATTTTCATCGGGGGGGACCTTAATGGTCATGTTGGGAAAGAAGCAGGACAGTATGAGAGGGTCCATGGTGGCTTTGGTTTTGGGGAGCTTAACGAGGAAGGACAGTCTATATTGGATTTCTCAATGGCTTATAACTTCAGGGTTGTCAATACCTGCTTCAAGAAGCGAGAGGAACATTTAATCACATACAAGAGTGGAGCTTCAAGGTCACAGATTGACTTCTTTCTGGTAATGAATCCAGATAGAAAAATCTGTCAAAATTGTAAAGTTATTCCTGGAGAACCCGTGGCAACTCAACATAGGGTTTTGGTCATTGACGTGGTTATTAAGGGTCGGAAACAAAAGCATCATCAGGCGATGAACCCTAGGATCAAGTGGTGGCAGCTAAAGGGGGAAAATCAACTGGCTTTCAAGAGAAGATTGTTGGAGGAAGGATCTTGGGAGTTACGAGAAGATGCTAACACCATGTGGGAAGAGATAGCCAAGAAGGTTAGAAAAGTAGCTAAAACATTTTTAGGAGAATCAAAAGGCTTTGGACAAAGAGATAAGGAATCGTGGTGGTGGAATGAGGCTGTTCAAGAAAAGATCAAATTTAAAAGAGAATGCTTTAAAGCTATCCATCTGTGCAATAACTCGGAAAATTGGGAAAGGTATCGGAAGGCTAATAAAGAGACAAAAAAAGCAGTAAGTGAAGCACGATCTAAAGCATTTGAAGAGTTTTACAAGGATTTAGGAACGAAAAAAGGGGAACAAAAGATTTACAAGATTGCGAAGGCTAGAGAGAGGAAATCTAGAGATTTGGATCAAGTAAGATGTGTTAAGGATGAAGAAGGAAAAGTTCTGGTTACAGACAGAGATATTAAAAATAGATGGCAGGGTTATTTTCATAAGCTCTTTAATGACGGAACGGAGTCGACTCGTAATATGGAAGATTTAACAACCTTGGAGAGAGAACAAAATTTGGCATATTATCGCAGGATCAAGGTGGATGAGGTCAAGGAAGCTCTTAGAAAAATGGATAATGGTAAAGTTGTTGGTCCCAATGGTATTCCTATTGAAGTTTGGAAGTGTTTAGGAGAGGAGGGTACTATCTGGCTAACTAAGCTCTTTAATGAGATTTTAAGGACTAAGAAAATGCCTGAAGAATGGAGAAGAAGCACTTTAGTACCTATTTACAAAAATAAAGGAGACATTCAGAACTGCGCAAACTATCGTGGGATAAAGCTTATGAGTCACACTCTAAAATTATGGGAAAGAGTGATTGAACGTAGGTTAAGAATCGAGACGAGTATTTCTGAAAATCAATTTGGATTCTTGCCAGGACGGTCTACAATGGAAGCTATATATCTTCTAAGGGGGTTGATGGAAAGGTATCGGAGTGAACAAAGAGACCTTCATATAGCATTTATTGACTTGGAAAAAGCCTATGATCGAGTACCAAAAGAGGTGCTGTGGAAAGCCTTGGAACAGAAAGGTGTACGAGTTGCGTATATTAGAGCCATAAAGGATATGTACGAGGGGGCTACGACTAGTGTGAGAACGTCTGGCGGGGAAACTAGAGACTTTCCTATTAAAATTGGCCTACATCAGGGATCATCCTTAAGCCCTTATTTGTTTGACTTGGTTTTAGATGTTCTGACGAAACACATCCAAGAAGAAATCCCTAAGTGCATGCTTTTTGCAGATGACGTTGTTCTCATAGCAGAGACAAGGGAAGAGATTAATTCTAAACTTGAGTTATGGAGAGCTACTTTGGAATCGAAGGGTTTTCGTCTGAGCAGGAGTAAGACCGAATATATGCATTGTAAGTTTAACAAGCGACAAGCTAGGAACGAGCTGCAGGTTAAGCTTGGTGATCAGGTCGTATCACAAGTGTCAAAGTTTAGGTATTTGGGATCAATTATACAAGATGACGGCGAAGTTATTAGAGATGTGGAACATAGGATACAAGCTGGGTGGTTGAAGTGGAGAATGGCATCAGGGGTTATTTGTGATAGGAAAGTACCTGATAAACTCAAAGGAAAGTTTTATCGTACTGCTATAAGACCATCGATTTTATATGGAAGTGAATGTTGGGCAATGAAAGGACAACAAGAACATAAAATTGGAGTGGCGGAGATGAGGATGTTGCGTTGGATGTGTGGTCATACAAGAAAAGATAGGATCCGTAATGATCATTTACGAGGTAGAGTTGGGGTGGCACCTATTGAGGAGAAAATGGTTGAAAACCGTTTAAGATGGTTTGGGCATGTGCAAAGAAGATCGTTGGAAGCGCCAGTTAAGAGAGTTGAGCAGATGGTTTGGAGCCCTATGAAAAAAGGTCGAGGAAGACCAAAAAAGACACTTAGAGAAATTATTGAACGGGACCTTTTAGTAAATGAGATATCTAAAGAGTTGGTCATTGATAGAGCTCAATGGCGTCGTGCGATCCATGTAGCCGACCCCACTTAGTGGGATAAGGCTTTGTTGTTGTTGTATACATACCTTCCTCACAAACAAAGTTTCAAGAGATTATCAAGGAGAAAAACACAACCATTAGAATACTCTTGAGGAGAAATATTATAGTTGAGTTGAGGCGCACATCAATTGTTTTATTTATTTATTTTTTTGAGTTCTTAAAGAGAGATTCATACTTTTACATTTCTCTTTGTGAGGTTTTTATGTTGATACAACTTCTTGTAGAATATTTTTGATTAATGTTTTGAGGAATCTGCCTTTTAGGATCCTGAAAACTAGAAGCATTAAATGCAGTTAAATAAAGTCAATCGAAGTTTTGTCTTTAAAGAAGATCAATCTCATATAATCAAAATCATAGTAGAAATCAGATTGAGAACATATGAAGAAATAATGCTACTTGAGGAAAGAATTAGGACCCTATTTAAAGCAAATCAATTTTCTTGATTCTGTATTAATTGCAAACACGCTGATTTGAAGATATGAACTTGTGGCATCATTCATGCATCTATTTTGGACAAAAAAATAAGGAAGATCACGTTCAAATATATGCATATCAGAAGAAAATATATTTGAAGCAAAATATTTCTATTTATAGACCAATCAAGGACCCTGATTGATACTGCAATTATGTGAGCCTTTCAAATTGAAGACTTGCAATGGCTACTATGCAAAGTCTACAAGAAAACATTGAAGCAACCATTCAAAGCCTACTAAGAGAAAAAGAAAAGGGTATATACTTTTGAGTTGCTTGTGCTTGTGCTGCTTTGCTTTCTAATCATTGTTTTTCTGTGAGAGCTTGTTCTAGTACTCATATATCTTGTGTGATGTAGCTCTAGTATACTTAGGTTTTGTGAACCATTACTTTTCGTCTCTTGTAACTTGTTCCGATAGTGGACTGTTTGCTTGTGGGGGCCTGAAGCTTGGACCTCGGTTGGTAAATATAAAAGTTAAGGGCTGACCCTTTCTTGAGAAAAGGTTTGTTAAGGACCCGTGAAGTCTTAGTTGTAAGAATAGTAAAAGTAAGGACCTGTTAATCCAATCTTAAAAGGTTGCTAAGTTGCTTAACATAATAACGTGCTGTTGATTCTCAAAGTTGGTTGGTCTTGTACTCGTTATTTTGAGAAGTGAATGTAGGAGTATCTTATACATACATCCAGACCACTATATTTTCTAGTGTGCTTTATTTTCTGCAATCTATTATTATGCTCAAAATTAGGTTTTAAACACAAGTTTTTACAAGACCCTGAAATTCCTTTCAGGTTCCTAAATCATTTCAAAGAAAAGAAATTGTTTCTAAAAAGTTTTTGAAAACTCAATTTATCCCCCTCTTGAGTTCACTACTACACTAACATTATCTCTTTTATTAGTTCTGAGTGAACATATCTTCTATTCTTTTCTTGTATTAAGGTCCTGATGAGAGGAATCTTTTTTACTGAGATTTGTTTAATTTGAGTTGTTGTTGGTGTAAAAGTCTTAGGCTAACTCTCTTAGAGATAAGAGGTTGTAAAAGATCAAGAGTAACCTACAAGTTTGATTGCGTAAATAAAGGGTACTGATGATTAAGTTTGAGTTGCTGGTTTGTATCTATGATTTTCTTTTTTAATATATAACTCTCATACTGTGTTTGAGGAGTGAATATAAAATTCTCTCTTGAGAGAATGTAAACCATTATACATGTGGTGTTTTTCTCGTTACATCTTTAATTGATTTTCCAGTAATTAAATCTCTTAATCAATTTTTTAGTAATATATTATCGAATGCATCTGTTTCAGAACCCTGGAAGCATTAATAATTTTTGGGTACCCTATTCAAACAAAAGAAATCTGAAAAACATGTTATATCAATTCAAACCCCCCTGCTTGGCTATAATCTCACGCGTATTATGGTGAAAAAGAAAATAGTATACCAAGCATAAAGGAACAAATTGTAATGGACCTTTGCAGTGAAACAAATATTTTGTTAATTTAGCACATGTGACAAATCTTATATGAAGTTGACACTTAAACTTAATTCAAGCAAACTCAGTGAAATTATTTAATATAGGTTGTATTATGACTACTAATTTCGATTTATTATCTACTTTAGTTGATGCATATTTAAAATGACAAGATGACACATGATTGTCTACATTAGGAAAATTTAACGAGATATTTAAAAAATTTAATGAAATGGACAAAATTAAAATTTTTTAAACTATAAGGACTTGGTTACGGTCTTTAAAATTATAAAAACTAAATATAAAGTTAACTAAAACCAAAAGAATAATAATATTTTAACTTAGAACAGAAGGCATACAGCTTTACAAGTTTACAATCAACCATTGTTTTTTAGCCTTCTGACCGTAAGCACGATCAAGATTTCCGTGTCCACTCCACAGAAAGAAAAGAACAATGAAAATATGTGTCATTTCATGGCAATCGTGTTTAACTAAATCTTCTAAGAGACATAGTTAAGATGAATGAATAAATCAATGAATAAAGAGATACAGAATACATATAAGGTGATATCTAACAGCTAACATACCTTAAAGATTGACATAACAAACTCAAACCTCGTATCAATGGACCAAAACTCGGAAATAAACTTGGATATCTACTCGCAGCATGCTGGCTGGTGTTCTTTCTGCAGCTTCTCCCATAGGCATAACACCATCCTTGGATTCTGATAATGGGCAAGTATATAATTTGACTCACATCCAGCATTGTAAAACCTCTCATCATTTTCGTAATGTACTTCTTTACCACTATTCCTGAACTCTTCAATCCATATTCCCATGGCAACATCTTCTAATTTGAAGAGCTGAGCATTGAAAAGTATGACAGTTAAGGATAGGATAATAAAACCTTTGTTTCAAATCTCAGTTGCAGCTTAGACGATATGAACAAATAATACAGTTATCTTTTATATCCGATAAGGATGTATTTAGCAAAATGAATAGTTGATGATGACTATGCCCACAAAAGGAAGCCCCAGTAATCCAATGGTGGCAAACATCAATAAGGTTTTCCATAGATCCACACATATATTGTTTGAGATAGCACTTGTTTCTTTCGATTTTAGTATAGGGCTTTTACTTATTTTCACAAAGGTGGATGTTTACTTATTTTATAATTAAGAACCGAAATGATGACTAAAAAAACACTATAAGGCCAAAGAAGAAATTCTTACCTTGAGTTTTCCTTCCTCATGGCCATGGACAATGAATTTTGCTATGTCTCGAGAGATTACATAACCTGGACCATGTGCCCACGGTGGGTATGAAGCATGTGGCCATTGCTGGTCAAAAGGAACAATATGTAATTTGAGGGGGGAAAACATCATGTGGTATTTTACTAATAGCATTTTTAGAGAGATTCATACCTCCTCACTGATGTACCATTTGCTGTCTTTATCCCTGTGAGGCGATGATTTGAAAGATATGAGACCATACAGGAGACCATCTGATGGCTTTCCTTTAAGGCTAGAAAGCACTTCATCAATCCTAACAAAAGCATCATCATCCGTTTTCATTATGTATTTAGAAGGGATGATTTTTGTCTGCACATTTTAAAAAGGATATTATTGATTAAGTAGTGCATGGAAGGTAAAGTTGATGACATATATATTGTACAGGACCTGCAGAGAAAGAAAAAAAAGTGTGTACACACAGACACTCCACCATCTCCCCTCCCCCCCCCCCCCCCCAACAAAAAAAAAAAAAAGTAATAAGATAAACAGAGATCAAAACCAAGATAATGTAAGACACTCATACAGAGTTACAGGGCAAGAAGGGCCAAATCAGGTAACCTAAATGGTTTTGGAGCCAAGTCATAGTCTAAGCATTCACAAATATGCTAATCACATTTCTTGAAAGGCTGGTCCCAGAGTAATTTCTCCTAAAGCACATTTGTAAGATATTGATGTGAACATGCGAAAATATAAATCATGGAAAGAAAGACCAAATAAAAAATAAAAATTTAGGCAGAATAGGATTTTAACCACAGTATGACTTGAATGTTTCTTTCCTTCCTCCTCCCCCCAACCAGGCACCACTCCCTCTGTTGCTTCTTTATTTCTTAACATATTTATATAGTAAGAACTATTGATCACTTTAAAGGATTCCAAATAGAACGTAGGACCATCTTAGCAGTCTCTTGAACAATTAGGATATAGCTTATAAGCATTGATCTATCTCATTATTTTGCTTGCATAATATCTTCATCCACTTACCCCCAGAATGCATGTTGCAATTGTTTTGAAGGTGATCAAACCATAATAATCAACAAAAGGCAGAAACTGGATATCTCCATATGCCTGAGCTTCTCTCCACAGCTCAAAATTAACTATATTGTTTTTGTGCTGCAATCAAATAAAATATAAATTTCACTTACAGTTATAGGATAAAAGGAAGAATAACAAAACACACAAACACACAAACACACACACACACACACAAATAGAATGTAGATTACTTGGTTGACCTCACTAGCACACTTGCTAGGTTAGAATATTGCTCACAAATCTTTTTTGTTCTAAAATGTAAACAGTATGAGCTACTTTAACAAAGATGCAATTTTGAAGTTCAATATCAGAGATATCTCCCAACTACTTCACCCACTCCTTCCACTTAATGTAAATGATTCAGTACATATTTCAATTAAGACACCATTTGCACCCTTCTCCCACCTACCCACCTCAGAGAGGAGAAGAAAACTCAGAAGTAGGAAGGGATCCTAAATTAAATGAGTTATACCTTCCCAATTAACTCAACAAGAGATATAAAATAACATCATGGGTTTAGCTTGATAATAATTTGAAGATTATACAAAACCCTCACTTGACCATGATAAATGATAGCCTATGATAATCTCACTTGATCAATTCCATTTGTTATAAAGCAAAATTCAATTTGATTTCTTTCAATGAGGGGATGGAGCAAAGACAACTAGGAAAGAAGGATTAGAGCTTCAACAAGACTCTTCTTGGCAAAGTTAGAAGACAGAACAAGAGATACTTTATTGTAAATATTAATTTTACAAAGTCTGCATTTGATCACTTACAAGCCCAATGAAAAATCGGACAGCTACTTTCCCAGAGCGCACGGCCTCATATTGCATCCAAGACCTCCTGACGGCCATTCGACGCTCAAAGTTGTTCCCAGTAGAGAATACTCCAATTAACAATACAAGCCTTTTTCTGGGAATTGCAGGAGCTTTCAGTTTCTCAACATCAACAACTATATCATTATCTTCAGTAACAGGTAAACCTTTTGCCAGCACTGATAAAAGACGTAAACCACCTGCTAGTTGGATGCCGCTAACTAACCATGGTTCAAGTTTCTGCATCCATGAAATAAATTACAAGGTTGGAAGTGACCATTCCATGATTTTAACTAAAAATATAATTTTTAGCAATATTTCTCTTTCCATACCTTACCTCCCCAAATGCAAAAGATGTTTCATGCCTTCCATTCACAGTCATATGAAATCCTTCTGAACCAACCCACAATGTGGCAGTGAAAGGATTCCCCTCAGCAAAAGGGAAATTAGCAGTTCTATGCGCACTTTCCCATGAAATATTAGCAGGTATAGCACTGGTAGGTTGACCCACAGTTAGATTCTCTTCATTGCTGCTTCTGACAATTTGTACATTGCAGAGGACAAGTCCATCAACTGCACCGTTTAGAGTGAGGATTTAGAATTCTCCTCAAGTCTGCCTCTTGAAAACTTACACTATTGGAAAAGAAATAACACAACGTAGAAAAAGAACTAACATAACGAAGAAATAGATTTTTGTTGTCATATTATCATGCAGTTCCAAATTTGGCTACTTATTCTGTTATTCAAGAGGCAGGCTGGTGACACTTCATCTATATCCCAGTAATGGAGCAAAAATGTTGTTTAAAACTTCAAAAAAGCATACCTAAGTGGTATGTCAGTTTCAAAAATATTAATGAAAATTGTTATATTTTCTAAGTTGAGTTAAAAATGTTTATTCTCTATAGAATGTACTGCTAGTTAAAAGCAAACCCACTATATGTTTTCGTATTTAGAACATACTTTAACATATACAAGGTCTATTATACTTTAATCCCAACTGTCAAACTGAGTTATTAACTAAAGGCTGGAAGACTCTTGATTAAAAATGAAAATCTTACTAAATATACCTTCTCGAATATTAGCAGAACTATGTGCAGGACACCTTTCCTCTTTACCCCATCCAAGGTCATTAGTCCATGTATTTTGAACTATAAATGGATCCTCTGTCAAATTTTCTCCTGGAAGACTCACATTGTAATGCAA
Organism: Biancaea sappan; assembly: GCA_037074585.1. NCBI lineage: Eukaryota > Viridiplantae > Streptophyta > Magnoliopsida > Fabales > Fabaceae > Biancaea > Biancaea sappan. Next base: position 17,147,334 of record CM073497.1, on the reverse strand, counting down.
GATGATTGGTGGATTTGGCTCCTCATCTTTTTGTTGGCCCACAAGGTCAATTTGAAAGCTTCTGTTTTGCCCATTAGGAATGCCAATTAGCGTAATAGAAGAATCTACAACTAGACCGCAAGGAAGCTCAAGAATGACTCCACTGCTTGGTACTCTCTTACCAAGTGTGGTTACTGTCAATGGGCAATTTTGATTTTCTGGGCTATCTATCCTGCTAATCCTAGAGGCTTTCTCCTTCTCAATCGTGGACAACAACTCCCTCCATGCTACAGAAGCCTCTTTAACTCCTTGAGCTGTTTCAGGTAAAGCATCTGACCTAGACAGCAGGGAAAACAAGGGAGTCCATACAAGCATCGCTTTCAACTCTCCTTCAGAAAAGTCTTTCATGTCAGAAAGATCATCAAGCCCTTGAATATGTATAGAATGTGGTCTTTTTGTTGGTTTCGGAATACTTTTTACCTTCACATCAGAAGAGTTTATAGTAAGGTTATTTCTTACAGTGGAGTCATTTGGTGTATGATTATTGAAGAAACTGTAGGCTGATTGTTTCACTGATTGTTTCTGTGGCTGCATTCCAATCAGGCCGTAAAGGAGAATCAACATTGTACCCAGAGCCAAGATCAACAAGCCTCCGTACCACTTCTTCATGTTCAGTAAACCTTGAATTAAATATAGCCGTTTCTGCAGAAACAGAAATCATATTGTGCTTTAACTACAGGATCCACAGAGTTACCATCTACTAATTTGTAGACATTAACCAATCTCTAGATCCTTTGACAGGAATAAACCAGGATTTTTTTTTTTTTAATTATGCCTCATTTTCTACAGGCAGTTGGGGAGGGATCTAGACTCTAGCACTTGCTGGACAGCCCACCTGGAGGACTCCCATACCATATTAAGGCACGGTTATTCATATGTCAGAAAATTATAATATTTTTTTTTTGCTTTTTTTCTTCTTCTTCTTCTTATTTTATAATATCAATTATTCATTTACATTATAGTGTTCCCTTGGAGAATAGACAGAAAAGGTAAGAAAAGTATATCTAACAGAAAACTGAATGTTAAGTGACATGGTTTGACACACAAGCTTAGAAAAATCTGAACACAGCAGGGCTACTTAGTTGATTTATCAACTTTAATGTCATCAAATTCAAATGCGAGTAAATTCTACTGTCACTGGAGTTCCTGCTTCCTGGGTACTGATTGCAAAATTCAAACAGCAATAAATCCAGAATAACCTTGTTTAACTCTTTACTGCTTTATGGTAATCAAATACATTTAGCATGTCAGAGAGATGATCTTCGGAAACAGAAAGAAATCCTTTTTCAAGAAGCAGTTCCCATGAAATAAGAAACACAAATCACATAATCCAAATTAAAACTTGGGGAAGAATATACCCAAACAGAAATCAAAACTTGAACACAAGATTTGAAGCTGCTGAGGTTCAAATATTCAACTAAATCTCACCATTAAGATGCGAAATGCTCCAACTCGAAAAAGCTTCTAGTCTTGGGAAGTTCGTGTGAATAGTGTCACTATTTCCTTTTTTCAATTCATTTATTTGATTTATCATTATTATTTTTATTATTCATACTACCACCCTTCTTATTTGGATTTTAGAGCACTGGCCGAATCAAACGACGTCGTCTTTGTAGGTGTGCGCACCGTCTTTTCGTGATTTGTCGGATGCGGGCAGGAGAGCGTGAATTATTAAAATCAGAGGGAATTAACATAGTTTTCAAGATTTTTAATTTAGTTTATATTATTAAAATTTTATTAATATATTATTCAAGTTAATTCTCTCAAATTACTCAATTACTTAACATAAATTAAATCACATTTTATATGCATCTAGGTTCAACTAATAAACAAGTTATATGCTTAGATGTTTAAATTTATTTTTATTCTGCGGGTTAACTAGATTGGCTCACGGTCCATTTTTTTCATATTTAATTAATTAGTTGTCAAATACTTTTGAAAGCCATTATACCCTTTTTCACGCGTGGGCCCATTGATACTCACTTATAAAACTATGTTTTTAATCCAAAATCAATCCTCATTCATCACTGCATTTAAGGTAGAAGTTGTTGGGGCAGTAATATGGAAAATAAAAATAAAAATTAATAAAAAAAGTTTAATATAAAAACATAAAATGCATGGTAGAATTGAAGGTTCAGTATCATGTCTTTTTTTTTAAAAAATAATTTTATGACTCTCATAAATTAATTTTGTCATATCATTCAATACAATATGTACATAAACATATTATTTTTAAAATACAATAACTCATAACTTATCTGTTTAGTCAACAATTATTACACAAAAAATATAAACATGACTCTTTTTTTTACCCACATTTTCTGCCTAAAATATGATACATCTCATATTTTTATGTCACATCTATATTATTGTATATCTCCAAATGTTCCCAAAAAAAGTCCATATATATAGTAGTTTGCTTATAATCTTTCCGTTGGCTTATTAAGAAGAAATTTTGCGTGTCAACCGTCCAAGACCAAGAATAAAGATGGCTTCGATTGATATGCCAACGTTCAAAAACCGAAAATGGCCAATCGATTAACAATATTCTGACAATTGTCAAAGACTATTTCATCATCAGTTGTCGTTGCATTTAGGGGAGAAGAAATTGCAAACATACCTTTGTTCGCCTTTCCCCCATTTCTCTTTCAAACACTTCAGTGAACTAGTGCAAGAATACAATGCTAGTGCAGGATTTACACAGAAAAAAGGTTGAATTGTGTAAGTTGATTTTTCAACAAGTATAATTTTCTATCTTAAAAAAAAGAAAATCTTTCCTCAAAAGAATTTAAGGATAACAGATAATGTAGGAACCAAATATATAAGAAAATAAGGTTGTTTAGAATTGATCTTGAAATAAGTTGAAGAAAGCAAAGAAGCTTATGCACAAGCACAAAAGATATATAGAAGTTTAGATCTATAAATCATACAAAATAAAAGATTTTATATTATTAAGAGTAAATAATCACAGGATTGTGTTGCCTCTTGACTTTACAACCTTAACTATTAAAGCATAGCTATAGGAAGATCACATTGATCCTTATAGGCACGTTTGATATAAATTTAAGAGGATAAGAAAAGGGAATGAGAAATTAAAAAGGAAAGGAAATGAAAAATTGTGTTTGTTATAATGTGAAAAGAAATGGAAAGAAATAAAATAATGTGTTTGGTAAGATATTTTAAAATGAGGAATGAAATAACTTTAACGTAATTTGATTGAAACTCAAACCCTTTGTTGTTGCCGTTTCCACTCCAGCAATGGTGATCGCCGTTGAGGAGTGCTTCCACATGTGCTGTCACCTTTGGCCACCACAGTTTTGACATTCTACAACCTTGACGTTCTCAACCCAGACATTCTCAGTCTTGCCACAGTTCTCTTCCTCATTTTCATCAATTACTGGTAGGTTGCCATGGATGAAGCAACGATAAATGATGGGTGACAATGATAGAAACGACAGTAAAAGCGACGATGGTGGCTAACACAAGGGAGCGGTTGGGGCAAAGCTAACATTTTAGGTAGTCACAGAAGAGACTTCTTGGACATTTCAACATCAAGCCCATGACTAGAAATCTCATTCTATCCTCTTCTTGGAATCCAGCCGTACCATATTCATGGCAAATAGATTCCTAATGGATTCTCATTCTACAACAAAAATGAATAACAAACATGTTTTAATAGTGTAATGGAATAGAAATCCTATTCCTTAAAATGAATACCAAACAGGTCCTACAACTATTGTATTTGGAACCAGACCGACTGACTCATAGCCCAAGCTGGTCCAAATGAGCTGTGTTGGATTGGTGTGTCATCAACTTAACCAAAACCTGGTCAACTCGACTGTGTTTTTGTTAGACAAAATGTAAACACAAGGGGGTTGAATTGTGTTCAAATTACTTGTCTCTTAACAAATTTTTGAATCCTTTTACTAAAAAAAAATATGTTTAACATAACTTGAGCAATATGAAGAAAGGGATGATAACACACAAGGTTTAAAGAGGTTTAGATCATTTTTCATTAAGGATCCTACGTCCTCTCCCTCAGCACACTACCAAGGATCTATATAAATAGAAACGAGATTTAGAAGATAACTCTTCTAGGGACAAGCCTCATGGCTTTTACAAGACAACCCACTCAGGGACAAGCCTTTGGGCTTTTACACTCTTTACTAAAGATACAAAAAACTCAGACTTCAAAAACAAACTTTTACAAGAGACTCTGCTCACAATACAACTTCACAAATTTCTTACTTATAGTGACAGTAAACTGAGTTAAGAAGATTTATGAAAGAAGACTCTTGAACTCTTCTTCTTTAAAACTAAAAGCTGATTACATAGAGCACTTAATGGATTTTGTAAGACCCATGAAAAATAAAATATAAATGTGTGTTCGAGGACTACAATTACTATTCTAGTATATGGTACTATTTACCTATATAATACTATTTATGTATATGGTACTGTTCATATATATAATCGAAATATTGAGTACTAGATGTGGTTTGGTCATTCGTAGGAGAAAATGACTTTTTATGTGAGAAAATCCTCTTAGAGACTAAAATGAAAGGACCAAAGTGAAATGAAACTTAAGACTTTAGGAGAAGTAATCATAGCCATTGAATATGAAGTAATCTTAGCCATTGAAAATTATTTGGTATGAATATATCTTACATAAAGTGTTGAAAAAATAAATAGCTAGGATTTGTTGGAAAATTAATAGCTAGGATTAGTTCTACACCTACCACACATTAATGGCTAGGATTGGTTCCACACTTATCTACATCAATGGCTATAATTCATTTTTGAAGCCTATATAAGGGATGCTTAAATAGTGTTTCTATCATTCAATTTTATTTCTTCTCTCATCTTGTTTAGCTTCTTATTTTCTAGAGAGAAAGAAGAGGTAAGTTCTTTGAGTGATTAGTCTTTTCTCTAAGTAAGAAATAGACAATTTCTCTTACTCTGGTGCTATTTTCCTTCTCAACTTAGGTCTGAATAGAACACTGAAATTCACCTATTTGCTCTTGTCCGTAATGACTTAGAGAAGTGATACTCATACAGAATTCAGGTGAGTAAAACGACCCCATTTTAATAGAGTTTTAGCATCATTGGTGATAAAAAGTATGTTGTAGGACACTCCCAATACTTATAGGGGTAGATTGGATTCGGAGTGACGAATCTAGGGAGGTAATTCAAATTAATCCAGAAGTATGAATAAGACGAAACAAGTATTTCAGGGTGACATAAAGTTTGAATCTTTCCAAAGACAACTTAATTGTTATCTTAATTTATGGTTTATAAACCTATGATATAGTCATATATGATACCTATCATATAAATGAATATTACATTATACTTCTAATTATGATATGAAATACTATACTATTGATTGTGATTAAGCAAGTGATAGGAAAATCCTTAGGGTTGCCTGATCTTCACGGCGTAGGCGATAAATGAATTCAAGACTTATCAAAAGAAAAATAAGAACAACACACTCCGGAATTGAAGAAGGAATTGGAGTGGTTCAATGACCTAACAAGTGCAAATAGTCAACCAACGTTATATAGAACGTGACCTACTATTTAGAACGCTTGTTCAACCACGAACACGAATTGAACCAATCCACACAACAACGCACTTGGGTTGAAGCACAAATTGGGGGCTTTTGTGAATTTGAATCACCAATCTTATAAAAAAGATTGACAAAGCAAGGTTTCACAAGAGCAAAGAAAGAAAGATAAATTCTCACACAATGAGAGAAAACACTTGAATGCAAGTTTTCATAAACTCAAATCTGATTATTACAATAAGCTTGGGGGGGTATTTATAGATAGGATGGAGAGACAAATGTGCCCACCTATCTTGACTTGAAGATACATACATTTAATGCACATGAAAATAAATGCCCACCTATCTTGACTTTGGATACAATGCTTTTAATGCATTTTGAAAATAAATATCCACCTATCTTGACTTTGAAACATTGTGCATTTAATGCACATGATTCATAATTGACTAAAGACCATCTAGAAGTTAAAATTCGTACAAAAATAAAAGAAAATTACAAAACATGAATTTCAACTCAAATGGATATAATTGAGCCCAAATTCTATTGGTCCATGTTTAGCTCTTGGACCAATCTCTTTAATTTGTAGTGTTCTGGCCCAAAATCCCTTTAGCAACTCCATTTTCAGCCCAAATGATGTTGAGCACATTTTGATCATTATTTAACATACATTCAAATGGAATTTGCTTCATCCATTCTTGAACGAGCCAATTTAATGTCTCTTTTATTGTTTTAGCCCGAGCTCGTGTAATTGGCCCACTTGTAATATACAATGGATCTACTTCTTGATCATCCAATGTAATTGTTGGGTTCACATCATCCTCCCCTTCTTGAAAAGGAGTCGTCCTCGACTCTTCAATATTTGCTTTCTTCGTCTATTAGCACATTTTTCATATTGTTGAGTCATCCTTTCAATGTTGTGCCGTGCCTTCTCATGAATTTGCTTGACAAATTCAGCACGCTTTTTACCATCCATATTGGCTCTTTCCTCGGTTTGTCCATCAGTTTGTGGATGGCATGTAGTAGAAAATAACAATTTGGTTCCAAGCTTGCTCCACAATATCTTCCAAAAATAGCTTAAAAATTTAGTATCCCGATCAGACACAATCGTTCTTGGCATCCCATGTAGTCTCACAACTTCCCTAAAGAATAAATTAGCAATGTTAGAAGCGTCATCAACTTTGTGACAAGGAATGAAATGTGCCATTTTAGAAAATCTATCAACAATAACAAAGATTGAATCTCTCCCCATCTTAGATCTAGGTAATCCCACAATAAAATCCATTTAAATATCTTCCCAAGGTACATTAGGAATTGGGAGGGGAGTATACAATCCATGGGGATTTAATTTAGATTTTGCCTTATGACATACAATGCATCTTCCCACAAATTTCTCAACATCTCTACGCATTCTAGGCCAATAAAAGTGTACATTCAAAACACTAAAGGTCTTGGCAATGCCAAAATGACCCATAAGGCCACCAGAATGCGCCTCTTTCAACAAAAGCACACGCAAAGAACAGTTAGGAATGCAAAGTTTGTCAATATAAAATAGGAATCCTTCATGCAAGAAAAATTTATTCCAACTAGTGTTTGGCTTGCAATGATGAAATGCTACTCCAAAATCAACATCATTAGCATACAATTCTTTAATGAATTCAAAACCCAGAATTTTAGCATCTAACATGGAAAGAAGAACATACCTCCGTGATAAAGCATCAGCAACAATATTTTCTTTACCTTTCTTGTACTTAATCACATATGGAAATGATTCAATGAACTCAATCCATTTGGCATGCCTTCGATTCAACTTGCTTTGGCTCCTAATATGCTTTAAAGCCTCATGATCAGAATGAATTACAAATTCTTTAGGCCACAAATAATGTTGCCAAGTTTCCAGCACTCTAACTAATGCATATAATTCTTTATCATATGTAGGATAGTTAAGAGTTGGTCCACTTAGCTTTTCACTGAAATATGCAATGGGCTTACCTTCTTGCATGAGTACACCGCCTATGCCAATTCCACTAGCATCACATTCAATCTCAAAAGTCTTACCAAAATCAGGAAGGGCTAGTAAAGGTGCATTCGTGAGCTTCTCCTTAAGGGTTTTGAAGGCTTTCTCTTGAACATCTTCCTATTTGAAGGGGACATTCTTCTTGGTCAGTTCATTTAATGGTGCTGCTAGAGTGCTAAAGTCCTTCACGAACCTCCGATAAAAGCTTGCAACTCTATGGAAACTCCTTACCTGTCCAACGGTGGTTGGAGTTGGCCATTCTTGAATTGCTTGGACCTTTTCTTCATCAACCCCTATACCTTTACTACTAACAACATAGCCAAGAAAAACAATTTTGTTTGTGCAAAAATCACATTTCTTCAAATTACCAAACAATCTTTCCTTTTTAAGAACCTCTAGAACTTTTCTAATGTGATCCACATGTTCATCTAAGGTTTTACTATACACAAGAATGTCATCAAAATAAACTACCACAAATTTCCCAATGTAAGCTCTCAAGACATGATTCATTAACCTCATGAATGTACTAGGTGCATTAGTTAAACCAAAAGGCATAACCAACCATTCATAAAGTCCATGTTTAGTCTTGAATGCTGTTTTCCATTCATCTCCTTCTTTCATTCTAATTTGATGGTAGCCACTTTTTAAGTCAATTTTAGAAAAGATAGTAGAACCAGTCAATTCATCAAGCATATCATCTAACCTAGGAATAGGATGACGATATCTTACCGTTATGTTGTTAATGGCTCTACAGTCAATACACATCCTCCATGTGCCATCCTTCTTAGGTACGAGCAACACTGGAACTGCACAAGGACTAAGGCTTTCTCTCACATTGTCACATCCCAAAAATTGAGTATGTGAAAAGATACTACTCATTTGATATAATTCTCAAACATACGTTATATACATATATTCTGTAAGGTTTTACATTCAACCTTAATCATTCATTCCACACTACAGAATTATATTCATCTGATAAGCAAATATAGACATACATAGTCTGATATTTCTATCTCATCGCAAGCCTAGGAGACCTATAGAAAATACAGAGCTTTTCTAATATCCACATTAATAAGTACTGGTGTCCCACCAGACAGAAATAGAGAATAATCCCAAGGGGCTTCTAATCTTCAAACAGATTCTCTTCTTCTCTGTTTTCTGTATCTGAAAAAAAATAATCATAGGGAGTGTGAGTTTATTTAAAAACTCAGTAAGTAAATAATATTCATCAACAGTCATGGTTCCCTGCCGTAGATACAGAAAATCTCTGGCCCTGGATGATCGTTCACTTGCCGGAAGAAATTCATCCATAACCAATCTGTAAAATTCTGTCCACATAACTGGCGGTGCGCCTTGAATTCTAGCTTTCTTCCAGTTCCTCCACCATTTACCAGCCCTACCTTTTAACTGAAAGGAAGTGAATTCTACCTTTTGAGTAGGAGAACACCCTATAGCATCACAGATTGCTTCACAATCTTCAAGAAAACATTGTGGGTCCTCTTTGGGATCTTCCCCTGAAAAAGTAGGAGGCCTCATTTTCTGGAATTCAGACATTCTTACCTCTCTTACATTAACTCCTCCCGCTAACGGAGCTGGTGGTACATTTTCAGCTTCAACAATAGGAGGATCCACTGGCAGGTTAGCTTGTGCAGCTCGACCTCTCATTTCAGCCTCAAATCGGTCAAATCGTTCATTCATCAAATGAATCACATGTGCAATAGTTGCATTACCGACATGAGCATCAGGTTCGACTCTTCTTGCTTGCTCACTAGTTGCGCCCTCAGTACTTTGAGCATGTAAACTATCACCACGGTTAGGATCATCTTGCACATGTACTGGTGGATTTATGGCCCTCCTTGGACCCATATGCTCATTATTATTAGAAGATCCTTCCGACATTGATCTGTCACAGATCTACACACATAACAAACAATTTTCAGACATAAACAAAATATCACTTACTAGCCCCACTGAGAAGTTATCTATAAAATGACGTTATACTCTACAAGGTCTTTTATGGAACCTAATCCTATGGTCATGCCGCGGCTCATGACAATAGGGAAGGGCCCACAAAGATCACTTTGCTCTGTACTCTATAGGGGACCTATAAAACCTTTCCTCTGATACCAAATTTGTCACATCCCAAAAATTGAGTATGTGAAAAGATACTACTCATTTGATATAATTCTCAAACATACGTTATATACATATATTCTGTAAGGTTTTACATTCAACCTTAATCATTCATTCCACACTACAGAATTATATTCATCTGATAAGCAAATATAGACATACATAGTCTGATATTTCTATCTCATCGCAAGCCTAGGAGACCTATAGAAAATACAGAGCTTTTCTAATATCCACATTAATAAGTACTGGTGTCCCACCAGACAGAAATAGAGAATAATCCCAAGGGGCTTCTAATCTTCAAACAGATTCTCTTCTTCTCTGTTTTCTGTATCTGAAAAAAAATAATCATAGGGAGTGTGAGTTTATTTAAAAACTCAGTAAGTAAATAACTGTACTATATAAAATATCAAAAGTACAAATACCACATTTACTCATATAATTAATTATCTTATACATCGAGTAGTATGGGACTCTAACCCTTTCAAACTCATGAATAAGATTTCATAGATATACACCGAGTAGTATGGGACTTTAACCCTTTCAACTCGTGTATAGATTTCATAGATATGCACTGAGTAGTATGGGACTTTAACCCTTTCACACTCGTGTATAAGATTTCTTAGATATACACCGAGTAGTATGGGACTTTAACCCTTTCACACTCGTGTATTAGATCCCGTAGATCTTTACTCATTAATAAAATAGTGAGAATTCATCACATAGTACAATTGTCATGAAATAAATAGTTTCTTCATACTCTTATTTCTACTGATCATCATATACTCCCATATGAAAAATTAATTGCTTATTATCCAAATAATATTGTAAATGGGACTTATATTGTACTTTGACTAGTAATATCAAAGTAGCTGAGCAAGGTTATTCACTCACCTTGATGTTTGTCCAAGTTTACCTTGTTCCACACTAGAATTTGTGTAGGAAAATTTCCTAGTAAAATATATTACAAGGAATCATAAGAAAGGAAACAAAATCACGAAAATACGTAAAATTTTCTGACTGCTACAGTAACGGGTTGCTACAGTACGGTTTGCTACAGTAACGGTTTGCTACAGTGTCGGTTCGCTACAGTAACGGTTCACTACAGTACCGGTTCGCTACAGTAACGTTGACTGCTACAGTACCGTTGACTGCCGACACTACAGTACTGCTACAGTAACCCGACGAAAATTTTCCAGATTTTGTTTCGAAATCCCTGGTCACTACAGTAACTCGGTTTTGCAGAAAAATCTTTCAAAAATTCATCCTTTCCTTTCTTGTTTCAAAACCAGAATTTCAACTCTTTTAACCGATTATAACTCAAATATAACTTCTAAAACAACTGAGATTCATGAATTATCATCAAAATCTTCAAGAACAAAACCTCCTCTGATCTTCTACATAAACTGAAATTTAAGGAAAATAATCGGATTAAAGCTTACCTTTGATCCTTACAAAGCTTTTGAACCGAACAAATAATCGAACTTCTGAAGATCAAGGAAAGGATTTGAGAAGAAAATGAAGAACTGAGAAAGAATCTTTTCTGCTTCCTTCGGCTGAGCGAAAAATATGAAGTTACTATTGAAACTTTATATTAAATATTTCTAATGGGTTATTCAATAACTCATGGGTATCCATAACCCAACATCCAAACTCATCCAGTCAATTTACAATAAATGGATTAATTGACCATTCTGCAACCACTTTTCCATGAATTTCACCATTCTTAGAATATATCCCTCATTGTGCAAATATTTAGTCCAGTCATTTAACTCAATTTTCATAAATAATATTCAAAGAGAACAATTAAATATGAAAATTAAAAATGACCAAAATAAATAACTAAAGTAACGTTGTAGAATTCTAAAATACTCTTAAGCGAATTATATTCTGAAATTAACGGGTATTACACACATATCCTTTGTCTAACAATTCTTGGACTTGTTTTTGAATCTCCTTAGTCTCTTCAGGATTGGTGCGGTATGCTGGTCGGTTAGGCAATGATGCTCCAGGAATGAAATCAATTTGATGTTCTATCCCTCTAATTGGTGGCAATCCGGGTGGTACTTCATCGGAAAAAATATCCTCATATTCCTGCAAGAGAGACAAAACAACACTAGGCAAAGTAGAGGTTAAGTCTTTATTATTCAACATAGCCTCTTTGTAAACAAGTACTAGGAGGTTTTGTTGAGAAAATAAAGCTTGTTTAAGGTCACTATTTTTTGCCACAAGTAAACCTTTTCCTCCAACATCCATGTTCTCTCTTTTTCCTTTTTGATTTTCTTTTCTATCTTTCTTCTTTTTCAACACACTCTCTTTTTCTTCAGTACTTGACTCTTTTTGAATCTTTTCACTCTCATTTTTATTCTCTTCTTTTTTGCTCACTTGGCTGCACTCACTCTCTCTTTTCTTTTCTCTCTTTATTTGATCTTCTAAGATTTGCTTTGGTGACATAGGGAGGAGGGTTATAGGGTTCCCTCTAAGTACAAAAGAATAACGATTTAAGAATCCATCATGAGTGACATGCCTATCATACTGCCAAGGCCTACCTAATAAGAGATGACATGCTTTCATGGGTACAATATCACATAAGACTTCATCTCTATATTTGCCAATAGAAAAGAGTACTTTCACCTGTTTAGTCACCTTCAGTTCCCCACATTCATTGAGCCATTGAAGTCTGTATGGACGGTTATGCTTGACTGTTGGTAAGCTCAATTTTTCAACAAGCTCAACACTTGCCACATTGCTACAACTTCCACCATCTATGATCACACTACATACCTTGTCCTGAATTAAGCAACGTGTGTGGAACAAGTTTTCTCTTTGATTATTCTCTTCCATAACCTGGATGCTAAGTGCTCTTCTAGTCACAAGAAGCTCTCCTTCCATTGCACTTTCTCCCTCATCATTTGATTCTTCTTCCTCCTCTGTGATATCTTCTTCAGTCTCCCAATCTCCATTGTTATTGACGATCATGGTGCGTTTGTTTGGGCACTCACTAGCGATGTGACCTCTTCCTTGGCACTTAAAACACCTTATGTCACGGCTCCTTGAAGAATTAGGCTCAACTTGAGTTTTCTTTGGAACAGCTAGCTTTTCAATTTTCTTTGAATCAACTTCCTTGGAATTTGAAGTAGAAGGGTTGTCTTTCTTCGAATTGTGCTTCCAAGAGTTAAAAGAATTTGAATTGTAGCTTTTTCTTGCAGTATTCTTCCTCTTGAGTTGTTGCTCAACTTTGATGGCTTGATGTACCATCTCTTGAAGCTCTACATAATGATACATCTCCACGATATCAGCTATGTCACGATTGAGTCCATGTAAGAAGCGAGCCATTGTTGCTTCTCTATCCTCCACAATGTTGGCTCTTATCATGGCAACCTCCATCTCCTTATGATACTCATCTACACCCTTTGTTCCTTGTATGAGACGTTGCAACTTGTTATGAAGCTCTCTATGGTAATATGATGGGATGAACCTCTTTCTCATAATTGTCTTCATTTCTTCCCAAGTGGAAATGGGATACTCTCCATAACGAGCTCTTTCTTTTTGCATCTGGTCCCACCAAACAAGAGCATAATCAGTAAATTCAATAGCAGCAAGTTTCACCTTTTTACCTTCGGAGTAGTTATGGCATGAGAAAATTTGCTCAACACGCATTTCCCATTCTAAGTACTCCTCGGGATCACTTTTGCCTTGAAAGGAAGGGACTTTTACTTTGATTCCACCAAGGTCTTCTTCTCTAACTCTAGGCCTCCTAGGTTCTTCTCGATTAAATCTCCTCCTTCTTGGTTGATATCCACCAGATTCATCATCCTCAACTGGACTCTCCGTAACTCTATAAGGCTGCTCATTTCGTCTTTGGTTGTTTGGAGAGGCTGGTAGTGTAGCGGTTTGGTTCTCCATGTTATCTAAACGCTGAAGAACTCCTTCTAGCTTTCTGTCAAACATCCTTTCAAGATGACTCATCAATGCTTGCATTTGGATAGGAGCTAGTTGTGCTTGAGAAATTTCTTCATCTTGGTTCCCTGCCATGTTAGTTTAAAAAAAAATAATAATAATAACAGAATATAGGATCTCACAAAATGCTTAGTGTTTCACTCTTCTTCTCAACTCAATATTTGCACTCCACTCTTAATAATCTCACTAACTCTTAAATCCCTCAATATCTTCCAAAGCTCTTATTCAATCTAAGTCCTTGTTGTGTGATTCAATAATTGCCAATTTCTCAACTTCAACCAAGCACATGAAAGTAGATTGTCAAAGTATGGGAATAGTTGAACTAGGTCACAGTTAAAGAAAGCTTTATGGATTCAATAGAAAGAAATTTTGTTACAAGTGCAAGATAAGATTTTTTTGTTAAATGAAAAGGGAATCAACTACTTTGAGGGCAAGAAGATGCACTATTTGAACAATTTTTTTTTCGAATTTTTTTTTTCGTTTTTTTTTCAATATGATGTGCAGAATAGATAGGAGCAACAAAACAATATATGACCTTCTCAAGGACAATGAAATCTTGCACAGTAAAAGGAAAAAATTGATATCTAGGCAAATTGGAAATTGAAGAAAGGGGAAGGAACAACAAAGGAACAATAATATATTTTTCTCAAAAAAAGGTGAAAATAAAGAAGGCCTACCGTGTCAACCAAAATGCTCTGATACCAAATGATAGGAAAATCCTTAGGGTTGCCTGATCTTCACGGCGTAGGCGATAAATGAATTCAAGACTTATCAAAAGAAAAATAAGAACAACACACTCCGGAATTGAAGAAGGAATTGGAGTGGTTCAATGACCTAACAAGTGCAAATAGTCAACCAACGTTATATAGAACGTGACCTACTATTTAGAACGCTTGTTCAACCACGAACACGAATTGAACCAATCCACACAACAACGCACTTGGGTTGAAGCACAAATTGGGGGCTTTTGTGAATTTGAATCACCAATCTTATAAAGAAGATTGACAAAGCAAGGTTTCACAAGAGCAAAGAAAGAAAGATAAATTCTCACACAATGAGAGAAAATACTTGAATGCAAGTTTTCATAAACTCAAATCTGATTATTACAATAAGCTTAGGGGGGTATTTATAGATAGGATGGAGAGACAAAGGTGCCCACCTATCTTGACTTGAAGATACATACATTTAATGCACATGAAAATAAATGCCCACCTATCTTGACTTTGGATACAATGCTTTTAATGCATTTTGAAAATAAATATCCACCTATCTTGACTTTGAAACATTGTGCATTTAATGCACATGATTCATAATTGACTAAAGACCATCTAGAAGTTAAAATTCGTACAAAAATAAAAGAAAATTACAAAACATGAATTTCAACTCAAATGGATATAATTGAGCCCAAATTCTATTGGTCCATGTTTAGCTCTTGGACCAATCTCTTTAATTTGTAGTGTTCTGGCCCAAAATCCCTTTAGCAACTCCATTTTCAGCCCAAATGATGTTGAGCACATTTTGATCATTATTTAACATACATTCAAATGGAATTTGCTTCATCCATTCTTGAACGAGCCCATTTAATGTCTCTTTTATTGTTTTAGCCCGAGCTCGTGTAATTGGCCCACTTGTAATATACAATGGATCTACTTCTTGATCATCCAATGTAATTGTTGGGTTCACATCAGCAGGACAATACCCTCTCTCACGGCAAAAGGAAAAACTCGGTTAAAAGAGCGTCTTGACCAACAAGTATAGAGACAACGATTCCCTCAGTAGGGATATAGCTTGGGTCGGTAACAGATTCGTGAGGCACCCTAGCTGAGAGGATGAGGTTGTGCGTCATGGCAGAAATAAACAAATTTGGTGAGTCAGTCTATGTGCGCTCTTTGGGATACATTGTCATTGATGAGTACTAATATCGTTTGATAAATTGGATAACTTTATATCTTATAGTATGTAATTTCTAACTATGCTTATTAGTTGAGTTTGAGCCTTCGAGTATACCTGCATGACTGGTGATGTATTTGAATTTTATTAATGCGAGGCCAATTTGCTCATTGAGTTTTTAAAGCTTATACTCTTTGTGAAATCTTTTTGTTCAGATCATATTGCTGACGAAGAATATCTGCTAGAGGAGTAAATCACTTTAGACCTTTTCGCTGTCAGGTAGGCCCCTCTTTTATTATAGATTGTGTTGCTATGTAATTGTCTAAGACATCTATGTTAGAGGTTTGGTATATTTGGCTTGTATTTCAGTATAATAATATATTTCATATTGAGAACCTATTATTATATGCAAGTCATTCATGTATATTTATAAATAAGGAAATTTGACATGTTTTCTTCGTATTTATTTGACAAGGAATGATTATTTTGATAACATGGAAATGAAATAATTAATATTTTAACTCGTGGGTAGAATTTATAGAAAGGTTATAGTGATGGGAGATTCATCATTATGCCAGTCATATGCCTAGGTAACTGGGTCGTTACAAAGTTGGTATCAAAGCGAAGGTTGTTGGTCTCCTAGTGACTACAAAGCAAGGTGTCTTTAGTGGGCCTTCCCTTATTGTCGTGACTGTAGCACGACTATAGGATGAAGATCTACCAAAAGTCCGATAGAGTTTAAATCCTTTTCTTTCATGTTTTACCCTTGAAACATAATGTTGAAGATACATATTATTTTTAATTGTAGAATAGGCTTAGATGACATGAGGGAAGTCAAATGCTTTTGAAATTCGCACAAGATCTGGCAGGGCCTTGGTCCCTCTAATTGCTTAGTCAGTAGGTGCAAGGTTGGAGATGCCTAACCATGCAGGAAGTAACCATGACCAAAACAGAAAAATACCCACTGTAAACCCTAGGAGGAATGGTCGAGTACCACTACAAATCGACGCAGCTATGGTAATGGAAGCATTAACCGCAATGTAAAACGAGGTAAATGAGCTAAAGAAACTTCTGATGGGACAGTCATATGAAGACAACTCATAGGCATCTGTACATGTCGCAAGAGTGCAAGAAACAGACCAGATGCCACCCCCACCCCTCCTCAAGAATGGGTAAGGGCAGAGGTCAAGACCTCATAATTCATGAAACTGAATCAGCCAACATTTGTAGGAGAAGCTAACGAAGACCCATAATGTTTTCTGGACGACTGTGAGAAAATCTTTGATACGTTGGAGTGCCCTGAGTCCCGAAGAGTAACCTTTGTTACTTTTCAATTAAGAGGTAAGGCGGACCATTAGTAGCGAACATAGAAGAAGGCATGGCCAATAATACCCTACCCTTCAAATAGAATGACTTTAAAAGAATTTTTCGGGAACAATTTATCTCGGAAAATATACGAGAAACAAAGATGAACGAGTTTGAGACACTCCGGCAAGAAACGTAGACCGTCGATGAATACGACAATCTATTTATAGAGTTGTCTAAATATGCTACTCACATAGTCTTAGATGAGAAGCAAAGGATCCGACGTTTCATTAAAAGCCTTCAAGAGTCCCTATTTTCGAGGGTGGGATCATGGATATGAGACCTTTCATCTTACACAAAGGCCGTTGATATCGCCCATATGATGGAAGAAAGAGATATGTACAATGAAAATTGTAATAACAAAAGGAAAAAGAAATAAGATGAGAAGTCACACGGCCGCAAAAGAAGTTCTGCACCCATTAAAACTGCTGGACATGTACCCTCTACCGCCAGTACACCACAGCATCAACAGGGTAGTATAGGGGGTCAACAAAGGCCTTGGTACCCTAAATGTGAAAGAAACCACTTTGAAGCTTGTCTTGGCAATAATAACACTAGGATATGTTTCCAATATGGGGTCAACAGAGCCATTTCAAGAGAAATTGCCCTCAACTCCACATGAGATTCAACCAAGGATCTGTATACCCTAGTCAATCAAAGGCTACTGTTGCCAATAGAGCCCCTGTAACTATATGAGGCAATAGAATAAGAAAAGATACTGGTAGAAGACAAGGTGGCCGATGTCAAGCTTCAGTAGGCCGAGGGATCGCTTGAGTGTTTTCCTTAACCCGTCAGGATGCTCAAGCGTCTAACGTAGTGGTAGCAAGTACCTTTTTGATTGAATCAAACTATGCACATGTTTTGTTTGACTCTGGCTCGACGCATTCCTATGTATCACCATTTTTTGCTAAGAATTTTACGAAAAAAGTTGTTAGATTAGAATGTCCGTTCTTAGTAGCTACGCCTACGGGAGGCACCCTCCTAATAGAACGAGGCTATCGCATTTGCAAAGTAAAAATCGATAAAGTAAATATGACGGCAGACCTTATACTGTTGAATGTGGCATATTTTGATGTCATCTTAGGTTTGGATTGGCTAGCATCTTGTAATGCTACCCTGGATTGCTATAATAAGATAGTTAAGTTTAATATTTCAGGGGAACCCTTCTTTGTATTTCAATGTGAATGAAGTGAGATTCTTGAAAACTTTATATCCTTAATGTGTGCCCGACGTTTATTACAAAATGGCTGTCAATGGTACTTAACATTTGTTAAGGATATTAAGAAGGAAGAACTGAAAGTGGAGGATATTTCAGTAGTCTAGGATTGTAAATGTCTTCTCAGATGATCTACCAGGTGTACCCCTAGATCGAGAGATTGAGTTCCAAATAGAATTGGTTCCAGGAACTCACCCAATCTCTATACCCCTTTATAGAATGGCTCCAACGGAGTTAAAAGAGCTAAAGGCTCAGTTACAAGACCTGTTAGACAAAGGCTTTATAAGATCAAGTTATTTATCTTGGGGAGCTCCAGTTCTGCTTATGAAAAAGAAGGATAAATCAATGAGACTATGCATCGATTACAAGCAACTGAACAAAGTAACTATCAAAAATAAATAGCCGTTACCTTGTATCGACAATATCTTCAATCAACTTCAAGGAGCCAAGTGTTTTTCAAAGATTAACTTGAGGTCTGGTTATCACCAACTTAAGATCAAGGAGGAGGATATGCCCAAGACAGCCTTTCGTACCAGATATGGACATTAAGAGTTCCTGGTAATGTCGTTTGGACTAATGAATGCACCAACTACTTTCATGGATTTAATGAATAGGATTTTTAAACCATTATTGGATAAATTCATTATTGTCTTTATAGACGACATCCTCGTGTACTCAAGGAATCTAGAAGAGCATGAACAATACCTTTACGTTGTATTGCAGACATTGAAAGATCATCAATTATACGCTAAATTCTCTAAATACGAGTTTTGGATTGATCGCGTGACTTTCTTGGGACATGTGGTCTCCAAGGATGGTATCTAAGCAGACCCGAGCAAAGTAGAAGCAGTCAAAATGTGGCCTAAACCCACCTCTGTTACGGAGATTCAAAGCTTTTTGGGATTAGTAGGATATTACTGTCGTTTCATCCAAGATTTTTCCTAGTTAGCCGCCCCTCTCACACAACTGACTAGGAAATGAGTAAAGTACCAGTGGGATGATGCTTGTGAAGAAAGCTTCCAAGAACTCAAGAAAAGATTAATCTCCGCACCTATATTGGTCTTACCCTCAGGACTTGGAGGTTTTACATTGTACTGTGATGCATCGACAGTGGGATTGGGATGCGTCTTTATGCAGCATGGCCAAGTAGTGGCATATGCATCGAGACAGCTCAAGAAACATGAACAAAACTACCCTACCCACTATCTAGAGATGGCAGCAGTAATGTTCACTCTAAAGATATGGCGACATTATCTGTATGGAGAAACTTGCGAAATCTACATTGACCATAAGAGTCTGAAATATATTTTCAACCAGAAGGACCTAAACCTGAGGCAGAGGCGATGAGTAGAATTACTAAAAGATTACGATTGCAATATTCTTTATCATCTAGGAAAAGTAAACGTAGTGGCAAATGCTTTGATCGAAAATCTATAAGTAGTCTAGCCTATATAGCAGTGACAAGAAGATCATTAATCTAAGAACTACAGGAGCTGAGAACAAAATATGTTACTCTTGAGATTACAAAGATAAGATCATTCTTAGCCTATATTAGGACTAGATCTTCCCTTGTAGACTAGATATGGATATCCCAAATGGAAGATCTTGAGCTTGTCCAAATTATGAAAAAGGTGAAGGATGGTGAAGCGAATAGTTTCACTCTTGACAATGCAGGAGCCTTGCATTTTGAACAACAGTTGTGTGTACCAGATATTGGAACTCTTAGATGAGACATCATGGAAGAAGGCCATAGTGTCGCATATGTCATACATCCAGATGCTACCAAGATGTATCAGGATATAAAATAGACCTACTGGTGGAAAGGAATGAAACGAGATGTAGCAAAGTTTGCATCTCGTTGTTTAACCTGTCAACAGGTTAAGGCCAAGCAATTAAAGCCGGGAGGCTTGTTACAGTAATTAGAGATTCCTGAATAGAAATAGGAACGAGTGACGATGGACTTTGTTATTAGTCTACCTTGCTCCACAGAAGGCTACGACTTAGTATGGGTTATTGTTGATCAACTAACCAAATTAGCACACTTTATTCCAGTCAAAACCACTTACGCCGTGGCTACATTGGTACAATTATATATTAAAGAAGTAGTAAAGCTACATGGAGTACCTATATCTATCATTTCTAATAGAGGTCCTCAATTTACCTCCCGCTTGTGGAAGAGTTTTCAAGAGGCATTAGGTACTCGAGTGGACATCAGTATCGCTTTTCATCCACAGACAAATGGACGTCAGAGCGGATGATTCAGATAGTAAAGGACATGTTACGGGCTTGTATCCTAGATTTCAATGATAGCTGGGAAAAGCATTTGTATCTTATAGAGTTTACATATAACAACAGCTACTAGGCCACTATTGGAATTACACCATATGAGGCTTTATACAGGAGATGTTACAGATTTCTAATTGGTTAGTTCAAGATAGGTGAAGCGAAAGTATTAAGACCCGACTTAGCCCAAGATGCCCTAAACAAGGTTAAGATAATCCAAGATAGGATGCGAGCAGTTTAAAATAGACAAAAAACATATGCTAACCACAGACGACGTGATTTGGAGTTCTCAATCGACGATATGGTGTTTTTAAAAGTTTCTCCAATGAAAGGTGTGTTAAGGTTTGGAAGGAAGGGAAAGTTGAGTTCTAGGTACATCGGGCCTTATGAATTCTTAGAGCAAGTGGGAAAAGTGGCTTATTGACTCGCCTTACCTATGGAACTGGAAGGGATTCACCTTGTTTTTCACGTATCTATGTTGAGGAAGTACTTTTTGATCCTTCTCATATACTTCACCCTTTTCACAATGATTTCACCCTAATAGATGCGAACTTGTTATACGAGAAGATACCGGTAGTTATCCTAGATAGTCAAGTAAAAAAATTCTGGTCTAAAGAGATTTCATCAGTCAAGGTATTATGGTGAAATCAGACTTATGAAAAAGCCACATGGGAAGCCGATGTTGATATGCGTTCTAGATATTTGTATCTTTTCACGACTAGAGGTAATTTAAATTTGGAGGACTGAAATTTCTAAAGGGGGTGATAATATAATACCCGTGAAAAATAAAATATAAATGTGTGTTCGTAAACTATGATTACTATTCCAGTATATAATACTATTTATGTATACGATACTATTCACATATACAATCAAAATGTCGAGTACTAGATGTGGTTTGGTCATTCGTAGGAAAAAATGACTTTTTATATGAGAAAATCCCCTTAGGGACTAAAATGAAAAGATTAAAGCGAAATGAAACTTAAGACTTTAGGAGAAGTAATCATAGCCATTGAATATGAAGTAATCTTAGCAATTGAAAATTATTTGGTATGAATATATCTTACATAAAATGTTGAAAAAAAATCAATGACTAGTATTTGTTGAAAAATTAATAGCTAAGATTAGTTCTACACCTCCCACACCTCAATGGCTAGGATTGGTTCCACACTTACCTACATCAATGGCTAGAATTCATTTTTGAAGCCTATATAAGGGAGGCTTAAATGGTTTCTATTATTCTATTTCATTTCTTCTCTCATTTTGTTTAACTTCTTATTTTCTAGAGAGAAAGAAGAGGCAAGTTCTTTAAGTGATTAGTCTTTTCTCTAAGTAAGAAATAGATAATTTCTCTTACTCCGGTGTTACTTTCCTTCTCAACTTAGGTCTGAACGGAACATTGAAATTCACCTATGTGCTCATGTCCATAATGACTTAGGGAAGTGATATTCGTACAGAATTCAAGTGAGTGAAACGATACCGTTTTAATAGAGTTTTAGTATCATTAGTGATAAAAAGTATATCGTAGGACACTCCTAAGACTCATAGGGGTAGACTAGATTTGGAGTGGCAAATCTAGGGAGGTAATTCAAATTAATCCAGAAGTATAGTTAAGACAAAATAAGTATTTCAGGGTGACATAAAGTTTGAATCTTTCCAAAGACAACTTAATTGTTATCTTGATTTATGGTTTATAAACTTGTGACATAGTCATATACGAAACCTGTCATATGAATGAATATTACATTGTACTTCTGATTATGATATGAAATACTGTACTATTGATTGTAATTGAGCGGGACAGTACCCCCTCTCACGACAAGGAAAAAATTTGGTTTAAAGGGTGTCTTGACCAACGAGTGTGGAGACAATGATTCCCTCAGTAGGGATATAGCCAGGGTCGGTAACAGATTCGTGAAGCGCCCTAGCTGAGAGGATGAGGTTGTGCATCATGGCAGAAATAAACAAATTTGGTGAGTCAGCCTATGTGCGCTCTCCGGGATACATTGCCATTAATGAGTACTAATACCGTTAGATGAATTGGATAACTTTATATCTTTTAGTATGTAAGTTCTAACTATGTTTATTGGTTGAGCTTGAGCCTTCGGGCATACTTGCATGACTGGTGATGTATTTGAATTTTACTAACGCGAGGCCAATTCGCTCACTGAGTCTTCAAAGCTCATACTCTTTGTGATTTCTTTTTGTTTATATCAGATTGCCGATGAAGAATATCTGCTAGAGGAGCAAATTACTTCAGACCTTCTCGTTGTTAGGTAGGCCCCTCTTTTGTTATAGATTATGTTGCTCTGTAATCGTCTAGGACATCTAGCTCAGAGGTTTGGTATATTTGACTTGTATTTCAGTATAATAATGTATTTCATATTCAGAATTTATTATTATATGCAATCATTAATGTGTATTTATAAATAAGGAAATTTTGACATGTTTTTTTCGTATTTATTTGACAAGGAATGATTATTTTGATAACATGGATATGAAATAATCAATATTTTAACATGTGAGTAGAATTTATGGAAAGGCTTATAGTGATGAGAGATTCATTATTGTGCCAATCATGTGCCCAGGTAACGGTCGTGGCAGATTTTAAAAGAAGAGAATAAGGTAGATGAAGGAATCTCTCTTGTAATAAATTTCAAATGCAACATTAGTTAATCTGTGAAGCCGCATTTGTCTTAAATAAGGAATGAGAGAAGCTAGCTGTTGTTGAACTTAACTTTCCAATAAGAAGAGCATTTATTGTATTGCTTCAGCTTGAACTTCCAATAGGAAAAAGGCATTTATTGTATTACTTAAGCTTCATCAAACCACCATTAATGCCCATCTAAGGAAAAGACAATGAAAAAGATAGAGAAGGCTTCAAGAGTACATTTTTATGTTTTCCAATATCTGACATCCTTCAGCACCAACTTTGTTTCTTTTTATTCAATATGATTAGCACACATTGAAAACTGGAAAAGAAGCAGTCAAGTCAGCAAGAGAAAGAAGGAGACACAATATGCACATGGAAGAATAGGAAATGGGCTCAACATTTAGAGATGCATTATTAGAAACTTTGGGCTAAACTTTTTTTTTTTAAAAAAATATTTTACTTCAACATTCTCCCATTGTTTTTATAATGGCAATACAGAAGAAGATATGAAAAAAAAAAAATTACACTTCCCTGAAATTTTAACTTCCTAAAGGATTGCTCCCCCTGAATCTGATATTCTTCCTTGAATTTGCTCCCCCTTAATCATGTAGTTGCAAAAACATGGAAAACAAATATATTCCATAGAAATCCTTTTTTCTTTTAAATATATTAATAACATATCACATAACATAGTATCTATTAGATTAATAAACAATTAGAATATCACACATCAAATATATCAATAACATAATTCAATTCACACATTAGATAAAAAAAACATATAATATAAGTTCATGTACCTACTATTCTTTCTACCCCTTTGACATTATCAAAACAGCAAGTGTTTAGGGAAGAAAATAGCTAGATAAGATAGAGTATTTTAAGGTATAGAAAAATATGATGAGCGGTCTAAGATAACATATACTTTAAGATAACAACATTTATGAAATAGGAAGATCAAGGGGACTGATGAACATGTGAGGGAAATTGAGAAGATTGATAAGCAGGAGATTTCAAATGAATGATCTTCTGAAATCCCAAAAGGAGATGTTCTTCCCACTCTGTCCACATTTGACGTAGAACCTCCCTGGTGATTGTTGGATAAGTGGATGGGCTAGTATGTTTTTAGGATCAAACCCCTTAGCCTTACAACTTCTTCATCTTCCATTTCTATAGACACAATTTTCTTAAGAGGAGTTTGATCAACAACTTTACGAGGGATATTGGTAGTATCACCTTCTTCGTTTGAGAACTTAGTACCAACAACCTCCTTAGGATCCTTTGAAGACTCACTGTCTTCTTCAAAATCCTTTTCCAGATTGGTCTCTTTAATTGTTGTTAAGCGAAGAGATTTTTGAAAGGGAGGAGTTGACTTTCTTGTGGCTCTAGTTTTGACCCGTTTCCCTTTAGATGAAGCTTCTGGAACATCTACCTCTTTCTTGACCCATAATCCTTTCACTTTCTTTGTCCCTATAAAATAAAACAATTTTTTGTCAAAATTTGCTCGAGTATTTGCACGCTCTCATTCCAAATCCATCAGACAGACATTTTAAACATATGCAAGTTTTGTGATAAGCATACCATATGGGATAGATGAAGAACAAGACATAATAGTCTTTATGTGACTTAGAATTGTGTATCCCAAATTTATATGGAAGGAGTGATAGACGCACCACATAAAGAATATTTCAAGTGCCAAGGGAGCATTTGACTTTCTACTTTTTGTAATTAAGGCTTGATTGATTACATGTAGAAGAATGCGGTTGTGAACATCAATATTCGAGTGGAAACATGAACATTCATTTGCCTAGTCAGTTTAAATGCTGCCAATTTGCTCGAATACCCAGGATATTTGATTGAGTTGCCACTCCTATAACATTTTATTCCAATGTTAGGAAAACCGAGGGCAGAGTTAATGGAATCAGGAGAGAAAGTGAAACGACACCTAAGTAGGAGATAGTTACCTATGAGAGTATCTATAGAAAATTTTAGGTTCGAATAAAACCATTTTACCAACTCAGGATACTCTAGTTCCTTTAGATTAAGTAAAGTATCCCAGCCGAGACCCTTCATTTTCCTAAAATGACCAAGGTTTTCATTGATGAAAAAAATTAAAGTTTACCTTTCAGGCAGGAGAAAGATGGTGGTGAGCAAAATCAGATTCATACTTTTCCTTAGCCTCTAGTCCATCAAAGCGCCTAGGATGCCCAATCACAGAATGATGGGAGGTGGAAGAAGATTCTGCAATTTTTCTCTTGAGAGATATTTAGGAAGCCATTTGCAAAAGAGAGATGAGTAACACAGTGGAGAAGGTATTGGGTTTGATATAAAGAGGTTATGTAGAAAAAGAAAGAAGTATGAACATATATAAAAGAAAGGAGAACAGTTATTACCCAATGGTTAGAGATGTGAAGTGGGCCGTATTTTGTGGGATAATGTGCGCGAACAGACAGCCATAAATGCAGAGGGGTTTATGGTAGTTTTATCATGATAAAATAGTTTATTAAAAGATGCAAGTTCAAAAAAAAATGGTGCCAAATAAAAATTTGAGACATCATGAATTTCATAAATACTCAACAAGTTTTATAGATGAGAGGATATCTCTTGACTGAAACTCAAGGAACATAGAGAATCAGGGGCATGGATCTAACATTCCTAACTCCCTTTTAATAAAACAAAACCTATCTTCAGGCAATGGTTTTGTAAAAATATCAGCTAGTTGATTTTCTGTTGAAATAAATTCAAGGATGATATTTCCTTTTTGAACATGATCCCTCAAAAAATAGTGCCTGATTTTAATGTGTTTTGTTCTTGAATGATGAACAGGGTTTTTTGAAATGTTTATAGCGCTAGTGTTATCACACTTTATAGGGACATGATCAAATTTTAGGCCATAATCTAACAGCTATTGCTTCATCCACAGAATATGTGCATAACAACTTCTTGCAACAATGAAATCTGCTTCAGCTTTTGAGGGTAACATTGTTTTGTTTTTTATTGTGCCATGAAACAAGGTTATGCCTTAAACTCTTACAATCAGTTTTGCAACTCGCGAAGTTAGCATCAGAGAAACCCAATAAATCATTGGCATTAGTTTTAGGGTACCATAGTCCCAAGGAAGATGTTTCCTTAAGATATCTAAAAATCCTTTTTACTGCTGTTAGGTGAGATTCTTTTGGATTTGATTGAAAGCATGTACATAAACATACACTGAATACAATGTCAGGTCTACTAGCAGTAAGATAAAGAAGTGAGCTAATTATACCTCGATATTTCTTTTGATCAACTGACTTACCTCCTGTATCTTGATCCATTTTTATTGAGGTACTCATAGGTGTTCCAATGCCCTTTGCATAATCCATTTTGTATTCTTTAGGAGCTCTCGAATATATTTCAATTGAGAAATGAAAATTTCATCTTCGCATTGTTTTATTTGAAGGTCCAAGAAGAATGATAATTATCCCATCGTACTCATATCAAATTTATCAGTCATAAGTTTAGCAAAATCCTTACATAAAGATTTGTTAGTGGCTCCAAAAACAATATCATTTACATAAATCTGAACAATTAAAATATCTGATGCTGAATTTTTAATAGAGAACTTTTGATAGTTTGAAAACGTAATCAGGATGTTTAGGATCTTCGAATTTGAGAGGTTGTTTAACGTATACTTCCTCATTGATAAAACCATTAAGAAAAGCACTTTTAGCATTCATTTGAAAGAGTTTAAAACCTTTTATGTAGGCAAAAGCAGGGAATATACGAATGGATTCTAATCTAGCTATAGAAGTAAGGATTTCTTCGAAATCTATACCTTCTGTTGATTATATCCTTGAGCCACAAGATAAGCCTTGTTCCTGATTACGTTTCCTTCTTCATCATGTTTGTTTTTGAAAATCCATTTAGTTCTAATCATAGATTTATTTATTGGGGCAAGAATTAGTTCCCATACAATATTTCGATGAAACTGATTCAGTTCCTCTTGCATAGCATGATCTAAGAGCTATCTTCTCGAGCTTTATAGATACTTTTGGTTCAACTTGAGACATGAACGCCATATAATTCATACTCTTTACTAATGATTGAGTTTTTCTTCCTTTTGTTAAGTCACTAATGAGAAAGCTTTCTAGGTATGATGCTTCGCCTCTCTATTCTCTAGGAAGTTTGATCTTATCCATGGTTTCAAGAATATTGTTGCTAGATAATGAGTGTCATTAGACTCAAGATCCTTTCTTTTAGAGGTCGAGGTAGGACTGTTTCTAAAAAGAATCTCTTCTTTATCTTCATTTCCTGAACTTTTCTCAGAAGTGGAATTAATCTCATCAAAGACAACATGAATGGATTCCATAACAATTGATTTTTGTTTATTGAAGATTCTATAAGTTTTACCATTTAGAGAATATCCCAAGAATATACCTTCATCACATTTGGAATCTAACTTTCTCAAGTTTTCTCTATCATTTAAAATAAAACATTTACATGCAAAAACATGAAAGTAGCTTATATTATGTTTTCTTCCTTTCCATAGCTCATAAGATGTCTTTTCTAAACTAGGTCTGATTTGACAGGGATTAAGAATGTAACATGAGGTATTAACAGCTTCTGCCCAAAAACTTTTAGGAAGGGTATTTTCACATAAAAGAGTTCTTGTCATTTCAAGAAGAGTATGATTTTTCCTTTTTACAACCTTATTTTGTTGGGGAGTTTTAGGAACTAAAAAATCCTGTGAAATCCCTTGCTGGTTGCATAATTCATCAAACTTTTTATTTTGGAATTCAGTACCATAGTCACTTCGAATAGATATAATGGATAAGTTCTTTTCATTTTGTACTTTCTAAAAAAAAGGATTTGAATATTCCAAAGCATTCCCCTTTATGTGCTAGGAAGAATATCTATTTGTATCTAGAGAAGTCATCAATAATGACAAATCCATAGTACTTTCTTCCAAGACTCCTGGTTTGGATTGGGCCAAATAGATTCATGTACAACATTTCAAGAGGTCTATTTGTAGAAATGTGATCCTTTGATACAAAAGATGTTTTTGTTTGTTTACCTCTTTGACATGCTTCACATATGTGATCTTTTTCATATTTTACTTGGGGAAGCTCAATAACAAGGTCCTTTTTAGCGAGTTTTGATATGAGCCTTATGTTTACGTGCCCTAATCTTTTATGACAAAGCCAATTCAAATCATTTGTAGATGATAGACACTTATGTTCCTTAGGATGGTAGTCACTGGTCAGTTTGTAAACATTTTTATGCCTTTGTCTATAAATCAAAATATCCTTTGAATATTTCTTATATATTATGCATTTTGAAGTTTCAAAAACTACCTTATGCCCTTTGTCACATAATTGACTAATACTCAAAAGGTTATATTTAAGGTTTTTCATAAAGAACACATATCAATGGAAAGAGAGAAAGTTATACGTACTTTTCCTACACCCATTATTTTCCTTTACCATTGTCTCCAAGGGTGATGTTCCCCATTTCTTTAGAGGTAAAAGTGAGAAAGTTGCTGCGATCCCCTGTCATATGCTTTGAGCATCCTGAGTTTAGGAACTACTATCATTTCTTCCTTTTTCCCTCAGGAAGAACCTATTAGAGAGATGATGTTTTAGGTATGTAGGACTTTTGTGGTCACAAAAATAGTAGATCCTTCATTTTTCATCTCTTTAGGAACCCAAACTTACTTAAGCTTGACAGGCTTTCTCCTGTAATTATGAGCTAGATGGCGTTTTGTTCTGCAGTTATAGCAAGTCCTGACTTTCTTAGGATAAGAAGAGTTATTTTCAAAACAATTCTTAAATATATGTTTTTCTTTGTTGTATCCAAGATCGGCTTTATCAAGAGAATGTTTTTGAGTTCCTAAGAGCATATTCAAATTTTCTTGGCCTTTAACAAATCCTGTAATATCTTATGTTAGAATGTCTATTTTTTCTTTCAAAGATCTGTTTTCGAACATAAATGAAGGAACATAGTTAGTGTTTTCAAAAAGAGTAATTTTTTCTTCCATAATTTTCTTTTTGTTTATAAGAAGATTTAACTTTTTAAGATTTTATGATGAGCTCTTTTCAAATCATTACATTTATTCATCAAAGTTTTTGAATCTTCAAGAACAATGTCAAAAGCATTGAATAATTCATCATAGGTGAAAGTAGTATCTCTTACCTTATAACCTTCTTCCTCTGAGCTATCCTCTTCTGCTATCAGGCTAGATCCTCATCAGGATCTTCAAGTAATTTATCATCGTCTCCAGGTAGCATTTGCAACCATGGCCTTTTTATTTCCTTTGTTCCTCAATTGGGGACAATATGCTTTTATATGTCTAGGTTTTTGACATTCATAGCATATTATAGGATCTTTAGGAGAGTCATACCTTGATGAGCTTTCTCTTGCTCCTTTTTTTGTTTTGTTGTCTCCTTTTAAAATATGTATACATCCTTCTGGTGATCAACGCCATCTCTTTATCATCTGGATGATCTTTCTGAGGTTTATCTTCGTTAAGAGGATTTTTCTCTTTAAGAGTTATTTCAGGTTGCTTTTTGTTGCCTTCTATTTCTTCTTTCAGGAAGGTACTTTCATAAGTGATAAGATTTCCTTTGAGTGAGTGTAGAGAATTTAGGATTTTCAATAATAGCAGTTACCTTGGATTTCCAAGGAGCTATCAAGCTCATGACAATCTTTTCTACCATATCCTCATTTGTGTAGTGTTTTCCTAGAGCATCTAGATCATTCATAATTTTTCTAAAACTATTGAATGTGTCTAGTATAAGTTCTCCTTCCTATTTGAAAAAGATCAAATTCTTTTGACATGCAATATGTGCTCTTTTTACATCTTCTGTTCCTTCATAGGTTAGTTCTAACTTTTCCCATATCTCTTTGGCTGTTTTACATCAAACAAGTCTTTTGAATTCTTTTGAGTTTACAACACATTAGAGAATGTTAATAGCTTTATAATTAAGTTCATCCTTTTGATGATTTGCTTCTTCCCACTCTTCTTCATGCTTAGGAGCTTAACTGCCATCCTCTTTCTTTTTCATAGGGATAAGTGTTTCCCTTCTCATGACTTGCCATATTCTTTTGTCAACAGCTTGTATGAATAGTTTTATTTGAGCCTTCTAGTATAAATCACTTGTTCCATAAAAAAATGGTGGTCTAGATATGGATTGTCCCTTTGGTCCAGAAGCAATATTCATTTTTTTCAAGATCTTTTCTCAAGGTAATGATACCTGTAGATACAGAGACTAGAGCTCTGATACCAAATGTTAGACAAAAAAAAGTGTAAACACAAGAAGGGAGGGTTGGGTTGTGTTCAAAATTACATATCTCTTCTCGATAAATTTTTGAATCTGTTCACTAAAAAAAATATGTTTAAGATAACTTGAGAATATGAAGAGAAAGAGATGATAATATACAATGTTTGAAGAGGTTCAGATCCTTTTTTGTTAAGATCCTATGTCCTCTCGCCTAGCACACTGCCAAAGACCTATATAAATTAGAAGGTAACCTTTCTAGGGACAAACCTCATGGCTTTTATAAGACAACCCACCCTGGGACAAGCCTTCGGGCTTTTACACTCTTTACTCAAGATACAGAAAACTCAAACTTTAAAAACAAACTTTTACAAGAGATTCTGCTCACAATACAACTTTGCAGATTTCTTACTCACAGTGACAGTAAACTAACTTAAGAAGATTTATGAAAGAAGACTCTTAAATTCTTCTTCTCTAAAACTAAAGCTGACTCACATAGAGCACTTAATGGATTTTAAGAGAAGAGAATGAGGTAGATGAAGGAATCTCTCTTGCAATAAATTTCAAATACAACATTAGTTAATCCATGAAGCCGCATTCATCTTAAATAAGGAATGAGAGAAGCTAGCTGTTGTCGAACTTGAGTTTCCAATGAGAAGAGCATTTATCGTATTGCTTCAGCTTGAACTTCCAATGGGAAAAGGGCATTTATTGTATTGCTTTAGCTTCATTAAACCACCATTAATGCCATCTAAGGAGAAGACAACATAAAGGATGCAGAAGGCTTCAAGAGTACATTTTTGTGTTTTCCAATATTTGACAGACATCCTTCAGCACTAGCTTTGTTCCTTTTTATTCAGTATGATTGACACACATTGAAAACTGAAAAAGAAACAACTAAGTCAGACTCAGATGGATATATGGACATCAGAAGAGAGAAGGAGACACAATTATGCACATGGAAGAATAGGAAATGGGCTCAGCATTTAGAGATACATTTTGGGCCCAAAAACAACTATGTCCAGTATAAAAAACTATGGGCTAAACTTTTTTTTAAAACATTTTACTTCAAACAATTTTGACAAAAAACTGGCCATCTGCAACTCATTTCGACTGGTTCTCTCACAGACAATGCAACAATAGGTGAAGGTAGCAAGCAATGATGCTTGACATTGGTCGTGGATAGTATTGACTATTGAGAGAAAAAACAGAGAGGGTGGGAGCAGTTTAGAAGTTATAAACTATAGCCGAAACCACAAGGAATCAAAAGGAGGAAAAGGAGGGGATATATTGTAAAGTAATTTACAAACATCAATTTTTTATGATTTAAAAGCTTGAAGTTGTAGGACAAGTCTCAAATATGATTTTGCATATCTGAACCGACCATTTGAAGGTTGAAAGCTAACTTTGCTCTACTTCAAATAAGATTGAGTATTTCTCTGTATTGAATGTAGATAAAGTGAAGTGAGAAGTTAATGGTTAGTAAAGAAGTAAGAGTAACGAGGATCAAAGATGTTGAAGTGAAACATCAATAATCATAATTAATTGATTTAGTCACAATATTCTGTGAAATATTAATTAAAGAGGATAAAATCTTTTGATTTAATTGTTTATAATTAGGTTAAGTAAGTTATCAAATTAATTAACTACAAAAGTTAATGAATCTCTGAAAAATGGATTAAAACAAGCTTGAAATTTTTGAGTTTATTTATATTTGTATAAACTATTATTGATAATTATAAGTGTATAATTAGATGGCTTTGTATAATGGTAAATCTAATTTGAGCTTTAATTGTTTATTAGTAATCAACATAGTTTAAGATGTTAAGTTTGAACTTGTTGTCCTCGTATGTCTAATATTTATTTGTCTAATTTAACAATTGGCTTGATGACTCAATGGTTGGACTAGTAATAGTCCTCCTTGGAGTTAATAATTGGGTTGGTTCCTAAAACTATGATTCAACCTATACCAGAATACCAATAAACTTTTACAATCTTACAAGCTGAGAAAAGAAACCTATAGACTTTTTTGGATAAAAGAGGACATATATTAAAAGGATAATAAAGAGTTCATATGAAAACATATAGGGAGAAAACAAACCACCTGAGAGGCAGAGAACAAACAAAAGGGCCAAACAAAAGACCATGAAGCCACTAATTACAGTCATAACTAAGACTGAGGTCACGCAAATATTGGTCTTGCACAAAAGGGGGGCTTCATTATAAGTGTGCATAGGCAGTTTGTGTTTCCTAGCTTCCTTGGCCAAAATGTCCGCGTATATGTTTTGGGACCTGGAAATTTAGCAAAGTCTGTACTGATCAAAAGACTAGGGAAATGCATGCAGTTATTCACAATTATTGCAAGCATGATTAATTTCACTAGAAAATAAGTCAATGATGAATTTACAATCAGTTTTTATTTCTATTCTCTTAATGTTAAGGGAGGCCGCATGAGTGATCTCGATTTGAAAGGCCTAAGCTTCTGCCAGTAAAGGGTTGCCGAGGCCAAGAAATTTAGCAAAGCCCTAAAACCAGTGGCCTTGATCTGTTCTAATGATTCCACCTGCAGCATTAAGGTTGCTCTTGCTAGATACATCTATGTTAATCTTAAACCAACCAGAAGTAGGTTTTTTTCCAAAAGTTGGTAACTATTTAAGGATTTGTAAGAAGGGGAGAGTGAATCAAATTATATTCTAAACAATACCAAAATTTAGCTACTCTTTTTTTAATCAAATTTAATAAGGAATTGCAATTACAGAGTTCATTTGAGAAAATTTTTCTATTTCTTGCAAGCCATATATTTCTAATTGTATAAGTAAAAATAGTTCCCCAAAGGATGTTAAGAACAAAAAGATCTTTATTTTTTGCAATTAAAGTTTATCCAATTTTTAAGGTTTCCAAGGAAGAAGTTTTGGGGAGGGTTTAAGGAAACCCACAGTTGTTTAGTAAGAGGGCAGTCCCTGAGGATGTGAATATGAGATTCAGAATTTGAAAGGCACAAAGGACAGGTGTCAGGGATATGGTTAATCTTTCTGTTAAGGGACTTATTTGTGGGAAGCCCTTTTAGGTAGGTTTGCCAAAGGAAAAAAATTTCTCTAAGGTGGGCTTTGTTTTTTCAAATCTAGGAAAAGAACGTATGAGGAGAATGATATAAGAGAGGGGGGCCATTTTGAACTTGAGGTCTTGGAAAGAAGATGCTGTAGGCTGATTTTGATGCAAAGAAGCCGTTTGAAGATAATTTCTGGCTTATGGCATCTTCAGGGGGAGATATTAAAAATAGATGGCAGGGTTATTTTCATAAGCTCTTTAATGACGGAACGGAGTCGACTTGTGATATGAAAAATTTAACAACCTTGGAGAGAGAACAAAATTTGGCATATTATCGCAGGATCAAAGTGGATGAGGTCAAGGAAGCTCTTAGAAAAATGGATAATGGTAAAGCTGTTGGTCCCGATGGTATTCCTATTGAAGTTTGGAAGTGTTTAGGAGAGGAGGGTACTATCTGGCTAACTAAGCTCTTTAATGAGATTTTAAGGACTAAGAAAATGCCTGAAGAATGGAGAAGAAGCACTTTAGTACCTATTTACAAAAATAAAGGAGACATTCAGAACTGCGCAAACTATCGTGGGATAAAGCTTATGAGTCACACTCTAAAATTATGGGAAAGAGTGATTGAACGTAGGTTAAGAATCGAGACGAGTATTTCTGAAAATCAATTTGGATTCATGCCAGGACGGTCTACAATGGAAGCTATATATCTTCTAAGGGGGTTGATGGAAAGGTATCGGAGTGAACAAAGAGACCTTCATATAGCATTTATTGACTTGGAAAAAGCCTATGATCGAGTACCAAGAGAGGTGCTGTGGAAAGCCTTGGAACAGAAAGGTGTACGGGTTGCGTATATTAGAGCCATAAAGGATATGTACGAGGGGGCTACGACTAGTGTGAGAACGTCTGGCGGGAAAACTAGAGACTTTCCTATTAAAATTGGCCTACATCAGGGATCATCCTTAAGCCCTTATTTGTTTGACTTGGTTTTAGATGTTCTGACGAAACACATCCAAGAAGAAATCCCTAAGTGCATGCTTTTTGCAGATGACGTTGTTCTCATAGCAGAGACAAGGGAAGAGATTAATTCTAAACTTGAGTTATGGAGAGCTACTTTGGAATCGAATGGTTTTCGTCTGAGCAGGAGTAAGACCGAATATATGCATTGTAAGTTTAACAAGCGACAAGCTAGGAACGAGCTGGAGGTTAAGCTTGGTGATCAGGTCGTATCACAAGTGTCAAAGTTTAGGTATTTGGGATCAATTATACAAGATGACGGCGAAGTTATTAGAGATGTGGAACATAGGATTCAAGCTGGGTGGTTGAAGTGGAGAATGGCATCAGGGGTTATTTGTGATCGGAAAGTACCTGATAAACTCAAAGGAAAGTTTTATCGTACTGCTATAAGACCAGCGATTTTATATGGGAGTGAATGTTGGGCAATGAAAGGACAACAAGAACATAAAATTGGAGTGGCGGAGATGAGGATGTTGCGTTGGATGTGTGGTCATACAAGAAAAGATAGGATCCGTAATGATCATTTACGAGGTAGAGTTGGGGTGGCACCTATTGAGGAAAAAAGATCGTTGGAAGCGCCAGTTAGGAGAGTTGAGCAGATGGTTTGGAGCCCTATGAAAAAAGGTCGAGGAAGACCAAAAAAGACACTTAGAGAAATTATTGAACGGGACCTTTTAGTAAATGAGATATCTAAAGAGTTGGTCATTGATAGAGCTCAATGGCGTCGTGCGATCCATGTAGCCGACCCCACTTAGTGGGATAAGGCTTTGTTGTTGTTGTTGTTGTTGTTGTTAGGTTCAAAAACAATAGGGATGGTTTCTAGTGATCAATATCTGCCAAAAGGGTTTGTTTTAATGACTGTATCTACTTTTATGTTGATTTCATTTTTTGGCTAAGGACCTATAAATTTTGATTTGGGGGGGGCATCTCACCAAAGGTCATTCCAGAAGTTTGTGGAACCCTCTTTTCCAATGATGATTTTTGTGCAACTAAGAAAAAGAGGAAGGAGATGCTGAATATTTTTAAAAGTATGGGATTTATTAGTTTTTCTTTTGTTACAAATAAAGTCATAATTGTTCTTGAGAATTTAGGACCAACAGTTTTGTGGATTATTGAATATTTTCCAAGTAAGTCCAAGAATATGGATTTTGTTTTGGAGAGAGGCTTTTTGAATTCCCAGCCAACCTAGGGATTTTGGACGAGCAATTTTATCCTAGTTTAAGGTGTGGATTTTTTCCTTTCTTTCCAGTGACCCCAGAAGAAATTTCTAGCTTTTTTAATTAATTTTTGAGAGGATGTCATTAGGAAGGAGGAAGGCTTTCATGAGATGACTAAAGAGGCCAGAGATGGTTGAGGATACTAGCTGGGTTTGTCCAATTTTTGAAAAAAGATTTGATTCCCATCCTTGCAATTGTTTTTGCTGATTTTATCTAAGATAAAATTAAAGTATGATTTTTTGTAGTTCGACTTGAGAGGGTAACCTAAGTAAAAGCCAAGGTTGCTTGAAATTTTTATTCCTAGATTGCTTTCTATGATATTTCTTCTGTTTTGATCAACTATTTTTGAGGTCTAGATTTTGTATTCTTAAGATTTATGTCTAGGCCAATTATGTTAGAGAAGGTATCTATAACATTTTTAATTGCTTGGATGCTCTTAAGGTCTGCTTTAGAGAAAAGGAGGATGTCATAGGTAAATAAAAGGTGAGATATATGAGGGTTTTTATTTTTGAATTTGAATGGAATCCAATTTTTTTTTTTTTTGTAGAAGTTTCATTATTAATGAGGTGGGAGTTCATTTCCATTTCAAGGATAAAAATATAGGGGAAGAGATGGTCACCTTATCTTATTCCTTTAGTGAGGGTGAAAGGGGAACTTTTTTTTTTCAATGATTATGGGGCTATAAGTTGTTGGAATTGATTGAAAAATGGAGTCCCATATTGCTTAAAACCAAGAACAGGAGGAGAGGGATTTAGTCATACATCACCTAGTTTGCAATGAGGGAGGAGTTGCCAAGGTTATAAATAGGTGCCAAGGCCTTTGTTACAAAGTACACCAATACAAGAACATTAGCTTGTATTTAATTCTTTTCTTATACTCTTGTTCTATAGTGGTGATAGGTGTAGTTTAAATATTTGCTTGATAGTGTTGGGTGTATTGGGGTGCCGGGTATTTGAAAAAAGTTTCTGTGTGTTGTATAATTTTCACATAGTGGTTTTTCTCTAGTTGTCTTTGACAAGGGTCATGATTTTTTCTCCAGTTTTAAAATTTCCACATTATTTTCTTGTGTTGTAATTGTGTTTATTATTCCATTTTATTTTTCTGGTTTATTTACGCCAAGGTAATTTTTAAGAGGAAAATGGGGTTTTTCCCAACAAGTGGAATCAGAGGTAGGTTCAGTGGAATGTTAAGTTCTTAGTATACTTTTGTTGTTGCAGCTTTGTCTGATCTTCTACAATCATAAAAGAATTGTTCTCGGTTGCTTGAAAGTTACTTAGTTGTCGGGTTGCTGAACGAAATGTGGTACTGTTTACAGTTGTGTATACGGTTGCAGTGTCAAATTTTTCAGTGCGATGAGATTTGACATAGAGAAATGTAATCGAAGGATCAATTTTGGCTTGTGGCAAATTCAAGTCAAGGATGTGATGATACAGTCTAGGTTATACAAGGCAAAATGAGGAGTAGGTTTGGCCAAAGGCTCCGAGGTAGATACTAGCTCTATCTCTCTCGTTTTGGAGGAGGACATTCTTTGAAAAGTGAGAAGTCTATATCCGCATGGCGTATTTGCGTTGCCATGGAAGAGGATGAGTTGCTAGCAGGTCGACAATTGCACATAGGCACTGGTTGGCATTGATGCAGGATTTGTGGTGGAATGATGTCGATGGCTGAAGAACTTTCAAGGAAAGCCAACATTCGAGGTTGCACCATAAATTTTTCAGCAGGGACTTTCGACATGTACCGAGGTGAAATTCCTAAAATTGGCTAATTCTGGGTGGATATACTCTTTTATAGTAGAGTATAATAGTTCTTGGATCTATGATTGTCAGTGTAGACAATGAAGCGAAAAATGTGATTATTTATCAATCAAGGTAGAGATTGTTGGAATTAATTGAAAAATGGAGCCCACATTGCTCAAAACCAAGAAGAGTAGGAGAGGGATTTAGTCCCATATCGCCTAGTTTGTAATGAGGGAGGAGGTGCCAATGTTATAAATAGGTGCCAAGGCCCTTGTTATAAAGTGCACCAATACAAAAGCATAGGCTTATATTGAATTCTTTTCTTATACTCTTGTTCTAGAGTGGTGAGAGGTGTAATTTAAATACTTGCTTGAGAGTGTTGGGTGTATTGGGATGCCGGGTATCTGAGAAAAGTTTCTGTGTTATAAAAATTTTCACATAGTGGTTTTTTTCTAGTTGTCTTTAAGAATGGTAGTGATTTTTTCTCTGGTTTTGGAATTTCCACGTTATTTTCTTGTGTTGTGATTGTGTTTATTATTCCATTTTATTTCTCTAGTTTATTTGCACTAAGGTAATTATGAAGGAGGAAATGAGGTTTTTCCCAACATAACATTTTTTAAACAAGACATAATGAGTTTTTGAAGGTTTAAAGGAAAATTGAAAGCAGTTAGAATTTTTTTCAATGTAGTCGCAAGAAATGGAGTCAAAGGTTTTTTTTTAATATCTATCTTAATAATCATCCACCCATTTTTTGCTTTTGAAAGGTTCATGGAGTTCATTGTCTCTTGAGCAATAAGGCAAAGATCTAAATAATGTCTTCCTTGAATATAGGCCCCTTAGAATAGAGAGATAAGAGAGGGGAGAAGGGGTTTTAGCTTACTGACTAAAATTTTTGGGAGGATTTTGTAGTAGGTGTTGCATAGGCCTAAAGGTCTAAAATGATACAGTTTATTAGCATTTTCTGTTTTAGGAATGAGGTAGAGAATGGGGATTAAATTGCTAGAAAAAATTTGTTGAATAACATAAATTAGTTGGTTTTTAATATTTTCCCATTGATTTTGATAAAAGCTAGCATGGAAGCCATCATCCCCTAGAGTTTTAATGGGACTTATAGCAAAAAGAGCTTTTGATCTCATATTCCTCTGGGATTTAGGTTAAGAGAACATGATCTGTCAAAGTGAGGCTTGGGAGGTGCAATGTTGGGAGGGAATGAGAAATTGTAGAAATAGTTACATTATTTGTAAAGGTGTTTTTTAGGAACCTTGTGATTTCGGTTTCTATTTCCACTTGGTCATGGGTCCAAGCATTGTCATCTTTTAGGAGGCTACAAATTTTGTTTTTTCTTCTTTTATTTAGGGATAGTGTGAAAGTAATGTGTTTCTATCAGAGTGTAAGCCACTGTATTCTTGATTTCATTTGCCTAATAGATTCTTCATAGCTTAAGAGTGACGAAAGGTGATTTTGGAGATCTTTTTCAAGGGTCAGGAGTTGGTGATCTCTACTGAACTCTAGGGCCTTTTGAATGCCTCCTAGCCTTTTTTTATGTTTTCTTAATATCATGAATTATATTTCCAAAGGTTTCTTTATTCTAAGTAGTAAGATCTTTTTTAAATTCATGAATTGTTTTTAAAATATCATAAGGATATTTTTCCTAAGCTACAACTGTTAAGAGGGCTAAAAGACGGACGGTTGAGCCAAAAGGGTTCAAATTTAATTTTTTTTTCCACTCTGTTATATTTGGGGTTAGTTTGAAGAAGAAGAGGGTAGTGATCTAAGTATAGTCTAGGAAGGTGTTGCACTTTTGTATCAGAACAGA
The DNA here is from genome assembly GCA_037074585.1 of Biancaea sappan. Classification (NCBI taxonomy): domain Eukaryota; kingdom Viridiplantae; phylum Streptophyta; class Magnoliopsida; order Fabales; family Fabaceae; genus Biancaea; species Biancaea sappan. Next base: position 17,108,125 of record CM073497.1, on the reverse strand, counting down.
GGTTTCGCCAATTCTAATTGGCATGTGCACGGTCTATTCTAGTTCTAATAATTGCTCTTCCTTCTCTTCCATTAACCTTGGTAAATTTTGGCCCAATAAATCCCATATCTAGGAGGTTGGCCTTATTTAAGAAGTTTTAAAGGTTTCCATTTTGTTCTGTTAGAGGGGCAACCCCCAAATTTCTCATTGGGGTTAGCAATTTCGTTAAAATCTCTTATTACTACCCAAGGCTTATATATAAATTCAGAAAGAAAAGAAAAATAAGTCCAAGTATCTTTCCTAATGGCAAAAATTAAACTGGCATAAACAATAAAGAAGAGGAAAGAGCAGTTGTTTACCTTGACTTCCGCAAAGACTTCATGGAAGGAGGAAGGGATGAAGTCAATGAAGACTTTATTGGGGTTCCAAATGATCCATATTCCTTTAGAGAAATGATGGCATCCACCTTGAAAAAACCCTCATAGCCAACATTACTAATGACAGTAGAAGCTCTTTGGCCACTAAACCTAGTTTCGGTCGGGATGACTAGGTCAGGGTTATGGGAGTTCTTCTTATCTCTAAAGACTTTTCTAAAGTCAATGCTACTAGCAACATTACCATTCCAGCTAAAAATATTCATTGGGGGTATAAAGATTAAAGATATCCTCAGTAATATGAGTAGGTGGGTAGAGAAGGTCAAAAGGGTAAAAAGTAATTGAATGGTCGGTCCCTCTGGTCTCTAAGTTTAGTGAGGATATGATGTAAACGTCTAGCCGAGCGTGTAAGGGGTGAGGAGTAAGGGCAGCTGCTAGGTATTGGTCCCCCTCAGTTCTATGGTTATTCCTATGTTTTCTATTGCAATGTAGGCTGGATTTGGTGCACGAAGGAGTTCCCTCAGGGTGTTTAGTAGGAGATTTGTTGGGTTTAGGGGAAACCAGTTTTAGAGGGGTTCTTGGTTCACAGTTCTTGGGGGTGGCAGTATCATGATGTTGTTGATTTGTAGCTACATCATCAGGTTTCTTGTGTTGCTGTTGTGGTTCATTTCTAGGTGTGTTGCGGTCATTAAATGGCTCTAAGCAAAGACGCACTAGGAGTTGTTTAGAACCCCTGAGGAGATTGATCCAAACTAAAGTAGTTCCCAACCCTTGGCTCGGGTTGATTTGATACAAAAAGTAGAGATAGCTCAGGTGGAAGAGTTTCCTGTCGTTTGGGGTGGGGGGAGGGGGCTTTTTATTAGTAAGAGTTGTTGCTTTGGTGGAGAGGGTTTAGAGATAGTGGTGGGGCTGGTGGGAACTCTGATTCCATCTAAGTTTGGGGAAGAGGGACATTTGCTTGCTGGTTGGGTAACTGGTTTTACATGTTTATGTAGAGATAGAGTTGTTAAGGCAAAGATTGAATATGGTAAAGGAATGCTCTGTAAAGTATTTCTAGATTTTTTTGGGGAAAGGGGGGAGGGCATGTGACTTAAATTGATTAAGGGGCCATGGGGATGTGGGAGTTAAGTTTGGTAGATAAGAATCTTGTTTTTCTTGATTGTAGGTAATAAGTTATGTGGGGCTCGAGGGATTTTTAGATATTGTGATAGCTGAATCTTTTTTTAATTTTTTTAGGGAGATTGTAGTTAAAAGTTTTTAGGTTTATGCTATTATTTTTAATTTTTATAAGTTTTTTAATTGGTTTGGCGATGTGTACGGGGTGTGAGTGTTTCGGATTAGCCTCTGTGGAGTTATTGTTGGCAGGTGAGGCTACCTGTTTAGAGGTGTTAGAATAAGCAGTAGATTTGTTATTAATGGGGGAGAGAGAGAGATTATAGGATTATGATTATTTGGTTTAGGGTGAGCCCGTAGGCATTAATGATTAGTTGCATTAATGTTAACTTTGGTATGGCTATCATTTTATCATTTCTATTAAGAGATTTCTTTTAAGTGATTTTTCCATTTAGATCCCTATTATTTTGATTTTGTTTTTTTTATTCAGACTAATATCTTTGAGGCTAGCAAGGGTGGTATCAGATTTTTCATTCAGAACATTAATGGCCAGATTTTCTGAGATAGATTCTGATTTTGCTATATTGATGACTAGATGGGTGTTTATTTTGGGCAACTATAGGATTTATATTTTTATTTATTTCACATGGAAACTGATTATTTTTTTCTTTTGAAATTTTATAGTCGTTGTAACAGTAAATTGATTCAGAAGGGGGAAGAGGAAACAGAATTTCTAGCAGAAAAATCAGGAGAAACAGAATCAAAACTATGTAAATCCTCATACAGTAGTTGATAAAGACTATCATTAATCCCAATCTAGTTGGTCAGATTGACATTTAGATTAATCTCATATTACCTGATGCGTTTGTGAACCATGAGTTACCTTGACTACTACATTTTTTCTGATTAGATTTTCGATGTGTTGCAGGATCTTTGGTGATTGCAGCTCAATCGGAAGGCTGTTGATTTTTATCCAAACTGCTGTGATCCTTTCCAAAGCTTTTGCTTTTGCTGAGAAGTTTGGGACCCAAGTTCTGACCAGATGGGAGAGTCCCCAGTTTCTAGGGCCTTGCGATGAGGAGTTTAAGCCTATCTTCGTCGATAAGGTTTCAAATGATGTAGTAATTGAAACCCAGACTAATGATTTCAAAATCTGAATGGATTTTCCAAAGTTTGAGAATTGTTGAAACATCGAAAGTGATCTGAGGTTCTTCTTCAGGTCCGCTACCTGAAGAGAGGTGAGGAAACTGAAGGGATTGAAAGGGTTTTTTAGTGATGTTTGGGCACGATTTCAGATTTGTGTTTAGAAAAATCGGTGTTGTGTTAGGTTTTGACAAGGGGCACTTTTGTATATTAGGGTTTAGGCTGGGTAGGTGGGTGGATCCGACGGTGTTGGGCGGGAGAGATGCATTTTGGCTTTTAGAGTGGCTGTAGGGAACAATGTTTTTCTAAGGAAGAGTATCCGTTTTTACTGCTTCAAGGGACTCTTGTGGTGCTATGTCGATTTGGAGACACGTTTCTTTGGGAGGATGAAAAGATTCGTCGGGAACATACCTGTATTGATTTGCTAGTTGCTGAATCGTTTCATTTTTTGTTTCCTTGTTTTCTAGAAAAAGCCGATGAGCCTTTCCATCTTTTCGTAGATCTATCTTTTTTGCTCCATGTGGAAGCGGGAAATGACCATTTCTTTCCTGAAAGTTCTAACAGATAAAATCATTATTGTAGCACAGATTCATTATTCTCCAGTGAGAGAGAAAAAAAAAACATTGGAGAAGATGGAGAAAGATAGCTGAGAGATAGATGCTAATAGTCTAGTAAATAGAAGTATACAAAACCAATCAAAATCGATCGTACTGAATCGAATCAAGTCGATCGAGAAAAAAATCAAAAAATAGAGGTTCAAATCAGTTTATAAAAAAGTGAAATTTTTGGTTTGGTTCAATTGTTTAATTTTAGTTTGGTTCGATTATAATCGATTGAACCGAATCATGTATATAATTAAAAAAATTATATTTTATATTATATTTATATATATATGTTAAAAAAATTAATTTAGACATATATTACTTTACTTTTCATTTACTTTCGGCTTCCCTTTCCAAACTTTCATTTACTTTACTTTTCGTCTTTTCCTTTCATTGAATGTTAAACCTATCCCTTATTTTTCTAATTCCTTACCCTTTCGTAGCTTCGCCAAAAAGTTTGAACCCTATCTCTCCAAATCGAACTCGACTCGACGACTCTTCTTGGCTACTTCTGTCTCTTCCTTTCTGGCTCTCTTCTTCTTAATCGAGGCTCACGTCAATTTCTCTTCATTGGCCACTGGATATGTTTTTGTTTATGCTTTTGCTTTTTTTTTTTCTATCAACGTCAGAATCAACCATGGTCTGGTCTAATTTCAATTATGTTCCTTTAGGAGTTTCAGAAATACATAAATATACTAGTGAGTTACAGTATCTCAATAGTTTTGAAGCATCTACACTGACATGAACAAAGACGTAATGGCATAGGGTATAAAAATCGAATTGATGTAAGGTATGCCACTGATTTTTTCTGAGTTGTATGGTATGCCGTCCTCAGTCATTTAAGAAGCTATAACTGTAGGTGATTCAATGAGGAAGTTAATCTCAACTTCAATATTTGTTCAATACTGAAGCGTTGGTTTAAACACAAGTGAAAAAGTGATGATGGAATTTAATTAATGAGTGATAGTGGCAATTTTGTAAATTATGTATGACAAGAAAAAGTAATGATTAAAGTGAAAAAGTGATGATGGATGAATGTTTTGTATATATGGAATTTGGTCAGGAGAGATAGGAAAATGATTGCTTATAATTATTGCTTCTTGTCTATACTTCAATTAATTTGTAATGTAGTAGTTTGATTCTTAATATGAGTTTCTTGATATTTGCTGCCATGGTCAAATGCTACTACGATTCTCCAATATTTAAGGGGTTGTTTGTTATTAGCTTTATACTTATGCTTATAGTTTTAATTGTCTCTTATTGTATAACATATAATTTTTTTTATTTTGACAACTAAAAAATTAATTATAACTTTGTTTTTAATTGTCTCTTAGTATCTAATTGTCTTCACACTCTTGATTCTTCAAACTTGAGTAAAATTATTTATTTTTTTTAATAATTGTTTGTCCTTATTAGTTTTGATTTATCTTTTAACTTACTAAATTTGTTATCTTCTAACAGAAAGAAGGATATATGGATTTAAAAGAGGTTGATGAGGATCTTGATTCAGAAGAATCAATTAAGAAGTAACAAAATGTCTAATTTACCATAACTGATGCTACGCCGATTGCTTCCATGGGTGGTGATCTCCCTTCAGCATCTAATAGGTCGTCCAAAAAGAGGAAGGGGATTGATGTGTCCAAATCAAAGGTGAAGATAAAACCATCAAAGGAGAAAGAACCAAGTAAGTCCAAAAAACCCACTAGACCTGAGTCTTGGGTGTGGGCTCATTTTACTATTGATGAAGATTGTGATCTAGAATTCCCTAGAGCTTCATGTAATTGGTGTGGTGTTGATTATGCATGTCATAAAAAAAGAAATGGAACATCTAATATGACATATCACTTAGAATTTAAGTGTAAGAAAATTCCTAGTGGATTGCGAGATCCAAAACAATTTGTGCTTGCTTTCCAACCAAAGAAAAAAGAAGATGGGGAAGGGGGTGGATCTAATTTGAAAGGGGTCACATTTGATGTCAATGCATGTAGGCAAGCACTTGCAAGAATGATTATTGTTGATGAATTGACTTTTAAGCATGTTGAGGGAGAAGGGTTTCATTATTTTATGAGCGTTGTGCAACCTTTATTCCCTATTCCATCATGCGTTACCGTGGCTAGGGATTGTTGGACCCTTTATTTAACTAAGAAAGGTAATTTGAAAAATGTCTTTATTAGGAGTAATCAAAGTGTTTGCTTAACCACTGATTGTTGGACCTCCGTGCAAAATATAAATTATTTGTGTCTTACTACACATTTTATTGATCATGAGTGGAAACTACACAAGAGGATTTTGAATTTTTGTCAAATCTTTGATCATAAAGGGGACACAATAGGCAATAAAATAGAAAGTTGTTTGTTAAGTTGGGGATTGATAGAGTTTTCACTATCACTATTGATAATGCTAGCTCTAATGACAATGCTGTATCATACTTGAAAAATAGAATAGTCGATTGGGATGGTCATATTATGAAGGGGGAAAATATGCATGTTAGATATTGTGTACACATCTTGAATTTAGTAGTCAAGGATGGTTTAAAGGATATGCATGAGTCTATTGCTAGAATTAGAAATGCTGTTCGACTCGTATGCTCAAATTTAAAGGTTGTAAGGAGCAAGCCAGAATTCAAGAAAAGGGAACGGTGCCTAGGTGGAACTCTACCTATCTTATTTAAAATTTCAGAAAGCATTTAAGAGGTTAGAAGAGAGGGATGCCCAATTTCTCTTAGATAAAATAGGTCCTCCTACTAATGAAGATTGGAATAATGCACGAGTGTTCATACAATTTTTGAAAGTTTTTCATGATGTGACTAAAAATATATCGGGTACTTTGTTTGTCACATCACCTCAATATTTCCATGACTTTTTCTTAGTCTTGAACACTTTGAACAATTTGTGTAAAAGTGATGATCCATTGCTTAGTAAGATGGCTGAAAAGATGAAAATGAAGCATGACAAGTATTGGGGTGATGTTAAAAATATTAACATGAACATTTTTATTGCCATAGTGCTTGATCCAAGATATAAATTTAAATTTGTGGAGTGGAGCTTTAAGAAGCTATATAATGAAGAGTTGGCTGAACTTATGTGTCGAAGGGTAAAGGATACTTTTAGTACAATGTATAAGAGCTATAAGAATTTTCATGGTTATGGAAAAAGTCAAGTAGCCCACACTCAAAATATGACAGTAGATCATGATGTGATTAATGAAAATAGTGATTCATTTGCAATGGAGTTTGATAAAATTATAAATGAAGATGATAGTTTAGACAATCACTCAGAGCTGGATCTTTACTTGATGGAGACTAGGGAAAAGATGACACATAAGTTTGACATCCTCAATTGGTAGAAAGTGAATAGCACCAAATATCCAGTTATTGGATGTATTGCTAGGGACCTTTTGGTAATGCCTGTGTCCACTGTTGCCTCTAAATCTGTATTTAGCACTGGAAGACGTGTATTTGATCAGTATAGAAGTTCATTGACTCCGAAGACTATTGAAGCCCTTGTTTGTGCACAAAATTGGTTTCGTTCTAATCCATTGTCATATGAAGTTGAAGATAAAGTAGAAGAAATTGAAAAAAATGGAGCTAGGTATTATTTTTTCTTATTGTGTTATTATACTTTATATTATTTTATTTGATTATGGATTGAATTACTAACTTTTTTTTTAATTTGATTAGGCCTTGGTGTAATTTCACCTAATAATGATGATGATTATTGAAGATGATTCTTTTGGCCATTTCTCAAGGTATATAACCATATATATTGTGTATGAATGTGTTCTTTTTTTTTTTTAAAATTAATTGATAAACTAACTTTTTTATTTTCAATATGAATATGAAGGATTGCTCTAAGGTTCAAAGATTGAAGATGGAGATGATGCTTTTTGGCTTATTAGTTATTAGTTACTGAAGATGAAGATGTTACTTTTGTTGTTGATGGTTGGTTTACTGATGTAGTTGTTAATATAGTTGTTTATTAGTTATTAGTTACTGAAGATGAAGATGTTACTTTTGTTGTTGATGGTTGGTTTACTGATGTAGTTGTTAATATAGTTGTTGGTTATATGGTTTAGTAAAATTTTTTAACAAGTGACTCTCTTGTTTAATGATTGTTTCTTTTGGATGTAGTTGTTTTGTTGCTTTGTTAATGTAGTTGTTGATGTTAATTGTTTCATTCCTTTTTGGGCAGTAATGTAGTTGTTGATGTTCAATTCAATATGTTTAATAAGTGATTTTGTAATTGATCTTCCAATAACCCCATGTCCTCCCTTCTCTTTCTTATATGATTTGCTTTGGAATTGGATGTCTTTTTGGGCATTACAACCACGTGAAGTTCGTCAATTTGTCCATAGCAAATTAGCAATAGCATTGCACCACTCAGAAAGCCTGGTGGTTATTACTTATTACTTATTAGTAGACTATGTGGCCTTTTTGGAGATTCAAAATGAGAGAATCTCTTGTCTTTTGGGTCCTTTTTAAATTTCAATTGTAACTAAATTATCTTAAAGGAAAAAAAAATCTACAAGAATCACATAACGTCAAATTAAGAAATGAAGAATATAAACTTGTGTAATAAATTAAGAAATATTTTTAATTACATGTATTATAAAGAACATAGAGCATTTTCAAGACCACAATATGGCTAAAAATGCAAAAGGCAATGGCAAAACAAAACTAACTAGAGGATAGAAATCAAATATGCATCTCTTAAAAATAACTAAGAGTGAGAGTATTTTTTTTTTTTTAACATAAGCCTTAATTTTTTTTTAATGTTGACACAAACCGAACCGAACCGTATATAAACCGAACCAAACAATCATTTTTTTAACCGAATAGGTCCCAAATTTTAGTAAACCGATTTGGTCGATTCGATTTGATTTTAGGTATAAACCATACCGACCTTCTATATACCCCTGATAGTAAATGCACAATGCCCTTTATTTTAGGTAACCACCATGTCGCAAGAGGCATCTACATTTTTGGCCATTTGGGAAGGCATATTCGTTGAACCACTGAAGTATCCTTTTTGCTTCCTAAACTGTCAGCAAATTTAACGTACTCTCTTTTTGTTTGGATATAAAGATCAAATACGGAAGTTCACATGTATAGTTGTAAGAGATACGTGAGCCTCTGCAAGCATATGGGCCAAAAACCATTACAGACCATTAATAAACCCTACACCACAAGAAAAAAAAACCATGTTAGCCCATTAAGGAACGGGTTTTAAGTATTATCCTTAATGGGGTTTAAGTATTATCAATATGTTTTCGTTAACAAAAGCCTCTCCAGAGTTTGTATACCTAATTTTTTGCATTTCATGTAACTAATTCTCTACATGGGCAGAATTTCTTTTAATTGCATGCTTGATTAGATCCCATCTTCAAACTAATCACTCTGATTGTCCAGATCCGCTCTATATAAGGCAGTGGTAGAAAATATTATCCCAAGTATCTTATTGCATTATTGATTAGAGAGAATACACACAATTTTTTAAAAAATGTACGGTACCCATTTTACTATATTCTCAAACAGAGGGAACAGAGGAAGGAAACTTCTAGCTGTGAAAAATTTAGATCATACTATACTATATATGCAAAACAGGAGTATATCATCATCTTTCTTTCCCATCTTGCTTTGTGATATTCCATATGCACAAAGGAAGATTTTATTCACTATGTACAAGACCTATAGGTTACATACAATGAATTCCAAGATAGGTAAATCTCGGGAAAAAAAAAAAAGGAGCAAGAGGAGGAGCAGGGGAAATAAAAATGGGGGACATTGAATTAGAAATTAAAGGTCAATCTCCCAGCAGGAAAAACCGCCTCCTCACAGATTTGCGTACCTGAAAATACCGAATATAGCCATTAACAAATTTAAACTAGTTTCCTCTGGCCAAGCTAACATTCCATCAGCATCAGAGATAATATATACATGTTGCCATACTTCAAATAGCTGAAGAAGACCAACTAAAAAATTTTAAAATATAGATTGATACAAGTTATACATCATGAAAGCATCTCATGCATGTCTAAAGGTGAAGATCAAGTGAGTACTTCTGATAAGAAACATCTACCAAGCATGCTATACGCCAAAAAAGAAAGAAAAAATGTTTTTTTTTTTTTTGGAGAAGAAGAAGAAGAGGGGGGGGGGGGGAAGGGGTGGCAGAATCGACAATTTCTTTGCCCGTGGGTATTGTAGATAATGTTGCTGTAACCTTGTGGAAAATAATAATGTTTTGTGAAGATTATAACTTATGACATATTTAATAAGCACCATTACTGCAGAAAAGAAAAAAGAAAAATCAACTTGGCACTGAAGAGAAAAAAGAAAAATCAACTTGGCACTGGCTTAAAACACACTGTTCGTTTTAATTACCTCCCTGTCCCTCGCCCCCAAGATGAAAAGAAATATAAAGAAAACAATGCCGAGGTAAATGCAACTATATCACAATGGTACCTTTCAGACTGAAGGGCAAGTGGGCTTAAATTATGGCTCAAATGATGCAATTCTTGATAAAGACGACGGATGGTATCCAATGCACACATTACTACCGCCTAGCACTGCTTCCAAAAGTTGAAGCGAGGGGAACTGACCCAGGTGTCATTTGGGGGGGCATGGGGTAAACCCCTTCTTTGGGTATACAGGGGCTCTCAGCAACTGGTGAATATGGCTTTGTCACTAAATTTTTTAGTATTCCCTGAATATATAGAAAAAATGAATTTGTCATACAGGAAAATATCAAGTCATACCCAATTGCAAAAATAAACAATTATTTCAGCATAGTAGAGAACAAAAAGAAAGAACAAGAGCAAAACAAAACAAAAAGTAAGCATTTTTTGTCAAAAGAATTTACTACGTAGAAAATGGAATAGATGGTTTGAGGCAGAAGTTTTTCAGCTTCACTTAAAGATGCATGACACGCCAGTTCTCAGTAGATTGCTGGATTTTGCAAGTAACAACTAGAGCATACAAATAAATGTGAAGTAACAAGACAAGATGAACAGATATACCTTTGATGCATTTGGGCCATAAGTATTCATTGCGTGTTCGATTGCCAAATAGACATCAAGAGCTTGTTTGGATTCAGGATTACATTTTATAATGCGAATATTTTCTTTCGAATCCAGTGACCTAGAATGCAAATATAAAATGAGTTGTGAAGGGGGAGCTTTTGGGCTGTCTTTCTTTCGATTTGTCAGTTCCATCGTCCCAAGATCATCCCACAGAACATCCCACAATATCGAACATGGATCCCTTGCGGGGCTGAACTTCCTCTGAGCTATTATATTTGATGGTTGCTGACATTGGAAAAAAAAAAAATTGCTAAATAACAGTGCACCAGAGAATATGGTTTGCTATCCATTGTTCTCAATCATGCGTACTTACTTGCAATAGTATGACTCTTCTATGAGTGACCGTAAGGATTTTCCCTTTTGGGAGCAGAAAGTGGTCTTCATATGCATCTGTTAAGGCAAACTTTCCACGAACTTTAAAAAGATCAACATGGCCAAAAAATGAACCTGATTCTGCGAGCTGCAATATGACCTTCATGACAAAAATATGACAATTATCATCATATATAAAACCAAGCACATTATAAAGAAAGCAAAAACATGTTAAAAAAAAATAAATACAAGGAAATAATAAAGTAACGTGCATGAAATCTGATTGCACAGATGAAATAGAACCAGGAAAATAGTCTGAAACAAGTTTCCATAAAAAAGGCCATCCAAAACAGGTCAAGTAAGAAAACTTCTAGGCATCTTCACTAAATTTTATGGTAAATGTGATAAAATTGGGAAACTTCTGAGGGGAAAATAAAGGTAATAAAGTTCTAGAATGTGATTAAAAGTGCATGGACAGTTAACCAGGAAAAAGAAGAGGAATTGAAAACAAATTCTCTAATGAATGACATCCTAACAAGTTCTACTGTCCAGCCAGATCCTCAATGACATAACCCGATACAACCTAACCTTTTAGTCCATTTACTTAACATTGTCGTAAAGTTGTATATTTTTTTGGAGTGATATATGAAATTAAAACATTCCTTTCTACAAAAGAAATAAAATGTATAGCTGTTCTTTAAAATATCCTATTATCTAAACTTGGATTCTAATATGTTAGGGACTTGATAGTATGGGATGTAAAAGTCTCAGATCAGGCAGTATGGGCTGCCTGATGGGGTACTTAAGTGGGTTGACTCTTCCACTTCAACAGCTAGCTTTTGGGGGTGAGTTCTCTAAGCTGCCTTGGTACGTAACATTGGTATCAGAGCCTGGTTGCCGACGCATCGGAGAGGACTACCTGCGGAGGGGCTGACCTACGATGTAAAACAACACCGTGTAAAGTGCCGTAGTGTGTAGCCATTGGGACGTAGGGCGGTGCTAAGTTAGGAACTTGGTAGTATGGGATGCTAAAGTCCCACATCGGATAGTATGGGCTGCTTACTTAAGTGGTTTAGCTCTCCCACCTCAACAGCTAACTTTTGGGGGGGAGTTCTCTAGGCTGCTTTAGTGCCTAACATTGGTATCAAAGCTTGGTTGTTGACACATCGTAGAGAGCTACCTACGAAGGGACTGACTTACGGTGTAAAGCAATGTAGTGTGTAGCGGTGGTGCTATGTTAGGAACTAGATAGTATGGAATGTCAAGGTCCCACGTGGACTGCCTGATGAAGTACTTAAGTGAGTTGGCTCTCCCTTCTCAACAACTAGCTTTTTTTTAGCTAGCTTATGAGGACGAGTTCTCTAGGCTGCTTTGGTATGTAACATAACAACTCTTTTAGGATTTAAATGAGAATAACTCAATTATTTTCAGCATTTACTATTTGCACGTATATCATAGAAAATTCATGTTTAAATAATAAAAGCACTTTAGGCCTGTGATATATCACAAGTTGAGATATTGGTACCTGTCCTTGAGCTTTGTATTCGTCATATAATTGAAGCAAATTATCACCACTTATTACGCGAGGCAATCTCCTCCGGAGAAGTTGTTCTTCAGATGTTATAGCAGCTGCAATTTTCATTCTCATAGCATTGGCACCTTCGGTTGTTTTTGACAAAAGATCCAGAACTCCACTCACAGGTTGTGCAGCTGCACCAATAATTCCCTTCCCAACACCTTGAACAAAACCCTCGACACCTGAAGTTTTTGCACCTTCAAAAGGCTTTGTCACTATGCCAGTTACTCCTCTAAACAAACCTTTAGCAAATGCTCCGCCTCCTTCTCTAATAACATCACGGAAGTCCTCCACACCTTTGGCTTCCTGTCAAATGAAACATGTATTAACAGTCCATCAGATTACTAGACATTATAAGAAATTTTTACAAAGGCAAAAATATCCGTAAAAAGGAAAAGGGAGAGCACTAGCTAGGGCAAGCAAGTCACATGGTTCAATTCTGTTATAGCACAACGAATCACTCGTAGGCTAGAGCTTAAAAGATCAAAATTCTAGGTTAAGTGGTTAGAGCTAAAATTTTCCACCTTTAGTTGTGAGTAATGTCCACAAATGAACAGCTCAGCGCCCTTCAACACAAGGCGGAGCAACGGTAAGGTTGCTGCCATGTGACTTGGAGGTCACAGGTTCGAGCCGTGGAATCAGCCTCTTGCAAAAATTGCAAGGTAAGGCTGCCTACATTAGATCCACAATGTGGATCCGGCCCCTCCCTGGACCCCGCGCATAGCGGGAGGTTTGTAGTACCAGGTTTGCCTTTTTTATAACTACTCTTTACCCTTGCTAGACAGGATAAACTTTTGGGTCAATTGGTTCTCTTAACATTTTTCTTCCAAAAAGCCACACACACTACAGGAAACGCATCAAGCATCATCCAAGTACAGATACTTGACGAGGCAGCTACCTTGCTGTTGTCATGTCTTTATTTAAAGATTAAGGTTCTAGGAACAATATGTCTACCAGATTTATGATAAAAATTGAGGAAATATCCTTGTAAAGTAAGAAGGACAATCTTTAAACAAACCTGTCTCTGCCGATTTTGAATAAACTTCTTGTCCATTGACAGTGCAGCCACACCTTTACTCATATGTCCAAGTGCACTACTTGCATTACCCAATATATCAACACCTGAGAGTAGCTGAAGTGGTTGGCCAAGAAGATCCTTCTGGATATTTGAAATAGCCATGCTAATCATGGAACTTTGCCTCATACACACGTTCTCATGAAACCTTGGACTAATCCTGACCTAATTGAGGAGTAGACATTTATTTGGATTAGAACTATTTTATTATTCTCTCCCAAATCTAAGACTGAGTGAAAAAAAGGCATAGCATGTCAAGATTTGTTTTCTTGAAGATACTCAGCATTTCTAGATATACATCTCTGATGCTAAATTGCAGATAAGGGTCAATAATTTCTTGCATTATTTTAACAGCTTCCTTTCATGTTTTGATTGAACAACCTAAACATGAAAATATAGAAGGATAACTTTCATTAGGCGTCGTCATAAGGAATTTTTTTTTTTGGGTCAATGAAGAAAGGAGCAGAGGAAAGAAGTACATACAAAGAGAATGATAAAATATCAATCCTCAACAAAAGCAAAACAAAATGGAAAAAATGAAGAGGCTCATCGATATAATAAAGGTCTTCTGGAACTGTTGGAAAGATTCCATTTAAAAGACATTGATCTAAGCACAAAAGGGAGGTCATATAAATCCCATCCAATAATAAAACTAAGGGATGAAGGGATTTCTTGAAAATATGAGCATTTTGTCTCAATCAACAGCACGATGACAGAAAATAGCACACCACCATAAAGCATTTCCTTTACTGTGCCAAAGGCCCTAAAGCTAATGAAAAGAAACGAATTATATGTCCAAAATCCCATATTCCACCACTGCAATAAAGACGATGACTGGATAAATGTAATGCTTGATTGGAAAACAAACTGTTCAGTGGTATTAGGGATTTAATAAAGTTTTGTCAGTTAGAAAAAAAAGTTCCTTATATTGCAAGAACAATTCAGCAAGCAGTTACATGAAAATTTAAAGGTGATACTGTAAATTAATGCTATGATGTTGTTGATACTGTAAATTAATGAACCTTACTTAAAGCAATTAAAATACTTACAGCCATATTTTCTGTGTTCCCCAATGCAGTCATTAAGGATGCCCAGAATCCAAGCACACCCCTTGGCCGTTGACCAGGAGACATAGCCATAGACACTTTTAATCGAACTTCCGAGATATTAAGGACACTGTAATTTCAAGTTCTGTTATATGAAATTTCAAGGAAACCAACACAACCAAACAATTCCCCCAAAAAAAAAAAACTTGCATACCCAATTTGAATGATTGGGTCAACTGAAGCAGCAGTTGTTTGAGAATCATACAACCTATTGAGCTTCACCTGCTGGATCATGTCGTGAAGGCGCCAAATAATAGGTTCATGAATGTTAATCAAGAAGGCAGAAGAATTTTCTAGCCCCTGCTTACCGGAAACCAGTCAAAAGAAAACATATTTTAAAACAATAATCTCATGTCATAAATAAAGTAATTATAGACATCCTTCGTATAAATTATAACTTGAGATGCTCACATGGAGACCAATATATGGATAAACACAAAGATCCAATGATCCATTGGACTGCATTGTCATGGAAAACTTCAGGATATAGTCAGTTTCTGCCACCGCTCTTTGTGGCCGGAAGAGAACTGGCATTGGGGTTAATGGCAACTGGTTGTCTATTTGTAGCCCTCGCATTCTGATTTTAAATCTGAAACACAAAACAAAACAATGTGTAATTTCAATATTGAAAGACTGTGAAATATGAATAACCAGAAGAACAAAAATGATTAAGTTCTACATGAACCTAAAATTCCTACACAATGGGCTAAGATGTATTGATTGACTGGAAAGTGGGTTTGAACAATATATTAACCAGATATCTTGAGCAAGAAAAATAGTAAACTTCCAAACTTGGATGCAAATTTTCAACAGTCAACTCAACGCAAATCCTACCTATTGATTCCAGAGCCCAAACCAGTTGAATATGCCAGAACAAGATTCTGAATAGACAGGTACAATATTTCCTCAGGGGTATGATCAATAACAGATATTCCAAGCTCAGCAAGCTCAAAAACTATATGGAATTCATGATTGGTAATAGACAGTGATTGTTGCTTTTGAGAGTCACTTTTAGAGATCTGAGA
Organism: Biancaea sappan; assembly: GCA_037074585.1. NCBI lineage: Eukaryota > Viridiplantae > Streptophyta > Magnoliopsida > Fabales > Fabaceae > Biancaea > Biancaea sappan. The sequence goes on along the minus strand of CM073497.1, from coordinate 17,092,743 downwards.
CACTGATGATAAATATCTTCTATCCAGAACTCCTGTAGGTTCAGTTTCTGGCATCCAATCACTGATCTTAACAACATTGATTCTCTCTTCCTTCACAATAGTAACACACAAGGCTCTGTTTGATTCATCAGTCACATGGAAGGGCTGGTGATCAGAAACTTCGTCAATATCATACTTCAGTGATTTTGATGGGTCAGTTCCATCTACTAAGAGTTCCAATAAATGTCTTCTCCCAACATCTTCCCACAGAAATGAAGCAGCAGCATTAGGATGAAGAAGCTGCCAGGAATCACCAGTACCATCAACTTGACGAAAGTGAATGGGCAAGAACATTGAGCGATTTTCAATCCTGTTGCAATGAAGTTAATCCATCATACTAAGTATTTAGTCCAAGCAGGATCCTTATGACAAGATAAATAGACAATGTGATTGGGAAAACTGAAAACTGGATTCTTCAAATGTTAAAAGGTATGCTTCTTATACTTTAATTTGCTTAAGTGTACTTGTAAGACAGATGAAAAGAGTCATTGCAAACACCACCTCAACTTTGAAAACCAGAAAACACACCCATTGGCTATCATCTTTTAGGATTTAAACCATTCTTGAACATTTGCAATCATCGTCTTTGATGATTAGACACTCACCAAGGTTGCCCTTGTCTTTCCAGAGAAATGGGAGTGTGCCATGCGGCAAATCAAGAGTCTAAGGTTGCATCTCTGCTAATGGAGTTAACAGGAAAACAGAAGGAGGGTTAAAATTGAGAGGAGTGTTTGCAAATAATGACTCAAAGTTGAAGGGGGTGTTTGCATTTATCCCAAAAGAAATTTTAATAGAAATTTATCCCAAAAGAATAACTCCACATACTTCACAAAATATTGAAAAGGTGTGTGATTCCGCTTTTCTTGTCTTCTCCAATGCCAAGATTGAAAAATAAAAATTGAAAGGAGCATTGTGATAGTTCCTAAGGGTTATGAGATAACAAAAACCTGTAAGGACTTGACAATGTATTTGGATGGAATATAACTTCAAAGCGCGACCTCTTGGCACCACTTCTTACTGCTACTCGTATTTGCATTTGATCATCTCCAGTATTGTTTTTCAACTTAATGCGCATTTCACCTTCAGTGTCAACACTAAATGGCGGACTCCATTGATACCCATCCATGTGCAACTAAATGATATGGGATCTTTAATAAGATATAGATAACATGCCAAATAATATCAGGTTAGCAAACAAAATTGAAAATTCATATCACACCTTCAACAATTCGACTTTGGATGATTGCCACCCAAACAATCTTGGAGGATCAGTGGGATGAATCCAAGCAGATGCCTGAGAACCATATTGCTGCAGGCAAAGACTACATCCAGTCCTATTAGTGAACAGTGTTTGTGGCTGGAAATGAACCACCTGGACATCAAATAATGACAGTTCTCAGTTATATAAAAGAAATTCGAATTTCAGAGACAAACTGCTTCTTAACAAAAGTAAGTATTTAGCTATCTTATGAAAAATAAAGATAGCAAGAGGGTCGTACAAATGAATATTTATTCATATTTGTAGGACATAAGATTCTTATCCACAAAACAGCAAAATCATATATATCTTTTATGCAGTCTCTGATCAGAATCATAAGGTGATGATACAGCCATCTTCATGATTATTTTTATTTGATAGAAAAAATTTTCATTAAAAAAACTAAGATAGTTATTAGAAAGGAGAACAAGGTATCCTTCCAAGCACCCAAAAAAAAAAAAAAGAAAAGAAAAGGAAAAAGCCTTCAAAAAAAAAAATGCAGCAAAGCAGCCCAATCTCTTTGCATTCTGGGATAGCAACACCCTAGAGAAAATCACGGGCAGAACAACACATTGAGGACATGAATGCTATTTTTTCCCACATTGTCTCCAAAGACGAAACACACCCATAACAATTGCCATGCAATGCCACATTAAGCTTCTTTTTCCTTCCAAACCTTTTAAACCAAGTGTTGGAAATCATGTCATGTTAATCTTATGAAGATAGGCATGTTATCCTTTCTGTTTCAGTATTTTGAATTACAGATTATTATCCCTTTATCATTATTCCTTCTTTTTGAATTTTATCTTTAAACTTCTGTTAGTTTATTTTATTCCCTAGTTTTTAGCCACGAGACGATAAACATAATCTGGTGGCTGTTTCTGACTTATCCTAAGAGGTTGAGTGGCAGATGTGTTGCCTACCCCCCCTGCTTTATATTTAGGCACAATCTGAAAATAACAATAGAGCAGAATACACTCTGATTTTCAGCAAAAAGAAAACTCTCCAATATTCAATGAACACAACAATGTTCTTGGAAGAACTCTGACCATTTTACTCCACAAAAATGCAGCTACATGATAGTGTCATCAAATGTGAGCAGAAGCTTCTGAATGATCCGTGAACATGATACAACTATCTGGAGAAAGGGCCGTTGTAGACTTGATAACCAGCAACATATCATCAGTATTGATCATATTAAGAACCACGACTACCTCTGAGGGAGCTCAAGATTTCCTAATGGGTTTATCTAGAATGAACTTTTCCCTATAGAAAGAATTAGAAATGGAAAGAATGACTTGCATGAAAAGAGTCCAGAGTCCAAATTCTCCTATTTGGATTGGGAGAGAGGTTAATGGTTTCTAAATAAGAGTTGGATTTTAGTTTTGAAGCACTTCTATAATTAGGGTTTCTGGAAAATGGAAGTTCCAAGATGTAGGTGAACCCTTATTTTAGATCCATCATCCACATTCAAAGCTAAAAGAAACCAAAGGGTATTATAACATCAAGAAATAAACTTCAATGGACTTCCATGAGTAGCAGTGTTCGCGAAGTTGGCATCTTAAACATTCTAGTATAAATCATGCTTACTGCAAATTACTTGTAGGAATGATCATGGGCAGGGTACTACAGTCCCCATTCTTGGAGCAATATTTTAGCAGGTAACGAACCCAATTCCTATCCCCTTCCCCATTGAATGCCTAAAATGTTGGACTCGGACCCATACTAGGAAAATTTTATGAACAAATTTTTCTCAAGTTGAGACTCGTTTACATAAAATCTCTACATATAAATCACAACAAAGAATTAAATGTGTCAAACAAGCATTAATATAATTCAAAGCACATATACTGAGTTTTGCATGGGTCTTTTTTGAAACTTTTTTCTACTATATACATATGTATATATTGATAGAAAAAGAAAATGGAGGATAAAATATCCTCCCCAAAACAAAAAACACAAGGAAAAAAAAATTCAATCTCTAAAACAATAGAACTTTTTTCTAATATATATATATATATATATATATCACACACATACACATTATGGGTTAGAGACAGGATGAGTATCATACTACCTGGACTTGATCCCTTAAAATAACCATAAAAGTTCCAATATCTGCACTGAAATGGGTAAATTTTATAGGTACCCGTATAGTTTGAATATTTTGCCCATCCCTAATTACTTGGTCCCACAATCGAGGAGTTTCTCAAGGAAAAAAATATTTACCCGCCAAATTTCTTGACCCACCCCTCCTTCGGTTTTGGTCTACGAAAAGTTTCCCACAATCATCTTCATTATTGTTAATTTATCACTCTAAATGAGACAAACGGCTTTTAACATGTCTCTTTAATTTGGATTCAATTCAAGCTTCTCATAAAAGGTCAGTGCAAAATACAAAGGTATAACTGCATTTTACAACAAAATGCTTGGTGGTGTTTAAATCTGTTGAGAAACTTACCAGTGATTCAAGGAGAAGTCCCAAAAATTATTGGGATTGAAGGATTTGAAGTTTATAATTTCTAGGAGTCTTGCAGTTATACCTTAATATGTTTGGAAGTTTATCTTAAAGGTAATATCTATTTTAGAGGATTGCAAACAGAAGAAGGCTGAGCTGTGTTTTTCTACAGCCCCTAAGTTCTGCCAATCATACCTCTGCTTTAAACCTAAATTTCAATAAACCAAATCATATAATAAATCATTTCACTGAAAGACAAATTTGTTTATAATTAGTTTTTTAATCTTTTTTATTTACTATCTTTTTAATATTAAACATCCAAGCAAGGGAAGTGAAAATATCATTTAACCATCCTTTTCCCTCCCCTCTCTCCCCTTCTTAGTCGTTGGATTCCTTTCCTTTCCTTACTAACTCACACTATTGCATCATCTAAAGACATCCCAGCTACTTCTGACAATCCTCCATACTCCCTATGATATATCTCAACTGTCAACAAAATTGGTAGTACATGCATCTTTACCATCACCTATCTTCAAATAAAGGATAAAAAACAAGTAGTTAATTTATCCTCTCTTGATTTGACTTAAAATTGTACAATTCAGATTAAATTTTAGGCTTTCCAAAACCTGATTTAACCAAGAAAATATAAATCTACGTTCCGAAAAGAAAAGCATATCCAACATAAGCAAATTAAGTAATAGCCATGAGATGAAGTTGCCACATATATACAACAAGGATTGGACTCTTGGCCAATTGTTAAAGGCTCTGATATCATATCTAGAACCAATTTAACCCAAAATCTTAAACTTTAACAAAAAGCGCCCTAGGGATGTTCTTATTGGTATGTTTCACATATATAATACCCATATAGAAAAAGAGTGCAGATTCTCCAACTCCAACCTTTGTTCTGTCTGAAGTCATCTTCAATAATGCTGAAAGCCTGTAGTAAGATCCATCTGAATTGAAAGCCTTGACATCAACACGCTCCTAACAAAAATTAAATTTCAAGAAACATCATATATTATGAAGCAAACATGAGAAATTCCAAAGCATCATAGTAAAAATGAATAAGAAATAAGTATATATGAAACACCAATGTAAAGCAGGCTATCAAATATTTTGACCCTTTATTTGTATCACCTTGTTTTCCAGCTCAAGGAGGGAAATTCCGGAACTATAAACTTCAGATTGGTGCATAGCAACTGCAATGCCCACCCGGGGTGATAGGCAAGTATCTTTTTGAGATTGAAACATTGTAAGTCCACTACGAGCAGCATAATCTTGTGGCGAAAGCATGCTAGGAAATGGACTGGTGTCTTCAATTGCTTCAAGTACCTGAAGATTTCTCCTTGCACTAGAATGTCTTCTATCCAGTGAAAAAGAATTTTTCAAGGCTATTTTGGCAGACTTAACTGCTCTAGAGACTTGGACAGAATCCGTATCTGTATTTTCCAAAGGTTCCACTTCCACCACACGATATGCCAAAGCCAGAGATGACTCATTGACAATCCAATATGGGACAAAAAACCTTAAGGTTTTTGGAGCAGAATTTGTGCCACCCATATCGTATTCAATGCTCACACGCAATTTCCTGCAAATATGATGATAATGGAATTGGCAGATGCTAAAACAAAGATTATACTTCCTCATATTAAAAGAAACAAGGATTAAGAAACAATAAATATATGTGAAAGCTAAAGTATAGCATATAATTTTCCACCTACATAAAATCGAGTATGACACGAGATTGTGTGGAACATCACCAATAATAACTAGACTAAGGATTAGCAGTAGCACAAATAAAAATTTACCATGCCATGAACAAGCACAAATATGCATAAAATACTGTCAAATGGTTGAGATATTTGGAATTTTATTGATCCTATTGTCCCTAAATTAGGAATGACAGGAGGATATGCATCATATGCATTATATTCCTTTTCTTTTTCATTATGTCAGTTAGGTTGTTCCCTAGTCTTCAGGAGATTATGTGTCTCTGATTCTGTTTCCCTATGTTGTACATCTCTATGGCTACTCTATATAAGGCATCTTATATCAGTGAAATTAGGTTGATATACAGAAAGGATGAATTCATTTTCAAATGGTACCAGAGGCAGGTTTAAGAGGCCCTAATTTCTGCACTAATGTCCATCTCGCTCCCAGAAAATTATAAAAATTCTGATGTCAATTCGTGTTCAGACCCTTCCATTAAAATGAACCATGGCACTGAACTGAGTACATCTTTCACTGATTCTCACTCGATTCAAATTACTATAATTTGCCTCAATGGCTTAAATTTCTTGCAATGGTCCCAATTAGTACATATGAATATCTGAGGAAGAGGGAATATGGGTTATTTGACTACTAGCATTGCGTTGGAGATCAGAACGTATATGGATAGAACTTATAACTAAGTCTCAAAAAACAAGTAATTTCTGCTGGGCCTTTATCCATTTAAGGAACCAGGACACAATGACCCCTGGTATGCCATATGGGAAGTTGAATACTCCATGGTTATGACATGGCTAGTAAACTTCCATGGATAAAGACATTAGTTCCATTACATGTCTTACAACACAGCTACGGAACTTTGGGAGAATGTTAAAAAAATGTACTCTGATTTGGGCAATAAATCACAAGTGAGATAATGTTATGGCACCACATGTTTGGTCATCCTAGTTTTTTTATATTTAAAGCATTTGTTTCCATCTTTTTCTAATAATAATTCCGTTAATTTTGACTGTGAAATTTTCCAGTTAGCTAAACATACTCATGTCTCTGTCTTCAAAAATTTAATCTCCATTTACACCATTTTCTTTGATTCACAGTGATATATGGGGCCTTCAAAAATTTCTACTTGCCACGGTAAAAAGCGGTTTTTAACCTTTATTGACGATCACACACAGGTTACATGGGTGTACTTACTACATCACAAATTTGAGACTAGTCACATTTAAAATCTTCCATAAGATGATACAAACTCAATTTCAAACCCAGATCTGTGTTTTAAGGACTAACATGGAAAAGAATAATTTGACTCCATTCTTGGGGAATATGTATTAGAAAATGGTATTCAACATCAAACCTCTTGTGTAGATACTCCTCAACAAAATGGGATATCAGAAAGAAACAATTGTCACTTATTAGAAGTGGCTAGGGTACTCATGTTTACGATAAATGTTCCAAAATACTTATGGGGGATGCCATCTTGACTGCTACCTACCTTATAAACCGTTTACCAAGTAGCCCTATCAATTTTGAAATCCAATTATCTGTTCTCTCAAAAACATATCCCCAAGTTTCTAAAACCAGTACTCTTCCATTAAGGGTCTTTGGATGCACAGCCTTTGTCCACAATCACAACCATAATAGAAATAAACTTGACCCATGAGCAATCAAAATTGTGTTTAAAGGATATTCTCCTACTCAAAAAGGATATCGATGCTACTTTCCAAAAACTAGAAAAATATATGTTTCCTGTTATGTCACATTCTTTGAAAACTCAGTTTATTTTTCTTCAACATCGCTTCAGGGGGAGAAATGGGATGAAGATTGTTGTTTATGGGACACTACTAACCAATCTTCCACTGGTAGTAATCTGAATGATATTGACATTAGTCTTCCCGTAGTTGATTCTATTTCACTGGTATTGGAAACGGGGGGAGAATCAACACCTTTGATTCCCACCAAACAGCAAGAGTTGAAAGTCTACACTAGAAAGGAAAGATCTTACACCATGAATTCTACTGACACTACTCAGGAAGACCCGATGGTAGAGTCTCACTCAGGTAATCCTAACCATATTCTTGATTTAGATATGCCAATAGCACTTACAAAGGGTGTCAGGTCTTGTACCCATCGCCCTAGTTCAAATTTCATATCTTATTCGAACTTATCTACTTCATTCCGTGCTTTCATCTCAAATTTGTCAAGTATCACAATTCCTAGATCCATTGAAGAAGCCCTATCTATCCCTGAATGGAAGGCTGCCATTCTCATAGAGATGGATACCCTTGAACAAAACAAAAAACCTAGTAGAGTTGCCAAAAGGAAAAAAAAAGAAAAGAAAAAAACAGTGGGGTGTAAGTGGGTGTTCACTATCAAGTATAAGGCCGACGGTTTAATCAAGAGATACAAGGCCTGTCTAGTGGTCAAAGGCTTCACTCAACGTATGGGATTGATTATACAAAGACCTTTGTACCCGTTGCTAAACTCAACACTATTCGGATCATCTTATCTTTGGCAGCAAATTCTGATTGGCCTTTACATCAACTTGACAAAAAAAAATGCCTTTTTGAATGGGGAACTTGAAGAGTAAGTCTACATGTGTCAACCTCCAAGATTTGAAGAAATAGGCAGCCACATTGTGCAAACTCAACAAATCCCTCTCAGATTAAAGCAATCTCCATGAGCATGGTTCAAGAGGTTTTCCAAAGTTATCATGAGAAAGTGGATCTTTTGATTAATGGTTAAAGAGTTGGTTCATGATAGAGTTCAATGCTGTTGTGCGATCTATGTAGCCGACCTCACTTAGTGAGATAAGGCTTATTGTTGTTGTTGTTGCATCAGAGAGAGTGGATATGTCCAGGGGCAAGCTGACCACACTTTGTTAAGCATACTGAAAATGAAAAAATCACTATTCTTATAGTATTATAGTATGTGTTGATGATATTATCATTACTGGAAATGACAGTAGAGAAATAGAAAGAGTCAACGGGATGATGGCGAAGGAATTTGAAATTAAAGATCTAAGAGCACTAAGGTACTTTCTCATAATGGAAATTGCAAGGAGTAAAAAATGAATTTCCGTTTCTCAAAGAAAATATACCTTAGATTTATTGGAAGAAACATGGATGCTAGGCTGTAAACCAAGTAAGACTCCAATTGAGCTTGGCAACAAAGGGAAATTACTTGAAGGAGAACCAGTCCAGTAAGAACAGTATCAACACCTAGTTGGAAAACTAATCTACCTATCACACACAAGACCAGATATTGCTTTTCCAGTAAGCTTGGTAAGTCAGTATATGATGCAATATACAGTCTCCTAAGATGCCTGAAGCAAACACCGGGAAAAGACTTTCTTTTGCAAAAACCAATGATTGAAAGGTAAAAGCTTGCACCGATGCTGATTAGGCCGGGTCAATCGATGACTGTAAATCAACTTCTGGATATTGTACTGTGCTGTGGGGAAACTTGATAACTTGGTGTAGCAAAAAGCAAACAGTAATTGCTAGTAGTAGTGCAGAAACAGAGTTTAGAGCTATGGCTGAAGGAGTTTGTAAACTAATTTGGATTAAAGAGTGCTGGAAGAATTAAAAATTAAATGTGAAGAACCTATGCTACTTTACTATGATAATAAGTCAGCAATCTGCATAGCTCATAATCCTATTCATCACGACAGGACTAAACACGTAGAGGTTATTAAGGAGAAGCTTGATGGGAACATTATCAAGATTGAATATGTCCCTACATCTCACCAATTGGCTGATCTACTCACAAAGGGACTCTCAGAACAGAACCATACATTTCTAGAAGGCAAGCTTGGTCTTATCAACATCTATAGCCAAGCTTGCGGGGTGGCGTGGACGAGATCATTCTTTTTGTATTATTTTATCTTATTCTAGAAGTTATTTTAATTTAATTTAGTTAAGATAAGTTTTATCCTATTATCTATTTATTAATTCTAATCTAATTAGGATTAGTTTTAATTTATTAGATTAGGATAAAGTCTATTTTTTTAGTATTTTTTTTTCCTAGTCTGAGAAGGATTGAGTGGCTAGATTTGTGGCCTCCTTCCTCTATTTATACTTAGCGCCACTCACAGAATAAATCAATCAAGCAATTATTCATTCATCTACTCCATCTCTTAATTATTTCTTGCTTCTTCTTCCTTATGGGTTCTGCACCTCATGGAAACTCACAAGTGGCAACATGGCGAATTCTATCCCACGACAAATGAGGAGGCAAAGATCGTTGATTAAAAACTTTGGCATTTCTTTCCATCCAAATACATCACACAATTGCGAACATAGCAAGACTTGGATTTATTCCATCACTACGAATGGTAGTCAGCCCCAAGATGCCCATGATCACAATAATTAATTGGAAGAAGACCGAATTTCAAGTTGCTTGCTGGATGTGATAATGAAGCAAATAAGGCTAGATGAAGTATCACAGGGAGGCAATCTTTTCCCTCAGTTGGCGCAGTGTTCTTCTTTGAAGTAAGAAGGGATGAAACATGGAGGAATGTGGTGCTTGGGAAAAACAAAAGTATAGATTCCATAGACACTACTTCCTTCATTTCACCCAATGCCTATCCTGGAAACAACGTTTCAAACCCAAAAAAGGCTGATGAATTAACTTGGGTGTGGTGTGATCATTCAATAGACCCAGCCAAACATGAGAAACCTGCTTGAAAATTCATGGCAATGCATTAGGCAGCAAACAACAACAACAACAACATAGCCTTATCCCACTAAGTGGGGTCGGCTACATGGATCGCACGACGCCATTGAGCTCTATCAATGACCAACTCTTTAGATATCTCATTTACTAAAAGATCCCGTTCAATAATTTCTCTAAGTGTCCTTTTTGGTCTTCCTCGACCTTTTTTCATTAGGCAGCAAACATGGTAATAAAACCCAAGCTTTTCCAACAGCCATGAAGGTGAAATAAATCTTTCCTATTCCTAGGATAGTCTCTCTATCTCTGTATAAATACCCATGTACATATTCACATTGTTTGACCAAAGAAAAAAAACCAGAGCGTTATTGGGAGATTAATCTACTTCTCCCATACTCACCCGATATTGTGATAGAAACCCAAAAATGAACCAAGAACAGAACCAAGTTTCTATTGCCAAGAACTGGGAATTACAGAACAGGCAATAGAAATAACAGCAAAGATGAAAATGGACCAGCAAGAGAAAATAAACCAGAGACCTAAGCCTCCTATACCAGAGCACAAGTGCTCCTCAACCAGAGCAGAAATGCTCCTCCCACTACCCACAAGAAAAAGATTCTTCACACCCTCCCTCACGCTCCCCCTGCCTATATATAACCAAACTATTTCTATTAAATTCCTATTTTACCCCCTAACAGAAATATCTGGTACCTATCATATTGCTTTTGCAATTAGTGTAGGGAGTCAATTTATGCACTCACCAGGACCTGAACAAAGGGTCACTGGGAAGAGGAGTATTGCATGAAAAACGGGTCATTACAAGTAGAAGTCAACCTTGAGGAGACTGGGCTGGAACTATTACTGGAAAAAGATCTACTTCTGGCTATTGCCCTTTTATTGGCAGAAATCTAGTAATATTGAGAAGTAAGAAACAAATGTGATGACTAGAAGCAATGCTGAAGCTGAACTCAGATCAATGGGCCATGGAATTTGTATAGCATAGTGAATTGAAAGGATATTTGAGCAATTGAGGGTCTACAACCCCACACTTATGGAAGTTTACTGACAAAGAAGCAGTTATCTCTATTGTTCAGCCAGCCATCCATAACTGCACCAAGCACGTTGAAATGGATAAGCGTTTCATCAAAGAAAAGATAGAAAGAAGTCAGCTTTGCATGCCCTATATCCCTACAACTGGTCAGTTTATATATATTCTAACTAAAAGATTGATAAGAAAGCCTTTGACAAATTAATGGGCAAGCTGTCTGATGAAGATATTTTCAAGCAGCATGAGGGGGGAGTGTTGAAGTAGTTGAGATATCTTTCAAGTTCATGTTCCAAGTTCAAAGGGTTTTCATCTGAGGAGGTGTGTTAAGAGTTGTTAGTATAAGCTTCCTCTTAATAGTTTGAGCTTTTGGGACAAATTGGTCTTTGACAGAATGGTATAGCTCCCCAAGGAACAATGTTCTTCAACTAGATAGTGAAATTACCTACCTTTAAGAATAATTTAAAGATTTCAGAAAGGTGTTCAACATGGTGAGCATGCAACAAGTCAGTAAAAGAAAAATTGATTCAACATTTCAGTTTTTTTCCCCCTTTTCATTCTCTTAAATTCTGACCACAAACCTTTTACTTTGCTGATGAACCATCCAGAAAGATGTGACGTGATTGGTAAAAGAAGGGTCCAGCAACAGAACAGGGTCCTGAATCAAGTTTATGCAAGAAAGGATGAAGATTAATCAGCTATGATAAAGGAGTAAAAAAAAAAAAAAACTACATATATGTTTAAAATACGATAAAGTACATGCAGATCAAGACTGAATTATCACCTTTTCCATAAGCCAACCACCCTGTACAGACAAAGTAAGATACAAAGGTTTCTGAATATCTGCAGAGTAGATATTTATGCTCTGGCGAGAAGATATGACATCATGATGTCGCTCCACACATTTCCCTTCTTTTGTTTTCTCCCAAACAGTAAATTCAGCAGGACAAGGAAGCCGGTTTTCCAACTTCATAGGAGAATTGACAGCTATTTTCCAATCATAAACTGGTGCATTAAGTTCAGTATTAAGAACCGAGGCATCTATTCCCACGCTGAGCCAAAATAGCTTACTTCCACTACTAGGATAACAACAAAGAAGTACATCCTTCTTCTCAAGCTGATTTAACTTCAAGGAGCAATTGGACATTGAAGAATTCTGTTTAGAGCCTTCATCTGATAGGATCTGGTCTTTGCCAAGCATAAAATTTGAACCAACAGCTTCTGCATGTCCCCATGAATATAAGGACTGAGAATCATCAAATGTAGGTCGAACTTGCAAACATTTATCTGAGTCTTTGGATGTGCTTTTCCAAGACAAAACAGTCGAAGCACCAGGATCCACAATAGTTGCTTCACTCTGCATCAAATCTATTCCTTGTGCAGAAATTCTGTGTGTTGGACGTATCCAGCGCCTTCGACGCACAACATCAGAGGCCGATTTTGTTGAGAACTTTGATGAAGTAGGAGGCGATTTTAAGCTTATAAGGTCAGGTCCATATGCCCATCCATCATTATCAACAAATTGACTTTTATCTATGGTCCATCCTGACATCCATTTCCACCCCACAGGAAGTGGCGGTTCAAAGAAGTCCTTCAAAACGACATTTGTGATCAATATTACAAAAGAGATGGTAGACCAAAAAAAAAAAAAAAGAAGATTGCATTAGTATACCAACCTTTGATGAGCGTGAGAAGTCCCTTGTACTCCAGTGGCCAGCCTTTTCAAGGTGACTTGGCCATTTGTTTCCCCAACCAGATGTAGGGTGACAATACTGATTCTGAAAGACCTCTTCAACGGCACTCTTATTACTGCTAACTCCTTGTGAGGAATCAGTATCAAGACTTAAAGAGGAATGGCATGTAGAAATGTTTAACCTAACATCTGAATCATTCACTACTGTAACAAGACCCCGAAAAATTGCATTTTTCTTGCCATTTTTCATGACAACTTCCATTGCAATGAACTCATTTTGTAATGAGGTAGGAACTACTGAAAGCGGAAGCAATGACCGAATACTCTTCCACTCACTCTTTCGGTCAAGCCCTACCCAGAAACCTATGTCTCTATCAGCATCATTCTCACTTATCACATCTTTTTGAAGATTTGCAATTGTATTTCTTTCAAAATAAGAAGTTTCAACAAAGAGACTTCCATTGTGCTTGCCTTCAAAATTGTTTTGTTGAGCCTGCAACAGTTTACAACAAAGAAGCAATAGAATTTGAATTACCTAAAAAATTGACACATGCTGTAAAAATTATGTGAAATATAGTAACTAACCATTGTTTTAAGTGGATATGATATTATTTCCTGATCATCAAATTGTTGATGAATCATTCTCACAGAAGCAACCTTCCTTAAAATATTTGCTTCACGTCCAACAGAAAAGGAAAGTGAACTGACAACATCGCCTGCATGATGAGTAGATAATTTTTGAGGGAAAAGGAAAAGAGAGCTAAGGTTTGTCTATCCTTTTAGATTTTTTTTTTTTTAAATGCTAACAGGACGTCAAAGAGTCTGGCATTATTTCAACTTGAAAGATACATAACCACATAAAGCACAAAAGTTTGTCTTCCTTCTTACTTTAATCTCTTTTACCAATAAGTAGAAGTCTCCTAAGAGATGAAGAACAAATCCACCCTTTCCACTAAGAGAAAATAAGTTGTAAACTTGCACCACATTCCAAGCCACTGAACAATGTAAAAACAGATTGCTCTTCATTTTTGAAATACTGAAGTCGATGAGGCATATAGCAGGAGAAATAACTTTCTGTCTCTTCCACCCTTCAGCCCCAATACTAATTGCAATATCCTATAGCTAGTGGTTTATTTAAACATGTAGAAGGTAACATAAAATGTTGAGATACAGAACCAAAAGAAGTAACAGCCAAGTGGGTGCATCCTTCCAAAAATGTTGAGCATCCATGTTTGAGTCCATTCTTTACCATTCATTGAGAACCTTTTCATGTAATGATGATGTGGCTCCTCTAAAATGCACAACATCATCAAGAAACCTAACCACGAGTTTTCTAAGAATCAGTCCAAGTCTGAAGGTTACTAAAAACTGTTTGTAATTTGGAGATATTCCTGAAATATTCCTGATAGTTTTCTCCTTTATTTCCCAGATTTGTTAGGATTATTTCCGATTTTAGTTTGCTGTAGTCTTGGTATTTTAAAAGCTACATTCCTTGATCTTCTAGTTTCTGGAACAGAATAATGGCAAGTCTGTTGCCTTTGGCTTCTATATCTATTGTTGAATTCCTATTAATAAGATTAAGTTCAGAGACACAAAAACTCTGACTTTTCAACTCGGTATCAAACCCTTAGAAGCCTGAAATTCTGTATGGCTAAAACCGGCCAACAGACAGCTATGAACATTGAGAAAGCAGGCTCCACCTCTGCAATGGTGGGTCAAAACATCCATGGAGGATTGGACATTTTGCCCATGCCCATTACAAGTCATGAAATGAATGAGTAAAATAACTTCAATGGAGCCAATCTGTGATGATGTTTCTATGTGGAAGAAGCAAGGATGATTTTGTGACAGGTATAGCAGTGCCAGCTGAGAAGACAGACCCAAAGTTTAAGGTCTGGAATGCTGTAAACAAATTAGTGATATCTTGGCTCATCAATTTGATGACTAATGACATTAGAGAGAACTTTCTCATATTCACCACGGCCAAGTAGATTTGGGAGGCAGTTTGGGTTCAGGATACTTATTTTACTAGTGACAACATGGTCCTCCATGAACTTAGACAAGGACACAACGTGGTATGTTCATGGTTCAAAATTTCTCACTTCTCACTAGATACTGGCAGCAACTCTATCTTTTTCAGTCATATAATTTGAGTTGTACCATTGATATAGGAAATTATAGACAGATGTCGAGAGAAAATGAATCTATAACTTCCTCTTGGAACTTAATCAGAACTTCGATGAGATGAGGGGGAGAATTATGGGCACAAAATCCCCTCCATCTCTTTGTGAAGTTGCACATGAAGTCAGAAAATAGGAGACTACAAAGAGATCATTTTTAGGGTCTCAAGACGCCCAAAATAATCCTGAATTCTCTGCCTTAGTTGCCCAAGGATCTAATAACCACAGTTTAGAATGGAGAAATAACAAGCCATGGTATGACCATTGTCACAAACGTGGGCATACCAAGGAGAAATGCTGGAAGCTGCATGGAAAACCAACAAATGCAAAGCCAAAACTGAGAGAGGAACCATGGGGGTATGCTGCTAGCAGTAAGGAAATACAGCCTATGGAGACCAACCCATCTAGCCAAGAACAAATAGAGTAGCTACAGAAGTTATGTAGCAATCAGAATAGTTCATCCAATGAGAATGTGGTAGGTGCAAGAGCTCTAGCCCAAACAGCTAATTTTCCTTCTGCCTTGAGCTTGAAAGTCTAGAAAAACAATGTACGGATTGTTGACTCTGATGCCATGAATCATATGATAGGTAATGCATCTCCTTACTGATTTTATTTTTTGATCGAAAAAGAAATATTATTAAGGAGAAAGAAGGATACAAAGAAAACTGAAAAGACAAGGAGGATTAGGGGTCCTCCTAAAGAGGAAAAAACACAAACAAAAACAACACAAGAAGCCCAAAGACCTTAAGACTTGGACTGATTCTATTAAAAGCTGTAATTTGGAGAAATAAGCTATTAAAAGCTGTAATCAGTCCACAAGTTTTCTAATTTAAAAGCTATTTCTATCATTGATGTTTCAAGTGAAATGGAAATTCCAAGACCAATGGTCACCTTGGCAAAGTATAAAATCAGAAATAGAAGCATCATGTAAAAATAACCGAAAAAGGCAGGGGAAACAATTCATAAAAGAGGAATTACCAAGGTAGGGGAAACGATCCATAAGAGGCATTACCAATCCAAAAGTCCTTCTAGAGATGACATGAGTATCATCTTCAACGCACAAAGAAAGCATTGTAGTGAAAGAATGATAAACCTGAGAGATAAACTTCCTGGGACTTGTACGTGTAGTGACAATCCCAAGATTAGCATCCCATCCATTCCACCTAATGCCAAATTTACTTTTAATCACCTTGCGCCACAAGGAATTAGGTTCTAGAGGGAACCACCACAACCATTTAGCGACTAGAGAAATGTTCTTAGACACCAAATTATCTAGAGCTAGCCCCCCCTCCCACCCCCAAAAAAAAAATCCTTCTATGATCTATAACACATCTCCCAACTTAATAGGTGATCCTTTTTGCTTTCCCCACCATCAAACCATAGAAAATCTCTCAACTTTCTTAATCCCATGAGCAACCCCTATTGGTTGTAAGCTAGATAAAACACTAAAGTCCTCCAATTAATACTACGAGGTAACAAAGACTAATAGGTAAGCTCATACATCTATCCATATATAAGCTTTCCTGTTAATGTTCAAGAATAGGCCAAATGAGGAACATCTTAAAACAATGTACTGCAGACTCAGGTATTTGAAGATGACTCGACAAAATGGAATTTCATTTCAAAAGGGGTTAAATGAAAAAATTGAAGTGTACTCTGATACTAATTGGTTAGGTTCAGTCACTAATTGTAGGTTCACTAATCTTGTGACATGGAGAAGCAAGAAACAGTTAGTAGTGACAAAAAGCGGTGCAAAAATAGACTTCAATTGAGAATGACTTTGGTCGCAAAGATTGCCCAGTGAATTGAGGATTACTGCTGATAAACTTATGGTGGTCATCTGTGATAACTTGTCTACTATCAGCATAGTTAAGAGCCATAATCACATGACAGGACTAAACATATTCAAATTGACCGTAATGTTTCTAAAGAAATTGAATAAGGTGTTATTGATCTCATTCATACTTCTACGCGCTTTCAAGTTGTTGACGTTTTGGCCAAGTCTCCATCTAGAGTTTGGTTTAAAGAATTAAGGTCCAAGCTTGAAATGATCAACATCTAAAATTCAACTTGAGGGGGTGTTGAAAGTCTAGATATATTCCCATAATATTACTGAGAATATTCTCCTTTATTTCCTCTTTATTTCTCCATATTTGGTTAGAATTATTTCCGTTTTTAGTTCCCCATAATCTCGGTATTCTAAAAGCTTTTATGCTTCCTTTGTCTTCGCCTAGTTTGGCAACCTGATGCCTTTGGCCTCTATATATATTTTCAAATTCCTAATGAATAAGATTAACTTCAGAGTCAGAGACACAAAAACTCTGACTTTTCTACAAAAACCATCTAGTTCTGATCATTTCATTTGGTTTCTCTTCAGTCTACTAGTTCAACTGTGTCTCAGAACTGACCACACCAGAGACTGTGCTGGTACCTGATTCAACTGGTCAAACTGTTAGGTCCTGTCCAGGTTTAAAAACACTGGCTGGAGCTGAATAACATCAACCATAGCCTTAAGCACACGTAAACTTATATTTCTAAAGCATTTGCTTCATTAATCTGACTTTGGTGAGATGGGTAAAATGAAGCTGCTTTGCAAAAACTGAACATCTTTACTATTGGTCAGTTCCAATATAGTCTTTTTGATGACCAAACATATTGAGGTTGACCACTGGAAAAATAGTTCATCAAAATGCATTGCTATTGGCTTTGTCAACTCAGATGGCAACTTGCAAACATTTTTACTATATCCCCTGGGTGCATATATTTCTCCGACTTGAAGGGAAGTGTTAATATAAATACAACCAATTTCCTTTCTTTATTAGCATTGCACTACAGGAGAAACATAGTCCAATATCCCATTATTAGTTGTTTAACTAACTAGTGTAGAAGAAATAAGAATTACAATTAATAGGAGGATCATATATCTTCCTTCAGCAAGTAGAAGAAATAGAAGTCTAGCATTGCAATCAAGCCAAATATACCACAATACAGCATACACATCATAATTCCAAATAACCTCATTCCCTACGCCCTCCTAAAACATAAAAAATGGATAGAAAGGAAATGCTAACCCTCTTGACTTGGAAATATCTCTCTTTGCTCTCCTACCTCAATATCTTTTTCTTTTAGGATGGTTTTTTTTACTCTCTAGCTTTATATTCTCTCCCTTCCCACTTTTTAAGTGTTTGCTCTGTTCTTAGTAGATTCATTTTCAATTAAGATAGAATTAAAAAAAAAAAAAAGACTGCTGCCCAGTTTGAATGAAAGTGATATCTTATCGTTCTCTTCTAATTAATATATATAATAAACTTTGATTAAAGTTGGAATATAAGTGTATTGGCTGATGAGAAACCGCTGATGTGTCTTTGACTTAACATTAAAAGAGTCTTGCTCAAGAGAGTGGCCAAGACATACCTTTTCCAGCTTTAGCAGCAAGATTTGTAACCTCTATTTCCAAATTAGCAGGGGCCTGTAACAAATAAATGAATGAAATGGTGCATCTAACAAATTTCTTAAGTGTGTAACAAATGTTTACATGAACAGTAAACTATTCAATAAATTTTTACTAATGATGCAAAACTGGTAAAAATATTTCCAGTTTAGGAATGATTAATAGACAACATGTTAGCCATTTATGAGCATTGTTGACCTCTGGGTTACTTGTTCCTAAGCTGGAAATATTTTTGCCAGAAATTCATAAATTACAATTCTCCAAAATTGATTCATGGAAGAAAATGTTAAAAGTTGACAAAATCCAGACAAAATCCAAAAAGACAAACTCCACATGAAACTTCATATTAACAAAATAAGAGTCAACCTGTGATTGGTACATAAGGCAACAATTAAGAATCTGCCCAAGATTTACAAAAAGAAAGTATCTTATTTTTTAACAATTAAGTGATTCAATAAAGCACCAAGATTTTCTCCTTGTATAGCCAACTTCATATCTAGAAGAGCACAATTTCTGCTGAAGGTTTGTCTTAAAAGTCCCTTTCAGTTAATGAACAAATAAGAACTGATCATTATATGCTCAAAGAATTCATATAATACCTTCCGAGGAACTTCAAATATGAAGATTTCATTCCACCTTACTGTGCCTTCATCCACATCATTAACTCTTAAAACTATAGGTTTCACACACTTTGTTCTCGCGCTCTGGGGAAACAGCTTTTGTTGTTCTGTCACCTGACTGTCAATGACGAGGCGCAAAGCACAGAAGAAATTATGGCCGTTACCATCATCAATGAGAGGTAAACCCTACCAAAATTTAAACAAATTGATTTCAATTTTCCAGGTGATGGGAATTCTGATTGCTATAATTGATAAATTATTTCAACATGTTATCACCTTGGCTTCGAGTATCTTAACAGCAATATAACAACGTGCCTCCCTAGATTCATCCGATACATTTAACCTATCTGAAAACCTTGGAGGTGGTATCCACACAGAAGCACAATCACCATGATGTAGCTTGTGAATAGTATCATCTTGCTCATCCTTTTTGATGTAGATATCACACCCAAGTTTATTTTCTACTATCACAGTCTGCAAGTCATCCTCATCGAGTGCAGAAAAAGTTGCATCATCCCCATCTCTTTGTAAACCACCAACCTCCTGCACAACCAATGAACTTGTCTTTAAAACGGTACATGCTTCAAAGGGTATAAGGATAAAGGATTGCAAGTATTTGACCTCCTTTAGCTTAGCTGCCTTTTGTTCAAGCTCTAACTGTCTTCTCCATGAAAGAATGCTTCCAACAAAGGATTCTAGGTTTGCTGCACTGACATTTACATTAAGAATGTTGGTAGCAGCAATGCGGACTCTCTTCCCAAGTCCTGATGATGAGTGTTCATCTGTATGATAAGTTTCAAACCTGAACAAGGTTGAAAGAAAACATTTAATTGGTGGTATATTCCCTCAAGGATGGACTCATGATAAATATAGAAAAAAGGAATTAGAGCATTAGTATGGATTTATAATTTCACATTTTAGAAAAATCTTAATAACCAATATATTACTTGAATATTCCATCAAATGGCTCTACAAGTGGCTCCCATGCCTCTAGTTGGGCATTGAAGGTTGATGCAGCAATTGAAGAAATCAGTACTACATTCATGGATTCTAGTTGACCATGCGTTGCAAGCTTTAAATTTGTAATGGTCATGTCAAATAAAGGGGTCACCTGAAATGACAGTTCAATTTTCCATAGGTATTATTAACTGAGAAAACTGGATATTGGTTTCAGATTAGGCATAGAAGACATACGGCCATTCCATATATGCTGTCCAAGATCGTCAGAGACAAGAATCTTAACTTCAGCTCAGCAGTTATGTTTTCTTGAGTCTTGGGCTTCACTGGATTACCAATTATGTAGGCTAATCGGCTCGATGGCTTTTTAAGATCAGAACGAGCCAGAAAGGTGTGGGCCTGCGGAGATAGGATAATGCATTACCATTTTTTCCTTGTTCTTCAGATAAAAATGCAACAAAATCACAACATAAACTCTTTCAGAACATGTGATTCAGATCAACAAGAAACTAGCTATTAGGAAAAGAAAGAAACTTCTGCATATTATAAAAACGCAACCAATTATATTTATTTAAACTTCATAATCCATAGATACAGAAAATTTTGAGTGAGTTTAGTGCAGAGCAAGTTAAAAAATAACCTGGTTTTCTACTTTCCAAATACTCCAGCACTGGGGTTCCCTCGAACTTGAGGATCTTGAAAGTGGCACCTCATAAATATTTGCTTGGCTAACAAGATCCATCCTTGGGCAACAAAACAGATCAGCACATGGTGCTTTATCTGTTTTAGAGACGACACATCCTAGAGAAACATAACCAGGAGGAGCTATAGGGTACCAGAAGAAGACTTCATCAATTCCTTTCCCCACAATATGTGCAACCTTAGTAAACTGAGCAGGTTTGGCAGAGACATCAGGATCATCATTCTTGAAGATTATACCAAGTGCAGGAGGTTCAAGGCTGAAAGGCATGAAAAGTGACAAGATATTAATGACAATAAAAAAAATTGAACTAGCTTAACTAAATGATAAGTAATGGCCATTAGGTCATTAAACAAGCCTTATAAGATAACAAGGCCTAACCCTTCTATGATGCAATCACCCAAAACAGCATAACCCGGACGAGTGATAGGTCGCCATATGGAGACTGCACGACGGTCACTACCTTTGTCCCACCAAATTCTCTCAAAGTTAGGTGAAGACATATAATTGGTTGCTTTAGAAATGGACCTTAGAATATCCCATCCAGATGTATTCGCACCGTGGCTTGCATGCTGATTTTCTTTGTCATTATCAGAATTAAAATATGAGAGTGAATCTATTGGATAAGGTTGAGCTCTATTTGAGTTCCAGAGAAGCAGATGATTCAGATCATAACAACTGTCCTTAGGAGGACATTCAGTTGAAGAACGGGCAATAAATGATCCAATAACATTATCAAGACGCCAAATGCTAAATCCAGAGGCAAAGTGAATGTGTGAAGGAGAATTAATTAGGCAATCTGAATATGTTGTTGATGTTACAAGATCAGAACGCAGGCAATGAACAACATGACTTGGCGGTGGTTGGTTCCCTAGATGTGCTACACAGCCCAGAGCTGTGTATCCAGGTGGGGCAATAGGCATCCAGAGAGAGCAATCACTGCCAGCAACAGTGTGCCCTTCACCTCCTCCAAGGCCTTGATTACTAGTGAATGAACCTATAAGGAGAAAACCAACTGGTTTCTTTATACGGCCGTATCTGTTACTCACTGCCATTACTGCCTGTGAAGGAGGAACCGGCCTGAGAAGACATTACAACAGAAATGGATGTCATAAAGCATCTACTATAATTTACCAACTATCAAGCAAAAAAAAGAAAATATTGATAGATGTCATTGTATAAAATCAAGAAATGGACAGAGATGCGAAAATACAACACACACACAAAGAGCTGAATATTCACACTTATTATTACAGAAACTAAACACAAGAACTTATACAGGCCGATAATAGGACTAACAAAAAATAACAGCCCAAAAACCACCAACAGCCAAACTGAAAACAACCAACAGAAACTATAACAAAAAATGATGACAAACCAACAGACCAGAATGACACACACAACAGACACATGTCACACAACTGAAGTACGATCTCAATGTAAAACACTGTACAGCATGATTAACCTCCTGCTTTAACACCCCCCCCTGAAACGAGAGGGTGTGATACACAACCTCAGTTTGCTCCTTAAGATGCAAAAATGAGAACGAGGGGAAGCTTTTGTAGGATGTCAGCAACCTAGTCGAAGGATGGCACATAGCCGACCCTTCTTTCCTAAGAAAGATCTTTTTCTATGACAAAATGCACATCTATCTCTATGTGCTTGGTCCTAGCATGAAAAACAGGATTGCTAGCCAAAGCTATATTGTCACACTACAAAACTGGTTTTTGTACTGGAGGAAATTGAATCTCCTGTAGTCAAGACCTCATCCATGTGACTTATGCAGCCAAGTTTGCCAAAGCATGATACTCTAACTCCGTGTTAGATTGAACACTAAGCCCTTGCTTCTTTGAGGACCAAGATACAAGAGCCTCTCCTAGAAAAACAAAACAACCCGCAACTGATCTACGGTCCGATTGGCAGCCCAATCCGCATCAGAGAATCCCACAATGCTCAGATTTACACACGGTCTGACATGTAAACACATATCCAAAGTACCTTTTAGGTATCGTAGGACCCTCTTCACAGCCCTCTAGTGGTCTTACATGGGATTTCTTAGGAAATGACTCACATTATTCATTGAAAAAGCGATGTCTGGTTGGGTATTGACCAGATACTACAGTTGACCTATTATACTCTTGTATAAGGTAGGATTCACAAGCTTCCTTGATCAATAGTCAACTGTCTTCCAAAGGCCATAGCAGAGAGCATGTTAGATTTCATTAACTACTCCAAAATATACTTCTTTTGACTAAGGTACATACTGGAAGCATCTCTATGTACTCCCAGCCCAAGGAAGTAGTGTAGGTCACCTAGGTCTTTCAAGGAAAAGACTGATGGGACTGATATAAATTGGCCATTCAGGATTATATCAGGAGAGTTAGAAAGAAAGAGAGTGGCAATTGTGACTAACATTACAGTTATAACTAACTATGGGATTCAGGGGTCTTTATAATATGATGATGGCTGAGTGCAAGGGGGAGGATTTTGGTCAGTCTCGGGAAGAGTCCTAGCATCTCGAAAGCTAGGAGTTGTGTACATCTTACTGTTTCATTCATTAATCCATACTCAATATTCAGTCTCTGTGTGTGCTTTATTCTTGTTGACTGTGTGGGGGTTCATAAGTGGTATCAGAACAATTTTCGATCAAGGGATGACAAGAACAAGAATGGAGGAAATGGTTGATAACCTTGAAAATGTTTTCCAAAACTCAAGGGCAATGTAGCTGAACACAAGGGTGATGTTACGAGCCTTAAAGAAGAAGTACTTATTGTAAAGAAAATGGCACTCAAGCCAAGTGAGGCTTGGGCATGCAAGGAAAGAAGGAACAAATTAATAGAGTCTTCACTTCAAGAAGAGCAAAAATGTGGATAAAATGAAAACTCAAGACCACAAATCTTGGATGGTTGAAGATGTCGAAGAGGAGAAAAAAGAAGAGCATGGAACAACAGAAGGGTCTGATTCCATCACAGCAGCCACCATAAACGAATATGAAATTCAAACTTGCCCAACGCACCAAGAGGTAGGAGAACAGAATCGAAGCATCACCAAGAACCGAGTCCTAGCAACAACAGCAAAAAGAAGATCATTGTCAGGGATGTGCAAGAGATACATGTACCAAATTCAGGCTGGCCAGCAAGTATGTTTAGCTTTTTCAGTGTTGAAGCAGTAAAGGGAAGTAGCTGGAGGTCCAGTAGTTGCGTGGAAGAAGATAATCATGAATGACGCCCATTTTTGGCAGGAGAGGATGACAGTGAAAAGCATAGAAAGTGGGTCTTGGATCGGGCTAGGATGTTTAAGTGGGGAAGAGGCCCAAAGATGAGAAGAGAGAAAAGCATTGATGGGCCCTGTAATCTTATGAGGAGTTTGGGCCTAAAAAGAAAACCTGATGGGTTTAGGGTAAAATACAATAGATGGGCTCAATTATTGGATCAATGTAAAAGACCTAACCCTATCCAACTTTCTCGGGTTACCTTAGCAATTGACTTAGTTAGAAAAACCCAGCCCCAAGTGGTGAGTCTTCTTCTCGAGCGCCCTACTGTATAGAAGTCTTTGACCGATGCAGCAACATTCACCCAAACGGGATGCTGCCAGCCACCTAAAACTCGAGGACGTGCCTATGCAAATGGAGTCCAATGGCTCTTCTGCTGTTCAGGCAAAGGACAAAGAGAAAATGGAGCTCTCGGAGACAATGAACAGACTGAGTATTGAAGGAACATCATCTGGGAATGGAGTTAATTTCAAAAGGAAACCAGTCATTATCATTGTTGTTGGAATGGCAGGGAGTGGAAGAATAACGTTTCACCATCATTTGGTGTGCTATGCACAAATGTCAAACATTTGAGGTTATGTGATGAGTCTTGACCCTGCTATCATGACATTCCCATTTGGTGCTAACATTGACATAAGAGATGTTAAGTACAAAGAAGTAATGAAACAATTCAACCTTGGTCCAGATGGAGGAATTTTGACATCATTTAATTTGTTTGCCACTGTTCGATGAGGTCATTTCTATTACTGAAAAGCGAGCAGATGACCTTGATTATATTCTTGTGGATACACCTGGTTAGATTGAAATATTCACTTGGTTTGCTTCTGGAGCTATCATTACACAAGCTTTTGCCTCACACAGATTGAGTGTTCATGGTTGTTCTGCTTCATGTTTAATTGAGGTAAGGGAGCTGCTAACTGAACCAGAAGAAGTCATCAAGAGAAGTGAACTGACCAATGGCCAAGAGGAAGTTTTAATGAAATGGGAAAGGCTATCAGACTTTGGGAATACTTGGGAATTTAGTTTTACGCCAGGAAAGGAATTCCCTCACTTTCACCTTGAGGACGAAGTGCCTCTTAAAGGGGGCCGTAATGATGGGACTGATATAAATTGGCCATTGAGGATTATAATAGAAGAGTTAGAAAGAAAGGGAGTGGCAGTTGTAACTAACATTAGTTATAACTAACTATGGGATTAAGGGGTCTTTATAAGGTGATGATGGCTGAGTGCAAGATGGGAGGATTTTGGTCAGTCTCAGGGAGAGTCCTGGCCTCTCAAAAGCTAGGAGTTGTGTACATCTTACTGTTTCAGTCATTAATCCATACTCAATATTCAGTCTCTCTGTGTGCATTATTCTTGTTGACTGTGTGGGGGTTCATAAAAGACCTTGTTTAATCTCTCTATGAACTTTTGCACAACTTCTTTGTTATTTCCTATAACTAGCATATCATCAACACAGACCAGCACCAACAAGACCAGATTCTTGGTTCTGAAGAAGAAGAGTGAGTTGTCACTCTTAGTGTGCACAAATTCCCAAGACATTAGAGTAATCCTCAGTTTATTATACTAGGCCATAGGGGCCTGTTTGAGCCCATTAAATAGCCTTGAATAGTCTGCACACATGGTTTGGATACCACTTGTCCTCAAAACCTTCTGGTTGAGCCATAAATATCTCCTCCTTTAATTCTCCATTAAGGAAGATATTGTTCACATCAATTTGCCTGATCTTCCAAATTACAGAGACAGTTATAGCAAGAATAATTCTTATAGTTGTCATCTTGGCATGGGACTAATGGTTTCTCCAACATTTACCCCCAACTTGCTTAAAATCTTTAGCCACAAGGCGAGCCTTGTGCCTTTCAACTGTGCCATCAACTTTCAGCTTTGTTTTGTACACCCACTTGCATTGCACAAGTTGTTCTTCTTCATAGGGAACCAGTTCCCAAGTGTTGTTGCTGACTAGAGCTTCAAATTATTGATGCATTGCCCTTTTCCATTCTGTTGACTTTAAGGCATCCTGGTCAGATGCTGGTTCAGACGTCTCAGTGACAGTGCCAGCAAAGGGAGTCTGGTTTTTGAGAACACCACTCTTAGATCTGGTGATAATGGGATTTGTATTTTGTACTGCCAACTCTCTTCTGTCCGTGTAGACTTCATTTGCTTGTGTCACAGTGGTATCTTCATTTCTGTTTTCACTTTCCTCAGTCAGCTGCTGTCCTTTTTCTCCAGAATGTATCACACAGTCATTCCCTTGTTCTCCTTGCCGCAGATCAGCTATTGTTAAATTCTGTTCATCACAAACACTGTCAGTAGTAATAGTCTTATCACAACAAGGAAATAAGGGAAAGAAATTGATTGCTTCACTTGAGACTTTCTCTGGTGCCATTGTGTTTAAGAACCCTTTTTCAAAGGCAAAGTCAGCTTCATTAAAGACCACGTTTCTGGAGATATAAATCTTCCCTGAAGAGGATAGGTATTTGAAACCCTTGTGTGACTGACTATATCCAAGAAACACAAACTTGGTGGAATGAAAACTCATTTTATGTTGATTGTATGGCCTCAAATAGGGGTAGCAAGCACCACCAAAGGTCTTGAGGTTAGTACAATCGGGTTGTTTATCAAAAAGGAACTCTCCCCTGCACAGCCTATTTATGAGTGGACTGTTGTCTGAAAGGCCTCCACCTCCATCCAATATTGTAGAGGCATCTTGGCTTGTGCTAGAGGAGTCAACCCCATTTCAACAATTTGCCTATGCTCTCTCTCAACTCTTCATTTTGAAGAGAGGTATAAGGACATGAGTGTCTGAAAACAATGCCTTCTCTTTGCACCAAGTTTGTGAATGATCTAAACTCTCCTCCCCAATCACTTTGGAGAGTTCTGATTTTTCTTTCAACTTGTTTTTCAACCAGAGTTTTGAAGTGGACAAACCCTTTGTTTCTTAAGGGATAGATCCACAGGAACCTGGTGTGATCATCCAAAAATGACATATAATATTTATGTCCTGAAATTGATTGAATGGGAGCTGGTCCCCATTGGTCAGTTAAGTATGAGATCTAGAGGATGAGCAGCAAGGGACAAGGATTGCTTAAAGGGCAAATTGTGGGCTTTACCAATCTGACATGCTTCACAAAACATCATCTTTTCATTAACATCAACGGAAATATTACAATTTTTAAGAACTTGACACGAGATTCTTTCTGAAGGGTGTCCTAGCTTATTGTGCCACTAAATCTTTACTGATTCTCCCTTCTTTTCAACATTATAACACCTCGGTCTGGATTGATTCAGCTCATACAGCCCTTCTCTTTGAATTCGCTGTGCTAGAACTTGTCCCGTTTGCTTGTCCTTCGCATTACAGCCATAAGCATCAAACTTAACAGTAACACCATTATCAGCAGTCAACCTAGAGATACTGACTAGATTTCTAGAAATTTTAGGCACAAGCAAGGTTTGATTAAGTTTTAAATGGGTTCTTCCTTTTTCGCAACAAATGGAGGCATTCCCAACTTTATTAATGGGTAATTCTTGTCCACTTCCTACCATTAACTTTTTCATACCTCGGGATGTGGTTTATTGATCAATTCTGGTAGGATCATTAGTAACATGATGTTAGGCACCACTATTGTGAAACCAACCCTGGTCCGCATTGTTAGGTGAGACCAAATAGGCTGAATAAGCATTTGAATTCTGATTTCCCTTGGCAGGTTCAGCTGATAGTCCCATGTAACCTTGGTCAAACCTAAAATAACAGTTCAAGGTTGTGTGACCAACCTTGGAACAGACTTGGCACGTAGGAAGATTGCTGTTACCTCTTCCAAACCTTCCTCCTCAGCCTCTACAGCCTCTTCCTTGCCAGCTTCTGTTATCACTGCGACCATTGCCTTTATTTCTTGGTTTTCTTGAAACAAAATTCACATTGTGTTGGTTACATTATTCAACAATTCCAACCTGTTTTCATATGTCAAAAGGGTTTCCTGAAGTTCTGTCCATGTTAGACCCATTTTGTCAAACATCTGAACCACTATGGGGTTGTATTCTCCATCTAGCCCTGCAATTGTTTGTGTGATCAAGTCTTCTATAGATATGAGACTCCAGGCCATGAAAAGATTGTCAGAGAGAGTCTTCATCTTGTTAAGGTACTCTTCCATCTTAAGAGTACCCTTACATAGCCTTTGTAGTTCACTCTTATACATAGTAACCCGTGACCTGGTGTTTGCCCCTGCAAGATCTTTAACTGCAACCCACAGCTCAGGGATGATGTTCTGCAGCCAATAACCTGCGAAGCTACTTCCACGGTCATCGTGTTGTATAGCCATCCCAGAAGGAGTTTGTCAATCGTCTTCCAATCCTCAAATGCCGGGTTTAATCTTTCTTCATCACCTTTGTGAACAAACATCTTTAGGCATCGTTTTGTCCCAACGATAAAGCCATCAAGTTTGTTCCCCCTGATGACGGGCAGCACCATAAATGACCAGAGAAGATAGTTAATTCTATAAAGCTTCACGGAGCACACCAGGTTGAAGGTGGCGATGAGAGGTGTCGCCTTATTCTGATTACTCAACAACATAGTAGAATTCTTGGGAGCTCTACTGCTAACTTGGTCCGAGGTAGCAGACAAGGAGGGATTTCTTGGTTCCATGGTTAGAGCCCGTCTTGGCTCTAATACCAAATCAAGAAATGGACAGAAAGATGTGAAAATACAACAGAGACACAAAGAGCTGAACATTCGTGCTTATTATTACAGAAAGTAAGGCAAGATCTTATATAGGCTGATAACAGGACTAACAAAAAATAACGGCCCAACAACCACCAACAGCCAAACTGAAAACAACCAACAGAAACGATAACAGAAAACGATGACAAATCAACAGACCAGAACAACACACACAACAGACACATATAACACAACAGAAGCATGACCTCAATAAAACACTGTACAGCAAGATTAACCTCCTGCTTTAACATATACCATACCCTCCTTTAAAAAAGGAACAAAATGATAGTGACATGTTGACCTAAGAAATTCACCTTGAAAATTTTAAAAAAGGAACACCACAATGAAGCCAAGGGAATCTTGTACAAGAGAAGCTTAAAAGATGAGAAACACCTACTAAATGGATTAATACAGATAAACAAGAGGAATTGGTCCTTGAAGTCTTATCTCACATAGCTTAGTTTCAATTCTGTATTGGACAAAAAGTTGCCCAGTTCAATCTCTTTCCTAGCATCCAAGAAAAATCTATTGCACTCCCTATGTGTGCATATGAAATGCTGATGAGTAGGTAAATGGCCTAGATCACAAAATAAATTTTATGAATGCAACGGAACTGCCTTTTATCAAGAGCACTTTGTTTAGTTTGCCAACTTAGTTCATATCTTCTAATTTATTTATAAAAGTAGTTCTATTAGAGAAGATTAAAACAGTACAAAAGAAGCCGATTAGTTGTTCCCTAATATGATATTTTATGGCAATTTAATCAAGAACAGGAACAACATGGATCTGAAAACAAAGGATAAAAATGGCAATTACCTTGATGTCACACAATCTCCTAATACAACATAATTTGCAGGAGCTTGAGGCCTCCAAAATGTAACATTGTTTCCTGCACAGCACAGAAGATAAAATAGTTGGTTAAGAATTAGAGAACCTTTTCTTGTCTACATAGCATGCAGTATACATGACTAAAAAATTCAATGCAGAAATTGAGATCAGGCTTTTAATAACTAGGAAGAAACCTTTTTCAGACACCCAAATTCGATCAAAGTTGGTACATGAAACCAGCGGTGTTGTATTTCCAAAATTAAGTGCAGCAGAAGCTTGACTTTGCAGATTGAGTATAAGAGAAATCGCACTAAGTGAAAGATGGATACATATGTCTGTTGACAGTAATGAAATATTTGTTTTGTCCTTTACAGAAGTGTATCCCCCTGAAATATCAACTGGATCCAGAATGATAAGACCAGAACCAGCCTCAATGGTAAAATCCTTCACCAGCGCTCTCATGCAAGTGTCTTTTTCTTTGGAGGCATAGCTGCTCATATTGAGAGAAGAAACTAGTGTTAAAAGCTTCTTTCCCATATTCTTTCCATTTAAAGACAGCACATAAAAAATCAGGGAGATCGAAGAAAGTGAGAATCAAGATAGACTGGATAAATAATGAGACATAGGAATACCGTAATTTTATGAGCATATTGAGGTGGTGCACATTCCAATTAGTTTTAAGAAAAGTATTCAATTAGCCAAACCATGTATATGGAAGAAAGTTTTGTCATTGCTGCCGCATTATAATATTTGTAGAAAAGCATCAAGAAATTAGGTTGACAAGCACTGTAAAGGGAAGGACAAGAAGTCCTCCTTTCTCCATATTATAGCTTTAGAAACATACGGAAAAAAAAAATTAGTTGCATATGATCAAAGAGAATGTTCAAAATAGATTTTGCACAACTTGAGGTCTTAGATGTTTGATGATTCTCTCCAAAGTCCAGATGTGCTGATATTCCAAAATAAATATTTCATTTTATTTATTTTTAATTATGGTAAAGGTGTTATAATAGATGCTGGAGGATGCTATATTATATATTTATTTCTTCCACAAAATAAATAAGATAATGTTACACTATGAAATTTAAGCAAGGTGAATGACATTCAAAGACAATTTAATACATGTATTCCTGTACTAGCCCAAGATTGACCATCATGGAGAATTCATCATACTACAATGTTTCAGCAAAGTGAACATTCACAGATAATTCAGTCTAAAAATTAAAGAATTGGTGCAGGGACTGTTGGCAATTACAGCTGGTTAGAGAGTTTACCAACCTTCCTAACCTAACGAAGAGAGACAACAGAAGTGTTAAACTTGTTTGCTTGTTTGGTAATAACAATTAATTCCATTACTTTTATCTGATAAAAGATAATGAATAAAAAAGAAGCAGCTAAGACAGAGTAAGAGATAGAAGCATGATGCAAAGTGTTAAACATGTTTGCTTGTCTGGTAATAACAATTAATTCCATCAGTTTTATCTGATAAAAGATAATGAATAAAAAAGCAGCAGCTAAGACAGAGTAAGAGATAGAAGCATGACGCAACGTAGAAAGATGACAGACAAGAATCAATTTGTTTAAACAAGAATCCTCCCATACAGAAACACAAGCCTGCCAAAGGAAATATGAGGAGTGGGAAGAAATCTGATACAGTAACCACTAGCATCAAGAAACCTATGTTTTAAAAAAAAAATTTTGACAGAAAAAGAAATGTTATTACTAAGAAGAGAGAGATACAAAAGGAAAAGAAATAATACACAGTAATGGAAGGACAAGAAATCCTTGTATGAGAAAACTAAAAAGCGAGAAAAGAACTAGAAACAAAAGACACCCCACAAAGTCCCTTAAAAGATTAATGTAACAAAGCCCTCCAATCCCTATAAAGATCAGATAGAGGCATCCCCTTAAACAACCCGAAACCCACAAAGAAGCCACATGGCAAGTTCGATCCCATAGTACGTGAGGAGGAAGGCATTGGTCATTAAAAACTCTGGCATTTCTTTCCATCCAGATGCACCACGTAATTGCGAACATAGCTGTTTTCCATAGAGTTTTGTTCTCCTTCCTATAGCCAAAGCCGGTAAAATTAGTCATAAGGAGAGTACCAAGATCTATTGGGCAAACCCAATTCTCACCAAATAGACCAAATAACATGTTCCAAATGCCCCAAGCCACCTCACAATGCAGAAACAAGTGGTTGTTTGTTTTTTATTGCCTCATGCACATCACACAAACATCAGGGGATAAAGCCTTAAGAGGCCGTCTGACTTGGTACAGATCATTAGTATTAATTCTATTGAGCACTGTCGTCCACAAAAAGACCCTGACCTTTAAAGGCACCTTGACTTTCCAAAAAGACCCTTTAAGTTGCGAAGAGACAATAGGATTGCGAATCAAAGAGTTGTGAAAAGAAGCGCAAGTGTACGAACCTGAGGAACACAGTCTCTTATCAGGAAAAGGCGATAAGCAGATCGGGTTCAGAGTGTCCAACAACGAAGAGAGGTCAGTCAAAAGTCTGTCATTAACATTTCTGGCGAAATGGAAATTCCAACCAGATTGGTCTCCTTACAAGCAAAAGAAATCGGCAATGGGGGCATCATGTAAAGAAGACAAAGAAAAAAGACACGGGAATCTTTCTTTTAAGGGGATAGGACCAATCCAACTATCTTTCCAAAAACGAATGCAAAAGTCGTCGCCAACGGTCAGACAACAAGGGAAAGAAAATGTGGTATAACCAGGAAGATCGCTTTCCAAGGACTTGTATGCGTAACGAAACCTCCCAAGCCAGCATTCCATCCGTTCTGATGAAGCCCATATTTAGCTTTAATCACCTTGTGCCATAAGGAGTTTGGCTCTAAAGGGAATCTCCATAACTACTTAGCCAATAGGAATATGTTTGTAGACACAAGATTACCAAGACCCAAACCCCCATCATTCTTAGATCTGCAACAAACTTCCCAATTGACCAAGTGATCCCTTTTTTTCTCCCCTCCATCAGATCAAAGAAAATCTCTCATAATCCTCTCAATTTTCCGAGCCACTCCAACTGGAATCTTGAACAGGGACAAAAAGTACAAAGGCATGATAGATAAGGACGCTTGAATTAAGGTCAATCTCCCCCCTAAGGAAAAGTAGGATCCTTTCCAACAGTCAAGCTTGCGGGAAACTCTTTGGATGACAGGATCCCAGAAAGAAACTGCTCAAGGATTGCCTAAAAGAGGAACACCTAGATAGGTAAGAGGCCAATTAAGTACCTTGCAACCTGCAATCTCAGCCAACTGCTCCAGAGAACCTTCCCGAATGTTAATGCCCGCTAAGCCACTCTTACCCATATTAACCCGGAGGCCCGACACAAGCTCAAAGATCTGAATCAGAGAAAGCATGTGAAAGAGATTTTCCCGGTCCTCAGGCAAGAAGAGGATAGTGTCATCAGCGAACTGCAAGTGAGTGACTTCGCAACCATTATCACCTACCGAGAGACCTCTGAGAATCCCTCTATCAGAGCCCTGTCTCAACATGCAGCTTAGGACATCGGCTGCCAGAGTAAAAAGAAAGGGAGATAACAGGTCACCTTGTCTAACCCCACGTTGACCTTTGAACCAGGCTTTGGACTGCCCGTTAATAATAACCGAGAAGGCCACCAAAGAAAGACATCTGTTCATCCAGCACCTCCATCTATCACCGAAACCCTTGTGACGGAAAATCCGATCCAAGAAGTCCCAATTAACTGTATCATACGCCTTCTCAAAGTCCAGTTTGAACACGAGTCCCTTGTTCATTCTACATCTGGTATCCTCAACTATCTCGTTAGCTATTAAACTAGCATCGAGAATTTGTCGCTCGGCAATGAAAGCACATTGGTTCTCTGATATGGAGTTCCCAACGACTGCACTCAGCCTCTCAGAGAGCACTTTCACGATGATCTTGTGCACTAATAGGCCTAAAATCCCTCACCTTAATGGATTTATCGTTTTTGGGAATGAGGACAATGAAAGTAGAGTTCATGCTGGTCGGTATGCGTCCAGTATGAAAGAATTTTCCAAATACTTTCATCAGATCTTCTTTCACAATCGTCCAACAAGATTGGAAAAAAGCCACGTTGAAACCGTCAGGCCCAGGGGCCTTATCTTTGTCCATCTTCCAAATAGCATTTCTAACTTTTTCCTCCTCGAAAGGTCTTTCAATCCAATTCCCCTGAACATCGTCAATGGGAGACCAGTCCATGCCCTCTAGAGTCGGCCTCTCGTGCAACTCCTCTGTATATAGCTTCTTGAAAAAATTAGTCACCTCGTCAGAAATCCCCTCATTATCCTTGACAATAGTACCATCATCCACCTCTAGCTCTTTGATGAAGCTCCTCCTCCTCTTCCCGTTGACCACCTTATAGATGAAACTAGAATTCACGTCACCCTCACAAGCCGCCCACTTAATTCTGCTCTTTTGACGCCAACTTATGTCTTCTTTGTTGCTAATGTCATCCAAAGCGTTCCTGAAGGCCACTTTACGCTTGATAAGGGTTGCCTCGAGCCCACCCTGGCTCTCAAGTTTGTCAAGAACATCGAGCTCCTTAAGAATATCTTTCTTCTGGGCTCTGATGTCCCCAAAAACTTCTAAGTTCCAGATCTTCAACTTTTCCTTCACAAATTTCAGTTTTTTCATGAACTTAAAACCCTCCCATCCAGGGTTCGTGCAATCCGACCACCACTTCTCCACAATGCTAAGGAAAGACCGACGTTGTTGTCACATATTTCCAAATCTGAACGGGGTAGGACCCCATTTTACTCTGCTAGTCTCAAAGATGATGGGGAAATGATCGGATACCAAGCGTGAGCCCACTTCTTGGATAGGATCAGGAATAAAAATCCTCCCATTCAGGGGTGATAAAAAATCTGTCGAGACGCGAATAGACTACCAAACCCCTGTTGACCGACCAAGTAAACTGGGCATTGAATAGGGGGAGGCCCCTAAGCCCGCAATCCTTGATAAAAGTGTCAAAACCTCTCATGCCAGAAGTGATCCTAGATCTGCCTAGCTTCTCGTTGGGGAAGCACACAACATTAAAATCGCCGACAACACACCAATGAGGGTTACAAAAGCCATAAACATAAGACAACTCCTCCCAAAGGTCACCCCTCAACCGAGGGTTCGTCGGACTGTAGACATTGGTGAGCCACCAACACCCTTTGTCCTTGAAGTTAATTAATATCGAGAGGGAAAAACTACCCACAAGCACTTCCACTTTGGAGGCAACCCAAGTGTCCCAAATAATCAAGAGACCGCCCGAGGCACCAGAAGAAGGCATAAACTCCCAATCCTTGAATTTACAATCCCATATGCTTTGCACTAGAAATCTGTCCAACTTCCAAAGTTTGGTTTCTTGGATCAACCCAATATCCGGATCTACCTACCTAAAAACATCTTTCACCTTTTTTCTTTTAAGCGGATTACCAAGGCCATTCACATTCCAACTTAAGATCTTCATAAAGAACTTGACTTACCCTTCCCTCTCTTAGATTTCCCATAGTTAATCGAGGAGGCCAACCTTTTTATATCACTTTCGACTTTTTTCTTCTTCCTTTGGTAAGTCCTAGGCGATACTATCACCTTAATCTCCTTTCCAGATTTATCTCTCAGTTTAAAGTTAAGAGATTCAATCAAAGCTTGTTTTACCATTTTGGCTAACTTTAATTATGGGACTGATTGTAATATTGCAAAGACCTTATTACATTATAATGATTTAAAGTTATTAGGATTAGTGAGTAATTACTTTAGATTTATATCATCAATGCTGAGGGTATTTTAGTAATATTTGAATTGCCAGTTAATGACAGATATTCTGCTGTGGGTATATGTTATTTAGGTTTTGCACTTGTTAAAGGATTATTGATTACCTCTAAATATTATCATAGTTATCTATGAAGAATATCCATTAGTTTTTGATTTGATCATAGGAGAGTTCTTAATCTTCTATTGCTTTTTTTTCTTTGATAAAAAAAGAACAATACAATTAGTTTATCTTGTAGTTAATCTGTTTTCAGAGTTACATATAAGGAAAGGTAGAGAGGAATAGTTTGTGCTTTTTTCTTCAGTCCCTATGTTTTACCAACCCTGTGATTGTAACATGGTATTAGAGCCTGTTATTCCTTAATCCCCTTCTTTCTGAGACTGGCACCAACTTACTATTATTGTTAGAAGTCTCACCCAAATTACTTGCAGTCACTGTGACAACCAGAGCTCTTCATTACTTGTAACCAAAAGGTATTTTGACCCCACCATCAAACTTAGACCACCTTTTCCTAGAGAATCTTTTGTCACATGCTGACGCATGAGAAGCTATTTTCAATATATCTTTGTTTCTTCTTGGTAAAAAAAGGGCCTGTGGGCTTTTTAATCAATCTGTGACATCTGCAGCACATAGGTTCACAATTTGTACATGCATCGAGAGGAAGAGAATGAAGGAGGAAAATTTGCAATCATGGGTAATCCCTCTCAAATTCAATTTCACTTGGAGATGAAGGTATAGGTGTATTCACATCACATTTGAAGCATAAAAGTAGTTTCAGAAAAAATTAGCAACTCTCTGAGGGACAATATTCACAAATAACAAGAGCTCGAAAATGTAAACAACAAATTGTTTGAAATTATTCATATGAAAAATCTAATAGGAACTGTAAGTACGGATAGCAGCAGAACAAAGTGACAACACTTACATGAAGCTCAGGTCCAACTTTGCACGAATAAGCTTCTCACCATATGATGAATCATCCAGAGATGACTTAGAACCATCATAGAAGGTGAACTCAGGAGATACAACCTTAAAAAGAGGTCAACAGCCATCAGAGCAAAAACCACAGAAAATACAGAAATAAAAATGAAGGATCCAGCCTCAAGAGGTGGATAGTGGGTGATTCTAGCAAATATTTCAGTACAACATATAATTGTAGTTCTTCTCTTCCCTTTCTTTTTTCAAAAGAACAGAAACATAACTAGCATAGCACATTATCTTTAGTAAATGAAAATCAAATAAATAAGACATAATTGGAGCTTCTTTAATTCAGCATTGGATTGTCAATAAAAAAGGATAGTCAGTTGTTCTTTTGTTTCATGCAGATTCATTGGTTAGAATGACATTAAACATTCGACGACAGGTAGGTTTCAATTTTGAGCATTGGCAGGCAGTATTCTCTGTTCTTCAAGTTGTATGCTGTTTTCTCCATTTTTATGCAGTTATGCACTGCCTCGCATCAGTGGCTCCAGTTTTTTCCCCATTTCCTTTACCTTTCTTTTATTTTCTTATCCCGGGAGTTCAGCCTATATAATGAAAAGAATATTTGTGTCGGTTTTTCCAGTTTTCTGGTGTAAATAGTTTGGAGGTGCTGTATAAAGTTCCAACAAGTTTCCAATGCTTTATATCTGGGGGTGCAGCCGCCAGTCTCAAAACTCTTGCTCAGGTTAGTTTTATACAGCCATTTCACATGCCACATTTCCCATAACGAACAGAATAGTCATGTTTATGACAGTGAATGTAATAAGTCTTTCCAAGAGTCAAAGGGTATAAATAGCTAGTTGATCTTTCTTATTTCTCAAAAACAGATTCTAGGCCCCAAACCTAAAAAATACAGTATCAAAGATTAGTTTCCAAAGGTATCAATCAACCATGCAAATTGGCAAACCAAAATAAGTGGTTAAATAAAATTGAACGGGCTGGCATGCAATTTGAGACACCTCTGTCAGTTCATCCACAGTATGTAAATCCTGAGTCGTTAAAAGGTGGCTAGAAATCATCAGTTGGATCAATACACTAACTAAGGTCTTCCATAGCTTGAAAATGGTTTTAGTGGCCTGGATTCTGTGACCATTAAGGTGCCATTTTGGGGAGGCTCTTCCCCCCACCCCCCCCCCCTTTTCGTTACAGGGTACGTGGGTATTTTAAATTCTAAAGTGCTTGGAAATCTATTTATAAGAAATAAAACAATGTCATCTCTATATAACTTAGAACACTTAAAACACAAACTTAAAAATTTTCATACTTTTTATATCCAAATATCTTATAAATGCACTTGGGAAATTAAATTTTCTATGTACCAAACAGCACTAAAAAGATATCCAGTTCAGAGAAACATAATGTGCATGTTAACTGATAAGAAACTCAAAAAACCACCTACCTGGGTTTCGAAAGTGAAACTTTGACTTGCATTTGAAGCACCTTGAGAATAAGTAGAACTCAAACTCTTTGTTGATTGATGAACTTGGTCAACGTTCTTGTCACCAGACAATGCATTTTCCAGAAACACTATATTGACACCATCGTCAATAGACACAGAGTAGCTGCTATCATTACTCAGGTATGTATATTTCCTTAAAAGGGAACCATTCTGATAAATGAACACATAACAAATGTGTAAGATTCTCATATACAGCTAGTCAGAATTAAAAGAAAAATAACATTACACATAACAAACGATGTTCTCCATAGATGATCTTATACTTCTCCTCACTGGTTGAAGAAGACATTGTTTTTCTTTAATAAATGAAAAATTGAATATAAGAAAGAATAGGGAGCATGAAGACGAAGGAAAATTAACTGTCCTCCTAGAGTAAGCAAAAAGGAAAACATGGAACAGTGAAAATCACTAAGACTCCCCCCCCCCCCCCCCCCAAAAAAAAAAAAGCAAGGTCAACAGCCTCTCCATCATTAAGCTCCCTATGAAAGGCCAGAACTCAGGAAGCAAAAAATCAGAGATAGAGGCATGCTGCAGACGGGGATAAACAATAGAGACAAGGGAAAATATCAGAAAAGGAAAACACTAATATCCAATGATCCTTGCAACTGGATATAGCAGAAAACACCAACCATTCTGGTGGTAGCAGAAAACACGAAAAAGGATATAGCAGAGAAAACACCAATATCAGGAAAGGAAAAGACCAATAGGAATTGCAGAGAGATGAATTTACAAGAACTTGCATGATTAGCACTGGTGCTAGTTTTTGCATCCCAACCATTCTGGTGGGCTCCAAAGGTACTTTTAGTTTGAATTACCCAAAGACAAAGAGACTGTGGTTCTAAAGGAAAATGCTACAAGCCCATAATCATTTAGCCATGAAAGGTATACGGAATTTAAAAATAATTATATGTTAAGAGAAGTACTTAGAAGATAGAACAGCATAATTAATACACATCTAAAAAGCTTTTCCTCCCTGCTTCAAAAAAATCCTCCAAAGCTATTAAATAAAATTTGTTCCAAATTCTGATGGGTCACGCATGATTTGCCAAAAACACCAAAAAGCCTACTCCAACTTTCATCTTTATTACTGTTCCTCAAGTTTCCAATAGGGCTTGCTATAAAAATTGAAAAGTTCATCAAAGATTTTCTCTGGTTGGGGGACAAAAAGGACCATTTGATAAGCTAGGAGACTTTATCTAATGAAAGAATAATTCTTGAAAAGAGAAAACAAGTACAAAGATGGAGCAAACTGAAACCTTTGGAAAATAGACAGAGGATCTCCCTTTAAAAAACTGAGCTGAAACCTGGTCAGAAGCCTGTGCCACAAATGAGATGATTTTTCCCCGGACTTGATTCTAAAGACTGTCACACTATATGCCTGATCATTTTCATCTTCTTGATTCTAGCATGGTGACCTAGGGTCCAACTCCATTTTAGAGAACACCATGGTATTCACAAAGGGGATCCTCTTTCTCCCTTCTTGTTTACCCTTATGGTTGATGTTTTGAGTCATATGGTAACTAGGGGTTTTGATAGAGGTCCTGTCTAGTCTGTGTATTTATCTTGCAAAGAATAGGATAGTAGGGATTAATGTCAATGATAGGCTTGTAGGAGATTCAGCTGTGATGTCAGGTTGTAGTGTTTTCCCCTAGGAGTTAATCCTTGTGCTGCATCCTTTTGGCATCCTATGTTGCACAAAATCTTAAAAAGGTTGGAAAGGGGCTTACTTTTTGCTTTTTTCTGGTTTTAAGATTCTTTTAAGGTTTCCAAAAGAAGGATGAAGATTATGCAAAATTCCTGAGGCATAGGGATGCAAAGAACAAAAATGATTACCTAGCCAGACGGGAAGCATATTGTATACCAAAGCAGAATGGAGGTTTGGGTCTTAGTAATTTGGTGTCTGAAAATACACATCTCCCAAGTAGCTAAATGGCATCAGCATATTCCTTTGGAACCTTATTCTTTACGGCATTGGGTGATAAGGAGCAAATTTGGTGTTCATCAAAATGGATGGAATGTTGATAGTGGGATTGCTGCAACTCATGCAAGCCCATCAGAGACTATCTCTCAGGCACATCCTTCCTTTAAATCTTTGATTATTTTTTGAGTTGTAAATGGTTCTCGCTTTTAGTTTGGGATGGTGTGCAATTGGATTGGAAATTATTCTTTTCTAGATTTTCTGTTGTCTTTATCAGTTATCTACTTTCCACTAGTTTTTTGACTATTCCAAATCATGAGTCTTCAGGGAATTTTCACTTCTTTGAAAATCCAAGTGACTATTTTTTATGATCTTGCTTTATTGTTCAAAATGCGTTCTGTTTCATGCTTTTACTTTGCATGATAGAAGGATTTGGAGTTCGGATTCTTTTCATTCTAACACTTGTTCTTTCTTCTACTGTTGATTCAATGTTTGAAAGGACAAGGGTTTTCTTTGTCTAATTCTTTTTGGAAATATAAGGTTCCCTCGACATTAAAGGCCTTTGTTTAGACTACAATACATAATAAAATTAATATAAATGATTTACTACATACTTGAAGACCCATTATGGCCATTTCTCCACATGTTTATGTCTTTTTGGGATTCGTAGGCAAATAATCATCTGCCTTTGCATTGTGAATTGACTTGGTAGATTTGGAATAGGTTTGGGAAATTCTTAAGGAGGACTAGGTATGCCTAGCTAATTTGCATTTTCTTTTAATTACCATTGAGTACACTAGTTTTTGCCAAAAGAAGGAGCATAAAGTCCTTTGGCAGTATGCTGTCCTGATTGGTTTGTGGTGTCTCTGGTTAGAATGTATCGTGAGAATATCGTGTGATGGCTTTTCGGCCTCTTCGTAGGTTTGATTAATTAATGGCTTTTGAAGAGAATTTTGCTGTGGGTTTACAAAGGAGTTGGAAAGCTCTTTTGAGCCAATGAGTAACAAGATGAAGGAAGAATTTAGTATTCTAGTTGGAGATAATCTACTATACTGGAAAAGTAAAAAGCAGGACGTTTTTGCTAGGTCAAGTGCAGAAGCAGAATATCGTGTGATGGCCCTGGCAACCTGCAAACTTATTTGGTTGAAACAGCCACTTCATGAGCTAAAGTTTTGTGATGTATCACAGATGAAGTTGATTTGTGATAATCAAGTTGCATTGTATATAGCCTCCAATCTAGTTTTTCATGAGAGACTAAACATATAGAGATTGATTGTCACTTCATTTGAGAAAAGATCCTATCTGGGTGCATTATCACTAATCATGTGAATTCAAATGATCAGGCAGATATCTTGACTAAATCTCTCAAGGGGTCCTCGTATTGGATATATTTGTAACAAGCTAGGTGCATATGACTTGTATGCTCTACCTTGAGGGGGAGTGTTGAGTTGTACATAGTTTTGTATTAAGTGTATATAGGTCATTTTAGTCCCACATCACCTAGACTAGTATACTAGTAGTCTCTCTCTCTCTCTCACACACACATATATATATATATGTGTATCGTGTATACTTTTGAATATACACAAAAATTATTCTCCAAAACAAAAGGGTTTTCTCTCTCCTCTCTCTCTTTTCACAAAATCAAATCTTTCTCTCTTCCTCTTTGATTTTACTGTATCTAGACCCATAACTAGATCAGTATCTAGGGACCATAACACGTTGTATCTCGAGCTATACAACCTTTTCTCTACTATAAATATGCATAACACAAACCTCTCTCAATATTGAGACTTTCCAAGGTATTCTCTGTCCTTTAGGATCTACACATAACATTACAACTATAGTAGGTACAAGTGCCTATAACAAGTACATAATTAAATGTTTGTATAACTGGAAACATAATTGGACACTAGGACAATTACACTGTTAAGATATGCATCACCCTTATCCACCACCACAATATATTAAGTTATTCAGCAATTTAATTTTCAAACACAGAAAATCAAATCTCAATCCTGTGCAGGCAAATAACATGTCAATGACATGTAGAATTTGTTAATATTATTCCTTCAGCATTTTAAATAATATTCTTCTAGAAGTCTCCATTATTTGCAGAATTATCATCAACTAATTCTATATTTTCCAAAAGATCATATCAACTGCCCACAAATATGTCAGAACCTATAACAAGTGTTTCTTAATTACAAACAGAAGGGGAGCATATTACCTCAATTTTTACATTAACAAACCGCAATCTCTTGCCACGTCCAACAAATATAATTGGTCGAAAATTTGTACTGCGCAATTCTTTAGCATCATTTTCAACACCTAAGCAGATACACTTTCCGCAACCATCGTACATATATTCATCAATGCCTGCACAATCTGCCACTAACTGTTTTGATGGAGAGAGGTGCACCACATCTTCTGTCTGCTTGTAAATAGGTTCCATCAACACTATGCTATTGTTTCTGCTAATGGGGTCATTCTTTGGATCCATGGTTTCCTCTCTTCCTGTTAATGCTCCCAAAGCAGGCACAAAAAACTCTGCCACAGCAAGAAGAAAGTCAGGCACAACAAGAACCCGCGGTTGCTGCAAACGAATCACAGATGATTGGGTTGACACACGCCATCTGTAATCCATCAAGAACATTGTTGAAATGGGCATATCATTATCAATTCCAGCATCATTGCCTATCCTCTTAGTGCTACTCCTGTTAAAGGAAAAGGGAACTTTTCCATTAACTGTTTGTTTGAAAGTATCAGTAGATGATCCAAGCATGAGACGCATTTCGGGTTTCGTATCAGGCCGGACATCTAGTATGGAGAAATTGGGAATTGTCACGTAGAGGTCTATTTCAGATAAAGAAGTCATACGATATGAAGCCCAGAGACCTTCCAGCTGCAAAAGCAACACAAG
Source organism: Biancaea sappan (assembly GCA_037074585.1). Taxonomy (NCBI): domain Eukaryota; kingdom Viridiplantae; phylum Streptophyta; class Magnoliopsida; order Fabales; family Fabaceae; genus Biancaea; species Biancaea sappan. The sequence goes on along the minus strand of CM073497.1, from coordinate 17,050,058 downwards.
AAAGAAAAGGAATAAAAAATAAGCATATATCATCCAGAGTTATAATAGATTATTTTTGGCAGTATAATTTCAAGCTGAGATCAAACTCTTTTTAGGATATGCTTCAAAATAAATCAAAGCAAAATATTATGCAAACAAGTGGTGCAAATAAAGCTATTATTATCAACTATGACATAAATACTCACAGCAATATGAGCCAATGGTGACTCCTCGTCTGTGCGATAATACAACTCTAGCAAGGCATGGTTGACCACAACGGCAACAACTGTAACTGTCTGTGATAGCAAAAGTTGGCCATTCGTGTTCACCTTATCAACCAGAAGCCTAATAGTGTCCTTTGAACAGGATTTTCCACCACGAAAACTTGGAGGAAGTCTTGGTTCTTCAGATAAATTCATGTATGTACAATCCAAAATTACTTTATATTCTTTATCAGACAACATTGCATGCAATGACTCCACCTGCTCAAGAGATCATACAATTAACTGGAGAATCCAGAGTCATAAGTAGCAGCATAAAACAGAAATTTACAGGAAGAAATGGCTGCTTTGAATTGTAAAAGAATGACTTGACCTGCAACTCTAAGCTACTACAAAGCATGGGATTAAGAATAGTTCCACAACTCAAATGCTCCTCCTCATTTGTGGCCAATATAAATTGAAATATGACAAACAACTATCACATACTGAAAGTAGACTGTACTTGAGATAGGGTGACTCTAATGATAAGAAAGAGTCACATCAGTTCCTCACCTGCAGGCTTTAAATTGAATAAACCTAAAAATTGAGTGGCAAGGACCTACTTCTAGACCAATTGGCATACAAGTAATTATTATTATTATTATTATTGGGATAAAAAAGAATTTACTACTGAGAAAAGAGAATAATATAAAAAGGTTAAAAAAAAAAAAAACAGAGGAGAAGAGATCCTGCTCAGACAAAAATACCAAACAGAAATTGAAAAAACAATTGCAGAATCTGACAAAGAGGGCATAAATATAAGCCTATACAAAGAAGATGTTGTGGTATAAGTAGTGACTAAACACTCTGGGATTTTGTCCTAGCCAAAGACACTAGAAACCAGCAAATATGGTACACTGCTTGGGAACTTTATGCTCCTTTTGCTTCCTAAATCCTGTAAACACCTAGGAAAGCCCCAATATCAGCTGGACAGATAATCCTTTGTCTCCAAAGCTCTTTATTTGTTGTGGACATTTTGACTGAATATTTGTTCAGTAGTCTAGGAACGGAGTTGATGAGAGGTGTGGCCATAGACTCCTAGTTAAATGATATAGTTTATACGGGTTTGGTGTTAGCGTTAGTTGTGTGTTTGTTATTTGACTTTTCTATTTCTGTTATGGTTAGTTAGTTTTTTTTCTGTTTTGTTTTGGAGAGCTATGGTGTTAGCGTTAGTTTTTTTTTCTGTTTTGTTTTGAAGAGATTAATTCTAAACTTGAGTTATGGAGAGCTACTTTGGAATCGAAGGGTTTTCGTCTGAGCAGGAGTAAGACCGAATATATGCATTGTAAGTTTAACAAGCGACAAGCTAGGAACGAGCTGGAGGTTAAACTTGGTGATCAGGTCGTATCACAAGTGTCAACGTTTAGGTATTTGGGATCAATTATACAAGATGATGGCGAAGTTATTAGAGATGTGGAACATAGGATACAAGCTGGGTGGTTGAAGTGGAGAATGGCATCAGGGGTTGTTTGTGATCGGAAAGTACCTGATAAACTCAAAGGAAAGTTTTATCGTACTGCTATAAGACCAGCGATTTTATATGGGAGTGAATGTTGGGCAATGAAAGGACAACAAGAACATAAAATTGGAGTGGCGGAGATGAGGATGTTGCGTTGGATGTGTGGTCATACACGAAGAGATAAGATCCGTAATGATCATATACGAGGTAGAGTTGGGGTGGCACCTATTGAGGAAAAAATGGTTGAAAATCGTTTAAGATGGTTTGGGCATGTGCAAAGGAGACCGTTGGAAGCGCCAGTTAGGAGAGTTGAGCAGATAGTTTGGAGCCCTATGAAAAAAGGTCGAGGAAGACCAAAAAGGACACTTAGAGAAATTATTGAACGGGATCTTTTAGTAAATGAGATATCTAAAGAGTTGGTCATTGATAGAGCTCAATGGCGTCGTGCGATCCATGTAGCCGACCCCACTTAGTGGGATAAGGCTATGTTGTTGTTGTTGTTTTGGCCGTTTGTCTCTTGGTCTTTAAATACCTGAGGCATTGTACCTGAAAGGGAATAATAATAAAGTGCTTATTCATTTTCCTCGCTCATACTCTGTTTTCTCGTTCTCTGTTGTCACGACGTTGGGGTCAAGAATTTCTCTTGGTATCAGAGCTAAAGGTTCAGGGTTGTGTCATGGATCATCAATCGTCTCCTTCTGCCACTTCTGGGTCTGCGAACTCGTCTGTCACCTACCAGAACAGATCCAGCCCCTACATGACCACCTTCAATCAAGTTTGTTCCATCAAACTCGACAGGACAAATTATTTGATGTGGAGTTCCTTAGTTCTTCCTATGATTCGGGGAAACAACATGGATGGATATCTTCTGGGCACCAACCCATGTCCAGAGGTCTTTCTTTTTGAAGGAAATGAACGCACGATAAACCCAAAGTTTCAAGAATGGGTTACACACGATCAAATGTTACTAGGCTGGCTATACAATAGCATGACACCCGACGTCTTTTCTCAAGTTCTTGGGTGCAAGACTTCTCAAGAATTATGGAATGCTGTTAAAGAATTTTCTGGGTCACAGAACCGAGCACGCGTCTCTCTGTATAAGAGTGAACTTCAACGCCTTAGAAAAGGTGGCTTGAAGATGGAAGAATACCTTCGAAAGGTGAAAGAATTAACGGATAATCTTCAGATGGCTGGGTTTCCGTTGTCAAACGATGATTTGATCACCCAGACTTTAGCAGGATTAGATTCCGAGTACGGACCTGTTGTAGTTCAGTTGGCAGAACGATCCTCTCTGTCGTGGGTTGAACTCCAGACTTCACTAATAACTTATGAAAGTCGTCTGGAGCAGTGGTCCTCTTTGGGCACTTATGGACCACCTAGTGCAAACATAGTCACAAATAAACCAAGAAATAACAACTCCAATTTAAATCAAAATTGGAGAGGACGTGGAAGACAAGGCAGATTTAATCGTGGTGGTGGCAGACAAGGTGCAAGTGGCAGACAAGGGAACAGACCCACATGTCAACTTTGTGGAAAGGTAGGCCATGTTGTGGTAAATTGTTATTACCGTTTTGACCAAAGCTTTTCTGGTGTGTCAACAGCAAACACAGAGACCAACAATAGCAAGGATGGAAATTCTTCCCATTCAGCTTTCCTTATAACTCAGGACAATCTTGATAACCAAGATTGGTATCTAGACAGTGGGGCTTCGAATCATGTCACGAACGATCCAACGGTGGTTGAACAAGGTAAATCAATTCCTCAAAAGACTCATCTTGTTGTTGGAAATGGTCAAAAGATCTGTATAGAAAAGATTGGGAATACTGGAATTGAAGATACCCCTCTGAAATTAAATGAGTTACTTCTGGTTCCCAAGATTAGCAAGAACTTGATTAGCATATCTCAATTATCAAATGACAATAATGTATCTGTGAATTTTGACTCTTCTGGTTGTGTGGTGAAGGACAAAGCAACGGGAAAGATCCTAATGCAAGGGGTTCTAATTGATGGACTATACAGAATAAAAGGAGCTTGTGATATGAAATGTCTCTTGGCAAAGAAAGATGGAAGAAGTCAAGAAAAAGAGCTGTGGCATAGAAGATTGGGTCATCCCTCAGAACAAATTTTGAATGATGTATTCAAACATTGTAATATGCAAAAACTGATCAATAAAGGAAATTTTTTTTGTGATGCCTGCAAGATTGGCAAGATGCAAGCTCTTCCCTTTAAAAGATCTCAATCTAGAGCAGAAAAACCCCTTGACCTTGTTCATACAGACCTTTGGGGACCAGCACCAGTTCAATCCAGGTCTGGTTATAGATATTACATTAGTTTCTTGGATGACTACAGTAGATTTTTATGGATTTATCCATTAAAAAGTAAAGGAGATGCTGTTCAAGTTTTTGCCCAGTTTAAGAAAACAGTAGAAAATCAGCTAGAAAGAAAGATCAAGATAATTCAGACTGATGGTCGAACTGAATTCAAACCTTTTTCTAGTATTGCTAACAACAGTGGAATAATTATGAGATATTCTTGTCCCTATACTTCTGTCCAGAATGGGAGAATAGAGAGAAAGCACCGACAAATAGTTGAAATGGGATTGAGTATGTTAGCTCAGGCTAGTACACCTATGTGTTATTGGTTTGATGCATTTCAAACTGCTGCAAGGTTAATAAATTTTCTGCCTACTACAGCCTTACAAGGGGAAGTACCTTTCTATGTGTTATTTAAAAAAAGACCAGACCTGAAGGAACTAAAGGTTTTTGGCTGCACCTGCTTCCCCTATCTGAGACCTCTCAATCAACATAAACTAAGTTTTCACTCTATCAAGTGTGTCTATCTTGGCCCTAGCATGGATCATAAAGGGTACAAATATTTATCATCCACTGGGAGAATCTATATCTCTAGACATGTAACCTTCAATGAATTCGACTTTCCCTTTAAAGATGGTTTTTTTAACACTAGAAGACCTCAGGAGACTAGAGAAATTATCCATTTCGTTCCCTTGCCTACTGATTATAATACTAATTCTGCTTCCAGTGCTGTGCAGGACATGGAAATAGGAGGAAATAGCTGTTCTGATGATGGTTCAGAACAAACAGCACATAATGAAGGTGTTTCAGAAAGTCAGAGAGCAGAAGGAAACATTGAAGAATCCGGACAGAACAGTCCTGGTATTCAGAAAAGAAATGTCAGACCTGTGTCCACTCATCCTATAATCACTAGGCTGAAAAGTGGAACCATTCAGCACAAATCTCCTTATGCAGCGCTAGCAGCCTTGGACAGCAACGTTAAAGAACCTCTGAACGCTGCAGAAGCCTATAAAATGCCTCATTGGAGGAAAGCTATGGAAGTTGAACTTGAAGCATTAAGAAAGAATGATACCTGGGAACTAGTTCCTGACAGTGGGCAAAAACCAGTGGACTACAAGTGGGTTTTCAAAACCAAGGTTGCAGCAGATGGCAGCATACAAAAGTATAAGGCAAGACTTGTTGCCAAAGGGTTTCAACAAGACCCTGGAATTTCTGTGGGGGAGACATTCAGTCCAGTTGCTAAACTAGCAACAGTAAGAGTAATTTTAACCATTGATGTTTCTCTTAATTGGCCTATTAGGCAAATTGATATAGATAATGCCTTTTTGAATGGAAATCTTAAAGAATCAGTCTTCATGAAGCAGCCACATTGTTTTGTGGATGCCAAATTTCCAAAGCACTTGTGTAGATTGAAGAAAGCTCTTTATGGGCTCAAGCAGGCACCAAGGGCTTGGTATGACAAGTTAACAGACACTTTATTACTATGGGGTTTCCAGCATACCAGGTGTGATCACTCTTTGTTTGTTTTACGTGCCAAAAAGCATGTAATAATTGTTTTGGTTTATGTGGATGACATGCTGATAACTGGTGATAATAAGGAGCTTGTGGATGTTTTTGTTAAAAGGTTAAATGATGTGTTTTCTCTCAAAGATCTAGGTGATGTACATTTCTTCTTGGGCATTGAAGTCATAAGGAGTGATCAAGGAATTTTTCTCAGTCAAAGGAAATATGTGGCTGATTTATTGGAAAGGTTCAACATGAAACATTCTTCGTCCTGTCCAACCCCTCTAACTCTTGGCAAACATTCTCCTAAGGTGGAAGAAGAGCCTCTTACTAATCCTTCTCTTTATAGAAGTTTAGTTGGTGGTCTGCAGTACTTGACAAGCACTAGGCCAGACATCTCCTATGCTGTAAATTCTTTGAGCCAGAATCTAAGTTCTCCTACTACAGTGGACTGGTTAAGAGCGAAGCGGACCTTAAGATATCTCAAGGGGTCTGCAGATGTATGCCTACATATTAAACCATCTATTGATCTTTCTCTCACTGGTTTTTCAGATGCTGATTGGGCTACTGATGTGGTTGATAGGAGATCTGTGGGTGGATATTGTGTCTTCTTGGGCGATACCTTGGTGTCATGGTCTAGTAAAAAACAAGGTGTTGTCTCAAGATCCAGTGCTGAGGCTGAATATAGAGCTGTTGCTTCTTTGACAAGTGAAGTAGTTTGGCTGACGTCTTTGTTGTGTGAGTTAAAGTGTTCTGTTTCAAGAAATCCTGTTCTGTGGTGTGATAATCTAAGTGCCAAAGCCATTGCAACAAATCCTGTGTTACATGCTAGAACAAAGCATGTGGAGATTGATCTTCATTTTGTAAGGGATAAAGTGTTGGCTAAAGAAATTTCTATTGGCTATGTTCCTAGTTCAGAACAGCCTGCAGATATCTTTACTAAAGTTGTGGCTGGTTCACGGTTTAGTACTTTGTGCAGCAAACTCGGGTTGGCTGTTGCCCCTTCTCGTTTGAGGGAGGCAGTTAAATGATATAGTTTATACGGGTTTGGTGTTAGCGTTAGTTGTGTGTTTGTTATTTGACTTTTCTGTTTCTGTTATGGTTAGTTAGTTTTTTTTCTGTTTTGTTTTGGCCGTTTGTCTCTTGGTCTTTAAATACCTGAGGCATTGTACCTGAAAGGGAATAATAATAAAGTGCTTATTCATTTTCCTCGCTCATACTCTGTTTTCTCGTTCTCTGTTGTCACGACGTTGGGGTCAAGAATTTCTCTCTCCTAGGGTATGGAAGAACCACTCTTGGAATGTCGTGATGATAGTTTTTATTTTTTTTAATTTTTGATAGAAGAAGAAGTATTATTATTGAGAAGAGAGAGAAACATGGTATAATGAATGTCTTATCTTTGCTTTAGGTCTTTGAGGTTCTTTCTAACTCTTCTTGTCTTGCTATATTTGGCTTGGCTGAGATCAATGTTCATTCTGGACTGTGTTAAGAGGAAGATTACCAACTTTGGTTAGCTGTGCAATATAGGAGTAGCCCCTTGCTTAAATGTCCCTTCAGATGGTAATCCACACACTTCATTTTAGGATCCTATGGCTCAGGAGATTTTGAGGAGGCTAAATAATTAGGAAAGCATAAATTTTCGTCAAGGGTCTTTGTTCCTTAAGCCTGCTTCTATATTGTTGGTGGTTTTGACTTTTGGATAAGAGACTGGAAGGAGCTTAAACTCTTTCTGATCTTTCCCTGGCCTTTAATGACTTTCCTCATTGCACCATGCTCCTGTTTCAAAATTTTACCCCATACAGTGTAACAAATTTCTTGAAATTTTTACTTTGTTAGGCATCATAGTGACAGAAAGCTGCTGATACTTTTCTTATTGGGAAGAATGAATTCCTTTTGCTGTTCTACTTGGTCAGATGAAAGATAATGGTCCAGATGTTATTTGGGTTCCTATTCTTGTAAATCAAACTTACAATTATTTTGTTCAAAACATAAGTGTTCAGAGTTTCACTTTTTCCTTTCTGGAAGCATAAAGTTTCATTTAAGTTGAAGACCCTCACTTTGATAGCAATAGTCAATAGAATTGTTATAAATGATCAGTTATATTCTTGCAGGCCTCACAAGGCTATTTTTCTTAAACCACGTCTTATGCGTTTTCAAGTTCAGAAATAAACAACATATTTTACATTGTGAGATTGCATGGCAACTCTAACCCACTTTTGATCACTTTGGCTTATCAACTAAGGGTGTATTTGGTTTGGCATTTGGACTTTTTAAAAAATAATTGGACTCTCAAATGTGATTTTAGGCTCAAATGCAGTTGTTTGGCTTGGCATTCATCTCAGTTCTCAAACCACAATTTCTTTCTTAAACCCTCATTTGTTTGTATCAACTTTAACCTGCTTTTAATCACAATTTCTTTCTCAGTTCTCACTAACTATGCTCTATTCATGGTGCTGACTATGCGGCAGTATTGCCTCATTCTTTTTTTTTTTTTTTTTTGGGTGGTATAAGTAATTTTTTACAGAAAGGAGTCATTTTTGGACCATGGAACACAACCTAGACAGTTGTAGTTGATTGCATCTGAGTTTGTATTTTTGTCGTTGGACTTACCTTCACTTCAAGAGAAAATGATGGGACTTTACAGAAAACATCCCTCAAACTTCGACGGACAAAAACATCAAGTCCTTGACCTTCTCGTATCATTGGTTTTCCAAGACAACCATCAATTCCAACAGACATGTTGATTCCCAGAATCTGCAATTCATTTGGAGTCAAAATATGCAAAAATTCAAGAATGACTGTTTATATGACAGGAAATATAAACCTGAGCATCTAGAATGTCCATATGGACAGCTGAAGGATCTTCTGGAGAACCATGCCAACTGAATTTATTTGTAATGTGTAACTTCCCCAGATCAAGTTGAATAAAGCTGTAAATAAACAACATAAGAATTTTTTGAAAAAAAATTTAAAGCGTAGCTACATCATATCATAAGGAAAAAAAGATAGTACACTGAGAACGACCCTCAGTGAGAAGGCCTGAATAAACTATAACTAGACACTGTTCACGTCATAATTGATAACTTCATTTATAATAGTCATTATGTCCACTTTTTTTTTTGGTGATAGAAAAACAATTTATCAAGACAAGAAAAGAGTACAGAGTCAAGGTGCTTTCAGTGAGATTGGGAATGGAACATATAATTTAGTTTGGTGATAGAAGAATAAAGCTATGCAAGAGAAACGTTGGGCCAGAGCACCTTAGATCAGTGGTCAGATCTCTAGTTTATAAGTGGAAACAATTGAAGCCCTACTCCTCCTTTCAAACCCACTTTGATACCATGTAAAGAAATAAGTATGAACTCTACTTTCATTGTCCTCATTCCTAAAAAATATAGATCCATTAAGGTGAGGGATTTTAGGCCTATTAGTTGGTTTACTAGTGTTTATAAGATTATTGCTATGATGCTTTCTATTAGATTGGGTGAGGAGGTTGGGGACACTATTTCTGAAAACCAAAGTGCTTCTATTGTTGAGCGTCAAATTCTTGATGCTAGTCTGATTGCTAATGAGCTAGTTGAGGATATCAAATGTAGAAAGCACAAGGGTTGGGTTTTCAAGTTGGATTTTGAAAAGGCTTATGACAGAGTTAATTGGGATTTTCTAGATAGGGTTTCATGTCCGAAGGGGTTTGGTGATAGGTGGAGGCGTTGAATTAAGGGTTGCCTTTCCTCGGTGTCTTTCTCGGTTATTGTTAATGGTCATCCTAAGAATTGGTTTAAGGGGCATCGTGGGATTAGACAGGGTGATCCCTTATTTACTTTTCTATTTCCTTTGGTGGTCGATATTCTAAGTTGTATGTTGAAAAGAGGCTCTGATAGACGGGTGGCTCGTGGTTTGTGGATAGGGGCTAATAGGTGCAAGTGTCTCATTTCCAATTTGTAGTTGACACTATTCTCTTGTTGCCTAATGATAAGGAGAATTTTCTTAACGTGTTGTCGCTCCTTCAAATTTTTGAGTTGGTGTCTAGGCTTCGCATTAACATAGGTAAGAGTGGTTTAGCGGGTATTAACATTCAGGAGAATTTTTTACGTGAGCTAGCTGAGATAACAAAGTGTGGGGTTCTAAACTGGCCTCTTACTTACCTAGGTGTCCCTTTAGGTGGTAATCCTCAAGTTGACTCTTTTTGGGATCTTGTCATTCAAACTCTAAAAAGCTTGAAAGCTAAAAAGGGGCTTATTTTTCTCTTGGGGGAGAATAATGATGGTTCAAGCTTCTCTTTCTAGTATGCCTTTGTATTTCTTGTCCTTGTTTAAGATCCCAGTCCAGGTGGCCAACAAGATTGAGAAGATTATCAGGAATTTTTTGTCGTATGATGGTGGGGAGTAAAATGGTCCATTTAGTAAGTTGGGAGGTCTGTTGTAGATCTAAAGAAGATGGTGGGTTGGATCTTGGTAATTTGGTTTCTAAAAACATCTCTCTTTTGGCTAAGTGGCTATAGCGTTTTCCTTTGGAACCTAATTCCCACTGGCATAAGGTGATTAAAGGCAAATTTGGTTTACATCAGAGTGGTTGGGATACTAACTGGGGAAATGTCATTACGCATGCTAGTCCCTGGAAGGCGATCTCTCAGGTATATCATTCTTTTTCTGCAATATTGTCTTTACGTGTTGGAGATGGCTCCCGGTTTTGCTTCTGGGAGGATTGTTGGATTGGTCATATCCCATTTTTAGAAAGGTTCCCTCGTCTCTTTTCCTTGTCTTTGCTTCATGATGCCCCCATTGTTGATTTCTTATGTTTTGAAGGGAATCAATTCTCTTGGAATTTTCATTTTTCCAGAAATTTAAATGACAGACTTGTGGATAAGGTTTCTTTGTTGCTGGACATTTTGGCTCTGTTCTGCATCTCCTCTTTCCCTGATAAGAGGCTATGGAATTTGGATTCATCGGGTTCTTACACTTGTGCCTCTTTCTTTAATTTTTTGACTCGTAGTCCAAATGATAGATCCCCTTCAGAACAGTACGTGATAGTAGGATGAACCAAAATAGATGGAAGTTTGTAGGGAAGAAGGTGTGAACAAAATACTGATAGTGAATATATTAACACTTAGTCCATATGGAGTGGACAAGCCTCCAAGTACAATCAATGCCAAATATCCAACCTGCCTATGCTGAAGGCTAAACTACTAATTTATAGACTTCGACTAATGCTAAGATGACTATAAAAATATGCTAATAACTAATTGGATAACGCTTAACATTTAATAAATAAATCTACTGACTAACTAGATGCTAATCTATTTAAAATTTAAATAACAAAATAAATAAATCTATTGGATAATACTAATTCTAATAATAAATAAATCCTACATTCTCCCTTTTCCTCTTGCTTGAATATCTTGTTGGAGGTGTCGGATCAGTATACCCTCTTGGAAATTAGCCTTGTCCTCGAGGCTAAGTATAGGACGCTTCGCTTGCCAATCGAGGATGGTGAAATCAGCCAATCGAGGATGGTGAAATCAAAGAGGAGTAATTTTCAGATTAATCTTTGCTGCTTCTTTGTTGAGGCCATCTGCTCCAGCAAGAATCTCAAACTGCAATTATTCGTTTTAATATAAAATGCTTACCCACAAGATAATGTTTCCATTTTTGTAATGCTAGTACCAAAGCCAATAACTCTCGATCATATGCTGACTTTATACAATAGGGAAAATTGGCCCCCTTACAGAATTCGGCCATGGGGTGTTCCAGTTGACACAGGATCGTGTTTATGCTTTTAGATGAGGCATCCCACTTGATAATGAATGGTTTAAATAATTCTGGTTCGACAGTCATGTTCTGAGTTATAGCATTGTTGGTTCTTTCTGAGCGAATCCCTTGCAGCTTGCATTCCCTCCCATCAAGGTGAATGATCATAAACATTTCATTCTAATTAGCTTGAATCATTTGGAGAGATGCCAACCATTTGATGCTGAGAACAAGGGCCACGCCATCAATGGGAAAGGGATAGAAGTCCTGTGTAAAAGTCAAGCTGGTAAATTGGATTGAAACATCTGGGCAGACGCGATTACAGTGGATGATATCCCCATTTCCTAATTGTACTCCCAACGGAACACTTTGCTGGGCTGGAATAGCTAGATCGGCTACAATGTTCTCGGATATGAAATTATGCGAGGAGCCACTATCAATTAAGGCAAGGACTTGTCGTGACCCCATTTTTCCCTATAGCTTCATCGTGGAACCAACAGTCGAGTCTTGTAACATATGTAAGGAAATTTAGGCCATCCTGTTATGTTCTTCTTCTTTGTCGCCATTGATCTTTGTGTCCTCCGCATCATTAGTGCCCATAATCTCCAGAAGGGCCAAATTGGACTGTTTGCAATGATGACCAGGAGAAAATTTTTCATTGCACTTGAAGCAAAGTCCCTTGGCAAGGCGTATTTGATGCTCAGTTTCCAAGGAATGTGATTCAATCGTAGCTGCCATGGTCCCCGGGTAACTGGCACCTAAGGAAGCTTTTACCTATGAAACTAGGTTTTGAGTACCCACTTTACTATTTTGGACCAAGTTTGAACTAGAGAGCCCAATGTTACTTTCATATTCCAGAGCCAAGCTCATCGCCTAATATACTAAGCAAGGTTTGTGGATTGGTACATCAATTCTAAGTTCCTCCTTCAAACCATTCATGAAGACTCCAAGCAGATAGTGGTCTGGCCAGTCGCTCACCCTCACAAACCGTCGTGCAAACTCTTGCCGGTACTAATGAACTGTTCCTAGCTAGCGTAAACTGCACAAATGTTCTTCAAGATTCTGGAACTCCGCAGGTTCGTAATTTTCCTGCAACACATGTACTAAGTCCTCCCAATACCGTAGAGTTCGTTCTTGACTTATCCAAGAAAAATAGTCCAGTGAGTCTTGTCAAAATACACGGCCGCGATATCCACCTTGAGCTCCTCCAACGTTTGGTAGGATCGAACGTACTTCTCTGCCTTTAAAATCCAGCCGTGTGGGTCTCCTTCGTCAAACTTTGGGAACTCAACCTTCGAAGAAGGGCGACTCGTATAGCTTCTTCCTCCTCCTAGGTATTCTGCCTCTTCCTCCTGAGGTTCAGTCCCGTTCGTGCGTCTTCAGGTAGTGTTTTCAGTTTCCACGGCCCTTCCACTGTTTCGCGTGCCGAGCTGTGGTCTACAACCAAGGGTGCGTGACCTTGCGCTTTGATGGCAACAATATCTCCGTCGATAGCACTGAGCCTAGCTGCGATGACTGCCAATTGTTGCGCTATGGGATCGTCCTGTGATCGTGCTATTGAGAACATCGCTGCCTCGTACGGTTGCTGCGTGCCATTTGTTAGCGGGTTCATCGTCACTATTGCCTCTTGCTGTTGCCGCCCGTTGTTCGTAGTGTGTTCACCATAGAGGTACGGAACCTGGCTTTGAAACCAAATGATAATCCCCTTCAGAACAGTACATGATAGTAGGATGAACTAGAATAGATGGAAGTTTGTAAGGAAGGTTTGAATAAAATACTAATAGTGAATATATTAAAACTTAGTCCTCATGGAGTGGACAAGCCTCCAAGTACAATCAATGCCAAATATTCAACTTGCCTATGCTGAATGCTAAACTACTAATTTATAGACTTCGACTACTGCTAAGATAACTATAAAAAATATGCTAATAACTAATTGGATAATGCTTAACATTTAATAAATAAATCTACTAACTAACTAGACGCTAATCTATTAAAATTTAAATAACAAAATAAATAAATCTACTGGATAATCCTTAAATGACAACTAATTCTAATAATAAATAAATCCTATATTCTCCCTTTTCCTCTTTCTTGAATATCTTGTTGGAGGTGTCGTATCACAGTCTTTGTGCGGCATCCCCTTCTAACAAGTCGTTTTGGAAAGTGAAGGTGCCTTCAAAGGTGAAGGCCTTTGTTTGGACTACTTTGCTCAATAGACTTAATACTAATGATCTGAGTTAGATTAGGCAACCTTCTAACGCCTTACCTCTTGTTGTTTGTTTTATGTGTTTTCAGAACTCTGATATTAATAATCACTTATTCTTACATTGTGAGGTGGCTAGCGATATTTGGAACAGATTATTTGGTATCGTTGAAGAGAGTTGGGTTTGCCCCGTGGATCTTGGTGCCTCCTTTGACATTAACTTTTTGGGTTTTGGAGTGAGAAAGGAGAATAAGATTTTGTGGAAGGCAGCTGTATATGCAACTGTGTGGTGTCTTTGGACGGATAGGAATGCTAGAGTGTTTAATCAAAGCTTTCTTCTTCCTCATCTGTTGTGGGATAGAGTTCGTTTCGTCACTTCTCTTTGGACTTCGACTAATGGGTATTTTAAGGGGATGACCTTTGTGAACGTTAATAGAAATTGGAGGGCTTTATTGTACTAGCCTTGTTTTTGGGCTCTTCGGTTTGGTTTTGTTTTCTGTTTCCTTTTTCTAATAGGGTATCTTGTCCTTCTTTTCCCCTTTGTTTCCTCTTTTCTCCTTTTTGTAACCCTCTTTCTTTCTTAATAATATTTCTTTTTTAATCAAAAAAGAGAATACTTGAAATTGGGTATAATGACCTGCTCAACTAAGGACCAGATTTGTCTTTTTATGGCTGTAAATTGCCATTCGCCACCATGTGGAAAAAAATTAATTATTTGCAAATCCTTCTCTAGCCACTTAATCCTACTCCTTCTCCATCAACTAAATTCTTCCTCATTAAGAATATCATTAAGCTCATTCCTGACCCTACGTGCATGCTAATCTTCCACCAAACCACCCTCATTTTCATCCCTATCCAAAGAAGTTGGACCTGTATAGAAGTCAACAAAACTGCTTTATACCCAACGGGAAGCAAAGAAAGAATTCTATGGTTAAAAATTTTTCATATTTCACTCCATCTCCAAATAGAACAAGGCTGCATAAACAGCACATTGCCAAAGGATCTTCTTTTTTTGGGTTACAAAGGAGGCACAAAGCCAGGGAAAAGGGGAGTGGGAAAGGGACATGGAAGAGATCAAACCCACAACCATCAAGATCTCATGGAGCTTATGTCCTGGGGAAATGCCACTTGAGCTGATCACATTGCCAAAGGATCATACACTCTATTGCTACTTTCACCTTCGTTGGATTAATAAACAATTATCTAAAATGGCTCAATAAATCCATTGTTGATAAAAAATAGTGTGGCCTAAAAATACAATTGCACAACTATCTTACAGCTTCATAGCGAGGAGAAAAAAAAATAGAGGATTGTCCATCTCCAAACTCCAAATGCACATAGCACAAATCTAGAGAAACAGCCTTATGAGGCATACAAATTAGAAGCAGATAATTTGTACTAATTCTATTAATTTGTACAGACAAGTAACATTAGCCTTCCAAAAAGACAGAAATTAAAATTTTCATTATGAACCAGAAATTGAAAGAATGTTTACAGTTTACAAGTATAAAACTAGTAAGATCATCAACAACCCTCTCCGTTTATTTTAATAACAATTAAAATTACAAAATATATATATATATATATATTACTCTCAAAAGATGCAGATAAAAACAATTATCCTTACAAATCTTGGCATTTCGTTCAAAATAAAAACACTCAATATGAGAAAAACCTTACTTTTCTCTTTGACAGATAGATGATGGTTCAATTTCGTCCCCCACAAATCATTTGCTTCAATTTAGTCCATCAATCATTAAAATGCTTGCAATCTTGCCCTTTCATCTGATTTCTATCGAAATATGATGCCAAACCAAATAACATGATAACTCGAAAATATCTTTGCTTACCTAGCACCAATAACTCATGTTACAGAATTGGTGTCCTAGTTAGAAAACTACTATGTCTGGTGATATCTGGATGGAGATGAGCTAG
This sequence comes from Biancaea sappan, assembly GCA_037074585.1. Taxonomy (NCBI): domain Eukaryota; kingdom Viridiplantae; phylum Streptophyta; class Magnoliopsida; order Fabales; family Fabaceae; genus Biancaea; species Biancaea sappan. Next base: position 17,034,657 of record CM073497.1, on the reverse strand, counting down.
AGGGGCAACATTGCAAAGATATTAATAATTGAGACTAAATTGTAAGAAATAACATAAAAGAAGGAAATAAATAACATAAAAGAAGGAATTCGAAAATATCACGACAGCTTCACCATTCTACAAACATATCTAGCAATTGACAGCATATGAATCAATGGCTACTGGAATAAGAATCAGAAAGACACAGAACATCAATTATGTGAATGATTAGTGATGCAGATTTCACCCTTAATTATGTTCCCAATAATCCCTTATTCATTAACCAAAGCCACTGAACAAATAGAATATTAAGATCAGTATTGCACTATGGAGCATATTTAAAAGATATACTAACTCCTTGCTCTGGGAATTTCTTGGAACAACAATAATTGGAGTGTCAAGGGCAAGATCCAGCTTGAGTGCAGAAGATCCATCAATTTCATGTTTCTGAATCAACCATTCAAATCCTCCAACTTTATCAACCAGTTTGGTTGCTTCTTCGGTATGTGGAGAAGCAAGTTCCATAAAATATACCATTATCTGTAGAAGCATATACTCATCAAATTTATTAATAATTCAACTAATAATAGTTCAAAAAATGGTGGCAGGAAGGAGAATAAAAAAGTCAACCCAGTGCTAACTTCTGAATCTTGAATGCAATAAAAAAAAAATGAGTTACACAAACAGAACCTAAAATGCAAAACTGCAATCATAGTTATCAATAGAATATTGCAGAGATCACATATTGAAACAAGGGATCTAAATGCTCTACCATAATACACATGCTAAATTAATTGTAGCTTATTTATATTAAAAATGTCAAGTTAAATCATGTTAAATCTTGGCAGCAAGAGAGTAAGGTCATAGGTTGCAAAGGCTAAAAAATTTATGAAGAGGCTGAAGTATGTGAAGGAGAAATAAAAAATTTGGAATTTGGAGGTTTTTGGAAATATTAGTGTTGGCAAGGGAGGAACATCAAAATGTGTAGGGAGGCCCTTAAGAATGAGCTTGATGAGATTCTTAAGAGAGAAGGAGGAAGCTGGCAACCAAAAAAAAAAAAGGAAGGTGAGCTAAGAAAAGGGATGTGAATTCTTTTTTTTCTCTCTCTCTCTCTCTTTTTCACAAGGTGGTGAATAAAAAGAGAAGTTTGATGAGAGAGCTCGAGGTGGTTGGAAGGAGGATTGCTGGAGGTAATATTGCAATTTCAAACGAAGTGAAAAGTTTCATAAAGAGCTTCATAATGAAGAAGTTAAAGAGACCTTCTCTCAAGGGTTAGATAGGTCACCTATTGATGGCACTAAGGCTATGTTGTTAGAAAGAACTTAGGAAGAGGAGGTCAAAAGTATGATATGCAAGGTGGATAAAGAGTAGGCCCCAAGACCTGAGGGTTTTAATATGGCTTTTTTTCAAGGCCTGCTGGTCTTTTTCATAGTTAAAGGACAAGTACTGATACGAACTCTATTTTTATTGCCATACCAAAGAAAGATAGGTCTAAAATGGTATGGGATTTTAGACCTATTAGCTTGGTGTTGTATGTCAACAAGATAATCACTAACATTCTTTTGATGAGGCCAAACGAGATTGTTCGGCATATTATCTCTAGGAACCAAAGTTCCTTTTTTCTCTTCTATAGATTGATAAATCTTCAATGCTAGGTTAGTAGCTAGCAAATTAGTGTAGGATATAAAACGCAGCAAGCAAAAGGTTTGGTTTCTAAGATGGACTTTAAGAAAGGCTGTGGCAGTGTCAACTGGGTTTTCTTAGATAGAATATTGAGTTGTAAAAGGTTTGGAAGGGCTGGGCATGGATATGTTTCTGTCTAAAAACATTTCCCTAGTGGCTCAATGGCTATAACCATTTCCTCTAAAACCTACTTCCTTATGGTAGAGGGTGATCAAGAGTAAACATGGCATTTAGCAGAACCAGTGAGATGCTAGAACTAATAATGGTGCAACTCATGCAAGCCCCGCAAAATTCATCTCTTACATATATCTTTCCTTTTCTTCAATGCTTTCTTTGCATGTTGAGGATAGTACATGTTCATCTTGGGAAAGACCATTTGATTGGTGACTCCTCCCTACTTCAATTTTTTTCCTTGGCTTTATTGGTTATCTTGCATACACTCCAATTTCTAATTTCTTAAATGAAAAAAGTAACCTTCATTCAAGGAATTTCCGTTTCCCTAGTAACCTAAATGATAGACTCATCAAGTCTTTTGGAAAATCAAGGCCCCAAGCTAAAGCCCATTCTTTGGATAGTGATACTCAACAAAATTAACAAATATGATCTTCTCCAAACTAGGAGACTTGACATTGCCCTATCACTTGATGTTTGTGTAAAGTGCAGCAGAAGTTCATGAGACCAATAACAATCTCGTTTTGCAATGTGAAATGGTTTGATGTTTCTGGAATGGACTTTTTGGCTTCTTTGAGAATAGCTGTGTTTGCCCAAATGAGCTTGGGGTCTTCATAGGCATCAAGTTTAGAGGTTTCGGAAAGAGGAAGAAGAATAAAGCTTGATGGCATAGCGTGGTGTTTGTAGTTTTGTGGTGCCTTTGGCCAAAAAGGAATGCCAGAGCTTTTAAACAGCAATGTCTTTTACCACGCATATTGTGGCATAGGATTATTTTGATGTCTTCGTTATGGGTATCTGCAAATGGTTTTTTCAAGGGGCTGTCTCTTGCAAACCTTCTTTTATTGTTATCTTTTCTGCTGTTGGTGCTTCTCTTCCCCTAATTAATTCATTCTTATTCTATCAAAGTTAAATTATAGCATTGCTCATGGCGACTTAGTAATCATCAAAATCTAAATCAACCATAAAACACAAGCTGTATCTTGAAGAGTGGAAGAAGAAAAAACAGAGTTGTTCTTGAAAAACAGAAGACATGGCTGCTAGGAACCTCAGCATAATCAAGAATTTTTTCCAAAGAGGCACTGCGTGACAATTATCATCCCTGGGCAAAGCATAGGCTGAAAGTTTTAATTTTGCATTGTTTTCCATATTATCGCAAAAAGAAAGTGCTACAGAGGTCAAAACAGTACACATCTGTGCTAGATGGAAGTTGCTACACTACACATTAGCAAAGCACACTGGCCTGTAAAGTACAGCTACAGGTATAACCAGCCCAATAGCTGGCACTAACATGTCAAACAGAAAAGTACCAAATTTAATATTTAAATTGAATACTGTGTTTTTTGTCATACCTCCTGCACAAATCTATACAGGAAAACAATGCGAACAGCGGAAAGTTGACCTTGCAAGCTATAGTCATATCCTTCATAGTCATCGTCTTCAGGCCTAAAGGAATTGAATTTGAACTACAAAAGGAAGATAAAAAAGTTGTACAGATTTAGTAAACAACTGAAAGGAGTAAAAAAAAAAAAAATGCATAAGGAACCTCCAAAATGTTAATTTGCACATAAGACAATTCACCTTTATAAGGGAGTCGGTGCCAGGATTTCGTATATCACAAAGCCAAGCCCAGCAGTGATCTGTTCCAAAGGATTTATCACAAAGTCTAAAATTTCCTAACGTGCCTTCAATGGATAGAGAACTTGGGTGAACCTTGATAAGAAAAACAGTTCATTTCAGAGTATTGTACACAAAAGGAAGAAAATAATCAAAGCAACGGTCTTTTTCTCTGTTTATAAAGAAGAAATTATATTCAAGAAAAAAAGAAGAACAAATATTATAGCACAACCAAGGAAGAGGATAAAATATACTTCAAACTGAGGAACCAAAAGTAAAAGAGAGAAAAAGGCTGGAAAATGAACCAAAGTAAAGCCTTCGATAAACTCCTAACCCATGAAAAATGTAGAAACAGATATAAACTCATTTAAAAGCAACAATGATTGAAAACAACAAAAGTCACTTATTAATGGAGAAGAAACCTAACAAATAGATGAAACCACAACGGAAAGAAAAAGGTGAGCAAAATCTGCAAATGTCATTACCTTAAGATCCAATAGGAAACTCTCTTGTACAAGTGTAGCAAGTTGAGAGCCATCCTCCAAGTTAAGAAACACTGTTACACTGTCCACATTCATATTCAAATAAAATATAACACGCTCTTTACTGAAGCCCAATAACCCTCTAACATGGCCTTTGTCATCAGTTTTCTCGTTCACCAGAGATTGCTCCTGAGAAGTTTCTGCTGTGTCTGTATCATTTGTCATGTAATTTGAAGAGCTTATATCCAAGCCAAAACTTATCAATGCAACAATAGTGGGCCGGTTACAAAAAAATTCCAGTTTGGACATGCGAACACTCATCTGAATATCATGAATCAGAAATGTAAATGCAGCATCTTAGCAACAGTAAATCAGAAAATCTATTTTAATGTCAACTATTTTCAAAGAAAGTACCTGTGTATCTATACCATCATAATCTGGTGAGCTAGAACTCCTTGTTGAGAAGGTGACAGAAACAAAATCTAGATTATCAATTCCCTCTACCTCATAATATACCTCACGAGGAGTGCCCTGTCCCTCATAAACTTCCTTATCATGAATAAAGGCTTCAAGTGACTCAAAATCAGGTGGAATCCCCAACTGTCCTTGCTGATCCAAATACAAATTATGCATATAGTTCCCTGCATCTTGCTGAGACATAAATTCAGATAATGCATCCTTGAAACTATCATCATCCTCAAGAAGCCCAACAGGCTCATCCTTCCGATGAGAATCAGAAGAGCAAGAGGAAGTAGATAATGTTTCATTCTTCAGCACTGAAACTGCTAGATAATGACCAGCCCCAGAAAGAGAACCCTGAAGTTCATCCTTTATTTTTAAAGAATGCAATTTCATCTTGACTGTCAGGTCACCATCAGCATGAATGAGATGCACCTGTGAACCAAAACAGCGACATAATCATTTCTAATTTAGATTATAAAACAAGCTATATGCTAAGTTTTCTTGAGAATATTCATTTTGATAGAAAAAGAGCTCTATTTGAAATAAAGAACATGACAAAGGAGGAGGATAATATATCCCCATAAGATCTATGTATCAGAGGGACAAAGAGACAGAAAAGATCATGAAAACAAAAGACAAGGACAAAAAAGATCTAGACAACAGCACAGCCGCCTAATCTTTCTGCATATAAAACAGAGACATTTTTGAAGAAAGCATCAGAGAAACAAGAAAAGTACACCGCAGAAATGCAGCTAAACACCCATAAATATGCAACTATTCCATTACAACCATATACACAATAGAACCACAAACCAATATACTTTGTCTAGAGAACTGTTCCAAGGTTAGAGAGAGAAACTTAGACAGAGGATGCTGATAGGGAGAATAGAGGCAATAGGTAGCAGAAGAACACAGGTCTTTCCTTTACTGATAGGAATTATTTATACACGAAGACTTTGACAGTAATGGACCCAACCACTTCTAACTGATCAGTTACTACCTTAACGACCCAACTAACTGAAAACAAGAAACATACGATACTCAGAATAACAACTAGTAATAGACAAATAACAAACATCCTATACTACTTGACAGTCCCCCTCAATTGAGTGGGTGCTGTAATCACTCCAAGTTTGCCACATATCACATTGTTACGATATAGAAGCTTAATTATAGGGATTCATATCATTGTTATTATTGTCCTATAAATATGCTTAATCATAGGGATTGATTAGATTAGCATGATTGTAGGGATTATATTAATGTTTCCCTGTGTATATATATCAATTGTCTATGAATGAAAGACAGACTATTCAGATCATCTTCTCTGAAATTACATGGTATCAGAGCCTGGTTCCGATCCAGGGACCTGTGGGTTATGGGCCCACCATGCTTCCGCTGCGTGGTATGTTCTTGACTTGTTGAAAGAAACAGGGAAGATGGGGGCTAAGCCATCTAGTACCCCGATGACCCCTAACATACAGCTTGCAAAGGATGACAGTCAACCATTTCATGATCCTGAAAGGTATAGGAGACTTGTGGGGAAATTGAATTATCTGATCGTGACTCGCCTTGATATTGCATATTCAGTTAGCGTGGTCAGTTGCTTTATGTCCTCTCCAACTGTCAATCATTGGGCACTTCTAGAGCAAATCCTTTGATACTTAAAAGGAGCCCTAGGCCGTGGATTATTTTATGAGTATCATGATCACACTAAGATTGAAGTTTATTCTGATGCAGACTATGCAGGGTGCAAAGATGATAGAAGGTCTACTATTGGTTATTGTGTCTTTGTAGGAGGGAATCTGGTTTCATGGAAGAGCAAGAAGCCAAATACTGTTTCTCGATCAACTACAGAATTAGAATATAGAGCTATGGCACACTCAGTATGTGGAATTGTATGGATATAAAAACTGTTGAAAGAAGTTGACTTTGAGACCTCACTACTAGCAAAGTTATGGAATGACAACCAGGCTGCTCTTCACATTGCTTCTAATCCTATATTTCATGAACGAACTAAACATATTGACATCGACTGTCACTTTATTCGTGAAAAGATTGAAGATCATTTTATTACTCCAGGATATGTTCGAACAGAAAACCAGTTGGGAGATATTTTCACTAATGCCTTAAATGGAGCTAGCATTAATTACATTTGTAACAAACTAGGCATGATTAACGTCTATGATCCAGCTTGAGGGGGAGTGTTACGATATAGAAGCTTAATTATAGGGATTCATATCATTGTTATTATTGTCCTGTAAATATGCTTAATTATAGGGATTGATTAGATTAGCATGATTGTAGGGATTGTATTTATGTTTCCCTGTGTATATATATCAATTGTCTATGAATGAAAGACAGACTATTCAGATCATCTTCTCTGAAATTACACACATCAAATCTGGTGCTGGAGAGGGGTTTGTAAATATCTCTGCAGGTTGCTTAGAAGAAGGAACATAGCCTATTATAATTTCTCAGTTTAGGACTTTGTCCCTGACAAAATGCAAGTCTATTTCTACATGCTTGGTTCTAGCATGTAGTGTTGGATTAGTTGCAATAGCTTTAGCACTCAAGTTATCACACCACAAGATGGGAGTTCTGACAGTAGGTAATCTAATCTCCTGTAAAAGAGACTTAAGCCAAGTAACTTCACTAACCAAAGATGCCAAAGCTCTATATTCTGACCCGGCACTTGATATGGACACCACACCTTGTTTCTTGCTAGACCAAGACACAATGGATTCACCCAAAAACACACAATACCCTCCAATGGATTTTCCGTCAACAATGTCATTTGCCCAATCTGCAAGAGAATCCTGTCAAGGCCAAATCCATTGCTGGTTTGATGTGCAAGCCATAGTCTGTTGCACCTTTTAGGAACCTAAGAACACTTTTTGCTTTCTCCCAGTCAACAGTGGTAGGAGAGCTGAGATGTTCATTGCGATGATTCACTGTGTAGGAAATATCAAGCCTTGTATTTGTTAAGTACTGTAACCCTCCAACAAGGCTCCTACACATAGGGGGGTTCTCAAGAGGTTCATCTTTAGTGCTGAGGTTCTTCTTTAGTGTTGATTTTATGTTTCCCAGGAAGGGAGTGGGACAAGGTGAAATACCACTCAAATTAAACTTTTCCAACAAATTCAAGACATACCTCTTTTGATTTAAGGACATCCTATAACGACTTCTTACAACTTCAATTCCCAATAAATAGTAGTTCTCCCAAATACTTCAAGGAGAAAGCTTTATTAAGCCTCTTCACAAAGTCCTTTACAAGATCAATACTGTCACCCGTGACTAAAATGTCATCAACATAGACCAAGGTAAGCACAACATGCTCTTCAGTATGTAAAACAAATAGAGAGTGGTCACTTTTGGTGTGATGAAAGCCCCATTGCAGCAAGGTATTCCTAAGCCAAGCTCTAGGAGCTTATTTAAGTCCATACAGGGCTTTCTTTAACTTGCACACATGCTGAGGATGTATTGAATCAACAAAACAATCTATTTTAGCCACTGGATTGAATGTATCCCCAACACTTGTGCCTAGATCTTGCTGGAAACCCTTGGCCGCCTTGTGCCTTTCCACTGATCCATTTGCTACCAGCTTTGTTCTGAATATCCATTTACAATCTATCAACTGTTGTCCTCTATAAGGAACCAACTCCCATGTGTCATTTTTTACAAAAGCCTCATACTCCTCAATCATGGCCTTTTAAATTGAGCAACCTTGAAAGCTTCAATAGGATTTGATGGTTTGGACATAATAATTTTATCTGTTAAGCCTGCATAACCTTGAGCCTGAGGAAGAGCCCAAAGCACAAATGATCAGCAATAGTTTGGACAGTAGCAGAACCATCTTCTATAAAAGGTTTCAGATAAGAAACATGGAAGACGGGATATAATCAAGCTGATGTAGGCAGGTCCAACTGGTAGGCCATGGCCCCAATCCTTCGAATCAACTTAAAAGGCTCATAAAACATGGTAACAGCTTCTGGTTGTGCGGGCCAGCCATGGAAAGTTGCCGATAAGGTTGCAACTTCAGTAAAACCTTGTCCCCGACTTGGAAGTCCACAAAACAATGATGAGCATCATAATAAGATTTCATCTTCTGCTGGGCACAACCCAAATTCTGACGTAACTCCCCCATCATCTCATCCTGAGTTTTCAAAGCCACATCAACAGCATCTACCATTGACATCCGCGTACAATAGTCAAGTAACCAAGGAGGTGGACGTCCATATACAACCTGAAAAGGAGTGGAGAGAAGCGTAGGGTAAAAGCTGGTATTATAACATTATTCAGCCCAGGAGATCCAATCCATCCACTTCTTGGGATGAGAGCTAGTAAAACACCAGAGATACATTTCAATTGTGCGGTTCACAACTTCTGTCTGTCCATCGAAATGAGGATGATATGATGAACTAAAGCACAATTGAGTACCACAAAGACGAAATAACTCCTTCCACAAAGAGCTAGTAAAGGTCACATCCTGGTCAATCACAATCGTCATTGGCAATCCATGAAGCTTAAAAATGTTATCGAAGAAAATGCGAGCAATGCTTATGGCATTGTAAGGATGAGATGTTGGCACCAAATGACAATATTTGGAAAAACGATCAACAACCACCAAAAGCACATTCTTACCAGAAGAAGTCGGTAAACCCTCCACAAAGTCTAAGCTTATATCAGTCCAAATTTGATCAAGCACCAGCAACGATTGCAAAAGACCCGCAGGCTGAAGCGTTGCTGTTTTATGACACTGACAAAACCCACAAGCCTACACAAAGTCATGGATGTGTTTCTTCACACCCTTCCAATAAAAATCCCGAGCAATCCGAAAGACAGTTTTCAGATAACCCTAATGACCTTGACAGCGTAGGGCTGAAATAAAGGCCTGGACAGAAGTGAAAGAAGCCTCCAAATACACTGTTTTTATAAAATAACAGTCCATTCTTGAAGGCCCAATTCGGTGAGGCCACCCAATCATGAATCTTCTTAATAACATCTGAAATAAAGGAGGATGTTCGTTGTTCTCTGCGAATTTCATCGAATAAGCCCAAATGAGGCATCGAAAGAGCCATAAGAGAAGGGTCATGGGCGTCCCTTCGCAATAACGCATCAGCCACTAAATTACAACATCCTGATCTATACTCAACAGAGAATGTAAAACCCATAATCCTTGACAACCAATTTTGCTGTGAAAGTAAAAGCGCACGTTGCTCAAAAGAAACATGAGACTATAATGATCTGTCTTCACAAGAAAATGTTGACCCCATAAATATGCTCACCAATGCTGAATAGCCTTCACCAAGCCAATCAGCTCTCTCTCATAAGCCGGTTTCCCCTTATATCATAGAGGAAGTGGACGACTAAAAAATGCTATGGGCCTACCATTTTGCTGCAAAACAGCCCCAACTCCTATGTCAGAAGCATCACACTCGACAATAAAAGATTGGGTGAAATCAGGAAGAGCCAAAACAGCGGTAGAAGAGACCACTTGCTTTAACAACCGAAAAGCCTCTCTTGATTCATTAGTCCAAACAAAAGCTTTCTTCCTCAACATAGCTGTCAAAGGAGCAGCAATAACACCATAATTGTGGACGAACTGCCGGTTATAAGCCATAAGACCAATAAACCCTCGCAAGCCCTTCAAAGTCGTAGGCAATGGCCATTCCATCATAGTAGAAACCTTACTAGGATCAACAAAAACACCATCAGTCGTAACCATATGCCCCAAATTAGGAGGAAAAAAAAACCAAGAAGAACCGTCATAAATAAGGAGAAATACCTCATCCATCAGTGCTTGAAAGGTAGATGGGCCATTAGTCAAGCCAAATGGCATAACTAAAATTCAAAAAGCCCATGATGAGTGCGAAATGTTGTCTTCTCAATATCTTCCTCCCTCATGCGAATTGAAAATACCCAAACCATAAATCTAACTTCGTAAAGAACCGGGCACCACAAAGCTCATCCAATAACTCATCGATCACCGGAATAGGGAATTTGCCCTTGATAGTCTTGGCATTTAATTCACGAAATTCAATACACATTCACCAAGTTCCATCAGCCTTGAGCACTAACAACACTAGAGAAGAGAAAGGAGATTGACTAGGCCGTAAAATTCCTTGAGTCAATATTTCCACACAGAACTTCTCAATCTCATCTTTTAAGTGTGGGGATAACAGTAAGGACGAACCACCACAGGCTTCGTATTGGCCTCCAACACAATGCGAAGATCACAATGACGCTGAGGAGGAAGACCTTGAGGAGTTTGAAAGTGTTACGAGATTATAGTCTTAATTGTAGGAGTTACATGATTATGGGTTTAATTGTAGGATTGTAATTAATATTGTAATTATCTTCTTTCCTAATATAGGATTTTTTTTGCATTAAAATACCTACACATAGTTGAATAATATACACGAGTATTCTATCAATCTTTCAGATTACGTGGTACCAGAGGATCCAAATTGATTCTAGGTTTCGAATTTCTTGGCGTTGGGTGTGAGAGAGGGAAAGTCGCCGGAATCAGTTCACCATCATCGGAGGGTCCCCAGTCAACACTGCCGTCCTAGGGAGAAGCAACTACCGCTGATCAGCTGTTCGCCTGAAGCCGGTCACCAGAGTTCGTGCGAGAGTCTCACGCGCTGTCTGAGGATTTCTGCTACAGTACCACACGCCGGCGCATGAGGGCACGTCCATGACCGAAAAGTTTTCCAGTTTCGTCAAAGTGCTCGCGTTTGTGCTTTCTGTTTCCATACCTGGTTGGCCATTATTTGGTACGGTGCAGGGCTGTTTGTGCGAAAGGTTTGAGTCTGTGTTCACTTTTTTGTTAACTGAAGTCCCAAAATTTAATCTTCATTTGTTTTTGGGTTGTTGGTCAGAAAATTATGGCTAAGAAGAAGGCCGCTGTCTCAAATGTGGTTCAGGTAATGTCAAAAATTACGAAACATAAACTTAATGGTACAAATTATCTTGATTGGAGTCAAACTATTGAGTTATATCAGCTAAGTATTTCTATGGATAGTCACTTGACATATGATTCTCCTAGTGATGTCTAAACTGCCTTGGAAGAAAGAGGATACTCGTCTGTTTCGCTAGATACGTAGCTCCATCATACAATCAAAGATTTGATGCAATATTTAGATTTCCTGTATTCTGGAAAACAGAATGTCTCTCGTATCTATGATGTGTGTAAAGCTTTTTACAGGGCAGACAAGGGTGATAGGACTCTCACCAATTATTTCATGAATTTCAAAAAGACCTATGAACAACTCAAAATGCTACTTTCCTTCAGTACAGATGTCACTATACAGCAATCTCAGCGGGAGAAGATGACTGTTATGAGCTTTTTAGCTAGTCTCCCATCTAAGTATAAGACAACAAAGTCACAAATTCTCTCTGGGACAGAGATTTCTTCTCTTCAAGATGCTTTCAGTAGGGTTCTTTGTACAGAGAGTTCACAAACGAATCAACTTGCTCAGCCTAATAGTGCTCTCATAAGTCATAACAACACGTCTGAGTTTGGGAAACAATGATACAAAAGTGGAAGTAGTGGTGGCAATAAGAGCATAGGTTCCAACTATGGCACTCGTGACCAGGAGGCAAGGGAAGTAGTTTGTCACTATTGTCACAAACCAGGACATATTAAACGAGATTGTCAAAAGTTGCAATATAAGAAAGCTCAGTTTGCCCATATTGCATCCACTACGAAAATCGATGAAAAGTCTGTTACAATATCTACAGAGGAGTATACCTGATTGACTCAACATTCATCACCTCAATCCAATTCCATTACTGCAATTGCCGAGTCAGGTAAACCAAAAACATGTCTTGTTCCCTCCTCGTCAAAATGGGTGATTGATTCTGGTGCTACAGATCATATGACGTTAATTCTACTCTTTTCTCTACCTTTCAATCACAAAAATCTACCAATCTTGTTACTTTAGTCGATGGTTCAACATCTTATCTTGTTGGATCTGGAACAATTAATCCTACATCATCACTTTCTTTGTCATATGTTCTCACTTTCTTTGTCATATGTTCTCAGTCTGCCTCAATTATCATTCAATTTAATTTCTGTCAGTAAAGTCACTCATAATCTCAATTGTTGTGTCTCATTTTTTCCTAATTATTGTTTATTTCAGGATCTTTTGACAAAGAAGATTATTGGTAAGGGACATGAGTCTAGCGGCCTCTACATCCTTGATCCACACATACCAAAATCCATAGCCTGTGTCGGAGTTGTCACCCCTTTTGAAACACACTGTAGGTTGGGTCATCCTTCCCTTCCAGTGTTAAAGAAGCTTTGTCCTCAGTTTTCCACTATGTCGTCTTTTGATTGTCAATCTTGTCAGTTTGCTAAGCACCATTGTCTTAGTTCTGGTCCAAGAGTCAATAAACGAGCTAAGGCTCCTTTTGAATTAGTACATTCTAATGTTTAGGGTCCGTGTCCAGTTGTATCCAAAACTGGGTTTCAATATTTTGTTACTTTTGCTGGTGACTATCTCAAATGACATGATTATAATTGATGAAAAATCGTTCTGAATTGTTCTTGCAATTCTCTACTTTTTGTGCTGAAATTCGAACTCAATTTGGTATGCATGTACAAACTTTGAGGAGTGATAGTACTAAAAAATATTTATTAGAAAATTTCCAAAAGTACATGCTTCAAAATGGTATTCTTCATCAAACATCTTGTGTGGACACACCATCTCAAAATGGTGTTTCTGAAAGAAAAATAGGCATCTTCTTGAAACTGCTAGAGCATTGTTATTTCAAATGCAGGTTTCTAAACATTTCTAGGCTGATGCTGTTTCCACAGCTTGTTTCTTGATCAATAGAATGCCCTCCTCAATTTTATCTGGTGAGACTCCCTTTTTTGTTCTCTTTCCTAATAAAGTGTTGTTTCCCATTGAACCTAAAATATTTGGTTGTACTTGCTTTGTTAGATATGTCTGTCCCCCAGTTACAAAACTTGATCCTAAATCTTTGAAATGTGTCTTCTTGGGATATTCTCGTGTACAAAAGGGATATAGGTGTTATTGTCCTAGTCTTAACAGATATCTTCTGTCAGCTAATGTTAGCTTTTAGAAGCATGACCCTTTTTCATCATCCACCAGTTCTATTCCTTAGAGGGAGGATGATGATTTGCTAATCTATACTTACCTCTTCTTCGGATCCTCCTCGATCAGTTCCTGCAAGACCTCCCATAATACAAACATATTCTCGTCGACCACAACCTTCTAATCCTGCTTCTGAGCCTGTTGTTGCACCTATTCTGGATCCTCCTAATTCATGTCCTGATGAACCAATTTCTTCGCTATATGATTCGACTCCCAGTGATGATCTTCGTATTGCTCTTCGTAAAGGTAAACGTAAGTGCACATATCCTGTATCCTCTTTTGTTTCCTACGACCATTTGTCATCTTATTCTTTTATTGCATCTCTCAATTCTGTCTCTGTTCCTAAAATTGTTCATGAAGCATTAGCCCATTCTAGCTGGCGTAATGCTATGATTGAGGAGACGAATACTTTGGATGATGATAGTAATTGGACCTTGAAAGATCTGCCTGTAGGAAAACAAACTATAGGGTGTTAATGGGTGTTTGCGGTTAAACTTAATCCTGATGGCTTTGTTGCTAGATTGAAAGCCCGCCTTGTTGCCAAAGGATATGCTCAGACATATGGAGTGGACTACTTTGATACATTTTCTCCTGTTGCTAAACTTACTTCCATGAGACTATTTATTTCAATGGCAGCCACTCAAAATTGGCCTCTGCATCAATTGGATATTAAAAATGCCTTTCTTCATGGTGATCTTCAGGAGGAAATATATATAGAGCAACCACTAGGTTTTGTTTCTTAAAGGGAGTATGGGAAAGCATGTCGCCTCCGTAAATCTCTATATGGCCTGAAGCAGAGCCCTCGTGCATGTTTTGGTAAGTTTAGTCAGGTTGTTGAGAATTTTGGCATGAATAAAAGCAAGTCCGATGACTCTGTTTTCTACAAACACTCTAATAGTAGCATCATTCTATTAGTTGTGTATGTGGACGATATTGTCATCACTGGTAGTGACTGCAGGAATTTCATCTCTTAAATCCTTCCTCCATACCCAGTTTCATACCAAAGGCTTGGAAATGCTACGATATTTCTTGGGCGTTGAAGTAACTAGGAGTGAGAAGGGAATCTTTTTGTCTCAAAGGAAATATGTGCTTGACTTATTGTCTGAAACAGGGAAGTTATGAGCTAAACCATGCAATGCTCCAATGATTCCTGGGATGCAACTTACTAGAGCTGGTGATTTATTTGAAGACCCTGAAAGATATAGAAGATTGGTGGGAAAGTTAAACTATCTCACTGTGACTCATCCAAATATTGCCTACTCAATTAGTGTGGTAAGTCAGTACGTCATCTCCAACTGTTGATCACTGGTAGGCAGTGGAACAAATTTTGTGCTATTTAAAAGGGTCACCTTGGCATGGGATCTTGTATGCCAATCATGGCCACACTAGGATTGAATGTTTTTCATATGCTAATTTTCATATGCTAAACTTGAGTTATGGAGAGCTACTTTGGAATCGAAGGGTTTTCGTCTGAGCAGGAGTAAGACCGAATATATGCATTGTAAGTTTAACAAGCGACAAGCTAGGAACGAGCTGGAGGTTAAACTTGGTGATCAGGTCGTATCACAAGTGTCAACGTTTAGGTATTTGGGATCAATTATACAAGATGATGGCGAAGTTATTAGAGATGTGGAACATAGGATACAAGCTGGGTGGTTGAAGTGGAGAATGGCATCAGGGGTTGTTTGTGATCGGAAAGTACCTGATAAACTCAAAGGAAAGTTTTATCGTACTGCTATAAGACCAGCGATTTTATATGGGAGTGAATGTTGGGCAATGAAAGGACAACAAGAACATAAAATTGGAGTGGCGGAGATGAGGATGTTGTGTTGGATGTGTGGTCATACACGAAGAGATAAGATCCGTAATGATCATATACGAGGTAGAGTTGGGGTGGCACCTATTGAGGAAAAAATGGTTGAAAATCGTTTAAGATGGTTTGGGCATGTGCAAAGGAGACCGTTGGAAGCGCCAGTTAGGAGAGTTGAGCAGATAGTTTGGAGCCCTATGAAAAAAGGTCGAGGAAGACCAAAAAGGACACTTAGAGAAATTATTGAACGGGATCTTTTAGTAAATGAGATATCTAAAGAGTTGGTCATTGATAGAGCTCAATGGCGTCGTGCAATCCATGTAGCCGACCCCACTTAGTGGGATAAGGCTATGTTGTTGTTGTTGTTGTTGTTATTGGTGGCAATTTGGTCTCATGGAAGAGCAAAAAACAAAATGTAGTTTCACGATCAAGTGATGAGTCTGAATACAAGGCTATGGCCAAATCTGTATGTGAAATTATGAGGATATATCAGCTTCTTAGAGAAGTGGGTTTTGAGGTTTCAATGCCAACTAAGCTGTGGTGTGACAACCAAGTTGCGCTTCACATTGCATCTAATCCGGTCTTTCATGAATAAACCAAACACATTAAGATTGATTGTCACTTTGTTCGTGAAAAGATTCAGCAGATTCAGCAAGGTTTGATTTCCACAGGCTACGTGAAAAATGGAGAACAATTAGGAGATATTTTCACAAAGGCTCTTATTAGAGTTAAGGTTGATTATCTTTGAAACAAGCTGGGCATGATTAACATCTAGGCTCCACCTTGAGAGGGAGTGTTACGAGATTATAGGCTTAATTATACGAGTTACATGATTATGGGTTTAATTGTAGGATTATAATTAATATTGTAATTATCTTCTTTCCTAATATAGGATTTCTTTTGAATTTAAATACCTACACATAGTTGAATAATATACACGAGTATTCTCTCAATCTTTCAGATTACAGAAAGAGATGGTCAAACTCTTGAAGGAGTAATTCAAGGTCAGTAGCTAAAACCTTCTTCAAAGGAAACATGTAACAGTGACAGACTCCTTGAGAAGAAGATTGGATGCCTTTCAAAGTCACTAAGTGCCCTATAACAGTAAAAGACATCTGCATAATCTGAAAGTCCCATAAAATCAGTCCCAATGTTTATGATGCTGAAGGGGTTTGTGTGATTGTGGCTAATGGTGAGAAGATTCGTATTAAAGGTCATTGTCAGCATGTTCTTTTGGAGTTCAATCAATTCACTCCAAGAACAACATCAAAGCTGTCCAAAGGAATAATATAGAAATCCACAAAGGAAGAGAACTGATTGAACTCCAAAAGAACATGCTGACAATGACCTTTAATACGAATCTTCTCACCATTAGCCACAATCACACAAATCCCTTCAGCATCATAAAGAGGAAGTTGTAAATGATGGAACAACTTGTCATTCAGGAAATTGTGGGTACTACCCGAATCCACTAGAGCCTGAACCTTAATCCCCTGTAGTGAACCTTGAATCAACATGTTTTGCATAGAAGAAAGCCCAATAATCGCATTTAGTGAGATCTCAAGTTGGTCATCATGCCGGTCAAACAGATCCCCCCAAAGTTCAGACTCATCGTCCAAGAGATCAAGAAAAAAACAATTTCTTACAATAGTGCCTATTGACAAACGACTCATCACAATTAAAATAGAGTCCTTTCAAACAGCGTTCTTCCAACTCAAGGCGAGGCAATTGTTTGATAGAACGAAATTTGGGAGATGGATCCGATGGTCAAAACCGCACACTGTCAATGGTGCATAAAGACGAACTACGATGCTTAAACAACCGAGAAAGGCTCATGGCAGACGCCAGGTCTTACAGATCATGAAGTTCCACCTCCACAGATATGTAATCTTGTAAACCACTAATATTCAATTCCACCTTCTAAGACTGGCTCAACTTACCAGCTTGTGACACCAATTGCTCAAATTGTTCCTGGTACGAGGCCACTAAACCGGTTTGTCGAAACTTCAACAATTCACCAAGCTTCTCACTTCGAACGAGTGGACCAAAATGCTGAATGCAATGATACTTGAACTCCAACCAAATCAAGTGGGGAAAATCGGCCTCCAACTATAGAAGCTAAGTCTGCGCATGACTCTCAAGATGGTAAGAAGCCAGGATAACCTTTTCATCATCGAGTGTATTCTAATGACAGAAGAAGTTCTCACAACGGTTGACCCCAATGGGTCTTCGTCTCCCTTGAACCTTGGAAAATCCAACTTCACGAATTTGGGTACAGCATCGGTGTGCCACGGCTATGACTCACTTGGGCGACACGTTTTGGCCGGTTTTGGAGTTCCAACGCCAACGCATCAAGGCGAGCATTAATTTTGTCACATTCGGCCCTCTCCTCCTAGACAATCCGCAACAGAGTAGAAAGCTAATCTTGAATCGGGTCTCCCATAACAGGTGGCTTTGATACCAATTTGTTAATGTCCCGAGACATGGATCGAGTTATGGGTCTTGCTACAGTGAAGTCAGACAAGGGAAGAGAGGAGAATATATTTTTGTTCTTCTTTCTACCCATGGTGTTGGCTCAAATTAGAGAGAGAACCAACAATCTCTCAATGTAAATCACCAAGTGTAATGAAAATATTCCAAAAAAATTTCTTCATTCATTCACCACAACACACAAACAGTACAGACACAGAACAGACACGGTAACTGCTAAAAACCACCCAGATGAACAGTAACTCGCATACACCACACATAAGCACAACTGACAGTACAAGCCACACATATAAATATAAAATAAACATAGGAAAATAAAACATAAACATCAGCACAGTAATAAAGGTACACTAACAATGAGCCTAAGGAATCCAACTTTCACAACATCATATTCGGTAAAGAGTAGAGGCAAAATGGAGCCAAAGTGTCCAGCATCAACATAAGATCGCCACAAGTCTATCATTTAGATTTCTAGAAAAATGGAAGTTCCAAGAATATTCCCTGCCCCCCCCCCCCCCCAAAAAAACACACAAAACAGGAGCATAAAAAATAAACAATGAGAGCGTCATTCATCATTCAAAGAAGACATAGAATAAAGACAGGGAAACCACTATAAAAAGGGCATGTCCAATCCAACAACCCTCCCAAAAGCAAAAATGGACCCATCTCCAACGCATAGACAACATCGGAGTGAAAGAATGATATAACTAAGAAATGTCCTTCCAAGGACTTGCATTCGTAACAACACCCGTTGAGTTTGCATCCTAACCAGCTTGTTCTTCCAAATAAGTTTATCAAAGAGGAATTTCAAGCAACAAGATAAATAAGAAACTGGAAAAACAACTCATAAGAACTCACACAAGAACCAAAAATGAAATTAATAGACAAATGAGGAGGATGTAAATCTAGCTAAGACAAATGAAACTCAAATTCAGAAGTTTCTCTATCATTGAATCTTATTGGAGGAAAAATTCAATAGAAGTTAGATACCTGTTTGTACGCAAGAATGATGTAAAAAAGAAACAAGACCAAAACAAGAAAACGCAAGGAAAAAGAATATCTAGTACCCAAAGATACTTCCAAAATATGATAAACAACCACTTAAAAAACCAATGATCTAAACAGAGACTTATCCTTTAAAAATAAATTTTCTTGAAACTACCACACATACATAATTTTTATATTAAAAAATTATTTGAAGAAGAGGAGGAAGGAAAAGGGAACAACAAACATCCCTAAACAAAAACCAAAAAGAGGAGTTAAGAGTACAATCATACAAAAAAATCAGGAGATCAAATGAAACGCATTAGGATGCTAAGACAGCCAGCCTATCCTTTTAAATACAAGAACAAAAGGTTCTCTGGCTAAAAATACTGGAATAACACTTCAGAGAAATACACTAAACTCTGGCATGAAGAGAATGACTAAAATTTTAAATGAAGAGAAAAAAGGAACTATAAGTCAGGTGGGAAAATTCAACACAAAACTCTAGACTGTTTCTGTTTTGATTCAAGATTTTATCTACCACAATGGACAAAGTGGAGGCTACACTACACTATATACAAACCTTTCCCCCACCGCCAAGAACCTCGAGAATTAGAGACTCATTAGTTTTCCCATCATCAATATCTCCAACCTGAACAAACATTAAAAATATCTTATCGTTAATGCATGGACCGTAGACCAAGAAATGGCAGGGAAAAAGGAAAAACTTTGCAATGTTTTGCAAAAATACAAAAGCATTCAAGAAGACATTCTACACCGCTTCATACTTGTTAATTATAGTTTGAGAGAGGCAACAACTAACATCAAGTCGAAAAGGAAACTAATATTTGTAAAGTGGACATATGTCTTCGTACAATACCAAATTTTCTTATCCTCACTTCTATGCCAGAGAAAGCCTTATAATGAGGAATGCATCTGACCTTTCCATATATAAACAGCTTCATTTCAACCAATGCCCCCTTAATAATAAGATCAACTGATTTTACATTTGTCCCATTCACCATACTGCAGGAAGCTTTATCAACCTTTGAATCACCAAGCACATCAACTGATGGAGCAGCCTATATGCAACATGCATGATTATACATCTTCAAAAAATAAGGATCAAGGACATAAGAAATTACAAAAGACCAAAAAAAAAAGAAGTTAAAGATGCCATACAGAAGCCTGATATGTGGCCTGTACAAGTCCTTTAAACCAAGTAGCCTTCTCCTCTTCATCTCGAAAATCCAATATCCAGGTGCTAGAAGATTCCAAAGCCTGCAAGAGAATTCACATCAGACAAAAAGAGAGCAAAAAAACAAAAGGATATTCAAGACATATTACCCATAATAAGATTCAAGTCGCATTCAAAAAGAGATGAAAAATAAAATAAAATAAAACATAAACTCAGTTCTTGCTTTGTAGAATTCTATAAAAATGGTCGTATACCCACTAGAATGAATTCCATCTTCATTGTTCTTGTTGTTAAAAAAGACAGGTCAATTAAGGTAAGGGATTTCAAGCCTATTAGTTTGGTTACTAGCGTTTATAAAATCGTTGCCTCAGTGAGATTGAGTGAGGTGTTGGGGGTTACTACAATCTCTGAGAATCAACGCTTTCATTGCAAAGCGCCAAATTCTTGATGCAAGTTTGGTTACTAATGAGTTAGATGAGGACCTCAATCGTAGAAAGCATAAGGGTATAGTCTTCAAGTTAGATTTCGAAAAGGCTTATGATAAGGTTACTTTGGGTTTTCAGGATTGGGTTTTATGTCGGAGGGTTTTGGTGATAGCTGGAGGTGCTACATTAGGGGTTGTCTTTATTCAGTGGCCTTTTCGATTATTGTCAATGGCCACCTAAACAATGGTTTAAGGGGTAACATGGGCTGAGACAAGGTGACCCTTTGTCTCCCTTTCTCTTTACGCTAGTGGTTGATGTGTTAAGTCGTATGTTGAGTAAGGGTTCTTATAGAGGGGTTTGGTCGTGATTCGTTGGCAGGGATGGATGGATGCCATGTGTCCCACTTGCAGTTTTCAAATGACACTATCCTTTTCTTGCCAGATGATAGGCAAAATTTCCTTCATATGTTGACAATCTTACAGTTTTTTGAGTTATTTTCTGGGCTTCGCATCAATTTAGGTAAGAGTGGTCCAGCTGGTATTAACAGTCAGGAAGGATCCTTGTGTGAGTTAGCTGTGTTTGCAGAGTTGGCCTCTTACCTACTTTGGTGTTCCTTTAGGTGGTAATCATATGGAGTCTTTTTGGGACCGTGTGATTCAAAGAATTTCTAGGAAGCTTGATAATTGAAAAGGATCTTATTTTTCTTTAGGAGGGAGAACTACGTTAGTTCAGGCCTCTTTATCCAGTGCATCTCTGTATTTTTTGTCCTTGTTCAAGATTCCGGTTGAGGTGGCTAATAGGATTGAAAAGATTATAAGGGATTTTTTACGGTTAGATGGTGAGGAGAGTAAGAGGGACCATCTGGTTAGTTGGAAGGTATGCCATAGATCGAAAGATGAGGGTGGTTTGAATCTTGGTAATTCGGTGTCTAAAAACATTTCCCTCTTGGCAAAGTGGTTATGGCGCTTCCCTTTGGAGCCTAATTCTCTTTGGCATAAGGTTATTAAAGCCAAGTTTGGCTTACATTGGAATGGTTGGTATGCAAATTCGGGGTGTGTTGCTACACATGCAAATCCTTGGAGGGCGATTTCTCAAGTATATCATTCTTTTTCTCCAATGTTATCTTTACGTGTTGGAAATGGGTCCTGCTTTCGCTTTTGGAGGATTGTTGGATTGGTCATTCCCCTTTCATAGAAAGGTTCCCTCATCTTTATTCATCGTCTACTTTGCATGAAGCCCCCATTGTTGATTTTTTATGTTCTCAAAGGCGATTAATTTTCTTAGAATTTTCATTTTTCTAGAAATATCAATGATAGACTTGTGGACGAGCTTACTTTGATGCTAGACATTTTGGATATGTTCTGCATCTCCTTTCTACCAGATGGGAGGTTGTGGAATTGGATTCCTCGGGCTCATATTCTAGTGCTTCTTTTTATTATTTCTTGATTCGCAACCCACATGGTTCGTTGCCTTTTAAAAAATCGTTTTGCAAAGTGAAGGAACCCGCAAAGGTGAAGGCCTTTGTTTAGAATGCAGTACTCAATAGAATTAATACTAATGATCTGTATCAGATTAGGCGGCCTTCTACAGCTTTATCTACCGATATTTCTGTGATCTGTTTGAGGAATTCAGAAACAAATAGTCACCTGTTCTTACATTGTGAGATGACTTGGGAGAATTGGAATAGGTTATTTGTTCTCTTTGAGGAAAGTTGGGTTTGTCCAAATGACCTTGATGCTTTCTTTGCCACTAACTTTACGAGTTTCGAAATGAGAAAGGAAAGTAAGGCTTTGTGGAAGGCAGTGTTATTTTCAACTATGTGGTATCTTTGGATGAAAAGAAATGCCAGAGTTTTTAAGCAGCAACTCATGCTCCTTCATTTGCTGTGCTACATTGCCACTCTTCAGGTTTCGGCTAATGGGTATTTTAAGGGGGTGTCCTTCGAAGATACTTTTAGGGATTGGAGGGGCTTTGATGTATTAACCTTGTTTTAGGGCTTTTGGTTAGTTCTGCTTGCCTTTTGTTTTTTTTTAAGAGGATATATAGTCCTCCTTTTGTTTTTTTTTTTTTTGGTTTTCTTTTTTTCTTTATTTTCTTCTCTCTTCCTTAATAATATTTCTTTTTCAATTAAAAAAAAAACTAGATAGCAACATTTTTTAAATAAAAAATTTGAACACATGAATTTTTTATTTAAATTTTGGCTAGGAACATATGAAATTATACATGCAGCATTTGCGCAATTCCGATTATTAAAAGAAAAATAGATTGCTGACATCACTATTAGCACAATTTACACAGTTCAAGTCCACCAAGGCATGATATTGTGAAATTAAATCTGGGTAACTTGAAAAGCTTACATACAGACAATCAACAACAGATGTTCCTAATAGGTATGACAAACAATTCATATTCTAAACAACAGAACAAACTAATCCGGCAACTTGAGACCAAACAAAAGGTCTTGACAAAGACATCACAAAAATTTTAAAAATAGCCAAAAACCAACATACATTATAATTTGACTTATTCTGGAAATGAATTATCATGCTTTTCACAAGATCAATACTTTTAATCAATTTGATTTACCTTGGGAATGTCCAATCCCCTAAAACATATAGCAATACAAAATTGGGATCCGCCAATATTTTTTGGAGGAACATCAAGAACTTGCCTACCAGCCATACTGCAAAGATCAAAGAATATATTTAACAAAACTGTCAACAATATTCAATTTCAAAATCAACAAATTCCATTTAAACCACATATTGACAACAAAAGATCATAGGAAAAATAAAGGGAACTCGAAGTTGAGGTTGGATCCCAATGACGTGGTATTTAAGAACATGTTGTCCAAGAATCGGAGCGTGAATGTGGCAGTTTGAATAAAGAAATGGAGTTCACTACAGATGGAATTACTCATTTTTCAGCCATTCTTTATAATGAGGACAATCCTTCCATCTACACCTGTGGTTTTAGAACTGGACCAAATAAACTAGTTCAATTAGTTGGACTAGGAACTTGACCATGATCCAATCCAAAAGAGACCTACAACTGGGAGGTATCAGACACTGGTCAAACCTGGTTTTGACCAGGTTCGACTTCCTGGTTGACATGAAAATATTGTTTATGTTAATTCAAAAATTTAACAATATTTTCAACTGCAATTCAACCACAGTCCAACTCTTAAACCATAAACAACTCACTACTCAAGTTCAATGACCAATCTGGTTTTTAAAACATTGGTCTACACTGTTAATTTGAAAACACTAATTTTTTTTTTTGGTTTCCCATAAGTATCTTTTACTGAAGGCAATCTTGCTCGAGATACTATTGGACATTAAATGGAAGCACCTCTCCCAGCAAGGATTCAAATTTGAGTTCACTACCTTGTGGGGGACTAGCCCCTTCTTCTAGACCCAAAGAAAACAACTTCTAAAAAACAAAATTAAACCAATGTTTCACTAACTACTTAAACACCAGTAAACTAGGCACGTACTAAATACATACACTTAGGATCTTTCTACCTAACCGCCACTATTGGCATTAGCATGCATTTCACTTTTGTTCACAAACTGGAAACCAGACTCTGATTCTCTGGATAACTCACTCATTCATCAGTTTTGTCTATATAGAATTCCAATGTCTCTTGGAACTATATTTTTTCATTAACAGGATAGAGAAACTTGTGCCTTCAGTTTGCAAATACTGTTAATCCACAAAAGAATGGAGTAAAAATCTTCATATGAAAAAACACTACCATTATCTGATTCCATGACCAACACATCCCTGTCAAAATAGCACAATGCCACAATTTTGCTCTCCTTACTAAAGCCTCTAAAAAAGAACGGAAAATTATGCAAGGAATCAGAATTACAATGAAACTGGAATGTCCTTTTCAACTTATAGTTTTCCAAGTTAAATAGTAGCTATTGCTCTGTTTTTGTATCTTAAGTGTTTTGTTACTGCATTGTTATACTTTTACTGTTGTTTCGTTATTGTTGGTTGTTTATAGTTTAGTTAGTTAGTTTCTGACCGTTGGGGTCTTATGTGTATAAGTACTGGAGTTTAGTAATTAATAACATACAAAAGAATACATTTCTACCCTACTCTGTTTTTCTCTCGTCCACGAGCATATTTTCTCTTGGTATCAGAGCGACTCAAGATTCGGGATCTTGACAATGGAACCTCAATCCAACTCATCTTCAACCATCATCTCAGGAAATAGTGCCACAGAGCATGACTCCTAGTCTGCGCATCAAACCAGGAAGGTTCCTCCAACTATGATGCTTAGTCAAGCTTGCTCGGTCAAGCTCGACCGAACGAACTACCTCAGGTGGAGTTCGTTAGTTCTCCCCATGATCCGCAACAACAAGCTCAATGGATTTATCCTTTGAACAAAGCTTGTCCTGATATTTTTCTTTTCAAAGGAGATGAACGAAAGATTAACCCGAAATTTGAGGAGTGGGTTACTCTCGACCAATTGCTACTGGGTTTGCTGTACAACAGCATGACACCCGAAGTCATCTATCAAGTTCTTGGATGCAAGACATCGCAAGAACTGTGGATTGCTATAAAGGAGTTCGTTGGGTCACAAACTCGAGCACATGCCACTCTGTATAAAAGTGAGCTTCAGCATTTGAGGAGAAATGGGTTGAAGATGGATGAATATTTGCGAAAAATAAAGGAGTTGGCCGACAATCTCATGATAGCTGGGTGCCCACTGTCAAATGATGACTTAGTCATCCAAACACTCGCTGGTCTTGACTCAGAATACGGGCTTATTGTGGTACACCTGGCTGAGAAAGTAGGAATCACGTGGGTAGAGCTTCAAACTTCATTAATTACCTTTGAAACTCATCTACAGCAGTGGGGTGGGCCAGTATGGAACCGAGTGCTAATGTTGTGTCAAACAAAAAGACCTCTAGTAATTCAAATTAGAATTGGAGAGGACAGGTGTCACATGGCAGAGGAAAGTTTCGTCATGGAGGCAGAAGTTGAAGACAGAGTGGCAATAAACATACGTGTTAGTTGTGTGGGAAGGTAGGCCATACTGTTATCACTTGCTTTTATAGGTATGACCATAGTTTTTCTGGTGTGTCTCGAGGGCAGAAGGCAGTAAGGATCCAAACACTTCTCATTCTGCATATCTCATCACTCAATGGAATCTTGATAAGCAAGACTGGTATATAGATAATGGAGCTTCAAATCACGTTAAAAATGACTCCTCTATTGTAGAAGAAGGTATGACTTCTAAAAAATACCTTCTTGTTGTAAATGGAGAAAAGGTTGATATTGAGAAGGTTGGGAAATCTACTATTCAAGATACACTCCTTGAACCAAATGAGCTTATTTTAGTTCCATAGATTAGCAAGAACTTAGTGTATCTCAGTTAGCCTTTGACAATAATGTCTCTATTATTTTTTACTCTAATGGCTGTGTGGTGAAGGACAAAGTAGCTGGAAAGCCACTGATTCAAGAAGGGTTGTACAAAGTCAAAGGAGCACAAAAGGAGGCAGGATGTTTTCTGACTGGGAAAGATGAGAAATGTTCATAAAAGGAACTGTAGCACAGAAGACTTCATCATCCATCTGGGAAAGTCTTGAATGATGTACTGAAAGAATGTAATATGAAAAATTTAATAAATAAAGAACATCCTTTTTGTGATGCTTGCCAACTTGGAAAATTGCATGACCTTCCCTTTAAGAAATCAGAGACTAGAGCTAAAGAACCCCTTGATCTTGTTCATACAGACCTTTGGGGTCCTGCCCGTGTTCAATCTAAATCGGGCTACAAATATTACATTTCTTTCCTTGAAGACAACAACAAATTTTTATGGCTTTTTCCACTTAAAACTAAAGGGGAGGCTGTTTAAGCCTTCATACAATTTAAGAAAATGGTGGAAAACCAACTTGAAAGAAAGATTAAGGTTGTATAGTGTGATGGTGGATCTGAGTTTAAGCCCTTTTCAAACATTTTGCACAGCAGTGGGATCACCATGAGACACTCTTGTCCCTAGACATATGGGCAAAATGGTAGGGTGGAGAGAAAACACAGGCAAGTTGTTGAAATGGGCCTAAATATGATTGCCCAAGCAGGTGTATCAATGAGCTACTGGTTAGATGCTTTTCAAACTGCAGCAAGGTTAATTAGTATGCTGCCCACTACTCCTCTAAAAGAGGAGATTCCTTATTCTGTCTTATTTAAAAGAAAACTTGATTTTATTAAATGTTTTTGACTGTGCTTGCTTTCCTTATTTAAGACTCTACAACCAGCACAAGTTGAGCTTCCATTCCATTAAATGGGTCTACCTTGGTCCTAGTATGAAGCACAAAGGTTTCAAATGTCTTTCATCCACTGGTAGATTGTATATCTCTAGACATGTTATGTTCAATGAGCTTGAGTTTCCTTTTAAAAAGGGATTCTTTAAGACTAAAAGACCTGAGGAGACAAAAGAGGTTATTCACATGGTGCCTATTCCATCTTTTTGTGAAAATAAAACTGACAGTGATGATTTTCTAGTGCTGTGCAGAGGACTGACAGTATTGTGGCAGGGAGTAATATTGATTCTGGTGCTGCTACTGCAGAGCCTTTTGAACCATCCATAAGTGACCAGGAACCTCGGCCAAATAGTGAAGTTGGAATGCAGAGTAATAACAGTGGGGGTTCTAGACATCCTATGGCCACAAAGTTGAGGAGTGGAGCAATTCAACCTACAACACATACTGGCATAGCAAAGTTGGACAGCAACACTGCAGATCCATGCAATCCTATTGAAGCCTACAAGGTCCCTCATTGGAGAAAGGCTATGGAGATGGAATTTGAATCTCTGAAGAAGAACAACACATGGGAGTTAGTTCCTTATGCTGGACAGAAATTAGTTGATTGTAAATGGATCTTCAAGACAAAAATGGCTGCTGATGGAAGTGTACAAAAATATAAGGCTAGACTAGTGGCTAAAGGGTTCCAACAGGACCCTAGTTTAAATGTGGGTGAGACTTTTAGTCCAGTTGCAAAGCTGTCAACAGTAAGGTTTGTCCTAGCTATTGCTGTTTCCTTAAATTGGAATATCAGGCAAGTGGATATTGATAATGCTTTCTTGAATGGGAACCTCAAAGAGTCAGTGTTTATGAAGCAACCTTAGTATTTTGGGGATCCTAAATATCCACAACATATATGCAGATTAAAGAAAGCCTTGTATGGGCTAAAACAAGCCCCAAAGGCTTGGCATGATAAGTTGAGAGACACTTTGATATTGTGGAGCTTCAAACATACAAGGTGTGACCAGTCCTTGTTTGTTTTGCATACTGGAGATCATGTTATAATCATCCTTGTCTATGTTGATGATATGTTAGTTACTGGTGATAGTAGTGATCTTATTGATGTTTTCATTAAACGGCTTAATGATGTTTTTTCTCTTAAAGATTTAGGTGAAGTACACTTCTTTTTGGTCATTGAAGTTTTGAGAGATGACAGAGGTATTTTTCTGAGTTAGAGGAGATATGTCAATGACTTAGTAGAGAAGGTCAATATAAAGAGTTCCACACCTTGTCCTACCCCTCTAACTCTTCGGAAACATTGCACCAAGGTGAAAGAAGAACCTTTGGAGAACCCTTCTCTTTACAGGAGCCAAATTGAAGGTCTTCAGTACCTTACTAGTACTAGACCAGATATTTCCTTCACTACAAATCAACTGAGTCAGCAACTGAGTGCCCCTTCAATTGTTGATTGGATGAAAGCCAAACGTACTCTGAGATATCTCAAGGGTACTACAGATTTATGCCTCCATATCAAGCCATCCATTGACCTTTGTCTCACTGGTTTTTCAAATGCTGATTGGGAAAATGATGTCATTGATAGGAGGTCAGTTGGAGGTTACTATATGTATTTGGGAGAGCCTCTGGTTTCTTGGTCTAGCAAGAAACAAGGTGCTGTTTCAAGGTCCTAAAACTGAGTACAAGGCTATGGCTTCATTAACTAGTAAAGTGGTGTGGTTTAAAGTCTTTGCTGGGTGTGAGTTGAGGTGTCCTATCTCTAGGGTGCCTATGATGTGATGTGATAATCTGCGTGCAAAGGCCAATGCCACTAATCCAAATCTACATGCTAGGACAAAGCTTTTTTTTTTCTTTTTTTTTGAAAACCATGGTATCCGGACGGCATTCCTCCAACCAGCTAGTCCATGAGGCCGGGAGCCATGACCAGGAAAAACCCCCTACCCCCTTGGCACTAGGGGGGATCGAACCCAAGGTTGTGTGCTTTGCAACACAACCCCCTTACCACTAGGCCAACCCCTTGGAGGTGCTAGGACAAAGCATGTTGTGATTGATCTTCACTTTGTAAGGGATAAAGTGCTGGCTGAGGAAGTGTAGCTATTGCTCTGTTTTGTATCTTCAGTGCTTTGTTACAGCGTTGTTATACTTTTACTAGTTTTGATATTGTTGGTTGTTTATAGTTGAGTTAGTTTCTGACTGTTGGGGTCTTATGTGTATAAGTACTGGAGTTTAGTAATCAATAACATACAGAAGAATACATTTAAGAACAGATTTCTCTCATACTTTGTTTTCCTCTCATCCACGTGCATATTTTCTCTCCCACTTAACATCTACTATTTTCCTTTTTCTTTTTCTTTTTCTTTTTCTTTTTCTTTTTCTTTTTTTTTCCTTTTTTTTCATTTTTTTTTTTTTTTGTGGTTGGGTTACTCTAGGGGAATTTTCTTGCCCTTCAAATTTGAACCACTCCTTTCTCATACACTTTTCATTTACCAAAAAGGTGAACAAAGATAATTTTTAACAAATGACTACAATTAACATCAAAGGGAAAATTAGAAATAAAAATGTAAAACACCTTAGGTATCGCTGATAACTCTGAGACTTTACAGATTCAAATTGATAAAGATATGATGCTGAAAGTAACAGGAAACAAGGCTGCCATGTAGCCACTGAGTTGCCAATCCCCTGTAAAATGAAATAAATTTGAAATTTTCTCAAGTCAAACAAACAATTCAGTGAAATAAACTACTAACAAGCACATAATACAGAGATTTGAGGATATACCCTCCAAACAAGGATTCTACCATCAGCAGTGAGGTCTGCAGGACTCCAAGGAGCAAGTTTAGCTTGCAAGTTATCAGCTGTAGACGGCCGACTACAGGTTTCAATTGTTCCATAAAACAAGCTCAGCAGTTCCATGATTTTAAAATATCTCTCAGGAGAAAAGTGAAAGCCAAGGTTTGGCACTTGAACCGAGATACGAGTTGATGGATAACTTGGATGAGGCACTTTAATCTTGAGTAATTAAAGGAAGAACAACAATTAACAAATTAAGAACCCAAATATCAACCATAATTTAAGAAAAATTAAGAAATTATTTTTAACACAATATTAATATGCACATATATAGAGATCACATAATAAATGTACCTGATCAACAAGCACTGCCATTCCACACCTATCCATGAGAGGACATTGATTTTTAATTTTCTCTACAGAAGATGAAACCATTGATTGATTATCATGATGTGGTTTCACCAAACTGCAGCTCCTGAAATCAGAGCCACAATCTGTAAAAAAGGCAGCAATATCTCGTCCAGAGATCAAAAACCGAGAATAAGGATTTTTCCTCTGTTCATCAGACTGATTTTCCTGTCAGAAACTAAACCATTTGAGACAAAGCCAGGCTAAAATAGCACAACTCATAACCTCATATCTCAGGAGCATACCACTGTGTGCAGCGTAAAGTGACCAAAATCCAAAACAAAATGACTACCACATTTCGATGAACCACAAGTTCTCATAGGAACTCTAACTTTTGGAGCATCAAGATCAACGTCGAATGCGAATCTGAAAAAATAGTCAGAGGTCAAGTGTGCCAACAGGAAAAGTAATACACACACACACACAAAAATATACATATGGGTACATCAGATGAATCAAAAGCTCTTGAACGTCTTAACTGTATATATATTTTTTAAAGAAATATGGAATTGACCATACCAATAAATAGACCACACTTCCAGAATACCCAGCACTCCTTTATGCAACATAACATTTAAATTTTAACCCACTTATGGAATTCTGTTGGCATATACAGTAACAACATATTTATGTGACAGTGTTAGCATTCCTTGGTCTACCAGCAGTCCATGCATGGCAGATTCAGGGCTGCTAGATAATTTCAGTCATTAATAGCTATATAACTTCTTTTTTTTTGGTTACCTATTTTAATTTTTTTTTTATTTTGTATAAGTGACCGTTGGACGTCAGTCTTCCCTCCACTTTCACTGAATTAGGTGAGGTCAGTCTTTCCTTATTTTCCTACCATCTCCCAAGGCCTGCACCAAAGCACACAGCCAGCAAGCAGACTCCCATCCCAAAATAATGGAAAACAGGAACCCTCTCCCTGTTTCAGTAATGGTCCATTTAAAGAAATCCACTGCTTGCTCCGCAACAAGATCGAATGTCTTGGCTGCAATTGCTAGTCATCAAATCCCCATACCCAGAAGACAGCAACCAACACTTATAAAAACTAAAAATTCAAACAAACTTCAAACACTCGTGTAAATCACTCAAACATCTTAATAATACTATTCTCCTCTACTATAAAGGGAGAACCTTTGCACTAGCCCTCACTCCTTACTTTAACTGCTAACATAAATAATTGTATCCTATTTTAAAATGTGTACTTTTATTTTGTAATAGTGGCAGTTGGAGATTAGTTCTTTCTCCACTTTTGCTGCATTAGGGGAGTTTAGCTCTCTATTTCCCTGTTTTCGGGAGTGATTACACCTCTAGTTGTATTCGAGTCATTTTGGAATTAGTGGCAGGACATCAGAGAATATTCATCTTTATATACCAGCATCGTAGGTAAAAGAAACAAAACCACCATTCAGTCCCCTAACATACACCAACCCAGATCTGAGACTGGAACATCTCATCCCATAACTAAATCCACAGAAAGGGGCAATAAGAAAAAGATTCCAGTTGGTTCTACATACAGATAAGCATAGAAAATTGGATTACTGGATTGATGACCACTAAAATATTGTCCATAGTTATAGGGAAGCAAGAGGAGAAGTTCAAGACAGCAAAAAACGATCTGGCAGGGGAAAAAAAAAACACAAACATATGGGAAAAAAAAAATGATACATGTTCAAAAGATCATAGGTGATAACCTGCTTTGCTCCTCTAAAACCATTTGAAATTGCTCTTGTGCTCGACGAGTCACTTTCTCAAACTTCATCTGCCCCATTTAACAGTTGATAATAAATCAGCACAGAAAGTTTATAAAGCTAAAATGATTTCTATTCTGTCAGTAAGGAAAAACATTTCCTAAAAATCATTAATCAATTGAAGAAAACACACACATACACAACAGTAGTACAGTACAATAAGGCCCCCAACCATTCCACATCAATCCAGAAAAACCCTGAAAGATTTCGTGATTCATGAAGAGAGGAGAAAAACCAATATAAATACACACTATGCCTGAACTAAGGATATCGCAGTATTCTGTACCAAAACTAAAATTTTGTGAGTATTTATCTGAACTAAGTATCTTAGTGATACAGGACAGAGGGAGATAGAAAGGATTTGGGAGCAAGAATGAATAAGGGAGAGCATAGTTAAAGAAAAAGGGCAAACACAATATCATCAACAATTGCATTTTTTTTTTTTGGTTTTGGCTGAAAAAAAAAAAAAAGAAGAAGCTCCATTGGACAGCAAAGGGGAGGATAAGACAGCCACTTTTTTTTTAAAAAAAAAAAAGGGGAATAAAATGAACTTAAGGAAAAATAACAATGCTGTCCAATCCCTCTTCAAATCAGTCAAAGAGACTCCCATAAAACAACCATAAACAGCACGCCAAAGGGAAGCGAGAGATAAAACTTTTGCAACAATTCATTTAGAGTCACTGAGGCACCATCAAAAAGTCCGGAGTTCCTTTCCAACCAAATTCACAAATCATAGCGAAAACTATATCAAGGAGTACAGTTGGAGACGCCAGTAAGGAGAGTTGAGCAGATAATATAGAGTCCAATAAAAAAAGGCCGAAGAAAACCAAGAAGGACACGTAGAGAAGTCATTGAACGAGATCTTTTAGTTAATGAAATACCTAAAGAGTTGGTTATTGATAGAACTCAATGACACTATGTGATTTATGTAACCCCACTTAGTAGTATAAGGTTTGTGTTGTTGTTGTTGTTGTTGTATAGCTAAAACTATCATTATAAGGCAAGGCTTAAACAGGCACACCCAACTTGCAAGATAACTATCATCATAAACATGATAAACCAATTTAAACAATTCCTAATATCCCTAATTATTATCTAATTAATAACCATATCATAAGTACTTAATTTACCAAGTGATGATAAACCCAAAATATCCGAATAATTAATATATCCTAATATCTCATTATTATCTAATTACTATCTATATCATAAACCCCTAACAGACAAAACATCCATATAAGAATAATCCAGAATACTTCTGATATAACCATCATGCTGTTCCTGTCACTCAATTTTCAAATACATAAACTATAATTCAATCTCTTCCACCATCACTTTGGCTGCAATTTTTTTTAATTACATAGTGTACAATATCTAAAGCTAAATTAAAAGCAATATGATGCTAGTTTGGTAGGAATCAACGATTCTAACATTTCCACAAAACACATAACCAACCAAGAATGAAGGTTCATTCACCTATATCTAGAGTAATTAAACATTTGAACAAAAGTCAAACCAATAAAAAATCAGAAATTAAAAATGTATACCCAAAAGTCAAACACAGAGAAACCAATACCTGCAACGCAGTAGCTGTCTCCAGTGCAATCGTAGGACTGACTGCATTACTCCTCTTAACAAACTCTAGGAAGCGATCAATACTTTCCATTAACACCTGGCAATAAAGAAAATAAAAGATTCTTAAGGTAAAGATTATGGAAAAATAAGAACTTTCTAAATTAAGTACTTGATTTCCCTCGATCTAACTGGTGTACATTTTTTCCTATATAAAAAAACCTTGAATTTAAAACTGTAAAGCTATATAACAACCAACTTTGCATGCATATACTAGGTCCGCATAAAAATAAATGACTATTAATACAACTATCCCCTACTGGAAAAAATGAACATTAACAAAAAGATTGTAGGTATATCCAAATCACAAGCTATTCCATGTCTTAGAAAGTCTGTTTTATGCTTAATAACAAAGTGCCAAGAGACAAAATCAAAAACTATAACACATTTTCTCACATTTTCTCTTTTAACAATTCTCTTGCTGCACATCAATTTTTACTATATCTTCAACTGAGACAAAAGAAAAACTATTTTTCAGATTAAGATTTTAAAAGGAGTACGATAGAAGACATTTAAAAAAAAAGAAAGAAGAAAGAAAAAGAAAAATTGAAGAAGAACGACAAGTTGGATTTATTTTTCTTCCCCTTCATTTTATTTCTCTTAAAAAAGAGCAATATTATTTTCATGACTAAGTGCCGAAACCTGATTAATCTGATTCATTCTCTATTGATGGCTTGGTCAACTGTGTAGTTAAAGTCTCATTAAGTAGTAAACAGGGTGAAGCTAGAGGAAGCTCAACCTCCTTGGAGATCAAGCCTCCTGTCCGTTGCATCAAACAATACTTAAGATATGTGCTGCCATTTGATTAAATGAATTGTTCAAATCAAATAAATTTAACAGATAATTTTACTTTGCATATTAGATGGTCAGTTTATCAGTTCAATTCAATTCTACTTTATTTTGTTCGACATTTTTATTAAATCAAAGTTTGTATTATAATAAAATATAAAATATTATTATTTTTAAAAAATCTGTTAAATAAACCCAGCATAAGATATATACCCAATATTGAAATGAAATATATCTTAATTCTTTTCATCAAGAAAAAATTCAAATTAGAATCAAATACTAATTTGGTTAAAATAAAAATGTCAAATAAAATAAAGCAGAATTCAATTGAACTGATAAACTGACCATCTAATATGCAGAATAAAAATTATCTGTTAAATTTATTTTTTCTAATAAACAATAAAAGACTTTTAATAATATTAAAACAATTCATTTAATCAACTGACAGCATATATCTCCAGTGCTATTTGATCCAAACGGACAGGAAGCTCGACCTCACCCTAGTAAATATTCAAGGAATATTTTGTATTCATCAGCTTTCATGGCCAAGATTCAAGGAGGAATTTCCTCCCTTTGATCTCCCCTTCTCTGAGTATGCAGAATGTTGTACTAATCATCAAAGAGTAAAATAATACCTCCTTTTCCAGGAAAATTATCATGGTACCAAAGCAGCAATTCTGGGCCTTACCTAAGATATTCCTCCATTCTTTGACTATCTTTTATTACTATGTAAGTCTTATAAACCTACTTGCACAGTCTCACCTATACTGCACACACGTATGCACATCACATATTATCATCCCTACCTCCCATTCTTTTTCACAAGGTTCTGTGTCAGTCAGTGGGCATTTCAGGACATCAAGCCTCCATCTCCACCGTTGCATTCGCTGGTTCATTCACTCCCCCCCCCCTCTCTCTCTCTCTCTCTCTCTCTCTCTCTCTCTCTCTCTCTCTCTCTCTCTCTCTCTCTCTCTCACACACACAACTTTGGTGTTCCACATTGGGTTTCATAGCCCATGCTATTCCCTAGAGGCAGTATGGCTTCAGCATCTAGTAATACATTTTCACAAGAAAATCCCAATCATGGGGAGTCAGACAATGCCAATCATCTCATCAAAGGACACAAGTTCAATGGCTACCCACAATTACCTAAAATGACCAAAATCAGTTATGATGTTCACCTCCAGCAAAGGGAAAGATAATTACTTGACCAATGCTGTTGTTCCACTGAAGAAAAAGGATGCCAATTATAAAATATGGAAAGCTGAAAACAACATGCTAATGACTCAGTTGATCAACGCCATGGATGACAAAATAGGACAAAATTTTTAGTTTTATGACAGCCCATGCAATTTGGAAGCTGTGAAAGATACCTAATTTATCTGACAACAAGAACATAGCATAGCTGTCTGAGATCAAAGGCACCCTAGATGATCTTAAACAAGGAGAGTCATCAGTAACACAGTATCATAATTCTCTAACCCATCTTTGGAGACAGTTGGATAATTTTCAGAATCTAGATTGGGAATGCCTGAGAGATGCCAAAAAAGATACAAAGAGATTGTCAAAAAATAAAGTATTTTCAAATTCCTTTTTGGCCTGCATAAGTCCCTAGATGAAGTCAGAGGAAGGATTCTTGGTACCAAGCCCCTAACCACAATTAGAGAAGCTTTTTACAAATTGAGAAGGGAAGAGAGCAGGAAGAAGCTCATGTTGTGTAGTATTATAACCACTGCTGCACCTAGGGGTTCTGCTCTTGCCTCCCATAGTACTAGTCAGCAGGAAGACAATAAGCAAAAGAAAGGGAGACCTTGGTGTGATCATTGCCAACATCGGGGACATAACTGTGAGACCTACTGGAAGATACACGGAAAACCACTGATTGGAAACCAAACAAAGAGAAGGAAAACAAAGGACGTGTAGCTTCCATGGAAACTACTGTAGAAATGAACCTGTGATTCAGCTCTTTTCAGCAAAGAGCAAAAGGAGTGGTTAAAAATAACTGTTCACTCAACGTTCATCTCTTAATCACAATATTGCAACCAGATCCACTGCAGATTGGTACTTTTCTACATCCACTTCAGAATGTTACTCTCCCATTTCACCTTTCTGGAACATGTACCTTTATACTTCAAAACTCATATTTAGGGGCATAAATCTATGAATCAAGAAGAATATCAATTTTAGGCTGAACCTTTATCCAAAACCTGAAGCCCCATCTAAGCCTGAGGCTCCGATTATGAGCAGTAGAATACTACCCTTCAGAATTGCCAATTTCACTCAAATCCAACTCCTAATAAGGGCAATCAAGGTAACTCTAGTATTAAATCTTCCACAGAAGATGTCAATTCTTCCATGAATCTCCTCCTTTTAATTGCTTGGAGGAAGGGAGACACGGCAAATACTCCACATCCGATATTTTACCAAATTCTGTATGAGAAATTGTCCCCTACTTACAGGTCCTTCATTGCAAATCTAGACAACATTTAGTCACCAAATTGCATAGATGAAGCTCTTCAAAATCCAGAGTGAAGCAACACTGTAAATGAGGAGTTGAATGCTTTTAAAGAAGAATGGCACATGGATTCTCACCCAAAGGAGTCCAAGAAAACAACTTGTAGGTTGTAAATGGGTGTTCAACATCAAATACAAAGCTAATGGGAGCATTAATAGATACAAGACAAAGTTGGTGGCTATAGGGTTCACTCAGATATACGTGATAGACTATCAAGAAACATTTACCCAATTGCAAAACTAAATACAATTCACGTTCTCTTGTCCATTGCTACAAAAGTTACCTGGAAACTTCATCAACTTGATGTCAAGAATAAGTTTCTAAATAGGGATCTCAAAGAAGTTTGTATAGAGATACCTCCCCCTAGTTTGAAAAACCCCAGTAACTCTCATCTTGTTTGCAAACTCCAAAGTTCCTTTATGGGCTTAAATAGTCTCCAAGAGCATGGTTTGAAAGATTTACCAAGGCCAATAAGTCAAGATACACGCAATGCCAAAAAAAAACCACACAAATAACTGTTCTTATCATACATGTGGATGACATAATTGTTACAGAGAACCATGAAGAGGAAGTAACTCATTTGAATAAAATCCTAAGCATAAGCTTGAAATCAAGGACCTTGGCCCTTTAAAACACTTCCTTGAAGTTGTCAACAACATTCCAAGGTACCTTATAATGACATCAAGGAAAGGTCTATTCTTTCATAAGGGAACCAACATAAGTCTTTAAGTGTTCTCAAATGCAAATCGGGTTGGATCCTTAACTAATAGAAGATCAACCTCAAGTTATTGTACTTGTGTCTAGGAAATTCTCATTGCATGGAGAAGCAAGAAGCAGTCAGCTGTAACTCGAAGTAGTTTAGAAGCCGATTTTCGAGCTACAGCACAAGGGTTATGCATAGGAATATGGCTTAAGAGATTTCCTGAAGAACTCCAACTTTATATCGTCACACCTAAGAAACTATTCTATGACAAACAAGCTACTATTCAGATAGCTAAGAACCCTATTCATCATGTCAAAACCAAGCATGGGGATACAATTGGCATTTATCAAGGAGAAATTAGAGAAAGGAGTTGTTGAACTAAAGCACACTCCTACAAATCAACAAATTACAAACATCTATACTAAGGCCATTCAAGAATGAAGTTTGATAATCTCTTATCCAAGCAAAGAATGATTGACACCTAGCTCCTAGCTTGGGGGGGAGTGTATAAATCTGATTAGAAATTTGATTAATCTAATTGATTCTTTTTTTGATAGAAAATAAAATATTATTACTGAGGAGAGAGAGATACAAAAGAAAGAAAAAGCCAAGAAGATAAAGGGAAGACAAGAGATCCTCCTAAGAAAAGGAAAGCCGAAACAACCCCCCCCCCCCCGCCCCCCAAAAGCCCCTAT
Organism: Biancaea sappan; assembly: GCA_037074585.1. Lineage (NCBI taxonomy): Eukaryota > Viridiplantae > Streptophyta > Magnoliopsida > Fabales > Fabaceae > Biancaea > Biancaea sappan. The sequence goes on along the minus strand of CM073497.1, from coordinate 16,996,676 downwards.
ATGGCTAATACAACAAGGCCCTTCAATCCCTACAAACATCAACAAAAAGCACCCCCTTAACATCCCATTGGCCGAAAACCAAAGAGTAACAACATAGCGAATTCGATCCCACAACAAATGAGGAGGCAAAGATCGTTCATTAAAAACTCTGGCATTTCTTTCTATCCAAATACACTATGCAATTATGACCACAACTGCTTTCCACAAAATCTTGTTCTCCTTCCTATAACCAAAGGCAATAAAATTAGTTACAAAAAGAGCACCAAGGTCAGCTCGGAAAACCCAACTCTAATCAAAGAGACCAACTAACATGTTCCAAATATCCTAGGCCACCTCGCAATATAAGAACGGATGGCTATTTGTCTCAGAATTCCTTAGACACATCACACAAACATTAGGAGATTAAGCCTTAAAAGGCCATCTGATTTAACGCAGATCATTAGTATTAATTCTATTGACAACTACAGTCCACAAAAAGGCCTTCACCTTTAAAGGCCTCCACCAGACCATAAAGTCTCATCTATTCATAAATATTCTAGGAATATTTTTGTATTCATTAGATTTCATGGCTGTGATTCAAGGAGGATTTTCCTCCCTCTGATCTCCCCTTCTTGTTGTATTTATAAAGGTGGTAGTTTGCTTTACTAATCATCAGAGAGTAAAATAATACTCCCTTTTCGATGAAAATTATCACTAAGATTTTTCAAGGGGAAGGAGCATTATCAAAGATTCACTAGAAGGAAAGAAGAATACTGGATGCTCTAGAATAAGGGCTGATACACCAAAGCACCCTCTTAAAAAACTCGTTAACTGAGATCCAACGGGAAACAACATAGCGAATTTCCCACAATAGATGAGGAGGCAAGATCTGTTGCTTAAAAACTCTTGCAATTCTTTCCATCCACATACACCACACAATGGCATAATTATTCTTCCGTAAAATAGTGATCTTGGGCCTAATTATATATGTTTTTATAAAAAAAAAAAAGAAATATTATTAAAGAGAGAGAAAGATACAAAGGACAAAGAAATACAAAAGAAAAAAGAAGGACTAGATATCTTAGAGGGGGAAAAAAATAAAACCAAAAAATGAACCCAAAAAGCCCAAAAATAGGGCTAATATAACAAAGCTCTCCAACCTCGATGAACATTTACCAAAGACACCCATTTAAAAAACCCGTTAGCAGAGACCCAAAGAGAAGCAAATTAGCGAATTCTATTCCACAACAAATGAGGAGGTAGGGACCATTGCTTAAAAAATCTTTCATTTCATTCCATCCACATACACCGCACAGTTGCAAACATGGCGCCTTCCACAAAACCTTATTCTCCTTTCTCATCCCAAAACCGATGAAACTAGTAGCAAAGAAAACACCAAGGTCAACCGAGCAGACACATCCCTCCTCAAAGAGACCAAATAACTTGCTCTAAATATCCCAAGCTACTTCACAATGTAAGAAAAATGACCATTTTTCTCTGCATTCCTCCAACACATTACACAAACATCAGGCGATAAAGCCTTAAAAGGCCTCTTAATCTGAAGCAAATTATTTGTATTAATTCTATCAAGAACAATTTTCCAAACAAAAGCCTTAACCTTTGAATGCACATTCATTTTCCAAAACGACTTTTTAAAGGGCAACGACTCCTATGAGCTACGAATCAAAAAATTATAAAAGGCAGCACAAGTGTAAGAGCCTGAGGAATCCAAATTCCACAGCCTCATATCAGGGATAGAAGAGATGCAGAATGGAACCAAAATGTCCAACATCGAAGTAAGGCTGTCCACAAGTCGACCATTTATATTTCTAAAGAAGTGAAAATTCCAAGAAAATTGGTCTCCTTGAAAACAGAAAAAATCAGCAATGGGGGCATCATACAAAGAAGACAAGAAAAAAAGACGAGGAAGCCTATCTTTAAAAGGAATATGACCAATCCAACAATCCTCCCAAAAATAAAAATGGGCCCCATCTCTAACATGCAAAATAGCATTGGAGAAAAAGAATGATATACCTGAGATATCGCCTTCCAAGGACTTGCATGCGATATAATTAGAGGATATTTGCATGGTCATGAGTTATGATTGCCACCCTTATTTTGAGGCTATGGAAGCAAGTAGAAGTCTGAAGCCTTTTGGAAGTGTGCTATGCTTACAAGCTTCTAGTGCCACTTAGCTAGGAAGCAATTCCACAATCTTTAATTGGATTAGATTGACTCCACTGCAAATCCTATGGGATAAAGTTCTTTGGATGGATTTCCTACAGATCATACATCATGGGTTTTATAGATCCAATTAGTTCCTTAGATATAGTCCATTGACTCTAACTAGGGATCTTCTTGTCAAACAAGCAGCCGCTGGATCTTCTTGTCAAACAAGCAGCCGCTGGATCTTCTTGTTTGAATCCTTCCTTTAAATACTTCTTTTTTTTTCATAGTTGTAGAAATTGTGCGATACGTGATTCGTATCGCACAAAGTGGTTCGATTCAAGGGATGAGTGATATGAATCTTGGGATGAATCATTGGGGGCTCTGAATCGTCAACAAAATCATTAGAATTGGTGCTATTCAAGCCGGAACCGGCAAATCACACAATTCTGGCGATTTAGATTTGCAATGGTGCATGGGCCACGAAGTAAAGTCCTTCGTGACCCACACACCCGAGAAGACAAGTTTGCTTTTATTTTTTAAAAGTTTAACAGAGAGAGGCTGCCATTTTGAGTTTTTGACTAGAGCTAGGACTGATTAATTGAACTGCACGCCGTTTGGAATAGTTTAAACATAAAAATAGAAAACACTGCATAGTATCTCAATGCATTAGGAAAAGAACCAAATAGATATACACAAATCAAGTAATAATGCAACAAAAAGTCAGAAACAAGTTGGAGGGATAAAATCAGAAAAGTTAGTCATTGAATGGGGATTATATCACAATTGAAAAGTCAAATATTGGATTCAAAATAGAGCCTTAAACCACCTCTTCTCTACTCTTCTGCCGCCACATTATCCCATTACTAGTTTTTTGAGTCTTTTAAACTTGGTTTGGTTACTTATACAGTTGTCTTATAACTTATCATGAGTCTTTTGATTCCTTGATATAAATTGACATTTGATATATGGCTTATTTATGTTTAAACTTATGAAATTAAGCATCTTATTTACGTTATAGAAATATATATGATATTTTTTATTATATTTGTGAATTTTACGATTTGATACGATTTATGATTCATAATTCATAATTTAGTTTAACGATTCACGATTCGAATCGCAATTTAATTACTATGGTTTTTTGATATGTAATAAGATTTCTTCATTTACAACTGTTGCATGAGGAAATGATATAACTTAACATGTCTTGTTGATAACCTTAAAAGTCAGAAAAGAACAGATGGGAGGGAGATGGAGACAACAAAAATTACAAGAAATCCTTCTAACTACTTTTCCAATACTCTAGATAGAGTACTCACCGTAACATGACAGGGAGAAATTGTAGCTGACAGTCTCCAGTCAATATTCTCCCCAATTGGTAAGTGCACAAAACTAGCAGCTAATGCATTCACCTTCTGCTCACTACAGACACTCTGCGTATCAAGTTGCCAAGAAATATGAGGTAGAATACAATACAATATTAAGAACAAATTTTTGGACATAAATTATATAATCAACCACCGCGCAAGATATAGGATAACTGAAAACTGGAGTAAAAACACTTGGCAAAAAATAAAAAATAAAAAATAATGCTGGAACTATAGGAGATAGAACTAGCTCAGTATGTAAGTTACACCAATTAAAAGAAAGAACGAGACTTTTTTTTTAACAAACTCAAATAATTCAAGCCCATGTAATAGTTTCATATCCTCTGGTTATATCAGCAACTTAAAGACCATCTACTAAGTTTTCATCTCCTGGCATTAAATAGAAGTAAACCTGGGCAAGTGAGCCTTCAGGAGCAGATAAACCATAGAATTTTAGTAGCACATCACAGTAAATACTGCGATGCTTAAACTTGGTTGACACATGAAGTTGCTCAAATCGACCACAGACAATTTCCATCTGATTCACACCAACAATCCGTGCAGCAGCCTGACCAACAGATATAGTTACCAAAAGCTTTATCATATTCTGCATGTCCTTTGATGAAACAAGTGCCAAGTCCTCATCAGGCTGGTGACTTAGTAACTTATTGATTGCCTGCCATTCCTCTTTCGTCAATCTTTCCTCTGTAAACTGTGGTTCCTCAGAGGCATCATCAAATGAGGTTTCTTTTGCATCAGCAAACCTATATAAAACAACAATATTAAATTTCCATGGACGAGGACAAATATATGAACGGGAAATATAAAACTTCATTGGGAACCCAAGGTTTTTTAATCTAAAAATAGAAGAAAATCCGTGGACAGAAGAATTACAAGGAACAAGGTAATATATCCTGCAGAAAGAGACTGAGATGCTGCTCAAATTTCAACACAAGCAGAAGAAATAAAACCAACGCAATACCATTTAATAATAAAATGTAGAAATGCTAAAGTTGGCCCATACCATCCAAATGAAAACCAGCTTCTTTTATTATCCTTTCTTTGTTGAGCTGCTACCTTTGACTTCACAGATTCAACCTTGGCATGAGCTAGTAACCTAAACACACATACCAAGCAAAAATCAGCACACAATAATTACTTGTTTTAATAAATAAACTATTAAGGGAAGAAGATAAAGATGGTATAATAACAGAGGATAAGAATATCCTCCTGCTTCATCAAGAGGGAAAACTAACACAAAAAGAAAATGCTTTTATAATTTAAGAAATTGTATTAGAAAGAGGAGAAAGTACCAAGTGTAGAGGATAAGACATTCTCAAATAAGAAAAGTAACAGATCATAAAAACAGAAAAATATAACAAAAAATTATGTTTTTAAAAAAATTAATAAATGAAGTAACGAGAGGTCAAATAACATCCCTCTCTCCTCTTACATAAACAAACTTCAGAACTGCAAATTATGATATTTAAGTTAACTGAATAACTGTAAAACTCATTTCTTTTATGCATTTTTCAAAGTCAACTATCTCGGAGAACCATGATTGCAGAGAGATCTTTTGTTTCTTATTTGTTTTTTGAACCACAATGCATGCACGGAGATCTAAACATGCATCAGATTTCTAAATATAAAGCAAAGCTAATAAAATGTTTAACTGCTGGAAAAAATAGTCATCAAGTATGGCATTAAGAAATCTATATTACTCAGAACAATCACAGTCAGTTTCTATCATTACAGCGCAATGCCGGCAAACCACATACAGACCTCCATAAAAGAATAACTTTAGGATCAAGATCTCTTTCTATTTCTCTGATTTCTGTGTGGTTAACATTTGATGAATGTTGAAGAGAAGCCATATACAATTGAATGTACTGCCGACGACACTGACAAAAATGCCGAATTTGATCCCACGACAAGCGATAACTGATTTAGTACACCATGTATAAAGTCAGAATCCACACCACAAATGAATGTGTACAGAAAAGAATCTATACTGCAGAATACTTTATTGTATTATAATATCATTACCAAAAAAAAAAAATAGTTACTACTACTGAAATTACCACATCCTCTTCTGTTGTAACCCAGCTTGAGCAGCATACTTCCACCATAAGTCAGGGGCCTTTGAAACTGGAATTGCAGGTCTTAAATGAGAAACTTCCAAATATGTCTTGTATCTTGAAACAGCTTCCAAAAGTTTAATCCAATCATGATATTGGGACTGTAAATTCAAGGAAAAAAGTAAACACAGTATTTTCAGGGAGGGGACAAGATCACCTATATCTTTCCAAAAGAATTCAATATTAAAAATCTGCTTGATAACATGGAAGCATCATATTAAGGGGGAAAAAGAATTTATGTACTTTTCCTTTCTCTTAAAATACTAGGAGCCAGGAGATGATCATAATTTTATAAAAATTCTGTTTAAGTCAAAATAAAAATACAATATATTTTTGCAATGTTTGCAGTTTTGTGGTGTCTCTAGAATGAAAGGAATGCTAGAGAGTTCAAACAACACTTCCTCTGTCCTCACATTGCTCAAGGATAGGATTCACTTTGTTCCTTCACTTTGGGATTCGACTAATGAGTTTTTTTAGGGAGTGATCCTTGTAGACAACCATAGGGAATTGAAGGACCTTGTTGTAATAGCCCCTCTATTGGGCTCATGGATTGGTTTTGTTTTTGTTTGTTTCCCCTAGGAGGGTTCCTTGTCCTCCTCTTTATTTTGTTTTTCCTTTTCCTTCTGCACTTCCTTTTCTTTTCAATTAAATTTTTTTCTTTTTCTATCGAAAAAAAAAAATACAATATATTTTTCATGGATAATGAAACTAGAAATTCTATTAGAAAGTGTGCGGTACAAAGAAGAAGGGAAAAAGGATAACTTATAAACAAAATATTAATAAGAATAGCTCCACAATCTCTCTCTCTCTCCACATGTCAAACAGGAAAATTCCATGAAAATTATGTCGCAAACTTCAAGAAGAAGCAAACCAGGTATATTTTTTCTGGTCATTGTGCATTAGAGTTCTTGTACCTACATCCCTCAACAGAATGGGATTGTTGAACATAAGAATGGGCACCTCCTCAAAGTGGCTCGATCCTTGATGCCTACCCATAATGTTCCATACCAATTCTGGGGTGAGGCTATCTTAACTACCACCTATCTAACCAATAAAACGCCATCTTGTACCTTGACACACCATATCAGGTCCTCTCTAAGCACTTTCCTCACAATATACTTAATTATTAATCTTCCTTTCAAGGTCATTGGTTGTTGTGCTTTTGTGCATGTTCCATCCCAAAATAGAGGGAAATTGGATACCAAATCTGAAAAATGCATCTTTCTCAAGTATGTCCGTAACCAAAAAGGTTACAAATGTTATTCTCCAACTTCACGGAAGCTTTATATCCCTATTAATGTCACTGTCATTGAACACACTTCTTTCTACCCCAAAACTCATATTCAATGGGAGACCTGAACACCAAGAGAACATCAGTTTTGGGCAACCTTACTCAGGATTATTAAACCTAACTAAAAAATGTTACCTACTAAAAGCATATAATTAGGAGGAAGAATATAAAACCACTGTTGAATAATACTTTATTAAGTTGCAAAAGACAGAATACATCCTTGCTTATTTATAAGCCAAGGATAATAAACTTTCCTAATCTAACTGAAATACCAATTAGAAAAGACGGATAACACTTATCTGAGATACTAACAGAATGAAACATAAATAAATAAATAACAAACTTAAGCCTTATCCATATTTAACGATATACTCCCATACCCCCCCCCCCCCCCAAAGCTGGGTAGTATAGGTTGTACATGCCCAGCTTGTCTACCATTTGATCATATAATGGTCTATACAAAGCTTTAGTTAGGATATCTGCAGTTTACTGAGAAGAAGGAATGTAGGTAACTGAGATGATGCCTTTATCAATTTTCTCTTTAATAAAGTGTTGATCCACATCCACATGTTTGGTACGGTCATGATGCATAGGATTGTGGCAGATTGCTATGGCAGCTTTGTTGTCACAGTAAATCCGCAATGGAGTCCATTGCTTCACCCCCAATTCTTCTAAAAGTAGTTTCAACCATAGGACTTCACAAATTCCGTGGGCCATTGATCTTAAGTCTGCCTCTGCACTGCTTCTTGCTACTAGCGTTTGCTTCTTACTTCTCCAAGTAACCAAATTTCCCCATACATAAGAACAATAACCCGAAGTAGAATGTCCATCTGTACTCGAACCAGCCCAATCTGCATCAACAAACAAATCCACATGCCTTTCTGTAGTTTTCTTGAAGAATAAACCTTTCCTGGAGTACCCTTTAAGTAGTGAAGAATACGATATACTGCATTCATGTGGCTTTCAGAAGGAGAGTGCATAAATTGACTAACACAACTTACAACAAAGGCAATGTCTAGCCGGGTATGAGCCAAGTAAATTAGACTTCCAACTAACCTTTGAGGAACAAGAATACTTGGCTGTGATTTGAAAGAGGTTTGTGGATCTAGATTTATTAGCCAAAAAGATTCCCAAGGCTGAATAGTTTGAGAAGACCTCAAAACTTGAATCTGAATTTTCAGGATAATTGTTGTCCCAAAAATTAGGATCATAGTCTGGATCTCCCCCCCTCCCCCGGCGCCCCGAGATCAATTTTTCGTAAAGGACGATTGATGTTAAAAAAAAAAAAAAGAGTTAACATCTCGTGAGATGAAATATCATTTATTTTTTTAGGAGAATAACATCTATAGCCCTTTTGGGATGTTGAATAGCTAAGAAAGACACATTTGAAAGACCTAGGATCAAGTCTACTTTCATGTATATCATGGTTATGGACGAAGACTGTACACCCAAAAATCCGTAGGTCTAATTCAGAGAAAAACAGAGAGGTTGGAAATTCCTTTTTAAGAGAAGGAAGGGGAGTTTGAAACCTAAGACTTTAGAAGGCATCCTATTAATAAGAAAACAGGCTATTAATACAGCATCACTCCAAAAACATTTTGCTACTTTATACATGAATAGTAGGAAACGGGCAACTTCCAGTAAATGACGGTTTTTTCTTTCAGATACACCATTTTGTTGTGGAGTGTTGACACAAGAACTTTGGTGAGGACCACCATTTTTAAGGAGGAAGTTTTTTAGAGAAGAGTTGAAATATTCCGTTCCATTATCAGTAGGCAAGATTTGGATCTGAGAATTATACCCAACAAATTCTAGTATGGTCATCAATGAATGAAACAAACCACTTTTTATTTGAAATTGAAGTTATACGGGAAGGACCCCAAAGGTCACTGTGAATAAGGGAAAAAGGCCTAGAGGAAAAGGAATATGGGTATGTTTTTCTATTGACATACTTCACAAGAAACACACTCATTACCAGAAAACAAAGAAGGAAACAAACAATGCATACACTGAAAATTAGGATGACCCAGACGATAATGAAGTAGTCTAATATGTTGTTGTCTGGAAAGGTGGCTTGAACCAATAATCAAATTGCATTTTTTGATTGAAGGAATAATATTCTCAAAGTAGTATAGACCAGAAATCTCTTTAGCACTCCAATCATCTGTCCCAAGGCCTGGCCCTAAAACACACAAATATTACATGAGAACTTAACAATGCATTATAAATCCTTTGTAATCTTGCTAATGGATAGCAAGTTACATGTTAATTTTGGAACATGGAGAACATTAGGAAAAGATATTTTAGAATTGAGAAAAATAGTGCCAACACCCAAAACTGGAGTAAGCGTTCCATTAGCCACTCGAACAAGCCGTTTGTTAATGCATGGAGAATAAGACGTGAAAAGAGACCGAGAGCCACACATATGATCAGATGCTCCTAAATCAATAATCCAAAGCTCACCTTATTTTAAATTAGTGCAAAGAGAGGAGATCGACATACCATTAGTCATCAATGAACTGGAAAAATTGTTGGGACTAGCGAGAAGTTTACTCAGCAGATCAAGTTGGGATTTTGAGAAGATTTGATCAGTGGTTGGTTCTGAAGTCGACATCATTGCAGCTGTTCAAGTATTCTTCTCACTGGAATTTCAGAGATGGCGAGGGACCCAATCCACTGGTTTACCATGAATCTTCCAACACGTTGCCTTTGTATGGTTTGGTTTTTGAAAGTGATCACGCCATGGTCTGTTGCGTCCAGTATTCTAACAAGCAGCCACGGCTGATGAATCAATGGATAAGGATAAAGATGAAGAAGACCTTAGCATCACTTGTTTGCGGTGTTCTTATTGTCGTACCATAGCAAAAGTTTCATCCATGTCAAGAAAGGGTCTAATGCTCAGAATATAGCCTCTAACATCATCAAGAGTCGTATTAAGGCCGGCTAAGAAGTCAAGAGATTTCAACATCGGTGGGATCGTGCCATTGTTGATGATTAAAAAGATCTAGTTCTTGCGACAATCTTTTCAGGGAATTGAAATATTCGGTAACAGTGTTTGCCTCCCGATGGAGTTGGTCATTGATAAAGCTCAATGGCATCGTGCGATCCATGTAGCCCACCCCATATAGTGTTTGCCTCCCAATGGAGTTCTCATGCTCGAGTGCGAAGAGAGAACATTTGAGAAGAGTCCTCGACATCTGAGTATGCAATATGAACAACATTCCAAATAGTGCTAGCAATAGGGTATAGGAGATAAATTTCAGCAATAAATGGCTCCATTGAATGGAGAAGCCATGACATAACCATACAATTGTTGATATCCCAAGAACCAAACAAAGCATCTTCTTTGGCAGACTGTTTGATAGATCTGTCTAGGTATCCAAATTTCCCTTTACCATGGAGAACAATTTCAATTGAACATGACCAATGAAGAAAATTTCTTCCGTTCAATTTGAACGACATTACCTATAAGGAAAGGGAGTTTTCTGATGTAACAGAGGGGGTGACTGTAGAGGAATGGACTAGAGCATCTGAAGATACTTAAGAGTCAGTGCCTCTACTCGCCACAGTGCTAACCATGACAGCCCTAGTCTTCGAGCATGCTTTACGTTATCTCTAATACCATAAAAGCATATAATTAGGAGGAAGAATATAAAACCACTATTGAATAATATTTTATTAAAGTTGCAGAAGACGGAATACATCCATACATATTTATAAGCCAAGGATAACAAACTTTCCTAATCTAACTGAAATACTAATTAAAAAAGACAGATAACACTTATCAGAAATACTAATAGAATAAAACATAAATAAATAAATAACAAACTTAAAGCCTTATCCATATTTAACGATATACTCCAATACCTACCTACCTACCTAAACAAGAAGTTCCTAGCACCAACATACAGGAAGGTAATGCAAAGTAGGCCCCGTTTGGAAGAGCTTATTTTAAACTTATCTGGCTTATCTTATGACATAAACGTTTATACCCATGTTTGGAAGAACTTATAAAAATAGCTTATGGCATGCCAAAAAGTTTTTTTTTATAGGAAAAGAAATGTTATTAATGAGAAGAAAGATACACATAAGGAAAACAAAAAAAGAAAAAAATACAGCAAAAGGAGGACAAGAGATCCTCCTAAGACAGAACTAAAAAGAGTGAAAGCTAAAACCAAAAGACACCCCACAAGGCCCCTAAAAAATATTAGTACAACAACACCGTCCAATCCCTATAAACATCAGAAAGGGACACCCCCTTGAATAACTCATTGGCCGAAACCCATAAGGAAGCCATAAAACGAATATGATCCCATAACCAGTGAGGAGGAAGACACCGATCGTTAAAGAGACTGTGTTTATTTCCATCCAAATGCATCACGCAGTTGCAAACATAGCTGTTTTCCAAAGAATTTTATTCTCCTTCCTATAACTAAAACCGATAAATTTGGTCGCAAGGAGTGCACCCAGGTCTAGTGGGCAAATCCAATTCTCATAAAAAAGACCAAATAACCTGTTCCAGATGCTCCAAGCCATGCCACAGTGCAGGAACAGATGATTATTTGTCTCTGAATATCTCAAGCACATCACACACAACATCATGGGATAAAGCCTTAAGAGGCTGTCTGACTTGACACAGTTCGTTTGTATTAATTCTATTGAGCACTACAGTCCACAAAAAGACTTTAAAGGCGTCTTAACTTTCCAATAACACCATTTAAAATGAAAAGAAACAATAGGGTTACAGATGAAAAAATTGAGAAAGGAAGCAAAAGTGTACGAGCCTGAGGAATCCAGCTTCCACATTCTCTTATCAGAGAAGAAGAAAGGCATATCAGATCCAGAATGTCCAGCATCAAGGAAAGGTCAAGCAAAAATCTATCATTTACATTTCTGGTAAAATGGAAATTCCAACAAAGTTGATCCCCTTGCAAGCAAAAAAAGTCAGCAATAGGGGCATCATGTAAAGAAGACAAACAAAAAGGATGCAGCAATCTATCTTTAAAGGGGATAGGACCATTCCAACAGTCCTCCCAAAAACGCATGCCAATAAACTATTTTCAACTTATTTTCATAAGCTCTCCATAATAACTTATGAAAATAAGCCGAAAACAGCTTATATGAAATTTGCCCTCATAAACGCTTCAATTATAGAAATAGCTTATCTATAAACGCTTATTTTATAAGCACTTAAATAAGATGTTTACCCAAACAAGGTCTTAAAAGTATACTCAAGGTGTCCTATGTAGACTAAGATGCAACTAGGAACCCTTGAAGATTGCCAACCTGACTCAAATTCAACTTTTGGGGAGGACATTCAAGGTACTCAAGGTACTCCTAATCTGAGCCTTCTATTGATAATATAACTTTGTCTTCCTATAGCTTGAAGAAAGGGAGTTAGATCATGTATTGAACATTCCATTGGGGGGTTAGATCATGTATTGAACATCCCATTATTAACCATACTTCATATGAGAAATTGTATAGTACATTCAGAGCATTTACAACTAATTTGGATAGCACTAAGCTACAACTTAAATAGAAGAAGCTCTACAGCATCCAAAATATAGGGAGACCATAAATAAGGAGTTAAAAGTTCTAAAGAAAAACGGCACATAGATCCTTACAAAAAAGCCTCTAAAAAAACAACCGATGGGACGTAAGTGGGTGTTTAATATCAAAGTCAATGGGAGCATTGGCAAATTCCAAGTGAGACTAGTGGCAAAAGGGTTTACTTAGACCTATGGGATAGATTATGAGGAGACATTTGTCCCTATAGCAAAATTAAACACCATTCGGGTTCTCTTGTCTATTGACACAAATATGACTTGAAGCTTCACCAACTTAATGTCAAGAATGCATTCCTTCCTTGTAACTACTAATTCTTTGTCCCTCTTGATTGCAAGCAACAAGGGCTCATTTGAAACTTTGCCTGAGAAAACCATAGTTCTCTGACCACCAACACCGGAGCCACCACAACAAGGAGGAGCAACCTTTTCAGCCACAGTAATACTTGGAAATACCTCCTAAGCTGAAGACCCAAATAGCTCTCAACTAGTGTGTAAACTTCAAAAATCTCTTTATGGCCTCAAGAAATCTCCAAGAGCTGGGTTTGAAAGGTTATCCAAGGCAGTAAAAAATTGAGATATACCTAAGGGCAGACAAATCATACTCTGTTCATTAAAGCAATCTCCTGGTGGTAAAATCACCATACTCATAATGTAGGTGGATGACATAGATGTTATTGGTAACAATGAATAAGAGGTGACACTTTAAAAAATTCCTAAGTAAGCAATTTGAAATCAAGGATCTTGGCCCCTTTAAAATATTTTCTTGAGATAGAGGTAGAACTAGTCTAGCAAAGGTATTCTTATTCGTAGAGAAAGTACACTTTAGACCTCCAGAAGGATATTGGAATGCTAGGGTGTAAACCTGCAAACATTCCAATGGATCCTTTCAACAATGTAGGGTCCATCATGATGGGTGCAATTTGAACTGTTGGGCAAGCTGAGTGCTAGATGGAAGAAGATTTGTAGTATTCCTCAGAAGCTGTGGAAGCTATCAATGGAAAGGGCCGAGTGGCAACTATAACTTCAAATTGCTCTGTTGATGGAAGACGGTCCTTTGCTAAAAAAGGTGCTCCTCGTTGCTTGGTGGCTCCGGTGTTGGTGCTCGGAGAACTCCAATTTTCTCAGCTGAAGTTTCAAATAAGACAATTAATGAGTCTTTATTCCTTGCAGTCAACAGGAATAAAGAGTCAATAGTTACGAGGAAGAATATGATGAAGCAGGAGAGATCAGTGGAGGAGGTTGGGGGTTTAAGTCTAAAAGATCATTAAGGGTTGAGGTGTTGTCAGGTGGTGGGAGGCGTGTTTATTGGGGCTCTTCTAGTGGTCCGATTTTGGCTGATGAAGAAGTGGACTCTGGTAAGGCTAATTATAGGAGAAAGGCCCAATATCCATCTAGGTGGGCTCCTAGAAGGAAGGGTGGGCTACTGGACTAGGCCCATCTCCCTAATAGGAAGCTCTTGAGTAGGCCTAACTCCAACAACCCGGTCCAACCCCATCATCATTGGCGTCGTGACAGGCAACCCGAGTCATCAAGAGGCCCGATGCCTTCCCAACTGCAAGAGCATGGCATGGTCAGCATGGTCATACTCCTTTTATGGACAAGTTCCCCTGTCTTTATTCTTTGTCTTCTTCGCATGATGCTCCCATTGCGGATTTCGTTTTTTTTATGGTGACCAACTTTCTTGGAATTTCAATTTCTCTAAGTATTTAAATGATAGATTTGAGGGCGATCTTACTTTGATGTCAGAAATTTTGGATCCATTCCACATCTCCTCTTCCCCTGATATGAGGCTGTGGACTTTGAATTCCTCGGGTTCTTATACTTGTGCTTCTTTTTATAATTTTTTGACTCGTAGCCCACAAAAGCCGACGTTTCTTAATAATTAGTTTTGGAAAGTTAAAGTGCCTTCAAAGGTTAAGGCTTTTGTCTGGACAGCTGTTCTCAATAGAATTAATACAAATAATCTGCTCTAGATTAGGAAGCCTTCTAAAGCTTTATCTCCTGATGTTTGCGTGATGTGTTGCAGGAATTCAGAAACAAATAGTCATATTTTCTTACATTGTCAAGTGACTTGGGATATTTGAATTATTTGGCCTTTTTAAAAAAAGACTTGGGTCTGCCGGGGTGATTTTGGTGGGGTTTTTTTTTTTGCCACAAACTTCTTCGGCTTTGGTTCGAGAAAGGACAACAAGGCCTTGTGAAAGGTAGCTATTTTTTCAACCATGTGGTGCCTTTGGATGGAAAGAAACTCTAGAGCGTTCAAGCATCATTTTTGCCACCACATCTATTGTGGGATAGAATTTGCTTTGTGGCATCTCTTTGGATCTTTGCTAATGGGTTTTTTAAGGGGGTCCCTTTAGTAAATGTTCATCAGGATTAAAGGGCCTTGTTTTTTTAGCCTTGTCTTTCGGCTTCTTGGGATGTTTTTGTTTGTGTTTTGTTCTCTTTAGAAGGAACCCTAGTCCTCCTTTTCTTTTCAGTTTTCTTTGTATCCTTTGTCTCCTTTCTCCTTAATAATATTTCTTTTTCGATCAAAAAAAAGAGATTGATCGTTATTTCATCAAAGAGAAGTTGAAGCAAGGGGTCATTGACATAGTTTAAATAACTAAACTACAACAGACGCTTGATATCCTTACAAAAGCTATTCTTAGAACTCAGTTTAACAATCTCTTGTCCAAGCTAAGAATGATTAATATTTATTCCACAACTTAGAGGGGGGGTGTAGGACTCCATCATTATTTTTGTTATTACTAATTAGCCTCTTTATTAGTGTTTCCTTTTATATAAATATTAGATTTTGACTTGTATCCTTAGTATTACGTCTAATTGATTGTGATTAATTTGTATTTAGTAGGATTGAATTGTATCCCTAGGACTAAGGAGGATTCTCCTTCGTTAATTTCTCTAGTTAAGTGTATATAAACCCTAGGCTCCTCTTGCAAATCTCAAACTTTGAGTGAATAACATTCTTCAAAAAATAACAGATAGTCACTTTCGAGAGGCTAGAGTCTCTCCCAAACATACAAGTAATTGCATGCCTTCCTTACATCCAGGACCTCTCTCAAATATCTCATGGCTTATTCTCTCTTCTCTACTACCTCAGTGCTTCCTCCACTACAGCCAGAGTTATTTAGTCTTGAGTCTAATTCCCTATTTTCCCCTTGTTACCTTTTTCTAGAATAAACCCATGTCTGAATAGGTTGGGTTAGATTGGATGGGTTAACCCTTTTGTTACTCTGTTTCCCTCTTTTAACATGACTTTCTAATAGCAGGCCCATCAGGGTCTTAGTAGAAGATGAATTTCACTCAAATCTGCAAGATAGGCAAGAGAAATATCTTTTCTTTTTAATCGAAAAAGAAATGTTATTGAAGAGAGAAAAAGAAACAAAAGAAAGAAAAGGAACACGAGCAAAAAAGAGGACTAGATATCCTCTTAGAGAAGACAAGAAATAGAACAAAAAAACAGAAAAAAAAAAAAGGAAAAACGGGCTAATACAACAGAGCCTTCTAATCTCGATGAACAGAGCCCTCCAAGAGAAATATTTACGCTTTGTCTCGGGAGAGTTGACTCAAAAAGAACAAAATAGATGAGTGCAAGAATCAAGGAAGTGATTCAGTTGATTGGTGGAATACTCTGATGCACAATTGTATCATTCTTTGTAAGAATCATGTACAAGCAGAGGTATGAGAAGAAGAAAAGTGTGCATCAACATAGAACCCTATTTTTCTGAACATTGCAGTTCCTTTAGGGAAAGCATAAATCTTATGCTCCATTCCCCCCAAAATTCACCAAAGAGGGAAGAGAGAATGTTTCGTGGAAGCTAAAAAACCCACTGCCCTCTCTGAAATCCTTAAAAAAAATATCAATTAGTGTCACATTATTTCACAATGTAGAAAAGTGATCCTTAGTAATGATATAGAGAAGCCAAAAAAAAATGAAAAAAGAAAAAGAAGGGGGAATTAGATGTAGAAATACATTACATAAAAAATTAAAAATAAATAATTACCTCTGTAACAGTAAGAGAGACGTCACTGAGGACAAGGGAAACTTTCTCAAATGGAATTTCTGGATTATTTCTTTCTTCATTTCCAAGGCGATGATACTGTAGGTTTGCAGTGATAGGGTACACCAAGTACGTACGGTTTGCAGCCCACTTAGACACCAATCTATGGTCAACAGGAGATTCATTTATCCCATCTTCAAATATCTAGTAAACAACGAAGATGAAAGTGCAGATAAAAAGGGGAATAAGAATCAGATATCAATAAATATAATTAAAAGAGAAGGTTAAGAACAAAGAACTACATGTGAAACAAAAATCAAAAGACTAATTTTATTAGAAGAGAGAACAAACCTTAATCCATTCTTGTGGACTCATATCCTCCCATCTTTTACCAATTTCCCAAGGAAGGCTATCAGAATCATGATAAAGAGCTAGCCTCTCAAGTTGCAATGACTATAATAAAAAAGAAGTGGAAAGGGAAAAAATATATATATTCATCAGCCCAAAATTGCCACCATTATCAGACCAACATGTAAGGCTGCCATACACACACACAGATATATAAATATATATATATATATATATATACACACACATAAAGTGAGAGAGAGGTTTGATAATCTTTTTCATGGAGAATGGGAAAAGAATAGTTAAGGTGATATTGTCAATGTTATAGGTACTTAATTATGAGTATAATAAATACCCTTGGAAACAGAAGACCTTAAAAATATAAGAATAATTAATTTACCTTGAAATTACTATCTTAATAAATGCAGCTAGGAATTATTAGCGTAGTTATTTCACCTAGGAATTATTAGCTAAATAATATCATTTTGAAACTTGTTATATATATTTATTTTCTCTCTATCTTGGCTCCCTATATAAAGGGATCCTCTATATGGTTGTACTAGGCTTGATGTTATTAAATTGAAATATAAGGAGTTCTCTACTTCTCCCCTCTCCCTTTCTTCTCATCCCCTCCTTTCTTTTCTGTTTCTTCCTCCTGTCTCTGTCCTCACGTTGTTCTACATCACTTTTGTTGCATTGACAACAGAAAATTACATAGATAATTATACAACCAATAAAAAGCTATTCTCAGAAATAAGTAGAGAGACAAATCTCTAAAAATTAGGGATTGACTAATTCCCTAAAATATGTCCAATTCCTAGGGTCAGAATTATGAAATTACAATCATAGCATAAGTTATATCAGGTCAGGCATGAGACAGACAAATCAGGTTTCCCAAAAGTCTCTAAAATAACCCTTTGTCAGCCATTTTATTATTAGAGCATCACAAAGCCTACTTTTAGCATTATTGGTATCTTTACTGGTTTACATTTCAATTTACTTGTCTCCATCAATAAATCCATTGCATACTTCTGCTATGATTTTTTTTTTATTGAAAAAGAAATATTATTAAGGAAGAGAGAAGGATACAAAGAAAAAGGAAAACAAAACAAAAAACAAAAGGAGGACTAGATATCCTCCTAGAAAAGAAAAAATGCAAACACAAGCCAACTCAAAAAACTTCTGCTATGATATAAAATCCCTTGTTGTGAGTGAGCCACTTCGATGCCAAGAAAATACTTTAGTTTACCTAGATCATAATCTCAAATTCCTTCACCAATTATCCTTTTAACAACTCTATTCCCTATATGACCTGCAACTATGATGTTATCCACATATACTAATAGCTCCGAAACTCCTAAAGTTGAATGCTTCACAAACAAATTATTAACTCTAATTGTATCCCATATCAGCCATGGGCTTGGTATATCTCCCAAAGCATGCTCTCAACAATTTTTTTTTTTTTTAGTCCATACAATTCCTTTTCTAGTTTGCACATCGTGTCTTGTTCACATAGTTGTCAAGATCGCTAATAAGATCATAAGATCTTACAATTCTACCTCATAAAATCTATCCCAATCCTATGGAGGATTAGAAAATCAAGATCGTAAGATTGTGCTATCCTATCCAATCCTAGAATATATATACATATATATATATATAATCAGGAAAAAGAAAAAGAAATAATTTATTAGTCAGGTTAAAAAGTACAAGAACATAAGGGACAAGTGGAACAGCATTCAGGTCCCTTTGGATATCCACAAGAGACACCCCTTTTAAGAGACCACTTGCTGATACCCATAGTGAAGCCATAAAACTAATCCTATCAAAGAAGATATAGAGGGAGAAATTGTTGTTTAAACACCCTAGCATTCTTACAAAATAGCAAACAACACACAAAGTCACAATGTTTGGCCTTCCTTTCTCCTTCTGAAGCCCCTGAATTTGGTTGAAAGAAAGGCCTCGAGACTATTTGAGCACACTCAATTTTCCTCTACAAAACTAAATAAACTATTCCACATATTCCAAGCCACTTCGCAACGCAAGAAAAGATTATTACTAGTCTCTGAACTTCTCTGAACTTCTACAACACGTCACATCACACAAACATCCGGTGATAAAGCCCTATTAGGTCTCTGACTTTGGAGCATATTATATGTGTTAATTCTATTGAATACCGTTGTCCAAACAAAAGCCTTCACCTTAGAGGGTGAACTTTGGCTTTCCTAAAATACTTGGTAAGAGAAAAATCAATGCTTCGGCTAGGAAAGGAAAAGTGAAAGATATAGGAGCCTGATGATTCTAAATTCCAAATCCTTATATCGGGCATACGACTGGGTCAAAACGAACCAAGAATGTCCAGTAATAAACAAGATCATCAACAAGTATATTATTTATATTTCTAAGAATATGAAAGTTCCTGGGCACTTGATTACTTTGTTCAATTAAAAAAACGGAGATTGAAGCATTATGTTAAGAAGATAATCAATATAGATGCAAAAAGAATTCAAAGAAAGAGGAATATGTGCATTATGCAAGGAAAGTGTAAAATATTTACATGATGTGAAACTTAGAAATGGAAGGGATAAACATACTTAAGCCCTTGTGCCCTCCTTTATTTATACGAATGAAAATAATAGAGTTTGACAATGACACCAAGTCTGATATATAAGATAATTGTTAACTCCTAGAGGTAAACTAAATAAGATAACGACTAAACAGAACTTCTAAATCAATATCAACTCTCTCTCTCTCTCTCTCTCTCTCTCTCTCTCTCTCTCTCACATTCCTTCTCAAACTGTAGCATTTATATCAGCTAACTCATATTCAGACTGAGTATAGACTGTCTTGACCAAGTTCTGCGGAAGCTTTTCTCTAGGGAGCAACACTAAACCTCTATATGCTTTGTCATTCATGGAACACTAGATTCAAAGCAATATGAACTAATGCTTGGTAATCACATATCAACTCCATAGGCTGAGGATTTCCTACTGATTTTTTCTTTTTTTGTTCGAAAAAGAAATATTATTAAGGAAGAGAGAAGAATACAAAGAACAAAGAAAACAAAACAACAAAAGGAGAACTAAGTATCCTCCTAGAAAAATAAAAGACAAGCACAAAAACAAACCAAAAGCCAAAGAGCAACGCTAATACAACGAGGCCCTCCAATCCCCAAGAGTATCATCGAGGGACACCGCTTTAAAACACCCCTTGGCCGAAACTCAAACAGTAGCAACGAAACGAATTCTCTCCCACAGCAAATGAGGAGGAAGGGCTCGCTGCTTAAAGACACTGGCATTTCTTTCCATCCAAAGACACCACAAGTTCTTCCAACTGATTCCTCCGCCATAGCAACTCACAAGTAGCCCCACACTCAAATTCTGCAATAGAGCAGCCCACAGCCGTTTGTTTCTAATGTCTCCAACACACCAAATTTCTCCAACAAAGACAGAATAAAAAGTACTGAACCTTTAGTCCACTGGAGACCCAACCCAATTAGCATTTGTAAACCCTTGAATTAGGGTGTGGCCATGGCTGCCCACGGCCAGCACACCCTTAAGACACTTCAAAGTTCACAAAACTGATTCTAATTACTTGTTCTTTGGGAGTTTAAGAATTGGCTGACAATACTAGATATAGTGAAATTATACTAACCATCTAAAATTACATGTTTCTAATAATATAGTCATAACATTTTCTTTGCAGCACTCACCTTCCGCAATTTATCCAAAGCACCACTAGTATCAAAGGTTTCATTCCCATGCTCATCCATGGTAAAAGCAGCAAGCTTAGCCAAAGTAACACCAGAAGAAAATGGATGGCCTGGATTGCTGCAAACAATAGTTGGTTACATAAGCATAGAGCAAGCAAGCTTAAAATTAATTCCTTGCATCTAAAATCAGAAATTTAAAGATAAATGCAAATACAAAACAAGTTTGAACCCTACAAAAGAATTTAACTGAACTTATCTACCAACCTGACACTGTCTTCATATCTGATATGAACATTGCTAATAGATATCTTAAGATTTCCAATAATAGTAGCAATTATAGAACTCAGCCATGAATTTCCAGAAGGTGGCTGCAAGACAATCACCTGTCAGTTACACTTTTCCAACTTTCCAAGAATGTTTGACCAAAAAAAAAAACTTTTGAAGAATGCATACACACATTTTTAATGGACACTAGAATTAATTATATTTTATTTATAGAAGAAGAAGAAATTTTATTAGAGAAGAAAGGGAAGTATAGAAGGAAAAGAAAAAACAAAAGAGAAGGACAAGAAAACAAAACAAAAAACAATAGAGGGGCTAAAACAACAAAGGCCTCCAATCCCTATGACCATCTACAAGGAGCACCCCCTGAAAAAACCCATTAGCTAAGACCCAAAAAGAAGCAACAAAACAAATCCTATCCCAAAGCATATGAGGAGTGAGGAAACATTGCTTAAACACTAGCATTTCGTTCATTCCAAGGGCACCACACAAATGTGAACATAGCTGCCTTCCACAAAACCTTATTCTCCTTCCTTCTTCCAAACCCCTAACATTGGTGGGAAATAGACCTCCAAGATCAACCACACACTCCAATCTCCTCAAAGAGCCCAAATAACATGATCCAAGTACCCCAAGCCACTTCACAATGTAGGAAAAGATGGTTGTTTGCCTTCATATTCTTAAAACACATCACACAAACATTAGAGGTTAGAGCCTTAAAAGGCAAGCAAATCGTTTTTATTAAGTCCATTGAGTACCACTGTCCAAACTAAAGCCTTCACTTTTGAAGGCACCTTCACATTCCAAAATGATTTTTTAGAAGGCAAAGAGCCCTATGGACAACGAATCAAAAATTTATAAAAAGAAGCACAAGTGTATAAACCCGAGAAATCCAAGTTCCATATCCTCTTCTCAGGAAGAGAGATTGGAATAGGGCCGAAGTGTCCAACATCAACGTAAGGTCATCCACAAATCTGACATTGAAGTTTCTAATTCAATGAAAATTGGACCAATTTTGCAACACTGATCAGCAAAAGTAATCAGTCTAATTGCTAATGTTCCAGAGGTAATCAGTCTATAAAAGCATCAACAAACAAGTAAGATACTGAAAGTAACAAGGCAAAAATTGCATAATAATCAGTTCAAGAAAAGCTCATGATCCAATTTTGCTTTTATAAAGAAAAAGGAAATTTATTAAGAAGGAAAAAAAACTACAAGTGGGGGATGAAGTATCCTCCTAAGAACAAAAAAGAAAAGAAAAGAAAAGAGAAGCAAATGAAACTCAACCATGTAACAAAGCTACACTTTCCCTTTGCAAATCTAACAAAGAGACACCTATAAAAAAAACCATAAGATGAACACAAGGAGACCTCATTATCCAATTTATCTAAATCCAAATAACATTAGTCCAATTAATAACAAAAAAATTGGTCAGAGAAACTGATTCTTAAAAACTATGGCATTCCTTTCAATCCACAAACACCACAACACTACAAACACTACAACTTTCTTTTTTCTTTTTTTGATCCAAAAAGAAACAGAACAACTTTCTACAATGTGCTATTCTCCTTCCTCCTTCCAAAACCCCCAAAAGTTAATGGATATTAAGGCACAAGACCAACCGGGCTCACCCAACTCTCCTTGAAAAGGCCAAATACTCTATCACAAATTGCCCAGCCACTTCACCATGCAGAAAAAGATGGCTATTTGTCTCTGAATTTTTAAATTACATCATAAAAACATTAGGCTATAAGGCTTTATAAGGCCGCCTGGTCTAAAGAAGATCACTCGTGTTAATTCTATTAAATACCACTATCCAAACAAAAGCCCTTCATCTTTGATGGCACCTTTACCTTCCAAATAGACTTTTTGAGATAAAAAGAGGCATGTGGACTTCAGGTCAAAAAGTTAAGAAAGAAGCACACGAGTAGGACCCAAAGGAATCCAACTTTCACAACCTCTTATTAGGTAAGGAAGAGATGTGGAAGGGAGCTAAAATTTCCAGCATTAACAAGCCACTCATTGACATTTCTAGGAAAATGGAGATTCCAAGAGCAATAGTTACTTTGTGGACATACGAAATCAAAAATGGGGGCATTATGCAATGAAAACGTTCCATGAATAAGGCATCGCCAATCCAAATATCCTCCCAAAAGTGAAAATGAGAACCATCTTCAACGTGCAAAGAAACCATTGGAGTTAAAGAAGGATATACCAGAGAGATAAACCTCCCAAGGACTTGCATGTGTAGAAACAATTCTGAAATTAGCATCCCACACATTTTGTTGAATGCCAAACTCGCTTTTAATCACGCTGTGCCACAACGAGTTAGGTTCCAGAGGGAAATGCCACAACCATTTAGCCACTAGAGATGTTCTTCGACACCAAATTGCCTAAACCCAAACCTTCATCTTCCTTAGGTCTATAGCATATCCAAATAGTCCCTTCTACTCCCCCCTCCATCGGACTACAAAAAATCCCACATAATTGTCTCAATTCTATGAGCCACCCCTATAGGAATCTTAAACAAGGAAAGGAAATAAAGGGTATACAAGAAAAAAGAGGCTTGAATGGGAGTTATCGTCCTCCCTAGTGAAAAGTAGACCCCTTTCCAACTTTCTAATTTCTTTTTTTAATAGAAAAAGAAATATTATTAAGAAAGAGAAAGGGATACAAAGAAGAGAAGAGGAAACAAAGGGAAAAGGAGGATAAGATATCCTCCTAGAAAAACAAAAACGGAAAACAAAACCAAAGCGAAAAGCCCAAAAACAAGACTAGTACAACAAAGTCCTCCAATCTCTATAAACGTTTACAAAGGGCACCCTTTTAAAAAAAACCATTAGCCAAAACCCAAAGAGAAGCAACGAAGCGAACTCTATCCTACAACAGATGAAAAGGAAGAAAGCTTTGTTTAAACACTCTAGCATTTCTCTCCATCCAAAGACACCACAAAATCGCAAACACAGCGGCCTTCCACAAAACCTTATTATCCTTTCTCAAACCAAAACTCGAAAAGTTAATATCAAAGAAGGCACAAAAATCCATGAGGCAAACCCAAGTCTCCTCAACGAGACCAAATAATCTGTTCCAAATATCCTAAGCCATCTCACAATGTAAGTACAAATGACTATTAGTCTCTGAGTTATTAAAACACATAACGCAAATATCAAGAGATAAAGCATTAGAATGTTGCCTAATCTGACGCAGATCATTTGTACTAATTTTATTGAGCAAAGTAGTCCAAACAAAAGCCTTCAACTTTGAAGGCACCTTCACTTTCCAAAATGATTTTTCTATACCACAAATCCCACAAAGACTCCGATCAAAAGTTGCCACCAAAAGGGACACCAAGAAAAGTGAAAGCCCGATGCAAAACCCCACAACCTACCAACTCGGCTAACTCAAACGAAACTCTCTTGAACATTTATGCCACCCAACCATCTTTATAGAAATCATACGATTCAATTTCGATTTCTAACTCAAACGATTCGAATCTGTTGTCCAATCATTCTCTGTCCAGAATCGGCTTCTGAATCGCCGGAATCGTGCAATTCGAGCCTAAACAAGTGAATCACACAGTTCCAACGATTCAGAAGCCCAAAGAAGACAACAGGACGCGAGGAAGAATCAGGGGCTGACGAGAGGAAGAAGACGAAGTGATGAGCTAAACCAGGGCAGACGAATCGAGGGCCTGATAAGAGGAAGAATACGAAGGTAGGAGCTAAGGAAGAAAACGACTTACAGGAGCTAAATGGAGGAAGAAGACGACCCATAGAACCACGAAAACACGAGCTCATTGATCTGATTATTCCCTAATTGATCTGACTAGTACCTCAAGGCATGTTCTGAATTGAATATAACTTATTTGGTGGCAATCCTAATTGATCTGATTGAATATCTTGGGGCACGAGTTTTAAAATAATATAATTTATCTAGTGTCTGAGGGCCACCAGATTCCTTTATAATTGTTTTTATTTTTTAAAAAAAAGTCACTTTTTATTACTGTGATATGATTGAATAATTTTTTTTTATATTACTTTTTCATTTGGTGGAAATTACGGACTCACCAGTAGCAGGGCAATTGAAGGCGCATATACTATATAACATGCTTACTCAAAGAGCACTAATCCCTTCAGTCTTCACCTTCTTCTAATTCCTTCTCCTAATTTCTTTCTTTTATCAAAAAGTTTCTACATCTTTACTACATTTTTTTCTCTACCTATAGTTCTGAGTCTTTTAAAATTTGATTGACTACTTATTTATCAGTTAAACTTATAGAATTTATTATGTCATTTATGTTATAGAACATATCTATAATATTTTCTATTGTAATCTTTAATCTTACAATTCAATATAATTTACGATTCACGATTCATAAAATAGTAAAACCATTCACGATTCGAATCTCGATTTGACAACTATGCACCCAACCCACTCTAAGAGAGGTTAATACAAAACCTGGAGACTGACTCAAGGATTTGAAGTAAAGAGACTACATGTAGGAAATGTGACACTTCTAATCCATCCATCCCAACCATCACAACTCGCACCACTCCCCTCTCAGAACCCCTACTTAATATACAACTTAGCACGTTAACAACCAAATTAAATAAGAAAGGGGGCAAGGAATCACCTTGCATAACCCTGTGTTTTCCCCTAAACCAATCTTTTTTTTTTGATAGAAAAAGAAGTATTATTACCAAGAGAGAGAAACAAAAGAAAAAAAAAAGAACAAGAGATCCTCCAAATAAAAGACCAAAACAAAAAACCTCCCCTCAATGCCTCAAAAGCAAGGCTAGTACAGCAAAGCCCTCCAATCCCTATAAACATCTGAAAAAAGCACCCCCCTTAAACATTACATTACACCACAAAAGATCACACGTTATAATTCATTATCCACACTAAGAACAAATCATTACCCCCACTAAGAACAAATAGCCTCTTGTCCATTACTTAACTTGAAAATTAAAATCCAGATATACTGATAGGCTAAACCAGAAGACACTTCTCCATTGTAATTTCTAAACAAGTTCTCTTATGACAGGAAAATTTTCAACTAGTTAAAAAAAAAAAATCCTAAGGGTGAAGATAGCTAGGAAGGAAGATAAGATATCTAATTAAATAAATCAAAGCAAAAAACAAAAGATCAAGAATGCAGCAAAGTTGCCAAACTCTCTGCATATCCAACGAAGACACGAACAAAGGGAAGCCATAGAAACTTCCCTGTCCCACACCAACAGTAGAGATAATCCTCCTTATCACACGGAACCATTTTCTCAACATATTAGAGGCATAACATAATACAAGCTTAGATGAAACAAAAATATTCATGCAAATTAGAGAAGATATATCATGAAAAAAATAATATGTTCACACAAATAATTTTCAACATAAAGGTCACTACTTTCAAAATCTCTCCCCCAAAAAAACTGAATCAGCAAAGCAAAAATCTTAACTTACAAATGAAACAAGCTTCAGATTAAAATAATCAAACACAATATGATAAAAGATGTATACATTGCTTTAAATAAAGAGAGGTAACAAAATAATGCAACCCAATGAATTGAAAAAATATTAGCCAGCTTTGAAGTCATACACTTCCCAGTTTTGACTTAGATATTGCATCAAGTGTAGCTGACTCTGCTTCCTGTATGAACAGTGAAAAATAAGATTATAAGTCCAAAAAATATGATAAAAAGTTTAAGTAGTGACGTATATCAATTTTATAAGAAACAAGCTGTAGAGTTATTTCTGATATGCATGAATACGAAGAATTAGTTTGATAATATGTAAAAAGTTAATACTCATCTGTATTTTCTACAACAAAAATAAGAAATTTCTTCACCCAGATATAATGAGAAGACACAAAGGATACGTCAAGTACATATTCTTGAAACAAAAACATATGGGACCCCATTTAACCTTATTAGACTCCAAAACAATCAAGAGATGGTCAGATTCAGATCAAAACAAAGTCTCTTGAACAAAAGGTTAAGAGACATAACTTCCCAAGCACTAGTAAACAAGAATCTACGATAACCTAGAAGAAATGGTACGCCCTCTCTATACAGATTACAGACCAAGTAAATTTCCCATTCAACAAGGGTAGATCTCTAAGCTCACACTCAGATAAATTCATCGAAACCGCTCATAGTAGTTGTACTTGTCCACCTCCCCGTTTCTTGCTAGGTTTTCTCACAGCATTAAAAACTCCTCCAATGCAACATCAAGAAGCATAGAAACCATAAACAAAACTCTACTACTCCCCAAAAAGATGAAAAAAAAAAAAAGACTGAGGTAAGCCATCAATGACCCTTCCGAATGCAATATGAAAAGGGAAAAAACTTTTAATTGATTGTGATTCAGTCTTTACGTGTTGTTGATGGGTCTCGCTTTCGTTTTTAGAAGGATTGTTGGATTGGTCAATCTTCCCTCATTGAAAGGTTCCCTCGCCCTTATTCCTTGTCTTCTTTGCATGAAACTCCTATTGTTGCTTTTTAATGTTCTCAAGGGGACCAATTTTCTTAGAATTTTCATTTTTCCAAAAATATCAATAGTAGACTTGTGGACGAGCTTACTCTGTTACTGGATATTTTGGATCCATTCAGTATCTCTTCTCTCCCTGATAGGAGGTTGTGGTCCTCGGGTTCTTATTCTTGTGCTTCTTTTTTTAAGTTCTTGATTGGTAATCCCCATGGTTCGTTGCCTTTTACAAAATCGTTTTGGAAAGTGAAGGTACCCTCTAAGGTTAAGGCTTTTGTCTAGACTGCAATTCTCAACAGAATTAATACTAATGATCTGCATCAGATCAAGCGGCCTTCTATGACTTTACTTCCTGATATTTGTGTAATGTGTTTGAAAAACTCAGAGACAAATAGGCATTTATTTTTACATTGTAAGGTGCCTCGGGAGATGTGGAACAAGTTATTCGTCCTCTTTGAGAAGAGTTAGGTTTGTCCGTTTGACCTTAGTGCTTTCTTCGCCACTAATTTTATGGGTTTCAAGTTGAGAAAGGATAATAAGGCTTTGTGGAAGGCAGCTTTGTTTGCAATAATGTGGTGCCATTGGATAAAAAGAAATGCAAGAATCTTTAACCAGCGGTAGCTGCCTCCTCTTTTGTTGTGGGATAGAATCTGTACATTACTACTCTTTGGGTGTCGACTAATGGGTTTTTTAAGGGGTGCATTCGATGATGCTTATAGGGATTGGAGGGCTTTGATGTATTAGCCTTGTTGGCTTGTGGGACGGTCTTGTGGTTTTCTCTTGTTTTTAGGATATCTTATCCTCCTGTTGTATATTTTCCTATTTTCCTTTTTCTCTTTGTATCATTCTCTCTTCCTTAACAATATTTCTTTTTCAATCCAAAAAAATAGTTTGGGGTAAATCAGTACTCATTTATCATTTATCATTACAGACTATGGGATGTTGCTACTCTTTGGATTTCGGCCAATGGATGTTTAAAGGGGTGCCTTTTGGAGATGTTTATAGGGATTGGAGGGCCTTGTTGTATTAGCCCTGTTTAGGGCCTTTGGAGGGGGGTTTTTGTTTCAGCTTTCCCTTTCTTAGGAGGATCTCTTGTCCTCCCTTTCTCTTTTTGTTTTTCTCTTTCTTTTGTATCTCTCTCTCACATCAATAATAATATTTCTTTTTCTATCAAAAAAAAAAACTATCATAAAAGTTGGTATGAGTCTATCAAAAAAAATCATCCAGCTAATTGTAGGTTCTTCTCTCTCTTTAAAACAATTTCTTTGTTCATAAATAATAATAATAACCATAAGAAGCATCCATGCACCTTCAAATAAATCAGATATACAGACAAAAGTTGCATACAATCTGACCTCAATCTGCTGGATCTTGGATTCAAAAAGTTTTTCCCTGTCCTCCTCCTGTAACAAGAAAAGCTCAACTCAGAAAAAGGCATGATATATGTTAATCAAATTGAATATAGAATATTGTTGTACCTTCATAGTCCGACCATCTGGAGCAGGATAAGCAAGAACGAAGACACGATCAATCAGAACAATCACAGGTTCTTTGCCCAAACTTTTCCAAGGAACCTAGATTACATTGGACAAAGAATAATAATACAAAAATACACAATCGCTTCAATTGAAGCATTATATAAATCCATTGGAAGCGAGACAGTAAAAAATAAAAAGGAAGTACATTGTAAACTGGAAGGTATGGAAAATAATGCTATAAAAACTTAGCATCAAAACTAATTAACTGCGTGTG
This sequence comes from Biancaea sappan, assembly GCA_037074585.1. Classification (NCBI taxonomy): domain Eukaryota; kingdom Viridiplantae; phylum Streptophyta; class Magnoliopsida; order Fabales; family Fabaceae; genus Biancaea; species Biancaea sappan. The sequence goes on along the minus strand of CM073497.1, from coordinate 16,967,581 downwards.
TACTGTGGACTTTAGTACTTTCATAGTTTAACCTTCTTATGAGTATTCAAACACCTAAACATGAGTGCATGCAAATTAATATATTTGTCATGAATAAAAGTACACTATGTCTATTATGTGCATACATCGCTAAGAAACCCAAGGTAATGGAAAATGCTACCTTTAGTGTAATGGTACCAATAAAGCCAGCTTTAACAGTAACAGGAAGTTTTAGTGCATTTAGTGCCTCTGCCTTCAATTTCAAATCTTTAAGAACAACATCACCTGCAGAGATCAAGTGTTTGGTTAGAAAAACAAAGAAATATAAATTTGAAAAAAAAAAAAACAAAAGAGTACACTATGTAGCATAGACACTATCGTAGTGCCACTTTGATGAGAAAAGCACAATTCCAAAGCAGCTAACTCTCCTTTCTATTTCTTAAACCTCTCACCAGATAGGGAAGGAAAAGAAAGTCCAAATTAGGTGGGCAAATCCAATGTTCCAAACAGTCCAGGCAATCTATGACAAGCTACCTCATAATGCAAGAAGTTATGACAGCCTTTAGCACTTCAAAGAACAAATTTGTTCAAACTATGTATATTAGTCCTAGTTTAACTTACAAATGGATTTGAGAGTATTAATTAGCAGACACCAAATGCTAGAAGTCTATTACCACAACCCCCCCCCCCAACCCAAAAAAAAAGAAAAAAAGGCCCCAACCATCCCGAATAAAAACAAAAAAGAAAATAGGAGAATAAGGGAAACATCATTGATATGGCAGATACAATGTTCTCCAAACAATTTATTCCGTAATTGCAAAGCTACCTCATAAAGCAAGAAGTTATGGCAGCTGTCAGGACTTAAAAGAGAAAATTTTGTTCAAGCTATATATATTATTCCTAGTTTAATTTGCAATTAAGGATAAAGGATTTGACAGTATTCTTTAGCGGATACCAATTGCTAGAAGTCTATTTAACCACCCACCAAGTCCCAAAGAAAACACACACCAAAAGAGAGAGAGAGAGAGAGAGAATAAGGGAAACATCATAGATATGGCAGAAAACCCATAAAAATAATAGAAATTGTATTCAATTTAATCTTCAGTTCTTCAGATGGTAAGAAAATTTTGACTACAAGCAAGGGAATTGCCAGATAACAAACCTTTCCAGACACTTATTCTTAACGCCTCCGTAGAAAGGCCATGTACATATTCGCCCAAATATTTTCGAAGTAAATGCAGTACCTGCGGATAAAGCGCCAATATTAACTCATCTGTTCAGAAGACTCTAGCACAGGGTGTCAGTCACTAATTATCATCAATATTACCATATAAGAATAGTAATGTAAGACTTAGAAATGCAGCTATAACTGAGAGGCAGTTATCAACATGTAAAACTGAGAAAAAAAAAATTAGTGCATATACAGAGGGAATGAAGCATTGTCCACTCAGTTATCAGGACAATTAATTGGCAAAAGTAATCCAGACGTTAGAATTAAAAAAATTTTAAAAAAAAAAGATGCAAACTACATAAAACGAAAGCATGACACAAGAAAAATTTAAACACAAAAATTCTTGCACAAGAACAAGGTGTTAAAAAATTCAAACTAGATAGAATTCTTACGTGAGCTTCGAACATGGTGAAGAAAGGGACCGAATATGTATCTGGAACGATCCGAACAACCTTATCGTCTAATCAATCCGCAAATTAACGATGATCGAAGAAGAAAAGTTGTCATCGAGAGAATAGAGGATAACAGAGTGTACCGAAGTCGAAGATTAGATTGGAAACTAGGGTTTGAGCAAAGCTCGATCCTGAAGAGTGAAGAGCTTGAGTAACGGAAGGTTAGAACCCGGAAAAATGTCGCGAAAGCCAGAAAAGTGATGCGATGCTTCTGGAGTTATATAGGTCCCGGTCATCGATACGTGGGACGAGCCTGAATGCAATTCCAACGCCTGGAAAAGGACAAAAGTGGCATTTTTGGGTGGTCCGGTTCACGCTTGATACTTTTCTAATTAATTAGAAATTTCTCTTTGTTTTTCTTTTATTTAGACCAATGTGGTATGATGGTTTGGGGAAAAAAAAAATTTGATGTCATCTAAATAAGATCATTTATTAGTTACACGTCTTCCAAAACATTTATTGGTTAAATTTATTTATTTTAAAAGACAAAATGATATTTACATTCCGATAATTAGATACTACATTGTAAATTTATTACAAATTTGATTCGCTATTCACTAATTTCTGTTGAAGTTTACATGCAGTACAAATGATATATGCTACATGTTATAACATTCTTCAAAGCTCTCATATAAAATATAGTAATTGAATCATGGTTTTTTTTGTTTTTTTCTCTTCGTGAACATCTGATAAAATTAGAAGGAGTCATAATTTTTTTTTTTCGGGGGCCATTTCTCTAATTCATGGTTTATGATCGTGCTAAGAAATGTAGTAAATAACTAAATAATTTATAGGAAATTTAATCATTGATGGACCGAAAATTAAAAAAAAATCGAATATACATGAAAGAATATGCATATCAATATTATCAATATAATTAAGATCATCTAACCCGAAATTTCTTATGTGGTGGCTGTGGCAAGAGGTTGAATGTACAAACTCTTTTTCTTTTTCTTTTTTTTTCTGATGAGCTGTAGCATCAAATTTTAAAAGTAAATATGAAACTACAGAGGGAGAGAAGAATCCATAGAAAAGCTATCTAAAAATAAATATATGTAGAGAAGAGGGCCTCTTGGATAAAATTTCGGCAACGATTAGATTTTTTAAGACTTAACCAAACATATAATGAATAAATTACCTGGGAACAAAATTCTAAAATTCAGAATGCCTGAATTATCCATATTGTGTACTAAATTTAACATATCTACACCTTACACCTCCTTATTCTCTATTTTCCCTTTAGTTTTCACTTTTGTGCAAAATTATTCATCATTTTATTTTTATTTTTTTGTTTTGATGCATCATTTTATTGAGTGCACAGTTATTAGTTAAGAAAACAAAACTTTTAAGTGTATTTATTATATTTTTGTTATTAAATTTTTATTAAACATAATAAGTAAATAACTATATTATCTTTTGAAATAGTAACTTTTTTTTTACAACCTGACATTTATGGGCAGTTACTTATAAACATATGGTATATTTAATAATAAATATATAAGATATTGTATATAATTATAGTCTTTGAAAAAAGTTTTAAAATAGAACTTTGCATGCGTATTTTGGTAACCATATTGCTGAACCCAAACAATAATGACAATTTTGGGGAAAAGAAACTTTTTTTTTAACACTTCAGCGAATTAACATGACTTGCAAGAAGAAAAAAGATCAAGTTATTGTTAGTCAAATATTGTACACAATAACGAAGGTTGAATTGGGTATTAAGCATGTATTTGGAAGTGTGTTATGTTGGAGCAAACCATGTTTGAAGCTTACATCCCATTTGGTATACCCGAAAAGAATTTTGGAAGTGGAATTTTGTGTACTATAGCCCATGTGTGTGTTTGGTATGGCTTATGAAGAGTGCATATGTAATTCGTTTTTTCTTTCCCATTGCACTGTTTTCTCGTACGACCATTCCCTTGCCTGAAGGAGACTCCAGAAAAGACGAAGTTTTTGACGAGAAGGAAGACTAGCAAAGGGAAGAGGGAAGCTTATGTCGCACTAGTCACCATCTAAAGCTTCGTCGCACAAAGGAGAGGTAGCCCCTGTTCGATTCCTGCGTTGCACCAGTCAACATCTAATGTTTCGTCGGAAAGGCAAGGTTACAAGCATTCATCTAGGTCTAGGAGAGGCTGATACTCTTCCCTTTTTCAAATGATGATTTAAAAACTATGGGTACTTTAGTAAATTTATACCACTTATATCCTATTTTCTACTATTCTCTTCCATTCCATACTAAACACACTCTTTCCTTTTTATTCTTTTCCCTTTTTCTTTTTTTTCCTTTTCTTTCCTTTACTCTCCTTTCCTTTCCTTTCATTTCATGCATACCAAACGCACTATTAGTAAGCGTGGGTTGTTTAATTTTTGAGATGTTTGAGAGTTTAGTATTGTGGTTTCTCTACCCACTTTTGCTCAATTTTTACTGCAACCGCGGTTTATGCCAATGTTCAGTGGAGTTTCTTCTAAAGTCAACAAATGTGGTTTGGTGTTCCAACTTCCTCCAAATACCTCTCTGCTTCAGTTCACACCCAACAACTTTGATTAGTAAATTTTGATCATTTCCCCCTCTTCGTTTCATTTACTATTCTTTCCCTCACCTTCCCAATCATTTCCGTCCATTTTCCATGCATTTCTTGTGTTTTTTGATATGTTTACTCTCCCCAATTAGCCTCTTTTGATCATCCCTTTTTTTTGCCATTTACTGTCAAACCACGTTCCACCATTTTTGTCTGTTTTTTAGAGCTTTGGATTGCCATTAGCTATTAGTAATTAAAAAAAATTAAGGTTTAGTAATATTGGACAAATAAAAAAAATAGCTATTAGTAATTAAAAAATTTAGGTATTCACTAAATTAAAAAAATAGTTACAAATGATTAAATTAAAAAAATATTCTAATGAGCAATTAGTGAATAATTAGTAATATTAGACAAATAAACCAAAAAAAAAAATAATAATTTAGTGCACTTTATTAAAACATTGATATAATTCGTTATGTTATATTTAAATAAATGATAATAAATAAAAATGATACATCATAAAATGAAATAAAAAATTCATACCCTTTCTGATAATTATACATTTAAAATCACATTTGCAAACCAACATCTAAACATCATAGTCTGCCTAAAACCACATTTGTCCAATTGTATTCCAAATATAAATCACGTTCACCCAAACTTATGTTTATCCAATCTACATTCATCCAAACCTAAGTTTGCCCAAAATACATTTACCCATCGATTTTCCAAACACACTCTAAGTCTTTTTAGAAATTTGTTACATTTTTGTCAAAAACTTTTTTTTGAGCAATTCAATATCTTAAGAGGTAGGTTAATAAAAATTTGTCTAACTCTCTATTGGGTAAAAAGTCAAGAAAACAAATATGAATATCACCTTTATCCTTTTTAAAATATACTAAGAAAAACTTTTTTTTTGCTAATAATCACTTTAAGATATGAAAACTTAGTAAAATTTTTGATTTAAGTGAAAACAAGTTCTTATAATAAATAAAAAATCAAAGTCAAGAAACATGAACACTATGATATGTAGTGGTTCTGGACCTATTAGAAAGAAGCTCATACATCAATTTATCAAACACATAACAAGAGAATTTTATTATTAAAAAAAATCACAAGTCATACAAACAGCAACCTCAACCCATGAAGATCAGCAACTTGCTTTTACTCTAACAACTCGTTAAGTTTGTATAAGATCTTAGCAAACTTAATCTGGTAGACTCACTTTGATCTTTCACAACCCCTTTTATTCAAGAAGATCAGTCTAACTGGCTTTTGCGCCAAACCCTATTATTTGTACAATATTCCTCAAAATGTAAAAAACTAGTCCTTTTACTAAGAACTTCTAATCGAAAATACAACAAAACATGTAATAGCTCATTAAGAGTAAGATACAAAAAAGAAATAATCTCAAAAAGAGAAATGAAACAATAAATGCTCTATTTTCTCAAGTAAATATAAGGGGAGAAAAACTCACATAAAGCAAAAGTATTCCAATGAAATATCCCTCTCTAATAACAACTAAAGGTTTCAAAATCTTCTATATTCAATGATTTTGAGGAAAATAGGATGGAGATTTAAATAGCCTCTCGAGTCATTAGTCTTTAGAGTGCTTTCAACTTCATTTGAATCACAATATTTATCCATATTAACGCACCTCTATTATCTTCATTATCATTAAATGCAAGTTTCCTTCTTTTTTTTTTGGAGCCTCATAGGTTATCTATGAAGGAGGAAGGCATTTTGTAGGCTTTTGACAAGAATGGCAAAAAGTATAAGCTTTTGGTTGTTGGATATTGGTTTTAAACCTTTTTGTTTTACTACAATTATGAAACAGTAGTCTGAAGTCCTACTTTTATTGCCATCAATGTTGATTTTTCTTCTCTCACTTTTGCACTTTGTAGCTTTTGAAGAGAGAAGAATAAAATTCATCATGTTTAACTTGAAGGAATAGAAACACTTGAGTTTTGTCCATCGGTTCAAAGTTTTGTCAACTGATATACTATTTTTTCTGAACTAGTTTCCTAATAGTACTTTACCAAATGTACTTGATAGTTTAACGTTGTTCCCTTTTATCAAGCAAAACACATAGAACAAAGAAGATAAATAGAATGAAAATGCAAAAACATATATAAATTTACTTGGTTCAGTCAATAAGACCTACATTAAGGGATAGAGAGAAGTATTATATTTTTTTTCATAGTAAAAGTGTTTCTCAATACATGATGGAACTAAAAAAACATGTACGTGAAAATACAGAACTGCTTCAGCAGAAAAAAAAAAGTATAAAACGGGTTGATCCATACATCCAATTTATCTTGGTCCTCACCCTACTTGGTATCATAATGTTGCGTCATCATGGACCCTTGTTTTAGAGTCTCAAATTCGCGAGCCTTTGCAAGGCGTATGCTTTGGGGTACAAACTATTTCAAGAACACTTTTTTGAACTTTTTCCAATCCATTGTGGGGAATTCGGGGCTCTACCACACCTTGCCTCGTTCTACCAACCGTATGCCCTTCTTTCCAATTAAAACGAGGCTAGCTCCACAATCTTGTAGTCATCACACTATAGCGCCTTTTTTTTCCTCTAGGAACCTTAAAAAGTCCTCGGGATCCATTGCACCAGAAAAGGTAGGTGGATGGAGTTTCAGGAACACTCTAATATCCACTAAACTTTCTCTTGTATGGGAACTTGTACAGGTCAAGCTTCTACCTCCAGTTCCCTTTTATGATACATATTTGTAGATCTCTGTCATTCCCTAGCAGTTCCATACTGATTCCATGTTCAAGTTTTGCCATTTTCCTCCTCATGGCCTCAAGATACGTATGCCTCTTTTTGCTTGGGAGGCATCTCGAATCTACACAAGGTAACTTAGACGTTGGGTTGCTTACAAACTCGAAAAAACCATAGAAAAGAACAAGACATGAAAGGGAAAAAACACATCTTATAGGGCTTTCGATGGAGCCATTTCTCTATAGTTGTGTTCGGGTTCACAGAGATAGAAGATGATTTACTAAGGTTACCTTGCTCTGTAATCGACAGAAAATCTAATCTTATTGCTTTGATACTAACTTTGTCACATCCTAAACTTGAACATGTGATGTGATCGACGCAAATAGTGCCTAGCTCACACTTCTACAAGCTTATCTTTATTCCAACACATATACACTCACTAACTCATCAAACTTTTGATTTAAACAAATTAAATCATTATACACTAATAATTGAATTACACAAGGAGATTATCCCTCCTCTTGTAAATACACACATAACATGAAACATCTTTCATTAAATCTCAATTGCTTATTAAATTTCCAATGTTTCTCATCCACACACTACAACCATCGATACAATACAGCAAAACCATGATCTACCTGATTACATAGCTTTGTAGAATTCCTATTCAATTACACAAAACTAAATATTACCATACTCCGAACAAGATGAGATGTATCCATGGCACGCACGTCATTGAATTGTAGGCTCTCTTTCACCTGATATTATGAGAGTAAATTTAATCCACTTGACTCACCAAAAACTAGTCTTGCCTACCAAGAATATACAATAAAGCATGCCAAATATATATATATATATATATATATATATATATATATATATAATCGTATAAGTATGTATATAAAATTATAATCTTGAGTAAGTAGCTCTCATTATATCCATATGAAAAAGATAATAAACACATACAAATCTCCATTTGAGTAATCCTACATTACATGCTTCATAAATCCAAAATAATGAATGAGCAACATTAAATGCATAAGCCCAAAGATTCACTCGCCACATTACCATCACAATGCCAATGCGCTGCCAACAGAGTTCCAACTCATAATTATATTTCCATAGGTGTGTGTGTATATATATATACATGATCCACTAAACATCTAGTATGCGCATCCAATAATATTCCCTCAAATTACATGATAAGCTTCTCTCGTACACCACTAGATAGTGCCAAACAGTTAGCTCAAATATGGTCAAATAATATCTTTTGCATGAAAAGCATATACCCCAAATAAATATATCATTAATCAGTACATAGCATATACGTACACATTATAGCCAATTCACATGCCAATTCAACACACCATCCAAAGCCATATGTCATTGTATTCTATCACATTACATAAAATTCATACACACCATGTAAATAACACTTTCCGTACCTTACAAGTCATGTTATACACTCAGCTCAACAATAGCAGTATTAATGGAACTTTTATTTTGTTCTAAGGGTTAAGTATCACTATCACCAACTATTTGCCCATTATAAATTAGTCAAGGATTTTTTAAGGGTCAAGTAGCACCATCACCAACTACTTGCTCATTATAAATTGGTTAAGGATTTCCAACGATGCACCATCATAAGCAATCAGGATACTCTCATTTGTGAAGGCCATACAGGCTAAATTAGTCAAGGTTTCCCTACGATGCATCATCACAAGCAAGTGGGGTGAATTGATTATAATCGTGAGCCACAAACAAAAATAAATAAGAGATTTACCACAAGGTTAGTCCAACTTCAATCTAATACAAGCATATACACTCATCCTATAATCATACCAATATTCTCCATAGTTTTGTCACATAGTGATAATGCAATTATCATCAAGAGTATGAGTAAGTACATATATGTAGATTTCTTTAGCATTTCATAAACATTCATGTTGTTACTTGTCATGGGATATTCACCATGGATCCTCACGACTCCTCTAATGTGTTGATACATCCACAATTATGCACTAAATATATTTGTGCAAGCCACTATACAAATTCTTGGTATTTACTTATGATTCATGTCAATTATACATCTTTAGACAATAATCTCACACAAATGTCCATTCCTTCTCTAGCCATATAGAGATTCAAGTATGCCAAACAATTCATCAATCAATAACATGTTATCTTAATATAAACATGCTAAGAAAGTAGTTTATTTGAAAAAGAACACAATCATGGCAAGGCTAGGTCCCTCACCTCAACTCCAAGCTAACTAATCCTTCTCAAAAGATGTGGAAGTGTTTCAAAGAATCCATCCATGTAAGGTAACCATCTAAAAACATGTTAAGATCACAACATAGAGAACTCCTTAACACTAGTTCTGACCCTTGATCACTCTTTTGGTTTTAACTCCTAAATAATAGAGAATTTTCAATTCAATCTTGTTTCATTAGAAACTAAACTCAAAGATCTTGCCGATGATATAAAATTTGCTAAAAACAGAATTCAAACGAAAGAATTATAACCATTTGAAAACTGAACCAAAAATCAGCCAAGGTTCTACCTCCCACTGTTGCAACAACAGTTTTCACCGCTACAGTAATTAATCATAGAATCAGACCTTAATTTTGCAAAAATTGGTTTTCTCTCAGTTTTCTTCCATTCCCAGCCTGATTTTTCACCAAAATGTACGATTCTTTCCATGGGTTAGCATAAGGAATGTTTAAGAAATGTATACACATTCAAATTATGGATTATAACCAAGAATCAAAACCAAAATCATGAAAATCCCTTCCAAGAACCCTAACTTCTCATATTTTTCTGGTTTTTGAAAGAAAACAACTAAGAATCATGTATTTTCAGCCCAATAATCAACTAATCCCTTTCTCATGATACCAATAACAATTTAAGAGTAATTTAAACCACCCCCAAGCTCACAAAATCGGACATCAACCTAACTCACCCTTACGGTTTGCTTAGATGCATAAATGGAGATGAAGATGGAGGAAAAACTTACTTGCTTTGGAGGAAACCACCAAAGGAAGATAAAATACACACAAGAGAAGCCTCTGGGAGGAAGGGAGAGCAAGCAAAATGAGAGAGAAGGTAGTAGCCGAGAGAGATGGAAAAGGTGTTGAATATGTTGGGGGGGAAAATGAATGAAGAGGATTGAGCATATTGAAATGTTAGTCAGATAAAAGAATTCTCATAATCTCCCCCTTGTCCTTCATAGTCAACACCCCTCCAAGTCAACATTTAAGCACGAGAAGCATTTTCAACATTAAGCACCTTATTCCACATCATACCAACCCATTAAAGTCAATCATTAATAACATAAAGTTATAATCACATATATAAATACATTTCTCTTATTCCTTCATTATACTTGAGGCAACTATAAACATTTCGTCCAAGTCCCTTCACAAGACTAAAGGATACACTTTTCCTTCCATAAAAGAATTTTCATCACACAAGTTTAAGATTATTCATGATCAATGTCACTTAAATATTCTTTTTTTTTTTGTTATATCACCCTAGTCCATCCATTGTCTCATTATCCATATGTATTATACGTATACCCCTATACTTGGCCACTTATCACCCTACATACCACGCTTTTTGCCATGAATTTCTTTTCTTATAAATGAAAAATTTTTCCACGTCTAATTATTCATCCAAAATCTAAACACACCAATACTAAAAGGCCTCAAGTATCACATTTTTTAGCTCAATTTTCTCTCCCCTCCCCTCCCCTCCAACCAAACAATTCCTAAGGAAAAGGGGAATAGAAAAGGAAAGGGAAAGAGAATGTGAAAGGGAATGAAAAAATGTGTTTGATATGACAAGAAAAATAAATGGAGAGAAATAATCTATTTTGTTTGGTATGAGATTTAAGATGACGGAAATGAAATAATTTAAATTGATTTTACCAAAATATCCCTAGTGCTATATAATTAAACCATTAGACAAAACAAAAGGCAGGGGCAAAAATGTCCAACAATTAGAAAGTGTTGTAAAGTAATCCATTTCCTTTAATAAAACTTTGCAAATTTTTGTAAAATATTTTGATGCATTCCCTTTCCCTTTCTATTGTAAAATATACCAAACATGCCCTTAGGCTTTAATTTGAAATATGATTCTAGAAATTAACAACCCATAAATTTTAGGCAAAATAGCACTTTATGCTCCTAATGTTTACTTCAATTTTTATTTATGTCTCTAAAGTTTTTTGTTCAAATATGTCTCTTATGTTTTATTTTTTATCATATATGTCCCAAAATGACAAAAATACCCTCCATCCCTCCCTATTCTCTCTCTATCCTCTCTCTCTCCTAACTAAAACTTTTATGTTTATTCACCTAGGTCCCTAGCTAAGATTTTTTTCTTTTATCTTTTGCATGATTTAAGATCATGTTTAGCTTCATCTAGGTCCATAGATTGTGAATATATTTTGTTCTATAATTAAATCAACCCCTGTAAAATTTTGAGTTTATTCAGTTTAGTCCATGTCATGCATGTATCACGTCCATCTGTCGGTTTTGCTTTCCAAACCAGTCTAGAACTTCATCTTAGATGTTTTTAGGATATTTTTGGTCATTTCCATCCCAAATCACGGCAAGTAGTGGATTTAAATTAAGTTTTGGAAATATTCATCAAATTTATGTGAAAACAGGGGGTCTTTCCATCCTTGGAGTACAGCCAAGAGGGAGATTGAGCAGTGAGAGTGCTAAAAATTTTTTGGGCATTTGAGAAGCTGAATTTCGTGGTTGAAAGCGTGAAGTTTCAGCAGAACCATAGCTTGAACAGAGAGTGAGAAAGAGAACCCGAAAACAGAGCAAGCACATAAAAGTGAGTTTTTCTTCATACCTTCATCTTTTTATGGGTAGAGGTAATTGAATACACTATAAAATAAGCTTATGGCTAAGTAGAAGACAAAACCAGAAAAAATGAAAAATAGAAGCAAAGTGACATGATGAAATCATGTGAGATTGAGTATTTCCAAAACTTGGTTTCAATCCATAACTTGTCTTACTTTGGGATGGAAATGATCGAAAATGTCCTAAAAACATCTAAGAGCAAAACCGAGAGAAGGACGTGATACATACATGATAGAGACTAAACTAAATAAACTCAAAAGTTTACAGGATTGATTTAATCATAGAACAAAATATATTCACAATCTATGGATATAGATAAAGCTAAATATGATATTAAATCATGCAAAAGACCAAAAGAAAAATCTTAACTAGGGACCTAGTGAATAAACATAAAAGTTTTAGTGAGGAGAAAGAGAAGACAGAGAGAAAAGAGGGAGGGATGGAAGGTATTTCCATTATTTTGAAGCATATATAATAAAAAATAAAACATAAGGAACATATTCGAACAAAAAAAAACTTTAAGAGTATAAATGAAAATCGTGGTAAACGTTAGGAGCATAAGGTCTTTTTGCTTAAATTTTAATACATGATAGGCCCATATTTTAAAATTTAATTAATAACCCTTAAAATTCCTTAACCATATATAATTTCTCTTAAATTTAAAATTATTAAATTTAACAATTTTTTTTGGGTGAAAATCCTTACACCAAGAGAAATAGGAGGAAAAACAATGACTATGATTAGGACAATTTTATTATATATTCAATATTTTTTTTCGGTTATCAAAATTATTAATTATATATTCAATAGTTGGCCTTGCAATATATGCCGTTTTGAATTTACATTAAACGTCCAACATATAGGTAAACAAATAATTAAGAATTTAACATTAGGAGATTAGAAATATAACGTATTATGTAATTAATATAATTGTGTTTGGCTAGGAAAGTTTAAAACATTTGTCCATTGCATTTGGAAGTTAATATAATTAGACTTTTATTGATCTCTGAAGCCGGCTATAAGCATTTATCAAGACAGATGGCTAATTATTTTTTAACTATGAAATCAGTAAAATGTAACCTGACCTATTTTTAAATTATTATTCAAATTTTTGATTTTTTTTATCTATGTCTATGCTCTATATTGATATACATAACCTAGAAATCTTTTGATCACTAATTCCAAAAACATACATTTTAACTAGTAAAATACATTAACCAAAAAAAAAATCTTTTGGGTTTCTGTCGCCAAAAGTTACCTACCGGCATTTCCTCTTTTCACAATTTTCTCTCTTTTAAATTATAAAAATTGAACTACATTAATAATAAATTTTATAATATTATATAAAGTTAATAATAGTTAAATAACTATTAGATATTTAAAAATAAATTATTTTAAATTTATTTTTATAATTTATTAATTAAATATGATATTTGTATATTAAAATTACTTTAAAATATTTTGATTGTTAAATTTACATATAAATGATTTATTTTAAGTATTTTAATATTTATTTATGAACATATATATATATATATATGTATATTATCTGGTTCAGTAATTAATTCGGTAGCCTGAAAATCAGTCCTAATCAATGACTGGGCCAATTCATAAAAAGAACTATGATAAATATATAAAAGGCAAAAGTGTATTTTTAATTCCTTAACTTTGTCTTAAATTTCATTTTGGCCTTTTAACTTTGTTCGTTTTACTTTGGCCTATTACTGCTTACATAAAATTTTCATTAATCCTACATGTAAAACTCTCTCAAACCGCCAAATTAAACTCAATTCTCAATTAAAAATTATAAACCTAACACAGTTATTCACAGCCACAGCAGCAATATGTTGTCTTTCCTTCGCAGTAGCATAACAATGTGGCAATTTCGCTCACGCACTCGCTGCTATATATGATGGTGGAATTGGATCACCTTTAAAGCAAAATGAATCACACACGCAGTTATGCTACTGCAAGGGAAAGAGAACAAATTGTTGTAGCCGTTGTGAAGAACTGTGTTCGGTTTGTAATTCTTTAATCGAAGATGGAGTTTAACTTGGAGGTTTGAGAGAGTTTTATGTATAAGATTAACGAAAAGTTTAAGTAAGCAATGATTTGATGTGAGACTTGTACATGTCAGACTAATTATGTTAGGAGTGGGGAAATCTGAGTTATTCTTGAAAATTAAGGGGCCAACGTGAAATAAAACAGAGTTAAAGGATCAAAGTAAACATAAGATGTAGTTACGGGACAAAAAATACATTTTCACTTATATAAAATTAGATATATAAGAAGAACCAGATTTCTTCCTCAGCCAAGAGGCTCTAGCGCATAATCATAGTTGTTGGATGCTGCATTCAACAACTATGATTTCTCTTACGTTTTTTTTTTGTTTTTTATTTATTTTTTAAATTGTAAAGATTATTAGATATCAGATTCAATGGTCAATGTAATTTAAAAAAAAAATAACACAAGAGAAATAATGACCGTTGGATGCATCTAATAGCCATGATTACGTGGGAAGCAACTCCATTCCTCATGCAGGAGGCTCTCTAACGGCTCTCATTTATTCAACTCTTTTTTTTTTAATTTTTTTACACGTATCAATTAATCCGATTATAAGTACAAAAATAAATGTAAAATAATAGTTGTAATTGAAAAAAATGTTGAAAAATTAAGACCCATTGAATCACAAATCTAACAGTTCTCAAAGCCTCCTGTGCGTACGAGCTACTTCCCATGCAAAAGTCCATGTCCTATATATGGATATCATGTATAGTAATTAATAATTTCAAGTAAAAGTATATTTTTTAATAATAATAACTTCTTGCTTCTATTTATAACAGTATACCTTAACAGAGAAGCTCAACTTTTTGCTTAGTTATTAAGCATAAAAATTACTTCTGCTATAAGTAGAAGTTTTGGTTAAACACTTAAAAAAAGTACAATATATTTTTTTAAAATAAAAATTTATTTCTTTAAAATGCTCACTGGACAGACTACTAATCTAAATTCTTTCAATCAATTTGTGCTGACATTGTACAAGTGATATAATGGACTAATGGAGCTTATTTGCATCATTGTCAAAATTTAATTTACTTTTACGTTGATTATAGGCTAGATCATCTGAAGTTGTGTCTTTTTTTCTTGTTTTGATGAAACTTCTCGAGCTGGTTGACAAGCAGATAAATAAAGTTGTCTAAAAGACAGAAAGAAATTTAAAAAGGTCCAATGAGAAATGGACTTCTTTGCTGAATGCTTACGGATCCAGATAGGTGGTCCCGTCAATGTCTTTATCTCACATGCGCAAGTTTGTTCAACCTCATCCTCTAAGTTGTAAGATTTTTTATTAATGAATTCTAAAATTATATATTAAGATATATATATATATATATAATATAATATAATATAATAAACTACAATTCACATTAATTAAAAAAGACAAAAATTTAATCAAATTGTCATTTTTTATCGTTATAAAATATAATAATTTTTTTAGTGTTATTTAAAGTAAAATATAAGAAAGAATGAAAAAAATAAAAATTTAGATAAATTTTTGTTACTTTTTTATTATTTTAAAATTATAATTAAAATACCAAAATTTATATGTATATTAAAAAAATTATTAATTTTTTTTAAAAAAACTTACATATAGTTCAGTGCATACAGAACCATTAATTATAGAAAAAATATTTTACCTTTCTAAACTTTATTTTATGTATATTTTATTCCTCTCAAATTTAAAATTTAACAAGTAACCTTCCTATATTTCATGGGCTCAGGTTCTCTGCGATGGTTTTTTCATGGCAGAGTGTTATATTTCTTTTAGCAACAATTTTTTCTATTGTTAAAATCCAAACAAAAAAAAAACAATAGAAAAATATATGAGCCCATAATTCATAGCTTGTGCACTTTATCTCCTTTTCTGCTAGCTAACTAACGATCGACAATGACTCTCTCTCTCTCTCTCTATATATATATATATATATATATTTGCTAACATGGAAAAATTATGTTGAGTCATCCTTCACAATTAGAGCATATTTGGTTCACTATCTCACCAGGAAAGGAATGCAAAATTCCACTTGACTTTAGGATCTCCCGTGTTTGGTTGGCAAGCTCAATGAAAATGAGAGTTTCCATCCACAAAAAAAATTTCATTGTTTTCCCTTCAGTTTTTTCCATCTCTCAGGAGATGGAAAAAATCATTTTGGATGGAGAACAATATATATTACTATCTTATCCTCAACTACCTGTCATCATCTGTGTCTATTCATTTGGTTCGTCTTCATCTTCTTTCCGGTGCAATGGGCGGTGGGCTTTGGCTTCGACGTTAGTCGCTAGGGAGATAGAATAAGCTGAAGGAGATAGGCTTTGACGAGGTGTCAACGCCAAGGGAAAGCAACGACGATGGAAGGCTATTAACAAAGGCGTCGACAATGAGGGAGATGGAAGAAGTTGAGGGAGATGGGCTCTGATGCGACGTTGATGGCAAGGGCGAGCAGCGGTGATGGAAGGCTATTAACAGAGGTGTCGACGATGAGGGAGATGGAAGAATTTGAGGGAGATGGGCTTTGACACAGCATTGACGGCTAGGGAGAGCAGATGGAGAGTAGCGGCGATGGAAGTAGCTGAGAGAGATAAGCGCGTCGATGATGAAACTGTTGATGAGATGAGAGAATGAATGGATTTGGATTCAGATGGCTAGGGGTATTAGAGTAAATTAACTTATTAAAAAATACATATTAAAATATTTATTTTCTCTTTCCTAATTATTTTTTTATATTCAACCAAACAATTTTTTCCTCTTTCTTCTCTCCTTTCCATCTATTTTTTTTATTTTTTATTCTTCATTTTCTTTCTATTCTTAATCCGTAATGTGAATTAAAAAAATTGTTAAAGGAACGTTCTGAGTTGACATAAGGGGTAGTAAATGCATGGGTAATGAAGTATAAAAAATTATTTGTTAAGTTTTAGACTTAGCAAGTCCACACACAAAATAAAGTTTGGAGATAGAGTATTTTTCTCTTAACTATATTGGTGGATAGTCCAAGCACCACATACTAAATTAAATTATATTTTATTATTAAATTTCTTTTTAATAAAACTATAACATGTATAAAATAATTTAAAAACTTAATTATGTAATGCAAACTTTTAAATTTTGTTTTAGAAATAATACATTTATCCTATTTTTGATAAAAAAATTAAAAACAACATTTAAAATTTGAATGAAATAATATGATTGATTAAATTTTGCTATGAAAGATATTAGAATTTATTTATTTATTTTATGTTTCTTTATAAATATTGTCTTTAGAATGATGCTTTACGAAACTTTGTTTTTATTTAAGCATTGCACATAATTTTAAATTGATGTCTCAAAATAATGCTGAGGTCATATTTAGTATATAAATTTTTTTGGTTTTTAAGCTACTGAAAACTGTTAATAAGATATTTAGATGTATATAAACAACTTTATGATTCACATATTATTTATGTTCTAAACAATTTTTTTAATATCCATTTAGCTTAAATTTATAATATGGTATATCATTTAATATGAATAAATCAAAAGAGGTCTTTACGTCAATACGAAGAAGTAGATTAAAAAAAAAAAGGTCTGATCTCTTAAGCTGTGTGGAAGACTAAGCTGGGCATTTTCAAAAAACGAAAAAGACAAAAAGAAACAAATAATAAAAACAAAAACAAACGAACGAAAACACAACTAAATAAAACAACAATATTACGACAATAAAATCAGAGAACAAAAAATTATATGATACCAAAGATAGAAAGCTAGAAAAGCCTAAGAGACTGAAGATTACTTTTACTGAAGTAATAATGAGATCCATTACTTCAATTGGTACTACAAGACATAATATTCTGCTTTACTAATTTAGGTTAAAATTATCTAAGGAGCACTTTTAGTTTCGGGGCTGTGTATTTTAAAAATTGTCTAGTAATAAATTTTCAGATAAATTACTCTTACTTTTAAAGAGATATTCAAACTATATAGTCTTTTTTTTTTTCAATTCTAAAAATATACACATATCACATTCGTAACTAAAAATATCAAAATTCCCTTAACAATAATATAAAATTCTGTTACTAAAAATGTAACTTAATGAAAAAAAGTATTATGTTATTTATTTTGTGTTGAAAATCATAAATTTAATTTATTCTATAACTTTATTAAATGTAAGGAAATACTTATGTTAATTGATATATATTTAAGACAAATGTTATTTTTAAATTTTTTATACTAAATAATCTTTTTAAGACAAAAATCGCCACGAAGATATTGGGATGATGCCATTGAGGGTGTTGCCAATCTCATAAACTAAACCTTATGGGCCAGCCCATTCAATCCTAAAATTTTTTTATTCAAAACCAAACTTATTATTCTTACTTAAAAATCTTTAAATGTGTTTAATTTTAAAGTTGTAAAAATAAACTAAAGTTCTGTTTGGGTAAACAACTTATTTAAGTACTTATAGAATATGTGCTTATCATATAAACATTTATATATAAGTTATTTTTATAATTAAAGAGTTTATAAGGACAAACTTCACATAAACTGTTTTTAACTTATAAAAATAAGTTGAAAACAGCTTATGGGCATGCCATAAGGTATTTCTATCAACTATCCCAAACATATACATAAACGTTTATATCATAAGATAGGTCAGATAAATTCAAAATAAATTCTTTCAAACACACCCTAAATCTTAAATATTGTATAGGGTTGGGCTTAAAGATTAGTCATTTTACACCAGAGCTTTTTGTTGGGGGGCAGGCCGGATTCTAGCTAGCTATATTATTTATTTAATAATTTATTGTCATTTCATTTCTATCTAGCCATGTATCTCATATTTTTTATACTATTTTATTATCTTACAATTATTTATTTTTTTAAAGAATTTATCTTGGTTATTTCTTTGCAACATGTTAACTAATGCTAAACTACTCCTTTCATTTGTTATTTTAGATAATTAGACTAAATCCTGTTTTTTGGTTATTTTAAATATTTAATAAGTTGATTTTCAAGACAACATTAAACAAATGTATGTTTTGTTTTGCTTATAGTTGATTTGACTACTTAAATAGTTTATGGTTGAAACCTTGATGACAAATATATGTTTGATATAGCTAGATTGAATATTTTGAAAATAAATATAAGCCAACTTATACGTTCCGTTAGAGAGAGAGAGAAATGGTATTGGATAAGGGTCGGCCCTAAACTCTAATATGGACGGATCAAGTTAAAAAATTAAGAAACCATTTGGTATCCAGGAAATAGTTGAAATGGAAAGGAAATAGGAAAATAGAAAATAAAAGAGAATGGAAGAGGGAAAAGAGAATGGAAAAAAAAGATGTTTAGTATAAAATAGAAAATAGAGTAGGAATATAATATTTTTTAAGAAGAAATAAAGGAAAAATTAGAACAAATGACTAAATTTGTAATACCCGTTAATTTCGGAATATAATTCGCTTGAGAGTATTTTAGAATTTTACAACTTTACTTTAGTTATTTATTTTGGTCATTTTTTTTTAATTTTCATATTTAATTGTTCTCTTTGAATATTATTTATGAAAAATGAGTTAAATGACTGGACTGAATATTTGCACCATGTGGGATATATTCTAAGAATGGTGAAATTCATGAAAAAGTGGTTTAAGAATGGTCAATTAGTCCATTAATTGTAAATTGACTGGATGGGTTTGGATGTTGGGTTATGGATACCCATGGGTTATTCAATAACCCATTAGAAATATTTAAAATAAAACTTCAATAGTAACATCTCATAATTCACGATTCTGAAGCGAAGCAAAAGGAGCAGTGACAATTTTTCTCTCTCAGTTCTTCATCTTCTTCTCAAATCTTTTCCTTGATCTTCAGAGTTTCGATTATTTGTTCGGTTCAAAAGCTTTGTAAGGATCAAAGGTAAGCTTTAATCTCATTATTTTCCTTAAATCTAAGTTTATATGGAAGATTAGAGGAGGTTTTGTTCTTGAAGATTTTGATGATAATTCATGAATCTTAGTTGTTTTAGAAGTTATATTTGAGTTATGATTGAGTTACAGTCGGTTAAAAGAGTTGAGATTCTGGTTTTGAATCAAGAAAGAAACGGATGAAAATTCTCTGGGAAGTTTCTGCAAACTCGAAGTTACTGTAGCGACCAGAAAGTTACTGTAGCAGTACTGTAGTGTCGGCTGTCAACGGTACTGTAGCAGTCAACGTTACTGTAGCGAACTGTCACTGTAGCAAACCGTTACTGTAGCAATCAGAAATTTTTGCATATTTTCGTGATTTTGTTTCCTTTCTTATGTTTCCTTGTAATATATTTTACTAGGAAATTTTCCTACACAAATTCTAGTGTAGAACAAGGTAAACTTAGACAAACATCAAGGTAAGAGTACAATATAAGTCCCATTTACAATATTATTGGATATTAATCAATCAATTTTTCATATGACAGTATATAATGATTGGTATATTTTTTTTTTACAGAAATTCAAAGGAATAAGAGTATGTAGAAATTATTTTATTTCGTGGCAATTGTACTATGTGATAAATTCTCACTATCTTATTAATGAGTAAAGATCTACGGGATCTAATACATGAGTTTGAAAGGGTTAAAGTCTCATACTACTCAGTGCATAACGATGAAAAACTATACACGAGTTTGAAAGGGTTAGAGTCCCATACTACTCGGTGTATATCTATGAAACCTATACACGAGTTTGAAAGGGTTAGAGTCCCATACTACTCGGTATATATCTATGAAATCTTATTCACGAGTTTGAAAGGGTTAGAGTCCCATACTACTCGATATATAAAACAATTAATTATATGAGTAAATGTGGTATTTGTACTTTTGATATTTTATATAGTACAATTATTTACTTACTGAGTTTTTAAATAAACTCACACTCCCTATGATTATCTTTTCAGATACAGAAAACAAGGAAGAAGAGTATCCGTTTGAAGATTAGAAGCCCCTTGGAATTATTATCTGTTTCTGTCTGGTGGGATACCAGTACAGTACTTATTAATGTGAATACTAGGAACACTCTGTACTTACTATAGGTCTCCTAGGCTTGCGATGAGATAGAAACATCAGATTATGTATGTCTATATTTGCTTATCATATGAATATAATTCTGTAGTGTGGAATGAATGATTAAGATTGAATGTAAAACCTTATAGAATATATGTAAATAACTTATGTTTGAGAATTTTATCAAATGAGTAGTATCTTTTCACATGTTCAATTTTTGGGATATGACAATTTGGTATCAGAGGCTAGGTTTTATAGGTCCCCTATAGAGTACAGAGCAAAGTGATCTTTGTGGGCCCTTTCCTATTGTCATGAGCCGCGGCATGACCATAGGATTAGGTTCCATAAAAGACCTTGTAGAGTGTAACGTCATTTTATAGATAACTTTTCAGTGGGGCTAGTAAGTGATATTTTGTTTACGTCTGAAAAATTGTTTGTTATGTGTGTAGATCTGTGACAGTTCAATGTTAGAAGGATCTTCTAATAATAATGAGCATATGGGTCCAAGGAGGGCCATAATTCCACCAGTACATGGGCAAGATGATCCTAACCGTAGTGATAGTTTTCATGCTCAAAGTACTGAGGGCGCGACTAGTGATCAAGCAAGGAGAGTCGAACCTGACGCTCACATTGATAATGCAACTATTGCACATGTGATTAATTTAATGAATGAACGATTTGACCGATTTGAGGCTGAAATGAGAGGTCGAGCTGCACAAGCTAACTTGCCAGTGGATCCTCCTATTGTTGAAGCCGAAATTGTACCACCAGCTCAGTTAGCTGGAGGAGGTAATGTAAGGGAGGTAAGAATGTCTGAATTCCAGAAAATGAGGCCTCCTACTTTTTCAGGGGAAGATCCCAAAGAGGACCCACAATGTTTCCTTGAAGATTGTGGAGCAATCTGTGATGCTATAGGGTGTTCTCCTACTCAAAAGGTAGAATTCACTTCATTTCAGTTAAAGGGTAGGGCTGGTAAATGGTGGAGGAACTGGAAGAAAGCTAGAATTCAAGGAGCACCGCCAGTTATGTGGACGGAGTTTTATAGATTGGTTATGGAAAGGAAGTCAAAGAATAAAGAAGAATATCGACAAAAGAAGAAAGCTAGATATAGGAGATCTTTTGATCAAGGGGAAGATTCAGGGACTTTGAAACCCTTTACTGCATCACAACATGTTCCAGCCACTCCTACTAAGTCATCTTATTCTACAGCCAGTGTGGCTAAGCCTCGTTCAGAGAGCAGGGGTGGTTTTAGCTCTTCTAGTAGAGGAGGTACTCAAGCTAGAAGGAAGAAACCTCAGTGTCCTGAATATGAAAAGTTTCACTTCGGAGAATGCAGGTTAAACACTGTTGGTACAGGTTGTTTTAACTGTGGACAAAAAGGACATTTTATAAGGGAGTGCCCTCAGCTCATGACAGGACCAGGTCAAGGGTCTACTTTGCCACCTCGACCACAATCTATTTCTGCTTCTATTACTCGAACACCAACCCCTTCAATAGGGGGTAGTATAGGAAGAGGTTCTGGAAGAGGCCAAGGTGACCGTGGAAAACAAGCTGCTGGTAGAGGAAATGCAAGAGTATATGCTCTAACCCGACAGGATGCTCAAACATCCAATGCTATAGTTACAGGTATATTATCTGTTAATACTTTTGCTGCACGTATTTTGTTTGATCCCGGTTCTACTCACTCATATGTGTCACCCCTATTTGCCAAGAGATTTGCATTTGATTCGATTTCTCTTAAAGAACCATTCTTGGTTTCCACACCGATGAGAGAGACTTTGATGGTTAAAACATGTTATCGTTCTTGTAAAATAATCGTTTGAGGCATGAAAACTGAGATAGATCTTATGATTCTCAATATGTTAGATTTTGATGTGATTTTAGGGATGGATTGGCTATCTTCTTGTCATGCTACTATAAATTGTCGTGACAAAGTTATTTCCTTTAATATGCCGGGGAGGAGTAATTTTGTGTTTCAAGGAGATCGAAGTGCTGTACCTTGCAACATGATATCTATGTTAAGTGCCCAGCGTATGTTGCGAAAGGGATGTCAGGGATTTCTAGCTTTTATCAAAGATTTAGAAAAGAAAGAACAGAAGTTAGAAGACATACATGTGGTTAATGAATTCCCAGATGTGTTCCCAGAAGATTTACCTGGATTACCGCCAGAAAGAGATATTGAGTTCAGTATTGATTTGGTCCTAGACACACGACCAATTTATATTCCACCTTATCGTATGGCTCCTGTTGAGCTAAAAGAACTCAAAGAACAATTGGAAGATTTGTTGAACAAAGGGTTCATTCGCCCAAGTTTTTACCTTGGGGTGCTCCTGTTCTTTTTGTGAAAAAGAAAGATGGTTCTATGAGATTATGTATAGATTATCGTCAGCTGAATAAAGTCACAGTGAAGAATAAGTATCCTTTACCAAGGATAGATGATTTGTTTGATCAGCTTCAAGGAGCAAAATACTTCTCAAAGATTGATCTAAGGTCTGGATATCATCAGTTACGAATTAAGAACGATGATATACCTAAGACAGCTTATCGTACACGGTATGGATATTATGAGTTTCT
Organism: Biancaea sappan; assembly: GCA_037074585.1. Taxonomy (NCBI): domain Eukaryota; kingdom Viridiplantae; phylum Streptophyta; class Magnoliopsida; order Fabales; family Fabaceae; genus Biancaea; species Biancaea sappan. Next base: position 16,944,147 of record CM073497.1, on the reverse strand, counting down.
TATGATGTCTTTTGGGTTGACAAATGCACCAGCAGCATTTATGGATTTAATGAACAGAGTGTTTAAATCATTCCTTGATAAGTTTGTAATTGTATTTATTGATGATATTTTGGTATATTCAAAGAGTCATGAAGAACATACTGAACATTTGAGAATAGTGCTTCAGATCTTGAGAGAGCATCAGTTGTACGCAAAGCTCTCAAAATGTGAATTCTGGATGAGTCATGTAACGTTTTTGGGACATGTTATTTCCCAAGAAGGTATTCATGTAGATCCAAGTAAAATTGAAGCAGTGAAACAATGGCCTAGACCAACAACTGTGTCTGAAGTACGTAGTTTTCTTGACTTAGCAGGGTATTACCGTCGCTTTGTCAAAGATTTCTCTAAGACGGCTCTCCCATTAAATAAGTTAACCCGAAAGAATGTTAAATACATTTGGGATGATTCATGTGAGCGAAGTTTCACCCAATTGAAAGAGTGTTTAACTTCTGCACCAGTTTTAATCCTACCATCAGGACCAGGGGGTTACTCTGTATTCTGTGATGCCTCAAGGATAGGCTTAGGGTGTGTATTGATGTAACATGGTAAGGTTATAGCTTATGGCTCACGTCAGCTTAAAAAGCATGAATTGAATTACCCCACTCATGATTTGGAAATGGCAGCTGTAGTGTTTGCCCTAAAGATTTGGAGACATTACTTGTATGGGGAGACTTGTAAAATTTTTACAGATCACAAAAGCCTTAAGTACATTTTTGAGCAGAGAGATCTCAATCTAAGGCAACGAAGGTGGATGGAACTTCTGAAAGATTATGATTGTACCATCCTTTACCATCCAGGTAAAGCAAATGTTGTGGCTGATGCTCTAAGTCGAAAGTCTATGGGAAGTTTAGCTCACATTGCCACTGTAAGGAGGTCTCTAATACATGAACTACAAGAATTGGAAGCTGATGGAGTATTCTTTGAGATCACTGAGTCAGGTACATTTCTGGCTCATTTAACAGTTAGATCATCCCTTGTTGAAAAAGTAAAAGCAACTTTAGAAAATGACATTGATATGGTCAAAATCAGAGATAAGGCAAGGCAAGGTCTAGCACCAAGTTTCTTGGTAGATGAAGAAGGAGTCTTATGGTTTAATGGGAGACTCTGTGTCCCCAACATTGAATCTTTGAAACATGAAATCTTAATGGAAGCTCATGGTTCGCCCTACGTTGTACATCCTGGTGCTGTGAAAATGTATCAAGACTTGAAACAAGTTTACTGGTGGGAGGGCATGAAGCGAGATGTGATTGACTTTGTAGCTCGATGTTTAACTTGTCAGCAAGTTAAAGCTGAACATCGACGACCACCTGGTTTGATGCAAAAACTAGATATTCCCGAGTGGAAGTGGGAAAGGATCACTATGGATTTTGTAGTAGGTTTACCTCGGTCAATAAAAGGAAATGACTCAATATGGGTCATAGTGGATCGACTTACTAAGTCAGCACATTTTCTTCCTGTTCATACCACTTTCAGTGTAGCAAAACTTGCTCGACTTTATGTTAAAGAAATAGTGAAACTTCATGGTGTACCAATATTCATTATATCAGACCGAGGATCTCAGTTTACTTCTCGGTTCTGGAAAGTCTTTCAAGAGGATTTGGATACCAAAGTAGGAAAGGATCACTATGGATTTTGTAGTAGGTTTACCTCGGTCAATAAAAGGAAATGACTCAATATGGGTCATAGTGGATCGACTTACTAAGTCAGCACATTTTCTTCCTGTTCATACCACTTTCAGTGTAGCAAAACTTGCTCGACTTTATGTTAAAGAAATAGTGAAACTTCATGGTGTACCAATATCCATTATATCAGACCGAGGATCTCAGTTTACTTCTCGGTTCTGGAAAGTCTTTCAAGAGGCTTTGGATACCAAAGTGAATCTTAGCACAGCATTCCATCCTCAGACTGATGGATAGTCCAAAAGGACAATTCAGACTTTAGAGGATATGCTAAGAGCTTGTGTGATGGATTTCAGTGGAAGTTGGGAAGATCATTTATCTCTTATTGAATTTGATTATAATAACAGTTACCAAGCTAGTATCCAGATGGCACCTTTTGAGGCTCTATATGGGAGACGATGTCGATCCCCTATAGGTTGATTTGAACTTGGTGAAACCAAAATACTTAGACCTAAGATGATACAAGACGATATAAATAAAGTTAAACTTATCAGAGAGAAGTTGTTAACTGCTCAGAGTAGACAGAAATCTTATGCAGACAACCGACGACGTAACCTTGAATTTGTAATTGGTGACATGGTTTTCCTACAGATCTCACCTGTGAAGGGAGTAATGAGATTCAGGAAAAAAAAAAGAGGAAGCTTAGTCCGAGGTATGTTGGCCCATATGAGGTGATGCGCTATTTCCCGACAAGTGTATCGGGTCGCACAAGTAGTAAAGTGATGAGAAAAAGTTATCGTCCTCAGGGATTGACTTTAACAATTACCAATTTCACTAGATCAAGTTATATTTGGACAGAGGAAAAATGTAAAGATAAACCGCAAATAAACTAAACTAACAACAAGGAATTAACTAAACACCAAACGAAGAACTACGCCAAAACACAACGGGTAGGGGATTGACTTTCTTAACTCCTAATCCGATTAATTCATAGACAAACCAATCTTTGAATCGTTAAAGGATGCTTAGATACATTCACAGATTCCATTTAGTGTTGGTCGAGTTCACGAAAATATTTGAACCCAATGTCTTGGTGAGCAAATCTTCCTAGCCAAAATAATTAGCTAATGTCTTAGTCCAATTAATTGGTTCGGAGTTTAAGTTCAAGAACTCATATGACCATGCAAACAAGATTATCTATGTCTAGACTAACCCGATTCAAGGTAGAAGTTACAAGGGCATGTTTATATCAAGCTATGTCTAGCATTAATACAAACCCCAAATTCATCTAAGTGAAATGATCACAATCACCTAAAACCAGTTAAACCAATAACAACTACTCCAATAATCAGAAAAGCAATTGTATTTAAGCATCCAACAACAAAGCTTCATAGGTAGTTAATATACATCAATCCCCTAACCCTAGAGTTTATAACAAGAGGAAGAAATACATAACAAATACACAACAAAATATGATCAAGAGGAAGGAGAAAAAGGAAGAAAAGCTTCAAACTCAGTAGAGAAGAGGTCTCCCAGCTCCTCCATCCTTGCCCTAGCAGAGCTCCCTTGCCCTCCAACCAAAAGATCCTCAAAACATCTGCAAAAGAGCAATATATACAAGAAAGCTCGCAGGTGCAGAACCGGGGCGCCTAGGCGCCACGTGTGGCACCTAGGCGCCAAGCAGAAAAAAAGGAAAGGCGCCAGCCCAAAACAGCTGGAAACAAGGAGTGGCGCCTGGGCGCCACGTTCTGACTCTTTGGCAGAGAGTTGAGGGGCTGGCGCCTCCAGGCGCCCTGCGTGGCGCCTGGGTGCCAGCCATCAGATGTGCAGCAGAACCTCAGATTCTCCATGTTCCAGACCAGAATGGAAAGCCTACTAGAATGTACAACAAAAAGGCGTAAAAAGGCAAGGAAAAAGACTAAAATAAGATAAAGCAAAGCAACAACTATGTACAAAGAGGAAAGCAAAAATGAAGGACAAAGCAAGGAAAAGGATAACAAAAAAGGACAAAGGAGAGGAAAAAGCCCTAAAGAAGCAACCAAAATTAACCAAAATAGAGGACTCATCATGAGGTTATAGACAGAGTGGGTAATGTGGCATATCGCCTGGACCTACCTTCAGACCTAGAAGGAGTTCATCTAATATTTCATGTGTCCATACTACGGAAGTATCTTCCTGATCCTTCTCATGTCATTCAACCCCAAGAAGTTCATTTTGATGAAACTCTCACCCATGAAGAGGTACCAATAGCTATTATTGATAGAAAAGTCAAGAAATTGCGCACTAAAGAAATTTCTACTGTCAAGGTTCTTTGGAGAAATCATTCTCACGAGGAAGCTACGTGGGAGGCAGAAGATGAAATGTGGAAAAAATATCCATATTTGTTTGAAACCTGAGGTAAGGTTTTAATTCGGAGGACCGAATTCTTTTAAGGGGGGTAAAATGTAATACCCGTTAATTTCGGAATATAATTCGCTTGAGAGTATTTTAGAATTTTACGTTATTTTAGTTATTTATTTTGGTCATTTTTTTAATTTTCATATTTAATTGTTCTCTTTGAATATTATTTATGAAAATTGAGTTAAATGACTGGACTGAATATTTGCACCATGTGGGATATATTCTAAGAATGGTGAAATTCATGGAAAAGTGGTTTAAGAATGGTCAATTAGTCCATTAATTGTAAATTGACTGGATGGGTTTGGATGTTGGGTTATGGATACCCATGGGTTATTCAATAACCCATTAGAAATATTTAAAATAAAACTTCAATAGTAACCTCTCATAATTCACGATTCTGAAGCGAATCAAAAGGAGCAGTGGCAATTTTTCTCTCTCAGTTCTTCATCTTCTTCTCAAATCTTTTCCTTGATTTTCAGAGTTTCGATTATTTGTTCGGTTCAAAAGCTTTGTAAGGATCAAAGGTAAGCTTTAATCTCATTATTTTCCTTAAATCTAAGTTTATATGGAAGATTAGAGGAGGTTTTGTTCTTGAAGATTTTGATGATAATTCATGAATCTTAGTTGTTTTAGAAGTTATATTTGAGTTAGGATTGAGTTATAGTCGGTTAAAAGAGTTGAGATTCTAGTTTTGAATCAAGAAAGAAAAGGATGAAAATTCTCTGGGAAGTTTCTGCAAACTCGAAGTTACTGTAGCGACCAGAAAGTTTCGAGAAATTTTTCGAGTTACTGTAGTATCGGCTGTCATCGGTACTGTAGCAGTCAATGTTACTGTAGCGAACCGTCACTGTAGCAAACCGTTACTGTAGCAATCAAAAATTTTTACATATTTTCGTGATTTTGTTTCCTTTCTTATGTTTCCTTGTAATATATTTTACTAGGAAATTTTCCTACACAAATTCTAGTGTGGAACAAGGTAAACTTGGACAAACATCAAGGTAAGTGAATAACCTTGCTAAGCTAATTTGATATTACTAGTCAAAGTACAATATAAGTCCCATTTACAATATTATTGGATATTAATCAATCAATTTTTCATATGACAGTATATGATGATTGGTATATTTTTTTTTACAGAAATTCAAAGGAATAAGAGTATGTAGAAATTATTTTATTTCATGGCAATTGTACTATGTGATAAATTCTCACTGTCTTATTAATGAGTAAAGATCTACGGGATCTAATACATGAGTTTGAAAGGGTTAAAGTCCTATACTACTCAGTGCATAACGATGAAAAACTATACACGAGTTTGAAAGGGTTAGAGTCCCATACTACTCGGTGTATATCTATGAAACCTATACACGAGTTTGAAAGGGTTAGAGTCCCATACTACTTGGTGTATATCTATGAGAACTTATTCATGAGTTTGAAAGGGTTAGAGTCCCATATTACTCGGTGTATATCTATGAAATCTTATTCACGAGTTTGAAAGGGTTAGAGTCCCATACTACTCGATATATAAGACAATTAATTATAGGAGTAAATATGGTATTTGTACTTTTGATATTTTATATAGTACAATTATTTACTTACTGAGTTTTTAAATAAACTCACACTCCCTATGATTATCTTTTCAGATACAGAAAACAAGGAAGAAGAGTATCCGTTTGAAGATTAGAAGCCCCTTGGAATTATTATCTGTTTCTGTTTGGTGGGATACCAGTACAGTACTTATTAATGTGAATACTAGGAACACTCTGTACTTACTATAGGTCTCATAGGCTTGCGATGAGATAGAAACATCAGATTATGTATGTCTATATTTGCTTATCAGATGAATATAATTCTGTAGTGTGGAATGAATGATTAAGGTTAAATGTAAAACCTTACAGAATATATGTAAATAACTTATGTTTGAGAATTTTATCAAATGAGTAGTATCTTTTCACATGTTCAATTTTTGGAATGTGACAAAATTACCCCTACTCAACTGTCGCTAGCTTATAGACGTGTCAGGCGGTCGACCGGCCTAAAGGTGGTCGACAGGCCTGGATCGCCTGGTGCACGATCGGCCTGTACCAGCGACAGATGGTTGATGGTGAAAACAGGAAAACGAAGCTCAACAGGCAAGGACTCAGGAAAAAATATGAAGGCAAAATGGACATTTCACTTATTTTCCATATGAGAAACCAGTTTTTCATCGTAAATGTAATGGAAAAAAAAAGTGCACTGTTGAGAGAAGAAGGAATTCCGTTTTCCTTGCCAAAATGATACCAAACGGTATAAGATAATAAACAGTAATAGAAAGGAATGTTCCTTTCTAGCGACAAAAACCTTACCAAATGGCCCCTAAATAAGCTTGTTTAATTTGATCTAAATCAATTAAAGTTTAATAAAGTTAGGGTCAGACCTTAATTGACAGCTCTATCTATTTTTCACATATTAAACCATAACTTTCACAACCCAATTTACTCAATTTAGTATATAAAGGCTACAAATGTCTTGCATCTAATAATGGGGGAGTTTATACATCAAAGGATATCTCATTTGATGAAAATTGCTTTCCTTATATCCAGGATGTTGTCTATTTCTGCTCCTATCATCAATAAACTTGGTCCCTGCAACTCATAATGCCTCTCATGATTATAACTTGATCACTTTATTTATTATTATAGGCAATGACAATTTGTTGCTTATTTCAACTATACGAGAAACTAGTACTCAGGTAGCAGAACCAGTAGCAATTAGCTAATGGCTCATAATCAGATTACTACAATTTAAATTATTGACGTGTAGAATGTTGGATAACAACGTTCAAATTTTGGACATTCAGAATATGGTATGTAAAAGTAGGAACTACTAAATTTCGTAACTGTCTCTATTCAACTCTATGAAAATTAAAACATGACCATGTACAGTTGGCCATTCCGTGCGTTCTTCGTTCTTGATGGTAGAATGCTTCTATAAATAGGATGAGTGAGTTAAAGGTCCTTAAGTACAAAAATACTCATTAAAAATGCCATACTATTTAAGTGAAATTCAAATCTATAAATAGGATGAGTAAGTTAAAGGTCCTTAAGTACAAAAATACTCATTAAAAATGCCATACTATTTGAGTGACATTTTTGAATGCTTAGAAGTATCATAATTTAAAAAAAAAAATTCAAAACCGACAATGGTTAGAGGTAACTTTCAATCCTCTATTTTTGCAGTTTTTTCACCCTTTATACTTGGGCATATTTTGGATTGTTTTTAAATAATTTACACATAATGATAGAAACCAAATAATCCTCTCGCAAATGAGAAACAAAATAAATTTGGTCAGCATATGCTTACTAAAACAAAGGCTAGGATTTCAAAACCAAACTAGAATGGAAGAAAGTTATGATCAAAGAGTTAGTAGAAATGCGGAGGAGCAAAACTCAGTCTTGTGAATCTACTATCTGATAAAAGCCAATTGGCTATAAAATGAGTTTTCTAAGTAATGGTAAACCTAGACGGCAATATCAACAATTATAAAGCTATACTTGTGACTAAATGTTACTTCAACAATGAGGTTTTGTAAGGTGGGGTCCCCCCTAAGTGGGACCCATCATTAATATATTTAAAAAAAGGTCAAGTTACAATTTAATAAAAGTTGCAACCAAATTTTGTAATTTACTCCAAGGTCAAAATGGACAAAAAATATGTTAGACAACAGTCTTTTTGAAATTGAAGGGGGCTGCTGAAGAAGGAGTTAGGCGCAGTGTTTTTCGACAAAGTGCAGGCTGCGCAGATCCAATTTGAAAGAGTTGGTAGAGGAATGGCTCTAGTTGGTGGAGGAATTGCTCTATAAATAGAGTCATTCCCTCCCTTCAGATATTCATTCAATTCAAAAATCCTCACAAAGGAGAGTGAGAGAAAAATAGAGAAAGCCTTAAAAAGAGAATTTTTCTAAGAAGAAAATAGTGAGTCAATTTGTGAATGTATTATCCACAAATTGAAGAAATATCGTTGTTGTATTTTTGTGAGTGAGAGATCTACTTAAGGGTGAAGTTTGTATTCCCATCATTACTATAGTGGAAGTTTAAGCGGTCTACCGGTCCCGTGGTTTTTATCTCATTTGGAGGGTTTTTCACTCTAAAATCTTTGGTGTTATTTTATCTTTTTAGTTTGGAAATTATCCTCGGCTTGAGGGTATTATTTATTCTTTCCAAATACCTCAGTTTTCCCAACAAAGTGGTATCAGAGCTGTGGTTATTCAAGAATATTGTACAAATATTATTTATACGTACGGGTACTATTCACAAATACTGAACGAAGACATACGAGTACTGTTCATATGTACAGGTACTGTTCATACGTACGGGTACTGTTCATTGTCGAAAAAGTTTCAAGTTCGGTGAAATTAGTTGACTACCACTCAAAATGAAGGAGAGCACTGGCAATATGATCAATTTGATTGCATTTAATTATGCAATCTAGAAGCCAAAGACAGAGGATCTTTTATACATTAAAGATCTATGGAAGCCGATCATGATGCTGAAGGAGAAAGTAGTGGCAACTCCGACAGATGATAAAATTGATGGCAAAACAACTAGCACCTCAACAAGCACATCAAATGTTGATTGGGTCGTGCTGAATCGAAAACGTGCTGCTCAAATCAGGCAATGGATTGACAAGAGCATTTTTCAAAATTTTACTAATGAACACGATGCTTATGTTCTTTGGCAAAAGTTAGAGAAAATGTATGCAAGGACAACGGCACAGAATAAAGCTAATATGATGCGACGATTAGTCAATCTGAAGTATAAAGACAGGAGCAGTGTATCAGAACATATGAGTGAGTTCCAAGACATTGTAGATCAACTGAACTCGATGAAGATGATTTTCGATGATGAGCTACAAGCATTGCTGATGCTGAGTTCTCTACCAAAAAGTTGGGACACTTTAGTTGTGTCAGTTAGTAACTCCGCTCCTGAAGGCAAGCTTACCATGGATATGGTAAAAGATAGAATGTTGAATGAAGAATCTCGACGAAAAGATGAAGGATATAATCCTGAGTCTGAAGCACTTTGATGTGCCTAAAAGAGGACACAATCTGTACCACAAGGAAAATAAAGAGAAGAAACCAACTCAACTAAATTGATAAGCCTATGGCGCCACAATCAAGCTAAGATGGGTTGAATTCGCCACACCCTGGATTAGAGAACAGAATGAGAGTGATAATGTAATACCCATAAAAAAATAAAATATAAATGCGTATTTACAAACTATGGTTACTATTCTAGTATACGGTACTATTCACCTGTATAATACTATTTACGTATACGATACTGTTCACTTATACAATCGAAATGTCAAGTACTAGATGTGGTTTGGTCATAAGAGACAACTAGAAAGAAGTTCGTAGGAGAAAATGATGTTTTATGTGTGAAAATACCCTCAGGGACTAAAGTGAAATGACTGATTTGAAAAGAAACTTAAAGGTTTAAGGTGAAATGATAGTTTTTCCCTTAAGTTTTCAATAGTAAGCCGTCTGCGACTTTTCCAAAATTGCACAGTAACCGTAAATGATTAACGTGAATTATTTTATTAGAAATGTCATTTTCATAAATAGTAAATTGAATATTTTATTAGCGCATAGTGATAAATAGTACCGTTGACTTTTCATATAAATAGGCCCTTCCATTTCACTTCTAAACTCACACCTTCAACTTCTATTCTTCTCTCCTTAAGTTTCTCTTACTCCAATGCTAGGCCTCTGAGATTTTGGGACTTTCCTTTTTGCTTAGGTAAGGATACTATGCCTTTCTATGTCTTTCAAATTTTAGAAGTTATTTTCTTAAGTATGCTCTGTGGTTGCGGCTTTGGCTGATCTTCCACATCAGAAAAATTGTCCTTAGCTGTTTATATGTTATTTTGATTCTCTGATTACCGAAATAGAATGTAAACTGTGAAGAATACATATCTAGGAAAGTTCTGGCTAAGGAAAGACCTGGTTTTTAAGTGTGTCTAGTGTAACCCTACACTCTTTCCTGGGAACTTACCTGGTGTACTCTTTTACAGATTGTATTCTCAATTTCTGGTATGAATAGTACCCGTACGTATGAATAGTAACCGTACATATGAATAGTAACCGTATATATGAATAGTATCTATATGTAAAAATAGTATTCATATGTATGAATAGTGATCGTATGTATGAATATTATCTGTATATATAAATAGTACCCGTACGTATAAATAGTAACTGTATATATGAATAGTAACTGTACATATGAATAGTGACCGTATATATGAACAGTACCTGTATGAAAACAATCCTGACTTGTTTTCTCTAATCTTTCATGAAAATCTCTGTAGCGAAATACTGAAATTCATCTGTGTACTCTTGTCCGTAACGACTTAGAGAAGCGATATTCGTACGGAATCCAGGTGAGTGAAATGACCCCGTTTTAATAGAGTTTTAGCATTACTGGTGATAAAAAGTATGTCGTAGGACACTCCCAAGATTCATAGGGGGAAATTAGATTCAGAATAACGAATCTAATGAGATAATTAATCCAGAAGTATGGATAAGAAGAAGCAAGTATCTCATGATGATGTGAAGTTTGAATCTCTTCAAAACAGTTTAATTGTTATCTTGATTTGTGGTTTATAAATTTATAATATAGTTATATACTATACCTGTTATATGGATGAATATTATATTGTGCTTCTGATTATGATATGAAATACTGTATTATTGATTGTAATTGAGCGGGACAGTACCCCCTCTCACGGCAAGGCGGAAAACCCAGTTGACAGGATGTCTTGACCAATGAGTGTGGAAACAACGATTCCCTCAGTAGGGATATAGCCCGAATTGGTAATAAATCCGTGAGGCGCCCTAGCTAAGAGGATGATGTTGTGCGTCATGGCGGAAATATACATAATTGGTGAGCCGGCCTGTGTGCGCTCTCTGGGATATATTGCCATTGACGAGTACTAGTAACGTTTGTTGAATTGGATGAATTTTTATCTTCTTGTATGTAAAAGGATGATGTTGTGCGTCATGGCGGAAATATACATAATTGGTGAGCCGGCCTGTGTGTGCTCTCTGGGATATATTGCCATTGACGAGTACTAGTAACATTTGTTGAATTGGATGAATTTTTATCTTCTGTCTATTGATTGAGTATGAGCCTTCGGATATGCTTGCATGACTGGTAATGTATTTGAATTTTATTAACGCGAGGCCGATTCGCTCATTGAATTTAAAAGCTCACACTGTTTGTACAACCTTTTTGTTCAGATCAGGTTGCCAGCAAAGAATATCTGCTAGAGGAGTAGATCACTTTGGACCTTCTCGTTGTCGGGTAGACCCCTCTTTTGTTATAGATTATGTTGCTCTGTAATCGTCTAGGACATCTAGGTCAGGGGTTTGGCATTTGGTTTTCCTTTCCATAAGATGACAAGATCTTTTCCTCTGATACCATTTTGTAACACCCCGATTTTTTTTTCTTTTAAAATAATAATTTTTCTCTAAATCGATTCACTGGATAATTTTCTGAATATTTTTCTTTCAAATAATTATAGATTTCACTATTCACGAATTTTACTATTTATGTGAATAGTAATCTTGCAGAAGATTTACAAGATTCTCATTAATTATATCTGAGCTTGAATACATACAAAAATAATTTACATAATATTTATTATTATCTTTACATATCTGTATCATAAACTACTACAAAATATATTTCTACACTTCAATCTCATCATTAATATCATCAAGCCTTCCATTTTGCCCTTTTTCCTGAAATGATCAATTTTCTAAAAGTGAGATATAAAATATCTCAGTAGCTAATCACTTTCTTAAAAACATGTAAATACATGAACAGATCATTTCAGCCATAAAAGCATAACATCACACTGATAACAATTAAATTTCTCTTGTTCACTATTAGAACAGGAATTATAAATAAAATTCTGTAAAAAAATTGATTATGAACACAGATATCATAAATCATAAATAATCATACTTTTATGAAAGACTAACTACTTGATTCTCAACCTCTTAAACCTCCTTGCTCATATTTACTCTGCGTTTCCCATGTCCTTCCTTCTTCTTCTTTCCTTTCTTCGTCTCTTTCTCTCCTCTATTTCTCTCCCTCGTCTCTTTCTCTCTCTCCTCTTTCTTTCTTTTTTTTTTCTTTTGTTCTTCCTTCCGCAACTCACATAACACACACATATATACATATATTTTTTAATATTTTTTTCACTATTCCAGCCTCAAATCAAACATCACTTATATTTTTTAATATTTTTTTTCACTATTCCAACCTCAAATCAAACATCACTTTCTCCCTTTTTTTATTTTTTATTTTTTGTCTCTTTATCTTCCTCTCCATCATCTTCTCCTCTCTTCTTTTTCTTTCCACCCCACGACTCACACTACAATCATATATATATATATATATATATATATATATATATATATATATATATATTATTTTATTTAATTAAACTTCACATCTCCCTCTCTTTTTTTTTCTTTTTCTTTCTTTTCTTTCTTTTCTTCCTTTTCTTCCTTTCCATTCTCACCGCACACCTCACACACATCACTTTCATACTTTTTCTTTTGGTTGAAACTGATAAGAACCCTCAAATCTTTTTATTCTATACAAATAGGTCCCTACTCAATGGATAAAATTCTATTTATATCACTAAAAAATTTCTTAATAACTATTTTATCCTTATTTTCTTGCTCATTTATTTATTTAGCCTCATTTTCTAAGGTAATTAAATTTGGGATATCACATTCTTCCCCCCTTAAATGAATTTTGTCCCCAAAATTCAAACTAATGCATATATACACATATAAAAATTGCAACCACAACGTGCATGAAAATTTTCCAAATACAAATATCACACTTATTAACATAATCAATCTATCATTCATTTTACACAACTGTAGTATTATATTTGTTTGATTGGCGTATGATTTCTTGGGTGATCAAACCCTCAATCACTTTGCATTTGTACTGTAGATTTGCGTATGATTTCTTGGGTGATCAATCCCTCAATCACTTTGCATTATGTGCCGTAGATACTTGCACCGAGTGACTTGGGAATTTAACCCTCAAACTCTTTGTGCATAGGTTTTCATAGTTATACACTGAGTAGTATGGGACTCTAACCCTTTCAAACTCATGTATTAGATCCCGTAGATCTTTTCAGGTTTTCATAGTCATACACTGAGTAGTATGGGACTCTAACCCTTTCAAACTCATGTATTAAATCTCATAGATTTTTACTCATCAATAAACAAGTGAAAATTTATCACAGTACAATTACCATGAAATAAATTAATAACATTAAACTAGCTTAGCAAGGTTATTCACTTACCTTGACTTTTGCTCAATTTTACCTTGAATCATCCTTGAAAATGTGTAAGATAATGAAAATGCATCACAAAAGCATCCAAGGCAATCTTTTTTTTTTCTAATTTCATTTTCTTATAGAATTTAATTTCTATATGAAACATATCTTCACTTGTTTCATAATACATCATAATCATACATACTTTCTTCTAACTCAAATTCTTTCTACAGAATTAAGAGTTATTACATAAACATAGATATGTTTATACTAATAACATTTCTAATCATAAATATGGCATCGAATAAGAATTCCATATCATTTTTGTAGAATTCCATCTTCAAGAATACTTTTAGAGAGAGAACAAACACATGGATAATTCATATGATCATAGGAAATATAAGCTTTATCTATAATTCAATGTACACTTCACTAGGTACTTAATTTTATAGAGATAAATATCTCTAATATTTTTTTATCTAAATTATCACACTCAAAGTAAATTCTAATTCAAATTCAGCATACCTTTTCTTTTTATGAATTTAGGCTATAATGATTTCTTACATGTAAAATATACTGGCCAGGCATACGTTACAAACAAGACTTCATTATTTTCTTTATTCATCAAAAGATACCCCGTATGCCTTTATTCATATTTAATCAATTCTCTATATGACTTGCTTTTTTTTTTTCTCAAATACTCTTCTAAATCTCACTTAATCATAACAAACATTCACAGCAACTCAAACACAAACATCATAAAAATAATACTTTTAACAAATCAAACAATTACATGTAAATATTTTCCTTTCCATAAGATGACAAGATCTTTTCCTCTGATACCATTTTGTAACACCCCGATTTTTTTTTCTTTTAAAATAATAATTTTTCTCTAAATCGATTCACTGGATAATTTTCTGAATATTTTTCTTTCAAATAATTATAGATTTCACTATTCACGAATTTTACTATTTATGTGAATAGTAACCTTGCAGAAGATTTACAAGATTCTCATTAATTATATCTGAGCTTGAATACATACAAAAATAATTTACATAATATTTATTATTATCTTTACATATCTGTATCATAAACTACTACAAAATATATTTCTACACTTCAATCTCATCATTAATATCATCAAGCCTTCCATTTTGCCCTTTTTCCTGAAATGATCAATTTTCTAAAAGTGAGATATAAAATATCTCAGTAGCTAGTCACTTTCTTAAAAACATGTAAATACATGAACAGATCATTTCAGCCATAAAAGCATAACATCACACTGATAACAATTAAATTTCTCTTGTTCACTATTAGAACAGGAATTATAAATAAAATTCTGTAAAAAAATTGATTATGAACACAGATATCATAAATCATAAATAATCATACTTTTATGGAAGACTAACTACCTGATTCTCAACCTCTTAAACCTCCTTACTCATATTTACTCTGCGTTTCCCATGTCCTTCCTTCTTCTTCTTTCCTTTCTTCGTCTCTTTCTCTCCTCTATTTCTCTCCCTCGTCTCTTTCTCTCTCTCCTCTTTCTTTCTTTTTTTTTCTTTTGTTCTTCCTTCCCTAACTCACATAACACACACATATATACATATATTTTTTAATATTTTTTTTCACTATTCCAGCCTCAAATCAAACATCACTTTCTCCTTTTTTTTATTTTTTATTTTTTGTCTCTTTATCTTCCTCTCCATCATCTTCTCCTCTCTTCTTTTTCTTTCCACCCCACGACTCACACTACAATCATATATATATATATATATATATATATATATATATATATTATTTAATTAAACTTCACATCTCCCTCTCTTTTTTTTTCTTTTCTTTCTTTTCTTCCTTTTCTTCCTTTCCATTCTCACCGCACACCTCACACACATCACTTTCATACTTTTTCTTTTGGTTGAAACTGATAAGAACCTTCAAATCTTTTTATTCTATACAAATAGGTCCCTACTCAATGGATAAAATTCTATTTATATCACTAAAAAATTTCTTAATAACTATTTTATCCTTATTTTCTTGCTCATTTATTTATTTAGCCTCATTTTCTAAGGTAATTAAATTTGGGATATCACATACTCATAGAGATGTGAAATCAAAATGACTTGGATAGAATGAAATGTGTAGAGGATGATATATCTTCATGGTTACACATACTTACATATAATGCTCTCGTGGGCAAATGAAAGGCAGTGATTTCCTTACATCATGATAATGCTTAATGCATGCGACCGTAAGCAGTTAACTTCGTTTTAAAATATATATATTGATATACATATATTATGTGTAAATCTAGAATAAAGACACCGATTAGAATCTAAGATACGGCCAATATGAGACTACCCGATCATAGATGTCACGACCCATTTTCTAGGCACATGACCGGCACAATGATGAATATCCCATCACTGTAAGCCTTTCGATAAATTCTTCCCACAAGTAAAATTGTTAGTCATTATCTCTATATTCTCAAAATACCATTCCTTAAATACAAAGAAAATACATCAGATTTTCTTAAAAAAAATAATAGATCCTCAGTATAAAATACATGATCATACTGAAATACAAGCCAAATACCAAACCCCTGACCTAGATGTCCTAGACGGTTACAGAGCAATATACTGTATAACAAAAGAAGGGCCTACCCGACAGCGGGAAGGTCCAACGTGATCTACTCCTCTAGCGGATGTACTTCAGCGGCAACCTGATCTGAACAAAAAGTTTGTACAGAGAGTGTGAGCTTTTAAACTCAGTGAGCAAATCGGCCTCGCGTTAATAAAATTCAAATACATCACCAGTCATGCAAGCATATCGGAAGGCTCAAGCTCAACCAATAGACATAGTTAGAAATTACATACAAGAAAATTTCATCCAATTCAACAAACGATACTAGTACTCGTCAATGGCAATATATCCCGGAGAGCGCACACAGGCCGGCTCACCAATTTTGTATTTTTCCGCCATGATGCACAACCTCATCCTCTTAGCTAGGGCGCCTCACAGATTTATCACCAATCCGGGCTATATCCCTACTGAGGGAATCGTTGTCTCCACACTCATTGGTCAAGACACCCTTTAACCCGGGTTTTCCGCCTTGCCGTGAGAGGGGGTACTGTACCGCTCAATCACAATCAATAGTACAATAGTTCATATCATAATCAGAAGCACAATATAATACTCATCCATATAACAGGTATAGTATATAACTATATGATTCAAATTTCATATCATCATGAGATACTTGCTTTGTCTTATCCATACTTCTGGATTAATTATCTCATTATATTCGTCATTCTGAATCCAATTTCCTCCTATGAATCTTGGGAGTGTCCTACGACATACTTTTTATCACCAGTAATGCTAAAACTGTATTAAAACAGGGTCGTTTCACTCACCTGGATTCCGTACGAGTATCACTTCTCTAAATCGTTACGGACAAGAGTACGCAGGTGAATTTCAGTGTTCTGCTACAGAGATTTTCATGAAAGATTACAGAAAATACGTTAAGATCGTTTTCGTATAGATACTGTTCATACGTACGGTTACTATTCATACGGTCACTATTCATACATACGGGTACTATTTATACCAGAAATACAGAATACAATCTGTAAAAGAGTACACCAGGTAAGTTCCCAGGAAAGAGTGGAGGGTCACACTGGACACACTTAAAAACCAGGTCTTTCCTTAGCCAGAACTTTTCTAGACATGTATTCTCCACAGATTATATTCTATTTCGGTAATCAGAGAATCAAAATAACAGCTAACGACAGTTTTTCTGATGTGGAAGATCGGCCAAACCCGCAACCACAGAGCATACTTAAGAAAATAACTTCTAAAATTTGAAAGACATAGAAAGGGCATAGTATCCTTACCTAAGCAAAAACGGAAAGGCCCAAAATCTCAGAAGCCTAGCGTCGGAGCAAGAGAAACTTAAGGAGGGAGGAAGAGAAGTTGAAGGTGTGAGTTTAGAAGTGAAATGGAAGGGCCTATTTATAGTAAAAGTCAAGGGTACTATTTGACACTATGCGCTAATAAAATATTCAATTTACTATTCATGAAAATGACATTTCTAATAATGCAGTTACTGTGCACCTTACGCGTACGATGGAAAATTTTCGTTCATTTACTATTAGAAACTTTAAAGGGAAAACTATCCTTTCACCTTAAACCTTTAAGTTTCTTTTCAATTCAGTCCTTTCAATTTAGTCCCTGAGGGTATTTTTACACATAAAACGTCATTTTCTCCTACAAACTTCTTTCTAGTTTTCTCTTATGACAAAACCACATCTAGTATTTGACATTTTAATTGTATAAATAAACAGTACCATATACGTAAATAGTAACAGTAGTTTGAAAACACGCATTTATATTTTATTTTTCATGGATATTACATTATCACCCCCTTTAAGAAATTCGGTCCTCCGAATTTAAATTACCTCAAGTCGTAAAAAGATGTGGATATCTAGAACGCATGTCGGCCTCGGCTTCCCATGTGGCTTCTTCGTGAGTTTGATTTCTCCACAAAACCTTGACGAATGGAATCTCCTTAGATCGGAGTTTCTTTACTTGACTATCGAGGATAGCCACCGGTATCTCCTCGTATGACAAGTTTTCATCTACTAGGATAGAATCATTCTGAGAAGGGTGAAGTATGTGAGAAGGGTCATGAAGGTACTTCCTTAACATGGATACGTGAAAAACAGGGTGAATCCCTTCCAGATCCATAGGTAGGGCAAGCCGATAAGCCACTTTTCCCACTCGTTCTAGAATCTCATAAGGCCCGATGTATCTAGGACTCAACTTTCCTTTCCTTCCAAATCTCAACACACCTTTCATTGGAGAGACCTTAAGGAATACCATATCGCCGACTGAGAACTCCAAATCACGTCGTCTGTGGTCAGCGTATGCCTTTTGTCTATTTTGAGCTGCTCGCATCCTATCTTGTATTGTCTTAACCTTGGTTAGGGCATCCTGGGCCAAGTCAGGTCCTAATGCTTTCGCTTCACCTACCTCGAACCAACCGATCGGAGATCTGCAACGTCTCCCATACAAGGCCTCAAAGGGTGCCATCCCAATAGTGGCCTGGTAGCTGTTGTTATATGCGAACTCTACAAGATACAAATGCTTTTCCCAGCTACCACTGAAATCTAGAATACAAGCTCGTAACATATCCTTTAGCGTCTGAATCGTCCGCTCTGACTGTCCGTCTGTCTGTGGGTGAAAAGCGGTACTAAGGTACACTCGAGTACCTAATGCCTCCTGAAAACTTCTCCAGAAACGAGAGGTAAATTGAGGACCTCTATCAGAAATGATAGATATAGGTACTCCATGCAACTTTACTATTTCTTTAATATACAATTGTGCCAACGTTACTACACCATAAGTGGTTTTGACTGGAATAAAGTGTGCTGATTTGGTTAGTCGGTCAACAATGACCCAAACTGAGTCATAACCTCCTGTGGAACGGGGTAGACCAACAACAAAGTCCATCGTCACTCGTTCCCATTTCCATTCAGGAATCTCTAATCGTTGTAACGAGCCTCCTGGCTTTAGATGCTCAGCCTTAACCTGTTGACAGGTTAAACAACGAGACACAAATTTTACTATGTCTTGTTTCATTCCTTTCCACCAGTAGATCTGTTTCAGATCCTGATACATCTTGGTGGCTCCTGGATGTATAGCATATGCAGCACGATGGCCTTCTTCCATGATGTCTCGTCTAAGAGTTCCAACATGTGGTACACACAACCGTTGTTCAAAACGCAAGACTCCTGTATCGTCGAGTGTGAAACTATTCACTTCACCAATCTTCACCTTTTCCATAATTTGGACAAGCTTAGGATCCTCCATTTAGGATATCCGTATCTGGTCAACAAGGGAAGATCTAGCCCTGATATGGGCTAAGAATGATCCTGTCCTTGTAACCTCAAGAGTAGTACCTTTTGCTCTTAGCTCATGTAGTTCTTGGATCAAGGGTCTTTTTGTTACTGCTATATGGGCCAGACTACCTATAGATTTTCGACTCAAGGCATCTGCCACCACGTTCGCTTTGCCTGGGTGGTAAAGAATATTGCAATCGTAGTCTTTTAGTAATTCTACCCATCTCCTTTGCCTCAAGTTTAGGTCCTTTTGGTCGAAAATATATTTTAGACTTTTATGGTCAGTGTAGATTTGACAAGTTTCTCCGTATAGATAATGTCGCTATATCTTTAAAGCGAAAACTACTGCTGCCATTTCCAGATCATGGGTGGGGTAGTTTTGTTCATGTTTCTTAAGTTGTCTCGATGCATATGCCACTACCTGGCCATGCTGCATGAGAACACATCCCAACCCTACTCTTGATGCATCGCAGTATACTGTAAAACCTCCTGGTCCTGAGGGTAAGACCAATACAGGTGCGGAGATTAACCTTTTCTTGAGTTCTTGGAAGCTTTCTTCACAAGCGTCATCCCATTGGTACTTTACCCCTTTCCTAGTCAGTCGTGTGAGAGGGGCGGCTATCTGGGAAAAATTTTGGATGAAACGACGATAATATCCTGCCAATCCCAAGAAGCTGCGAATCTCCGTGACGGAGGTAGGCCTAAGCCACATTTTGACCGCTTCTACTTTGCTTGGGTCTGCTTGGATGCCATCTTTGGAGATCACATGTCCCAAGAAAGTTACACGATCAATCCAAAACTAGCATTTAGAGAATTTGGCGTATAATTGATGATCCCTCAATGTCTGCAACACAACACAAAGGTGTTGTTCGTGCTCTTCTGAAGTCTTTGAGTACACCAGAATGTCGTCTATGAAGACAATGACAAATTTGTCTAAAAAGGATTTAAAAATCCTATTCATTAAATCCATGAAAGCAGCTGGTGCATTCGTTAATCCAAATGACATCACCAAGAACTCGTAGTGCCCATATCTGGTACGGAAGGCTGTTTTAGACACATCCTCCTCCTTGATCTTGAGTTGGTGATAACCAGACCTCAAGTCAATCTTTGAAAAACACTTGGCTCCTTGAAGTTGATCGAAAAGGTCGTCGATGCGAGGCAACGGGTATTTATTTTTGATAGTTACCTTATTCAGTTGCCTGTAATCTATGCATAGTCTCATCGATCCGTCCTTCTTTTTCACGAACAGAACAGGAGCTCCCCAAGGTGAATAACTTGGCCTTATAAAGCCTTTGTCTAGCAAGTCCTGTAACTGAGTTTTTAACTCTTTTAATTCTGTTGGTGCCATTCTATAAGGGGGTATGGAGATTGGGCGAGTATCTGGTGCTAACTCTATCTGGAACTCAATCTCTCGATCTGGGGGTATACCTGGTAGATCATCTGGGAAGACATCTACAAACTTCTGGACTACTGGAATATCTTCTACTTTTAGTTCTTCTTTCTTAATATCTTTAACGAATGCCAAGTATCCTTGACAGCCCTTTCGCAATAAACGTTGGGCACATATTAAAGATATAAGATTTCCAGAAATTTCACTCCGTTCACCATGAAATACGAAAGAAGGCTCCCCCGGAATATTAAATTTAACTATCTTATTATAGCAATCCAGGGTGGCATGACAAGATGCCAGCCAATCCATACCCAAGATGACATCAAAGTCTGTCATATCTAACAGCATTAGGTCTACTGTTGTATTTATTTCTCCGACTCTTACCTTGCAAGCTCGATAGCCTCGTTCTATTAGTAAGGTGCCTCCAGTAGGCGTAGTTACTAAAAACGGACATTCTAATCTAACAACTTTTTGCTTAAAGTTCTTAGCAAAGAATGGTGACACATAGGAATGTGTAGAGCCAGAGTCAAACAAAACATGTGCAAAATTTGATTCAATCAGAAGAGTACCTGCTACCACTGTATTAGATGCCTAAGCATCTTATCGGGTTAAAGCGAATACTCGAGCGTTCCCTCGGCTTGCTAAAGCCTGACCTCGACCACCTTGTCCTCTGCCAGCACCTCTTCCAATTCCATTGCCTCCTACAGTTACAGGGGATCTGTTGGCAACAGTAGCCTCTGATTGATTAGGGCGTACTGACCCTTGGCCAGATCTCGTGTAGAGTTGGGGGCAATCTCTTTTGATGTGGCCCTGTTGACCACATTGGTAACAGACCCTAGTGTTGTTGTTGACAAAACAAGCTCCGAAGTGATTTCTTTCACATTTAGAGCACCAGGGCCTTTGTTGACCCCCTGTACCACTTTGTTGACGCTGTGGTGCACTAGCGGTAGAGGCTGCACGTCCAGAACTCTCTCCGTGGTAGCGTGATTTCTCATCTTGTTTTCTCTTTCTTTTGTTATTCCATTTTTCTTTTTGCATATCTCTTTCTTCCATCATACGGGCGATGTCGACGGCTTCTGTGTAAAATGAAAAATCTCGTATTTTCGATCCCACCCTGTCAAATAAAGATTCTCGAAGGCCTTTAATAAACCGTCGGATCTTTTCTTTCTCAGTTAGGACCATGTGAGTAGCATATTCAGACAACTCTATAAACAGATTGTCGTATTCATCGACGGTTCGTGATCCTTGCCGGAGTGCCTCAAACTCATTCATCTTTGCTTCTCGTATACTCTCCGGAATAAATTGTTCTCGAAAAATTCTTTTAAAGTCATTCCATTTAACGGGTGGGGCATTTCTGGCCATGCCCTTCTTCCATGTTCGCCACCAGCGGTCGGCCTTACCTCTTAACTGAAAGGTAACAAGGGTTACTTTTCGAGGTTCAGGGCATTCTAACGTGTCAAGGATTTTCTCACAATCATCTAGAAAACGTTGTGGGTCTTCATTAACATCTCCTGCAAAGGTTGGCGGATTCAGCTTCATAAATTCTGAGATCTTGACCTCTGTCCCTACCCAATCCTGAGGAGGGGGTGGAGGTGGCATCTGGTCTGTCTCTTGTACTTTTGCAGCATGTACTGATGCCTGTGAGCCATCTTCAGATGATTGTCCCATCAGAAGTTCCTTTAGCCCATTCACCTCGTTCTGTATTTTTTGTCTCTTTATCTTCCTCTCCATCATCTTCTCCTCTCTTCTTTTTCTTTCCACCCCACGACTCACACTACAATCATATATATATATATATATATATATATATATATATATATATATATTATTTAATTAAACTTCACATCTCCCTCTCTTTTTTTTTTCTTTTCTTTCTTTTCTTCCTTTTCTTCCTTTCCATTCTCACCGCACACCTCACACACATCACTTTCATACTTTTTCTTTTGGTTGAAACTGATAAGAACCTTCAAATCTTTTTATTCTATACAAATAGGTCCCTACTCAATGGATAAAATTCTATTTATATCACTAAAAAATTTCTTAATAACTATTTTATCCTTATTTTCTTGCTCATTTATTTATTTAGCCTCATTTTCTAAGGTAATTAAATTTGGGATATCACATACTCATAGAGATGTGAAATCAAAATGACTTGGATAGAATGAAATGTGTAGAGGATGATATATCTTCATGGTTACACATACTTACATATAATGCTCTCGTGGGCAAATGAAAGGCAGTGATTTCCTTACATCATGATAATGCTTAATGCATGCGACCGTAAGCAGTTAACTTCGTTTTAAAATATATATATTGATATACATATATTATGTGTAAATCCAGAATAAAGACACCGATTAGAATCTAAGATACGGCCAATATGAGACTACCCGATCATAGATGTCACGACCCATTTTCTAGGCACATGACCGGCACAATGATGAATATCCCATCACTGTAAGCCTTTCGATAAATTCTTCCCACAAGTAAAATTGTTAGTCATTATCTCTATATTCTCAAAATACCATTCCTTAAATACAAAGAAAATACATCAGATTTTCTTAAAAAAAATAATAGATCCTCAGTATAAAATACATGATCATACTGAAATACAAGCCAAATACCAAACCCCTGACCTAGATGTCCTAGACGGTTACAGAGCAATATACTGTATAACAAAAGAAGGGCCTACCCGACAGCGGGAAGGTCCAACGTGATCTACTCCTCTAGCGGATGTACTTCAGCGGCAACCTGATCTGAACAAAAAGTTTGTACAGAGAGTGTGAGCTTTTAAACTCAGTGAGCAAATCGGCCTCGCGTTAATAAAATTCAAATACATCACCAGTCATGCAAGCATATCCGAAGGCTCAAGCTCAACCAATAGACATAGTTAGAAATTACATACAAGAAAATTTCATCCAATTTAACAAACGATACTAGTACTCGTCAATGGCAATATATCCCGGAGAGCGCACACAGGCCGGCTCACCAATTTTGTATTTTTCCGCCATGATGCACAACCTCATCCTCTTAGCTAGGGCGCCTCATGGATTTATCACCAATCCGGGCTATATCCCTACTGAGGGAATCGTTGTCTCCACACTCATTGGTCAAGACACCCTTTAACCCGGGTTTTCCGCCTTGCCGTGAGAGGGGGTACTGTACCGCTCAATCACAATCAATAGTACAACAGTTCATATCATAATCAGAAGCACAATATAATACTCATCCATATAACAGGTATAGTATATAACTATATGATTCAAATTTCATATCATCATGAGATACTTGCTTTGTCTTATCCATACTTCTGGATTAATTATCTCATTATATTCGTCATTCTGAATCCAATTTCCTCCTATGAATCTTGGGAGTGTCCTACGACATACTTTTTATCACCAGTAATGCTAAAACTGTATTAAAACAGGGTCGTTTCACTCACCTGGATTCCGTACGAGTATCACTTCTCTAAATCGTTACGGACAAGAGTACGCAGGTGAATTTCAGTGTTCTGCTACAGAGATTTTCATGAAAGATTACAGAAAATACGTTAAGATCGTTTTCGTACATATACTGTTCATACATACAGTTACTATTCATATGGTCACTATTCATACATACGGATACTATTTATACCAGAAATACAGAATACAATCTGTAAAAGAGTACACCAGGTAAGTTCCCAGGAAAGAGTGGAGGGTCACACTGGACACACTTAAAAACCAGGTCTTTTCTTAGCCAGAACTTTCCTAGACATATATTCTCCACAGATTATATTCTATTTCGGTAATCAGAGAATCAAAATAACAGCTAACGACAGTTTTTCTGATGTGGAAGATCGGCCAAACCCGCAACCACAGAGCATACTTAAGAAAATAACTTCTAAAATTTGAAAGACATAGAAAGGGCATAGTATCCTTACCTAAGTAAAAACGGAAAGGCCCAAAATCTCAGAAGCCTAGCGTCGGAGCAAGAGAAACTTAAGGAGGGAGGAAGAGAAGTTGAAGGTGTGAGTTTAGAAGTGAAATGGAAGGGCCTATTTATAGTAAAAGTCAAGGGTACTATTTGATACTATGCACTAATAAAATATTCAATTTACTATTCATGAAAATGACATTTCTAATAATGCAGTTACTGTGCACCTTATGGAAAATTTTCGTTTACTTACTATTAGAAACTTTAAAGGGAAAACTATCCTTTCACCTTAAACCTTTAAGTTTCTTTTCAATTCAGTCCTTTCAATTTAGTCCCTGATGGTATTTTTACACATAAAACGTCATTTTCTCCTACAAACTTCTTTCTAGTTTTCTCTTATGACAAAACCACATCTAGTATTTGACATTTTAATTGTATAAATAAACAGTACCATATACGTAAATAGTAACAGTAGTTTGAAAACACGCATTTATATTTTATTTTTCATGGGTATTACAATAGAGTGATATCGTGATCTGAGATTACACTATAAGACAAGTATAGAGTGAGGAAATCATAGATTGAAACGGCGATTAGTCGAAAATTTTGAGAAAGGTCAAGCTTAGCTGAAAATTTTTTTGAGGAAATCTTTGACTTATGTTAATTGCATTAAATTATATTTACTATTTACTTGCATGTCCGACATTAATTGCTGGCATTGCGACGTATGCGATCTGTAAACCTCCTAGCGAGCGGCATATAGGTTGTGGTGGCTTTAGCTCCAGGGGCTTCGGGTTGTCTATAAATCTTGTATGCCCGTTACCCTGCTCATCGCACCAAGCAAACCTACTTCTTTCATTACATACCTATTTCTCAATCTCCATTCCTTTCTCATTCGAAGTTATTTTTGAGATCCCTAGAGCAATGGCCGATAATAAGTCTTTCAACTTGAATTTTGAGACTGGCAATATAGAGCTTGATTTAAATCTAAGTCTCAGAGACAACAAAGGGAAGAGACCTGTAGACAGGTCACCAGAAATTAAGAAGAGAAAGAGGGATGTAATAGAGTTGGAGGAGGACAGTACTGCAACATCCTCAGAAAATAAGCTTGCGTTCCTGGAGCGTAAGATCAAAAATCTAGAGCGTAAGATAAAGAGCCTGGAATACAAGACAGAGGACCAGAAGCGACTAATAAATCGTCTCTTTGAAAACCAAGAGAAATTGATAAATCGTCGTTTCGGGGAACTAGCTAATCGAGTTGATAGACATTCAATGTTTGCAACTCAAAATTTTCGTGACCAACAAGCACGGTGTATTGACTGTATAAACGGAGTAACTTCAGCTCTTCGCCAAATTTCTCAGGCGCTTCCTCCAGAAAACCTTTCTAGGCTACAACGATTAGCTTCCTCCTTAAGGTCTGAAGCACCTTCCTCTTCTAGACCTGGAGCACCTTTTACATTTCAAAAGCCTCCTCGTCCTTAATTTATTTTTTCTTTTGTTTGTACCTAAAACTATATTTGGTTTACGCTTCATGTATTAAAATTATCTATGTACTAGAAATAAAATTTAAGTTAGTATTTAGATCTTCTTTGTTGAAGTGATTCCTTTTACTGAAAGAACTTGAGGAATGAGAAGATGTTGGACTTATATTTCGTACTTGATTATAGAAATTCTAAAGCAGAGTATGGTAATATCTTTTTGACTGAGCAGAGTTACTAAAATGATATTTCATTGCAATTCTGAGCTATGGAGGAATGCTGAATAAGTATTTTATGAACCTATATATAGAGAACTATGGGTTTGCCCTAATCATTGAAGGGATACGACTCTATATGTGTCATTGAGGTGAGAGGAATTTCCATATATATAATTATGCATGAGGAGTATGTTATTTACTTAACACATTTTCTAGGATTGTTCTTCCTAGAGATTTATGTAATGATTTCATGTGATTTTGCCTTTTATATGACGCATTCAGCTGAGAGTGTCGCCTTAAGGTAGAAGGATCGCCTTCGGGCAAGAGTATTACCTATGGCCAAAATGACGCCTTTGGGTAAGGTGCTTGTATTCGTAAAAGTTATAAGCTATGTGTGTGGAAACATGTGTTCTGATATTCAGTATGAACTAGAAAGACCACGTGCCACTTTTGAAGATGACATCTATTTGAGGTTTTACATAGAGACAAAATTCGTCTCTGATTAGGTGGTTTAAGTTTGGTAAAGGTTATGAGGATGAGACACTTTATGGTACAAAAGATTGTGGAGAAAATCAAACTGATGAGGAAGAGAATGTTTACTGTTTAGAAAAGGAAAAAGTCCTATGTAAATTATTGATAATGTGGTCTAGAGTTCACAGTCGATAGTATAGTGTTCTTATAATTCTTACCAAGGATGTGAAGAGGTTTGGAAAGAAAGAGATACAAAGGATGAGATATAGACGAAGTAATCACACTTATTTCAGTCTTGAGATGAGTTTTGAATTCGGGGGACCGAATTCTCTTAAGGGGGTGATAATGTAATACCCATAAAAAAATAAAATATAAATGCGTATTTGCAAACTATGGTTACTATTCTAGTATACGGTACTATTCACCTGTATAATACTATTTACGTATACGATATTGTTCACTTATACAATCGAAATGTCAAGTACTAGATGTGGTTTGGTCATAAGAGACAACTAGAAAGAAGTTCGTAGGAGAAAATGATGTTTTATGTGTGAAAATACCCTCAGGGACTAAAGTGAAATGACTGATTTGAAAAGAAACTTAAAGGTTTAAGGTGAAATGATAGTTTTCCCCTTAAGTTTTCAATAGTAAACCGCCTGCGACTTTTCCAAAATTGCACAGTAACCGTAAATGATTAACGTGAATTATTTTATTAAAAATGTCATTTTCATAAATAGTAAATTGAATATTTTATTAGCGCATAGTGACAAATAGTACCGTTGACTTTTCATATAAATAGGCCCTTCCATTTCACTTCTAAACTCACACCTTCAACTTCTCTTCTTCTCTCCTTAAGTTTCTCTTACTCCAATGCTAGGCCTCTGAGATTTTGGGACTTTCCTTTTTGCTTAGGTAAGGATACTATGCCTTTCTATGTCTTTCAAATTTTAGAAGTTATTTTCTTAAATATGCTCTGTGGTTGCGGCTTTGGCTGATCTTCCACATCAGAAAAACTGTCCTTAGCTGTTTATATGTTATTTTGATTCTCTGATTACCGAAATAGAATGTAAACTGTGAAGAATACATATCTAGGAAAGTTCTGGCTAAGGAAAGACCTGGTTTTTAAGTGTGTCTAGTGTGACCCTCCACTCTTTCTTGGGAACTTACCTGGTGTACTCTTTTACAGATTGTATTCTCTATTTCTGGTATGAATAGTACCTGTACGTATGAATAGTAACCGTACATATGAATAGTAACCATACGTAAAAATAGTATTTATATGTATGAATAGTGATCGTATGTACGAATATTATCTGTATGTATAAATAGTATCCGTACGTATGAATAGTGACCGTATATATAAATAGTAATTGTACATATGAATAGTGACCGTATATATGAACAGTGCCTGTATGAAAACAATCCTAACTTGTTTTCTCTAATCTTTCATGAAAATCTCTGTAGCAAAATACTGAAATTCATCTGTGTACTCTTGTCCGTAACGACTTAGAGAAGCGATATTCGTACGGAATTCAGGTGAATGAAATGACCCCGTTTTAATAGAGTTTTAGCATTACTGGTGATAAAAAGTATGTCGTAGGACACTCCCAAGATTCATAGGGGGAAATTAGATTCAGAATAACGAATCTAATGAGATAATTAATCCAGAAGTATGGATAAGAAGAAGCAAGTATCTCATGATGATGTGAAGTTTGAATCTCTTCAAAACAGTTTAATTGTTATCTTGATTTGTGGTTTATAAATTTATAATATAGTTATATACTATACCTGTTATATGGATGAATATTATATTGTGCTTCTGATTATGATATGAAATACTGTATTATTGATTGTAATTGAGCGGGACAGTACCCCCTCTCACAGCAAGGCGGAAAACCTAGTTGACAGGGTGTCTTGACCAATGAGTGTGGAAACAACGATTCCCTCAGTAGGGATATAGCCCGAATTGGTAATAAATCCGTGAGGCGCCCTAGCTAAGAGGATGATGTTGTGCGTCATGGCAGAAATATACATAATTGGTGAGCCGGCCTGTGTGCGCTCTCTGGGATATATTGCCATTGACGAGTACTAGTAACGTTTGTTGAATTGGATGAATTTTTATCTTCTTGTATGTAAAAGGATGATGTTGTGCGTCATGGCGGAAATATACATAATTGGTGAGCCGGCCTGTGTGTGCTCTCTGGGATATATTGCCATTGACGAGTACTAGTAACATTTGTTGAATTGGATGAATTTTTATCTTCTGTCTATTGATTGAGTATGAGCCTTCGGATATGCTTGCATGACTGGTAATGTATTTGAATTTTATTAACGCGAGGCCGATTCGCTCATTGAGTTTAAAAGCTCACACTGTTTGTATAACCTTTTTGTTCAGATCAGGTTGCCAGCAAAGAATATCTGCTAGAGGAGTAGATCACTTTGGACCTTCTCGTTGTCGGGTAGACCCCTCTTTTGTTATAGATTATGTTGCTCTGTAATCGTCTAGGACATCTAGGTCAGGGGTTTGGCATTTGGTTTGTATGTCAGCATAATAATGTATTTTATATTGAGAATCTATTATTATGCGCAATTCATCTCTATGAATTTCAAATAAGAAAATTTGATATATTTTCTTCAGGAATAGTTATTTTGATAATGACTAAACTCATGGGTAGAATTTATCGAAAGGCTTATAGTGATGGGATATTCATCATTGTGCCGGTCATGTGCCCAGAAAACGGGTCGTGACAGATAAGAATTCTAAGATTTTCTCGCCACACTAACACAATTGTTAGATAAGAGAAGATAGATGTGCACAAAGCAATCTGAAAAATAATTCACTCAAATTTGATTATCTTGCCACAAAGGGGCAAGTTCCCTTTTATAGATAACAAAAGCCAACCTCATTAATGCATCCACAGCCACCTCATTAATGAGCCTACAACAACTATAGTCAACCTACAACCACCTCATTAATGAGCCTACAACAACTATAACCTCCCTACAGCCACCTCATTAATGAGCCTACAACAACTATAGTCAACCTACAGCCACCTCATTAATGAACCTAGCCTACAACAACTACAGCCACCCTATAGCCACCTCATTAATGCAACAACAACAACTACAACAACTTGGAAAGCTAAATGACAATACAGTAACTCTAAAAACATTAAATTACATCAGATTTTATCTCCCAAAAAGTCATGCACGAAAATTATTAAAACAATAAGAAAAATCTGTAGTTCTTTTATTCTTCAAAGTCCAAGCTTCTAATTTGGCCCAGCCCATCATTGCACACAAGTAAAGAAACCTAAGTCAATCCCATTTGATGCTTCTTGGCCCTTGAACGTGTTATTGGCTTAAGTATAGATTCAGCCTCTTGTTCTTCAAGGACAGCCTTCATGATCACATCATATTCCCCTGGTTGACAAGGATTTGCCCTCAAATCCAGCTCCATGTTATCTTCCAAATAAGGGGTTATGTCCCTTACATTGAATGTTACAGTAATCTAGGAATCAGGAAGCAGAGAACCAAACAAATGACACTGCAAGTGTCACCGAAGATGTTGTCATTGTTCGAGATGCTGACTATGTCAATTTAGCATATCAAGACATTACATGGGCAGTTGACTCAGGCACTTCCTACCATGTTACCTCAAGACAAGAATTCTTCTCAACCTACACTCAAGGTGATTTCGGACGAGTGAGGATGGGAAATGATGATGCATCCAAAAATATTTGCATCGGCAATATTTATTTGAAAACTAATCTTGGATGCAGGTTACTCTTGAAAGATGTGAGGCATGTTCCTGATATTCGCCTCAATTTAATCTCCACTGGAGTACTTGATGATGGTAGCTACAGCAACTATTTTGGTGAAGGAAAATGGAAACTCACCAAAGGCAATTCGGTAGTAGCCAAAGGCAAGAAAGATTCATCTCTCTACATTATGGAAGCAAAGTTATGTAAAGGAGATGTAAACACTACTAGGAAAGAAATTCCCACCGAGCTATGGCATAAGCGGCTTGGTTACATGAGTGAGAAGGGTCTCATAATTCTTTCTAAGAAGGAGCTCTTGCTAGAATTGAAAGGTACACCTTTGCGTACTTGTGTTGATTGTATTATAGGAAAACAACACAGAGTTACATTTCGTAGTTCTCTACACTCTAGAAAAGCAAATATTCTAGATTTGATACACACATATGTCTGTTCAATGAGTAATAAGTCACATGGAGGTACACTCTATTTTGTGACTTTTATTGATGACCACTCAAGAAAGGTATGAGCATTTCCCTTGAAAACTAAAGATGAAGTGCAAGAAGTTTTCAAACAGTTTCATGTAAAAATTGAAAGAGAAATTGGCAGACGTCTGAAGTGTGTACGTGCAGATAATGGCGGTGAGTATCGCAGACCATTTGAGGAGTACTGTAGAAGTTTCGGCATAAGGCTGAAAAAATCAGTACCAAAGACACCTCAACACAACGGTGTTGCTGAAAGGATGAATAGAACCATCTGTGAAAAAGTCAGGTGTATGCTCTCAAATGAAAAACTGCCAAACTCCTTTTGGGGGGAGGCAATGAAGACACCAGTTGATTTAATCTACCTTTCTCCATTAGTTCCATTGAATTGTGACATTCCAGAAAGAGGCTGGATGGGAAAAGATGTTTCTTACAAACAATTAAGGGTATTTGGCTGCAGAGCATTTATTCACATCTCAAAAGATGAAAGGTCCAAGTTGGAAGGAAAGTCGAAGTAGTGTATCTTCGTGGGATATACCCATGAAGAATTCGACTATAGACTCTGGGATCCTGTTAGCAGAAAGATCATTAGAAGCAAGGACGTGCTGTTTCTTGAAGATCAAACAATCGAAGATCTTAAGAAACAAGAGAAACCACAGTCAGATAAAATGCCAGTTAATCTGAAACCAGTATCTCCACCATCAAATTCTGATGACGGGAGAGCTACACCAAATGCTGATGATGTTGATCCACCAACTAGCAGTTCACAACTAGAGCCAGTTTCAGAGCAGGTCCAACAAGAAGCACCGTTAAGGAGAAGCACCAGAGAGAGAAAACCAAGTTATAGGTATTCTCCTAATGAGTATGTGATGCTCACTGACGAGGGAGAACTAAAGAGCTATGATGAAGCTATTACAGATAGGCACAAGGATGAGTAGTTAAAAGCCATGCAAGAAGAAATGAAATCCTTACATGAGAACCACACATTTAACCTGGTGAAATTACCACAAGGCAGGAAAGCTCTCAAGAACAAGTGGGTGTACAAAATCAAAAGGGAAGAAGGCAGCTCACAACCACGTTATAAAGCAAGACTGTTGTGAAAGGATTCAGTCAAAAGAAGGGTATTGACTTTGATGAAATATTTTCACTGGTAGTAAAAATGTCTTCGATCCAAGTTGTTCTTGGTGTGGCAGCTAGTCTCAACCTGGAAGTTGAACAACTTGATGTAAAAACCGCCTTCCTACATGGTGATCTTGACAAGGAAATTTACATGCAACAACCCGAAGGGTTCCAAGTCAAAGGGAAAGAAAAGTTGGTGTGCAGACTAAAGAAGAGTTTGTACGGTTTGAAACAGGCACCAAGGCAGTGGTATAAAAAATTTGACTCATTTATGGAGAAAAATGAGTACAATCGAACAACAGCTGATCACTACGTCTTTATCAAGAAATTCTTTAATGATGACTTTATCATTCTTTTGCTTTATGTTGATGACATGTTAATTGTAGGTCAAAACATTAACAAGATTAATATGTTGAAGAAAGAGTTGAGCAAGTCCTTCGTAATGAAGGACTTAGAACCGGCAAAGCAAATTCTTGGCATGAGGATTACCCGTGATAGGAAAAATCGTAAGATTTGGCTATCTCAAGAACAGTATGTGGAAAAGGTTCTTGAAAGATTCAACATGAGTAAAGCAAAAGCTGTTAGTTCTCCACTTGCCAATTACTTTAAGCTAAAAGTGAGCTAGTGTCCTTCAAGCAAGGAGGATAAATTAGAAATGAGCAAAGTGCCTTATGCATCGGTTGTTGGTAGTTTAATGTACACTATGGTATGCACTAGACCAGATATTACTCACGCTGTTGGTATTGTGAGCAGGTTCCTGGCGAATCCTGGAAAGGAACATTGGGCAACAGTCAAATGGATACTCAAGTATCTCAGAGGTACTTCCAGTCATTGTTTATGCTTTGGTAATGGAAAAGCTATATTAGAAGGATATACAAATTCAGACATGGCTAGAGATGTGGATACCAGGAAGTCTATATCTAGGTACCTGATAACATTTGCAAGGGAAGCTGTCTCGTGGCAGTCACAATTACAAAAGTGTATTGCCTTAAGCACCATAGAAGCAGAATACATTGCAATCTCCGAAGGTTGTAAGGAGATCCTGTAGATGAAGAAGTTCTTACAAGAATTAGGCCAAAACCAGGAAAACTATATTCTCTATTGCGACAGTCAAAGCGCAATACATCTCAGCAAGAATCCAACTTTCCATTCCAGGTCAAAACACATTGATGTGAGATATCACTGGATCTGTGATGTGTTGGAAAGTAAGTTGCTGAAAGTTGAAAAAATCCACACCAACAATAACGGGGTTGATATGATGATGAAGGCTCTACCAAGAGAGAAGTTGGAAGTCTGTAAAGAAGCTGTAGGCTTGGTATCACTCCCCATTAGGATCGGGAAGGGGAGATTTGTAAGGTGGGGTCTCTCCTAAGTGGGACCCGCCATTAATATATTTAAAAAAGGGTCAAGTTGTAATTTAATAAAAGTTGCAACCAAATTTTGTAATTTACTCCAAAGTCAAAAAGGACAAAAAATATGTTAGGCAGAAGTCTTTTTGAAATTGAAGGGGGCTGCTGAAGAAAGAGTTAGACGCAGTGTTTTTCGACAAAGTGCAGGCTGCGCAAATCCAATTTGAAGGAGTTGGTGGAAGAATGACTCTCTAAATAGAGTCATTCCCTCCCTTCAGATATTCAATTCAATTCAATTCAAAAATCCTTACAAAGGAAAGTGAGAGAAAAATAGAGAGCCTTAGAAAGAGAGTTTTTCTAAGAAGAAAATAGTGAGCCAATTTGTGAAGGTATTATCTACAAATTGAAGAAATACCGTTGTTGTATTTTTGTGAGTGAGTGATCCACCTAAAGGTGAAGTTTGTAATCTCATTATTACTATAGTGGAAGTTTAAGCGGCCTACGGGTCCCGTGGTTTTTACCTCGTTTAGAGGGTTTTCCACGCTAAAATCTTTGGTGTTATTTTATCTTTTTGGTTTGGGAATTATCCTGGACTTGAGGGTATTATTTATTCTTTTCAAATACCCCAGTTTTCCCAACATGCTTTAATTACACAGAGACCTTGACAATCAAGATTGGTGTCAAATGTTAACTTCAGCTCTAACAAAGAATTAGACAGTACATTAATAGTTCATTTAAGGAAGTATCAACCATTTTGCTCTAAAAGATCTAATCTCCTCAGCTATTTTTCCGCAGAATCAAGTGAGAAGGAGGAGGGAGATGGTGGCATGATAATCTCTTCCATTTTAGATAGAGTAAATTATTAAATTTGATTTTCAAAAGATTATAATTGTCTCAGTTCTTAAAATATATATATATATATATATATATATATATATATATATATATATTTAAAATCAAAGTGACTTTTAGCAATGAAACTTTTGAGATTTAACAATATTCGACTTTATAATTTAGCATTGAAAATGACATAATTGAGACAAATGCGATCTTTCAGGGACTAAATTGAAATACTTAATCTTTCAAGATCCAAACTAAAAAAATTGCAACATTTCAGGGTATTAAATCAGTAATTTACTCTTTTAGATATTTGGCATTGATGAAGCAGCATATCCTCTCATGTATAAGTCCATAGAAATGGCATTCTAATATGCACAAGTCCATACTATATGACTTTAGGCACAAGCCACTTGACACAAATTAGAAGGCATTAAAAAGGATACATAGGTATCTCAATGGGACATTAGACTGTTGAATTTATCTTAAGAAATCAACAATTTAGACGACCTGGCAGCTTTATGTGATACAAATTTGGGAGTGATCTATGTAGATGATTGAAGATAAACTATAGGAGGATATATGTGTATTTGTAGGTCCAAATTTGATAGATAGGACTTTCAAAAAGCAAGCAGTGACAAGATCAACAATTGAAACCAAATACATGAATTTAGCCAATAAGGTCCTTGGTGAGCTAATTTGTACCTAATATTAGCCTGATAGCCTAAGTTTGTACTTCTAGGGTTCTATCAGCTAATCCAATACTTTACTCAAGAACAAAAAGAAAAAATGTTTAGAAGAAGTAAATACAATAATTATAGAACATGTTGACTTCCAAAAATCAAGTAGCTCACTGAAGCCGTATCAAGAACTCAGTTCAAATTCTCAAGGCACTATTATACAGAATTTTCCCACACTAGGCTTGCAAGGGACTGTTCCGTTTTATTGAGTTAGGCAGATAATTAAGTGTGTTAGAAGTTAAGCCTTGTTGTTAGTCTGTTGAACCAATGTAAATGCTACGTATATAAAAGCAAAGTGAGTGTATAATCATTATGAAGTATGAATAAGAATTCTCTCTTTTCTATCCTTGGAGTTTTCTATTATTTGTTTCAAATTCTCTGAATCTTAAATCACAGAATGAATTGATCATTATAGTCTTTATGCGGTTGATATGCTTTGGACTAATGGGGCAAAAAGCCCGTGAACTCGGAACACCTAGCATCCCACTATAATGTGTCTGCGTTTTATTATGAACGACGACCATTAATTGGGGAAAAAAGCAAACAGGATTAAAGATTAAGCTAAAAATAATGGGTTAGCAATATGCTCTCTGTTCCTTATCTCCGTATATATGTTGTCCACATCACTGTCTCTCGTTTCATAAGAACAGCCATTACCCATTAGAATTCAAATCCATAAAATAAAGCTATTTATGTCATACTTTAATGAGCTCATAAATCCCCCTCCATATATCGCCCGTGACACAAAAAAAAGCACCAACTCGTGAATTCCCACCATACACGTGTCCCCTCTCCATCCGTTCCTTCGTGTGAACGCTAACATAGTAAAGCAAGGTTTCTTGGGTTTTCAGCATTACAGGGCTGCATGTGATCACTCGTAATTCTGTGTTTGAACTTTAATACATACTCTCTCTCTCTCTCTCTCTCTCTCTCTCTCTCTCTCTCTCTCTCTCTCTCTCTCTCTCTCTCTCTCTCTCAATGTAACGACGCATTAGAAGAGGAATATTCTCCAAAAGTGTTACATTTGAGATGCAATTAATTACTACTCAATATACTACATTTGAAATGCAATTAATTACTACTCAATATGACAATACCAGTAAAAATTAATTTTGAGACTATGTATATATACTTACGAAAGTGGATTCACTTATGTTATGCTATTTCTCATGTTATTGATCATAAGTGTTCATTTTAGGTAATTGTTGTAACAATCGGAACCAGTGAATAAATTGGTGTGAAATAATTTTTAAAATTAATAAGTGATTAAATTGGTCAAAAATCGATTAAACTATGTAAGAATTAGTAAATGAAACGATTGAATCGGTTCATTTGAATTTTTTTTTGAAATTTTTAAAATTTTTTTTATTCTGTAATTAGGTGATGAAGAAATTAATATTAGAGATCAACCAATTTTAGTAGAGATGTCAATATCTTGGTATTTTATGGATTCAATATAAATGAATATTATCTTAATTAATAATATTTCCTTATTATTTGGTCAAATTTTACTGTAAACTTTTGATTGTGGTAATTTGACATCAAATATTATTTTTAATTGAATTTGTAAATTTATATTTATAGTATTTAATATGTATATTATTTTTTAAAATATTTTAAAATAGATTAGTTTAACGACGATTCTACTACAATCTGACCATTAACCTTTGAACTGGTACTTACGCATTTAGATAAAAATAATAATAATAAGGTCTTACTTTTTTTCCTTTTGATATAAAAAATTGAATCTAAAATAGATAGTTGTAATAAAAAAAATAAAAGTCATATTTCCGCCACAAACATAAATATATATATATATATATATATATATATATATATATATATTCTCATTCACATACTTACATATATAATAATGCCTATTACTAGCGTGGGTTAACTAAAGTTTGAGCCGTTGTTAAAAAAAAAAAATTCACATGGTACATCAATTAAGATTATTTATAGTAGAGGATATTTATGGAAAATCAATATATATTATAATGGTCGTTAGACACCAGTTTGTAATAGTGGTTAATGCTAACACAAACATGGAATAAAAAAAATCCTTAAATTTCTATATATTGAAAGTCAGAATTCCTACATTAACCAATTAGAATTCTGAATTTACACAACATTTATACCCTAAATTTCGCCTCTAAATATATTTTTTTTTTAATTTTGCCCTAATTCGTTCCTAAATTCCCTGTTCTCTTGCGAAATATTTAATTTTATATATATTAAAGACTGGAATTTCTTCCTTATCCAATTGGAATGTCAAATTCAATATCTTTCCTTTGAATTTTGCCCCAAAATGAAATCTTTAATTTTGTCGTTAATTGCGCCACAAACTCCCGTGGCCATAAACTCAAATCAGACACACAATTTAATGTCTCCAAAATTTGACCCTAAAATAGAATCTCTAATTATATCCTCGATTTTATCATAAATTCCTTTTTTCATATGGAATCCTTAATTTTCTATGAAGTGAATATCGAAATTTCTATCATGGCCAATTAAATTCTAAATTTGGACACATATAGATATAACACTTTTTTTTTCCAAATTTTTTCTGAGTACCTAATTCTCCTATGAAATCTCTAATTTCGCTTAAAGAATTAATGGATTAGATTTTCTAAAACCTAAATGTAGCCAAATCCGAGCAACTTGAGGATAAAATTTGAATAACTTGGAAAATTACTTGGTTGACATGTCATGCGTGCGTGTGTTATTTTCAATTAAAAGGTGAAACAAAATTAAGACGTATCAATATATCATATTAGTTGAAGTCTAGCTAGTAAATACATACACCTTTCATCTAAAAACTACAAAAATGTATTAAGATCTCAAGAAGTTTTTCTCATGGCTATATATAATGAAATTATACATAATTAAATTTGTATCCAAATGCCTAGTTTGTCAAAGAGTAAAGGTAGAACATAAAAAACCTGCAAAATTGCTCTAGCTTTTAGATATTCTGAATAAAAATAGAACAATGTCTATATGAATTTTATTGTAAGTTTACCTAAGACCTCTTTCCTGTATTAATAACAGCTGACAAACTGATAAAGTTTGTTCACTTCAAACAAGTTAGCTCAGAAGTATATATTAATGAGATTGTTAGGGTTTATATTGTTAGTTTTCTATTATCTTAGATAGGGATACTGAATTGTATTTTATTTATTTTCATCTTAAATGTAAATTTTAATAAAATTTGTTAAT
The DNA here is from genome assembly GCA_037074585.1 of Biancaea sappan. Classification (NCBI taxonomy): domain Eukaryota; kingdom Viridiplantae; phylum Streptophyta; class Magnoliopsida; order Fabales; family Fabaceae; genus Biancaea; species Biancaea sappan. Next base: position 16,905,868 of record CM073497.1, on the reverse strand, counting down.
AATAATATAATTAAGGAAGGGAAAAGGAAATGTAAATGAAAATTGAGTATTTTATTTAAATAACCTTTTTTTTAAAAGAGAATCTTAGGGTTTATTTAATTTGGACATTTTTTATTTTTATTTTAGCAGGAAATAAAAAATTAGCTTGAAATTATATTTAATTGAGTTTAATAAAAATATTTTTTAAAAAATATTTTTTTTAAAATAGACTCAAATCTAAAAATACTAAAAAGATTTTTTAGTATTTTAAAAAATAAAATAAATAAATAAAAAATAAAAAATATTTTCACAAATCAAATAATTACTTAAAAATTTTGAAGACGACAATTTTAAACAAATTTTCACTGTCGTTCCTGTTATTGTGTGTATTGCATCACTTCATAACGAAAGTACCAAACATGTTGTAAATACATGTGACAAATTTAATACGATAAAATTAAAAAAAACTTGAGTACATTCTAAAAATTCAACATTGAAAGCAATGTTACAACCTCACATGTAAAAAGTTCACGCAAATTGAAATTCTCCTACTTAATCAGAGGTCCATTGGCCAATGCGAATCACTTCCTGGCCCACACACTCAGGACCTAACCACTAATCTCGCGCGTTAAACGCGTGACCAACTCTATCCGACGTGTCGCATCTCCGAACCACAAACACTACCATCCCCACTCTGCACCATGTCACAAAAAGGAAGCGCGGTCTAGAGAGGCCTCACCCGTGAGAGTGCTCAACCGCTAATGTGACGCGTTAAGACAAAACGCGCGTGGACGCCTTGCGACTCTTATCGTCGTGAACTACAGCTTCCATTTTCCTCATCTATAAAACACTCGTCTCTCACGCCGATATCTTTCAGTGCACTGTTATTAGTTATTTTTATTTTTCTTTGCACCACGACGATCGCTTACACACACAGTCACGGCTCCACGTTAAGTCCACGTTGGCGTTCGCGATTATACAGAAAGCAAAGTTCGGCGCAGAAGGGGCTCAAGTCATCGTCAGGTGAAGTGAATCAATACTACACCTTGTTGCTTTTCAAATTAATATCATATATATATAAATATATATATAAGATTATATTATTGTCTTGATCCTTATAATTTTATATAATTTTCAATCTGGTCCCTACTATTTTAGAGCAGTTATATATTTTATTATACATATTTATTTTTTATTTTCACTATAGTGTATATGAAAATTTTGTTTGAACAAATACAAGAATTCTCTCATCCGTATATGTAAATTATATTAATTGAATTACGTAAATTTGTGTATGTTTTTTATTTTTTTTGCTCTGTTTCTTTTATTAATTCCTTGACAATCAAGTTAATAAATTTTAGTAGAATATTGAGACAAATTTAACAATCGGGACTATATTAAAAAAATTATAAAGATCTAATTATAAATTTTTAAATTATAGGGACTTAATTAAAAATTGAATAAAAATATTGGGGTTGAAAGAATAAATTAATAGGGCTTAATTTATTAAATATAATTTAAATTTGTTCTTTAAAAATTAACATTGACACGAATTAATTTATAAAAATAATTAATACATTGCATGTCAGTTTTTAAAAAAATATTAAAATAAATAAAGTGAAGTAAAATGCGTGAACTTTTTTTTTTCGTCCTTTTTCTTTTTTGTTTTTGTTTCGCATTTAAATGAAACTAAAAGGACTTGAACTCCACCCGTGAACGGATCGATAAGTCTGTCGAGGCGCACCTACTATTGCTGCCTACTTTCATGGCCACACATGGGGCTATACAACAAGAAAGAGTCACGAGACGGATTCTTATTATGTCACGACCACATTCCACATTCACTCAATTTGACCCTTCTCTTCTTTATTCCTCTCCGCTCTCAAGCCCCACCTTTTGAGGAATATTCGTGCAGGATTTGTTGTTGTTTTTTGTTCGGTACATCACGTGCTTTATAATGATCCATAATCAGACACATATTCCATTCATATAACAGTTCAAATTGAAAATCTTCACTCTTCAGGTTATTTATTAAATTTATCAAACCTTACAATTTCATTTACAAATACGTGCTTATGTTAGTTCAAATGAGCTACTAAGCTCGTACATTTAAAATCAACCAAGGGTCATCACTCTCTCTCTGGCTCACGTAATGCGCTTGTGACAAATCAGAAAATAACAAGCAAAATATTTTGGAATAACTGTTAGCGTTAATTTAATTAATTATATATATATATATATATATATATTAAGTGCTAACTATTTTATTTGGATCAATTTACATATTAATTATTTTATATATGTATATATATTGGGATATATATGTTGTTATCTATTAATTAGGTCTAAATTAATTATATTTATAAAGTTTGTTGTTAGGTTATTCTATTTGATATATTAAAAAGTTAGTTTGAGATAATTGTGAATAAATATTGTTATATGTGTAGATACTTAACTCAAATTAATAATGGTGATGAGACATTATTAATAAATGAAATCAACTTGGGCTAACCCATAGACTTGAAAAATGAATTATAGTTTTCTAGGTTATATGATTTTGGTTTTAGGTTTTGAAAAATCTATATATATGTATAAGTATAATCTAATATCTATCACACAAAATTTAATTTTAAAAAAAATTCATACCAACATTAAAAAACCTAATTTTTTTATAAATTAATTACTATGGATCAAAGTGTTCTATATGATTTTTTAAGTTAATATTATTATTATTATCAGTTTATCTATTAAGATCTTATTAACAATCAAATCATGATTAAAATAAATAATCTATATTTTTGAATAAATTTTGAATGAGTGAGATCTTGTTTGTGATTATACTTGTGTTAAAAAAAAAACTTTCAATAACAATAAATGGGTACACCCCCACCCCAAAAAAAAAACGTATTATATATATATATATATATATATATATATATATGTATGTCTCAATTATTGTCGTAGACGTTGCCTAATCTATCTAGGAGGCGAAGCTATCAATTTAGAAATCTGGACATTAGTTAAGAACTTTGTTTAACTCATTAGAAAAATGGTTGTTATATATGCATTAAAATAAAGTTTATTGTTTTTTTTCCTCACCTAGCTCATAATCATATGTATACTTATGATTCTTTTGTGTTAACGAAAAAGGGTTTTCTGTTCTGTACTATTTGTCTATGATGTCTATCTTTTGTTTTCTACCCTTGTATACGAATAGCTTTCTTTCCATTTTTTTTTCCATCAAGCTACAATTTTCAAATAAATTAAAACCCACTAAGAAATCAAATATCACGGAAATGGACAAATGATCCGAAAAGCACCTGAAATTCACATAATTTTGCTAATTTATGGGAAAAAATATATACATTTTTTCATAATGCTTCTGCTTTTTTTTTCTTTTTTCTTCGTCTAAGCTAATATTAGATGTTTAGCTACAACTAATTAAAACTAGTGGTCATCTTTTCGTAAAGGGTCAAAATTATTTTGGCTGTTTATTGGGAAAGAACCTTTTCTTCATGTATTTTTTTTAATATGTATTCTTCTATATGTACATTAATACCCTTGCGACACTTGACTTCTAAAGATAAAAATAATAATAATAATCTTTCCAAGTCCTTTTTTAATTATTGTGAGATCGTGTTTAGTATTTTCTTATCTCTGTTCAAATAAATCAGGGCATGCAACCTAGCTAGTGAAGTGAACTACTCTCTACACTTTCTTTCCACAGAAACTTATATATCCACCTTGGGAAATAAGATCAGAAAATGAAATTATATAATAGGCTTGAACAGAGCACGATATTCTAGAAAACTTGAGCCTCACAGAAAGCTGAAAAGCTGGAAATTGTTCAGCGAGCAATTTCTCAAAAATAGAAATTCACAAGCGACGCTTGGGAATTAGATTTCCCGCACCACAGCAAACCAGTCAACATTTTAGAAACAAAAGTAAATAAAAACAAAAAATTAATCATTGATTTGGTTTATAAAATATTACACTTATCTTAATTTAAATCTTACAAATTTAAGAAATTTTCAATTCAATCTTTGATTGTAAAATTTATAATAAATTATTAATTTAGTCTCTAAAAAAATATTATTTTCTTAATCTAATTATTAAAACATAAAAAATTAAATTAAAACACATTTTAGGAATTGAATTAAAAATTAAAAAATAATGTTTTTCAAAACTAAATTGAAGTGTGTGTGTGTGTATATATATATATATGATATTATACCAATTAAATCTTTAATTTACTTAAGAAAAAAGCCATTGAAGAAGAAAGCATCACTGCCAGAGTAACTAGTTACAGACCAAGAGCCTCCAAAGAGACACTCATACTTCTAATCAACTAGAACCCGCCACGCGTCACCCTAATGCTTGAGAATTTGTTCATGATCCATCGTTGTTTTTCGAGTATAAATATGAACCTCTGCTTCAGGATGATCCTTGCTAGTTATACTATTAGTCGTTCATTGTTTTTTTTTTTTCTTTTTTCTTTCTTTAATATCTTCACCTTTCCGAAGTTGAAGCTTTTCTCCTATATACAGAGCATATCTGATCTCCTCATGGATCTCGTTCGAGAATTTCTGATGCTCTGGATTTGCGTGATTCTTTTCACGCACAATTGGAAAAATGCAGAAGCTAGGTACCAACACCACCGTCCAAAGAAGCAGAAGAGCCCTGCTCATTCAACTCCTTCCAAGTCTCCCACTCCAAGTGTTCCTTCTTACCCAAAAAATCCAGCACCCTCCACTTCAGGCTCTGTTTTCGACGTCAAATCCTTCGGCGCCATCGGAGACGGTTCAGCCGACGACACAGCTGCTTTCCGGGCGGCGTGGAAAGCAGCTTGTGCGGTAGAATCGGGTGTCGTTTTAGCTCCTGAAAACCACCGTTTCAAAATCACTTCCACTATCTTCTCCGGTCCCTGCAAGCCCGGCCTGGTGTTTCAAGTAAGTTTCTGCTTGTTCAATTCGATAGTATTAGTTCATGTCTTCAATCTATTCGAGTAGAGTGACTGATAAAGTTGAAAATGTGAGCAATCAGGTGGATGGTTCGGTTATGCCTCCGGACGGGCCTGGTTCGTGGCCGAAATCAGATAGCCGCCAGCAATGGCTCGTGTTTTACCGACTTAACCAAATGACTCTCAATGGGACTGGAATTATCGAAGGCAACGGAGAACAATGGTGGGAGCTCCCCTGCAAACCACACAGGGTAATCATTCTATCGTCTTTTTTAGAACAAGTCACAGAGATACTGATTGTAAGGTTTTCTTGTTTGGTTCGGTCGGTTTTTTCTCCTTAACAGAATGGTTTATTTCAAAATAATTACTGATTACCATTGAATACTTTGAAAGAAATTATTTTAAAAGATTACATTGTTCTCAATTTAATTTTTTTTATTGAATCATAAAATTTATCAATGGTAAATTTTAAATTTTTTTGTTATCATGAGTTAAATTTGATAAATAAAATAATCAAATTAAAATAAATACAATATTTTGAGAACTAAATTGAAAAACTTAATCTTTTAAAGATATTATTATGTCTTGAGAACTAAATTAATAATTTACATTTTGTTTAAATATTAGACTTGTTTGTGCAAGATTAGTTAGCCTTAGCTACAATGATAGCGACTGCTAACAGATGACAATGATTAATTTTTAAAAATATTAATTTCAATAAACTCAAAAAAAAATATTGATCGAGTAGGGAAATAGCATTAATAAAAACAAAAAATATTAAACTTACATAAGTTTTTTGAAATTTCTTTCAACTAAAAACTTGACTTAAGCTCTTCACGTTTCACATATCGGGTATGATAAAACTATTTAATTTTCACTTAAAATGTTAGTAGTTTAAATTGATACAATCAGTTTTATATTGGTAGAGATCCTCAGGAAAAAAAAAAAAGAATCATAGTGTATTATCTAATATTAATTTATGCGGTGGACACACTGCAATTTTTTTTTTTTTTGATAACTACACAATGCTTGTTTTGAAATGACATAATGTGTAGCATTAATGGAAACTCCACTAAAAGGTGGTGAAATGCAATTTTCAGGGTCCCAACGGAAAAACGTTACCAGGACCATGTGACAGCCCAGCAGTGAGTAAACTGATCAGAATTCAGCTATGAATGCTTTTATATATATTTCTGTTTCTAACTGTGTTATCAACTTATCATGTTTCTAACTTCATCTAATTTATTCCCAAATAGATGATACGGTTCTTCATGAGCTCCAATTTGGTGGTGAGTGGGCTAAGAATTCGGAACAGTCCTCAGTTCCACATGAAGTTCGATGGCTGCGAAGGAGTTCTGATTGATAAGCTCTCCATCACTTCGCCGAAACTCAGCCCCAACACCGATGGAATCCACATTGAGAACTCCAAATCTGTTGGAATATACAACTCCATGATAACCAATGGTACACACTAAACGGCACTGTTTTACTTACCCAATATGGCAGTTTAGTTCTATGTATACTACTGTTTATATTCATATGTTAATTTAAATAAAATGATCTGGACAGGTGATGATTGCATCTCTATTGGACCTGGGTGCTCCAATGTGGACATAGACGGCGTAACCTGTGGTCCTAGTCATGGCATTAGGTACATTCCATCTTTTTAGCTATTAGTTAAATCACATTTTAATTTAGTTTATAAAAAACTAAGTATTTTTATTTAATCCTTAAAATTTTATTTTTATTTTTATTTGTATTTTTTTATTATTATATCACTATATTTTTTTTGTTAAATTTCAAGTTTGTTATTGTAAAAATATTATTTTAATAAATAAAATTATAAAATTGAAACAAATACAATCTGGATTAATTTGAAACTCTTGTATTTCAAGGACCAGAAATATTAGTAACTTACTAAAAAAACTATGTTTTTGAATGACATGTCAAAAATTCCTATAAAATGTTACAATATTGTAAAAACCGCAAACACCATGTTAGGTTTTATGTTTTAGCTTCCAACTGATGTTAGTTAACTAACAGATTCATGCTCTGTTCCGTGACAGAGGTAAAATGAATGATGAGAGACTACAACTAACTAGTTTTCAATTTCCCGTTTAGAAAAGCCAAAGGTGAATGAATATGAAGATAGGTATTACTTTTCTCTTTTGATAACCTTTCACTTCAACAGTTGGAATGGTCCAAAAGAGGGCAGCGTCTTTCGGTTTGACCTAATTAAACCTTAGTTTAAAATAGAAGCGAGTTTTTTTTTTTTTTTCCTTCTAATACCATTTTACTATTTTGATCCTACATTTTTAGTAGGATTGTATGAACTGATCTATAAAGCTTGTTCCATATTGACACCGTTGCATAAACTAAAACGGTTAGAAATCAAGCCTAAAATTCGACCAAAAATAAAAAAAACTAATATAATAATATATCCACATATTTGACTCATATTTTGAATGTTTCATATTTTATTATAGAATAAATTATTAATTTAATCCTAAAAGATTATAATTTTTTAATTTTACCTTTAAGATATCAAATATTTCAATTTAATTTCAAAAAATTTGTATTTATTTTAATGTAATTACTTTTGTAGTTAAATCACAAAATTTATTGTTGTTAAACTTTAAATTTTTTACTATCAAAAATCGTTTTAACAAATAAGGGGATCAAATTAAAACATATATAATTTTTTAAAAATTAAATTAAGATGATCTAGATTAAATAAAGATAGCTATAATATCTTAAAACCAAATTAATGTTTTTTATTAGACGAAATTAATAAATTAAAGATAGCTATAATATCTTAAAACCAAATTAATGTTTTTTATTAGACGAAATTAATAAATTACTCTTTATTCTAACCCCAAATAATCATATCCGCAAGCCTGAGAGGAAAAATGCATTTAGAATAAAAAAATAATGATTTCGTAACACTTCGTGTGTGCTGTGCAGCATTGGAAGCCTGGGAGTGCACAACTCGCAGGCCTGCGTGTCCAACCTAACCGTGCGCAACTCCATCATAAGGGAATCAGACAACGGGCTGAGGATCAAGACGTGGCAAGGCGGGATGGGCTCGGTGACGGGCCTGAGATTTGAGAACATCCAAATGGAAAACGTCCAAAACTGCATCATCATCGACCAGTACTACTGCCTCTCCAAGGCCTGCCGCAACCAGACCTCCGCCGTCCACGTCAACGAAGTCTCCTACCGCAACGTCAAGGGCACCTACGACGTCCGCACCCCTCCCATCCACTTCGCCTGCAGCGACACCGTCGCTTGCACCAACATCACCCTCTCCGAGGTCGAGCTCTTCCCCCACGAAGGCCAGTTGCTCGACGACCCCTTTTGCTGGAACGCTTACGGCACTCAGGAGACCATGACCATTCCTCCCATTAATTGCCTCAGAGACGGCGAGCCTGCCACTGTCGGGGAGCTCTCTTCCTATGAATGCAGATAGAGACTGTCGCTTGGAATTCTGGTGGGTTATATGGAACAAGACGTGTTCGTTACATACAAGTAGTTGATTGTGCTTTTATTGTTTGTTACTTAGGTTTCATCCCTTTTTGGGTGTATTCCCTTATTGCGTGATGAGGTATAATTGAACTGGGTCTGTATTTTTTGACCCATATATTGTAATAGCTTGATTGGGTATGTAGATTCTATTAAATAAAATTTCTTTCTTTTTCCCCTTTTGTTATATAATATTGGTTGTTTGCCGTAATAACTAAAGTTTTAAAAACTAAATTAATAATTAAATTGGTAGAAGAATTAATAATTTAATTATAATTAAATTGTAATTCAATCGATTATAGATATATATTTATATATTGAATTAGTAGAGACATTATATTGAAGCTTTCTAGTTAAATTAGTGGTACCTATATATTAAATTTAATATAATAAATTAATAAATATTTTTCATACCTAATTTTTATAATTTATTTTGTTCTCCTCTTGTTTTTTTGCTCCATTTATTTCAAAAATAATAATTTTATAAAGAACTACAAAAAAAAAAGAATAGTAAATAAAATAAACTATTGAAAATAAGTTAGCAATTTGATAATTAAAATGATTAAATACTCAAAAGGGGTTGAGTTGGGTGTAATGTAAATAAAAATTTGATAATTAGAATACAGGATCATGATAATAAAAACCTAGATGAAAGTTGAAAGGGAAAAAAAAGGTACAGAAACTTGAAACTTAAATAAAGATCTTGAAGGATGGAAAAAAACTTACTAACAAAAGAACTAACAAATTGACAATTGAAATTTTTTATGGACTAAATAATGTATTATGATAATTTATGAAAAAATATCTATCCCAAGTATTTTTTAGGAAATAAAAATGTTTATAACTCTTGGTCAGCATCTAATCAGCAATAAATATGTCATATTAAACAAATAGTTAATGGATAATAAAATTCACAAATAAAAAGATTAAAAAGTTGATATTTAAGATCTTTTAAAAAATAAATAATGTATGAATTATGATCTTTCAAAAATTAATCTTTTAAATATTATATATTTCAAATATTACATAATTAGTTTAAATATCTTTTAAAACTAGTGAAGTACCTTTTTTTTTTTTCAAAAATTAATGACAAATGAAAGATGAAGAAAGAGAAGAGAGAGAGAGAGAGAGAAAGAGGGGGGGGCATGAATAAACCCAGCCCAAAACGCATTGCAGGTCTACTGTTCTTTCGCAAAAAACCCGACCCTTTCAGTAGCTTGAAGGTAGATTGCCTGAATCTTCCTCTTCGGCCTCACGCACCATCGCAGCGTTCTTCCTCCTCATTGGCCATTACAACGCACGTAGAGGTAGTTATCTAAACCATCACTCTCACTAGATCCATTGCTGCGATTTAAGAAACGCTTTTTGTTGAGTGCTATTACTTAGACATATCCCCCAGAATTACAGGAGCGGTAGAATTATTTCTTGGGATTAGTCATTAGTTTAGTATCCCTTTTCTTGCGCCAAAACTGTTTGATAAGTTGTAACTTTGATAATCTGTCTAATTGTGGGTGATATTTAAGTTAGGAGTGTCATACAATCGTTTTCTTTCATTTACTTAAAAGATCGTGTCTTAAGATAATATAGCTTGTCTTTTTCTGCAGGGCTGTGTAATTTTGAAAATAATCTGTAATAGCAATGCCTTCTCTTCAAATTGCGCTGCCTCCTGAGCTGGCCAACAATGTCATTAGGGTTTGATGTGATTCTTTCTTCCTTTTGTTTGAATGATCTCCGTGTCCTTTTCTTTAAACAGTCTTATGTATAATACTATTGCTAATACTAATTATATCTTCTTTATAGCTTTATCGTGAATGCCTACGAAGAGCCAAATATGTAGGCCATCAGGTATGTGATTCTCTATTTCACTCACGCTCACACAAAAACTCGCCAAGCACCTGTGGGCGTTTGTTGCTGCCTTCAAAATTTAATTCAAGTATATGTGAAAGATGATGGGTGTATTGTCAAAGATGATTCAGTACCACAATTTTCTTATATTGAATCCCCTTGCCCCTTCTTGAGACTTCTTGCCTTTGAGTGGACTTTTATAGCTCTGTAAAGAAGTCACTACTGCCATTTAGTTATGAAGTAACTGACTAGGAAGGGGAAAGCATCCCCCAGGGCTCTAATAGTAAAAACATTGTTAAATGCATTTCTATGGTAGAAACATATTACTTTCCTTATCTCTTCTGATAATACAATCCTACTTGAGATGACAATATATTGGGGTCATATCTTGCTTAATGAAAAGAAAATGTGCTAAGTTTGTGAATTCTTGTGTTATCATTTATAAGGCAATTCTAGAGTGGCAATAATATGGGTGGATTTTACAAAGGAGAAATTAGAAAAGTAATACAAACGTAATTGCATTGGTGCATGTCTAAACACTAAAGTTTGTGATGTAAGTATTTTTGGAGACACTTATATGCTTTCCAAATTGTATAAGATGTAGAAATTTGACATGTGGGACATGCATGACACACTTTTCACCTATGAGTATGACCATGTTTGCCTCTTACATAGGTCAATTTCCTTCGTTAGAAATCCATCATTTCTGTTTAAGTATAATAAGATATGTGAAACTGATTCCACTTTTTACCTGCTTGCTGTTCCAGAAACATAACACAGAACTTCTTGTCAGTATGGTGAGGCAGCAGTTCAAGAAACACATGCATGAGACGGATCCTGAGAAAATTCAAAAATTAAAGGATGAGTAAGCTTGTGCTCTAATTTGTTGCATATTTGGTGTTTATATTTTCTAGATTTATACTCTTTCTCCAAGTCTTTTTTTTTTCCCCTTTTTTCCGGGGATGGGAAAAGATATATTTGTTATTAAGAGCACCCTGCAGTAGATGCAATGCATGTCTGCATGCAAAGAAACACATGAATATGTGTGGAAACAGTATATTTATACATGCCTTTAATCTAAAGCGCAAAATAACGTACTCTTATGGGTTTTGCAGTGCTGCAAGAGGACTTATAAACCACATACTGTATGAGTCAGAGAAAATGTCTGGTCGTAAATTCAGTGAGGGCCCTAAAGCATAGTTTGCTTCTTTGAATTGATTCAGTTTGTCCATCATCTTATGGTTTGGAAAATCATGAATTTAGATTGACCCTACCTATGGTTTTTTTTATGTTTATCTTAAATTGTTGATTTAATAAAATTGGAGGTAGTGCAGTGGTTTCTTCTCTGTTGGTCATTTATATTCAAGAGTACTAAAGTTGCTTATAGTTACTCTGATCCAAATGATTCAGTTTCGGCATCAATTAAAAGTTTGGGCTATTTGGCTAATAATGAATCTAGAACCTTACCATCCTGAGGGTTATTTTTTACGATTTGTGTGTGTGTTTTCTTTTCTATTACACATTTGAGGAAATAGGGGAATCGTCAGAGCCTTTGCCTTTCATTACTTGTTTACATTTAAGATATTGCGTCTGGTGCAAGTAAAGATGCCAAAGTGGAATTCCAGTTCACTGTCTCCATCCAATGGGGGGTTGTTTTCTTTTGTGTGAACTGTTTCCCTCTTACCAAAGAAGAGATTGTGACATTAGTTTGTTGGAAGTTACCATCTAAATTATTGATTTATTGGTATTCTTATTTCTCACTCCAGGTTTTTGTAGGTTTATGTACAATTTTTTCTTGGTACTTTTTCTTAAATGAGGGTTACATCGATGTTTGCTGCCGTAAATGCAATTTGTAAGGTTGCTGTTAGAAATTTGATAATAGTTTGAATTAATTATCAAACTAATTTAATAATTAAATTATTTTTTGTCTGGAATAATTAAATTATTTTAATCAAGTTAAGTTAGCAATATATTAGACAAACTTGAAGAAAGACTAAAACTAGGAATTGAGTTTTGAAAACTATCAGGTTGTAATTAAATATAAATTCCTGATATAATTTTATATATTAAAATGTTTTTTTAAAGTGTAAAATAATTTCTACGGTAAAGGCCAAATGTTTCAAATCTAACTTATAATATTTTTTTTTTATATTTTACATTTTATACTCAATTATAATGGTAATTATTTACTGCATATACTTATTTATTGGAAGAAGAATGATATGAATGAGTAAATTTAAGGGAGGGGCGAGGCTAACATGCTTTCGAGTACAAGTGTTCAAATCCAATCCAATTCAAACTAACCATTTAATTATATATATATATATATATATATATAACATAAAATTTTATTTTGTTTTTTGTTAGGTGTCACACTTCGTAATTTAGGCATATGATCGGCATGAAGGATGAGCTTTACTTCACTATCGTAAGCCTAGATTCGTACCATCTTAATATACATTTTAAAATTTTAAATATATATATATTATCTCAAATTGGGAAGTATAAATCCCCTTATCTTTTTATAGAGAGAGATAATAGATATTTTAAATATATCAATTTATTCATTAATAGATAATATTCTCAACAAACATTTATTCATCTAAGACTTACCTATCCAAATTATAGAGCTACTATAATAATTTTTTGGATAAGATTTTACAAGATAACAAGGATTTCCCCAATCAATGGAGTTGAGGACTCGGGCAAATTGTTGGATGTGCCTCTCCTTGAAAATTTGTGAGGGGAGGAAAGGCATGAATATATTTTTACTCAGTGAAGAAATATACTATTTTATCACATCAACGTAAGAAATCATTCATATATGATTAATGAAATCACATAAGGGCAACATAACACACAGTTCCAAATTAAGTTCTCAAACATTTTTCGGGTTTTATCTATATAGAGCGGTCGTTGCCCCGCAGCCCCTGTCGCATTCTTCCTCATTGTTCTCTTTATAAATGCCTCTCTTATTCACCTCATTTTCAATACTTTTTGTATTGGAACAAATTTTTGTTTAACATGATTTTGCCACTCTTATTATCTCTTGCTCATCCCTTTTTACTCCTACACAGGGACTCATCCATGTAACATTTACCATCAATCACAAACATAATCATATTCAGTTTTATCATAGATTCACAATAGCAATAAATCAACCTTACACATGAATATTACACGTGTATATGAGACTGTTCATATATATGATAGTGTTTATATGGTATTAATCATATATACTAAACTATTCATATATACAGTACCGTTTATATATATATCATACTATTTATATGTATAAATATTATTCATACATATAAATATTATTCATACGTACGAGTATTATTCATATCGAAAATAGTGAACATAAGCTGTAAAAGTATATCAAGAAAGTTACCAGAAAAGAGAGGTGAGTCACAATGGATACTCTTAAGTATCAAGTTTTTTCTTAGCTAGACCTTTTCTAAACATGTATTTTTCACAGTTTTATACTCTATTCCAGCAACTAGAAAATAATTTTCAAGTAACAGAGGATAATTCTTTTCTAATGTGGAGATCAGCTAAGGCCGCAACTGCGGAGCATACTAAGAATTTATCATACAGGTACTTGTAAGAAAAGAGCATAATATCCTTACAGTATCTTTGTAATCAATAATAATTCTTAAGTAACTAAGGTTAATTCTTTTTTGATGTGGAAGATCAACCTAACTATGACTACAAAGTATAATGAGAATTTAACCTCTAAATTATTGCAAGAATTTAAAAGAGCACAGTAGGATATTTCCTTATTTCGAATCCAAGCTATAGAAGATGGCTTTTATGATATCCCATAATCTTAGCACCAGAGTCAGAGAAATTTGAGGAGAGGAGAGAAGAGAAGCTGAAGATGTAAGTGAAGAAGTGAAATGGAAGGATCTATTTATAAAGAATTTGAAGTTACTATTTAAGATACTATACATCAATAAAATATTCAATTTACTATACACTAATAATTCGCACTATACATATTACTGTTCAATCACATAGGTTAATTTTACTAATGGAAAACTAAAGGAGAAAATTATCCTTTTTCCTAAAGTATTAAATTTTATTTCAATTTGATCCTTTTCATTTTAGTTAAAAGAATTTTCTCACATAAAATGTCATTTTACTTTACAAATTTATTTAGCCACCCAAGATTCAAATTATTCAATAGTATTTATCACATTTCATTTCATTTCATTAAATATATATTTTTACACATACAAATTTTTAGGGGTATTACACCAGGTTTGTGGATGATGAGTTATTTTACATAGATGGATTTATGATTGAATATTAATTATATCATAATGTTGAATGAGATTAATTTTATGTATTATATTAACATGTTGAAAAAGTGTTATTTATATTGTTAAAAATGTCTTCTTTTTAATTGTTGGGATTTATAAAATTAAAAAAAAGCATATTTTTACTTTTTTGAAAAAAAATTGAACACCTAAAAAACCAACCCTCCAATTCAATCAAAATTGATTAGTCAAATTAGATTAATTTGATTTTATAAAAAATGATTGAATAGATTAAAAATGAATCAGTTAGCTAAAATTCGATGAACTTTCTTACTCTCCACATTTAACAATGAAATCGTTTGACTCGCCTTTGAAGCCAAGAGTTGGTATGACACTTATTTGCCTGACAAAGTACGATGTTACTGACGAAGGTTGAATATACCATTAGTAACTACGGGGAGAGGGTTCTCTCCTTAGCTCCTCTCTCATTGGCTCTTTATAACCTTTAGATGACCGTAGAACCTACATGGACTGTGAAATTCATAGCCATTCAAGAGTTATGAAAAAACTAAGAGAGCCAAGGACTAAAAGAAAACTCTCTGTAGCGATGAGGGTGGATGATGATGTGGAATGACATTGTTGCTCGATGTGATAGAGCGAGAGGTTGCATTTGACAATTTTTTTTTATTTTCATTCATCCATTACTCATTCAATGTCTTTCATGGGGTTAATTGCAAAAGTGTCACTTTGGATTGCAGTTGAACAAAATGTTAATTAAAACAAATCAAAGTTACTTTCAATAAATGAAAATTAAAAAAATGTAATTTACGAAGTGAGATAAAAGTCACCAAACAATTATTTTTATATCAAAGTTTAAACTAACTTTTAAGCCAAACCAAACACCTTAAATTTATACAGTATAGTATTCACACCAAAGACCTGATTAACAGTTTAATTTTTTTTCAAAAAAGGACCATATTGTGTAAGCGTATACTACAGGCTACAGCCAAACGGGCCTTTATGCATATAAGAACCTGACGACAAAGTGACCGTCTAATTGGGCTTTGTGCAGTGTAGAATTGGGTAACAAGATAGAAAGCGGGAAATAAAAAACCAATATTGGTCATTAGAAATTTACCAACTGATAATATATTGTCCCAGAAACATAAACATTTACGGTGTCACCTCCTTTCACACATGCTCCTTACACGTTGGACAACACGAACAAATTCAAAATACAAGGAAAAATCAAATGCGATGTGAGTTTGACCTCCATGACTTTTGGAAGTTGAGCAAGAGGATGGGTTTTGACAAATGACCAGGTCAAAACCACCAAATCTTTTAATCATACTGTCAAGCTTGCTACTTGTGAGCCTCTGAACGTCTTCAATCTGAACCAACTCCCCTGTTTGTCCAGACCTCTGCCACCATCTCTTCAGAACCTTCCTCTTCGTCTCGGAAGTCTCAACTGACACAAGATTTTTTATCTTAATCCCAAGACGGTGAAGAGCAACTTCTGTCCCACCAATCCCACTAAAAACTGATAACACTGTCAATCCACCAGGGAACATGGGCTTCAACACAGAAAGATGATATCCCAATGTGTCTGTCTGAAAGCAGTATTTTAGTAAATTGAGTCTTTCTCTCAAAGTGATATCAGCAGAACGAGTATGATTCGATGGATAGCCTAAGATAACCTCCAAATATTCAGGCTCCACAGGACCCAGTTTGTTCTTACCAACCCATACAAGATTTAGCATACGACAATTATGTAGGATGTCATTCTTCTGTTCGGATGAGAGTACTCCACCAGAATCAGCCAGAATCCTTGACAATTTCTCACAATGCTGCGCTATACCACTAGTTTCACAATTGATGCAGCTTAACTGCTTCCTTGAATCCCAAGTTGGCCACCATTTCTTTGCAAGTGGTATTGCATCTTCAATAGTCATAGGCGGCCTTGGGAGGATGGGGAATCTGTTTTCAGCTGGAAGATTGTGTACGTATCCTTCTTTTCTGCTTACTGCTGAAAAGAACTGAGTATTCACAAATTCAGGTTCCAGTGCATATAAGAACTGAGATATTTTTGCCCATGAGTCGTAGGATATATTTGCAATGTTGCCATAAAAGAAATATGGAGGCTTTGCTACTACTCTGTTAAGACACCTCGATGGACTTTGTTTGTAAAGTTTGGGAAGTCCAGCAAGGTCGACATCAACTTTTTCTTCCACCCAATCAGGATCAAGGGGAGAGGTGAAGTCATCATAATACTCTGGCTTTGGCCTTTTACTGATATTATTTTCAATGAAGTTGGAATACCCCATGCTAGAATTAGCACCAGGAAATTCATCAGCAGACTCTTCCTTCACCCTTTTACCCCGGTGAATTTCCTGTAGGTTGATGTCCTTTGAATTTGACTCTGAAGGTTCATCACTGAAATTCTCAGTTTTCACTTCTTCTGTACTATATATCTCTTCTTTGATCCCCATAGAACTAGAAGTAGAAGTGGTGGGATACTAGACAAACAAGAAATTTCATCATTTAGGAACTACTGAATAGCTATTAAAGAAGGAATGCTTACAGTACCATGCGAGCATAAAATTCACCGATTTCTTGAACACAACATTGTCAACAGCTTTCATAGCACAACTATTTATTTCATGTGCACTTCACACAAGATTAAAATAATTATACTTAGGTTCACTTTGAAAATATTAACAAATAATAACTAAATAAATATATTTTTTAGTATACAAATTAGACCAGATGGTTCCCTTCTGCTTCCACTTGATTTTTCTCATATTTCCTCTAATCTAAATAGGGGAACATGGACTCATAATTTTCCTGTTATGTTTCCTTTTAAATTTTAATTCCTATATTCACTTTCTTACTCATTATCCTAAAAGGGGATATACTTTGACTAGCTCATTTAAAGATCTAAATCTCCTTTTAAAATCAAGTTTAGAGTTTGGATGTTTGTAAAAAATGATTCATACAACTGACGTGTTGCATATTTGCGTACCTCAAGCACCTCTTTTTCCTCATGTTTCTTTTTGGCTCTGCATCTTTTACTTGCCATGTAAGATCTATTTTTACTCCATATGTTTTGCTTGGAAAGTTGTCTTTATGTCATTAAACTCATACCATGGTTCACTTTCACAAACAGCATGTGCAAGTGAGTGTCACTAAGTACAACTTCAGTTATATTTTGTGCAGTGTAATTAAAGAAAGTCATGTAAATCTGATTGTACAATCATTATTAAGTACTAAGAATTCAGAAAGTCTTGTAGGTTGAACTTTGAAGAAATAGTTACTTATAGTTCAACCAAAGTAAAGGGTTTAAGTGTATTTTGTGAGGTAACGTATTAGTATAAATGAATATTGAGGGGTCACTATTATGCTCACCATTATTAAGTATTTGAATAGTATATTTTGTTTGTTTGGCCAATTTTTTTTTTTTTTTTGGGTGGGTTTGGAAGCCTTTTTCTCCCTAATTATTGATCTCCCGATTCTCTACACTACTTGGAAATCATAGTACAATTGAAGTTATGAAGGACTAAAGAAAGCTGAATTGACAGCAAAAGTAAATGATTCAAAATATGACAAGTAGGATAAAGTATAACCTTATAATTTACAACATAATCAATGCCATTTTGCTCTGCAATAATACAGTTAGCAAGCTCTGATATGGGAGCATCAGTACCTGAAAACCAAAATTAGTATGACCAAGATAAGAAACTAAAGCAAACAGTAAGCCATAGTAAAGGAAATGACAGAAAAGACTATATATGACATTTCCAAATTTAAACGTGAAAGCATTACGGAGTAGATAACAGTGTAGATACACAGAGCAAGTAACACAAGAAGAGCTAAATAATAATTTTGTAACAACCCAAAAGAAAATCAGTAAAAACTTTCCACAGTAAAGACTGCATATATAACATCAATTGCTGGAGTTTACAAAGATAAGCTATTATATTATTATTCACCAAGTTTTTCAATTGCTGATGATACTTCACTCTCAGAGAAACCCATGTCAAGCAGTTGAAGTGTTTTCTCCATGGTTCCAAATAGTTTTTCGTTATTAACCTGAGATCAGAAGTTTGTTATTAGATCCATAACAGAAATAGGATACTAGAACGTGCATAAGTATTAGATGCATAACCAAGACATAGATAGAATGTTACCTTTCATAACTAAGGATAATAATACATACATAAGCAATAGAAGGAGTGGTTAAAATTTCTTTTGATAGAAGAATAAGTACTAAGGTGAAGAGAGGGAATCTAACGCATGAGGATAAGTTACCACTCAAAAAAAAAAATCAGCATTAAAAAAGAAAACCTCATCAATACAAATAAACAACAAAGTTCTTCATCCCCTCTAAACAATTGCAAAAGAAACCCAGTAAAAAAGCCATAAGCCAAACACAATAAGCCGTGAAGACACTCATTTCTTCTATAAATCTAAGGTCAATGATTTCTCCTTAAAAATTTCGAGCATTCTCCCAACAAATTCAAACCACAACGTTAAAGTATCTACAAAGTTACCATTGAGCTTGTACCTCAAGTGGTATGGAATTGAGAATTGTCAGTTTAGGAGCCAGGGTACGAGCCCCTTTGTAATTTTTTTTTAAAAAAAAAAGCATCTACAAAGTTTTCCACTCCTTACTCCAGCCAAAACCTCTAAAGATAGTCAGAAGAAACCATTCCATAAACTGAAGGAAAACCTAAGATATATGGAAATCCCAAATAATCTACTCCAAAAATATCTAGCTGCTGGGAAATGCAAAAACAAATGAGTAGCAGTTTCTGAACGATAACAACATGTAATGGACATGTTGTGAAACATGCATACACGAAAGACAATCATGCCAAACAATCCAGCTATGAACAGATTTTATGAAAGTATGTCTATATTCTTAGAAGTAAAATAAGCAACATAAAATTCACATCTAAGTCTAGAAAGAAGAAACAAGAAAAGGCTACAGCTTCCTTCTTGTCCTAATGTCTGCTTATTTTTGCTTAGACTGTCCTCATGAAAAATTTTTCCCTTGTTCCAAAGGAAAAAGATTACAAAATGGATATAAAGCACCCTACTAGAACAAGCTAAAGAACAAAAACACAAATACAGAACAGAAATTATTGAATATCAGCTAATAAGAGCTTTCCAATCCATTTGCATATTGAGAAAGACAATCCAGAAAAATAACATTTGCAGTAAGCCTACAAGAAGCCGAGAAAGTAAGTTCGTCCCAAATATGATATAATGAGACAAATCCATTGCTTAAATTTCTAGTGTTATGTTCTTTATAATCACATTAAATGGTTATCTTCACGCAAACTTTGCTGTATGGGAGGAGAGAAGGGTCTTAAAAAATTCTCCTTTCTTCTAGAAGAAAGAGTGATCTTAGAGAATATTTAGCTTTCATCAAGAAATTGAAAATATAAAGATACAGGAGAGAAAAGGCGGTTGACTTCAGGCATACACTTCCTGAAATTTGTAGATAACAGTAAAAACTTGGGGATTATAGATGGCAAGAATTAGGGTTTTATAAGACAAGTAAAATTTTAGGGTTTCTAATGGGTGGCTGAACATGGTAATACAACAACAACAAAGCCTTATCCCACTAGGTGTGGTCGGCTACATAGATCGCACGACGCCATTGAGCTCTATCAATAACCAACTCTTAAGGTATCTCGTTTACCAGAAGATCCCGTTCAATAACCTCTCTAAGTGTTTTTCTTGGTCTTCATCGTCCTTTTTTCATTGGACTCCAAACCATTTGCTCAACTCTCTTTACTAGCGCTTCCAACGGTCTTCTTTGAACATGCTCAAATCATCTTAACGATTTTCAACCATTTTTTCCTCAATAGGTGCCACTCCAACTCTACTTCATATATGATCATTACAGATCATATCTCTTCTTCTATGTCCACACATCCATCGCAACATCCTCGTTACCCCAATTTTTTGTTCTTGTTGTCCTTTCATCGTCCAACATTCACTCCCATATAAAATTGCAGGTTTTATAGCAGTATGATAAAACTTTCCTTTGAGCTTATCAGGTACTTTTCGATCACATACAACTTCTGATGCCATTCTCCACTTCAACCACCCAGCTTGTATCCAATGTGCCACATTTCCAATAATTCCACCGTCATCTTGTATAACTGATCCCAGATGCCTAAACTTTGATAGTTGTGATACAACCTGATCTTCAATTTTAACCTCCAATTCGTTTCTAACTTGTCGCTTGTTAAATTTACAATGCATATATTCTGTCTTACTCCTGTTCATACGAAATCCCTTCGATTCCAAAGTAGCTCTCCATAACTTGAGTTCAAAATTAATCTCTTCCCTTGATTCTGCCATGAGAACAATATCATATGCAAAAAGTATCTATGTGGGGATTTCTTCTTGGATGTGTCTCGTCAGAACATCTAAAACCAAGTCAAACAAATAAGGGCTAAAAAATGATCCATGATGCAGGTCAATCTTAATAGGAAAGTCTCTTGTCTCCCCTCCAAACGTTCACACACTAGTTGTAGCCCCCTTATACATATCTTTTATAGCTCTAATATACGCAACTCGTACACCTTTCTTTTCCAAGGCTTTTCACAGCACCTCTCTTGGTACACGATAATAAGCTTTTTCCAAATCAATAAATGCTATATGCAAATTTTTTTGTTTACTCCGATACCTTTTCATCAATCCTCTTAGTAGCTTCCATAGTAGATCGTCTCGGCATGAATCCAAATTGATTTTCAGAAATACTCGTCTCACTTCTTAATCTATGTTCAATCACTCTTTCCCATAATTTCAGAGTGTGACTCATAAACTTAATCTCTCGGTAGTTTACGCAGTTTTGGATGTCCCCTTTGTTTTTGTATATAGGCTCTAAAGTGCTTCTTTTCCATTTCTCAGGCATTTTCTTGGACCTTAAAATCTCATTAAAGAATTTAGTTAGCCAGATAGTACCCTCCTCCCCTAAACACTTCCAAACTTCAATAGGAATATCATCAGGGCCAACGGCTTTACCATTATCCATTTCTGAGGGTGGGTAACCAGGCTTGCCAGCATTCCAGTGCTCAAAGTCATCATCAAATCAACTCCAATCTCAATTCCCAACTCTCTTGACAAGATTGCAATGACGATCAACTTATACAAGTTAATAGCCCATAATAATCCCCATTGCGTAAGTAGACTCAATATGTAATTCTAAAGGACAATTTAAACACCAATCCAGCAATTCTAAGATACTAAAGCACAATTAAACTACTAAAATATCAAATTAGTAACAAAATAACTACCATTTGCACTTTAGATTTTTTTTTAATACCAAAAAAACCCTCCAACTTGTCTTTTAGCTCCAAAAGAGGTTAAGAAATGTCCAATAAGGCCATGACTAGTGTTGCAGTTGGCCCAAGTGGATGGACAGTAAGTAAAATTGATTCCCTCCTTTTTCCAGATTCTCAATATCACTTATTGACCTTCAACCATAGCAGTCTATAGTATTTATTATGAAGGACTGGATACCTAAAATTAAGCTCAAGTGATCACCCATGAAAAAGAAATGCACAAGTGATAAATTCAGCAACTTCCTAGATGGGAGAATAATAAAGATTGTTTCAGCAGTTGGTTTACAATGACCCATCAAACCACTACAAAATGCATACTAAGAATGACCAAACCTTCAATAATACAACAGCTCAAATAGCAAGAGGCTGGGAAATGTCATATGTACTGAATACTGATGGACTAATTTCAAGTTGACAAGTTGGCATCAGCCAGCAACATTTTTCATATTATTTTATCTAATGAACAATTGGGTTGAGATTTAGCTACAAATTACAATCAGCCAAACATGATAACTGTTGAGAGATCTCTTCAAGTGTATCAAATATGAAGGCCTCATTTTTTACGTAAACAATAGCAGTATCATCATTTCCTTTTTGGCAATCATACCAGCAACAACATCCACCAGACTAAGGTCAAATTGACACCATCCAGTAACAATTCTTCTTTTTTTTTCAAAGGACAATTAGGTTAATATTTAATTATAAATTACAATTAGCCAAAACATAATAACTGTTTAAAGATCTTTTCAAATGTATCAAATATGAAGACCTCATTTTTTGTGTAAACAATGGCAATATCATCTGTTTCCTTTTCACTATTTTTGGCAATCTGGGCAGCAACAATAACATCCACCAGCTCATGAATTGAAGCATTATCACCTGACATGAAATATCAAGAAATCCACACTGATATAAGTGATCTATAAATGTAGGTGAGCAGACTTCCTTCTTTACCAATAATAGATGCTATGCAAAGGCAAGCTAAAGCACTCAGAAATCAGAATACTAATACCAGAACTTCTTGAATAAAGTTGTATACATGTCATACTGTTGAGAATACTGTCTAAGGGGAACTCCAAAAGGATATTGTTTAGAAGTCTTGCAATTATCTTTAATCATCATCTTAAGGAGTATCTTGTAGTTAAACTCTATTTTAAAAGTGTTATAAATAAGAGAACTAATGAGCCAGAATCAAGGAATTGAGTGACTCTAGAGGAAATATTCTGAGAACAATTATATCATTCCTCCTGACCTTATATAAAAACAAATAAATTTTGAGCAGAAAAATACACTTCAGCCTACAATATTTATATAATGTGCTCCCTCCCCCCCAATCAATCCCAACATCATTTTCTCCCTCTAGTTTTTTTTCTTTTTTTAATAACTGGAAACCAACTTCTGCATAACAAGACATTTGATTAGAAAAAAATTATAGAGGATGACAAAATCAAAAGGGCAATTTGGAGAGCGGATCAAAATGAAGCAGTCCTGACAGTCTGACAATCACAATCTTGCAGACTGCTGATATAATATAAAAGGGGATCTTAGGAGAGTTTTCACGTAGTTTTCTTTTTCTCAATTGTAAGGTTGGAATAAACATAAAATCTACATTTTTTATCTTTTACAGCGGCTATAGGCTTAAGTTCAATGCAAGACTTGTGAACACAGTTCATTTCCCCTCAGCTCAATTAATTAAAAGAATAAGACCAAAACATCTATCATTAAAAAAAATTGAAAACAACTAAAGCTGACAAAGGAAAAGCGGGGTAAAATATTCATTTATAACTTAATTTATAAAATTATCTAATTAAGCATATCCTAGCTGTCTCCTATACTATAATATTTTGAAAGTTGCCCTATCCCCATATCTTTGTCATGCTGCACACACATTGTAATTGGTATCGATGCTACATGGCCTTCAGTTGCTCTATTTTCTACCACTAATCCACCCAAGCAAACCTTGACCCTAACACTAGCCCATTGAAACCTATGCCTTCCATTGTCCTAACTCAACGGATTGAAGTGGTCTTCTCAGCTTCTCTGTGGTTTTTAGAGACTATATTAAAACTATTAACAGGCATTTACTTAACAGCTTAAGCTTGATTTGAAGTAATCATTGACTGTTGCGGTTAGTTAATGGTCAATTAGGATGGGTTTCTATGTCAGATATGTGAAAAGGTTTGTCATTATTGCTTATTGGATTTGCTTTTACTTTTTGTTCTGTTTTTTTTTTTTTTTGGGTTTCACTTTGGAGGATACCTTGTCCTTTGCTCTTGTACTTATTTGTCATCTCTATTTTTACTTTTTTAGAAAAACTATTTATCAAAGTCTTGTAGCTCCTTGAATATTAAAGAAGGAACCAACAATATATGTTTTTGGACCAATTAAGACAATATAAACATAAAAGAAATTGAAAGTAGCCCCATAATACAATCAGTAAGTATGTATTGATCATACAGCAGCATCAGCACAGGTCTACAAATACATACCAAGCTTCTGGATTGCAAAATCTACATCCTTGACAGAGAAGTTCATCTTCAGTAAGGAGGCTCTTTTATCATCATTGACTTCATCAAGTTCATCAGGCTCCTGCAAGAGATTGTGCCAAACTAGAATTAAATTAAAGAGAACAAACATATGCTATATTAAGGAGCCAGGTAAAACTAGAAGGGAACCTTTACAGCCAAGAAAGCCTTGATTAAAAAAAATTAATTTGGGTCAGAGAGTGACAGATGCAATAACAGAGATAATAAGTGCAAGGTGAAATTTATATTGCAGAGTCCATAACAATCAAGAGTATCACCTGTCAACATATGTCACATATTGGTGTTGACAACAATAAATGGTGAATCATGGATGTCTTGGAAAACTCTTAATGAGAGGTTAGACCATGATGTTGTGTTTTGCATCTAGGCCATGAATGGTAAATCTCTTATTAAGGTTAGGTAATAGCTGTTGACTTTATTAGGCTAGCTTCTCCATTAGGATGCCTGTGGCACCTAAAATAGGCGTAACCCGTCATGCCTAATGCAACGTTGAGAAGCTATAAAGAAATAAGTTACACCCACCCTTAGAATGAACTCTTATATATTTTGCAATCCCACATACAAATATTGATCACTAAATTGATTATTATTTATTTTCACTTATGTTAATTAGATGATTTTCAAATTTCATTTTTTCGAAACTAATTTTACAAATTTGTAAAAAGGTGCAAGAATTATCGTACTGCTATAAGACCTGCGATTTTATATGGGAGCAAATGTTGGGCGATGAAAGGACAACAAGAGCATAAAATTGGAGTAGCGGAGATGAGGATGTTGCGTTAGATGTGTGATCATACAAGAAGAGATATGATCCGTAATAATCGTATACGAGGGAGAATTGGAGTGGCACCTATTGAGGAAAAAATGACTGAAAACCGTTTAAGGTGGTTTGGACATGTTCAAAGAAGACCATTAGAAGCGCCAGTAAGGAGAGTTGAGCAGATGGTTTGGAGCCCTGTGAAAAAAGGTCGAGGAAGACCAAGAAGGACACTTAAAGAGGTTATTGAGAGGGATCTTCTGGTAAATGAGATCCCTAAAGAGTTAGTTATTGATAGAGCTCAATGGCGTCGGGCGATCCATGTAGCCGACCCCACCTAGTGGGATAAGGCTGTTGTTGTTGTTGTTGTAAAAAGGTGCAAGAAAATCCAAAAAGCAACCGATAGTTATCTGCAAATCTCTATGTGGATAATATAGGAGTAATCTGAGCAGTAAAAGGATTAAACCAACATATAATGGGAAATTTATAGACTTGCTTGAGTACTTATTAACTACTCTAGTTGTAAAAACTAAACGTTAAGGTGTATTTCATTAGGAAAACAAGGTTGTCTATACTTTAATAGAAAAAATTGTTAACAAGGTGTAGGATTGACCTGAAAATTTTGTGGGTAAGAGAAGACACATACTCACACACACACCCATATAAAAATAGATTTAATTAGAATTTATAACCAGTTTTCTCTGTTAGACCAAGAATAAGTATCTTTGATAGATCCATTTAATCCATCTATCAAAAGGAGAGTATAAACCACCACAAGGCACTGTAGCTAACGATACAAGTATTGAACACATAGCTACTAGATGATGCCCTGACTAATATTAGTATTAAACCTACATTCCCTTGATAATGTTCCATCAAAATGCACGAGAGGAAAAGCCAAAATACCCAACAACCATTGCCACTACAATCATGAGAAAACATACTAAAAATAAGAAGTACCTCTTTTGGATCAATGCCTGTGGATATTTCTGGAGGATCCTTATCATCAAATAAGCTATCTAGAGAATCTGAAGATTGAGAATTTGTATTTTGAAGAGCCTGTGTAGACAAAGAAAATTGAATAGTGGTCAAAACTTTTAACCAAACCATTTACAAATAATTCATCCTAAAAAAATTAATATACCATTGAAAACTAACTTGCTTTCATAAGTAATTGTTTCAAATTTTAGGAAGAATTTTGGATTGGTGACACTTCTTTAATTGATCGATTTTTGCGTCTTTATCGGAAAATTGGGAAAGGTACGGAAAGGCTAATAAATAGACTAAAAAAGCAGTAAGTGAAGCACGATCTAAAGCGTTTGAAGAGTTTTACAAGGACTTAGGAACGAAAAAGGGGGAACAAAAGATTTACAAGATTGCGAAGACTAGAGAAAGAAAATCTAGAGGTTTGGCTCAAGTAAGATGTGTTAAGGATGAAGAAGGAAAAGTTTTGGTTACAGATGGAGATGTTAAAAATAGATGGTAGAGTTACTGTTACAAGTTCTTTAATGACGAAACAGGGTCGACTAGTGATTTGGAAGATTTAACAACCTTGGAGAGAGAACAAAATTTGGCATATTATCGTAGGATTAAGGTTAATGAGGTCAAGGAAACTCTTAGAAGAATAGATAATGGTAAAGCCGTTAGTCCTGATGGTATTCCAATTGAAGTTTGGAAGTGTTTAGGAGAGGAGAAAACTATCTGACTAACTAAACTCTTTTATGAGATTTTAAGGTCTAAGAAAATGCCTGAGGATTGGAGAAGAAGAACTTTAGTGCCTATATACAAAAATAAATGGGACATCCAGAACTGCGCAAACTACCAAGAGATTAAGCTTATGAGTCACACTCTATAATTATGAGAAAGAGTAATTGAACGTAGGTTAAGAATTTAGACGAGTATTTCTGAAAATCAATATGGATTCATGCCAGGGCGGTCTACTATGGAAGCTATTTATCTACTAAGAGGGTTGATGGAAAGGTATCGAAGTAAACAAAAAGACTTGTATATAGCATTTATTGATTTGGAAAAAGCTTATGATCAAGTACAAAGAGAGGTGTTGTGGAAAGCCTTGGAAAAAAAAGGTGTACGGGTTGCGTATATTAGAGCTATAAAAGAGATGTATAAGAGGGCTACAACTAGTGTGAAAACGTCTGGAGGGGAGACAAGAGACTTCCCTATCAAGATTGATCTGCATCATGGATCATCTTTGAGCCCTTATTTGTTTGACTTGGTTTTAGATGTTCTGACAAAACACATCCAAGAAGAAATCCCCAAATGCATATTTTTTGCAGATAATATTGTTCTCATAGCAGAGTCAAGGGAAGAGATTAATTTTAAACTCGAGTTATGGAGAGCTACTTTGAAATCGAAGGGTTTTCGTCTGAGCAAGAGTAAGACAAAATATATGCATTGTAAGCTTAACAAGCGACAAGCTAGAAACGAGTTGGAGGTTAAAATTGGAGATCAGGTTGTATCAAAAGTGTCAAAGTTTAGGTATCTGGGATCAGTTATATAAGATGACGGCGAAATTATTAGAGAAGTGGCACATAGGATACAAGCTGGATGGTTGAAGTGGAGAATGGTATCAGGAGTTGTTTGTGATCAGAAAGTACCTGATAAGCTCAAAGGAAAGTTTTATCGTATTGCTATAAGACCTACAATTTTATATGGGAGTGAATATTGGGCGATGAAAGAACAACAAGAACAAAAAATTGGGGTAGCGGAGATGAGGATGTTGCAATGGATGTGTGGTCATACAAGAAGAGATATGATCCGTAATGATCGTATACGAAGTAGAGTTGGAGTGGCACCTATTGAGGAAAAAATGGTTGAAAACCGTTTAAGTTGTTTTGGGCATGTTCAAAGAAGACCGTTAGAAACGCCAGCAAGGAGAGTTGAGCAGATGGTTTGGAGTCATGTGAAAAAAGGTCGAGAAAGACCAAGATAGACACTTAGAGAAGTTATTGAACGGGATTTTTTGTTAAATAAAATACCTAAAGAGTTAGTCATTGATAGAGCTCAATGATCTCATGCGATCCATGTAGCCGACCCCACCTAGTGGGATAAGGCTTTGTTGTTGTTGTTGCTGTTATCGGTTGTCGACTTTATATAATGCTCCAATTTCACATTTTCTAGTAGGGCAAAGAAACCGATTATCCTAGAGCTTTGACTTCTCTAGAAATTTTAACTCTAGACTTGTTGATGATCTTGCTTTATTGTCAGAAACGATTGTGCCTTTTTGTGTATCCTCAATGTTTGTTATAAGAACTTGGGATTTGGATCCTTCATGTCCTTATACCTGAGAGTTGGTGCCCGCAAGAAGTCTCCCCTAACAACTAACCAGCAGTCCGAGGCCCAAGCTCACTGACTATCAATACATCTGCCATCTCCCCCTTCCCTCTTGCTGCCTATATTATTGCCTAACTAACTTATTTAGCCAAGGACTTCCAAGTGTCCCTCCTTGTTCTTATTATTCCTTCTCTCTCTATTATGTTAGGTAGCAATCAGGTGGCCACTCCCCTGCTGCCGGTTGCCTTTCTTAGCTCTCCTCTCACAGACCTTTGTGATAGGAGGCCTATCAATACCCCCTCCAATAAGTCACATCTTGTCCTCAAGGTGAAAAGTAGGAAATTGGTTAAGGATCAGCTCGTACGGTTCCCGTGTGCTCTCAAAGTCTGGTAAATTCTTTCACTGCACCAAGACTTCAAGGCCTTAATAGATTCTGGAGAAACCATCAATTCAGCATCATCGGTTAAGAAATCCGGTATTTGTTGGCTTGGTTTGTCTCCTTTAACAGCCCGTTTAAGCTGAGAGACATGAAAAACATTGTGTATTCTTGCTGTGGAGGGAAGATCTAGTCTGTATGCCACACTCCCAATGTTCTCCTTAATCATGTAGGGTCCATAGTATCGAGGACTAAGCTTTTCATTGGTTTTCTTCGCCAAATATTTAAATTTATAGGGCTGTATTCTCAAATAAACCAAGTCACCAGCTGTAAATTACATTTCCCTTCTTTTATTGTCGGCGTACATTTCATTCTTGATTGAGCGTTATGTAGGTTGTTTTTTAATAATTCCAAAACAGCATTTCTGTCACGAAGCTGCTGGTCCACTTCTGCCACTGTAATTACGTCCTCGGTCGACTTCAATAGTGGAGGAGGGACACGACCATAAAGTGCCTTAAATGGTGTCATACCCGCCGACACATGGAAGGATATATTGTACCAATATTTAGCCCAAGAGAGCCATCGAGGCAAATGGCGTGGCTTATCACCAACAAAACATCGAAAATAGGTCTCTAAGCATCGGTTGACCACTTCGGTTTGACCATTTGTTTGCGGGTGGTGTGTTGTACGCAACTTAAGGGTAGTGCCTGTACTTGGATAATCTGTCCACTACTACTAGAATAGTATCTAGTCGTTGCACCTTGGGTAGGCCACCAACGAAATCCATAGAGATGTCTTCCCATACTTGAGTAGGGACGGGGTAAGGGTTGTAGAAAGTTGGCTAGACTAAGAGCTTCATATTTGTTGCGCTGCCAGGTTGTGCATTCTGCTACAAACTGTCTAATGTCACTCTTCATTCCCTCCCAATATAAAATGGGAGCTAGTCATTTATAAGTTTTGAAAAATCCCGAATGGCCACTACTTGGACGAGCATGAAATTCTTGTAGGTATTTCCCTTTATGCTTTGAATTCTTTGGAATCACCAACCTATCCTTGTAGAGTAAGACCCTTTTCCTGAAAGAGTATCCCGGGTGGCTGTCCTTATGTGATAACAGCTCCTGTTTGATGGTTCTAAGTTTATCATCACCTTGCACCTCTTCATCAATGTCATCCACATCCATAATTTTAACAGTAGAAAGAGCAAGCAAGTGCATAGATTCACCTCGTCGAGATAGAGCATCCGCCGCTCTATTCTCTTTCCTCAGGTAATAGAGGATCTCAAAATCATAACCCATTATTTTTTTTGCCCACTTTAGTTGATCCTCACCGGTCAGACGTTGCTCCATTAAATGTTTCAAGCTCTTTTGGTCCGTTTTGATGATAAATTTTCGACCCATTAAATAATAGCTCCACTTTTTAATAGATAGCACAAGTACCATTAATTCACGTTCATAAACGGACTTCGATTGGTTTCTTCCCGATAACACTTGATTGTGATAAGCAATCGAGTGTCCTTCTTGCATTAGTATAGCTCCAATCCCACTGTCGGAAGCATAAATCTCCAATTCAAATGGCTTAGAAAAGTCAGGAATGACTAACACCGGAAGAGTCGTCATTGTTTTTTTGAGTTGGTCAAATGCTACTTGAGCCTCAGGAGTCCATGTAAAAGCCTCTTTTTGAAGTAATTTTGTTAAAGGTGCTGCTATCTTACCGTACCCCTTGACAAATTTTCTGCAATAGCCGATTAGGCCCAAGAATCCTCTTAAACTCTTGACATTGGTGGGAACAGGCCATTCCACCATGCGAGCAATCTTTGAAGGGTTTGCTTCAACTCCTTTCTCTAAAATAAGGTGACGCAAATATTCCAATGTTGGTTGACCAAAAGAACACTTCTTTTTATTGACCAGTAATTGATTATCCCGTAGTAGTTGGAATGCAACCTTCAAGTGCTCCAAATGGGCTGACATGTCTTTGCTGTAAATCAGTATGTCATCGAAGAATACTAGAATAAATTTGCGCAAGTGAGGACGAAAGACCTCATTCATCAAGGATTGAAACGTTGAGGGAGCATTCATAAGTCTGAATGGCATGATGAGAAATTCATAATGTCCTTCATGAGTACAAAAAGCAATCTTCTCAGTGTCCTTTTCACGTACTCAAATCTAGTGATACCCCGATTTAAGATCCAATTTAGTTAAAACTTGAGCCCTACCTAATTCATCCAATAGCTCATCTATTATTGATATGGGAAACTTGTCTGGTATTGTAATGCGGTTTAGAGCACTGTAACCCACGCAGAAAAAAACGCCAACTCTCATCCTTCTTCTTGACTAGTAAGATAGGAATGGAAAAGGGGCTGGTGCTGGGTTTGATAATCCTTGCTGATAACATCTCGTTCACAATTTTTTCAATCTCATTCTTTTGGTAATAAGGGTATCTATAAGGTTGAATGTTGGGAACCTTGGCACCTGGTTGAAGACAAATAGCATGGTCTTGGGGGCATGTGGGAGGTAGCCATGAGTGAGTTTCAAAAATATTCTAAAAATCTTCCATGAGTTTGGACAGGCCCACAAGAAGTCTCCCCTGATAGCTACCCAGCAGTCCAAGGCCCAAGCTCACTGACTATCAATCCATCTGCCATCTCCCTCTTCCCACTTGCTGCCTATATTATTGCCTAACTAACTTATTCAGCCAGGGACTTCCACTTGTCCCTCCTCATTCGTATTCTTCCTTCTCTCTCTATTCTGTTAGGTGCTAGGTGGCCACTCCCCTGCTGCCCCTTGCCTTTCTTAGATCTCCTCTCATAGACCTTTGTGATAGGAGGCCTATCAGATACCTCCTCTCTCCTTTTGCCTAAGTCTATTTGAAAAGTCAAAGCCCCTTCCAAGGTAAAGCCTTTGTTTGAAGCCTAAAAAAGCCTTATCTCTTAATCTTTGTATGATGTGTTTTAAGATTTCAGAGATGAATAATCATCTTTTGTTACGTTGTGAAGTGACCGGGTATATCTGGAACAATTTTTTTGGTATTTTTGATGAAAGGTGAGTTTGTCCTCAGTACTTTTCTAAACATCAAAGGTTGAGTTTAGCGGAATGGGCTAAATCTCTAACGTGTCAAAGCAAAGTTCGAATCCCCTCTAGGAGAGATGTCCACATTTAGTGCCTCGAGCAGGATTGCCACCAGTGGAGGATACCTATAGGAAACCCAAAAAAATTTGCAGGCTTTTGGAGGCAAAAGAAGAATAAAACTCTTCGGCAATGCGCAGTTTTGGCTAGCTTATGGTGTATTTAGCATGAAAGAAATGCTAGAGTGTTTAATCAGCAGTTCTTTTTGGCACATCTTCTTTAAAAGAGAATTACTTTTATGTCTTCCTTATGGGTTTTTTGCCAATAGAACTTTCGGGGGTGTGTCGCTCATAGAGTCTCAAAGGGATTGGAAGGCTCTTTTGAGTTAGAGCCTAGGTTGTATTTTATGGGTTGTCGCTTCTATATGGGGAGCACTCCTTGTCCTCTGTTTAGTTTTGCTATGTAATTTTCTTTCTACAACAACAACAACAACAACATAGCCTTATCCCACTAAGTGGGGTCGGCTACATGGATCGCACTTGTAATTTTCTTTCTACAATTCAATAAATTCTTTTCTTCATTTAAAAAGGAAATGTTATTAAAGGTGCTAATTTGAATCCTTCATCTATCTACATATTTGTCCACAGAGCAGAAATTAACAATTTTCAACACAAAGGACAAGCAGAACAGAGTATAGCTTTTATCATTATTTATAAGTTATACCTATCCTCATAAGGCACACCATAATATGCAAAATGGTTTACTTACAGAATATGTAAAGAGAGTCTCCAATAATTGGTCAGCATTGCCTTCACCTATACATTTGAAAGAAGATATATTTTTAGGTTAACTAGAAAGAAGAAATTTAATCAATCAGAATAGAAACTTGCATTGGCATACTGATATGTATTAGATGTTCATGATCAGTGTCATGCACTTAATGCAAGATGAGCATCCTGCTCATGCATAGAGTACCATTTTCTTCAATCACTTTATCAACAAGAGACGGTAGGAATCCCATTCCAATAAAGAATGCTCTTAAATTGCCTCTGGATGAACTTGCAACATTGTCCTGGTATTATCCAAGAGGAAGCTAAACTTAAGAAAATAAAAAGAAAAATCCAATCCAGACAACTACTTTTGTAATTGCTATAAACACATGCATATTGAACGTGTAAAAATAATGTCTTTTTGCATCATAATGCATATAGTGCAAATAGGGAAGTAGGCAAGCCTTGCATGAAAATAATAAAAATGACTACAGACAAATATGAAAGACAGTTGGATCATCAATAGTCTCAAACATGAATTATATTACTTCCTTCCCATGCAGTGCAAACATAAGTTTAATATTTTTTTACTAAAGAGTTCACTGCAATTGGAATTGGGTTTTCAACTACATTTGAGGGTAAGCATAACACATTGATAAGTAAAGAACCTCACTTATGGTTTTCTTCATCATATTATCCAGGAATAGCATCTTATGTGAGTAGATAGAAGCTTATAGCATGCTTGGTAGCACAGACTGGACATTCAAATTGAGGAAAAATACACTTTGATTTCAACTTGTAATTAATAATTCAAGATTTGAAAGAAAGAAGGTAGATGTAAAATCTCTTAGATGTATAGACCAAATTATTCCTAGGCCAATCTTAACATCTTTAACTGTGGGAGTGTGATGAAACGCAGAATAGATACACTATAGGAATCAGAAACACCAAGGTGCTGAGAAATATTGTTCTGCATTAATGAAACAACTGAGTACAAAACCCCTAGGCTTTCAAGTGGCTAGGAGACTCCCCAAACTCCCAAAAGATTCCCCCCCCCCCCCCCCCCGCCCCCGGCACAGAACCACCTCCAACACAACCAAGATATACACTATAAAAAGACTCACAAACCGACACCAAAACTAGACCCCCAAAACTTAACCCATTAGTTAGTTAGTTATAACCAATACACCCCAAAAGCCTTATTTCCCATTCCTTCGACTATAAGTCTTTAGTTTGGATTCCTTCTTCTGCTATACTGTATACATTCAGCTTCATCAGAGTGATAGATTCCTTGACACTGCATCAAGGCCTTTTAAAAAGTGGTCAGCAGTTGCTACCCCCACACTTTGAGCCCAAAGAGCTTTTGCATGAGAGGTTTGTTAAAGATGTAAATCAAAACCATTCCAAGGTTTCAACCTCAAAGCTTAAGCTCCTGGGATGAATGGATGACTAATGTAGTGTTAATGTGATGTCATGCCCAAAAAAGTTAATCAAACAAAGCACAATGTCAAAACCAAAAGTACATGTTGTAGTAGCCTGTCCAGGAACAGGAATAGAGAAACTGAATAAGAGAAACCCAGTTCTGACATTTTTGAAAACATTTTCTCTTCTTTGAAGGATAATTCCATCCTCACACCTAAAAAGCAACTATTTTGTAATTTGCATGCATAAACATTGATTATGTATGCTTTAAGTAACTTATAAAGCAAACTTCAATCTAGGGACCCCTCAAAAAGCAAAACAAAAGCAAACTGTAAAATTTCAATTGGTCCATAAATCAATAAAAAATGGGAAAAAGGGAAGAAAAAAGTTGATAAGTGTTCACAGAAATAAATTTTCATTTCAGTTGTTGCGAAATAAATTTTGGAATGCTACAGAAGAGAAGAATAATCTGAACACTGCTAAAGCACGTAACTAGGACATTTACTCCTATTTCCACCTCATTTAAATTACAAGGGGGGATACTAATGACCACTTTATTTTCTACCCTCCTGTCAAGCAAAGACTAAATGATTTCCAAATTTTAAATTATCCTTCCAATAAGCAAAATGTAGTTCCTAAATTTTACTTTCAGTATAGGGGCTTAAAATCACCACTGTCTGTCCCACATAGATTTAGAAACATTAGGATGGAACATAAACAGTTCCTTCAATAACACAGTAACACGCTCTAAAGACTATCATGTGCTTTATCCCTAATATACACATCAGTAAATACCAGTATATTGCCAATTTAAAAAAATGAGAAATAATGTTCAAGAAAAGGAAATATCATACATCCCACAAAGACGAGTGACTGCCGCCTTAAGTAGAACTGATGAGGAGAAAATACCAAAATATTATTTAAGTTAAATTATAATTTTAGTTCCTATAGTTTTACTAAAATTGTAAGTTAGTCTCTACACTTTGTTTTCATGTAAATTAGTCCTTATAGTTTCTTAGTCCTTTGAAATTGGTCCCTAGCGTTATAAGAAGTTAGTTTGCCAATAAAAAATGCTGACGTGACAACTGATGTATGCTTCTTTTGGACATGTCGACATGTCAACATGCTAAGTCAACATGCTTGTCAGCAAAATAAAATTCTCAATTTGCCCAAATATCTCTGTTTGTCCTTAACCCTAACTTCTCTTTTCTGAAATAAAATTCCCAACTGAGACATTATCAAGATGCCAGCTCAAGCAAGGACCCCAGTTTATGCTGTCAATAGAGATGAGAATGACGAGCTTTTACTTGCCAAGCTCCATATACCTGTCTCCATCCCAGCAAGCAAAGTTTGAGGCTGCTTTTATATCCCATTTAAAGTTCCAATGTAATCGAATTAGTTTCCACACATACACATATTCTCTAATGCAGACAAGAATATGACGCTCAAGAATTAGTTCCTTACATATTGAGCTTTAATTAGTTGCTAGTTTTGGTCTTAATGGATCCTTTTGTCTCTTTACTGAAAAACAAAACAGAGTCGAAGGGAGAAGCTAGAAAGGCTATTTGAGAGACAGAAGAAGGGAACTATTTTCAACAAAAGACCAACAAAGACCACCGAAGACTGGAAATGAGTTTCAGAAAAGAGAGGTTAGGGTTAAGAGTAGATAGAGACAACAACAACAACAAAGCCTTATCCCACTTACATGAATCACACAACGCCATTGAGCTCTATCAATAACTAACTCTTTAGATATCTCATTCAACATAAGATCTCGTTCAATGACTTATCCAAGTGTCCTTCTTGGCCTTCCTCGGCCTTTTTTCACATGATTCCATACCATCTACTCAACCCTCCTTACTGGCGCCTCCAATTGTCTTCCTTGAATATGACCAATCCATCTTAAATGATTTTTTACCATTTTCTCCTCAATAGATGCCATTCCAACTCTACTTCGTATACAATCATTACGAATCATATCTCGTCTTATATGACCACACATCTATCTCAACATCCTCATCTCTGCTACCCTAATTTTGTGTTCTTGTTGTCCTTTCACTGCCTAACATTCACTCTCATATAATATTGTCAGTCCTATAGCCGTACGATAAAACTTTCCTTTGAGCTTATTAGGTATTTTTCCGATCATAAACAACTTCTGGTACCTTTTTCTATTTCACCCACCCAACTTGTATCCTATGTATAACATCCCTATTAATTTCACCATCATCTTGTATAACTGATCTTAGATACCTAAACTTTGACACTTGTGGTATAACATAGTCTCCAATTTTAACCTCCAACTCATTTCTAGCTTGCCGCTTGTTAAACTTGCAATGCATATATCTATCTTACTCCTGCTCAGACAAAAACCCTTCGATTCCAAAGTACATCTTAATAACTTGAGTTTAGAGTTAATCTCTTCTCTTGACTCTACCATGAGGACTATATCATCTGCAAAAAGCATATATTTGGGGATTTCTTCTTGAATGTGTTCCGTCAAAACATCTCAAAGATGATCCTTGATACAGGCCAATCTTAATGGGAAAGTCTCTTATCTCCCCTCCAAACGTTCTCACATTAGTTGTTGAATCCTTATGCATATCTTTTATAGCTCTAATATACGCAATATGGACACATTTCTTTTCCATGGCTTTCCACAACACTTTTCTTAGTACTCGATCATAAGCTTTTTTCAAATCAATAAAAACTATATGCAAGTCTTTTTGTTTACTCCGATACTTTTCTATCAACCCCCTTAATAGATAAACAGCTTTCATAGTAGACTGTCCTGGCATAAAACAAAACTGATTCTCATAAATACCCATCTTAATTCTTAGCCTACATTCGATCACTTTTCCTTTATTTCATAGTCTGACTCATTAGCTTAATCCCTCGGTAATTTGTGCAGTTCTGAATATCCCCTTTATTTTTATATATAGGCACTAAAGTGCTTCTTCTCCATTCCTCAGGCATTTTCTTATACCTTAAAATCTCATTAAATAGATTAGTTAGCCAGATAGTACCCTCCTCCCCTAAACACTTCCAAACTTCAATAGAAATACTATTAGAACCAACAACTTTACAATTATCCACATTCTTAAGAGCTTCCTTGACCTCGCCCACTCTAATCCTGTGTTAATAAGACAAATTTTGTTTACCCTCTTGGGTTGTTAAATCATCTATATCATTAGTTGACCCTGCTCCTTCATTAAAAAACTTGTGAAAGTAACCCTCCCATCTGTTTTTAATATCTCTATCTGTAACTAAAACTTTTCCTTCTTCATCCTCAACACATTTTACCTGATCTAAATCTCTAGATTTCCTTTCTTTGTTCTTCGCAACTTTGTAAATCTTTCGTTTCCCATTTTTTGTTCCTAAGTCCTTGCAAAACTCTTCAAACGCTTTAGATCGAGCTTCACTTACTGCTCTTTTAGTCTCCTTATTAGCCTTTCGATACCTTTCCCAAATTTTTCGTGTTATTGCACAAATGGATAGCTTTGAAGCATTCTCTTTTATAATTGACCTTCTCTTAAATGCTTTCAATTCACCACCAAGATTCCTTATCTCTTTGTCCAAAACCTTTTGATTCTCCTAATAGTGCTTTAGCAACCTTCCTAACCCTCTTGGCCATTTAATCCCACATGATGTTAACACTTTCTTGCGAATCTCAGGCTCCTTCCTCCCACAATTTCCTCTTGAAAGTCTGTTGTTTCTCCCCCTTAAGAGTAGATAGAGACATTTGGGCAAATTGGAAATTTTATTTCGCTGACAAAGCATGCTGACATGGACAAAAATAATGACTTTGCATGTTGACACGTCCAAAAGAAGCACACATCAGCTGCCAAATCAGCATATTTTAACAACAAACTAACTTCTTATAACTGCAGGTGATAGAACCCAAGAAATAACACTGAAATATATCACTGTAATATTGAAGGCAAAATGAAGGATTACAGAATAATAACCCCAGAAATACAAAAATAAACCGAGAGATTCAATACAAATGAAGGATTACAACTAATCCTCCCCCAAAGCTAGGCTCCTTCAGAATACTAAGTATTCTGCCCACAGGACTACACTGCCCAAACATTCTTTCTACCTGCTCCACTCACACTCTCACTTCCTTATTTATAACCAACTCTGACCCACTAAATTTCCTAAATTACCCCTCTAACAAACTCACATGCATTACACCACAGCCCACACACTATATTCCTACTAGGTACCTATCATTACCCACCCCTTAAAATCAGCCTTGTCCTCAAGGCTGAAATAAGAAAATTACAGTTAGTTTCATTCAGCCCATTCCAACTTTTTCCAATAATGTTTTCATGTCCACCCCAAAATGAGCTTGTCCCATATCCGATCCAATGACACTGATTTTCCACTGAATCTTCTGCTCCTATCGTGTTAAGCATCAGGCTGATGATTCCCTTTTTCATTCTTATCTTGATTCTATCTACCTTTTTCTTTAACAAGTAGGTAAGCTGTGTTTGTGCTCTCTTCTCATCTCAAGTAGGATTTGAACCTACGAACGAAGTCAAGGACTTGACTGGACAGACTGATCGAGAGACAGACCAGGCTACTTTCTATAAAGACTATAAAGAAGAGACCTCTTTTATTTCCTTATATAAGATAGGCCCACAGGATAGAAAAGTAGATCGTTCAACTCTAGCTTCTGTTTTCAGGTCCCACATTGAATCTCAAATCGATCTTTGCTACATGCTGCTCAAGACATCGAATTCGAAGAAAGAGAGAGTGAGCAGCTGACTTGCAAAGACTTTGGGCCAGAAGAGAGAAGAGAAATAAGCTCTGGAAGACCAGGACGTGGAATGGAATTTCATTGTGCGAAGGGGGCCACCAATTGAGAGACGTTCTCTCTTTCTTCTTGCGTCTGTATTCCCCGCACCAGCTAGAAAATTCTTTCAGATATTTCTTCATCTCTCGGAAAACCAAACTTCTACACCATATAATTAAATTAATCCATTGCCCCGATGTTGTAGCTCTAGCACCATGTCGTTGCCGACCACTATGAAGAGCTGCATGTCCAGGAACATGGCAATAATAAAAAATTTCCTCTGGTTGGGTCTCTGTATTCACATGTGCATCACATTGAACAAAATGAAAGAATAGTTCTCCACCTGAAAATTGTTTTCCCAAGCAAATATTCAAGGTGACTTCTGAATCAT
Source organism: Biancaea sappan (assembly GCA_037074585.1). Lineage (NCBI taxonomy): Eukaryota > Viridiplantae > Streptophyta > Magnoliopsida > Fabales > Fabaceae > Biancaea > Biancaea sappan. Next base: position 16,866,520 of record CM073497.1, on the reverse strand, counting down.
CTACATGGAAGCTTGGTTTCCAACCTAGTTCCCTTCCCCTGTTGATTTCAATGGCCATCACTTCCACATCATCATTTAGCTTCTTATCATCCATAATCACTAACTTCAACTGACGATCGGCACAACAATGCAACGGTTGATAACGCCCACTACATCGGAGGCACTGTCCTCGGTTCTTCCGTTCCATGAGCTCAGAATACAGCATATGTTTGATTCCCATCACAGACAAAAACAACGTTAGAGACGCAGCTACAGTTGCGGAATTGGTCATGGGTCCCTGTATGCTCGACGAGGAGTCCAATTGATTATTTTGAATTGGGTTCTGCCTTTTTTTAGTGTTCAACCAAGTCTGGACTTGGCCCATATTTGTTGAGATGCCGAATTGGGCCTGACCCATGCTGCAACACCTCTCGCTAAGTACCTTCGGGCCTGACGTGGAATGGGGTTTAATTGTGTGAAATGGGTTACCCGATATCCAACCCAATTTTCTTTCTCTGTTGATACTCGCATAATCATCGTCCTCTCCAAAGGCCTTTCTAAACTCAGTTTCAAGATCTCTCGCCCTGGTCCTCTGTGCCTTCGTCGTTGGTGGCGATCTGCCAGTGCTGCTCGCAGTTGATTCATGTGCCGTGGCCGGCGTCGTCGCCCCTCGAAGGAGGCTTCCCCGAGATGATGGGCCGTATGAACCCTTGTGCGAATGATTCCACACCACGGATGCCTTAGGTCCTCGTTGTTCTTCCTTAGATAGCTTCGCCGGAAACCCTTGCACCATCATCCGCGTCGTCTGCCCCTTTGTTGAGCTCCCTTGTGGCGAGAATCCATCAGCGTCCTCGTGCGAAGGATTTCGCATTGCCAAATCGAGAGAGGACCCGATCTTGTTGCGTTGGATCCGCCTCCAGAGCCATCAACGACCTCTGTTCCTTCTCATTCTATCAAAGAGCTTTGCTGTCCGATGTTCCTTACTTCGCGGTTGCAGGTCCTTGCATTTTCTCTTGCCTAACGAGATCCTCTTCTTCCTCTTCTTCTTCCTCTTATTCTTCACTGCCGACGTCGAGCTCCTATTTCCTTTCGCCTGAGACGAAACAACATCTTTTCCTCCGTACGGCTTTGCCCCTCCGAATCCCTTTTGACCAACAAATAATTCCTTCTCCGTTTGAAATTTTCCTTCAATCGCAGCAAATGCCGCTTGTATCCTTTCCCGATACCGGTCGAACTCTCTACTAATGATTTGTTTCAACACTTCTAATGTTTCTTCCCATTGTTGGTCTGACATTCTGATGATATCGCTGGCTCTCCTCTGGGTATCCGACTATCCGTCAGGTCGGACCAATTGATAGAACCCAAGAAATAACACTGAAATATATCACTGTAATATTGAAGGCAAAATGAAGGATTACAGAATACTAACCCCAGAAATACAGAAATAGACCGAGAGATTCAATACAAATGAAGGATTACAACTAATCCTCCCCCAGAGCTAAGCTCCTTCAGAATACTAAGTATTCTGCCCACATCACTACACTGCCCAAACATTCTTTCTACCTGCTCCACTCACACTCTCACTCCCTTATTTATAACCAACTCTGACCCACTAAATTTCCTAAATTACCCCTCTAACAAACTCACATGCATTACATCACAGCCCACACACCATATTCCTACGAGGTACCTATCAGCAGGTACCAATTTCAAGGGACTGAGAAACTATAGAGACCATGAAAACAAAGTATAAGGACTAACTTACAATTCTAGTGAAACTATAGGGACCAAAATTATAATTTAACCTATTATTTAAAAAGGCCGCCTAATCTCAACAAGTGATCTTATGCAATTTAATGCATCTTGCTTGACTTGTTTCATTTCAGCCATCATTTTCGTTTTAGAAACACTTGATCTTCTCTAAATTCCTAAATACTATCAAGCATAATATCAGGCAGCTAAAAGGCAAAATGAAGCCTTAAAAGAGAGAGGATATGACAAGATAAAATTAAATTAAATTTAAAAAAAAAAACACACACACACACACAAAAAGATTCAGGATGCTTGTGTCATTATCTGTGTCCGTCTATTGACAAATCTACAGCATACCCCAACATCCCTTGAGCATGCTTTATAAGGTGGCATTTCATAATCCAAGACCTCAGACTTTGGAACCACAGTTGTTTTGCTTTCCATGTCTGAGGAGCAGTTTCTATTCAAATTTCCTGCCATTTCACCTGTAGAATTAAGCAACAAATTATATATAATTTTTTGATAGAAAGCAACAAATTATATCTGCATATATACTTTCAGTATTATTCTAATGCCATGACTATTAAAAGCCATCTGGAAGAACAGCATTGCAAAATCTTAAAGGCTAGCATCCAAGACAGCCAGATATAAAGCAGAGTGCACTTTTCTAAAAATCAAAGTGAACTATGAATAGCAAAAGAGCAAGAAATAATATGACTTGAGGAAGTTCTTCTTGAACAAAAGTTAGCAGTTTAGTCTAAGAATACCAAAATAAAAAATATTCCCTTGCTTTTGTTATGCTTAATATATTTGTGCAGTCTAAGAATACCAAAATAAAAATATTCCCTTGCATTTGATAAGTGTTAAATAATAAAGCATTCATAGGCCTGCAATTAACATCGATTCCTTGACAGCATATCACAACATTCATATCCAAGCAGTCAGTAGTGATTCTTGCCTCCCCCAATATAAAATTAAATTAAATTTCGGCACAGCAGTTGTGATTCAGATTCTCTCTTTAAGTCCAAATGACTTGGGTCCTCAATATTAGGTATTGGGTCACAGATTAAAATCACCACTCCAAATTTAAAGAGTTAATCTGCTCTTCAATGGAGTAAAATCCAATTTTGAAAATAACATAACGCATTGGTTGAAGCAACAAGCCAACCTAAAAATCTAGTAATTGTAACCTCCCAAGAAGAAAAAAAAAAATCTTTCCGTTCTCTTCCCTTTCAACGAATTGTTAGGAAATTCGCCAATTTCGAATTTTCTTTTTTTGAAAAAATCCGTAGACCCGTCAATTTCCTTCTCTGATCGTTTTTAAAACCCATTTCACATTATACCTTTCTTCGGGCCGGCATCCAACTAGGCAAAGCCCGAGCAGTGAAACTGCACATGAAAGAGGAAAGTCAGGGAGAAGAATGCGAATCTCTCGCGTTGAAACTACCAATTCAGAAATGCAATGGGGGCGGAACCGGCGATTCGGCGTACCTGGTCGGAGCTCGACCAAGAGTGTTGAGCTGACCAACAGTGCGAAATCTCGCTCGAGCGCGTGGCAGTCAAGATTCGTCTGCAGGTTTGAAGTGACTGCAATTGGTTTTATGCAGGACTATACGATGTCGTTTCTCGCTACGTTTGGATGCATGAGTTACACGTGGCCTAACCTCAACCTGCAAAGGACGATTCGCTTATGAGTTTAGTTTGAGTTCAATTGACCATGTTTCTGAATTCTGACTACGCCATGGACGAATAGTTTTTTTTTTTTTAATCCGGTGTGAATACACTGAGAATGCCATATTTTATTTATAATAAATAAATAAACATACTTATTAAAAATCGGAGTAAAAATACTATAATCATATGAACCCCTCTAATACATATGGTTGATTGTTCCTTATAATTAAAAAATTTACAACTAAACATCAATTTTAAATTACTTAGAGATTCATTTAATTTCATTTTTTAATTGTTAAAGATCTAATGGCATTTGCCATTTGAATTATTTTAAACGTCTTGTTATATCACATATAAATTTCGTTTATTGCTTGAGTACAAAATAGATGAAAGATCTGACTGTAAAAATATTTTTACAAATATTTAAAAATTATAAGCATTAAAAGTAGTGTTGTATGACCCGTACCGACCCGGTCTGGTCGACTCGGAAACCGGCGACTCGGAGCATGACCCGGTTCAGGTCAGTACTTTAGACCGTTTTGCACGTGACTCGGTCAAGACCCGATCGACCCGGTCAAAATCCGATTGACCCGGTGACCCGGCAACCCATTGACCAAGATTTCTTTTTTTAAAAAAAAAAATTTATGGCTAAAATTGATTAATAATCCTAAAAAAAAGTTTGTTTTATTTACTTTAAAAATTAATACTTTCTTTTTCTCCATATCTACACCGTTCCTGTAATACCCAAGAAAAATAAAATATAAATATTTGTTTACAAACTACTGTTACTATTTCAGTATACAGTACTATTCACCAGTATAATACTATTTACGTATATGATACTGTTCATTTATACAATCGAAATGTCAAGTACTAGATGTTGTTTGGTCATAAGAGAAAACTAGAAAGAAGTTCGTAGGAGAAAATGACGTTTTATGGGTAAAAATACCCTCAGGGACTAAAGTGAAAGGACTGATTTGAAAAGAAACTTAAAGGTTTAAGGTGAAAGAATATTTTTTTCCTTTTAAGTTTTCAATAGTAATAATAGAAAAATTTTCGGGTGCCGCTATTTGCACAGTAACTGCATTATTAGAAATATCATTTTCATGAATAGTAAATTGAATATTTTATTAGCGCATAGTGTCAAATAGTACCCTTGACTTTTGCTATAAATAGGCCCTTCCATTTCACTTCTAAACTCACACCTTCAACTTCTCTTCTTCTCTCCTTAAGTTTCTCTTACTTCAATGCTAGGCCTATGAGATTTTGGGCCTTTCCTTTTCAGCTTAGGTAAGGATACTATGCCCTTTCTATGTCTTTCAAATTTTAGAAGTTATTTTCTTAAGTATGCTCTGTGATTGCGGCCTTGGCTGATCTTCCACATCAGAAAAACTGTCCTTAGCTGTTCATATGTTATTTTGATTCTCTGATTACCGAAATAGAATGTAAACTGTGAAGAATACATGTCTAGGAAAGTTCTGGCTAAGGAAAGACCTGGTTTTTAAGTGTGTCCAGTGTGACCCTCCACTCTTTCCTGGGAACTTACCTGGTGTACTCTTTTACAGATTGTATTCTCTATTTCTGGTATGATAGTGATCGTACGTATGAATAGTGACCGTACGTATGAATAGTGACCGTACATATGAACAGTAACCGTATATATGAACAGTAACCGTACATATGAACAGTATCTGTACGAAAACAATCCTGACGTATTTTCTCTAATCTTTCATGAAAATCTCCGTAGCAGAACACCGAAATTCACCTGAGAACTCTTGTCTGTAATGACTTAGAGAAGCGATGCTCGTACGGAATCCAGGTGAGTGAAACGACCCCGTTTTAATAAAGTTTTAGCATTACTGGTGATAAAAAGTATGTCGTAGGACACTCCCAAGATTCATAGGGGGAAATTGGATTCAGAATGACGAATATAATGAGATAATTAATCCAGAAGTATGGATAAGAAAAAGTAAGTATCTCATGATGATGTGAAGATTGAATCTCTTGAATTGTGGTTTATAAAGCTATAATATAGTTATATACTATACCTGTTATATGGATGAATATTATATTAAGTTTCTGATTATGATATGAAATGCTATTGATTGTGATTGAGCGGGACAGTACCCCCTCTCACGGCAAGGCGGAAAACCCGGTTGACAGGGTGTCTTGACCAATGAGTGTGGAGACAACGATTCCCTCAGTAGGGATATAGCCCGGATTGGTGATAAATCCGTGAGGCGCCCTAGCTAAGAGGATGAGGTTGTGCGTCATGGCGGAAATATACATAATTGGTGAGCCGGCCTGTGTGCGCTCTCCGGGATATATTGCCATTGACGAGTACTAGTAACGTTTGTTGAATTGGATGAATTTTTATCTTGTATGTAAGAGGATGATGTTGTGCGTCATGGCGGAAATATACATAATTGGTGAGCCGGCCTGTGTGCGCTCTCCGGGATATATTGCCATTGACGAGTACTAGTAACGTTTGTTGAATTGGATAAATTTTTATCTTCTGTCTATTGGTTGAGTATGAGCCTTTGGATATGCTTGCATGACTGGTAATGTATTTGAATTTTATTAATGCGAGGCCGATTCGCTCATTGAGTTTAAAAGCTCACATTGTTTGTACAACCTTTTTGTTCAGATCAGGTTGCCATCGAAGAATATCTGCTAGAGGAGTAGATCACTTTGGACCTTCCCGTTGTCGGGTAGACCTCTCTTCTGTTATAGATTATGTTGCTCTGTAATCGTCTAGGACATCTAGTTCAGGGGTTCGACATTTGGCTTGTATGTCAGTATAATAATGTATTTTAAATTGATAATCTATGATTACATGCAAATCATCTCTATGATTTTCAGATAAGAAAATTTGATATATTTATCGGAAGGCTTACAGTGATGAGAGATTCATCATTGTGCCGGTCATGTGCCCAGAAAACGGGTCGTGACAAAGTTGGTATCAGAGCAATGGTTGTTAGGTCTCCTAGTGATTACAGAGCAAGGTAACCTTAGTGGGACCTCCTCTATCGTTGTGAACCCGGGCACAATTATAGAGAGACGGCTCTACTGAAGGTCCTGTAGGATGTTTCCATTTCCTTTCCCTCCGAGACTTATAGGAATTATGTTTTTAGTTTTAGTTTTAACAGATGTGGCTACACTTTTGAACTTAGTAAAGGAAAGGTTATTACTTGTTTTGATTCCGTTATTGTCGGATCAAATTTTTATATGGTGGATTTTATAAGCTGAATTCATGATTGAATTTGTGTAGCTATATTATTTTAGGGTACCAGCCAATAAAAGAAACCACTCGCATTAAAAACAAAAAAACTGAAGGATTACATTGCAAAAAAGAAGAAGTTTACTCATGCATGAGTAATCTAAAAGCGAGGTGGTCTTGGATTAGGAGGGTTGTATTGTATCATCACCCCTCGACCATTCCTTGGAGCAAGGGACATAGCAATGTCACGGAGGGTAGTGTAAATCCCATTCATACAATCAACACTTCTTTGTTGTTGATTGCAGAAGCACTGGGTAGACCAATAGAAGAACCTGTCTATTCTTGAAGTCATTTCTGCATGATTGCGTTTAGTTAACTTCTCCAGGTCTCCTATCATCTTTTTCAGATTTTTCACCTCCTGCTCTAGACAGGCGATTTTGTCCTCCGAGGTATGGCCCGTGCTAGTCTCCTCAGCTTCCTCGATCTTCCTCATTTTCTTCTCCTTCTGCTTCTCTGGAGACCCCTCAAAAGGTCTTTTGCCCTTGTCTTTGCCCAGACTTAAGTTTAAGTCGAGCTCTTCTTCCTTAGCCTCTACTGTGAGATCAATGTACTTCCTTGAGGCCATGATTTGGAAAAATTTAGAAATTTTTGTAAGAGTATGAGGCGAGAGGAATACTGGGGGATTGTAGGCTCGGAGATTATTACTCTTTGTGGTGTGGTAACTGAGAACGCTGGGATGGTTTTTATAGAGAAAAATTAGGACTTAGAGACAAAGAAGATATCTTTTCACCGCACCCCTACACGATCAACCTATGGATTTCTACAAGCTGGAAGCCAGAAGTCTAGGGTAGGCGTGCACACCAACAATGCGTCGCATTAATGCCAAAACCACGAAAGTCAGTATTCGGTGGATTTGCGGCCGATTTTACTCGGTTTTCCCATTTCTCCCGTTGGCATTTTCTGAAATTCAAAGAAGTTGATAACATAGCCATCAAAGATTGCCTTGGATGCTTTTATGATGAACTGAAATACATTTCTCCGTTTTATTGTGTTGTTCTTAAGAGCCTTCAGTTGAGTATAATATACATAATTGATTGAATCATGTTGTAATTACATTTATGTATGTTATTCATGCATAATGAGTGAAGGCTACGATCAAGGAGAATATGTGATGATCTTACATATACTCATAGAGATGTGAAATCAAAATGACTTGGATAGAATAAAATGTGTAGATGATGATATATCTTCATGGTTACACATACTTACATATAATGCTCTCGTGGGCAAATGAAAGGCAGTGATTTCCTTACATCATGATAATACTTACTGCATGTGACCGTAAGCAGTTAACTTTGTTTTAATATATATATATATTGATATACATATATTATGTGTAAATCCAGAATAAAGACACCGATCAGAATCTAAGATAAGGCTAATATGAGACTACCCGATCATAGAGGGACATCGTGATATGGGATTACAGGATAAAACAAGTTAGAGGGAGAAAATCTCAGACTGAAGAGCGTAGTTAGTCAAAAGTTTGAGAAAGGTCAAGATTAGCCGAAAATTTTTTTTGAGGAAATCTTTGACTTATGTTAATTGCATTAAATTATATTTACTATTTACTTGCATGTCCGACATTAATTGCTGGCATTACGACGTATGTGATCTGTAAACCTTATAGCGAGCGGCGTATAGGTTGTGGTGGCTTTAGCTCCAGGGGCTTCGGGTTGTCTATAAATCTTGTTTGCCCGTTACCCTACTCATCGCACCAAGCAAACCTACTTTTTTCATTACATACCTATTTCTCAATCTCCATTCCTTTCTCATTCGAAGTTATTTCTGATATCCCTAGAGCAATGGCCGATAATAAGTCTTTCAACTTGAATTTTGAGACTGGCAATGTAGAGCTTGATTTAAATCTAAGTCTCGGAAACAACAAAGGGAAGAGACCTGTAGACAGGTCACCAGAAATAAAGAAGAGAAAGAGGGATGTAATAGAATTGGAGGAGGACAGTACTGCAACATCCTCAGAAAATAAGCTTGCATTCCTGGAACGTAAGATAGAGAGCCTATAATACAAGATAGAGGACCAGAAGCGACTAATAAGTCGTCTTTTTGAAAACCAAGAGAAACTGATAAACCGTCGTTTCGGGAAACTGGCTAATCGAGTTGATAGACATTCAATGTTTGCAACTCAAAATTTCCGTGACCAACAAGCAAGGTGTATTGAATGTATGAACGGAGTAACTTCTGCTCTTCGTCAAATTTCTCAGGCTCTTCCTCCAGAAACTCTTTCTAGGCTGCAACGATTAGCTTCCTCCTTAAGGTCTGAAGCACCTTCCTCTTCTAGACCTGGAGCACCTTTTACATTTCAAAAGCCTCCTCGTCCTTAATTTATTTTTCTTTTGTTTGTACCTAAAGCTACATTTGGTGTAAGCTTCACGTATTAAAATTATCTATGTACTAGAAATAAAATTTAAGTTAGTATCTAGATCTTCTTTGTTGAAGTGATTCATTTTACTGAAAGAACTTGAGGAATGAAAAGATATTGGACTTGTTATATTTCATACTTGATTGATAAAGCATAGTATAGTAATATCTTTTTGACTGAGCAGAGTTACTAAAATGATATTTCATTGCACTTCTGAGCTATGGAGGAATGCTGAATAAGTATTTTATGAACCTATATATAGAGAACTATGGGTTTGCCCTAAGCATTGAAGGGATACGACTCTATATGAGTCATTGAGGTGAGAGGAATTTCTATATATATTTATTTTATAATTATGCGTGAGGAATATGTTATTTACTTAACACATTTTCTGGGATTGTTCTTCCTAGAGAATTATGTAATAATTTTACGTGATTTTTCCTTTTATATGACGCCATCAGCTGAGAGTATCGCCTTAAGGTAGAAGGATCGCCTTCGGGCAAGAGTATTGCTTATGGCCAAAAATGATGCCTTCGGGTAGGGTGCTTGTATTCGTAAAAGTTATAAGCTATGTGCGTGGAAACATGTGTTCTGATATTCAATGTGAACTGGAAAGACCACGTGCCACTTTTGAGATGACACCTATTTGAGGTTTTACATAGAGACAGAGTTCGTCTCTGATTAGGTGGTTTGAGTTTGGTAAAGGTTATGAGGATGAGACACTTTATGGTACAAAAGGTTGTGGAGAAGATTAAACTGATGAGGAAGAGATTACTTGCTGTCTAGAAAAGGCAAAAGTCTTATGCAAATTATTGATAATGCGGTTTAGAGTTCACAGTCAATGGTATAATGTTCTTGTAAATCTCACCAAGGGTGTGATGAGGTTTTGGAAGAAAGAGATACAAAGAATGAGATATAGACGAAGTAATCACACTTATTTCAGTCTTGAAATGAGTTTTGAATTCGGGGAACCGAATTCTCTTAAGGGGGTGATAATGTAATACCCAAGAAAAATAAAATATAAATATTTGTTTACAAACTACTGTTACTGTTTCAGTATACAGTACTATTCACCAGTATAATACTATTTACGTATATGATACTGTTCATTTATACAATCGAAATGTCAAGTACTAGATGTTGTTTGGTCATAAGAGAAAACTAGAAAGAAGTTCGTAGGAGAAAATGACGTTTTATGGGTAAAAATACCCTCAGGGACTAAAGTGAAAGGACTGATTTGAAAAGAAACTTAAAGGTTTAAGGTGAAAGAATATTTTTTTCCTTTTAAGTTTTCAATAGTAATAATAGAAAAATTTTCGGGTGCCGCTATTTGCACAGTAACTGCATTATTAGAAATATCATTTTCATGAATAGTAAATTGAATATTTTATTAGCGCATAGTGTCAAATAGTACCCTTGACTTTTGCTATAAATAGGCCCTTCCATTTCACTTCTAAACTCACACCTTCAACTTCTCTTCTTCTCTCCTTAAGTTTCTCTTACTTCAATGCTAGGCCTATGAGATTTTGGGCCTTTCCTTTTCAGCTTAGGTAAGGATACTATGCCCTTTCTATGTCTTTCAAATTTTAGAAGTTATTTTCTTAAGTATGCTCTGTGATTGCGGCCTTGGCTGATCTTCCACATCAGAAAAACTGTCCTTAGCTGTTCATATGTTATTTTGATTCTCTGATTACCGAAATAGAATGTAAACTGTGAAGAATACATGTCTAGGAAAGTTCTGGCTAAGGAAAGACCTGGTTTTTAAGTGTGTCCAGTGTGACCCTCCACTCTTTCCTGGGAACTTACCTGGTGTACTCTTTTACAGATTGTATTCTCTATTTCTGGTATGATAGTGATCGTACGTATGAATAGTGACCATACGTATGAATAGTGACCGTACATATGAACAGTAACCGTATATATGAACAGTAACCGTACATATGAACAGTATCTGTACGAAAACAATCCTGACGTATTTTCTCTAATCTTTCATGAAAATCTCCGTAGCAGAACACCGAAATTCACCTGAGAACTCTTGTCTGTAATGACTTAGAGAAGCGATGCTCGTACGGAATCCAGGTGAGTGAAACGACCCCGTTTTAATAAAGTTTTAGCATTACTGGTGATAAAAAGTATGTCGTAGGACACTCCCAAGATTCATAGGGGGAAATTGGATTCAGAATGACGAATATAATGAGATAATTAATCCAGAAGTATGGATAAGAAAAAGTAAGTATCTCATGATGATGTGAAGATTGAATCTCTTGAATTGTGGTTTATAAAGCTATAATATAGTTATATACTATACCTGTTATATGGATGAATATTATATTAAGTTTCTGATTATGATATGAAATGCTATTGATTGTGATTGAGCGGGACAGTACCCCCTCTCACGGCAAGGCGGAAAACCCGGTTGACAGGGTGTCTTGACCAATGAGTGTGGAGACAACGATTCCCTCAGTAGGGATATAGCCCGGATTGGTGATAAATCCGTGAGGCGCCCTAGCTAAGAGGATGAGGTTGTGCGTCATGGCGGAAATATACATAATTGGTGAGCCGGCCTGTGTGCGCTCTCCGGGATATATTGCCATTGACGAGTACTAGTAACGTTTGTTGAATTGGATGAATTTTTATCTTGTATGTAAGAGGATGATGTTGTGCGTCATGGCGGAAATATACATAATTGGTGAGCCGGCCTGTGTGCGCTCTCCGGGATATATTGCCATTGACGAGTACTAGTAACGTTTGTTGAATTGGATAAATTTTTATCTTCTGTCTATTGGTTGAGTATGAGCCTTTGGATATGCTTGCATGACTGGTAATGTATTTGAATTTTATTAATGCGAGGCCGATTCGCTCATTGAGTTTAAAAACTCACATTGTTTGTACAACCTTTTTGTTCAGATCAGGTTGCCATCGAAGAATATCTGCTAGAGGAGTAGATCACTTTGGACCTTCCCGTTGTCGGGTAGACCTCTCTTCTGTTATAGATTATGTTGCTCTGTAATCGTCTAGGACATCTAGTTCAGGGGTTCGACATTTGGCTTGTATGTCAGTATAATAATGTATTTTAAATTGATAATCTATGATTACATGCAAATCATCTCTATGATTTTCAGATAAGAAAATTTGATATATTTATCGGAAGGCTTACAGTGATGAGAGATTCATCATTGTGCCGGTCATGTGCCCAGAAAACGGGTCGTGACAGTTCCACTACAAACAAATTGAAACATAATATTCTCACTTTATTTCTCTAAAAATATTAGTTAAATTCCTCTTTCATTTTCATAAATTTTATTTCAAATTGAAGTTAACTCCTTATGGTTAAAATATGCTAAAGTATTACGGTAGATAATAAACGTTTTCAAAGTAGTCTATAACAAATATTGGTTTCAAATTAGTCCTTTAAATTTATAACAAGCCATTTAAAGGATTAATTTGAATTCTATAAGTGGTGGATTTTTTTTAATAAAATTGAAAATACTATAAAATAAAATATCAAAATTATTATTTTTAATTTAAAGAGGATAAATTAATTTTTTTTCTTAAAAATTACGTAATTTTTCTTAATTATTAATGACTTTATAAATTATTATGAATGTTTAAGACTTTAAATGTATGAATTATTATATTTGGATGATTTTATTTATGACTTTATGAATTATTATAAATATTTATGACTTTATGTTTAAATTATTATAGATGTTTAGAAATTATTTTGGATGTTTATGACTTTAAATTGTGAAATTTACATGTAAATTATTTATTTTATTTATTTTTAATTTATTTGTAAAGATATATAGGTATATATATAATTTTAAATTTTTTAATGCATTTATCTGGGTCAGCAATTGACCCGGTGACTCGGTGGTTGAACCAATGACCCGGTGATCCGAAGGCCTTTTTGGGTCAATAGCCGGGCCGGTTCTGACAACATTGATCAAAAGCATATTTTAACCCACACTCTCTAGGCCAAGTTTTTTGTCACGGTTTTTTTATGGTAGAATATCATATTTCTTTTAGCAACAATTTTTTTTGTTATTAAAAGTTTTAGTAATAGAAAAAATTGTTGCTAAAAGTTCAAGTATACAAAACAATGACAGAGAACCTGATCCCCACTCTCTATATTCACATATATATATATATATATATATATATATATATATATATATATATATATATATATATGTTAACTTAATAACTTGATATATACCATATTTTTTAGAATTTAACTATGCATTAAACTGGTGAAAAAATTTGATCACTAATTAAAATGATTAAACTGGTTATTTTGTATAAAATAATAATATAATTTAAATGAAATTAAAGGCCTTTTATTTCACCGAATGAAATTAAAGGCCATGGTGGTGGTTGCTTTTTCTCCTCTCTCTTCATAGTTCATATTCCCTCCTCTACAAATAGCCCTCTTTTGTCTATCTTCAAGTACCATTTTAATATTAAATTAGTCACGATTAACTAATGGTGCTTATGTATACCAGGCTTGGTCGAGTAAATTTTTGGAGAAAAAAATACATTTTATCTAATAAATTTTAGAGTCATGCCACTTTACCTCTTTAAACTTTTAAATTTAACAAAATATATCTCTCAACTTTCATATTGGAGTAAAAAACCTTTTCTCTTTAACTTTCCATCAAGTCAACGTCCTAGTCAGCCTCTCAATACCACATCACTACTAATTTTTTTACACGTAAGCGCTACTATGGCAAATTAAAATTAATTTCCCCTTATCTAATTTGTACTAATTCTTCCCTGTACAGCATAGCGCTCATGCTCCCCTGTTAGCCTCATTGCATTGCTGTCGGTGAACTAGAAGTGACCCTCTGTCACCAAAAATTACTAGCCATCACCCTTTGTTGCTTGTGCTCCTATGTATTAGGTATATCGTGTGCAGCGAAGAGTCAAGGGTGCTTTGCTGCTCTTAAACATGACTGCTCTGCTACTTCTTGTCAAACGTGACATCCATGTCTCGACCACCATCTTCTTTGTCAAATTGGTGATTGAATCTTGATTAGTGCCGCTGTTCGTGAAATTTTATTATATTTAATTGAACTTTGGTTTTTTTTTTTTTAAAGTTTTGTTGTAAAATCAAGAAAATGAAAGGAAAACAAACTTAGCTAGTTATTGTTATTGTTGTTTTCAAAGAATAACTCTATCACGCTCTCTTGCTTATAGCTTATGCCAAACTTCCATATATTGTAAGCTTCAGTGAATCATTATACTGAGAAACTTGGGCATAAACAAAAGGATGTATATTTTCCAATTTCTTTTTTTTTCTCTTTTTAATAATATGGTTTTGTTTTATCTACTCGTGTTTCACAGCTGACTGATCTAGAGTGTTTAAGTAATCGTATTTTGACCTAAATCCTTTGCTCTACTTTTGTCACATCCCAAAAATTGAACATGTGAAAAGATACTATTGCTAAGGAAAATCTCAGTGGTATCCCGAAATTCTATACAATCTTAATATCCACAACTACTCATTTGATAAAATTCTTAAACATGAGTTATTTACATAAACTCCAAAAGGTTTTACACTCAACATTTATCATATATTCCACACAACAGAATTATAAACATCTGAAATAATAAAGAAAGGTACACATAATCTGCTATATTTAAAACATCACAATCCTAGGAGACCTATACAAAGTATAGAGCAATCCTAAAATTCATATTATTTAGTACTGGTATCTCACTAGAAAAAAGATGGAGAACAACTCCAAGGGGCTCTTAATCCTCAGTCAAATAATCTTACTCATCACTTACTGTATCTGAAAAGACAATTATAGGAAATGTGAGTTTATTCAAAAACTCAGTAAGTAAATAACTGTACCATATAGAATATTACAAGTACAAATATCATATTTACTAACATAATCAATCTATTATTCATTTTACATAATCGTAGTAATACATTTGTCAAAATTTGCGTATGATTTCTTGGGTGATCAAACCCTTAATCACTTTGCATTATATGCCCTAGATACTTGTACCAAGTGACTTGAGAATTTAACTCTCAAACTCTTTATGCATAAATATACCGTAGATACTTACACCGAGTGACTTAGGAATTTAACCATCAAATTCTTTGTGCATATATAACTGTAGATACTTGTATTCCCTTAAATTTTTATCATCAATCATAACCATCATCATATATTATCAACTGGAAGGTTGATTGTTTAACATTTCAATAATATTGTAAATGAGACTTATATTGTACTTTGTCTAATGATATCAAATTAGTTTAGCAAGGTTATTCACTCACCTTGATATTGTCCAAATTTACCTTGTTCCTCACTAGAATTTGTGTAGAAAAAATTCCTAGTAAAAGATATCACAAAAAAACATAAGAAAGGGAACAAAATCATAAAAATATTCAATATTTTCTGATTGCTACAGTAACGGTCAACGGTCAACTAACGGTTGCTAGAGTAACGGTTTGCAACAGTAACCGCTAATGGTCAATTAACTGCCACCAATGCTACAGTAATGGTTGCTACAGTAACCACTAATGGTTAACTAACTGCCACCGACACTACAGTAATGGTTGCTACAGTAACCACTAATGGTTAACTAACTGCCACCGACACTACAGTAACTCTGAAAAATCTGGAAAATTTTCCAGAATAAACAATGTTTTAGAAATTTTACAAAAAAAAAACTCTAAATCTTCATCTTGGTTTTTTGGTTTCTAAACCAGAATTTCATCTCTCTTAACCTACCATAACTCAATCCTAACTCAAAAATCTCCAAAACAACTTAAATCCATGAATTAACATAAAAATCTTCAAGAATAAAATCTCCTTTAATCTTTCACAAAGTTATCTGATGAATTAAAGTTTAAAGAGATTAGAGAGATTGAAGCTTACCTTAGATCATTGCTAATCAGTTGAACCGAACACCTGATAAAAAACTCTAAAGATCAAAGGAAAGGATTTGAGTGAAGGATGAAGAAGTTTGAGAGAGAAATTTCACTATTTTCTTCAGCCTTTGACAGATGCGGGAATTGTGAAGGGAGATTGTAGAAATTTTAGGTTAAGGGTTTCTAATGAGTTATTTGAATAACCCATGGATATCCATAACCTAACACCCAAACCTATCCAGTCAAATTACAATTAACTAACTAATTGACCATTCTTAAACCACTTTTTCATGAATTTCACCATTCTTAAGAATATACCCCACATGGTACAAATATCAAGTCCAGTCATTTAACTCAATTTTCATAAACAATACTCAAAGAGAACATTTATATATGAAAATTATAATGACAAAATATAGAATAAATCCAAATAGCATTATACACACAT
Organism: Biancaea sappan; assembly: GCA_037074585.1. Classification (NCBI taxonomy): domain Eukaryota; kingdom Viridiplantae; phylum Streptophyta; class Magnoliopsida; order Fabales; family Fabaceae; genus Biancaea; species Biancaea sappan. The sequence continues at coordinate 16,850,115 of CM073497.1, read as the reverse complement.
ATAATTCTAAAATTAACGGGTCTTACATTCTACCCCCTTAAAAGAATTCGGTCTTCCGAATTAAATTCTTACCTCAAGGTTCAAAAAAGTATGGATATTTTATCCACATTTCATCTTCTGCCTCCCACATAGCTTCCTCGTGAGAATGATTTCTCCAGAGAACCTTGACAGTAAAAATTTTCTTAGTGTGCAATTTCTTGACTTTTCTATCAAGAATAGCTACTGGCACCTCTTCGTAGGTGAGAGTTTCATCAAAATGAACTTATTGGGGTTGGATGACATGAGAAAGATCAAAAAGATACTTCCATAGCATGGACACGTGAAATATTGGATGAACTCCCTCTAGGTTTGAAGGTAGGTCTAGGCGATACGCCACGTTACCCACTCTGTCTACAATCTCATATAGGCCAATATACCTTGGACTAAGCTTCCTTTTCTTCCTGAATCTCATTACTCCCTTCATAGGTGAGATTCGTAAAAAAATCATATCACCTATTGCAAATTCAAGGTCACGTCATCGGTTGTCCGCATAAGACTTCTGTCTACTTTGAGCAGTTAACAACTTTTTTCTGATAAGTTTAATTTTCTTTATATCTTCTTATACCATCTCAAGTATAAGTATTTTGGCTTCACCAAGTTCAAACCAACCTATAGGATATCGACACCGTCTTCCATATAGAGCCTCGAAAGGTGCCATCTAGATACTGGCTTGGTAACTATTATTGTAAGCAAATTCAACAAGAGACAAATGATCTTTCTAACTTCCACTAAAATCCATCACACAAGCTCTCAGCATATCCTCTAAAGTCTGAATTGTCCTTTCAGACTGTCCATCTGTCTGAGGATGAAATGCTGTGCTAAGATTTACTTTGGTACCCAAAGCCTCTTGAAAGACTTTCCAGAACCGAGAAGTAAATTGAGGTCCTCGGTCTGATATAATGGTTACTGGCACATCATGAAGTTTCATTATTTCTTTAACATAAAGCCGAGCAAGTTTCGCCTAACTGAAAGTGGTATGAACAGGAAGAAAATGTGTTGACTTAGTAAGTCGATCCACTATGACCCATATTGAGTCATTTCCCTTTGTTGACCGGGGTAAACCTACTACAAAATTCATAGTGATCATTTCCCATTTCCACTAAAAAATATCTAATTTTTGCATAAAACTAAGTGGCCGTCAATGCTCAGCTTTAACCTGCTGACAAGTCAAGCATCGAGCTACAAAGTCAATCACATCTCGTTTCATGTCCTCCCACCAATAAACTTGTTTCAAGTCCTGATACATTTTTATGGCACCAAGATGTACAACGTATGGCGAACCATGAGCTTCCACTAAGATTTCATGTTTCAAAGATTCAATGTTAGGGACACAAAGTCTCTCATTAAATCATAAGACTCCTTCTTCATCTACCAAAAAATTTGGTGTTAAACCTTCCTTTGCTTTATCTTTGGTTTTGACCATATTGATGTCGTTTTCCAAAGTTACTTTTATTTTTTCAACAAGGGATGATCTAATTGTTAAATGAGCTAGAAATGTACCTGACTCAGTGATCTCAAAGAATACTCCGTTAGTCTCTAATTCTTGTAGTTCATGTATTAGAGACCTCCTTATAGTGGCAATGTGAGCCAAACTTCCCATAGACTTTCGGCTTAGGGCATCAGCTACCACATTTGCTTTACATGGATGGTAAATGATGGTGCAATCATAATCTTTCAAAAGTTCCATCCACCTTCGTTGTCTTAGATTAAGATCTCTCTACTTAAAAATGTACTTAAGACTTTTGTGATCTGTGAAAATTTTACATGTCTTCCCATACAAGTGGTGTCTCCATATCTTTAAGGCGAACACTACAACTGTCATTTCCAAATCATGAGTGGGGTAATTCAACTCATGCTTTTTAAGCTGACGTAAGTCATAAGCTATGAGTCTACTATGTTGCATCAACACACACCCTAAGCCTATCTTTGAGGCATCACAAAATACAGAGTAACCCCCTAGTCCTGATGGCAGGATTAAGACTGGTGCAGAAGTTAAACACTCTTTCAATTGGGAGAAACTTTGCTCACACGAATCATCCCAAATGTATTTAACATTCTTTCGGTTAACTTATTCAGTAGAAGAGCCATCTTGGAGAAATATTTGACAAAACGATGATAATACCCCGCTAAACCAAGAAAACTACGATCTTTAGATACAGTTGTTGGTCTAAGTCATTGCTTTACTGTTTCAATTTTACTTGAATCTACATGAATACCTTCCTGAAAAATAACATGCTCCAAGAACGTTACATGACTTATCCAGAATTCACATTTTGAGAGCTTTACGTACAACTGATGCTCTCTCAAGGTCTGAATCACCATTCTCAAATATTCAGTATGTTCTTCATGACTCTTTGAATACACCAAAATATCATCAATAAATACAATTACAAATCTATCAAGGAATGGTTTGAACACTCTATTCATTAAATTCATAAATGTTGTCGGTGCATTTGTTAACCCAAAAGACATCACAAGAAACTCATAATGTCCATACTGTGTACGAAAAATGGTCTTAGGTATATCATCATTTTTAATTCGTAACTGATGATATCCAGATCTTAGATCAATCTTTGAGAAGTATCTTGCTCCTTGAAGCTGATCAAACAAATCATCTATCCTTGGTAAAGGATACTTGTTCTTTACCGTGACTTTATTCAATTGACGGTAATCTATACATAATCTCATAGAACAATCTTTCTTTTTCACAAAAAGAACAAGAGCACCCCAAGGTGAAAAACTCGGGTGAATGAACCCTTTGTTCAACAAATCTTTTAATCATCCTTTGAGTTCTTTTAGTTCAACAGGAGCCATATGATAAGGTGAAATTGAAGTTAGTCGTGTGTTTGAGACCAAATCAATACCGAACTCAATATCTCTTTCTGGCGGTAATCCAGGTAAGTCTTCTAAGAACACGTTTGGGAATTCATTAACTACATGTATCTCTTCTAACTTCTATTCTTTCTTTTCTAAATCTCTAACAAAAGCTAGAAATCCCTTACATCTTTTTCGCAACATATGCCAGACACTTAACATAGATATCATGTTGTAAGGTGCATAACTTCGATCTCCCTGAAACACAAAATTATACCTCCCCGACATATTAAAGGAAATAACCTTGTCACGACAATTCATAGTAGCATGACAAGAAGATAACTAGTCCATCCCTAAAATCACATCAAAATCTAACATGTTGAGAATCATAAGATCTATCTCACTTTTCATACATCCAACAATTATTTTACAAGAACGATAACCCATTTTAACTACCCAGGTCTCTTTTATCGGTGTGGAAACCAAGAATGGTTCCTTAAGAGTAATCAGATCAAATTCAAACCTCTTGACAAATAGGGGTGATACACACGAGTGAGTAGAACCGGGATCAAACAAAATACATGCAATAAAAGTATTAACAGATAATATACCTGTAATAATAACATTGGATGTTTGAGCATCCTGTCAGGTTAGAGCTTATACTCTTGTATTTCCTCTGCCGGTAGCTTATTTTTCACTGTCTCTTTGGTCTCTTCCAGAACCTCTTCCCGTACTACCCCCTATTGAAGGGGTCGGTGTTCGAGTAACAAAAGCAGAAATAGATTGTGGTCGAAGCGGCAAAGCACACCCTTGACCTGGTTCTATAATGAACTGAGGGCACTCCCTTATAAAGTGTCCCTTTTGTTCACAGTTAAAACAACCTGTACTGATAGTATTTAACCTGCACTCTTCGAAGTGAACTTTTCACAATCAGGACACTGAGGTTTTTTCTTTCTAGTTAAAGTACCTCCACTACTAAAAGAGCTGAAACCGCCCCTGATCTCCGAACGAGGCTTAGCCACACTGGCCATGGAATAAAATGACCTGAAAAGAGTTGCCGGAGCATACTGTGATACAGTAAAGGGTTTCGAAGTCCCGGAGTCTCCCCCTTAATCAAAAGATCTCCTACATTAGCTTTCTTTTTTTGCTGATATTCTTCCTTATTCTTCGACCTCTTTTCCATTCTCAGGGCCACATTAACAGCTTCTGAGTATGACAGGTAATTATTCATATTGGGACCCACTTGATCATATAAGGCATCACAAAGTCCTTCCACAAATTTTTATATTTTTTTTCTTTCAGAAGGAATGATTTCAGGGGCATACTCAAATAATTTAACAAACTAAGTAGAATATTCATCAACAGACATGGGTCCCTACCTTAGATACGGAAAATTTCATGCCTTAGATGATCGTACACTTACCGAGAGAAATTCATCTATAACCAATCCTTGAAACTCCGCCCACACAGCTGGTGGTGCACCTTGGATTCTCGCTTTCTTCTAGTTCCTCCACCATTTACCAATCCTACCTTTCAACTGAAAGAAAATAATTTCTACCTTCTGAATAAGAGAACACCCTATAGCATCATAGATTGCTTCACAATCTTCAAGGAAACATTGTAGGTCCTCTTTGGGATCTTCCCCTGAAAAAATAGGAGGCCTCATTTTTTGGAATTCAGACATTTTTACCTCCCTTACATTACCCTCTCCAACTAACTGAGCTGGTAGTACAATTTCAGCTTCAACAATAGGAGGATCCATTGACAGGTTAGCTTGTTCAGCTTGACCTCTCCTTTCAGCCTCAAATCGATCAAACCGTTCATTCATTAAATTAATCATATGTGCAATAGCCGCATTATCAATCTGAGCGACATGTTCGACTCTCCTTGCTTGGCCACTAGCTGTGCCCTTAATATTTTGAGCACGTAAGCTATCAGCATGATTAGGATTGTCTTGCACATGTACTGGTGGAATTATGGCCCTTCTTGGACCCACATGCTCATTATTATTAGGAGATCCTTCTAACATTGAATAGTCAAAGATCTACACGCATATTCAACACTTTTCAGACATATATATAATATCACTTACTAGCCTCACTGAAAAGTTATCTAGATAATAGCATTACACTCTACAAGGTCTTTTATGGAACCTAATCCCATGGCCATGTCGGGGCTCATGACAATAGGAAAGGGCCCACAAAGATCACTTTGCTATGTACTCTATGGGGGACCTATAGAACCTATCTTCTGATACCAAATTGTCACATTTTAAAAATTGAACATGTGAAAAGATACTATTGCTAAAGAAAACCTCAGTGGTATCCCGAAATCTTAGATAATCTTAATATCCACAACTACTTATTTGATAAAATTCTCAAATATGAGCTATTTACATAAACTCCAAAAGGTTTTACATTCAACATTTATCATATATTCCACACAACAAAATTATAAACATCTAAAATAATAAAGAAAGGTACACATAATCTGTTATGTTTAAAATATCGCAAGCCAAGGAGACCTATACAAAGTACAGAACATTCCTAAAATTCACATTATTTAGTACTGGTATCCCACCAGAAAAAAGATAGAGAACAACTCTAAGGGGCTTTTAATCGTCATTCGGATAATCTTGCTCCTCACTTACTATATCTGAAAAAACAATTATAGGGAATGTGAATTTATTTAAAAACTCAATAAGTAAATAACTGTATCATATAGAATATTACAAGTATAAATACTACATTTACTAACATAGTCAATCTATCATTCATTTTACATAATCGTAGTAATACATTTGTCTGAATTTGCGTATAATTTCTTAGGTGATCAAACCCTTAATCACTTTGCATTATGTGCCATAGATACTTGCACCGAGTGACTTGGGAATTTAACCCTCAAACTCTTTATGCATAAATATGCTGTAAATACTTGCACCGAGTGACTTGAGAATTTAACCCTTAAACTCTCTGTGCATATATAACCGTAGATACTTGTATTCCCTTGAATTTTTATCATCAATCATAGCAATCATCATATATTATCAACTAGAATGTTAATTATTTAACATTTCAATAATATTGTAAATGAGACTTATATTGTACTTTGTCTAATGATATCAAATTAGTTTAGTAAGGTTATTTACTCACCTTGATATTGTCCAAATTTACTTTGTTTCTCATTAGAATTTGTGTAGGAAAATTTCCTAATAAAAGATATCACAAGGAAACATAAGAAATGGAACAAAATCATAAAAATATTCAATATTTTCTGATTGCTACAGTAACGGTCAACGGTCAACTAACGGTTGCTAGAGTAACGTTTTGCAACAGTAATCGCTAATGGTCAACTAACCGCCACTGATGCTACAGTAACTCTGAAAAATTTGAAAAAATTTCCAGACTGAATAATGTTTTCGAAATTTTACAGAAAAAAATCTCTAAATGTTCATCCTGGAATTTTTTATTTCTAAATCAAAATTTCATCTCTCTTAACCTACCATAACTCAATCCTAACTCAAAAACCTTCAAAACAACTCAAATCCATGAATCAACATAAAAATCTTCAAGAATAAAATCTCCTTTAATCTTTCACAAAGTTATCTGATGAATTGAAGTTTAAGGAGATTAGAGAGATTGAAGCTTACCTTAGATCATTGCTAATCAATTGAACCGAACACCTGATAAAAAACTCTAAAGATCAAAGGAAAGGATTTAAGTGAAGGATGAAGAAGTTTGAGAGAGAAATTTCACTATTTTCTTCAGCCTTTGACAGATACGAGAATTGTGAAGGGAGATTGTAGAAATTTTAGGTTAAGGGTTTCTAATGGGTTATTTGAATAACCCATGGATATCCATAACCTAACACCCAAACCCATCTAGTCAAATTATAATTAATTGACTAATTGACCATTCTTAAACCACTTTTTCATGAATTTCACCATTCTTAAGAATATACCCCATATGGTACAAATATCCAGTCTAGTCATTTAACTTAATTTTCATAAACAATATTCAAAAAGAACATTTATATATGAAAATTAAAATGACAAAATATAGAATAAATCCAAATAGCATTATACACACATATAATTCCAAAATTAGCGAGTATTACAACTTTGTAAAAGGATTTCATTTAATTTTGTAAGCTTTTTAAAATCCTTTGCTCTGCTGCTTATATGTTAATCTAGTCAAGGATTTCACAGAGCAAAGCAGAGGATGGCAGTCAAGGCGTGGAGGTCGCGTTTGACAAGAGGTAGTAGAGCATGTTGTGTTTAAGAGCAATAGAGCACCCTGGGCTCTCCGTAGCACACGACACACCCAATATAGAGGAGCACAAGCAACCAAAAGTGATAGGTAGCAATTTCTAGCAACAGAGGGTAACATCTGATTCACCGACAACAATGCAATAAGGCTCACAGGGGAGCACGAGCGCTATATTGTACAAGGAAGAATTAGTACAAATTAGATGAAAGGGAATTAATTTTAATTTGCTACATCATTGCTTACATGTAAAAATATTAGTAGTAATGTGGCATTAGGAGATTGATTAGGATGTTGACTGTTAGTTGACTTGACGGAAAGTTGAATGATGGATGTTTTCTTGCCACAAAATCAAAGTTGAGGAAGGTATTTTGTTAAGTTTAAAAGTTCAAAGAGATAAAGTGCCATAACTCTAAAATTCAAGGAGGTAAAATGTATTTTAACCTTTTTTTAAAAAAAATCCAAAAAGCATTTATTTTTTGTTTCAGTAAATCTTTTTGAAGAAAAAAATATTTAGTTCTGAATGATAATCATCTTTAATTGTGAGAAAAAGCAGAGAATAGAAATTTTAGTCACAGAAGCATGAACAAAAAGTATTTTTAACAAAAGAAAACAATTACATATCCACTCAATCCTTGGTTATCACTAACCTTCTAATATATACTCATAACTCAAACTACTTAGTAGTTACTAAATTATCTATATTTATCATCATTTAGTTGCTTACTCTTCTTCAAAATTATAAAAAGCATATTTCAGTATTTGACACCAGAAAATTGCCTGTTGCCTTTTTTTTTTTTCTTTCAGGAAATCATCAAATTTAATATCATCAATAAAAGTGCTTGTCATATAATTACGTTAAAAGAATTTCCTCTCCCTATATTTCTTTTGAAATGCCATGTAAAAAATCCAATGAAATGAAGGAAAAATTGACAACTCCAAAGCGACTTTTATCAACTTCATAATTGTCGCTAGTCATTTTTCGTTAGGGTGAATAATTTTTAAGTATTACTTAATTCTAGCGGTATGCACGACTCGGGTCGGGTTGATGGTAAATCACTGACGGGTTAAGTTGGTTCGTGTTCAACTTAGGTCGAGTTGGTTTTTTTTTTCTTGCCCTTTCTTTTCTTTCTGCTGCTTCTCCCCTGCTGCTGTGATTCTCCCCTGGAGCAGTGCAGAGAAAATTTGAAATATGCAACCAACTTTGATCTTCTCAGGTAATAAAAGGCATGACAAAAGGAGTTTAAAAAGATATACCAATATAGCCTATATAAATTACAACAACATGATGCTATGCATGATATAGCAACAAGCCAACAAAGTAGTTCTTGCTGCGGGAGAAAAAAGAAATATACGCACCAGATCAAAGGTTCAAAGCAACTCAACTTAATTCTTTTCGGATTTCCATATGGGCTTTGAGTTCGCATTAGCTGCCTACGTTGTCGGGAAGGGTATTCACTCCCATTATTTACCTTAAACCCTACACCCACCTCCAAATCTCCAAATTTTATCATCACCTTTGTTCGATTGTCTCCTAGAAGAATTTTCTCTCGACTTTCAGTTCAGGATTGCTTGTCTGCTGCATGCCTAATTTGTTATTCATCCTAGTTATCGAATCACTCTTATCAATCCCAGCTAATGATTCAAATCTGTGGTTCATACAAACCAGAATCAGGGAAAATTCGAGGGTAGGGAAAGCCACAGTAACAAGGGAGGGGAGGATTTACTTGCTGGAATGTGGCGACAGTGAGGAGGCAAAGTGTGGCGACACGGGGAAGCCAAGCCAAAAATTGAGTGAAGAGTGGAAGACCGAGGAGGTGATGGCAAGGAGGCGAAGTGAAGAACTCATCAAGGACCCTAGTCTGAACGCTGCTAAGTAAGTGAGGAATGGATTGGTAATTGGTAGAAACAAAAGTGATTGCAGGAAGGAATAACTCTGAACACTAGTGCTGGCTAAAGTATAAAAAATTTCTAAAAACAGAAATTAATTATCATGTTCGCGAGTTAGATTGAGTTAAAAATTTTTAATTCACAACTCAACCCATCAATAATCAAGTTGAAAGTTTTCAATCCAAACCAATCTAATTGTACAGATTGGGCGGGTTCGTGAGGTCTTCTGTCCACCCCTACATAGTTCTTGGAACTTACATGGCTACACATCTTGAAGACTTTAGAAAAAGAGATAAATAACAAGAAGCGAACTCTTCGCTAATAAATAAAACTGTTCTTCAACATCCTCACAATCTTCGAAACTCCTATAACTGAAACTATAAATAACGTGAAGATATATTGTCCCATTGAATGAATACGAATATCACAAGCAAATAAACAAAAAAGAAATCACTGTTAACTTCTTCAGAGTAAACCTCTCCGTTACACTCAGTCATATCTTCTTTATAAGCAAATCAAATGCAAGGTACACTTAAGGGAATAGAACAGAATGTCAATCTTGCAAATATAACGTAAACAAAGAGAAAACAGGTTACGGGAAGATCAAACTGGCTTCAAAGTATGGCTTGGAAGAAATTGACAGCAAGACAAAAAAAAAAAGGAAAAGAGAAAAAGAACTCCCTTGTATATTTGTTTGCGGGAAAGGGAAATTCAAGAGGTTACACTATTTCATACTCGCTTTCTGGGGCAACACCACCAAGAACGCAGCTCAAAGGACCATGACACCAGATTGATCTAGCACAAAAGCATTGATGGGAAATGAACTAGAGGAGGAGGACAGCTTTAAAAAAGACGGAAAAGAAGAAAATCAACTTCCCAACACTCTTCTATTGGTAAAGTACTTCTTAACACCTTTTAACATAAATCAATTAGGTAGATATAGATGCATCTTCTTCACCAAGGAAAGCCTAGAGCCACTAGTGCCCAAAATTAACGCTGAGATCCATTCTTAACAGAAGCTCCTCCTTTATCAAGCTGTAGTGCCCTTGGATCAAGTGGGATGCTCCCAACCTTCAAAATCCCAGATGACTCAGCATATCCATTGACTTTGACTTGCATTGAACCCACTGTGAGAACATCAGTTCGTTCTTTATTAGCAACACCAACAGATGGTTTAGTCTCAACCTGTTTTGGGGTAATAGTGACTGATCCTATCTTCAATGTCGATGAAATATCTTCATTCTCAGCCGCAACTTTCTCAGCCTTATCATCCACAGGATTTGAGCTGGTAATATCAGGATTACTAACAATCTGCTCAGGGCTTGAATTTGAAGTATGTTTTAAGCCATTCAAATCAACATTTAGATTAGAAATCTTTCCATCTTTGCTGTGAGGTGTCTCCACAACATAATTTAACTTTCGGGGTGGTTCCAGGGCTGGGATGAATAATGGACCTTCATAACTTTTGATAAGCAATTTGGCTTTCTCTTCCTGCATGATCTTTTGACGATTTTCATAGTACATAAAGTCGTCAAGCAAAGATGTCTTCAAATTATGATTTTTGAATATCTTCAGCATTTCCAAACCTTTCTTATATGTTATCTGCACATAAATAAATAAGTTCAAACAAAATAATATAACCTTAGCCCGAAATAAAAAACAAGTGCAAAAATGAATATCTTCAAGTGAACGGTTTGTCATAAATCACGAATCAATAATAGCACATATTAAGAATTCAACTATTTTTGTACTGCACATCTTTTACAGCCACATTGACCTTCAGATCCCTTCATATTTAATAACAAACACTGGCAGAAATTCAAACTAGAGGGTGTTGAGGATTTATATTTATTGATAGAAAGGAAAAGTGACTTGAAAAAAGGGATGTGAACAAGTAAAACTGCTTATTCGAGATAATGCATAAAAGTCTTACTAAAGATACCTCAACGGGTGGCTTAAACATAGTCAAATACCATAGTCCACAGCTGTAAGTTTATTATGAGAATTTTCCGGTAGTTGTAGGTCTTTGAAAAACCCAAAAAAGAAAAAATAAATATATGCAACACTTCCATTTACAAATAAAAATTCTTTTCATACAGGATGCCAAATGGCATCAGGAGTACCCTACATAAATAAATTGCAACAAACTTTACATGCAAAAAAACAGAACAATTCACCAACCTAATGCACAGATATCAAAGTTAAATATAACTGAAATAGACAACTCTACATTGCTTTTATTAAAAAAATAAAAATAAAAAAACTTGCTGATAAAAAAATCGAGTACCTCTTGTGTGTCTCTACTATTAGTCACCGGCTTGTTCTCATTGTTCTCAAGTATAATGTGCCTAAAATTTGAATTTGGCACATCTTTGATGATGTGCCACTTCACAGGGAAACTCCCACTCCATTTATCTTGCTGCCAAAAGTCCATATCCTTATTAAAGTCAACTGGACCTACCATCTCTGCAACCCCACAGAACTGGCCACTTGCATTAACCTGCATCAAAAACATAATTAGCAGTAATCATGGTAAAAAGAAGGGGAAAACTTGCATTGAGATTTTGTAAGTTATACAAACAAAGAATAAATAGAACAACAAAACATTGTATAAATAACTCACAGAAAAAAATAAAAAAATAGGACAGCCTCGAGATTTTCCCGCAGCTATTTGCTTTGCATCTTCATAAGCGCTCTCCAGCTTCTTGTTTCCATGAGGTGTCGAAGACCAGACATTATATTTAATGCTTTTGTGCACATCATCCTCACTGTATGATTTTATAACAAAGAACTTTGCATTTTCATATTCAAGTGGGAAATCATCTCTGTTGTATTGATCCGTATAGATGATGATGTTCCCCTGTCCATTACTCTCCCCTGCCTTGGTTGTATAGGCTTTCACAGCTAATTGATGTTTTGATCTATTAATTCTAGGACCTCGATTTTGTTCACCCAAAGCATCAGTGCTTCCATTTACATCATTTGGCACTTTGCCAATGTGAATCCTTGGTCTAAATTTACCAACTGCAGACTGTCCATTAGCACTAGATCCAAAGTCCGAAGATCCAGCTGCTTTCAATTGATTTTGAGACAAAGCATTGCCATTTGAAATATTATCTACAGATTGGTTTGAGGCACCAACACTTCTACCCTACAAAACAAAAAGACAATATATATCCATGAAAGCAGTCATCAAGCATCATGAACAAAAAAAAAACTTCATGAGATTTCTATGATTCTATCAAGGGACCTCTGAGGAGGCCACCACCCAACATTCATACAGCCATTCCTACACATATGCATATCCTTGTGAAATAAATAGTGACAGCTTTAAATGATTATTACATAACTATTGACTCTCACTTCACCAACAGTGGAGTACAAGCAAGAGAAATTCCTACCTGATGAACAGGTGACGAAGCCAAGTTGAGAAAACCACCACCAGAAACACTTCCATGTGCCATAGCTTGCTTCCCACCATTATTAGCTCTTGGACCTTCTGATATCCTGGTCAAGGAACTTGTCTGATTTGATAAAGATTTTGAAGAGTTCCTATTAAAGGCAGCTGAAGCTGAATTGAACTTATGTTTCAAAGCTCTTCCATCAGATCTACTGACAGAAGCACCAATATCGAACAAGGAGTCAACAGAACTATCTGGAAAAACGTCCGGTTGAACAACAAGAGGAATGTAAGCAGGTGAAGAAACAGGGTTTTGATAATTGGGGAGGGAGTAATACTGATGTGCCCCTCCAAATGGGCCATCACCTCCTATCATAGCACCAGGAATGTAAGGATTGTATGGATTGTATGGAGACTGTGCATATCCATAGCTAGGTGTATAATATACATATGGCATACTTTCATTTTGTGCACCCTGGAGAAGAAAGACAAGCGCTAAGATTAACACAAGCCAGAATATTATTTACAAGGCCACAAATGGGGGGATGAGAGACAGGAATTCAACTCACCGTGTACTGGATATCTGGACCATCTACACCAAAAATCCTATGGTGGTCCTCCCATTCCCCGGGTGGTTCAAATCCTAACCAAAATAAGTAAACAAATAAATAATATACTTATGTACATAGAGATACTATAACACTATCAACTCAAAAGCAACAGCAAAGAAGGTTATGATTTACCTGTACAGTAATACCCATAATTGGTGGCAGCAGGGTAATACATGTTCTGATCAACAACAAACTCAGGGACTCCTTCGTTATACATGACTTCAGATTGCTCAAGATTTGGGCTCCTCAAATGTGAGTTTAAATTAGAACCTTCGATCTAAAAGGCAAGCAATATAACATTATTGACCATCATACTAACACTGCAACAATACATAAAAAAGACTTGGGTTCACCAGAATGTTAAAGCATTTAAGCAAGCTTCATATATTAAAGATCAGAGGACATTTTACAATTAAAAAAATTACCAAGTAAGAATCTGGGTTTCTAGTTTCAGAAACATCATACATTTCCATATCAAAACTGCCACCACTGCAGAAAGCAATAAAGAAGTATAAGCACACACAATTATTCAACAGATATAGGAGAGAAGATATTTGACAGAAATCAGAGTTCAATTCATTGACAACAGATTTCACAGTATAATATGTTCATGGGACTCTTCCTGGGAAGTACTAACACTTCAAAATGGGTTATATATGTGTCCTACATGTACCCTACTCTAATTCACATACAATACCGCCCAATATAGCTTAATGTTGCTTGATGAAGCTGGATACTCCAACTCATACTCCACAATGATTGTACTTCACTCTAAACATTGAAAACAAACCTCCTAGCTCCTTATGCACAATTTACGCTTTGCTTTCTCTCTTTCATTTCATCTCTTATTCCAGTTCCCCATGTTTGTACACACAGTATTCAGCAAAGATCAGTTCGTACTGTCAAAACTCTCATAGCAACGATAGGGTAGTTTTAACATCATCCCTAGTTTGTTGGGGTTTGGAGTATACACTAGGCTGAAAGGGGCTAGCATACTTAAAACCTTCAATCTAGAAAGGATTTTTACATGAATTTTTCTACTCCGTAAATCTTATATACTTACTAGATATTGCCACATCCCATATCCACGTTGTACTCATGTCACAGCAAGTATTTGTGCTTCAAATAGCACTTCTAAATCCAGTATAGATGCTATGAAGCCCAATAAACATGAAAGAAAGAATAAAGAACATAGCCATCTAAGAAAGAAACAGTATGGATGTGCAAGCCTTCTATTAAAATAATGAACCACTTTTATGTTTCCTATACTCCTTTTGACTAGAATGTTTTAATTAAATAACTGCAGACCGATCATAAGAATTGAATCCTTCTATACTTATTACTGTTGGGTATTTGCACTATATCTAACTCTAAGAGCACGCCTTCTAGATACTTTTCAGTTGTGCTAAGTTCGGATACTTTAACATAGCAGCACAACGCCCCAAAGTTGCATCAATGCATCCAAGGATAAGTGAATGGTTTTCCGTTAAGTCCCTTGAGCATAGATGGGCAGTACAACATCGATTGATATCAGGAAATGCAACACTAGTAAGAGACATTTTCCAAAAATAAGTGAACAACAATGAGATCAACTCAATGATCTTCTCAAGTAGAGAGAGACAGAGAGAGAAGGAAACTGAACGAACGAGAAGTACTAAACCGTATTGCTCAACAGGCTTAATAGCTAACACCCGGAACAAGTATCAACACCATTTATCCACATTCAAGTTACCTACAAAAATTCTTATTAGACACACAACCCTTAAACCAACTGCTGATAAGCAAACTATTAAAGTTCTTCGATCTTCAAATCTGGAAATAACTCAGTAACTTACTAATTAAGAAACCAATTTCGCAACAATAAAACAAAAGCCACCCAATTATGCCTAGAATACAAACATTTGCACTCTTGAATGTGCCATCTCGTAGTCACAGAACACAAAAGAACGCAAATGACTAAAAACTCCACAAAATAAACCCTCTTTACTAGCGTCGCATTCGAGGAATACAACTTAAATCCTCCAAATACAAAGACTGAATCCACAAACAGAGAGAACGAACAAAAGACAAACGCGAAGAGAGAAATTACCCGAAGAGAAGGGGAAAAATGAATCAAGCCATGGTTAGCAGGGAGCGTTCTCGCAGATTGGAATTGATGACTCCAAGCAGCGAAGAAACAGTTTTCTGCAACATCTTAATAGCGAAGCAGAGGCGCCTAAGAAACCCTAACCATCAATTGAAACGAGGGAGCCTTTGGCGGTTCGGGTTTGTGTAAGAAAACAGAAGAGAGAGAGTGTGTGTGTTATGTGAGAAAGACGAATAGAAAGAGAGAGAAAGAAAGAAAGAGACGCGCAAATAGGGATTCCCACAAATACAAGATACGAAGCGTTTTTGCAACATCATTAATTCTCCGCCAGATTGCCGAAAATAGCCCTACTTTGTTCTGGATACAACGAAAACACCACTTTACTGTTTCGATTAACAGATCCGACTTGGCGCATGAGAAAACGCCAACGAGGCCGAAAGGAGCCGTTTTTGACTGCTTACTTTATACGCAGAGTAGTAGGGTTACGGTGACAGTCACCTCACATAAAAACAGTCCAATGAACATTCTGCTAAATTATATGACTTTCCCCATATTGCCCTTCGATCTGCTCCACCGACAGTGCAAGTAAATGCAACGAGAGGTCAAAGATAAAAGTGCAAGTGAGCCTCCGCTGTCAAAATAGACTAATCCCTTCAGTCCTGCATGTAATATAGCCGGATATGGGCGATGATTCCCTCCATTCCGTTCCCGTCTTGAATTTACGGGAGGAGATTGCCTCGTGCGGGGGAGGCATGAGTGATATTTGATTTAACAGTTGTTATTTTGTTTTTATTTTTATGCTTATAATTATTATTGAATTAATGATATTTGTAAAACAAATTTTAAAAAATATTAAATAAATTAGAGTTGTTAACGGCTCCCAAATGACCTCTTGTTGCTTCCTGAATTTACATACCTTTTTTTAGCTATTTTACATTATTTATTTTTTAATGCATATATTATTTTTAAGAATTAATTACGGATTTAGATCTTTAAACCAAAAAAATTATTGATTCAAATATTGATTAAAATAACAGTAAACTTTTAATTTGATTCCCAATTACTTGTCTTAATTTAGTTTATAAAATATCAAATATCTTAATTTAATCATTTAAAAATTATATTTATTTTAATTTAGTAACTTTGATTTTGTCCCTTTTTCTTTTGTTAAAATAACTTTTAATAAAAATAATTTGATATTGAGCAATGATAAATTTTATAATTTAATAATAAAAATAATTAAATTAAGATAAATATAATTTTTAAAAATTTAAATTAAGATACTTAATTTTTTAAGATTAAATTAAAAAAATATTTTAATGATTAAATCGGTAATTTACTCTATAAATTATATTTATTTTAATTTAAAAATTTTTATTACTAAATCCTAGATCTACTATTGTCAACTTTGCAATTATACTAGATTTATATATAGATTCTTGTTTTGTTACTATCAAGTTTTTCACTAAATATAAAATATGTGTAAAATATTTCTTACAATAATCGTTTATAAAAAATATATATATTTACTTTTTAAGACAATTTATCTATCATGTTGTAGTTTGAGAATCTTTCATAAATAGGGGGACAAATGACAAATTAAATGTTTTAAACATTAAATTGTGACCTTATTTTTTTCAGGGACTAAATTAAAGGATATGATTTTTTAAATTATTAAATCTATTTATAATTTTTTGAGTCTATATGTATAATTTTTTATAAAAATGATTTTCTTTTTAAGTCAAATTATCTTTAACTGCAACATCCAGGAGTCAATGGATAAGTTGCTTAACCGATCTGTCTGACAATTTAAAATATAGTTTCCCAGAAATTTAGTAAGTGATTTGCTTGCAGATTAGACAAACTATAAAAATTAAAATATAAATAAAAATTCAAACGAGTATCTTACATTCTTGACGAACAAGAAATTTTTTAAAAAAAAAATCTACCCAGAGATAATTCTAGAAAGATCTATTTTTAATATATATGTATATATATATATATATATATATATATATATATCAATTTCTTAGTTAAACCGCTTCTAGAAATAGGATAAGCTATTTCAAGGGATGGTCCTCCTGCACATCGATTCTCAACCGTAATTAGGGTGCATTGGACTAATTTGTCACCTTGTTCAATCTAAATTAATCCCTTTTTTAATCCACTAATTATTGATTTAGATAACAAATTTATAAATTTTTAATTCATCAAACACGAACCAACCACAAACTCTTCTATTTTTTTTATTGTAGTACTCTTATAAAATGCATATCTGTTATATGTAAAATATTTAGAATTTAATATACTATTTAATTTTTTTATAATATTTTTCTCTCTCAATAATAATGTATATTATTCTATATAACATTTATCATCTTAATTTATTTATTAAACTAATAGTCTTTTCATTTGAAAAAGTTTGTTATTCTACATTTCATCCCAATTTTAATAAATATTAAAATAAAAAATTAATTCAATTTCAAATTATATGTGAGATTTTCTTTTCAAGAAATAAATAAATACGTAAGGTCTAATTTTATTATTCTTTCTTCATTTTTAATTCTAACATTTTAAATTAAATTGATCATTCTATTAAAAAAACACTCAACCAACTAATCCAAACAAAACCAATTTAATTGGCAATAAATTGGGTCGGTTTGAATTGAGTAAGTAAAAAAATTTCAATTCGAACCAACAAATTCATTTATTTTTATAGTTCAATTTTTAAAACCTCCTAAACTCAACATGCACACACCTCTAATGATAACAATAGGATATTATTCATGTATTTTAGTATGTCTTTATACATGTGGCAGGACGAGAAATTAGGTTGAGTCCTTATATCTAAATTATATAAAATTTAACTATTCATTTTAGTACACGTATGGAAATGCACTAAAATATACAAATAATATCCTGCCATATAGTAAAGAATTTGAATCCAATTCCGGTCCCAAAAATGACTAGAATAATATATAAACAATATACGGTGATTGCCTGCAAGAGGAAAGGATAAACCCGAAAGAAAATGATCTAGTTTCTATTTATTTTCAATGCCTTTTATTTATCTTAAATTCTAGAGTAAAATGCACTCTTCTCATTTAAATTTGTAATTACACACTTTCTTCTTATATTTTTAAAATATATAGTTTTTCTTCATTATAATTATAAAATTATTGTAATTTAATCTAATTGTATATGTTTTGTTTAAAGAGGCCTATTATAGTTTATTTTTATATTCAATAGTGTAATATCACATTTTTTTGATTAAATTTTCTTTTAATAATCTAAGTACATTACGCTAATACAAATGTATTTTAATCAAAAGATACATTGAATTAGATTATAGAATGTCAAACAAATATATTGTAACAGATTTATTTTGACAAAAAAATATAAAATTAGACTAAAATATATTTCATTTTATAATTGTAATAAAGAGATTGTATATTTTAAAAATAAATAACAAAAATTTAATTTTAAAAAATTACCAAAGATTGTAATTTACATGATTTCTGCTTTAAAAACTTGACATCAGTCTAGATAAATTGGATATTGAGAATGTAAATGGTTCTTGTCAACTCGAACAGTTGGACAAATAATTTATTTGATTTTAATTTCGTTAAGAAACTTTCTTCAATTATGTAGTGTGTGCGCGCGCGCGTGTGTATATATATATATATATATATATATATATATATATATATATATATATATATGCGTATGTATATCAAATAACCCATTTCATATATAAAAAAATATATAGCAAAAAATAAAAAGAAAAATCAAAGCAATTATGTATAGAATCCACTCGATAACTATGCATGCTTCCTGGTAAACAAAGAATTATGCAATTAAATTTTAAGTTTGCATTAAAAATCTAATCACATTATATTTGCGATGGATAATATTAAAATTATATGATATCTCGAAATATTGCAATTGCATGTGTAATTTTTTTTATAAATTATATTTTATCAATATCCTTTGGCTTTTTTACCCCAAGAAAATAAAGAATTATTGCCCTTGCATGTGGTTCTCTCTCATGTTTTTTTTTTCTTTCATATAATTTCACTTCCAATTTAATTCATACACTTTACACCTTGCAACTAGACTTTAGAGTGCTTTCAAAATTTAGAGCTGCATGACACATGAAGTTGGAGCCTTTTTTTATAATTTCCTTTTCAACGTTTTTTTTCTAAGGAATTTTTTTTAAAATTTTTAAAGAATATATCCAAGTATCTTGTATCTAAAAGTTTAAGGTACATTTGGTATAAAAAAAGGATTTTAATGAAAAGGGAATGAGAATTAAAAAAAAATGTTTGACATGACAGTGTAAAGAAAAACAAAAAAAAATGATCTATTTTGTTTCATATGAAATTTAATATGAGAGAAAAAATTAAATTAATTTTACCGAAATATTGCACCCACATTTTTCTTGAAGAACAGTCCATAAAGGAGAAAAAAGCACAAAATCCAAGGGCAAATCATCCAAATAATATATACACACAAAATCATCCACATGATATATTTGGTAAGAAAAACATGAACATTTGAGAAGGGGTTATGTGTTTGGCCATTGAAGATTATTTTCAAAGCATCATCTTTAGAGATTTCTAGAATATTTGATTAGAGAGAGATTGCAAATATATATACACACACAATCACACATATAATGTGTGAATTAAAATGAGTGGTTTAATATTAAAGATTGGAAAAAAAAACAATTATCTTTAAAATAAAAATTAGTAATTTAGATTGATGTCGAATTTAGTCATATGAAAATAAAAAATATTATTAATTTGTGTTAATGAATTTTATATTAATCTAACTAGCCGTTCAACCAAAAAAAAATATAGATGCAAAAATTGATAAGATTGAAAACGAGTGGAATCCAACTATCCAAGCAAGTAGCAAGCTAATTCTTCTATTTCTTGCAAAGAGTCTGGAGTCTCATTCTCCCATTCTCTCTATTTCTCTTTGTATATTGTAACCGCATGGATTTTTTGCTATGCACAAGAGGCTCTTGTGCATGTACACAAAAGAACTCTGGAATCGTGCAATTGTTGTCGATTTTGTTTTTTTTAAGCCAACTGAACGCCAACCGTTAGATTACTCATTTAACGGCCACGGGAAGAACATAAGTCAATCTCTTCTCAGATTGCAGAGTCACAGGTCCAAATATAATTTTGCAAATCATGTTTAAACATTTAAACCAGTTTTTATATATATTTATGATATCATATGGTTTAATTAGCCCTTGAACCAATTCAATCAATTAAAACGTGATTTGGCAACTGACTCCAGTTCAATAACCCATTTAGTTATAAAAATGTTGGTTGTGACAAATAATGCCACATCTTTTGACCATGGTATCAAAGAATGATGAATACACACACACACACACATTTTCCTTTTTTTAAAAATTATTTTCTTCTATTAAAATCATAATATGCAAACTTCCTTTTTAACTTGGCATTATATTGTGGATTATTTCTTTTTTTTTTTTTTAAGATAACACTAGTTTTATATTGAAAACACGGATCTGCTGTTCGTACGTAAGGGACGAGCAGCGACTGTGACTAAATCATTCAGCAACGGTTTTATGATTTCTGCAAGTTTCAGCAACGGTAAAACCTGTTGCTGAAAGTGCTGCAGGAAAAAAAAATTCAGCAACGGTTTTTGTCGTTGCTGAAATTTACAGCAACGAAACAACCACTACTAAATCAACGAGCACGCTCGGATCCGGAGTTTTATATTGAATCTAACGAGGAACAACAAACGTAAGAAAGACATTTATTAAACAACTTAAATTTTTTTAAAAAAATAAATAACAAATTAGTCACTTGTTGTCTTTTAAAATTTATAACAAAGATTTTAAAACTGCACTAATTTTATTTTTTTATTTGTCCATGGGTTTTATAAAGTAGTAAATCTTAAAAATAACTTGGCTTAAATATTAAGGGTGTGTTTGATTTGTGAAAACATTTCCTGTTTTCATTTTCAATTTTCATTTTCTGAAATGCATTTCTTGAAACACTGAAAACATCTTTTTGGTGTTTTCAAATTTAGGCTTATTTTAAAAAATATTTTCAAAAAAACGTTTTCAGTTAACTCAATCAAACGCATTTTCAAGTCTATTTTTCATTTTCAGTGAAAATGAAAATAAAAAATACCTAAACGAAACAGACGCTAAAGCTTTTCAAGAATGAATGCCAGAATGTACAGTGAAATTATATTATGAGCCTCCCTTTAACTCCAGCCTCCAACTCTTCTATGTTAAACCTAATTGTGGGCCAAGCTCGTTTAAAATGTTCATAAAATGATTAAAAAATTTTTGAAATTGAATCGAACTTTTTATTTAAATGCATATTTTACATTTTTTAAGATTTATAATAAATCTTAAATTTGTGTAGAATAAAAGACCGAAATAATAATGTTATGTAATTGTTACATAAAATGCATAATAAACAATTAAATATCAACTTAAATATGAAAATATTTATATATTATTTATTATATAATAAAAATAAAGATATATATTGTATAAACTATACATTTTAATATTTTATATGTATATAGAATATTTTAGATATTATAATATACATCTTATATCATATATGTAATATTTTATTAATTAAATATGCACTATATTATTTAAAAAATAAAAAGTATGTAGTTATTTAAAAAATAAAAAATAAAAATAATTATGCACTATATTAAATATGCACTAGATTATTTAAAAATAAAATCTTTATTTGGACTTATTTTAAATTATTTCAGGCCTAACCTATCAATTTAGGTATGCTTTTTGACTCATGATCCGATCTATTCTCTGTATACATCCATGATATAAGGCAAAGGCTTGTAGTTTTAATGCGATTAGATCCAATACATAAGAAAAATACCAGGTTAAAACTTAAAACCATAAACCTTCTCCAATGAAAATGCATAACGGAGTGGAACACCCCAACAAATATTTTGTGATGCCACTGTGAAGAGATTGCATTGTGAATTTATATGATGGAATGAAACCTACAAAAAATAAGAAAATGGGAGGAAGAGTAAATTTGGAGTTTCCTCACTGGGACAAAAGTATTTTGTTGTTGTGGGGGGGGGGGGGGGGGGAATAACAGAAGAAATAATAATGACCATGAAAGTCCAGTGATCTGATACAATAATATATGAAGAATTGCGCCTGAGAGCGAGAGATCTACACTCTATATATCCCAATGCACAACTGGTACAGTTAACTCGATCAAAATAAATGCCATCCAACAATCAATTTTAGCCAACCCAAGATTTACTAATTCCCCCCAGCTAAGTTTTCTTCAATAAGCCATCAGATGATTCAACCTCAGCTTCCAATCAGACAATCATCGTGAAAAGCCAATGTTGAAAAAAGCAAGAGGTCAACATAGTCACTCAATGGACAAAAGTAGGACATACCCTTCTAAAAACGGGAGATCTAAAGCACCAATTTAGACATTAGGAACTGACTGATAGCAAGGGTCTACTACAGCCTCTGGATTAGCTGGCTCAGTACTCCCAGCAACTGGTAGCTGCTCCACGTGGTCAGGTCCCAGAAGTGAGTTCCCCTGGGTGCTGGGAGACATAGGGCACATTCTTTGATCAGAAGCTTCTAAACCTCGTGCCCTATGCTCAATCTGATCAGAAATCTGTTGATCTGACCTGTTATGTCTATCATAGCTGGGGCTTCGACTGCGGCTACGACTGTAACTTCGACAGCTACGGCGACGGCTATGGCTGCGGCTGCGACTCCGGCTAAGGCTACGGCTATAGCTGCGACTCCTATCACGAGACCAGCTGCTGCTTCGACTACGGCCCCTACTCCAGCTCCTACTCCTGCTCCTGCTCCTGCTCCTGCTGCGACTCCTGCTGCTATAATCCCATGTTCGAACCCTTTCAGGGCTGCGACTGTAACTTCTGCCTCTACTCCTGTAACCAACATCTCTTCTGTTGTCAAAGCGTCCACGTCCACGCCCTCGTCCTCGCCCATCCACATTGTAACGATCATGTGGTCCACGTTCGCCCCTACCCCAAGCTACATGACCACCACGAGGGCCACCCATTCCCCTACCCCTATTGCCCCTACCAGAAAAGAAATCACCTCTTCCACCTTGTGCACTGGGACCATCCCTCATGCCACCACGACCACCAAAGCCTCCATCCCTTGTGCCACTGCGACCACCAAAGCTTCCATCCCTCATGCCACCGCGACCACCAAAGCCACCATCCCTCATGCCACCACGGCCACCAGTCTCCCAGCGACCACCACCGGAGTCAAAACGACTCATCCCACCCCGATCCTTTACAAAGTTGGCTGGCCCACGTGAAGCCATCTGTCGTAACTCTGGAGGCACAAGCTGGTTAGCACCCTCCAAAACTTTTATCAAGTCACCTGCATGTTTCCAGTCCTGCTCAGAGAAGAAGGTGTATGACACTCCAGTGGCCCCAGCCCTTCCTGTACGTCCAATTCGGTGTACATAGTCCTCAACTCCAGTGGGGAAATCATAGTTGATTACAACCCTGTATTATGGACTCAGATTACAATATGAATGAAGTGAAGGCCATAATGTATTAAGAAGATAACTGTAACCTAATGCATTCAAATATCATGTATGAAACTAAATAAATTTCCATTCAAAATGAACTTTAGTTAAAAAACAGCTAACCTTATATCTTTAATGTCAAGCCCACGGGCAGCAACATCAGTGGCAACCAGAATTGGTGATTTGCCAGTCCTAAACTGATTTAAAACCCAGTCTCTTTCACCTTGAGACTTGTCTCCATGAATTGCAGCAGCACCAAAATTGCGGCCAATGCTACGGGCAAGCTGATCACATAACCTCTTTGTGGAGCAAAATATTATGACCTTAGAACCTCGATCTTGGGATCTGATTATCTGCTCTAAACGCCTTTGTTTCTCCATTTGTGGGACAACCTCAACATACTTCCAGTTTATAAAACGTATTTATGCAGAGAAACAGAAGGAATTAAGTCACCAGAAAACAATAAACCCCAACAACAACATGCCTTATCCCGCAAGGTGGGATCGGCTACAAAACAATAAATCCCCAAAAAACAAAAATCTTCTGTGACAGTTATATTCTCAGGGAAAACACAAAAAATATGTTAGAAAAATAGCGCGCACAAACAGGATAAAAGTGTAGACACAATTCATTCAAGATCTCAAAGAATACATCATCCAAGTTATTTACACTACAAGAATTAACAGTCTGAAGTCTAAAAGCAATTTAATTCAGTTTGAACATGTGGAAACAAATAGAAAAATCAGAAGTACAGACACAAACACAAGCACCCAAAAATGAACACTAATGTTGGTCTCTTTGCATATCTATTATAGATAAAATCTAAAAACAAGGAGCCCCAATATTAATATAATATTATACATTCGCTTCCTTTTCTGAACCACCAGTCCATTACTTACTAAGTACTTGAAAAAGAACACGTTAAAGGGCTTAAAGATGTCTTGCTAACTAAAAATACCCATACCATGAAGAATGTATTTACAATGAACAAGGAGAAAGTGCATCATCAAGTAACGAATGGCAAAACAAAAATGGACTAGGAGCAATTTTAAAGCCCTGCTAAGTAAAGCAAATATATATATATATATAAAATCTTTTGCCCAAATAACTATTTTAAAACAGGCTCAGAATTTTATTCTTCTCATTATAATTTTAAAGCTGAAAATAATCAGCTTCTTCAAACCTCAACATCAACATCTCCTGAAAGTAGTTTATGGCGCCACATATGACCTTTGAAGCCAAAAAAAAAAAAAAAGGAAAGAAGAAGAAGAAGAAAAAATATCCAGAAAAGCATGATATTAGTGGCGCCTCAATACTAAAACTCAATAGATCAGGTCCTATTAAAGACCTACAAAGTGATGTCCATGAAAATAAATGACACAAAGTCAAGGGAAAGGAGAGATTTGTTAAGCATAGATACATTGGCATGTAAAACTTCAAATAACATAGGATATACACAGCAGATATTTCACGCCATGCATCATACCCAAGTCCTAACTTTTTTAAACATCTTAATCAATGAGCACCTTCTGCATTAAAATACAACTGGCATCATCCTATATTCTACATACCTTGCACAATTATTTTCCAAGAAAATTTATTTTATATATATTTATATATATAAATTTTGTTTTCTCTTTTGTATGGTCAGCCATGTCCCATCCATGCTAGACACATGGCCTCGTGTTATCACTGTATCGTTGCAGTGTCAGTATTCGACACATGTCCAACATGCCTGAAAGTAGTTGTCTGGGCTTTATACAAAAGGATTTATTTAATGCTTGCTGTAATCTTCTGCCACAAACATTGACTTGTACACAATTATGAGAGGAAAAGAATACAGGGCATGCTTTCACAAGAAAAAGACAGATCCTCAAAGATTCTTTACAACATACCAAAAATTGTAAATGGAATTTATTCATCACATAAAAATTCTTTCCACAACTGTAAGAGCAGCAACCAACATTCACCAGAAAAGGAAAACATAAATTCATTGCCACAGCAATTTTGACATTCATAGTGTTTAGAAAGCAACAGACAAATACTTAAGGATTTTTTTTTTTGGGGTAAGAAATACCAAAAGTTTTAGTTTTAACTAGAGCAAAGCTAATTCAATACCTGTGTGATAGCTTTGTTTGCAGCAAGCTCATCAACATTTCCAATGTTAACCTGGACAGGATTAACAAGAAGATCACTGGCAATTTTTCGTACTTCTTTTGGCCAGGTTGCTGTGTACATAAGAGTTTGCCTGCGTGGTGGTATCTTGTTCACAATCTTACGGATTTGAGGCTCAAACCCCATATCAAGCATTCGATCAGCCTCATCCAGCACAAGAAGCGAAACTTGCCCAAAGTCAATTTTCTTCATTTCAAGAATGTCATTGAGCCGACCAGGTGTAGCAACAACAATGTCTGCTCCACGATCTAACTCTTTTAGCTGAAGAGCTTTGGGAGCTCCACCATACAAGCACTGAAGAGAGAATGAATACAGGAGATGCACCATCAGATCATGAGAACCCAGTAAAAAGACTAGAACTGTAAATAAGGACAAGATACAAAAATAAAATCAAATTAAAAAATAAAGACAGACCGTGCAGGAGAAACGTGAAGATTGACCAAATTTTATGGCCTCATCTTGAATCTGTGTTGCAAGTTCACGTGTTGGAGACAACACCAAGACTGTCGGGCCATTCAGAGGATTGTTACGCCTCTGTCTAAGGATCATAAATGCAGGTATTAAATAACCCAATGTTTTTCCAGAGCCTGTTTTGGCAATAGCCACTATGTCCCTACCCTGTAGTGCAACAGGCCATGTTTGGGCTTGAATAGGTGTTGGAGTTGAGAAGCCAGCAGAATATATCTGAAATGAGAAGATGTGCAAGCAATAAGCACCATGAACATTGGGTACATCCAATTCCTTTTGATTTACAATACACAAAATAGCATTCAATGGTTCACATAATTTAGCAAACAACAATAAAAGGACCCATAGGTTATGGTTGCTTACTGAAGCAACTAAAAAGGGCAATAAAGACATAAGAGGCAGAGCCAATAAGCAACAAATCCCACGTCACATAAGGTGAAATTTGAATAAAGGGCCAACCACCCTTCTAGAAGATGCCCAAGAAAGGCTCCATCCATTTTGCAGGCTCCAAAAATCAGGATAGTAGTTGCACATGTAAGTGTGACAATTGCTGCAGCGTACGACATATGCTCCTGCTCTGGAGCAGATATCGCACCTGCGACAAGTGAGAATAGATGAGTTTAAAAGTAAAGTTTACAAAAAATACCAAAGGAAGAAAAAAAGGAGTGGACCCATTACTTTATTAGGGATTATCAAAACATGCAATACCATATAACAGGAGAGGATAAGCTTACCTCTCTCAAAATCTCTTGAGGGAACCCACCGGCATCAAATGTCATGAAAGGGGGAGGAACATTGTCACCCTGTCATGTAAGACAAACATTGATGTCAGAAACAGCCCAGGCAAAGTTATACTAGAAACAGAAAGTTAAAATAAAGGTAACCATTCTACATGACAATAAAAACAACAGTTCATGGGCCCACCCCACAGTGCTATGCTTACAAAAAAAAAAATAAATAAATAACAATAATCTGTGGAAAGCACTACAGAATAAGCACAGACCGATGCTGTAACTTCATGTTGCTGACGATAAATCTCAGCAGGTGAGAGATCAGTTACATGAGGCCTTGGCAAGGAATTACTTGCATGTGGTGGAGGTCCTCCTATTTGAGGATTAAACATGTTATGCACACCATGCCCGGGGATACCACTTAACCCATTTCCACTGGGCATTACATTTTGAAAAGGGGAACTGCCAATTCTCATATCCTGCAAAGACGTAGACCAGAATCATCAACCAACATTAAGTTACAAAACAAACATGCATTACAGAGAAAAATATTAAAAGAAAATGATTAACTAAAATAGCAATAAAAGTGAGAAGGAAAAGTAAAACTACTGATGCGAGCATTATATAGGCAAAGAAGTAATACTGTAATTATTGTATCCCACATAAGTGCGTATCTACCTAAAAGGAAATTCTTCCCAAACTACTTTTTTCTTTCTCTATTTAGAGTATCTAAATGGAAACATGAAGAGAACTTTCAAAACAACATACCCCCCAACTACAGTTAGTTCAATGAGGAATATGAATTTGCCTTTCATTTTTTAAGAGTCAACAACACTTTAATAACATTCAAATAAAAACTTTTCTCGTGCCAAACAATCAAACACAAACAACAAATAGTAGGTTTAATAAAAAATGCAAAAGGCATGACAATGATTTAAATTTGACACTTGATAAAAAGAAAATACCTGCTGATTTCTTGAAATAGGTATAGGTGCAATATTTGGCTGCTGAGAACCCATTGCTGGCATCTCTTTGCTAGAGTTGTAGTAATACTCATTTCCAGCTCTACCATGTAAGTTATCCTCATGCCCCATCTTTAGGTCCACAGGATGGACATTTGATGGCTGACCATGCTCTCCAGGGCCCATGTGGTTTTGCAAGCTATGTTGATAAACTAAATCAGAACTATTCTGCTGTGAATGCATTGCCGATGAAGGTTGTTGCATACTGCCTGATATGCCACCAAACTGTTGTGGTTGGCCAGCATTAACACCTGCACGTGGCATCTGGACAGAATTAATTCTAGCAGGAATGTTCTGATTGTTTTGCACAGGCAAGGCACTCTTTTGTTGATACTGGGATGTTGAAAGACCAACTTGGTTTCCATTTTTATAATCTACTTCCTCTATCTTTGGGAATGCTGCCTTAAACTCCTGTTGATTTTCCAATGGCTGGCCATGTGTGTTATGCTGAATTGGTTGGGCACTTTGCTGCCCAGATGAAATCATGCTATGCGAATATGACATGTAATGCATGTTCTGGTGAGTGAATTGATGGCCTTGTGGTTGTGCCATATATGAATTATGATCCTGGGAGGCTCCTTGCCCAAAATGTTGTGGTTGCATGGCTTGTTGGGGCATCGGATGATGCATTTGCTGCTGTGGCATTTGCGGATTCACAGGCTGTAACATCTGCTGCTGTCTGACTTGCTGAAAACTTGGCTGTGGCATGGATAGCACTGACTGTGAACTCTGTTGCTGTCCAGCTTGTGCCACATGAGAAGGCTGCTGCTGACTGACCTGTGCCACCTGGGGACTCTGCTGTTGTGGCATTGTTTGCTGTTGGGATAGGTGGCTCACTTGTTGTCCCTGTTGGTGAGAGGCTTGTAATAACTGCTGTCCGTGCTGTGCCCCCACACCACTGGATGGCATTGAATGAGCCACTGGTATGGGAGCCAGCTTGGGTGCGGAAACCACAGGAATTGCACCTGCAGGCAGGGGTGGTGGCAACGCAGTAGGCTTTTCATATTGGGTGATGTTGGTTTCAGGATTCCAATAGTATAATAGACCTGTGCTTCCATCGATCAATCCCTTCCAAGGTTTTGGAAGAGTGGGATCATCAGGTGCATATCGGGGACCAAGAGAAGCTGGTGCTGCCTCTGCTGTTGCCATATCTAATATGTATTTCTACAATCATAAAGAAGAACAGCTACTCAAATAAGAATATTGTACAGACACTAAAAACAATGAAATTCCATCTATACCTAGCAGAAAAACAAACAAATAACGACCTGGATTCTTCCCCCTCCCCCCAGCCCCTCAAAAAACTCCCAACAAGGTTTAAATTCCTAGAATATTCCAAGAGCCGATCAAAATCCAGTACAAAATTAACTAATTAACGCTTCGTACGTAGAACATAGCACAAGCAATTATTGCATCAAACCAGGCGGAAAAATAACAGACGATGAACATATAAAATAAACATATACAAACATACTAAACAGGCCATTTCATCAATAAAACCATCTCATAAACCTCAGTAAAACAACTTAACAAAATCAATCTCATCAAGTATAGATTGTGGAAATTAACATACCTGCGTGAAAATGCAAGGGTTTCAATGCTTCTTTTCTCTAGATGAACCTGTGCGCATAATGCATGTCGGTCTCTCGTCCTCTGCCTCTGAGTCTCTGACTATAATTCGACGAAGGGAAAATAAAAATGATGAAATCAGAGCAACGTTGAAGGAATTCGCATGTTAGGGTTAAGGAGCCGACAATAGAGTTCCGCTATCTGCCCAAGGAGGAAATTTTGGTGGGTGATGTAATGGGCTATGGGCTGGGATGTCAATGTGTGGGCCTCGATAGGCAGGGCGGCTCTCATGTACCCAAGTCGTGTGGGTCCCAGAACAATCCACCCCATGCGGTCACAAGGAAATGTCCAGTTTTTCTGCTTTAAAGTAAGAGGTGTAAATAAACCGAATTTTTTATATTTTTTCACATAAACATCATCTATTTGAATTAATTTTATTCAAAAATATTGATCAAGTATTAAATATGAATACTTCTCTTAAAAATAATTTGAACTTTAATTTACTACCTTGTAAAAGAGTATGATTTTTCATGAAACAGTTTGAATTGGACTCATAAAAATTTATTCAAGCTTGATTTATTTATTAAATGAATAAATTTGAACATAATATTAAATTCGTTTGATTAAACAATTTGAACTTTACGAATTTGATGGTCAACTTGTCTAAGTATATTTTTTTTTAAGTATCACTTAAATCATTAAATTTATATTGATCATTTATGTATAAAGCAAGCTTTTATATATATATATGTCAACACACTTGTCTTGACTCATTTATACATTTACTTTTGAAGTTTCAACCTTTACCAAAGGTTATTCTCGTCAAGTTATTCTCTTCATTCTTAACACATATTCGGAAAATGGGCATAAAATTTTAAAATCAAAGTGTTGCAACAACTAACTGATATTTGGTTTAAAGTTTAAAATCAACGTTTTTATAAAATTGATTTTATCCAAACCTTGATCTGTCATGAAACAATGCCAACTTACTTATATCCAAACCTTGATTTGTTCAAAATTTAAGTTTTTTCAATTACTAAACAAACACTTAAGAGTCTTATTCAATTTTTAATTTAGTTCATGTAGTTTAAAAATTTGTAATTGAATTCTTATAATTTTACAAAATGTTAATTTAGTCCAAATTAATAAACCTTCATTGATGTTCTATTAAATTTTGCTAACTTGGTTATCATATGCATAATATGCATGATTTCTACAAAAGAAAATGTATAAAATTAAGCAAAACTAATTTAAATGTGTATGGCATGTGATGCAAGTTATATTAAATAATTTAGTTGAATTAGTTTAATTATATATATTGTGAATGCTAAGATGGTATATACTAAAAAAAAATTGACCATGTCATCAAAATTTAAAAGAATACAAATTAAAGTTTAACAATGGAAGCTAAGATAAACATCTTTTAAATTACAAGGATTTAATTATAAATTTTTAAACTACAATAATTGTTTTTTGTCAATATAATAATCTAATTAAAAAAGGCAAAAGTATTTTATTGCCTCTAACATTTACTTGAAATATTATTTTCGCATCAAAAGTTTTGTTTTTTAATTTTTTTGTTCTAATTTAATTCTACATCTTTTATTTTTTGTTTCAATTGTATCCTTTTGGCTAATGTTATTAATATAATGGATAGAAAAAATTGACTTGAACTCCTCAGATATTATTACCAACGTGTCATACGTGTGGCAAACACATGATATACATGCTAAAATGACAAAATGACATATTTGTCCCTTAAATTTTGTTATCATTGTTCTCTCTCTCTCTCTCTCTCTCTCTCTCTCTCTCTCTCTCTCTCTCTCTCTCTCTCTCTCTCTCTCTCTCTCTGCACACAAGAAAAATGCACCCTCATTTTTGTAGCCAAAAAACACAACACCAAAGAAATGGGTGTTTCAAGCTTGGTTTGGCCTCTATTTGGGTTTCTTCTCTCTGTCATTCTATTTTTTCCCCTTTTCTTCTTTTTTCTCTAATGTCATCTCAAGGCTCTCCTTGTTCCATATTTTATATATATATATATATATATATATCTCCCGGCCTCTCTCTCTAAGTTTCATTCACTCTCTTTTCCAATCTTTCTCTATAACTCTCATACACTCTCTTTCTCGGCCTCTCTCTGACTCTCATTCACTCTCTTTCTCGATCCCTCTTTCCTACTCTCTTTCACCAATAAGCATGTCTCAATAGGAAATTATTCTCCTTTTGACTTGACCTTCCATATTTTGGGTTTATGCTCTATCTCACATGCATTCGAAGGAATCAATATCAGCTACAGATACTTAGAAGCTCTAACTCTTTATTAGTCACAGTTTGATTTAGTTACTGTCACGACCCGTTTTCTGGGCACATGACCGGCACAATGATGAATCTCTCATCACTGTAAGCCTTCCGATAAATATATCAAATTTTCTTATCTGAAAATCATAGAGATGATTTGCATGTAATCATAGATTATCAATTTAAAATACATTATTATACTGACATACAAGCCAAATGTCGAACCCTGAACTAGATGTCCTAGACGATTACAGAGCAACATAATCTATAACAGAAGAGAGGTCTACCCGACAACGGGAAGGTCCAAAGTGATCTACTCCTCTAGCAGATATTCTTCGATGGCAACCTGATCTGAACAAAAAGGTTGTACAAACAATGTGAGCTTTTAAACTCAATGAGCGAATCGGCCTCGCATTAATAAAATTCAAATACATTACCAGTCATGCAAGCATATCCAAAGGCTCATACTCAACCAATAGACAGAAGATAAAAATTTATCCAATTCAACAAACGTTACTAGTACTCGTCAATGGCAATATATCCCGGAGAGCGCACACAGGTCGGCTCACCAATTATGTATATTTCCGCCATGACGCACAACATCATCCTCTTACATACAAGATAAAAATTCATCCAATTCAACAAACGTTACTAGTACTCGTCAATGGCAATATATCCCGGAGAGCGCACACAGGCCGGCTCACCAATTATGTATATTTCCGCCATGACGCACAACCTCATCCTCTTAGCTAGGGCGCCTCACGGATTTATCACCAATCCGGGCTATATCCCTACTGAGGGAATCGTTGTCTCCACACTCATTGGTCAAGACACCCTGTCAACCGGGTTTTCCGCCTTGCCGTGAGAGGGGGTACTGTCCCGCTCAATCACAATCAATAGCATTTCATATCATAATCAGAAGCTCAATATAATATTCATCCATATAACAGGTATAGTATATAACTATATTATGGATTTATAAACCACATATCAAGATAACAATTAATCCATTTTTGAAAACATTCAAACTTCACATCATCATAAGATACTTATTTCATTTTATCCATACTTATGGATTAATTATCTCATTTAGATTCGTCATTCTAAATCCAATTTCCCCCTATGAATCTTGGGAGTGTCCTACGACATACTTTTTATCACCAGTAATGCTAAAACTCTATTAAAACGGGGTCGTTTCACTCACCTGGATTCCGTACGAATATCGCTTCTCTAAGTCGTTACAGACAAGAGTACACAGATGAATTTCAGTATTCTGCTACGGAGATTTTCATGAAAGATTAGAGAAAACAAGTTAGGATTGTTTTCATACAGATACTGTTCATACATACGGTACTATTCATATGTATGGTCACTATTCATATATATGGATACTATTTATACATACGGATAATATTCGTACATACGATCATTATTTATACGTATGAATACTATTTTTACATACGGATACTATTCATATGTACGGTTACTATTCATACGTATAGTTACTATTCATACCAGAAATAGAGAATACAATCTGTAAAAGAGTACACCAGGTAAGTTCCTAGGAAAGAGTGGAGGGTCACACTGGACACACTTAAAAACCAGGTCTTTCCTTAGCCAGAACTTTCCTAGACATGTATTCTTCACAGTTTACATTCTATTTAGGTAATCAGAGAATCAAAATAACATATAAACAGCTAAGGACAGTTTTTCTGATGTGGAAGATCGGCCAAAACCGCAACCACAGAGCATACTTAAGAAATTAACTTCTAAAATTTGAAAGACATAGAAAGGGCATAGTATCCTTACCTAAGCTGAAAAGGAAAGGCCCAAAATCTCAGAGGCCTAGCATTGAAGTAAGAGAAACTTAAGGAGAGAAGAAGAGAAGTTGAAGGTGTGAGTTTAGAAGTGAAATGAAAGCGCCTATTTATAGGAAAAGTCAAGGGTACTATTTGATACTATGCACTAATAAAATATTCAATTTACTATTTATGAAAATGACATTTCTAATAATGCAGTTACTGTGCTATTAAAAACTTAAAACTATCCTTTCACCTTAAACCTTTAAGTTTTTTTTCAAATCAGTCCTTTCAATTTAGTCCCTGAGGGTATTTTTACACATAAAACGTCATTTTCTCCTACAAACTTCTTTCTAGTTTTCTCTTATGACCAAACCACATCTAGTACTTGACATTTCGATTGTATAAATGAACAGTATCGTATACGTAAATAATATTATACAGGTGAATAGTACCGTATACTGAAATAGTAACAGTAGTTTGTAAACAAATATTTATATTTTATTTTTCATGGGTATTACAGTTACTGTTAAAATCATGACTAACAAAGAGCTGGAGCCTCTAAGTATCTGTAGCTAATCTGCTTCCCATTCGAAGGATCCACTTCACTCATGGGTTCATCTATCACCCTTTTTAGTAAACTCTTGTCCTTTGGCCTGTTTGTTACTTTAAAGTGCATAGTTTGGTTTCGTTTAACAAGCTTTCTATGGTACCATCCATTGCACTAGTAATTGTTCCGACGCTTGCCATTACACAATTTATATGGTTAAAATATATTTTTAATCTTTTTAGTTTTCTTCAATTTGTTAGTCCATAGATTTTGCTTTGTCTTAATTTGGTCATAAATATGTGGGAAAGGACCCCACAGTCAAATATTGTTGAAGTGTCTTTAGTGTAGAATCGTGTGGCAGCAGATGATGTGACACACATGTGCAAAAAAAAGGTGAAAGCCTCCAACATTGAATAGATAAGCATGCTGGAATGGAGTGGAAGCATGATGGGATAGGATATTATGATAAACTTACTAAAGGGGAGATAATCTAGTAGTCAAGAAGCATACCTTGAAATCTTTTGAAGGTTCATGCTCCTCCAAACCCTAGAGTACTAAAAAGAAGAGAAGAGAATGTAAAGAGAATGAGGATAAATCAATTTTCTATAGGGAGAACGAGCAACTTGAAATACCCCTTAAAGTTGGGGCCTATTTTTTTCCAATGGGGCCTATCTCTATTTTTAAAACTGGAACGAACCATGATTCGATTTTGGTCCAATCTGAAATGAGTTAAGACAAACCTAGTCCATTAATTTGACCGATCGATTCTTATGAAAACCAATTTGCTAAAACAGACCCTTAAATGCAAAATTGCACACGTTGGGGTTCAAACTTGCACACAAGCAGACATTGATAGAAGTTACAATCACCATCAAGTGCGTATGTCAACTGGGGGTTGTTATAGCTTAACCAAAAATCTTGAGTTCAAGTCTTTGAAAATACGCAACTACGTTGAAACTGTTAGCCCGAAGGCTATATGCCATAAGTTTTGATGATGATAAATATATTTGAATTGTAGCATTGACATATATAGAGGTTAATTATCATATATATGCTACAAGTACTTAAGCATGATTATGTTATTTAATATGTATGTTTCATATATTAAATCGCTATTATCATGAATTGAACTAACTATTTGGTTTGCAAGTAAAATATACTTTATAGCTTGGTTCAAAACAAGAAAAGTGAGCATTGGATTGAAGAACAAGGAAAAAAATATCATACTTCACGCAAGGAAAACAACATGCAAGGATAAAGCTCCAAGAAATGAAGAATTAGAAGATTTGAAGTCTTGGAAGCGTGGATGCATCAAGATAGCAACCAACATGCTCTAAAAACAAAGTATTTGAAGATAACAAGTGATTGGTCAACCACCCTACCATGACTGGTCGACCAACGAGCTCCAGAAGCAAAGTGATTGAGCACTGGTCGACCACCCTATACTGACTGGTCGACCAATGAGCTCTAGAAGCAAAGTGTTTAAGCACTGGTCGACCACTTTATGCTGACTGGTCGACCAACGAGCTCCAGAAGCAAAGTCTTTGAGCATTGGTCAACCACCCTATACTGACTGATCGATCAATGAGCTCCAGAAGCAAAAATATTTGAGCACTGGTCGATCACCCCATCTACACTGATCGACCAACGTGACTGATGAATCACTTCTGGACTACACTGGTCGATCATCGTGCCACACTGGTCGACCACCGACATTAGAAAATGTGCTGTAACGGCTAGTTTTTGCCGACATCATTATGGAACCACCTTGGATTTATCTCTAACAGTCTTATTCGTCCTTGGGCTATATATATCAACCTTGGGGGCTATCAAAACAGAAGAGAGAACACTCTTATTGCTGAACATCATCTGTAAATTCTCTCTTATGCAGATTATACCTTTGTGAGCTTATCAATATAATATATACTCTGTTTTTAGAGAGTTTCTCTGTAATTGTTGATTTTGATCAACACAAATATTATCTTGAGTTGTATTATCAAGGAGAGTATTCCTTGATAGAGTATTTATTGAGAGAGCTTTCCTTTGGGTTGTACAGAAGCCAGTTTAGCAGAAATTATCCGGAGGGTTGAGGAGGAGCCCTGATTCATAAATTCTCTATTGGGTTGTGGAGGAGCCTTGGCTAACGAAATTCTTTGTAGTGGTTTGCAAGTACCCAGATCAAACTTGCAAATATAGTGAAAATACTCAAGTGACTTCTTGAGGACTGGATGTAGGCTTGAGATTAGCCGAACCAGTATAAATATCTGAGTTTGCTCTCTCTATCCCTTACTCCTTTATTTGTGCTTATTGTTATCTATTCTTTATTTCCTTGCTCCTCATAATTATTCATCTTGATAGCACATTGATTTTCTGTGTTGTATTTATTATCCTAAGCATTGTACTTTTACAGAAAATCATTTTAACTTCCAATAAAGTTTTGTAAAAAATTTATAAAACTCAATTCACCCCCCCTCTTGGGTTCCAACCATTACTTTCAATTGGTATCAGAGCTTAGGCTCTTGATTTGAGACTTAACCATCTAAGAGTAAACATGGTTGGATTTAGTGAGTGGTTTATGTTTGAAAATTGTTCTTTCACAGAACCTCCAATTTTTTTATGCTAATCATTTTCAATATTGGAAGTATGAAATGAAAATGCTTTTAATTTCAGTAGACCATAAACTCTGGGAAGTTATAGAAAATGGTTTTTATATGTCTGTCAAGGAAGAACAAGGAAAATGCATTCCAAAACCCAAGAGTGAATGGAATGATACTGAAAGAAGTTTAACGCAACTCAATGCTAAGGCAAAATTGATTATTTCTTGTGCATTGAGTTGAGATGAATTTTTCAAAATCTCCAACTGTGCAACTGCAAAAGAAATGTGGGAAATTCTTGAAGTTGCATATGAAGAAGATCTTATTGTTGAGGAATTAAGGTATAGAAGTTTCATTAATGAACTTGAAATTGCTCAAATGAACAATTTCAAAACCATTAATGAGATACAACTTGTGCTTAATTAATTGCAAGCTCTTGGTGTTGAACTTACAGGAAAATCTCAAATCACCAAGGAGATAGAAGAAAAAGAAAAAGGAGAAGAAGAGAAGTCTCAACCAAAAGCTAAATCATCAAAGAAAGCTTACCTATCCTCGATTTGGAGAAATATCAATTCTGATAAGGAGGACACAAATGAAGAAAACTACATCTGTCTTGTGGCCAGAGATGAAGATGAGGTGAATTCATTTGACTACTCTTTTGAAGAATTACAAGATGCTTTTTATGATTTACATGAAGAATCTCTAAAACTTGCAAAGAAATTAAGTGTTTGAAAACAAAAAAACTCTTCTCTTGAAAGTGAGTTGGAAACATTGAAAAATGAATTTTCTATTTTCAAGGAAGAGAATTTTGTTTTTGAAAATCAAAACAGAACTTTGTGAGAAGAGAATTTAATTTTAAAAGCAAATATCTCTACCAACAAGAATTGCTTTTGTACCAAGTGTGATTCTTTGAAAAAGAAAAATGATAATCTTAAAAATACACTTGTAAAATTTTCTCAAAGTAGAGAAATTTTAAATACCTCAGTATTGAAACAAAGAAGAAAGTTTAACAAAATTGGTTTTGTTTCTAAAAAGAAATCAAACCAAAAGCATTTTAAAAACTTCTTTGTCTCTGCAAAGATGTCGAATAGTCCAACTTGCACTTGTTTTTATTGTGGATTGAAAGGACACAAATCTTACTCCTGTTTTTATAAGAAAAATCTTGTTCATGGAGTAAAAATGAAATGGGTTCAAAAAAGACCTCATGACCCAAACAAACCCAAAGAAATTTGGGTATTAAAGACAAAGGATTAATTTGCATATTTGCCTCGAAGCAAGGAGCGGAAATGACTTTTCAATGGTTATATCATTCAAACTCCATTATCTTGCATCAAAAGGAGGCAATGGATAAGTAAACATATAAGCTGGAATGCATTGTAAGAAATTTGACTGATATGTTTACTGCTCTCTAATGCTTTTGTCTGTTCTCTGATGTGCCTTATATCTATCCTTGATATTCATGCATGCTATATCTGAAAACAATTGTTAGGTGTGCAGCTTATAGATTCAAATTTTGTTTTGAGCTAAAATCTTTCTTCCAAATTTTGCTCAAACTATCCTTTTTACCGCATCATGAAAACTTGCTTCAATTACACGCACATTTTTCTTGTCTTCACAACAATAAGATTACTCCTACCTATAGTATTTATCCTTGTTGTAATCTTATTTAAATATTTTCAATGAAATCAAATATCTTGCAAAATTGCATTTCATGGAAGCATAGCATTTTTATTAATATGGCATATCTTGAACATAATGTTGCTCCTTGTGCTTGAGATTTATTTGAACATTACTAATTTGAACATCAAAGTGCTCCACCAAAAGTGTTTTGCAGGAGTTAATCCTCAAATTTATCCTCTAAGGCATTCTCTTCCTCTGCTCTCTGAAATCAGTAAGACTTATAGTTCTAAAGTTGGTTGGTCGACCAACGCTCTCATCAGTGGTCGACCAACGAAGCCTACATTGAACCAATGCCTAGCGCCAGAGAAGAATGCTGAACGCTGAGTAAATACTTTTTCAACATAAGATAAGTGGTCGACCAAGGTAGTCAGACTGGTCGACCAACTCGAGGCAGTGGCTAACTAAGGCAATTTTGGTCATGAGTGGTCGACCAGTTCATTCATGATGGTCGACCAATGCTTGACAGTAAGCTCCTCGCACTTTCTCATCTCCACGATGGTCGACCAGTGTGGACACGTTAGTCGACCAGCGGATGACAATAGATAAAGGATTTAAATTTTGCTGCTATGTACTTAATGATCTCTTCAAAGCTTCATGGGTGATCTTATAAGAGATTGTTTTTGAGAGGATCTTGCAAATAATCAATCAATGAATATCATTAAAACTGCAAGAAGATAGGATCAAAAGAAGGGCAATGAGGAAGACAAGGATATCAACATCTTAAGGAGGAAGTTCAAGAAGCAACAAAAGTTTGTCAAAATTGATGAGTATCTCTATCATTTACTTCTTCATTATTTAATTGAATGATACTTCTTGATCTCAATTGAACATTCTGGCAAATCTTTTTACTGACATACTTTCATTGCAATGACATATTGTTTTTTGACATCTTACATCCTTGATCACATCATTGTATATGAAAATATGTTAAATACTTAAATTATTTTTTCAAATACATCATGGGTTAAGCATTATACATATCATATATTTTGTATAAGCTGTAACTTATGAACCATTGTTTATGGATTATAGTTTATATCTGATTATATCTGATTAATCCATATTTCCTCAATTATGTTACTACATACTCTGGTTATAATATGTTTTATCTTGAATGAGTATGTAATTTGATTCCTCCATGTAACGATAATGTATATATATATATATATATATATATATATATATATATATATTCATGTGAGAAAATGTTTTTCTAGCCTTGAATGAATATATGTATACTTTTCAAAATACATTATGCCTCCACTGAAATGATATGATATATCCTGGATATAAAATGCTTTATATATGATAATGGATATATATTTTCTTTTATTATACTAAATTTTTCTTTAAAAAAGAATTATTTCGAAAAGGTTTTGGAAAATGATTTGAAATCGCTTTATCATGTTAAAGCGAAAAGTGTTTTGATAAGAAAAGAATTTAAGTATCCCTATCACCTACTATGTACCAAAATGTTTTTATACATAAGCAGAAAATTATTTTCAAAGCTTTGAAAAAGAAAAGAGTACTCTTATTGCAAAGGATGATAATGGCATTAAAGAGAATGTCAATCTACCTCAAGAAGAAGAAAAGCCTCAAGAAGAAAAATTACCTCATGAGAAGGAGACATCAAACAACAATGATGATTTTTCAAAGGATTTGAGGTATGCCATAAGTTATCCTAAGGAACTCATCATTGAAGATGCATCTCAATGGGTATTCACTCGAAATCTTCCTCTGCCTATGAATTTTACTTTATAACAGCTATATCTTTTTTGTTAATCCATAATTGCTTCCCCTATACTCTTATATACTCTGATTATAATATGGTATATCTTGTATGAGTATATCATTTGCATTTGTTGTGAAATATATCCTGTTATAATATCATCTGTTATTATCTTTAAAAGGATATATATGTTGCTTCTGCTATGCTGCATCTCTTTCCAAATCCTTTTTGGAGCAAAATTTGTTTTTCAAAATAAAAGAACTTGGAAATTCTTATTGACAAAGTTTTTCTGATAAGCTCTTTATAGAATCATTCTTTCAAGGGAAGAGATTGTTTCAAAAATTATTTTATCATGTTGAAGCAAAAATCATTTTGAAAATAAAAGAATTTGGAAATCCTTATTTCAAAAGATTTTCTTCTCTTGTGCTTTTTACGGTATCAATCTTTGAAGAAGAATGATTTCTCTATAAATCCTCCATTGCTTGAGAATTATGAACTAACCCGTGAAGGACCCAAATTATTTGGGTACCTAAGAATAAGAGTCACATTGTTTTATGAGGAAAAGTATTCTGAAGCTCGAGCTTGCAATAACAACCAACCAATCTTGAGGATGAAGGACTCAACGATGAAGATGGTGATTCTAATCAAGCATGCACATTCAAAACATCGGTATTATCTAGCCTTGCTTGAAATAGATTGTTAATCTATCAAATATTATGAGCTTTATGTGAAGATTGGATGAATGGCAAGAAAGAGTCTTTAAACTGATTG
Source organism: Biancaea sappan (assembly GCA_037074585.1). NCBI lineage: Eukaryota > Viridiplantae > Streptophyta > Magnoliopsida > Fabales > Fabaceae > Biancaea > Biancaea sappan. The sequence goes on along the minus strand of CM073497.1, from coordinate 16,809,048 downwards.
AAAAATACTTTGAAAACTCATATATTATTTTCAATATCTCTTTTGCACCTCAAGCTAAGTATGAACTATAATGGCTATATTTCCAAATAAGAAAATCATTCCTTTTGCCACTAAAATTCTTTCAAGTTGCTTTCCTTGCCTATCATCTATCAAATGATTATATGATTTTTTGATTTACTAATCACATCTTGTGCAAGGATACTTCTTTGTTGATGAAGAAGCCTAAAGATAAGAATGACTTGTTCAAAGGGACAGTCAAATTATACAAGGTTAAAATCATTATCGAGGATCAAATAGTCAAGAGTTGCAAAATAAATTGTCTTTACGCTAAGACAATTCTTGAATGAACAAGCTCTTGCAAAAGAAAGGTAAGAACGAGCAGTCGATTGGATAAAAGAATTTTGAGAGGTATGTTTACTCATCTCAAAATGGATATTATACATGCTTGACTAATCTTCTTCAAATATATATCCTTCACTCTTTGCACTTAATGGTTTATGGATTATAGATTCTAATGTTTATATCCTCTAATCAATCCTTTGTCAATTGCTTCTGCTGTGATTCGTAATATATATATATATATATATATATATATCTTGGTTATAATATCTTATATCTTGAATGGGTATATAAATTGCTTCCGTTGTGCTAAAATCCATCGTATCTTTTATGGAGCAAATTTGTTTTGAAAAAGGATTTAAAAAAAAGGGCTTTTGCTATGCTAATATGTTTTATCATATGAAGCAACATTCTTTATGAAAAAGAAAAGGTTTTAAAGATCTTTTTTGTTGTTGACAAAGGAATGAAAAATATTGATGTTTGATGTATGAATTATAAACTATACCTTTGATTATATCTTGTTACACTAATCCATATATATGTTGCTTCCTTGGATGAAATTTTTTTTAAATTCCTTTTGAAGCAAAATGTTTTAGAAAAGGATCATGAAATTCTTGAATTACTTCCACTGTGTTGAAATTGCTTTGCCTTATTGAAGCAAAATCTGTCTTGCAAAGAAAAAGATTTGAATATCCTCATTTTAAATTACTTATGCTATATGTTAAAATATTTTTATACGCAGAAATTATTTTCAAAAATCTTGAAAAATACTACTATTTGATTTATGGATTATGATTAATATTCTTGTTTATATCATACTTTGCTAATCCATATATCATACTTTTGTTGTGTGCTGCAAATATTTCTATCATATGTCAGCAAATGATGTTTATTTCTTGTTACATATTTCAAAGATTTCAATGTTTCTGCTATTTACTAAAATGTCTTTTCATAAACAAGCAGAAATCATCTTCAACAGAAATATTGTAGAAATTTCTTCAAAAGTCTTACTTCAAAATTCTGCAAATCAAAAACTGAATTTCCTTTATACTGATTTGAACAATCTTTCTCAAAGGAAAAATGTTATGAAATTCAGGGGGAGCTTTGTCTCACTTGATTGTATATTTTTTGACAAAGAATATATCTTGAAAAATTGGATATTCATTATTCATTATTCTTTTTCAAATTATGCAAGGTTTAAGGGGGAGCCTAAAACTCTTTCAAGTTTTATCTTTTAGCTCATTTCATTTGACATGCGAAATTTTTCTGAAAATTATTTTTACATGTCAATGAAATCAATGATAAGTTTTGATGTATCCTTACCCCATGCTATATTGACATGTTTTGACATCCTGGCTTAAAGAAGGTATGTGCTTTAACTTCTATATATTGTGTTCCCTACACCTTTTTGTTGATGTCAAATAGGGGGAGAAGAAACAGTGGAAAAATATATGTCTGTGCTTACAACATTGCATTCATTATCTTGTGATACATATTTTTCTTTGGTGATTTGTCATCATCAAAAAGGGGGAGATTGTTAGCCCTAAGGCTATATGCTATAAGTTTTGATGATGACAAATATATTTGAATTGTATCATTGACATATATAGAGGTTAATTATCATATATATGCTACCAGTACTTAAACATGATTATGTTATTTAATATGTATGTTTCATATATTAAATCATGCTATTATCATGAATTGAACTAACCATTTGGTTTGCAAGTAAGATATACTTTATAGCTTGGTTCAAAACAAGAAGAGTGAGCATTGGATTGAAGAACAAGGAAAAGAAATATCATGCTTCACTCAAGGAAAACAACATGCAAGGATAAAGCTCCAAGAAATGAAGAATTAGAAGATTCGAAGTCTTGGAAGCGTGGATGCATCAAGATAGCAACCACCATGCTCTAAAAACAAAGTATTTGAAGATAACAAGTGATTGGTCAACCACCCTACCATGACTGGTCGACCAACGAGCTCCAGAAGCAAAGTGATTGAGCACTGGTCGACCACCCTATACTGACTGGTCGACCAATGAACTCTAGAAGCAAAGTGTTTAAGCACTGGTCGACCACCTTATGCTGACTGGTCGACCAACGAGCTCCAGAAGCAAAGTCTTTGAGCATTGGTCGACCACCCTATGCTGACTGGTCGACCAACGAGCTCCAGAAGCAAAAATATTTGAGCACTGGTCGATCATCGTGCCACACTGGTCGACCACCGACATTAGAAAATGTGCTGTAACGGCTAGTTTTTGCCGACATCATTATGGAACCACCTTGGATTTATCTCTAACAGTCTTATTCGTCTTTGGGCTATATATATCAACCTTGGGGGCTATCAAAACAGAAGAGAGAACACTCCTATTGCTGAACATCATCTGTAAATTCTCTCTTATGCAGATTATACCTTTGTGAGCTTATCAATGTAATATATACTCTGTTTTTAGAGAGTTTCTCTGTAATTGTTGATTTTGATCAACACAAATATTATCTTGAGTTGTATTATCAAGGAAAGTATTCCTTGATAGAGTATTTATTGAGAGAGCTTTCCTTTGGGTTGTAGAGAAGCCAGTTTAGCAGAAATTCTCCGGAGGGTTGAGGAGGAGCCCTGATTCATAAATTCTCTATTGGGTTGTGGAGGAGCCTTGGCTAACGAAATTCTTTGTAGTGGTTTGCAAGTACCCGGATCAAACTTGCAAGTATAGTGAAAATACTCAAGTGACTTCTTGAGGACTGGATGTAGGCTTGAGATTAGCCGAACTAGTATAAATCTCTGAGTTTGCTCTCTCTATCCCTTACTCCTTTATTTGTGCTTATTGTTATCTATTCTTTATTTCCTTGCTCCTCATAATTATTCATCTTGATAGCACATTGATTTTTTATGTTGTATTTATTATCCTAAGCATTGTACTTTTACAGAAAATCATTTTAACTTCCAATAAAATTTTGTGAAAAATTTATAAAACCCAATTCACCGCCCCTCTTGGGTTCCAACCATTACTTTCAGAAACTAAGTTGATAGAACTTTGCCACTCATTGTGGTTTTATTCGGTTCGAATTTATATTAGTCGACACTCATTTATTGTTTGGATACTGGTTGGTTGTTAAAATTTAAAAAAAAAAGTCACCATCAGGCCACACAAGCCTCTTCAACATAACATGCAACATTTTATACATATTGTTTCTTTACCAAAAAGATATTCGAATTGCATTTTTTTCACCCAATCCACACTCTCATGTGCTGGGAAAATAAAATAGAAATATAAATTCTTTCTTCATTGATATGATCATTTTTGAGCAAAAACGTTGTAGGCTATGGGGAGATTATAGTTTCCTTAAAAGGAATGTAAAATATGTTACTAATTATTGTAAAATAATTTTAAATTATAAGGAAAAGAAGAATATTAACAATAAATGTTACAATGCTATATAATATTAAAATAAAAATATTTTATTTGTAGTTTTATTCCTATAATTTATTAGAATAAATATTGAATTATAAATATGTAATATATTTAAAAAATTATAATATTTTATTTCATCTGATTTAACTACAATTCGATCAATAAACTATGAATCACTCATTTTTTCGATTTAATGACCAATTCGATTTTTAAAATATTAAGTTTTATATAAAAACATGACAAAGTCAATTTAAATATATACAATGCAACTTATAAATGATTACTCGATATGTTCCACATATATTTTTGTAAATTAATCTAGCGATTGATTAATGCTAATTGAACAAATTGATTAAATAATTTCAACATATTATTGTTTAGGAAATGTTGAAGTTGGATGTTTAGTGTTGTCAAAGTCTCCCAAAATGCTGATGTGTGAAGGGCTAGCTGACTTGGGTTAAAAATGATGATATAACTTGTTTACACGTTATAAATGTGTGCCACTTAATACAACAATAATAACACTTTAACATTTAATAGTGGGTAAAACTGTCAAAATGGACTTACTCCAATGAGCTAGTATACCCTAATCTTACAAATAGAATGAGATGGATCATTAATTTAATAGCTTATTTTGAAGAAGAACTTTTAGCCCAGCTTATTAAAGCCCTTTAGGCTTAGATAGTTTGGGGTAGATCGACTCTTGTGGGTTTTTTATTTTTTATATTTTATGTTTTAGTTTTTTTTTTCAAAAATTTAGTTATATTTTTTGAAGTTTCATAATTTTAATACTTAATTTTTGTCGTTCAAAATAATTAAAATTATATTTTAAAAAAGAAAAACAACCAATTTTAAGGTTTAATATTTTTTTAAAAGTTCTAATTTAATTTTGAAATTTGATTGTTCCAATATCTAGTTTCTATCATTAAAATAACTAAAAATATATTTTTTTTAAATTAGATAAATAGACTCATAAGACCAACTCATGACCCATGATATGCTGAAATGAACCAAAAATTTTTAGTAATTTATTATATAAGGTATGATCCGACCCAATACAATACTTGACCCAACTCATTTGACAACTCTAATGGCAGGTGAACTTTTTACCACATGTACAAAAAGTGTGGAGAACAAATTATATTAAAACAAATATATACAGAAACTGACTTACGAATTAAACAAACCTAAAAGGACTAAAACACATAGTAATATTGTAAGAATAAAAAATGCGAATGTAAATTTTATAATTTAAAAAGAAAGTTTAGTATTTCATTAAAAAATTTACACTAACTTCCTTTAAAATTTGATTAAGGGTGTGTTTAGAAAAGTTTATTTTGAACTTATCTAGTTTATTTTATGGTATAAGTGCTTATGTACGTATTTTAGAGAACTTATAAAAATAGGTTATGACATTGCTCGTAAGTTGTTTTCAATTTATTTTTATAAGCTATCCAGCTTATGAAAATAAGCTGCATAAACTCTTCAATTGTAGAAATTAGTGTTATCAAACTCGGACCGATCATTGACCCGGGTTGGCCTTTGGGTCACCATGGTCATTGGTTTAATAATTGGATTATCGGGTCAATTATTAAACTGGGTAAAGAAATTAAAAACATAATTATAAAAACCAAAAAAATATTTTTTAATTAAAAAATTCAAATAGTCACTACTCTCAATACAATAAATTCACATATACACATAATAGGTAGGCAGTAGACTCATTAACACTACCACCATTATTACACGCCAACTGCAACATCAACATCGGTCATCTTGCTTTCTCCAAGACTCCAACCTTTCAAACTCTCTTCTTCCTCTTCACGGCATCACCAACGCTGGTTTCAAAGTTCAATCCAACCTTTCTGTCTCTCTTCTTCCTCTTCCCTCTTCACGGCTTCACCAATGCCAGTTTCCATGGTTCATAATTCAGTCTAACCTTTTGGTCTCTCTTCGTTTTCTTATTCTTTTGGATCTTTTTGTTCTTCGCTCACTTGAAGTGACAATTTTTTCTTCTTCTTCCTTTTAGCGCCTGTTGAGCACAAATGAGCGACGGAGATAGCAGTGATGAATGATGGCCGAAGCTTAGGTTCCAGCGACGGGGATGGTATTTTTTTTAAATATTAAACCAGGTCAACTAGGTCACTGGGGTCAGCAGGTTAGTTGAGACCCAACCGGACCGCTTGCACAATGATCTGAAAAAGGGTGACTTGGACCGATTATGGCCTCGGGTCGTTAGGTCTTGAGTTGACCTGTCGGGCCAGTCTGAGTCTGATAACACTAATAAAAAATAATTTATATATAAGCGTTTATTCTATAAGTGTTTAAATAAGTTGTTTATAAAAAAAAAGCCTAAAAGTGTACCTTAAAATCAAACTCTTTTAACATTTAGTATATATTATAAATTTGTATTTATTTCAATTTCTATTGATGAAGTCAACTTTCTAAATAATATATATTTTTTAAAAAATAAAATTATTTATTTTTTTCATTGTCATATTAAAAATAAAGATTACATTTCATATTATGGCCTAAGATTAACTTAATTGCCTTTATAATCATATATTCATATTAGAAACTAGTGGCTTTTACTGCCAGCCACCTGTCGTTTAATTTACTTTTAATAATTTTAAAATTTTTGTATTATACTTGATATTTTAGAAATTGAATAGGTTATTAAATAAGTGAAAGTATTGATTTATGGTTTATTGGTCTGATCGTAGTTGAAATGAGGTTGAATCAGTAATAATTAAATATATATTTTTTATTTTAGATATTAAAAATATATAATATAATAAATTAATAAACATTTTTATAATTAATCTTAATAAACTTATATTATTATTATTATATGTGCGTGTAATTGTTTTTTTATTTTTGTTTGTTCTCTTATTTGTTTTTATAGCAAAAATAATATTATTACTAAAAAATAATTAAAAAAAAAGAAATAGAAACAAATAAAAAAGATAAAAAATAAAAGTTTACTAAATCTCATAGTATGAAAAATAATTTTATTTTGTAAATAGTAAATTTTTTTTTTACAAAAATTGAATTACTAATTTTATCGATTTTCATCGATTTTTGATCAATTTAGTATTGATTTTTGGCTCCATCGATTTTAAAAGTTGACCAGACTAGAATAATGACTAATTTTCGACCTAATTAATTTAGTCTGATTTTTAAATTCATGATTATACTATATTTTACATTTATGCTAAACATATAACTTTAAAAACCGATGATTAAATTAAAAGACCTCAGAATTATATATAATAATATAGATAAAATTATGGCATTATACTAAGCAAAAAAGTTACATGACGTAAATTAAATAAGAGACTTTTGCAGTGTGTGTGTATATATATATATATATATATATATATATATATATAGGAAAATTCAGGTGTTTGGAAAATTCGGGATTGCTCTTGCCCTTTATAAACGGCAAGCACAAATGAAGCATGCATCTTTCAACCAGGAAGAGACTGCCAAAGAAAGAACGAAAGAAAGAAAAGGACTGCAAAGAGAATAACAAGAGAGAGCACCCTGTTTCCTTTGCTCTGCGACAAGCATTTTGATGGCTGTGGAAACTGAGGCTGCCACTACTCGAGAGTTGGCGCTAGCCGACACAGATATCAACTGGGACAGGTTCAGTCATAGACGATTTTATGCATTTTCGTTTTCGCCTCAATCTTTTCTGCATAGGGCTACTTTCTGGGTTTAGGAGGGGGTCAACAAATGTGGGCGGGTTCTTTTGTTTTGGTTTGTTTAAGCGACTGTGTGTTCCTCGAGTAAAATTGGAGCATTTCAAGTCATGTATTTATTACATAGGATTACTTTATTTCTTGTTGTTGACGAAAGAAAACCAGCAGAAATGATGTTTTGCGTATGGAAATTGAAGGGTAGCCACAAATAGATAAAGTGAGGTTGGCGTCACCCAGGGTAAGGAATATAATATTGGACGAAGGAGAAACAAAAAAATTGCCTAAATATGGCTCTTTTTCCCCATTTGTTTTCTTCAGCACATCAACGAGTCAGTGATTTCGGATATAGTGCGTTTAAACACTCATTAAGCTCGTACATTGTTTTTAAAGCGTCAAAATGATGGTAAGATGGTATCTCGTGCATGTGCTTACTTTTATGTTCAACTTACTTCATGCATAGAATCATGTGACTTTGATGAACTCAAGTAAGTTCAATTTAGCTTTTCGTCTGAGTTTGCAATACTATATGAATTGATGTAAATTCAGTAAATTCTCAAGTTGGCCTTAGAATCAGGCGTTGCTCTCCAAAGGGCTAGAGCTAGTAGTTTTATAGTAGGTATTTTTGGTGTCGATACAACTTAAATACATCCTGTAAGTTGTTAAATAATGAAATCTCAGACTCAGACCAACACTTCACTTTCTATGTTTGAATATGTTTTCTTTATTTTGCAGTGATTGGGATTCATTTCCTTGACTAAGTGAACTAAATTTTCTTGTAATTTCAATGGCTTCAAACCAGGTTGGATAAGACCAAGTTTCATGTCATTGGTGCCGTACTCTTCACTGCTCAATCAGCCTTGCTTCACCCAACTGCAGTGGTAAAGACAAGAATGCAGGTAGCTGGATCTGGACTCTCTGACATGAGAGGAACATCGGTATTTACTCACATATTAAAATACGATGGTATTCCTGGACTTTTTAGAGGTTTTGGTACTTCTGCTATTGGATCAATGCCTGGTAGGGTCCTTGCTCTAACATCACTTGAGATGTCAAAAGACTTTATGTTAAAATACTCTGAAGGTTTTGAAATGCCGGAGGCATCACGAATTGGTCTCGCAAATGGAGTGGCGGGCATGTTCTCAAATTTAGTTTCTTGTGTATACTTTGTGCCTTTGGATGTGGTATGTAACCTTTCTCTATTTTCATAATTGGTCACTATTCATTTTCAACTGGATAATTTTGCTGTAAATTCTAAATTCAATTTAGATGGGCATTCAAAGCCCATGTAACCTGATATCAAACTTCAAAGTGAATCAATGAACTACGAGCAATTTTCTTGTGAAATTGTGGGAATTTCTTCCTTAACACTACAGAGCTTGTTCATTGTCATTGTCATATCAGATCTGCCAAAGGCTAATGGTACAAGGTCTTCCTGGAACTACGTACTGCAGTGGAGTGTTTGATGCTGTTCATAAAGTTATGAAGGCTGAGGGTTTTCGTGGCTTGTATAGAGGCTTTGGATTGACGGCTATTACCCAGTCACCAGCATCTGCACTTTGGTGGGGTTCATATGGTGCAGCCCAACATATCATTTGGAGGTATATCCTGTCTTAGAGTAATATATTAGATATTTCAGAGCTTATTGTTATCTTTGTCATAAAATTAGTGTGTTTCAAAAAGAGTAAACATTAGTCCCACATCGATTAAAATAAGGGGGGAACTCTTTATATATGTACATGTTATAATAGACTCATAAATAGTTAGGAGAAGAGGTGGGCTGTTACTCACCTTTTCTTGATCTGTTATCTTATTATAACACAATTCAAGCTGCGTTGATTGTCAAATTTTACAACAATCTTTAATTTCTACAAGCTTATGGCTCAGGAGTTTGGGCTATAGAGATGACACGGAGAAAAAGCCTTCACATATGGAAATGGTGACTGTCCAGGCTACAGCAGGAATGGTGGCTGGTGCCTGTTCATCTGTTATTACTACCCCCATAGATACTGTAAAAACACGGCTTCAGGTATATAAAAATCTCTTGTTTTGTGGCATTATTACTTCAACAAGAAAAAAAATAAATATTGAAATTATTATTCCCTTTGTGACTTTGCCCGAAGGTTATCGATGATTATGGTGTTGGAAGACCATCCGTACTGAAGACAACAAAGACACTCCTCAAGGAAGATGGATGGTGGGGATTTTACAGGGGATTTGGACCTCGATTTTTGAATATGTCACTTTATGGGACTACGATGATTGTTACTTATGAACTGATAAGTATGTCACATCTTCCTTTATTCCTTACGGCATCAATTCTTTTCTATATTGCCATTTGCCAATTGAAAACATGAGCACTGTCTTTTACTAGCCCATATTATCCACATCGTGCCTTTTCAACTATACATTATGCAGAAGCTAACGACTCTTAAGCACCTTTTTAGTTCTAATAATTAATTTGAGTGTATCATCATCTATGGCTTTCTCTTCCTGACAGATAGCTCCCATCCCTTTTTCTGTAGGAGTTAAAAAAAATGGGAAAAAAAAAACTCAGCTAATAGCTGAGAAACATGGCTGTGATACTCTTTTTCTTCTTCCTTTCCATCTCTGACTGCCTTTCTGTAAACAATTTTGTAATTTTAGCTCAAATATGTTCTTCTGTGCCCTGGATCAGTCCTTCTATTGGACTGGATGCTTCTTTCTGATACATCTATTCTTGATGTTTGCTTTCTCTGTCTCCCTTTTAACAGAAAGATTGTCGATACAACCAAGTCTGAGACCATTTGCTTAAACTTGAAGAAGCCTGATGTACTGTAAAGGTCTTGCTTGACAAAATTTTGATGCGTCCCTTCAAGCACTGCACAATGCAGCATGGCAAGGTTTGATGAATTTAACCATATCTGAAAGATGTTCTTGCTTTGGTTCTTCCATAATTTTGATGAGGCATCTTTTGTTTCTCAGAAAGTTGTAAATATGGCTAGGTCCTCGTTTCTTTTTAGCGGTTCGATTTGTAGATGTCAGATTAGTGAAGAAAGGAATTAATTATCTCCCTGCTGACATTCTAGTTTTGCCAAGTTCTGATGATAATGTTTCATTGCCTGAGTAAGTTGTTGCTGAATTGACGAGGTTATAGAGATAACTTTAATTCATTGTTTGTTTGAAACAAGATGACCAATTTCATTGTACAAGCTTGAACTTAACAAGTTCAATGGGAAAGTGAAGGAATGCCTAGGTAAAATGATTAAAGCCTTTTATTTGAAGTAAATACATATATATATGTGTGTATGTATGTATTTATTATACGTATGTATTAAAGTGAGAAAAATGGACCAAATTGTTAGTCACTCTTTATATTTCTCAGTCTCTAAAGTTAGCTGTTGAAACAAGCAAGGATATTTAATGACAAAAACACATAATGTAATGGTAGAGACAAAATCTGATAGAAACCTAACCAATTCTTTAAGTTGCTAATATGTTTTCTATTTTTATTGATTACTGACTAACACAGTCAAGTAAGAATGATCAAGTCTACATTTCATTAAGAAATAACCCCAAGAAGTTTTTAAAAAAAACTTGACCTTTAAAAACGATTAGTTATTAAACCAAATATATATATATTTTAAACATGAAGTTGAAGTCTTTTGTAAAGCAATCGATCAATGTAAAGTTAGATTTTGTTGCCTGCAAGTTAGTATTTACATTAATCGTTAATTATTGGTGGACATGGGACTACACTTCCAGTCCACCAACTCTAAGTTGATTTCATTTAAATTTGTTTTCGATCTAATTCACAAATTTTGTCACGCGTTAGAACCTCAAAATTAAAACAATTTTCACTCTTTTTTTATCTAAATAAAAAATAGCTAAAGACGTTGTTTTAATTTCAGAGTAATATTAAAATTGATAAATATCAATTGACATAAAAAAGTAGAAATTGAAGCAAATAATTGTAGTTATTCTAGTTTCATCACCAAATTTCTAATTGAAATATACAAACATTATTATTTGTAAAACATGTGAAATTTTTGATAGAATATTAACATTTTTTTTTTACCATTTATCACAAACTATATAATCACAAAAGCGATATGCTTGTAGTACAGTGTGGGTTAAATATTAAGTTAGTTTAAGCTCAGTTACTGAAAAAAAAAATGTTTAGAGTGTCAAAGGTTTGAACAAAATGAGACCCTGTTTTTTGGGACCTGCTTGCGAACAAAAGCAGTCTCGCACTTACAAAAAAAAATTGGAATTGTCTAAATGAGACAAAAAGTCTAAAGAAACCTGCTAATCAATTAAAAAGAATCACCTTGTAATATATATTTTTTTATAAAAATATATTGCCTTGAGAGCAAAGAACGAAGAAAATAACAAAATGACTTAGAGTAATGATTAAACACAAAGTATATTAGACTTGATCTTTACAAATTCAAGGAAAGCGTTATCTTGGTAATAAAATTTATTTTAATTTTTGAGTAAATTATTGATTTAGATCTAAAAAATTATAATTATTTTAATCTAGTTTGATTAATTATTTTACTTTAGTCTTAAAAATTATATTTATTTTAATTTGATCTATTTTTTTTCTCAAGATAATTTTTAGCAATAAATAATTTGAGATTTAGGTAATAAACTTTGTAATTTAGCAACGAAAATAATCATGATGAAATAAATATAATTTTTTAAATATTAAATTAAGAGAATTGATCTTTCAATAATTATATTAAAAAAATATTTTTTTAGATATTAAATCAATAATTTACTATATTTTTTTTTAAAAAATAACGTGCAAAATAACATGGAAAATATTATAAATAATGAAATATTCAAACTTATAATTTACAAAATTGTTACAATTTTTTAATTGATAAAATTAATAGAATAATTACCTAACCAACATGGTAATGATTCCCTACAATGCTAGGAAAATTTATCCTTAGCCATTCAATCGTGGACCGTGGAGGAAGAAAGAAGGGAAGCCTCATATTCAGATTTTAAACAGAAGACATTTTAATGTTTAAATTTATTTGTTATAGTACGCAAGTCATTATTTTTTTAAATTTATATTTAAATAATATAGTATTAAATTTTTTAATACAAAATTTTTAATAATTATTTATTAAAATATAAATTATATACGTAAAATGTTATTTTTTAAAAAAATTTAAATTATTAATAATTTTATTTTTCAATATTATTTAAAATTAATTATATTATATTTAAATTTAAAAATTTTATATTTTTTAAGATTACATAATTTTAAATCATGATATTATTATATTTATAAAATATAAAAATGTAAGAAAGTCAATTTATTTATACTGAACAATATAATTTTGATAAAGTGAAGTTATTCACGGTCTCACCCTCACGTCACGACCTGGCCTTGCATACGTCCACGCCTTCGTTTCTGGCGTGGCCTATCATATAGAAAGAGAGACAAAGTCTTCGTTGGCTCTTCTGAATCTGAATCTCGCTTAGCCTAGGGGTAAACGGCAGCTTATTTTGGGTTCTCCTTCTTTCTTCTCTCTATCTCTATTGCTATCTTTGTAAGTTGTTCTCTTTCAATTCTCTGTGCAATTCTGCTTGGATGATCGATTTGATTTCTTCCTGTTTGGGATTGAATTTTAATCGGATCTGTGTTGTGTGATTGTTTGAGGTATTGACATGATTAGATTCTATTGTTTTGAGTTATTGACATGAGTTATCGACATGTTTTGATCTCTGTCCTTTGCTTGATTTTTTTTCTTTTCTTCAGATTTTGAGTTATTGGCATGATTAGATTCTATTGTTTGATCTAAGCGCTTTCTCTTTTTCTCCCTATCCCCTGGTTAATTGCTGCGGGAAAGACGAAGTCATCGGGTTGATTTTTCGTTTTTGATTTGAATTACTTGACCAACTTAGCTACTCTTTGAATTGGGTCTTTTTAGTTAATATGCTGATCTTACAGTTTGTTATCTAAGCTTTATGTTTTTGGTTGCTATTTTGTGATTTTTTGTTCTGGTTCGACATATTCAATCTCTTCACGCTGAAATGCTCCATGTATTGCAAATCATGGTTTGGGGGTTTGTCATAGCGTACAAGTGTGAATGAATTACACAAAGTCCTTTTTGTTTTGTTTTGTTTTTGTTTGTTTGTTTGTTTTCATGTTCTGCATATCTATTTGATATTATGACAAGGCAATCCTTATGGAAATTCTAGACCACAGGCACTCTGGTGTGTCTTGAGAATCACACCTATTAAAACGAAATCGCAAGACCTACAATTATATTGAATAGCTGCTGTTTCTCTAATGATGTTGTCACTAAAGCATTTCTACTACAAATTCTCTTATAAAACTTATGATTTTAAATCTTTTATGTATTTCTTTGTATTATATCTTTGTCAGTTATACTCTACCTGAAAATTATTGTATTGGCATCTGATGCCTGACTCCAATTTGGACTACTGGAAACGCCAGATATACAATGGGGCTGTCTTTTACCAAGCTTTTCTCTCGTCTCTTTGCTAAGAAAGAGATGCGTATTCTTATGGTTGGTCTTGATGCTGCTGGTAAAACCACAATATTGTATAAACTCAAGTTGGGAGAGATTGTCACCACCATCCCTACTATTGGTATGTTTTCCTTTTAATCATTTCTATAATGAATTTGGCTATGATAAAACAAACCAAACTTAAAAAATAAATCTAGAAGTTCAAATTTCTTGGTTTCTTTAGTATCTTTCATTATAGTCCTTAGACTTTCATAAAGCATAAATATTTGAAGAGTATTTACTGTATCTTGCTGCTCTTTAAGGTTACTGCCTTTTGCAACTGATTGTTTACTAAATCATCTTTGCAGGATTTAATGTGGAGACTGTAGAGTATAAGAACATCAGCTTCACTGTGTGGGATGTTGGGGGTCAGGATAAGGTGAGTAACATCTCTTACCCAATTGTTATCTAAACTGCAAAGTAGATGGTCAAAGGTTTTTGTCTGATGTTTTTCCAATTTAACTATCATCTTAAAGCTTTATCATAATCAATTGTGCTTGAGCTGTAAGGAGTTACTTTGGTTTCTTTGTCACTGATTTGATACACCTGATGGCTGAAGTTCTCAGAAGTTGTTCTTAAATCAATCTAAGTCCATTTGATTTTCGGATTCAAGAATTCAGCAGCGTGACTTCTGTTTTTTTTTTTTTCTTTTTTTTAAATTCTTTTTCCTTAGTTTCGATGTATTTTTACTTGTTAATACCCTGTTATTAAAATTTAGCATTTTCTTGAAGTTGATTTCTCACTCATCACACATGAATTACTATATGTATACACACACACACTCTTAACCAAACTGGCACATGTATAGGTGAAGATGTAATTTTAGTTAATGATTCTAATCTACTAATTTTATATTTGAGAAATTTTTTGTAACATTTTCAAATTATAATTTTATTGCATTGACGGTTTCAGATTCGGCCATTGTGGAGACACTACTTCCAAAACACCCAAGGGCTTATCTTTGTTGTGGACAGCAATGATCGAGATCGCGTTGTTGAGGCCAGAGATGAGTTGCACAGGATGTTGAATGAGGTAAGGCTCATTTATTGGTGTAATATTTCTGTCAGAAATATGCTCCCAATTAGTAGTAACTCTTATAAATTTTCTTTTTCTATGGACAGGATGAATTAAGGGATGCTGTATTGCTTGTTTTTGCAAACAAACAAGATCTTCCCAATGCAATGAATGCTGCTGAGATCACAGATAAGCTTGGCCTGCATTCTCTCCGACAGCGCCATTGGTAAATTTTACAAATATGGACCCACTAATGATTCTACTGCTCCTTATCTATCCATCATTATGGTTGTGTTTTGAATCATCTGGCATATGCATATTTATTTTATCAGGTATATCCAAAGTACATGTGCTACTTCTGGGGAAGGATTATACGAGGGACTAGACTGGCTTTCAAACAACATTGCCAGCAAGGTTTCCTCTATTCCTTTTTTTTTTTTTTTTAATTGTTGGTTTAGCAGGGATGGCTGTTGTGTTCAGAATTCGCGTCTTCTCTTTCTAATTTTTTCATTTTTTTCATTTGTTTCAGGCTTAAAGGATATTTGGTGCTGATCATTTTTCTCAAATGTGATGGCAAGCTGTGGGTGTCAGCGCTATTGCAATTTTTGTACCTTTTTTTCCCTTTTATCATAGCATCGTCATTCTATTGTCCTGTAGAATCTGGTTTTACGTTCAAATAAAATTCATGGAAAATGTTGGCTTCCAGTTTGCTATATCAAATTTTCTTTTAATTTCCATTTACTATTCATTCTTTAGTGATGTTTATCTGGTTCAGTTGCTTTATGAAACATCAAGTGAGATGTAGAGGAATCAATGTGAACACTACGGTTTTGGAATTGCTGTGTCATCAATTCCTCTTTACTTTCATGTGTCACTTCCTGTGACTAGACCTTCATTCAGAAAATAAAATGTATCTTTCTTTATCCTCTACAATTACTCTAACGTGTCCCAATGCACAAGATTAATGCATATTATATCCTTTCTGGGAGATAAATGCAAAACACAATGACATGACAATTATGACTCGAGGGGTTTGGCTAAAGACAGAGAGAATATAATCAAGCCTTGTTCTTGTAAACTTCAGTGAGTTTAGAGATCTTGCCACCTCTTTATAATTGGACATTGCATACTGCATGTCAGCCCATATTTATATTAGCAAATAGGTTAAACTTTAGTTTTAGTCCTTATAGTTTACTCAATTTTTAATTTGATCTCTACAGTTTAAAAATTTGTAATTGAATTCTTATAGTTTTATAATTTTTTAATTTAATCTCTATTATTAAAATTTTGGTAATATGACTAATTTTATACTATCTTAATATTAAGAATATAGATGACTTAAGTAAATTTGTTTTAATTATTTATTATTTAACATAAGTTGTATTATATGTCATATATATGTGAGTTAATATTACTTAATTATCTTTTTTTTTGGGTATTGTTGGCATAAATTATGTATATTAACAGTGTTAATATGCATATAGTTAGACACGTTAGCAAACTTCAATAAAATATCGATAAAAGTTTAATAGCAAGGACTAAATTAAAAATTTATGAAACTGTAAGGACTCAATAACAAATTACTTAACTATAGGGACTAAATTAAAAATCAAGTAAAACTATAAGGACCAAAATAATAATTTAACCTAGCAAATATGACTTCAGAATCTTTTAATTATTTAATTCAAATTTATATGTTAGTGTTTAGATTAACTAAAATAAAATTATAATATGTACAAATGGTGGGAGATAATGAGAAGTTAAAATAACTTCTCACTGTTATTTAAATTATTTTTGAAATATAAAAACTTATTACAGTTTAATTTTACATTTAAAAGGCTATTTTAAAAACAGTTTTTAATATAAAATCAACATATTTTAGTGCATACTAAGTTATTAGTTCGAACTTCTAATTATATAGATGATGTCTTGATTACAAGGCCAGAGTATACTTGCATTTCTTTAATTCACTAAAGGATGGATAGTCATTGTTCAACATGTTCAAATACAAGACGAATTATTGGCGCGGCCAACTTAAAATTTGTTGACAGAAAATGATATTTATATGAAGGGAAGGTTGATCTTTTAAAAGGTTGTTTTTTTTTACACCAAATCACTTTAATATTTATATAAAGTATTTATTATTATTATTATATACATAAATTTTAAAATAGTTTAACGATAAAATTTTTTAAAAATAACCTACTAAAACAGTTTGAGCAAGCTGCTTCATAATAAAAACTTGTTCAGTGGCCACAAGGACCAGATGACGCCAACTTCATTCATATCTTCCACAAGTCTGGACTTTTAGTATGCAAGGGAGGAAGCAATATAGATTCGTACTATGAAAAGTGTTATGGAATGCAACTTAAAATCCAATTTTTATATCTTTTCCGTTTGTTTCTTTAATTAACATATAATAACTATATAATTTTTTAATTAAAATATGACAAATGTATGATTCTTAAAAATAATTATATATTTTTAACAATTCAACATAATATGTTTTGTTAAAAAGAATTTTTTTACACATATTCGAAATCTAATAACAAAGATATAGATCTACATATAAGTATAATTTAAGTAGAAGGAAAAAAATTTAAATATAATTTCTTATATATTTGTTATTAAATTTTTTTAATCAAAATATGATAAGTGTATAATTTTTTAATTAAAATACGGTAAGTATTTAATGTTTAAAATAATTATATATTTTTTATAATTCAATATTATATGATTAAATTTTTATAAAATAGTTAACCGTATTTTATTTTTGATAAAAAACCTAATAATAAAATATAGAGAACTTCGTATAAACCTAATTAGAATAGAAACATACTTTCAATGCCGCGTGTAAGACAGATAAGTTTAGTTTCTTTATAGTTTATACACTTGAACGAGGATTGATGACCCACAAAAAAAAATAAAGACTTGATTCGCCGATAATCGCTGGGGGTAAAAGTAATTAAAGCCAAACCAAAGCCAAAAATAGTGGAGATGCGGGGTATCGAACCCCGTACCTCTCGCATGCAAAGCGAGCGCTCTACCGTTTGAGCTACATCCCCATTTGATAATCCCTATCGAACGACATATATTCATTGAATAAATACAGAAGAGGAAACCAAACAGGTGTCGAAAGGGACATGTCTACGTGGTCCAATGCGAAGGAAGCAACTGGCGACACCCGCGAACGTGGCACGTTCTCTTCATGCAAACAACTCTGACTTCTTATAGTCTCTTTCCATGCCAAAACCGAAAATGCAAGAGCCTTCAAAATCTGAAACACTGAAAGTGAAACCTCTTTGTTTGCTTATTTATGATATCGAATTGGACCTAAGTTTCGGGTGTTACTAGGTACCAAAAATGCCAGGCCTCACCATCGGAGACACTGTTCCTGACCTTCAAGTCGAAACCACCCATGGCACCATCAACCTCCATAACTTCTTCTCCAATTCCTGGACCATCCTCTTCTCTCACCCTGGTACGTACGTGCATACATACATTCATATATATATATATATATATATATATTTATATACTTAGACATTTTCAATAGAGTAAATCACTGATTTAGTTCAGATTATGTTTTTTTCCGACTTGATTCTTAAAAAGGCAAGTGTTTGAATTTATTCTCTAAAAAATTGTATATGTTTGAATTTGAAGGAACTATATTAAAATAAACACAATATTTCATAAACTAATTAAGAAAAGTATAATCTTTTAGACCAGCTCAGTAATTTTACCCTTTTCAATATATAGTTCTTGATATGGTATACGTACTCAATCACAATTTTTAGGCGGCACAAAATTTCACTTATAGCAGTCGTTTAAGTATTGGAAATGGATCCTCTCAAAATGAAAATCCATTTTGTTAGGTATTTCTAGCTCTGTTTTTTGGTAGCTTCTTATTCTTTCACATTGTGATGATTATATATATATATGATGTGTGATAATTAGGGGATTTCACGCCGGTGTGCACGACGGAGCTTGGGAAGATGGCACAATATTCTGAGGAGTTTGCGAAGAGCGGAGTGAAGCTGTTGGGTCTGTCCTGTGATGACCTCAAATCCCACAATGAGTGGATCAAAGACATCGAAGCCTACACTGTCGGTTTTAATTTCACTTCTCATCACACACCCTATTTCTAAATTCACTGTTTCTATTGAATTTTCTTTTATCCCAAAAGAAAAAGAGGAGAAAAAGTGATGGGTTTTGAGGATGTGATTAAGTGTATTTCTTTTATATATATGTGTGTGTGTTTTGTGTTGCATGCAGCCAGGTGCGAACGTGACGTACCCTATTATATCTGATCCCAACAGACAGATCATAAAGCAACTGAACATGGTGGATCCTGATGAGAAAGACTCTAATGGTGCTCATCTTCCCTCTAGGGCTCTTCATATTGTTGGCCCAGATATGAAGGTAATTTTTTTTTAATACAAGGAGGGATCAACTGACACTAATAGAACTTACACTGAATGTGATTTTCATTGATCAGTTGTTGAATTAGAAATATACAAAGCGTAATCTCCATAATATGAAAACTATATATATTCATCTTATAACTGTAAGATTAGGTTTGGTGGGTACTGAAGTGGTGGGGTTTGATAATTTGTTGCAGATAAAGCTGAGTTTTCTGTACCCTGCAACTACGGGGAGGAACATGGAGGAGGTGGTTAGGGTATTGGATTCCCTTCAGAAGGCCTCACAGTATAAGATTGCAACCCCGGCCAACTGGAAACCTGGAGAGCCGGTTGTGATATCGCCAAGTGTCAGTAATGAGGAAGCCAAAGGCATGTTCCCACAAGGTTATAACACTCTGGACCTTCCATCAAAGAAGGAGTACTTGCGTTTCACTCAAGTTTGATCACCCTTCTATCTTATAAAAAAGACAATAATGTCTAATATAAATAGATATATACATACAGCACTCCTGTGTTAACTTGTCTGTATTTTTACATATGTAAGATGTGTTTGTATAACTACGTAAAAAGGATAATATAATGTCTAACTAATATAATCAAGTAGATATATCAGCACTACTGTGATTAGCTTGTGTGTCTTGTTATATATGCAAGACGTATTAATACATACATGTACTTTTGATGACTGTGAACTTCTATGTCTAATAGTTTTATTTATATATGCTGTGAAAATATCATTTTAAGTAAAACTGCTTGCTCCTTTTTATTGAGTTATATATTGGGTTAGAAAGTTGAAAGAGAACGTTGTTTGTATATATCTTTGGATCTAACAATTACAGCTGCATATGTGAATAAGCAAATGAACACTCATGTTAGCAAATTAAGTGTACAACTTTGTTGAATCAAATAACAACGATGTAGATTATTCTAAAATTTTCTTACAATAGAGACTTGCTCCGAATATATGTCAGCAATAGATGTATAACTTGAGATTCTACAATTAATGTTCTGACTTAGTGTTAAACTTACATTCTTAAAAAATCTCCTCTTTTCATTAACATAATTGGCATAATTGTCAAGCAAAAACTCAATACCTAATTCAATACAGGGCCAAATTAATATTTGATGAAAATTTATTTATTTATTAGCTTTTTTGGACGGCCAAGAATAGTCCTACCTTGATCCCCTTTTAATATTATATATGCATGATAGAGTTGCCATCATACATGTACTGACATTACCTCCTCCTCTTCTCCATTTCCACAGTACAATTTGGAAAGGGATAGGAAAATCAAACGACACTAGCATGGGAATTAAGAAGCACAAATCTATATGGTAATTTCTTAAGAGTTTGGAAGGACCTAAAAGCTGAATCCTATGAGAAAATGTCCTATAAGCAAAATGGAGAATCTCAAGTACAAGATGATTTACACTTTTATCAAACACATTGGGATGGAAAATACATGAACTCAACCTACATAAATTAGTCCCATCAAAATGTATAAATCCAGCAAGACATTATGATATAACATGTTATAGTTTTGAACAGTATTATCTCTTCTTCTTTCCACCCTTCCCAGATTTGTTGGAAGGTCCGGCTGATGTTGATGCAGGCTCCTGCTTCTTAGCCCTTCCAGGATGTCTTGGCACCAGCGCTGCAACATGAAGCATTAGACTTTTTCCTGTAACACAAACAAAGCAAAAATGATGAGACAGATTCACATTCATCCCAATTTAAGATACTAATAGTTATAAAATTGTAAAGTAATTGCAATAAATTAATTTTCACGCCTTTTGCTACATGATAATATAAATAGCATAAGAATTAGCAATTACTTCTAAGTTGGATGGTTCACTACAACTGGTCTTGGAAATGGATGAGTTTGGACCTAAACACTTCATTTTTGTAATTAAATTTTAATACAATATGTAGACTTTGTGCTTTGTCAGCACTGCAAGCTAGAAAAGCCAGTTTACTGCCACATATAAAAAACCACAGAACATCACGAGAAACATCTACCTAAAAGGCATTCCTTAATTGATAATATTTCTCATCTATATCATATCATTCAAAAGAAACTTTCTTCATCAGTATCGTCTCTAATACTAGTAACTATAACAACAATGTCCAAGCCCATGTTACATAAATAATGCCAGATCTACCTTTCATGATGAACATTTGATAATTAAGGCTTGTTCCCCATTCTCTCATTCAAACTCTTATATGGTAAAAGACAATTTTTTTTCGTTTTATTAAATTCAATATTTTCTTGCATGATTCTAAACTTTCCTTGTATGATGTTTCGGTCCATGTCCATGACTAATTGCTAACCTTGTCCTCTCTCTTATTCAAAGACTGGAAGACTGAGATGAATCTAACTCCTGATGCAGAATCTCACAATTCTCTACCCAAATCAGAGTTTGTAGTTCCACTATTTTCTCTAAGTTCATACTACAATTGGTGATACCTGATCCCCATCCAGCCACTACAGCCAGACAGAATAGTAAAAAGAGTTGCTGGTAGAACAGCTAGCTCAACTCCACACCATGGCTTATACAGAGGGCAAAAAAATATACCTTTCGGTATTGGCAAATGGCAAATCAACACACCATAACTAAAACATATAACAGTACTCGTTTCTGAAGATAAAACTAACCTAAATTCCCTGCTGGATTCGCCTTGCAATATAGTAGACCACCAGGATATGAACTACTCAGACCAACTATCAAATAAGTATAAGCAACCTTGATGAGAATTTTAAACACAAGCTTCACTCGCAACTAATTAAAAATCAATACTGCCTCTCCCTGTCCTTCCCTATCTTCAGATATCTCACTACCTTTTCCCTTGCTCTACAGATTTTCTTTTGTGACTTTCCATTTGGAAAAAACCTTATATGCAGAAAACTTTTGATTTCATTCATCGAATCCACCGCATTAAGTCACTACTCTAGAAATTTAAAAACCCCAAAGCGACCAACATAGTACGTACATGTTCAGATGTTCACATCTTGAGGCGAAATATCCAAATTAAATTGAAAAAATGCAGCAAGGATGGGAACCAATGTTCTAATAGTCTAAAAGCCTTTAAAAGAATCTCTTTCAATGATGAGGTCAAAAATCATAGCAGTTAATTCTACTAAATATATTTTGGTTGCTGAAAGTATTTCTTTCGTGTTTCTGATAACCACTGCCGCAACCAGCCTTGCAAGTTGGAAACCATCATGATCCCCTCCATCAACACTGTCATGAATCATGATCACCATTGTTGCCTCTGACTATCATTTCTACCTCGCTACCCAAGCCACCACACCACCAACCTTGCCAAGTCTACCATCATTGTAGAATTTTATTCATACTAAAAATCTTCAATTGTAAAATAAAATTAGAGAGAGAGAGAGAGAGAGAGAGAGAGAGAGAGAGAGAGAGAAAGAAAAAGAGATAGAGAGAATGGACACAATAAACTACATTGTTAAATTGTATCTAATACAAGGAGAAGCTAGGATTTATATAGGCCTAGCTAACGCAAATAAAGGAGTAAATTAAGGTTAATTTAAGGAAGAAAACAAGGAGGAAAAATCCTCAAATAGAGAGGAAAATCCTCTTACAAATCAATCAAGAATTAAATATGATAATTCTACATCCCCCCTCAAGCTGGATTGTTATACAATCCTAGCTTGGAGTTGATTTTGCTGAGATGATCCTTGGAAGATTGGGATATAATTGAAGTTGTAGAGTTTTGAAACACTAGGTGATTCTAGAGGCACAACTGAGAGAGATGGCCGGAGATACTCTGATCAACAAGGAAATGCTGGAGACAATGAGCCAAGGTGAAAGCTGTGGAGAGTTGAAACACCAGGCGAATCCTAGAGGGTTTAGGCCACTACTGAAGTTGTGGAGGAGTAGGAACCCCTTGAAGGTGATTCCAGAGACACAACTGAGAGAGAGAGAGAGTGAACCCTTGAGAGCCCCCAGAGTACTTTCGCACTGCCAATCATCTTCCAAGGTTCTGTATTTGGGATCATTAGCCTTTGGAGGAGCTGCAGTTTCCAGAGATGGTCACAACCATTGAAAGATATTGTTAAGAGACAATACTCTATTTTAGAGAATTCTGAACAACACTGAAGCTTCAAAAGAGCTGCAACGGCGTCGGAATCTCCCCTAGTTGATAAAGAACACACGAATAGATGCTCAAACGAAAAGAACAATGATTGGGTAATGCTCTATGGTGGCCGGCGACCGTTTCTGTGGGGACCGGTGGCGGAGGAACGGCTCTACGCGCTCTCATGTGCTGGCTCATGGAAGACATGGCTGAGGAGACGAGTAGCGCGGGACGGCGCATGTGAAGTCTGGTGAAGCTCCGTTCAACAAGGATATGACGGCGACGAGGTTCTAAGGCTAACCCTAGGGTGGTCTAGGCAAGACAGAGACATTGCAAGGTTGGAGGAGGTTCTAGGCGTTCGCATAGCAGACCAAGGGAAAGAGAAAAATGACGGATCAAAATAATGCCTCTGATGCCATGTAGAATTTTATTCATACTAAAAATCTTCAATTGTAAAATAAATTAGAGAGAGAGAGAGAAAGAAAGACAGATAGAGAGAATGGACACAATGGACTACATTGTTAAGTTGTGTCTGATACAAGGAGAAGCTAGGATTTATATAGGCCTAGCTAACGCAAATAAAGGAGTAAATTAAGGTTAATTTAAGGAAGAAAACAAGGAGGAAAATCCTCAAATAAAGAGGAAAATCCTCTTACAAATCAATTAAGCATTAAATATGATAATTCTACAATCATCATTGCCACACACAACCATTGTTGCCAACCAACCTCTGTCAGCTTGATCTAATCCAATAGTACCATTGTAACCTCGTAATTGTAACAATGCCAATTTTGTTGTAGCTAGCACCTAATATCGTAGTACCCATTCTATCATTTTCTAAACTTTCTTAACTAAGATCGCGCAATTTTAGTTTCTTCCAAGACACAAAATATATCATACATTTTTCAGATTTCACAATTTTTTTCTAAGACACTCAACAAAGTTTTATTTTTTTACCGGCAGAAAAAGCTACAAATAGGGCAGCCCCCATAGGCAGTTGACAACCTTTTAACCACTCTTCTGCTAGGAACATTCTTATATACTACTACATGAGATCCGATTAAAAACAGCAAAAGGAGCTGGAGTATCTTACTGGATGTGATAGAAGGATTATAAAAAGTCCCATCCTCCTTTTTCAGCAATACCCGTACTCTCCCCCGTTGCATGAAATCGCGTGGGTATGCCTTGTCTATCTGCAATTGTCAAGAAAGTTATGCAAACTCGTTGCCAATATTCCATTCCACAGCTAGCATTTGAGGGGAACAAGCAAAGACGCGAATCCATTGGAGAGAAAAAAGCATAGAATAAACCCAAACTTAACAAGAACACTTCAACTTATACAGCAACAAACCTCAATTGCAAACTGAAGTTTAAGATAGCCACAGCAATCGCCAATTTCAGCACAAGTCGGATTTTCACATGCCTTGCTCAGGCCAATTCGCCTTCCTTCAGCCACCGTCTTTTTTGAATTAATGTAAACAGGGTACAAAACAATCCACTTCTTTATATTGGGCAATTCTCCTTCCATATTCCTGATTGAAAGTTTGCAAGACTATTATTTAACTGGCTAATACAGACACAAGTATGCCCTAAAAGAAGCAGACAATTCTGTAGCCAACAATCACAAATTATTTTTCCTTCATAATTGCCACAGAGAGAAAAACTTGAAGTGAAATGAATTAAGTATGAAATGTTAATAGTAGGAATCATTGTGCAAGCAACAGTAGGATGTATTTCAAGTAAGTGCTGTGTGTCGCTGACATTTCAAAGAAAAAGGAGAAACAAGCGATTTCAGTGATAAGATCTATCATCGCAATCAGGGAATAAAAAAGAAGGTAAAAAATAATTAGAATAGAATGAATAAAGGTACAAAAATTCAATTTTCAACAGGAAAAAAAAATCGAATGAATAAAAGCCAATTGTCTATTGTGAAGGGGTGCTCTATATATGCTCTCCATAATTTCAGTTGTAACAAGCATTGAACATTGACCAGAAGCCCTCAAAATATTAAGCGGATTAGTAGCTACTAGAACCTAGAGCAGACAGAAAAATCAGAGAGAAATTGTCCACCGACTATAGACCAGCGACAATGGGCCAATGGGGGATGTGAGAAAATGGAAGAGAGAAAAAGAAAAAGGGATAAAGGAGGAGGAAGGAGAGCTTATTACCTCTATGTCGATGTCGATGACGATGACGGATTCCCGTACAGCGATGAATGGGTGGCGATTCCTTCTGCCTATGCGTCGCTTGGATCCTTCGAAATTCACGGTAGGGTCTAACGGCACTTGTAGAGATGCGTTTTATGTGTATTATGGATGCAGCTGTGCTTCAACGATTAAGAGTGTGTTTGGGAAACGTGATTTAGTAAACGAGGCTTAGGGTGGGGTTAGTATTTTGGTGGCTCGTTTAAAATTGGATTGAATTGGTTAAGTCTGTATAACTTGCAGACTATGTGTATTGAGTTCGCATAACTTATGAATATTTTTTTTTTATATTTAATTATACATATATGTTAAATAATAATAATAATATATATATTAAATTAAAAAATACAAATGAAGTAAAATAAAATTATTTAAAGATAATTTTATATCAAATTTATATAATTATTTGATCTTAATTATTAATTAATAATAAAAAATAATACTAAAAAAATATTAAAAAATAAAGAATAGTTTTATTTTTAGTTTTTCTTTAAGTTTTAAATTTTTAAATTCATATATTTCTTTATTTTTTTAAGTAAATGAATTATTCTTTATTTATTTTTATTTAAATTAAAAACAAAAATTAAAAAAAAATGTATGGGCTAGCGAGCCGGGTTAGCATTATGCTAGCTTGTTTAAAAATGAGCCAATCCAGCCCGGCCTGTTTCGGGAGTCCGTTTTGACACCTTTAATTAGGCTTAAGTGGGCGTAGTTAGAATAAATTTAGGGTTAAGTAAATAAGTTTTATATTTGGGTGAAAATTAGATAAACGTGATCTGAAGTGGTGAAAATTTATTTGGGATAAAACATAATGTTTGAATGTTGTTTTACAAATGTGGTTCTAAAATGTATAATTACTAGAAAGGATATGAATTTTTTATTTAATTTTTGATATAACATTATTATTTATTGTCGTTTATTTAAAAAAACTTAATTTTTTTATTTATTTGTCTAATATTACAAATTAATCACTAATAACTAATTAATAAATTAATTTTTTATTTAGTAATTACTAATTAAAAATTTAATTAATAACTAATTACTCACAATAAATTAAAGATCTCTAATTAAATATATGTACATATACAATCATACACATATGTCTATTTATGTAAAATATGTCAAAAAATATATATAAAAGGAAGAAATGGATATGCATGCAGATTCTATATATATATATATATATATATATATTCACACTTTTCTAGTTGTTCATATAGGTCTTTAGGTGAAATTGTTCCTTTTATTCTTTGTTTGATGTGAAATTATATTTTTTTTTCATTTAAGTCCCTCGATTAAGAATATATTTTATTTTAAAATTAAATCTACCCCTGTAAAATTTTTAATTTTTTCAGTTTGATCCCTATTTTGCATGTTACACATCTAACTCTTAGTTTTGCTTTACAAATTAGCCCATAACTTCATCTAAGATGTGTTTGGGTCATTTTCAATCCATTTCAATCTATAGCAAGGGAAAAAAATGAATTAAAATCAAGTTTTGAAATTTTTTTAGTTTCACGTATTCACTTCATGTCATATGCCTCTGTTTCTATCATTTTTTCAGTTGTTGGTTTTGTTTTGATCCTCTTTTAAGTTCGTTGTTGCTGTGCTGCTATACCCATCGTCCCCTGGCCGGATTCTCACTGACGATGAGCACGTCCTCTGGTCCTTTTAGAGCACATCGCATGGCCTCTGTTTTTGGTGCCCAAAAATAAAGTATCCAAGGGCAGCCACATTAGAGTCACACTAGGGGTAAAATGCGGAAGACCCACACCAACCATATTAACTTCATCGTGAAAACTATGCAGGACCACTTTAGAGTCACCCACGGTTGGCCTGAGGAAACTTGGTTTGTTGCTCACCCACGGTTGTTTCACCGTACTCCCAAACATATTAAAATTTCTTCAAACCGCATTTGGCCTAAGGAAACGTGGGTAGCATCAACGCCAACGTATTCCTAAACAAGCACTAAGTGTAGCATTGCGTACAAGGTAGGCTCAGCGATGTAATACTAAAATTTGTGGTTTGATGTCATTAAGTTAAATTATAATTTTGATTTCTATAATTTCACCAAAATTATAAATCAATTCATATATTTTATTTTTATGTAAAATAATCTTTATAGTTTTTCTATCTATATAAATTAGTCTTTGTTATCAGTATAGTTAACTTTGTTATTAAAATAGTTCTACAGAATAATTGATATGTATATTTGTGAATATATCAGCATACCCAATCATTAAATTTTGAGTAATTTAGCTGTCATGTTAACAAAATTTTCATTTTGCCTTTAATCTTCAATTTCTTTAAAAATAATGTCTACATTGAATTTTGTTGACATATGAGTTATGCAAAATTTAATGATTGAGTATGCTGACATATTCATAAATGTACATATCAACTAACATGTAGAATCTGTTTAATAGCAAAATTAATTATATTGATAGCAGAGACTAACTTATATAGATAAATAAACTATAAAAACTATTTTATATAAAAATTAAATGTAGGGACTAATTTATAATTTTGGTAAAACTATAAGAACCAAAATTATAATTTAACCATGTTATTATCTACAATGAAACATCTTTAGAATTATATATTAATAAATTAAAAACTTATAATATAAAATATAATATAAGAAAGAGAAATTAAAATATACATGAGAGGTAAAAAGTAGTAGGGAGACTTTTTACAAGTGTATAAGAAACCGACTTTTTTTGGGTACCAAGTAAAATCTATTGGGGAGTCAAGTATAATAAAAATTATATATAATTTTGTGGTTTTCATATCATATATATAATATAAAGGTGCAGTTAGCCAGACATATTTTGGGATGGGCAGAGAAAAATGATGAGAAACTTTTTACGAATGTATATGACTTATTTTAACTCAAATAGTTGTCAATTTATTATTATTATTATTTTTTCCTAATTTGCTAAACTTCTCAACTCCTCAACGACAGGGTCACGACTCGCGTCGAATTCTTATACGGGTCGGCCTGCTCACAAAACGACTTGCCGCATGTCCCCCAGTTGGAAACGTCTTGTCGTCAAGTTTCTGGGGTTAGGGTTTTTTAACTGGAGTGAAAAAAGGCGGGTATTTTGATTAGTTGCTGTTCGAGTTAGAATCGGAGTTTAGCATAGGCAAACAAGAATGGATTCTGAAGGGCCGTGGGAGGAGATAAAAGAGTTGAACTTGAAGGACGACCCTGTGAGCACTGCGCAATTTCAAAGAGAAGATCAAAGGGCTGAGGATGATATTGGGTCTCAGATCACTTGCTTTTCTGAAGTCCTCAACGATGCCACTTTCCATTTTCAGATCATTCGCTTCCCCAAACAGGTATTTGAATTTCATTTCTCTATCTTAATGCAAATCACTGGTTGTGGTTAGCATGCTTTTCCCCGTTATTCATCAAGACAATTGCGGGTCCGATTAACAAATAAAGAGGATCTTTAAGAAATTTTTTTTTGGGGGTTTTAGAATTTTACTGATGTTCGTTTAGAAGAGTTTTGAGTATGCAATTTTATAAATTGTTTTTGCCTGCTTATGTTTATGGAGTTCTTTCATTATATTGAAAGAGCTTAATTTTGTGTGTCTGCCATTGACTTCCGGTTCTTGTGGTGATTTGCAATTTGAATCAGGAAGCCAGCTGAAATTGATAAACTAATATGAGTAAATTGGAATCGAAGCTGTTCTTGTTGAGTTAGTAAAATTTTCAAATTCTTGCTTTCTGATTTGGAAGAACTATATTGGCTCCTTGGTTCCATTGCATGGAACAAGGGAGAACGGCAAAAAAATGTCTGGTAATCTGGGAAGTTTTTCGCAGCTAGATAATAGATACTTTGTAGGATCCTTTTGGAAACAATATAAGGAAAGAAAATTAAATGGAAGAAATCAACATTTGTAGCATATATAACAAGATAAAATGTCTTTACATATGGTGTATTTCCTTTCATTTCATTGTTCCCGAACGGAACCTACTAACCCTTCTGAAATTTAACTTTTTCATTCTTCATTGCAATGTTCTCTAGGTATGAAAAATTTTAGTATATCTATAACCTTCTATTTTAATGATGGTTTGATAAGGATATTCGTATAATCTAGATATACATATAATTAAGTTAGAGATATTATATAATCATATTTTAATTTGATCTCCAGTTTTGGATAGGTCAATCTTAGCAACAACAACAACAACAACAACAACAACAAAAGCTTATCCCACTAGGTGGGGTAGGTCAATCTTAGCAAGCTTAGAAAAATCATTTTCTTCGTGCTTATTTCCTTTATATGCTCTTTAGTCTTCTCAACTGGATAACAGAACCTTTCCAATTTTTAATTCTTCCAACTTTCCCAAACAAACTCTGTAAGTCTCAGTGAATTTTCACTTTTCAAGACTTCATTAGTTCATTTCCTTGTTGACTAGTAGTGCTAGCTGTTTTAGGTTACAACTTCCCACTTTTGAATCTGGAGGTTGCTAGCTTTACTTGGCACATAATTTCTTCACTATCTAAACACTGCTGGTGAGTGGTGACTACTAAGATTTGACTTTTGTAATCACTTCTGAGAAATGGAAGTGTATCAGAATTTGTATAATAGTTTGAACTTTGTACTTTACCGAGGACCATTACCTTTAACCGCTTTGATTATTTTGGGTCATTCTGTCATTCTCTTAATCTTAATCATATTGGGTAGTGTAGATTTATGTGTGGATTAGTTACAACTCTGCCAAATTGGGACACATGTATGCAGCAGCACCAACTCGGCCTGTAAGTATTCCCCCGCCCCCCCAGTTTCTCATCTCCATAATTAACTTTTTGTTCGATTAAAAATAATATTATATATTGTAGATCTTAACATGTTGTGGTAAACACAGAACAATATGGTATCTGTGACTTCCATACTTGGCGGAGCTTCTGATAATACAGGATCTGGCATTGCTCGCCGATTAGGTAACTGTAGTCATGCTTTTGATTTCAAAGTTTCTTCCTTGGTTTTCGACCTGACATTGTTTATATTTCAGTGTTGAAGACTGGTCTCAATATAATTTTGGCTTGCGGCATTCCAAAAAATAATCCCATGCTTGAGGTTTGATCTCTCTCTCTCTCTCTCTCTCTCACACACACACACACACACACAAAAACTCACTGATGGTGCCTGCTGATATGACACAATATTGCAGTCATATATCTATTATGGATGGTTGCTCTTTCATTTTCTCCAGTATGGCTGTTGTGTGTGTGTGTGTGAATGTTCATTTGAGTATCATGTTTCTCATCTACTAATCTTTTTATTCGCAACTTGGATTTTTAGGCAGCTGCTGAGAAATTATTGATACAGAAGCTCATAAGTCTGGGTTACACCAAGTCAAGAATGGAAGGAACATCATTGTAGCATGAGCTGCTGTCACGTGGTGCATTTATCAAACAAGCGTCAATCCTTAATGGAGTTTGGCATACTGTAATCCCGAAAATTATACTGAAGTGATGAATAGTGTCATGGTTC
Organism: Biancaea sappan; assembly: GCA_037074585.1. Taxonomy (NCBI): domain Eukaryota; kingdom Viridiplantae; phylum Streptophyta; class Magnoliopsida; order Fabales; family Fabaceae; genus Biancaea; species Biancaea sappan. Next base: position 16,777,811 of record CM073497.1, on the reverse strand, counting down.
TGCTCTCTGATGTCTATGCTTCGTTTTGGTTTCCTTTCTTCTTCTCACCCCTCCCCCCTTTTTTCTTCTTGTTGGCATTGTTTTAGTTTTAGTTGTGACATTTATAGCTACCAGTTGTAAGATATTTTGTATTCGCAGAAAAATGATGTCTGCAAGTATTTAGAAATTTTTTTGGTAGTGGCTAAATTCACACAAAGAAAAAGGGTGCTTTTTAATCTGTCTAATTCCATTGGTTCATTTTCAGGGTAGGAAATAAATCCATGTATCAAGTTATTGTAAGAATGAGTATTAGCTTTTTTTATCAAGAAGGATGTCTTTTGGAAAAGACGAAGGACAAATTCTGAAATAGTTAAGAGGCAAAATGTTTTGTGAAATTTATTTTTTTGAATACATAAAGAAATTATGATTTTGTCAAAAACACACACACCTGCAAGCGCACTGCGCCTGCCACACACACAGAAAATTGTTAGCCAAGGCAATTCTAGTAAACTCCTTAGGATGCAAATCGCTGATAAGTTACTACAACTAAAATGATGATTGACTAAAGCCGAAAATGTAACTGGTACAAATATAAAATGAAAGAAAGACATGTAAAGTCAAGGACCGTATAAATAAGGTAAGAGATGACAGTTTGAGCGTATTATTTCGATTCGCATTGCTAATAGCACAGTGTGCATGGATATATCTGTCTGCAGAAGCAGAATCGAAAACACCAAGTAAGATGTCAATTGAAATTTATCAAAGTTGTTCGACACACCACTTCATGTATTTTGATTTTGACCCTTAATTTCATGAATCCACACATCTGTTCCCGCACATAAACCTTTTTTTAGAACCATATATTTCTTCAATCTTTGTATCCCCTGGAAGTAGAGAAGTTACCAACTTACCATCCTTGGAGTTGCTAATGTAATGTTGAGTTCGTACTTCTTACAAGAATTATGAGGGCATATTTGAACTTAGAACGATGCAGTCATGGTGCAGCATTTCATGGAGACTATTCAGTGGAAGCAGCAATGTTTCTGTAACTGTGACAGCAGATTCATGTATAGTAATGGGTTTTAATCGTATGTGCTGTGGCTGGGCACAGGCATCTTCAGTATTCCAATATGGAAAAGATATGGCACTGTTCTGCTTTTAAAATTGTACACTTTATTGAGATTACAATGAATTATTTACGTGAGGGGTGCGGGTGTCCAGTCATATAAGTTTCTTTGTACATGAAGGCATAGATATTTGAATCTAAAATTTCTTGTTAACTAAACTACCCAAGCTCCCTCTACATTAGACCACATTTAGTGACTTGTCAAGCTATGTACGAGAATGAATTACAAATACCGGACAAGAATTCACAAATTACAAATACTTACAAGGATGACCAATCAAATAACTAACCTAACCAAATGTTTTCTCGCTGCTGTAACACATGTAAAGAAATCCATCATCATCCTTGTAAGCTTTGTGGATGGCGTCCATAAGACTTGCTGTAAATTACAATCATGGGCATAACATATTAGCTTGACGAAAGAAGGGGAAAGATTGAATGACTCAGGCAAGATTTAATGAATCGGGGCATTTACCAGTCTGAGGTAATGTGCTTTTCACAAATATAAACAGAGCTTTCCCAGGAGTCAAATGTAGCCTTTTACTCAAAACGTGTATAAACTGCCTAACAGACATATCCCGAGGAACCAAATATCTATAATAGAAAATCCACGAGGAAAGATCAGGCACTTCAGCACAAGGTAGAGCTTAAATATCAAATATCCAGCAGCAATTACTTGACGTCATCATAATTTGAAACTCAATGAGTGTATAATCATTCAATCTAGTATACAATAAAAGAAAGATATTCATGCAGATTTTTTTTTTTTTGTGGTGTGTGTTTTGGGGGGGGGGGGGGGGGGGGGGAATGCAGGTATAGAAACAGAAATCCTCTAGAAAAGCATAACAATATCCACCCGAAAAAAAAACAACCTATTCAGATGATACTAATAAATATTAGATTGTATATTGTTGACAAATAGACTGCACGAAAGCATAAAATACTAAAATAAGCAACTTTGTCCACTTGCGAGCATAACAACAGAGACTTGAGCTGTCCTAAAATGAACAATAGGAATAAACTACTGGAACCCAAAATTACGTGATAATTATATTAGTGCAAGTAACCATTTTAGCAGAAAAAATGTTGTCCTTTGAAAATACAAAGTCAACTATACAACTAGAACCTACTTCTTCTTGTCCATTTCAGGCAGGTCTGTCCTAGAATATTTCTCGATGATGACCTGCAACACATTATATATAAAGAAAAAAATCATAAGAGTTGCTCCTAATCCCGATGATATCACATAAGAAGTCATAGATGTATTCGTTCACAAATGCCCATTTTAGTGATCATGCTATAGAATATGCAATGCTTAGGTCCACTTTGAAATAAATATTTTTTTCTTCTTTTTTAAGAAGTTGAAAGAGATGTTAGCTTTAAAAGTTAGCTTGCACCAAAAGTCGTGAAAACTGCCGATTAAACTGTCAGATGAAATATGAATGTAAGGAAAGAGACAAGAAAATGTGGTGAGAAATCTTTAAATCAAGCCAGTTTCTATTGCCCTGCTGAGACAAATCAAAATGCCAAAGGCCAGCACTGTAGGCCAAGAACTTGCACGATTCACAAAGAAAATGGACAATTGAACAAAAAAGGAGTCCTAAATTGCCGGGAATTGAATGAATATTAAAAATGAGAAACTGGGAATCATCGACTAGCGCGAATCTAAAATGAACTATTGTCTGCACAATCATGTGAATTCAATTCCCAGAACAATAATCAGAAACAGATAAAAGTAAGCCAAATCTTACAGGCACTCGATCCGGATATTTCACTGCGATGCTTTGGGACTCCTTCAGTCGTTCCTCTGCACCGAAAACCAGGCAAATCAAATACGTAAGCAATAATGCATGATAGAAATATCTTGTTAAATGACTTCATCTTGAAGGACAATCAATGATTTTGTAATAGAAATCATACCGAACGAGAACTCATTCTTGAAGGACTTCATCTTCCCCGTGTATATCTTGTTACTTTCCTCTCCAAGAAAGATGGAAAATTGGAAAAACAACAAATCTGAGAATGGGAGGAAATTTTTCCCGAGAAAATAAAACAAGAAACAGATCTTGCGAGGAAATTTGACGGAGGTTAGACAGACTGGAATTAATAAATAGAACGAAGACTCTTTTCGTTCACGGAATCGTTGTTCGTTTGCGTCCACCCTCAGCCTTCTGGCTCTGATCATTAAGAAATACAAGTCTTTAAACAACTTAATACGTTAAGCACCAAACTCATCAAGAAAAGCCCAATACGGCTTCCCAATGTGGGCCTTAGCATGGTTTTTAGCCCATTATTGTTTTAGGGCCCAATCTACCGGGTCTTCATTCGAGGAGTGGGTGACTATTTTGCTGCTATGCTAAAACAATAGTAAATTTGAACCCCCAAAAAAAAAAGTTAAATGAGCGTTTAGCTGGCGTCACACATTTATTTAGGCCCAAAACTAAATAGACATCGTATTCGTATATTTATGAGTAAATTACATATTTGGCCCTTAAAAGATTATCTCAAATTGGTCCTAAAGTGACTTAATCTAGTCTTTGAAAAATTACAATGATTTTAGTTGATTATTTTCATCGAAAATTTATCAAAACTACTATTGCACCTTGACAAATGAAAGTTCATAGATTAAATCAAGACATTTTGTTTTTTAGAGATCAAGGGAGTGTTTGATTGCAATTAATAGAGTCAATTTAGTCAAATTACTCAGATCAAATGAGAAGTCTTTAACACTTTCAAACATTAATTGCTTTGAATAAATTTTTATATTTATATATACAAAATTAAAAAATAAACACTCTTAATTATTCAATATTTAAATTTAAAGATAATACCTTAGATAAGTATTAAGTTCCAGATCTCTTAATTTCAAAAAGGGCAAAAAACAAATGCTTCTTAAATTGATATAATTATATATATATTTTTTAGGTAAACGAATCTTTTCAGATAAATTAATAATTATCAATATTTATTGGGTCCACATCATTTTTGTTTTTGTTTTTAAATTCCAATAAGATAGGTCCAATATGTTTGTCGTTTTCCTTGCGTTGGTGAAGCGTGGTAGTTGACAAGTGACTCGTCCAAAAAAAAAACAGTTGACAAGTGACTACTCTCCAATATGACCAAATACAATAACATAAAAATCTAACTTCATGGCCCACTTTGAATGAATAATAATGAAAATAATAAAAATTATTGTGAATTTGTAATCCTCACTCAAAAAGAAAAAAAGAAAAGAAAAAAGATTGTGACTTTAAGAAGATGCATTATTCAAGCATATGAGGTGTTTGGAAATATTCAAGCTTTTCTATTGGTATATTAAATGCATGCATCCAAAATACTTGAAAGAAAAAACGATACTATCTAAGATATTTTACATAATTTTAAAATAAAACAACAACATCAACAACATTTTAAAATAAAATTTGATATGACTCAAAAAGTATTGCAATCTCATAGATAGTTTTCTTCAAGAGTTACAAAATCAGAACGGATCAGTCAGTTTGTTAAAAATTAGTCATTAGTTTGGTCTAATTTACTCATAAAATTGATTAGCCAAAAGATTGGTTAATAACTAGTTACAACAACAACAATAAAACCTTATCTCACAAAAAGAATGTGCTCTTATTGAGAAGAATAAAAAAATCGATAAATCAGTTGAATCGTTTTTCGAAAAGAACAAAAATAAAAAATATACTATTTGCAAAATATAATAATTTCTTGCACTATATGAGATTTAACAAACTTTTTTAAAAATCATTTTCATTATTTTTTATTATATTACATTCCTTTTTTCTTAATTATGTTTTCATAATAATATTATTTTTATTACAAAAACAAATAAGAGAACAAAAAAAAAACAATTGCACATATATACTTATATATATAAATTTATTATATTATATATTTTTAATATATAAAACTAAAATATTATATATATATAATTATTATAGATTTAACCACGGTTAGATCAGTAAACCATGAACCAGCATCTTTATCAATTTAATGACTAGTTAAATTTTTAAAATGTTATTTTTTATGTAATTTTAAAACATTTTTGTAGCTTTTATTTGAATGAAAATTTGAAATATCAACATCGATTCGAGAATGGTGCAAATGATCAATAACTAATAAATTATGCTGACATAAGAGTGGTTACACTAATTGCACACTACTTGTATTTTTTTTTTTCGCTTTTTGAGTATTACCTACCTTTGGATCATTATTGTTAGAATTTTTTTTAATATACATATTATAATTATAATTTTCGTGCCAAAATCTTTAAAAAGAATTCCTTAAATTAATAAAATAATGTGAAAATATTATGTATTAGTAAAATTAACTTAGATTTTTAAACATTAATTTTGATTGATGTATATTTTTTTGGTAAAGTATTATATTTTAAAATTATAGTTAAATCATACTTCAAAGAAATAAATAGTTTTCTTTAATCAATAAAAAATTTTAAATTATATTTATTATGGTATTTTATAAATCTTATGTCAAGCATTTATTATATTAAAGTTGAAAATTTCAATACCTGAAGAGTATGGTTGCTTAATATCATATCCAACTTTTAATCACTTTGATTAAAATAATCAATCAGACAAAACTAAAAGAAAAAGTTTAAAATTTACTGTATGTTTGAAAATCGATCAAGATTTAAGCACATGTTACTTATTTATCGCTTACTCAAATATAATTTCATAAACACATCGCACCAGCCACCATTGTTGAATGCTTGACTAAAAGAAATATGAGTATTAATGGAGTCAAACTCACCGACGTCACATTATTTTCTACAATTTTGAATGTTATTAGTTGATTTAAAAAAATGCAACAATGCTAAATCAAACCTCGGTTTTATTTTATTTACATATTAACATATTATTTTCTTATTTAAATTACTAGTTTTAAAAATTTATTGAGTTTCGATTAATCTAACTTAAATAAATTCAAACAAAAAAAAGTAAAAATGCTCTGATCATTATTTTTTTATTCACGAAATTTAAAATTAAAAATTTATTAAAAGAAAACCAACGTTAAACCATTTGAAATAACTAATATTAATTTGTTAATATATAACTTTGAAATTCAGACAAGTAACTTAACATTGCCAAACCACTTATAAATAGTATAAAGAATAAAGAGGATTTATTCTAAACAGAACACTCATTTAGTATGCTCACATAAGAATAAACAGTGTTAAATAAAGAAGTTATATAATTTTAAAAATGTTGTCTTCATCATATGGGGTTGGTTGGACGAGGATGTTATACCATAACCCACCAACCCCCTAAGTACGGATAAATGAATGATCAAGCATGGTATGATTTTTATATTTTATCATTTCTCACTTGTTTTTGTGTGTGGTAATCATTATTTAAAATTTATGCATACTTCTCACTTTGACGGAGTACTTTGCCAAGTATTACAGAAGACCTAAATAGTTCAATGCTCTTTTTTTAAAATTTTTTTTTTTAGATTTGAGTACTGTAAATAAGGGTATATATTAAGTTGAACCGCCTGTCTAATCTGAATCAACCTACAAAATTTGAGCTGAGTTAAAACTTCAAACTAACATGTCACCCATTGGTTTGAATAATGATGTTAAGTAAAAACTCAACCCACCAACCCCCGTCACTTTGTTCTTCTTTTTTGTTTTCTTTTCTAGTTTTCAATACACACATATATTAGATATCTGAAATAACGCAAAAAAAAATTGTCAAAATGATACATTTTTTAACAAAATTATTTACATATTACAAATTCAGTCATATCAATGTTCTTTATAGTAGAGCTCAATATATATATATATATATATATATTACAATATGGAGAGAGGCCGAGCTTTTTAAAACAACAAAAATAATTAGTTAATTAATTTTTATATAATTAAATTATATTAGTTAAGATATAATTACATTTATTTTTATATATAATTATATATATGTAATTAAATATTTTAATTTATATAAGTAGTTTATATATATAATTATAATACTTAGAAGTCGCTCACATAATGTCTGTCAGTGTATGAAAGTTTCACCAATTGTAAGTCTGACACCACACATGAGACTTAATTAAACCACGACATCCTATAATGTTATTGTGTATTCTCTCTTCATGATGTGAAAAATATGTATTTTAGGTTACCATCATTTAACAAGTGCTGAAATAAGAGTTGGGTTGTGTTCAAATGTACTCAACCATGCCACGTCGTAGAATACAACAACACATAAGTGTGAGATGATCACTAATGGTAGGTTGCCTAGAAGGATATATCGTCATAGCTGTAAAAAAATTAGAATGAACCTTGTCAACCCAAACCTTGTCTACCCAAAAGTGAATACAAAAGTGAGTCGTCGTCAGGTTCAAGTTTATAGCCTATTTAGGATCTGTCATCTGACATAAGCTATGATGATTAACAAAATTGGTTAACATTTAGAAATTTCTCATAAGAAAGAAAAGAATAGGATAAAATAGAATAATTTAATGTAACAAAGAAAAATAAAATAATTTAATGTATATAGGGACATAGAAAATAAATAAATCAAAAATATTCATTCAAACATCAAAGATTATATAGCATGATTCTCATTCAAATATATAAAGTTACATCAAAGATTAACAATGACACTATAAGGGGTACATCGCTCAGGACACGGCTGTGATTGTAGACTCCAAGGTCTCTTTCAATATAAATTGTATGAGAAAAATAAATCTATAAATTATTTATCATCAAGGAATAAAGTCTTTGACTAGTACCAGTCACAAGATTTTTATTTTTATTTTTTTTGTAAATAACTCAATTCTGATTTAGTTTCAAAAATACAAATAACATGGTAATGCTTGTCAAAAAATTCGTAAACTTGACATGCATTAAGTTCTAATAGTTATGGTAAAAATCTTGGACCTAAAAACATTTCTAAATTGTCTCAATTAACGTAATATCTTAAACTGTCCAGATGGCAGATGGTTCTTCTCTTTTGCCTAATTTTGTGCAATTTTGTAAAGTGCCTAAATGTTTTTTAAATGACCTAAAATTTGGTATTAGCATCTTAGGATGTCGTCTGGGACAATTTGACTAGTTGTGACTATAAACTCTAAGGTCTCTTTTAGTATAAATTTTATAAGAAAAAATAAATGTATAAATTATTTACCATCACAGAATAAAGTCTTTGACTAGTACCAATAACGACATTTTTATTTTTATTTTTATTTTTTGTTCTGCTATATAGTTTCAAAAATACATATAACACAATAACTCTTGTAACTAATTCTCAAACTTGACATGCATTAAGTTCTAATAGTTATGGTAAAAATCTTGGACCTAAAAACATTTCCAAACTGCCTCAATTAACGTAATATCTTAAATTGTCCAGATCGTTCTTCTCTTTTGTCCAAATTTGTGCAATCTTATAAAGTGCCTAGATGTTTTTCATATGACCAAAAATTTGGTATTAGCATATCTTAGGATGTTACCTATTAGTTATAAAAATTTAAATGTCTAACTCTCTCATTTAAGCCTTCAAATTGCTTGCTTAACTTGACTGCCTTGTTTCATCCCAAAAATAGGATAATAAATTTCAAGATTTTAACAAGAATATTCTACAGTTTCAAAATTTCCATAATTTGGTAGATAATATTATTGACATGTTATTCACATATGATAAAAATTTTCCATATTAATTCACTTATTCAACCTAATCTCGATGATTTAGCAAAACTATTCAAGTTAGTCCTAAAACTCTGCTCCTCTCTATTTGCTTATTATTTGCCCAAACTAGATGCTTTCAAATTTCATGAAAATCTTCAAATATTAGGGGCAATATATGTAGTACATATTGACTAAAATTCAGCTTCAAACTAACTCGTTAGACCTCTTTTTAAACAAGGGTTATAAGATTGCTTAATTTTAATTCTGTTTTCAGATAGTCATTGTTTTGTCCACAAAAGGCTAATCTAAACACCTTTAAAAAATTAAGAAATTTGGTAGGGAACCTTATAAAGGTCTTATGGACATATCATACAAATTTTAAAGCAATATAAGATCATTAAATACATATTTTTCCTATAAACATCAAGACTGTTTAGAATTACTATGTTTTTATCAGTTTCCTAGAAAACCCACAGTTTGGTAAACATTTGAAGACCTTAACCATCCCAAAAAATTACGAAATTTGGTAGGCATATTCTTCAACATGTTTTGTGTCTTGTCACCAAAATTCACTTCATTTGGAGGTCATTTGCTATACTTACTCATAGTAAAAATTTCAATGCCAGAATTTGACTTTATCTAAGTTCTACTACCTTGACATATAATATTCATAGAAAAATCCGAGACACCTTTCAATTTACACAATTTTCTAATAGTGGAGACCACAAAATATGACTTTAATTACAGTCATCAAAACTACAAAAGAAAAAAATTTCATAAAGACTAATTTCTAGTTTACTAACTATACTAATTTGGCTCACTTTTTTCCTCTTGGACACCTGAAAAATTTGTAAGAAAAGAACACAAAAGTGAGAAATAAATCCCAGTAGCTAGCCAAGAGTTTGAAAATGGTTCTTATCATAAAGACCTTGTTTGAGTCACAACTTACTTAAGTGCTTATAGAATAAGCGCTTATCATATAAGTGCTTATATATTAGTTATTTCTACAATTGAAAAGTTTATAAGGCAAACTTTACATAAGCTATTTTCACTTTATTTTCATAAGCTATTCTAAAGAGCTTATGAAAATAAGCTGAAAACACTTTATAGACATACCATAAGCTATTTCTATAAGCTCTCCAACATATGCATAAGCATTTATGCCATAAGATAAGTCAAATAAACTCAAAATAAACTCTTACAAACAGCCAAAACATGAGCATATTATGTTAGTGCAAGATTCCTCATGCACAATTTTTTATTAATGTATCTATTAGGGTCATGATGTGATGAGCAATTAATGCACCAAATCAGAATCAGTATGTTGCCAAAAAGGAAAGAATCAAAAGATATTTTGGTCAGAATAAATGCTAGAAAATAATAAAGAAATTATCCATTATAGTTGTAGAAACAAAAAAAAAAAGAAGGCATACAAAATTAATGAGCTAATTTCATATGTTGACAAAAAAGGAAAAATCAAGCATTAATACTAATTGACTCGAATAAAGCACTTAATGAAAGATTCGCGATGGATATGAGACACAATAATCATCACACAAAGTCAACAGTGCAGAAAAGGAAATCAATTATCTTCTCCAAAAAAGGAAAGATCTCACAATAAAGAGCGAGATCCCTAGATAAGAAAAAAACATACTTAATGAATCAAATTAAGTGCAACCATAGCATAAAAGGAAAGAATCAATCATGATATGATGACTTTAGTCAGAAATCATGTGATAAACGTTGTGAAAATTTGTTTCCCAATTTAGTGTAACAAAGTTTCCTTTTAGGGACTTATTCACAGAAAATTACAAAGTGAAAATAATGATTGGATCCTAAGAAGGGGGTGAATTGGATTTTATAAAACTTTTCACAAAATTTAGTTGGAAGTTAAAATGATTTTCTGAAATTGTACAATGCCAAAGATTATAATTAATTCAAAAAATCAAAGTATTATCAAAATGAATAATTTTATATTGCAAGGAATTAAAGAAAAAATATAAATTTACACAAATTAATTAATGTTCGAGGTAGAAATCAAATACAAAAGTAAAATATTAATTAATTAACTTCAAATGTAAATAGAGTAGGGATAGAGAAAGCAAACTCAGAGATTTATACTGGTTTGGCTAATCCCAAACATACATCCAATTCTTAAAAAAATCACTTAAATATTTTCACTATAATTGCAAGTTTGATCCGGGTACTTGCGAACCACTACAACCACAAGTTCGATCCGGGCACTTGTGAGCCACCACAAGTTCGATCCAGGTACTTACAAACCACAATAGAGAATTTCTCTATCTGGGCTCCTCTACAACCAAATCACAATGTTTCTCTCAAACATTCTTTCAAGGAACACTCTCGTTAAAAATACAATTCAAAAATTGAGAAGAAATAAGATGAACACAAGAAAACTCTCTTCAAAGAGTAGATGATACAACATGAATCTCTAATAACTCAAAAGAAAGAGAATATGCAAGATTTGGCTCAAGGGAGTTTGGATTTCTCTCAAAGATGATAAAACATATTAATATATCATTGTAGTACTGAGTTCTAACATAAAAATATGTATCTAAGGTCTTATATATAGGTTCCATTGAAATATAGCCGTTTATAGTTGTTACTATACTTAAAAATTCATTACAAATGGCATCACTCGACTGCTCGAAGGCTATTAGTTGACTGATAGCTCAATATATCCGTTAGACACAAAAATATGACTGTTATACAATGTTTATAGGTTATTAGTTGACTGATAACGGTCTATCAGTCAACTAATTGCTCTCTATAAAAAATCCTATTAGCGTACAACTTTTAAGCTCTCTTTAAAAGATCATACTCTCTTATTTGAACTCCGTTTTAAATAAAAAACTCTGTTTTCAATACCAGACTGGACTGGCCGGTTCGACCGGGAACCAATCCTATGTCTGGTCTGATTGACCCTTAAAAACCGGTTAGTGTTCGAACCAGCCAAAAATCAGTTGAACCGGCTTTGAACTGATTGAACTAGCCAAACCGACTTGTAATACCCGTTAATTTCGGAATATAACTCGCTTAAGAGTATTTTAGAATTTTACAACGTTACTTTAGTTATTTATTTTGGTCATATTTAATTTTCATATTTAATTGTTCTCTTTGAATATTATTTATGAAAATTGAGTTAAATGACTGGACTAAATATTTGCACAATGTGGGATATATTCTAATAATGGTGAAATTCATGGAAAAGTGGTTTCAGAATGGTCAATTAGTCCATTTATTGTAAATTGACTGGATGGGTTTGGATGTTGGGTTATGGATACCCATGGGTTATTGAATAACCCATTAGAAATATTTAATATAAAGTTTCAATAGTACCCCCTCATTTTTTTCTCACGCAACCGAAGCCTGAGGAAGTTTTCTCTCCTTTCTTCATTCTCTTCTCAAATCCTTTCCTTGATCTTCAGAGCTTTGATTATTTGTTCGGTTCAAAGGCTTTGTAAGGATCGAAGGTAAGCTTTAATCTCATTATTTTCCTTAAATTTCAGTTTATGTAGAAGATCAGAGGAGGTTTTGTTCTTGAAGATTTTGATGATAATTCATGAATCTCAGTTGTTTTAGAAGTTATATTTGAGTTATAATCGGTTAAAAGAGTTGAGATTCTGGTTTTGAATCAAAAGAAAGGAAAGGATGAATTTTTTGAAAGATTTTCTGCAAAATTCGAAGTACTGTAGCAACTGGAAATCTGGAATTTTTCTTCGAGTTACTGTAGCGACCAGAAATTTCGGAAAAAATCTGAAAAATTTTCTTCGGGTACTGTAGCAGTTACTGTAGTGTCGGCAGTCAACGGTACTGTAGCAGTCAACGTTACTGTAGCGAACCGGCAATGTAGCGAACTGTCACTGTAGCGAACAGTTACTGTAGCAATCAGAAAATTTTGCGTATTTTCGTGATTTTGTTTCCTTTCTTATGTTTCCTTGTAATATATTTTACTAGGAAATTTTCCTACAAAAATTCTAGTGTGGAACAAGGTAAACTTGGACAAACATCAAGGTGAGTGAATAACCTTGCTCAGCCAATTTGATATTACTAGTCAAAGTATAATATAAGTCCCATTTACAATATTATTTGGATAATAAGCAATTAATTTTTCATATGGGAGTATATGATGATCGTAGAAATAAGAGTATGTAGAAATTATTTATTTCATGACAATTGTACTATGTGATGAATTCTCACTATCTTATTAATGAGTAAAGATCTACGGGATCTAATACACGAGTGTGAAAGGGTTAAAGTCCCATACTACTCGGTGTATGTCTAAGAAATCTTATACACGAGTTTGAAAGGGTTAAAGTCCCATACTACTCAGTGCATATCTATGAAACCTATACACGAGTTGAAAGGGTTAAAGTCCCATACTTCTCGGTGTATACCTATGAGATCTTATTCACGAGTTTGAAAGGGTTAGAGTCCCATACTACTCGGTGTATATCTATGAAATCTTATTCATGAGTTTGAAAGGGTTAGAGTCCCATACTACTCGATGTATAAGACAATTAATTATATAAGTAAATGTAGTATTTGTACTTTTGATATTTTATATAGTACAGTTATTTACTTACTGAGTTTTTAAATAAACTCACACTCCCTATGATTATTTTTTTCAGATACAGAAAACAAAGAACAAGAGTATCCGTTTGAAGATTAGAAGCCCCTTGGGATTATTCTTTATTTCTGTCTGGTGGGATACCAGTACTTATTAATGTGGATACTAGAAACGCTCTGTACTTTCTATATGTCTCCTAGGCTTGCGATGAGATAGAAATATCAGACTATGTATGTCTATATTTGCTTATCAGATGAATATAATTCTGTAGTGTGGAATGAATGATTAAGGTTGAATGTAAAACCTTACAGAATATATGTAAATAACGTATGTTTGAGAATTTTATCAAATGAGTAGTATCTTTTCACATGCTCAATTTTGGGATGTGACACGACTGGTTCAATGGTCTGAACGGATCTTTTTTTTTTTCTGGGTCACTTTGCTTTTTTTGGGTCACTTTGTTTTTCTTATTTTATTATTAGATGTTGAAAAAATTGAAAACTAATCAATTATAGAGTCAATTGATAAAGTAATAACTGATAAATGATAATTTTTTTGGTTAATTGGTTTATTTTGTTGTTACTTATAAATATTTATTTGAATATGTTATTTTGTTAAAACACATTTTGTGTAATTGAATATTAAATATTATTTTTAATTAATTTTGTATTTGCACATATATAAATTATGATATGTTGATACGTAATTATAATTATATAGTTATTTGAAATAACTTATTTCACTATTTTTATGTATATATTTTATTTTTTTAATTTTTTAATTACTATTGGTTCGACCACGGTTTGACCGCGGTCCGACCATTAAACCTTAAACCGATATCCCCTCCGGTTCAATGATCGGTCCGGTTATGAAAATCTTGACAAATAATATATCGTTGGAAAACTCTTAGAGTCTAGTTTCAAATGAGACAAATTTCACTCAAAAATAATTTTTTTATTTAAGAGATATGATCAAAACACTGACTGAAAGTCAGCATAAATTGATTTTTGAGTGTAGCCAAGTCAACTTTCAGTTTTTTAGTTTTTACTTTAAATGGTCATATCTTTCTCACTTGAATTTGGTTTTGAATAAATAATATGTAATACCCATAAAAAATAAAATATAAATGCGTATTTACAAACTATGGTTACTATGCTAGTATACGGTACTATTCACCTATATAATACTATTTACGTATATGGTACTGTTTATCTATACAATCAAAATGTCAAGTACTAGATGTGGTTTGGTCATAAGAGAAAACTAGAAAGAAGTTCGTAGGAGAAAATGACGTTTTATGGGTGAAAATACCCTCAGGGACTAAAATGAAAGGACTGATTTGAAAAGAAACTTAAAGGTTTAAGGTGAAATGACAGTTTTCCCTTTAAGTTTTAATAGTAACTAATAATTCAGCCGCCCGCGTTTTGCACAGTAATGCGTGAAATATTTTATTAGAAATATCATTTTCATAAATAGTAAATTAAATATTTTATTAGCGTATAGTGACAAATAGTACCGTTGACTTTTCCTATAAATAGGCCCTTCCATTTCACTTCTAAACTCACACCTTCAACTTCTCTTCTTCTCTCCTTAAGTTTCTCTTATTCCAATGCTAGACCTCTGAGATTTTGGGTCTTTCCTTTTCAGCTTAGGTAAGGATACTATGCCCTTTCTATGTCTTTCAAATTTTAGAAGTTATTTTCTTAAGTATGCTCTGTGGTTGGGCTTTGGCTGATCTTCCACATCAGAAAAACTGTCCTTAGCTGCTTACATATTATTTTGATTTTCTAATTACCGAAATAGGATGTAAACTGTGAAGAATACATGTCTAGGAAAGTTCTGGCTAAGGAAAGACCTGATTTTTAAATGTGTCCATTGTGACCCTCCACTCTTTCCTATTTCTAGTATAAACAGTCTCCGTATATATGAATAGTGACTATATGAATAGTGTCATATGTATGAACAGTATCCGTATGTATGAACAATATCTGTACATATAAATAGTATCTATATGTATGAATAGTGACCATATGTATAAATAGTATTCGTATATATGAATAGTAACTATATATATGAATAGTAACCATACATATGAATAGTAACCGTATATATGAACAGTGTCTGTACGAAAACAATCCTAACTTATTTTCTCTAATCTTTCATGAAAATCTCTGTAGCAGAATACTGAAATTCATTTGTGTACTCTTGTCTGTAATGACCTAGAAAAGTGATACTCGTACGGAATCCAGATGAGTGAAACGACCCCGTTTTAATAGAGTTTTAGCATTACTGGTGATAAAAAGTATGTCGTAGGACACTCCGAAGATTCATAGGGGGATATTGGATTCAGAATAACGAATTTAAGGAGATAATTAATTCAGAAGTATGGATAAGACGAAACAAGTATTTCATGATGATGTGAAGTTTGAATCTTTTCAAAAACAGTTTAATTGCTATCTTGATTTTTGGCTTATAAATCTATAATATAGTTATATACTATACCTGTTATATGGATGAATATTATATTGTGCTTCTGATTATGATATGGAATAATGTACTATTGATTGTGATTGAGCGGGACAGTACCCCCTCTCAAGGCAAGGCGGAAAACCCGGTTGAAAGGGTGTCTTGACCAATGAGTGTGGAGACAACGATTCCCTCAGTAGGGATATAGCCCGGATTGGTGATAAATCTGTGAGGCGCCCTAGCTAAGAGGATGAGATTGTGCGTTATGGCGGAAATATACATAATTGGTGAGCCGGCCTGTGTGCGCTCTCCGGGATATATTGCCATTGACGAGTACTAGTAACATTTGTTGAATTGGGTGAATTTTTATCTTCTTGTATGTAATTTCTAACTATGTCTATTGGTTGAGTATGAGCCTTCTGGTATGCTTGCATGACTGGTGATGTATTTGAATTTTATTAACGCGAGTACGATTCACTCACGGAGTTTAAAAGCTCACACTCTCTGTACAAATTTTTTTGTTCAGATCAAGTTGCCAGCGAAGAATATCCGCTAGAGGAGTAGATCACTTTGGACCTTCCCGCTGTCTGGTAGACCCCTCTATTGTTATAGATTATGCTGCTCTGTAATCGTCTAGGACATCTAGGTCAGTGGTTTGGCATTTGGCTTGTATGTCAGTATAATAATGTGTTTTATATTGAGGATATATTATTATGTGCAAATCATCTCTATGATTTTCAAATAAGAAAATTTGATATATTTTTTCGTATCTATTAAGGAATGATTATTTTGATAACATAGAGATAATAACTACATAATTTAACTCGTGGGTAGAATTTTTCAAAAGGCTTACAGTGATGAGAGATTCATCATTGTGCCGGTCATGTGCCCAGAAAACGGGTCGTGACATAATATATCATTGAAAAGCTCTTTGAGTCTACTATCAAATGAGATTAAAAATCTTGAAAACTAATTTGCCGTTTTAGAGATATGATAAAAAAAGTGACCAAAGGTCAAAAACTAACTTTTGTAAAACTTCATATCTCACTCTTTTTTATTCAAAATGCTTGAACCAATGGATGCATGTAATATCCGTGAAAAATAAAATATAAAGGTGTGTTCTCGAACTACGGTTATTATTCTAGTATATGATATTATTCACCTATATAATACTATTTATGTATACGGTATTGTTCACATATACAATCGAAATGTCAAGTACTAGACATGGTTTAGGCATAAGAGGAAACTAGAAGAAGTTCGTAAGAGAAAATAATGTTTTATGTGAGAAAATACCCTCAGGGACTAAAGTAAAAGGACTGAATTCAAAAGACACTTAAAAGTTTAAGGTGAGAGGATAATTTTTCCTTTAAGTTCCTAATAGTTCCCTTGAATTTTCCTATAAATAGGTCATTCCATTTCACTTCTAAACTTACACCTTCAACTTCTCTTCTTTTCTTTCCTCAAGTTTCTCTTACTCCAACGCTAGGCCACTGAGATTTTGGGTCATTCTTTTTTAGTTTAGATCTGAGGTGAGGATATTATACCCTTTTTATGACTTTCAAATTTTAGAAGTTTTTTTCTTAAGTATGCTCTGTGGTTGCGACTTTGGCTGATCCTCCATAACAGAAAACTGTCCTTAGCTGCCTATATGTTATTTTGATTCTCTGATTACCAAAATAGAATGTAAACTGTGAAGAATACATGTCTAAAAAATTTCTAACTAAGGAAAGACCTGGTACTTAAGTGTCCATTGCGACTTTCCACTCTTTATTGGGAACTGACCTAGTGTACTCTTTTACAGATTGTATTCACTATTTCCAGTATGAATAGTGATCATACATATGAATAATGATCGTACATATGAATAATGATCATACGTATAAATAGCAACCGTATGTATGAATAATATTTGTGCAAAAATAACCTTAACTTATTTTCTCTAATCTTTCATGAAAATCTCCATAGTGGAACACTAAAATTTACTGTGTGCTCTTGTTCGTAACGATTTAGAGAAGTGATACTCATACCAAATCCAGGTGAGTGAAACGACCCCATTTTAATAAGAATTTAACATCATTGGTGAAAAAAAGTATGTCGTAGGACACTCCCAAGACTCATAGGGGGTACACTGGTTCAGAGTGGCAAATCTAGGGAGGTAATTCAAAATTATTCCAGTAGTATGGATAAGACTGAACAAGTATTTCAGGATGATATAAAGTTTGAATCTTTCCAAAGACAACTTAATTGTTATCTCGATTTTTGATTTATAAAATTGTGATATAGTTATATACGATACCTGTCATATGAATGAATGTTACATTGTACTTCTGATTATGATATGAAATATTGTACTATTGATTGTGAATGAGTGGGACAGTATCCCCTTTTACGGCAAGATGGAAAACCCAGTTTAAAGGATATTTTGACCAACGAGTGTAGAGACAACAATTCCCTTGGTAGGGATATAGCTCGGGTCGGTAACAGATCTGTGAGGCGCCCTAACTGAGAGGATGAGGTTGTGCGTCGTGGTAGAAATAAACAAATTTGGTGAGCTAGCCTATATGCGATATTGCCATTGATGAGTACTAATACCGTTGGATGAATTGGATGACTTATATCTTCTAGTATGTAATTTCTAACTATGTTTATTGGTTGAGTTTAAACCTTCAAGTATAATTGCATGATTGGTGATGTATTTAAATTTTATTAATACAAGGCTGATTCTTTCACTGAGGTTTAAACTCACACTCTCTGTAAAATCTTTTTGTTCAAATTAGGTTGCTAGAGAAGAATATCCGCCAAGGGAGTAGATCATTCAAACCTTCCTACTGTCGGGTCAGCCACTTTTTTGTTATAGATTATGTTGCTCTGTAATCGTCTAGGACATCTAGGTTAGGGATTTGATATATATGGCTTGTATTTCTGTAATGCCCCAATAATGCGTATGAATATTAAAAATCTATTTTGAAGTTTATCGATAAATTTAATTACGTGAAAAATGTTTTCTTTCTTTGAATTAGTAAAGAAAATTTGAGAATAGAAATTTCAATTTTTAATTTAGGAAATTTTTATAAATTCTCAAGGACTTAGGTGAACAAATCTTAAAAGCTAAGGTGACTATGCGCAATTTTATCGAAAAAGAAATTGGTGGGGCCCACATGTACAATTATTAGTTTCTTTTCTCCTTCTTCCTCTCGAGACTCCATCCACTTCTTCTTCGTTTATCATTTCCATCTCCTCCAATCCTTTCTTTAAGTTCTTCAGGTAATCTGATATTTTCTAATCATACTTTCGATTCTTAGGAGTTCTAGAGGCAAAGAGGTAAGTTTTATCTGCTCTATTTCTCTTTTTCTCCATTTTCGGACTTATGGAAGAAAATTAAGATTTTGAGTTTTAATGGATGAATTTAAGTGTGGATGTTAATCTAAAACATTCTTAGGTGGTTTATGATATTATTAGAACAAGATATTTGGAGAAAACTAGGAGAAATTCGTAGAATTTGAATATTTGAAAAAAATTAGTGTTCTTGATGAAAATTTGAGATTTGAGCTTGAATTGTTGGTAAAAATTGGGGGTTTTGGTGTTAAAATACTCATTAGACATTGAGAAACAAAACCCATGTAAGAAATCAAAAGAAATGTTGTTTTAGATATGATTTTAGGATTTTTGAATCAAGAACACGAAGAACATCACTGTTCATTCTGAAAATTTTCAGAAAATACTGTTCACCGAGAAAATTTTTCCAGATTTTCTCGGTTACTGTAGCATTGACTCGTTCAATGTTACTGTAGCATTGACTTATTGACCGTCACTGTAGCATCAGTTTTAAAATGTTCATAACTCTTACATTCGGACTTTATTTTTGTAAATACGATACTGTTAGAAAGTTTCACTTGAAAATTCTAATGTATTCTTTATTTTTTCATCTTATTTGCATTTTAGGAAATCTTTGAGAGTTATTTCCTAACACCTCTCATAATTTAGCTGCAAAAATAAAGGTAGTTAGGGCCACATTCGAGGTGAGTGTGATAACCTTATCTCATCTATATTTCTTCAAAAGTATTGTCATCAAGTATCATAAAGAAAAATTGAGAAGGTGGACTTAAACGGTATGTTGTGTATTCATTATCAAGGACTTGTATTCCTTGTATTTAAAGGTATTGTGGATTTCAAATATCTTGTTTGATTAAATGTTAATTCTTATAAAATATGTAAAGTTAATGTTGATATTGCCGTTATTATGTTGAGGTTGTGTGAATACTTGCATTATGGTATGACATTGTTATAATATTTTCGTGGTGGTGCACCCCACGGGAGAAGTTACAGGAGTTATAAGAGTGGAGATATATCTTTCATGGAGAGATAAGGGTGGATGCGGCCAGGGGACCGCGGGCAACGATCCACTAGTACCGTGGACGACCCGGTTGGTACGGGATTTGTGTTTAGCACTGAATAATTTATATTGTGTATATCATTGGTAACTGATGTGAGTTTAATTCAATGATATCTTTATGATACTAATTGCTAAATTTAATTTTGATTGATAATGTTATCTATTCACTGAGTATTTCATTACTTATCCTGTTATTTTACAACATTTCAGAATCTGTGGCTGATGCTGGAGATTGTCCAGGGGAATAACGAGTTTATCTTAAACTAACCCTCTTGTATTTTCGATTGGTTCCTTTGTATTCTATTATCTTGTAAGCTCTAGAAGTAGCTCTGTGGTCACATAAGCCTCCTAGGATTTTGTGGACGTACTATGTGGAAATATGAATATTACTTAAGGTTTCTTTGTATAAGACCTTGACGATATTTTTAACTTAGAGATAACTTGAATCGGACTCACTGTTGAGGATGTGACAATTTCAGTATAATAATGTATTTCATAATAAGGATCTATTATTATATGCAAGTAAACTTTGTGTATTTCAAATAAGGAAATTTGATATGTTTTCTTCGTATTTGTTTGATAAGGAATGATTATTTTAAAAACATGGAGATAATAACTAATAATTTAACTCGTGGGTAGAATTTATAGAAAGACTTACAGTGATGAGAGATTTATCATTGTGCCGGTCATGTGCCTAGGTAATGGGTCGTGACAAAGTGCATATCTAAATCATTGAATTGCACAAGATTACTAGCCTATTAAAATATACCTAATAAAAGTATATAGGTTATCTTGATGTATCCAAACTTCCAAGGCTTCAAATCTTCTAGTTCATCAATTCTTAGAGCTTTATCCTTGCATGTTGTATCCTTGAGTGAGGCATGATGTTGATATTCTTCTTTCTTCAATCCAATGCTTACTCTTCTTGTTTTGAACCAATCTATAGAAAAATATCTTTATTGTAAACCAAATAGTTAGTTAAATTCATAATAAAGAGCATGACTCAAGTATAAATTATTTCATTCCCAAATAATATGATCATGCTTAAATTGTAGCACAAGAAAGACATATATGAAAAACGCTTCTCACATATCAAGATTACAACTCTTAGACAATGTAATCATATATATATATATATATATATTGCAAAGAGCATGATTCATATATAAGATATTACACATTAAATAATATAATCATGCTTAAAATACTTGTAGCATATATGATAATTAATCTTTATATATTAATGCTACATTTCTTACATATTTGTCATCATCAAAACTTATGACATAAATGCCTTAGGGCTAACAATCTCCCCCTTTTTGATGATGACAAATCATCAAAGAATATGTATCACAAGATAATGAATACTATGTAATAAGAGCATACACATATTTTTCTTCCATTTTCTTCTCCCTCTATTTGACATCAACAAAAAAGAATAATAAAAAATATATATAGAGGTTAAATCATATTCCTTCTTTAAGCAAGAATATCATAGGATGTCAATATGAAAAGGGTAAGGGTTCGTCAAACTTATTATCTTTTTCATTGACATGTAAAAATAATTTTCAGAAAACTTCTCATATCAAATGAAATGAGCCAAATGATAAAGCTTGAAAGAGTTTAGGCTCTCCCTTAAACTATGAATATTATGAAAAAGAATAATGAATATCTAATTTTCAAAATGTATACTTTTTCAAGAACATCTATATATATCCAAGAGAGATAAAGCTCCCCCTAAATATCATGACCATTTTCCTTTGAAAAGATTTTTCAAATAAGTAGAAAAGAAATTTAGTTTTTCAACATTATAACTATAGAAGTTTGAAATGAAAACTTTTGAAAGCATCTGCATTATATTCTTTTGAAAGAAAGGATATTCATATCTTTTTCAAAACTTTTGAAAAACAATCTCTGCTTATATGTAAAAACATTTCAGCATATAGCAGAAGTAATTTGAAATAAGGATATTCAAATCATTTTCTTTTCAAAATAGATTTTGCTTCGATATGGCAAAGCAATTTCAGCACAGTGGAAGCAATTCAAGAATTTTATGATCTTTTTCTAAAACATTTTGTTTCAAAAAGAATTTAGAAACATTTCAGCACAACATAAGCAATTTATATATCCATTCAAAATATATATGACATTTATAACCAAGATATAATATATATCACAGATCACAGCAGAAGCAATTGTCAATGGATTAATTAGAAGATATAAACATAAGAATCCATAATCCATAAACCATTAAGTGCAAAAAGTGAAGGATATATATTTGAATTGATCAGTTAAGCATATATAATATCCATTTTGAGATAGGTAATCATACCTCTCAAAATTCTTTTATCCATTCAACTGATCGTTCTTACGTTTCATATACAAGAGCTTGTTCATCCAAGAATTATCTTGGCATAGACATAATTTATTTTACAACCTTGACTATTTGATCCTTGATGAAGATTTCAAACTTGTATAGTTTGACTATCCTTTTGGAAGAGTCATTTTTATCTTTAAGCTTCTTCATTAGCTAAGATAAATCCTTACACAAGTTGTGATTAGTAGATCCAAAAATCATATAAACAGTTGATAGATGATAGGCAAGGAAAGCTACTTTAAAGCATTTTAGTAGCAAAAGGAATGTTTTTCACCTTTGAAAAAATGAGCCACTATACTTGATATTTAGCTTGTTGTGCAAAAGAGATATTGAAAATAACATATGAGCTTTTTATCCATTGTGTCTCTGTCTGTACTTTGTATGCTTCTTACTGGGTTTCTCTGTTTCAACTTTCAAAAAAATACTTATTAGTCGATTGGCACCCATATACCGGTCAACTAGTAGCAACTAGAGCTTAAATATAATTCCAGACAAAGAGGAACCGGTCGACTGAATCCCATACTCCTGTCGATTGGTAGCTACTGGACTTAGAAAATTATTTCTAAGACTCAATAACCTCATCTAGCTTTTGCAAAAACACTTTCCAATTTTAAAAGAGTTTTCAAAGAGTTCAAAAACTCCTTTTTGTCATTCATCTAAACTTTACATAAAGCTCATAATATTTCAAGAAGGGCTAGAAATTACCAATATTTTGAGCTTGTACTTCTTTATTAGAATCACCATCTTCATCGTAAAGTCCTTCATCCTCAAGATTGACATTGCAAGCTTGACCTAGAGAATACTTTTTGTTACAAAACAATGTGACTTTTAATCTTAGATACCCAAACAATTTGGGTCCTTGATGGGTTAGTTCATCATAAGCAATGGAAACAATGTATTATGTCAATAAAAATGCTATGCCTCCATGAAATGTAATATTTATAATTCTTCTTTAAAGATTGATATTATAAAAAGCATAGGAGACGAAAATCTTTTGAAATGAGGATTTCCAAGTGTTTTTCTTTTCAAAATGATTTTTGCTTCAACATGATAAGACAATTTTTGAAAAAGACTCTTCCTTTAAAAGAATGATTCTATAAAAAGTTTTGAAGAGCTTTGGCAATGAGAATTTTCAAATCCTTTTTCTTTTGAAAAACAATTTTTTCTTCAAAAAGGATATAGCAAAAGATGTAACACAACAGAAGCAAATATCATTTAATCATATATATATATATATATGTGTGTGTGTGTGTGTGTGTGTGTATTATAGCAAAGGTGTCACATCCCAAAAATTGGACATGTGAATTAAACATATATCACCTAAGGTATACCTCTGTGGTATCCCTAAATCTTTATGAACATTCATAGTATTCACAATTATGTAAAACATAACTTTTTTTAGAAAGATATTTTGTATACATACTTAGAAATATTCAACATTCATATGTTACAATCTTACAAGCCTAGGTGACCTACTAGATTACAGAGTATTTCCTAATCTTTACCAAATCTATATCTATATGTTACCAGACAAAAGTAGATAAATCCTCCTCCTCAACCACTGTATCTGAAAAGATAATCATAGAGAGTATGAGTTAATCAAAACTCAGTGAGTAAACAACTGTGCATGAAAATATCATAAGCAGAAATACCACATTGCTAATTTAATCAAAAGGTATCAATTAATTCAATACATTCAATGTATTTATATGTACCGACACCAGTGTTTTATGTCAATTTGAAAGTCTTGTGAGCTTATGTTCTCACAACCATATTGAGCCAAAATCATTGGTATTCAATAGGTTTACACATTTTTATTTTTTAAAACCCTGTGAGCTTACGTTCTTACAACCATATTAAGCCCGAAAATCTATTGGTGCTCAATAGGTTTATGCTCCCTAATATTCATCCTTAGGAATATTTATCTATGGATTTACTAATTGTATATTCAGGTCTATTGGGTGATCAATCCCTCGCCTTATTCAGGTCTGTTGGGTGATCAATCCCTCACCTTTTTTAGGTCTGTTGGATGATCAATCCCTCACCTTATTCATGCATCAAACATAATCACAATTATGACATATAATCATATTCTCACAAAATATTTCAATTTATTCAAGGAACTACTACATCTAGTTATTTAGTCAACTAGAGAAATTAATTCACATAAGGTAACAAAATAATTCTCAATGATATTGTGATTTTTTTATACTTAAACATACACTAGTACTCTTCTCAATTTCACAAATAACGCAAATAAGATTTATATTGTGCTTTAACTAATTTAGTAAATTAATTTTGTAAGGTTACCTACTCACTTTGACGTTGCCTAATTTTACCTTGAACCTTCTTCAAAGATGTGTAAGATAATAGAAGGTAATTCCCTCTACCTCAATCTAGTCACAACATCCCAGAAGATGTGGAAGATGCATCAAAGAATCTATTCCTATATGATAATCATGCAAAAACATGTCAAGATCACAAAATAGGAAAAATTCCTACTATAATTATGACCTTTGATCACTACTCTGGATATAACTATCAAACAATAAATAATTTTCAAATAAAACTTATACCATTAAAAACTAGACTCAAAGATCTTTCCAATGTTATCTTATTTACTAAAAACGGAGTCCGGATAAAAGAGTTATAAACATTTTAAAACTGATACTACAGTAACTGTTAACGTCAACGCAGCTATAGTAACTTTGATCAAAGTCAATGCTGCAGTATCATTGACCGAGTTAATGCTACAGTAACTATGAAAATCTGAAAAAAAAAAAAAAATTCTCGATGAACAGTGTTTTCTGGAAAATTTCCAGAATGAACAATAACGTTCTTCGTGTTCTTCATCTAAAAATCCTAAAATCATATCTAAAACACTGTTTCTTTTGATTTCTTTCATGGGTTTTTATTCTTGATGTTTAAGGAATCTTTTGACACTAAAACCCCTAATTTTAACTCACAAACAAAGTCTCAATTCTCAAATTTTCATCAAGAACCCTAACTTTTTTCAAATTTTCAAATTCTTGAATTTCTCCTAGTTTTCTCCAAATTTCTTGTTCTATAATTATTATCCAACATGTAGAAATGTTTTAAACCAATATCCACACTTAAATTCATCCATTAGAACCCTAAATCAGCCCAAAATTCTCTAAATCCGAAAATAAAAATTGAAGAGGAGAATTAAACTTACCTCCATCCTTTGTAACTCTAAAGAAATAGATTGATGGCCAAAGAGTAGAAAATATCCAGAAGAAATAGAAGAGAAGGTTGATGGAGTTGAGAGAAAATGATGTTCTCTTCCCTTGCTCCCAAAGCTCTCATAATCGTGAATGAGGAAAGAGAAAGGAAAGATTAAGGGTTAAATGGCGAAGTGGATCAATGGGTGACCTATACCCAATTGTCCAAAATCCACTTAACCTAAACATAATTATTCCACAATAATTATATTTAATTCCATTAAATTCCTCTTTCCCACATTTTTCTTAATTCACAAAAAATACAACACCGCAATAAAATACCTAGTCTAGTCATTTATCTCAATTTCTACAACAAATTATTCAAATAGAATAAATTAAATATAGATATTAAAGTGACTAGATTAAATATACCAAAATAATGCTATAATATATCGTAATACTCCAAAATATACTATTCTAAATTTGGCGGGTATTACAAAAGGTATATTATATACTCATACAAGATATACCATATTATAATTAGAGTATATAATAGCATAGTAGTTTTATGGATTAGCAAAAGATATAACCAATATAAGACATAATCCATAGGCAAAAACAATTTTAGATTTAATCTAACATGGATAAGAAAATAAACCAATTATAAAACTCATGTTAGAGAAACATATATTAAACCATAATAAATACTCCCCCTTTGAAAAAGTCTTCAATCCGCAATCGTCAAAGTAGCTTAACCTCTCTTGGTGAAGAACACATATCAGGTTAGTTAGTAGCTGAAGTTCTTCATTTTGTATAGAAAAGAAATTCTTGCTTCTTTAGTTTCCATCTGATCATAAATCTCCTCCATTCTTGCATCAGTTCTTCATCATACTCAACATCTGAGTTAAATTCTCAATCAACTCATTCACTAGTTTTTGTGTTCTATCTGGAATGATCTACAGAAAAAGTACCAGTCTCCACAATGATGTGCTCAATTGCTTCATGCCATTCCTGATAGTCTTCCTTCATTCATCTCATCATTCTTATCTTCAATGATTAAAACATTCAATTTGATGGGGAGACCAATCCGTGAGAAGAACAGATGAATCTTTGAAGAGATTTTCATTGATGCTTTGAAGAATACTGATTTCCACATTTACAGTAAACTTCTAATCATCCCAAATATTTTGACATACAATATTGCCTTTGAATGACCTATTAGTAAACTGATATGCTTCAATTAGTCGATTGTTGGTTTCTGGAGATTTTCTGAGGTAGAGACCTATTAATCGGCTATCTTCCTTATGTTAGTCGACTGATTGCAGAAATTTTGGGGATTTTTGGTTTTGTGACCTATCAATCAACTGTCGAGGGATGATCAGTCAATAATTCCTCTCGGGTGCTTCAAGAAAAATGTCTCATCGTTCAATGTTTGTATCTGATGCCCGGCATCCGTTTCAGCGTCCGGTGCTCGTGTCAGCATTCAGCAATCTATGATCAATCAGTCGACTAATGAACCTTGGTCAGTCGACTGATGGCTTCTGCACTTAAGGAAGATTTTAGGTCGAAAGTTCCTAGTCGACTGATCATCTTTTATTAGTCGACTGATTACATTTGATATGCTGATAGAGGATTTGATAGAACTCTCTCGGTCGATTGATGAACCTGTAACAGTCAACTGATTGGCTTTTGATCTTTAAATAATTTGACAATTGATGCATTAGTCGATTGATATCCTCTTATTAGTCAATTGATTTGTTGCAGAAGTCCATTTTTTGATATGCTCAAGATAGAATGAGGTGAATGCTTTAAAAGGATATGTTTTAGGATATTTTTCTTGCAAAATAAGCTTGAGGATCACTCTGATGCTCAAGTTAGTAATGTTCAAATAAATCTCAAGCAATGGGGAAACAACATATTATGTTCATGATATGTCATGCTTCCATAAAATGCATTTATGCAAAGGATTTTAATTTCATTGAAAATAACTTCATAAGATTACAATAATGATAAACACTACAAGCAAGAATAATCTTATTGTTGTGAAAGCAAGAGAAATATGCATGCAATGGAAGCAAGTTTTCGTGATGGAGTAAATAAGAAAGTTTTAGCTGCATTTATATAAGAATGATTTTAGCTCAAAACAAAACTCTAATTCATAAGCTGCACACCTAAGGATTGTTTTTAGACATAGCATGCATGAATATCAAAGATAAATGTAGGGCATGCTAGAAAATAATTTGAAGCATTAAATGCAGTAAACATATTAGTCAAAGATCTTACAGTAATTTCTAGGTTATATGTTTACTTGTTCATTGCCTCCTTTTGATGCAAGAGAGTGGAGTTCAAAGGATGTAGCCGTTGCAATGTCATTTCCACTCCTTGCTTTGAGGTGAATCTACACAATCAATCTTTTGTTTTGGGTACCCAAATTCCTTTGGGTCCGCCCAAGTCATGAGTTCCTTTTTAAACCCATTTCATTTTTACTCCACGAGTAAGATTTTTCTTATAAAAGCAGGATTAATGCTTGTATCCTTTTAGTCCACAATAAAAACAAGTGCAAGTTGGACTATTGAATATTTTTGAAGAAACAAAGAAGTTTTTAAAATATTTCTGGTTTGATTTATTTCTAAAAACAAAACTAGCTCTGTTAAAGCTGTTTCTTTGTTTTTCAACAAAGGTGTTTAAAATTTCTCTACCTTGAGAAGATATTGCAAGTGTGTTTTTAAGAAAATTATTTTTGTTTTTCAAAGAATCACACTTGATGCAAGAATAATTTTTGTTGGTAGAGATATTTCCCTTTAAAGTCAAATCTCTTCTTGCAAAGTTCTGTTTTGATTTTCAAAAACAAAATTCTCTTCCTTGGAAATAGAAAATTCATTTTTCAATTTTTCCAACTCATTTTCAAGATAAGAGATTTTGTGATTTGAAGTAATTAAATTCAAGTTTCAAGGATTAAGCATGTAAATCATCAAAGGGGTCTTGCAATTCATCAAACGAATAATCAAATGAATTTACCTCATCATTACCTCTGGCCACAAGACAGAATTTGATTTCTTCATTTGAGTCTTTCATGCTTTATTCCAAATGCTAATCTTTCTCTCTATTCACCTCTGATTGTGGTTGTAGTTTTTCTTTTTCTCCATTTCCAGCTTCTGTCTCCTTGGTGATTTGAGATTTTTCTGCACAAACCTCACCAAAAGCTTGCAATTGATTAAGCATAAGTTGTATCTCATTAATGGTTTTGCAACTTTCCATTTGAGCATTTTCAAGCTCATTAATGAGAACACAATATCTTAATTCCTTATCTCTTAGAGTTTCATCATATGTAACTTCTAAAGTTTCCTACATATCTTTAGCAGTAGCACATTTAGAAACTATGAAAAATTCATCTTGACTCAATGCACAAGAAATAATCATTTTTGCCTTAGCATTAAGTTGTACCAAATTTCTTTTAGTATCATCCCAGTCACTCTTGGGTTTTGAAATTAGTTTTATTTGTTCTTCCTTGATAGGAATATAGGAACCATTTTCAATAATATCCTAGAGTTTAAGGTCTACTAACATTAGAAACATTTTCATTTCATACTTCCAATATTGAAAATGATTTGCATCAAATATAAGTGATTCTATGAAAGAACAATTTTCAACCGTAAACTAATCACTAAATCCAACCATATTGACTCTTAGATGGTTAAGTCTTTAAACAAGAGCCCAAGCTCTGATACCAAGTGAAAGTAACGGTTAGATCCTAAGAGGGGGATGAATTGGATTTTACAAAATTTTTTACAAAACTTAATTGGAAGTTAAAATGATTTTCTAAAATCGTACAATGCCAAAGATAATAATTTAATTCAAAAAATTAAAATGCTATCAAGATGAATAATTTTATGATGCAAGGAATTAAAGAGCAAATATAAATTTATACAAATTAATTAATGTTTGAGGTAGAAATCAAAATATAAAAGCAAAATATTAATTAATTAACTTCAAATGTAAATAGAGTAGGGATAGAGAAAGCAATTTCAAAGACACATTTGAACAAAAAAGAAATATACTAGCCTGAAAAAGTATGTAAGTAGTGCGCCTATTCTATACTTATTGTATTTAAGAGAGTTATATTTGTTTTATCATTCTCTTAATGAATGGTCTCTCTATAAGAGATTTTGTGAGAACCATCCTCATTTCTGTAAAACCTTTGTAATTGTCCAGAGAGTGGACATGTTGATAGTGATAAATATGGTTGGAACCTAAGAGGGGGGTGAATTGGGTTAAATAAAAAATTTATTTAAAAGATAATAGAAAGTTCAAGATAAATTAAAGTTCAGTAGCAATATCTTGACAATACAGAAAACAGAGTAATATGAAGATGAAGAAAGATGCTAAGTAATTAAACAATTAAAAGACTTTAAGCAGTTAAAAGAATAAGGAAGAGAAATAAACACAGATATTTATACTGATTCAGCTTAATCCAAGCCTACATCCAGTCCCCAAGAATATTTCTTGAGTATTTCACTATGAACCACAAGTTTGTGCAGAAGGGCACTTGTGAGCCACTACAACAGAGATCTTTTTCTTTCCAAGGGTGTCTCTCCCCCTCACAGATTTGTTTCCTCACAAAAACAAACTCAAAGAAAGAACTTCCTTGATACACTCAGAGAAAAACAATTTTTCAGAAGCAAACTCTCAAAATAGAGTGAATATGACAGTAGCAAGCTCTTTAGTAATACACAGATTTGAATGGGATTGACTTCAAGGATATATAGCACACTTGATTTCTCTTCTCTTCTACAAATAACCACCTTAAGGCAGATATTTAAAGACCAAGGGGAAATAGAGCCATTGGAGATAAATTACAAAATAAATCTTGTATTACGTCAGCAAAAACTAGCCGTTACAGCTCTTTTACGATGTTGGTGGTCGACCAGTGTGGCACCATGGTCGACCAGTGAGCTCCAGAACTGATACAATAGGTACGTTGGTCGACCAGTCATATTGCATTGGTCGACCAGTGCTCGATTTCTTCTTCTACTGGAGCTTGGTGGTCGACCAGTGGAGCGATGGTGGTCGACCAGTCTTCAAGACAATTTTCTTGCTGGAACACGATGGTCGACCAGTGTTGTCACGACCCGTTTTCTGGACACATGACCGGCACAATGATGAATCTCTCATCACTGTAAGCCTTCCGATAAATATATCAAATTTTCTTATCTGAAAATCATAGATTATCAATTTAAAATACATTATTATACTGACATACAAGCCAAATGTCGAACCCCTGAACTAGATGTCCTAGACGATTACAGAGCAACATAATCTATAACAGAAGAGAGGTCTACCCGACAACGGGAAGGTCCAAAGTGATCTACTCCTCTAGCAGATATTCTTCGATGGCAACCTGATCTGAACAAAAAGGTTGTACAAACAATGTGAGCTTTTAAACTCAATGAGCGAATCGGCCTCGCATTAATAAAATTCAAATACATTACCAGTCATGCAAGCATATCCAAAGGCTCATACTCAACCAATAGACAGAAGATAAAAATTTATCCAATTCAACAAACGTTACTAGTACTCGTCAATGACAATATATCCCGGAGAGCGCACACAGGCTGGCTCACCAATTATGTATATTTCCGCCATGACGCACAACATCATCCTCTTACATACAAGATAAAAATTCATCCAATTCAACAAACGTTACTAGTACTCGTCAATGGCAATATATCCCGGAGAGCGCACACAGGCCGGCTCACCAATTATGTATATTTCCACCATGATGCACAACCTCATCCTCTTAGCTAGGGCGCCTCACGGATTTATCACCAATCCGGGCTATATCCCTACTGAGGGAATCGTTGTCTCCACACTCATTGGTCAAGACACCCTGTCAACCGGGTTTTCCGCCTTGCCGTGAGAGGGGGTACTGTCCCGCTCAATCACAATCAATAGCATTTCATATCATAATCAGAAGCTCAATATAATATTCATCCATATAACAGGTATAGTATAACTATATTATAGATTTATAAACCACATATCAAGATAACAATTAATCTATTTTTGAAAAGATTCAAACTTCACATCAACATGAAATATTTGTTTCGTCTTATCCATACTTCTGGATTAATTATCTCATTAGATTCCTCATTCTGAATCCAATTTTCCCCTATGAATCTTGGGAGTGTCCTACGACATACTTTTTATCACCAGTAATGCTAAAACTCTATTAAAACGGGGTCGTTTCACTCACCTGGATTCCGTACGAACATCGCTTCTCTAAGTCATTACAGACAAGAGTTCTCAGGTGAATTTCGGTGTTCTGCTACGGAGATTTTCATGAAAGATTAGAGAAAATACGTCAGGATTGTTTTCGTACAGATACTGTTCATATATACGGTTACTATTCATATGGTCACTATTCATACGTACGGTCACTATTCATACGTACGATCACTATTCATATCAGAAATAGAGAATACAATCTGTAAAAGAGTACACCAGGTAAGTTCCCAGGAAAGAGTGGAGGGTCACACTGGACACACTTAAAAACCAGGTCTTTCCTTAGCCAGAACTTTCCTAGACATGTATTCTTCACAGTTTACATTCTATTTCGGTAATCAGAGAATCAAAATAACATATAAACAGCTAAGGATAGTTTTTCTGATGTGGAAGATCAGCCAAGGCCGCAACCACAGAGCATACTTAAGAAATTAACTTCTAAAATTTGAAAGACATAGAAAGAGCATAGTATCCTTACCTAAGCTGAAAAGGAAAGGCCCAAAATCTCAGAGGCCTAGCTTTGGAGTAAGAGAAACTTAAGGAGAGAAGAAGAGAAGTTGAAGGTGTGAGTTTAGAAGTGAAATGGAAGAGCATATTTATAGCAAAAGTCAAGGGTACTATTTGATACTATGCGCTAATAAAATATTCAATTTACTATTTATGAAAATGACATTTCTAATAATGCAGTTACTGTGCACCTCACGCGTACGATGGAAAATTTTTCTGTTATTACTATTGGAAACTTAAAAGAGAAAAATATCCTTTCACCTTAAACCTTTAAGTTTCTTTTCAATTCAGTCCTTTCACTTTAGTCCCTAAGGGTATTTTCACACATAAAACGTCAGTTTCTCCTACGAACTTCTTTCTAGTTTTCTCTTATGACCAAACAACATCTAGTACTTGACATTTCGATTGTATAAATGAACAGTATCATATACGTAAATAGTATTATACAGGTGAATAGTACTGTATACTGAAATAGTAACAGTAGTTTGTAAACAAATATTTATATTTTATTTTTCTTGGGTATTACAAGTGTTCAAGGAGTGGTCGACCAATGAGTGGCAGTGATGCTTACTGGAGTTCATCGTCGACCAGGGCATGAAGAGTGGTCGACCAATGTATCACTTGTTACTGATCTTTTGCTTCTGTAATCCATTGGTCGACCAGAGCAGGCATGGTGGTCGACCAATGTGATATTACCATTCATTCTTTAGTTCCTGGACTCCATTGGTCGACCAGTACAGGCAAGGTGGTCGACCAGCGTGATACTGAAATGCAGAAGAACTTTAGATATGAACTATTTTAAGTTGATTTGTCAATCATCAAAATTAGAGAGTGCTTTAAATGCAATGAGTTCAACAGATAGGGCCCTGGTGAGGTCCCTAGTATTGTGAGTAAAAGTAGATGGTTGACTGTCTCAGGAGGAAAGGTTTTTGGTTGTACGTTTGCTATAGATGTGTGAAGACTTGGCAGTTCTAGTAAGTGTAAAAGCAAGGCCCTGCTAATCTAGAGTTGGAGGTTGCCAAGTGATTAGCACAAAAGCAAGGAGCTGAGTCTCAACCTGGTTGCTTGTGTAACTATATTGTTCTTGCTCGTAATAAAACTCTCTTAATTGTGTGTTTTAAGGAGTGGACATAGGAATATCCTTGTAATATCTTTGAACCACTATAAATCTTATGTGTTCGCTACTCCTGTTTATTGTTTTCTAATGTATTCACTTAAGTATCATCATATTATATGAATCAGTAAGTTAATTATACTAGGACCCTAACTCAAAATAACAGCACCCTAATATACATCAAAATTTTGTCAAAGTTTGTTAAATATATTCAGGTACCCAATTCACATCCCTTTCTTGGGTACACAAGTGAACTAACATATTATCATAATTCCATTGAAATGGGCAATACATAATATCACTTAAATAAATCTTCAATTAAATGCTATGCAATAATAGTCTCTACTAAGACCAATTTGGCATGTTTATCCACTGCATATTTACATATACAAGGAGGAGGTAAGCTTCTCATTCCCAATGCTATCTCATACTAGTAAATGAGGTAATCTTGTTATTCCAATGTCATCCCATACTAGCAAATGAGGTAAGATCTAGTTAATGGTCACCAATTCATGTGAAAAAACTCTACTAGCTTTTAACCCATACTCATTCTAAGGGTAAGAACTCAAATTAGCTCAAAACCCATATCTTTCTCTTTGCAGGTCATACCAAATTATTACATAGCAAGAAAATTACAAAGGCAACATTCTACAGAGAACAATTTAACCAAAAAACTCATACTCATGTTTTATTAAAAATAGGCTCGCTATCTTTGTTCAAGAGCTTGGTTTTCTTCTTCCTCACACCCAAAGTAGGTAGCAAGGGGCAAAAAAAAATTCAAGCTATGAATTTCCACAAACAAAAACCATAACAAGAAAGCTTGTTGAGATAATATTCCAACATAAAGATTTTTTATTAATGTACCTGTCACGACCCTCAAAATAGTACGTGACCGGCACAACTTAGAGATACTCTCTAGTTTTAAGCCTATGCTTTTAGCTCCATATAATACTCATATCACTATAGAATAATCATTCTAAAATGTGAGAGTAATAATATAGCAAAGACTTATCTTATTTAAACACTCCGATTTTACTTAATAAGCTACAATCTCACAGAACATACAGTAAACTTAAAGTACTAGAATAACATAATTATGTACAATAACCACTTCCTCCTAGATGTCCTATTTGACTGCAGAGCTTTCTAGAATTTAAAACTGAAGAAACATCTCTAATTCAAAGAAACACCAACCCTTGAAACAAAGAGGGTTAGGATATTGAACTTCCGCTACTCCTCAGGCGGATGTTTTTCGCTAACCTCAGGATCTGAAAAAAATATATCCACCACAATATGAGATAATAATCTCAATGAATAGATAACGTTACAAGGATAGAAACTTAATTACAGATAATCATCAAGTGATTAACAATACACAAGGTATATGTATAAAATACATAAGTAAAATTTTTCGATCCTTAGCATATAACTGTAATCATATCATACTCATAATCGGCACACAGTGATAGCATATGACCATAATCATATTTGGCACACAGCCATCTCCACATTCGACACACAGCCATAGCATATGACCATAATCATATTTGGCATACATCCATATTCATATTCGGCACACAGCCATCTTCACATTCGGTACACAGCCATCTTTACATTCGGTACACAACCATATCATATGACCATAATCATATTTGGCACACAGCCATATTCATATTCGGCACACAGCCATCTTCACATTCGGCACACAACCATAGCATATGACCATAATCATATTCGGCACACAACTATCTTCATATTAATTGAAATATTCAGTCAAAGATAATAATAGATATACTCTGAATATATAAATTACTTGCACTATTCATATAATTAAATAAATATCCAAGTAGGTTAGCTACTCACATGAAATCCAAGTTACTATATCTTCTTTAAATCTACACAATTGCATTTAATAGATTCAATTAATATAATTCTTTATTACAAATACATATAATCACGTAGTCGTACATGTACTATTCAAAAATAAGTACAAAAATGTACATGTATACGTACGGTTATTATTCATACATTCATACACTATTTATACGTACGGTTACTATTCATACATACATGCAATATTAATATGTATGGTTACTATTCATATATACATGTACTATTTATATGTATGATTACTATTCATATATACATGTACTATTTATACATACAGTTACTATTTATACATATAGTTATATAAGCCGCATCCATAGAGAATACCTAAAAATATAATCTATAAAAATTTTAAAGACATAAGAAGAGCATAATATCCTTACCTTGGATCTAGGCTAAGGAAGAAAGATCTAGAATTTCAAAACCCTAACGTCGGAGTAAGAGAACTTTTGAGAAGAGAAGAGAAGAGAAACTGAAGGTGTGATTAGAAATAAAATGGAAGGACCTATTTATAGGAGAAGTTATAGTACTATTTGTTACTATTCCATCTACCGTTTTCCTATACTATTTCATCTACCGGTTTTCATCTATTAGTTTTACTTACCAGTTTTCATCTACCAGTCTCATCTACCAGTTTCGCTTACTAGTTTTCATCTACCAGTCTCATCTACCAATTCCACTTTTAACTTTTCAGTTTAGTCCCTAAGGGATTTTCTCACATAAAACATCACTTGGTTTCCCAATTTCTTCCTACGATCCCTTTAAGCCTAAATCACATCTTATATTTGACAAGATGATTATGTATGTAAACCGCACAGTATATGTAAATAGTACCGTATATTATAATAGTAACCTTACACGTTTATACAAATTATTACGGGTATTACAGTACCCATCAGGACCCTAAAGCTACAAGCATTTAATGAGCTAAGATCAGAAAAAATATCGCGCTTTAAATGAAAAGAATTTGAAGAATATCTTAGTCAGATGATTGCAACGAGTTAAAGCAGATACTCATTGTGAATGCAAAAGAAATAATCATGAA
Source organism: Biancaea sappan (assembly GCA_037074585.1). Lineage (NCBI taxonomy): Eukaryota > Viridiplantae > Streptophyta > Magnoliopsida > Fabales > Fabaceae > Biancaea > Biancaea sappan. The sequence goes on along the minus strand of CM073497.1, from coordinate 16,741,202 downwards.
ACAGAAAAGGAAAATGACTAGTACCTATGAAAAAGGAAAGATTGCATAATTAATGCCAAGGTTCCCAAATAAGGAATAAAGCTATTTTACACATAACTAAAAGCGGAAGCTGCTGTAAAAGGAAGAATAATTCACGAAACACTAATTACAGACATATTGGAAAATCCGTGTGAAATAAAGATGTATAACTAAATGGTGATTTATTTCCTTATTAATTATAACAAAATTTTCTATTCTAGGTACTTGATCTAAAGATGAAGATTCAGAGCATTTATACATATGACTCAAGTATTCAAAGAATTTGATGAATGAGTCTCTTTACACAATGACTAGTATTCTCAAGGCTATATAAGGAGCTTATTTCGTCATTCTTTTTTTTTTGGTTGAAGCATTTCGTCATTCTAAATACACATCTTAGTGAAGACAAAGAAAAGACAAAAATTTGCTTAAGTTGTGCACTGATTATTCTACTTGTACTTGAGAGAGTTCTATATTTTGTTATATCTTCTTAGTGAGCATGCTCTCTATAAAAGTTCTAAGTGAACTACTTCATCTTTGTAATTTTTGTATTGTCCAGTGAGTGGACATGCTGTTGTTAGGAACCTAGTGTCATGAGCCGAAACTAGGGCTGTGATAAACATGGAAAATGTGACACTCACACCGCCACAAGTTAGGATCTTCTCAATATAACCCAACTAATGTACTATACATCCTATGTGATTTATCTAATTACAGAGCATACTAGGAAGAATACTTTAAAAGTAAGTAAAATTACCTTACTCCAAACAATTAGGAGGTATTCTCAAATCACAAGTCATCGAACTAATCATTCTTTCGTACCTGTAACTGTGAGGGGGTGAGTCTAATCTAGTGACTCACCCAAAAATAGCCCTACTCTATACAAATATATAATAATGTAGATGTATATAAATACACAAGAATACCCACAAACAGTCGTGCATGCACGACCTCAAACCATCCCCAACTCTTACTTATGACATCATTCCTTTGCTCCAGGGAGAGCACACAATCGATGCCAAACACAACTAACAACTAATCCCTTAGACTCGACCTCTCTTGATTGCAAGCCTTAACCTTATATCATGTTCCTAGTGCTTCAAGCACCCTAAATTTGGCCTTAACCCATGCCAGGTTACTAGCGCACTCATATATACATATGCATATCATAACAAGCAACACATATATGTCATGGCGTATCTCATCCGCACCACGTAAGTCTGCTTCCCTATAGAGAACTCACTTAAGAGCCATGTCATCGGCGGTCTTCATTCCCCCGAACATCCCACTTAAAAGTTTCATCAGAGCTACGTCATCAAGGGTCTCCATTCTTGCCGACGTTTCGCTCTTATTTGGGTCTACTTTCCCATAAATATGTTTCTCAAGGCTTCATCGACGTGTTGCTGCTTCCCCACGGATTCATCATTGAGAACCAGTCATGTGGATCTCTATTCCCATGAACTAATCCTTTCCCCCAAACACATACACACATCAACAAACAATAACAACCCTAATATGGTAACTCTCACATTAGGTGGATACGTCATCGACAAGTCACCCTTCGAGAATTTTGTAGCCAACCTTGGCATTTTTGAAATTGCCCCTCAGGAGGAGCGTGTAGCCTACACTAGCTTCCTCAATTGAGCCCCACGTTGCCAGCCCTAACTGTAATGCAAAGTCAACCACGCAACCCAGTCTAACCCTCTTGAGCATGTATACACCCCAAATTGATATGGCACGTACATTTTATGCCAACAACCCATCCCTTATACACATCTACATATAAATCGTTCAACAATCATATACATATATAAATATATAATCGTATCATGACATCACATCGGGCCCCTAAGAACCTCCATTAATACATGGAAAGGAAGTATACTTACACAACATAAAATAAATTACTAGGAAAATGAAAAGAAAACATAATCCAAGTAAAATAGGTAAACAAGGTATGGCTAGGTCTCTCACATGGAATTAAAGTGCTTCTTGATTCCCGAAGGAAGTCTTAACCGAGCACCATTCAACACGGAGCCTATGGATCAAAGAAACATCATTTTAGCATACGAAAAGAAAGAGAAAAGTTTTGCCCAAGCTGTGGCGCCTTGTGCTTGGGCGCCATAGCCCCTCAGCCATCCCCCTTCCTTTAGGCTTAGGCACCCATCTTTGTCCCTGAGGTGCCTAAGCTTGAAGCTCTTGGGGAAGAGCTTTAGGGCACCAGTACCCCTAAGCTTGCTTAGGTGCCACCTTTTGCACAAGCATGAAAAAGCCTAAGTTTTTTATGCTTTTGCATCAAATCTTCACAATTTAACTTGATTTCTTCTATAGGATTTCATTCTAGATGTTTAATGAATATTTTGACACTAAGCCCCCTAATTAATTCCAAGAATTCATGTCCTAATCATCAAATTTTCCTTCTAAACCCTAACTTTTTCTCTTTATTCTTTCATACTCTTAATCCCATTCTTAATCACATTTATTCTTTCAATTCTTAGTTCTAATTCCATCATTAATCATCGAGGAATGTTTTAGGACATTACCAAAGCTTAAAAGATCCCAAACAAACCTAATTTCTCATACATTTGAAAATAGGAAAGAATTTGGTAAAGTGGGATGCCTATCTCATTTCCATAGTTTTTCAATGATGGTTGATCGTTGGAGACCCATCCCGTCATCCGAGAATAGTTGCCGGAAGCTTAGGTCTTGAATTTGAGAAAAAGGGATTGAGACAAATGGAGAGAAATAAGAGTGAGAAGGGAGGGAGAGAAATAAAAATGAGAGGGAAAAAGGTGTGGGTTCATATATATATATATATATATGTATCCCATGATAAAATTACTATTTTGCCCTCCAGTCAATCTTAGAAATGACAAATCCGTAATTTCTACAACTTGGGTATTTTTCATACTCTAGGTACCACACAATTTTCCTTATTAAGCAACCAAAAAATCTCCCATGAATCTTAATTAGTCCTCAAAATCAAATATACTAACACCTGAAAATAGCAGGTGTTACACCTGGTGAGGTTTCTGGTTGTTAGGTGTAAAAGTTGTTAGTTGATCCTCTCAGAGGAGATGTTGTAAAAGAGTCTGGGGTGACTACTTGGTGATACGTTTGCTAAGGACGTGGTAAAACTTAGCATTTCTATATAGTGTAAAAGTATGAACCTCTTGATCTATAGTTTGAGGTTACAGAGTGTGCAGCATAAAAGCAAGGAGCTGAGCCTCAACTAGGTTGTTGGTTGTAATTGTTACTGTTTCCCTCAATAAAATTCTCATACTATGTGTTTGAAGAGTGAATATAGGAGTATCTTTTGTAGATACCTCTGAACAACTATATATCGATTGTGTATCTTTCTTCTCTTCTCCCTAACTCTTAAAGCAAGCATTTTACTTCAAAAGGGAATCTTTACATATCTTGTCATTGATTTTTCACTACACATATTTAAAGAATCTGATTGTTTTCAAAAAAAAAAAATTAAAGCTTTCTAAACTCATTAAGTACCCAATTCAACCCCCTTTCTTGGGTCCATACTTGCACTTTTAAAGCTCAAAAAATTTCCTACAAGTTTCTCTTCTAGAGAAAAAGGAGAAAATGGAGGAAAGTACCTCATGCAAGCCTCCAAAGTTATCTTATTCCCTTCTTCTCTCTTCGTCTTTCTTCCTCTTCTCCTCTCAATTTTTTTGACTTCTCTCCTCTCTCTTTCTCTCTCCCCACTCACGACAAGTGTCTATGTGTATGTAGTGTAGTGTAATAATAAAAGAATAGTAAATGAGGTAGTTGGCTTTTATGAGTGATAGATTAAAGATTCTCATATTTCTCCTGCATGCTACAATCAGGGGAAAAGAAAGGCAAGAAAGTGTAAGTTAGTGGAGAAAAAGAAGGAAAAGTTAATTTCATGACCAATAATAGGTAAGATCTAAAATGTGGCTTGGCTTCTCTCTCTCTCTCTCTTTCTAACAAAGCACCAAATTAATTAATTAAATGTCCTTAGCTAATATTATTTTATGTAACCTTAATTTAATTATATTAATAATATTTTATAATATTAATAATACTTATTCTAGTAATGGTGGGAACCAGTTGTTACAATGACCATGCTGTCTACAAAAGCCACATCGAGATGGTTGGGTTGCTGACTCCAATGCATGTCCATTCGTATTCGTGTTGATTTAATTCATCCTTGCTATCTACTATCGGATGGATTTGGTATTAAACATAGACCTTGAACAAGTGGCCAATACTCTTGCTTATTGATGAGCCAAAACGGTGAGTTGTAAGCCATCATGATCATGTCAATGAGGTATACATGGTCAATCAACTCTTCATGGTTAAGGCATGCATGTGAGCAAGATGTTAACATGTATAGGAACAGGAATTTCAAAACTTGAAACTGACCATAATCATATTGGCGTTCAACAAGGCTAAGCTTATAAATATGACCATGCTAACGTCCTAATTGGTCGTATGCCTCCTCGACTTCAAAAGTCTTGATGGTCTGATCAAAGATGCGTACGATGCAGGAAGATGCTTTGACCCCATGTTCCGCAATCTTGTTACGTACAACCTCTAAAAATTTCTCATCGACTCTTTTTTGTGCTGCTATGGTTGTCAAATATTTCTAGAAGTATTAACTTAGCTTGTACAAGGTGGCCTTGGCCAATCCTAATATAGATAAATATCTAACACTCTTGAAGACGTTGTTTATGTATTCAAATAAGTTCGTCGTCGTCTAACCCCATCGATAACCATTAGTATGATATGGTCGCGCCCATTACTAAATTGTCATTCAACCTAGTCAATTTGCAACCCTTGATTTTGGAGCAATCATTTCTTATACAATTGCATCCATCATGTGACGGTCGTATGAATATATTAATTAAAATAATGAAACTCTAATACATAAATCATTTATTTATTCAAATAATATTTAAATGGAAGTGAATACATACCAACATGCTCGAGTCTGGACCTTAACCACATTGAATGCAATGTGGTACAGATATTATTGGTCTCGAGGCAACTAATCATGGACCGTGGTCATATAACAAGCCAGTACAAATCTTGTTAGATTTTTGTAAAGAAGCTTGTTTAAATAAATAATTTTAAAATATTAAGTTAACCTAATTCTTCTATTATTGTAACAAGCCTGTAATTATTACAATGATATGTATCAATTTAAAATGGTTGTTTGTACGTAAAAGTCCAAATAATATGGTGAAGTACCAAAATCTAACAAGTGAAGAAATACCCAAGCCTCAAATTTCGTTCATAAGCCACGTTGTTTTTTAAAATTTTAAAAAAAAAACACATGAGCAATCATTTTGAATTTGTTCGATTAAGTACTTTTACATTTTTTGATACAAAATTAATTTCATCCAAAATATCAAAACTGCTTCTCTCTCTCTCTCTCTCTGTAATATCCCAAGAATTTATATGAATATTTAAAGCCTATTTTGAAGTTTAGTGAAAAATTTAATTACGTAAAAAATTTGCTTTTTGAATTAGTGAAGAAAATATGGGAATAGAAATTTTAATTTTTAATTTAGGAAATTTTTACAAATTCTCAAGCACTAAAGTGAAAAGAAAAGAAAATATGGATTACTTTTGAGAAATGACCAAATAGGAACTTGAGAGGAAGAATAAAGCTTATGAGAATGAATTATGAGTCCGGTACCGAAGAGATGATTGATTCGAGGTTAAAGTGATATTTGAGACATCGAGAGGGATTAAAGTGAACAAATCTTATAAGCTAAGGTGGCTATGAGCGATTTTATCGAAAAAGAAATTGGTGGGGCCCACGCGTATACACTTCTCCTTATTCTTTTCTTTTTCTCATTCTCCCTCTCGTAGCTTCACTTTCTCTCTCTCTCGATTATGCTTGCAAAGGAATTTCTTCATCAATCATTCATGCAATTTTTGCTTTGGGAAGGAAGCTATGAAAGTTAGGATGATTGGTAAGTTGATGTTCTTCTTCTTCTTCCTCTTATTACAAGATCAAATCCTTGGTTATCATTTTTGCAAAATTTTTGTAGAATATTTTAATGGATGAATTTAAGTGTGGATGTTAATCTAAAACATTCCTAGGTGGTTTATGATGTTATTAGAACAAGAAATTTGGAGAAAACTAGGACAAATTCGTAGAATTTGGATATTTGAAAAAAGTTAGTGTTCTTGATGAAAATTTGAGATTTGAGCTTGGATTGTTGGTAGAAATTGGGGGTTTTGGTGTTAAAACACTCCTTAGACATTAAGGATGAAAACCCATGGAAGAAATCAAAAGAAATGTTGTTTTAAATATGATTTTTGGATTTTTGGATGAAGAACAAGAAGAACATCGAAAATTTCCCCAGAATTACTGTTCACCGAGAAAATTTTTCCAGATTTTCTCGTTACTGTAGCGTTGACATTTTCTCGTTACTGTAGCATTGACTCGGTCAACGTTACTGTAACTGCGTTGACCGTTGACCGTTACTGTAGCATCAGTTTTTTTTTATATATCGTTGAAAAGCTCTTTGAGTCTAGTTTCCAATGGTATAAGTTTCATCTGGATATTCATTACCAGTTAGGAGTTATGATTTGAGAAGTGGATGAAGGTCGAGAGTAGTGGTAGGAAATTTCTCTATTTCGTAACCCTGATGATTTTTATCTGGTTACAATAGGAATGGTCAAGTGCAAGGTGGGAGTGCTGAGAGCATGAAATCCAGGTGAGTGGGTTAATACTTGCTATGATTAAATATCTTTGTTATTGACTTTTTGCATCATAGTGAAAATATGTTGAATATCCAAGTTTGAAGAGAATAATGTGGGATGATGAGACATAAACAATTGTAGAACGTTCCAGGTGATGTATATAATTATATTTTCTTATTTTCTCATGAATTGAGGTTATATTATGGATTGTGAATGGCATGTGAACTGAGTTGAAATGTATCATACTCTGATTGTTGAGTTCATTCATATGCAGATAGTTGAAGTATGTTATTGTTGAATAATTGTTCTATATTATGGGTTATGTTGTATACATGCTATGTTGCTGGAACCACATTGATTATGTTGTGGCTCAAGATTATGATTGAGGATGTTTTTATATGTGATTGTGATTGTGTTTGACTGGAAAGGAAATGCATGGTGGTGCATCCCATGGAGAAATTTATGTGAAGTTATAAAGGTGGAGATTATAAATGGAGCGATAAGGGTGGATGCGGCGGGGACCATGGGCAACGATCCAGAGGTATTCTAGACGACCCGGTTGGTACGGGAAATGTGTGTGAAATTGATTTCACCGATTGCTATTGTGAATTTTGAATTATGTTGAAATGTATTTGATTTACTTGGATATTGTTGTGAAGTATTATGAATAATATTATATCATATGATGATCGATTTACGTATGATTGCTGCATGTTATCATTATGATGCATGATATTTTTTTTTGTCATAGTGTTGTGTTATCTACTCACTGGGCACGTGCTTTGCTCATACCCCTCTTATTGATATTTTTTTTCAGAGTTGACAGCTGAAGGTAAATATCGGAACAAGGAATTATGGATCCTTAGTCCATGATTACCTTTTCATTTGTTCAGGATAAATGTATAATAGTTAAGTCTTATTCTAAGTTGTATAAATCTAGAAATCTCTGTAATCGGGTAGGTTCATTCAGTGATGTAATGTGAATAATTGTAGTTTGTGTAGAGAACTCGGTTTGGTTGCATGAAAAAGAATGATATGATGCTTAAGAGAAAAAAAAATAGGCTTACGGAGGTGAAATGAAATTCACTTTCCGTGCCGGTCACGTGCTCAGATTTTGGGACGTGACAAGTTGGTATCAGAGCTTTGGGATTAGGTCTCCTACCGATTACAGAGTAAGGTAACCTTAGTGGGATTTCCTCTATCGTGGTGAACCCGGGCACAACTATAGAGAGATGGCTCCACTGAAGGTCCTGTAGGATGTTTTCATTTCCTTTCCCTCCGAGACTTGTTTTTTCTTAGGAATTATGTTTTTAGTTTTAGTTTTAGACAGATATGGCTATACTTTTGAACCTGGTAAAGGAAAGGTTATTATTGTTTTGATTCCATTGCTGTCGGATCAAATTGTATGTATGGGGCTTTATATGTTGAATTCATGATTAATTTTGTGTGAATGATTTCCTTTATCTTTCTTAATTTTATTATTACTTTTTTTTTAGTATCATCCCATAAAAGAAACCACTGGCATTAAAAGCGGAAGGATTACATAGCAAAAAAAAAAAAGAAAATTACTCATGCATGAGTAATCTAAAAGCGAGGTGGTCTCGGATTAGGAGGGTTGTATTGTATCATCACCCCTCGACCATTCCTTGGAGCGAGAGACAGAGCAATGTCGCGGAGGGTAGTGTAAATCCCATTCATACAATCAACACTTCTTTGTTGTTGATTGCAGAAGCACTGGGTAGACCAATAGAAGAACCTGTCTATTCTTGAAGTCATTTCTACATGATTGCGTTTAGTTAACTTCTCCAGGTCTCCTATCATCTTTTTCAGATTTTTCACTTCCTGCTCTAGACAGGCGATTTTGTCCTCCGAGGTATGGCCCGTGCTAGTCTCCTCAGCTTCCTCGATCTTCTTCATTTTCTTCTCCTTCTGCTTCTCTAGAGACCCCTCAAAAGGTCTTTTGCCTTTATCTTTGCCCAGACTTAAGTTTAAGTCGAGCTCTTCTTCCTTGGCCTCCATTGTGAGATCAATGTACTTCCTTGTGGCCATGATATGAAAAATTTTAAAATTTATGTCGGAGTATGAGAAGAGAGGAATGCTGAGAAGTTGTAGGCTCAGAGATGATTACTCTTTGTAGTGTGGTATTTGAGAACGATGGGGCAGTTCTTATAGAGGAAAAATTTGAACTTAGAGACAAAGAAGATATCTCTTCGCCGCACCCTACACGCTTAACCTATGGATTTCTGCAAGCTGGAAGCTAGAAGTCTAGGGTAGGTATGCACACCAACAACGCGTCGTATTAATGGCAAAACCACGAAAGTCAATATTCGGTGGATTTGCGGCCGATTTACACTTGATTTTTTTTTTCCATTTCTCTCGTTGGCATTTTCTGAAATTCAAAGAAGTCGACAATGTAGCCATTACAGAGTGTCTTAGATGTTTTCACGATGAACTAAAATGTATTTCTTTGCTTTATTGCGTTGTTCTTGAAAGCCTTCAGTTGAGTATAATATACATGATTGATTGAATTATACTGTGATTATATGTATCTAAATACATATGATATGTATGTATGTTATTCATGCATAGAGAGTGAAGGCTATTTGTTATGGCCAGGAATAATATATAATGATTCTACATACATATAGAGAATGAGAAGTTTGAAATTTAAAAGAACTTGAATAGATGAAAATATATAGATAATGATGTATCTCTATGTTTATACCTATATGCTCGTAGAGGCAAGTGAAAGGTAAAAATTTTTCTCACTTTATGGAACGCTTGATGTGTAAATGTGAGAAATTTTTTTTTATTTTAATATGTATGTTTGAAAATGTGTAAGCTTAGGGCAAAGCCACGGATTAGAAACCTAGATAAGGCTAGTATGAAGCTACCCGTTCATGGAGTAATATCTCGATTTAGAATTATTGGATAAGACAAATACAGAGTTAAGAAGTCATAAATTGAAGCGGCGATTAGTTGAATAATTTGAGCAAGAGTCAAAAGTTAGCCGAAATTTTTGAGGAAATCTTTTGTATTAGATTATATTTTGTTATTTTCTGGCATGCTTATTAGAGACCGTTAGCATTGCATCGGATAAGGTCTGCAGGCCATCTTTAGAGTATGATGTAAAGGTTTTGTAGCCCTAAATTTCGTCTATATATAATGGATGCCCCATTACGCTGCTCACTACACTAAGAGTTCATTATCTATAAGCTTTCTAGCATCAAACTTCTCCTTCTGTACAACCTTTATAGCTCAGAAAAGTATGGCCGGCAATAAATCTTTCAATTTAAACTTTGAGGCTGGCAAGGTAGAGCTAGATCTAAATCTTAGCCTGGAGAATTATAAGAATAAGAGATCCATGGAAGAGTCACCAGAGGCTAAGAAAAGAAAAAGGGATGTAATAGAGCTAGAGGATGTTAGCACAACAACATCTTCTAATAATGAGCTTGCGCTTATGAGACAAAAGATGGAGGACTTGGAAAGATTGATAAACCGCCACTTTGAGGACCAGGGGAGATTGATAAATCGTCTCTTTGCAGAATAAGAGAAGCTTTTGAATCGTCATTTTAGGGAATTGGCGAATAGAGTTGATAGACATTCGATGTTTGCAACTCAAAATTTTCGTGACCAACAAGCGAGATGTATTGACTGTATGAATGGAGTGACTTCTGCACTTCGCCAAATTTCCCAGACGTTTCCTCCAGAAACTCTTTCTAGGTTGCAACGATTAGCTTCCTCCTTAAGCTCTGAAGCACCTTCCTCTTCTAGACCTGGAGCACCTTCTGCATTTCAAAAGCCTCATCGTCCTTAATTTATTCTTTCTTTTGTTTGTACCTAAAGCTAATGTTTGATCTAATGTTTACGTATTAAAATTATCTGTTTTGTAAATCAAGTTCAGCTTGTTGCCTGTAACTTATGTATTAGAAATAAAAATTTTCGTATTTGATTTTTTTTTTTGTTGAGGCAATTCTTTTACTGAAGAAACTTGAGAAATAAAAATATGTTGAACTTGTTATATTTTGTACTTGATTGTGAAAATTCCATAAGAGAGAATGAGATATAGACAAAATATCTGCATTTGTTTCAATCTTGAGTTTTGAATTCAGAGGACCGAATTCTATTAAGGGGGAAGAATGTAATATCCCAAGAATTTATATGAATATTTAAAGCCTATTTTGAAGTTTAGTGAAAAATTTAATTACGTGGAAAATTTGCTTTTTGAATTAGTGAAGAAAATCTGGGAATAGAAATTTTAATTTTTAATTTAGGAAATTTTTACAAATTCTCAAGCACTAAAGTGAAAAGAAAAGAAAATATGGATTACTTTTGAGAAATGACCAAATAGGAACTTGAGAGGAAGAATAAAGCTTATGAGAATGAATTATGAGTCCGGTACCGAAGAGATGATTGATTCGAGGTTAAAGTGATATTTGAGACATCGAGAGGGATTAAAGTGAACAAATCTTATAAGCTAAGGTGGCTATGAGCGATTTTATCGAAAAAGAAATTGGTGGGGCCCACGCGTATACACTTCTCCTTATTCTTTTCTTTTTCTCATTCTCCCTCCCGTAGCTTCACTTTCTCTCTCTCTCGATTATGCTTGCAAAGGAATTTCTTCATCAATCATTCATGCAATTTTTGCTTTGGGAAGGAAGCTATGAAAGTTAGGATGATTGGTAAGTTGATGTTCTTCTTCTTCTTCCTCTTATTACAAGATCAAATCCTTGGTTATCATTTTTGCAAAATTTTTGTAGAATATTTTAATGGATGAATTTAAGTGTGGATGTTAATCTAAAACATTCCTAGGTGGTTTATGATGTTATTAGAACAAGAAATTTGGAGAAAACTAGGACAAATTCGTAGAATTTGGATATTTGAAAAAAGTTAGTGTTCTTGATGAAAATTTGAGATTTGAGCTTGGATTGTTGGTAGAAATTGGGGGTTTTGGTGTTAAAACACTCCTTAGACATTAAGGATGAAAACCCATGGAAGAAATCAAAAGAAATGTTGTTTTAAATATGATTTTTGGATTTTTGGATGAAGAACACGAAGAACATCGAAAATTTTCCCCAAAATTACTGTTCACCGAGAAAATTTTTCCAGATTTTCTCGTTAGTGTAGCGTTGACTCGGTCAACGTTACTGTAGCATTGACTCGGTCAACGTTACTGTAACTGCGTTGACCGTTAACCGTTACTATAGCATCAGTTTTTTTTTATATATTGTTGAAAAGCTCTTTGAGTCTAGTTTCCAATGGTATAAGTTTCATCTGGATATTCATTACCAGTTAGGAGTTATGATTTGAGAAGTGGATGAAGGTCGAGAGTAGTGGTAGGAAATTTCTCTATTTCGTAACCCTGATGATTTTTATCTGGTTACAATAGGAATGGTCAAGTGCAAGGTGGGAGTGCTGAGAGCATGAAATCCAGGTGAGTGGGTTAATACTTGCTATGATTAAATATCTTTGTTATTGACTTTTTGCATCATAGTGAAAATATGTTGAATATCCAAGTTTGAAGAGAATGATGTGGGATGATGAGACATAAACAATTGTGGAACGTGCCAGGTGATGTATATAATTATATTTTCTTATTTTCTCATGAATTGAGGTTATATGATGGATTGTGAATGGCATGTGAACTGAGTTGAAATGTATCATACTCTGATTGTTGAGTTCATTCATATGCAGATAGTTGAAGTATGTTATTGTTGAATAATTGTTCTATATTATGGGTTATTGTAATACCCATGAAAAATAAAATATAAATATTTGTTTACAAACTACTGTTACTATTTCAGTATACGGTACTATTCACCCATATAATACTATTTATGTATATGGTACTGTTCATTTATACAATCGAAATGTCAAGTACTAGATGTGGTTTGGTCATAAGAGAAAACTAGAAAGAAGTTCGTGGGAGAAAATGACGTTTTATGTGTAAAAATACCCTCAGGGACTAAAGTGAAAGGACTGAATTGAAAAGAAACTTAAAGGTTTAAGGTGAAATGATAGTTTTCCCCTTAAATTTTTCAATAGTAAGTCGCATGCGACTTTTCCAAAATTTGCACAGTAACCGTAAATGATTAAAGTGGATTATTTTATTAGAAATGTCATTTTCATGAATAGTAAATTGAATATTTTATTAGTGCATAGTGATAAATAGTACCGTTGACTTTTCTTATAAATAGGCTCTTCCATTTCACTTCTAAACTCACACCTTCAACTTCTCTTCTTCTCTCCTTAAGTTTCTCTTACTCAAATGCTAGGCCTCTGAGATTTTGGGCCTTTACTTTTCAGCTTAGGTAAGGATACTATGCCCTTTCTATGTCTTTCAAATTTAGAAGTTATTTTCTTAAGTATGCTCTGTGGTTGCGGCTTTGGCTGATCTTCCACATCAGAAAAACTGTCCTTAGCTGTTTATATGTTATTTTGATTCTCTGATTACTGAAATAGAATGTAAACTGTGAAGAATACATGTCTAGTAAAGTTCTGGCTAAGGAAAGACCTGGTTTTTAAGTGTGTCCAGTGTGACCCTCCACTCTTTCCTGGGAACTTACCTGGTGTACTCTTTTACAGATTGTATTCTTTATTTCTGGTATGAATAGTACCCGTATATATGAATAGTGACCGTATATATGAATAGTGATCGTACGTATAAATAGTATCCGTATGTAAAAATAGTATCTGTATGTATGAATAGTGACTGTATATACGAATATTATCCATATGTATGAATAATATTTGTATATATGAATAGTGACTATACATATGAATAGTACCGTATGTATGAACAGTGTCTGTATGAAAACAATCCTAACTTGTTTTCTCTAATCTTTCATGAAAATCTCTGTAGCGGTATACTGAAATTTATCTGTGTACTCTTGTCCGTAACGACTTAGAGAAGTGATACTCGTATAGAATCGAGGTGAGAGATCCTACCTTACCTTGTTTGCTTATTTAATGTATATATTAAAAGTATACTCTATATATATATGTGACATGAAATTCATGCATTCATGTTATACATTGAAATGTGTAAATATGATTCTGTTGTGAACTTTTCCTGAAATGAGATGCATATGGTTGCCTATGATTGTGTAATGTGGTTGTGTTTGATCTTGATAGAAACGGAAATAAAGTTTATGGGATCCCATAGGATGAAATAAGGGTGGAATGAAATCACTATAGCCACGTGATATTGAATATGATATTAGTCCTTTTAAGGACGGGGTGAAATAAGGTTAGACTACAGATTTGTCCCTTTGAGGACAGGGGTGAAATAAGGGAGGATACGGCAGGGGCCGTGGGGCAACGGCCACTTATTGTGGACGGGACCAGAAAAATGTCTGGGAACTTGATTTAGAATTGTTTGAATTGTTTGAAATGTGATTTGGTTTGATCTTAAATATGTTGTTAATAATTGCGAGGTCGATTTGCTCACTGAGTTTAAAAGCTCACATTGTTTGTACAACTTTTTTGTTCAGATCAGGTTGCCAGTGAAGAATATCCGCTAGAAGAGTAAATCACTTTGGACCTTCCCGCTATCGGGTAGGCCCCTCTATTGTTGTAGATTATGTTGCTCTGTAATCATCTAGGACATCTAGATCAGGGGTTTGGCATTTGGTTTGTATGTCAGCATAATAATATATTTTAGAATATATTATTATGTGCAAATCATCTCTATGAATTTCAAATAAGAAAATTTGATATATTTTCTTCAGGAATGGTTATTTTGATAATGACTAAACTCATGGGTAGAATTTATCGAAAGGCTTACAGTGATGGGATGTTCATCATTGTGCCGGTCATGTGCCCAAAAAACGGGTCGTGACAGTTATGTTGTATACATGCTATGTTGCTGGAACCACATTGATTATGTTGTGGCTCAAGATTATGATTGAGGATGTTTTTATATGTGATTGTGATTGTGTTTGACTGGAAAGGAAATGCATGGTGGTGCATCCCATGGAGAAATTTATGTGAAGTTATAAGGGTGGAGATTATAAATGGAGCGATAAGGGTGGATGCGGCGGGGGCCGCGGGCAACGATCCAGAGGTATTCTGAACGACCCGATTGGTACGGGAAATGTGTGTGAAATTGATTTCACCGATTGCTGTTGTGAATTTTGAATTATGTTGAAATGTATTTGATTTACTTGGATATTGTTGTGAAGTATTATGAATAATATTATATCATATGATGATCGATTTACGTATGATTGCTGCATGTTATCATTATGATGCATGATATTTTTTTGTCATAGTGTTGTGTTATCTACTCACTGGGCACGTGGTTTGCTCATACCCCTCTTATTGATATTTTTTTTCAGAGTTGACAGCTGAAGGTAAATATCGGAACAAGGAATTATGGATCCTTAGTCCATGATTACCTTTTCATTTGTTCAGGATAAAAGTATAATAGTTAAGTCTTATTCTAAGTTGTATAAATCTAGAAATCTCTGTAATCGGGTAGGTTCATTCAGTGATGTAATGTGAATAATTGTAGTTTGTGTAGAGAACTCGGTTTGGTTGCATGAAAAAGAATGGTATGATGCTTAAGAGAAAAAAAAAAAAAAAGGCTTACGGAGGTGAAATGAAATTCACTTTCCGTGCCGGTCACGTGCTCAGATTTTGGGACGTGACACACACACACTCTCTTTCTATATATATATATAATTTTTTTTTTTCCGTAAACCCAAACTTTTTAAGTTTTAACATTATAAAGGTTTTCAACCATTAAACCCAAACCACCTTTTTAGAAGAGTATCTTTTTTCAATTTTACGGGTTTTATTATTTTTTTAATATCGTGTTAAAATAGTGATAAAATAACTTTTTTACACTTAGAACATTTATAGTAATAATTCTTAAGGAGTTCTTAAATTTAAGAACTGGTTCTTGTTGTAATTTATTATTGTAATTCGTCACATTGACTGTCAAATGTAAGAACGATTCTTATACCAAAAATAATAATAAAAAATTAATTTACAATAAATATTAATAGATAGTAATAAATGCTAAAGTAGTGAAGAGTTAATTATGAGATCAATTTATGGGTTCTTAACAATTTTACCACTGTAGTAGAGAATTGATTAAAGTAATAAAAAATTATTTAAAATAATATAACATTGTAAGATCTATAATAAAAATTGAAGTAAAATTTATCGCTGTAAATACTCTTAATTAAGTTTGTCAATAATTCTTACTCGTTCTATATCTCAAATTTATTTTTCTAATATGAGTTTTTACGCTGTCAATAAATCTTACTCTTTCTATTTATTGAATCTGACAGATAAAGAATAATTCAAAAAATATATTATACTTCATAGTCGATATGATATATATATATTTCAATGGCAGATATGACGGGCAGATATAAGTTTGACTTTTGCATTTTTTAATTGGCTCTTGAATAAATATTATTTTGTAACAATTTATGCGATTATTTCTGACTAATATTTATTTAAGTACAACAATTTCAACAATTTTAAGTCTTTTGACAAGAATGCAATGCTGACAGTGTAAGAAAAAATCGCAAGTAAAATTAAAAAATAAAAATTTCAACGCCATAATACGAAAGACACAATTATTTTATTTCATTTCGTTTAATGGTTATAAATTACAACAAGATTAAGGATAGTTAGTACTTTTTAGAATTTTTTTACTAGTATAATGTTTTTATATTAAAAAATAGTTAAATAAGATTAAATAAATAACTTACTAATTTTTAAAGAGTCATTTTTAACTTATTTTAAGAAATTAATTTTTCAGGCTTTTTAAAAAAATCTTATGCAAAAGTTTAAATTTATATGAACAAGAAATTGTTTTACATTTTTATAAGATAAATATATCATCAATCATAATTTAAAAATATTTCTTTAAGTATGTATCTAAACACTAAATAACTTAATTTAAAAATTTATGATATAAAAACTTTTCACATAAGATTTTCTTCTATAAACGTTTAAATAAATTATTTATCCAAACAAAATCTCAAAGAAAATTTAGTTAACTAATAATGTTAAATTGACAAAATTTATGACTCGTGTTTTTCTTTACCTAATAAAATGTTATTAATCAAATAAATAAAATTTAATTTTTTTTGAGAAAGATGAAATTTTAATTATTACATTCATTAAAGTATGTCAATAGACAAATTTTATTACATTAATTATAATATCATAATATTCTTTTTTATGGATATTATTTTACCAACTTATTTTTAATACTTAAAATTGTTTTAACATTAATGAATAATACTAAGGTTTCGATTTAATTTTTAAATAATTATAATTATCTTAATTTAGTTTTGATATAAAAAAGATACATTTTTTTCAATTTTATCCTTTTAGTTGTCATTTTGATAAGGAAAAAACAAATATATAATTCTCCAATTGAAATATAAAATTTTTAAAAATAATCATATATTATTTTACAACTCAGTATTATATAATTAGTTTTTTAAAAAGATTTTTAAACAATTTTTTATAAAGAACTTAATATGAAACATATAAATAATTGTATATGAGTGTTTTTGGACTAATAATGGTTGACTTGCAATTTACAGATAAAAGATTTTATAACAATAAAATTAAATTAATTAAAAATGCTTTTAAAATTAAATTAATAATTTACTCATTAAAAAAGAATTACAACAGAGGTCAGTCAGATCTAGAAACGTCAAGCATGCACTGGCCATGAGAGTCAAAGGAAAGGATAGCCGGAAGCAGAATGACTGGGGTAGGTGACGTTGAAACGCGTGGCCTCCAAAGCGCGTGGGAATTAGAGCCATCTCACCGACTGCTCTGATCTACGGACAGCTGAGATTTGCTCGCATGGGCCAATCGCAGCCGTTGGATTGTCATCGCACACGGCTGTGGATGAATCTAACCTACTTTTGCGTCTTTCGGACACCATTCCACCTTCGGCTTCGCCTATATATGCCCACCCCATTGCGTCGTTTCAACTCGCACCGCTTGAGCAGTCTCAACTCCAAGAGGTCCCTTTTGCTCAAGCTTATACCAACTGCTACCTCCCGTTCTGTAACCTCCTGCTTCTGCCTCGCGAGGTATTTCAGGAGTTTCATGCTTGTTTGCAGATCTGAAGTTCTGCTTTAGGATTTTGTGTTTCTGGGTGGTCTGTCTTGCATTTTCTTTAACTGCCTCTATCTTTGTTACACGAAATGCGTGTGAGCTAATGCTTTTGGGTTTATTGCGGGGTTTGTCTGTTATCCAAGTTTTTACTGCTTTTCGTATGCTAGTTTCTTTGTAATTGGGGTTAATTCCCTGTAGACTCTTAGATCTGGTGGAATTGATCTGCTACTTACGTTTTCTTCATTTACTTTGTGAGAAATATGAGGCGAAATATGGATTTTTCTTGCTCGTGTTCTGATTCACTGTCTAGCATGGCACTCTGCACCGCGAAGTTTACATGCCCTGTGTTTCTTTGTCATGTGGGATAGTTTTTTCTGCTAGATTTGGGAAATGAGTAGTTTTTGAACTGGACTAAGTGGGGTTTCGTGGTTAGTGTTTTTTTCAGCTGATTTTGGAGTCGTACTTGCCGAAGGCATAGCTAGAAATGGGGCATCTCTTTTCTTTCTTGTTAAATTTTAGGCATGACTGAAATTTTCTGTAGGCACTAATGTTAATTTCTATTCGTTGGATGTAATTTTGCAGCATTAATAAAGATGGCAACGGAGACCTTCCTATTCACCTCCGAATCAGTGAACGAGGGACACCCCGACAAGCTCTGTGACCAGATCTCCGACGCCGTCCTCGATGCCTGCTTGGCGCAGGACCAAGACAGCAAGGTGGCCTGCGAGACCTGCACCAAGACCAACATGGTCATGGTCTTTGGAGAGATCACAACCAAGGCCAACGTAGACTATGAGAAAATCGTCCGTGACACTTGCAGAAGCATCGGGTTCGTCTCAGATGATGTGGGTCTTGATGCTGACAACTGCAAGGTCCTCGTCAACATTGAGCAACAGAGCCCTGATATCGCTCAGGGCGTCCATGGCCATCTCACCAAGAGACCAGAGGAAATCGGTGCTGGTGACCAGGGTCACATGTTTGGTTATGCCACCGACGAGACCCCTGAGCTCATGCCCCTCAGCCATGTCCTTGCCACGAAGCTCGGTGCCCGGCTCACCGAGGTTCGCAAGAACGGGACCTGCCCATGGCTCAGGCCTGACGGGAAGACCCAAGTGACTGTTGAATACTACAATGACAAGGGAGCCATGGTTCCTATTCGTGTCCACACTGTGCTTATCTCCACCCAGCACGACGAGACTGTGACTAACGATGAAATTGCAGCTGATCTCAAAGAGCATGTGATCAAGCCTGTGATCCCTGAGAAATACCTTGATGAGAAGACCATCTTCCACCTGAACCCTTCAGGCCGTTTTGTGATTGGCGGTCCTCATGGTGACGCGGGTCTCACCGGGCGGAAGATCATCATCGACACCTATGGCGGTTGGGGTGCTCACGGTGGTGGTGCCTTCTCCGGGAAGGACCCAACCAAGGTTGACAGGAGCGGGGCTTACATTGTGAGGCAGGCTGCTAAGAGCATTGTGGCTAATGGGCTTGCAAGGAGGTGCATTGTGCAGGTGTCCTATGCCATTGGTGTGCCTGAGCCATTGTCTGTGTTTGTGGAGACGTATGGAACTGGAAAGATCCCTGACAAGGAGATCCTGAAGATTGTGAAGGAGAACTTCGATTTCAGGCCAGGGATGATCTCCATCAACCTTGACCTCAAGAGGGGTGGTAATGGAAGGTTCTTGAAGACTGCTGCTTATGGGCATTTTGGTAGGGATGACTCTGACTTCACATGGGAGGTGGTGAAGCCCCTCAAGTGGGACAAGGTTTCAGCCTAAGTGTGTGATGAAGTCCCTCCCCTTCCTGCGGCTATTGTCTCATCTCCTCATCCTTATATTCCCACTTCTCTCTCTATTATATCTCATATCTCACTTCCACTCTTTCTCTTTGTTCTGTATTTCTTTTTCTTTTTTCATGTTCCTCGTTAGATGTGTTTTTTTAAAACATTTTTTTTTAAAACATGATGAGCTTAAAAAGATGTCCTCTCAGGTTGTATGCTGGAATGTGTAATAATATGAGATCCCGGAGAGTTTTACATTTAATATAATCTGTATTTCTCCCATTGAATTTTCTACATCTTCTCTTCCAAAACCCCTACTTTATATGTTGAAGTGGAGAATTGAATTATGGGTTGTCAGCCATAGTGCAAGTGCTGTAAATGATGTCATTACAGTGAACAGAAGCTTTGGGAATTAGGAGACATACTTTCAAAAATTGCTTCATAGGTTGTTGTGAATGTCCTTTCAATAATTAGAAACATTTAAGGTTAAGGGGGAAAACTTTCTAAAGTTAATTTGACCAAACAATAAATTGAATGAGTTTACAGCAACATGAATCAAAACATCAAAAAAGGCATTAGATATAAGGGTAATTGTTAATTTACAAGTATTGAGTGAATAGGGTATATATAATTTTTTGTAAAATAAAAATGTTATTTTTTTAAAAGTTTTTAAGATTTCATTTTATCTTTTTAGGCTTTAATTAAAGATTCTTTTTTAGTAAATAATAACTAAAATAATGTAAAGAAAAAAGAAGAGAGATGACGCTGTAATTTACAATGATTTGAAAGACACGGATTCACTTACATCTACTTTTCATAACACATAATTATGAGTATTTTATTGGACAAATGTCACCAATACAAAGAAACTAGTTTAAAGTTCAGTCTCTAACTTTTATGCTATCTAGTATCAACCTTCAAATTGAGTTAGCAAAATCCTACTTTTACACTTAACTAGCTAGGATTTCACACGTCCCTAGCGAATGTACACTAGAAACCTTCTCAACCAAAAAGGCGCAGCTCAGTAGCTTTTACTACACAATAGTAAGATATCTTACTAGGTACTTACTATCAATCCTCACATGAACAGAATACAAAATACAAGAGTATTCTTTTGAATTCACTCAAAACGACAGGTAGAGAGAAAACTCGTTAAGAGAAACTATAATCAATACAATTATGTCTCACACAAGAAACAAAGAGTTATAATGATATTATGACATAAAAATTCTCTTTATCAACTTTGGTGATGAATGTTGTTGTAGCTTCTACTTTTCTAAATATTAGCCGTTCGTACAAGATGCTCCCAATTAATTGGAAGAATTAATTCTGATTATATTTGATGTTTGCTTCCGTAATTGGTACCTCGTGCCCGATATGGAAATAAGCAGTTACAATTTTAATAGACTTTGATTGCATCTTGATTGATGATCGATTCTTTCCTTCTGTAGTGAAATTATCTTCCATTCATACGGATATACTTATTTAATACGTGATATGGTTGACTTAAGTTGTTAGCGAATTTTTTCCTTGATTTGTGGCTTGATTAATGATGGGTTTGTTTGACAATATTAATTGTATACCAAACAACCATCATAAATTCTAGCAGGTACCACTTTAATTTTTAGAATCAAAAACTTAATTGATTAGTAATTTCATTAAAATTCAAAAAAGAATTAATTTACATAAATTATGTATTCATTATTCATTCAAAACAGTGTGTGAATGAGGTATTGGTTCGAGAGATGCTTAGAGTAATAGTAACGAATTGCTAATGTTCAATTTGATACGATATTTTCAGCTAAATTTAAAAATTCAGGAAAATGGTACTTTAAAAGCTGGTTGCAATATCGGCATTATCACTAATTTTCAGTGTTTGGGTACCTAATCTGTTTTCTACTTTCTTTAACCCCAAAAAAAAAAACTTTACTTTGACCCCGTATTTTTTCATTTTATTCCTTCATGTTGTTGTCTTTTTATTTTGATTTCTTATATATAATACATTTCTCAATTAAATATATATAGAATTACATTTTTAGTTTAATAAGAACTAAATTAAAAAGACATTTTTACATAAGACTAAATTAAGAAAATATACAATCTATAAAAGACTAATTTAAAAAAAATCAAAGAATCAAATTTCAAATGTACTATCCAAGTAGATATTATGGATTCAAGAGGCTAGGATTCGAATCCCTTAAAATAATAATAATAAAATAAAATTTATCTCTAAATACAGTCTTAATGTTTGTATTATATAAAAAGTATATTTTTTTTCCAATTTAGAAGTAGAGCTGTCAAAACGGGCCCATCCCGCCGTTTAGCCCACTTTTTAGGTGGGCCGGGTTTTGAAAATAAAGGCCCGTTTTTTGTCGGGTTTTTTAGGCCCGGCCCACTTAACCCGCGGGCCAACCCGTGAACCCACCAAATTTTTTTTTTCAAAATATTTCAATTCTTTTTATTTTCATTCACTTGACTGTTGTGCCGAGTCCGTGAGCGGTAAGCCCTCTCCCCTGTGTGTGTGACTGACTGACTGTGTGTGTGTCTAACTCCCAACTCCCAAGTCTTCACTTTACTCTTTAGTAACCTATCCTAAGTAATCCTAGCATAGCAATCGGCCAAACCCAAACGCAGTCTCGCAGTCGCAGAGCAGGAGCAGCCGAGGCCGAGCAGCAGTGCAGCACATACACAGTCTCCATCCTCCAACAATCGCCTCTCGAGTTCGCGACAGCCGACAGCCGACATCGGCCTCCTCCCTCCAATTCTTTGGTCCTTCGTGCGAGGTGCGACAGCCACAACCACTTCCACAATTGCGAGTTCGCGACAGCCACAGCATCAGCTTCCTCCAGTCCTTTGTGCGATGCGATAGCCACAACCATTTCTACAAATCCCGAGTTCGCGATAGCCATAGCATCGGCAGGCAGTAGCAGTAGGCAAAACTGTGAAAGGCATCATCGATTCATCGTCCCTGCCCCTGGTCGCGTCGTGTGCGACTGTGCGTCGTCCTTCTCCACTTGTCAATCGTCATCATCATCCCGACATCCTCCTCCACTTGATTCCTCATCGTCGGCCTGCAAGAAGTTTCTCTGACCAAGTGACAATTTCCTCATCGTCGGACGATAGAAGTTTTTCTGCTCTGATAATTTCTCTCCCTTTTATTTATAATGAAATTAAGTTCAATAAACAAAGAAACCAAACAGACTTCTTAAACGTCTTTTAGCTTTGTAGTTAATTTCTGCTCTGATATTTTTCTGCTCTAATAATTGCTCTGTAGAAGTTTTTCTGCTCTGATAATTTCTCTCCCTTTTATCTATGGTTAAAAAAATATATTTTTCCCATGAATATGTTTGTTTCTGATATTAGCTTTGTAGTATTACTATAACTCCTTTAAAGCTATTTCTTCTGGCACTATATTTAATTTGCACTTAATTTAGCCTACAAGCGGTTTTGATATAGACAGAAGTTTTAATTGAATTTTGGTTGATATGTGTAGTTAAAAATTAGTTGGGTTTTGAACTTTGCAGCAATGTCATCTCCTACTCCTACTCCTACTCCTAGTGACAATCATAGTATTGGTAATGATGTTGAAATAAATTTAGACCCCTTAGATGTTTTGAATTCAAATGAGGATGAGGTACAACCTAAGGCTAAAAGAGCTAAAGTCACTACATCAGATGTGTGGAAGTCCTTCACTAAAATTGGTGTTGTTAATGGAAAAGAAAAGGCTAGGTGTAATGGATGTAGTAAAGAGTATGTAATTGGGAGCAATAAATATGGAACGTCGACTTTGTTGCGTCATATTCCAAAATGTGTATCTCTTCCTAAATATCACAATATTGGAGTAATGATGTTGGATGAACAAGGAAGATTGAGATCTAGGCAACTTGATCACAAACGTGTGCGGGAAGTTATGGCAGAGGCTATTATTGCACATGACATCCCATATTCTTTTGTTGAATATCATAAGATTAGGGAGCTTTGTAAAATATTGAATCCGGATGCGAAATCTTATACTAGAAATACTGCAATGAATGATGTTTGGAATATTTATCTTGAAAAAAAAGAGGAGCTAAAACAAGATTTGACCAAGAATCCTAGTAGAATTTGTTTAACTTTGGATTGTTGGACTTCTTATAAAGTTGAAGGGTTTATATGTTTAACTGCTCATTATGTTGATGATGATTGGAAATTAAATAGTAAAATTCTTGCTTTCTGTAAAATGGAGCCTCCACACACCGGTATAGAGTTAGCCGGGAAAGTTTTGACATGCTTGAAAGGTTCCGAAGCAAGAAAAATTATGTTTGCCAAGTGTGTGGAGCAAGTGGGAGACATTGACACTAGTGCGGGGTTACAGTGGAATTCGACATATGTCATGTTAGAGAGTGCTTTGAAGTACCGACGTGCTTTTGGGAGTCTCGCATTGCATGATAAAAATTATTTGACTTATCCATCGGATGAGGAGTGGAGGAGAGGTGAATTGATCTGTAACTTTCTGGTTCCCTTTTATATCATCACTAATTTATTTTCTGAATCATCTTATCCCACTTCGAAATTGTACTTTATGCAAATCTGGACGATAGAACGTTTGTTGAAGGAAACTCAAAATAGTGATGATTTCATAATTCAAGATATGGCAACAAGAATGAAAGGGAAATTTGACAAGTATTGGAGTGAATACAGTGTTATTCTTGCCATTGCCTCTGTGCTTGATCCAAGGATGAAATTTGAAATGATTCAATATTGCTATTCAAAAATTAATCCTATGGATTGGAAGGACAAGTTAGACCACATAAAGAGAAAGATGTACAACCTTTTTTCTACTTATGAGAAGAAAGGTTCTAATATTTGTTCAACTTCAAGCTTGTCTGCACATCCTCTACCTACTCAAGCAAGTAGCTCACAAACAAAGCCAAAAATCAATGTCTTTGGTGTAAGTATTTCTCAATTGACTAATTAAATTCAATTTCTTGATGTTTTCATCAACCTAGTTCAAACATTTTGGATTTATTGAATACTGATAATATGCTTGAGTTTCTATGTTGCAGGAATATCTTACTTTCTCAAGTCAAAATGTTAATATTATTACAAAGTCTGAGTTAGATACATATTTAGAAGAACCAAAATTGGAGCCTCAATTTTATGAGCACTTGGATGTCTTACATTATTGGAGAGATCATCATGCACGATTTCCATGTCTCTCCAAGATGGCTTGTGATGTATTAAGTATTCCGATCACTACAGTAGCTAGTGAGTGCTCATTTAGTATTGGCTCACGAGTTTTGACTAAGTATAGATGTTCCCTCCTTTCGGAAAATGTTCAAGCACTCATATGTGCCCGCAATTGGATGCAAGGATTTGAATGTAAAGGTAATAATATATTTAACGTTTATTTATACAATATTATTTAATAGCCAATGATGATTCTTTAATATGATTAATTTTATAAATTATATGTAAATGATGAAGATGATGATGATGATACTGCTAACAAGGCTTCTAATGTTCCTCTTGAGTCTTGACATTGAGGATGAATGATGATTGATGTTTGCATTGCAAAGGTACTTTTGCATAATTTTGATTCTTTGAGATTTGAAACTTCTTTTTTTTTTTAACTAATTTCTTCTTCTTTTTAATGTTGCAGCTTGGATGATTTTGGATAATGGAGAATGAAGAATTGATGATTTTGTATTGTCTATTTGTCTTTACTTTTGAATGTTGCACTTAATGTTAATGGATTTGGGAGTAGATATGTGGTTTGTTTTATTTTGCCTATTGTTGTATTGCCTAAGACAAATAGACAACTAATTAGGAAGTGGATATTGAATTATTGTCATTGATATAACTTTTATGTACACTTTGTTATGTGTAACATGAATATGGCTAGAGTAGAGGCTTGGTTATCACATTATTTGCCTCGTCCATATTGTTTGTTCCAAACTTCCAATATTAAGGTATATAATGACTTATCTAAAAAGTTGGAGAACAATCAAATATTAAGGGATGCAAAAAAGCAAAGATAAATATTGGAGTGTTTCACCAAGAAAATTCTAAATAAATACTACTGATAACTCATAAGACCAAACAACTATTTGGAAGTGAAAGTATTACTTATTTCCTTAACCTTAAATGTCAAAAATTTTTCTACAATGTTAACATTTTTTTTAAAAAAAAAAAGTGGGCTGGCGGGCTGGCCCGTTTAGCCCGCCAACCTACTAAAAGTGGGCCGGGCTCACAAAATATAGTCCGTTTTTAAAAGTGGGCCGGGTCAACCCAACCTATTTTTTCTTAGCCCGCAAGCGGACTAGTCCAAATAAGCCGAACTGACCCACTTTTGACACCTCTATTTAAAAGCATGTAAACAAAGTAACAAACTTTTGGGTTGGAAGGTCCATTGGGCAGTGGGTCCGTGATAACTGATATGCTGTATGTATGAAGCTTATTTATTTCACTTTTATGGTTTGCTCTTTTTTTTTTCTTTTTTATTTTTTTTAATGGCTGCTTATAAAAGCAAGGTAAGGACAGAAGGGGAACACTTCTTTTGACAAAAAGCTTATACTTCATTCATTCGTAACGTGGCTCTTCATTATTTGTGGAAGTAAGGATCTCATTAAGAGCGACGGAAACAGAATAATATGGATTATATATATAAATATATATATATATATATATATTGGTAAATATTCGAATATCACAAGTACTGATTAATTTAAATTTGAGTTGAATAGTTTCACAATGAGTAACAAAATCCTCTTTATTAAATTTTAATGTATCTACATTTTCAAAAAATAAAACTTGAGACTTCTAGTTAATTTAAAATAGTTCTTTACCGGTTGACGTATATGTTTGGTAGTATATAATTTTTATTATTAATAAAAATATCTTTTTTATATTCTTTCTTTAAATACGCCACAAACGTAATTTAAAATTATCTCATCTATATTTTTAACAAGTCTCAAATATACATATACACATATTCACAAGTCCTCATCGTGTATAATTGACATTCAAATTCTACAATCTAATCATAAAATCGTAGCTGCCTATTTTAAATCAAAATTAGGCCTTGTAATTTTAGTGCTATCTTAAAACAGTAATACTTCATTTAAATAGAGACATTGATCACGGACTTCAATGTCAATCCTTATTTTTTAAAAAAAGTTAAGTTTAAATAAAATTTAGAATTTCATATAATTACCTATTTGGTAAATCCTAAGGTTCATCAAATTTATTTACTGGCTAATCAATTTGGCATGAAAATGGTTAGAGAAATGGAGAAGAAAAGAATGCTGGATATGTAAAAGAAGTGAAATCTCTAAATTCTTTAAAAATATATTCTATGATATTGGAACTACGCTTATTTTATTGTTTTAATGCTCTTATGGATTTTGTGTAACAATTCCCACCATTACTAAAATAAATATTATTAGTATTATACAATATTATTGATGAAATTAAATTAAGGTTACATAAAATAATATTAGTTAAAGACATTTAATTAATTAATTAGGAGTATTTTATTTATCACTCATGAATGTCTACTATCTCATTTACTCTTCCCTCGTTATTGCACTACACACAACACACACCGTGAGTGGAGAGAGAGCAAGACAGCGTAGATAAGTCGGAAAATTTGGGAGAGTTAACCTCATTTACTCTTCCCTCATTATTACACTACACACATACACACACTTAACCATTTGATTTCTTTCCTATTCCATTTTTATTTAGTGGCTGAGGGATTGAGGGTGAGAGAAGAGGTCTTCGTGGAACAAGAAAGAAGGGGAGGAAGAAGCAATCCAAAGTAATGTTTTGTAATTTCTAGCCATTTTCTCACCAACTCAACTTCTTGCTCATCCTTTCCTCTTCAAATTTCTTCATGCAAACCAAAAATATGGTCAAAAATTAGAGAGAGAATGGAGACGAGATAGAACAAGGAAAGGGGAGCAAGTTAGGTAAGAATTTCTTAAAATCTCGTGAATCAATCCTTATATCTCAATTTCATAGCTTAGTTAGAGTAATTCTATTTTATTGCATGTTGAATTTGGTTCAGAAGATAGAATAATCCATCCAATTCTGTTAAAAGGAGAATAGAAGCTTTGAAGGTCATAGAAAGTTACAAAGAGGTATGTTTTGTACAATTTGGTAGCTCTGGTGTGTTCTCTTGTTGCTCCTAGAAATATTGGGTAATTATGCGATAGGATTTGACCAATTTAGAATTGTAATTAGGAATTAAATGATGTTAGAATTGTTACAAATCACAAACTAAGGATTACAATATGTTAGAAAGCCTTTTGGAAGTAGGAAGTGTAGAATTTCTATAGATTTTGAGTTTGGGACATTTGAGATAGGGGAATTTTGTTTAAATGTGATCTATGATGGAAATTTTTAGAGTTCTCAAGCTAAGGAAAAGCTTGTGGATCAAAGAAGAAGTAAAGGACGAATCTTATACTGAGTAGCTAGCCTATTTTTAATAAAGCAAGAGAATGAAATTTTTGAATTAAATTATTCTCCATTGAATGTTGGCTTTATATTTTTCTTGCTATGTAACAATTTGGTATGATATGCAAAGAGAACAATTTGAGTATTGAGCCGAGTTGAGTTCTTACTCTTGGAATGAGTATGGGTTTAATTAGAGCCTAGTAGAGCTTTTTCCCATAAGTTAATGACCATTAACTAGAGATTACTTCTGTCACGATCCGTTTTCTGGGCACATGACCGGCACAATGATGAATCTCTCATCACTGTAAGCCATTCAATAAATTCTACTCGTGAGTTTAAATTATCTATGTTATCAAAATAACAATTCCTTAATAAATATGAAGAAAATATATCAAATTTTTTTATCTGAAAATCATAGAGATGATTTGTATGTAATAATAAATTATCAATTTAAAATACATTATTATACTGACATACAAGCCAAATGCCAAACCCCTGACCTAGATGTCCTAGACAATTACAAAGCGACATAATCTATAACAAAAGAGGAGCCTACCCGACAGCGGGAAGGTCCAAAATGATCTACTCTTCTAGCGGATATTCTTCACTGGTAAGCTGATCTGTAAAAAAAAGGTTTCATAGAGAGTATGAGCTTTAAAACTCAGTAAGCGAATCGGCCTCGCGTTAATAAAATTCAAATACATCACCAGTCATGCAAGTATACCAAAAGGCTCATACTCAACTAATAGACATAGTTAGAAATTACATACAAGAAGATAAAAATACATCCAATTTAACAAACGTTACTAGTACTCATCAATGGCAATATATCCCAGAGAGCGCACACAGGCCGGCTCACCAATTATGTATATTTCTGCCATGACGCACAATCTCATCCTCTTAGATAGGGCGCCTCACTGATCTGTCACCGATCCGGGCTATATCTCTACTGAGGGAATCGTTGTCTCCACACTCATTAGTCAAGACACATCTTAAACCGGGTTTTTCGCCTTGCTATGAGATGGGGTACTGTCCCGCTCAATCACAATCAATAGTGCAGTAGTTCATATCATAATCAGAAGTACAATAGAATATTCATCCATATAACAGGTATAGTATATAACTATATTATAGATTTATAAACCACAAATCAAGATAACAATTAATCTGTTTTTGAAAAGATTCAAACTTCACATCATCATGAGATACTTATTTCATTTTATCCATACTTCTGGATTAATTATCTCCCCAGATTTGCCACTCTGAGTCTAGTTTACCCTTATGAATCTTGGGAGTGTCCTACGACATACTTTTTATCACCAATAATGCTAAAACTTTATTAAAACGGGGTCGTTTCACTCACCTGGATTCCGTACGAGTATCACTTCTTTAAGTTGTTACGGACAATAGTACTCAGGTGAATTTCAATGTTCCGCTACGAAGATTTTCATGAAAGATTAGAGAAAACAAGTTAGGATTATTTTTCGTACGAATACTGTTCATACCAAAAATAGAGAATACAATCTGTAAAAGAGTACACCAGGTAAGTTCCCAAGAAAGAGTGGAGGGTCGCAATGGACACACTTAAAAATCAGGTCTTTCCTTAGCCACAACTTTTCTAGACATGTATTATTTACAGTTTATATTCTATTTTGGTAATCAGATATTCAAAATAATATATAGGCAGCTAAGGACAGTTTTTCTGATGTGGAAGATCAGCCAAAGCCGCAACCACAGAGCATACTTAAGAAAATAACTTCTAAAATTTGTAAGACATAGAAAGGGTATAGTATCCTTACCTAAGCTGAAAAGGAAAGGTCCAAAATCTCAGAGGTCTAGTGTTGGACCAAGAAATCTTAAAGAGAGAAGAAGAGAAGTTGAAGGTGTGATTTTGAAAGTGAAATAGAAGGATTTATTTATAAGAAAATTTAAGGGTACTATTCTATCTACCCCGTCTCACCTACCAATTTCACCTACCCCATCTTACCTACCAATTTTACTTACTAGTCTCACCTACCTGTCACGACCCTCAAAATGGTACGTGACCGGCACAACTTAGAGATACTCTCTAGTTGTAAGCCTAATGCTTTTAGCTCCATATAATAATCATTCTAAAATGTGAGAGTAATAATATAACAAAGATTTATCTTAGTTAAATACTCCGATTTTACTTAATAAGCTATAATCTTACAAAACATACAGTAAACTTAAAGTACTGTAATAACATAAATATGTACAATAACAACTTCCTCCTAGATGTCCTATTTGACTGCAGAGCTTTCTAGAATTTAAAACTGAAGAAACAGCTTTAATTCAAATAAACACCAACCCTTGAAGCAAAGAGGGTTAGGATATTGAACTTGCGCTACTCCTCAGACGGATGTTTTTCGTTAATCTCAGGATCTGAAAAAATATATCCACCACAATATGAGATAATAATCTCAATGAATAGATAACGTTACAAGGATAGAAACTTAATTACAGATAATCATCAAGTGATTAACAATACACAAGTATATGTATAAAATGCATAAGTAAAATCATATCATACTTATAATCGACAAACAACCATAGAATATGACCATAATCATATTCGGCACACAGCCATCTCCACATTTGGCATACAGCCATAGCATATGACCATAATCATATTTGGCACACAGCCATATTCACATTCGGCACACAGCCATAGCATATGACCATAATCATATTCGGCACACAGCCATATTAATTGAAATATTCAGTCAAAGGTAATAGTAGATATACTCTGAATATGTAAATTACTTGGACTATTCATATAATTAAATAAGTATCCAAGTAGGTTAGCTACTCACCTGAAATCCAAGTTACTATATCTTCTTTAAATCTACACAATTACATTTAATGGATTCAATTAATATACTTCTTTAATACACGTATATGTACTATTCAAAAATACATATAAAAATGTACATGTATATGTACTATTCAAAAATACATATAAATACTATTTATATATAGTTACTATTCATTTATACGTATAATTACTATTCATACGTACGGTTACTATTCATACGTATAGGTACTATTCATACAAGAAATAGAGAATATAATCTGTAAAAGAGTACACCAGGTAAGTTCCCAGGAAAGAGTGGAGAGTCCCAATGGACACACTTAACAACCATGTCTTTCCTTAGCCAGAACTTTCCTAGACATGTATTCTTCACAGTTTACATTCTATTTCGGTAATCAGAGAATCAAAACAACATATAGGTAGCTAAGGACAGTTTTAAACCAAATTAGGAACACACAATCGATTTTTAAACCAAAGTGTGCCTGTGTCATCAAGTGTAAACTCATGGGTATCTCCACTGTGTACCTTGTCCATGATCTTGGCCAATTCTGGGTCATCCTTCTGAAATAGACGAATATGGTCGGATAAGGAAGATTTAGCCTTAACATGAGCCAAGAACATGCCAGAGTCAGATATCTCAAAGTATACCCCACGAGACTCTAATTCTTGTAACTCCTGTACTAAGGGCTTTCTTACCTCAGTTATATGTGCAAAAGTACCTAAGGATTTTCTACTTAAGGCATTTGCTACCACATTTGCTTTTCCAGGGTGGTATAGGATATTGCAGTCATAATCCTTCATCAATTCCATCCAGCGCCTTTGTCGTAAATTAAGGTCACGCTGATCAAAGATATATTTAAGGCTCTTATGATCAGTGAATATTTCACACTTTTCCCCATAGAGATAGTGCCGCCATATCTTAAGTGCAAACACAACCGCTGCCATTTCTAGGTCATGTGTCGGGTAATTCTGCTCATGTTTCTTGAGTTGTCTGGAGGCATATGCTATCACTTTACCATTCTGCATGAGGACACAACCAAGTCCTATTCGAGAGGCGTCACAATATACCGTGAACCCTCCTGGTCCGGATGGTAATACAAGTATTGGCGCTGTAACCAACCGCAGCTTAAGTTGTAAGAAACTCTTCTCGCATTCATCATCCCACTGATACTTTACATTCTTTCGTGTTAGCTGTGTGAGAGGGGCAGCTATCTTTGAAAAGTCCTGGATGAAACGTCGGTAATAACCAGCCAATCCTAGGAAGCTCCGAATTTCTGTTACCGAAGTAGGTCTCGGCCACATCTTGATTGCTTCAACCTTGCTTGGGTCCGCTTGTATGCCATCTTTTGAAATCACATGACCTAAGAAGGTTACTCGGTCAATCCAGAACTCACACTTTGAGAACTTCGCATAAAGTTGATGTTCTCTCAGCTTCTGCAATGCTATACGAAGATGTTGCTCGTGCTCCTCCGAGCTCCTTGAGTAAACTAATATATCATCTATAAATACTATGACAAATCGATCAAGGTATGGTTTAAATACCCGGTTCATGAGATCCATGAAAGCTGCCGGGGCATTTGTTAGTCCGAAAGACATAACTGTGAACTCGTAATGTCCATACCTAGTACGAAATGCTGTCTTGGGTATATCTGCCTTTTTGACCTTGAGTTGGTGATAACCAGACCTCAAGTCAATCTTAGAAAAATGCTTAGCTCCCTGCAACTGATCAAAGAGATCATCTATACGAGGCAGAGGGTACTTATTTTTTATAGTGACCCTATTCAGTTGCCTGTAATCAATGCAAAGTCTCATTGATCCATCTTTCTTCTTTACGAAGAGAACAGGGGCACCCCACGGGGAATAACTGGGTCTTATGAAACCCTTATCTAGAAGATCCTGCAGTTGTTCCTTGAGTTCTTTCAGCTCAGTCGGTGCCATTCTATAAGGTGGAATTGAGATAGGTTGAGTTTCTGGTGCCAGATCTACATTGAACTCAATTTCTCAATCCGGGGGTAGTCCTGGTAATTCGTCTGGAAACACATCTAAAAACTCTCTCACAATTGGCACATCTTCAGGTTTGAGCTTTTCCTTCTCTACGTCTTGTACGAAGGCTAAGAACCCTCTGCACCCTTTTCTCAATAATCGTTGGGCGCCCATTAGGGAGATCAAGTTATGCGGTGTCCTACTTTGGTCTCCCTGGAATACAAATGTGGCTTCTCCGGGCATAGAAATTTTTATGGATTTACTATGACAATCGAGGGTTGCGTGGCATGAAGCCAACCAATCCATGCCTAAAAGTACATCAAAATCTATCATATCAAGGATCATAAGATCTGCCACAGTTTCTAGCCCTCCTACAACCACACTACATTCTTTATACTTTTTCTCTATTAGAACCCTTTCTCCCATAGGGGTAGACACAAGAAACGGTTGTTCTAAACTTATCGGTTTCTTAAGGATGTATTTAACAAAATTTGGAGATACATATGAATGGGTAGATCCAGGGTCGAATAATACATGAGCTTTATGTGAGTAAATGGTCAAAATACCTGTGACAACAGCATTAGATGCTTGGGCGTCTTGTCTGGTAAGAGCAAACACCCTAGCTGGACCATGATTAAAAGACTGCTGCCCTCTTCCTCCTGCTCCTCTTCCGGCTCCTCTTCCTAGTCCACCCCTTCCTGCAGATGAATGAGCTACACTAGCTGATGTTGTCATTGCTTGAGGATATGATGGTTGTGCAGACCTAGCCCCAATAAGTAATTGTGGACATTCCCTTGCAAAGTGACCCGCTTGACCACAATGGTAGCAAATTTTGCTTTCTTTATAACATATTCCCGAATGAAACTTCCCACATTGCGGGCACATAGGCTTAGCATGCCTTTGTTGAATTGGTGCTTGATCATCCCTCCTTTGATTGAAACTCGGTTGTACTACACTGGATAATGCAATAGTTTGCCCCGAAAATGCTATAGGATTTGATTGGCCTGGATTTGGCGGCTTTGGTGCTCCTGCTGAGCTATTGTAGGGCTTTTCTTCCCGTCCTCGCTTTTTCTTCGTTCTTTGTTCACCCTTCACCTCTTCTGCCATTTCCATGAATCTTGCAGTACTTATCATTGCGGCATAAGAAGGATATGTTTCAATTTGGGTCCCCACAAGTTGTCTTAAAAAGGGGCGAAGGCCCATGACAAATCTCCTTATCTTTTCTCTTTCATCAAAATTTTTGTTAGCTGCAAATCGAGAGAGCTGTATGAACTTAGTGTTATAATCGTGGATCGACATAGACCCTTGCTTGAGGGTTTCAAATTCTTGGGTTTTTGCGCCTCGTACACTTTGAGGGAGGAATCTTTCCATGAACATCCTCTCAAATTCTTCCCATTCCACTGGTGGGGCATTACTAGCTCTACCCCCTTTAAAGCTGTTCCACCATTCTTCAGCAACTCCATTCAATTGGTAAACAGCTAATGCCACTTTCCGGACACTTGAACATCCCAAAGCTGTGCAGGCCTTTTCAATACCATCCAAGAATTTTCTTGGGTCTTCATTTGGATCTTCTCCAGAGAATGATGGAGGTTTGAGCTTTAGGAAGCTTGTAAGTTGTTTTTCTGTCAAAATCTCCTCTTGTTGGGGAAGAGGTGCTTGCGTATTTGTTTGAGGTGCCACTGGGGAATTGTTCAGAATAGATTGCCCTATTATCATTGCCTCCATTCTATCCATTCGTTCTTGGATAGTATTGATCATAGCCCTTAGAAATGGATCATTTGGAGGAGGTATCTCATCAGCACCTACAGTCTCAGTACGTTCACTGCTTTCTTGTGATGCATTCACTGAGGAGGAAGGTGTTGGCATTCTTCTAGAGCCCAAACGCCTACCTTGATTAGATGGTCTTCCTCTTGCCATTAAAGGTGTCAAAATCTACACAGATTTAGCAAACACCTTTAGATATTAAGAATACCTTAGAGCGCAATACTAATTAAGGAGTATGACACCAAAGGAATATTAATGACATCCTATGCTGCCTTCTGTGGAACCTCATCCTATGATTGTGCCGCGGTTCACAATAATAGGGGAGGGTCTACCGAAGACACCTTTTGCTCTGTAGCCAATAGGAGACCTAAAAACCTAATCCTCTGATACCAACTTTGTCACGACCCTCAAAATGGTACGTGACCGGCACAACTTAGAGATACTCTCTAGTTGTAAGCCTAATGCTTTTAGCTCCATATAATAATCATTCTAAAATGTGAGAGTAATAATATAACAAAGACTTATCTTAGTTAAATACTCCGATTTTACTTAATAAGCTACAATCTTACAAAACATACAGTAAACTTAAAGTACTGTAATAACATAAATATGTACAATAACAACTTCCTCCTAGATGTCCTATTTGACTGCAGAGCTTTCTAGAATTTAAAACTGAAGAAACAGCTTTAATTCAAATAAACACTAACCCTTGAAGCAAAGAGGGTTAGGATATTGAACTTGCGCTACTCCTCAGACGGATGTTTTTCGTTAATCTCAGGATCTGAAAAAAATATATCCACCACAATATGAGATAATAATCTCAATGAATAGATAACGTTACAAGGATAGAAACTTAATTACAGATAATTATCAAGTGATTAACAATACACAAGTATATGTATAAAATGCATAAGTAAAATCATATCATACTTATAATCGACAAACAACCATAGAATATGACCATAATCATATTCGGCACACAGCCATCTCCACATTTGGCATACAGCCATAGCATATGACCATAATCATATTTGGCACACAGCCATATTCACATTCGGCACACAGCCATAGCATATGACCATAATCATATTCGGCACACAGCCATATTAATTGAAATATTCAGTCAAAGGTAATAGTAGATATACTCTGAATATGTAAATTACTTGGACTATTCATATAATTAAATAAGTATCCAAGTAGGTTAGCTACTCACCTGAAATCCAAGTTACTATATCTTCTTTAAATCTACACAATTACATTTAATGGATTCAATTAATATACTTCTTTAATACACGTATATGTACTATTCAAAAATACATATAAAAATGTACACGTATATGTACTATTCAAAAATACATATAAATACTATTTATATATAGTTACTATTCATTTATACGTATAATTACTATTCATGCGTATGGTTACTATTCATACGTACAGGTACTATTTATACAAGAAATAGAGAATATAATCTGTAAAAGAGTACACCAGGTAAGTTCCCAGGAAAGAGTGGAGAGTCCCAATGGACACACTTAACAACCATGTCTTTTCTTAGCCAGAACTTTCCTAGACATGTATTCTTCACAGTTTACATTCTATTTCGGTAATCAGAGAATCAAAACAACATATAGGTAGCTAAGGACAGTTTTTCTGATGTGGAAGATCGGCCAAAGCCGCAACCACAGAGCATACTTAAGAAAATAACTTTTAAAAATCTGAATGGCACAGAAAAGGGGCATAGTATTCTTACCTTGGATCTAGGCTAAAGAAGAAAGACTTAGAATCTCAGAGCCCTAACGCCGGAGCAAGAGAAGTTTTGAGGAAAGGAGAGAAGAAAAACTGAAGGTGTGAGTTTTGAATTGAAATGGAAGGGCCTATTTATAGGAGAAATTATGGTACTATTTGCTACTATTCCATCTACCATTCTCCTATATTATTTCATCTACCAGTTTCACTTACCAGTTTTCATCTACCATTCTCCTATACTATTTCATCTACCAGTCTCACTTACCAGTTTTCATCTACCATTCTCCTATACTATTTCATCTACCAGTCTCACTTACCAATTTTCATTCTAGATTCCACTTTTGAACTGTATATTTACTTAATGGGATTAATTCCATATCATATCATCCATTATATCCCACAATTTATAGAATCTATAATTAAAAATTTATATTTTCAACAACATGCACAAACGAGTATACAAAAATTAAACTGATAGGGAATTTATTTTCTTCAAAATAAATTTATCGAAATTCTTAAATAATTATAAAAAAATAATGGGTATTACACTACCAATTTCACTTACAAGTCTCATCTACTAGTATAATCAATTTGCTAATTTAGTTTCCTTTCAATTTAGTCCCTCAGGAATTCTCTTATATAAAATGTCATTTTTTTCCCAGTTTCTTTCTAGTTTTCTCTTATGATCAAACCCCATTTAGTATTTGATATTTCGATAGTATATATGAACAGTATTATATACGTAAATAGTATTATACATGTAAATAATACCGTATACTGGGATAGTAACCGGCCCTACTAATTTTCTTGGATAAAATTGCTCATAGCCACTATAACTTGTAAGATTTGTTCACTTAGATCCTTGAGAATTTATAAAAATTTCATAAATTTAAAATTTAAAATTTCTATTCCCAAATTTCCTTCTCTAATTCAAAAAAATATTTTCCACGTAATTAAATTTTTCAATATACTTCAAAATAAGTTTTAAATATTCGTAAAAATTATTGGGGTATTACAACTTCTTTTGCTAGTATGAGATGACATTAAGGATGACAAATTATCGTATGAGATAGCATTGGGGATGACAAGCTTACCACTTTGTATATGTAAATATTCAGTGGAGAAGCATACCAAATTAGTCCTAGTTGAGACTATATTGCATATCATTTAATTAAAGATTTATTTAAATGGATTAAGCATTGTTTATTTCAATGGAATTATGCTAATGTGCTCATGCTTTATGATAAGAACATTTTCAAACTCTTTGCTAGTTACTAAGATTTATTTCTCACTTTTGTGTTTTTTTTAACAAAATTTTCAGGTGTCCAAGAAGAAAAAAGCAAGTCAAATTAGTATAGTTAATAAACTAGAAATTTAGTCTTTTTGAAGTTTCTTTCTTTTGTGGTTTTGATTACTGTAATTAGATTCATATTTTGTGGTCTCAAGTGTTAGAAAGTTGTATTTTTTAAAACAATTAAAAGGTGTCTCGAATTTTGCTATAAATGTTATATGTCAAGGTAGTAAAATTTAGATAAAGCCAAATTCCAGTACTGAATTGTTTACTGTGATTAAGTATAGCAAATGACCTCTAAATGAGGTGAATTTTGGTGACAAGACATAAAACATGTTAAATAGTATTCCTACCAAATTTCATAATTTTTTGGGCTAGTTAGGTCTTCAATTTTACCAAATAGTAGGCTTTTTAGGGAACTGATAAACACAGTAATTTTGAGTAGTCCTAACTTTTACAGACAAAATATGTATTTAATGATATTAGATTGCTTTGAAATTTTTACGAAATGTCCGTAAGATCATTATAAGATTCCATACCAAATTCTATAAATTTTGGAGCTATAGAATGTTCTCAATAAATTCTTAAAATTCGTTATCTAAATTTCAAGATTAAACAAAACAGCCTAGTGTAGCATGCAAGTTAAGGGCCTAAATATAAGAGTTAGGCTCTAGGATGTTTATAGTTATCAGTTCATATTTAAAGGTATTTTGATGCCAAATTTTAGGTCATCTAGAGAACATCTAGGTACTTTATAAAATTTTACAAAATTAGACAAAAGAGAATAACCAGATTTTAACAATTTAAGATATTGCGTTAATTGAGATAGTTTGGAAAGGTCTGGATTCCCTTCAGATCCCTTTTTTTAAGAAAAAAATTTGCAAGCACTAGGCTCAGGGGTTCCAAAAACAAGGCTACTTTAACCTATGATGCTAATATTGCAGCAGGATGGAGTAAGGTGGTGACACAAATATTAGAATGGTTGGCTCCACTATCTCAAAACACGAGAAGGTGGCATTTTGAGAGGAGTTTCGAGAACGAGCATACAACTTCGAAGGAAAATGTTTTCGTTAATCACATGTTTAAGATATTGATATTGCAGCATAATGCTTGGAACCCCTGAGCCTAGTGGTTGGATTTTTTTTTTTTTTAAAGGACCTAGAGGGAGTTGGAGGGAAAGGGGCCTGGAGGGAATTCGAACCCAGTTTAAAAATGTTTTTAGGTCCGAGATTCTTACTATGACAATTAATCACATAAACCTTAATGCTTGTCAAGTTTGAGAATTTTTGGAGAAGAATTACCATGTCATTTATATTTTTGAATCTAGACCAGAATTCAGTTATTTGTGAAAAGAACAATAGGTATAATTGCATAAAAATAAATTTCGTGATTGGTATTAGTTAAAAACTTTATTCCTTAATGGTGAATAATTTATAGATTTCTTTTTCTCATAAAAATTTATACTAAAAGAGAATTTAGAATCCATATTTTGGATATGTTAGTTTGATCAATTTTAAGTTGTTAATTGGTTGTGATTTTGGGTTTGAATTCCGTTGTAAATATAGCATTGAGGATGCCTTCTTTTATTTTTTTTTTTTAATTTTAAAATGTAATCTATTTATTTATTATAAGAAAAAAATTATGTGATGCTTAGATATTAAATAAATCTTATTTTATTTTTATTAAAAATTTATAACAAAAATTAAAAAATTACACCTGAATTTTTCAAATAAAAAATCATTTTCGTAATCTTGTGGTTTGGCGACACAGCGGAGTTAGACTTGGGTACAGTGGACTCCACACAATTAAAATTATTACTTGTAATTATCAATTACGGTTTTGGATTGGCTTCATAAAAAAGTTATAGTTTGGCCAAAAAAAAACTAACAATTATACTTTAATTGGTTGGACCGAATTTGTCGTAAAAAAACATGTGCTTTTAAAATTTAAGTTTAATTATCAAATTAGTACATAAAAATTCTAAAATATAATAAAAACATTCTTGTACTTTTACTAAAAAATATTTATTAACTAAGTTTTATTGGTAATTTTTTAATTAAATAATGATTACGAAGTCTTTAATTTCAGACAAATGAAATGCCTCCACCTAAAGTACAGAGATTAATTAAGTAAATTTTGTTAAAAATAACTTAAGTACTACCATACTGCAATAAAAGATATATAAATTCGTTTTCAAATGTAGTATCACATGTAAATTGTTTCACATTCAATGGCCCACATGACATGCCTTCATTTTAACGGCGAAAATTGTACTCTGAATCTATTCGATTCTAAGACAAATCAATGCACATGATTTTCATACCAACTAATCCCTTGTCCTCTTTGGGGGCCTTGAATTCTTGGGCCCAATAATATGTTGGATCACTGAAAATCGTTCGATCAATCAGACATCACTTACATTTGATTAAACAATTTATCATTTAATATAGTGCTTGATCAATGGATTCGCCAAGCTCTTTTTACTAGGAATGTTTATACTTTATAGAATTAAGTTTATCAATTTTATAAAATTATAAACTTATTCATTTTATTTTTAGGCATGATTGGTTAGATGGTTTAGTTTAGTTTTAAGCAGTTTTTGTTGACAATAATTTTAATTTTTAATTTTAATTAAATATATATAAATATAAAAAATAGACCAAATTAATAAATAAAAAGAGGCTAAATTAATTAAAAATTATATAAATGTAATATCATATATATAATAATTTTTATACACAAAATTGGTTTGGTTCAGTTTCATTTTAACCGAATCGAACTAAACCAAATCAAATCGATAATCGAACCAAATCAAATCGACAATCGAGCCGAACCAAATAAAATTTATACTTCAAATCTGTATTAGAATCAACTGTTCTGGCATTTGTTTAACTATCAATATTAGAATCTCATTAAAACTTGACTAATATGATTTGAATTGAGTCAGACCATAAAGGTATAAAGCTCTCTCAGTAGTAATTTTCTCAATTTATTAAATTTGAACGCAAAACTTTGCTAAGGAGAATAAATAGCGAACCACTTGAATCAATCAATGTTAGTAGCTCTTTTGACATTTGATACATTTTATAGAAGCCATCTTTATAGTTTATGTTATATCAAATTAATGAACTCTTTTACTCAATATGAGAATGTAAGTTTATTTTTAACATAAAGGTAAACAAAGTTAATATTAAGCTCTAATATGAAATTGTGATCTTAGTTTTAATATGATAGTAAACACTGTCAAGTAAATTTAACACTAGAAGGAATACATATTGTGCAAAAGGTTGACTTTAATGGCAAACAATGAATTAGAATTAGAAGAGATTTGTATGTAATATTTGAAACAAGAAGAGAAACAGTAATATACCCTAAATTCAATTAGTTTTTAGTTCAATATTAGCATTTTGAGTTTTTATAGTTTCGATAATCCAAAATTTTGTTTAGTCTCTGTTATTAAATTATGCTATAAAATTTTACCAACATAATAAATTATGTAACATTTTTGTGTTCTAAGTAAGAATTATTCGATCTAACTAGCATAGGTTATAAACATATATTTTATCAAATATCACATATGTGAGTTAATATTATTTTATAATATGCCTTTTACTCCTTTTTTTATCAAGTCATGATAACAAAATTTAATAAAGTAAATTTCTAATTTGATCACAAAGAGCAATAATTTTTTCAATTTAGTCTTTGAAAGATCACTTGTATTAATTTAGTCCTTAAAAATTATGTTAGATTCACTTGGCAACAAAAATGACTAAATTGTAACAAATATAATTTTTTAAAATCGAAATTGAGATTACAATTTTTTTTAATAATTAAATTAGTAATTTACTCAAATTGAATGACTACTTACAACTAGAGAATCGGATCGACTAGTTTAACCGAAAATTTGGTGAATAAGTCAGGTCTGCAGTCTGGGTTGGACCAAGGAACTAATAAGCAATCAAAACAGTGGAAAATCGATCAAACTAGTAAAACCAACCAGTTTAACCGGTTCAATTTTTTTTCTTTTGTTTTGAATTTTGAATTTTGAATTTTTTTACTAAATATTATTATATATATTTTTAAGAAATATTCAAAAGTTAAATTATTAGGAAAATATCTAGAGTTACTATATATATATATATATATGTAACATGTTTTGAATATTTTAATATATTATAAGTACTATCAATTTGACCACAGTTCAATTACTGATCGTTGAATCAGTATTTTGGCGAATTCAATGATTAGTCTGCTATTTTAAATCTTGCTTACAACTGACAAAACTTTAATGATAGAAAATAAATTAATTTCTAAAAAAATTTATAAATATCTCATCACAAAATTTAAAATTATAAAAATTAAATACAATTATAATAACCAATAGAATACATTTTTTTTTAAATCACCATTTGTCGTGTTATTGAAAGAAGTGGTGAGTGGGCCCGGACCCGACAAAAAACCGTTTGCTCTCAACAATATGGGGCCTTGCATTTGAGAGACAAGAATGATGAATGTCAATGTGACTTGTGAGAGAAAATAACTAAAATTCAATGTGGCGTGTGAAAGAAAATAACTAAAATTTTCT
Organism: Biancaea sappan; assembly: GCA_037074585.1. Taxonomy (NCBI): domain Eukaryota; kingdom Viridiplantae; phylum Streptophyta; class Magnoliopsida; order Fabales; family Fabaceae; genus Biancaea; species Biancaea sappan. The sequence continues at coordinate 16,698,964 of CM073497.1, read as the reverse complement.
GTGCATCCAAACAGGTGGAGCTTCTGAAACCTCATGTTAGGGTTTTAAACTTTTATAATGGGCAAAAAAAAAGGGACTCCGGGATAATGCTTACTCCATGGTTGTTTTTCTCACGAAATGACAATTCTTTTTGCTTTTTCTTTTTTTTTTCTTTCTCCAATGATTTTGCAGATTCCTATAAACTTCTGCCACTTGTGCATCATTGCAGATACCTAGTCTGCAGAAATAAACCACCACCATTTATAACATGGAGTGATTTGATGTTTATTTTTTAATGTTAAATTTAAATCTTGTAAACAGATTAATATAAGAGGATTTTTACTTTTTTTTTTAATTTGATTTGAATGGAATTGGATTAGTTTAAATCTAATAAATATATCACTTATTTTTTTTTCATTTAGACATCTGAAGAAAATGGTACTGGTTCAAGTAGTATCAAGATTTTTCAACATGTATTAAAAAAATAAATAATTTTTTTCAGTTATAATTTTTTACAGTACTGTTATGAAAAGTACAGACATTGATACACACAGGAGATGCAACACAGAAAATTCAAAATATTTATAATTTAAAAATAAAATTTAAGTGTTTTTTTTTTATTTTAGATTATCAAGTTTTTCCAGTAACATAACAAGTTTATGATCTATGTTATTTTACAATTCAACCTCACATAATTGAGCTTTTTAAAAATAATTTTTATGTCATACTTTTAATAAATAATTTAATAATAAAGATATAATAAATGGTATCTAAATCTATTTTTGAAAAATTCATCCTGAAATATGAATATAATTTTTTTTATTAAAATTAATATTTTAGTCTTTTAACTTTATTTGATATTTTAAATGAGTCTTTTAAGTTTAAAACATCTTAAATTGGTCCCAAGTGTCATAGATTGTCAAAGTCATCAATTCAGTCATTGTTGTGATGACTATTAGCCTTGCTAATTGTCCTTTAACCTCTTTTTCTATAAACTAATTTAGGCCTCAATCTAAGATTTTTTTTCTTTAGAAATTAGACAAAACAACAACCACAAAAATTCCATATTAATATAATGAGAAGCATCTTAACAAAAATTGAAGGATTTGACAATTTATAACACTTATAATATCAAATATAAAAAAGATCATTATAATAAGTTTCAAAGGAGCAAATTTGATTAAAATACCAACTCTTTTTTCCCCTTTTCGGTATGCTTTGTTTCATTATAGGTACTCATAAGTAAATACAAAAGTTAAAAAGGCCATTTGGATTCTTTTCATTTCCTTAACGGCGACTGTTCGTTTTTTATTGGGAAAAAAATAGTTGAATTGTATGCAATATTATTTATTTCTTTTGTCCTGTCTAAAATGAATGATTGCGATTGAAGAAATGCATTCTCAATTTCCCACAGATATTGGAGAACGGGTGCACACTCAAATTGCTTTTTTTTTTTAAAAAAAAAATATTATTTTGCTACATTTATTTGGAAAAATTTTCCCTTCTTTTATTGGATTTTTTTGTCCTAACTTACTTTATTGGGCCGAATCCCAAAGGCACGAGCTGTAATGGGCCAATTGAAAGGAAGACTTGGCATGCAGTGTAAAGTTTATGTAAGAATCCCTATGCCATAGATTTTATTGTGTAAATTATTAATTTAATCTCTAAAATATTATAATCTTCTCCATTTAATCATTGAAAGATCAAAATTTTTAATTTAACCGATTGCATTCGTCTTAATTTAGTCAATTTCATTGTTAAATAAAAAAAAATCAATTGTTATTAGATCTCAAAATTTTTATTGCTAAAAATTATTTTAATAAAAAAGAATAAATTGAAATAAATACAACCTTTTAATTTATTCTGATTTATTTAGTATACCTGTCTTTTATGTATAGATAAAGCCTACTACAAAATTTCTCTGACTAATGGGCTACTATTGGTCAGTTCACAAGGTCTTTTTACTATTTGAACACCATATTTTGTGCATTCTTATACTTATCTTAGAATGCTTACAGATTCATCAATGCGACTACAAAAGCATACACATATATTTTCTTCCGAAGTGAAATCCTACAAATCAACATTCATCTGTGTGGGAATGGAATGCAAAGAAAAACAGGAAAGTTCGTAACTTTCTACTAAGGTCCAAAAAGACCGGAAGCTACTGAACAAAGCTTCAGGATAATCTAATGCTGTCAAATGTTTCCTTTCAAAAAGATGTTTCAGGGAATTCAACATTTCATTTTATCTTTGAAGGATCATACTTGCCATTAACATCGAAATTTACAGATCGAACAACCTTCATTCTATTCCTTGAATGTCCTTAACTAGCAGAGCAATCATAACTATGTATTAAAGTTAAAACAACATCAGAGTCTGTATTTGATGGTATGACTTCTCATACCAGTTGGGAGTTTGGGACTAGAAAATTCTTGAGACATGAACAAAGAGATACTCATATTTGGGACGCTAAAATCAGACAAAAGCCTTATGGCCGTGGTTTCTTTGCTTTCCCAATTGCTTATGCATGATCTAAGATCGCACACAGAAATTGAATTTCCACAGGAGATAGAGTGATAGACAGAGATAGAGATTGTTCCTCCAGGTGGCTTAAGTTTTCAAGTAATATGACTATATCAATCAGCAATATGGGGATGCATGACTATACCAATTATCAGGATTTCTTTTCTTTCTATCTTTGTTTTTTTCTCAGAATTTTTCTGCTTTGAGTAATTTCTAACAGTTCAGTTTAACAAATTGAACATCCTCTTTTCTCATGAACAAGTTACATCTATTTTGGCAATGTGCTAGTAGCTCACATGGCAACTCACTAACCAAAAATTGATGTCAAAGATTAAATATCTATTCCTGTTTCTTGGGGAGTGGGGAGGAAGGTTACCTCTATGACCAGGAGATATTCATGAAAAAAATCCATGAGTTGTATAATTTATGAGAACACTCATTCCCTTAGGATATATCAATGGATTTAGATCCACTAATCTGGTTAATAGAGCTTTGCTGAGTAAAAAGGCCTGGAAAATTGTTGATAAACCTACTTCCTTGAACAGCAAATGGATCACATCAAAATATAGTAAAGGTGATGTAAATCTGGTTTTTCTAGGGACTTCGAAACCTTGTTGGGTTTGCAATATGGTGAGGAGTGGGTGAAGTATTAATTTAGATAGTAGATTTCGGTGGTAAAGAATTCCATTATCAAGTCCAGAATGGGATTTACAAATTGGTTCTTTCTTGGGATGGGATAACACTAAGGTTAAAATGTTGTATTCAGATGCCATTACAAGTTAAATTCAAAAAATGGCATATTCACTCACCGATCAAGCGGATAGGCTAGTTTGGAAATTACTCAGTGTTGGAAAAATTGAGAAAATTATCAAGAAAATATAACCTGAGTCATGCTCTGGTTGACACTGTCATTAAGAAAAGATTTATAACTTTCCTCCCAAGATAAAACAGACCCTTATGGGATAAAACTCAGGTCACAGAACAGCATATAAAGAAAAGTTATGTAAACCAATATCAAAAAGTTAGGTTAGAGTTCTCAAATCTAGAAGCATGATATGGAAGATAAATATCTCAAAAAGAGACAATTAATTTATAATTAAATATGAAAGGATAATTATAACAAATCTAATCATGGGATAATGAAGATAGTGGGTAATGGTTAGTAATAAAATTAAGATTATAATTAAATTTAAAATAAGTGGATAATTATATATAGCAAACATAATTCTCACCATGTCAAATAAGTATGAAAATAATTAAATTATTTTTCTAAAATTATTTTCACAACAATTTAAAATATTCTTTTTGAAATACTGCATTTTTCACAACAATCCCCCACATATTTCAAAAAGATATTTTGAATAAAACAATGTTATGGGTTACACATATGAGTATAGATGCTTCAAGTTTGGTATCTTTTAGACTATGAACCAAGTCTAGATAAATAAGATATAACTCACAGAGTCAGTGGTGAAACATATAGCTTTTATAGACCAACAAACTCTTATTGTAAGTTAGAGATCTTACCAATCACATCACACCCCCACAATTTCTGTTGTTAACGCCGTTGTGGGCTTTTTCGACCGTGCGCGTGCCTGGTATTCATGAATGCTCAAGAGATTTCACCAAGATCTCATAGGAGCGACCCCACTCCACATTCATATAGGTGATTTCATCAAATGTATCTATAATGAATACACTACCCTTAAGGGCTATGAAAATCATTAAGAACTTCGCTCAACCTCTCAATCAATACATTCTAGTACTTTCATACTTACACCATAGGAAAAGGAATAAAATATTAGTACTAGCAAAATTAACAGATGACTTGTTATTACTCATATGAACCTTCTTCATGGGGTCTTCAATCACAAAGGTTGAGTTACCGTCGTTATTAATTTCAATCGGCTTAAGTCCATTTCCCCTCGATATGTGAAGGACTTATTTCCTTCCTACATGCATGTCTAGTCAAAGAATTAGTCAAGTTCACTTTTGGCCTCACATAACTGATCAGTATATCTTATTTCATCTTTTAGTAGCTACTAAATAACTTTGTGTCACAAATACAAATATCTGCTCTTACCATTGAAAGTTTTACTCTTTACAATGGTTATTGTCACTTGACAATCTCATTACATAGACACAAACATCATTAGGCTCATATCTAATGGTTAAATTTTCTAAAAAGTTTGTCAACCACTTAGTCTCATTTTTAGCCAATTCTAATTTTAGATAAATCTATAAATTTGTATGACTGTTTTCTCAAAAATATCGTCTTACAACTAAGGGTGAGGTTTAACTATTAGTAAATTTTTTTTTTATCTGAATTCATAGATTCAGTTAACATTATTGTATTCTTCTAGTACAACGAGAAATCCACTTTATATGATATTATAATTTATGATACCTCTCATCTCCTTTCATTAGGATTGTGTATCTAGACAATCATCTGACATACAACAAATAATATGTCACGTTAGGTGAAGCTCATCAAAAGTAAACTCAATTCTATTTTTCTTAATTGAGTGTTAAAATCATAAGAGATATTCACATAGTTTGTCATCAAATTAATCAAACTTTTAAACTCTTTTGAACATGATGTTCTTGTGACAACAAAAAGCTATCGCCTTTATTTCTTATGATTTCAACCTTTAAGTCACACTTACTTCACCGATGTCTTTCTTAAACATGTTATCAAATATCTAAACTAGATATTAGCACCTTTTTACACTTTAAAGTGTTTTCCACAAAATATAATTTTTCACATGACTTTATAAGGCCTACAATAGTTAAAATAAAATAAAAATAAATAAATTCTACTAATTGATTTTGTTTTTAATTATTTTGACCATTCACCAAAACTTGAAATATAAAGTCAAAAACAAATTCACAAAGTGAAAATTTATATTTCACATAGTTTTAGAAAGCTCACACTAATATAGCCATAAAACTTATATTAAAAAAAAACTCACAATAATATGACCATAAAATTTTATTATAAAATTTCAAAAATTTCACAAACACAATTTTCAGCATTTAAAAGGTTGAATATGAAAGTAATGGTTGGAACCCAAGAGGGGGGGTGAATTGGGTTTTATAAATTTTTCACAAGAATTAATTGAAAGTTAAAATGATTTTCTGTAAAAGTACAATGCTTAGGATAATAAATACAATACAGAAAATCAATGTGCTGTCAAGATAAATAATTATAAAGATCAAGGAATTAAAGAATAGATATCAATATGCACAAATTAAAGAGTAAGGGATAGAGAAAGCAAACTCGGAGATTTATACTGGTTCGGCTAATCCAAGCCTACATCCAGTCCTCAAGAGACCACTTGAGTATTTCCACTATAATTGCAAGTTTAATCCGGGTACTTGCAAACCACTACAACCATGCAAATTCGATCCGGGTATTTGCGAAACCACAATGGAGAATTTATAAATCCGGGCTCCTCCTCAACTCAAAGCAAGTTCTTCCAACACCGGTACTTGCGAACCTCAACTCAAAATAATATATGTGTTGATCAAAATCAACAATACAAAGAAACTCTCTCTAAAGAGTAGATGAAAACAAATGAAGCTCTAATAACTCTAATGATAGAGAATATGCAAGATTTGGCTCAAGAATGCTTTCCTTTCTCTCAAAGATGATAGAAGAAGTTAATATCACATTGTAGGACTTTGTTCTTGCTCAAAATCGTGTATCTAAGGTCATATATATAAGATTTTACAAAACTAGCCGTTATATAGCCGTTATATAGCCGTTATAGTGCAGTCCAGATTTTGAGCTTTCTTTAAAAATTCATAACTCCCTCATTTGAACTCCGTTTTAAACAAATAATATACCGTTGGAAAGCTCTTGGAGTCTAGTTTCAAATGAGCCAAGTTTTACTCAAAAATTATTTTTATTTTAAAAGATATAATCAAAATACTGACTATAGGTCAGAACAGAATAATTTTTTATTACAGTAAAATCAACTTTCAGTTTTTCAAACTATATTTTGAATAGTCATATATTTCTCATTTGGACTCCGTTTTGAATAAATAATATACCGTTGAAAAGATCTTTGAGTCTACTATCAAATGAGATTAAGATACTTGAAAAACGAATTTTTCATTTATGAGATATGATATAAGGAGTGACCAAAGGTCAAAAAATAACTTTTGTAAAACTTCATATCTCACTATCTTTTTGTTCAAAAATGCTTGAGCCAATGTATACAAATCTAAATCATTGAGTTGCACAAATATATTAGCCTATATAAAATATACCTAATTTAAACACATAGGCTATCTTGATGCATCCAAGCTTCCAAGACTTCAAATCTTCTAATTCTTCATTTCTTGGAGCTTCATCCTTGCATGTTGTTTTCCTTGAGTGAAGCATGATATTGCTTTTCCTTGTTCTTCAATGCAATCCTCACTCTTCTTGTTTTGAACCAACCTATAAAATATATCTTACTTGCAAACCCAATGGTTAGTTTAATAGCATGATTCAATATAGCAACATACATATTAAATAACATAATCATGCTTAAGTACTTGTAGCATATATATGATAATTAATCTTTATATATATATCAATGCTACTATTCAAATACATTTGTCATCATCAAAACTTATGGCATATAGCCTTAGAGTCAACAGAATATTCACACATAAGTTTTAAGAAAGTCTTTTCATATTATTAATAGTTATATTAATAGAAATTTATGAGATATCTCCAATATTCAAATATATTAAACCCATAAAATTTCTATTATACCACAGTAACATTAACTATTGACCAAGATATTTTTACAAAATTTTTTATAGTTTTATAACAACTTACTTACAAATTTCACACTTGTTGTTATTAAAGAAATAACCAAAAGATCTTTTCATAGAGTACAATATAAGCTTGAAAAATACCCCTACACTTTTAAATATTTTAAAATTTGAAGGAGTATAATACCACATCTTGTATGTACTTAATTTAGTACATAATTAACTCATATAAAGTCTCAAAATTATTATAGGTGAGCATCCAAACACATAATATATATGCACAAATATATTCATCTGCCATTTAATAATATTATATAAGAAAATAATTACACATAATCATTTTGAAATTTTTCAATCTCAAAATTTTTATGACCAATAACTCATCACTATTGTACCTCTTTGCACAATAAAAATATTGTAAGAAACTAGCATTCGTAAATGCTTACTCCAATTCTTACTTATGACATATCATCATTTCAATGAGATGACATTATCAATTTACAAATTGAACATATTAAAATTTATTGTGCCTCTTTGTACAATAAAAAGGTCATAAAAAATTAGCATTTGAAAATGCTTACTCTAATTTTTACATATAGCATATCATCATCTCAATGAAATAGTTTCCTCAATTTGAAAATTAATAGTATATCATTATCTCAATGAGATATATATTTTTTTTAATTTCTAAATTGACCCAAAATTTTATAGCCAATATTCACAAGTTTGGTCACTAATACACAAAAAAAAAAATAGTTCCAAAATAACAAGTGTAATTTATAATATTGTTTAACAACAACAATAATTTAGGTGAAATTATTTTAATGAGAAAAAGGCTAACACACAAGATAACATAATATTTCATATGTGATTTTCTCCCAATATTATATATCATTTTCCTCATAATAAATTACGTTCAAAATAAAATAATGTCATCATATCAAAAATACTATTTAACATGAAAGCTACTTTGAAAAATCATCATCAAAGTTACAACTTTTATTTTTGTATATATATATACACACACCTCATTATGATATGCCCATTGATAAAAAATGGCACACCCATGTGCATATATATAACTTTTATACACACATAGATATGCGCACACACCGAGATATATATAACTAATTTACACACACTAATACATACATATATATATATATATATATATATATATCAAATTTAACTAATGCAGACATATATATCAGATTTTAATTTGACAGGCTTGTAAGATAGAATAAACCCAAGTAAATTCCAAAGTTTCAGGATCATACACGGGGTTATAATCTAAACTAATACGAAACTTTATACTTTCAAATTTAAAACCATAAATTGATTTCTGATGAGTCAAGTTTTAAGAATTACAAGTGTCAAAATAGAATCAATATTAAAATTATCAATCACATTTCATTTTAACGAACCATGAATTATTGTTTCACTAAAAAAATAAACCACCCTTTTGAGTTAAAGAAGAAAGCCACCATGATTCGCTTTTAATTGGAAACAAATTTCCATCAAATTTAATGTCCAAATCACAGTCTCAGCATCCACTCACAGATACCTTACACATTGCAGAGAAATAACATATATATATATATATATATATATATATATAATATACACACAGATATATGTATATATATAAATCAGAATCTCACCCACATATATAATAAATCAATAATATCATTAAGGACTCAAAACCCCAAGGTATTCACAATTATTACCAGATTGAAATAGAACACAATAATTAGTAATTATCATACTCCCCTCTTTCAGCAATATTCATCCATTAAATGAAAAAACCCAAATACACATATATGGCATCAGGGTTGCATAAACAATATCAAGGTGAGCAAGCAATAATGGTACCTTTCTGAGGCACTCTCAGTATTTGTTTCTGGGTTTTTCGGTCATATCGCCATTCTGCGTTCAAGGTTCGTTGCTGGAGTTCCAACCTATGGCTACTGCATTGTTGGAGGTTGAACTCAGCTAGATCTCAATGGAGCTGTCGATGAAAGTTTGAAGAATCTCCACGTCAAATACCACCATAGTCGGCGGCATCGGTCCTGTTACAGACAGCGTCGCCGCTACTCTCTGCCACCAAAGATGGCGCCGCTGCTGCCATCCAACTCCGCTATCGATCTCGTTGCGTGACCCCTAGCGCTACTTTCCACAAGTGAACTCGTGCGCTTGCGGCTTGGAGAACAGGAGAGGCAAGAGGCATTCTTGTGAGCTGGCTTCCACATAATCAAAATGGTCCCTTTTGAGTTTTGACCATATTTTCAAGCATGACGAACATGGTGAAAATGAGTATGCCAACGACCACTTGCCTCAAATCCACTCCCATCGTGTGTATTTCTCTTGGATCTTGTAAAATCGTAATTCTTCTATGGGCTTATCACTCACTCCCTCGCTGAAATGGAGGTGACAAGGAATGTCCATCCTTTCCTCAATTTTTCTGGGTTGCATAGTGTAGATCTTTCCTTAAGATTGTTGAAAAAATTGAGGAAATTATCAAGAAAATATAGCTTGAATAGTGCTCTGGTTGACACTTTCCTTAAGGAAAGATTCGTGGTTTTCCTCCCATGATAAAACAAACCCTTCTGGGATAAAAATCATATCACAGAACAGTAGAGAAAGAAAAGTTGTGTAACCCAATATCAAAAAGTTAAGTTAGAGTTATCAAAACTAGAAACAAGATATGAAGATAAATATCTCAAAAAGAGATAATTAATTTATAATTAAATATGAAAAGATAATTATAACAAATCTGATCATGCAATAATTGAGATAGTGGGTAATAATTAGTTATAAAAATAAGATTATAATTAAATTTAAAATAAGTAGATAATTATATATAACAAACATAATTCCCACCATGTCAGATAAATATGAAAATAATTAAATTATTTTTCTAAAATTATTTTTACAACAACTTAAAATATTCTTTTTGAAATACTGTATTTTTCACAACACAGTGGGCTAAAAGTTATCCTCATCTTTTAAGAGTAATCAAAGCGCATCATATCCTTCATTCGCGGCTTGTTTTTGGAGGCTAGAAGCTCCATAAAGGTTACTGTATTTTTTGGAAACTGCAAGATGGTGCAATTCCAATTGGTTCAGTTCTCAGACAGCATTACTTGTCCGTATATATCCAGTGCTGCATTAGGAAGTTAGTTCTGCCGCGTCTCTTTACTAAGCCAGGTAGGTATACTCTCACTTTGTAATACACTATTGTTAAATCAAAATATATTAATGAAAATGAGGCATCACAGGGCAATGATGCCACATATTTCTCAGGCATATCTAGCTCATTAATCGTCCAACAGTCAATAATTGTCTAATACAGAAACCTTAAACTATCTTGCATACAGCGGACTGAACAACTTACAACAAACTTAACAACATTACAACCCAAGTTCCACCATTTATCCTAGCTAAGAGTTAATGGTTATATGTCAAATGGGACCTTCCCACATCTTCCATACAACAACAACAACAACAACAACATAGCCTTATCCCACTATTATCTGCCAAGTTTCAACTACAGTCCTCCGCTCTACCAACTGAGCTAAGGTCGGTTGATAGCTAAGGTCGGTTGATTTCCCACATCTTCCATAAATTGTACAAAATTCATGGATGCCTAAAGAAAATTCGTAAAAGCTTTACAGAAAACACACCGGATGTTAAGAGAAAGAAAAACTTCAGCTGCAGTCGTATTGGCATGGACGTATTAGCACTCTGAATTGTAAATTGCAAAAACAACCAAAGACTTCAATCATTGGCTTGTTCACTAATTTTATCATCAGAGATCATCTGTTTTTCCTGATCCAAATAGTAAATTTTATCATGCATACCTTCTTTTCTGTATGCCTCAACCATGATAGAGTATGTTGTGTCATCCGGTTGACATTGATTATCCTTCATACGATTGAAAATTCTCTCCATTTCAATCAAATCCTCTGCCTTTGCACATGCAGAGATAATGGTATTATAAAAGGAGGTATTCTCAGGTATCTCATACCTCTTAGCTAAGCGAACACAACCAATTACTTTATGGAAGAGACCTGCATTGGCATAACCATTGATGAGGCAGCAGAAAGTCTTGGTATCAGCTTTCATACCCTCAGCACGCATCTGATCAAATGTATATTCCATGTGTTTAGCATCCCCCACAGCTGCAAATGACTCGATCACATTGTTATAAGTTGAGGTTGTCCAAGGAAATTGAAGCTTGCGCATATACTCCATAACAGATGACATTTTGTCATACATTCTTTTCTTTCCATAAGCACCGATCAAAATATTAAAAGTGCGTGTTTCTGGTTCTATCCCGAAATTTCGGAACTTTTCATACCATCTCTCCATCATATCAATCTGGCCCTTATTACCAAAGACACTGATGATTGTGTTCATTGTCCATACATCAGGCTTGCATGTAGTACTCTCCAGCATACTTGACAGCACTTTCTCCATCTGATCGTACCTCCCTGCCTTGCCATATCCACTTAAGACAATGTTCTGAGTGACAGTGTTGGGGGTGATAGATCTTTCGGCCATCTTTTCATACAGCAACTCAACCAATTCAAAATTCAAAGCATCCACACAGGCTTTAATTAATGTACTATAAGTGAAAACATCAGGCTGGCAACTAGGGAAGTTCTCCATCTCATTAAGAATAGAAAACGCCTCTTCAATAAGGTTGTTGCGACAATATGCTCCAAGTAGGGCTGTATAAAGTTCAGAAGTAGGCTCACAACCTTCTTCAATCATTGTGTTAAAAAGCTGATGAGCTCGTTGAGGTTGGCCAGACCTTCCAAGCAATACAATGAGTTTCATGTAAGTCCCTTCTTTTGGTTCATAAAAGGGTTGCTCCCTAAGCATTTCAAATACCTGAAAATTTATATCGTTAACCACAAATTGCCATATAGCAAAGTATTATACCAGCTATTAGTCCATAAGAACTCCCAGTGGAGACACCAGAACAATCTAAAAACCTGACTTTGACAAAAGCCATGAAGCACCTATAATGAAAAATGGAGCCATGTTGGGGTATTGCGTTCATATTTTCTTTTATTAATCTCCCAGCGGAGATTTGATCCTTGGTTTGCCACCAACCCTTGATGGTTTGTGTTCATATTGTGTTTGATACATGTCCAATACTCTTATCAATTATGACAATAAATTTCAATTTGCATTAAACACTAAGTATTTTGTCACGTGCCAGTGACCATATGGCGTCAGTGTCCTGTATCCAGGTAGCCAGTAGGGGTTCTTGGGACAGAAAAATATCAAAATTTACCAGTAATATGCAGCACTAAAGATACATTCCCATTTGAGTTTTAAACAAAGTACTGAAAACAAAAATGCTGAATTTAAGCAAACTCAACAGTGAGATACCCAATTACCTCAAGTGCTTGAAGCCACTGCTTCTTCTCAATTCGATCGGATAAGGTTTCCGTGACAGTGCTGACCCAGGCCTTAGCCTTGGCCTTTCGGTCCAACTTCTTCTTCACATTCTTAATAGGACTCCTCTTCTCCCTCCCAGGTAACGATGTCTCAGAAATACCCGGAAATTCACCTTTTTTCCAATGTCTCTTCTTATCAACCGAAGAAGAAGAAGAAGCAGATTTCGACGTCGGAGGAGCAATTGCGCAGCGAATAACCCGAAAATTAGGATCCTGGGTTCTGGGGTTAGGGCTGTGATGGATCCTGCATTTTTCCTGAGAAATTGGAGAGGGAAGGATGGAAGAAGAGAAGGAGAGGGAAAGTGAAGCCATAGGAAGAGAAGAGAGTGAGAGGTCCAAGATAAAGCTCAAATGACTATCCTTTCTCTTGCGTACTGAACTCGAAGCTTGCCCTTCAGAGTTCAGACATCACCTCAAATGACTATCCTTTCTCTTGGATATTTTGGTGCAAATTATTACAAGAGAAAAATTATCTTTGCTCTTTTTATTTGTTTACCTAGTGTGGTGACATGGGTGCAATAATTTTAAAAAAAAACATTTGAGTATTTTTACAATTACATGTATTTATAATATATAGGAATTTCGGTGATACAAAGTTATATATAGTTATAAAAAATATAAAAATATATATTATATATTGACTTATTTTTGCCAGCAATTTCCTTAATGCAACTGCAAATGCATGATAAAAATTAATTTAGTTATGGAGTAAATTAGTAATACCTTAATCAAAAGGATTAAATGCAGGGAATATGAATTTACTACATTTATTCACAATGATTTTACCCGTTTCCATGAAGCTATCACTCTGATATATGAAAGCAAAGTTTGTACTGAATCAAACTGAAGTACTGATAGAATCAAAGACGTTGATTAGAATAAGAAGATCTTACTCTCCAAGATAAATTTTTTTGTTTTGGCGAGGATGAAGGAACCCATGATGGCTAAGATGATCATCAAACATAGATGATCATCAGCATAAAGTCATGTCGTTGATGCATGTAACAAAAAAAATGGAACATGCGCAAACATAGAACACATTATTCGTTGAAGTGAAAGCATTTAAGAAGGATGTTGTAGTTAATGCGCAGGAATAAAACTAATGTAATTTTATAGAACAACTATGTCTTTTAATATATAAAAAGTTACGTATAAGTCTCGTATATTACTATTTACTTGTCCTAAAAAATGTTGCAATGAGTTGTAATTTCATTTTAAATATTTATATTACATTAATTTTATCTTATATTAATGAAAATTCTCAATGTTTTATAAAATTTCTAACACCATATAATTGTATAATGGAACTAATTGACTTATCATACATGTAATTTAATATTAACATTACCTAAATTCAAGTTATTTGATATTTAATTTTTAATAAAATTTTAAATTTAAGTATTGTGAATAGAAAAAAATTATATTAAGAAAACTTTACAAAATAAAAATACATGTAACCGAATAATTGTTGGAAAATAAAATTTTGAATCTTACATAATGTTATTATCTAACTTCTTAGATGCCGTCATTTTAGTTTATTTGTTTTTTTAATTTTTAACCTAATATAATCTAGATTCGTTTTAATTGGCCATAGTTCAAACGGTGAGCGAATAGATTCGTTTTTCAAAAAACAAAAGCACAAAAAAAAAAAAAGAAAGGAACAAAAAATAGTATGGGTAGGTGTAGGATCACGTGTAATAAATCAACTAATTCTATTAAATAATTTATTATTAACGTTAAAGTGATATTGATAATTTTTTAATATAATAAAATTGATAGAAAATATGAAAATAAATATATAAGACAATTAAAGTTCCCAACTTTCCGAAAGGAAAATTACCTTTCCATAAATAATGCTATGTTCCAGGCTAATTCGAACAAAAATAATTATGTAAGATTGATTAAATTTAAGACATAATCATCCACAATATGGACATAATTATATATTTTTTGTTTAATATCTTTTAAAAATTAAAATATTTTAGAGAACAAATTATAAATATTTTTTTAATTTTGATTCACTTATTAATTTAAATACAACAACAACAACAACAACAACAGTCTTATCCCACTAAGTGAGATCGACTACATGGATCGCCCGACGCCATTGAGCTCTATTAATGACTAACTCTTTAGGGATCTCATTTATCAAAAGATCCCTCTCAATAACTTCTTTAAGTGTCCTTTTTGGTCTTCCTCGACCTTTTTTTACGAGACTCCAAACCATCTGCTCAACTCTCCTTACTGGCGCTTCTAATGGTCTTCATGTCCAAACCACTTTAAACGGTTTTCAGTCATTTTAAATAATTAATAATTCAAAATAATAGTTTGAGAATTTTTACATTCTCAAAATTGAATTCTTAATATGTTAAAAAAAAAATTGAAGCCCTTATCTCTTTATAGCAACCTTAGCTACGAGAGATAATCGGACTTCCATTCCTTTCTAATGTGCAGCCTTTCAAACATCAACCCAAGTTTTCGACTTCTCAACACTAAATGATAATACAAATATGAGAGAGAGACAAAATATATCTTCGTTTTCAAAATGAATAATCACAAAAAGAAAGTGACTACAACCGTCAAAAATTAGGGAATAGAACTTATAATTACCAAAATATTACTATCCTAATAGTTATTTTTTTAATATTATTCGACTTATACAAGGTATTCTCCTATAATATGTCTACAATCTTTGACGCTATTACTACATACACATCCTATCACCGTAGCATATACTCAATTTTTAACAGAAAGTGCCGATGAAGCCATACTTCCCCCATCAGAGCTACTACTATCAATGATGTGTAATATATATATATATATACCAAATAACTATAACTTCCATATTTCAATAGGTTAAGTGGGGGAAAAAATGGAAGAAGAAGAAGGAAGAAGATAAGGGATAAAAGAAGCAAAATGCAGGCCTACTGCAAAAGACCTCATAAGCAAACACTACATTGAACCATAATCCAATGATTCCCATGTGAAGGGCCGGAAGACATAGTTAACTCTGGGTGAGCTTTTGAAGAGCAAAGCCACACAGACACACACAGCTGCAATGGTCACCATCGAGAGCATTACTGGCCGATAAACCAGCGCTGCTTTCGTGCTGGTATAAGCCAGCCTGCACTGGCATAGCTCACAGTGATGTGGCCTTGCTGCTGCTAATTCGATCTTCTCGGTCTGCAAGCTTGAAACTTTTGAGGATGGCCTATGCCAATCTGATTGCTTCTTCTTGGTGTTACCATCTGCAAGGGTACTGGGGATATCAAGCACATGATGAGTTTCACCTTTCTTGATTGTTTTCCTCTGCACAAGTTGAATGTAGGAGTGGTAGCCCCTCATTGTTGCATAGTCGTGTGGCGTCAAACCCATCTTATCCCGGGCATTTTTCCATGCCTCAATTCCCACCTGAACGATGACAGAGGTAAAGAAGAAACTTTTGTTACGAATCCTGCTACCACTATAGTAACTCAGGATGGAATATCAAAAACCATATAAAGAATTCCACCACAAAAGCTGGCCCACTTATAGATATACCAACTTTTGGTCCTTAAAAAAATATACCAACTTTTCAATGTGATCCCTCATTTTTCTATCTTTCTCAACTGTGTTTAACACAAGGACAAATAAATACAAAAAAAGGGATTGAAAACAAGGGACCAAATTGAGAACGCTTGCTCCTTTTGGGACCAAACATTAAAAATGATAATGGTTTAACTGTAGTCTGTAGCATCAATACGCACCTCAAATATTATATAATAGTAATAGTAATTCAGTCCATGTCACCCTCTCTGTAACCAGTACAGAAAATATAAAGCATGCAGAGGAAAAACAACATACCATTCCAGGATCATTGATTAATGCATCTAATACATTCTCCAAGCCATTCGTACTCGCTGCAACATGAAGGGGAGTCAACCCAGCAGGCCCAACAGTATCAGGTTTAAATAAGAATCTGTCTGATTGTTTGTCAAGCTGCTTCTCCTTACTGTCTGTGCCATCTGAAGTTTGAACAGGTGCAAATTTCAACAGTAGTTCCACCATAGGCCTGCAATTTCTCCTCACAGCTCTGTGTAGAAGACCCAAGTCTAACACTGCTAGCTCAATGGAGGTGTGTTCTCCTGCATCAACAGTACCCTCAAACATGATGTCCAAGAGTTTTTTCATCACAGCACACCAATCATGATCCATGCAGAAGTCAACAAGGCATGTGAACCGACTGAAATGGAAGAGATCCTGGATGGGTGCCATGGGACCTAACCTAACCTTCATACGACTTCTGTGAAGGAGCCAACCCATTTCTTGTATGAAGTCCAAGGCTCGAGTCTTTTCTTCCATTTGTTTGCTTCTTACCTGAACATCTTTACATATCTCGGCTGCCTCAATCACATTCTCCAAATTACAGATCTCCGAACAAACTTCTGGCTCTGCAACTATAAAAGGAAAGGAACAGCTGCTCAGGCCATGATCTTCCACCTGAGATCAACATGGTCAAATCAGAGATGAATATATAGCTTCACAAATTAGCAGAATAGAAAGAAATTATTTGTGCACAGTACTTTTTGTATCATTTTAATTTCCACTTGGCAATTCTCTTCTTCCTCTGTGGAAACCATCAATGTTTATCTATGCTTTCTAGGGATAGCTTGCCTCGTATACACACACATATAGGTAATTTCATAATTTATAGTTCAGTGCATTGAACAAGCATCTCTTTTAGCATATCTTGTGTAGCAAGAAAATTGCTGGTTCACTATGCTAAAAATAAAACTAGTAAAGGCAATTGTTTAGGGAAAAAGAAAAAACACCACCTCAATAAACCCCCTCCCAGTTATGCTTGGTATATGACAAGAGAAGCTAAGGCGTTGAAGCTCATCATGTTCAATAGCTGCATCAGCACAATCAATCAAGTCACAACAACTATCCTGTGCTAGATACTTCCCTTCGAGTGCGCAGAGTAACCTGAAATCAAGAGGAACGGATTAAAGACTGGACCAATCCCAATTGTTTTTGACACCTGAAACAAAATTCAGAACTTCCCTACTTCCAAAATTATAGAAACAGAAAATAAAATACTTAGGCAACTTGAAAAACCAATATTATACCCAACAAATATAGGTGATTTTTCCTTCTCGTCCCTTTTAAACCTATTTAAGCATGTAAACGAATATTTTGCATAATATTAAGTAAATGAAGCTAGCTTTACTTTCAATCACCCATCTCATCATGTTTCCAGGTGATAAACTCTGGGGGGACAAGTGAAATACCTCAGAGAATACAGAGGGGGAGACGTTACCTGGTGCTAGAATGGAAAAGGTTGAAACCTTTCACAATAAATTGAGTGCTTGCATTTGCAGAAACAGCGAGTGGTTTAATACATGAAATTCTACAATGTTGTGGGCTTCTGAGGCTCAGGGGAACATCTAAAATAACCTGACCTGCGGGAGACATTATCGAAATTAAGAAAACCAATTCCAGATGCCAAAAGAAAATTATAAAGTTTTTGCCGATTCTTGTATTATATATTATACAGCCACAAGAGGGGAACGCAAACTCAATAAACAAACCAATGAGAGAGAACAGACCATCGTACAGAAAAGCTACAGAGTTCCCCACCCTTGTGTATACCCATCCTGTCCTCCAGAAAGAATCATTTGCTGCAGCAAGAAGCTTTTTCAAGCTGGGTCCTAGATTACAGCAGAGCTGCATTCCCAGATAGCATTAAGTAGAGTTAAATATTGTTTCCAATGGTGTCAGTATGAAACGGACATTCACCACATTGTACAAAACTATACCTCCTCCCATGCAGATTTTTCCAAACAGAGATAAATTGTTAATATGATACAGCCTGGCCTTATATAGCTCTCAATCTCTGTGGGACTGCGGGATAACCAGTTGAGAATCTGGTGCTCAAAACAAACCACAAATCAAACTCTGCACAAAGAACCAATGCAGTAAAATTATTCAAAGCAATTTTATAGTACAGAATGTACCTGTGATCGGAGGACAACAGGAAAATCATTTGGATCCTTGCCAAAGAGTTTGAAAACAATTCGATCTGTGCGACTCTGGAAACAATAAACAAATAATGTTTGAATAACAACAAATTAATTGCATCAATAAACACAATGAAGGCCTAGATGATCAACATGCTGGTAGGAACCTAAATCAAACCCAAAATAAACAATTGCAGATGGAAAGATATATGAACCTGAATATTCAAACAACGATTCAAAAGAAACATTTGCAAAACCCTAACTTCTAGAATACTAAAGTGGATATATGCGTTATCATACTGTTCAGTGATGTGTAAATAAATTAACATACTACAAGGGTATACCTGAGCCTCTCCACTAGAACTAGAAAGTGACTGGGTAGAGGTTGAATCTGAGTTTCTACTAGTCTGTGGTGGACTTGACTTTTGAGAGTCACGCTGTAACCATGAAGGATGATCAAGAGAACCAATCCCTGAAGCCCCAGGAGGATGAGACTTCCTAAGGTTCTCCGCATCATCCTGTGCATCATCATATACGTTATTCAGGTCTATGTTATTTAAGCCATTCCTTCCAACTGTAGCCTCTGCAGCAACTGATTGGGGAGGAAGGTTATCCCTTAACACAAGTCGATTTGAAGGCTGTGGTCCTGAAGGAGATTTTAAACTTCCTACTCCACCGTCACTTGAAGGTAAACATTCTTGCACCATATCAATAGAAGGCTCTGTCTCACACCGTCCCATAGGCTTTGGAAGGCCTTGACTGCTGGGACCATTATCTATCTTAACGGAAGAACCAGAAGGCCTGAAGGGCTCAGGACCATTTGAATTTAGATTGGGCACCTTCTGGGCAGTTCCAGATGTCCCAGCATTCACCAAACCTTCGGATCCCTCCAACAAGGGGGCTATGTTCCTTCCATTAAGTGTACCAGCCAGGTTCCTCAGCAGATGAGAGAGTATATCTTGGTCCCTAGTAAGATCTGAGCCATTTGCTGCAATTTATTGAAGACATAATCTGTGGAGTTAAATTATGATGCCAATGATATCATCCAAAATGAGGGCAGAACGACAAAAATGTCCTAAGAGCAAAGACATTTTAGCATAAGCTCAAATTACAGTCAACCTTCTTTAAGAAATGTTTCAGCAGAACAAACATTACTAACTTGGCAAGCCTTCTGGTTGTGCAATTAAAAAGTACCCAAAAGTTAAAGGAAGGCATATGGAAACAAAATGATGTAAGAAATGATATACACTCAGGTAAGACAACAAAACGAGAGTCACTGTCATAAATTTTGACCAAATGCTCTATGCCATTTAAAATTTTGGCACACAATTTCAATACGATTTTTCATCACAGTCACAAAATAGTTGCTTATAAATTCAACAATTTTATTTTCATGAAGTACTCTCCAAATCCTGTTGCTTTTAAGTATTGTTCAATTGGAGAGCTTCAGGTACCAGCTGGAAATTAGTTCTTTTATAATAAGAAATTAACCAAAAAAAAAATCAATATGATAAGTGAGATTAAGGGAAAATCTACCAGAGGACTTTTACTAGAGCATGGGATTATCTTTCACACTATAGCATTTTATGCATTGAATAAAACTGTTGGGGTGTTGGACTTCATATTTCTCAGTGTTTGACAGGTTCATACATGTTATGCAGGTTTTTTTTAATCCCGCCACAGTGAAGATGCTAAGCAATTTGAAGGTAATTTGCCTTTTTCTGTCCTATATAATATATTTGCATTGAAGTACATACGTGACTTGAGGATTATCAATGTGACTTGAGGATTTCTATCTAAGAATCAGATTCGGTTATATACTCTCCTTTTGTGACAGTTGAGATACATAAGTGACTTGAGGATTATCAATGTCATCTAATTATTGACTAAACCTTTGCATCAGAAAACTTTTTATTTTTTCGGTATGTTCTAGACATAGAGTTTAGTTACTAATACTATATACTATATGAAATCAGTTACTAATACCATATACTATATTCTGGATATACGAATTTAGTTACTAATAATTTGCTTTTGTTAGTATTAGTATGTTACCTTCTCTTCTTGAATTTCTTCTTTTCATTTTGGGTTGTCACTATTATTTTACGTGTGTGTGTGCGCGCTCTTGCACTGTCAATGTAATTTCCCCTTTGCCTTGAGTGGACCTTGAATTTAGTTTTCTTGAAATACATGTCATTCATTTAATGCATTCTGAGCCCAAGATGTTCCATAGACTGCATCCCCATTTGTCTAGATGTTTCAATTCAGAACTATCTCACATTTCTCCTGGTGTCAACATTAAACTTAAATTCTTGGGGAAATCATGTTTTAACTCCCTGAATTTTTAAAATGTAAGACTAAAATTAGAATTAACTAGTACAGGCTGCTTCTATGCTTCAACCACCTTGACAAACTAGTATTGGGTATGGATAAAAATGCACATATAACAAGTTACATGAGGATTGTGTGGTCTTTTGCAGTTAAACTTAAGTAGGATATAACGTTTTCATTTTAGTCTGTCTTTCAGATAAGTTTTTTTTATTTTGGTTACATTTTAATCTCATACTAATTTTGTTATTAGAAGGGCAGGCCGGGGGTGATGGTGGAATATCTCCATTGTGGCCTGGAGGTCCCGCGTTCGAATCAGCCTCCCTGCAAAGCAAGGGTAAGACTGCCTAAGTATACCCTTCCCCATACCCCACAGATGTGAGAAGTTCAGCACTGGGTACGTCCTTTTTTATACTAATTTTGTATTAGGCATTAGTCCAAGGGAATACAAAATAGGTTTCCCTGATTCCTTTGTCATCCATTCGGGTGAGGGTTTAAGCTCGAAAAGATGGAGGACACAGTTTTCCTCTTGGGGAGCTCCAATTTAATGAATCTTATAGGTGCATCAGATTTGACAATGTATGTGCCAAATTATTCATTTTTAGATAATAAGGTTTGGTGGGAGAGTATGTATGGGTCAAGTTCATGTGACTGCCAACAGATTTCTACATTATAAGCTGTTCTTAAATTAGTTCATAAGTTCTGGGTTGTATACTTGTCTCCATTTTGGTAATGAGCACCAGCAGTTAATCACATAATATGCATTTTGTTTGGGTCTGCATGGGTAATTAATTGAGGTGAATTATAGAAAGCGGAATGTGTCTGTGATTGGCATGTTGTTAGATAGTAGGATATCATATATCAGCGTCCTGTAATGCAGTGAAGGAGTTGTATATCTTAAAATTATTATTGACATTTTTAGTTCAATTTGGCCAACCCCCCCCCCCCCCCCCCACACACAAACCAAAACAACAAAAAAGAAAGTGTACACCTTTCAATTTAAACCCCAAAGATCAAATGTTTAAATTTAGTCTTCTAAAGATGGTTCTCTTATGAAATCCTCATGGCAAATCCATCAAGTGATAGTTGAGGAAACAAGTAATGCAGTCTAATGAAACGGGTAATGTGATCCTTAGCTGCATGTGTGGCTGTTAAACCACTGCTATACGCTTTCAAATTGTGTGGTTCAAGTCCTTAAGGTTTATGAAACAAAATTGTTAGTCACAGAAGCATTTAACAATAAATTTTTTTTTTTTGGGGTCATTGACAATAACCTAGCCTTTTCTGGTTCTTGAGTCATGGTTTAATGTTCTGTGAGAGTTTTGACTTGAACTAATGGAAGACGTATATATTAATTTCATCAACACTGATTTAGCATTATATTTTTTTTTCCCCAAGAAGATACAGGTGATGCATGTACATCATCGTCATCAAGCTATGCTAAGAAAGTCATGGAACTAACAGATGTCCTCTTTTGTATTTAGGAATGGTTAATTGAACAATGTTATGTACAACTTTTAAAATATGGTAACTTTAATACATTTTATTTTAATTAAACTATGTATGACTTGTTTCTTTAGTAATTATATTAAATATTAAGTTTTCCTTTTAACAATGATTGTAAACTAAACAAGCATTCCAGTATTATATAAATAAGTATAACTTAAATTATTTAAAAAAAAATCACTTTTATTTAGCAGCAGTTATAGAACCAGCGCTAAATAGAAAAGAACCAAAATTTTAAATTGCCACTAAATCAAGAAAAAACTCATTTTGCGGTGGTTAGTAAACTACTGCAACAAATCTGAAATTTTCAAATAAGGGAGTTAAAAAACAGCCGCTAAATGTTAGTGGTGGTTGTTTCGACGGTTAGAAAAAACCGCAGCTAAATGCACTAATTTTTGTAGTGCATCTATGGAACAGTTTTCACTATAATTTTTGTTTATTGAATTATGATTAACAAACTTTCCTCAAACGAGAGGATATAAACCATCAAGATAGAAGAACATGTTAATTTCAGTTTCTTAGTGCAGCAGCTAATTAGACAAACAGTGAAGAATGCCAAGTAGATAAATTTCCAATTACACAAATACTCACAGTGCATATTGGACAGTATACGGAGAAGACTTGTTAACAGATAGCTGCTACCCCTTTCATCATTTAGGGAGCCTCCACTGACTACGGCATCCGGATGTGTTTTCCTCCTCCTCCTGTTGTGGCCTGCCAAACGCCTTCGGCAACTTCTCTTGCCTTCATCAAACTCTTGAAGAACATGAAACCTGCCACAGAATCAAAAGAACTGCATCTAATTGGGAAGCAAAAGTAAAAGTTCTTTAATT
Organism: Biancaea sappan; assembly: GCA_037074585.1. Taxonomy (NCBI): domain Eukaryota; kingdom Viridiplantae; phylum Streptophyta; class Magnoliopsida; order Fabales; family Fabaceae; genus Biancaea; species Biancaea sappan. Next base: position 16,675,552 of record CM073497.1, on the reverse strand, counting down.
AGAAATCTACCAAAAAAGCATTTAAGCAATCCAAACATACTACAAGAATCAGAGGCAATAAAAATAAAAAAGAGGGAGGGGGCAGTAGAAAAAACTTTCATGTACAACAATTTGGAATATTTCATCTTCCCGTCTAGAGCTTCTACTAAAGTAATATTTTGATGACCATATCATAAATCTGAAATGAACTGTCCTAAAAATGATGCTTTGTAACCTAACTGACCTGCTACACTGTTGACAGAAACGCTGCATAACATTTCCCACCAGGGCCTTACTGGCCTTGGAATGCATGTCGCAAACCTTATGCCGGCGATGGTAATCCTTTGCATTAGTAAGATCAGCCCTACAATCTTGCACCTGACAGACGGCTCGGTTTGAAGTAGTCCCACTCCCGACTATTTTTGTCTTCTTTCCACTTTTTTCATCCCCTTCCATGATAGGGTAAATTTGACCCCCCAGATTTAAATTAAGACAACCAGCTTCATCATTCAGCTCATCCCCTTCAGCTATAACAGCTCTTCTCCTTTTTTCCAATTCTCTCTTTCCTGTCTCGGGGTGGAGATCATCCCAATTAGAAGATAAACTGTTAGAGGTATTAGCTTTTGCAGCAATTTCAGGATCAACTGGGAAAGGCTGCCTATTTCTACAATCAGATGGAACTGAATTTAGTGGACTAGCTGTGAAGAGATCTCCGTCCCATTTCCAGTCTTCCAGATTCCATTCCAAACTCTTCTTCCTAACAGACTTCATTTCCGGTACTACAGGTCCACAGACACACTGACTCTTTCCCCGAAACTTCGCCTCCATGAATCAAACTCAAGAAAACCTCCCAAAATTATAACATCCAGATTCCAAATCCACCCAGCCGAAGAAATTGAAATATACACGCGATAACTTCAACAATACCGACTTTAATTACCCATAAAACACAAGGTGAGAAAAAAAAAAAAGAAGCTCCCCTCCCTAGTTCATCCCTCAATTCAAGCTGTCAGATGTACCCAAACAGCACAGAAGCAAGAGCACGGATCCAAACAAGGCCTACTCACCCAAAAGCGGCAAATCTACCAAACTACTCCCGCGATATCATCAAGGACCGACCCGAAATTGCAAATCCCCAACTTGTATCATGATTTCACATGATTCCCAGCTCAATGCCACAACTGCTTACTGGACAAAGTACGAAGGGCGCACAAAGAACAGAACTCCAAAGAAGAATTAAAAAGATTTACAGAGATGGAAGGAGTTGGGGAACAAGAGTGAAAGGGAAAAAAGCTGGCAGAGTGAGAGAGAAGTGGAGGAAGGAAGGAAGGGAAGGAGGAGATATGGCCGGATAAATTAGAGAGAGAGAGAGAGAGAGAGAGAGAGAGAGAGAGAGAGAGAATGTGTGGGGCGGCCTGAAATGAACAAGGAAAGCGTAAAAGAGAGAAGGAAGAAGGAAATTAGGAAAAGGTTAGGAAAGAGAGCGATGAAAATGCGGTTTCTGTGGAAAGACACACACAGTACAACACTTTAATTTTCCTTGTGAATTGTGACGCCACGGTACATAGGAATCTATTCCCCACACCCCACCACCCACGTCGTTCTCTCTCTCTCTCTCTCTCTCTCTCTCTCTCTCTCTCTATATGAAAAAATTATAAAAATGACTAAATTCTTGATTTTATCTTCAAATTGTTAGATAAAAAAGACAAAATTGCAATAAATAAAATTTTTAAGAATTTAATTGACACCTTTTAATTTTGTTAAGAATAAATTATTTTAATTTAACTCTTTAATGACTGAATTAATGAGTCACTCTAGAGAGGAAAAATTAATGAATTTTAAAATTTTGAAATAAAATAGAAGAAAATCTAACGAGAGCTTGAAGTGTACCTAATAAAAAAAAAAGATACAAAGCAGTTAAATCATTTTTAAGATATATATGTATAATAAAATATACTTTATATAAATGTAGAAAATATATAGCATTAAAAAACATTTGATAAAATTTATATATATATATATATACAAAAAAGGGCTTATGTTGTAAAATGAGTGATTTAATATGGGAATAAGACAAAAAAGACAAAAAATCTTAATGGTGGTCGAGTGTTAGAAGTGTAAATACTTAAGCAAGAGATCATAAATTTAAATTTTTGTTCTGTTATACACAAAAAAAATTATTAAATTATAAATTAATAATATTATTTTAATTTTTGTATAAACAGGTTCTGCATTAACCAATGTTTGATTTGTGATTTATTAAGATATATCAATAACATTTTGATATTTTTATATAAATTAATTTTACATCAATCTCAACCTGTAATTGTAATTCAACTTCCTCTCTGTAATCCCAGACTTGCCTTCTATTTTGTTGTAAAACTAACTAATCTTGCTCCTATGTTACTCTCTATCTTTTTTCTGTTTTATGAAAGGAGATGCTTAATCCAAAAATTATTTTGGATCAAGTAACTCCATCTCAGCTACTGCAACCGCTATTTAATTAAATTTCCTTTTTACCAAAAAAAAAAGGGGGGAAGGAAGTGAATTACTGTGGTTTCACACAGAAACAGCGTCTGATTCACTCGATTTGTGACATTTGGGAGTGTGGATGGGCCACCTGTACACGTGGAATGATGTTAATTGAAGATAAATTGAATTCAGTTATTAAATAATTGAATCCGACTAGTCATTCCGATAAAAAATTGATTATTGATTTGGTCTTATTTATTTTTAAAAAATTAATGAATTAAAAATTAGTTAAATTAATTTAAAATTAATAGATTTGTTGAACCAACCTTTGTAAAAAATAAAAAATTATTATTATAAAATATAATTATTTCTCACACGAGATTTAATAAATTTTTATCTTTTATTTTTTTATTATATTATATTTTTTTAATTATTTTTTTATAATACTATTATTTTTACCAAAAAAACAAATAAGAAACAAGAAAACAAATAGAAACAAATTATACACACATATATATAATAATATAAACTTACTAAGATTAAGTAAGAAAATGTTTATTAATTTATTATATTATATATTTTTAGTATATAAATTTTAAAATATATATCTAATTATTACTAATTCAACTATAATCAAATCAATAAATTGTGAACTAATATCTCTATTAATTCAATGATTTGTCTAGTTTTTAAAATATTAGTTGAATCACATTAATTCAAAACTCTCTCAATACTATTTTTAATTTTTTATTCATAAAATTCAAAATTTGAATGTACAATCAACATAAATTGAACCTAATAGAAAGATTTAGTCTCTTATAAATTAATGAATTTATATTCAAATTTTTACTAAAAATGATACTTACATATTACCTTAAGTAAAAAATATTTATGAAAAATTAAAAAATTTGAATATCAATTAAGAGTAACAAGTGCCGAATTACGGTGTTCTTAGTCAAATATTATTTGAAGGTGCCCTTTTCATTAAAATTGTGGAAGACCATTTATAATTGGAATTACAAGAGTTAACATGAAAGTTACATACATTCGGTCAAATTTTTGAATTTGATAATTTTGATTTATTTTGGTCTTTGCACTGTTTTGGAATTTTAGCTGCGTATAATTGCAGATTACCAGGGGTCAGTGTGACGTGTTGGAATTTTATTTTATTTTTTTAAAGCGTGTTTTGTTGGATTATTTGGAACTTGAGACTGTATTTATGTGCATGGTTTACACATCTCCTATTTAACCATGGAAGGTATTTGGCCAAGCAAGTTATCCGGTCATTTGATACATTATTTCTTATTTGATTAAATCTAAGTCATTTCTATTATGATTAAGATTTATTTTATGGCTAAAACAAAAATATTTTATAAACCTAAACTTTTATTTAAATTTAAAATAAATTTTGTAACCAAGCATGGCATGGTCTCTCTTCTCATATGATAAACCAACTCCTTAAGATTAAAAGGTTATATATCAAATATTGGCCTACTCAATTCAAACTTCAATTTGATGTTTATTTTATTCTTTATGTTCATAAATTTAAATAAATTAAATTAATATTAATTAGTGTTTAAAATTAACCAACTGACAAATTTAAGTTATGATAAAACTTAAAAGCACTCCAAAATCCTAATTATATATGTATACTCCAGAACAACATTTTCTTATGTTCTTGTACGAAACAAGAAGGTCATGTTCTATTTTAAATCCACAATTCAAGATAAAATTTTACTTTAAGAAAGTTTAAAAAATAAATAAATAAACAAACAGTGATCAAAATAACTAAATAAAATCTTGTTTTGAAACAGTTGATTGTGGTGATTTGGGTGTGAATCGTTTGACAAAAATACCATACTTTTTCACTTTTTGATTGCTTTGGGATTTTCTAAGTAAATGGCCAACACGTTTTTGTTTGTTGTTTTTTGTGATAAGACTATGATTCACACAAGGATCAAATTGAAATTGGTCATCCATTTTGACTAAAGAAAAGTTATAATTAATCATACTAATATAATGTTGTGGAGGAAAATATACATATTATCCTAATTAAATTATCAGCCAAACATAGATACAATTATTGATAGTTTTGCTTTTTGGTAACATGTATAAAAAAAATTAAAAAACATATTTAATCTCTAGGTAATATAGTTATCTTAATGTAGTATTTAAAATACCAAATATTTCAATTTAATTTTTAAAATATTACATTTATACTAATTTAATCATTATTGTTACTAAATTGTAATATTTGTTGTTGTTGAATCTCATATTGGTCATTACAAAATAGATGAAAAGAATTGAGACACATACAATTTTTTTTGAAATTAAATTAGAATAATTGATATTTTAGATACTAAATTAAAAAAGTTATAATATTTCAGAGACCAAATCAGTAAATTACACTAAAAAAAATGTTAATTGTATCAGTCATGTAAGACAAGTATCAAATCCAAATTAAATTATGTAATGTTAAGTTATAAAAATCATATAATTATTTTTTAAAGTTCTGTGTTTCTTTTACTAAGTTTGAACAAAATCATAATTTTTAAATTGCTCTGTAAATTTCTTAATTAAAAACACACTCTTTACATTGGCTTCGTGAGTTGGTGCATTAAATGAATAAATTTTCTTCCAGTAAGTGCTTATAATTATTTTTAAAAAAAATGCAATTTTCCCTTTCGCTAGAGAATTCAATAAAACTCAGTCTCAAGTCAAACGTTCAAATCTTTTGATCCGATTTTAAAAATGGATTCGTTGAAAGGTCACAAGTTAACTGGACCATTTCCTTTTTTTTATATGTATATAAGAAAGATTTAATTTAATATATATATATATATATATATATATTCAACTATTTGAAATTACTAATTATTATTATAACATAAATAAGAAAATTAATGACAAAAGTATTTTTTATATTCCTAACATTTACATCAAATTTTAATTTTATCTTTAATATTTTTTTTGAATCAGTTATGTCATATGTATTTTATTTTTATTTTAAATATATCATTTTTATTAATATCGTCTATTCTACTAACGAAATATGTTGACTAAGTGATTAGTAAAAAAAGATAAATTTAAAACAAAAATAAAATCTATAGGACTCAAACATACCTTTTGTATGCCTTTAATTTTTTTTTGGTCAATTATGTCCTATATATTTCATTTTTATTTCAAATTTATTTTTTTTACTAGCTGCTCAATCAACATTTTTTATCAATTGATTAGATGGAGTTAACAAAAATTATAGACTTGAAATAAAAATAAAAATTAATATAACAAAAGTTAGAGACAAAATTAAAATTTAATGTAAACATTAAAGACGTAAAAATTATTTTTGTTTAAAATAATTAATTATCAGCAAGAAAATCCGTAAAATATAGCTGATTTTTTCTTCTCTTTTTAAAATACTAACTCGGCTCAATATAAATAGTAGTCTTAATGCAGTAAATCGTAATTAATTAATTACATGTTTAAGGTTTAGGGTTTAGCAGTAAATCATAACTTTGCTTCTTTTTTTTTTTGAACTACTCTGAACCTTCAAAAGAAGAAAGGGTAAGAATTAATTTTCTTGTTGGGCAACATGATAATTTTCCTTGGTGAAAGGCAACATGATACTTTGACAATTGTCGATTCATGCAAATTAAAAAAAGTAACAAATATCTATCCACATGAGGCATATTATATATATAATATATATATATAGCTAGCTATAATGTGGTAGGCTTGTAGAAGTCAAAAGAAGGTTCGAATTTTATATCCTATCTTTGAAAAATGGTCATAATTGATGTCTATGTAGTATTATATTTTTTTAATTAATTTAACTATTATTAAATTAAATTGAAAATTATATCACAATATAGATGAAGATTTTGTGACTTTTTAAATAAGTAAAACTAGAATAAAAATATGATGAGTTAAATATTACTTGTACAATTGGATGCAAGATTCACAAAGGCATAACTAATACTTCAATGTTTAGGTTATTGATAAAAAAGAATATAGGAAAGAAACTATTTTTTAAGAGAGATTATGTATAATCTATTGAGATTGATGTGTTATTTATAATTAATTAGTTACTTATATTAAGAAATTTGGTCGAGAATACTTCACGTTTTAAGAGAAAAAATGTTTGGCTATTTTGGAGACGTTGATAAAATTTCTAATTAGTTAATTGTCTATAGACTAGTTAGCTATTTGTGTATCGTTTTAGATATTAATAAAATACCTAAATGTTTAAGTTGTGAATATCGTCTAATCATGCAGTTAATGACTTACAAACCAGTTAGTTACTTATGTATCGTTTGAGATGTTGATAAAACATTTAAATGTCTAATAGTGGGTAAAAAATATTAAGCTTGTGAATGATTAATTTAAATTTAAGTGAAATTAAAGGTCACAATTAAGTCGGATAAAGTATGATTTATCAAAATTTATAATAATATATCTTGTTATACGTCACGCCTACCCGCGCCAAATCAAGTCCTTGGGTTTGTGTGATTTAAAAGAAATGGAATTTAGTTTTAAGATATTCTTCAATATAAGATTATTATGATTAATTAGTGGCTAATGCATGTTCTTTATGGAAAAACATTTGTGTGGTTTATAATATTAATTAGGTTAAATTTTTCTCTTAGTCCTTATAATTTTACTTAATTTTTAATTTAGCCCCAATTATTAAACTTTTGATGGTATTTAATTAAATTTTACTAATGTTACTAATTATATATATATATATATTGACATTTTGAATATATATAATTTATGCCAACAATAAGAAGAAAAAATTTGATAATTAAATAATATTAGGACACAAAGATATGACATGTCACGTAACTTATATTAAGTAATTAGAACATATTAGCTTAAATTATATATATTTTGTATGACAAGATGGTGTATAATTGGTCATGTCATCAAAATTTGATAGAATATTAACAAAATTTTTATAGTAGGGACTAAGTTACAAATATATAAAATTATAAGAATTTAATGACAAATGTTCAAATGACAGGGACCAAATTAAAAATTTAGTAGTACTATATAAGGACCCAGAGAATAATTTAACCCATTAATTAATAAATAACCGTGGCAATTTTGTCCCGAAACTCCCTTTGCTTTGTTAATGCAATTTCTCATTGTAAATGGATCCACTCTAGTATCGATGGAGTGTCATGAGCGTGTATATATATATTTAATTTCTTTAATAATTGTTTAAAGATATATTTTATATTATAAGTTTATAATTTAGGGTTTAAGATATAAAATTTAATATTCAAGCTTTACAGTTTATAATAATATTCAATTTAATTTGTTATAAAATTTAGAGTTTAAGATTTAGAGGTTATGGTTTAATGTTTAGGAGTTAGGGGTTAGGATTTAGTGTTTAAGAGTTAGAGTTTATATTATGGGTCTAAAATTTAAGGTTTAGGGTTTATAATTTAATTTAATTTATTATAATTTATTTAATAAAATATTAAGGTTCATGATTTAGGTTTTAAGGGTTAGGGCTTAGAATTTAAGATTTACATTAATATTAATTCTGTAAAAATAAGAAGAAAGTGTTAGTGATTTATTTTATAAAAAAAAATTGAATGGAGAAGTAAGTTTTACTAAAGTGTGAGACTCACTAGATTGTTAATACCTGCACGCCACATGGCATATAGGACACAAGTTTGGAATCCATTTCAAAATCAAAATCTGTTTCTCACTTGGCCTTAACTCTTACGTGTTTGTAACTTATATGAAAAATGGATAAATTCTAAACCTTCACGTAAAAACAAAGACAAGACATGTCTCCAATGTATAATTAATCCGTGGTTGAAAAATAATTAGCGTACAAACAAAATATGTTCAAACATTAATTATTACTATTATTATTATTACATTCATGCAGAAATGCAAAGCTTGCTCTAATCAGCATTTGTAATTTTCTCCTCGACTTTATCTTTGTAAATAAATCAGAAAGTGTGAATGTGTGTGTATGTACATTTTAATCATAGAAAATTACAAATATTTATTGGATCATACCAGATTATCCTCTATATAATTTTCTCTCATTTTCTGTCTTGCAAGAAAAAGGGGAGGGGTGATTATTGTTCACGCGTGATCTCTTATGAAATGAGATTTTCTGTTGGGCACCAGCATTTAACAAGATGTTTGACCTAATATAAATTGTTAGTTTTTATAATTAATGAACCAAATTCCATGATGTTATTATTTAAAAAAAATAGATGAAATATGGAGACTTAGTTGTAAAAATCAACTATCTAAATTGGATCGGCATCCTGCTAGATGCCAAACAGGGGATCCAAGCGTCCACCAGCAGATCCAAGCGCGATCTCTTACCCCATTTCACTTTTGATATGTTGTTAAAGTGAGTGGATCATCTATTCTTCCTTTTTTGCTTTTCTTCTTGCTTTGTGCATGTACGTCGTTTGATCGACACAGACAGATAAAGCCCATGTCAATCCAACGATGTGAGTGCGCCAAGCAAGAGAAAAACAAAAAGGGAAGAGCAAAGGATCCAGATTCATTGTTAAAAAGGTGTAGCATTTTTTTTACATGTATTTTTCATTTAAAATAATTATATTTGAAATATTGTCAAAACTAAATGTGAGTATTTTTTTTAATGTAAATTCAAACCTTTATTTACTATTTTATAAGTGACTAGCCCATTTCTACTAAACTTAACTACGGTTGGTAAAAATCATCTTTAAAGATTAATGGGCAAATTTTTCATAATAATGGAACATAGTGGGCAATTATAGTATCAGCTAATAATGAAATTATTTATAAAATGTAAATACTTAACCCACGGGACAAATTCACAATTTACACTATATTAAAACAATACTTTAGGTGCCTAGAGACGGATTTTGTGATGAAATTGATACACATATCTAATTTTTAATTTTTTTTTTGTAGTGATACATACTTCCAACAATATATATATATATATATATATATATATATCATTAAAAATTCAACTACAAAGCAGTCACTCCCTTATACATCAATTTATGTCAATATAATAGATAATTTTGCTTCCACTTGAAGCATTTAATGCTGCATAAATGATGAATGCACATAGAAGTTTGTGGGGTCTATTGCCCCTGCAAGAATTTTTTTTATAATTAAAATATGTGAAAAATTTTTTTAATTAATATATGCAGTAAATTTCTGTTTTGTTCTTACAAAAATTTAATAAAAATATTTTTATGCTAATTTTTTGTCTCCACCAATTTTTTATTTTGGATCCATCTCTAGTGAGCTATCATGTACTTTTTATTGATGCAATGTTGGACCATTAATTTTTTTCCCATGTCAATGGAAGTAAATATGATGTGGTGTAGATTACGCATACTCTTTCCCTTTAATACTGCTATTAATTTTAGCCAATCAACAATAATCTAAATAACTTTTTTATAACCATCATCTAAATAATTAATATTGAAAATTTTGAATTTGAAATAAATAATTTAATGCCTCCACTAATATTAGCAAATCAGCAACCATAATTGATTTTTTTAAAAAATCAAATTTACAATAAAACAATTAATAATTCCACGCACTTATAATAAATCAATTAATAATACTACCCACAAAAACAAAACAGAAAAGTTTAGAAAATTAATAATTATAAGTATATCAACCATGTTGTAAACTTTAGGTGAACGAAAAAATGAATGTAATATTTAACTAACATGACGTGCCAAAAAAAAAAAGTTAAAGACAATATCAAAAATCCATAATAACATGTTTCAATATTTTTTTAAAATTTAATTTTATAATGTCTGTTACTAAATATATCTTTTATTATTTATTTGTCTAGTTTATTGAGTATTTGAAACCTTTTATTGTAAAAAATTGTTATATGTTACAATTTTAAGGGTGTGAAAAAAAAAGATTTGAAGATTTAATTTCTTTACAAAGAAAGAAAATGTTCAAATATATTCTTTTAATATAGTGTAGGAAAAAATATTTAATAATTTATAATTTTTAAAATACAAATGCATCAAAAATAAAATGAATTATAATAAATTTAATTTTTTTTCAAATATAATCTTTTATATTTTTTAAATACCACATTACGTCTTATGCATCATTGGGTCACGCTCTATTTCTTAAAATTTTTGGTGAATTTTATCAAAGTATAATATAACAATAACAATGTTAAATTGGGTTAAACTATACATATACTAAGAGCAAGGAAATAATAAAATTCAGTAGTGCAAGTTGTAGTTAGTTGAGTAAACACATAAATGGGGCAATAAATAATTGTTGAGTGGTGGACCCAAGTGAAAGTAACACATCACAATGCGGTTATTGCAAAATAGGACTCTCTCTCTCTCTCTCTCTCTTTCTCTCTCTTTCTCTCTCAATATATATATATATATATATATATATATATATATATATATATATTAATGTATATATGTGTGAGATGTATTTAACAAGGGAAGTGATTTAAAGTGAGATACAGGAAGAAAAAATAACGGAAGTGAATTTAGTTGTAAGAGAATTTTGTTATCTATTGTAATTTTATTTGACACGAATTTAGATTAATCGAGACTCATTTAGTATTTAAATACTGAATAATTGTTAAAAAAAAAGACGTGGATAATTTAACAAATAGTGGTAGATTCAAATATTTGTTCTATCATGTACCAATTTATATATCCCTTGTAGTTTCGCTACTAGACTATCATTCAGTGGCAAATATATAAGGGATGCATCTGGCAAAAAGAGTAGTTTAATGTAAGATATGGCCGTAAGGGAAGAAAAATTATTATCGTTATATTACAAATTAATAGTTTAAATTGATACTGAATCAGAATTCAACAATGTTCTTTTTTTTCTTTATATATTTTTGCATCAACATATTTTGCATCAATCTAAATTATTATTTTATCTTTTTGATTTCTCATATTTAATCACTCCTTCTAGGTCTATACATGTGTGCGTGCACGTGAATCGTGTGTGTATATATATTATTGATAAGGTGGAGAATCTGGTTGAGATCTATGGTGTATGGAGTTTCCACTCCTAAGAGGGTTCATTGCTGGAAAGTGGGAAATCTCATAATCTTTTGACCACCATGTGTGTACCTACTTCCTCTTTCACGAGAGAGAGAGAGAGAGAGAGAGAGAAGAAGAAGAAGAATAAGAAGCAGAAGAAGAAGGAACATATTCTAAACAAACATGAAAGATCTCTCTAACAAATGGGTCTAAAGTTAATTGAGAGATCAATTCTTATGGAGATATTATGGAGCTTATGAGATTCACAGTGGCATTTTTTTTCCCTATCAGATACTAATTTAGCAATACAGTAAAAACTAATATACAATGAATTTACATTTAGGGACCAAAGCTAATTAAACAATATAGAAAAACTAAAATATCAAAATAAACACTTATTATTGTACTACTCTAAGGGATATGTTTGATATGAAGAAAAGAAAAAGAAAATGAGAATAAGAATGAGTATTTTAGTAAAATACCCCAACTTAAAAAATTAGTGTTTTTAAAGAGGGTAATTTAGATAAATTTTCACTATCTTTAACATTACTTCATTAATTATATTATATTAAGTCACTGAACCAAACAGGCTGTAAGACTACGTCCTTCTTACTAGTACATCATGGATAGAGATTGGATTTAATTTAAATTTCATACCCAATAAAAACAAAGGGTGGAAAATGATGTGGACTGATAGTACGTACTCTTAATTCCAAAGAAAACAAAAGAGCAAATTATTGATATAGTTTTTTGAAAAAATTTTAATTATTTTATTTTAGATCATAAAAAATTAAGTATCTTTTAATTTAATTCTTAAAAGTTTATATTTATTTTAATTTGATTTATTTTTCTATCAAAATAACTTTTTTATAATAAAAAAATTGACATTTAACAAAGATACATTTTACTATATAGCAATAAAAATGGTTAAACTAAGACCAAATGTTCTAAAACTAAATCAAAATATTTGATCTTTTAATAACTAAATTAAAATAAATATAACATTTCACAAATAAATTAAATTAACAACTTATTGTGAAGAAAAAGATAGAGTAGGATGCTTCTGGTTAATGGGCGCTTTCCCTTAAATTACAAGGCAAAAGGGCACCCACATTTTCAGTACAATTTCAACTTGCCCTAAAGTATATGGCACTAGTACCTCCATTAATTTTAAGCTTTCAATTCAATCAATCTTTTCATAGTACATATATACATGATGAGGGGAAAAATGATTTTAATTTTTAACCACTTGGGGACCCCATCAATATATAAAACCAAGTGTCAATAAGTGAGTGGAGGTGACGTTTGTCCATAGGACAAGTCAAAGTCATATTATAAAGAATTTCATTTTATTTCAGAACTGATATAATTTATTAGGAATACTCTTTGATTTGTTTGGTTTGATGCTTGTTATCTATAAATAAAGTCCTGAGTTAAAATTTTGTGAATGAAAAAAAATTAATGTTCAAAGAATTTTACATATTTTTAATACAATCTAATTTAAATTAAATTAATTAGAGTCAAGTATAAAGAATTTTTTTACATAAATCATGTAATTTATTATAAACATTTTTTTGGTTCAAATAGTTTAACATTTTGTTCTCTATAAACAAAATTTTAAGTTCAAGTATTGTAAATAAAAAAAATTAACAGAGTTTTTTGTATTTATGATCTAATTCAACTTGAACTAATTTAGTTGAAGTTCAACACAAAAAAGTTCCTTTCACAAGTCATGTAATTTATTATGAATGTTCTTTGGTTTAAGTTATTCTTGTAAGTAAAGTTTCAAGTTTTTGTAAATGAAAAAATGTTAGCACTAAAGGAGCTTTCCACATATTTATAATCCAACATAGTTTGAACTAAATTAATAAGAGCCCAATATATAAAAAAAAATCTTTCTTAAGTCATGTAATTTATTATGAAAATTCTTTAATTCAAGTTGTTTGACACTTATTTTCTATAAGTAAAGTTTTGAGTTTAAATTTTGTAAATTAAAAAAGAAAAAATAACACTAAAAAACTTTACACATTTATAATCTAATTCAGCTTAAATTAAATTATTCGAAATCTAATAAATTCTTTTGTTAATTTTGTTAGTCTAAAGTCATAACTCTACTTATCTATATAAGCTAAAAGATACCAAAATAAACAAAAAAAATTCGATATATCATCTCAAGTGACAATCAATCATTTTTGGGTCTTCTGTACTTTTTAGCAACAAAATAATTCTTTAACTAAGACGACAGATTAGATATATTTTTTAGTAAATTAGTGATTTAATATATAATAGATTACAATGGTCTCAATTTAATTTTTGAAAAATTAATATTATAAATACTATTTGGTTCAAGTGATTTCACACTTATTTTTTATAAGTAAGGTTTTGAGTTCAAATTTTGTAAATTAAAAAAAAATCTAAAAAAACTTTTCATATTTATAATCTAGTTCACCTTAAACTAAATTAGTCTAAATCTAATAAATTCTTTTGTTAATTTTGTTAGTCTAAAGTCATAACACTAGTTATCTATATAAGCTAAAAGATACCAAAATAAACAAAAAAATATGTTTGATATATCATCTCAAATGACAATTAATCATTTTTGGGTCTTCTATACTTTTTAGCAACAAAATAATTCTTTAACTAAGAAGGTAGATCAGATATCTTTTTTAGTTAATTACTGATTTAATATGTAACAAATTACAATTGTCTCAATTTAATTTTTAAAAAATTAATATTTCAATTTAGTTCATGAAAAATTACATTTATTTCAATTGAATCAATTTCATTGCTACATAATCAAATTTACCAGTGCTAATTTATAAGTTTTAAAAATTTTTAATTATCAAAAGTCACTTTAACAAATTGAAAAATAAAATTGAGACAAATAAAGTTTTTAAGGATTAAATTGAATCACTTAATTTTCTAAAATCTAAATTGAAAAAACTATAATATCTCAAGGATAAATATAGTAATTTACTCTTTATATAAATATTTTTTACAACTTTGTTATTTTCAGCCTATATAAACAAATAATATATGGTTTAGATGAAAATAATTAATAAAGCAATTATTGTACACAAAATTAAAAAAATTAAATATATTAATAAGATTAAAAACATAAATTACACAATTTTTAAACCAAAGATTGATGGCATTTGAAGCGAAAAAGGGTATTGAAAAATCTTTGCATGTGTATGGCATGTAATTTATATGTACGGTGACTTGTTGGTCCCAGAGTGGACCAAAGGCTTGCTACTATATATATGTTGAATATATATATATATATATATATATATATATATATATATATATATATATAATTCGTTATAATTTTTTATTAAATTTTTAAATCAAAACAAGATAATTATATAATTTTTAAAATTAATTGTTGTTTTTTATAATTCAATTTTGTATATATAATTGATTCTTTTAAAGAATCTTTAATACAATTTTTTTAACAAAAAAAAATTAATAACAGAAATATAAGTGTTGAGTGTTTTGAAATATTTGGTGAATTAGATTTTTACCTTACCTGACCCATAATGTAGGAGTGCAATCCAAAAGAAAAAAAAAGGGATATGTGAAATGAGTAAGGCGAGAGTCGATATATATTTTGGGGCAATCAAAATGTAATATCCCAAGAATTTTTATGAATATTTAAAGTCTGATTTGAAGTTTAGTGAAAAATTTAATTATGTGGAAAATTTTCTTTTTGAATTAGTGAAGAAAATGTGGAAATAGAAATTTTTATTTTTAATTTAGGAAATTTTTACAAATTCTCAAGGACATGTGGGGAAGAGAAAGGCATGGCGCCCAGGCGCCACGTGGGGCGCCTAGGCGCCGGGCATGGGTGGCGCCCAGGCGCCAGGTGTGTCGGAAAACCTTAGCTCATTTTCAATCGGCCATAACTTCTTCATCCGGACTCCGTTTTGGGCAAACTTTATATCGTTGGAAAGTTCTTTGAGTCTAGTTTCCAATGGTATAAGTTTCATTTAGATATTCATTACCGATTAGGAGTTATGACTTAAGATGTGAGTAAAGGTCGAGAGTAGTGGTAGGAAATTTCTCTATTTTGTAACCCTAATGTTTTTGTCTGGTTACAATAGGAATGGTCAAGGTGCAAAGTGGGAGTGCCGAGAGCGTGAAATCCAGGTGAGTGGGTTAATACTTGCTATGATTAAATATCTGTTATTGACTTTTTGTATCATAGTGGAAATATGTTGTATATCCAAGTTTGAAGAGGATGATGTGGAACGATGAGGCATAAACAATTGTGGAACGTGTCTGGTAATGTATATAATTATATTTTCTTATTTTCCCATGAATGGAGGTTATATAATGGATTGTGAATGGCATGTGAACTGAGTTGAATAATTGTTCTATATTATGGGTTATGTTGTATACATGCTATGTTGCTGGAACCACATTTATTATGTTGTGGCTTGAATTGTAAATGACTGAGTTGTGTATGTGGCTCAAGATTATGATTGAGGATGTTTTTATATATGATTGTGATTGTGTTTGACTGGAAAGGAAAGGCATGGTGGTGCACCCCATGGAGAAATTTATGTGAAGTTATAAGGGTGGAGATTATAAATGGAGCGATAAGGGTGGATGCGGCAGGGGCCGCGGGCAACGATCCAGAGGTATTCTGGACGACCCGGTTGGTACGGGAAATTTGTGTGAAATTGATTTCACCGATTGTTGTTGTGAACTTTTGAATTATGTTGAAATGTATTTGATTTATTTGGATATTGTCGTGAAGTACTACGAATAATATCATATCATATGATGATTGATTTACGTATGATTGCTGCATGTTATCATTATGATGTATGATATTTTTTTGTCATAATGTTGTGTTATCTACTCACTGGGCACGTGGTTTGCTCATACCCCTCTTATTGATATTTTTTTTCAGAGTTGACAGCTGAAGGTAAATATCG
Organism: Biancaea sappan; assembly: GCA_037074585.1. NCBI lineage: Eukaryota > Viridiplantae > Streptophyta > Magnoliopsida > Fabales > Fabaceae > Biancaea > Biancaea sappan. Next base: position 16,659,126 of record CM073497.1, on the reverse strand, counting down.
GAACAAGGAATTATGGATCCTTAGTCCATGATTACCTTTTCATTTGTTCAGGATAAAGGTATAATAGTTAAGTTTTATTCTAAGTTGTATAAATCTAGAAATCTCTGTAATCGGGTAGGTTCATTCACTGATGTAATGTGAGTAATTGTAGTATGTATAAAGAACTCGTTTTGGTTGCATGAAAAAGAATTGTATGATTTTTAAGAGAAAGATAGGCTTACGGAGGTGAAATGAAATTCACTTTCCGTGCCGGTCACGTGCTCAAATTTTGGGACGTGACAAGTTGGTATCAGAGCTTTGGGATTAGGTCTCCTACCGATTACAGAGTAAGGTAACCTTAGTGGGATCTCCTCTATCGTGGTGAACCCGGGCACGACTATAGAGAGATGGCTCCACTGAAGGTCCTGTAGGATGTTTTCATTTCCTTTTCCTCCAAGACTTGTCTTTTCTTATGAATTATGTTTTTAGTTTTAGTTTTAGAGAGTTATGGCTATACTTTTGAACTCGGTAAGGGAAAGGTTATTATTTGTTTTGATTCCGTTGCTGTCGGATCAAATTGTATGTATGGGGCTTTATATGTTAAATTCATGATTGATTTTGTGTGACTGATTTATTTTATCTTTCTTAATTTTATTATTACTATTTTTGGAGTACCATCCCATAAAAGAAACCACTGGCATTAAAAGCAGAAGGATTACATTGCAAAAAAAAAAAAAACAATTACTCATGCATGAGTAATCTAAAAGCGAGGTGGTCTCGGATTAGGAGGGTTGTACTGTATCATCACCCCTCGACCATTCCTTGGAGCGAGAGACAGAGCAATATCGCGGAGGGTAGTGTAAATCCCATTCATACAATCAACACTTCTTTGTTGTTGATTGCAGAAGCACTGGGTAGACCAATAGAAGAACCTGTCTATTCTTGAAGTCATTTCTGCATGATTGCGTTTAGTTAACTTCTCTAGGTTTTCTATCATCTTTTTCAGATTTTTGACCTCCTGCTCTAGACAGGCGATTTTGTCCTCCGAGGTATGGCCCGTGCTAGTCTCCTCAGCTTCCTCGATCTTCTTCATTTTCTTCTCCTTCTGCTTCTCTGGAGACCCCTCAAAAGGTCTTTTGCCCTTGTCTTTGCCCAGACTTAAGTTTAAGTCGAGCTCTTCTCTCCTGGCATCCACTGTGAGATCAATGTACTTCCTTGTGGCCATGATTTGGAAAATTTAGAAATTTATGTCGAAGTATGAGAAGAGAGGAATGCTGAGAAGTTGTAGGCTTAGAGATGATTACTCTTTGTGGTGTGGTAACTGAGAACGTTGGGATAGTTCTTATAGAGGAAAAATTTGAACTCAGAGACAAAGAAGATATCTCTTCGCCGCACCCTATACGCTTAACCTATGGATTTCTGCAAGCTGGAAGCTAGGAGTCTAGGGTAGGCATGCACACCAACAACGCGTCGCATTAATGGCAAAACCACGAAAGTCAATATTCGGTGGATTTGCGGCCGATTTACACTTGGTTTTTCCATTTCTCTCGTTGGCATTTTCTGAAATTGAAGGAAGTCAACAATGTAGCCATTACAGAGTGTCTTGGATGTTTTCACGATGAACTAAAATGTATTTCTATGCTTTCTTGTATTGTTCTTGAAAGCCTTCAGTTAAGTATAATATACATGATTGATTGAATTATACTGTGATTATATGTATCTAAATACATATGATATGTATGTATGTTATTCATGCATAGAGAGTGAAGGTTATTTGTTATGGCCAGGAATAATATGTAATGATTCTACATACATTCAGAGAATGAGAAGTCTGAAATTTAAAAGAACTTGAATAGATGAAAATATATATAGATAATGATGTATCTCTATGTTTATACATATATACATATATGCTCGTAGAGGCAAGTGAAAGGTAAAAATTTTTCTCTCACTTTATGGAACGCTTGATGTGTAGATGTGAGAAGTTTTTATTTTAATATGTATGTTTGAAAATGTGTAAGCTTAGGGCAAAGCCACGGATTAGAAACCTAGATAAGGCTAGTATGAAGCTACCCGTTCATGGAGTAATATCTCGATTTAGAATTATTGGATAAGACAAATACAGAGTTAAGAAGCCATAAATTGAAGCGGCGATTAGTTTAATAATTTGAGCAAGAGTCAAAAGTTAGCCGAAATTTTTGAGGAAATCTTTTGTATTAGATTATATTTTGTTATTTTCTGGCATGCTTATCTGAGACCGTTGGCATTGCGTCGGATAAGGTCTGTAGGTCATCTTTAGAGTATGATGTAAAGGTTTTGTAGCCCTAAATTTCGTCTATATATAATGGATGCCCCATTACGCTGCTCACTACACTAAAAGTTTATATCTATAAGCTTTCTAGCATCAAACTTCTCCTTCTGTACAACCTTTATAGCTCAGAAAAATATGGCCGGCAATAAATCTTTCAATTTAAATTTTGAGGCTGGCAAGGTAGAGCTGGATCTAAATCTTAGCCTGGAGAATTATAAGAATAAGAGATCCATGGAAGAGTCACCAGAGGCTAAGAAAAGAAAAAGGGATGTAGTAGAGTTAGAGGATGTTAGCACAGCAACATCTTCTAATAATGAGCTTGCGCTTATGAGACAAAAGATGGAGGACTTGGAAAGACTGATAAACCGCCACTTTGAGGACCAGGGGAGATTGATAAATCGTCTCTTTACAGAACAAGAGAAGCTTTTGAACCGTCATTTTAGGGAATTGGCGAATAGAGTTGATAGACATTCGATGTTTGCAACTCAAAATTTTCGTGACCAACAAGCGAGATGTATTGACTGTATGAATGGAGTGACTTCTGCACTTCGCCAAATTTCCCAGACGTTTCCTCCAGAAACTCTTTCTAGGCTGCAACGATTAACTTCCTCCTTAAGGTCTGAAGCACCTTCTTCTTCTAGACCTGGAGCATCTTCTGCATTTCAAAAGCCTCCTCGTTCTTAATTTATCTTTTCTTTTGTTTGTACCTAAAGCTGATGTTTGATCTAATGTTTAAGTATTAAAATTATCTGTTTTGTAAATCAAGTTCAGCTTGTTGCCTGTAACTTATGTATTAGAAATAAAAATATGTTGAACTTGTTATATTTTGTACTTGATTGTGAAAATTCTAAGAGAGAGAATGAGATATAAACAAAATATTGGCATTTGCTTCAATCTTGAGGTAAGTTTTGAATTCGGAGGACCGAATTCTTTTAAGGGGGGAAGAATGTAATATCCCAAGAATTTTTATGAATATTTAAAGTCTGATTTGAAGTTTAGTGAAAAATTTAATTATGTGGAAAATTTTCTTTTTGAATTAGTGAAGAAAATGTGGAAATAGAAATTTTTATTTTTAATTTAGGAAATTTTTACAAATTCTCAAGGACATGTGGGGAAGAGAAAGGCATGGCGCCCAGGCGCCACGTGGGGCGCCTAGGCGCCGGGCATGGGTGGCGCCCAGGCGCCAGGTGTGTCGGAAAACCTTAGCTCATTTTCAATCGGCCATAACTTCTTCATCCGGACTCCGTTTTGGGCAAACTTTATATCGTTGGAAAGTTCTTTGAGTCTAGTTTCCAATGGTATAAGTTTCATTTAGATATTCATTACCGATTAGGAGTTATGACTTAAGATGTGAGTAAAGGTCGAGAGTAGTGGTAGGAAATTTCTCTATTTTGTAACCCTAATGTTTTTGTCTGGTTACAATAGGAATGGTCAAGGTGCAAAGTGGGAGTGCCGAGAGCGTGAAATCCAGGTGAGTGGGTTAATACTTGCTATGATTAAATATCTGTTATTGACTTTTTGCATCATAGTGGAAATATGTTGTATATCCAAGTTTGAAGAGGATGATGTGGAACGATGAGGCATAAACAATTGTGGAACGTGTCTGGTAATGTATATAATTATATTTTCTTATTTTCCCATGAATGGAGGTTATATAATGGATTGTGAATGGCATGTGAACTGAGTTGAATAATTGTTCTATATTATGGGTTATGTTGTATACATGCTATGTTGCTGGAACCACATTTATTATGTTGTGGCTTGAATTGTAAATGACTGAGTTGTGTATGTGGCTCAAGATTATGATTGAGGATGTTTTTATATATGATTGTGATTGTGTTTGACTGGAAAGGAAAGGCATGGTGGTGCACCCCATGGAGAAATTTATGTGAAGTTATAAGGGTGGAGATTATAAATGGAGCGATAAGGGTGGATGCGGCAGGGGCCGCGGGCAACGATCCAGAGGTATTCTGGACGACCCGGTTGGTACGGGAAATTTGTGTGAAATTGATTTCACCGATTGTTGTTGTGAACTTTTGAATTATGTTGAAATGTATTTGATTTATTTGGATATTGTCGTGAAGTACTACGAATAATATCATATCATATGATGATTGATTTACGTATGATTGCTGCATGTTATCATTATGATGTATGATATTTTTTTGTCATAATGTTGTGTTATCTACTCACTGGGCACGTGGTTTGCTCATACCCCTCTTATTGATATTTTTTTTCAGAGTTGACAGCTGAAGGTAAATATCGGAACAAGGAATTATGGATCCTTAGTCCATGATTACCTTTTCATTTGTTCAGGATAAAGGTATAATAGTTAAGTTTTATTCTAAGTTGTATAAATCTAGAAATCTCTGTAATCGGGTAGGTTCATTCACTGATGTAATGTGAGTAATTGTAGTATGTATAAAGAACTCGTTTTGGTTGCATGAAAAAGAATTGTATGATTTTTAAGAGAAAGATAGGCTTACGGAGGTGAAATGAAATTCACTTTCCGTGCCGGTCACGTGCTCAAATTTTGGGACGTGACACAAAATCAGTTGTGTTATGTACATGTTGTATATAGTTCTACAATTGTATTATCCTTCACTTGTAACAGTTTTTACTTAAAGGAATTAGAAATTTATTTTTGCTCATAGATATAAGTCATATTGAGCAAACCACATAAATCTATGTGTTACATGATTTTCTTTTGATTTTCTTCTCTATCTTCTCAGCAATTTTCTTGACAATAAGAGATAGCGAAGACTTGTCCATATTTGTTTTAAACACACACTCTTATATTTATATATATATATATATATATATGTATATATATGGCTGTATTAGTGTCCTTCAAGAACCAGAGAACCAGCATTTTCCCACACATGCATATTCCACCATTTGTGCTTGTGAAATTTTTTAGGGTAAAAAGGATGAGAGTAAATTACAAATTGAGTTCTTAAAAATTATAATTTTTTTAATCTAGTCTTTAAAAAATTAAATATTTCAATTTTCTTCTGAAAATATTACATTCATTTCGACTTGATACTTTTTCATTGTTAAATCACAAAATTTATTATTGTTAAATCTCAAATTTTTATTATTAAAAATTAATTTAACAAAAATAGGGATTAAATTGAAATAAATATAATTTTTTGAAGACTAAATTGAGACAACAAAAAAATTTTATAACCTAAAATTAATAATTTATTCAAAGGGTAATGTTTTCCATTGTATTAGTCAACTTGTAACTAGTAATTGGACTGTACAATGCATGAGATGTGTAAATAAAGTTAAAATCATGAAAAATTTATTTTGAAGCGTATAATTTTTATTTTAAATTTTGCGGTGAAAAATCTTATGATTACAAAAATGTTAACAACACTACTTAAACATTTGTCTTTCTTGTCAGGTGTTACTATCACTGTCAAGCATACTACTAATGTTAGTCATTGTCAAGTGTTAGTCATTTTCATTTACTCAAAAATAAAAATACTTTGATTTTTCGTTATCTTAATTTCATCTATAATCAAATGAGTAAATAGAAGTGTCAAACTGTTTAACACACTTCTTAGGTGGGATGAGCTGATAACCCTATATATATATATATATTATACTCAACCATACCAATCGTTAGTAGAGACAAGACTCAAATGGTTAGATCAGAGAGACTAGATCGACAGAGAGCTAGAGACTATCAGACTAGAAAGAAAAGGATCAAAAGAAGAGAGAAGAGTCTAGAGATCTTCACCTTATATACTTAACCATACCAGTAATCAATAGAGGCAGAGACTCAAATGATCAGACCAAAAAGAGAACAGAGTGACGGAGGGCTAGAAACTATCGGACTAGAAAGGAAAGGATCAGAGGAAGAGAGAACATAGGGAGATTAGAGATCAGAGTCTAAAGATCTTCACCTTTGTCTCTTTCGTTCTTCGAGTTTGAGATCAGAGATAGTCCAGAGATATTCACCTTTGTCGTGCTTCGTCATCGTCACATGCATCCCTCCGTCCATCTCTGCATGCATTGACAACATCCATCTCTCCATCTCTATGTCTATCTCTCCATCTAATCATTAAAAAAGAAAAAAAAGGCGATCGCTTTGGCCTTTAAGCCTCTAATCCTTTTTTTTTTTGGAGTCAAACTGAGCCTCTGATCTAGTAGTTGGGTTGGACACTTGGACTAGCATATGTGTATGTAGGCAATGGGCGCTAGAAGAAAAAAGTATGGATTAGTGCGTTTGGCCTGCCAGCTCGCACAGTTATGAGTTGACTGTCCCGACCCGACCAGACATGTTTTCACACAATATATGAATTTTGTTAGTTAATTATGTCTAATCTATTATAACCCTGAATGGTTAAATAATATCCATTTATTTATGGATGACAATATATTGGGTATTTAATAATTTCTGTTCAAAAGGATTAAAAAAGAAAAACTCAACCAATATTTATTGGATATGATACAAGTAGTGATAAATTAATAACCATCGAATATTCGTCTGATGCAAAGATGGATTTTGAATTATCCATATCTGTCTAATATAAGATGAATAGATATAAATAGTATTTGTTTGATAATTTTTGATATAACATATGAATTTATAATATAAAGTATGAGATAATAATATATAATTATAAATTATACGTATATACAATTTAAGTTTGATAAATTTTAGATTCATTTTTTTTGTTTTGAGTGGATATCAGATTTGGCTATCTAATAATGAATTTATAATATTCAATATCCATTAATCATTATGTAACATTGCTTTTTGAATGTTTTGAATGCATGTTTCGATTGTTTTAATATGTCAAACATTAAATATTTTTTATGGATACGAACAAAAATAGTGGAAAAAAAGTGTAATTATCCATTCTCATCCCTACATCCATTTAACATTATTGCAATCGTTATGATGATTTGAATTTCAAAGGTGAAAATAGTTCAATTTTTATTTATATTAATTTTAAAAACGATTGTATTTCCTATGTTCAATAAATTCAAAATAAATTAATCTTTGAGCAAAGTCGAACATATCATCTAATCTTCATATGTATTCATAATTTAAGCGCGCATTTCTCTGAGATTGCTCTGAAAAATTTGGAAAGTCTGGGAAGATTGATGTTTGAAAGACCCATTGGACAATAACTTGTCGGGTTTCATTATTATGCATGATCTATACGTATGATCAATCTTTTTATGATTGAATGTACGTAATTCATACGAATTGCAATCGATTTCATGGTTTACATGCATCAAAGTCCACACTCAAATGATGATAATAATAATAATAATAATAATAATAATAATAATAATAATAATAATAATAATTATTATTATTATTATTATTATTATTATTATTATTATTATTATTTATCTACCAAAAAAAAAAAGTTGCTTCATTTGAATCACCTACTCATGTTTGAGTGCAGGTCAAACTGCATTGGATTTATTTAGATGAACGATTCGGCGTAGGAACAAATTAAAGGTCATAAAGGGCTTTACATATATTCAAATCATAATTGTTTCATGTTTATATTTTCCACACCTCTCACTTTCGTCCCCACTCTTTCCATGTCATTCACTCTACCAGCCCCACATATTCTAGCTTTTGGTTTAAAAATTTCAACAACCTACCAGCCAACAACATGTTCAACACAGACACACTTATTAAGTGAGATGAATGGTTGAATTGGAGAGATGATATATTGATGCATAAATCATGAAAAATATTATTGTTTTGTATTAATAAATTATATATTCATCTAAATCATTACATTATCATATCACAGATGTTACATATCACCTAAAAAAATCATAAATTAGAGACAGAAAAATTCGTATCTAATTATTGAAAATGTTATCTCTGATATTTAGAGAATTAAATTCATATTTTAAAATAATTTGAAAATGGACAGATTTGCAACGTACAAATCCGTCTTTGATTTTTAAATTATAAAAAAAATATAATTGATTTTAACAAATCAAGGATGTAAATTCAAAAAACAATCAGAGATAGAATTTTTTCATTCCAAAATTCGTCTTTGATTATGTAAATTTTTCCTCTATTTTGAATTTTAATCAGGGATAAAATTGAAACATGTCAGGAACAAAATTTGAGATGAAAATAATTCCGTCTCTAATTTTTGTCTCTAATTTATGTTTTCCTTGTAGTGTATGTGTGTGTGTAAGTTCGATTTCTCTTCAATAATTGCAAAGAGCAGTTTAGTAATTGCAAAGAGCAGTTCCCATTATGATAATTCATTTTAGATTGAATGATCATGATTGAATCTCATGAGGTAAAAAAATATTTTAATTTCAGTATGTGTGTTGAAATCAAGGATAATTAATGGACTATCATCTACAGTTACTACAGATGACCCATTATAGTGTTTATATATATATGGGGCATATTTAGTGAGAAGAGATGCATTAGTGTGAGAGATGCAGCTAAAAAATAATCACAAATTAGTTTATCTTTTCATTTACATGGTTTAATTGTCATGATATTATTTAAGTAGTAATTGACTAATTATTTTAATCTTTGAGGTAAAAAAAAGTGCTACACTGACTCGTCATTTTGGGTAAATTATATATATATATATATATATATATATTTACATTTAACACTCCTTTAGTTTTAGGTATTATATATTTTAGGTCCTATGAAATTTATATATATGTTACAAAAATCTCCCATCCAGTTTATTTTTGTCAAATTACTAAAATTAGTAAGTAATTTTTTAATAAAATAATGGTATTTTGGTCTTTTATCATTATTTTAAGTTTCATTTTGGTCATTAATGTTTCTTTCACATCCTAAAAATTGAACATATGAGAAGATACTATTTCTAGGGAAAACCTCAAACATAAGTTATTCATATATATTTTGTAAAGTTTTACATTCAACCTTTATCATTCATTCCACACAATAGAATTATAATCATCTGATAAATAAATATAGGCATACATAATCTGATGCGTTTATCTCATCGCAAGCCTAGGAGACCTATAGAAAGTACAGAACGTTCCTAGTATTCACATTAATAAGTACTGGTATCCCACCAGATAGAAATGGAGAATAACTCCAAGGAGCTTCTAATCTTCAATCGGATACTATTCTTCATTGTTTACTGTACCTGAAAAGATAATCATAGGGAGTGTGAATTTATTTAAAAACTCAGTAAGTAAATAACTGTACTATATAAAATATCAAAAGTACAAATACCATATTTACTCATATAATCAATTGTCTTATACATCGAGTAGTGAGACTCTAATCCTTTCAAACTAGTGAATAAGAATTCATAGATATACACCGAGTAGTATGAGACTCTGACCCTTTCAAACTCGTATTTATTATTTCATCTACTTATACCGAGTATTATGAGACTCTAACCCTTTCAAACTCGTGCATAGGTTTTCATAGTTATACATTGAGTAGTATGAGACTTTAACCATTTCAAACTCATGTATTAAATCTCGTAGATATTTACTCATTAATAAAATAGTAAAAATTTATCACATAGTACAATTATCATGAAATAAATTAATTTGTATATATTTTTATTCCTTTGAATTTCTATAAAAAAAAATATACCAATCATCATATATTGTCATCTGAAAGATTGATTGCTTAATATCTAAATAATATTGTAAATGAGACTTATATTGTACTTTGACTAATAATATCAAACTAGCTTAGCAAGGTTATTCATTTACCTTGATATTTGTCCAAATTTACCTTGTTCCACACTAGAATTTGTACAGAAAAATTTCCTAGTAAAAGATATCACAAGAAAAAATAAGAAAGGGAACGAAATTATGAAAATATGCAATATTTTCTGATTACTATAGTAACAGTCAGCGGTCAATGTAACTACAGTAACAATTCACTACAATGACAGTTTGCTACAGTACGTTGACCGCTACAGTACCGTTGACTACTGACACTACAATAACTGCTACAGTAAACTCAAAAATTTTCAGATTTTTCAATTGCTACAGTAACTTCGAATTTGCAGAAAATCTTCCAAAATTTTTCATCTTATAATTCTTTGTTTCTAAATCAAAATTTCATCTCTCCTAACTTACTTTAACTCAATCTTAACTCAAAAACATCCAAAACAACTCAAATCCATGAATTATCATCAAAATCTTCAGGAACAAAATCTCCTCTAATCTTCCACATAAACTGAAATTTGAGGAAAATAATGAGATTGAAGCTTACCTTAGATCATTGTTAACTAGCTGAGCCGAACAAATAATCAAAACTCTAAAGATCAAGGAAAGGATTTGAGAGGAGGATGAATAAATTTGAGAGAAAACTTCACTGTTCACTTCTGCCTTTGTTCAGACGCGTGAGAAATGAGAGGATACTATTGAAGTTTTAGGTTAAAGGTTTTTAATGGGTTATATGAATAACCCATGGGTATTTATGACCCAACACTCAAACTCATCCAGTCAAATCCACTTTTCCATAAATTTTATCATTCTTAAGAATATACCCCATATGGTATAAATATCCAATCTAGTCATTTAACTCAATTTTCATAAATAATATTCAAAGAGAACAATTAAATATGAAAATTAAAAATGACTAAAATAAATAACTAAAGTAACAATGTAAAATTCTAAAATACTCTCAAACGAATTATACTTCAAAATTAACGGGTATTACATTCTACCCCCTTAAAAGAATTCGATCATCTGAATTAAAATCTTACCTCAGGTTTCAAACAAATGTGAATATTTTATCCACATTTCATCTTCTGCCTCCCACGTATCTTCCTCGTAAGAATGATTTCTTCAAAGAACCTTAACAGTAGAAATTTTCTTAGTGCGCAATTTCTTGACTTTTCTATCAAGAATAGCTACTGGCACCTCTTCGTAGGTGAGAGTTTCATCAAAATAAACTTCTTAGGGTTTAATGACATGAGAAGGATCAGGAAGATTCTTCCATAGCATGGACACGTGAAATATTGGATGAACTCCCTCGAGGTCTAAAGGTAGGTCTAGGCGATATGCCACGTTACCTACTCTGTCTACAATCTCATATGGGTCAACATACCTCGGACTAAGCTTTCCTTTCTTCCTGATCTTATTACTCCCTTCATAGGTGAGATTCATAAGAAAACCATGTCACCTATTGCAAATTCAAGGTCATGTCGTCGGTTGTCTGCATAAGACTTCTGTCTACTCTGAGCAGTTAACAACTTCTCTTTGATAAGTTTAATTTTATTTATATCTTTTTGTATAATCTCAGGTCCAAGTATTTTGGTTTCACCAAGTTCAAACCAACCTATAGGAGATCGACATTATCTCCCTTATAGAGCCTCGAAAGGTGCCATCTAGTTACTGGCTTGGTAACTGTTATTGTAAGCAAATTCAATAAGAGACAAATGATCTTCCTAACTTCCACTGAAATTCATCACACAAGCTCTTAGCATATTCTCTAAAGTCTGAATTGTCCTTTCGGACTGTCCATCAGTCTGAGTATGGAATGCTGTGCTAAAATTTACTTTGGTACCCAAAGCCTCTTGAAAGACTGTAATACCCGTTAATTTCGGAATATAATTCGCTTGAGAGTATTTTAAAATTTTACAACGTTACTTTAGTTAGTTATTTTTGTCATTTTTAATTTTTATATTTAATTATTCTCTTTGAATATTATTTATGAAAATTGAGTTAAATGACTGGACTGAATATTTGCACCATGTGGGATATATTCTTAGAATGGTGAAATTCATGGAAAAGTGGTTTAAGAATGGTCAATTAGTCCATTAATTGTAATTTGACTGGATGGGTTTAGATGTTGGGTTATGGATACCCATGGGTTATTCAATAACCCATTAGAAACCCTTAATAAAATAAAAACTTCCTACTTCCTTCATAATTCACGTTTCTGAAGCAAAGCAAAAGTGAACAGTGGTATTTTCTCTCATTTCTTCATCCTCTTCTCAAATCTTTCCCTTGATCTTCAGAGTTTTGATTATTTGTTCGGTTCAAAAGCCTTGTAAGGATCAAAGGTAAGCTTTAATCTCATTATTTTTCTTAAGTCTAAGTTTATATGAAAGATTAGAGGAGATTTTGTTCTTGAAGATTTTGATGATAATTCTTAAATCTTGGTTGTTTTAGAGGTTATTTTTGAGTTAGGATTGAGTTATGATCGATTAAAAGAGATGAGATTCTGGTTTTGAAACAAGGAATCAAAGGATAAAATTTTCTACAAAACTTGAATTTACTGTAGCAACCAGAAATTTTGAGAAAATTTTTTCGAGTTTACTGTAGCAGTCACTATAGTGTCGGCAGTCAATGGTAATGTAACAGTCAACGTCACTGTAGCAAACCGTACTATAGCGAACCGTTACTGTAGCAAACCGTTACTGTAGCAATCAGAAAATATTGCATATTTTTGTGATTTTGTTTCCTTTCTTATGTTTTCTTGTAATATATTTTACTAGGAAATTTTTCTACACAAATTCTAGTGTAGAACAAGGTAAACTTGGACAAATATCAAGGTAAATGAATAACATTGCTAAGCTAATTTGATATTACTAGTCAAAGTACAATATAAGTCTCATTTATAATATTATTTGGATATTAATCAATCAATTTTTCATATGACAGTATATGATGATTGATATATTTTTTTTTATAGAAATTCAAAGGAATAAGAGTATGTATAAATTATTTTATTTCATGGCAATTGTACTATGTGATAAATTCTCACTATTTTATTAATGAGTAAAGATCTACGGGATTTAATACATGAGTTTGAAATGGTTAAAGTCTCATACTACTCAGTGCATAACTATGAAAACATATACACGAGTTTGAAAGGGTTAGAGTCTCATACTACTCGGTGTAAATAGATGAAATTATAAATACGAGTTTGAAAGGGTTAGAGTCCCATACTACTAGATGTATAAGACAATTAATTATATGAGTAAATGTGGTATTTGTACTTTTGATATTTTATATAGTACATTTATTTACTTACTGAGTTTTTAAATAAACTCACACTCCCTATGATTATCTTTTCAGATACAGAAAATAAGGAAGAAGAGTATCCGATTGAAGATTAGAAGCCCCTTAGAGTTATTCTCTATTTCTGTCTGGTGGGATACCAGTACTTATTAATGTGAATACTAGGAACGCTCTGTACTTTCTATAGGTCTCCTAAGCTTGCGATGAGATAAAAACATCAGATTATGTATGCCTATATTTGTTTATCAGATGAATATAATTCTGTCGTGTGGAATGAATAATAGAGGTTGAATGTAAGACCTCACAGAATTTATGTGAATAACTCATGTTTGAGAATTTTATTAAATAAGTAGTTATGGATATTAAGATTGTCCAGGATTTCGGGATACCACTGAGGTTTTTCTTAAAAATAGTATCTTTTCACATGTTAAATTTTTGGGATGTGACAAAAACTTTCCAAAACTGAGAAGTAAACTGAGGTTCTCGGTCTGATATAATGGATACTGGCACACCATGAAGTTTCACTATTTCCTTAACATAAAGTCGAGCAAGTTTTTGCTACAATGAAAGTGGTATGAACAGGAAGAAAATATGCTGACTTAGTAAGTCGATCCACTATAACCCATATTGAGTCATTTCCCTTTGTTGACCAGGGTAAACCTACCATAGAATCCATAGTGATCCTTTCCTATTTCCACTCGAGAATATCTAGTTTTTGCATCAAACCAAATGGTCGTCGATATTCAGCTTTAACCTGCTGCAAGTCAAGCATCGAGTTACAAAGTCAATCACATCTCGTTTCATGTCCTTCCACCAGTAAACTTGTTTCAAGTCCTGATACATTTTTATGGCATCAGGATGTACAACGTATGACGAACCATGAGCTTCCACTAAGATTTCATGTTTCAAATATTCAATGTTAGGGACACAGAGTTTCCCATTAAACAAAAAGACTCCTTTTTTATCTACCAAGAAACTTGGTACTAAACCTTCCCTTGCTTTATTTCTGATTTTGACCATATCGATGTCGTTTTCCAAAGTTACTTTTACTTTTTCAACAAGGGATGATCTAACTGTTAAATGAGCTAGAAATGTACCTGACTTAGTGATCTCAAAGAATACTCCATTAGCTTCCAATTCTTGTAGTTCCTGTATTATAGACCTCCTTATAGTGGCAATGTGTGCTAAACTTCCCATAGACTTTCGACTTAGGGCATTAGCCACCACATTTGCTTTACCTGGATGGTAAAGGATGGTACAATCATAATCTTTCAGAAGTTCCATCCACTCTCGTTGTCTTAGATTAAGCTCTCTCTGGTAAAAAATGTACTTAAGATTTTTGTGATATGTGAAAATTTTACAAGTCTCCCCATATAAGTAGTGTCTCTAAATCTTTAAGGCGAACATTACAGTTACCATTTCCAAATCATGAGTGGGGTAATTCAATTCATGCTTTTTAAGCTGACGTGAGCTATAACCTATAACTCTACCATGTTGCATCAACTCACACCCTAAGCCTATCTTTGAGGCATCACAGAATACAGAGTAACCCCCTGGTTCTGATGGTAGGATTAAGACTGGTGCAAAAGTTAAACACTCTTTCAATTGGGAGAAACTTTGCTCACATGAATCATCCCAAATGTATTTAACATTCTTTCGAGTTAACTTATTCAATGGAAGAGCCGTCTTAGAGAAATTTTTGATAAAGCGATGGTAATACCCTGCTAAGCCAAGAAAACTACGTACTTCAGACACAGTTGTTAGTCTAGGCCATTGTTTTACTGCTTTAATTTTACTTGGATCTACATGAATACCTTCATGGGAAACAACATGTCCCAAAAATGTTACATGACTCATCTAGAATTCACATTTTGAAAGCTTTGTGTACAACTGATGCTTTCTCAAGGTCTGAAGCACCATTCTCAAATGTTCAGTATGTTCTTCATGACACTTTGAATACACCAAAATATCATCAATAAATACAACTACAAATTTATCAAGGAATGATTTGAACACTCTGTTCATTAAATCCATAAATGCTGCTGGTGCATTTTTCAACCCAAAAGACATCACGAGAAACTCATAATGTCCATACCGTGTACGAAAAGCAGTCTTAGATATATCATCGTTCTTAATTTGTAACTGATGATATTCATACCTTAGATCAATCTTTGAAAAGTATCTTATTCCTTGAAGCTAATCAAACAAATCATCTATCCTTGGTAAAGGATACTTGTTCTTCACCGTGACTTTATTCAACTGAAGATAATCTATACATAATCTCATAGAACCATTTTTCTTTTTCACAAAAAGAACAGGAGCACCCCAAGGTGAAAAACTTAGGTGAATGAACCCTTTGTTTAACAAATTTTTTAATTGTCCTTTGAGTTCTTTTATCTCAGCAGGAGCCATACGATAAGGTGGAATTGAAATTGGTCGTGTGTCTGGGACCAAATCAATACCAAACTCAATATCTCTTTCTAGTGGTAATCTAGGTAAATCTTCTAGGAACACGTCTGGGAATTCATTAACCACATGTATATCTTCTAACTTCTGTTCTTTTTTTTCTAAATCTTTGACAAAAGCTAGAAATCCCTGACATCCCTTAGCAACATACGCCGGGCACTTAACATAGATATTATGTTGCAAGGTATATCACTTCGATCTCTTTGAAACACAAAATTACTCCTCTCCGACATATTAAAGGAAATAACCTTGTCACGACAATTTATAGTAGTATGACAAGAAGATAGCCAGTCCATCCCTTAAATCACATCAAAATCTAACATGTTGAGAATCATAAGATCTATCTCAGTTTCCATACCTCAAACAATTATTTTACAAGAACGATAGCTTGTTTTAACTATCCAAGTCTCTCTCATCGGTGTGGAAATCAAGAATGGTTCCATAAGAGTAATCAGATCAAATTCAAACCTCTTGGCAAATAAGGGTGACACATACGAGTGAATAGAACCGAGATCAAACAAAATACGTGCAGCAAAAGTATTAACAGATAATATACATGTAACTACAGCATTGGATGTTTGAGCATCCTGTCGGGTTAGAGCATATATTTTTGCATTTCTTCTGCCAGTAGCTTGTTTTCCATGATCTCCTTGGCCTCTTCAAGAATCTCTTCCCATACTACCCCCTATTGAAGGGGTCGGTGTTCGAGTAACAGAAGCATAAATAGATTGTCGTCAAGGTGGCAAAATAGACCCTTGACCTAGTTCTGTCATGAGTTGAGGGCACTCCCTTATAAAGTATCCCTTTTGTCCACAGTTAAAACAACTGTACCAATAGTATTTAACCTGTATTCTCCGAAGTGAAACTTTCCACATTCAAGACACTGAGGTTTTTCCTTTTTAGTTTGAGTACCTCCTCTATTAGAAGAGCTGAAACCGCTCCTGATCTTTGAACCAGGCTTAGTCACACTGGCTGTGGAATAAGATGACTTAGAAGGAGTGGCTGGAGCACGCTATGACGCAGTAAAGGGTTTCAAAGTCTTTAAGTCTTCCCCTTGATCAAAAGATTTCCTATATCTAGCTTTCTTTTTTTGTCGATATTCTTCTTTATTCTTTTACCTCTTTTCCATCCTTCGAGCCACATTAACAACTTCTGAGTATGAAGGGTAATCGTTCATATTGGAACCCACTTGATCATATAAGGCGTCATGAAGTCCTTCCACAAACTTTTCTATTTTTTTTCTTTCAAAAAGAATGATTTCAGGGGCATACTCAGATAATTTAACAAACTAAGCAAAATATTCATCAACAGTCATCGTTTCCTGCCTTAGATACAGAAAATCCCTTACCATAGATGATCGTACACTTGTCGAGAGAAATTCATCCATAACCAATCTGTAAAACTCTGTCCACACAACTAGTAGTGCGCCTTGAATTCTCGCTTTCTTCCAGTTCCTCCACCATTTACCAGCCCTACCCTTCAACTGAAAGGAAATGAATTTTACCTTCTGAGTAAGAAAACACCATATAACATCACAGATTGCTTCACAATCTTCAAGGAAACATTGTGGACCCTCTTTGGGATCTTCTCCTGAAAAAATAAGAGGCCTCATTTTCTGAAATTCAGACATTTTTACCTCCCTTACATTACCCCCTCCAGCTAACTGAGCTGTAGTACAATTTCAGCTTCAACAATAGGAGGATCCACTGACAAGTTAGCTTGTGCAGCTTGACCTCTCATTTCAGCCTCAAATCGGTCAAATGGTTCATTCATTAAATTAATCATATGTGCAATAGTCGCATTATCAATATGAGCAACAGGTTTGACTCTCCTTACTTGGCCACTAGCTGCACCTTCAGTATTTTGAGTATGTAAACTATTAGCATGGTTAGGATCGTCTTGCACATGTACTGGTGGAATTATGACCCTCCTTGGACCCACATGCTTATTATTATTAGAAGATCCTTCTGACATTGAATTGTCAAAGATCTACACACATAACAAATACTTTTCAGACATAAATAAAATATCACTTACAAGCCTCATTGAAAAGTTATCTATAAAATGACATTATACTCTACAAGGTCTTTTATGGAACCTAATCCTATGGTCATGCCGCGACTCATGACAATAAAGAAGGCCCCACAAAAATCACTTTGCTCTGTACTCTATAGGGAACCTATAGAACCTATCCTCTGATATCAAATTGTCACATCTCAAAAATTGAACATATGAAAAGATACTATTTCTAGAAAAAACCTCAAACATAAGTTATTCACATATATTATGTAAGGTTTTACATTCAACCTTTATCATTCATTCCACAAAACAGAATTATAATCATCTGATAAATAAATATAGGTATACATAATCTGATGCGTTTATCTCATCGCAAGCCTAGGAGACCTATAGAAAGTACAGAGCGATCCTAGTATTCACATTAATAAGTACTGGTATCCCACCAGACAGAAATGAAGAATAACTCCAAGGGGCTTCTAATATTCAATCGAATACTCTTCTTCATTGTTTACTGTATCTGAAAAGATAATCATAGGGAGTGTGAGTTTATTTAAAAACTCAGTAAGTAAATAAATGTACTATATAAAATATCAAAAGTACAAATACCACATTTACTCATATAATCAATTGTCTTATACATCGAGTAGTATGAGACTCTAATCCTTTCAAACTAGTGAATAAGATTTTATAGATATACACCGAATAATATGAGACTCTAACCCTTTCAAACTTGTATTTATGATTTCATCTATTTATACCGAGTAGTACAGGACTCTAACCCTTTCAAACTAGTGCATATGTTTTCATAGTTATACACTGAGTAGTATGAGACTTTAACACTTTCAAACTCATGTATTAGATCCCGTAGATATTTGTTTATTAATAAAATAGTGAGAATTTATCACATAGTACAATTACTATGAAATAAATTAATTTGTACATACTTTTATTCCTTTGAATTTTTGTAAAAAAAAATATACCAATCATCATATATTGTCATCTAAAAGATTGATTGCTTAATATCTAAATAATATTATAAATGAGACTTATATTGTACTTTGACTAATAATATCAAACTAGCTTAGCAAGGTTATTCACTTATCTTGGTATTTGTCCAAATTTACCTTGTTCCACACTAGATTTTGTGTAGGAAAATTTCCTAGTAAAAGATATCACAAGAAAAAATAAGAAAGGGAACGAAATTATGAAAATATGCAATATTTTCTGATTGCTACAATAACGTTCAACGTAGCTACAGTAACGGTTCGCTACAGTGACGGTTTGTTACAGTACCATTGACTGCCGACACTACAGTAACTGCTACAATAAATTCGAAAATTTCCAGATTTTCCAGTTGCTATAGTACTTCGAATTTGCAGAAAATCTTCCAAAATTTTTCATCTTATAATTCTTTGTTTCTAAACCAAAATTTCATCTCTCCTAACTTACTCTAACTCAGTCTTAACTCAAAAACCTTCAAAACAATTCAAATCCATGAATTATCATCAACATTTTCAAGAACAAAATTTCCTCTAATCTTCCACATAAACTGAAATTTGAGGAAAATAATGAGATTGAAGCTTACTTTAGATCATTGTTAACTAGTTGAACTGAACAAATAATCAAAACTCTAAAGATTAAGGAAAAGGATTTGAGAGGAGGATGAATAAATTTGAGAGAAAACTTCACTATTCACTTCTTCCTTTGTTCAGACGCGTGAGAATGAGAGGATACTATTGAAATTTTAAGTTAAGGGTTTTTAATGAGTTATATGAATAACTCATTGGTATCTATGACCCAATACCCAAATCCATCCAGTTAAATTACAATTAATTGACTAATTGACCATTCTTAAACTACTTTTTCATGAATTTCACCATTCTTAAAAATATACCCCACATAATACAAATATCCAGCTCAGTCATTTAACTCAATTTTTATAAATAATATTCAAAGAAAACAATTAAATATGAAAATTGAAAATGACTAAAATAAATAACTAAAGTAACATTGTAAAATTCTAAAATACTCTCAAACGAATTATACTCTAAAATTAACGAGTATTACAGTTTCAGATGTTTTATATTGGTCTTTCATGTTATAAATTTACATTGTTTTGGTCCTTTTTTGTTAAAATTAGCTATTTTAATAGAATTGACACTTTATATCACCTTGTTTTATACAGTCAACTTCCAAATAAATATGTCATGTCAGCATTAAGGTGAAGAAGTGTTTATTCTTTTAAAGTTGACTAACGATTTTAAAAAAAAAATGATTGAGATAATGTGAATATGAAACATAGAGAATCAATATAAAATATCTAAAATATAAAAGATTAAAATAAAATAAAAAAGATAAAGTATCCCGTAAATCTAATGATAAAAAAATAAATGAGTGGAGCTGGACGTATTATATGATAATAAAAAATAGAAAAGCCAGAGTAATGTATCCATTATTTTCTTTCTTGTGTGAAAAGAAAAGCAATGGCAAATTATCAGCAAAAAATCGTCATGCATGTGTGATCAAATCGTCTATCCAGATTCTGGAAGGTCAGTGTCTTACATATTAAGAAAAATATAATCATTTAAGTATGATTCTCCTTCATGACTTCCGGTGTTAATTTCTATGTCTAAAAGTTAATGCACGAAAAGTCATTTTCACAGTATTATTAATTCCATAAAAGAATTTTAATAAAACAAGATATTTGATTTACTAGCGTATATGCTTGTGTATTTGAATGTTAACGATCTCAAATTTATACAATAGGCTAAAATAATTTTATTTTAAGATATTAATTATATAAATGTCATTAAATATTATATAATAAAATTAATAAATTAAAATAAAATATTAATTACATGAATTTTAAAAAATTATTCTTATTAATCACACCACATTAAATTACATATATTAGAATTAATAAATTAAAATAAAATACTAAATGAATAGATTATGTAAATTACTAAATTCATTCTTATGAATCACTACATTAAATGCATTAAGTAAATTAGGATAAATTCAAATGAAACAATTCCGTAAATTAATTAAGTAAAATTATGATCCATTAAATGCATTAAGTAAAATTAGGGTAAATTTATTCTTGTGAATCTCATATCTTGCCATGAATAATTAAAAAAATCTCTGTTCATCAATGAAGCAACAAATTTTGGGAAAATGAATTTGAAATGGTAAAACAACTATTTTGAAATGTAATTAGGGTTCTTACTATCAATGCATATTCTTGGCATCCCTGAATTTAAATTTCGTGAAGATTGCAACTATCATATAAATTGGAATTTGATTATATAATTGCATTAAAATGAATTTGAAATAATTGTTCTTATCAATCACACCACATTAAATTACATATATTAAAATTAATAAATTAAAATGAAATATTAAATGAATAGATTTTGTAAATTACTAAATTTATTCTTATTAATCACTACATTAAATGCATTAAGTAAAATTATGATAAATCCAAATTCAAATGGTAAAGCAAACCTTTTAAAATGTGATTAGATCTCCACTATCAATGCATATTCCTGGCATTCATGAATTTAAATTCCGTGAAGATTACAACTATCATGCAAATTGGAATTTGATTATGTAAATTACTAAATTCATTCTTATTATTATTTAATTATTTGAATTATTTAATCAATATTCAATTAATTATGTTTAAAATTTATGTTATATAAATAAAGGGTCATTTCAATTGTCATGTATTCCTCCCATATTTGTATTGTTTATTCTTTGTGTAGAATCAGTTTTCATTCTGTTAGTTTTTTTCACATAGCTAAATTTAGTAACGTTGCTAATGTTAATGTATCAAGGGATGATTGAATGATTAAGGTTCGGGTAGTGAGGTTGTGGACAGTTTCATCGTTCTTTTCATATGACTAAATTATGCATATGTGGTTTATTCCTGGATATAACTCACCTGAATAAGTTAATAACATATAGATAATTCTACAAGATTTACAAGTATTTTCTCTACCTTTTACTTTTATTGTTTTTGTTATTTAGACATAGATTTTGGTTCATATAGTTTTTTTTTATCAATTATTTTTCTTCAGGAATCTCGCATTCATACATCTGTCAAGGGAACTTTTATTAACAAGTTCAATCACATTATTTTTAAAGATGGTGTGTACGTTATTACACAATTCAACATTATTGGTAATGACAGTGGTAATTATTGTACCACTGTACATTTAAGATAAATTTTCAGTACTTCTCTAAAATCGGTCGAGTTGAAGATGACAATGCTATTTCGGGCATGACTTTGTTTTATTTGTTTGCAGATATTTTCATCTTAACATGTTGATCATAATTATTTAATTGGTTTTTGTCATCTCTGTTAACTTATTATTTTTATCATATACAATTGATTATTCCTACAATATGAATTCGTAATTGCTCGGTGCACCTTTAGTGTATTTTACAGATGTCATTGGCAAGCCAGTTGCTATCGGAGCTGTTGAAGATATATGCAATAATAGCATGAAAAATAGAAGGACGGACATTGAACTGTAAGATTTATAGTAATTTAATTATGTTTATAATCTATAATTTATTTTGGTTGTTTATGTTCATTAACTACATTATATCATTCTGATGCAATAACATGATTTGTACTTTATGGGAGAATTTTGCTAATTAGATTGCATCATGCTCTAATGTTAAAGGACCAACTATTGTGGTTGTTCAATGTTGTAAAATGATTTTTTAGATTAATTTCACAAACTTTACTCTCTGTAGTTTAAGTTGGTATAAGTTTTTGTTATAACATAACCATATGATTCTAAAATGTTAAGGTCATGACAGATATCAAATTCTTTGAATGGTTCAAGGTTATTTATCAATCCTCATATGGTGAAATGTTTTGATTATATTTTAAAGTAATATTGTTATTTTATCCTTATTAAGTTATTACTGCTTTTCTATGTTAATCATTATATCTTAATTTGAGTTTTTTTATTTACGATTGTAGGTTTAAATTGGATTGTAATATCTCAACTCAAATGCCATGCCAACTTTTTACGCAGTCATCTATGTAAAATACTAATGAGTTCTTGCAAAAATATTTAAAAAAATTCCTACAAAAATATTCAAAAAGTTTTGTTAGAGGCAAGTGAATTTTCTTTCATTTTTTTCTTATTATTAATACATTGATCTCTATTTATATAACTCTTTATAGTAGTGTCAAAACAGGACTAGACCCATGAGCCGGCCTGTGACTGCCCGTAAATGAGTGGTCTTGGGCATCAGATTCTTTTTAATGCTTTATAGCAAAGTAGTTTTATTTTTTTTATAATAACTCATATTTTTGAATCTATTTTTTTATATTTATTCGTTATTATTGTTTCGTACGTGTATTTTTTTTTCTCGAATTTTTGCTATAAACATAAGCAATCACTTTCTTCAGTTGGATTATATCTTGCAAATTTTATTTTTAGTTATGGTCAACTTTACGTTGTCATCTCAAGAATGTAAGTATAAATAAATTAAAGATTCTAATATTTGACAAGTATGAGAATTTAGTGACAAGTACTATTAGCGTAGATTATAAGAAAATATACCAAAATTTATGTTAAAAGTCAATATCTTTTATTTCAACTCTTTTTTTTATCATTAGTGTATTTATCTAAATTAATTCATGTAATACTTTATTTTTGTTCTTTTCCTTTGACGTTATTCACATTCAATCTTCAAAACAATTATATCTAATGAATCAGAAACATATATGTTTTAACATAGCCTGAATGTCTCATTATTTTTGTACACTTATTTTTTTATATGTATATTAATTATTCTTATTTATTTTTTTAATAAACAAAAATAATAACATTTATATTAATATCGATGACAACACTAATTTCATTAAAAGTAAGACAGGTGGTTTTAAGTTATGCAATGATTTCACTATCAAACAAGTGATAAACTAATTGCACATATATATGAAATTAAAAATAGTATCTATACATTTATTATACTACTGATTAGTTCAAATTGAATCATATTACAAAGATATAGAACTCTCGTAGCACTAATTTTCTTTTTGGAGGAGATGAAATATACACCACACACGTAAGCAAGGAATGCTAGCTGTACAAATATACAAAAAGAAAAAATAACTAACAATTGTACATAATTTTATAGCTGCATAAACATAAATCAGTTATTTACTTGCAGCAGAAAAATAATCCAGTGAAATACTCTACTGCTCATGGCTTAACAATTGTGCATAAAGAACAACTACCTTAAATCAATTGTACAAAATTTGAGATGTGACCTTCAAATTATCCTAATTATTCTTAACACGGGCACAAAATATATATATATATATATATATATATATGTATATATACATTTCACATAGATAATATGTAAGGCCTATGTACTTGAGTTGGTGCCATAGTTTATGTAGTTTGAAAAACAAGTGTTTATTGATATTTCTGTGAGTATAAAAAAAAAAGTAATTATATATGTGGATTACTAAAAGACTTTTATTTTAAAAATTTCTCTTGCATCCTTAGTAGATATTTTCTTGATTTTCGAAATCAGTTTGACCTAAGTATAGGTTTGAATGTAGACTTCAACGATTCATGTCCATTGATTCAATGAATCTTGCACTTATTTACATTTTGTCGGATTCCGTGTCACGAGTTTGGTCTATTGACACTGATTAAGGACGCAACAATGCCAATAATTAAAAAAAAAAGTGCTTATGAGCTTTTAATATTGTTGAATTATCTTAATATGATGATAATCCAAACACCCACTATGGTTTAATTGCCCACTTTCCCACTTGCCCCATTAAACAATTTAATATAATATAAATGACTTTTGACATAATTACGAGCTTAGTTTTCTTTTCTTTTCTTTTTTACTTTTATAATCAGTCTGAATAATTTTGTATTTTTAATTGCTATTTAACACTATATCAACAATTTAATTTCTGATTGTTAACTATATTAGTCTCTTTAGATTTAATTTTAAAAAATAAGGAAATTTGTTACACTTTTAAATTAATGTGAAATAAAATTATTACTTTGGATATTAACTTCTAGATTCACTAATTTTTGAAAATTAAAACTAATTGAGTTTAACAATTCAAAATTAAGTTATTAGTTTAGTGTTTAATGTAAAATGAATCATGTGCAGGTTGTATCTAAACTTCTCAAAAGTTTCGAGAAGTTATATATATATATATAGACACACACACACATGCCTAGTCAATATTATGTAATATATACTCTGATTTTAGTTTGTCATTGTATTTTGTTGTAAGCTTCTGAATATAATTGTTTAATAATTGTTTCTATTATATGTAATTGGTGTTAAAAATAAGTTTATACTTTTAAAAAATCAAGGATATTCTCATCTCTCCCCATGAATTTGAATTAACTTTTAGATGTGATTTATATATTTGGATAAATCTGGATCTTCACATTACATATACATGTAACATATAATGATCATACATGATAAGTAAAATAAACTAATTTTAAAATGCTTTTCAAACCCAAATAAATGGAGTTCCTCAACAAATATACAATGCGTGAAAAATGTTTTTACAAATAATTATCACAATTAATGTGTTTTAAAACTTTCAACATGTTTTTTTTTAATGATAAATACTTAAACACTACACTTTGCCATAATCTCTCTCATGAGAACGAGCATCAGATGGACTTCTATTTTCACTTTTACTTTTTTTTTTTCACATATTTGAAAAATGTTTCGTGAGAAGTGAAAAAAGAACCATCTATTTGTTAAGGTTTAAAAGTTTTATTATATTAATGAGTTTGAATGTTCTGATGAATTTGAAGTATCAAGTGAATATCAAGGTATATTAATTTAAGTAGTTCAACATTTACTTCCCTTAAATAAAATTTTCATTTTTAAGTTTGAATTTTCTCAAAAAAAATATTATTAAAAAGCTTTACATATCAAACGTCTTGAATTATTAACTTCATTGATATGAAGAATATTATAAGACATTTCTTGTACTAGTAAAAAAAATTCGAATATTTTTTTTGAAATAAAATAGATATCGACGTGAAGAAGGGTCCAAATTAATATGGGCCTTCTGAAATTACGAGTCCAAATAAAGGGCCCAGTCCCGTACTACGTCTCGTCATGATTCAATTTTTTGGACCAAAAAAAAAAAAGATGCAATTTGGCCATTGACCTTAGTTTGACTTTAAACCAAAAAAGCAAAAAGTTAACTTCAGGAGTTTGGAACTCTACCCAAGATATCTATCAATTACTATTGACTTCAACACACTGAAATTAAGGTATTTTTTTTAATTTCATAAAATTTAATCATGATATCTAAAATAAATGATTAGATGAAAACAACAATTTGCATGTAGAGGATTGAACTCTTTATTAGTGTCAGTATTTCATTAATTATTCGATGTGACATTAAAACAAGGATTAATGATATACCCATTCTGTCAAAATGAACATTAATTACAGCCCAAATGTTAAGAAACCAACAGAATATAATAACATTCGTTTACATTGAATTATTGATAGAATTATTCCCAACATCCCCTTATCGACTCAATCAACTACAAATTGTTTAGAGAGATAAGTAGTTGGGTTGAATTCTTAAATTCTTTTTTTTTTTCTAGTTCAAATGTTTTAAGATTGATGTTTCGACTTTCTGTAATAACTATAAATTGTAATTTTTATTATGACTATTTATTCTTAAATTGAACATTCAAAATTAAACGTTATGAGATTAAAAAAATATTTTAATCTTAGCACATATCTCGGAGAAAAAGATTATTTGTTGTCACCAAATCAATTTTTATTAGTTTTTATCCTATTAGTTTCGGTGAAATTTGAAAATATAATAAAATTCACATTAAAAATAAGATATAAATTTTGATAAAATAATTATGATTAATTTAATTTATCATAATTTAACAAATCCAATTCATTTAAAAATTCAAAAGATGGCAACTTTTTCTTTAGTTGACTTTCTTCTCACAGACCTGGAGAAGAGAAGCTCTTAAAGAGTCTCAAAACAAAGTTAGGTTTTCACCAAAAAAAAAAAAACAAAGTTAGGTCAAATCAACGGAACGTCTTTGACGGGGAGCATAGTGGGCTTTTAAATAAAACTAAAATTAACAAGTGTTTATTAAATAATATAAAAACCAAAGAAAACAACTGTATAATATTTCAAATTCTCTAGAAATATAGCTGACGCGTTTAAAAAATCTGAAATATTAAAATTGTGAGTTTTCTTAGATTAATGAATTACCTTATGTGTAAATAAATGATTTCATGAGAGCACTCTTTTAAAAAAAAAATTTAACATTCTAAAGATAAAATCTCTCAGGTTTATATTCAATTTTTTTTCCTTCACAGTGATTTTTAATATCAGTTATATTATTTTAGAGAGTTCCTTTCATAGACCATGAATTACATATAAATGGAATAGTTTTCCAACTTAATTAAATATATATATATAATTTATTATTGGAATAGGTTAATTGTAGTTGGGCACCAAAAATCTTATTTAATTCATTTTCTACGTGTATCATTTTCTTGACTTTTTTATTCTGGTAATTTATTGACAGAAATTCCAAATTGTGCCGAAATTCAGACAAATTCTTCGAATTTTTATCCACGTATTGTATAATTTTTTTAAAAATTTCATATTAGAATAAATGTTAATCCTGCAAAATATAATAATGTTAAGCTATAATATTTGTGTTTTTTTCTTGCCAATAAATTTTTTACTTGGCTTTAAAAATTAAATAGGGTTCTTGGCCCATTAGATTTTAAGATGCTTGTTTTATTGTTTTAAGTAATTATAAATTTTGAATTGTTAATTTTTACAATCAACAAGTGTATATGAATCACATAGGATTCATTGTTTGTTTTCATATATTCGTATAATATACACAATTTTGAGATAACTTTATGAGATTCTTAGTAAAGATTTGGTTTTTAAGAATTTTTTAAATAGCAAATTTAAGATTTTATTCATAAAGTGGTTTTCAAATAAATGGAACTCATATAGTAGTAGAGAAAATGGATAATTTTATGATCCTTTTTATGTTATGATTGGGTATTACTGGAATTTGCCTGATTTTTTTTTTTTGGACAATCTAGAAAATGCACTCTCTACATCAATGTAATATATTTAGTATTTTATTCTTAAAAACTAAGATTTAATAGAACAAAAATCCAGTTATAAGAAAAAAAGAGATATTAATTTTATGATTTAAGCAACTATTATTATTATTATTTTTCATAACCATATTTTCAATAAAGAAAAGCTAGGGGGTCAAAAAGGAAATATAAAAAGCTAAGCAGACCTTTCCGCCAATTTGGACGAAAGGGTGTGAAGCAAACACATGCTGATGACTTTTGACTATCGACTTTGGTTTAAATGACAAAGGCTTTCTAATTCGTCTTCTTCCTTCTTCAAAGTATTCATTTCGTTTCTCTGTTCCTTCTTCTTCTTCTTCGTTCATTTGCCCACCTTCTCCGTGTCAAGAAACGAGAATTCAATCGCGACGTCTCGGTACAAAGAGGTGCCATTTTTCTTCTCAAAACCCACAATTTTCTTCTCTCAATTTGACCCCCTTTTTTTGTTTTTGGTCTTTCTGGGTTCAAGCTCTTCTGCAAAATGAAATTGGTTTAACTCTGTGTCTTCCTGCACTGAGTTCCCTCAGTTATGTATACACCTTAGTTGTTAAATGAACTTTATGGTTTCAATTTGTATTAATTATGTTGGTTTTCTGGTGGAGTTTGTTTTGCATTATTTTTTTTTTCTTTTTCGAATAAATATGCATTAATTGTTCTTTAACCTGTGTGGATGCTACTGGTTTCTTTTGAATTTTGGTTATGCTCCATTCCGTACTAACTTAATTGTATTTGTATGCCTGTTCATGAGAAGTAGGCTAATCTGTTCTGTGGCTTAAGCGTAATTTATGTCCTGTCATGGAAACAACAGACGTTAAAATAAATTTATTCATAATTGTATACAATAATTACATTGTTATATGCTTATGTGAAGATACACGATCTTAGTCTTAGAATAGTACTTACTGTGGTTTTAGAAATGCATGAAAAGGAAAGTTCTCATATTTTATTTCTAAGCAAGGTTACTGGAAGATGACTTGTCACTTCATATGTACAGTTGATTCTATTGCCTCTTAGCTTAAACTTTGTCTTAAGGTTATGGGAGTTAAACTGTATCAATTAGGAAAATATTGGGGATTTTGTACAGTTTACATTTCTTCACGTTATTTCGGTGTTTCCTGTGTTTTGTATGTCTGGTGCGAGTAAAAAATTCGAAGTTTATGAGTGAAGGGAAAAAGAATGTGGAGTGTGTGTGTGTGTGTAGTTACTGCTATCTGATTATCCTTCTTCAGTAATGCTAGCATGAGATAACAATCAAAATAGGCGACATTTCTCTCTCTTAATGTCTATGCTTTAAGGAGGACAAGAGTTCTGATACCACTTAACATAACCCTAAAATCTGATAATGAGCCTCCTCTTCAGAGTCAGGAATCATGGGTTGCTTTGGCTGTTGCAAAGGAAGTGATGTTCATACAAGTGTTGATAATAGATCCTTCATGCCAAACTATCCTTCAGGTAATTCACTATTACCAAATTTTTTCTTTCTTCTAAGGGTCTATCTTATACTTCATTTCATATAACTCATCGCTATCATCTGAAGAACCCCTTGGAAATTAGTGAGAACAACCTTACTGACTTCTCTACTCACAAATTCATATATCATGACTATACAAACTTTTTTTGCCATTGACACATTGTACATGATAGTTATTCTTATATCTTGCTCTAAGGTTGTCATATATTTTCATTTCTACTAGCTTTTCATAGTTCTCCTTTGATATATATATATATATATATATTTTGTGGCTTTAACTCCATTAGCATAATGCAGGGAGCACCGGTTATCCGCACGGAGAGGCTGCAACAAGAACCACTCCACCTCCTATACATTTTCAACCCATTGCTGTTCCTTCCATTTCAGTGGACGAATTAAGGTCCGTGACAGATAATTTTGGCACGAATTCTTTCATTGGCGAGGGTGCATATGGCAAAGTGTACCATGCTGTATTGAGAAACGACCGTGCTGTGGCTATAAAAAAGTTGGACTCCAGTAAACAACCGGAACAAGAATTTCTTGCACAGGTCTGGACCAACAGCTTCATGCCATAGTTTATCCATCTCGTTCTTTGTAGTGGCTCAGTTTTTGTTCTGTACTTCTGATGATTCATCGCTTTACTTGTATAGGTCTCCATTGTGTCAAGGTTAAGGCATGAGAATGTTATTGAGCTTGTTGGTTATTGTGTTGAGGGTCCTTTTCGCGCCTTGGCCTACGAGTATGCTCCTAAAGGATCGCTTCATGATTTTCTACATGGTTAGTAAATGCCACATTATTGCACAATTTATGCTTCACTCATACTAATGCATTTAAACTTGTATAATTGTAACTTTAAAAGTTTATGTACTATTAGATCCTATGTGTTGGAGCTTATAGCTGGTTTGGAATTTGAGAATTCAGAATAATCTAAGCCTTGTGAGGGAAATATCATAACTTTAAAATCATAGCATTTGAGTTTTGGTCCTCAAAAGATTACAACTATCTTAATTTAGTCCATGAAAGATCAAATGTTTCATTTAGCCCCTAAAAGATCGTGTTTGTTTTAATTTGATTCCTCTTATTGTCAAAATGATTTTTAGCAATGAAAATTAAAATTTAGCAACGGTAAATTTTTTTATTTAGCAATGAACAAGGACTAAAATTAAGACAAATACAATTTTTTAAGGATCAAATTGAGAAAATTATAATCTTTTAAGGATTAAATCAGCAATTTACTCCAAATTTTACTTTATCCAATCTATTATACTTTAGAGGTTTGTTTTCTTGGATCTAGCTTGTTAATGTACAAAGGAGTGTGCTGCACTTTAGAGAGTAAAGTGTGAGTAACAATTCATGAAAAGAATTAGGAAGGTTGTTTATCAGGTTACTCATACTTTATATAAATATGCTCCGTTAATTTTCTCATAAAAATGATTCACTTACAAAGGGGTCCATAAAAGATATATTATTTATCATTTAGTTCTTAAAATTTAAATGTTGAACAAGTTAGTCCTTGTAAGTTACAGATCATTACACATCAATTCTTCTGTAGGATTTACTTACCTTTGAAAACCTAACTCAATAGCAATTTTCAACAAGTTCATAACATTCAAGGACTAAATCGTGTAGAGTTAAATTTTTAGAAACTAAACAACCGATACATGTATTCTCCAGAAACTAAAATATTCATATAATAATATTTAAAAGACTCTTTTTTTCTTATTTTTCTTGTAAGGTAAATAGTTACTATAGATCTCCCTCTTGCACCATATAATTTTCTTGACAACGGTGGATGTAGGAAAGAAAGGAGAGAAGGGTGCACAACCCGGGCCAGTTCTGTCATGGACACAAAGAGTTAAAATTGCTGTTGGAGCAGCTAAAGGACTTCAATATCTTCATGAGAAAGCAGAAACTCAAATCATCCACCGCTATATCAAGTCCAGCAACATATTGCTCTTTGATGATGACGTTTCAAAGATTGCTGACTTTGATCTGTCAAATCATGCCCCCGATGAAGCAGCACGTGTCCATTCCACTCGTGTTCTCGGAACCTTTGGCTATTATGCTCCAGAGTAAGTTATAAACAAATGTTAAATGACAACAAGAATTTTCAGCTTCTCTATTTATAGAAAGGTTTCAACTTTTAACTGTTTGATGAAAAGTATTGATCCATTACAAATGGATAGATAGATTTATTGTAGTGACTGTGAACTTCTAAAATTGGCTCTGTTGTCTATCTTTCAATTTTGCAGCAATGGCATTAACAAGTTATTGGGTTTGGATTTTTGGATAACAGATTTGCAATGACTGGAGATCTGACTATAAAAAGCGATGTTTATAGCTTTGGAGTTATATTGTTGGAACTTTTAACGGGGCGTAAGCCCGTGGATCATACGCTGCCACGAGGGCAGCAAAGCCTTGTGACTTGGGTATTAATTTAGTGTTTTCATTTTGGTCATCGAAATTGTCAAGTTTGCAAAAGCTGATATTCATGTTCATTGGATTGTATTAGGCAACACCAAAACTAAGTGAAGATAAGGTAAAGCAGTGTGTGGATGCCAGATTGAAGGATGATTACCCTCCAAAGGCAGTTGCAAAGGTAATTGGACTATATTTTCAAGATTGAAAATTCTGCTTTATCGAACACCGTTTCAATTAAAAAGCTTAACTTTCACGTGGTATCGAAGCTTCTATAGCCAAGTGGTCAAAAGTTCAATCTTTACTATCCTTATTTCTTAATCAAAATGAAGTTTCAAAAGCTTCTATGATGACTCTGCTTTGTCTACATTTTAAGCCCAAAGTGCTTTTGTGTGAGTTGAAGTGATAATTGGCATCCTTCGGATCAACGACGATCTTCTATAGCATTTTGTCACGGGCTGGGACTTTTTTACCCACACTCGTGCGGCACTTACCTTGCTCACCACTCTTGCAAGGCTAAGTAAGCCTAAATCAACCAAACTTCTCAAGAAAGAGAAGTAAGACAAGTTACAAGGAGAAGAAACGCTCAAGCTCTCAAAGAAGTTTACAAGAGAACTCACTC
Source organism: Biancaea sappan (assembly GCA_037074585.1). Lineage (NCBI taxonomy): Eukaryota > Viridiplantae > Streptophyta > Magnoliopsida > Fabales > Fabaceae > Biancaea > Biancaea sappan. The sequence continues at coordinate 16,626,672 of CM073497.1, read as the reverse complement.
TTGGAACTTCTAGGACATGGTTGGAGCAAATGGCCCTTCCATCTATTTTATAGGCTCCATGCTCCCCCTATGCTTCACAAGATTCTTACAAGTGTATGGCTATGATCGTGTATCTAGAAAGTTCCATACAAATATCCATCCTGCCTAGAAATATTTAGAAAACTCTAGATAACTCAAAATGAACCTAGACTAGCCTAGAATTCTCTAGAATTAGCTATAACATTCTACACTCATCTAGTAAATTCAAGAACATACAAGAGATTTCTAGAAAAATCTATATTAACCTCATGTGAAGTACTTTGTATGTGACATCCTCCCCCACCTATTTTCGCAACGTCTTTGGCACGGTCTCGTTGCACCTTCACATGTGTTGCTCATTTCTTTGGTTGTGGGAGAAAGAGGTTGTTCCTTGAATACCTTCTTCTCGTGATTGATAGAAAGTTGCATGGCCGACAAGGTTTTCTTCCCTGTTTTAACTCCCCTCCTCAACGGCACCAAACAAGGTTCTTGTCCTTACATGATACAAAGAGAATCGACACATGAAAGAGGAAGAGCTCGTACCTTGTCTAAGAATTCCATTCCTAGCACCAAGGTATAATCATCCATGTCCACCACGGACAACTCGACCTTGCCATTCCATCCGCCAATGGATAGCGTCACATCTCGAACCAAGCCAGTAGCTGGTTTGGCTGTAGTGTTCACGGTCTTCAGCCATCCATTCCCCTTTGTGCTTTTGAGACCAAGTCGTTTGGCCTCTTGCTTAGTCACGAAATTATGCGTAGCTCCCGTGTCAACCAATGCTTGCACCTCTTTGCCATTGATCTTCACAGTTGCATACATTAGTCCCTTAACTAAATTGTTTGGTGACTCCACTTTTGTCATCACATTCAAAAGCTGCAAGGGCCCAATTCGTGTCTCTCGATTATCATCGCTTAGCTCCTCGTCAACCTTCGACACGAGGACACTCAATGCCTTCTTCTTCGGGCACTCTCCTACATGGTGAGGCCCTTCACATAAGAAGCAACTTGGCTTGGGGTATTCTTTAGTCTTACCCTTCCACTTGGAAGAATCCTTCCATTTAGGATTGCTCAGCTTTTCATCGGTCGGGCTCTTTGGTTGATCATCCTCCTCTCCCCCACCATTTTCCTTGCCATTCTTCTCCATCAATATGGAGTGTTCTCCTTTCTTAAACTCTACCAAGCTTTCGACTGCCGCAATGGCTGAAGCAAGATCACGTATATTTTGGCGTTGAACCTCTTGCTTCGCCCATGGTTGTAACCCATCCATAAAGAAGAACTTCTTTAACTCCTCAGGTAGATCAGGGATCTCAAGTACTATCCGGGGATCTCAAGTACTATCCTTGTGAACTCATCAACATAATCCCTGATCGTTCTTGAGTGTTTTAGCCTACGAAGCTTGGCTTTAGCCTCATCCTCCGCACCTTTCGGATAGAATTGGGCCTTAAGATCCTTCTTGTACTCTTCCCAGGTAGAGATTTTGAACGTACCTCTTTGGATATCTTCCTTCCGGTGTCTCCACCAGGTTTGAGCAGAGTCGGTGAGGTAGAGGCCTGCAGTGCGAATTCTTCTTTCATCATCCATCATCCCCAAGTATTCGAAGTATTGTTCTACTCCCCATAGAAAATTGTTTAGCTCCTTTGCATCCTTCTTCCCATCATAGAATTTGGGCTTTGGAGCCTCAACCTTGACCGAGTCTATGGCCATTGTGGCCCTTGAGGCAACTGCGGTCTTGCACAATGCCAAGCCCTCCTTTTGATTCTTTACGTCTGCTTCCAATGCGGATAGTCTCGCATCAAGTTTGTCCTCTAATGCTTCGACCCGTTCGGGCAACCTCTCAAACTTGTCATCTATCTCTTGACGCAACAGGCTAGTGGTGGTATTAATAGCTCCCAACATCTCTTCATGGAGCTCTTCGCCATCTCCCACGGATGGACGCTGATCGAGACGTGACATGACATGGTTGAAGTTTTCAACCATGACTTTAATGGCTTCTTCAACACGTTCCAACCTTCCTTCCACAGCCATAATAACGTCCTTAGATGATACCTTCTTGCTTTTACCAGCACGAGTCTCCACATCGGTGAGAGTCGAGCGATCCATAATCTCCTCTAAGCAAACTTGTTCCAACCGAGGCTCTGATACCAACTGTCACGGGCTGGGACTTGTCTATCCACACTCATGCGAAACTTACCTTGCTCACCACTCGTGCAAGGCTAAGTAAGCCTAAATCAACCAAACTTTTCAAGAAAGAGAAGTAAGACAAGTTGCAAGGAGAAGAACGCTCAAAAACACTTAAGAGAATACCCGTGTATTGCTCTCAAAGAAGTCTGCAAGAAAACTCACTCTTAGAACTTCTGGGACTTGGTTGGAGCAAATAGCCCTTCCATCTATTTAGAGGCTCCATGCTCCCCCTATGCTTAACAAGATTCTTACAAGTGTATGGCTATGATCGTGTATCTAGAAGGTTCCATACAAATATCCATCCTGCCTAAAAATGTTTAGAAAACTCTAGATAACTCAAGATGAACCTAGACTAGCCTAAAATTTTCTAGAATTAGCTATAACATTCTACAACATTCTGCACTCATCTAATAAATTCAAGAACATACAAGAGATTTCTAGAAAAATCTATATTAACATCATGTGAAGTACTTTGTACGTGACAATTTGCTTTTAATGACTCACTCGCCAACTTATTATTGTTTGGGAAAATGCAAAAGAGTTCACTGAACTTTGAGTCACTTGGAAGTAGACTTAACCACAGGCAAGGCTTAGAAAAAATTTCGAGCCCAGCCCATATTTTTTTGAAACTTTTTTATTCGAGTTCATTTAATTTTTTTTTTTTGGGTTGGGCGAGCATTTCAGTCTATGATCAGGTCTATTTGGAAGTAGGCCCCTGAACTTTTAATTTCCAAAATTAGGTCCTTGAACTTTCAACCTTAAGAAATGAGATCTTTCTCCTAGTTTTTTTTTCCTGGTGGCAGTCACACTCGTCATGTTAGACTCTCTGTATGTCTAAGTTTCTTGCCATTAGATTTGACATATAGAGGTTTGACAGGACAAGAAAGATAACGCTACTACTGAAAAAAAAAGAAAAAAAAAAGGGAAGAGAATTTCCTATTTCCTTGAAGTTGAAAGTCGACGAATCTAATTTTTGAACTTCAAGGGTCTACTTCCAAGTGATTCAAAGTTCAAGAGATCGTTCTGCATTTTTTTCCCCTTGAACTTTTAAAAGCTCTCATGAAAATAACTTATTTATCTGCTCTCAAGTACATAATTTATGTTTAATGTAAATTCAAGATGATGCTATAGTTTACAATTTTTTTTTTTTATTTGTGGATGTAGATGGCTGCTGTAGCTGCATTGTGTTTGCAATATGAATCTGGGTTAAGGCCAAATATGAACATTGTAGTTAAAGCTTTACAACCCCTTTTGAATCCCCGTTCTATAAACCCAAAGGAAAAGTACTGAACCTGTAGATTCTCAATCAGGATGTCTTCAATGGATTGCTATAGTCTATATATATATTAATTGCTGTATGTGTAATTTAATAGTTTTTGACAAAATTTATATATAGTTAATTTCTAAGGTGTGAATTATTATTTATTAGGTTGTCTAATAAAAAGATAATAGTGAGATATAGTACAAGCAATTGTAATTGAAACTTATATTGCAAAGGTGTTTTAGAAGCTTGTTGAATGCTTATCCTTTCCTTTTCATATTCCTTATATGATTTTTTTTTTAAAATTAACTAGTAAATTACTGATCTAGTCAAGATTTGGCTTTCTTAATTTGATCCTTGAAATGAATAAACAAGAGTTTCAAGTTAGTTTTTAAAATGTTGTATTTGTTTCAATTTTTTTGTTATTAAATCATAAAATTTACTATTGTTAAATATTAAAATTTTTGTTGTTAAGAATTAATTTGACAAACCAAGAGACCAAATTAAAATAAATATAATCCTTTGAAAATTAAATTGACAAAATATAAGTTTATGTTTAGTTTGTAAAAATATTTTTTATTTTTATTTTTACTTCAGTTATTATTTTTTGAAATGTATTTCCTAAATCATTGAAAACATATTTTTAATTTTTTTAGATTTAAACTTATTTTATGAAATATTTTCAATAACAGTTTTTATTATACTGACCTAAAAATTAAACTCATTTTCAAACTCATTTTTTATTTTTAATAAAAATAAAAATAAAAAATATCTAAATCAAACATGTCTTAAAATTTTGGAGAATGGCTCCCCTGAATTTATACCACCAAATTGATTCTTGTAGTTTGAATCCTAACCGTCCGAATTCCAGTGACACATAAGTCTGCTTCTTCCCACCTCTTCTGTCTTTCTAACCTCCGAATTCCAACTGTCTCGGTCCCCCCCCCCCCCCCCCCCCCACATGTATCCAAATTCCATTCTCCTTTTCTCTCTCTCTCTCTCAATATCAGAGAGAGAAAAAAGCCAGAGTTAATGTAATATGAGAGGGAAATAGTGAAAAAAAGGAAGTTTAATACATTTTTGGTCATTGTATTTCAATTTAAAGGTGTCATATTTGTTAAGAAAGATATAAAAAGTTAAAATAAATATTAAATACAATGTAACAATATTTTCAACAATTATATACGGTTGAAAATTTTAAATTAAAGTGTCATTACAATTTTTTTTTTAATAAGGTGACTTTCTAATTCTAGTCAAATGTAAAAATTTAATAGGAAATATGTGTTTTGTAGTTTTGCGTGGGTCCTCGCTGTGCAGTGTTATGTTTCTGACGTACGAGTTCTGATGATGTTTATCTTTTTGCCCGTGTGACTTATATGCGTGTCAAAGAAAAAACGAAAGAATCTATCAAGACATGAATCGATAGAGGAGGCGATGGTGAAGGGAGCGAAGGAAGAGGAGGAGAATGAGAAAGTATGAGGGTGTCGTAATCATATCTTTAGGTCAGAGCGGAAGGGGATGAAGCTCTGATAGAGAGAGAGAGAGAAAGAAAGAAGGAGAATGGAATTTGGATTGAGGGTACTGTCAGTGTGTGCTCTTTAGACTTTATGCTGCTGGTTTGCACTTTTTTTTCTCAACTGATAAGGATATGAAAAGGACAAATTAAAATAATCTAAAATAATAAAACTTCAAATATTTTAAATAAAATTTAGTAATTAATATTTTAAAACAATAATACGTTACATAAAAAAAAGAATATTAGAGCACATTTGATATATATTTATAAAAAAAAAAATAAGAGAATGAAAACGAGAATTTTTAATTTATGCTTGCTATGATATAAAAAGAAATAGAAAGAATTAAATTTATTCTGTTTGATATAAGGTTTAAAATGAAGAAAAAGAAATAATTAGATATAAATTTACTATTTTTTCTTTAAAAAAATCATCTCTCATCTCTTTCCTCTCTCTGTACGGTAGAACCTCTCTCTCTGACCTGCTCTTTCTTAGCTGATGAGGACAGTGCGAGCACGAGCTACAACAGTGACTGAGCGATTGAGGATGATGAGTGGACAATGAAGGAGCTATAGAGGGGCAATCTAAAAATTAAAAAGTTAAGAAAAGGTAAAATTAACTATTCACCTTAATTACTATGAAATGGAATGAGATTCTCTAACTATTTTGATAGAATCATTTTTTGCATTGAAGATAGAAAAGATATTCCCTTTTCAGCCTATTTGGTCTTAAAAAAATAGAGTCCATTTCCTTAAATGCATACCAATCCTCATCTTAGTGTTTATATTAAAATCACATTCGCAAGTCAAGAAATATACGAGTCAGAAATCTGCCATCCAATCTTGGAATTTTATTTGCATACCTCAAAATACAAGTACAGAATCTTATAATTTCCTGTGTGTATATTTATATACACACACACACACACACACTACACTTTCCAGGATAAGATTATCCCATCTGATAATTTGAAAGACTAATTCTTTTATGTTTATTGAGTACAAAAAAATAAAATCTTTTCTAAACCGGTGTTTTAAAGTTCAAACAGCCACCACTGCTGTAACTAACTAATGTTGAGTACATATAATATATAATATATAATTATAATCTCCTATTGCAATCAGATTCCCGCCGAATGATTACTTATATATATATATGATCTTCATTGTCTTCTGCAATCAAATTTTAGTCGAATGATTGTTGTTTCAGAAATTTAAACAGTGACTACTACTGCAACGAGCTAATATTGAATATAGTTATGAACTCCTTCTACCACAATCAAATTCTCGTCAAACTATTGTCGTTTAGGTTTAAACAGACACGAACTCACACACGCACAAATATATATATATATATATATGTATATATATAAAATTATGGCCTCCTCCTTCCGCCGCTACCAGATTCTCGTTGGCAGTAAAAGTAAAGAGCTGCAACGGGAGAGCCGAGATTGTAAAACTCAGCAAAATCTCTGGTGTTGAAGTTTTGACGCCATCCTGGAGCGTCTATCGCTTGTCGTCCCGTCCATTGACGAAACAACAACAATACATAACGATGGATCCCCACCGTTGGTCGTGGACTCTCGTACTCCACTATCTCTTGCCCTGTTTCATCATAATCATTTCCTAATTCATCAACAAATTAATATCATTATTTTTTGTTTACATGAATGAACAAAACAAATAATTACGCACCGTAGTTCGAGCTTGTAGTTGCTGGAATATCAGTCACTAACCTACAGGCATCAGAATAAAGTTAAGTTTAATTACTATCAGCAAAAATGAGTTCATATATATGTATATATAAAGAGAATGTTGGAACAATAAAGCTATTTATTATTTTAACATTGCCGTTAATAAGGTATCCTTAAATGATAATTGAACTAACTATATGATTATCAAATCAAACACTTTAAACCACTAATACACTTTTTTTTTTTTTGGGTTTATCAAAGATCAATCTCTCGCATACAATGAGATAAAATTCCTTTTCAACTATCCCCAAGTGAACAATTTTAGGTATAGAAACCTATTGATAATAATATCGATCGAATGGGTTGAATTCACTCATTTTGACAAAATTTATAATGAGCTCGTCAATTAAATTGAGTTGAATCACTTATTAAACAAGTCATTTCTATTGCTTTTATATATATATATATATATGTATACCTGCATGGCTTGTGGGCTAACGGTAAAAAAAACAATTAGGTCCAAGCCGGCTTAAAATACATGCAAGCATGAAATGACAAACAGGCCAAAACCATTTTGATAATTCTATTCATGAAGTTGAAACAGTAATAGGTGAGGTGATATCACGTTGACATACTAAGAAAAAGAAGAAAGAGAGAAGAGGTAGTCACCAATGCAAGTACTCTCTCAAATGTGGGTCACTAGGGCTAGGTGCATCAGGGTCCACCATAACCTGCATGCAAAGTTTATCATCATTCTATCACATGCATCATCACGTTGTTATATATATTATCATCACGTAAAGCACATGTACATGCAGAATAAGCTTTTATATATATATATATATATATGAGATATGATATGATACCAGAGTGTAACGGGTTCGGAGGTCATGACCGCCAACATCAACCCTAGGTGGGTGGAGGACATGGGAGGGCTTGAGCTCGAGACCATTGATGACCTCTCTGTTGTTAGAGAAGGTGACTCTGATGGACACAGTCTTGGTGAAAGGGTCCACTACGTCTCCCACTACTCCTCCTACCACAAGAGCATCTGCTTCTCTGGGCATCATGTATCGATTCGATGATCTCTTCACCACTTCTCCCTTCCAATCTATTATTGCTCTCTCTTCCTATTTATATAGCTCTCTAATCTCTTTCTCTCCATGTATGCGCCATCCACATGTATGAATGATTCCAATTGGAATCACAAGTTGATTCACTTGAGACTGCACCAAGTCCTGAAAGATATACATGCATTATTGTTTGGTATTTAATACATAAAGTTTATATGATTTAGTCTGTGAATGTTGTGAACTCGTTATATAAAAGACTAATCTGTATATTCATTATATGTGTGTGTGTTTATGTCTCGATCTTTTATGCCAACGTGGGAAATATTCTTACATAGCCATTGGTGAAAGGTAGCAAAAGGTCTTTGGAATCCTTTTTTGGCGATCGAATTATGCCATGAAAACACAAAGTGGAATCCTTTTGCCTTTGGCAAACGAATCAAGATGCTTGTCATGATCCTGATCTCATAGATATCTTTCGTCCACAAAATTTTTCTGTGGATACAATTTGAATCATCAAAACTTCATTTAATTGTCGACTATATTAATATATAATTTAATCTCTAAAAAATGTATAAGCCGATTGTTTTGTCCTTCACAGGTTAATTTTATAAGATTTAGTTCATAAATGCTATGAACTTGTTAAATGGATTTGGGTTTTTTCTTGTTCTTGTCGAAAATAGAGATCATTTTTCCAAGCGCAACACTCCGTTTTATATCAAACAATGATAATTGAAGGAACGAAATACTACATGTGGTTTGATTTTTTTTTTTTTTAATTCATCCTTTAATCGTCTGTCAGACTTATAAAAAATGGTTGCAATTGGGAAAATGCGCTTTTCGTTTCTTGCTAGAAATGGAAAGAATCCAAATCATTTATTAAATATTGGGTCATTAGTTATTCAAAGTTAAATAAATATATAATTTAGTTCTATAAAAGAATCAATTTATACTAAATTTATAACTTACAGAAACTAATTTGTTTAAGATTTAAATTTTAAAGATTAAACGATCAAAAATGCATTAAAAATGCTTTTTTTTAGAGACTAATTTGGTTCTTCAAATTCTAATATTCTCATTTCCGTACCCTAAAGTATATCCTGTCTACAATAAAACCCTTATGTACATTGAACCTATTATCAGAATTTACTTTTTCTTTTTTTTCTCTCTTTTTTTTTGGTGAAAGTTATCAGAATTTACCAAGTGGCCGAAAGTGCGTTTACAAGATATTTTGATATTCTAGATTTGTGTAAGGCCGAAAGATATCATCATCATGTAATTGCAAAACTCATTCTAAATTAGCTAAGGCTCCATAGGCTTTTTCAGTTTTTTTTCATTTATAATTTTAAATATATTTACATAACAGTCTACCAACTAATAAGAATACTAGATTTGCGTTTCCACTGTCATTGGGTGAGCGATGCAATTGGATATTATAAAGCAACACATTCCAGAGGGGTTGGTTTGGTTGGATTAAAAGATGTCATGAAACTTTTAATACCACTTTTCTAATTAGGGTAGAACTTAGATTTGTTTGCTTACCCAAAAGAAAGCAAAACTATTAACGTTGAAAGATGATTAATTGTAAAAGTCAGAGATAGTAGCTTTATTCTATTAAACACATCATAACATGTGATTTCAAAAACATCAACTTCACCATTAAAAAAAAAGGTTTAGCTGTAATTCTACATCTATAACTAAATAATTCAGTTTTATAGTTTCAAAATTGTAGAACCAACCCAATATGTGTTTCTTCATTTGAATTTAAAAAAGAAAAAAGAATTCATCTCTTCTTATTTGTTTTAGTGGCAGGGATGCATTAATTGTAATGTTCTTAAGACTCTATAAAATGCATGAACTTCTCTTGAGATCCTTTAATGACCTTTTTTTAGTGTTTCTTATTGAAAATTCGAAATGAAACATAAACTAAGCCTACGATGAGAATTTATATTTGTATATGTAATTGATGAACAAGTTAATATGTCATGAAGTTGTTCCTTCTAAAATGCTCAAGGAATATTTTTTGTGTACTAAGTGTAACATGTACATGGAAGAAATGGACACATTGAGAGTAAGGCTTTGAACGAATTTTTGGAAGATTTTTTTTTTTGGGTTTATGAAAAAGGATGTCTTTTTGGTTCAAAATGTGAGAAATAACAATTTGGCCAGAGCCTCAATTATTGGCTTTTTGCCTTCGTGTATGTTTGTATACGTTACTTTCTTTTCCAAACTAAGTCTTCACTGAACACTCACTTCACTTGCAGTGTAAAAGATTTGCTTCTCCTTTGAGCACGTGGCGGAGAAGACTGCATCTCTGAAGCTTGAGAGATATAATGTGAAAGAAACTGATGTTAGTATGTCAAAACTCAATAATTTATGGACATATAGTCATTCTCTATCTGCATCAATGCTGAGTTGCTTGCTCGTTTAATTTATTCAGTCCACCAACTGGGTTGACTTTTTTAATATGTGGTTCTTAGTAATTTATGTATTAGGTTGCTAGATTGCTAGATTTTTTTTATTCATAAGTTCCAAATTAATATTAAAAAAAATTTAATTATATAAAAAGAAAACCTACTTGAAAATTAGAGGCGGATTTATCCGTCCCTAATTAGAGACTAAAATTTCCGTCTCAAATCAAAAACGGATTTAATTGTTTCACAATTCGTTTTTTATTTGAGATAAAATATTCTATCTCTAATTCTGTTTCAAATCAGAGATAGATTTCGAGATGAAAAAATCAATCTTTAACTAAAACGAAGTCAAAGATAGAATATTCTGTCACAAGTTAGGGACGGAAATTCATTCATCTCGAATACTCAAAATAAACTTGAGACAGATTAATTTTTTAAGACGAAAATTTTTCATCTCAGATTTTTGAGACGAAAATTTAAGTCGTCTCAGAAATTAAGAATGTCAGGATCAGAGATGAAAAGAAATTTGTCTTTAATTTCATCTCTAACACATCAAAGATGGATTTCTCTTAAATCAGAAATGGAAATCCATCTCTGATTTTATTTTATTTTTTTTGTAGTGAAAAGCTTCTAACTCCTATTGAAAATTCAACTACTATACATATTTGCTTATGACCTTATGTAATTATGACTATTTGTAGTAGTTTAACAATAATAACAATCAAAACTAATCACATAACAAAATGTTTGTAAAAGTATTTAAGTCAGAACTCACGTAATTAGTTCAAATCAACTTAATAAACATTAATATGTCATATACGCATTCCAATGATGATGGTCAAACTTTGATTAAATTGATCTATTTTAAAATATTAAAAAATATACATAATTAAATACTATAAATATAAATTTACAAATTTTACAAATTCAATAAAAAAAATTTGATATCAAATTTCACAAAACAATATCTACAATCAAAAGTTTATAACAAAAATTGACCATATAACCAGAAAATATTATTAATCAATAATATAATATTTGTTAATATCAAATCCATAAAATACCAATATATTGGCATCTTCACTAAAATTGATTGATTTGTAATATTAATTTTTTCAATACCTAATTATAGAATAAGTAAAATTAAAAAAAAATCCAAAAAGATAAGTGGATCGGTTCATTTAGCATCGATCTGTATCCAATTTAATTAATTTTTGGTTTGTTCAATCAATCATTGATTTTAAAAGTTATTCTGGACCAGTTATGTAACAGGTTTGCAGTCCAACCTGTGAGTCTGATATAGTTCTAATACTAATAATTTAGGGTTAAGGTTATTCGGAATCAATTCTCTATCCAGTTCGTGGTCCAACCGACGATCGGATCCTTTAGTTCAAACCTTAAATTCTGTTAAATTCATGTAATTTTCTAACAATTTTGACATTATAATATGTCTAAGAAAAGTTCGAGTAGGACCTGGTCCCCCTTACGTAAGGTTTTGGTGTCATGCACTTACATATATATTAGATCCTATTGGAGGAATAAAGCTTTAAGGTGTGGGCCGCCCAAAATTTTTAGGGTCCACCCATGATTTCTTGAGAGCAATAGCTGGATTCCTTAGGTCTATTGCACTTCAAGTCCTAGATATTCAAATTTTAAGGACCTATACGATAAAGAATGTTATAGCTTATAACTTAGGTCAAGTTTTATACTATTCTTATTTATTAATCAAATATTGTTACTATTATTATAAAGCAAAGTATGTAATAATTCAACCATTTTACATCCCTTTCATTAATTTTTAGAGTTTACTAGTTTAATATCTGAAAAATTATGGTTTTTTTCATTTGGTTCTTGAAAGAGTATATTTATTTTAATTTGGTCATTTTCGTTGTTAAATCACAAAATTTGTCGATATTAGATCTCAAAATTTTTATTGCTGAAAGTCACTTTGAAAAAAAAAGTACTAAATTAAAACAAACAAAATGTTTCAGAAATTAAATTGAGACAACTATAATTTTTTAGAATTAAATTACTAATTTACTCTCAATTTTACTTCTCACGCCTCCTTGCTTTTCTTTCAAAAGTCAGACTCTTGATCAATTTAAGTGAGGTATACTGGACAATATGTTGCTTTGGTAAAAACTGCATTATTGCAATAGAAGAGTTGCCTGTTTATAGGCCAATTACACAAAAACACAAACCGAAAGTTATACTAACTGTTATAACAGAGAAAGTCAAACAACAACTAAAAAAGTCCTAACAAATCCTCCCTTAAACTGAATTGCAAAATTGCAATCAATTTAACTTAACATTTTACAAACTCCCAATCTCTTACGTAGCTTCAAAAAAGTTTCCAGTTTCAAAGGTTTTGTTATAATATTTGAGACTTGCTCCTGTGTGTGGCAATGTACCAATTCTATAACACCATCTCTAGTAAGATCATGAAGGAAATGAAACCTAACATCTATGTGCTTACTTCTTCCATGCAAGACTGGGTTCTTTCAAAGTTTGATAATTGAACTATTATCACAAAAAATAGTTGTACACTTCTCTTGACTGTGACCAAGCTTCTCTAGAATCCTTCTTAGCCAAACTCTTTGACATGCACATGCAGTTGCAGCTATGAACTCTGCCTCTGTAGTTGACAAAGTCACAACAGGTTGCTTTTTTGAAGAACAAGAAATAGCTCCAGGCCCAAGTAGGAATACGTACCCTGATGTACTCTTCCTTTCATCCACATCTCCTGCATAATCACTGTCTATGAAAGCAATTAAACTCCCTTTCCCATTCCTGTGCATTGAATACCAAACTCCATTGTTCCCTTCAAATATCTTAGTATTCTTTTGATAGCTTGCATGTGCTTTTTAGTTGGTTTCTCCATGTATCTACTAATCAAACATACAACAAACATAAGATTAGGCCTTGTGTTGGTTAAGTACATTAAGCTACCTACCATATGTTTGTATGTTGTCACTTCTACTTCATTTCTACTTCCCTCTTTTGACCACTTACATCTGGGAGTAATAGGATTGTTAGTCTCATTGTTTTTCTCCATGCCAAATCTCTCCAGCACTTCCTTAGCATACTTGCTCTGACTAATAAAGATCCCATATGTGTTCTGCATAACTTCAACACCTAGAAAATACCTCATCCTCCCTAAGTCAGTCATGTCAAACTCCTTCATTGATTGTTTGAATTTCTCAAACATTTCAGTATCATTCCTTGTAAAGATGAGGTCATCAACATATACATTTACAATCAGCAATTTTCCCTTACCAATAAATTTGACAAACAGAGTATGCTAAAATAAACAATTTTCAAATCTTTCCTTAGTAAAATAAGATTCAATTTTGCTGTACCAAACACGTGGTGCTTGTTTTAAGCCATACAAGGCCTTTCTAAGCTTATACACTTTATCTTTCTCCCTTTGCTTCTGATTACCTTGAGTCAATAAACATAATTTCATTTAGTTCTCCATGCAAGAAGGTGCTTTTGACATCTAATTGATACACACACCAGCCTTTGAGAGCTGTAAAGGCCAGTATACTTCTAATTATATCCCATTTGGCTACACTAGCAAAAACTTCATTGTAATCAATACCATGTTGTTGAGAACATCCCTTTACTATAAGGCGAGCCTTGTACTTTTCTATTGCCCCATTCTCATTATACTTCATCTTATATATCCATTTCACACCAATTTTCTTTGCACCTGCATGCAGCATAGTTAATTCCCAAGTTTCATTTCTTTCAATTGCCTCTATCTCCACATCCATGGCCTTTCTCCACACATTGTTCTTTACTGCTTCTTCAAAAGAGGTAGGATTAGAAGAAGGAGTAATCATCGCCAAATTGTGTAATTCATTATCATCTATTCCTTCATCTGTTACATAATCATTCATCCATGTATGTTTTCTTCTATTCCTCCCTTGAGTCAGACTGGGTGTGTTCTCCTCGGGTCTAGCAGCATCATTATCATTATCTTCTACATCATCTGGATTTTCAACTTCCAAATTTTCTGCATCATTTTCTCCATCTTTTTCTTGTTCACATCTATTATTATCCTCCTATTCCAAAGACTCATTGTTTTTTCTTTCTTCTTCCCTTTTCCAATTCCATTTTTCAGATTCAGAAAAAACTACATCTTTGCTAATTAGAATTTTCTTTGGCACTGGATCATAAAGCCTACAAGCTTTTGATTCATCACCTACCCCCAGAAGAACACATTTGATGCTTTTGCTGTCAAGTTTTTTCCTCTAATTGTTAGGCACATGAGGAAAGAAATGCATTGAAGATTTGATGCCACTCCAAGCTTCTTTAGGGGTAACATCTCTTATAGCAACTGTGGGACTGCAATTTATCAAGAAAATTTGCCAATTCATTGCTTCTGGCCAAAATTCCTTTGGAATTTCTTTTTCTGATAGCATACTATGAACCATGTTCATGATTGTTCTATTTCTCCTTTCAGATACTCCATTTTACTGTGGAGTATATGTTGTTGTAAGCTGTCTTTTAATGCCATTTAAGCTGCAAAACTCAATAAACTCAGATGAGGTAAACTCTCCACCTCCATCAGTGCGTAGGCAATAAATGAAGTCCCCAGTTTCCCTTTCTACAATAGCTTTAAATTTTTTAAAAGCATCCAATGCAGCAGATTTTTTAGATAAGAAATATATCCATGTTTTTCTACTATGGTCATCAATAAAGGTAATGAAGTACCTTTTGTTGCTATTTGATTCAAGCTTGATAGGTCCACAGATGTCAGCATGAATGAGTTGAAGTCTTTGAGATGCTCTCCATGAAGTTCCTTTTGGAAATGCTTCTCAATGTTGCTTTTCTACCATGCAATCCGTGCATGTCTTTGACGAGTTATTAAGCTTTGGTAACCCTCTGACCATTTCTTTTTGTGTCAAGATTCTTAGCCCTTTTAAATTGAGGTGTACATACAGTGCCACATGTGAGTACTATCTTCATAAGTTGATTGAAAATAAGCTGGAGAAACTACTAAAGCAGCAACAATAAACATTTTATTTGTTGACATTTGAGTCTCCATGATCAAACCCCTTCTTGGATGATACACTTTACAGGTATTTTGCTGAATAATGATGGTCAAATTCTTTTCTTGCATTGACCAATGTTCAGCAGATTGTTTCTTAACTCAGGTATGAAGTATACTTCAGTGATTACCTAAGTTATAGCATTAATTTATAGTTTAATATTACCTTTTCCCACGACTGTCATTTTAGACTTGTCTCCAAGCTTTATTGATTCCCTGAATTTTTCATCCAAACCAAAAAACCACTCCTTATTTCCAAACATGTGGTTGTTGTAGCCTGAATCAAGAAACCATATTTTCTCCTTTGATGAACTCCTCATTTCTGCATATGACATTAGCATCTTTTCTTCATTTTCATCAAATTCTACATAATTGGCATTTTCTTCCCAGTTTGGACATTCATATTGGAAATGTCCTAGTTTATGACATTTATAGCATTCCACGAGATCTTTATTAAAAGATTGCCTTTCTCTGCTATTGCCACATCCTCCTCTAAAACCACCACAGTCCCTTCCTCTATTTCCAGATCTTCCTGCATTCGTGACTTTCAAAGCCTGTTCTTCCTTCTTGTGTCCTTTCATCCTCTATTCATGTACCAACAAACTACTTTAGAGTTCATCAATGGTAAGAATAGTAGCATTGTTTGATTCTTCAATGGAGCACACCTCATAGTCAAATCTTGAGGTCATTAATCCGAGAATCTTTTCCACTATCACAATCTACTCTATCTTTTCACCATGGGCTTTCATCTTATTGGCAATGGTGAGAGTTCTTGCAAAGTATTCATCAACCATTTCCCCATCCTTCATATGAAAATTTTCAAATTCTTTCCTAAGAGTTTGCAATTGAGCTCACTTAACCATTGTAGATCCTTGATACTTTTGTTTCATAGAGTCCTATATATCTTTTGCCGTATCTTTAATGAGAACGGTCTCCATAATATTTCTATCCATGACTTGGAATAGGTAGTTCTTCACCTTTAAATCTTTTAATTTGCTTTCTTCCATAATCTTTTGTTGTTCTTGATTTGGTTCTTGTACAGTAGGAATTCCTTCTCCACCAAACTCCAATACTCATTTGATCGAAGAAGATTTTCCATGAGCATAGCCCAATGATCATAGTGACCATCGAACCTCGTAATTGTTGGCTAGATAAAACTATTGTTATCTGTTGCCATAATCTTCTCTCTCTCCCTCTACTTTTGAACAGAAACTGCGATTTCTGAATCATGTTCCTCTCGTCTAGGCTCTGATACCAAATGTGAGGTATACTGGACAATATGTTACTTTGGTAAAAAAATGTATTATTGCGATAGAAGAGCTGCCTATTTCTAGGCCAATTACAGAAAGACACAAACATAATGTTATACTTTCATAACAGAAAAAGTCAAACAACAACTAAAAAAGTTCTAACAGTTTATTCCCAAAAAAAAATCATTTTTTATGGTGTTCAATGCTTCAAACTCTTGACACCAATTTATATGTTTTTGTTTGCATGGAAATATGTTAAACAGAGAAGGAATGTAGAGAGAGTTGGGCCACAAACTTAGATAAGCATGAAGCCTTTAGAAAGAAGAGTAAAAGAGAAGATGAAGATGAAGATGGAGGTAACAAACACCAAAAACAATGACAACAAGGGAGAATGGGATTCAACAAAATATTCAAGGTTCTAGAAACTTAAAAACTGGGTTTTTTTTTCTTTTTGATGGGACACAACTGAGTATTGAGACTATGAAACTTAAAATAAATAAATTAATTAAACTTTTAGAAAAATAAATAGAACTGTGTTTAGTTAAATCCCTTCTTTAAAATGAATTGTTAAATTATTGACCTAACAGTCACGCATATCTCTCAAGAATGTGAATAATGTTAACTGACTGAATTTACCTCAAACATGAGGGACGAAAACCAATAAAGGTTAGATCTAACCGAATGAGTTAATTTTTCATAAGGTGATAAACTAGGTTTGAATTTTCATTGGCAAAATCACTCACATTTAGTTTTTATAGTATGTCAAGCAAGATTGCCTCTAATAGAAGATACTTAAGGAAAATCCCTTAAAAAAAAAAAAGACATAAGGGACAAAACTAAAATTTAAAGTTAAAAAGTTAATAATATCTGAAGAGTTTTTGTCCATGTGATTAAACACGTTAACAGTTTATGTTAATGATTTAGACAGCATTGTTTTTAGAGAATATGGATTTTAAAAAAAAAAATAGAAGGCCATTTTTTCTGTCTCGACATTTTTCATATCTGACATAAAAATTATACATTAGATCAATCTGTGGGTATTTCAATCAGTTTTTTTTTTTTCTGATCAAAAGCTTTTTTAAAAATTTTTTAAGTCAAATGAAAATATCATTACTCAATTACCTAGTCAGAAAATATCATTAATTTTATATTTGTACTGACCGTGAACAAGAACATAATATGTAATTATCATCATATATGATCCTTAAGAATTTTTAGATAAATACGACCAGAAATAATTAAATCAAACTAATTATAAAAATACATTAATATATCAAACACTAATCTCTCCCGAAATTTAATTAAATTACACTAAACACCCTTCTAATTTTAAATATTACACTTAATTTCTCTAACATTTCGATATATATATATATATATATTTATATTGCAAAAAGTTCTCCAACTTACTTTCTATCAAATGCAGCAAAAACTGTAATTTTAATTTGGTTAAAATATATTTAAAGTCTCTATAATTTCACCAAACTTTGATTTGGTTCCTATAGTTTAAAAATTATAATTTTAATCCTTATAATTTTTAAAAATAGAGAATGATCATTGGTGTTAGTCAATAGTTATCTTAACACATTGTAGCATTAATTGGGATTCTTTCATTAACATCTTATTCCACGTCATCCCAACTCATCAAGTGATTGACGTGACATCAAGTCATCAATTTTTTTCCTTATTTCATTATTATTAAGTCCAATCAACCTAATTATAATTTTAAACCTCTATTTCTTTAATTTTTTTTTCAATGATTGCATTCAAGTTAGTAAAAAATGTTAACTCAAAAAATACAAAGCATGGTGGCAAAATAATTATTAATTAACTGTTGACTAACATTAGAGACTATTTTTTATTTTTTTTTAAATTATAAGTACCAAAATCATGTTTTTTTAAATTCTAGGAGCCACGTTTAGAATAGGATGTAATTATAGGAATCTTAAATATATTATAACCTTTAAATTTTAATATGATTTTGACTAAAAAAATTTAATATGAGAATAAATTCAGCTAAATTAATGTTAACATGTAATATAAAACTATAGTTTTATTTTTAATATAATAGTCATTCTGCACAGAAAATTGATTTTAATGACAAAATAATTAGTAGACAACCTAGTGTAATATTTGCACTTAAAGAGGAAATAAGTATAATTTAATCAAACCTCAAGAGATTAATATTATTTACCCAATTCATTAAACAAAATCTACTTGGTATACATTTTTGTAAATTAAATCAACCTAAATCTATATTAAGATTACAGTAAGACTATAAAAAACTCAACTTCTCAAACGGTTGAGTATATTTACTTTTGAAGCATTTTAAGATATGTGTAAATTATTTTTTGTTACCATACACACTGATCTCAAAATGATCAAAAGATACAAATACTAAATATTTTTAAAAGTTGAACTTTTATAAATTTACCCTTAAGATTATCTCAAAAACCTCGAGTTACGAGACAGCATAAATTATGCAAAGGCAAAACAAAATGCTTCATTTCAATTATACACAATAAGTTTGTATTTCCTCTCTCTTTTGCCACTAGGTTCTCTAAATCTCATCCAAAACAAGAGTTGGTTCATGATCCTAAACAAAAAACGAAAGATGAAGAGAGGCTGGAAAAAAAAAAAAAAAGGCAATGAACTGTACACACCAAATTCATACACAACAACCCACACTCTAACATCTAATACAAGCTATGCTATAACAACAAATAGGTATATTTATACATATACATATACATATATAAAAGCCATGCCTCTCCTGTGATATTGTGGGTGTCACCAGAAGTTTATAGAAGCTCAAAAGAATGGACAATTTTTTGTTTGAGTGGTATATGGAGAGTAAAAGTGCTGCCTCTATTTCCTGTGGTTCCTTCTGCCATTTGGCCTATACTCTGGATTGTCACTCTTTTCTGTATCAGAAGTCTCCCTCTGGGCCTCCACCCCTATGCTTCCGGCCTGACTCCTCCGACGTCTTCGCTCCTGAAATGTAAGCGGTACGAGAAACATCAAGTTCCATGACTTCACCAAGTGTGAATCTTAAAGATGATTAAGTGGCATTGATTTGAACTAATCTCTATATAGATGTTTCCTTCTTGTTTTCTTTTTTTGAGAAAAAAAAAATGTATGGATAGGTTATTTTAAGAATACTAGTTACACCTAATATTGACTGATCGCAGTGGTCATGGCTATTTGAAATTTGAATTCCAAGAACAAGGATAGTTTGATTCTTAAAAATGCCAGTTTACCCTTTGTGCTCAATAAACTTGAAAGGAATTAGCCTCTCATTCTATTGGCTATTGGGTGGGAGACTACCCTTTGTTAGGCCCTGACTAAAAAGGTCACCCATAAGGATTATCTCGCCCACTCAACTACCTTGAGAGCCAGGGGATCTCCTTGATAGTTTTTTCTGTTTTCTTTCTTTCTTTAAATTATGTTGCAAGAAACCAGATCTAGTAGTCAAAAACACCAAATGCCTCACAAGATTGCAAAACTTTATATGATTTGAAAGAAGATAGTAGGGTCAAAAGTCAAACCTCTCGAGGTATAGGATATTCTTCTGATTCGAGCATGCGGACAACTTGACTCATCTTGGGTCTTTTCCCAGCATCTGGATCAACACACCGAAGAGCAGTCAAAAGGGCTCGTTTAAGGGCACTTGTCGATGGCCTAGTCTCGAGTTTTGGATCTACCACCTCTTCCGAACGCCTATTCCCTACCATCATTTTGAGCCAGTCAACCAAATTTACCTGCAGGAACCATCCAATTGTGTTAAGGATAGTCTCATCAGTCAAAATTTAGTTATGGAAATAAATTAAACTGCCAATAATTGCAATTCCATTTTCTACACGTTTGAAGTTAAAAATCAAAGGCATAAAATGGTGAGGAAGAAAAAAAAAAACAAACCAAAGTTGATTAATCATTGTGTCAGCTACTTCAAAACAATAAGATAAAAGACATACGAGCATGTGGGAGGTTGCTAAGTTTTATCTACAGGAATACTAATGACCTACCTCATCAGCCGGTCGGCCATAATCCACAGGATCTCTTCCAGTAATTGCTTCAAGGAGCAATACTCCAAAGCTGTAAACATCGCTCTTCTCATTTAGTAAGCCGGAATTGGCATATTCAGGAGCCACATATCTGAGAAACGCAATGCAAGCACAAAAAGGAGGAAAATGCAGTTAGGAAATTTTCTCTTCGTATATTACCAACTTAAGGAACAAAAAGGTCAGCTCAGTTAATTTGCAAATGAGGAGTACTCAATCTAAGAAGTCCCAATTCATCACAAATTGTTGTTGTAGAAAGACGAACGAACAAAAACAAAGAAGTCCTAAACTTGCATCGCAACAGAAACAGCTTACCCGAAAGTACCCATTACTCTTGTTGTAATATGACTTTTCCCAGCACCAAGCAACTTAGCCAGCCCGAAGTCAGATATTTTGGCATTGAAGTCATCATCAATTAGAATATTGCTTGATTTAATGTCTCGATGTACAACCTTCGGTTCAATTGCCTCGTGTAAGTATGCCAGCCTGCAATATAAAGTTTCATATTAGAGTACAGAAACTCAGGAACATGTAGTGAATTTTTTATGGAGATAAATGAGCTTATGAACATACGCTTTTGCTGTGCCAAGCAGAATTTTCATCCGAGCCTCCCAAGTGAGATACCCATGCTGCTCCATGGCTCCGTGAAGCCATTGCTCTAAATTGCCATTGTTAACATACTCGTAAACCAACAGCCTGAAATTTATAGAGCATTCAATATGAATGGTATAACTCCAAATAATAAAACCTAGTATTCAGAGATTAGAAAGCACATGCCACTGTAATATAAAACCACGGAGGCAGGCAATAAAATTTTATGATGATACAAACTGAGGAGTTAATCTTATCCTTAGCCTAGAAGAAGGTTTTTAAAATTGAACCGAGCATTAAACTGGTAGAAGCATTGGTTCAAGGTTCATTGATCCAGAAGCAAATGATCCGTGGTTGAACCGATTGCAATTAAATATATATATCTTTTTAATTTTAAACATTAAAAATCTAATATAATAAATTATTAAGTCTTTTCATACTTAGGTTTGACAAACTTATAAAGAGTCTAGACAAGTTATTAAGCATTTTTGTATGTTATGAATGTGGAACAAAATATAAAATTAGTTGCAAAATAATATATCAATAGTACCCATACGTACAATAATATTAGTACGCATAAAATGTATGAAAAATAAAAAAGAATAAAAAAACTAGAAAAATAAAACTAAAACTACAACCTGTTCAACCATTGAACCATCTATTTTCACTGATTTTTCTAGTCTTTGTCCAGTTCTACCGACTTTTTGGTGACTGATTCACATTCACTAGGTTAATCGAACCAGTCATGTGATTGGTTTATTGGTTTGCCAATCCAACCGGCTTGTTTGGTCCAATCTTCAAGATAGTATAGAAGGCATGTTAAACAAATGGGATACAAGAGAAGATGAAATCAGAGACACAAACAGTCAAACACACAGAAATGCAAGCTTGCAGACAGAAAAATGCCATTAGTGATAATTTATCCTAGCTTCAAAATATAGAATTGTGAATGAGTAATAATCTAGCTATAAATCCCAATCAAAGTACTCCAAAAAAAAAAAATACTGTACCTGTGGGTGCCTTCAATGCAATACCCGAGAAGTCGAACCAGGTTCTTATGCCGGACATGACCAATAGCCTCAACTTCCACCCTAAACTCCTTTTCAGCTTGTCCTCTGCAAGATGGATATAAACACTTATTAGGCAAACTTGTTCAATATGCAGACATCCCAATGAAACATGAATCTAGATATAAGATTAACCTCATTCAAACGTCAAACCAATTTTAAAGATTTCAACCCAACTAAACAAGATCCTCTGCCCAGAACTTACACATTGTTGAGTATCTTCTTAACAGCCACGGGATTCCCATTGACTAGCTCACCTCGATAAACAATTCCATATCCCCCTTCCCCGATAACATTGTCCTTTGAGAATCTGTTTGTTGCAAG
Organism: Biancaea sappan; assembly: GCA_037074585.1. NCBI lineage: Eukaryota > Viridiplantae > Streptophyta > Magnoliopsida > Fabales > Fabaceae > Biancaea > Biancaea sappan. Next base: position 16,604,170 of record CM073497.1, on the reverse strand, counting down.
TTCTAGATCCCTCAATGTGAACCAGTGCCCCCAGCCAAGCTGAGAGAATTCAGGCAAACCCGACAAGGGGGACGGCTCAGTTATAGGATGCATAGAAGACCTGTAGGAGGAAATGGTCTTATTGCCACTGTCTTCACCTGATTGAGAACCAGCACCATCTTTCTCTACATGATTGAATGGGCCGGAGTGACTACCATTGTGATTATCCCCGTTCTTTGTTTGGATGAAAACCTTCGTGGATTCCCTGTCACTGAATTTGTCATTCAGACTTCCAAAAACACCATTCTGCATATGGTTATTTGCCGAAACCTGATCGACTCTAATCTCTTTGATCTCTTCCGAAACAGATGATAATATATTGCTGATGGGAAGCATTTTGTTGTTGACTTTTCTGGATTTCTTTCGCAATGTGAGACATATAGATAGCACCAAAAGAATGAGTATTATGAAAAGCCCCACAGTCATTCCCATTAATTCCCACACCTTTAAACCAAAAACAGAAGTTTGCTTGGATAACCCTGAATCCAAACCAGATGCCATTTTTCTGATGCCAAATATCTGCAGAAATGGTGCCAAATTATAAGAAGGCAATTTATAGTAACAAATTCTTGTGCTGAATTCTTATCCTACTGTACGTCTATACCTATTGAAGAAAGAAAATTACAGTTTACAGATCAGGCCATCCAAAACTTCAGCACGAAGCTGACTTGTTTGATCCTCTATTCACATAGAAATACATGGAAAAAATATCGGTTGCATACTTCACAGAAGTACTTTCCCCAGACAAAAGTGCCAAAAAAAAAAAAAAGGTTCTGCACACACAGACACTTGGCCATAGTTTTCATATCCCAGACAAATCAAGCACATGAAAATGCAAGAAAAAAAGTTCTTTACAGCATTTGAAAACCAAAAATAGAGAAAGACTGAAACTCCGTTCGCTTTGTACAGAAGAAAAAAGAGCTCAGCAAAATTTGTCTGTTCAACTAGACATTGTTTCATCTAATCATCTCCATGGGAAACAATCAGTAAACAGATAGCCTTTACTAGAAGATACAAATCAATACCTGCAACTGCAAATGCACGACCGTAATCCTTCAGAGACTTCCTCTTGAGCGACTTAGCCACTAGATCTTTCAAGCCCCAAAAACCCTCTCGGATGTGCAGCCATTAGCGAATGCCCAGTTCAACCCCATTGTCGTGATTCTTCCCTCCAACACACTGTCCTTTGTGGGTTTTCTCAAAAGCACAAATGGGTCCTCGAATCCGGTCTGAAACAGCCAAATGGACCTTGTGGTAAGGTCGGAGGGAAATGGAGGACCAAAGGGGCGAATGAAATTCTGGGAAGAAGAATTAGCAATGGTGGGGCTTATAAGAAGAAGAAGGGGTGCAATTGTCAGGAGTAGGTGGTGAGAAGCGACACGGTACAGATTACATTAGATACAGTAAAAGAGAAGCATAAAATTGGAAGCTTTTTCTTTGCTGTTTCTTCAAATTTGTTCCCTCCCCCACACCCTTTCTTTCTCTACCCTCTTCTTTCTCAGTGCCTTGTCTTTTCATTTTTTTTTCTTTTTTTTATTGTTTTTATTATACCTGTTATTTGTTCAGAAGGTGACAGAGACAGATAATGAATAAGCTTAAATCACAATTGACATTTTAAAAATTAAGTGCGCAAAGGAAAATTATTTTTACTGAAAAACTACTTTATTTTGATTTATTTCACTTAAATATACTTTTTATAAAATTTTTAATTTAATTTTATTTCAATTGACCCAGTGCTATCTTTTATAGACATAATTCATACCACATGAATTGGCCAGAAGATAGATCCATATGTAAATAAGTGAGATCATATTTTAGTCATATAATCTTCTTTTTCTCGATTAATATTTTTTAAAATTAAATAAACATGAAATAATATTATTTGATTACTTGTCATTATCCCAGTAATTTGTATCATGTCTATATATGTCGTTTAATTGTAAATTTATCTTTTTTTTAATTGTTATGCAAACATAATTATTCAAAAAAACTGCATTCATTATTTTTAAATATTTCATGATCGTATTAATTCAAATAAATTATAATGATCAAATTAAAACTTTTATAACATCAAAAAGTCAAAAATATATTTATGGCACTATTTGAACAAATAAAATGAAAACTTTCTTTTGAAAAAATAATATTTGTTGATGTCAAATGTGAATTAAGCTTCTCTAGTTCTGTTTTCAGGTCAAGCATCAATATGAGGACATTAAGAAAAATAAATTAAGGGATGATCATTATTGGAATAGAGAGGTAATGTGTGAGGTATTGAATAAATGCTAAAGCGAAGATTAAATGCAAAGAAAAGTTGAAAGGATTAAATGAACAAAGACTTCACAGCTTACTCACTAATCTCAAAGTTAAAAAGTCAGAACTTTTGCAAATTTCCATATTCTTCAATTGCCTTGATTATTTGCTAAGGGATCCTTGGGAATGCCAATTCAGCCCTTATATAGGAGTCTTTTTTGTGTGTGTGAGATTGTGAGAGAGAGATTATTTGCTAAGGGATCCTTGGGAATGCCAATTCAGTCCTTATATAGGGGTCTTTTGTGTGTGTGTGTGTGTGTGTGTGTGAGAGAGAGAGAGAGAGAGAGAGAGAGAGAGAGAGAGAGAGAGAGAGAGAGAGAGAGAGAGAGAGAGAGAGAGAGAGAGAGAGAGAGAGAGAGAGAGAGAGAGAGAGAGAGAGAGAGAGAGAGAGAGAGAGAGAGAGAGATGTATCAACACTAGTTGAGTAGGGTTATTTTCTCACAATTTAGTGGATCCATATTTAAATATTTATTGAAAGAAGTGTTTACATTTAGTACTCAATATTGTCTCAAGTAAAATTACCTTTAATAAAAGATATTTGTAGAAAAATATATATATATATATTATTTATATATATATATATATATGACATGTATCTTGTTATTTTTCTTCTGCTACTATGTTTTATTAGAGATAATCAAATGTAGGCACTTTTTCTAGTAGAAATTTGAACCTAAGTTTATTACTTTATAAAAAATTATCCTCTCTACTAGACCTAATAGGAAATTATCCTCTCTACTAGACCTAAGTCTCATTGTTACATATATATGATTTAATGCGAGAGATAATAAAAGAAAATAATCACCTTTAAATTACAAATAAATTATTCATAGTAATACATAATTCATTAACGCAAATCAATAATTATTTTTTAAAATTTTCACATGAATAAATTATGCAATAATTTAAACCATTAACTTATGCTCCGGAAGTTATTATTTTACCCTCTCATATCTCATATATATATATATATATATATATTTATATATATATATTTATATCAACTTTATAATTTTTTATATCAATTTAATATAAATATTGAGAGAAGATATAAAAGGGTCCATGGAGCGTTGAGTCACTTGAAAGTAGATCCATAAAAGTTAAATTTCATAAATTAGTTCATTGAACTTTTAATTTTCAGAAAATAGGTCTTTCAATCCAATTTCACTCTAATGACAGCAGCTTTTCATTTTATGTTAAACTTATTATTTGTCTAACAAAATATTATTAGAAAGAAATTGGATAAAATGATCTATTTCTTAAAAATTAAAAATCCAAAGATTTGATTTCTAAAATTGAGAGTTCAAGAGTTTGCATAAAAATGACTCAAATTTAAACAACTTTACTACAATTTTCTTAAATATTAGTAATGCAACTCTTCCAATTATTTGTATGCAATTAAAGCATCAAAGAAATGTTAATAAAAATTAGTCGATGGTAATTTGTCAACGAGCTTCTAAAGCTTTGTTTATTTATTTATTTATTAGAAATGAAGGTGAAGTTCTAATGATTATTTAACTGATCTCTAGACGTTAAATACTTTATACTATGATGTCACTTGATTTGATTTTTTTTTTATATATATTTTTATTAAAAATAATTTTATTCGAAGTACATTCAAACTACAATTTTTATCACATTGTGGGATAAAAATTAACAAGCTTGTTAACTATTCCTTAAAAGTACTGGTTAAGGAGTACTTATTTATTTTAAAAATAATAAAAAGTATATAAAAATGATTATTCAAATTTTTAAATCACTCATCAATAATGTCTCATATTGTTTTAATACTACTAGTTAACCCATAAATAATTATTTTTAAAACCTTAAAATAAAAAATATTAATATTTTTATTATTTGGAGTTTATTTTAAGTTTTTTATTTTTATTTTGATACATTAAATAGATGTTAATCCATGCATTATATAACAAAAAATGATGATACTAGAAAGTAATGAAACATTTTATTATTTTTTTATAAAGTATAAAATAAAAAAATAAGTGTAAATAATATTTATTATTAAATTTTAAGATTTTAAAAATGATTATTTTGAAGGTAAAATTATCATATTAAAAACATATTTGGCATTAATGATGAGTCATTTAAAAAGCTAAGTAATTATTTGTTTTTGTACGATATTTATTATTTTTCAGAATAATAAATACTTCAGTATCATAAAAACTCTCAATATTAGCTATTTCCAAAATCAATCAATCATATATATATATATATGGAACACATTTTTAAATAAAAAACATATACTATTTAATTGATTTTGCATAAATGATTTGATTATTTTATAAATTGACTCTATCTTAAAATTTTCTTAAATTTTAACCCATAAGGACTAGAATGCATAGGGCGATGATTATATATTTGCCGCAGTGGTGCCATCTTACTTCTTTAAATAAAATTTTTGTCACTTTATTATATCCACAAAATAATAATAACAAAAATAGGTCCTTTTTTATTAAAATATCCTCCACAAGATAAAAATTTTTTTTTTCAAACTTAGTGTCTCCAAATTCGCATCTTCAATAATCGGACATTATAATTTCCAAGGTTCAAATAGACAATTTTAAATTGACATATCCAAAAATCATATATTTAACAAAATATTTGTATAACTTATTTTTTCAAATTTAAGTAAAAAAAATGGATAGACATTTAATTTTGTATAACATAACTTCTTAATTAATTTATTTGTTCAAAAATATAACATTACTTTTTCATATAATTCAAAAGAAGTCAAATCTGTTAAAAAAATCATCTACTAAAATAATGGGTTAGATATATTTTTATTTATTTAAATTTTTTAACATATATAGACAAATAGCATAAGAGTTTTCTATAAAAAATTATAATACACAAAATTAAAAATTAATGTTAAATTTTAAAATTAAAAAAAATTATGCATCTTTACAAGCCAGTTTATTGTGAGAGAACTTGACCTAAAAAAAAATTAGTTTACAGTGAGAATTTTTCGGTGGCTTTTGTGATCATAAAGTTACCTTCTTATTTTAGAAAAATTAAGTATAAAATTTTTATTACAATTTGCTTATAATTTTAGTGAATAAAATTTAAAACGTAAATGATCTATAAAGTATAAAAAAATGTTATATAAGAATTAAAATTGATATTAATTTAACCATTTATTCAAATTTCTACTTCATGCCAAATGATTTAGTGAGAGTTTAATTATTCCAAAAAATAATTTCCGAGCACATCGATCGCCAGCAAACATCATGATTTCAATGCTCTTTATTTCTTTTTTGCTTTTGCTTTATCAATCGAATTTCACTTCTTTACGAGTGAATCAAAATTTGCTTTATATATATATATATATATATTGCTATGCCTATGAAGAAAATACGTGCCTCTCATGTTATATGCTTCTTTCTTGCAAAATTCTTTCTTTCTTTCTTACCTTTTTGTTTTGTTAGTACATCCGTTCATAGTAGAACTTCTATAAACTAATAATATTGAAACCATAAAATTTTGTTAATTAATTGATAAATTAATAATTTATTAACTGAAAGCAGTTAATTAGGACATGGGACGAACCGATAACTTGATTTAGAACCCAGTCATCCAATAGTTGAATTAGTCAAGCTCATTGTTTCATATCAACCTATAAGCGAATTGGTTGAGATCCGATCGAAGTAGAATTCATTTTAACTATCTAGTTAATGATTAAAAAAAATAGATCGGCTTTGGTGTAAATTGGTGAAAGAAGAAGAATAAGAAGAGGAAGAGAAAGGAGAAATGGTGTAGATGTTGTTGATGACTGCAAGATCAAGATGTCGATGAAGAGAGGCTGCGTGCGAGGCTACGAAGGACAGTGAGTAGATAGCAAACCGGAGAGAGGAGGAAGACGAGAGAAGATGAAGAAACCGACGGGAGAAAGAGAAAGCAGTTGAAGAGTGGAGACTGCCTTGGAGAAAAAACACTGTCGAGAATTAAATTACTTCAATTGTTTGACGTATCAAGTGAAGAAAAGGGAGGGCTCATGATGTTAGAAATTTTGAATTAAATGACTCGGAGAGCAAGCACTGATGAGAATTAAATGAGGGGCTCATGATGTTGAAATTGAAAACCGAAATGTTGGTGTTTATATTAGTTTTACTTTTTATAATAATAATAATAATAATAATAACAATAATAAAAAAAATTGTTTTAATAAAAAATAAAGATTAATTTTTAATTTATAAACATAAAATTAATATACATATATTTAATTATTATGGAGATAAATTATTATGAATGTTTATGATTTTAAAGTGTCAAATTTATATATAAATTATTTATTTTACTTTTTTTTTTGAATTTATTTGTGTATATATATATTTTTAATTTATTTACCGAAGTCAACAATTGACCCGGTAATCTTGGAGGCCAATCTAGATCAATGATCAAGTCAGTTTCAAAATCATTGACTTAAAAAGTTTTTTTCTCAATTCAACATATATAAATTTAATTACATAAAAAAATTATTGTATATATCACTAATATACAATATATATATGCATCATATTTCGTGAATTAATTTTAAAAAAATTCATTGTATATATATATTTATGAAAACAAGTAAATGATATTAATTGTTTTTATTACTTAAACAATATTCATTGTATTGACTAGACAAATAAAGTTCAATACAAGTCATTTGTATCTATTGTTCATTGTACTAGAACACAAGAGCTTTTGAATGTAATGAGAGAAGTTAGAGATGAAATCTACCTAAATTTAAATTTCATAAAAAAACAAACAAAAATAAATTCATGTTTTATTAGATTGTCCTAGTTATGTTTGTAATTTTAGAGAATTATTAATTTATGATATTGACAATACTATAGATTTATATAAGGGTCATCTTAAAAATTATTATTTTATTAATTTATCTAAATTAATAATTTTGTAAACTAGCCCCAAGTTGGAGCCAAAAAAAATTATTTTAGAGAGGTTATTAATTTTTTGAGTATTAATTTATAAAGATTTAATTAATTGTAGTTAATTTGTTTTATTACAATCAAAATGGGTTTGTGAAAACGAAAAAAGAAAACTTAAAAATATACATAAAGAGAAATAAGAATATATAGTCCCTCATAATATAACTATAATCTTTGGATTTAGATGATTTATTAAATAAAATGTTAAAATGATGAGTGGTTGATCCACTCTTGGATCATTAAAAAATTGGTTTAGTTGAAAAATTTTATAAATATTATATATACATATATTCAAAAATTCAAATAATACATATTTCCCTTCTAAACTTGTGTATACCATTGACTTAAAAAACTAGTCATTTTTTAACCATCAAAATAAACATTTTTTTTTTGAAACACTTATCTAATGTTCAAACATTGAGTTTGTGTTAACTAATCTAAATTTGAGTCAAATATGGTTATAATAGACGGTAAAGCTTTCCTTACTAAATTTTAACGCAATTGCATTTTCAATGTTCAAATTCAAAACTTATAATTAAATTAAGATAATCTCTTATTAGTTGACCTACGCGTTTAAGAATAAATTTCATTTTGTCCACACCGCATTTCATTATATATATATATATATATATATTACTTTTATGAACTCGATTGAAGTAGGAGAATAGCTATACATAATTATATATATATATATATATATATATATATTGTTGCTTGAGCAATTTCCTCATTAACCTTCATATTTTTCTTCCAACTATTGTATAATAAATTAATATAATGGGAAAACATATGTAAAAAATGTTTAATTAGTACAATGACTACATTTTACATCTTACGATATTTTTAATGATAACACATGACAATTAAAAATTTAATAATCTATTTGAAAAATAAAATTAATTTGTAGTATGAATTTGTGAAAATTAGTGGAGTTAAATATCCAATAATGTAATTAAGTGAATCAAATAGTGCAAGAATCTAAAAATGTTGAGTGATAAAAGATACATGACATTACATTATATGCTTATAAAATTAATCAGATGTTATTGGACATATAGAATATATATTAGTATCACAAGTACAAACTTTGTAAATGTATTTAGTTTACATGACATTGGTGTTCAATTTTAGATATGAAGTAAGCATAATAATAATAATAATAATAATAATAATAATAATAATAATAAGGTATAAGTATATTTTTTTGCCTCTAATATTTTGACTCAAATTTTAATTTTATTTTTTTTATCAAATTCGTCTTATATATTTTTAATTTGTTTTAATTTTGTTCTTAGAAATTAGGGCTAACATCGTCAACATATAATAGCAAAAAATACTGATGTGATTAACACATAGTTTGAGATTATTTTTCTTCTTCTTCTTCTTCTTATTATTTTTACTTTGTCATTTTACCAAGTATATGATATGTCTACCACACGTGCAGGACGTGGCAATGCCGTGTTAGTCCACATCTGTATTTTGTTATGTTACTATGTTGATCGTGTTAGCATAAGGATAAAATTGAAATAAATAAAAAATGTGAGACAAAATTAATCAAAAAAAAATCAATGATAAAATTGAAATTAGAGTCAAACATTAGTGACAAAAAATATATTTTTACCTAATAATAATAATAAGGATGACAAAAAATTGCAAATCTCCCTGAAATAAACAATTAGTATAAAACCTTGTATCCCGTTTGGTTAGGTTTAAGTTCTTGGATGCTATATATTGGCAAGCAAACATATGAAACATTTTTGAAATTATTTATTGAGATGGAAAATATTTCTTCTTTAGCTGTTGGTTGATAAAGACTGTAATTAATTAACAAATGCCACTTAATCATATATGTAACCACATGCCTTGCATAATTGGGATGCTATTAATGCTGATGGAAACACTATACGTAATTATATATATCCATATATATAACTAAGTATAGTTTTTGTCCTTTTTTTTTTTATTTGGAGTACATAACGACTTTTTCTAATTATAATTCTGCATTCTCTCTGTGATCAAGGAAAATCAGCAAAATGAAAAATCTTCAAATGAATTGTCATTTTCTTATCTTCTTTTAAATTGAAGAGACATTGGTGACAACAATATGATCTTTCAGATAATATAAAGTAATGAAGGAGTTGTGTTGTGCCGACAATTCCAGATAGAAAATTTTCAAGAAAGTGAAACCACAGTTTCTCAGCCACGTGTCTTCTGTGTTTCCAGACTTCATAAGGATTCATTTTAAATTTTAATTTAATTTATTTAATTTTTCTTTGTCAGAATCAAGTTGGTTAGATACGAAAAGGGTGATTTGAAACGCAGAAACAGAACATGGAGAAGCATATATACACGACTCATTCACATATTTAATTTAACACAACTCAGATTCCTTTAACCCTTTAAAAAAAAAAACTTAATCATTTGTTAGTTTCAACCATCAACCTCCAAAAATTTAGAGTATGTTTGATTTTTAATTACATTTTTATAAATTATAATTTAAATTACATAAATGTGATTTTGGTATAAAGTAACATGTTTAAAAATATTTTTATTAACGTAATTTTGTTCTCGAACTATAATTTGAATAAAAATTTTAAGTTGTTACTTATACGTAATAGTGCCAAAATGACTCATGGCCCATCCTTATATAGGAAAAACTTGAATTTAAGAAATTAGACATGTTTAAAAACATGTTGGTCTATTTTTGGTTATTTGTTTTATTTTTTTACAAAATTATATTATTTAATATAAATAATCTCACTTTATTATATTTTTATATTTTTTAACATTATATTTAATAAATATAATAAAATTGGATATGAAAATTTTAGTAATTTTTTAAAAATAAATATAGAATTTTCAAATTTAAATATAATATAATTCTTAAAAAAAATAAAAAATTAAAGTTATTGGTTATTTAAAAATAATAAAGAAGTAATGTTTTATAGGTATAAATTGTATTTTAATAAAATATTATTAAATTTTTTACTACAAAAATTAAAATTATATTATTTAAATATACTTTAAAAAAAAATAGCCTGTAGGCTGGCCCATTCAAGCACACGAGCCATGATTCACATGAGCCATGACGAGCAATCTTGAATATTTAATTTGAGATCCATTTATCTCTTATCTATAACAAGTCAGCCCATTTGACACTACTACTTCTGCTAATCATGGTCTATCCAAAAATTAAACTTATATTATTTAAATTATGGTTTGCTCAAACATAAATTTTTTCAGTAGTTTTCCAAATACATACATACTGATTCATGACTAATCTATCTAGTTAGAGTTGGGTTGGATCATAAAAATATAAAATTTTTGTAGCATTAATTGTTTAGTTTATGAAGCTCAAATTTGGGACCTTATTTGAAGAAAAATAGGTGATGGCTGACTGGAACTAATAAATATTAGTAAAGTATTCATACTTTTTATTCTTTCATTATCTCTTAATTAAATGATTTTTACTTTACAAACTGGTTACCCTAATTAAAGTGAAAATATACTTATTAAATAACAAGGTTTCCACCTGTTAAACAAGATAATAACGTGAAATTCACAATCTAACTACTCACAAATTTGAATTACAGTTTTATTATTTTTTTAGGGTAAAGTCTTAATTAATTTAAATATCGCTATTATGACTTATCTAATCCATTAATTAATGAGGATGTTTACAAGTTAACTGAAGACCACTTTAGTGCAAAGTGGAAAAGATGTGTGCATGTCATTTTGCCAAATAAAAAATATTAAAATATTTAGTTGTCATTTTTTAAAGACTAAATTATTGTTAAGGTACATTTTCAGATATCAAAAAGTGAATTTACTCATTTTTATTAAGAAAATTAATATACATTTTGAAAAAGAATTACAATGCAACTAAGCCTATTTTTCATCTGCTATTAATATTGTCATTTTCTTATCATTTTCCGCAGATCATAGAGATTATTATATGATAATGATATGCCTTTTTTTAAGCTATAATTATATATAGATATATTTAGAATAAATTACTTATTTAGTCCCTAAAAAATAATTATCTCAATTTAATATTTACACTTTTGTATTTATCTCAATTTAATTATTTTTGTCTAATCTATATTTGCTAAATTTTTTTTTTGGTTATTACACGTCACTTTGATAAATGAAAGAATAAAACTAAAACAAATATAATGTTTTAGAACTAAATTGAGAAACTTGATCCAGTAAAAATTCAATTGAAACAATTGTAATTCTTTGAAAATCATATCAATAATTTACGCAGAATCTATATATTAAATATGTGGCTGAGTTTTTTGGTTTTGAAAAAAGAATTAAAATATAGCCACTAATCATTTAGTCGTCCAAATAAATAAATATTATAATTAATGATTTGCGTGAATGTATGAACAAGAATCTTATAATGTTGGAAGAGAGAAGGCAAGGGAAGGCTTCCTAGAAATGGCGCGAGATTCTCACCACACATTCACACACATATATACAAAAGGTGTATATAAAAATATATAAAAGAGGCTTACCTATAGTATCCAATATTAATATTAGAGTGAAATGAGCAAATAAGTATCATTATGTCACAAATAATTTAAATTGATGTATAATCTATTTATGTCAAAATCAAGAAAAATATTATGGATTTTTATCAGTAAATTTTGTATCAATCTAAATCATTAATTTTATAATTTAGAGTAATTATTTTTTCCTTTCATCTCTCATATTAAATCACTTTTTTTTAATATATATATATATATATATATATATAGAGAGAGAGAGAGAGAGAGAGAGAGAGAGAGAGAGGGAAGGGTTAATTAGGGTGGAATTTTTTGTGTGTGGTGGGATATCAAAAACACTGATGTGGAATCAGACATTTTCTAACATCACCATGATTTGTGTACTGTAACCACACACACACACAACACACAACACATACACAACACTTTTTTGGTTTGGTGGTGGTGTTCTTTGCTAGTTGTTGAAATTGCTTTGTCTCTTGTGGTTATAGGGTTTTTGTCATAATACCCTCATCTATTCTTTTATGTTTAACACGTGCGTGCTTCCGTAATAATTAATTTATCTTTTTTTTATAGTTAAGTTCATTTATATGTATGTATGTATGTAGTATGGGATGCAAAATATTCCCTTAAAATTTAAGTCATTTGCAAACAATTAAATTCGGAACCCTCGTGTTCTAGCATGAACATGAGGGTTATGTTGTTGGCATTTTATCTCTCTCTCTCTATATATATTGTTATATATTAATTAGGTCTAAATTTATGATGTTTATAAAGTATATTTTTAGATTAAACCTATTTGATATATTAAAAATTATTTTGGGATGATCATGAAATTAACATTAATTATATATAAATACGTAACTTAAATTAATAATAATAATGAGTCATTATTAAAAGAGGGGTCAACCCATAGATCTACTCATTGAAATAAAAAATGAATTATAATTTCCAAAATTATATGAGTAGGTTATATATATATATATATGCTAACCTAATATCCATTTAACTAAAACTATTTGAGAAAAATCATTCATATTAACCTTGAAAAGCTTAGACTATTTGAAAAATTATCACTCTGAATCAAGATACACTATTATCTATTATTCTATGAATTATTATTGTTGTCAAATTGTCTATCAAGATCTCATAAAGAATCAATTCACTTATTTGAGATTTTAACCAAAATTTTCATTTGAGCGAGATCATGAGTTTTGATTGTTTGTTGTTAGAACATCTTTCATATGTTCCATTTATTTGGACTATTCATTTTAGATCAAATAGTCCGAAAAAATTAAGAAAAAAATCATGATATATATATATATATATATTTTGATAGATTATTCGATTTAAAATTAATGGTCTGGATAAAAAACGCGACCCTTATGTTCATGTTAAATTTGTAGAACAAGAGAGGTTGGTCATAGAAAAATAGGTTCATTTGGCTATTTTTCCCAAGTTTTTTTTTTCAAATGTCGAAGTTTGATGTAAATTGAGTGGTGACCTATTTAAAAAAAATTATGGACATGCTGGTATTGGTGATAAAATGAAGCTTGACGACGAAGTTTTTTCGTTTTAGAAAATTAGGGACTATTTGCAAGTAATTCAAACTTAAAAGAACCATTTTTATATTTTTCTCTGAATTAAACAATCCTTCTAGAAAAAATCAAAATTTGTGTGCTGTATTTCATCATGTATACATCATAGGCTTTCGTTTTCTTTAAGTTAATTACAATTAATTTGTTTAATTATTTTACATATGAATATCACGTGGTACAGGTTTATGTTACATCGTGCAAAAAATATAGTTTTTTTTGTGTCATTTTCTTAATGCTAATTAAGCAAATTAGGTATTTGTTAAGATGTTGACCATATAATAATTCATTCATACTGACAAGTTTAATGCAGATTTTAAGTGTCTCAGCAATTCAATTTAAAATATAATATATATATATATATATATATAGCATGTCTTATTGTCTTGTTTTCCATCATTGGTTTAGCTTTGAAGTCATCATATATATATATATATAAAGTTTATAAACAATTAATTAAAGAAACTAATTAGAAAACATATCATGTTTTAAAATTTTTTAAATTTTTAATACTTGCTTATTTTTCTGTCAATGATATAATAATAATATATTAAACACGAAATCTTTCGGTAGGTTATATATATATATTACAAGTATCATAACAATAATTATAATAATAATAATGATAATTTAAGTGGATGAATATAGTCTAGAAATCCGAGATTATGCAGATTGGAGGTATGTCAACTAGAAGTACAATAATAGATATATTTTTATTTTTTATAATCATTAGTTAGTCTTCAAATAATATAATTATGTTAATTATGATAAGTATAATCTCTATTTAATTTCTTGTAGGAATAACTATAAGAAGGATTAAACACAATTATCCAACATTAATGACAAATTAAATAAACTCAGTATCTGCATATGAAATCTACAAACTTGCATCTGGAATCTGGATATTCTTTGATGCCATAATATTCTCAATAATTATTCTTAGCAATATCCGAAACATCCTTTTTTTTTCTTTGTTTGAATTTTTTTTAAATCATCAGAGTATTTGTTAGAAATAAAAAGTTAATTAAATGGAATAAATTACGTTACTGTAATTATTTGGAAACAAAAATTGACAGGGTTAAAAATGAGATGAATATTTATATTTCACCAAAATTTATATCTCTCCATTATTGGGATACATTTTGAATATATGAATAATATTATAAAGAGTAAATTGATTATTTATTTTTCATATATTACTCTCTTGTTCATTCCTTTATTTAAAAATAATTTTTTTAATTTAATCTTAAAATATCGCTCACATCTTAATTTTTTTTGTTCAATCAAAATTATTTCTTTGTTAGGGAAAAATAAAATTTATACTCTCAACTAATGATTTAGATGTGTCTAATTGTCTTTATACAATTTTTATATCATAGGGACCACAAATAATTGTCAGAGAAATTATCTTAATCATAGAAAATGTTTAATAGACTAAATTAAAATATTTTTTTCATTGAAAAATGTCATTTCGCTTTCTATTCTTTTGTGATTTTGTCATTTAATTTGTTTGTTGTGACAAAACTATCATTTAAATTAATTATTTTTGCCCTAATTCAACCAAACTCCTTTTTGGACATCATATAGGAACTCTGCAAAACTTACATATTTAGTGAGAGAAATAACCTAATGTGAGAAATGAAAACGAAATAATAATAACGATTAGATTACAAATCAATTGTTTAGATTGATGTAAAATTTATTAATATAACTTAATAATATTTTTCTTGATTTTTATATGAATAAATTCTGTATCAATTTAAACCATTAACTCAAGATCTCACAGTGATTATTTTCTTCTCTCACTCTCATATTAATTCATTATTCTCATTAGAGATTTCCCTGAATTCACAATTCACATGAAAAAAGTTTGTACTTAATTATACTTCTTAAAAATAAATATACAAAAAGTACGATTCTTATGAAGCAAGTGGTTTGGGCCATCAAGACGAGCCCTTTATAATAAGTCCAGGCTTAAACGTGATCCATGGCCCAATCTAACCTACATAAACATCAAATGCATGAGCCCATATTCAGTAACAATTAACATTGAAATGTGTTTTTTTTTTTAAAGTAAAACTTCCCATAAATTTACTAAAAAAATAAAGATTTGGAACTACGAGAAATTATTTATTGTGAATTTAACAATTTCGGCAGACACCATTTTTTTCTCATAGATTTACTCAAAATATAAGCACTTACCATCCTAGAAAAAGTATCGTTTACAGTGAGTGATAGATCCGAGATTCATTATAAAATTAATGGTGAAAATTTTCATACCTTGGGAGCAACATTATACATATGGAGGTCAAAGTTAATTCTTTTAAATGTTTACCATACGTTTATCAATTTTGTACTTAAGTTATTTTTTATAGTGTGTTTGGAAATTTGATGAGTAAAAATAGGTAGGGTAAATTAAATTTAATTGAACGTAGTTGAAAAAAACTTAGGTTTAGATGAATATGATTTATATTTCAGAAATATTTGGGTAAACGTAATTTGGAGCAGAAAAACGTGGTGTAAAATATGATGTTTGGATGTTAGTGTGCAAAAATAATTTGAAATATATAACTACCATAAATGACATAAATTTTATATGTCATTTTTTAATGTATCATTATTATTTATTTTTATTTATTAAAAGTTAACTTAGTAAATTATCTCAATGTTTTAATAAAGTACACTAATTTTTTAATTTGAACTAAGTATAATTATAATTAAAGTGTTAATAAATTACTAATTACAAAATAAATTATTGACTAATTTTTAATTAAATTTAAAACAAAATAAACTATCCATCATTTAAAATAAAATGAATTAATAATTGAAACCAATTTTTTTTTAATTTTACCATTAACCCAAAACTTTTTTATTTATTCACTTAGGTCCCTAGATAAATTTTTTTGTCATTTGCTTGACATAAACTCTTATGTTACTTTATTTATGTCCCTAGTTTAATAATATATTTTATTTTTTTGTTAAAATCAACTCTTATAAACTTTTCAATTTATTCACTTTGGTCCCTATCTAAAATTTTTCTTTCATTTTTTGTTTAATATAAACTGTTATATTGCTTCATCTAAACGCTTAATTTGACAATACATTTTTTCTTTGTTAAAATTAATTTGTGTAAACTTTTTAATTTATTCACTTTGGTCCCTATGGTAATAAATTGTTAATCACAATTACAATTATTACTAATAGTTATAATTAAAGTAATCACAATTATTACTAAAAAGTATAATTAAAGTATAATTATAATCATAACTAAGTAATAATATCTTCATTCATATAAATGATTAAAAAATACGCCACATCATCTACATCTTCACCATTAAAAGGCACAAGAGCGTCACCCACATGAAGACTTCATGTTGGGCGGCCTGAGAGTGCGAGAGTGAGAACAGAGCATGTGCATGTGTGACCACAGTCCTTCGTTTCTGTGCTATTGTACGCTCCTCATCGCTGACCACCATCCCGTGACTGGATTCTCGCTGGCGACAAGCACGTCTTGTGGTTCTTTTGGAGCAGACCATGTCCCCTTGTGTGTCTTTGTTTTTGATACCCAAAAACAGAGTATATGTGGACAGGCAAGCCAACATGAGAGAGAATCACAAGAAATGGAAAGGGTAGTAGGGGTAGATGGAGGAATGACACTAATGACCACACTAACCCACGTTAACTTCAACGTAGAAACTACACCGAATCGAATTAGTTGAAAATCACATATTCGAAACCACGTTAAATGCACCCTCGTTTCCACCATTGCAACCAAACATTTCATTTTACCAATTTAAATACTCATTAGTTTATGAGTCCAAACTGAGTCGATCCTCTAAACAATTTAATGATTTTTTAGCTAAATTGAGGGATTCAATCCAATAATACTGAAAAATACCATAGATTCCAACCCGTAAGCTTTCTACCCAGGAGGTGAATGAAGTGAAAGTGTAAAACCGAAAAATAAATAAATAAAAATCCTTCTTCGACGTTTCAATGAGGGCGGCTAACCCAAGATATTTGGTTGAAGACAATCTTTATCATTATGTCTTTCATGGCTAAGAGTTGCTGCTCATTAATGAGTGAGGTGGGAGAAGAACTGATAATTGGTGCTAATGCCGCTCAGCCATACTATTTGCGACGTCATCAGTATTTAAAACATGGGATATTATCATGATTACGATTAGGAGTGGCCCTTAACCATGCACCACACTTGGCTGTGTAATTCATCCTCGTCATTATCATTATCATTATCATTCCTTGAACTGCAATCCTGTAGCACGTGTCCCAATTTCCCACACATGTAACGAAAATTGTGTACAAGTTCATACTTAAAATACACCTCAGATGCCTTTGTCATTCATATCCTTCCACCATTATACCCCTCTTTGAAGCCTTAATCAGATCCATTCAAACATATCTACCCTATCTCTCTACGTCAATGTCATCTAGAGGTGTTTTTTTGGCTTAGGGTATGCGGATTAGCTGCAGACTACCTATAAAAGAGCAATTTTAGATTTAAAAAATTAAGTTTGCTTAAAAACAAACCTAAACAAACTAAGTTGATAGGTTTGTCTTTTTTTTAAATAATATTATTTAATGTAAATAATCTCATTTTATTATAATATTATATTTAATAAATATAATAAATTTGAATATGAAAATTTTTGTAATTTAATATATATATATATATATATAATTTTTAAATTTAACTATAATATAATTAATCTAAAAAAATATATGAAAAAGTAAAGATATTGATTATTTAAAAATATTAAAGAAGCAATATTTTACATTATAGTTAAAATTTGCAGGGGATGAACTCAATGTGGGTCCGCCCTTGATTATGAAAGACATGGAACCGGATCCCCTGCTCTTCACATATACAAGAGTAAGGTGATCTTTCACTTAGCTACGATTTTAATTGTAGCTAAAACTTTTAAAAAATTGTAAATAAAAAGTGTCATAATTAAATTTTTTAGCAATATTTTTACTATTATTAAAAATTTTAACAACTAAACAAATTTTTGCTGAAAGTGATTACTACGGTTAAAATTGTGGCCATCTTGAACAACATCCTGACCAGAGACACCGGTCCGAAAGACGCGACTTTTACGAGAAGATTCAGTCGATAAGGCTCCAACAAAGGCAAAACGGAGAAACATTTTGATATATAAGGGGGCATTTCCCTCAATTCAAGTGCTTCTATTAAAAAATCAGATAACTTAAAAGAGAAATTTTCTTTTTAGTTTTTCAATAACAAAAGACAAAACCTCATTAATTTGCATTTACAATCTTCAAAAACTACTATTATTGTACGTTAAGATGTTTTAATTAGTGACCGTTCTTATCTTCTTGGATTTCCCTCTTTGCCTCATTCTTTGAGATTTATTTATTTATTTTAATTAAACAAACTTCACCAACGTCACAACTCACTCATTTTATTTATTCATTTATATTCAAACTCAGTCGTTTCTTTTAGAAAAAATAATAATAACAAACCTTCTCTGTCTTACAAATCAAAAGTCACAATTCACATGAGCCTTTCATTATCAAACTTAAAGGAAGATGAGATACACTATAAAAAGTTTTTCTATTTATGAGAGTCACATTTATTACATGAAAATAAGAAATTAGATATGAAACTTTTTTTTAATTTCTAATGTGTTTCAAAATAGCTTTTTGCTTCTTGCCAATCTCAAATTCGTGATAATGATGTCTCAGAAATTTAGAGACATAATTCTTTTGTCTCAATTTTTTTTTCTTGTAGATACAATTAATCCATGTTTGATTCCATTTCTAACATTCCAAAGGCATCATTTAATGATTTCTATTCTTCCTGTAATAGTTATGCTTTAGATAAATTTCTTTTTGTCTTTAATTTTGTCTCTAACATTTTAAAGACAAAAATTAATGTATCATAGACAATCTTTTGTCTTTAATTTTGCATTTTTTTGTAATGATAATATTTTCCATTGTTTTTTAATGAGATTTTCTTCCACAGCAATATAATTTATTTACTAGTTAGATTTTTTAACTCATAATTATGGAAACTAGAATTATAAAATGTAACTAGACAATATGAGATTCATTCTCAAACAAACAAAATAAGTACACTGTATGGTGCAGAGTCACAGAGAGTATAACCACAAGACAATAATATGTAAATTTCCTTTTTGTACATACATGTCAAAAAATTTTAGATCCGAAATAAATCCAAAAATATTTTTTAGTAAACAAACAAGAAATGAATAATGCTTACTTTGGGACTACATGCTGTTAGTAGCAGATGAGGCTGCAGAACATTAATGGGAAAATGCAAAATGAAGTGAAGATGAAAGTGATTTAAGGATTCCTATTTTATTTGACATTTAGTGTGTGGTTGGATAAGACACATTTACATATTAATTACACAAGTCCTAAATTGTCCTTATGCCACAAACAACCTAGTATCGACAAATAACATCTAAGAAATAGAATATGTTTGCACATGTCATTTTGATTTTATTAAGGGCATTTTCTAATCTAATATAACTAGAGAGAGAAAGCGGGCTCATTTTTTATCTTCATTCAGATATGAAATTGTCATTATGTTTGGTCTTTTTTTAGTGGTTGCAGCTAGAAGGAAGCTAGCCACCATCACTCTTAATCTTCTTCTAGCCCTCCTTAGCATATCTCTTTTGGGTAGTGATTTTTGTTCATTCCATCTAGTAGTTTTCTTTCAGGTGGTGTTTTTTTTTTTTTTGAGTGTGTTGTTTGGTTTTTAATCATTTAAAGGAGGTTTGGGGCTTAGAGTGTTTTTGAAGAAATTGGAATTCATTATTAGTCAAAATATGCAAATACTTGTCAATATGATCTGAAGAATGATAGATTAAACCACTTCAGAAGTTCTAGCAGTATATCTTGGTTTGCCTCATTTGGTTGGTAAGTTGATATATGATTTTTTTCTCTAGGTCCTTGTTAGGTTTTGAAGTTTTTTTGAGGGCTTTTTTTTTTCATTTTTTATCTCAATTTTTCTTTTAGGGTCTCTGTTGTATTTGGTTAATGCAGTCTATTGATTTTTTCTAATATAATTTGTCTTGTGCCTTTTGGTCATTATAAAAGAAAAATCTTATATAAGGTAAAAGATTATTAATCTATAGGAATTAAATTAATAATTAAGTAACGCCATAAGAATAAAAAGAATAAATTAACATGTTTTCTAATATCCACAAATTTGCACAATTATATATCTGCATTGTGAGTTCATTAATTATATACTTACTGTTTTCACTAACATGTAAACGACATATATATATAAAATTTTACCTGCTAACAATAAATAACATATAAACAATATTAAAAGATTCTAGCGGTTTATTACAATTTTGTTGCACATTTTTTAATTTTCATTTTACTTTTAAAGTTAACATTGTTAGTATAGTGAACAGAAAATGCTTATATATATTAACATATCATACTAATTAGATTTAATTTTAATTTTATCTCAAATATTTGATTAAATGTTTTAATATTGTCTCAAATGACATTTTTGCATCTCTATCTCTATCTCTTTCTTTGTAATCGAAAGAAGATGAACAAAGAAGAAAAACAAATAATTTCAATTTATCTTCTTCTTATTTCGGTCAAATGCTCTCACAATGTTAATGATATTAAACCTAAAAATAAAATTAAAACAAAAAATACTAATATAAAAAGAAATCAAACAAAAAATAATAAAAATAAAAATAAAATTTGATATAAATATTAGAACAAAAACTATACTTTTACCTATCTTAAATTAATTTTCTTCTAAAGAAAAACTTAACACCATTTGATATTATAAACGACTTTTTTATTCGATATAGTATCATTTATATTTTAGTCTTAAACAATATCGTTTAATGCTCTACAAATATTCCTGCTTAAGATAGTGATAAAGCTAACAATTAAGCTACCTAAAGATTATTATATAACTAATAAAAATTATTTAAGTTGGGAAAGAAAACTTGTGAAGAGAGCAAAACATGAGACAAAAAGAAATTTAAAATAATATTTCTTGCTTCCCCTCCCTTCCTTCTTTGAACTAAAAAAGAAGAAGAAAAAGAATTGTCCATTTCTGTGTTTTTTTTTTCTCTAAATTATTAAAAAATGAAGAAGCAGGCAGATTTGATTTGTTTGCGCTGCGTTACTCTTCTGCCGCACAGTTTTATATGCACATTGTACGAAGAAGCTCTCATCCATTAATCGCTTCTTCTAAACCTCCAACTTCTCCTCTGTCAATTTGCTCAGACGCGGAGACGCCCATTTATCGATTCAGACAAACTCAGCTACCACCCACTGTTTCCCACTTCCTCCCTTTCTTGGAATTCGTAGTCCCTTCCACTATTTCTTGAACCCTCTCGAACGTTTCCCAGATTCGAACCACACTAGCTTCTCGATTTGGATCTCGGGCCTACCCTACTGCTGTCGTCTTTTTCCCTTCGCGCCATAGATCCGATCAAGACTCTGCATTGTCGCAGGTACAATCTCTCCACTCTGACCTCTCTTTTTGTGAATCCGGGTGTGATTTGCCTGTGGTTGGTGGCGGGATCGATTATAGTTTGTTGTGATTCCGATTCTTGTTTCGTGGCAGGTAACAGTGTTTTGGGAAATGTCTGAATCTTTGATGCAATTGCAAATGTACCCTCTTTGCTGGAGGGGATGAATTTTTTCCGGGTTTAAAGAACCGCAGCGAGCTTCTTATCTTGGAGTGTAGAGTATAGTATTTCTGCTTTTGGGTGTGGTACTGAAGTAACGGATGTTATAGACTGCTGAAGTTTTTTCCTTTAGCATTTTGGGGGTCACTCCT
Source organism: Biancaea sappan (assembly GCA_037074585.1). Lineage (NCBI taxonomy): Eukaryota > Viridiplantae > Streptophyta > Magnoliopsida > Fabales > Fabaceae > Biancaea > Biancaea sappan. The sequence goes on along the minus strand of CM073497.1, from coordinate 16,581,936 downwards.
TTTGAAACCCAAAACAAGGCAAAATGATGAATAGAACGCTTTTCCTCACTTATCTCTACCTGCTTATCTACATATTGCTTTCCTCCGGAGTCATATTGTACAACAAGGTAGCTATCCCTTTTATCTGTTCTGTCCTCTCTTGATTGGGTTTCTTTTCCTGCGTTTATGTGGAAGCATGAATATTTTTGTTTTCTTCTTCGTCTTTTCTTCTCGCAGTGGGTCCTCTCTCCCAAATACTTTAATTTTCCGTTTCCTATAACACTCACCATGATTCATATGGGCTTTTCTGGGTTCGTGGCATTCTTTCTTGTGCGCGTCTTCAAGGTATGTCATCCATTTTTACTTTGGACTTGCTCATTTATATGTCTGCTTTCTTCCGTGTTACGGTTCCTCATGCAGTGGACTGACATCTCTATCGTGTCAAGTTGACACGTCATGACTTCTATTAGTCATGAGTTCAGAGCCTGTTTCAGATATTAAATTGGTGGGTGAACATTGTCAGTTATTTTCATCTGGCTTGATTTAAATTTTTGACGAGTCAGTCAGGCCTCTATGCACTGTCATCTTCATTGCCTTTAAACTTTAATATTGGTAAAGGCTAAGTGTATTTTGGTCGAAGTTTTTGAATTTTATGTTAAATTTTACTGTACTCTTCACTGAAATGTGGGCTTTGGTCTTCATTGCATCTCCTTTCCAATCTGAAGGGAGTATTTTTAGGGAGTTGAAGCTTTGTTATTGTTATTGGGCACTGGCTATGTCTGTATCTCATGATAGAAGACCCTAAGAATATGATTGAATCAGATAACTTTTATATAAGTAATTGACAATTCTGGATGTTGATCTTGCTCAACTTGGTACAGCTGTTGGATTTTTTCCTCAAGTACATTTTACAGGATATTATTCCCAAGTTACACCAGCTAATAAAATCAAATATATGATACATAAGAGAATGTCATGGGTTTTTGGTTGTTACCTTTTTCTGAGCTTCTTTGTGCCTCCACTATTATCCCAAACTCCTTTTTTGGCTATTTTTTTCCCTGAATTATTATTGCATATGTTCTACTTTCACTAGGACATTATAATTCATCGTGCTATTCCTCATTGTTAATGTTCCATTTCCTTATGCATATCCCATCCTTTGCTTGTGAACTTTTGCCACCAATTACCTATGGTTGATAACTTTTAGTGTTCTGATTATTTGGCTGGTTCCTTGAGCTGTGGACTTTGTTTTGTAAATGCAGGTTGCATCCCCCGTCAAAATGACCTTTGAAATGTGAGTGTAAATTTTTTTCCTCCCATTGTTATGAAGCCTTCTTAAGCTCTGCTTCTCTCATTTAAAAAATTGCTGCTTTCTTAAAAACATTTCTTTCTGTGGCAGATATGCAACAAGTGTGGTACCAATTAGTGCCTTCTTTGCATCAAGCCTTTGGTAAGCACTGCAACATTGGCAAACTGAACTCTTTATGATTTTATGATAAGCATTATTTTCAGTTGTTGATGGTGCATCTCCCTAATGTATGTGTGTCCTAACTCCTAAATGTATTTAATTCAAATTTAACAGTATTGATGTTTCTCTTTGGTTGTTAGAGTTGAACTTGGTGAGAAATTGTTAATGTGAGATTTAGTTTTTTTTTTCCTATAATTCTCACTATCAAATTTGAAAAATTTAAAGTAAAATGTTTTTTTTTTTAAAGTTTAGATAATTTGGTTTGTGTGTGTTTGGGAGAATTCCAACGGATGAGTCATCTTAAGCTTGACTGGCAGAAGTGTGCTCATATAACCCTGCCTAAGATAATTTTAGTACTTATTGGCCTGCATTTTATGAGGGTCAGTAGCTGGTTACTCATACATTGACTACTCAAAATGCTATGAAGGATATTATCAGAACGACATTAAATTTCTGTAAATAGGTAACCTTTAGCTGAGAATGTATATGCAAGGTCAAAATTAGGTCAGGTACCTTAAAATAAACCATTGGCTTATTTTTGGCTATCTGCCGTTGTCTGAGTTTGTACCAATCAATTAATGTCTTCATCAGGAACCTCAAAAGAGGTTATAGGTGATTTTCGATGGCTATTGCAAATCTTGTCCTACGGCTTTTAGAATTTGATTATACGTAAGTCCACGTTGCATCAGTACGACCATAAACTTGATATGTTCAAAGTAAGATGCTTCCAAGAAACTATGATAGCTCAGGTATATAGTCAAGAGATTATTTTGATAGTAATCACTATTGTTTCTTTTTTTTTAATATGCACTCTATTTACATGCTTAAACCTCATGTTAAACTAATTCTGAAGGGAATGTTACAGAAGCAATATTTTTTTGGTTGCTACAGGTTCGGTAATACTGCTTACTTGCACATTTCTGTGGCCTTCATCCAGATGCTCAAAGCTCTAAGTAAGCTATAATGAACCTAGCATGTTTCCTTTACTGTCTCAGCTGTGTTTACTAAACTCTGTAATTTTCTGTTTCAGTGCCAGTGGCAACGTATTTTGTGGCTGTTTTATGTGGCACTGATAAACCAAGGTGTGACGTGTTCTTGAACATGGTGCTGGTCAGTGTTGGAGTTGTGATTTCCTCCTATGGGGAAATTCACTTCAATATAATTGGTACACTTTACCAGGTCACAGGGATCTTTGCAGAAGCTTTAAGGCTGGTCTTGACACAAGTCCTTCTGCAGAAGAAGGGCTTGACGTTAAATCCTATTACGAGCTTATATTACATAGCACCGTGCAGGTACAGTCTTCTATGTCTGCAATTAGATTTCTCTGAGAAATTCAAATTTGAGTGTACGTTATATACATTGAACTTGACAAGAATATTTTAACTAATAACTGTTCAGTTGATTTATGAATCATGCTCCTCCTGACTTGGGGAATGATTAATTGCTATTATATATATCACTGTATTTCTCATTCTATAAGCTGCACTACACGCACAAATGAGGGTAGTCATCCTTGTATGTGATGTCGCATATATATTTTGATTGCCTGCATTTGCAACTTATTAGTTGAGATATATAAGGTTTGTTGGGTTCCTGTTGCATTATCCATTTAAAGACATTGAATAGTCAATGCATGCATATGAGCATGAGGCAAATGCTAGATGAACTAACTTCATACTTTGTCATGTCCAGTTTTGTGTTTCTCTTTGTACCTTGGTATTTACTGGAGAAGCCTGGGATGGAAGTTTCACAGATTCAGTTCAATTTTTGGATCTTCTTTTCCAATGCTCTTTGTGCTCTGGCTTTGAATTTCTCCATTTTCTTAGTAATTGGTAGAACTGGTGCTGTTACCATTCGGGTTGCTGGTGTGCTGAAAGACTGGATACTAATAGCCCTTTCAACTGTTATATTTCCAGAATCTACAATAACTGGGCTGAATATAATTGGCTATGGAATTGGTGAGTTTTGTATCAAAACAAGATATCTTTCAATCAACCTCCCTCTTTCTCATCATTACATATGTTACTTGCAGCACTATGCGGAGTTGTCATGTATAATTACATCAAGGTTAAGGATGTCCGTGCCTCTCAATCATCTGCAGAAAGTATTCCAGATCGAAACTCAAAGGTCAATTTCCTTGTACATACTTAAATATGTAATGCTTCATCAGGGCAGTTTTGGCTTTAACAGTCCAACATGCTTCATTAGGTTTATCATCTGTAGGACTTTTTTCTTTTTTTTTTTTTTACAGCCTTTAGCACATGTTTGACTGTAGCAGATTATGCCAGTTCTGACATGTTACTATGCTTAGAAATAGGGTAATAATTACACCCTCCTATATTGAGAGTTAGCTTGATTAAACAGCCTTACCTCGTGAAAATTTACACGGATCTCCCTTGAAACTGAAACATGCAATAACTCATTTTGACTACAACATATTTATATCTATGACCTCTTGAGGTTGGGTTTCTATTTTTAAGGGAGAAGTATTACAGAGGTATTAAGCAAGCGCAGCTCAAAGAAGAATATAATTACCATTTTTCTTGTTCTTAATTTCTCCAAGTACACTAGTAGTTTGGATTTGATTAATACTAATCTTTCAATCCAATAATAAGTACAAAAATCAACAAAATAGGAAACAATACAAGAAAAATGGTGATTAGATCTTTTGTCAATTTTCATGCTTTTAGCCTCTGTATAATGATTTTTCTCCCTTCAAAGTAGAAACCAAACTGTATACATAATAGATATGAGGGTATTTTGGTTAAAATAAGTTTGTACCGTATCTTTTTGTTTAAAGGTAGTCCGTCTAATTTTTATAATAGGAGGTAGGGTCAGTTAATTAAGCTATCTCTTGGGGAGGGAAGAGTATAAAACTCTTGGAAATGCTTTAGCATCATTTCATCATGTGTGTATATGTTTTGCAAGATCATCTATTATTCTTTTTATCTGAAAGTGATTGGGCTGATGGAATTCAGAATGACTGATGCAGGAATGGAAATTCGAGAAGAAGTCATCTGATATCTATGTGCCAAATGACATTGACAATGGAGGAGGCGGAGGAAGTAATGCTTCTGCCTCAGACAGTAATGTTGATGAAGAAGCACCTCTTGTTCAATCATCCAGGTTGTCTCATATTGGACGTACGCAGTTGACCAACCTCGCATCTGGAAAATGAAAACCCCAAATACAGATCTTCATTTTGAGTACAATATTGGACGAAAGAAGAAAAAAAGAAAGGAAAAGGGTAAGAACATGAAAAAGAGGAAGCTGAGCGAAAATGCATCCTTTTCCATCTTTTTTTTTTTTTAAATGAAAAGTAGGTTTTATGTTGGAAATCAGATGCATGTTCTTTGTAATTACTAATTACATTCCCGTGTTGGATGGATCATTATTGCTGGTTCAAGTTTGTGAACCGTTTGGGTAGAGATAGGTGACAAAATTGGCTTTTTGGAGAACTACTTATTCATTTGTTTCTTCTCAGTAATTGAAACATTTTTCCTTGTGATGTTGCACCTTAAACTGGGAGGTTGTAATATACGTCAATATAAATGTCATTGGGGCTAGACTCTCGTGTAATATATGTCAATATAAATGCACTCAATTACGACAGCTTATACGAATCTATTCAACCCTTTGGATTAAGAAAATTAATATAAAGAATCTGTAATTATTGAGTTAAGTATTCTGGAGTTTCAGTTCGTTAAGAGGGGATGCTGTTTGGGGTTAGCCTTTTTTGTGTAATTATCATGCATGTCGTGAGCCAGACCGAAGTTGTTCCCCCCAAGTTTATGCCAAGGCTTCCGATATGATTATTTTTAACTGGAATTTATAATATCTATTATCAAGCTTACAACTTACTACCATATGATTGTGTTTTTGGGATAAAAACATTATATTTGTATGAGAAGGAAATTACTTCAATTTTCTCCTCGGCTTTGCTAACAAAGTATATCACCGGATTTGGTCAGACATAATCTATGATCTAAATTAAAAAGCTTGCACTTCAAAAGGTAAAATACATGCAACAATTAGGAGTAAGACCTAAGTTTTCTATCCAATAAATTTCATCATCATCATCATCAAAACAAAAAGTTAATCATTTTGATAAAACTTAAGAGCCATTAGTTTTGCATGTTATAATGAAAACTAATACACTCATCAGTATACCATATAAAGCAACAAATCTCACTTGTATGCTGGGACCTCCACTTAGGGCCTAAGCACAACAGTCCACTTAAAATAAGAGGACAAATGCACTTTTTATTTAAAAACATTAAATAATTTCTCCTTTTAATATTTTGGAAAAAAAAAAGAAGAAAAGTTTAAGGTTATTTAAGTTCCAGTCGCCTTTTATCAATAATTACATAATTTTATATTGATATGTAATTTTGAGATCATGACCATAAGACCTCAAAACCACATATATTAATACAAATAAACAGGGAGTAGTGAAGAGGCAAATTGAAACCAAGTGTAATTTATGTGCAAAACTGGTCCAGAAGACACCGATTCGAGTACTAGCATAAATTACAGATATAAACAAAGGAGGAAAAAGGAGGGGAGGGGGTAACCAGACATCTCCTTTGAAAAGAACATGTACAATGGGAAAACTTTCTGTCTAGCCCTGAAACATTTTTGAAATGTTACATAAAGAAACATGCGCAATCAAAAAAAGCTAAATGGGCTATTGCATGATTTACAAAAAAAAAAAAATCAAACAGCATATGAACAACTCAGGCAAGAAAAAATTATATGACCCAACTAATGCCCCCAAACAGCAGTCCTCTGACTTTTCCATCAACCAAGAATAGGAGTCCGGTTCCGGATGGAGAAAGCTCCATCAAAATAGAAATTACTCGATATGTTGTCCAGTTCTTACATATAAAAGCCTCCTACTGGGAACAGGTGGCGCCAATCCAGGAATATCCCTAATGTTTTTGTTGTTGGGATGCACAATCTACAAAAGAACAGCAGTTAAACCGCAAGCACAATTCCCGTTGTACTTGAATGTGATATACTAAACTAACATCCAAGGACATCAAGCATTTCAACAGCCAATTAATTGAACAGATCATTATTCTGTGTACAAGACATCCCTACCATTTTTTATTGTCCTAAGTTCTAATCCCAATGTCAGAAAATTTCATAAATAATGCTTCTTTAAGATAAATTTTGAATTATCTTAGCCTTAATAATAGATTGCTTGAGATCGATCTTGAGGTTGAGGGTAGATTACTTGACAGAGAAAATTTCAGGCTAAAATTTAATAAAATAGATGAAATGAAGATACCTTCACAACAATGATGGCTATTACACCACAGACGACGAGGAACAGAAAAAGCATGATGCACTTATCTGTAGCTACCTGATAATTACGATGAAATACATTTTAGTTAGGATGAAATACATTTTAAGTATCACGACACTGGTACAAGAGAATGTATATATTATACAGAATGCATAGAGGCAATGAGAATTAGGCAACCTGTCTACCAATCTCCTTCACAAGCTGGGAGGCCTTCTTAATTGAGAATTGAATTGTATCCAGTTCATTAGCAATGCGGCCCATTTGTTCAGTCTGCACAATTTCCAAAAAAAAAAAAAGGAGGAAGAAGAGGATGTCAAATTTGCAATATAACACCAAAGATAACTGACTGATCACAGACTCTTCTTTTCAAAGTACTCCGTGCAAATCAAACTTACTTGGCCCTTCAAGGTAGTAGCTGTTTGGGTGCCCACTTCAATTGTTTGATGTACAACCTACAAATCAAAGAGTTCAGAACAGGTATATATGAGCAATAGAGCCATATCAATCTAAAACTGCTCACCTGTTTAGATCGTTCAATAGCCTGATCAGTTTCATCCATTTGCTTGTGCCCAGCATCGATGAGTTCTTGATTTGTCATAGCTACAGGACAAGCCAAATGAGAATTGTAGCAAGATCAATATGTCATTTGCCATAAAGCTTAAAACATACACAGAAGCCTCAATTAAGAACCCCTAGTAGGACAGAACAAGAAGAATTAACGCCCGAAATATACCATTGCAAAACTATAAATACACAATAGCTTGATACTTGAGGTTACAAGTTACAGGAAAAAACAGTTATACAGTGAAATGAGCTCCAAGTTATATGACACAATTATCTCTTAGCATCTGCTTCAATTTCTGTTGAATCAGATGCATAATATCTAAACCTAATTTCCCCAACAAGCCTTCATAAAATTTGAGTTGATGACCCAACTCATATTGAATTCTGCGGCTCTCACCAGACCGTTTGTCAAAAATATACAACATAGACATAAAGTTCAGACAAGAAACACAATTGCTTTAGCCAAATCTATAATGACAACTACCAAGAATTACAGGCTATAACATGCAGGTTTAACATCTTACTTGATGCCATTTGGATATTTTCTTCAGCTGTAGGTTCACTAGTTCCAGCTCCTGTGTCAAGAAGTTCAAGTTTCTTATTACCGAGGGTATTCATATACCTGCCAACCATCCAAATAATAGTATAAATCCTCCAATAGCCAAAATTAAATTAGAGGAACTTTATTTTTTTAAACTTGGTTCTACTAAATTAAAATTTATTTTGAAGAAATAATTTTGTTCAAAATGAAGAAATGTGTATATATATACACTTGAACATTATTTTAAAAAATGAGGTGCCATTATTTATCATCTTGTTTTATTAAAAAAATTGAGACAATAGTCACAAATTTCAAATAATTACCTAAAAACATTACCTAAATTTTTTAAACAATAAGACAAGGAAGAAGTTACAAGTCTTCAAAAAAGCACCCACTACCTACTAGCAGTTAGTCAGTTATTCTTTATACCTATACTAACATATCTGAGGCTAGAGTGTTTGGGTCTCTCGGTCTTCATTACTGGCTTTATTAACAGTAAATACATATCTCATAACTAATCATTTATTATGACATGAAATAAACGCAACCCCACTAACAATCACCATTAACCTTCTTCTAGACGACTTTAAAGTTTTTCTACATAGATATAATCACTCTTCCAGTATCTACCACAGCTATTCCTCTTCATCATCTAAAGTTACTTATAAATTTCTACTTTGAAAATAAAAAAATTATAAAATATAAAGTTTTAAAACTTCAAAATTAATTAAATTATTTCAATATTTGTGGTGAGAGTTATTGTAAATTTGTAAATCTTTTTAAACAAGTTGATTTAGTCTATGGTAGTAAAGACTCCAGAAGATTGCAAATCCAAGTATATTGGTATAAAAATACTATAATTTTGACAGCTGAACGTTCTAATATGGAAATTGGTATTAACCATCTAAGTTGTTCCAATACATTCATAAGAATCAACTGTACATTAAGAATCATTTTTATTCAGTGCGTGTATCTGTATGGATGAACTTACGTTTTTCTCAAAGCCACATAAGAATTTAACTCCTTGATCTGCAAGAATAAAGAATGTCAGAAAACGTGAATTGGGGCTGTTTGTAAGAAAGCACATGCATGCATTAAAAAATATAAATTCCTCAGATTTAATCCTGATCATATTAAAATAACTTTGATAAATGACAAGACAGTAACTGGCATGCCTTTTCAAATGACATGCTAATGGGAGCCTTCTGGAATGGGTTGAAGGAAGACATTAGGGCTGAGCTTAGGATCATGAGATTTGAATCCTTGCCGGAGATGATGAATCTTGCACAAAATGCGGAAGAACGGAATTTGGTCGTCAAGAAGAACAGGGAGGATTTTTTATCAAAGCATATGAAGACTGTTGTTGCCACCAAGTGGAACATGGCCAAGCCCAATACGGGATGGACTCAAATATTGGGTGGGTCATACCGACCCGAACCACAACTCTTAACCTGATTTCTTCTAAGCCTACTGAACCGAAGTCGTTGTTTGGCGAAAAATAGAGTGTGGTGAGCTCTGCTTCATCGAATAACAACAAAGCCACTGTGAATCAAGTGCGAAGGCTGACCCACGCTAAAGTTGCGAAGAAAAGAGCTCTTGGCCCATGCTATCAATGCGATGAGAAGTACAATCCTGCCCATAAGTGCAAAAAACGTTAGTTGCAGGTAATGATTCTCCAACCGTGTGATGGGGAAGATGAAGAGAAACTCGAGATTGAGTCAGGAAAGGAGGAAGAGACGCCGGTGCTGGAACTTTCCATGAATTCCGTGGTGGGCCTAAGTGGGAATCATACAATGAAGTTAAAAGGGAAGGTTAAAGGGGAAGAAGTACTCGTGCTGATAGACAATGAAGCAACACATAACTTTATTGCCATAGAGTTAGTGGAAAGGCTAAACGTTCCTATCCAAGCTTCTCGAGTGTTCAAAGTACCATTGGGTGACAAGTACAAAGTCAGGGGAAGGCATATATGCCCAGCTGTGGTGGTAGAGATGCAGGGAGTTGAATTATAGCAAAGTTTTCATGTGTTTGATATGGTGTTGGAAGTTGAGTGGCTTTAGTCTTTGGAAGAGGTGAAGATGAATTGGGATGAATTATCTATGAAATTCATGATTGGGAAAGAGGAAAAGCAAATTAAGGGAGATCCTTCACTGGTAAAGACTTTGCTGTCTATCAAGTCCATGATGAAGAATATAAGGCAAAGTGGACAATGGTATTTGGTAGAGTTTGGGCAGATGGAAGTAACGTCAGTGGAAGAAGAGTTGCCTGCGGAAATTCAAGATTTACTGGAGCAATTTCCTACTGTGCATACACCAATTCAAGATCTTCCCTCAAGAAGGGTGAGGGATCATGCAATTGAAATAAAACAAGGAGAATAGCCCCAAACATCATACCATACCGTTATCTGCATTCACAAAAGGCAAAAATAGAGAGATTAGTTAATGAGTTGATGTCAGCAGGCATAATTCATCCCAGTAGCAGTCCATACTCAAGTCCCGTGTTACTAGTTAAAAAAAAAAAATGGTAGTTGGAGATTTTGTGTGGACTACAGGGCTTTGAACAAGATAACGGTGCCCGATAAATTTCCAATCCCGGTAACCGATGAGTTGCTAGATGAGCTCAAGGGTGCTTCGGTGTTTTCCAAGCTCACCAAGGTCATTACGAATTTATGGTAATGCCCTTTGGTCTTATGAATCAACGGCTACGTTTCAGTTCTTAATGAATGACATTTTTCAGCAACAATTAAGGAAGTTCATCTTAGTATTTTTTGATGACATCTTGGTGTACAGCCCGAATTATAAATCCCATGTGGAACATTTGAGGGAAACAATGCAAAGAAATAGTTAGAACATTTGAGACATATAGTGTCAGCAGAGGGAGTTAAGGTAGATCCTGCCAAGATAAAAGCAATAGTGGAATGGCCCGTTCTAAAGGATCTAAAGGCACTGAGAGGATTCTTAGGCTTGACAGGATATTATAGGAGGTTTGTGAGCAATTATGGAAAAATTGGTGCACCATTGACAGCTTTGCTCAAGAAGAATGCATTTGAATGGGAAGTGAAGCTCAAGAAGCATTTGAGAAATTGAAGGAAGCCATGACAAAACTTCCGCTGTTGGCTATGCTGGATTTTTCTTAGCTATTTGAACTAGAGACGGATGCATTCGGTGTGGGAATTGGAGTAGTACTAATGCAAAAATAGAGGCCTATATCCTACTTCAGCCAAGCCTTGGCCGTGAGACATAAGCATAAATCAGTATATGAGAGGGAACTTATGGCTATTGTGTTATCAGTCAAAAAATGGAGACACTACCTGTTGGGTCACCCTTTTATTATTAGAACAGACCAGCGTGCACTTAAGTATCTACTGGGACAAAGCAAATTGGGGGATGAACAGCAGAAATGGGTTTCTAAATTGTTGGGATGTATATTTGAAATACAATACAAACTAGGAAAGGAGAACAGGCGGTGGATGCCTTATCTAGAAGAGAGGAGATGGAGTTTAAGGCTTTTACAGTTCATCAGTATGAAGATTTACTTAGTTAGGAAGAAGAGATTAAAGAAGATGAGAAGTTGTCTTTGATTTTACAGCAACTCCTTTCCAACAATAACCCACCCGAAGGGTATTCTTTAAGGAGTGGGTGCCTTTTGTGTCATGGTAGACTAGTACTACCTAAGAATTCCCAAAGAATTCTACATATAATTGTTGAATTTCACAATACACCTACTGGTGGTCATTCTGGTTATTTGAGGACTTACAAGAGAATGTCCACAATGCTGTTTTGGGATGGTACGAAAAGGCAAATTCAGGAATACGTGGCTAGATGTGCCATATGCCAGCAGAATAAGTATAAGGCAAGGAGTCCAGCTGGATTGTTACAGCCCTTACTTATACCGAAGCAAGTATGGGAAGATATCAACCTTGACTTTATAACTGGGTTGCCAAAATCTAGCAGATTTGATACCATACCAGTGGTGGTAGACAGGTTAACCAAATATGGTCATTTTGTTCCACTTTCTCATCCTTTGCCAAGGATGTGGCAGCATTGTTTGTCAAGGAGGTAGTTAAATTACGTAGGGTACCGAAGTCTATTGTATCCGATTGGGATCGTTTGTTTATGAGCAACTTTTGGCAAGAGTTATTAAAGATGTCGGGTACTACTCTGGCTTATAGTTTAGCCTATCCTCCGAAGACCGATGGTCAAATAAAGGTAGTGAACAGAAGTTTAGAGACTTATCTTAGATGTTTTTCCTCAGATAAACCAGGGAGATGGTCACATTGGTTGGCTTGGGCTGAATATTCGTTTTATACCAATTTTAATCAATCTATTGGCATGTCATCCTTCAAAGCATTATATGGCCGAGACCCACCCACTTTGTTCAAATTAGAGGACGTGTTTCCAATCTTGGAAGAGGTGAATAAGCAAATAAGAAATAGGAATGCAGTTTTAGAAGAACTCATGGGGCACTTGACCAAGGCCCAAGAGACCATGAAGAAGTATGCAATTAAATCAAGAAGGGATGTCTCCTTCCAAAAAGGGGACTTGGTGTATCTCAAGCTTCAACCCTATCGATTGAAATCCTTAGCTAAAAAAATTAATAAGAAACTCAGTGCTCATTTCTATGGTCCCTTTGAGGTGGAAGAGAAAATAGGACAATTGGCTTATAGGCTTTAGATTCCAAAAGCACCTTGTATTCATCTTGTGTTTCATGTGTCTCAATTAAGATCACTACAAGCTGCAAATTCAACCTCTACCAGCAACTTTAACAAAAAAATTGGAGTTAGTGGTGGAACCTGAGGCCGGACAACAAATTAGAACTTTGACTAATGCAAAGGAGGGATCTTCTGGTAAATGAGATCCCTAAAGAGTTAGTCATTGATAAAGCTCAATAGCGTCGGGCGATCCATGTAGCCGACCCCACTTAGTGGGATAAGGCTGTTGTTGTTGTTGTTGTTGACTAATGCAGAGGAGATCTTAGTCAAATGGAAGAACTTACCAAACTTTGAGAATATTTGGGAGTCCTATAATACCATCAAAAACCAATTTCCTCACTTTCACCTTAAGGACAAGGTGAAACTCATCGCAGGGGGGAGGGGGGATAATGTTGGGCTCGTGGCCCTTAAGCATTATAAAAGGAGGAATGGGCCGAGTGATAAAAAGGGTAGGGGATCAAGAGAGAATGCTGAGGTGGAGGAGAGAGAGAAAGGAGTGTAACTAACTGATGAGTTGGCAAGGGTAGATGAAATGGTCTAAGGGAAGGAAGAGGGAGGCACGGATAGTATTGGAGTTGGAAAGGGAGAGCTCTAAACCTCTCAAATGTCTAGAATCGTTACTTGAGTGCGTGTGTGTTTCCTATTCTGTGTTTACTGCATTTTGCTTACTGCATTGTGAGTTCATTGTTGAGTTGTGACTTGTGTTTCTTGTATTTTGTTTACTGCAATATCCACCATTACCCCCACTGGTATTGGTGCTTCATCTTGATTCAATAAAATCAGTATTATTCATTACTTTTAGTCTGTTGAATCTACTGGGCTCTATCAAACTGATAAGAAACATCTAAAGGTGTATTTGGCAAAATTGACTTATGTTGGGCCCGTAGCCCTTAAGCATTATAGGAGAAGGAATGGGCCTGTGATAACTAATTGCTGAGCTGGACAGAGGGATTAAATAGAGGGGAGGGACTGAGAGAAGGGGAGGAGAGGATTTGGAGTGGTTTTGGGAGAGAACTAGGCCTCTCGGATGCCTAGCATGTCCGTTTTCTGTGTGTTCATTTCCTTCTGTAATTTCCTCATTTTCTTTATTGTCTTGAGAGTTTATTATTGAGTCTGTGGTTTATTTCTTGTTGTTTCTCTTCTGTAATCTTCACCATTACCCCACTGGTATTGGTGAATTCATCTTAATTCAATATTATCAGTAATATTCAGTGTTATTCAGCTATTGTGGATTGTTAGTACTAGAGGGCTCTATCAAATTGGTATCAGAGCAGGTTTCGGTCAGGGAATGGCAAGAAGATCAGAGGATATAGATGCAAGATTCAAGGAAGCTTTTGCTGAATGGAAAAGGGAGAAATTCAAAAAAGAAATGGAAGAGATGAAGATGATGATGAAAAGAATTTTGTCGAGAGTAAATAGATTAGCGGCTGAATCAAGAGGGGAAGAGTGTGAGAAGGTGGAGAAGGAACCAAGTGAAAATCGGCCATTGGAGCTTCTTCCATTTTCTGAGGTTTCGGCCAAGTTAGAAACTAAGAAGGATCCATGTTCTCAGATGAACTCAAACGGAGAGCAGGAGGAATCAGAAGAACCGGGTTTTGTCGAAGAGGAGCATCGAAAAGACGAAATCGCGTTCCTGACCAGCACTGAAAAAGCAAGAACGAAGGCATGGGAGCGTTTCTTCCATGGAGAAGAGAAGGCGGAAGCCATTGGAGAGGGGATGAGTCCTTTGCTAGAGGAAGAAGAGAACGACGTGTTCTCTGTGAAGGAGGCAGCTCTGGACGGTTTCAGAAAGGAGGCTAGGGATAGGGTTAAATTGATCCAACCCATGGATATAACCCGACCCATCGTTTTAAACCCAATGGTCAAAGGCCCAAATAGTTTTAGGCCCGCCAACACTAAGGAGTTATTTAATTCTTATGTGTGGAACATCCCACTTTTTGAGCCAGCAAAGACCACACAATATTTTAGCCCAAACACAACCCATGAACTTCCACATGCAATCTGGTATCTAACCAGAAAGAATCACAATCCAGAAGCTAAAAGGTGGGCTTTAGATCGGGCTAGGTTAATTTGGTGGGGAAGAAGCCCAAAGGAACATTTGGATAATGAAACTAATGGGCTTTACCCGAAAAGATATAAAAGTAGGGTAGCCCAATTAAGTGTGGAGCCCAATCAATTTAAACCCCCCCAATACTTTTTTGTTATCCAAGTTCTTAACCCAGTTAAAAGTTCGCTGAGCCAAGTTGTAAATCGGGTTGATAATGAGCCCAGTTATAGAAATCAGAAATCAGCACCTTTGATTACTAAGCCCAACCAAAAGAAGCCTACCCAATTTTTTCGGATTATCCAATCCGTTGACCCGGTTAGAAAAACTCCTCCGCAAGTGGTGCAACTAGCTGAGATCTCTGCGGGTCAGAAGCCTTTGACCGACGCAGCAACATCCACCCAACCTGATGACGCCTGCGACCAGTCTAACTCCGAGGAGACCAAAAAAAAGCTAAAGGAGCTGGGAGTCAGTTCTTCAAAATTATTGCGGGCAAGCAATAGGAGCACAAATACCACCGCTCTTCGACTTCCACTCATGGTCGAGAAAGAAAATGATGAAGACAGCGATATATCAGAACCAAGAGATGTCGCGAAAGAGATCAAACACCAAGCGCATGAAGACCTGTTGACCCATAAAAGGAAGGAAACTTTTTATTCTTCAGTCATTTTCAATGGTTACACTGAGGATGAGAGCTCAATTAATAGATCAGAAAATGATTATGCAGCGGAGAATTTTAGTGATTCGGAAGCTATGTCACCATCTCCAAGGCATTCCTGGGATTATGTCCATCGCTGCAATAGTCCTTATTCTCCATCCGTGAGTCGTGCATCATGTTCCCTTGAGCCATCAGTTTGCAGAGAAGTGAAGAAACGACTTTTTGAGAGTTGGGTCCTGATAGCATCAAACAAGGGTCCTCAAGAACAAAGGCATGTACGCAGGAGTTCTTCCTTGGGTGAGAGGCTTACTCTTTCTGATATGAAGACATCTGTGTCATTTGACATTGAGGGTATCAATAACGAACAAAAACCTATTTCCTGCCGCAGCAATACCAATGAAGAAATGCAGGTGGATGGTTCTCCTAAAAATCGTCACAGGTCAAAATATGTTCTTGTATCTTCTACTGTCTAACATACTGGGCCAAATGTTGAAATTTATGTTCCTGAGACTGGCTAAGTACATGATTTCAAGGAGAAATATGTCCTCTTGTCAACATTTCCACAAAGGCCGACTATTGATACAATTAATGACGACTTCCTGGGACAACCAAGGACCTTGAAAATTATCAATTTAATATCACTCCCACTTGATGAAACTAAGAAAATTGGAGGAAAAAGGGAGCTGAAAGTTCAGGATGAGGCAGTGGGACAAAACGTATTTTTGTCAATCAAGAAGTGTGTACTTGGCAAGGGCTACTTAACTTTATTAACAATTGGAAGAGAGTTGGCAATACTGAACTTCAGTTTGCATGGTTTGGCTCTTTGGAAAAGCAAGAAGAAGGTCCTGTTGGAAAGTAGCTACCGGTCTCAACTTCAAATTCTCACCTTGAGGGCAAGGTGAAACTTCGAGGGCAGAGTAATGTTGGGCCCGTAGCCCTTAAGCATTATAGGAGAAGGAATGGGCCTGTGATAACTAATTGCTGAGCTGGACAGAGGGATTAAATAGAGGGGAGGGACTGAGAGAAGGGGAGGAGAGGATTTGGAGTGGTTTTGGGAGAGAACTAGGCCTCTCGGATGCCTAGCATGTCCGTTTTCTGTGTGTTCATTTCCTTCTGTAATTTCCTCATTTTCTTTATTGTCTTGAGAGTTTATTATTGAGTCTGTGGTTTATTTCTTGTTGTTTCTCTTCTGTAATCTTCACCATTACCCCACTGGTATTGGTGAATTCATCTTAATTCAATATTATCAGTAATATTCAGTGTTATTCAGCTATTGTGGATTGTTAGTACTAGAGGGCTTTATCAACTTATAAGCTAGCTAAAAGCTTATAAGCTAATTTTTAGTTTATAGCTGAAAACTTATGAGCTAACTTATTGAATTATAAGTATTTGGTAAAAGTAACTGTTGAAGTAGCTGAAAAATATAAAATGACATAAACAGGCATATATTTTATAATTCCAACATAATACAAATAAACATATTATTTTTAAATTAATTATTATATATATAATTAATTAAATATATATATATATATAAATATGTTATATATATCCGTAATATTTATATATTTTATTTTTTTATATATATATATATAAAATGTATGTCAAATAATGCTATAATGGGTATTTTGATAAAATGATAAGAGTAAAATAGAAAAAAAAGTACAGAAATTATAAGCTATAAATTTCTCAAAGTAACATCTCAGAATAAGCTATAAGTTACTGAAATAAGCTCATTTACCAAATACTTCTAATAAGTTTATAAGCTAGTCAAATAGCTATAAGTTCTTTTTTTGGTCTTGACAAACACACCCGAAAGATCTTGAATGGCAAACTATACAGAAAACAAACAATAGACAAATAGGAATAGAAGGAACATCATATAAATAGCCAAGAAAAATTGACCATGACCATAGTTTTGGACTTCTAGTCACTCCTAAAGTTCTTCATTGGGACTTGAGAGGCCCAAGCAAGAGAAGAAATAATGTGAAAAATATAATAAGTCCATACACGAAATGAAACCAAGGTCTGGTCACATAAAGGAAATCTACTACATTAAAATATTTGAGATGTCTTCCTTATTTTAAA
This sequence comes from Biancaea sappan, assembly GCA_037074585.1. NCBI lineage: Eukaryota > Viridiplantae > Streptophyta > Magnoliopsida > Fabales > Fabaceae > Biancaea > Biancaea sappan. The sequence goes on along the minus strand of CM073497.1, from coordinate 16,564,575 downwards.
AGTTATTTCATCAACAATAAGGGCTAAAGAACTTCTTTTATCAGAATCTCACTCTCGAAACATAAGTAGGATACAAACTCACTAAGAGATTGCAGGAGAAATTTTGGAAACAAAAAAAAAAATTGAAGTACCATTTTGGTCCTTTAAGTTTAGGGTTAGTTTCAATTTCTTCCTACATGTTTATAAAAATTCTCAATGTCTTCCTAATAATTAACACCATCCAAATTGTCGATCAAATCAGCTGACCTATTCAAAGATGTCACCATGAGAGGATGATATTAGACTACCAACACAGATATCTAATATCTCACCTAATAACTCCTAAAGAGGAAGAAAAAGGTTAGAATATACGAAATGATGCTGTTTTGGGTTATTAGGTGAGATATTAAGTTAGATATCCACATTTACATTTTCAAAAAGCCACATATTCAACAGGTTAGCAAGTTCTGCTAATAACCTGGATAATATCAGCATTTAGAAAGACATTGGGAATTTTATAAACATATTACATGTAGGACAAAATTAACACAAAATACAAAAAAAAATGCGAGACGAAATTGAAACTGATCCAAAACTTAAGGGACGAAAAAAGGTCCTTTTGCAGTTTTGCTATTTAAAATAATTCTCGATCTAACACATTAACCCCAGAATAAATCAGGTTAAAACATATATAATCCATTATAAAATCTCAGTCAAGTAGGCAATATTCCAAGAAAGACACCAAGACACAAAATGCTCCAAGGCAGTGTTCTGCGGTTGTAAATTCCTAAGCAATAAAATGACCCCGACAATAACTATAATAGAGGAAAAGGACGTAGAGGTGAAACCTATATACTGTTACTCAAGTAAGGAAATGGATATACTAGGCTACTTGCTCAAAAGTGAAGATAACTTCAACTCCCAAATAAAGACGAGATGAGGAAAATAATCTTAAGTCTGTTTGTGCATAACGCCGCTGTCAACAGGGACCAAAAAAAAATATCAAACAATGGTGATACTGACAAGCACAGAACAGCAGAAATAACAGGAAAAAAATATAATCCCTATATATATTAGTTGAATGGAGAAAAAGAAATCACATGAATGGTGAAGATTATATATCGCGTTACCCCCCTCCCCCACACAAAAAAAAAAAAAACAACCCATAAAAGAAACTTTGCAGCAGCTGAAGTTGGCGCATCTCCTTATACCTAAAGCTTACAATTAATTGTTCAGCACAATTAGACATTATATAATTCTAATTCTAATCAAATGTGGGATGGGAGGATATGCTACATATGACCAAAACCCACTCAAATGAGCAGATATAATTGCTACCCAACATTCCAAAACCCATTCTTCACCCAAAAAAATGAAAAACCAGCACTAACCTATCCAATTTTCCTAACAGTTATCATAGATACCCATTTCAAAAATACAATCCAGAAGGCTTGATAATAAAATTCCAAACAAGCAAAACTGTACAATTTAGAAAATCACCTAGAATTTCTATTAAATATCTATGACAAGAGCACATTTCTGTTTCATGACTACTTTGTACATTAAAAACACCTCAAAAGAAAGTCTAACATTAAGAAAAAATTAGACAGATTATTTAATTTCTAAATCATAATAAACATTCCATATACAATGTCAATAACTTCGTATGATTCTACCAAATCAGATAAAAACCTTATCAAACATACAAGTAAAGCTATTAGATCTAACCAAAAAACTCATCAGTCCTTTGCCATTGCACTCTAAAACAAAAATCTATTCACCCACCTTCCCCCCCACCCAACAAAAAAAAAAAAAAAGCTAATGTGCTAGTATTCTGAAATATATATTCTCTCTTTTTCCCCCTTAAGCATGGTCAAGAACTGCCTGAGACCCTTTTTTTTTTTTTTTGGTCCATGCCTGAGACCCATTCAACTACACAAATTTGCAGAGAGTTGTCTGAAGTTGAAAACAAAATAAGCTAGGTTGTCAATTCACAAATCATGGAAAATACAGCATCCTTTCAAACTTTGCAGGGGCAGATTCCTGATATTAGCAAAACAGAACAAAACAGAAAACAGTTCTGAGTACTGACCATTGATTGCTTTTCATCATTTAGTTGCTTGTTCACTTCTGGGGGATTTCTATCCTCTTCGTCTTTAATTTCACGATCAAACTCTTTTATCAACCTGAAAAAATCAATCATAACACAAGATTTCATATTATATGTATCCTGGGTATGCATTAAACCAGAAATTGAAAAATGTCTAAACCAAACAGAATTTATTTCCTTGGCCACTGGCACATGGTGAATAGCAAAACAATTCTATCCAACAGTCAGAAGTCTGGAAAGTACATAAAAAATATGATGCATAATGTAAGGTATCACTGTATCAGATACAATATTTTCTGTATAAAGATATTCAATCTAAAGCAAGGCTGCACGTTGCCTAAATTGTCAACAGTCAAACTATGGGATGTTACCACAAGATGTATATTATTATCAAACAACTCTTACCTAATTATATATTTATATTAAGAAACGAAAAAATTATACAATGCCAACCAAATAGGGAATTGAAAAAGTTAATATTTTGCATAGAATGTGCATTTTTCGTGTTATTCAGCTTGAGTGTAAGTTGCAAACAAGAGATACAAAATTAGTAAATGCATGGCTTACCTTTTGCACTCCCTCATTTTCTCTGTGAGTTCTTCCAGCTGCTTACTTTGTCTACCGGAATCTTTAATCTTATCAAGCTTCTGGAAGCCATTTCTGGTTTGGAAACGGTCAGAATATTAAATGTGAATACTAAGTAAATGCTTGAACACAGTAAAAAGCTATTCAAGAAATATATCTACAGAAGCTCAGAGAATGACAATTATCTAGAAAAATGCTAACCATGAATATAGCAGCAGCTAAAAGCGAATAAGAACAAGCGCAATGAAGATGAAGAATATTCTAAAAAAAGGTAAACATACAACAACAACATAGTCTTATCCCGAGTATCACAAGTGTCAAGCGCAATTGTGCAAATTAATAAATGTGGTTTAGCTTCATTACCACTACAATGCTCTAGCTACAATCCAAATTAAGCATTTAAATAAGGGCAATAGGAAAAACTGCATACACAGAAAGAGGGGCGTATGAATGTACTCCAAATTGTGTCAATTTCATTGGCTAGGAAGCTGACAGAAATCATAAAGAAAAAGAGGGTCTAAATAGGTTGAAAGTAATGGTGTAAGTAATACTAATGATCTGCATCAAGTCAGGCGACCTTTTAAGGTTTTATCTCTTGATGTTTGTGTGATGTGTATGAGAAACTCTAAAACTAATAACCATCTATTCTTACATTGCGAGGTGGCCTGGGATATTTGGAATAGGTTATTTGATCTCTTTGATGAGTATTGGGTTTGCCCTGACGACCTTGGCACTCTTCTTGTGACTAATTTTGGTGGCTTTAGTTATAGGAAGGAGAACAAAATTTTGTGGAAAGCAGCTATGTTGCGATTGTGTGGTGTATCTAGAAAGAAAGAAATGCCAGAGTTTTTAATGAGAGGTCTTTGCCTCCTCACTTGCTGTGGGAATGTATTTGCTTTGTTGCTTCCCTTTGGGTTTCGGCTAACGGGATGTTTAAAGGGGTTCCTTTCTTTGATGTTTATAGGGATTTGAAGACTTTGTTGTACTAGCCTTGTTTTTGGGACTTTGAGGGAAAGTTTTTTGTTTCGGCTGTCTTTTCTTTAGAGGACTTCTTGTCCTCCTTTTCTTTCTTTTTTTTTGTTTATCTTTTTTCCTTTGTATCTCTCTCTTCTCAGTAATAATACTTCTTTTTCTATCAAAAAAAAAACTAATGGTGTAAGTAATATGGGGCGCATGAGAAAGATAAAAATATTCTTGTATTAGTAAGATTAATCAGAACAACACCATATATACTCTACGTACTTATTTTAAGAATCAAATCATGGTAACATAACCTAAAATAATAAGAAGCAGATGCTACAGGACTCATCACATGGTTGTACACATTTCCATAAATCAAATTTATATCCCATATAACCACGTCAGCCCCTAAGATTTTTTACCAGCGAACCTAAAAAACATGACATTTCAGAAACTATTTTGAGCAAATAATTCCATCAATATTTACTCAAGTGGGTAAAAAGGGGCAAAAATTGTCCCAAAAAGTTGAGTCTGAGAACCCTTCAGATCCTAAATTAAAAACTTCGACAAAAATGGGCTTATACATTGCTAACAACTGAATCAGTTTATCCTTCAAATTTGAATCAAAAGTAAAGCTTTTAAGTATAGCAAGCTAACAAGTAACGAGCAACTAGCAGTCTGATTCTCTACTTTGTTCCCTTCTACTTGTGATATCCACAGTCATCAAGACCAGGCGTACAACTAGTATTATCCTATACCATTTCCACCACAACCACGCTCAATTTTACCAAGTATCAAAATTGGTTTGCATAACAAGTTATAAGCCACTACCGTTACAATTGGTAGGTAACTAGCTAATTACGTGACTTTAGAAATAAAAACTAAAAAGCACTACAGAAAAACTTCAAACAACGCTTAGCGTAATGGACAAAATACAGTACTACACTAAGCGGAAAAGTTAGTTAAGAGTTAAAACTTGTCAAAATATCAGAATAGTACCTAGAACTGACAAAAAACACAACTAAAGCATTTATTAGGTATTTCAGTGGCGAACAGGCGAAGTCCCTTATTCAAACAACCGTTAACATTAAGACTAGTACTAACCATGCAAATATGGTGGTCAATCAAATTAAAATTTCCCACATGCTACAAGTCCATTCCTTTCTAAACGGCATTCGGGACACACAGTCCAGGGAGACAAGCTCGAATTAAAATATATCGACGTGATCAAACACGAGGAATAAGGAGTTAGAATATTCAAATACATACGCGAGAGCTCGGAAGTTATCGTGAATTTCACCGTGGATCTGCTCCAACTGAGGGCTCATCTGCAAATTGGTGGCCATGGTTGCCGGAGATTAAGTGTCCCACCAAAATCCCGGCAAAAACTGAAGCCGACCGAAACCCTAACTCGTCGATTTGGCGAAAGAAATTCCACTACGGACCATTGATTTTCCAGGAAGAAATGATGGCAGAGCAGAGAATCAAAATTGCAGAAGGGATTTCACATGAAATGGCGTGTGGAACCATGGGCATGAGGAACAAGGAATTGAATGTTATTGGTGTTCAGTAAAATAAAATCGAGTAAATTACACTGGCTAAGCTTTTAAATTTATACTTTTATTTTATTTCTAAAACATACCCTTTTGTCTTCATAATTATAAAACGGTTTGTACTTTAATCTAATTTTATAGTTTCTGTTCATTGATTTGTTATGATATATTTTTTTATATTCAATAATCTATTATTACATAATTTTTGAACTAAAATATTATTGATTAGAACAAGTACGTATTGATATAGTTTTATAAAAAAATAGATATTCTTGATTAATAAAATAAAAAAGTATACAAATTAATATTCTTAAAATAGTAAAAAATTATTTTAATTAAAAAATATTATAATAGATCTTACTGACTAAAAAAATATAAAAACTAGACTAAAATATAATATATTTTATAATCATAAAAAGAGGGATGTGTAATTTACACTAAAATAAAATATGTTACCAACAAATTTTAAAATAAAAAAACTTTGATAATAAAGCACTGAATTAAAATAGAAGGAAAACAAATAAAAATTTGTAATTATCATAACGCGGGAAGGTATCACTCTTCCTTATTCCGGAAATTCTGTCCAATAATATATTATTATGCAAATAAAATGTCTTTCAAGAACAATTATTTTCAGAGTGGTCCTTGATACTTTGTAATTGGTAACTCTTCCCCACCGGACAATCAAGATTCTTTTAGTTATTTACTAAAATGCAAGATCTTTTTTCCCCTGAAATTTGACCTCTAAGTATTTTGAAATATTATTATAAAATATTATTAATAAATAAAAGTGTCTTTTAAAAAAAAACTTCATTCTTACCATTCGTTTGTTTTCATGCCCATTGTTTTTGTCTTTGTACTTATGACCGTTGATATTGAATCATTTGGTTTAACATTACGTAATGGCTATTTATCCTACTAAATGTTTGGCAAATTAGTATTGCTTTAACCTCTAATTCTTATACATTGGATAGCAATAATTTAGAATCTATATATATATATATATATGGGAAACACACAAGACATATATAAATTGTGTACTATTTTAAGTAGAGAAGATGTGAAAAAAAAATTGTCACGTCTACATTTTTTATACATAGATTGTGAATAAAACAAGTAAATTTTGATCTACTGCATCATAGATGTAACATGTCTATGTACCTTTATACACATGTGAGATAGCAAAAATTAATTGGTATGAAACGTAAAATTATTTTTTAAAAAAAAGATAAACTACTTAAACATCAATCTAGTATTACATAATTTATATTTTTAACTCTAACCTTTGGTCATCTTTTATTTTATATTTATTATTATTTTTCATGTTGTTACTCCAACAAAATATATTTTAGTATTTGATTACTGTAATCTAAATTTAAATATTGATACAAATTTTATTATATTATTAAATTGACTGTCCCATTAATATATATATATATATGCAACCTTATTGATAAAATATAATAATTAAATATTATTTGTTAAATAAATCAAATATTTATTAATAAATTCAAATTATAATAGACGACAAATATATTATATGAATAAATTATAAATAGATAAATCAATAACACAAATACGTGATAAACATATAAAACAAAAAGAGAAAATATGAAAGTGTATATAATTTTATATTAATGATTAATAAAATTTTATATTTGAAATATGTAATTATATGACTATATACGTATACAAATATTATGGATAAATTGGAGATCAATAATTGTAGTGAGTAGTTTATTCCTTTTGCTAATATATATATATATATATATATATATATTATATAATATATACTTAAGTATTGAAAGGTATTATAGAGAGAGAGAGAGAGAGAGAGAGAGAGAGAGAGTTAACAGCCATTGGGATGGAAAGTTAACTTTTGGACTGAAGTGTAATACATTCTAAACTTATAAGAGAGGGAAGTGTACATCTTAATTGGGAGGATGGTGTATTTTGATAAGATTATAAGGAAAAATAGTGTAATTTACTCAAATAAATAATGTTTGAAAGCGGGGAATATCATTGGGCCGTAGCTCTTTGGGCCTATCTGGATAAGTTTGGAAGTGGGGATATCATTTGCTTATACTCTGACTATTTAATTTATTTATTTTTGGATAAACACTAAGACTATTTAATAAAATAATGCCATAAAAATGTTAATTATAACCTTTACATTGCATAGGTCCAAATTTAGTTAAATCATATTTCACAACATCTCAAAAAACACACACAAAAAGAAAAAAATAAATTAACAAACAAATTTAATTGTTATTAGTTATTTAAATATTTGATGTTATGACACAGTAATTTAGTGACAAATCTACAATTTTTCTCATACATGATAGTGTCAACCCAAAACCAAAGCCCTTCTCAATTGAAACCAAAAAAAGGAAATTAGAGGGGAAAAAAAAAAGCAAAGATTAATGCTATACATACATACTACAATTTTTGACATATATAGCTAAGGTGTGGACTCTTTAGAGCTCTTATTTCTTTTTAGTATTTTTTTAAAAAAATTTATAATTATTTTATTATTTTATATTTATTATTGTACTTGCAACTATTATTAGATTAATTAATAATTATAAATTTTTTAACCAAACAAAATAATTATAAATTTTTTTGTAAATTTTTTTAAAAAATACTAAAAAAAAAAATCTAACAACTTTAGAGAGAGTTGGATGCTTCAGCTCCAAAAAGAAACTCAAAAAATATTTTCTTTTTTTCAAACCACACTCGACTTTATATACAAATAAGGTTAATTTACTATTGATCTGAACAGAAATAAGTATCTTAATAACCAAAAAAAATCCTCCCTTGCATTTTTCAACCCAAACCAAACCCCTTTTCAAGTGCAAAGCCAGGAAAAAAAATAGAGAAATAGAGCAGATATTACGGTTATACACAGATACTGCATCCAAACATTATGTGATTGAATGAATTGGTTTGCTGAAAAAGACACATGAGATCTCTGTGCTCTGTGACGCTGAGGTCGCTTTGATTGTCTTCAATCACAAAGGAAAGCTCTTTGAATATGCCACTGATTCTTGGTATATATGCATACACATATACATAGCTCTATACTGTACGCAACCCTCCTCGTCTCTCTCTCTCTCTCTCTTTCTGTTTATATAAATATTAAATCTTCAGTAGAAAAAACCGGAAAAAAATTCTGGTTTTGAAAATATTCAAACTATCGTGAGCATTTGAGAAGTAGATGGTGTGATTGAAAAAGTAAAAATTTAACTGCATTTTAGCTTGAAACTTAAAAAGATAGATTGAAAACGTTAAAATAGAGCAAAAATCGAGAAAATGAATTTTCTTAAAATTTGAAAAAGTGAGTTTTTTTTTTCATATTTTCATTTTTTTTATGGGTATAATTAGTTAAACACACCTAGCATAAGTTAATTCAAAGTTTAAGGGATTAAGAAAGAGACCAAACCAGTAAGAAAAACTAGAAAAAATGAAGAACAAAACAATAATGAGGTGAATAGTCATGAAAGTTTGAACAAATTTGAAAACTTGATTTTTAATTCATTCTTTGCTTGCTCCGAGATGGAAATGACCGAAAATGTCTTGAAAACATCTAAGATTAAGTTATGGACTGATTTGGAAAGCAAAACAGAGAGATGGAAGTAATACATGCATGACAGAGACTAAACTGAATAAACTCAAAAATTTACAGGGATCGATTTAAATTTAAAACAAAATATATGCTGGAATGAGAGACTTAAATAGAGTTAAATATGATCTTAAATAATGTAAAAGACAAAAAGAAAAATCTTAGTTAGGACCTAGATGAATAAGTAAAAAAGTTTTTGGTAAAAATGAAATTTAAAAAACAAATATGATTGAGAAAAAAGAGAGAAAAATAAAGGATATTTTTGTTATTTTAGAGATATATGATAAAATTTGAATGATGATGAACATAATCGAACAAAAAAATCTCAATTATATAAATAAAAATTAAAAAAACGTTAACGGCATATATTTTCCTTTTGTTCAAAAAATAATAATAATAATAATAACAAATTGGTTATGTTGCACGAAAATATAGGAAAATTTATCGCCAACTTTAAAAAATGAATAAATAAGTTGTACAATCATTGAGTTAAGAGAGGTTATTTGCATTTTAGCTTTTCTTTTAATATTATAGTTAGAGTGATTACTGAATTTTGTGCAGAATATTTGTTTAAAATAATTTTGAAATTACACCTTCACATATCTATAAGATAACTATCAACTCATTAGTAACTTTAATTTTTTCTTATTTTTCACTCAATGACACTTAGACTAAAATATTGACATTAAGTATCAAGAAAAATCCAATTTGAGTTTTTCCTACCTCACCTTTCTCCAATGAATATTGTTAGATGTGCAAGTAACCCCTTTTCTCACTCTGCTTGCTTCTACTTGTCTAGAATTATACCAACTATTTAGATTTGGTTGGGATAAAAAACTAATAGTGAGATGTGGCAAAATTCATTTGAATTATAAATTATTATTATTTATTGCAATTAATTATTTACCTAAAAAATTGACATAGTGATTGCAGATTTAGAAATCGATAGGGATTCGTCATTCATCTATGTTTAAAAGCAAAAACAAAACTTCACTACAAAGTTACTGAGACTAATGGAACATTTATTTGTACTTAATAAAAATATGAATCTGATTTGTTGAGATTTTAGACAATTAAAATCATTTGTTTTTTTAATTGATTCATTCAAATTTCATACTATTAAATGCATTTATTTTTTATTTTTATTAAGATCTTATTAGATATCAATAGATCTTAATATATCAGATTTTTGGATAAATTTAAAAACTATTCAAATATAACGTTGAATCACATGTTGCTTTATTTGAACATTAAAAAGAATTTTTGAAAAAATTTAAACATGCATCATGTTAAACGTAGAAGATTGTTTTAATCAAGTTAACCAAATTTTATTATTATTATTATTATATGAAGGTGAAATTTTATATACAATATAACAAATGTAAATCATATTATTATTTGTATCAAATGATTATAAATTATAAAAAAAAATAACAATAAATTTAATAATACCTTATAATATTGAAGATAATAATAAATAACAAATATTTAGTTATTAATTTCCTTGAAAATGGTTTGAATATAATTTTTTTATAAGTTATATATATTCACATTGAAAAAATAAACAGTTTTACTCATTAGTATTCATATTAAAAAAATAATATTTTAATAATCAAACATGAATTCATAAAAATGACTTTTTTGGGCAATTATAACGTACTATATAACAATCTTTACTGACAATAATATTTAAAAATAAAAGAAATTTAAATTCTTATTAGATTCATAAGGAAATTCTCTTATTGAAACATAATAAATATATAATCTTTAAAAATAATTAATTGTATAATCTTTAATTGAAACATTGAGTTATTATTAGTTCTTTCAAGAAACATTTTTTACATGTTATAAATTTTTATGATAAAGGGAGCTCCAATCTAACTTTTCGATCCCACAATACACAAATTTTAGAGCATCTACAATGGTGATTCTTAAAAAGTTCTTACATTTAAGAATCGGTTATTATTTCGGTTCACTACTATAGCTCGTCACACTAGCTGACATACGTAAGAGCGATTCTTATATAAGAACCGGTTTTTATACAAAAAAGTGACAATAAAATAATCAATTCATAATAAATATTAATGGAAAGTAATAAATGCTAAGTAGTAGATAGTTATTTGTGAGACTCACTTGTGAGTTCTCAAAATATTCACCACTGTAGTAGAAAGTTGCTTAGTAATGAAGAGTTGCTCAAGTTGATGTGATACTATAGAACTCACAATAAGAACCCAAGTATGATTCACTACTGTAGATGCTCTTATATCACTTAAGTACTTGAGTTACATGTTATAGTTTTAATTAATAAAGATACGATTCTATAGTTATTAATGTAACAATAAAGAATTAATCTATATAATAAATTAAAATAATTTTGCCTCCACAAATTTAATGTCTATTCTTAATGAGATAATATGACGTCATGCAATTATAATTTGTTAATTCTCTAATTTTGAATTTGATTGCATGATTAATATGTAAATTAAAAAAATTTAAAATTCAACTTTTGTAACATTCCGAATTGATTAGACGCCTAAATAATATGTGAATTAATATTAACTTTAATATATGAATTAATATTGATTTGATTCTTGTTAATCAATAGTATTGATCTTATGTTATAGTTTTATACTTAAGCAAATTCAACTAAAGTCTTGGCACATCCCCTTCAGACATCTTACTCTCTCTCTCTCTTTATGCAAAACCCTAAATCCAACAAAATTTCGCAATTACGCTCCCGTATTATAGATGGTTGTGACAAGATCAAAAACTAAGATTTTAGCTTTAGATATACCAAATCTAACCACCTTCCTCCTTGACGAAATATTGTCCCTCATCATCTCCAAGCTTCCCATTGATGAAGCAGTGAGAACTATTATCCTTTCATGTAGATGGAAGCCACTTTGGTAGCACACCACCTGCCTTGAGATCGATGGGAAGATAATGATTATGTCATTATTTCAAAGAGTTTTATCAAAAAGCCACTTTTGCAGCACATCACCCGATTTTGGCTATTGAGTTCACAATTATCACTAATTTGTACAAGGAGCTTTATTTTATAGTTACAATGTTGAATCCAGAGTTCAAGATGGAGTGAAACTTGGAACTTGCATTGCAGATTGAATATGGATTTTAATTATCTACTTGCTTTTATATTTGTTTGTGTCAGTTACTATTGTCACATCCCAAAAATTGAGTATGTGAAAAGATACTACTCATTTGATATAATTCTCAAACATACGTTATATACATATATTCTGTAAGGTTTTACATTCAACCTTAATCATTCATTCCACACTACAGAATTATATTCATCTGATAAGCAAATATAGACATACATAGTCTGATATTTCTATCTCATCGCAAGCCTAGGAGACCTATAAAAAGTACAGAGCGTTTCTAATATCCACATTAATAAGTACTGGTGTCCCACCAGACAGAAATAGAGAATAATCCCAAGGGGCTTCTAATCTTCAAACAGATTCTCTTCTTCTCTGTTTTCTGTATCTGAAAAAAATAATCATAGGGAGTGTGAGTTTATTTAAAAACTCAGTAAGTAAATAACTGTACTATATAAAATATCAAAAGTACAAATACCACATTTACTCATATAATTAATTGTCTTATACATCGAGTAGTATGGGACTCTAACCCTTTCAAACTCATGAATAAGATTTCATAGGTATACACCGAGTAGTATGGGACTTTAACCCTTTCAACTCGTGTATAGATTTCATAGATATGCACTGAGTAGTATGGGACTTTAACCCTTTCACACTCGTGTATAAGATTTCTTAGATATACACCGAGTAGTATGGGACTTTAACCCTTTCACACTCGTGTATTAGATCCCGTAGATCTTTACTCATTAATAAAATAGTGAGAATTCATCACATAGTACAATTGTCATGAAATAAATAGTTTCTTCATACTCTTATTTCTACTGATCATCATATACTCCCATATGAAAAATTAATTGCTTATTATCCAAATAATATTGTAAATGGGACTTATATTGTACTTTGACTAGTAATATCAAATTAGCTGAGTAAGGTTATTCACTCACCTTGATGTTTGTCCAAGTTTACCTTGTTCCACACTAGAATTTGTGTAGGAAAATTTCCTTTGATCCTTACAAAGCTTTTGAACCGAACAAATAATCGAACTTCTGAAGATCAAGGAAAGGATTTGAGAAGAAAATGAAGAACTGAGAAAGAAATCTTTTCTGCTTCCTTCGGCTGAGTGAAAAAATGAGGTTACTATTGAAACTTTATATTAAATATTTCTAATGGGTTATTCAATAACCCATGGGTATCCATAACTCAACATCCAAACCCATCCAGTCAATTTACAATAAATGGATTAATTGACCATTCTGCAACCACTTTTCCATGAATTTCACCATTCTTAGAATATATCCCTCATTGTGCAAATATTTAGTCCAGTCATTTAACTCAATTTTCATAAATAATATTCAAAGAGAACAATTAAATATGAAAATTAAAAATGACCAAAATAAATAACTAAAGTAACGTTGTAGAATTCTAAAATACTCTTAAGCGAATTATATTCTGAAATTAACGGGTATTACATTCTACCCCCCTTAAAAGAATTCGGTCCTCCGAATTAAAATCTTACCTCAAGTTTCAAATAAATGTGGATAGTTTTTCCACATCTCATCTTCTGCCTCCCACGTAGCTTCCTCGCGAGAATGATTTCTCCAAAGAACCTTGACAGTAGGAATTTCTTTGGTACGCAATTTCTTGACTTTTCTATCAAGGATAGCTACTGGTACCTCTTCGTAGGTGAGAGTTTCATCAAAATGAACTTCTTGGGGTTGAATGACATGAGAAGGATCAGGAAGATACTTCCGTAGCATGGACATATGAAATATTGGATGAACTCCCTCTAGGTTGGAAGGTAGGTCTAGGCGATATGCCACATTACCCACTCTGTCTACAACCTCATATGGGCCAACATACCTCGGACTAAGCTTGCCTTTCTTCCCGAATCTCATTACTCCCTTCATAGGTGAGATTCGTAAGAAAACCATATCACCTATTGCAAATTCAAGGTCACGTCGTCGGTTGTCCGCATAAGACTTCTGTCTACTCTGAGCAGTTAACAACTTTTCTCTGATCAGTTTAACTTTATTTATATCTTCCTGAATCATCTCAGGTCCAAATATTTTGGTTTCACCAAGTTCAAACCAACCTATAGGAGATCGACACCGTCTCCCATATAAAGCCTCAAAAGGTGCCATCTGAATACTGGCTTGGTAACTGTTGTTATAAGCAAATTCAATAAGAGACAAATGATCTTCCCAACTTCCACTGAAATCCATCACACAAGCTCTTAGCATATCCTCTAAAGTCTGAATTGTCCTTTCGGACTGTCCATCAGTCTGAGGATGGAATGCTGTGCTAAGATTCACTTTGGTACCCAAAGCCTCTTGAAAGACTTTCCAGAACCGAGAAGTAAACTGAGGTCCTCGGTCTGATATAATGGATATTGGTACACCATGAAGTTTTACTATTTCTTTAACATAAAGTCGAGCAAGTTTTGCTACACTGAAAGTGGTATGAACAGGAAGAAAATGTGCTGACTTAGTAAGTCGATCCACTATGACCCATATTGAATCATTTCCTTTTGTTGACCGAGGTAAACCTACTACAAAATCCATGGTGATCCTTTCCCACTTCCATTCGGGAATATCTAGTTTTTGCATCAATCCAGGTGGTCGTCGATGTTCAGCTTTAACTTGCTGACAAGTCAAACATCGAGCTACAAAGTCAGTCACGTCTCGCTTCATGCCCTCCCACCAATAAACTTGTTTCAAGTCCTGATATATTTTCACAGCACCAGGATGTACAACGTAGGGTGAACCATGAGCTTCCATTAAGATTTCATGTTTCAAAGATTCAATGTTGGGGACACAGAGTCTACCATTAAACCATAAGACTCATTCTTCATCTACCAAGAAACTTGGTGCTAGACCTTGCCTTGCCTTATCTCTTATTTTGACCATATCAATGTCACCTTCTAAAGTTGCTTTTACTTTTTCAACAAGGGATGATCTAACTGTTAAATGAGCCAGAAATGTACCTGACTCAGTGATCTCGAAGAATACTCCATCAGCTTCCAATTCTTGTAGTTCATGTATTAGAGACCTCCTTATAGTGGCAATGTGAGCTAAACTTCCCATAGACTTTCGACTTAGAGCATCAGCCACTACATTTGCTTTACCTGGATGGTAAAGGATGGTACAATCATAATCTTTCAGAAGTTCCATCCACCTTCGTTGCCTTAGATTGAGATCTCTCTGCTCAAAAATGTACTTAAGGCTTTTGTGATCTGTAAAAATTTTACAAGTTTCCCCATACAAGTAATGTCTCCATATCTTTAGGGCAAACACTACAGCTGCCATTTCCAAATCATGAGTGGGGTAATTCAATTCATGCTTTTTAAGCTGACGTGAGCCATAAGCTATGACTTTACCATGTTGCATCAACACACACCCTAAGCCTATCTTTGAGGCATCACAGAATACAGAGTAACCCCCTGGTCCTGATGGTAGAATTAAGACTGGTGCAGAAGTTAAACACTCTTTCAATTGGGTGAAACTTTGTTCACATGAATCATCCCAAATGTATTTAACATTCTTTCGGGTTAACTTATTTAATGGAAGAGCCGTCTTAGAGAAATCTTTGACAAAGCGACGGTAATACCCTGCTAAGCCAAGAAAACTACGTACTTCAGACACAGTTGTTGGTCGAGGCCATTGTTTTACTGCTTCAATTTTACTTGGATCTACATGAATACCTTCTTGGGAAATAACATGTCCCAAAAATGTTACATGACTCATCCAGAATTCACATTTTGAGAGCTTTGCGTACAACTGATGCTCTCTCAAAGTCTGAAGCACTATTTTCAAATGTTCAGTATGTTCTTCATGACTCTTTGAATACACCAAAATATCATCAATAAATACAATTACAAACTTATCAAGGAATGATTTGAACACTCTGTTCATTAAATCCATAAATGCTGCTGGTGCATTTGTCAACCCAAAAGACATCACAAGAAACTCATAATGTCCATACCGTGTACGAAAAGCAGTCTTAGGTATATCATCACTCTTAATTCGTAACTGATGATATCCAGACCTTAGATCAATCTTTGAGAAGTATTTTGCTCCTTGAAGCTGATCAAACAAATCATCTATCCTTGGTAAAGGATACTTATTCTTCACTGTGACTTTATTCAGTTGACGATAATCTATACATAATCTCATAGAACCATCTTTCTTTTTCACAAAAAGAACAGGAGCACCCCAAGGTGAAAAACTTGGGCGAATGAACCCTTTGTTTAACAAATCTTCCAATTGTTCTTTAAGTTCTTTTAGCTCAACAGGAGCCATACGATAAGGTGGAATAGAAATTGGTCTTGTGTTTAGGACCAAATCAATACTGAACTCAATATCTCTTTCTGGCGGTAATCCAGGTAAATCTTCTGGGAACACATCTGGGAATTCATTAACCATATGAATGTCTTCTAACTTCTGTTCTTTCTTTTCTAAATCTTTGATAAAAGCTAGAAATCCCTGACATCCCTTTTGCAACATACGCTGGGCACTTAACATAGATATCATGTTGCAAGGTACATCACTTCGATCTCGTTGAAACACAAAATTACTCCTCCCCGGTATATTAAAGGAAATAACTTTGTCACGACAATTTATAGTAGCATGACAAGAAGATAGCCAGTCCATCCCTAGAATCACATCAAAATCTAACATATTGAGAACCATAAGATCTATCTCAGTTTCCATGCCTCCAACGATTATTTTACAAGAACGATAACATGTTTTAACCATCAAAGTCTCTCTCATCGGTGTGGAAACCAAGAATGGTTCTTTAAGAATAATCGAATCAATTGCAAATCTCTTGGCAAATAGGGGTGACACATATGAGTGAGTAGAACCGGGGTCAAACAAAATACGTGCAGCAAAAGTATTAACAGATAATATACCTGTAACTACAGCATTGGATGTTTGAGCATCCTGTCGGGTTAAAGCATATATTCTTGCATTTCCTCTGCCAGCAGCTTGTTTTCCACGGTCACCTTGGCCTCTTCCAGAACCTCTTCCCATACTACCCCCTGTTGAAGGGGTTGGTGTTTGAGTAATAGATTGTGGTCGAGGTGGCAAAGTAGACCCTTGACCTGGTCTTGTCATGAGCTGAGGGCACTCCCTTATAAAATGTCCTTTTTGTCCACAGTGAAAACAGCCTGTACCAACAGTGTTTAACCTGCATTCTCCGAAGTGAAACTTTCCACATTCAGGACATTGAGGTTTTTCCCTTCTACCTTGAGTACCTCCTCTACTAGAAGAGCTAAAACCACCCCTGCTCTCTGAACGAGGCTTAGCCACACTGGCTATAGAATAAGATGACTTAGTAGGAGTGGCTGGAGCATGTTGTGGTGCAGTAAAAGTCCCTGAGTCTTCCCCTTGATTAAAAGATCTCCTATATCTGGCCTTCTTCTTTTGACGATATTCTTCTTTATTCTTTGACCTCCTTTCCATTCTTCGGGCCACATCAACAGCTTCTGAGTACGAAGAGTAATCATTCATATTAGAACCCACTTGATCATATAAGGCATCACGAAGCCCTTCCACAAACTTTTCTATTTTCTTCCTTTCAGAAGGAATGATTTCAGGGGCATATTCAGATAATTTAACAAACTGAGCTGAATACTCGTCAACAGTCATGGTTCCCTGCCGTAGATACAGAAAATCTCTGACCCTGGATGATCGTTCACTTGCCGGAAGGAATTCATCCATAACCAATCTGTAAAATTCTGTCCACATAACTGGCGGTGCGCCTTGAATTCTAGCTTTCTTCCAGTTCCTCCACCATTTACCAGCCCTACCTTTTAACTGAAAGGAAGTGAATTCTACCTTTTGAGTAGGAGAACACCCTATAGCATCACAGATTGCTTCACAATCTTCAAGGAAACATTGTGGGTCCTCTTTGGGATCTTCCCCTAAAAAAGTAGGAGGCCTCATTTTCTGGAATTCAGACATTCTTACCTCTCTTACATTAACTCCTCCCGCTAACGGAGCTGGTGGTACATTTTCAGCTTCAACAATAGGAGGATCCACTAGCAGGTTAGCTTGTGCAGCTCGACCTCTCATTTCAGCCTCAAATCGGTCAAATCGTTCATTCATCAAATGAATCACATGTGCAATAGTTGCATTACCGACATGAGCATCAGGTTCGACTCTTCTTGCTTGCTCACTAGTTACGCCCTCAGTACTTTGAGCATGTAAACTATCACCACGGTTAGGATCATCTTGCACATGTACTGGTGGATTTATGGCCCTCCTTGGACCCATATGCTCATTATTATTAGAAGATCCTTCTGACATTGATCTGTCACAGATCTACACACATAACAAACAATTTTCAGACATAAACAAAATATCACTTACTAGCCCCACTGAGAAGTTATCTATAAAATGACGTTATACTCTACAAGGTCTTTTATGGAACCTAATCCTATGGTCATGCCGCGGCTCATGACAATAGGGAAGGGCCCACAAAGATCACTTTGCTCTGTACTCTATAGGGGACCTATAAAACCTTTCCTCTGATACCAAATTTGTCACATCCCAAAAATTGAGTATGTGAAAAGATACTACTCATTTGATATAATTCTCAAACATACGTTATATACATATATTCTGTAAGGTTTTACATTCAACCTTAATCATTCATTCCACACTACAGAATTATATTCATCTGATAAGCAAATATAGACATACATAGTCTGATATTTCTATCTCATCGCAAGCCTAGGAGACCTATAAAAAGTACAGAGCGTTTCTAATATCCACATTAATAAGTACTGGTGTCCCACCAGACAGAAATAGAGAATAATCCCAAGGGGCTTCTAATCTTCAAACAGATTCTCTTCTTCTCTGTTTTCTGTATCTGAAAAAAAATAATCATAGGGAGTGTGAGTTTATTTAAAAACTCAGTAAGTAAATAACTGTACTATATAAAATATCAAAAGTACAAATACCACATTTACTCATATAATTAATTGTCTTATACATCGAGTAGTATGAGACTCTAACCCTTTCAAACTCATGAATAAGATTTCATAGGTATACACCGAGTAGTATGGGACTTTAACCCTTTCAACTCGTGTATAGATTTCATAGATATGCACTGAGTAGTATGGGACTTTAACCCTTTCACACTCGTGTATAAGATTTCTTAGATATACACCGAGTAGTATGGGACTTTAACCCTTTCACACTCGTGTATTAGATCCCGTAGATCTTTACTCATTAATAAAATAGTGAGAATTCATCACATAGTACAATTGTCATGAAATAAATAGTTTCTTCATACTCTTATTTCTACTGATCATCATATACTCCCATATGAAAAATTAATTGCTTATTATCCAAATAATATTGTAAATGGGACTTATATTGTACTTTGACTAGTAATATCAAATTAGCTGAGCAAGGTTATTCACTCACCTTGATGTTTGTCCAAGTTTACCTTGTTCCACACTAGAATTTGTGTAGGAAAATTTCCTTTGATCCTTACAAAGCTTTTGAACCGAAAAAATAATCGAACTTCTGAAGATCAAGGAAAGGATTTGAGAAGAAAATGAAGAACTGAGAAAGAAATCTTTTCTGCTTCCTTCGGCTGAGTGAAAAAATGAGGTTACTATTGAAACTTTATATTAAATATTTCTAATGGGTTATTCAATAACCCATGGGTATCCATAACTCAACATCCAAACCCATCCAGTCAATTTACAATAAATGGATTAATTGACCATTCTGCAACCACTTTTCCATGAATTTCATCATTCTTAGAATATATCCCTCATTGTGCAAATATTTAGTCCAGTCATTTAACTCAATTTTCATAAATAATATTCAAAGAGAACAATTAAATATGAAAATTAAAAATGACCAAAATAAATAACTAAAGTAACGTTGTAGAATTCTAAAATACTCTTAAGCGAATTATATTCTGAAATTAACGGGTATTACAACTATTTTGTTGATAAGAATCACTATTATACTTATTGTGTTTTTTACATTTATGTTTTAGTAATTTGAACTTGGTGTAAGTATGTTTGGTGGATATATTTTCCATTAAACAATGTGGCGAATTTCATTCCATAATTTATATTTGTTTGGTTTATATTAATGAATATACGTGAATAGATTAAATATACCTTAGGCAACATATTTAGATAAAACAAATATTTATAATAGAGCACCAAAAATTTACCTAGACATAGCAATCTTATATTTAATTATTAAATTATACATTAAGAAGAAGAATGGACTATTTCATTTTTTCACCATTAGAAATTATTGAATTATATGTGAATTAAAAATGAATTTGTGTGACTTCGATTTGTTTCAAAATAAAAAATTATCATATAAAACGATTCAAAATTTTTGATTGTGTAATTTTTATTTTGATCACATGGTTATAGAATAATTAATTATATAATTTGTTAATTCTGTAAGTAAATTTTTTCCAAATTTAATGCACCACCTAATAACATAGTATTAGGTCAAATAATCAAAATTAGTTAATTATTTAATTTAATATGGGACTTTCGTAATTAATTATGTAATTTTGGATACCGGATAATTTTTATTTTGAACTCATGCCTAATACAAAATTTAATTCTATAATATATTAATTTCATAATTAATTATTTTCAAATTTATTGCACCGCCTAATAAGACAGGATGATGTCATACAATTAAAATTCTATAGTTTTGGGTTTGATTGCATGATTAGCATGTGAATTAAAAAAAATTAAATCCAAAATTTGCAACCTTCTAATTTGATTGCATGCTTAATTAATAGGTGAATTAATATTTACCTATTAATTATGTAATTAAATCTTGAATGCTATCCTAATATTCATTATACTTAGATTTAAAGAGATTATTAAATTCTACGTGAATTAAAAATAAATTTGTATGACTTTGATTTCTTTTCAAATTAAAATTTATCATATAAAAATATTCAAAATTATTAATTGTGTAATTTTAATTTTGATCACATGCTTATAGAATAATTAATTATGTAATTTGTTAATTTTGTAAGTAAATCCTTCCATATTTAATGCACTGTCTAATGACATAGTATTAGGTAAAAAAATAAAAATTATTTAATTATTTAATTCAATTTTGGAGTTCCCTAATTAATTATGTAATTTGGACACTTGGTAATTTTTTTATTTTAACTCATGCTTAATACAAAATTTAATTACGTAATATGTTAATTCTGTAATTAATTCTTTCTAAATTTATTACACTAACATAGTATGATGTCATACAATTAAAATTCTCTAATTTAGGATTTGATAGCATGATTAGTATGTGAATTGAAAAATTTAAATTTAAATTTTGTAACCTTATAATTTAATTGCATGCTTAATTAATATGTGAATTAATATTGATTTGTTAATTATGTAATTAAATCTAGAATGCTATCATAATATTCATTATAATTGAATTTAAAGAGATTATTAAATTATACGTGAATTAAGAATGAATTTATGTGACTTTGATTTCTTTCCAAAATAAAAAATTATCATATAAAAAGATTCAAAATTATTAATTGTATAATTTTATTTTGATCACATGTTTGATAAAATAATTAATTATATAATTTGTTATTTTGTAAGTAAATCTTTCCGGTGCTAATGACATAGTATTAGCTCAAAGAATCAAAATTAGTTAGTTATTTAATGTGAAATTTTCATAATTATGTAATTTTGGACACTATGTAATTTTTTATTCAAATTCATACTTAATACAAAATTTAATTATATAATACGTTAATTTTGTAATTAATTCTTTCCAATTTTATTACACCACCTATTAACATAGTATTACGTCATATAATTAAAATTATCCAAATTATGATTTGATTGCTTGATGAGTATGTGAATTAAAAAATGAAGTTCATTTAGATAATATGTAACTACCAATAATTTACTTTATTAAATGACATTATATTAGCTTATATAAGACTATTTTGTTATGATATTTTATTGTTTTATTTCTCACATATATTGTCACATCCCAAAAATTGAACATGTGAAAAGATACTACTAATTAAATAAAATTCTCACACATACGTCATTTACATATATTTTGTAAGGTTTTACATTCAACCTTAATCATTCATTCCACACTACAGAATTATATTCATCTGATAAGCAAATATAGACATACATAGTCTGATATTTCTATCTCATCGCAAGCCTAGGAGACCTATAGAAAGTACAGAGCGTTTCTAGTATCCACATTAATAAGTACTGGTATCCCACCAGACAGAAATAGAGAATAATCCCAAGGGGCTTCTAATCTTCAAACGGATTCTCTTGTTCTTTGTTTTCTGTATCTGAAAAAAATAATCATAGGGAGTGTGAGTTTATTTAAAAACTCAATAAGTAAATAACTGTACTATATAAAATATCAAAAGTACAAATACCACATTTACTCATATAATTAATTGTCTTATACATCGAGTAGTATGAGACTTTAACCCTTTCAAACTCATGAATAAGATTTCATAGATATACACCGAGTAGTATAGGACTCTAACCCTTTCAAACTCGTGAATAAGATTTCTTAGATATACGCAGAGTAGTATGAGACTCTAACCCCTTCAACTCGTGTATAGGTTTCATAGATATGCAATGAGTAGTATGAGACTTTAACCCTTTCAAACTCATGTATTAGATCCCGTAGATCTTTACTCATTAGTAAGATAGAGAGAATTTATCACATAGTACAATTGCCATGAAATAAAATAATTTCTACATACTCTTATTTCTACCGATCATCTTATACTCCCATATGAAAAATTGATTGCTTATTATCCCAATAATATTGTAAATGGGACTTATATTGTACTTTGACTAGTAATATTAAATTAGCTTAGTAAGGTTATTCACTCACCTTGATGTTTGTCCAAGTTTACCTTGTTCCACACTAGAATTTGTGTAGGAAAATTTTCTAGTAAAATATATTACAAGGAAACATAAGAAAGGAAACAAAATCACGAAAATACGCAAAATTTTCTGATTGCTACAGTGACGGTTTGCTACTGTACGGTTTGCTACAGTAACGGTTTGCTACAGTAACGGTTCGTTACAGTGTCGGTTCGCTACAGTAACGTTGACTGCTACAGTACCGTTGACTGCTGACACTACAGTACTGCTACAGTAACTCGAAGAAAATTTTTCAGGATTTTTCCGAAATCTCTGGTCGCTACAGTAACTCGAATTTTTGCAGAAAAATCTTTCAAAAATTCATCCTTTCCTTTCTTGTTTCAAAACCAGAATTTCAACTCTTTTAACCGATTATAACTCAAATATAACTTCTAAAACTATTAAGATTCATGAATTATCATCAAAATCTTCAAGAACAAAACCTCCTCTGATCTTCTACATAAACTGAAATTTAAGGAAAATAATGAGATTAAAGCTTACCTTTAATCCTTACAAAGCTTTTGAACCGAACAGATAATCGAAATTCTGAAGATCAAGGAAAGGATTTGAGAAGAGGGTGAAGAAACGAGAGAAAGTGAATTTACTATTCACTTCAGCTGCTTCGATCGTGAGAAAAAAATAAGGGGGGTACTATTGAAACTTTATATTAAATATTTCTAATGGGTTATTCAATAACTCATGGGTATCCATAACCCAACATCCAAACCCATCCAGTCAATTTACAATAAATGGACTAATTGACCATTGTGAAACCACTTTTCCATGAATTTCACCATTCTTAGAATATATCCCACATTGTGCAAATATTTAGTCCAGTCATTTAACTCAATTTTCATAAATAATATTCAAAGAGAACAATTAAATATGACCAAAATAAATAACTAAAGTAACGTTGTAAAATTCTAAAATACTCTTAAGCGAATTATATTATGAAATTAACGGGTATTACATATATGTTATATCATACAATCCAACATTGCTAACAAGATATCGAACCTACATTAATGTTGAAAAATATAACCAATCAAGGTCCATACAATATTTGTTCAAATACATCAATAAGGGACATGATAGAGTAACAACTACTTTCTATCAAATATCAGAATAAGGTTGACACAGTGAAAAGAGAGATGAAATAAAATTTTTTTATGGTTGCAAATATTTATCTCCTTGAGAAGCAGTTTGAACAATATTTGGATTTGATATAAATTTCAGATATCTACTAGTAGAAAAATTGAGTTTTCATATTTCGAATATGCAAACTATCATTTTCAAGGATGATGAACCAATTGATTCAATTGTTGAGAGAAATTCTCATACTATGACTATATTTACTGCTTGATTTGGGGCAAATAAAAAACTCTAACATATGCCAAGTTCCCAACGGCATTTGTTTATAAAAACGACCTTAAAGAATGGTTTCCTCTAAAGGCTGGTTTCTCAATTGGAAGGCTGTACTACTAAAAGTATAAAAGTGATGAAGTGCATTATTTCATGACTTTACTTAATGTAGTTAAAGGTCCAACTTATTTTGAAGAGATTATAACAATTGATGGAGATTTTCATCACACATTTAATGATGCATGCTATGCTTTAGGATCGCTTGATGATGTCTAAGAGTATGTTGATGGAATTATTGAAGCAAGTCAGTGGGCAACAATACAATACCTAAGAAGATTGTTTGCAATCCTACTATTATCAAATATAATTTCAATCTTTGAATTCGTTTGGGCAACACATGGAAACTTTTATCTAAAGATACATTGTACAGACAAAGAACATTATTGCTATAGAAGTAACCATGTTCTAAGTTTTAAGAAAATTACATTCAAAATATAGATAAAAATTTATTTGTTATATCATTTTTAGTGTTTTCATTTTGAAATAGATTTGTAACTCACATATGATCAATTGAGTAACTATGCGTTAATCGAAATTGAAAACGTACTATAGGGTAATGGAAGATCTCTCAGTGAACTTGAATCTATGACATTTTTAGATATAGCCATAAATTATGAATATATAAATAGGCTTATATATTATGAGATATGATATGATTGATCTCTTTTAGAGAATGAGCATTTTAATTTAATTAAAATGTTAACATATATAGTTACATGTACATACATAAGTAATTGCTACTATTAATGCAGACAATGAGGACATTCTTTTTATATGGATATGAAGGTTTTGGAAAAATTTCATATAGAAAACATTATCAATTGCACTTAGATCAAAATGGACGATTGTCTTAAATATTGCATCGAGTGGGATAGCATCTCCCTTACTTCGAGATGGAAGAATTGCTCATTCTTGTTTCCTCCTTCCTTTACAAATTATTGAAGACTCAAACTGTAGTATTAAACAAAGAAGTGACCTTGTAGAGTTTATCATCATGACAAAATTAATTATATGGTATGAGGAATCAATGATGAATAAAATTTATTTTGAAGCTTTTTGACAGAACTCTAAAGGATTTGCTGAGATTTTTTAATTATCAAAGTTCTACTCAACCTTTTGGTGCCAAAGTAATTGTGTTTGATGGCTACTTTAGACACATATTGACAGTCATACTAAGAGCAAGTAGACAAGGGATTGTGTTATCTACAATTAATTCCTCTTACATTTGGAATCATTGCAGAGTTATGAATTTGACTCAAAACATGCAACTTTAGACATATGAATCAATAGTTGATGTTGAATAAGTCAAGTCATTTTTGATTAGATCATTAGTGTTGGTGAAGGAACTATGAATTGTAAAAATATTGGTAAGTCAACTATTGAAATTCTTGATGACATACAAATCAGCATTGTTGATGATCCTATATTTTCGATCGTGAAAAAAACATATTATGATCTCATAAACAATTTGAGTTACTTCAAAGAAAGAGCAATCATGCTCAAAGGTTGAAAGATGTTGATACCATAAATGAATACATGTTATATACAGTGGCGTATCCAAGATCCCTCGGTCAGAGGGGCAAAATTGTTATTTATTTTTTTGGATCTGACGACAATTCTTTTAAATTAATTTTAATTTGCTGTTCATTTGATGGTAATTTCCTCTTAAAAAATATTTTCATTACAAAAAAAATCGTTTTTCTTCTAAATCCTAATTGTATAATCAATTAACCAATTTGATAAAATTAGACATACGTACAAAAACTACAAATTTCAAATTTTTACAAAAAGGTCTCTAATAATTGAATGATAAATTAACCATCATCAAGAAAAAATTTCATGAAACTGACTTCACAAATATGTTACTCACGATCATAATTGTATAATCAATCAACCAATTTGATAGAATTAGACTTATGTACAAAAACTCTAAATTTTAAGCTTTTACAAAGAGGTCCCTAATAATGGAATGATAAATTAATCATCCTCAAAAAAAGTTTCATGAAATTAACTTCACAAATATGTTACTCATGATTCTCATTGTATAATCAATCAACCAATTTGATAAAATTAGACCTATATACAAAAACCTCAAATTTCAAGCTTTTAGAAAGAGATCCCTAACAATAAAATGAGAAATTAACTATCATAAAAAAAAATTCATGAAATTGACTTCACAAATATGTTACTCATGATCCTAATTACATAATCAATTAATCAATTTAATAGAATTAAACCTATGTACAAAAACTCTAAATTTCAAACTTTTACAAAGAGGTCCCTAACAATGGAATGAGAAACTAACTATTATCAAGAAAAAATTTTGTGACTTTAGAAAATGGGGGTCTTGTGACTGTGAGTAGCAGATAGGAATTGAGTCATTGAGGTTTAAAAAAATATTAAGGGGGTTCAAAAAAAAAAGAAAGGGGGGGCAAAATGCAAAAAAAAATTTTACATCAAAATTTATAAATTTCAGGGGGTGCAACTGCACCCCCTGAAATACATGTGGCTCCGCCACTGGTTATATATGAATGCATGTTATTTTACTTTCATGAGAAGAATAAGAATATTTTAGTTCTGATAGCGTTTGTAAAGCTGATGCAAACATTGATACAATGGAAAATCTTTACACATGAATTTTTGAACAACATCAAATTGTCTGGGGTTCCAGACGGTGAACTAAAGTTGAAGATTGGTACTGCAATAATATTACTTAGAAATATTGAGAAATTAATAGGTCTTTGTCACTATAGTAGATTTATTGTGTCTCAACTTAGTAAGCATGTAATCGAACCAACAATTATCTCTGAAAAAAATATTGGAGAAAAAATTATGATTCCCAAGATGAACATTACTCCATCTGATTCAAGATTACATTTTTAATTTAGAAGATGTCAGTTTTTAATAACATTGTGTTTTGCAATGACAATCATGAAAAATCAAGGTCAATCACTTTCAGCAGTTGGCTTGTATATAGCAAGCCTAGTTTTTACAAATGGACAACTATATTTGGCAGTTTCAACAGTGAGTAGTAGAAGTAGTTTGAAAATTTTGATTACTGACAAAGAGGGTAATCCAATATCAAATGTAGTATATATAAAAAAATTTAATAACTTGTGCTGAATAAGTAAATATCTAAATTTAAACATGTGTTATGTCTAATGTTTTAAAAACTGGACCTGTCATTGAACTGATAGAAGCACTTATTCAAGGTTTAATGGTCAGACCGTGGTCTAAACGGGGTAGAATCGATACTACTTAAAAAATGTTACAAAATAAAATATATACTTAAAAATATTAAAATATTTTATAAAAATACAAAGTTTATGAGAAATATATTTTTATTTTTTATTAAGATAATAAAAAATTAATCTTTAAATATTTATATTGAAAATTTTAAAAATAAAAATACAAGTGAAACTGAAAAGACTTGTGTACCAGCCTTTGAATCATGACCTGCACCACCCCTACTCTCTTTTTAGCCACATAATTACCTACATCACCCCCTATTGTCTTTTTCGTTTGGTTCCCAATGCCTTATCTCTCATTTCAACCGCCTCTCTCTCGTTTCATCTTCCCAATGCTTTTGTATTATTATTCTTTCTCTCTCTCTCTCTCTCTCACATTTCAGTCTCCTTTCTCTCGTTTCATCTTCCACTCGCAAATAATATACACAGCTTTTTCCTCTTTTGTGTTCTTCTTCTCCGACGAAGTTGTTGCAAAGAAGCAGCAACTCCAAGTAATCCGAGGTCCTACTCGAATTAATCCTCTTTCGTCTTATGGCGCTCTGCTCATCTCTCTATTCTGCCGTCTCACTCTTCATTTCACTTTTTTTTTCCTTCAATTGGTGGAACCGGTTAGCTGGTCGGTTTTATCAGTTTGTCTGGTTTAAGACCGGTTCAACCAGTTCCGTACCGTTTTTACCTTTTTTCAATCCAACTGCTCATCTAGACCAGACTTATGACCGGTTCCCGGTCTGACCAGTAGAATCAATCGGTCCGGTCTGATTTTTTAAACAATGGTTATGTCATAGATTGATGAAATGTCTATGCATTGCACGAGTTATTATACTAGTTTAATATGAAGTTGTAACTTTACTTTTAATTCAAGTTAAATATAATATTTTAAAACTATATAAGTTCTAAATATAATTAAATCAAATCTCCTAAGAAGTTAGTGTAATTTACTTAAAATATTGACAAAATTGTTTAGTTGATAAACTTATAGTAATTTAAAATTAATTAATAAAAAATTATTTATAGCTATAAAAATATAGGGGGGAAAATTAGCTATAATTCTTTATATATTAATTATTAGGTTATCCAATTATAACGCGTTTAGTTTTCTAATTATTCATATTTAAAAAGTAACTATATATATTTTGGATTTGAAGGAGCTTTTTACACGTATTTATTTTTAATAAAAAAATCTTACAACAAAGATATAAGAAAATGTAAATATATATAAATAATTTTCGAAAAATATTCTTTTTTTTAGTTAAAAATATTCATTTAAAAAAAAAAACTGACGCTCTGACCTCTAGTTTCAAAGACACGATACGGAAGCCCATCAGCCCAATCATCCCAGAATCGTGTTAGCTTGACAATACTAGATTAACAGTCACATATATATACTCTAGAAAATGATTGATTTATATAATTTTTAATTAATAAAAAAATTGATTTACGCTAATTTAATTAACTTTATTATTATATCATTAAGTTTACTAATGCTAAACTTTATATTTATTGTTGTTAAAAGTTATTTTGACAAGAAATAAAATCAGAACATATACAATTATTCATTAATTAAATTGAGATATTTAAAATTTAAAAAAATTAAATTGAGTGTAATGTAATCTTTAGGTCCTAAATCAATGATTTCCTTATTCTTATAAAGTAAACTTCATTACATCACCCACTTGAGATTTTTATTATTTTCCTAAACAATGAAAATTTTACATATACACTCTGATCTTATTTTGATATTTTAAATTGCATGGTGTCCATCTCTTAGCTTTCTTATATATTATCTATCTACCTACCAAATTTTTAAAAATTTATTTATTTTAAATTTATTTATTTCTTTTGTTCTTTTCCTTGTAGTCCGTTATTATTTTAAATTGCGTTATCTCTATCTCTTTCTTCGTGTTATGTTAATTTTTTACCCAAAAAAAAAAAATTCACATTCTCTTATGGGAAGAATCACATATTAACATCATGTAAAAAGAAAACTAAATGTAAAATGTACAAGACTCGATTGAGTGATAAATATTTCTTAAAATATTGATTTCACAAAGTATATAAGTTGCACAATTTTTTATATTTATCTTTCTTAAAATATTATACTTTCCACAAAGTACATAAGTTTCTTAAAATTAATTTGTAATATTTTTATAAAATTTAATAAATAATACAACATTTTAAATTGTAAGTGAACTTTATTTCTCCAAAAATGTAAAATCAAACAAGGCCTTGTATATTATTATTATAGAAAGTTTATGGAAAAAAACATGTTTTTGAAGGGCCAATTTTTCTTTCGTTAAATTATTTTGAAAATCGTATACAAAATAGAAAAATATTTTATTAGAAATTTAAAATAATTCAATGGGTTGATGATCCTTTTATAATGTGTATTTGATTTTTCATTTAGTTTCTACAAATCATAGTTTGAACTGTATTAATGTGTTCTTGGTACAAAATAACATGTTTAAGAATTTTTGTATTAACATGATTTTACTCTCAAACTATGGTGTCAATGAATGCTATGAGTTATTGTTTTTGCAAACTATGCTTTGCCCAAACCTAAATTTTTTTAAAATCAATTATGTAAATCTTAGTTTGTCCAAATATAAATTTTTTCAATTAGTTTGTCCAAATATAAATTTTTTCAACTAATTTCCAAAACTATCATGATGAAGTGGTACGATAAAACTCTTGCATGATAAATTAGAGCTCAAATCTTATACTAGTCTAATGTAATACTTGATCGAATAATGAATGCTGACTCAGCATAATACTAAACCAACAGAAGATGTAAAACTTGAAAGTGAGAGATTGAGAGTGACAGAGCACCATGAGGCCTCCAAGTTGGTACCATATGAAGCAATTAATTAATCAATGGATTCAATTAATTTCGAAGCAGGACACATCCAAAACGTAATTTTCATAGTATCAAAACCAACAACTAGTCATAACTCAAACTACATTATTGGAATTTATTATTAGATTTAATTAGCAACTGTAAGCAGAGTTTACGATAGAAATGTAAATATATATATATATATATAGAGATAGAGAGAGAGAGGAATAATTTATAGTGGGTGAGAGATGATAGGAATAAATGATTGCCATTACATTTGATTTAATAATCTAATCATTGGGCATTAAAGTATACTCTATATCATTGGATAGTGTAACTTCTTATTAATCTGCAGCATTTTAATTATTATTATTATTATATTTTAGTTTTTACAGTTTGAAAAAAATCAAACTTACAAAAATTGAACTAATTATTGAATTGGTCAAGGTATTGATTCAAGGATTAATAGTGAGACCGTAGTCAAATTACGGTCTAATCGGTGATACTTAAAATATATTTAAACTAGTGTTATGACCCGTATCATGCACAAATAATTCACAATTCTACAAACTTTCATAACTTATAAAAATAATAATAATTGATTGACCGCAAATATATAGTAATTGACAGAAGAGACAAACATTTTAGAATATCTACATGCAATGTGAATAAACAAAATCATATATATGAAAAAAATTATTAATCATTAGTGTAATAATTAAATTATTTTATTTTTAAAATAAATTAAAATAAATAAAAAAAGTGAAATAAATAAAGTTTGTTAATTCACATATTAATTCCATAATCAAATTAAAAATGTAAGTTGGAGTACTATAATATAAACACAATAAATGAGAAATAATATATTTATTCATATTTACAATCTCAATAGGTTGGAGTTTTAGTTATGGTCATACCTATGTGCAATTAAAAAAAAACTAAATTGAAATTAAATTTAATGTTGGTCAATTTGGTGAACAAAATATTTAAATCACTTAAAGATTTATAAATTACAATTGATTTATATAAAATTTACGAGTTATAATATATACTTTTTAAATGTAAATATTTTGATATAAATTTTGATTATTAATATAAATAAAAATTTTATGATATAAACGACCATATTATATTATGATGTAGAATAAGCATCAAATGGGATAAAATAATGAAATTTATGTGTAATCAATTAAAAAAATTAATTTAAAATTTTTTTTAAAAATCAAATTAAAAATATTCATATGAAATGTATGATAATCAACTATACAAAAATTTTATATATTTGACCAATAATTAATGTTAATATACCTTGATTCTCATGTATGTATATTTCAACAATTTCTTATGTATATATTTTATTTTATCTAAAAAAATTCTCTAAGACGCTACAATAGTCAAATATAATAATAACTTTAAGTTATATTAAATTAAGAACTATTTTGAAAAAAAATCAAAATAAAGTCAAATAAAACAAAATTTTTAATTCGTATATCAATTCCATAATCAAATTTATTTTACATACTAAAAAAAATCTTACGAGACACTACAATGGTCAAAATATAATAATAACCTTGATTTCTATTAAACTAATAACTATTATGGAAAGAAATCAAAATAAAGTCAAATAAAGTAAAATTTTAAATTTACATATCAAGTCTATAATAAAATTGAAATCAAGAAAAAGTAGGTTTCATTTGCCTAAATAAAAATAGAGAGTGGGAAATATGGAAACAAAAATATAATAGTAATTTTCTTATTAATCATGGAAATATAAACATATGATTTAAAACGTATATCATACATATGTCGCACGTATTCATAATTCACACACTAACTGACTAATTAAAATGAAAGTCAAATAAAAAATGTGGTCTCCTTTATAACCATCTTTCTTATTTGGGAATCAAAATATAATTAAACAATATACGTATAAAACATCTTAGAATAAAAAAAGGCCATATCATTAAAGTTTGTCCACATAAATATTAACAATAATTATAATTAAATTATTTTATTTTGAACTAATGGGAATACAACATTATGTTAATACACATAGATAGTATTAGACACATTAGCAAATTTACCCAAATATGAATTGAAAGAGACAAACTCAAAGTACTATAATTTAAGAAAAAGATAATTTTAGGAAAAAAGTAATTACAAAAATTTAATTAATTAACAAATTATGTTTATGATTATATTAATTAATTAATTAATTAATTATATAGAAATTAACATTAAAGAGTATTAAATGATATATAATTAAAGAGTATCAACTGAAATATTATTAGATATATTAGGAAATTTACTCGTATATGAATTGAAAGATACAAAGTCAAGGCATCGTAATTTAAGAAAAAAGTAATTTTGAAAAAAAAAATTAGGAAAAAAGTAATTTAGAAAAAAATCAATGAGAATATAACATTAAAGAATATTGTATTAATTAATATAAGTCGATAAATAGTAATTAAGGAAAAAAGTAATTGATATCGTATTAATTGATATAAGTAGATAATTGTAGGAAATAAGTAATTAATGAAATTTAATTAATTAATAAAAAATATTTCATATTATATTAATTAATTAATTATTTAATTATATTATTATTATTTATATAATTATATATATTAATAATTTTGTATTATTAATTATTTATAGTACTTTAACGAATTGAATGAATTTGAGAAAAAAACGAATCTAGAATTTATATTAAATAATATTAATTGATTTAGAATTAAAGAGTATTAACTGAAACAGTACTAAACACATTAACAAATTTATCTAAACATGCATTGAAAGAGACAATCTCAAAGCACTATAATATAGAAAAAAAAAGTAATTTTAGTAAAAAAAGTAATTAAAGAAATTTAATTAATTAACAAATGATGTTTTAAATTATATTAATTAATTATATTATTAATTTTGTATTTTATATTATTAATTATTTATAGTAATTTAACAAATTGAATGAATCTAAAAAAATGGATATAGAATTAACATTAAAGAGTATTAACTAAAATAGTATTAGACACATTAAAAAATTTACCCATATATGAATTGAAAGAGATAAAATTAAATCACTGTAATTTTAAAAAATTAATTTTAAGATAAATTTTAAGAAAAAACTAATGGGAATACAACATTAAAAAGTATCATATTAATTGATATAAAACTTAACAAACGAACAAATGATGTTTCATATTAATTATATTAATTAATTAAATAAATTATTAATTATTTAACTGACAAAGTTCATTTGATGCATTTAATGTAATGTAATTAATTTAATTACTAAAAATTTATTAATTGTATTTATAAATAGTTAACCCATTCACATTTGTTAAGCTTCATTTCAAAATACAACAAATGAATTAAACATATTTAAGTAGATAAGCAATAAAATAATAAATAAAAATACACGTTTAAATTGTGTGTATTTAAAAATAAAGTACTGAACTAAGAAAAAAATAATAATAAAGGCCAATGCATGCACTTTATATTTATATAAAACAATAAAAAAAACCAAGCATCACATGAAGTTTATTGATTAAAATATTATCATAGGTAAAATACATATAACAATATCTATGAATCACTCGACATATTTAATAGACTAATCATTTTTTTCATTATTCATAACTTTCTTAACTTTAGAAGACATATGAAAAACAATCAAACTATCATCATCATTATCATATTTGTTGACTTCAGCAAAAAGTCTTTTCGTGCTTGTAATAGAAATATAAAGTGTTTCCACCTTCAAATTTTGAAACATTTGAACTACATTTTTACACAATATGATATGAATAATTAAATGAATAACAAAATAAAATGAAGAAGCAAAATGCACATATAAAAAATAAAATAATCCAATTGTATAACCTTCTACGAGTCACTTGCATTGTTGTTATCCAAGTTTTTATCATAAGACTAACTTGTTTCATAACCAATGACACATTAATTTAGCAGGTTAGTGTCATTTGTCAAGTTAGTAACAAAGTAGATTGAATTAATACCTCTAACATAATCAACACTAACTCTAAAAAAAAACTTTTCCCAACAAACATATCTAATTTTTCCGAGATCTGAGTAACATTATCAGACTTCTACACAACAACAAAAAAAATTCACATTTAAATCAAATTTGTAAAAGATCAAAAAATAAGAAAAATCAATAATAAAAAAGTTACTACTAACCAAATAAACAAAGTTCATAAGCTCTATTACTTTCAAGCCTCTATAAAAACAATGATTGAAAGATATATTTTTTTAATTATTCTTTTTTGAAAAAACACGTGGCCCATTATAGCTAGCACTCAACTATATATATTTTTAAAAGATTAAAGAGATTTTTTATTTAATTTAAAAATTAAAAAAGATAAAATGCACAAATTTTTAAATCTAAAAAAATGTTGTGCATTTTAATCTAACCTTATGTATAGTCTACATCCATGGACCTTGAAGGATAAAAAAGTAATGACATTTTGTATTTTGGGGGAATATCTGAATCTGAGACAATAAATGGCACTATTTAGTGTGTGTAGAAACTGGAAAGTATATTGGGCCTACTTATCTCTGTTATTCTTATCTGACATAGTGTTATTAATTCAGTCTTGACCATCTTTTTTAAAAGAGCAAGAATAAATTGTTCAATTTTGTATTGGTTAATTATTTAAAATTTTATATAAAATATTTTTTAATTAATATATACAAAATTTAAACTAATATAACAGAGAATGAACTCAATTTCACAATCGAATTTTTGATAAACTTTCAAACTTAAAAAATAAGAGATATATATGATATCATATTAGCTCTAATATAAAAGTTACTGATTTTTTATTAGTTATTTAATTAAAGTTACTGATTTTTTATTAGTTATTTAATTAATAATTAGACGAATGATAATTAATTTTTATTTTAAATTTCATTGCTCGTCATATGTGATGAGATGATTGGTAAGAGAACAAACAACTCTAGTATTGGACCAATTTTCTCTCTCTCTCTTTATATATATATATATATATATAAAATGATTACGTGTATCATGTGCATTAGTCATCTCAAATTTCCACCGCATGTTGCAAAAGCAATAACCACTGGAGTGAACCTAGAGAGGCGTGACAACCTTTATTTTGGACCACAACCACGTGGGATTTGCTTTATTAATTTGAAGAAATATATATATATATATATTATCTTTATTATTAAAATTTTTAATTAAAATATATTGAATATATAAATTTTTTAAAAATAATTGTATATTTTAAATAACTCATTATTATATAATTAATTTTTTTAAAATTTATTACATATTTTCTTATTTTATTAATAAATTTGATAATATAAATATAAAAAACTACATATAAATTTTTTATATAGCCCAAAAGACGTATGCTTTGTTTCACATGTGAAGCTTAAAGTGCGTTTGGAAGGGATTATTTTAAAATTATTTGACTTATCTTATAGTATAAGTATTTATGCATATATTTATAAAAATTTATAAAAATAACTTATAATATACTTTTAAGCTATTTTTAACTTATTTTTTTAAGCTATTTACTATAACTTATGAAAATAAGATTGAAATAATTTATGTAAAATTTGTCGTTATAAATTATTCAATTGTAAAAATAACTTATATATAAACGATAAGCGGTTATTTTATAAGTAATTAAATAAGTTGTTTATATATAATAATCTTAACTTTATGTGATTCTTTGAAATTTTTTTTGTGTTTTTCTTGTTTATTTCCTATCAAAATATCTAGTGTTCAAAATATTTTAAAACGTATAAAAATTAAGGATTTTAAATATGGGGCAGAATTTTTTGAGATATCCAATTCTTGAATTTTCCGAATATCAATCAAATATCAAAATTTCACTACTCGTATTCTATATATGCGATATTAACAAAGATTTTCTTTTTCTCGGTAATTATATAGAGTATTCGTACATAAAATTTTCTCACCTTCCTTTAAAACAAAGATCACTGTTTTTAAATAATAACGCGGTAAATCATAAAAAATTGAATGACAGATAATGACTAAAGACTTAAAAAAAAATGCTTTTTTAACAAAAATAGACAGAATTTCTTTAATAAAACAATTAATAAGATTGTCCTAACTTATAATAATACCGACATATTCAAAATCAAATTAAAAATATAACTTAAAGAGTAAATTACTGATTTAAGCTAAGAAAAATTACAGTTATCTTAATTTGATATTTAAAATAACAAATATTTTTATTTAATTTATAAAATATTATACTTGTATCAATTTAATAATTTTTAATACTAAATCACAAAATTCATCGCTGTTAAATTTTAAACTCTTTGTTGTCAAGACAAACAAATTAAATAATCAATTTGAAATAAATACAATTCGTTTTTGAACTAAATTAATAAAATTGATATTTCAATAATTAAATTGAAACAATTATACGTTTTAACACACAAAATCAGTAATTTACTCTCACTTAAAAGATCAGTAATTTACTCCGACTTAAAAGACAGCTAAAAGTGTTTTAGTCATAAATCTACTTTTTAAAGAACGCAGCTTCAAAGAGATGTTTTTGGCATCTAACACACGAGATTCTAGCTTCAAAGGGGATCTTATTAGTTTATTCTTATTATCTTTTTGTATCTAACTTTGAATTAATTATAACTCAATTTTTATTTTCCTGATTACACTAGAAAGAGAACCAATTTTCTTTGCAACATTAATTGTACTATGAGCCTTTTTCCATTTAAAATTTGAAATTTTTGCAACAAAAGCTGTTTCCCTTTTGAAATATAGATTAGCCTAAGAAGATTGTATTATCTTTATTCTATTCGCCTAATTCTTATTTTATATTATTTTTATAAATCTTGAAATGGTGACGGCGAATGGTTGTTGTAGGATTAAAGAGATATTACTTCTTGAATAGCATTCTAATTTTTCAGAAATTAGAAACAGAAATTGAATCACAACTGAAATATAAAGTTTACAGATTTGTCAATAGAATAAAAGAAGAGCAATTTATTAATTCGATAAATTATAATTATTTTAAAGTTCTCAAAATTTGTCTTCATTTTAATTTCATCACTTTATTTATTAAGGTCAACTTTGAGTTTAATAATTATAGAGGCAATTTAATGAAGAAAATAACTAAATTGAGATATATAATTTGTATGAATTAAATTAAAATAATTATGTTTTTTAAATACTAAATCAATAATTTATTAAAAATCGTAAGTAATAAAGATTTAATAATGACATAATTTATAAACCATGGCGACTTGGCGTGGGTATTCCCAAGGATAAGGACAATAATTGGCGTGGTCCACCACCAATTCCACGTGATCTATCTAAATAATATATATATATATATATATATATATATATATATATAACTGGTAAATAAAAAATTATCTATGGGAGGTGGACTTCTTTAGAGATGGACCCCTTATTTTAATAAACAAGCATCATTTGCGTGTTGGTTATTTTGTTTTTATTTGAACTTAATTAGGGTTTAGATATATGGGGTGAAGAGTCGACCTCCAAGGAAGTCCATCTACCCATAGACAAACCTGATAAAAAAATAGATCTTAGTAAAATATGTCAGATTAATTTTAAATTAATAAAATTGATTGTTTCAAATTGATTTAAAAATTTTTTAATTTGATATATACGAATTATATGATAATTAATAATATTTTTTTATTAATTGACTCTTTTTGATTGTTATAAATTTTTAATTGGGAATGTTATTTTGTCAAAATTTTTATATAATTAAATATTAAATATTATTTTTAATTAAATTTGTAAATTTATATTTATGATATGTAATTATATATAATATTTTAATATTTTTAATTATATATTTTTTTAAATATTTTAAAAATATCACATTCCACTATTAATTAATGAACTAATATTTTTATTGACTTGGTATATATTAAGATAGCTTTAGCAATTAGCAGAAAAATCTTTAACGTAACTTCCAATTACGTAATCCGTCAATATAAAGTAATATAACAAAATATTTGGCTTCTTCTCCTTATCAAATAAATCATGTGTTAACTTCGTTTAGAAAACTCGTATCATTAGAAATACGTTTATATTCAAAATTTCTGGAAACTCAATGTGACAACCATGTATGATAAAATAAATTTATTATATATTAAAATGTCAAGTTAGGTTTTGATTATGTTATTGAAGAGCATTTATATAGTTGAAGCCTTGAAGGTGTAAACCATTCTTCATTCATCGTATATTATAAATTGGCTTGATTAATATGTTATATATAATTATTTATTATTACTTATTAAAAAAAATTGACAACCATGGATAAGTATTCCATGTGTAACTATTATCTCAATAATTGACAATTGATAAGGACGATTACACACCAATGCGATGCACCATTTCACGTGGGTTAAATATTTGAAAAAAAAAGGGATAATTTTTATTGTTTTAATATAAAAAATGGACCACCGAATCAGAGTGTGACAATCCCAAAATAAGCTCCTCTTTTGACACATTTGGAGTATTGATTGGTCCACGTGTCAACGCCACAACCTCCCAAACGAAATTCTCAGGTGGTTAATCTTGCAAACTCTGGTCACAATACAAACTTTTTTTAACTTTGAAAACTAATTAAAATCTGTAAGTGAAATCAGAATTTAGAGTAGCCATCAACCTAATTAAGAATTAAAATATTCTCACTCATCCCTTTTAATCGCTAATTATAAATTGTAGGTCATTACTTTTTACTTTTTTTAGCTTCATACTTTACCATCTCTATAGAATTACTAATATCTGTGCCGATCAATTAAAACATCTTCAGTGGTGAACCCCAATTAAATTTATATTATGAGTTTCACAATATCACATCATTTTAAATAACTTTCAACTACTTTAAACAACTCTCTACTCTAATAGTTAATCTTTTAAAAATCATAAGTAATTCCCACAATCAACTATTCCTTACCTTAATATTTATTGTTCTTCAATAACATTTATTGTGAGTTGATTATTTTATTATTACTTTTTGTATAAAAACTGATTTTTTTTATTAGAACTGTTTTTACGCGTGACAGCTAGTGTGACGAACTTCAATGATAAACTAAAATAAAAATTAATTTATAAATTTAATAACTTTTTAATAACCACAGGATATGCTATTGGCAAAAGAAGGAAGAGATGCTTCATAAGCTGTAAGAGATGCTTACCTGAAAAACAAGAAGATTATGAAGCTACATTTCCCAACTATCACATGTTTTATTGTTGCCCTCGTTTAACTTTGTATCTTTCATGTTTAGTCTTTTATGTGTGTTGTTTAATTGTCATATGTTTCTAGTTTTCCAATTTGTATTGGTTGTTATCTCTATCTTAATATTAAGTTTTCATCTTCAACCAAAAAAAAAAAAAAGAATATGAGGTGTCCTTGCTATATAAGATGACAAGTTGGACGATTCTTTAATTTAAGGGGACTTCTTGATGTAGCATTGGAACATTAGGATGATAGATAAAGACATTAATTAAGTGTATTAAATATTATTAAAAATAAAAAAAATGACCGCTATATTATTAAATGATCAATCAAGTTTTCTAAATGTCATCATTAGTAACCAACTTTATTTTCAACATAATAAAATTGCCCTTAAAGTAATTTTTGACACTTATTGACTCAACTATTAAAAGTACTCATGTTTTATGTTAATTATCCGATCGTAATAAGAGATTGGCAATAAATGACTTAACATGGTCTCAATTTTTAAACCCTATATTTTTACATTCAAAGTTCACATTAAAATTTTAATTTTGTACAACTTTAATTTTGAAAATTAAAAAAATTTATTTGTGTACTCTTATTTGATATATATTTTAATTACGTATAAATTATTTTTAGTATTGAAATCAATATAATTTGTATATAACGTCATTTTGAGTTTTGAAACTCAAATTCTTACAGTTTAATTCAATGCTATTTTAATTCAAATCGTAAAAACTAAAACTGTAGAGTTTAATTAAGGCAATAAATATAGCTAATGTTTATTGTCAATTTTAAATGATTTTTTTTCAAGGACTAATCTTTCGTATTAGAAAATAAAGTTAACAATTATTGATAATTTATTTTTTTAAAAAATGGCTAATAATTAAATGGTGTATAATTTATATGTTTTAAAATATTTAATATTGTTTAGCCAATACTAAGAAATAAGACTCTGAAAACGAGATATGGATCCCTGCTTGGTTTTGACAAAAAAAAAAAATAAGATGCTTGACTTATTTAAATTATTAATTTTCAAAATCGATGACTTAGAGTCTATTTGATTTATAAAAATATTTTTTATTTTTATTTTTTTAAATATGTTTCCTGAAATACTGAAAATATCTTTTTGGTATTTTCAGATTTCTCTATTTTAAATAAACTAAATCAAATACATTTTCAAACTGGTTTTTTATTTTAAGTAAAAATAAAAATAAGAAATGTCCAAACCAAATATACTTTTAGATTTTAAGATATTATTTTTAAAAAATAAAAATAATTCTGAAAATCTTAATTTTTAAAATCAACAACATAAATATACTATTAACAGCCTACTTTAACTTTGAAAGTGAAGCAGAAATCTATTTCCTTCAAAACGTTTAGTCAACTTTTTAAAGATTAATACAATTAATTACCCAATCAAAAGTAAGTTATGGGCTAAACTTTTAGGCTTTTAGCCCATGTCCTCAAAATCCCATCTCATTCGGGTTCTTCAAAAGTTACAGCAAAAGTGAGGTTTCAATCTTTTGATGTCTGGTTAAAATTTAACCATAGTTTATTTCAGAGGACCCATCTTCCCGACCTGTCAATTTCTCCCTCTACGGGAGGACACTCCGCTCTCTCTAAATTGGGAGTTTCACGTTACGGCTGTGTATGATTGTTATCTATGTCAATTTCGCATTTCGTACTGCTTGGCTTGCATGCTGATTGTTGCTGCTCCGATTCGTTACCCAAATTCCACTGGGTTCTTCTTGTTCTTGGCTCCAGAACAGAGCCATGGCTGCTAAGAAGGCTTGCGAGTCGTTTTCGAAGCGATTGATCGAGGAGGTTCACAGATGGGGTTGTATGAAGCAGACAGGGGTGAGCTTGAGGTACATGATGGAATTCGGGTCCAAACCCACTGACAAGAACTTGCTGATTTCCTCTCAGTTCCTTTACAAGGAGCTTCCCATTAGGATTGCTAGGAGAGCTATTGAGCTCGAGAGCCTTCCGTACGGCTTATCTGAGAAACCTGCTGTCTTGAAGGTACTGCTTCTTCTGTTTCTGTCCCTTTCTTGCTTTTCTACTTTTTACTTTGTGGAGTTATGGGTTATTATGTGTTAAAACTTTTGGAAATTTCATTAATCGCCCTTGCTTTAGAGGTTATCCTGTTTGTGTGATCTTATCTGTTTAAAGGGAAGACAGTTTTGGTTGTGTCTTACTATTCTTTCACTATTTTTTGTTAGCATTACTTTTCTTTACTGCTGAATTATGTGGATTAAGAAAGTTAGATTTTTAAATTAAAAAAAAAGTTGTGATTAAGACAATAATATATTATGTAGATTCCTGGTGTTTGCAGTTGACATATGAGTATGTTATGTTCTACTTGGTTTCGGTGACTGAACTTCAGTGCCTGTAAAATGGGCTTAAGGGTACACTTTGCTGAATTATTTTATTATTTACAGTTTTTGACTTTAGTGGAACTGTCGGAGTTGCAGATCTTAATAGTCAGTTTAAAATTTGAAAATAATTTTGTTCTCTCCCATGCTCTGGACAAACTAAAACTGGGCATCGGTCATCATTTTTCACGTATGTTTCTTCGACTTATATTTGGCAAAAATGGAACGTTAGTGGATCTACAATTTAATGATTTTCATTGGTGGAAGATACGGAATGCTTTTGGCTCGGTTTTTCTGCTTTAGGTCTTTAATAACATTACTCTATGATGCTCTGGGAATAATGTAGCCATGTAGGTTTGTTTTCATGTTGTACTTTTTGGAAATTTGTCAACTTCTAAAAGGGGAAAAAAAAAAAAGAAGTAGCAGCATTTGGGAGAAAGACTTGTTTTACATTGACTCATTGTTTCTTAGAAGCTAAGTGATTATTATTTATGTGCTAAATTTTTTGTTTTTAGGTTCGAGACTGGTATTTGGATTCCTTCCGTGACCTCAGATCTTTTCCTGAGGTCAAGAGTATGGATGATGAGAAAGAATTTACTGAAATGATTAAGGCCATCAAGGTGAGACACAACAATGTGGTACCTACAATGGCTTTGGGCGTTCAACAGTTAAAGAAAGATATGGACCCAAAGATTGTTTACGAAGATCTTGATGAAATTCAGCAGTTCCTTGATCGCTTTTACATGTCAAGAATTGGAATCCGGATGCTTATTGGTTAGTTTACATAACACTTTGCCTGCCTTCTATTAGGCTATTAGCCTTATGACTTATGAGTTTATTAATTGGTCTCATCTCTAAACTTTATGTTCTTTTCATATCGGATTCAGGGCAGCATGTTGAGTTGCACAATCCCAATCCGGCTCCTCATGTTGTAGGTTATATACATACAAAAATGTCTCCGGTGGAGGTGGCAAGGAATGCCAGTGAAGATGCCCGAGCTATTTGTTATCGTGAATACGGTAGTGCCCCTGATGTTCATATTTATGGGGATCCTGCTTTTACATTTCCGTGAGTAACTTGCTTCTTACTTCCATGCATTTACTTATTTTCATTTTGCTATCTTGACTCTTCAAACTTGTGTTACTTTCTTTTTTGTTTCCTTTATACTTAGAAATGGTTATCTCAGTTTGACTTGAACACTTATAGCTATTAGGCTGTTTCTGTTCCTTTTCATTATAGTTCCTTTGTGTAATTATGACAGGTATGTTCCCGCTCACTTGCATCTTATGGTATTTGAGTTGGTTAAGAACTCACTGCGTGCTGTCCAAGAGCGTTTTATGGATTCTGACAAAGTTGCACCTCCCATTAGAATAATAGTTGCCGATGGCTTAGAAGATGTTACCATAAAGGTATTTTGTTCAAATAACTATTTAGTACAATTATAAAATCCCCTAAGCTTTCAAAACTGACAATTTGGTCCTTAAACTTTTATACTCCAGCAAATAGGTTCTTTTGTCTTTCGTTCTAGAGATGTTAATTCATTTGCCACCTTAAGCTCCTTATATGCCAACTAGGAGACTATTGCATTGAATAGTGTTGTTCAAATTTGGAAATTAGACAAGGATTTATATGCTTAAGTGTGAAAGCTTATGGACTTAATTGCTAGTTTGAAAGTTGAGGGGATTATTTGCAAGGGCCCTCAAGTTTAAGGGGCTCATTTTTATTTGAAAATCTGATGGCAAACATCTAAAGAATTTTATCTAAGTCTTATCCTTGTTAAAAAAAACTGCTGGGTTATCCTTTTTCTAAAAAGAACAGTTGGCGGTTTGTTTTCAAGATTTTCACATACCATAATGAAATTGCTATGTTAATGTAGTTGATGTAAATGGAAATGTAGGTTTCAGATGAGGGGGGTGGAATACCAAGAAGTGGTCTTCCTAAAATTTTTACATATCTCTATAGTACTGCCAGAAATCCATTGGATGAACATTCATATATTGGAATAGCTGATGCTGTGACAATGGCCGGATATGGATATGGGCTTCCTATTAGTCGCCTGTATGCTCGGTACTTTGGGGGTGATCTTCAAATAATCTCCATGGAAGGATATGGTGAGTAAACTAATTCTAATAGCTATCTTCATTCGCTTTTTTTTTTTTTTAATTTTTCATTCACATTTCCTTCTAGTATGGACTATATGGCACTGTATGGCAACTTTTGTCTCGTCACTGTTTGTTAAATAAGTGGGATTAAAATATGAGATAGAGATCTGATTTGAATTGCACTTTGCTGTGTCCACCATTACTTTTGAAGCTTTTACTTAGGCCTTACATAATAAACACACGCCTCCTGTGTGGGTCATTAGATCATCTGATGTGCCGTTGACTTGACACACTTTCAGTGATTCATGGTTCCCTTGCAAATATGCTTACTTGTTTATTTTTGAGACTCAGCTAGGTGCTTGGATGTGCGAGTAATAACATAATTCTACTAGCTTTGTGACTTTTATTGGAACAGTGACAGTTTTAAATGAAGTATCAAATACAAATGAAAGCTTCTCTTTCCATATGTAAGTTGGTCATCACATATACAGTACGGACACTTGTAAAAAGAGTCATCTCTTTCCAACACGTGTTGAGCACTTACCAGACACAAAAAATTTTGAATTACGCCACAGATTGTCGTGATATTTGTTTCCTGTGTGAATGTCGATACGTTATAGGTCATTACTCATTAGTAGTAAACTGCAAGAGC
The DNA here is from genome assembly GCA_037074585.1 of Biancaea sappan. NCBI lineage: Eukaryota > Viridiplantae > Streptophyta > Magnoliopsida > Fabales > Fabaceae > Biancaea > Biancaea sappan. The sequence continues at coordinate 16,519,816 of CM073497.1, read as the reverse complement.
TACTGTCTTCATGGATTTGCTTGCTTGTATGACTTGTATAACACCTGCATAATGCTAAGATGCATCAAGTTGTAAGGCAGACCTGGTGTATGTACACCAAGAGCCAATGATAAATGGACATGTAAGCAATATCTGAGGTAAGGTCTACCTACTTTGTTTGGTGTATGTACGGTGGATCTACCTAAAGAATCTCTTTTTTTTTTTGAAACCCTTTAGCTTGCTTCAAGTATTGATAATATTCTAATACAATCCTAGGTTGTTTATTCACAGGGACTGATGCGTACCTCCATTTGTCTCGTCTGGGAGATTCTCAAGAACCTTTGCCCTGAAAGTTAGTAGGTTGATTCCAATTTAAGTCAGATTCCTACTGACCATAAGTAACTCAAGGAAATACTGTGCAAGAAAAAGGGATGGTGACGAAAAAATGGGGAGAACAATTTGCTGTCAATTCTTTAGTCTTCTCTGTCATACAATTCTTAAGAATATTGATTATGCATGACAATGATCCCCTCTTTCAAGTAAAATTCTAGCTCTTCGCATTTGCCTATTTTCTTTTGTTTCAAGTTCTTTTTGCCCACCCAAACTTCCATTACTCCATTCCTTTGAAAATAGAATCTCTCTCGTATTTAATGCTGAAGTACTAGTTTGGGAACACTTCTTTAAAAGGGGGTTTGGATTGGGATGTTCTAAACTTTTGAAGTTTTTTTTTATGATAAAATTTTGGAGTGAAAAAAAAAAAAATTAAGACTGATTGCTTAACCTGGGAAATCCACCAGATTCTTAAATATACAAAGGAGTTTGGTTTGGTGAGGTGTCTTGAAACATCAGAGAAAGATATAAAAGAACTGTAGTGTATATCTCTTGTTTGTTCAACGAACGATTATTATTATTATTTTTTCAAACTCTTAAAATTCCTATTACACTGAGCACACAGCCATCTCTTTTGCTGATGAGTTATAATGAGTTACGAGTGGAATGGGGGCAGAATTATATTTCATTTCCTGACTGTCAGATTGTGTATGTTTCGATACTCACAAACTCACAGTGTGGGTGTTTAAGCGAATCAAATTAATTTGAAATGTAATTGAAATATATTATTTTAAATAGGATGGTAGGGATGACAATGGACAATGGTCATGGGTGTTTTGAGGTTTTGTTTTTTTGAAGTTGATGTCCTTCACATATCGGATAGGGTATAGGTGGTAAAAATAAATACTTTTCGAATATTGGCTGGACACAAATATTGGCATATCGTAAGCTATATCCGTCAATACGAATGGTTGGATAGGATATTTCTTACAACCTTAATTGAGATCCTTTTTAAAGGGGTGAATTAGGTTGAGTAAAAAAATGGATGGATAAAAAATGAGTAAAAAATTATTTATGACCATTTAAAATTTTTACATAGGTTGTGGGTGCGCATGACCCATTTTTTAGGTTCAATTCAAATTCAACCATTAACCCATTATTTCTCTAAAAAAAAGTTTGTTTAGTTCATTTTAATTTCAAATTAAAATTTTCAAGAACAATTTTTACCCTACACAAATAAATTATTGCTATTTCAATTCTAAAAATATTTTAGTCATTACTTTTTTTGGGTTAAACAAAGTATATACAAATATATACATACAAAAGTATACATATATATATATACATACACACATACATATATATATATATATATATATATATATATATATATATATGTGTGTGTGTGTGTGTGTGTGTGTGTGTAAAATATATATACAAATACACATATATATCTTATATATATATATGTATGAACACACACATATATATATACACATATCAAAGACATGGACCGATTACTTGGTGGTAAGTTTGAGTCACTATGTTAGTCTAATCATCAGGTCGCTGGTGATTAGTTAAATTAGAAGAATTATTAATACACACACACATACACACATATATCTATGTCAACAAAGTCAGATAATATTTTATACTAAGTTTTAATAAAATAGATGCCAAAATAAATACCAAAAAGATAAAAAAAAATTCTAAACTTGTATTGTAAAAAAAAAAAGATCTAAGCTTCTGAATATGTATGTATGTATGTATGTATGAATGTGTGCGCGCATGCGTGGGTGTGTATGCACTCAAACAAACTTATATTAACCTCCAGTTCGATCAACTGAATTGATTGTATATAATTAATTGAATTTTATATTGAATAATTATATTTATCATTCGAGACTTTTGAGTATACAAAATATAAGAATCAATACAATAATTTGAAATAATTTAATTGTTTCTATGCTCTAATCTCCAATGATGCTTTAGCCTCTAGTGTGTGCCTCTGTGTAAATGAGTTAATTGATTGCCCATGGGTTAACCTCACTTATAACCCATAATAAATGAATCAAATTGAGACCCAATTCATTAATGACGTGGGTCAATTTTTGAGTGGGTTTAAGGACAAAAAGTTGGTGGATTGGGTTAGGTTTACTAAATGATTTTGGGTTAATTTTGGCACTTCAAGGCATGCTATATATATTATTTATATACTATATATATATATATATATAATATAAATTTGATAATTTTAAATTTTTTGTTGAATGGATATCAGGTACCAAGTATATAGGTGCCCAATAATCCATTTGTGATATATAATATCCATTCGGCAAGACTTTTGTTCAAGCATTTCAGATATTTTGAGCATGAATACTAAGAAAATAAAAAATGTTCAAATTAAGATAGAGTATAAGTATTAGATATTTTAGACAAATACATAAAAATGAGCAGGTACCAGCTCATTGCCATCCTAATAGATGACACTAACCTTTTCTTAATTTGGCTAAATTATATTTAGCATTGTTTTAGTTTAAATATGACACTCGTCATCTTTGTATTATATTTTTTATATAATTAAAATTACTTTTTGCATGATATGTATTCCTTCCACTAATAGAATTAGTTAACAATTTTTGTTATTATATTAAAAAAAGTTAAATTATCCTTATAGTCCCCACAATTTTAACCAATTTTCAATTGAGTCCCTACAATTTAAAAATTTGCTATTGTATCTTCATAGTATTAGAGATTTTTTTTTAATTTAATCTCTATCATTAAACTTTTTTGTCAATATTCTATTAAATTTTGGTAACATGATCGATTATGTATCGTTTTGGCATTCAAAATTATATATGAATTAAGCTAATTTAAACATAGTACTTAACATGAATTGCATTACAGTCATATATACATGTGGGTTTATTGAATTTAATAGCCTCGATTCTCTCTTTTTTGTTGGCACAAAGTTATGTATATTGAGAGTGTTAACATGCACATAATTGGTTACATCAATAAAATTTAATAGAATACCAACAAAAATTTAGTAATAAGAACTAAATTAAAATTTTGTAAATAAAAATAAATAAACTATAGGGACCAAATTAAAAATTGAGTGAAATTATAAAAATCAAGAGAATAATTTAACTTTTTAAAAAATAAAGCCACAAATATAAAAATTTTATCAATTAATTTTACATTAAATAATGAAATCCATCTAAGACTTTTATTACTCTTGTTGAGAGTCAAACTCCAGACCTCCTGCTTACTAAACAGGTGCTTGTCCTCCTATAAATTTATTTTGATTTTTGTCAATGTTGTCAGAACCGGCCCGGCCATTGACCCGGACAGGCCTTCGGGTCACCTGGTCACTGGTTTAACCGTCGGGTAACCGGTTCAACCGTCGGGTCACCGGGTCAATTGCTGACCCGGATAAATGCATTAAAAAAAATTAAAATTATATATATACCTATATATCTTTACAAATAAATTAAAAAATAAATAAAATAAATAATTTACATGTAAATTTCATAATTTAAAGTCATAAACATCCAAAATAATTTCTAAACATCTATAATAATTTAAACATAAAGTCATAAATGTTCATAATAATTCATAAAGTCATAAATAAAATCATCCAAATATAATAATTCATACATTTAAAGCCTTAAACATCCATAATAATTTATAAAGTCATTAATAATTAAGAAAAATTATGTAATTTTTAAGAAAAAAAATTAATTTATCCTCTTTAAATTAAAAATAATAATTTTGATATTTTATTTTATAGTATTTTCAATTTTATTAAAAAAAATCCACCACTTGTAGAATTCAAATTAATCCTTTAAAAGTTTAAATGACTTGTTATAAATTTAAAGGACTAATTTGAAACCAATATTTGTTATAGACTACTTTGAAAACGTTTATTATCTAACGTAATACTTTGGAATATTTTAACCTTAAGGAGTTAACTTCAATTTTAAATAAAATTTATGAAAATAAAAGGGGAATTTAACTAATATTTTTAGAGAAATAAAGTGAGAATATTATGTTTCAATTTGTTTGTAGTGAAACGATGTAGATATAAAGAAAAAGAAAGCATTAATTTTTAGAGTAAATAAAACAAACTTTTTTTTTGAGGATTATTAATCAATGTTAGCCATAAAAAAATTTTAAAAAAATTAAAAAAAAAAAAATTCGGGTCAATGGGTCGCCGGGTCACCGGGTCACTCGGGTCTTGACCGGGTAACATGCAAAACGGTCTAAAGTCCTGACCCGAACCTAGTCATGTCCCGGGTCGCCGGTTTCTGGGTTGACCCAGCCGGGTCGGTCCGGATCATACAACTATGATTTTTGTACGTTATATGTATTATTAGTAAAATATTTCGTATATTTCTTACAATTTTATTTATGATATTATTAAATAAAAATCAGAAATTAATTACAATAAATACTTAAAATTATTTATCTATTCAAACAATAAAAAATGCGAAGTTAATTATATATATATATATATATGTTTGTGTCTTTTAATAATTTGACAAATAAGTTTGAGACATTCAAACACAATAGTATATAACCTAAACTTATTTTGTTTTAATGTTGTATTAAGGGTATGTCCTATTAGAAAGAATAATAAGTCTAAATCTCAGCGTAAAGAATCTATTACAACCGGCCATTGTTTAATGAATTAATTTTTGAAACATTGGCTAAACACAATAGTATACTACACCAACCTTTTTGTCAATAATCCCCAACCTATAATCTTTAAGTCAGATAAATTTTTTTTTTGGTTGATTTATTCACTTTCAACCTAATCAAAAAACGATGTTAAAATTTTAAATGAAAAAGTGAAAATTATGTTACATAAAACTATTAAGTTTAGGAGTCTATAGACAACTATTAAAATTGAAAAAGTAAATTACATAAGCTCCTAAATTACAATATTTTTAGACCTTAAAAAAGAACTAACATCAAATCACAAGTACCATTGATTATTAATAAAAAGCTTTAATCAGCTACTCAATGTCCGTTTCATTCTGATAGATGTTAGTGGTAATTAATGCTTTGACAAATGTCAATTAACATACAAAAATGTAATCGGAGAAACTGCAATCTTATGCTGAAAAAATGGTATGAGAAAGCTTCATGCACAACTAAAAGACATCTTTGCATCAAAGGCCTAATACAAAAATATTTTCAATATACCAGAAAAACTGAGACATGGCTCATAGGAGTAACTGTGGCACCTACGGACAAGAAGGAATTCTGTTCTTTTCCCTGCCACCTTAAGTCCCGGGAGAGATTGAAAATATACTTTTTCATGCTGCTGATACAACAGTTGAATGGCGTTTCCATTGGGACAATGTTTAAGATCACCTCCTTTCCTTGGCGCGCTTCCGTGTATTCTGACCTTTTATCTTCCACTTGTCATTTCCAGCTGGTCGATTTTTCTCTTCAATCTCTCGAACCTTCCGCTTCCTAAGGAAGATGATAAACAAGCAGAGAGTTAGTAAACTTTGAACGCATAGAAGAAAGTATGAGCAAGTCTGTCCTTTTCAATATACATCCTAAAATGTTTATGCTGCTAACTATCCAGATTTCATTAGAGGGGCCCCCTTTTTTTAATTGGAAAAAAAATAGAGGTTTACTTGTACACTTTCGCATACAGAACAGAGCTTCATCTGAGCACCTAATCATCCTTCATCGTTAAGTGATGCAAGAAAACAACTTTTTTCAATGTCAAATATGATGTTTATTAAGAGCAGGTAAGGAAATGTTAAAAACATGAATAAGGAGTCCACCTAAACCAACCAAAACAAGAGGGGGGAAAGACCATAAGCTGAAACCCATAGAAAGCCGAGAAAATAACTATGTCCCACAAAAGGTGAGATGTGAGAGACAATTGATGCAAGTTAATAATTCATCCCATTCCAGAGAATTGTACAGGGTTTTCTTGCCAACTGACGTAACTTATCAACAGCTACTGCATCATTTTAATGACTCATCAGCTGCACCTTAGCATTCCAACCCACAAATGGGATAGAACACTGTTCAGTGATGCCATCACATTAAATTTCGCAGTGGAAAGTGGAAACACCTTCAACTGATTTTTTGATCACATATGAGCATTATTTGGTTTCCGCCAATAAATTCTGACATTGATTTTATGGCCGTGATATATGTGTGTGTGTGCGTATCTCATCACAATATGCATACAAAACGAAAACATTAGGTATTGCTGGCTCACACCAGAAGGCATATATCTTTTGTATAGCTTACCTGTAAGCCAAAAGGTCCTGATCAGAAAGCAGCTCATCTGCAATCGATGCTTTCCTCTCCTTCTTTTTCAATCTTCCTGAGAAGAAGTCCTCTGCAGACTCCACAACTGTTCCTATCTGATCATGTCCAAATGATATAAATGTGTCAATCGTTGAACAGCTTGACATTTTGACGGAGCAAGTTATATACACATTCACTTTATCCTCGGTAATTATCTATTTAGCATACAACCCTGAACTTGCCTGGAAATATTTGGGTAATGTTTTTGACTTTGAATCACCCTTCTTGTAGTGCCGCTTTGGATCAATGGCACTCCTCATCTGTAAACATCAACATGTATACATATCAAAGTGTAAGGACTTCATTCCTCTTAAAACAAATGAAAACCATAAAAGGTACCTAGATGCAAATTGATAGAGATACAGTCAAATAAGGGTTTATTCTAGCAAATTATTAAGAAAGGTGTGGCCTGAATTTTTGGATTTTCAAATTCTCCTCTCCTAACATGAATTTGACTTCAACATTGTTATTGCATTACAAATTTATATATCCATGGCCTGATAAGGTATCTTTTATGTTGGTCATTTCAACTGAAAGTACGCTTCGTTAGTGTCTAATCTAGAATAACCACCAGTGCATTCCATTAGTGTTTAATCTAGAATTTAACTTGCCATTGTGTAAAAAGATACATATAATGCAGCTCATTTAACCGCACTAAGTGCAATGATCAGATCAATCTCACTGTAAGAGGTCACGTAGGACACTCGGACTACAATAAAGAATTTTTTTTTTAAAAAAAAAAAAAAGAAGAGGAAGGAGGAGAGAGAGATTGCTAGATTATTATTGCAAATGCATACAAGCAATTTATGTAACACACCGTAAGCATCGCAGGTCACAGGTTATAGTGCTTTTTTTTTTTTTTGGGGGGGGGGGGGTGGACGGAGGGTATTATATACTGTTTATGATTTCTTCTTGATAATAAACAATGGAAAAAGCCTTCAAATGGAAAATTAGCAACATCTCTAAGTGCATTGAATCCCCAACATAGCAGTACCCATACAATTTTACATTTCTGTTTGTAGTACCATATCTTCTAAATAGAATTGCACACTGGGGAAATCCAAAGTAGGTTATTTTGCAGAACACAACAATGAACATACTTGAAAAAAAAAAGAAAAAAAGAAGGAAACTAATATATGCATATACATAATGACGAAGAAATCAACAGCACCTTCAATAATTTAAGATCTCTCTGCAACTCGGGGGTAATGGTTTGAGCAGGCATGTCGAACCTGACAAAGATACGAAAAGAAAAAAAGGAAAAACACGATAATTCTCTTTACAGAAAACAAGTATATATAGCTAAGGTAAGTAAGTAATGATAATATAAGGGGGAAAAAAACGTAAAAGATTCTAATATGCAGTTCAAACACAGGCATACCAATTTTTCCCGGCTGTATCTTTAACTTGCTTCCTTAGTAACTTGTTCATTTTTTTGGGATCGCTCGGCGGAACGAACAGCCCATCAACAAGCTCCTTGTTGGGTTTCCAGATAGAGCTACTAGTTGCCTCGGTTTGAGATTTGTTATCAGAAGTGCTTGGGGCTTTTGACGAAGACGATGATAGAATAGGCAACTTAGGTTGCCATGAGAGGCCTATCACTGGCTCGCTCTCTGGCATCCTTGATCGAAACGAAAAATCGCAGGGCCCCGCCTGTTAACAAAGCAGTAGAATGAAGGAATTGTGAAATTGTAAAGCTTCGTTGAATGAAATCTCTGGGGTTCTAAAGCAAATATGCAAAACCCTAAGACACTGAGAAGAAAGAAGACGCCATGGGAATGAGAGTAGAGAGATATTCAGCGATACAACTTTTTGATTTTGTTACGTTCAGAGCTACAACACAACGGGCTGAGATTCACTAATCACTTGGGCCTGTGCTGCTTAAAAACTCATGGAATGGGCCCGTTTCAAATAGAGTATTTCTTTTAATAAAAAAGACTTATATATATATATATAATATTTGTGCTAAAGCTCCCCGACTCAAGTGTTTTGCTAGGGTTTTTCAAAGCAAGAGAGCCGCCCTTGCCTCGTCTCTCCCTCAAGCTCTCTTCCCTTCCTTCCTTTGCTTTGTTTTTTTCTTTCCTTTCATAGAAATTTTGTCTCTTTCTATATAGAAAGTTTCTTCATCTCCCAAAAAAACTTATGTTACCTGTAATTTTCTTTTTAATTGAAATGAATTTGATTTGCAAATACTCTTAAAAGGAGACCGATTTTTTTACTTGGCTAAATAAGTTGTTCAATCAAACGAGTCTCATGTAAATCCCACTTGAATAAGACAATCTCTTTTAGTCTAACAAGGTACTGGCCAACGGAGGAGCCAGTCCCCTTTAAAAGAATATAAGTCAATTCCATTTGTAGAATTCTAACATGTATGTGGGTCATGATAATATTTTTAAGCCAATTTATTTATTGATGTTTTGTTATGTAACACCTTAAAATTTACTTGTTTTTTGCTTGATACACATACTTAAATCTTGCAGAACAGAAAAACTTATATCAACAGTTGGTTCATTTAAAATGGCAATTGTATTCTACACATTTTATTTTGAACTCATGTACATAAAGATGCAAAGCCTTCATGGAATCCTCTTCACTAATTGTGCCAACTTGTAATTTTACATAATATAACATTTTTCTATACAAAGCGATGTGATATAATATTTATTCAAAATAAACAAAATTAAGCTGAAAGCAAATTTCTTTTTTTTTTTTTAATTTGAAACCACTGATATCTATAAACCTACTAGACTTTCAATTAATATGGTCTAAGTTAAACAATAAAAGTATAAAACTCTTTTTGTGTTGAATGTTTTCATTTACAAAATTTGAATTCGAAATATTGCTTAAAGAGAACAAGTACCAAACTATTTGAATTACCAATTGCTAGACCCCTATTAGACACCAATATCTTTGAGCCAAGTTAAATTACAAAGATGTAAAACTCTTTTAATATTAATTTTTTTAATTAATAAGACATAAATTCAAGATTTTATTTAAAGGAAATAACTACTAAAACACTTGAATTAATTAGTATTGGTTGAAAGTATTTTACAAATGTGCAACATATTTTTTGAGGGCCATGTATCGTTGTTTATGTAAAAGATATCATCCTCAGTAGAATCCAAAGCAATACATGATCCTCAAAATTACTATGGATAGCCTTCTCCAGAATCCAGAGACAAATTTTCAATCCAATCGAAGGGGGAAAAAAAACATACTTTTATAGAGGAGGGAAAGTGGAGTTAGAATCTAAATTCTAAAATGATTTGAAAATACATGGTCTTTATCCTTTTCACAGAATATTAGTAGCAAGTGAAGGCAAGATGCACCCAAATCAAGTTAATCTTCCAACTATTGATATTTGATACATGTAACTTGGGTTACTCACTCAGGCCATCATCAAAATAATTCAAATCGGATTCATCGTCAGTGGCAGCATCCATGTTAGCGTGATCTGTTTCCAGTGGTCCTACATCAGCCATGGTTATCAGGTCAAGGGATTCCTTCACAGGCCTCACAGATCCATCTTCATAATCGATTGAATCGTTTTCGCATTCATCATCTTGTTCGACCCCAAAACCAATGACCTACAAAATCAAAAGTGAATTAAATGCGCCATAAGCACCGGGAACTTCACTGCTGAAAAGTATATTTCTTTTTTTTTTTTTCCCCTATTTCTCTTGAGGGTATCTTTGGACTCGTCATCCATGCTCTTCCACATCACACTGATGCATTTAGGGTTTTACTTTTAGAATGCTTTCTAAAGGAAATGAACTCAGGTGACGAGCATACTTCAGTCATGACTAAGACAGTTAAGGATTTCAAACATCAAGGAAACTCACAGCATGTTTGGTTGATTGTATTGATGTGATGGAGTAAGTAATGTAATAAGAAAGATAGTGAGAGATTGTCCAAATTACCCTCCTAAAGAATACTAAACTTTCCTTTCCTTTTTTTTTTTTTTTTTAAGTTGGAGTATTTTAGTAATTTATCTCATTTTCATAATCATTCCCATTCACATTCCCTTTCTTTTTCACTTTCTTCATAATAAACATACCAACATACCCTTATTCTACATTGCCTGTATGGCAGTAACAATGCAATGCCTGGCAAGTAAACAAAAGTCAAAGTTTACAGCAAAAACATCCCATTTTTCATCGGAATTGAGACAAAAGGATTCTATACATGGATGAAAGCATGGAACATGGTCTCAAAACAGTTTTAACTCTTAATTCAAACACCCAACCCATTAGACTTAATTGGGTTAGACTAATCAGGCACTGTAAAATCAATTGGAAAAGTTCAAGAATACTTAGCAGCTACAATATTGGATATGCCGCAACATATTGTGCAACCAATCAATTTCCATGGTTTATCAATATTCATGCAAGTTCAATGAAACAGCAAAAATTGAGTACCTACCTTATCACCAGCAGAGCTTTGTACATTGGCATCAACTATCCATTCCTCGAGCAAAGGCTCTTGCAGAACACTATCAAAAGAGATGGAGTTTGAGTCCTTGGACCTTTTTCTTAGTTGGCATTCTCTAAGGCGCAAGTTGTAGTGAACGTATATAAGGTCATTCAGTTTTTTCTGGGATAAACGATTCTGCCTTTTACTGCATATCTGGTCGTATATACTCCAATTATGCTCACACCCAAAGGATGAGCATGTCTGACTTAATATGCGCACAGCTATTCTTTGCAGCTCTAAGCAACTTATTCCATGTTGTTGCCACCAAGCAGCTGGTGAGGTAAAAAAACGGAGGGGGGAAAAGAAAAGATTAACTCAAAGTTAACATAATGGAATTATTATTGCATATCCATGCTTATGAAGAAATCCGCACTTTAGTTTTTATGAAGTAACATAGCAGTTTACCTGGTTCGAGCTCTATTCTTGTGCTAATTGCCAATTCGGTTCCAAAGTCAGCTTTTGCAGAATTATAATCAGAAATCTAGAAGACATAAAAATGTTAGTAAGGAAAATTCTAGTAATTTTGGTATTTCACAAAAATGTCATCAAGAATATCTTACCTGCATTGATGCTGAAATCCGTCTCAAATTATCTGGCTCCAGCCGAACAATGCATTCATTGAGTCCCCGTACCACCTCAGAATGCTATATTTATATAAACAAACATCTACTTCAGGGGAGAACTTATTAAAAATAAATAAATAAATAAATAATTGACACTAATTGGAAATATCACATACCGCCACAAAATCTGGACGATAGCGGTATGATGGATTTAAGAAGTAAGCAGCCAAATAAAGAGGGTGATAGAAAAGAGAGTTCAAATGGTTGTCTATCACCTTCCAGAATGGTTCATATTTACGAGCATCATCACCATGAATGGCTTTGATGGCAAGTTTTGCCCGGTACATATCATTATATATATATGGCATCGACAAGCTGTCGCCAGTATAAAGCTTCTGAAGTACTTGCATTATTGGATCTACTGACTTCCTGACATACTGCATTTTCTTCCAGAATGTAACATTCAAAATTAATTTTTCCACCTCTTTTCCTTCACTCGTGCTGGAGAACCTTGACGAAATCCATTTGTTTGATGAAAACATTTGCTTAAGGCCAACTCGATGATCCAGCAACGTCTGTAATGTAGCAAAGCTAGAGGCATACTGGGTGCCAGCTGGCTTTAGAAGCTCCTGCCCCTGGGTAAATTCACTCTTCATTAGATTTAACAACCATATTTGGTTGTATATGAGCTTCGTAATCTTTTGACCCTTTTCCATACACTCTCCTACACATCTTATCTTCATAAAATCTTCAAGCATCCGATCAATACAGTAAGTGGCACATGGCGTCCAGAATAAATTCCTTCTCTTCTCTTCAAGCATCTTCCCAGCAGCTTTATAGCTGGGAGTATTTTCAGTAATTACCTATATCAAAGGGGGGACAAGAAAAACAAGGATAAATAACCACTACCAGATGACATTGAGAATGATGGAGGATGCCACAAGCTTAGAAAAGAACAAATTACCTGCACAACATTTTCCTCGCCTATCTCTTCCACCACTTCGTCGAGGAGCTTAAATAAATTTAGTGCATCTTCCACAACATTACTGGCATCAACTGAAGAAACAAAGTAAACACCGTGAGGACAAGAAACCAGAAAGTTAATTAAAGTCCTACCCTGTGTATCTCTCCAACTATCTGCCATTATAGAACAACCAGTAAATGCCCAAGACGCCTTATATTCAACAAGGTAATTCTTAATGGTAGCAATTTCCTCCTGTAAAAACCGACTAGAAATAAGTTGGCTTGTAGGGCATACCAGTCCTTGTCCATATTGACCAACCACTTCCAGCATCTTATGAAAATATATGGAGTTTGCAGCCTGTAAAGGAACTCCTGCATGATAAAAGAACTTGCAAATCGAAGAAATGACTTCCTTGCGTGATTTTTTGGTGGAGCCTGTCTTAACTTTTTGTGGTTTGTAAGTTTGAGGTGTCTGATTCTTGGGCAATTTCAGATAAACAGAATCCAATCTTGATCTTCTTAATACTGGTTCAGGACCATTACCAGGTGACATCCCCTTGAAGTTCTTTCTTAAATCTTTAGACAATCTCTTATCAACATCAATCAGAGTTTCCTTGTTCATATGATGCAGAGCGTCTTCTACTTGCTCATCCTCTTCCTCTTCGTTATCTGATTTTGGATAGAAAGCTTGCAACTCCTTAGCCTCAGGTCGTCGATGTCTCCTTCCAGTACGGTGCCATTTCATATTCTCTTTTATTTTAAGATAAACTTCCTCAGGAGCAAGTTTACAAGGTGCTACCTCTCCAGGAATCCTTGCCAGATGTTGTTTAAACCGATTTATACCTCCACTAACAACTTTCTCACAGTAATTGCATTTGACTTTCTTCTTTCTCTCATCCTGAGCAGTGCCATGTTCCCATCCTGGGTCAACATATCCTAATGATCTAAGAGGAGTCAAATTTACAGAGACATTTCTATCAATCATCAATTGCTTCCCTTTGCTTCTATATCCTACTCGCTCTTCCTCATCTTCCTCGTCATTAGAATGGAAATTCATATATGCTTGTGCATCAAGTTGCTTTTGTTTCTTATTGGAACGACATCCTTCCAGATTTTCCTTCATTTTTAAGTAGACTTCCTCTGGAGCCTTTTCACAGTATGTTACTTCCCCAGAAACTCGGGCTAGGTGCTGCTTTAATCTGTAAATACCACCGCTAACTATTTTTCCACAGTAATTACACCTAACCTTCTTTTTTCGCTCGTCTTGAGCAACGCCATGATCCCAACCAGGATCAACAAATCCAGTGGAGCGAACTGGGGCCATTAGTTCAGGTGTTTGCCCAAAACAGAGATATTCCTCTCCAAAGCAGAGATATCCCTCTCACATTTGAAGGAATGTGGAATCCAGGGCACATAAAAATTCCAACAATTATAATATATCCAGCAATCTAAGAGCTTTCCCTGTTCCAACAATCATGATGTGCTAGCAACTTGCTGCCCAGATCTCTCAGCTGAAAGTATGGTCAGAAAATTAAAAATGCATAAAATCTAATGCATAAGGGAGGCCCCAAAAAAAAAAAAGGAAAAAGCTAAGCAGAAAGACATATGGAATAAGCATAAAAGGAGGGAAAAACCCTATATAAAGAAAAAATCAGAAACAGCTCTTTAGATGAGTATAAGTGATATATACAGAAGCAGTTTGAAACAATTCCTCAGACCTAAAACAAGAGAGAAGTTTTGAAGTAGCCATTAAAAGGTAGAAGGGGGAATTTTAAAAAATTAGTACTGTGATAGCTGAGCTGAAAAGATGGCCATATTCAAGTTCAAGACCCCCTTCTTCCTGGGGGACATTTGTTTATTTATTTATTTTTTCCATAGTTGCTTAACAGTTTTAAGGAGGAAAGTTTGAGCTATATGCCTCTTTAAAGAAACTGTCTACAAAGAATAACTTCACCATTTAATGAGAAATTGATTACTAGAAGAGCATGAATAATATTAAAAAGGAAACAAAATAAAATGAACAAGAGAAAGTTCAAGATTCAACACTCAAGAAATATATGTCTGAAATTCCTCCATAAAATACCTGTTTGATCATCATTCATCACCATGTTGGATAGCATACATGTGCATATTTGTTTTTTAAATTTTAGCAATACACATCCCATTAAAGAATTTGTTTAAAAATGAAAAGCGGTTTGTATATGAATAGTTACCATTTCAAAATCCCCAAGGTGTATAGAAGACGTATGTATTTTAGCCAGTAATTGCAAATTTTGTTCATATGGTGTCTTCGGCAAATTAACCACATAAAGCATTGCAAAATGCATTCTTTAGATGAACATTCTTAAAGTTAATGCTGAACTTGAAATTTCGGGTTTCATGAAAAAAAAAAAAAGAAAGGAAAAATCCTCAAGCAAATTGGGAGGAGGGGGTAAAAAGTGCCAAAAATTAACAGCATGCATTTGATGGTTTTGATCAGTGTAAAAAATGAGACCAGAAATTTATGATTGTCTGTACTCTGTACCATCTAAAGAAGCCCACGTATGTTTAATCCGATTGTTGTTATGTCATCAAATCTGTTGCTTTGACCAGGACCATGTTTTGTATCTTATGCTGCTAATATTTTTAATGGATGTCCGTCATATATATTACAACTGTATAACACTCTGACATCTTTCAATACAGTGCATGACTTAAAGGATACGAAAGGAAAAAGGAACATATGTGAATTAGCCTAAATATTATCCCTTGATCATTCTTTTGGAATGGATGGCAACAGGGATTCAGTTGATAGACTCTATTACTTCTTTGATGATCGCAATCAGGAAATAAAGTATAAAAGGAACAATAATAGCAACCACAAAAATGAAAGCAAACTTCTTCACAGTCATTGCAACTTTAAAGTAAACTTAATGATAGTGTTGTCAAGGCAGGTGACAACTGCAGTTTGTCCAGGAAATCAAGGGTAAAAAGACTTTCAACATTGACCAAGGCTTATCACTTAAATGTAGTTATTAGGAGATATAAGGGGACGGTTATTGTTAGATGAAGTTGGACAAGGTAGTTAGACTGTTTAGGGAAAAATTAGTTAGAAGTAGTTATCCAGGAGCAAGGAGTTTCTATAAGCAAAAATGTAAGGAGATTGTAAGATATAAGAAAACATCTGGCAAAATTTTGGAGATTATTCTGTCTCGGAGAGGGTAAAATACTTGTTCCTTATGTTCTTTTTCTCTTTACTTCTTTCCTGAAGCTCTGTAAGCTTGGTGCTAACAGTTCATATCGGATAAATCCAAACCAAAAGCAGCATAGTTCTTAATCTTTACTTCCGTTTTTCCAAGGTGTGTATACCCAGCTGATCCATATATTCCATTAAAGGCAGAAAAAGAAAATCAAGTAAGCTTAAATGCTCAACCGCTACTAACAAATTATGTTTTTAACATACTCAAGAAACCACATAAAAAATAAAAATTCAAGCTCGCAGGTAATATAAATAAATAAATAAATAACCCAGTAACAGAAAATATCAAGAAATATTGAATTCTATAAAATTTACCGCATAGGTAATTTGAGTTATCGTTTCTTCCTATCGATCTGAGACCAAATATCTGCCCTTACCGGAACAAGACGAGGTGAAATCAGAATCGGAAAAAAGAAGGGTTAATTGTGCAGGCAAGCGTCTATGAAGATTTCAAAGAACTCGTGGGTTTCTGGGAATTCAGAGTATAACATTCTCCGAGAATCGCAAACTTTCTCATGAAAAAGAAGAAATCTTTAACTGCGTTCGCGAGATCGGAGTTTGATCGGAGACGGAGAAGAAGCGAAAATCGCTTGGGAATCGTGAGTCGCGAGTAGACGGTGGGACTCTCAAGAGTCAACTCGACCCGGCCGTGTTATACCATTTTTATCTTTTTCATTTTTATTTTTATAAGTGAGTAATTTTTTTATAAGGACTAATATAAATTATTATTATTTTTGTATAAGTTTATATATAAGCATTTTATGCAGCATTACATGCAAGAAGCAAAATTTGGCATTTGCTTTCCCAACTTTTTTTTATTTAAAATAATTAGTATCTAAAAATTTATTAAATTTTAACTAATTTAATTTGAATCAATTTAAATCATAAATATATAAATGTTAATTTTTTTATTTATAATACTAAAATTTAAAATTTTATATAAAAAAAATAAGTATCAAATCACTTAAACTAATTATTATTAGTTTAAGTGTTAAATTAGTTAATATTCTAAAATTTACTTATTAAGTTAAACTAATTTAATTTGAATTGGTGAAATTATAAAGGTATAAAACTTTTTAAATTAATGTTATTTATTTATAAAACTCAAATACAAATTTGACTTCAAGAAATATAAATGCTAAAATATTTGAATTAACTGGCATGGCTTGCTTTTCGATGTTATGTAAATTAAAGATTTTGAAAGTAAAAGCTTCTCACTAGAAAATAGAAACTGAATGTTTGATCAACCACAGGTTTTTTTGGGGCCCATATATTGAGATGGAGAAGTTACCATGTAGTCTAAAGTTTATCAAAATGGGAAATTTGGTTGAGTTGACTCAGCGAGTCTAAACACTATGGGAAATACAGCAATAAACTCAGTGAGCCATTTTCATTGTAATGTGTTTAGTAGTTTAATGGGATCAAGAACCATTTGATTTTTAAAGATTAACATGTTTGAGTTTAAATGAAAGTTTTATTACTAATATATTATTATTATTATTATTATTATTATTATTATTATTGAATTTAAATACTAAATGATTAAGATTATTTATTTTTTTAATATTTAAATACATATAACTTATAAAAATTTATATTTTAATAATTTTAAAATAAATTAGTAACTAAATATTTGTTATTAATTATTATATTTAATATTATATGGTATTATGAATTTTGTTATTAATGTTTTTATTTTTTTTATAATTTAAAATTATTTTATATAGATAATAATATGATTTACATTTGTTATATTATACATAAAATTTCACCATTATATAATAATTATAAGATTTGATTTACATGCTTGAAAAATGTCTTACATTCATATGAAGCAGATTTGAATATTTTCAAAAACTTTTTTTAATATTCAAATAAAATAATACATGACTCAAGGTTAGATCTTAATAGTTTTCAAACTTATTATAAGATTTAATTTATTTAGATCTATTAAGATCTTAATAAAATAAAATACAAATGCATTTAATGTTCTAAATTTTCAATTAATCAAATTTAGATCTTTATGAATGCTCGCGAAATTTAACATCCAAGATACTCTAATATTGGTTTGAGAGGCAACCTTTTTAATGAACAAATAGAAAAGTAAAATGATATTTATTTTTTGGCAAAATTACTATTCATACCTGTCACGTCCCAAAATTTGAGCACGTGACCGGCACGGAAAGTGAATTTCATTTCACCTCCGTAAGCCTATCTTTCTCTTAAAAATCATATAATTCTTTTTCATGCAACCAAAACGAGTTCTTTATACATACTACAATTACTCACATTACATCAGTGAATGAACCTACCCAATTACAGAGATTTCTAGATTTATACAACTTAGAATAAAACTTAACTATTATACCTTTATCCTGAACAAATGAAAAGGTAATCATGGACTAAGGATCCATAATTCCTTGTTCCGATATTTACCTTCAGCTGTCAACTCTGAAAAAAAATATCAATAAGAGGGGTATGAGCAAACCACGTGCCCAGTGAGTAGATAACACAACATTATGACAAAAAAATATCATACATCATAATGATAACATGCAGCAATCATACGTAAATCGATCATCATATGATATGATATTATTCGTAGTACTTCACGACAATATCCAAATAAATCAAATACATTTCAACATAATTCAAAAGTTCACAACAACAATCGGTGAAATCAATTTCACACAAATTTCCCGTACCAACCGGGTCGTCCAGAATACCTCTGGATCGTTGCCCGCGGCCCCTGCCGCATCCACCCTTATCGCTCCATTTATAATCTCCACCCTTATAACTTCACATAAATTTCTCCATGGGGTGCACCACCATGCCTTTCCTTTCCAGTCAAACACAATCACAATCATATATAAAAACATCCTCAATCATAATCTTGAGCCACATACACAACTCAGTCATTTACAATTCAAGCCACAACATAATAAATGTGGTTCCAGCAACATAGCATGTATACAACATAACCCATAATATAGAACAATTATTCAACTCAGTTCACATGCCATTCACAATCCATTATATAACCTCCATTCATGGGAAAATAAGAAAATATAATTATATACATTACCAGACACGTTCCACAATTGTTTATGCCTCATCGTTCCACATCATCCTCTTCAAACTTGGATATACAACATATTTCCACTATGATGCAAAAAGTCAATAACAGATATTTAATCATAGCAAGTATTAACCCACTCACCTGGATTTCACGCTCTCGGCACTCCCACTTTGCACCTTGACCATTCCTATTGTAACCAGACAAAAACCATTAGGGTTACGAAATAGAGAAATTTCCTACCACTACTCTCGACCTTTACTCACATCTTAAGTCATAACTCCTAATCGGTAATGAATATCTAAATGAAACTTATACCATTGGAAACTAGACTCAAAGAGCTTTCCAACGATATAAAGTTTGCCCAAAACGGAGTCCGGATGAAGAAGTTATGGCCGATTGAAAATGAGCTAAGGTTTTCCGACACACCTGGCGCCTGGGCGCCACCTATAGCGCCTGGGCGCCACCTATGGCGCCTGGGCGCCACCTATGGCGCCTGGGCGCCACCCATGCCCGGCGCCTAGGCGCCCCAAGTGGCGCCTGGGCGCCACCTATGGCGCCTGGGCGCCACCCATGCCCGGCGCCTAGGCACCCCACGTGGCGCCTGGGCGCCATGCCTTTCTCTTCCCCACATGTCCTTGGCGCCTAGGCGCCACACATGGCGCCTGGGCGCCACGATCGCGACCCTTCGCGACTTTCTCTCGGTTTTGGCCCGAATCTGGCCAAATCTTCACCGTTTTTCATGATTTCTTCCATAGGATCTCACCCTTAATGTCTAAGGAGCATTTAGACACCAAAATCACCAATTTTAATCGAGAAACGAAGCCGGAATCTCGATTTTTCCTCAAACACTCTTAAAACTAGAAAATAGGGAAAAGCTTAATAAATAGAAATTTCTACCTCGATTCCTTGCTTTCCCTACGTTGCTTGGCTCCTAGAGGCTCGCCCCGTAGCCCGAGATCCGCCCTTCAAAGCCCGGTTGTAGAGTTGGAGAGTAGAGAGAGAAATTAGAGAGAAGAAAGAGAGAAGGAGAGGAGAGAAAGTGAAGAGAGAGAGAGGAAAGGAGAAAAATGAATAAAAAATAGGTGAGGCCACCTATATACTCGCCCGGGGTGAAATTATCACTTGCTCTGCAATTGACCCTCAGTCAAGACTAGCAAAAGCAAATTCATAAAATCTCACCTCAGGTGTTTCTAAATCCTCGGTGCCCCACAAATTTCCTTATTCACTTTAGTCCCTCTCAATATCTCAAACTCCACTTTAACCTCGAATCCATCATCTTTTCGGTACCGGACTCATAATTCATTCCCATAAGCTCTATTCTTCTTCTCGGGTTCCTACTTGGTCATTTCTCAAAAGTCCTCTATACTTTCTTTTCTTTTCACTTTAGTCCTTGAGAATTTGTAAAAATTTCCTAAATTAAAAATAAAAATTTCTATTTCCACATTTTCTTCACTAATTCAAAAAGAAAATTTTCCACATAATTAAATTTTTCACTAAACTTCAAATCAGACTTTAAATATTCATAAAAATTCTTGGGATATTACAATACCCTTAAATTTTGATTTCAAAAATTAAAAAAAATTCAATATTTTTCAAAAAGAAATATTTTCATAAAATGCATGCTCTTAAACATCAAAACCACATAAAATTTATTTAGACTAAAAAATTAAAAATTATTCAACTTTTAGTTGGGTCCTTGTAGTTTGATAATTTATAATTGGATCATTATAATTTTAAAGATTTTTATTTTAGTCCCTATTGCTAATTTTTTGTCAACTTTTATTAAACTTTAGTGACATGACTAATTATTTACTATCTTTGACATTTAGAATATATATGATTTAAGCTAATATATATAAATTGTTTAACATAAGTTATATTGCATATCATATACAAATAAATTAATTTCACTTAATTATTTACTTTTTTATTAATATAAATCATGCATATTCAAAATATCAATATACGCATGATTAATCACGTTAGTAAATTATAATGGAATCCTAACAAAAATTTAGTAATATGGAGTGAATTCAAAATTGAAAAAAATTATAATAACTCAATTAAAAATTTTAATTTGATTTAGTTCTTCAGCATAGAAGGACTACATAACCAATTATCTAGGATGCAATATCTATTGGCTGCTCCTACAGGTTTGTCAGGAAGCAAATATTTTCCACCAAGTTACTACATTAAGACTCAGTGATACAACACAATTCGAGTTACAAATTTTAGACATGCTAATACTAATTATTTCGTTCATATTATTTTAGTATTCAAATATTTAAATGTTGTTTTAATTTAGAGAGAGAGATATATTAATGAATTCTCAGACATTTCAAAATTTGAAATTTGAAAAGAGGCCAGGATTAAAAAAAAAAAAGAGGAAAAGAGGATATTTGAAACAGTATTGTTGGGTGGAGTAATGCTGCAGGGAGCTCAACCTTTTTAAACTAGAGTTCTCATTGGTTATTTATAATAAAAAAATTAATATATTTAATATTTAATATTAAACAATAATCTTACATTTAAAGAGAGGCCTAGCTTTTAAGCTCAGCTTGACCTCTCTGCATCTTCATCCTTATTCTGTGTAGTTTTTAAGGAGTGTTGAGTTGATGTTGCATTAAATACCTTTTTCAACATTGTTTTATTATAGTGATAGGTAGGTTAGATATATTGTTAATACCCGAAAGTTACATGAATTAAATGTTTGGCCTTTAAAAGTTCAACTCTATGATTTAGTCTCTTAATGTTATAAATTTATTAAATAATATTATTGAATCAATTCTTATAAAATAAGTAAATACACAATTAAATTATACAAAAGACTAATTTACACTAAGTTTGTAACTAATTCGTTTAATACTTAAATTTTAAAAATTAAATTGACAAAAAGAAAAATATATTTTTGGGACCGATTTGTCAGTAACACTTTCATTTCATCACGTGTATATGTACATTAAGCTTCCTGATATTAATACAAGGTGATGTATACATGTAGAAGAAATTCATACAACAGCTACCAGTAGTCTTTGCAGGAACACTCTCCATTACTAAAATGGTGGAAACGACTCCTGTCTCTTACTATAATATCACGATCAAGAACCTTTGAGATCAGTTTAATTGCTTGGTGACAGTCTCTGCAGATTCTCAGATTCTTGGTGATACGTAGGGTTTCACCATGCTTACTGTTTAACAAGCCATAAGCAACTGCAAGTTCCTCACTCTAGTAGAACAAGGGATTCTCCCTTTCTTCCTCAACAAGGTCATGCAACACAGCATCAGTGTAAGGAACATGGCCAGCCAACCTGATTGAGTCCAACATTTCTTCAATTTTGGCGTATATTAGATCAGCTTCAAGATGATCATTTCCAATTCCACCTGCAGTAAACTCATTCACAGTTCCATCCATTTCAATGATGGAGAAACCTGGTTCCTTCTTCACTCCCCTATCATCCATTAGCTTCCTTATAGTAACTACATCTTCCCATCTACCAGCTTCAGCATATATGTTAGCTAGTGTCACATAACGCCCACTGTTTCCAGGCTCTAGCTCAATGATCTTCTTCCCTATCTTCTCTCCTAATTCTGGGTTTTTATGGATTCTACAAGCTCCAAGAAGTGCACCCAACAAGCCTGCATCAGGACTCAATAGCATTTTCTCTATGACCTCTCTTGCTTCCTAGCATTCCAGCCCTAGCAAGCAGATCAACCATGCAACCATAATGTTCTTTCTTGGGTTCAATGTTATGAACATTGATCATGTAGTGGAAGAAATATTTCCCCTCTTGAACTAATCCTGAATGAGCACATGCACTGAGGAGATTCACAAAAGTGATGTTGTCAGGAGTTACCATTTTCATCTCCATTTCTCTGAAATTTTTGATGGCATCCCTTCCTTTTCCGTGCATTGCGAGCCCTCCAATCATGCAGTTCCATGAAGAAATTGACTTCTATGGCAGTTTACTGAAGACTTCAAATGCCTTGTCCGGAAAACCACACTTACAGTACATGTCAATGAGAGATGTGGCTAGTTTGGGGTCCAATTGAATCCCAGTTTTCTCAATATGTTTATGTATCCACTTGCCCTGTTCTAATGCTCCTAGTCCTGTACAAGCAGACAACATACTAGCAGCCACAAACTTATTCAACTCTACTTTTTCCACCTGACAAAGCAAATGCCTCCTGAAAACGATTGCTTTGGACACAAGAGGCAGTCGTGGCGTTCCAGGAAACAGAGTTCTTCACAGGCATAAGCTCAAACACATTGAAAGCATCATCAATGAACCCCCATTGAGAGTACCATGTGAGCAAAGTAGTCTAAGACACCACATCTCGAATGGGCATTATGTCAAACACCTTTCTGACATCATCCAAGGACTGAAAATTCGCATACATAAAAATCAGATTGTTCTGGGATACCCCATCTGCTCCAAACTCGAATTTCAGGGCATGGATTTGTCTTCCTTCCTGAACAGCGTTATCAACACAGCAAACTCTTATAACAATGTAAAATTATTGGGTATCACAGATTCATCCAACATCTGTGAGTACAACAGAATGCAGTTTCTGGCCAGATGGTTCAGCAGATAACCTTTGATTATGGTATTGTAGACAAACGCATCCGGGTTCGGAATCGTGCTGAAAACTCGGAGAGCGTAGCCGAAATGGCCATTTGTGGATACAGAACAGAACTTGATTATGCGTCCCATGGCGTCGTTGGAAGTTGAGAGGCCGAGTTTGACGAAGAGGGAGTGATTCTGCATGATTTCGGACATGGTTGAGCAAGATTCAGATCCTCTAGTGCCATACTTTTTAGCTACAGACAGTTTTTACTGTTATAAAAACTGTTGTAATAAGTTTTACCGACAAAAAATTATAAATTGTTGCTAAAAAAAAAGTACGATACTTTACTGTGCTTTTAGTATGGCAGAGGACCTGAATCGGGTGAGCATGACTCAATTCTGTTGGGGGGGGGGGGGGGGGGTGTTCGGGAAGTAATGGGTGGCAGAGGGTGAGCTCAGTGAGTTAGGATGAAGGACCTGCAGTTGAGTCGAAATCATTTGTCTTTTTGGATTGCGAGAACCGTTGAAATCTTTGGTCCTTTGTAGTTAGTTGCTCGTGTTTCACATTGTCTGGGAATTGTTGTTTACATGGGATGCCATGCCAAGTTCGTTTACACTTCTTTGGGAGCATCTTTAGTTTGTCCAAATTCTTTTAAGCCAAGAGCATTATTTTTGTCTTTAAATTTCAAATGAAGTTTTAATTTTGCTTTAAAACTTCATATTATGTCAATTTTACATATTATGTCAATTTTATTTTATATTTTTTAATTAACTTTAGTTTTATTTTTAAACTTAAAATCATTTAAATTGTTAACACCAGATATTAATATAAACATAGACTTATTTAATTGAGTTCTGTCACATTTTTTTGAAATATCAAAATTATCCTTTACTATCTACTTTGTCCTTTCAATGTAGGATGTGTCTAATTGATTGAATTGCCCTTTCAATATTCAATTTTTCTAACATTTTAATATACATTGCACAAACTTCCCTTCTATTTTACATTTTGTCAAATTAATTAATTTTGTACACAATATGATGGTAAAAATTGTTAAAGAAATTTTATTACCCATAAATGGTAGATAATAAATTCAAAGAAAGGCCAGTAAAATATTTGGAAATAAAATAATTTTAACTAAATCTTTAAAAAAATGTTCTTCAGCTTTAGATGACGAGTACCCAAAAATAGCCCAAAGCAATTCTCAAGTGAGAAACTATTTCGGAAAGTCATTGGATAGAAACATGAAAGACACGTACGGCTCACTTCTCCACTTGCCGCTTAACCTTAAATTCTGCGTCACCTCAGGACCAACAACCTAAACAAAACCAAACCTCAAACACAAAAGGTGTGGCGCAAACAAACATCCCTAAATTTAAGACACCATTTTCACTATAAGAATTGCCCACTTTCCTCATGTTCAAGTTCCCTTGCATTCTCTAACCTTTTATAAAGAACAACCCCAAAACAAAAAAACAAAAAAAAAGACGAAAAAGAAAAAGAAAACAAAAAAACAAGAAAAATGAGTGCCAAGGTGATTGGAGGAATCGTCGCCCTCATTGTTGTGGTAGGGGCAGTGTGTGGCATCGTAGCTGGTGTGGCTTATTCTGGCTCTGGTAAGAAGAAGGATGTCTCCACAGCCTCAAAGTCCGTTGAGGCTATCTGCAATCCCACCGATTACAAGGAACAATGTATTGAGAGCCTTAGCTCCCTGGCAGAGAATAAAAGTGCCACCCCACAGGACTACATTCAAGCTGCCATTAGCTACACCCTCAAGCAGGTTGAGAAAGCCATGAACAGGTCAAGTGGCATGGGCCAGATGGCCAAGGATGGGAGGGAGAAGATGGCAGTGGAGGATTGCAAGGACTTGCTGCAATTCGCCGTTGATGAGCTCCAAGCTTCTTTCTCCATGGTGGGTGATGCACAGATGCATACCCTACAGGATAAGGAAGCAGAGCTTAAAGATTGGCTCAGTGCTGTGATATCTTACCAGCAGTCTTGCCTTGATGGGATGGAGCAGCCTGACCTGAAATTGGATATGTCCAATGGGCTTCTCAATGCCACCCAGCTAACCAGCAATGCCTTAGCCATTGTTTCTGCAATTTCTGAGATCTTTGGCACCTTCAACCTCCCATTGTTCGACACTTCAGATTCGAATTCGAGTTCTCCGACTTCAAGTCCAAGTCCGAGTCCGACCCCAACCCCACCCACAGCTGCAAGTTCTAGGAGGCTGCTTGACACAGATAAGGGAAAAGGTGAAAGAGAGAAGGCAGAACGGCCTTATTGGTTATCAGCTGCGGATAGGAAGTTATTGCAGGGTCCAACAAGTGCAAAGCCCAATGTAGTAGTGGCAAAAGATGGGAGTGGACAATTCAAGACTATCGGGGAGGGTCTTGCTGCCTATCCTAAGGGTCATAAAGGAAGATTTGTTATATATGTGAAGGCTGGGGTGTATGACGAGTATGTTATAGTCACTAAGACACAACTTGATGTGTTTATGTATGGAGATGGGCCCGAGAAGACTATAGTCACGGGAAGCAAAAGCCACACTGGTGGTACCTCCACCTTTCAAACTGCACCTTTTTGTAAGTTGTTTCCCTCTCTTCTTTCCATCTCTTTATGTGTATAATGATACTGCACCTTCAATTATCAACCTGCTTTTTCATAACAACTCATGTTAATGCATTCATAAGCTTATTTACTAATTATATACAACGCTCAGAGATAAAGTACCCAATCATCCAAAATTAGGGGCGCAAATAGGTGCAGTTTGGTCGATTTTTAAGTATAATTCCAATTGAACCGAACTAAATTATTGACAAGTGGTTCAATTCGATCAACTTGGTTGAGATTAAGCAAACCAAACCAAACTGAACCGAACTTATTAGAGACGGTTTGGTTCAGTTGGTTTAATTGATTTTTAATATGTGAAAAGTTTACTATTTTATTGCTACAAAATAATGCATCTTAAGTGAATTAACCAAAGAGACTTTGCTATTTCTTGATAAATGAAACCAAAATATGAAAGCAAAGGGGAAAGAATTTATATTAACACCCAAGAATCTAACACAAGATTTTATAACTGAATGCTACTATTTGTTAGTCCAGATCATTTGAAGAGAAAGAAAATGTGGAGCATTGACATAACTTAAATACTAATAATTCTAATACGAATTTAAACAACACTAACAATATTAGTCTAGTAAGAATATTCAATTATTTAAAAAAAATAATTAAAATGTCAAACACTTGAGATGAAAAGGTAACATTGAAAGCATTTTTATCTTTGAAAGGCTAAATTAATAAAAAAGAATATGTGGGAGGAAAATTAAAAACCCTAGTGTAAGAGACCAAAATAAATTTTTTTTTTGGTTAAATTACAAAATTTATTTCTAATTTTTAGTTGGTAAAAGTCACTTTACCAATCAAATCAAAAGACTAAATTAAAATAATCACGATCTTTTACAAATTAAACTAGGAGTAAATATAAGTTTTTGGGACCAAATAAATAAATTACTCTAGAAATTATCCTCCAAAACAAACTCTAATAATTAAGCTTAAAACATACTTTAATCCACTTGAATTTAAATCAATTTAGGGTCAAGCCCCCAAAATGTATTGAACCCTTCTTACTAATAATAAACCTTCAAGAAGAAAGTGGATGAAGTAACCATGCCATCCAGTTTTGGTTGATGAATATAATATGGAGCCTCCTCGTCCAAGAGATATGAACTGAAATGATGGTGACGACAGTATGTGAATATTGAAATTGCAGCTGCTATTGGGTTCGGATTCATCTGCAGGGACATGGGATTCAGAAACACAGCAGGTCCCCAGGGACACCAAGCAGTGGCACTTAGGGTTCAATCAGACAGATCGGCCTTCTACAACTGCAAAATGGAAGGCTACCAAGACACACTCTACACCCAAGCCCACCGCCAATTCTACTCCAACTGCGTCATCTCCGGCACCGTCGATTTTATCTTCGGCGACGCCTCCGTCGTCATCCAGAACTCCAGACTCATCGTTCGGAAGCCCTTGCCGAACCAGCAAAACATCATCACCGCCCACGGCAGAATCGAGAGGCACGAGGTCACGGGGCTAGTCATACAGAACTGCGTAATAGAACCCGAAGCGCAACTCTTCCCTACCAGATTGCAGACGAGATCGTACCTGGGCCGGCCGTGGAAGAACTACTCGAGGACGATCATAATGGAATCGTCAATCGGGGACCTGATCCAGCCGGAAGGGTGGCTTCCGTGGGACGGAGCCTTGTATCTGGACACGCTGTTCTTCGCGGAGTATGGGAATCGGGGACCCGGGGCCTTGACCGCGAGAAGGGTGAACTGGAAGGGGTACAAGGCGATTACGAATCAGAACGAGGCTCAGCAGTTCACTGTGCAGCCGTTTATACAGGGGAATACGTGGCTGCCGAACACGGGCGCGCCATTCTTCGTTGGGTTCACAAACCCCAAAGACTTCTTGTGAAGAAGAAGAAGGTGTTCGTTCGGAAATGGAACATTGTACTGCAGATATTCAGCGGTTGTTCTTGATCATTTGGCAGTGGCTAGGCCCTATTGGTTTTTATTTTTTATTTTATTTTTTTGTAACAATGTACATTCTGTATAGAATATGTATATTTTCGTATTTTTGGCCATTGTAAGTACGCTGGTTATAAAAAAATAGTCAATTATTAATTTCTAACATTATAATTATTTTAATTTAATTCTTAAAATATTATTTTTAATTTAATTTAATTTTTTTAATTTTGGAAGAACAATAAATTTTGTAATTTAATAATAAAAATAATTAGATTGAAACAAATATAAATTTTTAAGAATTAAATTAAAATATTTAATTTTTTAAAAAATTAAATTAAAATAATTGCAATATTATAATACTACAAATTAATTTATTCTACAAAAATATATATTTCACATGTTCCTCTTAATAAATTTTATTTTTATAATATATTTACATTTACTTATTTTAATTTAGTTCTTTTTTATTTTGGTAATGAGTTTACTTAAAAAAATCATATTCGAAATGAGACACTACATAAAATCAGTGGCGTATCTAGGCTTTTTCGATCAGGAAGACAAAATTTTTATTCGTTTTTCTGGATATGATGACACTTCTAAATTAATTTTAATTTGTTACTTATTTGATGGTAATTTTCTCTTAAAAAAATTTTCATTACAAAAAATCTTTCTTCTTCTAAATCTTAATTGTATAATCAATCAACTAATTTGATAGAATTAGACTTATATACAAAAACATCAAATTTCAAACTTTTACAAAATAGGTCTTTAATAATGAAATGATAAATTAACCATCATCAAGAAAAATTTTTATGAAATTGACTTCACAAATATGTTACTCATGATCCTAATTATATAATCAATTAAACAATTTGATAGAATTAGACTTATGTATAAAAACTCCAAATTTGAGGCCTTTTAGAAAGAGGTCCCTAATAATAGAATGAGAAACTAACAATTATTAAAAAAAAATTTTATAAAATGACTTCACAAATATATCGCTTATGATCATAATTACATAATCAATTAACTAATTTGATAGAATTAGATCTATGTACAAAAACTCTAAATTTCAAACTTCTATAAAGAGGTCGCTAACAATAGGATGAGAAATTAACTATCATCAAAAAAAAATTTTGTGATTTTGGAGAGTGGGGGTCTCGTGACTGTGAGTAGCAGAAAGGGACTGAGTCACTAAAAAGGGTTCAAAAAAATATTAAAAGGGTTCAAAAGAAAACAAGGAGGGGACAAAATGAAAAAAAAATTTACATATAAATTTGTAAAATTCTACACCCCTCAAATATATATAGTTCTGCCCTGCGTAAAATTATATAAAGTGCTCTTGTTGCTTTGTGTGTATGGGATTCAAACTTTTTTTTTTTTTCCAAATCTCTAAAGATAATTATATTTATAGGATATTCTCGAATATTTTTATCCCTAGTTATTGATAATATTTTTTTCCTTTTATATGGGAGGTTGAGTTGATATTCATATTATGGCTACTGACTAGCCATATCATCTCAATGATGTTTTCTGATTTTCTTTTTTTGGTGAAATGGAAATAAGATAAAACTGAGAGATTACAAGAGAGTTGTTCCATAGTCTCCAATTTGGCATTTGGGAGACAGTACATAACATTAGAAAAACAAGAACGAAAAGAAGTGAAAAGCAATAGAGTAACACAAGATCATTTAAAGTTTAGTTTTGGTCACATATTTTAATCTTTATTAGATATGTTATTTTTTTAATATTGTCAAATTAATTAATAAAAAACGTTAATTACATTGTCACGTGATAAAAATTATCTGTTACGTTATTTATTACGTGTATTCATAATTTAAAATTATAAAAATATCTCTAATAATAATTAAAAAAATTGTCCTCTCTCTCTCTCTCCACCCCTCTACTCCCTCTCTCTGTCTCTCTTCACGCATAAACTATATGATCTTGAGAAAAGAAAAAGAAAGGGCTCAAACAAAGCTTGAAAATTAACGTCAATTCAAATCTTCATCGCTTTGCCTTATTGACTTGTGAGTCGTGGCTTCTGAAATCCAAATCAGATATGTGTGTGATTAAGAGGAAGAAACAGAAGCAACAACATGAGAGACCGTGTTGTGTCACCTAGTACCTTGGTGGAAGTGCTGCCTGAAGTGTCCATGGATTTTGATTACATGGATGAGAGAGAAATGGTCGAGCTCTTGTCCAACCATTGGGAGGCTATAGTGAAAAATGAATTGCACGAAATGGTAGAGAAAGAAAGAGAGAGAAGAAAACAGAGCATAAGTGCAATAGTGGTGTTTACAAGAGGAGATAACATTTTTTGGATTCGATTTACGTGGGAGTACTCTAAAAAATAAATTTCTAAATGCATTTAAAAGAAGAAAAGCTGAAATTAGGGGGAAAACAATGAAGCAAAAAACCAGAGAGAGTGGATTGAATCTATTTATATATATATATATATATATACATATACTTACAGCCTGCTGGAATACGGTGAGGTAAATGGCGAGAGAGCACTAAGGCTGAGCTGGTCAAAGCACAGCCATGGTGACTTCGGTGATCGCCAGAATGACCATCAATTCGCCAAAGGCTGACAGAAACACCGTCACTAACAGATGGCTCAATTCTATGTGTGAGTGAGAGAGAGAGAGAGAGAGAGAGAGAGAGAGAGAGAGAGAGAGAGAGAGAGAGAGAGAGAGAGAGAGAGAGAGAGAGAGAGAGAGAGAGAGAGAGAGAGAATTTTTTTTAATAATTATTAGAATATTTTTGTAATTTTAGTTATAAGTACACGTGACAAGTAATATGACAGATATTTTTGTCACAAAGCAGCCCAGTCAGTATTTTTTATTAACTAATTTGATAGTGTTAAATAAAAATATCTAACAAAAATTGAAACATGTAAGACATATTTGATCAAAAACAAACTTCAGAAATATAAATAAAAATTGATATAAACGTAGGGTGCCTTCTTCTAAATGAGTTTTGTTGACAAAAGGTGGTGCTTTGCAAAATGTTCTTAATAGGAGATGATGTTTCTTTGCAATTCTTGCTAAAAGATATGGACACAAGTTTTGAGCCCTTGGAATCTTGTAGATCTTGTAATCTTCAAAAGTTGAGAGTAGATGCTTATAGTTAGACATTAGAATAGCCAGAGAATGAAGATCATTTTTGTCACTATTTATGAGTTTGAAAATTTCCAGACAATCAATTTTAGTTTCTAGTTTCTTTATGTTGATGAAGGTTGCAATCTTTAGACATATAAATAAGGATCAGGCTTTAGCTAACTCAGTTTTGCCTATACTTATGAATTTAGAGAAACCTATTATCCATTTTCTTGGTCTGATCTTATAACTCCGCCTGCTGCTAAAAGGTTCATTTGGCTGAACCATATGCATTCAGCTTGCTTTAAGCGGATGGTGGTTTTATCCACACTGATTTATTGTTTTGAGAAACCTGACTCAAAGGTAGGCTTTTGGGGTTATTAGGGGTTGGGAGAATGGACCAAAATTCTGCAACTTTGAAAATGATTTGATTTTTTACTGTATGGATGAGACGAAAGTGGTTTTGGAATTTTTTTGTTTTTATTTCTAGATAGCCAAATGGCTTTGATAGCATAGAGAAAAATGATCTACAAGGGGATATTTATGTCATTGTGCATATTATTTTTGTTATTTGATTCAAGCCATTCTTTTTAGTTTTTGTCACATAAACCTTGAGGAAAGTTAAGGGATTGCCAGATTTAGTTTGATTGTAGTCTCTTAGGGTATGTAGATGTGTTTCTGGTTCAATTTGATATAGTGGACAGAGATTATGATTTATATAGGATGCCTTAAGTAGAATTTTGTTTGTTTGCAGCCCTTCTGCGTAGGCTTGACAAAGGAAGAGTTTTTCTCGAGGGTGACAAGATCCTTTCCAAATCCAAGACATATTTGACTGAATATTTGAATCAAAGCTCTCTTGAGAACTATTTGAATAGTTTAAGATAAAAAAGGTATGCTGATTTTGAGGTAAAAATGTCATTTCTTGTTAAATTCCCTATTTCTTTTTAAATCACTAAGAAGGTTAATGTTTTGTGGGATAGGCTGGAATATGATTTCTAAAAGAAATTCCCGAGTGAGTGGGAAGGGAAGGTCATTTATATATGTTAGATATCTGATAGTAGGAGTAAAGGTAATTAGTGATTCTGTTATTTTGCTAAAAGGGTAGGGAGGTAAATTTCAAAGGTCAGAGTCTGTTATATAGGAAGAGGAAGGAAAAGGAAGTGAGTATTGTTTTGGAGAATTAGAATCTTGAAGGCAGACCTCTGGAGAAGATCTGAGAAGGCTTCGACTTTGGTTCATATTTTCTGTTGTATTTCCATTTCATTGTTCAATCTTTAATTCAATTCTTTCAATAAAGATTCGGTTTCCTATTTGGTATATGTAATTATCTGTGAGTGATCTATCAATTGGTCTGACTCTACTTAGATCCAAGAAAATGCCATCGAAACCAGCAGAAAGAATGGAAGTTGTAGAATCATGCTTAGCCACGTTGGAATCTTCAATGGAGGAATTACAGGCATCTTTCAAGGCAACGCTTTTGAAAATACAGAAGAAACAGCATGAAGAACAACAGTTGATACATCAGATTTTGTTGAAAGAGATAAGGAAAGATCAATGGGAAGAATGGCAACGTTGAACAAATTGGGGAGACGCCATATCGTGTTTCTTCCTCATCATCGGATAGAGTCGGGGATGCTTCTGTAAAAATGGTGTGGGATCCCATAAAGGAATCCGTAGATGAATTCAAGCTCTCCGTTAAAAAGGTGGAATTACCAGGTTTTACGGGGTTCGAATGGCTTGAGATGTTGAAATGGAGCTATGCTCTGTTTCTGCATCTTACACTACGTCTTCCATCTCTTTGTCTGATACAAATTACCATATAGGGTCAGGTAAGACTTTTGGGCCACAGTCCATTTCAAGCCCAATTTCTAAGGGAGTTGGGTCATATTCATTCCCAGGGCCCCATGTGCGATCGACCACGTTGTCTTCTTCGCCCAATAGCTCTATTTTTGGATCGGGTCTTCTATGTCAATTTTCACGTGCGTCATCATAGGCAGCGTCTATGATGGCTCCTCCTCTGATGGCAACTGTGCAACGATGTTGGGACGATGATAGGAAACCAGGGGCTAAGCATTCACATGGAACCCATTATGTTTCGTATTAAGAACTGATCGATCGAAAGAACAAGGGATTGTGTTTCCATTGCGGCGAACGCTACAATCCTCTACATCAGTGTGCGGCAAAGTCCCTGCGAGTGCTAATTTTGGGAGAAGATAAAGTTGTAAGGGAAGCAGATGAAGGAAGAGAGCAGATCACAGAAGACCATAAGCATGGCATAGGCTGGCGTTCATTTAAAAAAAAAAAGAAAGGAAAGAAGGAGCTTCATTCAGCCTTGAGGACAAGGCTGTTCTTAAGGGGTCGGTATTGTTGGATATCTGATAGTATGAGTAAAGGTAATTAGTGATTCTGTTATTTTGTTAAAACGGTAAAGAGGTAAATTTCAAAGGTCAGAGTCTGTTATATAGGAAGAGGAGGGAAAAGGAAGTGGGTATTGTTTTGGAGAATTCGAATCTTGAAGGCAGACCTCTAGAGAGGATCTGAGGAGTCTTCGACTCTGGTTCATATTTTCTGTTGTATTTCCATTTCATTGTTCAATCTTTAACTCAATTCTTTCAATAAAGATTCAGTTTCCTGTTTGGTCTGTGTAATTATCTGTGAGTGATCTATCAGTATATACCAAAAGTTGTGATTTGGGCTTGTTTTGATGACGATGTTGATTGTTCTTTACTCTTTGTAATACCCAAGAAAAATAAAATATAAATATTTGTTTACAAACTATTGTTACTAATTTGGTATACGGTACTGTTTACCCGTATAATACTATTTACGTATACGATACTGTTCATTTATACAATCGAAATGTCAAGTACTAGATGTGGTTTGGTCATAAGAGAAAACTACAAAGAAGTTCGTGGGAGAAAATGACGTTTTATGTGTAAAAATACCCTCAAGGACTAAAGTGAAAGGGCTGAATTGAAAAGAAACTTAAAGGTTTAAGGTGAAAGGATAATTTTCTCTTTAAGTTTTCAATAGTAATAACAGAAATCGTACGCGAGGTGCACAGTAACTGCATTATTAGAAATGTCATTTTTATGAATAGTAAATTGAATATTTTATTAGCGCATAGTATCAAATAGTACCCTTGACTTTTGCTATAAATAGGCCCTTCCATTTCACTTCTAAACTCACACCTTCAACTTCTCTTCTTCTCTCCTTAAATTTCTCTTACTCCAAAGCTAGGCCTATGAGATTTTGGGCCTTTCCTTTTCAGCTTAGGTAAGGATACTATGCCCTTTCTATGTCTTTCAAATTCTAGAAGTTATTTTCTTAAGTATGCTCTGTGGTTGCGGCTTTGGCCGATCTTCCACATCAGAAAGACTGTCCTTAGCTGTTTATATGTTATTTTGATTCTCTGATTACCGAAATAGAATGTAAACTGTGAATAATACATGTCTAGGAAAGTTCTGGCTAAAGAAAGACCTGGTTTTTAATTGTATCCAGTGTGACCCTCCACTCTTTCCTGGGAACTTACCTGGTGTACTCTTTTACAGATTGTATTCTCTATTTCTGGTATAAATAGTACCCGTACGTATGAATAGTAACCGTATGAATGGTAACCGTACATATGAATAGTATCTGTACATAAAAATAGTATTCATACATATAAATAGTGATCGTATGTACGAATATTATCCGTATGTATAAATAGTATCCGTACGTATGAATAGTGACCGTCTATATAAATAGTGACCGTACATATGAATAGTATCGTATGTATGAACAGTATCAGTATGAAAACAATCCTAACTTGTTTTCTCTAATCTTTCATGAAAATCTCTGTAGTGGAATACTGAAATTCATCTGTGTACTCTTGTCTGTAACGACTTAGAGAAGCGATATTCGTACGGAATCCAGGTGAGTGAAACGACCCCGTTTTAATAGAGTTTTAGCATTACTGGTGATAAAAAGTATGTCGTAGGACACTCCTAAAATTTATAGGGGGAAATTGGATTCAGAATGGCGAGTATAATGAGATAATTAATCTAGAAATATGGATAAGAAAAAGCAAATATCTCATGATGATGTGAAGATTGAATTTCTTGAATTGTGGTTTATAAAGCTATAATATAGTTATATACTATACCTGTTATATGGATGAATATTATATTGAGCTTCTGATTATGATATGAAATGATATTGATTGTGATTGAGCGGGACAGTACCCCCTCTCACGGCAAGGCGGAAAACCCGGTTGACAGGGTGTCTTGACCAATGAGTGTGGAGACAACGATTCCCTCAGTAGGGATATAGCCCGGATTGGTGATAAATCCGTGAGGCACCCTAGCTAAGAGGATGAGGTTGTGCGTCATGGCGGAAATATACATAATTGGTGAGCCGGCCTGTGTGCGCTCTCCGGGATATATTGCCATTGACGAGTACTAGTAACGTTTGTTGAATTGGATGAATTTTTATCTTCTTGTATGTAAAAGGATGATGTTGTGCGTCATGGCAGAAATATACATAATTGGTGAGCCGGCCTGTGTGCGCTCTCTGGGATATATTGCCATTGACGAGTACTAGTAACGTTTGTTGAATTGGATGAATTTTTATCTTCTGTCTATTGGTTGAGTATGAGCCTTCGGATATACTTGCATGACTGGTAATGTATTTGAATTTTATTAACGCGAGGCCGATTCGCTCATTGAGTTTAAAAGCTCACACTGTTTGTACAACCTTTTTGTTTAGATCAGGTTGCCAGCGAAGAATATCTGCTAGAGGAGTAGATCACTTTGGACCTTCCTGTTGTCGGGTAGACCCCTCTTTTGTTATAGATTATGTTGCTCTGTAATCGTCTAGGACATCTAGGTCAGGGGTTTGGCATTTGGTTTGTATGTCAGCATAATAATGTATTTTATATTGAGAATCTATTATTATGTGCAAATCATCTCTATGAATTTCAAATAAGAAAATTTGATATATTTTCTTCAGGAATGGTTATTTTGATAATGACTAAACTCATGGGTAGAATTTATCGAAAGGCTTACAGTGATGGGATATTCATCATTGTGCCGGTCATGTGCCCAGAAAACGGGTCGTGACAAAGTTGGTATCAGAGCAATGGTTGTTAGGTCTCTTAGTGATTACAGAGCAAGGTAACCTTAGTAGGACCTCCTCTATCGTTGTGAACCCGGGCACAACTATAGAGAGACGGCTCTACTGAAGGTCCTGTAGGATGTTTTCATTTCCTTTCCCTCCGAGACTTATCTCTTCTTAGGAAGTATGTTCTCAGTTTTAGTTTTAGACAGATGTGGCTACACTTTTGAACTTAGTCAAGGAAAAGTTGTTATTTGTTTTGATTCCGTTGCTGTCGGATCAAATTTTTATATGGTGGATTTTATAAGCTGAATTCATGATTGAATTTGTGTAGCTATATTATTTTAGGGTACCAGCCAATAAAAGAAACCACTTGCATTAAAAACAAAAAAAAACTGAAGGATTACATTGCAAAAAAGAAGAAGTTTACTCATGCATGAGTAATCTAAAAGCGAGGTGGTCTTGGATTAGGAGGGTTGTATTGTATCATCACCCCTCGACCATTCCTTGAAGCAAGAGACATAGCAATGTCGCGGAGGGTAGTGTAAATTCCATTCATACAATCAACACTTCTTTGCTGTTGATTGCAGAAGCACTGGGTGGACCAATAGAAGAACCTATCTATTCTCGAAGTCATTTCCGCGTTATTGCGTTTGGTTAACTTCTCTAGGTCCTCTATCATCTTCTTGAGAATCTTCACCTCCTGCTCTAAACATGCGATTTTGTCCTCTGAGCTATGACCTGTACTAATCTCCTCAGCTTCCTCATTCTTCTTCATCTTCTTCTCCTTTTGATTCTCTTGAGGTCCCTCGAGAGGTCTTTTGCTCTTGTCCCTGCATAAACTTAAGTTTAAGTCAAGTTCTTCTTCCTTAGCCTCTACTGTGAGATCAATGTACTTCCTTGAGGCCATGATTTGGAAAAAATTTAGAAATTTTTGTAAGAGTATAAGGCGAGAGGAATATTGGGGGATTGTAGGCTCAGAGATTATTACTCTTTGTGGTGTGGTAACTGAGAACGCTGAGAAGGTTTTTATAGAGAAAAATTTGGACTAAGAGACAAAGAAGATATCTCTTCACCGCATCCCTACACGATCAACCTATGGATTTCTGCAAGCTGGAAGCCAGAAGTCTAGGGTAGGCGTGCACACCGATAGCGCGTTGTATTAATGCCAAAACCATGAAAGTCAATATTCGGTGGATCTGCGGCCGATTTTACTTGGTTTTTCCATTTCTCCCGTTGGCATTTTCTGAAATTCAAAGAAGTTGACGATATAGCCATTAAAGATTGCCTTGGATGCTTTTATGATGAACTAAAATACATTTCTCCGTTTTATTGTGTTGTTCTTAAGAGCCTTCAGTTGAGTA
Organism: Biancaea sappan; assembly: GCA_037074585.1. Lineage (NCBI taxonomy): Eukaryota > Viridiplantae > Streptophyta > Magnoliopsida > Fabales > Fabaceae > Biancaea > Biancaea sappan. The sequence goes on along the minus strand of CM073497.1, from coordinate 16,482,180 downwards.
TAATATACATAATTGATTGAATCATGTTGTAATTACATGTATGTATGTTATTCATGCATAATGAGTGAAGGCTACGATCAAGGAGAATATGTGATGATCCTACATATACTCATAGAGATGTGAAATCAAAATGACTTGGATAGAATAAAATGTGTAGATGATGATATATCTTCATGGTTACACATACTTACATATAATGCTCTCGTGGGCAAATGAAAGGCATTGATTTCCTTACATCATGATAATGCTTAAGGCATGCGACCATAAGCAGTTAACTTTGTTTTAAAATATATATATTTACATATATATTATGTGTAAGTCTAGAGTAAAGACACCGATTAGAATCTAAGATACGGCCAATATGAGACTACCCGATCATACAGGGACATCGTGATACGGGATTACAGGATAAAACAAGTTAGAGGGAGAAAATCTCAGACTGAAGAGCGTAGTTAGTCGAAAATTTTGAGAAAGGTCAAGATTAGCCGAAAATTTTTGAGGAAATCTTTTACTTATGTTAATTGCATTAAATTATATTTACTATTTACTTGCATGTCCGACATTAATTGCTGGCATTGCGACGTATGTGATCTGTAAACCTTATAGCGAGCGGCGTATAGGTTGTGGTGGCTTTAGCTCCAGGGGCTTCAGGTTGTCTATAAATCTTGTACGCCCGTTACCCCACTCATCACACCAAGCGAACTTCTTTCATTACATACCTATTTCTCAATCTCCATTCCTTTCTCATTCGAAGTTATTTCTGAGATCCCTAGAGCAATGGCCGATAATAAGTCTTTCAACTTGAATTTTGAGACTGGCAACGTAGAGCTTGATTTAAATCTAAGTCTTGGAGACAACAAAGGGAAGAACCTGTAGACAGGTCACCAGAAATTAAGAAAAGAAAGAGGGATGTAATAGAGTTGGAGGAGGACAGTACTGCAACATCCTCAGAAAATAAGTTTGCATTCCTGGAGCGTAAGATCGACAATCTGGAGCGTAAGATAGAGAGCCTGGAACACAAGACAGAGGACCAGAAGCGACTAATAAATCGTCTCTTTGAAAACCAAGACAAACTGATAAACCGTCGTTTTGGGGAACTAGCTAATCGAGTTGATAGACATTCAATGTTTGCAACTCAAAATTTTCGTGACCAACAAGCAAGGTGTATTGACTGTATGAACGGAGTAACTTCAGCTCTTCGCCAAATTTCTCAGGCACTTCCTTCAGAAACTCTTTCTAGGCTGCAACGATTAGCTTCCTCCTTAAGGTCTGAAGCACCTTCCTCTTCTAGACCTGGAGCACCTTTTACATTTCAAAAGCCTCCTCGTCCTTAATTTATTTTTCTTTTGTTTGTACCTAAAGCTACATTTGGTGTAAGCTTCACGTATTAAAATTATCTATGTACTAGAAATAAAATTTAAGTTAGTATCTAGATCTTCTTTGTTGAAGTGATTCATTTTACTGAAAGAACTTGAGGAATGAGAAGATATTGGACTTGTTATATTTCATACTTGATTCTAAAGCATAGTATAGTAATATCTTTTTGACTGAGCAGAGTTACTAAAATGATATTTCATTGCACTTCTGAGCTATAGAGGAATGCTGAATAAGTATTTTATGAACCTATATATAAAGAACTATGGGTTTTCCCTAAGCATTGAAGGGATACGACTCTATATGAGTCATTGAGGTGAGAGGAATTTCTATATATATTTATTTTATAATTATGCATGAGGAGTATGTTATTTACTTATCACATTTTCTAGGATTGTTCTTCCTAGAGATTCATGTAATAATTTCATGTAATGATTTCATTTTATATGACGCATTCAGTTGAGAGTATCGTCTTAAGGCAGGATGATCACCTTCGGGCAAGAGAATTACCTATGGTCAAAATGACGCCTTTAGGTACTGTACTTGTATTCGTAAAAGTTATAAGTTATGTGTGTGGAAACATGTGTTCTGATATTCAGTATGAACTGGAAAGACCACGTGCCACTTTTGAAGACGACATCTATTTGAGGTTTTATATGGATATCTGATTAAATGGTTTAAGTTTGGTAAAAGGTTATGGGGATGAGACACTTTATGGTACAAAAGGTTGTGGAGAAGATCAAACTGATGAGGAAGAGATTACTTGCTGTTTAGAAAAGGCAAAAGTCTTATGTAAATTATTGATAATGCGGTTTAGAGTTCACAGTCAATGGTATAATATTCTTGTAAATCTCACCAAGGGTGTGATGAGGTTTTGGAAGAAAGAGATGCAAAGGATGAGATATGGACGAATTAATCACATTTATTTCAGTCTTGAGATGAGTTTTGAATTCGGGGGACCGAATTCTCTTAAGGGGGTGATAATGTAATACCCAAGAAAAATAAAATATAAATATTTGTTTACAAACTACTGTTACTAATTCGGTATACGGTACTGTTTACCCGTATAATACTATTTACGTATACGATACTGTTCATTTATACAATCGAAATGTCAAGTACTAGATGTGGTTTGGTCATAAGAGAAAACTACAAAGAAGTTCGTGGGAGAAAATGACGTTTTATGTGTAAAAATACCCTCAGGGACTAAAGTGAAAGGGTTGAATTGAAAAGAAACTTAAAGGTTTAAGATGAAAGGATAATTTTCCCTTTAAGTTTTCAATAGTAATAACAAAAAAAATTTTCCATCGTACGCGTGAGGTGCACAGTAACTGCATTATTAGAAATGTCATTTTCATGAATAGTAAATTGAATATTTTATTAGCGCATAGTATCAAATAGTACCATTGACTTTTGCTATAAATAGGCCCTTCCATTTCACTTCTAAACTCACACCTTCAACTTTTCTTCTTTTCTCCTTAAATTTCTCTTACTCCAAAGCTAGTCCTATGAGATTTTGGGCCTTTCCTTTTCAGCTTAGGTAAGGATACTATGCCCTTTCTATGTCTTTCAAATTCTAAAAGTTATTTTCTTAAGTATGCTCTGTGGTTGCGGCTTTGGCCGATCTTCCACATCAGAAAGACTGTCCTTAGCTGTTTATATGTTATTTTGATTCTCTGATTACCGAAATAGAATGTAAACTGTGAAGAATACATGTCTAGGAAAGTTCTGGCTAAGGAAAGACCTGGTTTTTAAGTGTGTCCAGTGTGACCCTCCACTCTTTCCTGGGAACTTACCTGGTGTACTATTTTACAGATTGTATTCTCTATTTCTGGTATGAATAGTACCTGTACGTATGAATAGTAACCGTATGAATAGTAACCGTACATATAAATAGTATCCGTACGTAAAAATAGTATTCATACATATAAATAGTAATTGTATGTACGAATATTATCCATATGTATAAATAGTATCCGTATGTATGAATAGTGACCGTCTATATGAATAGTGACCGTACATATAAATAGTATCATATGTATGAACAGTATCAGTATGAAAACAATCCTAACTTGTTTTTTCTAATCTTTCATGAAAATCTCTGTAGTGGAATACTGAAATTGATCTGTGTACTCTTGTCTGTAACGACTTAGAGAAGCGATATTCGTACGGAATCCAGGTGAGTGAAACGACCCCGTTTTAATAGAGTTTTAGCATTACTGGTGATAAAAAGTATGTCGTAGGACACTCCTAAAATTTATAGGGGGAAATTGGATTCAGAATGGCGAGTATAATGAGATAATTAATCCAGAAATATGGATAAGAAAAAGCAAATATCTCATGATGATGTGAAGATTGAATTTCTTGAATTGTGGTTTATAAAGCTATAATATAGTTATATACTATACCTGTTATATGGATGAATATTATATTGAGCTTCTGATTATGATATGAAATGATATTGATTGTGATTGAGCGGGACAGTACCCCCTCTCACGGCAAGGCGAAAAACCCGGTTGACAGGGTGTCTTGACCAATGAGTGTGGAGACAACGATTCCCTCAGTAGGGATATAGCCCGGATTGGTAATAAATCCGTGAGGCGCCCTAGCTAAGAGGATGAGGTTGTGCGTCATGGCGGAAATATACATAATTGGTGAGCCGGCCTGTGTGCGCTCTCCGGGATATATTGCCATTGACGAGTACTAGTAACGTTTGTTGAATTGGATGAATTTTTATCTTCTTGTATGTAAAAGGATGATGTTGTGCGTCATGGCAGAAATATACATAATTGGTGAGCCGGCCTGTGTGCGCTCTCTGGGATATATTGCCATTGACGAGTACTAGTAACGTTTGTTGAATTGGATGAATTTTTATCTTCTGTCTATTGGTTGAGTATGAGCCTTCGGATATACTTGCATGACTGGTAATGTATTTGAATTTTATTAACGCGAGGCCGATTCGCTCATTGAGTTTAAAAGCTCACACTGTTTGTACAACCTTTTTGTTTAGATCAGGTTGCCAGCGAAGAATATCTGCTAGAGGAGTAGATCACTTTGGATCTTCCCGTTGTCGGGTAGACCCCTCTTTTGTTATAGATTATGTTGCTCTGTAATCGTCTAGGACATCTAGGTCAGGGGTTTGGCATTTGGTTTGTATGTCAGCATAATAATGTATTTTATATTGAGAATCTATTATTATGTGCAAATCATCTCTATGAATTTTAAATAAGAAAATTTGATATATTTTCTTCAAGAATGGTTATTTTGATAATGACTAAACTCATGGGTAGAATTTATCGAAAGGCTTACAGTGATGGGATATTCATCATTGTGCCGGTCATGTGCCCAGAAAACAGGTCGTGACATTCTTCGTGTTTCGATAGGGGCCCAAAAAATTTCTGCCTAATTGCTTTATTCAACCAGGTGTCATACCAAATATTGGTGTTTTTACCATCTCCTATAATTGATCTTATGCAAGAATTATAGAGGAGTAGAATTCGTTGAATTCCTCTATAAATATGGGATTGGGTTATTCTCTTTTTAGGCAGGTTTTTTCCATACTTGTTTAAAAAGATTTGTGTCCACAGTTTCTCATGAGTGATTGAATCTCTAGATTAAGTTTAGAACATGGACTTTGTTCTGGTGTTTAACTTTCCTAATTCCTATCCTACCTTATTTTTTGGTTTTGCTATTCTTTTCTAGTTTATTGTATGTATGATAAGTCCTAGAAAGTCACTAAATAATGCCATCATATGTGGGATTTTTAGTCCTCTTTTAGCCTTGTTGCTTTTCTTTTTCGCTTTTTATCTTTGTTTTTGTGTAGTTTTCTTGTGCTTTATAGTTTTCTTATTTTCTTGTTTTATTTCCCCTTTTTATTGCCTTTTTAATTTACTTTAGTTGTTGTCTTTTGCAGGTGCAATTTTGGGGAGAAAACAAGAGGAAATTGAGACTCCAGTGAGCTGGCGCCCAGGCGCCAGGCATTTGAACTGCAAAGAGCCCTCTGCCCAGTTGGCGCCTAGGCGCCCAACCCATGAACTTGAAACTGAAGCTGTCAGGCTTGGCGCCCAGGCGCCAAGTCACGAATCTGCAGCTTAAATGCTTCTTTTGGGGCATTTTGCCCTAACTTTGATTGGGGAGATTTTTGGGGAGCTTGGAGGCAGCAAGGGAGCAACAACTTGAGCTGGTTAGGGGGGAAGAAGGCCTTCCTTCATGGGATTGGTCTTCCTTCCCCCATCTCTTCATTTTCTTCTTTTTTCATGTTGCTTTTTCTTGTAATTTGTAGTGATAGGTAGTATGTAACTCAAGGGTTGTTATGAGCCCGATTTTAGATTAGATTTTGTGTAATTTCTTGAACTCTTGTAATCTTTAATTGGTTAATACATGTTTATTTATTCCAATCTTAATGCTTTCCTTTAAATTGGCCACTTATTGGGATGATTTGGTGTTTTTACCAAACTTGGGAAAGGGAGGTAAAAACTAGACCTAAGTAATGAGTTGTATGAGTTCTTGAACCTTAAAGAAGAGGGGATTGATTTGTTAATGTCATAGGAATATAGATATTAGCCTCATATAGTCAAATTAGGGTTTGCTCATTTAATGAACTTAATTTTCACATAAGGAATTATGGAGAATTAGGTTTTATCTTAGTTGAGGTTTGGGAAAATCCTTCTAGGAATATTTGTGCCCTAAACTAGCATGTACAATTAATGAAAGCAAGAGTAAGAGGATGATAATGGAACCTATGAAAAATGAAGGGCTTGGTGGTTGATGTAATTTAATTTCTTATGAAGTTTTGTTGTTGAGTGATTCTTTTGAATTATATTTCATATTTTGTTGGGGTGGATTTTACCGAATTGAATTGCTCTAAAAATGCTTGATCACCACTTTATGAGTTTGGAGTTTTTATCTATGCTAAGGATAGCTAGATATTAACTTAGCCCATTGTAACTTTCACCATAAATCGGATTAATATAGGAATAGATAATCTTATTTATGTGGTTTTTCTGAGTTCCTAAACTTAATCACCTACTTGAATGATTGAATTAAGGAATTAAACAATCATTTGGGTTAGGTAGGTTTGTTTCTCCAAGGGATTGAGTTCAAACAATTTTGAGAGCTTAACCAACACCAAAAGGATTTGTAATTTGATTGAATCATTCTTTAACAACTCAAAGACTCATTTGTCTATGAATTAGTCGGATTAAGAATTAAATGAAGTCAATCCCATCAATCCTAGGTTATTGTCATTAGGAGTAGCTTAGTTTTAGGTTCTAGATAATAGTTTTAGGTTCTAGATAATAGTTTTAGTTTAATTTGTAGCGTTAGATTTACTTCTCTGTTTAATGATTCGTCTAAATAGCATTTAACTTTAGCTTCACGGGTAGTTGATACCTCAATGCTCGTGGGAACGATACTCTACTCACTCTGTATTACTTGTACGATTGGTACGCTTGCCAAGTCGTCAACAATGTATCTTCCTGGAATCTGGAGTATGACCCTAGAAGAAGTCTCTTATTCTGCTATTTATTTTTGTAAGGATACTCTTGGAAAGGAAAAAAGCTTTCATTACATGACTAGACATGTTTGAGATGGTAGAGCTTATTAATTGTGTTCTACCTATTATAGATAATAGGTTTGCCTTTCGTCCTTGAAGTTTCCTATTAAGTCTATCTATTATAAATGTAAAATTCGTTCTCCTATAGCTTGGTTTCAAGGGGTAGCCAAGATAAAAGCCTAAATATCCAGATTGTTTGATGTTAAGAGTATTTTGGAAGAGGGAGATATTGTTGTTACTTACTATTTTTTAGAACCAAGCTTTTGATTTATCAATTTTTATTATAAGAACAGATTTGGTGCTTGTCCTATAAAGACAAACATCGTGTTTGTTCTTATCTAGACTATTGGATTTCAGATTCAATGGTTTAAATTTCAATGTCCTTTTAAAAAAAACTACCACTCACTGTGCAAAAGGTCACTAGAACATCATTTATGGCTTCAATGCTTTGGGTGTTAGTTTTGCTAAAAAGGAGGATGTCATCTGCAAAGAAAATGTGAGAAATTTTGGGATCTTTGTTTCTAAATTTAAAAGGATGCCATAGTTTCATATTAATTTTTTCTTGGATCAAATTGTGTAGATATTCCATACATAGAATGAATAAATATGGTGAGATTGGATCTCCTTATCTAATCCCCCTAGAGGGTTTGAAGGTTTGTGTTTTCTTACCACTAATGGTAGAGGTGTATTGTACATTTTTTTTAAGCAAGAGAGGATTAGGTTGCTGAATTGTGTGGGTAAATTGAGCATATTAAGAATTTTTGCTATGAAATTCCAAGAAATTGTATTAAAAGCTTTTCTGATATCTATTTTCATAATCACCCAACCTTCTTTATGTTTTGAGTTTTTCATTGAGTTCATTGTGTTTGAGTTAAGAGAAAAAGATCTGAAGAGGGTCTACCTGGGGCGTAAACTCCCTGAAAGGAGAAAATTAGGGACGAGAGATAAGGTTTTAATCTATTAATTATTATTTTGGCTAGTAATTTATAATGTGTGTTACACAGACCAAGAGGCCTGTAATGGGATACTAAGTGGGTGTTATAAATTTCTAGAATTAACCATAGTATTCCCCCAAGATTCAGGTAAAGCACCCGTTGTCAATATATTTTGAATCAAAGATTATTTGATCTTTGATGATATTCCATTTTCTTTGATAGAAGATGGCGTGTAGGCCATCTTCTCCCGGAGTTTTCAAGGGGTTTAAACTACATAGGGCTAATCTTAATTTCTTCTTCATCTGGTGATTTTATTTGGTGTGAGTGGAAATCATTATCTAAGTTAGCAAAGTTTGTGACAGAGGTATTTGGCTAGTTTGTGGGCTCTGCTTGAGGATCAGTTGAGAAAGTGATCTTTAAATTTGTTATGAATTCATTTTCACTCATACTCTGGTTTGTAATCCAAGATTGGTCTAGTTTCTACATTTAAAAGATTTTGCTTCTTCTTCTTTTATTTAAAGTTATGAAACAAGGTTGTGTTTCTATCTCCAAGGTTTAGGCATTTAAGTCTTGATTTCATCAACCAAATACTCTCTTCATTTTCAAGGAGTTGTTTCAGATGGTTTTGTAAGTTATGTTCTAATTTTAGGAGTTATGGATCGTTTTTGTTCTCCATTGTTTTTTGCAAGCCATGTAATCTCGCTTTCATTCTCTTGATCTCATGTAAAATATTTCCAAAAGTGTTTTTGTTCCAGATAGTGAGTTCTTCTTGAAGATTTTTAATGGTCTCATCTAGATCATTTGGATTTTATTGCCATATTGTAGTTGTTAGTGGCACAAAAGTGATGGCTCATCCAAAATGGTTTTAAGTCTAAAAGGTTTGAAACCTCTATTATATTCTAGGGTCAATTTTCAGAAGTATTGGACAGTGATCAAAGCTGAGCCTAGGAAAGTGGATTACTTTCATTTCAGGAAAAATGTTTAACCAATCAAGATTTACATAAACTCTGTTTATACGAGTCCTAATGATAAATTTATCTTATGTGTGGCTTGTCCATGTTTATCCAGAGCCTACAAATTCTAGATCAAGAAGGTTTGCTTTATAAAAAAAGTTGTTAAAAGTTTCCATCTTTGTTCTACTGAGAGGTCTACCTCCAAATTTTTCTTATGGTTTAGAAATCTCTTTAAAATCTCCTATTAGTAACCATGGTACTTTTATAAAATCAGATAAATTAGATAGTTTCTGCCCAAGGAATTTTCTAATGGAAAAGACACGATTTGCTTAAAGAGCTGTATGGAGAAAGATATAAAATTTTACTTGAATCTTAAGATAAATTTCGTGAAAGGCAATTGATATAGGCTCCACATTGATGGTGAGTGGGTTTCAGAGTACCCATATACCTCCAAGAAACCCATGACATCAACTTTTACAAATCTTTCATTATTTATTGTCAAATTTTCTGGCATTTTACAGTGAACTTGTTCAATATTTATTGTCAAATTTTCAATTAAATTAATCATTTTTCACAATTCATTATCAAATTGGCAAGTCCTTGAAATTTGTATGTAATAACTTCATTTAAAAAAAAAATTGACAGGAAACACTTGTAACTAAAACTAATATTTTCTTGAATAAACTGATTGAACTAACTTTACACATAAACTCGTAATAACTTGAATGCTGATCTAATTTACAATTGATATTTTATCTGAACCATGCGACCTTCAAAAATGAAAAAACCTGTACATATTATGTGGGATCTAAAAGCTCTGTTCTCAGAGGCCTACCTATCTATTTACGAATTCACTAGTTCTCCACTTGGGGGAACGCCCAAATCTTTTGATAACTTCTTGCACATCTGCATCAGATCATATCGGAAAGATTTAGGCGTCAATTCCTGATTCTATGAAGACGAGCTATAATATAAGAAAAAAATCTTAAATGAAGTCTCTTATATCTTTACTTTCATATTCTTCAATCAAAATAAGACAAATGTATATTTCTTTAATAAGACTACGATAATTATATAGTCTTTACAAACAAATTTATATTTTTTACAATTTTGTATTGAATTATTGGTTCTTTAATAAAAACTTGATGGTAAAGATGTAAGAAACTGTACAAAAGGAAAAAAGATAAAGATAGAGGGCGAACCTGTCTATATAGAGAAGAATCTCCTGAAGATTTCCTTAACTCTACTACATACAGAGATGGGCTAATTTCAAAAACCTGTCAAATTGAATTGAAGACCATTTCATAACCCAGAAAATTAAGCATATAGTAATTGGCACTTTAGGAGTAGTGTTAAGTAAATCAAGCCAATCAGGAATCAAAAGGAAACGTAAGAATACCATATTAATGCTTGACATGTTTATATTCTTTTCGTGATTGACTTGATCTACCTTGTAACCGAATCTATGTAAGAATTTTTCAAATCAATCTACTGAAGTTTGACGTTACCTCTGCTGCAACTGAGAGGCTGCCTAACTTTTTATGCGCCTTGTTGTTCTCTTGTATCACTTTCAACTGAAACATTGATGATACAGTGACGTTATTGCAAAGTTGAAGGTTCATTTATTTGTAATGGTAAGGGACAAGAAGCTCTTTAATATATAAGCAACGATACTAACTATTCCATTTTTCTTTTGGACTGTGAATCCCATTTCTGTCACAATGTCCTCAAGCCTCTCGATGAGGTCTTTTGCGAAAAGGTTGGATGTAAACCTTATCTTCCTCTCTGAGACATCCTGTAAATCAAGAAGATATGCATGAATATGTGTAGGAATTTCCTAAGTGATGAATAGATAAAGAGAGTGAAAGTGATACCAAAAATTTCCTTCCTCACCTCTTTCTCAAACAAGCCAGAGAGGTCTAGGCACGAAGACATCCCTATCAATTGAAATGCATTGATAATTGGTGATCCTGGACACTTCAGGTCTGCTTCATTTGGCTATTGTCAAGAAAACAATTCAGGGTTACATCCAGAGAAGGGAAAAAAGAAAAGGGGAAAACAGTGGCAAGTTTATATACCATTTCATGGATGGAAAGGGCTTCATCGCCAGTAGATACATCCTCTGGATTTGCTGGAATGTAGTCCTGATTGAACCATTCATCTTCTTTGATGCCAGCCATTGTTATCCGAGTAACAGGGTTGGGATCAAGAATCCTCTTTATCAGGTTTTGGGCACCAGGTGATAGCCATTTTGGAATCTGAACATCTCCTTTAAAAATCTGAACCCAAAATAAAAGAAAAAATTCAAATCAATTGAATATTTTTATACTTTATAGAACTTCTAAAGTAACCACGGAAAAGGAGAACAAATAGGCAGCATTTGAATACCCTTTGATAGAGAACTGCAAGATTCCTATCATCAAAAGGAAGGTATCCTGTTAAAAGAACATACAATATAACCCCACATGACCATATATCTGATGTTGCACCATCGTATCCTCTATTATTAAGAACCTCAGGTGCAACATAGTTGGGACTTCCACAGGTGGTATGCAGCAAACCATCTTCCTGAAAATTAAGTAGTTGTGAATTCGGGAATTAGAGTATGTGATTTGGGTTATATAATTAAGTATATGAACAAAGTTCTATCTTTCCTTTCAAATATGCATCTTGTAAGCCAAAGCCATTAGTTACCCTTTAGTAATTTATATATTGAACTGATTTTTGAATTTTAAGAATTTGCTCCTTTTTATGCTTCAAGAGTATAACTTACTTTAAAATGCTGGGGTAAAGCACTAAGGCCAAAATCGGATATCTTTATCTTCCCTTCGGCATCCACAAGTACATTCTCTAGCTGCAACAACATAGCATCATCTATTAGCAATCGTGCAAACCATATAACCCAATAAAACCCGAAATACATAATCTATTATATCTTAAGAAGACAGGCAAAACCTTGAGATCCCTGTGGAAGACACCTTTGTTGTGACAGTGGCTAACACCGTCAATCAACTGTTGGAAAACCTTCCTAGCTTCAGCTTCTGGATATTTGCCCTTGGATGCCTATAAAAAGAAGTACATCTCATTAGCTGTCATTGTTATGTGGGTCGGCTGATATAACTCATGCCTAAGAAATTATATGATAATGGTTCTTACAACTATTTCAAACAATTCTCCTCCATTCACATACTCAAGGACCATATAAACCTTGGTTTTGCTAGCCAACACCTGGATAATTGCAGATATAAATCACAATCAGTAGATATTAACATGAAGACTTTAAATGCAAGCTAACAGATAAAAGAAAAAAAGTTAAGTATGATATGTGATAAGTCCTGTAAAAAAAATTAAATATACTTATATGTTTATTTATTATTTATTTATTTATTTATTTTTAATACATAAAATATATTTATATTTCTTTTAAGTAGTAATGCGATAACCGATAGAGACATCTAATTAATGAATTCTCCTTTTTCTGTAAGAGCTGGGTTATAATAGTCAGCAACATATTTCTTCTCTCAGTAAATGATGTGCAGTACAAATGGCACCATGCTCACCAGTTAGAATGGCAACCAGGAATTCAGTGGGGCCATCGTAGCACAGTAATAACTTAGTTAATTATACATGGGGGACCATGAATTTTTTTTTTCCTCGAAAAAAGAAGTCCTGTAAAATTATAGATGGATACTTAAGGATTAAAAAATCGCAAATGGATGACCCCACCCAAAGATCTGCCACATGATATTCACAAATATAGGTGGCCCATCTCCAGGTAATTATACAAGTCATTAATTATTTAACCCTTCATAGGAGAATCAAAGTTTTTTATTTAGAACATTTTGACATTCAAGCAAGAGATGGAATCCAAGTAAGCATCTGACCGAATGAGATAAGGTGAACTCCACACAAGAGCACCTAAAAATTATTAATTTAAACTATGCAAGGAAGCGGAAAGAACAAAATATATATTCCTAAGCATAAATCATGTAGTATCGCCTAAAAGTTTGAAAATTCATAAAGCAAAAACCGGATTCTTGACGTGGTAGAATTGATTTTGCGAACTTGCAATAATCACAATATCATATTCCTCAATTCTATATGTTTCTGACACTTGGCATAAAATAAGGAAAACTATACGTGGTCCAAGTCATCAATTCTCGAATCACATACTAAGAATTTAATTGGTTGCCGGTTTAGACGTGCTCGTCGATTAAAACATACATCATCTTTCCCGATTCAAGACAAAGAAACAATGTTCAAAAATTTTAATATAGATTTGATCTATTAAAAATAAACATTAATATGAGTCTAAACAAATATATAAATATATTAGACATTATTTCAATGAAATATACATCTACTATGCTTATATTTATATTTATGATTAGTATTTTTTGCCTAAAAAATTTTGGGTGATTTTAACTCATCATACAGATAAAAGGACACAGAATGTGCACGCACACAAAATAGTGGATGAAATCCAGACAAAGAAATAATAATATACCATCTGTGGACCTCTCTGGTGTGATGGGAAGGGAGAGGGAGGGTGGGTGTAACTAGGGAGGGTGTCGTTCGCGGGATATTGTCGTTTTATAGAAGATGCTTCGGAAAGTGGCATTGGTGAAAATATATAGATTTAGGATTCTGAAATTTCAGAAGCCTCAAATTTAAGGATACACGAAACCGGTGCTTGCTTCGATGATTGGTACAACCTCCTTTTTACTGTACGTATGCGTGATCCATCAGTTACGCAGAAAAAAAAAAGTTTTGGGCAGAGGACAGAAAGAATTAAAAAAGAAAAAAATAATAAAGAAATTTTTACTGTACAGAGGTTTTTGGTGCAAGATCAGTAGTATATCAAATTATGAATTTGTTATGAGTGCTGGGTCACATTTGTTGAGCTGTGAGATTGTACCTCGTGTAATCTGACCACGTTCGGATGCTCAAGGAGCCTCAAGGTGGCTATTTCTCTCTTAATCTGCAATTCCCAATTCACTTGTGCGTTAGACAGATTGTATATGAAGGAAAAATGAAAATAGCAATGTGTCTGCATCGAGATTTATAAGGGGATGAAGAATCGGAGGTGTTGAATGTGTACGAATTTTGCAGAAAAACAAAAGGGTAGTCCAGAAGCAAAGAGAGAAACCCAGGAGGTTTCAGGCGGAAATCTGAACCCCATGAAAGGAAGGATTACAAACTTATGTCTCACCGAGCTCGAAATTTGGATTTATACTTGAAACTTGTATTTATACCTCTCATTAAAAAACCACAGAAAATAAAGAAAATCCACAGTTCGGAAACTCTAGATTCTTCACAGTACAGAGCAAAACAACACAGAAATTAGATTCTGAGAGGAATATAAAGAAATTAAAACCGAAGCAGACCTGATCGACTATATTGAGCTGAATGATCTTGCTCTTCTCGAGTATCTTAACCGCAAAGGATTGCCCGGATTCGACGTTCCCGGCTAATTTCACTTTTCCGAAATTGCCCTGGCCGAGAGTCCTGCCCAGCTCATATTTCCCCAATCGCATTCCCTGTCCTTGCTTCTCCTTCTCGTTCTTCTTCCCAAGCCTCACGATCAACATTTCCAACCCCCGCTCTCTCTTTTACTTCCCCTTCAAAGCACGCAAGGCATCGGCAAAAACGCTCAACACCCTTCCCCCCCAAGCAGATTCCAATACTGCTCAAGCTTCTGTCCAATCCACCAAATCGAATCGAAAACGACGAATCTCGAGTCTGAAATTTTCTCTTCTCTCTCTGCTTCAGGATCAGAGTTTAGGCTTCTGAAAAGTCTGTGACTATTTCATTATATATAACGCGCGCGACATGCTGACACAGTTAAAGAGTTGAGACTTGGATATGCTAAAGAAAGCAAAGCCCAATTCTACTATTTAGGTTTTACAAGTTATTTGTTATTACTTTTCCAACTTGCAACTTCATAATTTTTAAACATCATTATATAGCTTGTAATTATTATTTATAAATATAAAGAATTTTATCTAAATTTAATTAAATGAATATCGTTTTGTTTTTTTTTCTAATTTAAGGAATTTTAATTATATATGATTCAACTTTTTTATAATTATATAAAATTAAAAAAATACAGTTTATCCCTTATAAAGTTTGCATTATGTGTAAAAAAACTCATGAGTATATACATAATAAGATTCGAACTTTGGCTTACATAGATGAGGAAAAAACTCTTCACCACCCAGCCACTAATATGCATTCAATTTATTTATGTAAAATTTAATATATACAAGAATTTCTATTATTGTATTCAAAATTCAAAATAATATACACAAATTACTATATCTTATAAACAATAATAAATTTTATAATAAGAGAATATGTTATTAATTTATATAACTCATATTAAATTATATAAAAATTTAAAAATTTTAATAGCAAATCTCATAATATAAATTTAATTATTATTTATACTTAATAAAAATAATTATGAAAATACATTATTCATATTAAAATTACTTTTTAATATAAGATTTGATATTATATTTTTAATAATAATAATTAAATTTTAATATAATTTATTATAATATAAAATTATAATATAAGATTTGATATATTAAAATTTAATTAATACTAAAAATTATAATATTAAATCTTATATTAAAAAATAATTTTAATTTGTATAGTATATTTTTATAATTATTTTTTATATAATTTAATTTTTATTAAGTATAAATAATAATTAAATTTATATTATAAGATTTTTTATTAAAAATTTCAAATTTTTATATAATTTAAAATAAGTTATGTAAAATAATAGCATATTCTCATATTAAAAGAATGTTTATTATTTTATAAGATATAATAATTGGTGTATATTATTTTGAATTTTGAATACAATAATAGAAGTTTCTATATTTAATAATTTTTACATATATATGTTGCATGTGAATTAGTGGTTAAATGGTGAATAGCTATTTCTTCTTCTATGCAAGTTCAAGTTCAAATTTTATTGTGCATGCATTGGTAAAGTATATAATTTTTATATATTGTTTTGTTTTAAACTTCATAGAAATTTCCTGCATATAAAACAAACTTCATGAAGGTAAAGTATATTTTTCTTATAAAATTATAGAAGTAGCATAATTTTCATGCATTTTATTTTTTGGTGAATATTTGAAAAAGAATAAAAATCTGGATTAACTTATAATAATAATAAAAGTATCTAAAATGTTGTTTTAATTAAATTTTTAAGTATTTTGTTACCTACGTTAATATAATAATTTTCAACAGCCAATAACGTGTATCCTCTCACTCTCGGTCCTAATAACGTATTTGAATCATTCATAAAATCTCACCTAGTCAATTAAATTTGTAGATGATATATATATATTTTAAATAAAAATTAATTGACATATCCTATTTGTTTTAAATAATTTAGTTTCTATATTTTTAAATAATGTCTTGAGTTTGAGTATTATAAAGAAAAAATAAATAACGTTGAGAGAAATTACAGTTTTATAATTCAACTTGGATCAAATTAAAATTGACGAAACCAAATAAATTTTTAGATGTTGATAATTTAAAATAAAAAATAAAAATGACAATTATTTAAAATAAAAAATAAAAATGACAATTAGGAAGAGATATTAATATTGTTAACGGTGACTGATTCCTTAAACGAATCGAATCTTAATTTTTCGTATTTGCCTGTAACGATTTTAATAACAATACTAAAAATACATATATTTCATAATTTTGATATAAATATTATTGTAGATTGTATGTTTTTTAAATATATTTTTTGTTATTAATAACTTGTATTATTTTTTTTTATTTTATCAAGTGCATCCCTCTACTCAATTAAATAGTCGACTAATTTCTTTTAAATTTACTAAACATAAATGATAAAGTATTTCCAAATTAACGTTTTCAAAAATTAAATATTTACTATTTTTTATAATTAACAAAAATTATTATCGTTCTGATAAACTAAAATATAACTTAATTATAGTTAAATAATTGGTGAATCACATTTTTTTAATTAAAAAATGTTAAGAAAATAGTAAAACAAAATAAAACAAAAATAGAAAAAAGAATAAGAACACACACAAATTTATGTAATTTAGTTGATATAATTTATGTTCATAGATAGAGGAAAAAGTTTATTATTCCTCAGTCAAAAGAAAATTGTTACAAATTATTAAAAAACTTTCAAATTATATATAAAATAGGACGTTCTAAAGAATATTTTAAAAAAAAAAGGTCATGACCAATTTTTTCTCTTTTGAATCAAGCCACTGAAATTTTAGATTGAGTTATCAATTCATTATGATTATTAAAAAAAATGAAGGCACTTAACAAAAAGAAAATAAATTGATTGTTAAATGTGAAAGACGAGGTATTGATGTGAAAATCATGGCCACAAAATAATCTATGCTCTAAACTCTATTAACCTTAGGTGTAAGATTAAAGTAAATTTTTTGTTGGTATACAGGTCGATCAAAACAACATGGGGTTGTAAAATATTAATTAATTATATTAAATTGTGGGATGCATGTAACATAGCCCATAATACTAGGATTCTGTCAGCATATGGATAATTTAAAGCATGAAAAATGCGTGGGCAGCAATATAAACTATAAAGAGAGATTATTTAATTAATTACTTTAATACGATAAAAGAAACTTTGCCATTCAACACTTGTCTCAACCATAATGTCCCACTAGGCAGTTGATATGACCAACGACAATTTCCTCCACACTCAACACATCACGTGACGCTTTCAACGAACTTACCCTTTTCTAATTACGTTCTATCAACGTAACTTCTTGTATTTTTGTTCTTTATCAACTCATGAAAATTATGGATATTTAAAATTAAATTAAACCAATCTAATTCAACTGAATTAAATTAAATTAACCAAAAATTAATCAAAATAAGGATAAAAAAAAGCTTGAATCAGTTTTTTCAAGTTTAATAATTGAACAATTTGATTAGGTTAGGTTGTTGGTTATCAATTATTTAATTTGGTTTTAGCCAAACCAAAGTTTATATATATGTATATTTTTATATTTTTATATAATATATTAAAAAATCCTATCTTAATATATTTATATATGTAATATAATAAATATTGAGGGTTTAAATTAACATTATAAGTTCTAATGAGATTGAATAATGAAATATTTAAGAGTTTAATTCCAAATTTTTTTAATTTTATGGTAATTATTTTTATTTTAATACAAACTCATTTAAAATCGAACAAAATTAATCAAATAACAAAACTAAATAGATCTCTTACTTTTTTTTTCAAATTGATGGTTTGTAGTTCAGTTGAGGTTTGAAACAAAATCGAGTTAAACTGAATTTAATGGAATGGTTAATCTTTTAGGAGGTAACGAATCAAAGTTAAAATTTTTATTAAAAAAAATGTCTATATTTAATGTCTATAGTATTTTAAATAAGATTGTTTATAATAAAAAATATATTAAAAGACTAAAAAAACTAAAAAATACATGTTAATTAATTCTTTGTGTAAGAAATTAATTTTTTTTGTAGTTATGTCCAAAATATTGTTTTACAAAAAAATATTGTACTACTTTCTATATTTCCAAAAGAATTCTACGGATAACTCATTAGGTGACGGTCTACTAACGAAGGGCATGAAATATGAATAGTCTTGTAAGTTGTTTCAGAATCTAATCTTTACTTTATTATATTAAAAAATTCTATGAATTTAGAAATTATAAAAAAGCAAAGACTTGGATTTGTCAGCAAATGTATTGTAGTAGTCGTGTGTGTTTTATTTGATATGTACTACTATTTCAAATATTCTAATTTTTTCTTAGTATTTAAATTATTATAAAGAACAATTAAAACCATATCTTAAATAGAGATAGCAATAAGGACCCGAATTCAGAGATTTTCGCATTTGAGACCCCGTGAGTAGGGATTTTTCTCCCACAAGGAGGAGGCGGGAAAAAAAAATCCTCTTGCTATTATTTTGGGGATAGGGGCGGAAATCATACTCCCCACATCACGAGGATCCTTAACCCTGAAACAGTAACTTAAATATATATAATTTTTTTAATTAAATATATATAAATATATAATATAATTTGATTTTAAATTAAAATAATTTAATTTAATTTAAAAAAACCCTAATCTGATTCTATATCACTATCAGAGTATCAGTCTCTAGCTCTCTAGCGGCTATCTCTCCTCTCCAGCTCTCTCGCCGTCTCATCCTCTCATTCCTCTCTAGCTCTCTCGCTGTCTCTCCTTTCTAGCTTATCGTCGCCATCTACAATTTGGATATGGTGGGATGGGATCTTGCAAGTGACGTCGTCTGCTACATCTCTTGCCGTTGTCACTGTCCTCTCGTGCACCGTCCTCTCTCGCAGTTCCACTTCATGTATGAATCTCAAATCTCAATATGAATCTCTCTCAAAATTTCCCCCTTCCATTTGCCATTGTGAATTTGAAATATCATTTGTTACAATAAGCAAGATATTTGGGTTTAGGATTTAAGATTGGGAATCAGGTCCAATGACATTTTGGATTAGAATTTGGGATTGAACCCAAAGAACATGAATGACGAAGAGTGATTTTAGAGAATTTTTGCAAGGTCGAAATTCCTGTGACCACTCGTGGGAGGCAGAGATTGGGCATGGAGGTTAAAATTTTTTCTCTACAGGGATCATGGGAGGGGACGAGGCAGAATTGGAGGGCGAGGACGGAGACGAGGGAGGCACTACCCGCCCCAGCCCTGCCTTACCCTGTTGCCATTCTTAATCTTAAAATATTATTAACCAAAAAGAAACCATTTATCTTTATGGAAATACAGATGAATGTTGAGTAAATTGATTGTTTAGTCCCTCGAAACCATTTTTCTTCACATTTGGTCATTCAAAAATAATTTTTGTCAATTTAGTCCCTAAAAATGTTTTTTCCAATTAAAATAACCTATCTATTAGACAAATTTCTTTTGATAAATAAACAAAAGCTTATAAAACTTGTCCAAGCGATGTTCTTTTTTTTTTCTTTTCCAAAAGATTATCAATACAAATTTTACAAAATCACATAACTGTCAATAAAACACTATCCTTACAAAAAGAGGGAAAAAATGTTGCTTAAGTGGTTTCGTTTTGAGGACAAAAATCACCTAGACATATCAATGTTGCTTGGCTCTATTCAGTAAAATTAACTTATAAACTAGCGGATAGCTTATAGCTTGTAGATGATAACTTATAAGCTAGCTTATAGAATTAGAAATATTCGATAAAAGTATCTGTTGAAAGAGTTAAAAAGTGTAAAATAATATAAAAAAGCATATATTTTTTAATTCTAAAATAATATAAATAAATATATCATTTTTGTTTGTAATTAAATTAGTTTAAATTATTATATATATAATTCATTAAAAAAAATGTATTTATATATTTTATTGTATTTTATATATGAATAATATATTTTTACATATATAATATATTTATATATTATTATATTTTATTATATATAATAAAATATATTTACATATTTTATTATATTTATATATTTTATATATATTTATATATAAAAGTATAATAGATATTTTCATAGAATAACAAGGGTAAAAAGAGGAAAAAAATACATAAGTTATAAACTACTCAAAGTATCTTATCGAATAAGCTATAAGCTACTAAAATAAGTTTGTTTACTGAACACTTTTAATGAGTTTATAAACTAGTCAAATAAATTATAAACTAGTCAAATAAACTATAAACTCGTCACGTCAAACAGAGTCAAGTGGCTTCATTTTGGTACACAATAATGATTAACACAAAAAATCCCTAAAATTTTATTTTTATGTCATCAATTATTATATTCAGAAAAATAGTGTTGTTAGGGATAGTTTCAACTTTTAAAATTTAAGCTTTCAGAGTGTGTTTGGAAGAGTTTATTTTGAATTTATATGACTTATCTTATGACATAATCGCTTATGTATGTCTTTAGGAAAACTTATAGAAATAACTTATAGCATGCTCACAAGATGTTTTCAGCTTATTTTCATAAGTTATCTATCAAAATAAATTGAAAACAAGTTATGTGAAGTTCGCCCTCATAAATTCTTTAATTATAAAAATAACTTATATATAAGAACTTAAATAAATTATTTATCCAAACATGACTACATAGCAATCATTTAATAATTTGGACCATTAATATAAATAGATTGAGGGCTCTAATGCTCTTCAGAATAATATATAATTTTTGTTTTTAAAAAAACAGGTTTCAATTTTCAAAATAATCAGTGCATTAGGTTGTTGAAATTGACCTTTCCATGAAAAAATAAGGCAAAAATGATATTTTAATCATTTACTTTTATTTTAAATTTCATTTCAATCTAATACGTTTCAAATATTTTATATTGGTCATCTATATTGTAATTTGTATTGTTCTATTTCTTTTCTGTCAAAACTATTAGCCAATAGTCGCTTTAATAGAATTGACACTTCTATATTATTTTATTTTGTATACAAATAATATCTAAGTAGATATGTTATATTAATATTAAAATAATAAAATATCAACTGTGTTAAAATGAGTAATGATTTTGACAAAAAATAATCAAAACAGTGTAAATTTGCAATAAAAAAGATCAATATAAAATATTTGAAACATATAGGATTAAAATAAAACTTAAAATAAACAAAAATTATCAACATATTATTTTTGCCGCAAAATAATAATAAAATAGCCTCTTAGGTGGGACGGCACCGCACAAATGCTCATGACGCGCCTGCTCAAAATCTCATTACCTTTTATTAGACTCTTTCAATTATTTATCAATCAAAGGGTTTGTCTTTTTCTTTTTTCTTTTTTTAATTTTCTATTAATTATAAAATTACGAAACTGGTCATCCCCAAATCTTCCCGGACGATTGGGATGATGGGGTCAGAGACCGTAGCGTGGGATGAAACTTTTTTTTTTAATAACTATTTTATTTTATTTATTAATTTATTGATTCCCTACATTTATTTTTAAAGTAACATAATGAATCGTAATGATTTTATAGGCCCATTTGTTACTGTGGTGCAATAATCCAAGCCACAGTGTCCATACCCAACCACGTGGAACCTAATCTGCCAAATCCACACTCAAAATTAAAAAAACACCACAAATATTTTTTAAGTAAATTATAATTTAATTTCCTATGGTTTGATTAGTTTTTGTTTTTATCTTTTTTGTTTAAAAGTTGCCTAATTTAGATTGTTAGCACATGGTAGTACTCTATATGATTTTTTTTTTTGTTTTTTATTTTACTCGAAAATCACATGTTGTAGTTATGTGATTTTTGTCATCAGTGTATTGAGTAAAAATTATTGGTCTAATCCTGAAATATAATTATTTTTTAATGTAATTTTTAAAAGATCAACTGTCTCAGTTTAATTTTTTTTAAAAATACATTTTTTTCAATTATA
This sequence comes from Biancaea sappan, assembly GCA_037074585.1. Taxonomy (NCBI): domain Eukaryota; kingdom Viridiplantae; phylum Streptophyta; class Magnoliopsida; order Fabales; family Fabaceae; genus Biancaea; species Biancaea sappan. The sequence goes on along the minus strand of CM073497.1, from coordinate 16,459,922 downwards.
TTTTTTTAATTATCAAAATAATTTTTGACAATAAAAAAATTGATATTTAATAATTGTAGAATTTAAAAATTAAAGAATCAAATTAAGATAAATATATATTTTTGAGGACTAAACTGAAATACTTAATTTTTTAATGACTAATTTAAAATAATTTTAATATTTTAAGAACTAAAACAATAATTTATTCTTGATATATTAATACCTCACAAGTTTACCATATTAAAGCATTAGTATTTTATGCTTTCATTTCATTTCATACTAGTATCTTATGAGTTGACAAAATTATAGTTTTTATGGGCAATACGTGTAACTTTCCGTCCAAAGCTACGGATTTATATCTGACAATGACGTGAGTTTGATTCTCTCTACCAATATAAGAACTTCATTCTGAATATATCTATAAGTACTATTGTATACACTCTTTTGAATATAGACCTGTTTAACTCAATTTTTGATCACTTGCTTGACGCTTAATGATTATTAGATTTGGATGAATAATGATTATCGTATGAAGAGAGAGCGGACAAGTAAAATAATAAAATTATATGAGAAAAGAATAAACAATATGAAAACACAACTGTTAATCTCTTAAATTTAACGACAAACAACTATTACAAATTAAGGAGACAATTTAAATTTGCCTTAGCAATGATGTGGTGACTACTGTTCAACCCACCTAATTATTTTTTCATCGAAAAAAAAATCAATATGCTAACAATTTAAACTGGAATGTCAACTTCTCAAAAGACATCGAAATTATTTGCTATATTTTAATCAATAAGCTAAACCACATAATGTCTATTATTTGCTATATTTTTTTAGGGGATAATTTTAAAATGCTATATTGGAGGCATCAACGTCACAATTAAGTGGTATCATTTCAGTCATATAAAAAAGTAATGGTTCAAAGAAATTGATAGTAACTTATTAATTGTATCTTATAAAATTTATATTTTTTTCTCATGCATTCAATATTTTAATTTATTTTAAAATTAATTTATAATATTAAAAAATAATATATTATACAAAAGCAGCTTAATCCTAATTTTTTACAAGATAATCACTTAACGATGCAAGCTTTAACAAATTTAATCTCATGGGAGCTTCATTAAATTAATTAGTGGCACTTTTACTTTTGTCAAGTTAGTTATTTTAATTAAAATCTAGAATCTAACTCAATCATAATTAAAAATTACATTATGTGAAATTTATATAAAAAAAATATAATAAATTACCTGAAAAAATATAAATGGAAATAATACTGAATTATTAGGTACTAAAAATGATTAGAGCAAGATAGTTTTGAAAGCATGTTTTGTATAATATTAAGCCAAACAATCAAGAATCACAATAACTCAAATGCAAAAATCTTAAACTACAATTTTACTTTTGTCAATTTTTGATAAATAACAAAAACATGAATTAAATTAAAGAGAGCGTACATTGATTCATTGAAAATCTGAACACAAATTAAAACATGAACACTCTTTTGGGATGATATGAAAAGGCTCTCTCTCACACACCTCTGGTTTAATGGAAACACACAAAGTGACAAAAGCCTTAGTCTGACCAATGGTAAGCCTCATCCATATAATTTAGGAAAATACTAACATATCCATCTATTCATGGGTCGACCCATATATTGACTCATTTTATAATAACACTTTTTTATTATTATTATTATTATTATTATTATTTAGGGTCGATCATTTACACATGAAATTATTTTCACTAGCACCCTAGACCAAAACAAATATATATCAAATAGGTCTTTGAACTCAAAATTAAAGAAGATCTTAAATTAGACCTAATTAAAAATAGTACCAATATATATGTTCAAAAAATATGTAGACATATAAAATATTTAACATGTCAGTTCACACACATATTAGTCAATGTCAAATATTATTTATTAAATATATATATATATATAAAATAAAAAAATAACGCTAACAAGTTTTGAAATCCTAATAATTAATTGAATTTTTTTATGCAATTATCAGGGTCCTAATAATTAATTAAAATTTTAAATGTAAATATATATGGTAGGGGTGGACTAAGATGATTTAGAACCATCCATGCATACTCTAAATTTCAAATCTTCCAAATTAATTAGAGATTTTGGGTTTGCAAATTTTATTTTCTTAAGTCTTAACCCTCTCTTTTTTTTTGACAAAATATTTTTTTACGTTCTTAACATTTATAGTTCACAATAAGTTTTAATTTCGACATTTTTTTTGTCAATTATGTCCTATTGCCCTATACATTTTATTTTTGTTTTAAATCTACTATTTTTACTAACGTTGTTTATTTCATTGACAGAAAATGTTAACTAGGTGGTTAATAAAAATGTTATATTTGAAACAAAAATAAATCATGTAAGACTCAAATCTACCTTTTTTATGTCTCTAACATTTTTTTAACGTCAATTATGTCTTACATATTTTATCTTTGTTTCAAATATTTCCTTTTTTACTAACCACTAGTCAGTATTTTTTGTCAAAATAGACAAAATTAGTAAAAATGAATAAATGATAGATTTGAAACAAAAATAAAATATGTATGACATAACTTACACCAAAAAAATATTATGAACGAAATTTAAATTTGATGTAAACATTAGGAACGTAAAAAATACTTTTATATTTTTTTAAAACATTGCTACCATAAAATATTGTATTAAAAATTTCACACATGACATTGTAAAGAAGAAAAAATAATAAAATAATAAAATATGTTTAAAAATAAAGAATATTTTTTTAAAAAAAAAGCAATAAGAGAGGAAAGGAAAAGATATTTGGGTCCGTCTCATGATTTGTATGACTTTTGTCAAGAAGGAAGCATAGTAGATTCATATCTCCTAGCAGAGAGAGCAAACCCCCTCATCATCGTCGCCGTTGGTGAGGCAGCTCACTCTTCTTCTTCTGCCCATCTCCTCTGTGAAAGATTTTCCTTTTCTCTTTGTAGAAGTCTTCCTCTCTTCTTTGGAAGAGTTTTATTATTTCCATCTCAACCCTAAATCTTTGCCATGTTAATCCTCTGATACTCCTGCCCTTACTCAGTGAAAATCATCGTCTTTTTCATCATTGGTTCCCATATCTATCATTAAGCTTCGGCGACGTCAACCCACCTTGAACCTTTTCTTCTCCTCTGCCGAAGTCTCGCCTTCCATTATTGCTTACTGCATAGCCCTAGTTTCTATCCTGGTTTCTTCCAAATCGGCGGCTTAACAACTGCACATGAGACTCCAGAGGCTCTATAGATCTTCAAAGGCCGGAGTATACTGGGATGTTGGGCTGTTCATTAGGGAACGAGATCAAAATGTTGCGTTGATCTTCGATGCTCAAAGTGACAGTAAAGCCTACCCTGATTTGTGAAGTAATGAGTGGAACGTAAGTGTCAGTGCCGCAAGTTCTACAGGAAACCACCGAGGTTCACTGCGGGCCCTTTCTTCCTTATGCTTTTCAATCAGATACAGCGTTGAAGATCTTCGAGGCTCAACCAAGCTCTATTTTAATGAAGTTAGTGAAGACTCGCAGTGGTTGTTGGGTGGGAAGTCCTGGCCAGTACCTTGGAACTCACGTTGTCGCCAATGAAGGACTCGTAGATTTGGGCGTGATTCGGCCTTCGGCTCGATGCGGCTTCAAGCATGCTGCGGCCTTGGAACTGTCAAGCATTGGACGCTAGAGATGTTGTCCTTGCTTTTTTTTGTTTTTGTCATCTTTGTTTTGTTTTTTGATAGTATTTGGGCTTTTGGTTTTTAACTGGCTTTTTGGCAACTTTGTATATTTTTAGGGTTTTTTTTTTTAAAAATGGTGTGCTCTTTGTTGTGAAATTTTGCCAACAAAGTATATAGACTGAGTAGTGCTCTGTTTGACATCGTCCTTAAAAAAAAATTCGTAACTTTTCTCTCAAGATAAAACAGGCCTTTCTGAAAAATATTCAAGTAACAGAACAGCAGAAGAAAAATATATGTATAATAACCTAGTATTTCTATCTAAAAAATATCAAGTCATCACAACGAAATACTCCCTTGGATATATAGTTACGAAGCTGATGCTAAATCTGAAAATTGTGATCACGTTAATAAATCATGGGAATGTGGGATAACAAGTATTAACAATTTGAAGCACATGGTATATTGAAAAAGTCAAATGATGAGAGTGGGAGGTTTCCAATATCCCGAAAAAAGTGTATCAATAATATTTTTTGAAAATTTTATATAAAAGATATTATATAAAACTAATTTAATTAAAATTATAATAACATATTCTGTAACAATCAGGATTAGTTTCATATCAGAATAATAATTATATAAAATTATTAATATATTTGAAGAGTAATAGATAAAAATTACAACTAATTATGGCTTGTTCATATAAGCACAAAAAAATAATTAAAATAGTTTAATTATTGTATTTCAGAAAAGTATATCAAGTCTATAATTTATGAGCCTATTATCACACTTACATATATATATATATATATATAGCCTCATCCCCCTTTAATTTAATTAATGTAGTAATTGATAATACTCTTTTGAAATACACACTTTAAACTCATCAATTTTTTTACAACAATCCCCCACATATTTCAAAATATATTTTTAAAAATAAAAAGAAAATTTGGGTTACATACTTGGATGTAGATGCATTAATCTGGTGTCCTCAAGACTATGAACTTGATCTAGATAGATAAGATATAATTCACAGAGTTAATGGTGAAGTATATAGGTTCTATGAACCAACAAACTCTAAATGTAAGTCAGTGACCTTACCAGTCACATCATACCCCCACCATTTCTGTTGTTGATGCCGTGGTGCATGATTACAGCTGTGCGCGTGCCTGGTGTTCTTGAGTTAGAGATTTTGCCACAATTTCATGGGAGTGGCCCCATGCTATACTCATATAGGTGACTTCATCGAGTGTATCTGTAATGAATACACCACCCTTAGGGGCTATGAAAATCATTAAGAGCTTTCGCTCAGTCTCTCCATCAAATGCATTCTAGCACTTTCACACAACATCATAGGAAAAGGACAATTAATTAGTGCTAGCAGAACTAACAAATGACTTGTTATTACCCATATGAACCTTTTTCATGGGATCTCTAATCACAAATGTTGGGTTACTATCACCGTTAATTTCAAATTGACATAAGTCTCATTCCCCTCGATGTCTGAAAAATTAATTTATTACCGAAGGGTTTAGTCAAAGGGTCAACTAGATTCACTTCTGACCTCACATAATCGATTGATATTATTCCATCTCTAAGCAATTGCTTTATCACATAGTGTCTCAAACGGATGTATCTACTTTTCCTATTATAAATTTTATTCTTTGCAATGGCTATAGCCGCTTGGCTACCGCAATGCAAAGATACAGACGGTGTTGGTTTCATGCCAAATAGTATACTTGTTAAGAAGTTTCTCAACTACTCAGCCTTATTACCAACCAACTCTAGAGTTATGAACTCTGATTTCATAGTAGATCTAGCTATAATTGTTTGTTTGGCTGATCTCCATGATATTGTGCCACCACCAAGAGTGAACACATATCCACTAGTAGATTTTGTCTCATCTGAATCAGAGATCCAGTTTGCATCGCTATATCCTTCTAATACAGCGGGAAATCCACTATATGTGATACCAAGATTCATGGTACCTTTTGAATATCTCAAGAGTCTCACTAAAGTAACTCAATGGTCATTACTCGGGTTATGTGTATACCTATTCAATCTACACACAGCATATGCTATGTAAGGTCGGGTGAAATTCATCAAATGCAACAAACTCCCAATGATCTGTGCATACTCAAACTGAGCTATAAACTCATCTGAGTTTTTTTTTAGTTGAGTGTTATAATCATAGGGAGTATTCACTGGTTTGTCATCAAGGTGACCAAACCTCTTCAGAAGTTTTTGAACATAATGTTCCTGTGATAGAAAAATACTATCACCTTTCCTTATAAGTTTAACTCCCAAAATTACATTAGCTTAACCCAAGTCTTTCATGTCAAAATTAGAGGCAAGAAAATCTTTTGTCTTATGTATAATTTTCATGCTTGTACCAAAAATAAATATATCATCAACATAAAGACAAATGATTATACAATCGTCATCTACTAATTTTGTATACACACATCTATCTACTTTAACTGAAGTAAATCCATGACAAACTAAAACATTATTTAGTTTTTCATATCATTGTTTAGGCACTTGATTTAATCCATATAAGGATTTAAGAAGTTTGCAAACTTTATTTTCTTTTCCAAGAAGAATACAACCTTCAAGTTGTATCATATAAACTTCTTCCTCTAAATTACCATTTAAAAATGTTATTTTAACATTCTTTTGATGAACATAAAGTTTATATATTGAAGCTAGAGCAATTAAAACTTTTACTGAAGATACTCTAGTAACAGGAGCAAATGTATCAAAATAATCTATATTTTGTTTTTGTGTAGAACCTTTAGCTACTGATCTAGCTTTATATTTTTCAATTAACCCATCTGGGTTATATTTTCTTTTAAAAATCTATTTACAGCCAATGGTTTTTGCTCCTAGGGGTAGATCTACCAAAACCGATGTTTTATTTTTTTTATAATAGAGTCAATTTTAGTTTTAATTGCTTCTTTCCAAAATTTTGCATCAGAAGATACAATAGCTTCAAAATATGTTTTAGGTTCATCATCAACAGTAAAAGTGTAAAAATTATCTCCAAAAGAAATTGCCTTCTTTTGTCATTTGCTTCTTCTTAAATCCTTATAGGCATTCTCAGACAATTCTTTAGATATTTTCTCATTTATATTTTTCTTATTAATATTTTGTAAAGATGCACCATCAATATATTTATTTTTTAAAGGAGAAATATTTTCAAAAAATTTTGCATTTTTTGTTTCAATTATAGTATTAATATCTAATGCATCACTATTTAAAACAAGAAACTTATATGATGCGCTATGTTCAACTATTTAAAACAAGAAACCTATATGATGCGCTATGTTCAACATATCCAATAAACATACAATATGATGTTTTAGGGCCTAATTTTTTTTCTTAGGATCAGGCAACATAACCTTAGTTAAACACCCCCATACTTTTAAATATTTTAAATTAGGCATATGATTTTTTCATAATTCATAGGGTGTTTTATTTGTCTTCTTATAGGGAATCCTAGTGACAAGCTGATAATAAAGGCTCACCCCACAAATTATTTGGTGTTGAAGAACTAATTAACATTGCATTCATCATTTTTTTTAAAGTCTTATTTTTCCTTTCAGCTACTCCATTAGATTCAGGTGAATAAGGAGGAGTTGTTTCATGAATAATCCCTTCTATTTCACAAAGATCAATAAATAAAATATATTCTCCTCCTCTATCAAATCTAATCCTTTTAATCTTTTTATTTAATTGATTTTCTACCATAGCCTTATATTTTGAAAATGAATTAAACGTTTCATCTTTATTTCTAAGTAAATACATTTTTGTATACCTAGAAAAATCATCTATAAACCTCTAGTCATAGTCTGTTTTAAATCTCCTAAATCTGTATGAATTAAATTTAATAAATCTATTTCTCTTTGTGTGTTATAACAAGATTTTTTTGTTCATTTTGATTTAGCACATATTTCGCACTTATTCAAACTAATATTATTAAAAACAGAAATTAATCCTATTTCACGCATTTTCTTAATACTAACATGTCCTAATCTAGCATGCCATAAATCTATAGAGTCAATCAAGTAAGCAGAATTTGCAGATTTTTCATTAATAATATTTAAAACATTTAACACAAAAAGTCTCTGATTACAATAGCCTTTTCCCACAAAGTGTTATTTTTTGTCATTATGATCTTGTCAGATTCGAATGACACTTTAACCCTAACTTTTCCTAATAGAGCTGCAGAAACCAAATTAGCTCTAATATTAGGGACATGCAGAACATCATTTAGCGCCAAAGTCTTGTCGAATGTGAGTTTGAGAAGAAGTTTTCCTTTTCCAAGAATACTAGCGGTGCTAGAATCACCAAGATATACTTGTTCTTCTCCATCCCCTACCAGAATGTAGGAGGTAAAGACATCTTCATTTGCACAAATATGCCTGATAGCCCCAGAATCTACCACCAATTCTTTCACATTGGCGACCAAGAGAACTTCAAAAATAACAGCCGCTATTATGTCATCTCCTTGAATCAAATTCACATTTGGCTTAGGAGAATTATCACCTCTTGCTCTCTTTTCTACACTGCGCTGCATGATGTCCTACTTTTCTACACACAAATCAATTTCCCTTCTTCTTGAAGGTGGGGTTAGAAACTCTAGGCTTGTAATCAGATTTATAATTTTTTTTATTTTTATTTTTAGAATAAGAGGTACCTTGCACCAAATTTGCTTTGACGTCATCTCCTTAACACTCACCATTTTAGACTTCGTTCTATTAGTGTCTTCAATAATGATGTGGGTGATAAGATCTGGAAGCACCGGTTATTTGTGCTTGTACTTCAATTGTTGCTTGTAGTCTTTCCACGAATCCGACAATTTCTCGATCACGATCCCAGCAATGAACTCATCAGGCAAGTGAATGTTTTCAGCACGCAAATCCTCCAAAAGCTTGTAGTACTTGTTGATCTGGACTTTGATATCTTTATCATCCGCCATTTCCCATCGATAGTAATTTTTGATCACGAACTTTTGTTTTCCGGCATCCTCAGTAGTATATTTGAGAATCATCGATTTCTAAATTTTATTCGCTTCCTTGTAGGTATAGTAGACATCGAACAAATCGTTAGATAAAGTGCTAATAATTGTATGTCTACATATCTTATTAGCATATATCCACGCATCAAGTCAATTGGGATCATCAGTAGATAGAGGCTTCGACTTTGTCAATGTCATAGAGACTCCATGCGTATCGAGAATGGATTAGACACGCTTTTGCCATCTTTGAAAATTTCGACCATTGACCATCTCGATTTTGGGGATGTCAGGGAATGGCTTTGAGAATGTGACAGAAGGCATCACCAGTACGGATGGCGCAGCGGGTTGTTGGATGGTAACTGTAGCAGTAGGTGTACCATTTTGAGGAGCAGCTACGGTAGCGTCGACACTAATCTTTTCTTAAGATTGTTGTGAAATTTCGCCAACAAAGTAAGTAGCTTGAGTCGTGCTCTGGTTGACATTGTTCTTAAGAAAAGATTCGTAGCTTTTCTTCTAGGATAAAACAGGCCCTTCTGAAAAATATTCAGATAACAGAACAGCAAAAGAAAAATATATGTATAATAACCTAGTATTTCTATCTAAAAAAATATGAAGTCATTATAACGAAATACTCCCTCGCATATATATTTACGAAGCTGAAGCTAAGTTCGAAAAGTGTGATCACGTTAATAAATCATGAAAATGTGGGATAACGGGTATTAACAATTTGAAGCACATGGTATATTGAAAAAGTCAAATGATGAGAGTGATAGGTTTCCAATATCCCGAAAAAGGTGTGTCAATAATCTTTTTTGAAAAATTTATAGAAAAGATATTATATAAAACTAATTTAATTAAAATTATAATAACATATTCTATAACAATCAGGATTAGTTTCATATCAGAATAATAATTATATAAAATTATTAATATATTTGAAGAGTGACGATAAAAATTACAACTAATCCTGACTTGTTTAGATAAGCACAAAAAAAATTAAAATAGTTTAATTATTTTATTTCAGAAAAGTATATTAAGTCTACAATTTATGAGCTCATTATCACACTTACATATATATATATATATATATATGGCCTCATCCTCCTTTAATTTAATTAATGTGGTAATTGATAATGCTCATTTGAAATACACACTTTAAACTCATCAATTTTTTACAACACTCTTTGGATTAGGCTTTTCTAGTCTTAATCCTAATGGTCTTGGGGTGTGTTGCATCTGTTAAGACTTAGGTACTATTTAGGATGTATTGCTCTAAACTAATGTACTTGATATCTCATAAGCTCAAGTTTGATTTGTATTTATTTTATCTTGAGCTCTTGTAATATCTCACGTACCTAGGCTTTAATGCCTCTTATGCATTTAATGGAAATATCTTCATTTGTCCAAAAAAAAAAAGTAGATTCATAACTCAAAGAGTGTGTTGACCATGAAAGTAAAGAAAATGACAAAGATGGATCACCCTTAATAAAATTAAAAAAAAAATGGATGACATATTTTTTGAGAATGACACATGTGTGAAAAAAGAAATCCAAAACCACACTGAGTTCCGATTCTGTAATACCCCAATAATTTTTACAAATATTCAAAATCTATTTTGAAGTTTATTGAAAAATTTAATTATGTGGAAAATATTCTTTTGAATTAGTGAAGGAAATGTGGGAATAGAAATTTTAAATTTTAAATTTAGGAAATTTTTATAAATTCTCAAGGATCTAAGCGAACAAATAAATTAGAGTGGCAATGAGTAAATTTATCCAAGAAAATTAGTAAGGCCAGTTACTATTCTAGTATACGGTACTATTTACCTGTATAATACTATTTACGTATATGGTACTGTTCATCTATACAATCAAAATGTCAAGTACTAGATGTGGTTTGATCATAAGAGAAAACTAGAAAAAAATTTGTAGGAGAAAATGACATTTTATATGAGAGAATTCCCTGAGTGACTAAATTGAAAGGAAACTAAATTAGCAAATTGATTATACTAGTAGATGAGACTAGTAAATGAGACTAAGTAGATGAGACTAGTAAGTAAAACTAGTAGATAAGACTAGTAAGTGAGGCTAGTAGATGAGACTAGTAAGTGAAATTGGTAGGTGAGACGGGGTAGATGGAATAGTACCCTTAAATTTTCCTATAAATAGACCATTCCATTTCACTTTCAAAATCACACATTCAACTTCTCTTCTTCTCTCTTTAAGATTTCTTGGTCTAACACTAGACCTCTGAGATTTTGGACCTTTCCTTTTCGGCTTAGGTAAGGATACTATACCCTTTATATGTCTTACAAATTTTAGAAGTTATTTTCTTAAATATGCTCTGTGGTTGCAGCTTTGGCTGATCTTCCACATCAGAAAAACTGTCCTTAGCTGCCTATATATTATTTTGAATCTCTGATTACCAAAATAAAATATAAACTGTGAAGAATACATGTCTAGGAAAGTTTTGGCTAAGGAAAGACCTGGTTTTTAAGTGTGTCCATTGCGACCCTCCACTCTTTCCTGGGAACTTACCTGATGTACTCTTTTACAAATTATATTCTCTATTTCTGGTATAATTAGTAACCGTACGTATGAATAGTAACCATATGTATGAATAGTGATTGTATATATGAATAGTAACCATATATATGAACAGTATTTGTATGAAAACAATCCTAACTTGTTTTCTCTAATCTTTCATGAAAATATTCGTAGCGGAACATTGAAATTCACCTGAGTACTATTGTCCGTAACAACTTAAAGAAGTGATACTCGTACGGAATCCAGGTGAGTGGAACGACCCCGTTTTAATAGAGTTTTAGCATTACTGGTGATAAAAAGTATGTCATAAGACACTCACAAGATTCATAGGGGGAAATTGGATTCAGAATGACGAATCTAATGAGATAATTAATCCAGAAGTATGGATAAGACGAAGCAAATATCCCCTGATGATGTGGAGTTTGAATCTTTTCAAAAATCGTTTAATTGTTATCTTGATTTGTGGTTTATAAATCTATAATATAGTTATATATTATACCTGTTATAGAAATGAATATTACATTGTACTTCTGATTATGATATGAAATGTTGTACTATTGATTGTGATTGAGCGGGACAGTACCCCCTCTCATGTCAAGGCGGAAAACCCGGTTGAAAGGGTGTCTTGACCAATGAGTGTGGAGACAACGATTCCCTCAATAGGGATATAGCCCGGATTGGTAATAAATCCGTGAGGCGCCCTAGCTAAGAGGATGAGGTTGTGCGTCATGGCGGAAATATACAAAATTGGTGAGCCGGCCTGTATGCGCTCTCCGGGATATATTGCCATTGATGAGTACTAGTAACGTTTGTTGAATTGGATGAATTTTTATCTTCTTGTATGTAGTTTCTAACTATGTCTATTGGTTGAGTACGAGCCTTCGGATATACTTGCATGACTGGTAATGTATTTGAATTTTATTAACGCGAGGTCGATTCGCTCACGGAGTTTTAAAGCTCATACTCTCTATGAAACCTTTTTTTTACAGATCAGGTTACCGGTGAAGAACATCCGCTAAAAGAGTAGATCACTTTGTACCTTCCCGCTGTCGGGTAGGCCCCTCTTTTATTTTAGATTATGTCGCTCTGTAATCGTTTAGGACATCTAGGTCAGGGGTTTGGCATTTGGCTTGTATGTCAGTATAATAATATATTTTAAACTATTATTACATGCAAATCATCTCTATGATTTTCAAATAAGAAAATTTGATATATTTTCTTCATATTTATTAAGGAATTGTTATTTTAAACTCACGGGTAGAATTTATCGAAGGGATTACAGTGATGAGAGATTCATCATTGTGCCGGTCATGTGCCTAGAAAACGGGTCGTGACAGATTCTATGTTGGATGTCATACACCCAGTAGGGTACTAGACTCTCCCAACACTGTTCAATCGGAGTGGGGCCAACATGTCCAGTCCTGCCCAATCAAATGATGCTTACGCCCAGCAGGATGTTAGGCTTTCTAGCACTATTTGATCATAGTGAGGCCCACCTCTCCTACCCCAATTGAATGATGTTGGACGTACAACACCCAGCGGATGATCCCCATTCACAAACCACATCACAGAGTAGGGTCATTTTAATCAAATTTTCCATTTGATCATAGCACTATAGAATAGGTTCGTTATAAAAACTTGTCTTTTGCCAAACCAAAAAATAAAAATTTTTAACGTTAAGTTAAATTCTTAAGATTGTCAAATTTTTATAAATTCCCCCTCATTTTAAACATTTTATGTCTAATATTTTAAACAACTAAAAAAATTATTCTTAATTTGAAAATTTTATTGCAATTTACTTTAATAAATGTTACTACAAAAAAGAACTTTGTTTAACAAAATAAAAAAAAATTGAAGTCCATGACAAAGGGATGCATATGGGAAGAACATAAAAATTTCAATTAAAAATGAAATTGAGATTTTATGCAGTTATGACTGATAGCGATAGAGATATTCATTGTATATCATTCTAATGGTAGCCAGACCTAAGGAGATTTAAACTTAATTAATTAGGACCACTAATTAAACATATTACTTAAAACTTAATTAATTATTGGAAGATTAATGATTGACATTGTCTTCTATCTTGGACGAAGTTCTAAAAACCGGACAGTTTAGTGAACCAATAAAAACATCAATTTAATAGTCAATGGTTAAACTATAATCAATCGATGTTACTTCTAAAAATATGAAAAAAAATGCATAATTGAATATTATAAATATAAATCTACTAATTCAATTAAAAATAAAAATTAATATCAAATTACACAAAATAATATTCATAATTAAAAGTCCACAACAAAAATTAATCAAATAATAAGAAAATATTATCAATAAGTATAATATTAATTCATATCAAACCAATAACATGACAATATATTGACGTATCTACTAAAATTGACTGGTCTGTAATATTTATTTCTTCATTACCTAATTACATAATAAGTGAAATTTAAAAAAAAAACTCCAAGATCTTGGGCAATACTGCAAACAGTAGTTCCTTTTAAATTTCATTTCTATTTTGTTAGTTTATATATTCTCTTTGCCTTTGTTTCATAGAGTTGCTAATTTTTTCTCCAAATTTATTCACAATATTTATAATAAAAAAAACCAAATAAACTTATTCACAATATTTATACTTAAGTTTGTTGGAAGGTGATATGAAATATATATATATATATATATATATATTGACATGTTGATGTCATACTTTATTCCCTAAAACTCCTATGTGAATAACTTGTTTTTTTATTAAAATTAATAACTGATTTAGTTATTGATATATTATAATGATCTCATTTTGATATTCAAATATTAAGTGTTTCAATCTAGTACTTAAAAAATTATGTTTGTAATCAATTTGATCTTTTTTTGCGTTAGATCATAAAATCCACCATTATTAAATATTAAATTTTTTGTTGCTAAAAATCATTTATAACAATAAGTTAGGGGATCTTATTTAGACAAATATATTTTTTTAAGGATTAAATTAAAACATTTTATCTTTCAATGACCAAATTGAAACAATTATAGTTTTTCGAAAATCAAATCAATAATCTACATAATAATAGACTAAAACAACTTCACCTTCACAATTTTAATATACATATTTAATGTTTATTCCCAATAACATAATATGACGTCATGCAATTATAATTTGTTATTTATGTAATTTGTTAGTTCTTTACTATTGAATTTGAATGCATGATTACAAATAAGCATGATTAATGCGTGAATTTAAAAAAAAATTCAACTTTTGTAACATTTTGATTTGATTACATGAACCTTGACTTTAATACGTGAATTAATATTGATTAATATTGACTTGATTCTATGCTATATTTTTTTATTTAAGCAAATTCAACTAAAGTCTTGACAGTTGGCATATTCCCTTCAAACCTCTCTCTCTCTCTCTTTGTAAAACCCTAAACAATGTCCAGATTTCACAACCACACTCTCATATTATTGATGATTGTGACGAGATTAAAAGTAAGGTTATGGATTTAGAGATGCCATATCTCACCATATTCTTCCCTAATGAAATATTGTCCCTCATCATCTCCAAACTTCCCATAGATGAAGCCACTTGAGGGGCGCATCACTCGCTTTGAGATCAATGGAAAGAGAATGATTATGTCATTATTTCAAAGAATTTTTGCAAGAAGCTTCTAATTAGTGTTTCATTATCTCAAGAAGCCACTTTCTCAGCACACCACCTGACTTTGATAGTTGAATTGACAATCATTACCGTCTTGTACAAGAAGCTTCGTTTTACAATCACTTTGTTAAAGATGGACCGAAGTTTGCATTGTGAGCTGGATGGATTTTAATTCTATACTTGCTCCTTTTTTTTGTCTCTTACTATTTTGTTGACACATATCACTATTATAAGTATTAAGTTTTTTACATATATGTTGTTAGTAATTTAAACTTGTTGCAAGTATGCTTGGTGGATATATTTTCCATATGAACAATGTGGTGACTTTCATTTCATTATTTATATTTGTTTAGTTTATATTAGTTTGTATATGTTTTTATTGAATTCCACTTCCACGTGAATAATAAATACATATTCAACTAAAATATATAAGTCAACTTCAATCCAAATTTGTTTAACAAGAAATATTAAGTTATTTGTAAATCTTTGTATCTCGACATTAATAATAATGACCAGGCTAACATAAGTGTTAAAAAGAAGTCACGTTGATGTAAATTAAAGCAATTACAACCTTAATACTAATAATAATGATAATAATAATAATAAATATGTATTTGCAAAAATTATCTATGACATGTTTTAATATATTTTTATAATTAACAATAATTCTCATGAAGTCATTGTATGTGAGTGCTTAATATCTTTTTTATAATAATATTTTCACAATAAGTAAAGCACTAACATCTAATAGAAAGATCAAAAGTATTTATAGGATACTTTTGGAACGTATTCAAATAGAACAAAAGATTATAATAGAGAGCACAAAAAATTTGCCTAGACAGCAATATTATGCTTAATTATTGAATTCTGCATGAAGAACATGAATAGACTATTTCATCTTTTAACCATTAGGAATTGTTGAATTCTACATAAATTAAGAATGAATTTGTTTGACTTTTATTTCGTAACAAATTAAAAGTTATCATATAGAAGATTCAAAACTGGTAATTGTGTAATTTTTATGTTGATCACATGCTTGATAGGAGAATTAATTTTGTAATTTGTTAATTATCTAAATAGATCTTTAATGTGGGAGTTTCGTAATTATGTAATTTTAGACACTAAATAATTTTTAATTCGAACTTATGTTTAATACAAAATTTAATTTTTTTAATATATTAATTTCGTAACTACTTCTTTCCAAATTTATTACACCATCTACTAACATAGTATTGACGTCATACAACTAAAATTATCTAATTTATGGTTTAATTGCATAATAGTTGCATGATTAATATGTGAATAAAAAAATTAAATTCAAATTTTGTAACCTACTAATTTGATTGCATGCTTAATTAATAATTAATATTGAATTAATATCGATCTATTAATAATGTAATTAAATATGAAATGTTATCCTAATGTTCATTATAACCGGATTTAAAGAGATTATTAAATTCTAAGGAATTGATATTGATTCCCAAATGCTTTAATACGTGAATCAATGCATATTCTTTATCGACATTAATTGTTGATTATTATATAAAATCAAGTATATAATTTTTTAATGGTTGATTATCATACATCTACACAGTATATATAGCAACAATCAAACAATTTTTCTTAATTTGATTATAGAATTAATATGTGACTTAAAAAAAATTATTTGACTTTATTTTATTTTTTTCAAAAATAAAATAATTTAATTGTTACAGAAATGATTAACAAATCTAGAATATTATCGTATAATCACGTAGTATATAGTAACATTCCAAAAAATCTTTTTAATTTGATTATGAAATTAATATGTGTGACTTGACAAACTTTCTTTATTGACTTTATTTTGATTTCTTTTGAAAATAAAATAATTTAATTATTACACGAATGATTAACAAACCTAAAATATTATCATATATTCACATAGTGTATAGTCAAATTCCAAAAAATATGTTTAACTTGATTATGAAATTAAATGTGAATTAACAAACTTTCAATATAAAATAATTTAATTATTACACGAATTATTAACAAGTTTGGAATATTATCGTATATTCACATAGTATATAGTAATATTCCAACAAATCTGTTTAATTTGATTATGAAATTAAGATGTGAATTAACAAACTTTCTTTATTTTGATTTCTGTCCAAAATAAAATAATTTAATCATTATATGAATAATTGACAAATCTAGAATAAAATAAACCAATTATTTGACAAATCTGGAATAAAATAAATTAAAATAAACTAATTATATGAATGATTAACAAATCGTGAATCAATGTACATTCTTTATTTGACTTTGATTTTGATTTTTTTCCAAAATAAAATAAACTAATAATAATAATTATTATTATTGTTAATAATCATGTAGACAAGCTTAAATTCTATTACCTTTTTTTTATTCTCAAATGCTTTAATATGTGAATCAATGCACATTCTTTATTGGCATTAATGCTGATTATAAGATACCTAAAGAGTTGGTCATTAATATAGCTTAATGACATCGTGTGATCTATATAGCCGATCCTAGCTAGTGGGATAAGGCTTTGTTGTTGTTGTTATTGTATCGTATAGAATCAAATATAAAATTTGTTTATCGTATATTCACGTAATATATATATAATAAAATTTCAACAAATATTTTTAATTTGATTATGAAATTAATATGTGAATTACAAACTTTCTTTATTTGACTTTATTTTATTTTTTAAATAAAATAATTTAATTATTACATGAATTATTAAAAAATCTAGAATATTATTGTATATTTACGTAATATATGGTAACATTCGTATAATAGTTAATATGGGAATCAACAAACTTTCTTTATTTAACTTTATTTTAATTTTTTATAAAATAAAATAATTTAATTATTACACGAATTATTAACATAACCGGAATATTATCGTATATTTACGTAGTATATAATAACATTCGTGTAATAATTAATATGTCAAATAACAAACTTTCTTTATTTGACTTTATTTTGATTTCTTTTTACAATAAAATAATTTAATTATTACACAAATTATTAACAAATATGAAATTTATCGTATATTCACGTAGTTTATAGTGACATTTCAACAAATCCTTTTAATTTGATTATGGAATTAATATGTGAATTAACTAACTTTCTTTATTTGACTTTATTTTATTTTTAAAATAAAATAATTTAATTATTACACGAATTATTAACAAAT
This sequence comes from Biancaea sappan, assembly GCA_037074585.1. NCBI lineage: Eukaryota > Viridiplantae > Streptophyta > Magnoliopsida > Fabales > Fabaceae > Biancaea > Biancaea sappan. The sequence continues at coordinate 16,441,820 of CM073497.1, read as the reverse complement.
CAGGGTTTAAGATTGGAATACCATTTAAGAAGAGGTGTAGCCTTCTAACTTATGATGGCAAGATAAGTCTTTTTTTTTTTTTTGCCATCTTGGTTAGAGTAGAATAAGAAATATATTAAACTAAGATCACTATAGTTTTCTATATGTTGCATGAATGAAAAAGTTTATCTATCACTTTTGCAAAATCCTCCTGAAAAACTTGATAAATTATTAAATAATAGAGATCCCAAAAGTATCCATTTTCGTAACAACATTCAAAGATACAACATGATATTTGGATTCACATCTATGGGAGGAAAAATTGATAAGGATATCAATAAGGGACGTGGTCCTTATGTCTACCGCTTAAGAGGTCAAAACATACATATGATGGGTAGCTTATTTCCATTGGATGGACAATGTCCTAAGTCTGCACAACTGTACAAATATGACACAAAAAATGAGATATCGAATTGTATTTCACTATGAAGGTATGATTTATGTAAAAGTACTAAATTTCATTATAGAATAATTCATTACTTATTAAATCAATATTTCAAATGTCTCTTATTTTTTTCCCAAGTTATCTGATGAAGAGAATTTGTTCGATGCTATTATTGTCCAATATTTGAAAAATATGCCGGCAGATGCAATTCATCTGTTAAATCATTTAGAATGACAAAAGAGATATTGATAAACAATGATAGCTATGAGATATATCTTAGACTAATCCACAATAGAACCATTGATACCAAAACATATAATTTATCAACATGTTCAGAAGTTGTTGCTCTAATTGTTGGTGACATTGGACACGAGAACACAGCAAGAGATATTATAGTCAAGTACAAAAAAGGATTGACACAACGTATTAGTAAGCTTCATCCATCATATTTGCCTTTATAATACTCCTCGTTACTTCTATTTGGAGAGGATAGATTTAGAAAAAACATTTATATTTGAGGGAAAATCTTATTTCTTTGTAAAAAAGAAAACAAAGAAGCATGAGACAATTTTTCACTTTTAGAATTCAAAATCGAGATAAAGAAGTTCAAACTATTGTGGGTGCTGGCAGATTGTTTCAACAATATTTGGTTGATGGATACATGATGATTGAATCAAACAGACTATGCTATATAAAATATAACCCACAAAATTTGAGAATTGATTTGTATAAATGACTCAATGATGTTGTTATTTGAGGAGAAACAAACCCATCAACCCTAAGCAAGCGAATTATTTTGCCATATTCATTTATTGGTAGAGCCCAATATACAATACAAAACTATCAAGATGCAATGACAATATTTAGGTGGGTAGATTATCATGATTTGTTCATAATTTTCACTTGTAATCTAAAGTGGCCTAAAATTTCAAGGTTTCTCGGTCTAAATCATTTAAGAATAGAAGATAGACCACATATGATTACCAAATTTTTCAAGATTAAACTTGATCAATTGATAAAAGATATTAGAAAAAACAAGCACTTTGTCAGTCATTATAGGTATTTTTAGAATCATTATTTAAAACATGTATGTTTTTTAATGTTTAAACAAAATTTAAAATCTTCATATATAGTCAAATGTTTGTTCTTTATTTGTTTCTATGATTGTCATCCATTTATATTATTGAATTTCAAAAGCACAGCTAACCACATATGCATATATTAATCTTCCTGCATCTAGACGACAAATATCCTACCCCAGCTGATAGTGTCAAAATTATATCAGTAGATGTCCCATACAAGTAACTGTTTCTAAATCTGTACGATGTAATAAGCAATCTTATGATGCATGAACCTTATGGAAGTGTCAATTATAACTCACCTTGTATGGTAGATGGTAAATACACAAAGCATTTTTCAAAAGCCTTTAATGACTAAATAGTTATTTACGAAGATAGTTATCCTCGGTATCAAATATTGGACAATGACGTGACTATTGAAAAAAATAGAGTTCATTTAGATAATAGGTAACTACTAATAATTCACTTGATTAAATGACAATATATTAGTTGATATAAGATTATTTCATTATGATATTTTATTTTTTTTCTTTTTCACAGATATGTTATACCATACAACCCAATATTGCTAACGAAATATTGAGGTCACATTAATGTTGGAAAATATAATCAATCAAGGTCCATAAAATATTTGTTCTAATACATTAATAAGCGACATGATAGAGTAACAACTGTTTTCTATCAGAGATCGGAAGAAGGTAGACAGAATGAAGAGAATGATGACATAAAAATGTTTTATGATTGTAGATATCTATCTCCTTGTGAAGCAATTTGGAGAATATTTGGGTTTGATATAAATTTTAGAGATTTATCAGTAGAAAGATTGAGTTTTCATCTTCCGAATATGCAAACTATCATTTTAAAGGATGATGAACCAATTGATTCAATTGTTGAGAGAAATTCTCACTCCATGACTATGTTTACTACTTGGTTTAAGGCAAATAAAAACTCTAACATATGTTGAGTTTTCAATGAAATTTGTTTACAAAAGTGACTTTAAAGAATGATTTCCTATAAATATTGGTTTCTCAATTGGAATGTTGTACTACACTCCTCCTAGAAGTATTGAAATACATTATCTCGCGACTTTGTTTCATGTAGTTAAAGGTCCAACTTATTTTGAAGAGATTAAAACAATTGATAGAGTTCTTCATCACACATTTAAGGATGCATGCTATGCCTTAGGATTGCTTGATGATGACAAAGAATATGTTGATGAAATCATTGAAGCAAGTCAATACAACACAGTACCTAAGAAGATTTTTTGCAACTCTACTATTATCAAATACAATTTCAATCCTTGAATTCGTTTGGGAGAACATATGACAACTTTTATCTGATGACATATTGTATAGAAAAAAAACATTATTATACCATAGAGGTAACCATGTTCTAAGTTTCACGAAAATTACATTATAAATATAGACAAAAATTTCTCTATTATATCATTTTAATGTTCGGTTCATATCATCTTTTATTTTGAAATAGATTTGCAACTCAATGATGATCAATTGAAGAACTATGTGTTAATTAATATTGAAAACATACTTTAGAGTAATGAAAGATCTCTTAGTTAATTTGAATCTATGTCATTTCCAAATATAGCCGAAAGTCATGAATATAGAAATAAGTTTATATATGATGAGAAGTTATATGATCGATCTCTTTTAGAAAATGAACATCTTGATTCAATTAAAATGTTAAATAGACATTAGTTACATATATATACAGAAGTAACTGATGCTATTAATATAAACAATGGGGACATCTGTTTTGTATATGGATAGGGAGGTACTGGAAAAATATTCTTATGGAAAGATCAAAAGAGATTATTGTCTTAAATGTTGCATCAAGTGGGATAATATCTATCTTACTTCTAAGTGGAAGAACTACTCATTCTTGATTTTGCATTCTTTTACAAATTACTAAAGACTAAAGTTGTAATATCAAACAATGAGGTGACCTTGTAGAGCTTATCATCAAGATAAAATTAATTATATGTTATGAGACACCCATAATGAATAAATTGTATTTTGAAGCTCTTGACAGAACTCTAAGAGATTTGATGAGATTGTATAATAATTAGAGTTCTACCTTTTGGTAGCAAAGTCATTATGTTTGGTGGAGACTTCAGAAAAATATTGCCAGTTATACCAAAAGAGCAAGTAGACAATAGATTGTATTCTCCAAAATCAATTCCTCTTACATTTGGAATCATTGTGACTCTAGGCATTTGAATCAATAGTTGATGCTAAACAAGTCAAATCATTTTCTGACTGGATCATTAGTACTAGTGAAGGAACAATGGATTATGAAAATATTGGTGAGTCAACTATTGAAATTCCTGATGACTTACTAATCAGCGTTGTTGATTGTTGATGATCTAAGATCTTTGATTGTTGAAAACACATATCTTGATCTCATGAACAATTTAAACAATTTGAACTACTTTAAAGAAAAGTAATCCTTGCTCAAAGGCTAAAAGATTGATAGATCAAGTTTCTGATTTTGAAAATCCAAAAGGTACCTAGTATAACTTATGAGGAACCTGGTATCTTGATTCACATTTATTACTATCAAACAAATAGAACATTAATCCAATTGCAAATCAAGGAGCATATCTGCTGTCAATCGAAGTCAACTATAGCGCACATTGAACAAGCAAATCTATATTGAATCAAAAGAATTAAATCGCAAAAAGAAAGGATCATCCGCCAATTCAATTGAAATCAAAGTTCATTATTTTTGTAACTGTTTATTTCCTTATTCCGCACGAGGTACCAGCGAAGAAAGACAAACTCAGCTTCAATCAAATCAATTCTATCGCACATTAACAAGAATATATGTGTTTAATGAGGATATTTAAATTGCAAAAGGAAAGGATCGTTCAGCATTTAATCTGGAATAAATATCTACCAATCTCATGACTGTTTATTTTCATATTCGGAACAAGGTACCAGATATGGAAGCAATCTCTAGATTCAATTAGTTTTATTCCGTCTTTAGTTATGGAGCGTCAAAGTGCCAACGTCTATCTTTTAGAAAGGTATAAAAAGCAGAGGCAACAACAACATTGCAACACCGAAGTGGACAAAGAGAATTTTATTTTGTCGATCATTTTATTCTCAAGTTTCTCTTTGTATTTTGTGAGAGATAGAGTTCTATATTGCTCATATCCTCTAAGTGAGTTATCTCTTTATCTTGAGTTCTGTGTGAACTGAAAAATCATTTGTATTTTCATTCTTGTCCCTAAGGGAACTGGTAGTAGGTAAATAGTGAGGTATCTCATTGTTTAGGAGTAAAAGTTGCTGAGCTGCACCTTCTTGCAGAGAAGGTTTCTTGGTATACGTTTGTTAGGGATGTGTGAAGGTCTAGTGGTGTTGAATGTTATTAGGAACGTGTGAAGACCTAGTGGCTAAATTGCAAAAGCAGGGTCCTGTTGATCCAGACTGAATGTTGCAACTGGGTAGCATAAAATTTGGAGGTTGAGCCTTAGTTTGGTTACTTTGTATTTGGTGATCTCTTTTCCCTAATAAAATACTCATAATTGTGTTTTGTGAGAAGTGGATGTAGGTGAATCTTTGTAATTCTTTTGAACCACTATAAATTACGGTGTCATCTCTCTTATCTTCTCTGTAATACCCATAAAAAAAATAATAAAATATAAATGCGTGTTTACAAATCACTATTACTATTTCAGTATATAATACTATTTACGTATATGGTACTGTTCATCTGTACAATCAAAATGTCAAGTACTAGATGTGGTTTGATCATAAGAGAAAATTAGAAAGAAATTTATAGGAGAAAATGACATTTTATATGAGAGAATTCCCTGAGGGACTAAATTAAAAGGAAACTAAATTAGCAAATTGATTATACTAGTAGATGAGACTAGTAAGTGAGACTAGTAGATGAGACTAGTATGTGAAACTAGTAGATGAGACTAGTAAGTGAAATTGGTAGATGAGACTAACTAGTAGATGAGACTAGTAAGTGAAATTGGTAGGTGAGACGGGGTAGATGGAATAGTACCCTTAAATTTTCCTATAAATAGACCCTTCCATTTCACTTTCAAAATCACACCTTCAACTTCTCTTCTTCTCTCCTTAAGATTTCTTGGTCCGACGCTAGACTTCTGAGATTTTGGGCCTTTCCTTTTCAGCTTAGGTAATGATACTATACCCTTTCTATGTCTTTCAAATTCTAGAAGTTATTTTCTTAAGTATGCTCTGTGGTTGCGGCTTTGGCCGATCTTCCACATCAGAAAAACTGTCCTTAGCTGTTATTTTGATTCTCTGATTACCGAAATAGAATGTAAACTGTGAAGAATACATGTCTAGAAAAGTTCTGACTAAGGAAAGACCTGGTTTTTAAGTGTGTCCAGTGTGACCCTCCACTCTTTCATGGGAACTTACCTGGTGTACTCTTTTACAGATTGTATTCTCTATTTCTGGTATGAATAGTACCCCCCATATATATAAATAGTAACTGTATGAATAGTAACTATACGTATGAACAGTATCTGTACGAAAACAATCTTAACGTACTTTCTCTAATCTTTCATGAAAATCTCCGTAGCAGAACACTGGAATTCACCTGTGTACTCTTGTCCATAACGACTTAAAGAAGTGATACTCGTACGGAATTCAGGTGAGTGAAACGACCCTGTTTTAATAGAGTTTTAGCATTACTGGTGATAAAAAGTATGTCGTAGGACACTCCCAAGATTCATAGGGAGAAATTGGATTCAGAATGACGAATATAATGAGATAATTAATCCAGAAGTATGGATAAGACAAAGCAAGTATCTCATGATGATATGAAATTTGAATCATATAGTTATATACTATACCTGTTATATGGATGAGTATTATATTGTGCTTCTGATTATGATATGAACTGTTGTACTATTGATTGTGATTGAGCGGTACAGTACCCCCTCTCACGGCAAGGCGGAAAACCCGGGTTAAAGGGTGTCTTGACCAATGAGTGTGGAGACAACGATTCCCTCAGTAGGGATATAGCCCGGATTGGTGATAAATCCGTGAGGCGCCCTAGCTAAGAGGATGAGGTTGTGCGTCATAGCGGAAAAATACAAAATTGGTGAGCCGGCCTGTGTGCGCTCTCCGGGATATATTGCCATTGACGAGTACTAGCATCGTTTGTTGAATTGGATGAATTTTTCTTGTATGTAATTTCTAACTATGTCTATTGGTTGAGCTTGAGCCTTCGGATATGCTTGCATGACTGGTGATGTATTTGAATTTTATTAACGCGAGGCCGATTTGCTCACTGAGTTTAAAAGCTCACACTGTTTGTACAAACTTTTTGTTCAGATCAGGTTGCCGCCGAAGTACATCCGCTAGAGGAGTAGATCACGTTGGACCTTCCCGCTGTCGGGTAAGCCCTTCTTTTGTTATACAGTATGTTGCTCTGTAATCGTCTAGGACATCTAGGTCAGGGGTTTGGAATTTGGCTTGTATTTCAGTATGATAATGTATTTTGTATTGAGAATCGATTATTTTTAATTAAGAAAAATTTGATATATTTTCTTCGTATTTATTAAGGAATGGTATTTTGAGAATATAGAGATAATGACTAATAAATTAACTCATGGGTAAGAATATGTCGAAAGGCTTACAGTGATGGGATATTCATCATTGTGCCGGTCATGTACCCAGAAAACGGGTTGTGACAAAGTTGGTATCAAAGCATAGGTTGTTAGGTCTCCTAGTGATTACAGAGCAAGGTGTCTTTAATGGGCCTTCCTCTATTGTCGTGACTGCAGCACGACCATAGGATGAAGATCCACCAAAAGCCCTGTAGAGTTTTAATCCCTTTCTTTCGTGTCTTTCCTTGAAGCATAATAGTGACGATATATATTATTCTTAATTGTAGAATAAGTTTAGATGGCACCAAGAAAATCAAACGCTTCTGGAATCCGCACAAGATCTGGCAGGGCCCTGGTCCCTCCAGTTGCTCAGTCAGCAGATGCAAGGCTAGAGATGCCTAATCGTGCAGAAGGTAACCGTGCACAAGACAGGGAGATATCCACTGAAAATCCTGAAAGAAGTGGTGGAGTACCATCACAAATTGACGCGACTGTAGTAATGGAAGCATTAGCTGCAATGCAGAACGAAGTGAATGGACTAAAGGAACTTCTGATGGGACAGTCATCTGAGGGTGACTCACAGGCATCAGTACATGCTACAAGAGCGCAAGAGACAGACCAAATGCCACCCCCACCCCCTCCTCAGGATTGGGTAGGGACAGAGGTCAAGATCTCAGAATTTATGAAGCTGAATCCGCCAACCTTTGCAGGAGATGTTAATGAAGACCCACAGCGTTTTCTAGATGACTGTGAGAAAATCCTTGACACGTTAGAATGCCCTGATCCTCGAAAAGTAACCCTTGTTACCTTTCAATTAAGAGGTAAGGCGGACCTCTGGTGGCGAACGTGGAAAAAGGGCATGGCCAGAAATGCCCCACCCCTTAAATGGAAGGATTTTAAAAGAATTTTTCGAGAACAATTTATTCCGGAGAGTATACGAGAAGCAAAGATGAATGAGTTTGAGGCACTCCGGCAAGGATCACGAACCGTCGACGAATATGACAATCTGTTTGTAGAGTTGTCTGAATATGCTACTCACATGGTCCTAACTGAGAAAGAAAAGATCCGACGGTTTATTAAAGGCCTTCGAGAGTCTTTATTTGACAGGGTGGGATCGAAGATACGAGATTTTTCATTTTACACAGAGGCTGTCGACATCGCTCGTATGATGGAAGAAAGAGATATGCAAAAAGAAAAATGGAATAACAAAAGAAAAAGGAAACAAGATGAGAAATCACGCTACTACGGAGAGAGTTCTGTACCCACTAAAACCATTGGACATGCAGCCTCTACCGCTAGTGCACCACAACGTCAACAAAGTGGTACAGGGGGTCAACAAAGGCCCTGGTGCTCTAAATGTGAAAGAAACCACTTCGGTGCTTGTTTCGTCAACAACAATACTAGGATCTGTTACCAATGTGGTCAACAGGGCCATATCAAAAGAGATTGCCCCCAACTCTACACAAGATCTTGCCAAGGATCAGTACGCCCTAATCAATCAGAGGCTACTGTGGCCAACAGAGCCCCTGTAGCTACAGGAGGCAGTGGAATCGGAAGAGGTGCTGGCAGAGGACAAGGTGGTCGAGGTCAAGCTTCAGCAGGCCGAGGGACCGCTCGAGTATTCGCTTTAACCCGTCAAGATGCTCAGGCGTCTAATGCGGTGGTAGCAGGTACCCTTCTGATTGAATCAAATTTTGCGCATGTTTTGTTTGACTCTGGCTCTACGCATTCCTATGTGTCACCATTCTTTGCTAAGAACTTTAAACAAAAAGTTGTTAAATTAGAATGTCCGTTCTTAGTAACCACGCCTACTGGAGACACCCTACTAATAGAACGAGGCTATCAGACTTGTAAGGTGAAAGTCGGAGAAGTAGATACGACGGCAGACCTAATGCTGTTGGACATGACAGACTTTGATGTCATCTTAGGCATGGATTGGCTAGCAACTTGTCATGCCACTCTGGATTGCTATAATAAGATAGTTAAATTCAATATTCCAGGGGAACCCTCTTTCGTATTTCATGGTGAACGGAGTGAGGTTCCTAAAAATCTTATATCCTTAATGTGTGCCCAACGCTTATTGCGAAAAGTCTGTCAAGGATACTTGGCATTTGTTAAAGATGTTAAGAAAGAAGAACTAAAGGTAGAGGACGTTCCAGTAGTCCAGGAGTTTGTAGACGTCTTCCCGGATGATCTACCAGGTGTACCCCCAGATAGAGAGATCGAGTTCCAGATAGAGTTAGCTCCAGAGACTCGCCCAATCTCCATACCCCCTTATAGGATGGCACCAACAGAATTAAAAGAGCTAAAGACTCAGTTACAAGACTTGCTAGATAAAGGCTTTATTAGGCCAAGTTATTCACCTTGGGGAGCTCCTGTTCTGTTCGTGAAAAAGAAGGATGGATCGATGAGGCTATGCATAGATTACAGGCAATTGAATAAAGTAACTATCAAAAATAAATACCCGTTGCCTCGTATTGATGACCTCTTTGATCAACTTCAAGGAGCCAAGTGTTTTTCAAAAATTGACTTGAGGTCTGGTTATCACCAACTCAAGATCAAGGAGGAGGATGTGCCTAAAACAGCCTTTCGTACCAGATACGGGCATTACGAGTTCTTGGTAATGTCATTTGGACTAACAAATGCACCAGCTGCTTTCATGGATTTAATGAATAGGATTTTTAAATCCTTTTTAGACAAATTCGTCATTGTCTTCATAGACGACATTCTGGTGTACTCAAAGACTTCAGAAGAGCACGAACAACACCTTCGTATTGTGTTGCAGACATTGAGGGACCATCAATTGTACGCCAAATTCTCTAAATGCGAGTTTTGGATTGATCGCGTGACTTTCTTGGGACATGTGATCTCCAAAGATGGCATCCAAGCAGACCCAAGCAAAGTAGAAGCGGTCAAAATGTGGCCTAGACCTACCTCCGTCACGGAAATTCGCAGCTTCTTGGGATTGGCAGGATATTATCGTCGTTTCATCCAAAATTTTTCCCAGTTAGCCGCCCCTCTCACACGACTGACTAGGAAAGGAGTAAAGTACCAATGGGATGACGCTTGTGAAGAAAGCTTCCAAGAACTCAAGAAAAGGTTAATCTCCGCACCTGTACTGGTCTTACCCTCAGGACCAGGAAGTTTTACAGTGTACTGCGATGCATCAAGAGTAGGGCTGGGATGCGTCCTCATGCAGCATGGCCAGGTAGTGGCGTATGCATCAAGACAGCTTAAGAAACATGAACAAAACTACCCCACCCATGATCTGGAGATGGCAGCAGTAATTTTCGCTCTAAAGTTATGGCGACACTATCTATACGGAGAAACCTGCGAAATCTACACTGACCATAAAAGTCTAAAATATATTTTCGACCAAAAGGACCTAAACTTAAGGCAAAGGAGATGGGTAGAATTATTAAAAGATTATGATTGCAATATTCTTTACCACCCAGGCAAAGCGAACGTGGTGGCAGATGCTTTGAGTCGAAAATCTATTGGTAGTCTAGCCCATATAGCAGTGACAAGAAGACCATTGGTCAAAGAACTACAGGAGCTGAGAACGAAAGGTGCTACTCTCGAGGTTACAAAGGCAGGATCATTTTTAGCCCATATCAAGGCTAGATCTTCCCTTGTAGACCAGATACGGATATCCCAAATGGAGGATCCTGAGCTTGTCAAAATTATGGATAAGACAAAGAATGATAAAGCGAACAGTTTCACACTCGACGATGCAGGAGCCTTGCGTTTTGGACAACGGTTGTGCGTACCAAATGTTGGGACTCTTAGACGAGACATCATGGAGGAAGGCCATAATGCTGCATATGCTGTACATCCAGGGGCCACCAAGATGTATCAGGATTTGAAACAGATCTACTGGTGGAAAGGAATGAAACAAGATATAGCAGAATTTGTGTCTCGTTGTTTAACCTGTCAACAGGTTAAGGCTGAGCATCTAAAGCCAGGAGGCTTGTTACAACAATTAGAGATTCCTGAATGGAAATGGGAACGAGTGACGATGGACTTTGTTGTTGGTCTACCTCGCTCCACAGGAGGTTATGACTCAGTTTGGGTCATTGTTGACCGACTAACCAAATCAGCACACTTTATTCCAGTCAAAACCACTTACGGTGTGGTGACGTTGGCACAATTGTATATTAAGGAAATAGTGAAGCTACATGGAGTACCCATATCTATTATTTCTGATAGAGGTCCTCAATTTACTTCTCGTTTCTGGAGAAGTTTTCAAGAAGCATTAGGTACTCGAGTGGACCACAGTACCGCTTTTCACCCACAGACAGACGGACAGTCAGAGCGGACAATTCAGACGCTAGAGGACATGTTACGAGCTTGTATCCTAGATTTTAGTGGTAGCTGGGAGAAGCATTTGTATCTTGTAGAGTTTGCATACAACAACAGCTACCAAGCTACTATTGGGATGGCACCCTTTGAGGCCTTGTATGGGAGACGTTGCAGATCTCCGATCGGTTGGTTCGAAGTAGGTGAAGTGAAAGCATTAGGACCCGACTTGGCCCAGGATGCCCTAACCAAGGTTAAAACAATACAGGATAGGATGCGAGCAGCTCAAAGTAGACAAAAGGCATACGCTGACCACAGACGACGTGATTTGGAGTTCTCAATCGGCGATATGGTATTCCTAAAAGTCTCTCCAATGAAAGGTGTGTTGAGATTTGGAAGGAAAGGAAAGTTGAGTCCTAGGTACATCGGGCCTTATGAGATTTTAGAACGAGTGGGAAAAGTGGCTTATCGGCTTGCCCTACCTATGGAATTGGAAGGGATTCACCCTGTTTTTCACGTATCCATGTTGAGGAAGTACCTTCCTGACCCTTCTCACATACTTCACCCTTCTCACAATGATTCTATCCTAGTAGATGAAAACTTGTCATACGAGGAGGTACCAGTGGCTATCCTCGATAGTCAAGTAAAGAAACTCCGATCTAAAGAGATACCATCAGTCAAGGTGTTGTGAAGGAATCAAACTCACGAAGAAGCTACATGGGAAGCCGAGGCCGACATGCGTTCTAGATATCCGCATCTTTTCACGACTTGAGGTAATTTAAATTCGGAGGACCGAATTTCTTAAAGGGGGTGATAATGTAATACCCATAAAAAAAATAATAAAATATAAATGCGTGTTTACAAATCACTATTACTATTTCAGTATATAATACTATTTACGTATATGGTACTGTTCATCTGTACAATCAAAATGTCAAGTACTAGATGTGGTTTGATCATAAGAGAAAATTAGAAAGAAATTTATAGGAGAAAATGACATTTTATATGAGAGAATTCCCTGAGGGACTAAATTAAAAGGAAACTAAATTAGCAAATTGATTATACTAGTAGATGAGACTAGTAAGTGAGACTAGTAGATGAGACTAGTATGTGAAACTAGTAGATGAGACTAGTAAGTGAAATTGGTAGATGAGACTAACTAGTAGATGAGACTAGTAAGTGAAATTGGTAGGTGAGACGGGGTAGATGGAATAGTACCCTTAAATTTTCCTATAAATAGACCCTTCCATTTCACTTTCAAAATCACACCTTCAACTTCTCTTCTTCTCTCCTTAAGATTTCTTGGTCCGACGCTAGACTTCTGAGATTTTGGGCCTTTCCTTTTCAGCTTAGGTAATGATACTATACCCTTTCTATGTCTTTCAAATTCTAGAAGTTATTTTCTTAAGTATGCTCTGTGGTTGCGGCTTTGGCCGATCTTCCACATCAGAAAAACTGTCCTTAGCTGTTATTTTGATTCTCTGATTACCGAAATAGAATGTAAACTGTGAAGAATACATGTCTAGGAAAGTTCTGACTAAGGAAAGACCTGGTTTTTAAGTGTGTCCAGTGTGACCCTCCACTCTTTCATGGGAACTTACCTGGTGTACTCTTTTACAGATTGTATTCTCTATTTCTGGTATGAATAGTACCCCCCCCATATGTATAAATAGTAACTGTATGAATAGTAACTATACGTATGAACAGTATCTGTACGAAAACAATCTTAACGTACTTTCTCTAATCTTTCATGAAAATCTCCGTAGCAGAACACTGGAATTCACCTGTGTACTCTTGTCCATAACGACTTAAAGAAGTGATACTCGTACGGAATTCAGGTGAGTGAAACGACCCTGTTTTAATAGAGTTTTAGCATTACTGGTGATAAAAAGTATGTCGTAGGACACTCCCAAGATTCATAGGGAGAAATTGGATTCAGAATGACGAATATAATGAGATAATTAATCCAGAAGTATGGATAAGACAAAGCAAGTATCTCATGATGATATGAAATTTGAATCATATAGTTATATACTATACCTGTTATATGGATGAGTATTATATTGTGCTTCTGATTATGATATGAACTGTTGTACTATTGATTGTGATTGAGCGGTACAGTACCCCCTCTCACGGCAAGGCGGAAAACCCGGGTTAAAGGGTGTCTTGACCAATGAGTGTGGAGACAACGATTCCCTCAGTAGGGATATAGCCCGGATTGGTGATAAATCCGTGAGGCGCCCTAGCTAAGAGGATGAGGTTGTGCGTCATGGCGGAAAAATACAAAATTGGTGAGCCGGCCTGTGTGCGCTCTCCGGGATATATTGCCATTGACGAGTACTAGCATCGTTTGTTGAATTGGATGAATTTTTCTTGTATGTAATTTCTAACTATGTCTATTGGTTGAGCTTGAGCCTTCGGATATGCTTGCATGACTGGTGATGTATTTGAATTTTATTAACGCGAGGCCGATTTGCTCACTGAGTTTAAAAGCTCACACTGTTTGTACAAACTTTTTGTTCAGATCAGGTTGCCGCCGAAGTACATCCGCTAGAGGAGTAGATCACGTTGGACCTTCCCGCTGTCGGGTAGGCCCTTCTTTTGTTATACAGTATGTTGCTCTGTAATCGTCTAGGACATCTAGGTCAGGGGTTTGGAATTTGGCTTGTATTTCAGTATGATAATGTATTTTGTATTGAGAATCGATTATTTTTAATTAAGAAAAATTTGATATATTTTCTTCGTATTTATTAAGGAATGGTATTTTGAGAATATAGAGATAATGACTAATAAATTAACTCATGGGTAAGAATATGTCGAAAGGCTTACAGTGATGGGATATTCATCATTGTGCCGGTCATGTACCCAGAAAACGGGTCGTGACATTCTCTCTACATTATTATTATTATTATTATTATTATTATTATTATTATTATTATTATTATTATTATTATTATTATTTGTTGAAAAAGTTTCTTAACAGGACCTTGCTAATATAAGTTGACCCTATAAGTTTTCAAGAATAAAATTTTTATTTCGCAAAAAAATTGTATATACGTTATTCACCCCTTCTAGAGTATACTGTTGCACTAACAAAGATGTTGATATCATAAATGAATGTGTTATCTTTACTTTCAAAAGAAGATCAAGAATATTTCAAGCATTTGTAGAGCCGATGTAAATACTGATACAATGGATGATCTGTACACACAAAAATTTTTAAATAACATCAGATTGTCGGGTGTTCCAAACCATGAACTAAAGCTAAAGATTAGTGCTCTAATAATGTTACTTAGAAATATTGAAAAATCAATGGGTCTTTGTAACGATAGTAGACTGATTGTGTCTTGACTTGGTAAGCATGTCATCAAATCATCAATTGTCTCCAAAAAATTATTTCATCAAATTCAAGATTATTTTTTCAACTTAAAAGATGTCAGTTTCCAATAACATTGTGCTTTGCAATAACAATCAATAAAAATTAAGATCAATTACTTTCAACAGCTGGTTTGTATCTGGCAAACCTGATCTTTGCACTTGGATAGCTATATGTGATAGTTTCAAGAGTGAGGAGTATAAATGATTTGAAAATTTTAATTCTTAATAAAGATGGTAATCATACCGCAACAACATCAAATATATAATATAAATAAGTTTTTAATAACTTGTGTTTTAAATAAATAAATATCTAAATTTAAATATGTGTTGTGTTTATATATTAATGAAATGTCTCGCACAGGTCAATACACTAATTTATTATAAAATTAAAGATGCAATTAGTGAGGTACGAATTAATTTTAAATATTACTCTTTTTTATTTTTCAAACAATGCCATATATAGTACTAATTTGCACTGTATCAACTATTTATAAAAGACCAAAAAAAACACACTTCCCAGATTGTGTTTATAAAAATTTTTGGGGTCCAAGCTTCATTTCCCTCTCCTCCCTCCCTCCCCCCCCCCCCCAATAAAAACAAAAACAAGAGGATACGATACATTTATATAATTAAATATTATATCCCAAAATACATTTGAAGAGATTCTTTTGTCTCTTTTTTTCTCAAGCATAACAACTAATGTAAAATAACGAGCACATGACAAAGTAGACAAATATGTTGATACTGTAATTTAAATTATGTGTATTAGCAATAATTATATTGTTAATAATATATTCTACAAGACATTAATTTGATATTAATATTTTATATTTATAAAATATATTTTAATTGAATCTTATTAAGAGAGTCAATCTGTACCTAATAAAAAATATTAGTATAGATAGATAGTACAACTCATAGTTTAATTTAATATTAATAGGCCTATCACATTAACTAAGAGTTATCTATGATATTTTAATTATATTTTAAGTTAATTTGATTTTTAATAAGATAGTAATTTGAAAACCCCTATTGATTTAATTCTCAATAAAGAGTTCAATAGATTTGGGCAATTTTACAGGTATGGTTTACTCCTTATCTGTCACAAAATAATCTCGCAAAATATACTTAATGATAATTACCCAAAATTTAAATCCCAAGTAATTAGTACAATACTTTTAAATTTATGATAATTAAGTTAAATATTAATTGTGATATAAGAAAATGAAGTTAACTATTTTTTTTTAAATTACGGTGAGAATGTTTTCGAGTCATAAACCAAAATTTGCCCAATAACGATAAATTAATCCATTAATTCTTATTTCATAATATTATGTCTCTCGCTATAAAAAATTTTAAGCAATATGATTATATCAAAAAATGACTAATTAAAGATAAAATTTAAATTTAAAAATACATTTTGAAGTACAAAAGTGGGTTGCAAATTTTTTATCTCATATAAATTAATTAACTTGAAAGCAAAGGAAACTCAAGTCATAAACATATATACGACATATATAGTTGACTCTAAATGAAAAGAATCTTGTTCATTAAGGAAAAACATGCGTAGAGTGTAAAATTAAAAATTCTATATATTATCCTCTGATTCTACTCCACTCATTATCAGTAATCAATTAATAATCATTCAAAATATTGAAAAACAACTTCTCTAAAAATTTTTATTATTTTATATATGATTGAATTTTAAATGTTTCATTAATCACCGGCTGGTTCAATGTTCTTTATAAAACTTTAAAAATAGGAAGTGAAAAAAAAAATCTCAATATTTATGTTTAAGAAAAGTGACACTTGAATTAAAGATTAATTTGACTTATTTAATATTAATTTGAGATTTGAATGACAAATTACTCAACACATTATTGTCAAAATACAAATAATTCCTTTCAAATTAAGGATATATATATATATATATATATATATATATATTAAAAGTTGATATTAATAAACGTCCTAAATTTTCATTTATTATTTTGTGTAGTATAATCCTTCTCTTAAGTTTTTTCTTCAAAACCTTATTATCATTCGTTAAAGTAAGTCGAAAGGAAAAATTAACAGAGAAAAAAAATGTAACTTGTCATCCTAAATTGCAAACAATAACTTTTTTATTATTTGTTTCTACATTTTTTTTAACAACAAAAGATCCTTTGAGATAATAAGTTAGATATGTACACACAAAATTAACATTAGGGGTAAGTAATCAATTTATTTTTATAGTTAAAAGGGTAAATTGTATTACCCATAAATTTAATGGAAATCCTTTGCCTTTTAACTTAATGATTTAAAACAATTCACTGTTTTCCTATGTATAATTATTTATATTATGTTATATATATTGTCAAGATGTATGAATATATATATATATATATAACATAATAATTTGTACTAGTTCACCGTCCTAAACCCCAACTAAACCCCATATCAATTTGTCTTTTAATTTACATGACATACATACTCAATCACATGTTACTTCATTCCATGTGTGTGTGTATATATATATATATGTGTGTGTGTGTGTGTGTGTGTGAGCTAGTACAAATTATTATGTTTTATATATATATGAGCCAAAAAAAATTATTATTATTATTGGGGTGGCGAGGGCGGTTGGGCAGACGTATGATAGAAATATTTAAAAGATTTGAATGTGCCATATTAAAAGAAAAAAGGCTGTTAATTATTTGTAAACTTCTATCTTTGTTATATCTTGTTAATGCTGGCGTACGTAAGATTTTAAATGTTTTTTATTTACGATCCATGATTCATTATTGTTAATTTGTCCTTATAGTTCATATAAAAAGTTAAAATCCATAACATTAAAAAATTACGCGGTTCACTCTCTTTCACAAATCAATATAATGATTGGGAAGACGATAAAATGATGGAGATCAACATTATTGGCAAAAACGAATAATTAAACTAAGACATTTGTAATCAAATGACACTTGAATATATTATTTCCATAGGTCATTCCATATTTTAAAAAAATTAATTAATAAATTATGTAGTCGTTGAAACGTGTACGCATTCACGGTGATTATATGTCAGAAACGTAGAATATTAAGCCTAATATATGACAAACCCTATACTAATATTATATTTATCATTACCAAAGCCTATACTTCACCTTCGACTCGCCTACCTTATATCTTATATTAATATAACAGTAGCTATGTTGTATCGCACACGTGCTCTCCTTTTTTAATTAATTATAAGCTCATAATTTTATTTTTACGTCATTGATTGCTCTAGAATTTCTTTTCGTTATTTGGTGTTATTCAAGTCGTTCAACTCAATTTATTTTAATGCCGTCAAACAGATCAGTTCTGAGTTCACGACGAACTGACATTTAAACAGGTTTGATCAAGCCAAATACAAATTAAATTCGGTCAATTAATTTTGTTATATTTATTTTTAAATTTTTATTTAAATACACATAAACATTATTTTTGATATACCTAAATTATAATTTATTTATCAGGATATATTATTTATTTAGTTTATTGAAATAAAAATGAATTATGTATATTTTATATATTCTTTATTTGATTTTGTTTACAAAATATAAATAAATAAATTTAATTACAAATAAATAAGTATATAAACATTTATATTTATATATTATAAATTAAAATTAAAAAAATTAATTGGCCTACTGGTTAAACAAGCCAACCAGTTTAGATTTATTTTTAAAGGACCTAAATAAAGGAATTTAAATTTATTTATAAACAATTAGGCCTGCTTATAAACGGTTAGGCCTGAACTTGCCCCGTAGGCCACAAACCGAATTAATAGCACTAATCTATTTATTTTTTTTAACAAATTTAAATGATTATTTACACCGATAATAACCAATATTAACCCAATTAACAACACTAATCTATTTTTTTTTTAACAAATTTAAATGATTATTTACACCGATAATAACCAATATTAACTGGTTGTAGTAATTATTGTTTGAATTAAAAATAAGTAAATATTTTATTTTTGAAGATATCAATTTAAAAATAATGTTATCTTTTGCTCTTAATAAATTCAAAGTAAATTAATCTTTTATCACATTGGATGTGTGAATGATATCCTTGATATTAAAAAAAATGTTCACACTGAAATATGAAATTCATACAATTTTTTCAACTAATAAAAAACATTAACAATATTAGAGAATTAAGTAATCCGTTGAGGATTGTCTAAGTGATATATAATAATAGCAACTAAGTTTCACATATTTTCTTAAGAATTAAATTTCTTTACTTATACTTAGTTTTTTTTTTCAAAAATATTAATCACGGGTCTATATTTAAATATCTAGCGTCATAATATATTAATGTCATTAATTGGTTTCCTTACTAGTTTCTGTCACTTGCTACAAAAGTAATGACAGCCATATATTGTGCGTTCTTCTAAGTAATTAATCACATCAAACACAAAGTTTAGTGTAAGGTAATCTAACATTATGGGAGGTTGGATTCTTCTAAAAGAAATTAATATTTTATGATCAATAGTAATGTATTTAAAATTATTTTAATAACTTATTAATTACGTTATAATTTAAGAGTTTAAATTAAAATGTCTAATATAATATATATAGTAAAAATGTATTCCCACATTTTTTAAATAAAAGTTTGATTGAAATAAATATTTAATTCTTAAATTATGATCTATTTGATTAGCTTTAATTTTTCAAAATTAATATGTTAGTTTTTTAGAAACAATAATAAATTTAATATACGATAGCCAATTTCATAATAAAATAATAACATATATCTAAAAAATCTAAGTCATATACTAAATAATGATTGAAGACTAAGTTTAAATATGTTTAACATTTTAATTGTTTAATTATTAGTTTAGCCAATAAGCCTTTCATATCAGAAAAAACTTAGGTGAAATTTTTAAGCCTCTGCAATTAAATTTTTAATGAAAACAAAATTTATATTATAATTTGAACAGTCGTAGGACCAAAAAAAAAAGTATTTCAGGCGACTAAATTAAAACATTATATTTTAAGACTAAATTGAAAAGTTGTCAATTTTAAGGAACAAGATAATATTGTATGGCAAATTTATGAAAAATTCAACTTTTAAGAGGTTAAGTTTTTTAGGTTAGATCACTACAAATTATGTGTAAAGCATATTTTAATTGCTATATACACTGATTTCAAAGTGATTTAATGATAACAAAATTCAACATCTCAAGATTGTGTATACACATAAATACTAACACTAATTAGTTTAAATAGTTTAACACTTATTCTTTTTAAGTAAAATTTTAAATTTAAATATTATAAATAAAGAAAACTAATTCTTTAAAGACAACTTTAGGCCTTTGTGGTCAAATCAAGTTCAAATTACATTAGTTGAAATTAAGTGGGCTTTTGAGATACTAATGGCTCTAAATAAAAAATAATAAAAAGCATATGTATATACATTAATTTGAATTTTTTTATAATAACATGGTGATAATGTAAATGAATGTATATATAAATTTATCATTTTTTTAAAACAGAAAATCATTGCAGCCTGAATACATTTTTCGATGCTCTACTTAAAAAAAATGTTATCTTACTATTTTTTAAAATAATATATTTTTTCTCATCCCTCTGATAATTATACAAAATTTAATATCAATCTTAATAATTTGCTATACAGTTTGTAGATTTTTTTTTTTAATTTTATATCATTATACACACTCCGATTGGTGTCCAAATTATTGCTAATTTTGATATAAATTATGAGATAGGGAAGAAAAATTAGACTATATGGAAAATATAAGAAGACAATATTGTTAGTTTTTAAATTAGGTAACCTTCATTAAGACAAGAACTAGTAGTTTATTTAAGCTATAAATAAATTAGTTAAATCTAATGTGATCTAGAACAAAAAACTTATATTTACCATATAAAAGATATTAAGAGTTATCGTTCAAACTTCAAACTGGAGCAGACGAGTGAATAGATACAATCAACATATACTTTATGTCAATAATTTCACCAACAAATTCTAACAATTTAAATATCAAGAATATTATTAATACATCTTTGATGGAAAATCAGACTTCTTATCATTATCGTCATTATCAGAATGACCTACATGCACTTTGTTGAGCAACACACTGATTAAGCCTTTGAAATCACGAGAAGCCCATTATTGAACATGACTAATTTAATTAGCTTCTTTCTCTTCTTTCTTTGGTGTAAGATTGGAAAAAGAGGAGCGATGTTGAGAAGCAAACAAATTTTGGCCATATATGATTGCCATATAATTCATTAATATTACTCAGTAATGTGTTAAATAAATTGGGTTAGCTGGATCAATCTGTTCAACAAATGGACCAATTTTTCAAGCTCCTACTCACACGTAAGGGCTAGCGAGCTTAAATGGATTGACGCATAGGCCACCTCTTTATTATTTTTTTTACTTGCTAAATATTAACTTTTTTTTTGTATAGTAGCTTTTATAATTTTCATATTCATTAATTTAAGAATGAAGAATAAAATATAATCTATATCACACTAATCATAAATTTTTTAGCCAATAAAAAAATTATTAATGTATGAAACAAAAGTTTTAGAAAATTGTCTATATATATAAAAAATATTTCGAAAGTCATTTTTATTCATGGCTCTGTTTTTTCACTTCTGGTTATCTTTTTTCATTTTTTTAACAAAAGAAAAAGTGATAGAATATTGTCTTTATAGTTCACACATTACACAATTACTTGTTTCTTACTTATAATCCCTTCACAACACATTCAAGTCTTCTTTTATTTTATTTTTGAAGCTTTTTAATGTGAATTCAATAGATGGGTATAGAATATTGTCTTTTATTTTATATAGAACAATATATGGGTATAATTTTGAAAAAAAATAAATACACCCGGTAATATTCATTATTGTCTCAAATTTTAATTTTTTTTTAATTTTAAACAAAACAATTGATATCTATTTATTAGTCATTTGTTATTTAAATAAAAAAATTATAATTATGCATAAAAAAAGCATAAAGAGCAAACGAGCCTAATTTTAAAAGTTTCAATTTGTCATAAATGTGGGCCGACGGTCCTCAGTCCATTTTGCAAGCACTAGGTCAGGGTGACAATATTTGTTTAAAACTTTATAAATATTAATAATTTAAGTCTTGAAAAATGTTAATTTGAGATCATGATAAAAATGACCATAGACATTTCGTATATGAAGTAGTATTTGTTTGATATTGGATATTGAATATTGAATAGGATACAAATAAT
Source organism: Biancaea sappan (assembly GCA_037074585.1). Classification (NCBI taxonomy): domain Eukaryota; kingdom Viridiplantae; phylum Streptophyta; class Magnoliopsida; order Fabales; family Fabaceae; genus Biancaea; species Biancaea sappan. The sequence continues at coordinate 16,419,763 of CM073497.1, read as the reverse complement.
TCAAAAAAATACTCATCAATCAAATATCGATGGATATGGATGTTGATATTTATAATGTAAAAGACTGAAGTAAGTCTTTCAAAAAAAAATATTTTGTTATGTAACCCCGAATGTACGTCTAGGTTTTCTTTGAATCTACCATGTTCCCTAGTTAACCGTTGAAATAACCCAACTCAAATGGGTCAAGGTATGTCAGGTCGGGATCCCCTAGACATTTGGTATCTTATATTTGTCCAATAATTATTTATATAATTTATAAATATAGATCATAAATTATAAAAGTTTGATGTATAAAAATTATAATACATATATATATATATGATAATTTTGGATTTTTGTTGGATGAATATCATATATTAGACATATCTGATCATGGGTCAAAAAAACCTGTTTGACACGATAGGTCTGAAAAAAAAAAAAAAAAGAACCCAATTAAAAGTACTAAAAAAATATGTGATATATTTTGACTTTTACATAATAGGTTTGAATTAATCATTTATATATTTTAAAAAATAATAAAGTACATATTAAATAATAAAATATTATATATATGATATAAAATATACATTATAGTATTTAAAATATCTTAATATTAAAATGTATAACTTATATAATATATATCTTTTACTTTTTATTAATATATAATATATAAATAATTTTCATATCTTAACTTGATATTCTATTGTTTATCTTATATTTCATGTTATAATTATATAATATTATTATTGTGGTCCCTTATTTCACTCAAAAGTAATATATTTTTATAAATCTAAGAGCAAATCTGTAAAATATGAGCCTGAATAAAAAAAGCTCGATCCATATACTAAACGTGTATATATACTAAATTAATGATACATAAAATTTGAGAGGGTACAAAAATAAACTATTATAGCTCATGCATGAACTTGTGTAAGGAGATTATACATAATTTAATATAACATTTTAAAATTAAAATTTAAACCTACATAACATTATTTTTTACTAAAGAGACGAAAATGTAGAAGTAACGTACTCTATTTTATTGGGCCAACTGGCCCATCATGGGCCCATCATGCACGTGTTTGTGTTTGCGTCTCACTCACGTGTCTGTGTGTACCTTTCTTTCAAAGCAAGAAAAAAGGCCAATGCATAATGGGTTTGAAATTTCATTTTGAACCACATGTTTTTGGCGGATCATATCCCACCATGCACGTGTCTGTGTATGCGTCTCACTTTAGACTTCCACCAGTCCAAAAAAATAAAACTTTATACTTTCACAGGCCTAAGCGGTCCCTATCTAACAGTAAATACGAGGAAAAATTGCCCTTTACCCTATTAAACTTTTTCTTATATACAAAAAATCTTCTAAAATTTTAAACTCAACAAAAAACCCCCCTTAACTTTCATGTTGTATAGAAAACTTCTTAAAGTTAGTTGATCGTCAGTTGACCGTTATTTAAATGTTGATGTAGACTGAAACTCTTGTCATATCATATTTTTTTACAACTCAACTTTTTTAATCAGTCATTTTTTACTAATCACTTGTCATATCATCTTCACTACGTCACTTTTCTTTTACTTTCTTACTCAAATTTATTTAAATGTTAATGTGAACTAAAACTCCTGCTATGTCATTTTTTTTTAGCTGAGTAGGGAAATAAAAGAAAGGCGACGTGACGGGGATGATGTGCAAGTGATTAGTAAAAAGATGACTGACTAGAAAATTTGGGCTGTAAAAAAAAGATGAGATGACAAGAGTTTTTGTCCACATCAGTATTTAAATAACGGTCAACTAACTTTAGGGAGTTTTTTGCATAAAATTAAAGTTGAGGGGTTCTTTTGCTGAGTTTGAAACTTTAAAAGGGTTTTCTGCATATAGAAAAAAGTTTAGGGGGATAAAATAAAATTTTCCTTATATAAAATAAAATGAAATAATTCTTTTTTTTTCTCCTTTTCGCGTCTTATGTTCTTATTAAAATTTCAATAATAAATATTTGAAAAAGCTTACATTGAATTTTCCATGCTTTCAATGAGATGGTCTGCCCAAGATATAATTTGAATAAAAGTATTTAACATTTTTTTACTATCATATTATAAATAAAACTATAGTTTCATAATAGATAACATTAATTTAACTGTCTTTATTGGATGTGTGAAAAATTATGTTGGGTAAAAAGTTAATTGATTTCAAATAAAGTAAATTGAAAGGAAGTTTTACGTAACATATATCAAAATGTTAGAGAAGTTAAGTATAACTTTTTAAACTAGAGGGGTACTATGTGTAATTTAACCAAACATCAATAGAGGTTAGTGTGATTTACACAATATTTTAGAATAAATTATTTATTTGATCCGTGAATAATTATAATTCTCTTGATCTCTAAAAAATTTAACATTTTAAATTAGTTAGTCTTTTTTATCAAATTATAATGATAGATTTAGCACCATAATAACAAAAATAATCTAATTAGAATAAATATAATATTTTTATGACTAATTGAAACACATGATATTTCACGAGTCAAATTAAAACTCTCAAAATCATTTTAGAACCAAATTAACAATTTAGTCTAAATTTTAATGAGTAATAACGCATTGGTGTTGTAAAGTCATATTAATTTTTGTTGTGTCTTAGTGAATGATATGAGTAAGCTCTTGAAAATGTGAAAACTCGTTTTTTTTGTGACTGATTCAAGGGTTTGATGATGGTTCATGCTAATCCACTTCCATGGCTTCTTCTACCCTCTTGTTCTTTCCCATCTAAGAGAGACCACCTGTCCGCCGTAGTCATATTGATATATTTTTTAAAATATTATTTTTTCTTTTTTTTATGAAATAGATACTTTAGAGCACTGATATTAGAATCAAACTGGATTAGCTGGTCTGATTGGTTGGAATGAGAATCAGTCAGAGAACCAATCCAAAATAACCTTTAAAATCGGTGAATGTTTGAATCGGTCAAGAATTGTCGAACCAGCAAAAAGGTAGTGCTAAATAAATTGGTTAAATTGGTCTACTTGATTTTTTTTATTTTGCTTATTTCATAATCAAGTAATAAAGAAATTAATATTATAGATCAACAAAATTTAATGGAAATACTAACATATTGGTATTTTATATATTTGATATTAATAACTATTATATTGGTTAATAATATTTATTGTGAACTTTTGATTGTGAACGTTATTTTATGTAATTGATAACAAATTTTATTTTTAATTGAATTTGTAAATTTATGATTATAATATTTAATTATGTTTATTATTTTTTACACTTTAAAGTAGATCGATTCAACTATAGTTTGACTATGGTCCGACTATTGATCTTTGAATCGATGCTTCCATCAGTTCAATGATCAATTTGATTTTCATAATCAAGTTTTAGAGTAATAATATTAATTTTTTTTGAAATTTAATGTAATTATACCAAATGCATTTTTGTTTAAAAAAATGTTAAGAGTACATTACCTATTTGGTATCCAAAAGATTATGGTTATTTTAATTTAGTTATTGAAAGATCAAATATTTTAATTTAGTCTTAAAGAATGTGTTTGTCTTCAATAGGTTCCTCTATTTGTCAACATGACTTGTGGTATCGAAAAATTTGAAATCGGTAAATTTTGCTATTTAGCAATGAAAAAGACCACACAGAGATAAATATAATTTTTCAAGAACCAAATTAAGACGCTAAATCTTGCAAGGATTGATTTGAGATGACTGTAATTTCTTATGAGACTAAATCAATATTTGTCTCCCTTAATATCTATATATATTACCAATATATTTTCTCTAATTTATGTTCTATAAATAAAGTTAACCTTCTGTACACGTTCTTTTAAAAAATAAATATTTTTTGTTTGCCTTTGCTCTAATATTAAAAATATAATCATAGTCTTATGTCAAAGTTTAAAATTAATTTTGTAATATTTATTTTTATATTAAGAACAAAATTTAGTATTATATTATGCAAAAAATTAATAAAAAATAAATATTATGGACATTCCTTCAATCTACATAAAATGTGGAGAAAATCAGAAAAGTCAAATATAATTGAACCAAATCTTACCAGAGATTGCACTTCCCTCATACTTTTATTGGTTTTATTATTTCATGTTTTTTCTTTGCCAATATTTCATGTTGAACATTGACCAAAAATTGAGAGAGGAGTTGTTATAATTTCATTCAAGAATATTTTATGTATGTCATATGCTTGAAAAATTCATGACATTCATTTGTAAAATAAGTAGTATTATCAAAACAAATTTTTACTCATAACCTAACCCATTTAGTCTACTAAATGGATGGATTTGGATATCTCAAAATAAACTTATTAAACAATAAGCTTAAATGGGATGAAAATGGGTCAATACTTCTTTTTGGTCCAAAATTTAACTTACCTTTCATACATCGTGTTATATAATTATGTAATTTCATAACTCATAACATATTCAATAAACATAATAGTTTAAGCATAAATTTTTTTGTAATTTTTATGTACATTTATATATAATATAGTTGATTTCTAAATTATTTTAAAAAATTAGGATTAAAGATGATTCAAAAAGAGATAAAGGGACAATATTTTATGAGCAAGAATTATTTTTAATAAAAATTGTTGAACTTTATTACCAAATAAAATATTAACATTTAAGGCAGGCTTAGATATTAATTTTTTTGTCCCTAATGTTTACCTTGAATTTCAATTTTATTCCTAATTTATTTTTGTACCAATTTCATCATTCATGTTTCATTTTGTTTTCTATTTTATTATTAGGACTAACGTGGTTAAGAAAGTTAACAAAAAAAATTCTTGATATATACCCCTCCAAATAACATAAAGACACTTTTATATGACAAATCAAAAAGTTTATACATTAATTTGAGAAGAAAAAGAGAAATAAACAAATATTATTTGAGGAAAAATTAAAACTTAATCAAATATTTGTGATAAAATTAAAACTAAAATCAATTAATATGACTGTTTGTAATAGACGTGTTACATAACAAAATTTATATTAATATTTTTCATTAATTATGTTAACTAGAGTTAGCTTTTTAGGAAAAAAATCAAAATAAAACAAAAAAATATATAAAATAAAATTAAAACTAAAAAGACGTTAACAATAAAATCAAAACTTGAAAAAAAAATATTTTAAATCTAATACATTTGAATAAGTAATCAATTACCGGTGTCTACTTATGTATCACACTTCCAAACTGTGTACCCTTTTACTTTAATCCAACCGAAGTAACGGGAACAAGGTACAATGATCCAACTCTCGTTTCAACAGTTCACAAAAATGTACTAAACCCTATATGAAACCAAAAAATAATAATAATGATAATAAGACCCAATTTTGACATGTCTATTTATCATTTACTTGGGCTGACCTTGAAAATTTTCTATATCAAATTATAGATTATTTCACAACATTTTATATTGGGTTAAGAATTTGGGCTCAAAACTGGGCCAGTCTTCGCCGGAAGCCCATTTCCCTCACAACTTCCTGGGCTTGTTATATAAAGAAAAAAGGTGCAAGTTATTATTATTTTTATGCCCAAATTCAAAGGATCTCTCTCAATTTATCGATCTTTTTTTTTAAAAAAATTATTAATTGAGCTCATATGGATATATTACGCTAAAATAACGTTTTGTATAATAACTTGAGGAATTGCACTAAAATAAACACGAGGCGGACATCAGCTTGAAACTTTTTAAAAAAAAAAAATTAAAACATAACTATAATTTTTATATAGAACACCCTTTTTTCGTTGGCAAAAAGTGAAAAAGTTGAACTCGTCAATATGCACGTGAAAACAACATACGATGGGCATGCAGATGCAGAGGTAAAGAAGTGATACTCCATATCAGCAGGAAGAAAAACTTATCAGTTTAACAACAAAGGAATATGCTTACTTGTTAACGGATAATGTTCGTATTTATGAGTTCAGTTTTTCTGTTAGGTGCTGTTGGGTTCTCTAGCACGGACATATGGGCCTCATACAAATTAAACGATGTAGGAGAGCCGAACACTCTGTTAAAGTTACTATACCTAACAAAGAATTTTCATGCCTTATTTATATGCAAACAATTAAATTTATTATGTTTTTATTTATGAGTCCAGTTCCTCTGTTAGATGCCATACACCTAATAGAGTGATGTGACTCTCTTGTATAGACTTGTAAGTCCCATACCAATCAAACAATGTGAAAGAGTCTAACACTCTACACAACGCCCAACAACGTTACTTTATTTATATGCTAACAATAAAATTTATGATGTTCTATCAATTATAATAATATTTATAGTTTAATAGATAAATTCTGATATGTCAACCATTTTTTTTTTGTTCACTTATGTTGGGTTTTGAATATTTAGAATCTACTTGAATAGAGAAACAAACGATTTAAGTCAACTTATGAACGTCTGAAGCAATACGCGTGTTATAGATTCACCAACAAGTAGACAACATTTTTTATCTTTTTTTTTTCTATCTTCTCATTTTTTTTTCCGAATAAGGAAACAAAGTTTTGACAAGTAGTATAAACGCTAATAATTTCCATATGGAACCATGACTAAACAATTTGGCTGTGGAAACCCATATCAAGGTACAAGTGCATAAAATAAACAAAAATATATATCATCCTCCTAATGTTTACATTGATTTTTATCTATATCCTTAATATTTTTTTGGTCAAATATGTATTACATATTTTTTTAACAAATATGCTTTTTTTAAGAACGTAAAAAATACTAACGAAAAATGCTGATTGAACTGTCATGTAACAAATATCATCCGCTATGTCATTTATTACGTAGACCTATCACTTAAAATTATAAAAATACCTTTAATAATAATTTTTTAAAAAAGACATTCTCTCTCTCTCTCTCTCTCTCTCTCTCTCTCTCTCTCTCTCTCTCTCTCTCTCTCTCTCTCCTCCCCACTGTGTCTCAATCTCAATCTTGAACCGATGGACCCTTAAATAAGTTCGTTTACAACTTTCATCTTATTTGAGCTGACTTACGTATATATGTATCAATGTATGTACGTAAGATTGTATTTGAAAAACAGTAATGCAATTATGGTGCAGGGTTCAAATCCCATGAGGAGACCAGGGACAAGACCTGATGGTTATGCTGTTTTGAATAGTCATCCATTTTTCAAGGGAGCAGAGTGGAATAACATAAGGGAACAAAGCCCTCCAAAACTAGTTCCGGAAGCAAGGGTATGACTCATTCTGTTAAAATGTTATTTATGGAGAATAAGTGACCTTTTCTACTCCATTTTCTATAGTGATAAATATGAAAGAAACTTAGTGTCATTATCTCACTGTCGCATTGACCATCATTGTCCTGAGTATCACGATTTATCATTGAATTCTCAGGATGGTTCACCCAAACTTGATGGAAATTCTGGTGCTACATCTTTCGATAATTCTCACGTAACCAGGCTAGCTTCAATTGATTCCTTCGATTCAAAATGGTAAACCATTAACTTCCTTTGTTTGTTTGTGACTTTGTGTGTGTGTCTCTGTCCTGATCATTCTAATCATTTCAGTGGCAGGGAAATGTTATTTTATGTTCACTTTAAATAGTATCAGCTCATGGGGACTCTACATACTGTGTCATCAATTTCACATTGAAAGACAAAAGCTAATATACTTAATAGAAAAAAGGTTCTCAATTTGTGTTCCTAGAAGATAATTAAATTGCATGATGGTGCAATGTAATCAGAATGAAGAGAAAGAGGCAACATCCCTGCAACAGGGGATCATTTCCCATGATGGTGCCATGTGAAACAGACAATCGAGAGGCACGCGCACACACAAGGAGAATGGAGAGAGAGAGGGAGAGACGACAGAACAGGAGAGTGAACTGAGAGGGAGAAAGAAAATCGAGAGAGATAGAGAAAGGAAGAAACAAAGAGGGATATCATTTGTGATACTAGAGAGAGAGAGACGACAGAACAAGAGAGTGAACTAAAAGGGAAAAAGAAAATCGAGAGAGAGATAGAGAGAGGAAGAAATAAAGAGGGATATCATTTGTGATACTAGAGAGAGAGAGCACGTGTGTGTGTATTATTTTTTTTAATTATTATTAAAGACATTTTTTATAACTTTAGGTAATGAATTCATGTAGCAAATGGCGTGACGAATGACAATTGCACATAGCAACTCGATCAGCGTTTTTCATTAGTTTCTTTGACAATGTTTAAAAAAAAGACATTTTCAAATGAAAAAATGTGAGACATTTAATAAAAAACAAATGTTAAGAGCATAAATAAAAATTAGTGTAAACGTTGAGAAATGAAATATACTTTTGCTAATAAATAAAAATACATCTCATTATTTTGCGTACCACAAAATCTTCCATCATCTCAAAGATACCTTCAACTATCATTAAATGAGGTAAAATTACTACAAGTTGCATTTGAAAATGGAGCCAAGCAAATGATACATGATAAAATCTAAACCAAATTTGATGATTGGCAATGAATCCACATTCCAAATTTGATGATTTGCATTGAATTAATAAATTTAAAGTATACAGGAAAAATTAGAAACAAGAAATGCCTGCACTATAACTCATGGTTTCAGTTCTACCGTAGCAGTATACACAATATATGTACTCCCTAAAAGGGAGTTATTAGCCTCCGAGGTAACAAAACCTTCCATGAATCTCAATTGGATGATTTGTTCATAGCCAGCAGATGATTTGGAAAATTACCAGACAACAGCCACTAAACTGCATTTCTTTCTGACCCAATTCTCTCCCATTGCTGATTATACCATTTATGCATCTAATGCATTCATAAGGATTTCCCTGTGCCACAGAAATATTTCACTAATAAACCATCTGAAAGTTCCAATTGAACCATTTACTGATACACAGACTATCTTCATACTTCTATGCACATCATCTTTCAGAGTAATTAAGAATAATACATGTTGAATTTGAACTTTGACTAACATAAAAATAGATGCAACGAGGAAATTATCCTTCATAGCATGCACATTATACACTTAACTCTTGCGTATTCAACAAACAGCAATAGCTGGGACAAAAATGTTGGTGCAGAGAGTAAAAAAAAAAACTGACTCTAGAAATAGAGAAAATGCCAAACTATGGACATGTTTGGGCTTCTCTCCCTTTAGATTTTCAAATTGCACGAATTTGATGTCGGACTTGGGCCTAAATGACATGACACATCAATGAAGATTACAAATTACTCTCATGCCCCAACTTCGTCACAAATTGCTTCTTCATTTTCTTCTTAGTTCTGTTCATTTATTTATTTTTTAAAAGAATTTCGCAAAGGAAGTGAAAGGATACAACAACAATAACAACAAAGCCTTATCCCACTGGGTGGGATCGACTATATGGATCGCACGACGCCATTGAGCTCTATTAATGACCAACTCTTTAAGTATGTCGTTGATCCATGTTCATGAGAGTTTCAACAAAGTTTTACGTTAACTGTCGAGGGCCTAACACAACTCTCCTCCTTTATCCGGGCTTGGGACCGACTATAAAACATAGGCAGATGGCGTCTTTCCATTAAAGGAAGTGAAAGGATGCCTGAACTTATTTCCTTTCTTTCCATTAAACCAATAGAAAAGAAACAACAACTAATTATCCCATAATTTATGTCTCTATATGCAGCTAATACAGTACATCACTGACAGTAACAATGTTGTTATTAGTATTAGCGGCTATGAAGCATGGAAACTTCACAAAAGGAGCTCTGTCTGTGTCTGACTTGCATTGGACACATCGGGACAATTTAAATTACATATAGACACTTAAGATTTTTCTGTGTCTGTACCAATATCCATGCTTCCCAGATAGCCCGAAAAAGTGCCATGTAATGTAATTTAGCTATAATATTAAAATTGACATTAATACTTGAACTTGAATATTTCAATCTCTAACTCTTTCTTAATGCTTAAGAAGCCAAAAATTGTAAATATGCAACAACAAAAGACATGAATTCCATGCCGATATATCTGCTGACAACAATTACATGAACATTATAGGGGTCTAAAAACCTAGTCAGCTGACAAGTTATACAAATGCCAACAGAGTCTGCACTCTATAATTAGCCAGACATGTCACATAATGCATTGAAGTAATTCTATCCTAATATCTAGCATGGCAAGAAACAGACACCTAGAATTCATAAATTACTGAAGAGTTAACACACTCAGGAGCACATACTGAGTGTGTGTGTGTGTGTGTGTGTGTGTGTGTGTGTGTTTGTGTTGTGTGAGAGAGAGAGAGAAAGAGAGAGAGACTTACAATGCTGTAAATGTAACTATAAAAGTTTGCATGTCTTCTTATTGTGGCCGAGTCCCTTGCATTTACTGCACTGCAGTTGCCGTTTAATTACATCTATTGATTCCACCTGCTTCATCTTTGGTCGACCTGGAGGTCGCTTAGTTGGTGGAGGGGTGACAGTTACAGCTAATGTTGATTCATACTGGACTGGTCTGTCCACATTCGGTACCGGGAAAATAGATTCTGCATATGTTAATCGGTAATTTTCAACAGAGAAGTATCTGGAACAGTAATCATAGGGGCTCCTACCAATGCACTCAAATACAGCTATAGCGTGACAGCAAGGCAACCCAGTAATTTGCCATCTCTTGCAGCTACAATCCCAACGATCAACATCAACAATCTCGACAGATTCTCCACGGACCTCAAATGTGCTACCCTGTAAGAGCAATACTTGAAGTGACCGTGCAACTGAGGATTCAGTTTGAAGCATTTCTTCCTTTAATGGTGTCAATTTTGTCATCCATTGATTGGATTCCACCCGTTGTGTATAAATTGCTTCCATCATCTTACCACGTAATACATCAATCATTTGAGTAATTGGCAACTCATGTGCCTCGGACACCCAACTGTAGAATTCCTGTCCAAAATTGGATGTCAGATGATTATACCTTGCTCCAGCAAAGAATGCATTGGCCCAGTGCTCTGGTTCACTCTGTATGACCCAGTTGTAGGCTTCAGGAGAAATACCTTTAATATTTTCAATACTACGGTCAAAGGCCTCCAGTTTGGGCGCATAAGCGGCAGAATAAAAATCATTAACCATGAAACGTCTTGCCTCATGAGAGAATTGTCCCTTCAAGTCCTTGTTCAATTTCTCAGCCAGGTGGCGTAAACAATAACTGTGATAGCATTTTTCAAAGATCTCAGCCAGTGAGTCCTTCAAGCCATTCTGAAAATCTGCAACAAATGTTATTTGCTCAGATGTTACTAATGCTGATTTCAGCTCCTGTAGAAACCAATGCCAGTTGTCCTCAGTCTCAGCATCTACAACAGCAAAGGCTACAGGGAAGATGCCATCATTCCCATCTGCAGCTGTTGCAGATAATAAATCCCCTTGGTACTTTGAGTTTAAAGGAGTGCTATCAATAAAAAGGAGAGGGCGACAACCTTGCCGGAAACCAGATATCGAGGCGTGAAATGCCACAAAGAAACGATGGAAGCTGGAGTCCTCTTTAGTCGTAAATGTTGCAAAACTCCCAGGATTAGTCTCTTTAATCTTCTCGCAGAAGAATGGTAGATGAGTATATGCCTCTTTATAAGATCCCTGTAGCTGCTCTCTAGCAATCTCTTTTGCACGCCACGCTTGAGAATAATTTAACTGAATCCCATACTCACGTTTTATGTCATTTGCAATATCCTTTGGCTTGTAGTTAGGGGAGACTTTCAGTTTCTCTTTTATGATACTTCCCACCCAACCCCTAGTTGCCCGATACCCAGCTTTTACAACAGCCCCTTCACAAGTATGTTTTGTGTTCATTTTCTTAATGCAAATCAGTTGGGTGGTGGATAGCCTTGATGCATAGATCCTCCAAGGACAACCTTGAGATTTACATTTGACAGTGACCCGATGGCTGTCATTCTTTTTATATCTGTAAGCAAACCCATGGGCAATAGAGTATTTATGCAAAGCTTCTCGGAATTCACTAAAACTATTAAACCTTTGATCCACGCCAGTGATGGTATTTTCCCACTGCTGTGCAGCTTTATGATGCTTGTCTTCCATGGCAGGAAAAGAAGATAGAGGGACTCCATCAGCTACATCCACCTCAATTTGTTCTATGGCATGAACTGTATCAACTGGAACGTCAACAGGGGCAACAACAGGAACAACAGCTTCTGACACAGTTGTCCTGCTTGACCTGCACTGACAAGTGCTCTATAAGATTTCAAAATAATGTACAAGTAGAATGATATTAAGGCTACAGTATACTTATGGCCATTCATATTGGTCACAACCACATTATCAGAATTATGCAGGTTACAGAGAAGCATATTCTCCAACCAGTAAAAGCAAGAAAATGTATTGTGACATATTGCAAGATTAACTCTATAACCTCATAACCAAGCTGTGATTTCTGCAATTATGGACACAATGGGAATTTGTAATCATATATGACTAGTGGAATTAAAAGGGGTGATGCACAATCAAGAATTGTGAATAACTACCTACTACCAGGCATGTTAGAAGTATTTCGCGCTGGTGCTTCCTCTGATATGATGAACACATCAACCGAGGCAGAATCTCCCAGGAAATTGATCATGCGCTGCAAGTCCTTGTCTTTTGAAACAGTAATGAGAGTTTTCTTGTTACCGGGAAGGAAGTACTTGATGATCATTGTGTCTGCATTACAGTTGAACATTTCTGCTACTTCTGACTTCAAATCACCCAGCTGTGTCTGTTGATCAATGTCTATTGCGTAGGCTTCACCGCCACTGTATGACAATGATCCATCTTTATTCGTCACAAACTCACCTCCTGACTGACATATTGCTATAACTTTCTTTGTAGCCATGGCCTAGTAACAACAGAAGAAAGCTACTAGTGAGGCAAAACTAGTTCTCAATGCTAAATTTCATAGGCGAAAACAACGAAGTTGTCCGCATTCAACGTTTTGAACTTATCGTGGCAAATGGTCAAAAGGGAAAACAAAACCAAATTGACCTACATTCACTGTCCCCAAAATCCCTATTTCTTACCCAGTATTATCACCGACAGAATTGCGTATCAAAAAAAATCAGTCAGTTTTTACCAAAACCAAAAATCACGCGACGAAAATCTATCATCCTGATAAAAACCCAAAACAAAAATTTCCCTCCAAGGATAAAACAACCCTAAGAAAAACAACGTTATGATGTTATAATCATCACAAAACAGAAACAAACCCTAATCAGCTTGAGCGCAAAAGTACATCATGAAGGTAATTACCCAAAAGCCAGACTCAAACAATCCCCTTAATCTGCTCCTTGTTTCTTCTTCTTCTTCTTCTTCTTCTTCTTCTTCTTCTTCTTCTCCTCCTCCTTCTTCGTCGTCGTCGTCGTCTTCCACGACGCTAAAGTTGGAGACTTTTCTTCTCTGTCAAGCCGAACCAATCGGAGAGAGCGTGAGGCGCTAGCTAGCGCTTGCCCATATCGGAAAAAGGGGGCGGAGTGAAACTGCAAATGCAACTTTACGACGTCGTTTTAACCGTATCCCGAGACTATGATTGGCAAGGTTCTTCAAGCCGTTGGTTTGTCATACTCTCCTGAGGTTTGATTTTTAACGGTCTAAGATTCATTTTAAGTCACGAGTGGGCCAGAGTGCATACGTAAGAAAAATACACGTGGCCACTCAGTATAAAGTCGCGTGTTTCTCGCATAGCACGGAGTCTTTGGTATTATAAAGCATGAAATCTTACTAATTTGGTCCCAAAATTAAAATCTCACAATTTCTTTGAAAAATTACGGTTATATTTGTTTTAATTTAATTATTTTATTTATGAAAGTGAGTCAAAAATTATGAAATTCAAAGATGAATAAAATTAAATTGATTTAAAAATAATATTTAAAACTAAATGAAAATATTTAATTTTTTAAAAAATTAAATTAAAAATATTATAATATTTTAAAGACTTGGACTCTATTTGAATAAATAGCTTATTTAAGTACTTATAGAATAATCGCTTGCCATATAAGTGTTGATATATAAGTTATTTTTACAATTAAAGAGTTTGAGACCAAACTTCACATAAGTTGTTTTTAGTTTATTTTTATAAGCTCTCCAGAATAACTTGTGAAAATAAGCTGAAAACAGCTTATTGATATGTCATAAGCTATTTATATAAGTTCTTCCAAACACGTGCACAAATACTTATGTCATAAGATAAGTCAAATAAGTTCAAAATAAATTGTTCCAAATGGGCCCTTAATCAATGGGTGTGCTTAACAAAAATAGCTTATAAGTTAGCTTATTGAATTATAAGCGTTTAGTAAAAGTAGTTGTTGAAATAGCTAAAAAATATAAAATGATATAAAAGGGCATATATTTTATAATTTTAAAATAATACAGATAAATATATTATTTTTTTAATTAAAAATAATTTAAATTATTATATATATACATTTAATTAAATATCTATATATTTTTATTACATTATATATATAATATAATATATTTATATTTATCTATTTATATATAATTATATATATTATTTATATATAAGAATATAATGAATATGACAATAAAGGTATAATGAATATTTTTATAAAATAACAAGGGTAAAAAGAAAAGAAAAATCTATATAATAGATTAAAACAATTTCACTTCAAGGCATTATGTCACATCCCAAAAATTGAGCATGTGAAAAGATACTACTCATTTGATAAAATTCTCAAACATACGTTATTTACATATATTATGTAAGGTTTTACATTCAACCTTAATCATTCATTCCACACTACAGAATTATATTCATCTGATAAGCAAATATAGACATACATAGTCTGATATTTCTATCTCATCGCAAGCGTAGGAGACCTATAGAAAGTACAGAGCGTTTCTAATATCCACATTAATAAGTACTGGTATCCCACCAGACAGAAATAGAGAGTAATCCCAAGGGGCTTCTAATCTTCCAACGGATACTCTTTTTCTTTGTTTTCTGTATCTGAAAAATAATCATAGGGAGTGTGAGTTTATTTAAAAACTCAGTAAGTAAATAACTGTACTATATAGAATATCAAAAGTACAAATACCACATTTACTCATATAATTAATTGTCTTATACATCAAGTAGTATGGGACTCTAACCCCTTTCAAACTCATGAATAAGATTTCTTAGATATACAACGAGTAGTATGGGACTCTAACCCTTTCAAACTCGTAAATAAGATCTCATCGGTATACACCGAGTAGTATGGGACTCTAACCCTTTCAACTCGTGTATAGGTTTCATAGATATGCACTGAGTAGTATGGGACTTTAACCCTTTCAAACTCGTGTATAAGCTTTCTTAGATATACACCGAGTAGTATGGGACTTTAACCCTTTCAACTCGTGTATAGGTTTCATAAATATGCACTGAGTAGTATGGGACTTTAACCCTTTCAAACTCGTGTATTAGATCCCGTAGATCTTTACTCATTGACAATATAGTGAGAATTTATCACATAGCACAATTGTCATGAAATAAAATAATTTCTACATACTCTTATTTCTACCGATCATCATATACTCCCATATGAAAATTGATTGCTTATTATCCAAATAATATTGTAAATGGGACTTATATTGTACTTTGATTAGTAATATCAAATTAGCTGAGCAAGGTTATTCACTCACCTTGATGTTTGTCCAAGTTTACCTTGTTCCACACTAGAATTTGTGTAGGAAAATTTCCTAGTAAAATATATTACAAGGAAACATAAGAAAGGAAACAAAATCACGAAAATACGCAAAATTTCCTGATTGCTACAGTAACGGTTTGCTACAGTAACGGTTCGCTACAGCGTCGGTTCGTTACAGTAACGTTGACTGTCGACACTACAGTAACTGCTATAGTACTCGAAGAAAATTTTTCAAATTTTTCCGAAATCTCTGGTCGCTACAGTAACTCGAATTTTTGCAGAAAAATCTTTCAAAAATTCATCATTTCCTTTCTTGTTTCAAAACCAGAATTTCAACTCTTTTAACCGATTATAACTCAAATATAACTTCTAAAACAATTGAGATTCATGAATTATCATCAAAATCTTCAAGAACAAAACCTCCTCTGATCTTCTACATAAACTGAAATTTAAGGAAAATAATGAGATTAAATCTTACATTTGATCTCTACCAAGCTTTTGAACCGAACAATTCTCAAAAACAACACCAAATCTATAGGAGAGTTGAGAGGGAAGGTTGAAGGTTGAGAGACTTGTGAGAGAGTGAATGAAGAAGATACGGGAGAAAAATGAAGCTAGAAGGGAGAGAGAGAGTTAAAATGTGGTGGGTTAGTTGGGTAACCCAATGGGTATCCATAACCCAACATCCAAACCCATCCAGTCAATTTACAATAAATGGACTAATTGACCATTCTGAAACCACTTTTCCATGAATTTCACCATTATTAGAATATATCCCACATTGTGCAAATATTTAGTCCAGTCATTTAACTCAATTTTCATAAATAATATTCAAAGAGAACAATTAAATAAGAAAATTAAATATGACCAAAATAAATAACTAAAGTAACGCTGTAAAATTCTAAAATACTCTTAAGCGAATTATATTACGAAATTAACGGGTATTACACATTAATTGCTAGTAGATCATTAAATTATGTATAATAGATAAATTAGGTAAATTTATCACATCACATTAAATGAATTTAAAAAAAATTAGGGTAAACTGCTATATAATTGATATATAATTGCTATGTAACCACATTAAATGAATTTGAAAAAATTATGGTAAATTATTATATATAATTACTATATAATTGGTATATAATTACTATATAATTGATAAATTAGGTAAACTTTTTGATTGAAATATAATGTATTGTCTTTTGGTAAATTAACATTTATTATATACAAATAATCAAATAATTAATTGTTATATATCTATCTTCAGAAGCAATAAACTATAGAGTTCTGTTCTCCATCATGCATGTCAATTTTTCTTTTTTGAATCTACTGGTACAACTCGACAACGCTCTATGTCCCAACTAAGCTCTGGCTGCTCATTTTTCGCCATTTTATCACATTCTTCCATCGATCGGAAACCCAACCGACACATGATGATATGATTTCTTAAAGTTTCAACCTTTTTTTTCCTGTAGGTACTTTTCTTCAATTCTTTTTTTTCGTCTATATATATCTCAAAGAATATGATCATGATACAATGGACTAACACTATTTTTCTGCCACCGTTTTTCTAAATCGAAGAAGAATATTATGGTCTAATGAACTAACATTATTTCTCTGGCACCGTGTTCCTCCATAGCTTTGGCAAACTATCCACTCAATCTTCATGTCTATTACTGCAACAATTTGTTTCCTCTAAAAGGTGCAAAATTTCATACAAAAAGAAGTTCAAAAGCATTAAGTTCTTTTAGTTTGTGTTGTAAGCCTATTATCACTTCTCTTACACATTTTATAAAACTTCTATTTTTAACATGTATGCTTACTCTTATGAATTTTTTTTTTTCACATTTGCATGGACTTCAATATTCTTAGAGACTCACCTCTATCTTCCTCAAAATCGTAGTAGTTCTTATCCAAAAATTCAAACCTATTTTCTCATATATATCAAATACATGTGTTTTTCAATTAGCAATAGTAAGAAGAGTGGTGTTTATTGCCCAGACAATCCATTTGAACTTTTTGAGGTATGTAAATTTTTATCTTCATCAGATCTTAATATATTTTTTCTGTCTGACTTTTAGAGTAGATTTTTTTTGTACAATTGATCTCATATAAACTTGAACCTAGTGCTACACTGTTACATACAGTATCCCTAAAACTATGTTTCTAGTTGCATTGTTTAAACTGTGAGATAATAGAAAACCTTGAATTAGAAATTGATACACGTGTCATAATTTTTTTATGTAAATTAATAAATTTAGTAAATTAATGACATCATATAATATTAATTATTTGATTTGAATTAAAATTAAAAAATAATTACCTTTATTATTTGGCCACTATAGGATAATTAATGACATCACATAATCAATGCAATCACATTAAATGAATTATTTGATTTGAATTGAAATTAAAAAATAATTTCCTTTATTATTTGATTTGAATTGTTTTGAATTGAAATACATACATAATAAATTGTTGAAATATACATGCACGAGGATCAAAGCATTTTGACATTAATTATTAATCATACATATCCTATATTCTATATGAACATTTTTAATTTGATTATTATTTTTTTGCAAAAAATTTTAAATTAAAAACTTTTCATTGATTACACATACATCTTTTTATTTTATTTCATTTGATAACTTATTTTATATCATAATATAATGTGGTTGTTTATTATCATAAATTTTCTATTAAAATATATAATTTATATTTGTATAAATAATCAAAATTTATATAAGAATATTTACGTTTAAAAAGTATATATCATAACTCATAAGTCTCATAAGTTTCATAAGTTTCACAAATTTATAAATTATAGTATTATTATCATATTATGTGGGTCTCAATATATTTAATATATTATGTGGGTTATTGTTAAAGTGAATAACAGAATATATTTTTATCATAATATATTATCATAATTATTAATTAGTGAAATTAATAATTAGTGAATTTTGTTATTTCATTTGATTTGAATTGATTTGAATGAATAAATAAATTAGGTAAATTAATAAATTTGGTAAATTAATGACATCAAATAATATTAATTATTTGATTTGAATTGATTGAAATGATTTGAATTGAAATTCAAAAGCAATTACTTTTATTATTTAACCACTATAGTGTCCTAGAAGATTTTTTTTTTGTAGGTAAAATAAATTTGATTATGGAATTGACATGTGAATTAAAAAGTTTACTTTATTTAACTTTGTTTTGATTTCTTTCCAAAATAGTTTTTAATTTAATAGAAATCAAAATTCGAGATATGAATTTTTAAATCGTAATTCCTTAACTAAAGAAATAAATGAAAATCATATTTTTGAAAGATGAAATATGAGGCCTGGAGACCCAATCCAAACGTAACAACAACTTTTACTGTTTTTCTTCTTTGGATCCGATTAAAACAAAAAAAGATGCATTCAAAAGTAAAGATGAAATCAATATTCAATCAATTACCAATATGTGCAACAAATAATTTATAATAAATAACAAATAATCCGCAAATTAACAAATTTACTTACTTTACTTATTTAAATTTATTCTATTAAATAAATAAATCAATTCAAATGAAAATTTGAGTAGGTAAAATAAATTTAATTATGGATATGATAAATCAATTCAGAATATTTACGTTTAAAAAATATATGTCATAACTGATAAGTTTATATAAATTAATTGTAATTATTATTATTTTTTATAAGTTACAAAAATTTTTAGAGTTGTGATTTATCCGTGCATCGCACGGGTCACAACAATAGTATAAAAGTTATAAACTACTCAAAGTAACTTCTCATAATAACTTACATTTATTTTTATTATTTTTCATCTTTTATTTGCTGTGCAGTATTCGAATGATACAGAGTATTTCGATTTTCGAGTGTATTTATTTAGAATTTTGTAAAACATTCTATATAAAAAAAGATTGTTAAGACATTAATGCGGAGAAATCGTTTAAAGAATCTATCAAAATTTGAATAGATATGTTGTTTTCTTTCACGCGCTAAATTTTTGTATGATATTTGCGGAAGCCACGTGGCATGTTTTATTTTGTTTTATTTTAATTTATTTTTCTCATTAACACTATATTAGTTAAATAAAACTATATTAGTGCCCATAAAGAAAGCACTATATTGATGTGATACGCAAAACATATTGAACAAATAAAAGATACATAATTATTATATAAATTGAAAATAATTTATTACAAAATTCTCAAAAAATTAGAAGTTTGATTCCTTTGCAACATAATTTAAATTTTAAATTAATTGAAATTTAAAAAATATCATTTTGGGGGAAATTTTAAATGTAGTTAAAATGAATATTGAATAGGCACAAAAATATTTAGAAAATATTCAAAGTTGTTTTTATTAGTGCATTTATGAGTGTGACTAAATATAAAAGGAATATTCAAAATTTACATTCTTATATTAACTCTTTTTCTACTTAATACAATTTATTCTTATGCATTTGCCTTCCTTTCACAAATAAATTCTTCGTTCGACATTACTGTTCAGCAAGGTAATGAGCTTTCCAACACCATCGATATTGGGAAGCGGGTGGACTATGAGCCCCACCTATTCTATCCCAATCAAACGATATTTGTTATATCTAACATTTGTTATATCTAACATCTTGCTAGACCGTAAAACTCAATAAAAAATCCATCCTCTGTGTGGCTTCAAAATTTACACTTGTTATAGTTGAAGGTAATCATGCAATTGTCTCATTTAGCTTATTTTCAAAGTGTTATTGTACTCTCATTCTCTAAAATTATGACATTTAATGTATATTATAAAATCTGCTCTAATTGACTGTTCATCAATAAAAATAAATTTTAAATAATTAAATTACAGTCTCATACTAAGTTTTGCTTTAACTTAATTATTTGTATTATCATATTAATAATAAAATCACAGTTTCTTAATATGTAAAAAATTAATTTCATTTACTTTAAACAAATTAAAAGAAAATTTCTACAACATATTTCAAATGTCAGAAAAAGCTCAATACAATTATAATATTAACAATGAAATCAGTCTCTTAATAAGTAAAAAGTTAATTCCATTAATTTAAAGTAAATTAAAAGAATATTTTCACAATGTATACCGGATTCATAAAAAAAAAATCCTATACAATTTAAGTAAATCTCAAAAATCTTATATGCGCTCTAATTTGGTTAGTTATATAAGCTGTCATTTGGTTAGTCACACCTTGGTTTTTGTTCACACGACATAAATATTTCTTCAGCATAATCAAATCCACAGATTGAATTATCTTACAAGTTCAGCCAGGCCTTTTTACTTCTCTTAGGAACATTTTTTTTTTCTGAAATTATAATGTTTGTATCTGAATACACATCTGAATATTAAAATATTATATAAAATCTAAATACTAATTAATTAAGAATTTTTTTTCAATATCCATATGCATTAAATAAATGTTAAAAGTTTTCAAACTCTTCATGAGATTTGAATTAATAAAAAGACATTCGGAACTATTAAGTATTTAATAAAAATAAACAAAAGCATTTAATTGTCTAAAATCTAAACGAATCAAATTAAGATGACTCCTTAGTTAAAACCCGAAGAAGAAGGATGCAAAAATAAGGATCAAAATCATTAACATCAATCTTATCTGGAAACAGAGGTTAGTATCAGACCTACTTTAATATTGCTTCAAGCCCTAAGGGGAAGGTTTTGGAGAAGAAGGGGCTGAGAGGAATCAAAGTATTTACAGAGAAATGTGTAGTTGCAGGAATAAAATTCACTTGAACCTAAAAGAAGGGTACACATTCATTAGCATTCAGTTGAATTGCAGTCCTAGATGGATTGCATAATCCCTGGCTTTTCTTATAGCTCCAGGATCTGATACCATTTAGCACTCAAGCGATGCCAAAATCGCTAGAGTCACTAGTTAATTTGATTTTAGTTTAAAAATACATATTATCATCATCATCAACATCATCATATGGTTATAATAAATTACATCTGCTTTCTTTTTCTTTTGTCAACAGCAGACTTTTATTTCTTCTATTTTACCTTTTTTTAAAATTTTTTTTCTCCTTTTCGCCCCCATTCTCCACTAGGAAGAAGACCCGTTAGATTGTGGACAAAAGTATGAATATGAATCATGAGCAAGGTTCTGCAGAAGAAAAAGAAACATGTATAAGCCAGTTCAGAACCCAGATAATAACCGAATGCTTTTGAAGATGACTCAAGGTGAAGAATGGTTCATGATCTAAGTACCTGTTCTTGAGAGCGGAAATACATGAAGGGAGTATAATTTAGAAAATTTGACACCCTAGATGTGTATATATCAGCATACCTGCAATTAAAACAAATTTAAACAGATTAATTAGAAAAGCAAAAAATATTCCCAGTTTTGTCATAGCTATTGCGTAGTGTGATATAAGGAGATCAAGGACCCTCACATCAAGGGGGAAAACATACTTCTCGATTTGTCTCATCAAATGGCTTTTATCCCACATGCCAGCACGTGATAGAAAACCCCACCTGACATAGACAAAAGGTTAGCGCCACTGGCACGTGCTGAATGACCGAAACACAAGACGCTTTTGTTCATTCTATGCTCACTACAGATATTTTCAGTATGTTTGGTAATTTTTGAAGTTTCTTATTCAGATATGTGCAAGTTCTGAATATTTGATGGGTATCCACACATCCTTGGAACCACAGAAAGGGAAATAACCGAAAGCAACCCAAAACAGATTTGGACAGAGTCATGGACTGATATATTTCATCTTCAGTTTATTTTGTAAAAATGAAAGGCTAAACAAACACTGGATACATTGATGGAACTCAATAGTCAGTCAAACTCTAAACTAAACTTGGTCTATGCAGTCAGCCATATGGCAGAAATCAATAAATGAGATACAAGTGAATATGATAAAGATTTCTGAATCAATTGCTTGTACCCTGAACTTACCTTTTATTGAAGAGCTCCCCATCTGCGTCGAGCATCGGAGCAATTTTCTCATCTAGTCTTTGCATTACAATAAGTAGCCTTTGCATGCTTTCCGTGAGGTTTTCATCATCCAAATTAGTTGCAGCAAGTGTCTTTTAAGTACACAGAGAACTAGACAATCAATATCTAAGTAAATAGATAGCATAATGCCATCCATGAACAGTTTCTTTAAACCTTAACTGGATGAGTTTAAGAACTATAACACAACAGGTTTTTGCACACTTACTATCAAAGAAAAAAAAAAAAAAGCGCATAACAATGAAAAGAAAAAGAAAAATCTTTGGTACACTCAGATGTCTCCAATGAGAAATGTACAATTAGATGAGGTTAAACTTGGGATAAGGTGCACAATGTTTTCAACTATTTTCAAGATGAGAAATAAGTATTCCAAGAAACTACTAAATTAGCTAACACCATACGAACACAAAAAGACTATTATATATAGTGAGCAGATTAATGGCTATTTTTTGGTTATTTTATTTAGCTTCAGGATGTTAAAGGGAACTGAATGATGGCAACAGAACAATAGCAGCATCACAAGCTGATATAAAAATGCAAGAGAAAATTTCAATAATGGTGAATAAATAAGAATATATAACAGGATCCAACTTACTTGAGCAGGACGTGAATGGCTTCGCCTTTGTAGAGCTAGCCGAAGTTGGTTAAAGAGATCCCCTACAATCTCCTTTTGATTTATAAGCTCCACCAGCCTTGCTCTATGACTCTGGCTATGAATCAGGGCACTATACTGCAGTTTTAGCATTTGTTTAAAGCACAAGGTCATCTCATAGATGGAAAGCAGACAAGGCACAAACAATAACGTCTCATAAATCTGGATGATTCATATGCTGTAAATATTTCCTCTGCTGAGTACATATCATTCAACAAATCTAGATCCATTTTAACTTCAAATTTTTAAAGCAATCATATCATTTTTTTTCTTCCAAATCCAACTATACAGACATGAATTCTAGAGAGCATAGTTCTGCTCTCTTCAATCAGAGATTGTGTTAAACAAAAGCTGATTGCACTAACCTCTTCTTCCAGTTCTCGACAAATCAATGCTGTTCGCCATCTTAAATGGACTTTGGATTGACTGACATCTGTGTAAATATGGTCACCAACATACAATATCTCATCTCCATGGATATTTAAGGAATTTTCAACCATCTGTGCACTTCCCCCTGAATATAAACCCCCTGTAGGGAAAAGAGAAGGTAGTCTAATCATGTAATCTGAAGCGTAAGTTTAGCGGTAGCATACAGGATTGATGCAAATTCATATTCCCAAGTAAATTTAATGGCCCAATTATGCTCTGTGAATTGTGATTGATAACTACATGGTGGTTTTTTAAGTATACATTAAAAGGAAAAGATTCATTCAGCATTTCAGCTAGATAACATCATGTTAGAAACAAGACAATTCAGTCATTACTTCTGATCAACCCTAACATATGTAGAACTAAGTGCTTCATAATAGTCAGTACATCATACAAAGCATACTTATCTTCAACCCGATAAACATTATAACATGATGAACTAAACCACAAGAGTATCTCTCCCAAATTTAAGTATTATGCCTATTGCATAAGCTAATCAAGGGTTCTCTTGAAGCTATATGGAGCATGGATATACAGATACTTACTGTTATAAATCACCTGTTGTAAGGACACATAATATACATCATTATGATTCTGCTTCAATCATTTAAATACAGGCATGAGCACAACACCATTTCCTCAAGAAATTAGCCTGATGTAAGGTAATTGAAGTTGCATATTAAAGAATAAATTTTAGTGGTTTTCTTCTTTGAATTAGTCCTTTGCACAACAAGAAGGCAGCGAAGAAAGTCTACAGACTCATCCTTAATCCCCTTTTTCTAAGGGAGGAGGTACTAGGTAGCAGTAGACCCAAAGGTTTTTGAGGAAAAGTGTATTAATTAGTGAAAATATAATATTTGTTTTTGGTAAACAACCATCCGGTGTCCGATCACCAAACCACAGGTGCCGACTAAACCGGATTCGAGCTGGGTAGGACCATAAAAGGCAGCAAAGCCCTCTCTACCAAATTTTAACGTAGCTACATTCCCAAAGACTCAAACTCGAGAACTCTAGTTAAGCTAAAACAATCCATTACCAGTTGATCTACGTGCTTGGTGGTAAAATATAATATTTTTGACCTTTATGCTACAGGATCAGAATGATAATTACCAGTTTTTGCCTTAAAGCATGGACACATCAGCCCCTCGCCAGTCACTACTTCATACATGGGGTGTGACGTTTGAAAGAATTCTGGTTTCCTTGCTGAAACAATTACCTATTCATCAATAAAAATCACATCCATTAATGCAATATCAATTTCACAATAAAATGAAGTTGTTGGTTTAAGACAAGATAGTACATAGGATTTAGTTGTTTCTTCATTCCTCCAATACAGTGTTTTTTTTTTTTAATTTCATTTTCGTCAAGCATAAATATACAACTTACAATGTCAAATAAATCTCGCCAACCCATATCATTGGGAAGGAATCTATTAAAGGAATGCTGCATCATTTTGTCTGTATAATGATAATCTGAGTTGGTAATAAGCAGAAGTTTTTTACCAGCCTGTTTCATGAAGATAACTAAGTAAGAAGTCAAAGATAATCACATGCAATTTTGAGAAAAAAAATTACAGGTCAAACCTCCTTCTGATCCAAAAGTGCCAAAGGTAATTCAGGATCAGGCTCCACAAACTGTTCAGGCTTAGACATAATTTCACTCTGTACAAAAGCCAGAAGTCAGTTGGTATCAGTACACCATAGCATTTGAAATTAAACTAGATTCAGTTTACCAAAATAAATAAATAAAAATAAAAACTAAACTAGATTCAGACAATATGAATTTCTTCACCTTAAGGCGACCTTCTACATGTGCTCTGAATAGAGCTTTTCCAACAGCCTGAAAGTCATGCCAACGTTAAAGAAAAAGAACATTTTTTATCAAATATACTGTTCAACAAGTATTTGCACTGTTTTACCTTATAAAGGCCTTTATAATCAAGTGGACCAAGCTCTGGTGAAATAACACCATCGTCCAATCTGTCAACCATCTGAAAAGGAATATAAGTCATCAATAAAGTCTAAAATCCCAATCAAACACAGCTGCATTAAAATAAAAGGGAAACAACCTAGTAAATTAGTTGAAAAACAAAGGTCCTAATTTCTGAACAAAACAGAGTCAGACAGAGCCACACAGCTTAGGAGCTCCCTCACACTTACATTCCACATCTTAGTAAATCTGAACTCTAACCTGACTCTTTTACCTCTGGAAAAAATAAAACCCTTGCGATTCGATATGAACATGACCCCTGGTGAATCAATAAGGGGACTTTCTGCTTACGCCATTAGGGCTAATGAATAACAGTTAGTGATGCTCACATTTAAGACAGCAATACAACTCATTACACATCAGTGTAATTAAAAGATGCCACAAAAGCTAAGATCTGAATCGTACTGCAAAATAAACATCACAGTGGAATATATATAGTCATGAAATGAAAGTTCAAAAATTGCCAACAGCAGTTGCAACATACCTGCATATAGGCCACAGCTTCAGACACAGAGAAAAGTGTATTGAGAAACTCCCATCGACTCTGCTTCAGGTCCACCAGTTCCCTTCCATACATCTCACTTCCATGCAAATAAAATTAAGAAGCACTACAAAAGCTATTACTCCAGTTTGTGATAAACGAATCCACTAAGTTATGAAAAAGTTAATACATATATAGCAACACATAAGCTCTGTTGCAAAACAATCTGCTAGGCAAAAGTAGATAAGCCAAATGGAGGTGTATAATGATGCATAAATTTAAACTTATTTCAGAAGATAGACCACTGTAACAGAACCCAAAGGAATGATATCTTGCCACATTCTTGTGGTCAATTGAACATATCAACCTCCAAGAAGGACGTCCTCTACATGAATTTCCATGATCAAAATCACAAGGGTCAATGCTTACCTCACAGCTTGAGTAGATAACATTTTGGTCCCATGCATAGCTCTCTTTATGTAACCAAATCGATCAGCCTTCACCAGATTACCTCTTTCTTTGTCAATGACAAGACCCCTAATAACCTGAACAATTTATTGGAATTTGCGGTTCATTCAGACAAACAACAGATAGTACCAATTCAATCAAATTGTCAAATTCCTTAAATAATGCCTTCAGCTTGCCAGGAATAACATGTTACCAATTCTGGATCAAATGCAAGTCCATCAACAGGGAAACCCATACTTTTAAGATTTTCCATACAATAGTCATAAGCTCGTCCTTCCCAAGCCTGCAAGCGCACATATCCATATCAGAAAACTGCACTCACCCAAATAGAGACAAGCCTACAGTGCCAGGGAACAGAAAACAACAAAATATCTTATTTCATACTTGTATGATTCTATGATCTGAAATCCAATTCTAAAACTTTACATGAAGAAGAATAAAGACTTTCAGCAGAGTAAGGCAAAAAAACTACAAACCTTGCAAATGCTACATAAATGTAAAATTAATAATAGAAGTCAATAAAAGAACATCCGTAAACATAAATAGAACTGTTTAATGGTCCATCAGCTTCAACCTATGACAAAGTTACAAAGACCTCATACTTATGGTTATTTGTTTATATATACATAACTGATGAAGACTCCAAAAAATATATATATATATATATATTTGCAGGCCAAGTAGTTAAAATTTCAATATTTTAAACAAACTATATAATAATTCAAAAATGGAACTCTCAGTTACCGTCACATTATAATGCATCAGGGTGTAGTCCATATCATATCCAATGGCACTAATTGACCGTAGATTCAATGTGCGGCTGCAAAATATTCCACGAGGTGAATTTCTGGAGAATGAAGGGCTCTGCATAAGGACATGCAACATTGTTATCAATATTTACATGGTCAATATAAACATACCTACCTGGCCAAAAGCAAAAGAGAAAAAAGAGAGAGCAAGTGAAGAAAAGGTCAAAATCAATGTGGCAGTCCTAGACAATGATTACATGAAGACAATGACTAATAGTGGAGGAAAGGTCCAAATTACTAGAGTTATGCATCCTTGTTACCTGGTACCATAATCAATAAGAAAATCAGAAAAACTCAGATTCAATGCAATTTCCCTACTCCAGCAGAATAAACCAAAGCTCATAGCTCATAATCTTACACATTCACGAGGAAGGTTGATATTGATCTGATGTGTTCACAAACAAGGTTAACATTGTCATGACAAGATGTAACAATATTCATCGATTATAATATTTTAATGACAAAAAAGTAAATAATTGATAAAATTATTGTTTATGTTTTCTGTTTCTTGTAGGAGGATCTCTTGCCCTCCTTTTTTCTATGTATTTTTCTTTCTGATTTGTATTCCCTTCTTATCCTTAATAAATTCTTTCTTTTTCTATAAAAAAAAAGTGTAATTAATTGATAAATATAAATTTCCACTTTCACACTCTCCAATCTCCATTTAGTAAATATACATATGCAGATTTTATATATGTGTAATCTTTCCATGATTTTGTTGACAAAGAGGATGTTAATAGTAATGCAGATAAGCATTGATGCCCAAATAGTGAGATATTAACAAATATGTTCCTGGCATATTCATCATTTGATAACATAGATAATAGGGAAGGAGACAACTGATTATATCAAGCCAAAATATAGGCAAATATAAATGAAGCAAGTAAGCAAGTGGAGTAGGTCTACAACACCGGAATGCCCAAGTCTCTCAGCAATTCCTCTGCTTCTTTAGCTTCTGTTCTGGCAACTTCCTCAATTGGATGACCATCAATTCCTAAAAGGGAAACCAAAGCTCACAATGTTATTCTAGATCCTTGACAATAATTAATTGCAATAACCAAAGAGATGTACAAACAAATTCAATAATGAGTACCAAAAAGAGTCATACCAATCCAAACTGATACTACTACTGAATACATATAGGAATAAGAAGCAATAGCAGACCGTAAATCGGGTGCAGTACGTGTTTATAGGATAAAAGACGGGTCTATGATAGCATAATGGAATTTGAACATGTCGTTTCAATTGTGTTCAAAGGATTATAAAATGAAGCCGAGAAGACATGAGATGCAGCAATACACATTCTTCCTCCAAACTACAACAGCTAAATGCATGTGAAGTTTGAAAAGGAAGCTACTTGAAACTAAATATAAAAGAACGCAACAGCTTCAGAAACACTCTTCGATCAAACTATTCAAAGTACAGACCATTCAAAAGCAAAAGCATTAAAGGGTGAAAAGGGAAAATTACTCTGCGATAATGAAAGGCATAGATGGACAGGGAAATCAGGGAAGGTAAAGTTAGGAATCGTACCAAAAGCATCAAGATGCTCGATCTTGACGTTCAAATCCCCTTTGGTGCTCTGTCCTAGATAGTCCACGTCGTACTTGTTCGACGGAGTCACTGAGAAAATATCACCGCCGCCGGCCGACTTGGAGCCCAAGCTGCAGCGGCAAACGGAGAGAGCTCTCCCGGATGTCATGTTCGTGTTGATAAAAAAGCTGGGTCTGATAAACGCTGCGTTCATGATGAAGTTGGTGGCAGCCATTGTTGAAGGTGCCTCTCTGCACAGAGAGAACCTGCCCAGAACCTCCGCCGCATACATCCTTACTGCCGGTGTTGCTGCGTGGTGCTAGTGGCGGATAAGCGACGCGCCGGTGTAGGAGCGTGAAGTTGGGGAACAGTGGAATAGAATTCGCTCAAAATCGAATCTTTGTTCGGGAGGGAGCACGCTGATTTGTGGTGAAAAAATCTATCGGATTGTCATTGTCTTCTCCTGTTGTTTCGCACACCATTATTTGTTTCAATCTTCGATGATCCTTTTTTTTTCAATTTCCTTTTCTTTTTTTTTATTGTTGAGTAAATTATTAATTTAATCTTCAAGAGATTGCTATTGTTCCAAGAAATCAATATTTGAATTTAAATTTTAAAAAATTATATTTATATTAATTTAAATTTTTATTAAGATAATTTTTCATAATAAAAATTTTCAAATTTAATAAGTGTATATTTTGTATTTTAGTCTAAAAAAAATCAAAGTGACACAAATATAAATTTTTACAAACTAAATTGGCACTTAATACAAATCAATTTCTTTTTGTTTTCCAATTACAATAAGAACAATAAAATACAGAGATATATTGTTCTTTACTTCTTTTGACTTCAACGTCCACAATGTGTAGTCGTGCATTTTAACATGTTTGGTATATGTTACATCTCAAAATTTGAGTACGTGACCGGCACGAAAAGTGAATTTCATTTCACCTCCTTAAGCCTATCTTTCTCTTAAGCATCATACCATTTTTTTAAATACAATTAATCTAAATTACATAATTTAAAAACTAAAATAAGAGAATTATTTATCTTTTCACAAAAGATAAGAAAAATATGGTTAAACCGAGTTCTCTATACACACTACAGTTATTTATATTACATCACTGAATGAAACTACCTGATTACAGAGATTTCTAGATTTATATAACTTAGAATAACACCTAAATATTATACCTTTATCCTGAACAAATGAAAAGGTAATCATGGGCTAAGGACCCATAATTCCTTGTACAGATATTTACCTTCATCTATCAACTCTGTAAAAAAATGTTAATAAGAGGGGTATGAGCAAACCACGTGCCCAGTAAGCAGACAACACAACACTATGACAAAAAAAAATACCATGCATCATAATGATAACATGCACCAATCATACGTAATCGATCATAATATAATATAATATAATTTATAATACTTCACAACAATATCTAAGTAAATCAAATACATTTCAACATAATTCAAATAATTCACAACAACAAATAGTGAAATCAATTTCACACATTTTCCGTACCAACCGGGTCGTCCAGGGTACCTCTGTATCGTTGCTCGCGGCCCCCGCCGCATCCACCCTTATCGCTCCATTTATATTCTCCACCCTTGTAGCTTCATATAGATTTCACCATGGAGTGCACCACCATGCCTTTCCTTTCTAGTCAAACACAATCACAATCACATCTAAGAGCATTATCAATCATAATCATGAGCCACATACACAACTCAGTCATTTACAATTCAAGTCACAACATAATCAATGTGGTTCCAGTAACATAGCATGTATACAACATAACCCATAATATAGAACAATTATTCAACAATAACATATTTCAACTATCCGCATATGAATTGTAATACCCGTCAAAAAAAAATTATGTCTACTTAAATTTTTACGTAAATTTTATCTTGGCTGTGTATGATGTTGAAAATATGAATTTTCAATTATAAATTGAATAAATTGTGAGATATAATGAATGGTACGTTATGGAATTTATCCTATTAAGTAAAATACAATTCAAAAGTGGAATTTAGAATGTATAGCTGAAAGTGAGACTGGTAGATGTAATAGTATATGAGAACGGTAGATGAAAACTGGTAAGTGAAACTGGTAGATGAAATAGTATAAGAGAATGGTAGATGAAAACTGGTAGATGAAATAGTATAAGAGAATGGTAGATGAAAACTGGTAAGTGAAACTGGTAGATGAAATAGTATAAGAGAATGGTAGATGAAAACTGGTAAGTGAAACTGGTAGATGAAATAGTATAGGAGAATGGTAGATGGAATAGTAGCAAATAGTACCATAACTTCTCCTATAAATAGGCCCTTCCATTTCACTTCTAAACACACACCTTCAGATTCTATTCTCTCCTCTCCTCTAATTCTTCTGATTCTGGTGTTAAGATTCTGAGTTATTATAAAAGTCATCCTTTATAGCTTGGATTCGAGGTGAGGGAATATTCTACTATGCTCTTTTAAATTCTTATAATAATTTAGAGGTTAAATTCTTAGTATGCTCTGTGGTTGCGGCCTTAGCTGATCTTCCATATCAGAAAGGAACTAACCTCGATTGTTTAAGAATTATTTATTGATTACTAAGATACTGTGAGGGTACTATATTTTTACAAATACCTGTGTGATAAGTTCTTAGTATGCTCTGTGGTTGCGGCCTTAGCCGATCCTCCACATCAGAAAGGAATTATCCTCAGCTACTTGAAAATTATTTCTGATTATCGCATATATAAATAGTACCATACCGTAAATAGTATTATACAGTACATATGAACAGTACTGTATTTATGAATAGTATTACACTGTACAATATCATACATACATATGAACAGTGACATATTCATGAATAGTATTGTACCGTATTTGTGAATAGTATTATGCCGTACTTATGAACAGTACCGTATTTATGAATAGTATCATACGTACATATGAATAGTGACATAGTCATGAATAGTATCGTACCGTATTTGTAAATAGTATTATAACGTACTTATGAACAGTACCGTATTTATGAATAGTATCATACATATATATGAATAGTGACATATTCATGAATAGTATCGTACCGTATTTGTAAATAGTATTATATCGTACTTATGAACAGTACCATATTTATGAATAGTATCATACGAACAGTGACATATTCATGAATAGTATTGTACCGTATTTGTAAATAGTATTATACTGTACTTATGAATAGTGTCATATTTATAAATAGTATCATACAGTACATATGAACAATATCATACGTACATATGAACAGTGACATATTCGTGAATAGTATCGTACCATATTTGTGAATGGTATTGTACGTACATGTGAACAGTGCCATATTTATGAAGAGTGTCATATACTATATATGTGAACAACATCACATACATGGGTAGTATTGTGTGTAAGGTTGAATTATTGTTATGTTTGTGATTGATGGAGAATGTTACGGGGACGGGTCCCTGTGTGGGAGGAAAAAGGGAGGAGCAGGAGATAATAAGGGTGGCAAATCATGTTAAACAAAAATTTGTTCCAATACAAAGAGTATTGAAAATATAGGGGTGAAATAAGGGAGGTATTTATGAAAGCAGTAATAAGGGAGGATGCGGCAGGGGCCGTGGGACAACGACCACCTTATGTGGATTGGACCCGAAAAATGTCTGGGAATTTAATTTGGAACTATATGATATGTTTTGTGATTTTATATGATTGTTTCTTATGTTTGTGATAGAATAATATATTTCCTCACTGAGTAAAATATACTCATGCCATTCCTCCCCTCACAGATTCTCAAGAAGAAGTAGACGCACAACCAGCTAATCGTTCGAGTCCTCAACCCCATTGATCGGGGGTAAATATTTGTTATTATGTAAAACTTTATCAAAAGTATTATAGTAGTAGCTCTGTAATTTGGGTAGGTAAATCTTGGACGAACAATGCTCGTTGAGAATATCATTTATTAATGAATAAATGGATATATTTGAAATATTTATTGTACTCTCTTTCATGAGATAGCATTTTTATATATATCAAATTGGTACGGAATTAGGCTTACGGTGGTGAGGTAAAAGCTCATCTATCGTGCCGGTCACGTGCGTAAGTTAGAGGCGTGACATGAATGAACTAAATAATCAGAGTATGATACATTTCAACTCAGTTCACATGTCATTCACAATCCATCATATAATCTCCATTCATGAGAAAATAAGAAAATATAATTATATACATCATAAGTCACGTTCCACAATTGTTTATGTCTCATCGTCCCACATCATCCTTTTCAAACTTGGATATACAACATATTTTCACTATGATGCAAAAAGTCAATAACAAAGATATTTAATCATAGCAAGTATTAATCCACTCACCTAGATTTCATGCTCTCAGCACTCCCACCTTGCGCCTTGACCATTCCTATTGTAACCAGATAAAAACCATCAAGGCTACGAAATAGAAAAATTTTCTATCATTATTCCCGACCTTCACTCACTTTTCAAATTATAACTTCTAACTGGTAATGAATATTGATGCGCTATTTTCCGACAAGTGTATCGGGTCGCACAAGTAGTAAAGTGATGAGAATAAGTTATCGTCCTCAGGGATTGACTTTAACAATTACCAATTTCACTAGATCAAATTATATTTGGACAGAGAAAAAAAAAGTAAAGATAAACCACAAATAAACTAAACTAACAACAAGGAATTAACTAAACACCAAACGAAGAACTACGCCAAAACACAACGGGTAGGGGATTGACTTTCTTAACTCCTAATCCGATTAATTCATAGACAAACCAATCTTTGAATCGTTAAAGGATGCTTAGAAACATTCACAGATTCCATTTAATGTTGGTCGAGTTCATGAAAATATTTGAACCCAATTTCTTGGTGAGCAAATCTTCCTAGCCAAAATAATTAGCTAATGTCTTAGTCCAATTAATTGGTTCGGAGTTTAAGTTCAAGAACTTATATGACCACGCAAACAAGATTATCTATGTCTAGACTAACCCGATTCACGATAGAAGTTACAAGGGCATGTTTATATCAAGCTATGTCTAGCATTAATACAAACCCCAAATTCATCTAAGTGAAATGATCACAATCACCTAAAACCAGTTAAACCAATAAAAACTACTTCAATAATCAGAAAAGCAATTGTATTTAAGCATCCAACAACAAAGCTTCATAGATAGTTAATATACATCAATCCCCTAACCCTAGAGTTTATAACAAGAGGAAGAAATACATAACAAATACACAACAAAATATGATCAAGAGGAAGGAGAAAAAGGAAGAAAAGCTTCAAACTCAGTAGAGAAGAGGTCTCCCAGCTCCTCTATCCTTGCCCTAGCAGAGCTCCCTTGTCCTCCAACCTCCAGATACCCAAAACATCAACAAAAGAGCAATATATACAAGAAAGCATGCAGGTCTGAGCCGGGGCGCCTAGGCGCCACGTGTGGCGCCTGGACGCCAAGCAGAAACAAAGGGCAAAAGTATCTGGCGCCTGGGTGCCACGTTATAATGCTTCTGGCCGAGAGTTGTGGTGTTGGCGCCTCAGGCGCCAACCATTAAATGTTAAGGCCGAGAATTCAGCTTCTGGCGCCTGAGGCGCCATGCGTGGCGCCTGGGTGCCAGCCTCCAGATTTTCATTACATAAGCACTTTGCTTCTGGATCCCATCAGCACACCGGCCATAGCAGACCAGAAAAGAAAGCCTACAAGAAAATACAACAAAAAGCATAAAAAGGCAAGGAAAGAGACTAAAATAAGACAAAGCAAAGCAACAACTATGTACAAAGAAGAAAGCCAAAATAAAGGACAAAGCAAGCAAAAAGCTAACAAAAATAGAATCAATGAGAGGAAAAAGCCCTAAAGAAACAAACAAAATTAACCAAAATAGAGGACTCATCAAATATCCAGATGAAACTTATACCATTGGAAACTAGACTCAAAGAGCTTTTCAACGATATAAATTTCACTCAAAATGGAGTCCGGATGAAAGAGTTATGAACATTTAAAACTGATGTTACAGTAACGGTCAACGCATCTATAGTATCGTTGACTAAGTCAATGCTACAGTAACGTTGACCGAGTCAATGCTACAGTAACGTTGACCGAGTCAATGCTACAGTAACGAAAAAATCTGGAAAAATTTTCTCGGTGAACAGTATTTTCTGGAAAAATTTCCAGAATGAACAGTGCCGTTCTTCGTGTTGTTCATCCAAAAATCCTAAAATCACATCTAAAACAACTTTTCTTTTGATTTCTTTCATGGGTTTTCATCCTTAATGTGTATGGAGTGCTTTAACACCAAAATCCCCAATTTTTAGCAACAATCCAAGCTCTAATCTCAAATTTTGATTAAGAACCCTAACTTTCTTCAAATTTCCTAATTCTTGAATTTCTCCTAATTTTCTTTGAATTTCTTGTTCCACAATTGTTATCCAACATGTAGAAATATTTTAAACTAATATCTTTACTTTAATTCATCCATAGAAACAATATACAAAGATTTTTCAAAATGATAACCTAGGATTTATTCTTGTAAGAGGAGGAAGGAAAAAAAAAAACATCTACCTACCAATCTTCCTAGCTTCCAAGGCTTCCTTCCTTAAGCATTTGGCATGGATGGAGGTGAAGAAGAGAATTTGGGAGTCCTTGGCCGAGAGCTACAGGAGGAAGATAGAAAAATGAATAAGAGAGAATGATGAATGTTTAAGTGTGTATGTGTGGGCCCCACTTATTTTCTTTTCAATTTAGTCCCTTTGGCAACCATCTTACCTAGGACTTGCAAGGGAATTGAAAAAGCTTGATTATACTTAGGGCACCCAATAGACTCCCACAAAATACACCTCATCACATCCCATTTTTTATTAAAATTTCAAAATCCCGTATTTGTTCACTTTAATCCCTCTCGATGTCTCAAATACCACTTTAACCTCAAATCCATCATCTTTTCGATACCGGACTCATAATTCATTCTCATAATCTTTATTCTTCCTCTCAAGTTCCTATTTGGTCATTTCTCAAAAGTACTCCATATTTTCTTTTCTTTTCACTTTAGTCCTTGAGAATTTGTAAAAATTTTCCAAATTAAAATTTTGAAATTTCTATTTCCAAATTTCCCTCACTAATTCAAAAATAACATTTTCTACGTAATTAAATTTTTTAATAAACTTCAAAATAGATTTTAAGTATTAATAAAAATTATTGGGGTATTACAGTATATAAAAGGAAAGATGAAAAAGGAACGAGAACGAGTTCCTTTACTAAAATATCTTAATTTAAAAAAAAGGGTATGTTTTTAAGGGTAACATTTTAATAAACTCTTGTTTATTTTTTTATTCTCTCTTTTATTACTTGTCACTTACCAAACATGCTCTTTGTTGTGGATGTAGATCTCGTGCTTGTCTTTCTGTGACTGTTGGGATCCTTTATTTTTTTGGGATTACACAGGTACTCTTTTTTTTTTGTTGAATAGAAAGACACTTCTTTTAAACTTTTATTTCATTGAAGTCCATAGTATTTTAGAAAAATTCTTCTTATACAATAAAAATTGGGAATTTTATTTTCTCTTTTCTTAGTTCTCCCTTTTTAATTGTTTTCATAATTGACCACATCTTTGCTTCAAAATTGTTTTTTAAGTACCACCCATATCGTTTCTTTAAAATTTTCACTTAAGTCCTTGTGTGTTATAATAAGAGTTTTTGAAGATTTTTTTTTTGCAATAAAAGAATGATTATTAATTAACTAGGATAACCATAAATCTAGAGTGTGATACCCGTAGTTAAAATTTATTATGTCTGTTAAATATTTTTGTTTGTTTATGAATTTTCATTTGGATGTGCATGTGAAAAGCATGAGTTACATATTTAATTGCATAAATTGTGTGGTATGATGTGATGGTTACCCTACGAATGAAAAGTGAGTCAGGATAGAGGGACTAAAACAAAAAATGAAAATGAGGGACTAAAATGAAAAATAAAACTTTGCTAGAAGTTGGACACAATTACACCAAATGGGACCAATAGGTAGGGATTAATTTAATAAAAATAATGTGAGACTTTAAATCTTTGAAAACTCTTATTCTAACACACAAGGACTTAGTGAAATTTTAAAGAAATGATGCGGGTGGAAATTTTAAAGAAATGATGTGGGTGATACTTAAAAAATAATTTTGAAGCAAAGATGTGGTCAATTATGAAAACAATTAAAAAGGGAAAATTAAGGAAAGCGAAAATAAAATTTCCAATTTTTATTGCACAAGAAGAATTTTTCTAAGATACTATGAACTTAAATGAAAGTTTAAAAGAAGTGTCCCTCTATTATTTCAGCAAGAAAAAAAAAAGTACATGTGTAATCCAAAAAAAAAAGGGATCCTGGCCTTGGATCAAACAAATCCAATAGCCACAGATATGAAGTGCTTGTCTCAAATTGTGACTGTTCGATCACAGACAAGCACGGTATCCACGTTGCTGGTATGAGGATATAACTAGGATTGCCACGAGTGCTCTCAATAACCTATATAGGCTCAGATGGTTTGAACAAGTAATATGAATTAAGAGAGATGTTGTTTCCTTTTCCTACATGCCAAAAGAGATCTTTCTGAATTTTTCATAAATAGGAATGAGGTTCTTTCAAATTGGTGAAGAATTTAGGATCTATCACTGAATTTCCATATTTAGTTGTGAAGGTTAGGTTGATGAGGGTCTCATTTTGCTAAATGATCCTCATAACTTGTTTCTCTAAGAATGTCTGATTCAAATTTGATAGGTCTTTAACACCCAATTCTCCTTTTTGCTTAGGAGGTGATTTGCTATCAAGGGAGTCATGTCTCCAGAAGAATTTAGCCATAAGATTGTTGCAAGTTTTTGCTTGTGACTAATTTAGCTTGCAATAAGAGAGATGATAAACTGGAATATGAGAGTGATCTTGCCCGCTTGAGAGAGCATTTTGGCTTTCCATGAACATAAGTTCTTTTCTAGATTCTCCACAATGATTTTGAATGTCTCACTTCCCATTTTGCTATTGTCTATATTGCTTCCTAAGTGTGTATCTAGCTTATGGACAATAGTGTAGCCTCCCAAAATCTCTTCCATGGTTTTCTCGAATCTCTCTAGAGTGTTGGAGCTGAATCTAATCTCAATTTCCTATGGATTAACCTGCAAAACCAAGAATTTTGCATATCAAAATAAAATTGTAATTTTTCAATTAGCAAATTAGTAATTTAGTCCTTTTTTTTTTCTCTCTCTCTGTTAATACTTATATGCATACACCCATTGACCTAGATTACCTTAGGACTTCAACATGCATAATTTTGCTTACTTGTATATTTGAGAGGATTCATTCCACAAAATTAGAGTTTTTTTAATTATTTGTTTATTTTTTATTCTATTTGTTAGAAGTTAATATCTTTTTCCCTCTTATTTAAATCTAGTAAACTTTTTCTTATGTACAAAAAATCTCCTGAAATTTCAAACTTCACAAAAGACAACTCTAACTTTTATTTCGTGCAAAAAATTATCTTCTATTAGTTGATCATCAGTTTAACACCGACGTGAACTAGGACCCTATCATGTCACTAATAAATTTTACACTCCACATGCCATGTCATCAAATTTTTTTTTACAAATCACACACGCCACGTTATCAGCCTCCACTCTGGCCCCTGTATCGGCTTCCTCTAGCCCATGTCTCAACACCATAACCATCATACTTCCCATCAATCCATTCACCTTCATATCTCCCACTCAATTGATAGTGGTAAACCCCACTCCCCGATTACTTCCCCCTTGTGGAATTCACCTTCATATACATCGCCATTATTGTAATTTTGCACCCACGGTCCTGAAGTTGTGTTTTCCTCTGAGTTGGGCTTCGACTCAATGGACCTAAGAACAGGATGCAGAGAATTTGTAGCAGCAAGAGATGAAGAAAGTTTAATCGAGAAGGATCGAGCATGAAATAAGGAAAGCAGACAGAAATTTAAGGAGATCAGTGTCAGCTAAGCGAAGAATAGCACTAGGGAAAGCAGAAGAGAGGAAATTCACACCAGAGCCACAACCATGCTTAGCTATGTGATGAGCAACTCCATTCCAGGATCTAGGAACGAAATTGAGGGAGAAGAAGGAAAATGATCGACGTAGCAATTGTAGATCTGAAATGAGGGTCTCCATCAAAGCAACGATTAGATGGGCAATGGAGCTTGCGTTTTTCAATGGATTTACAAAGCTGGAGGCGGAATCCGACTGTGAATGTGCTGTGAAGGCTTACTTTAGGAATCGTACGGTCTTAACAGGAATGTGTTAGATATCCCTAAGCAAATTTCAAAAATTCCTAAAGTTCTGTCACAATATTTGAACCGTGAGAGGAGAGAGAGAGCTGAACGAAAACAGAGATTGGTATAATAGTTGGATTTGAAAATAAAGCAGATGATGAGTTTGCGTGTTACCTGGGAAAGCATAAGGAAAAGCCATGAAGTAATAGGGTTCGAACTCGGGCGGGGGCTTGTAAGTCTGATTGCTCAATTGGAACCCAATTCTGTGGACATCAGACTTGTTGAAGTGCGTGGCTCTTAGGGGGAAAGAGTGCGAGCTGCAGTTGAAGATAGTCATCACTGTTGAGGAATGGATTCTGCAGAGAGACGGAGCTAGGGGTGAGAACATAATGAGTTAATAGGTTCTCACCACTGTCATCGCCGCCACCAGTTTCCCCATGCTTTTCACAAACTCCATCATCCACCGCCAATCCATGCCCACCCCTACACCTCCTAATGGAAACGTCTGGTTATGGAATAACATCGAAAACGTTTGGGCATGCCGCATGAGAAGCAGAGTTGACTAGACATTCTGAAGTTCAGAAGCTCTGAAGTCGTGGCAGGGTCTTAGTTCATATGAACGTTGAATTGATAGTCATCGGAAGAGATTTTTTTGTACGAAATAAAAGTTGATAGAAATTTTTTTGTTGAATTTGAAATTTTAGAGAAATATTTTGCATATAAAAAAATTTGAAGAGGAGAAGTGTAATTTTTTCTAATTTTTTTTAATATGAGCAAACTTTAAGATACAAAAATAAACATGGATCAAATCTGAAATTTATTCATAAACTTAATGCCTAGTTTTAAAAAAATAATTTTTTTAATGGTCAAAGCCTAATTTTTAATTGTCTATGATAAAGTGAGATTTAGGTCATATTTAAAAGAGTTTATTTAACTTATTTTATAATATAAACACTTATATACGTGTTTGGAAGAGTTTATAGAAATAATTTATAGTGTGCTCATAAGTTATTTTTAGTTTATTTTCATAATTTTTTTAGAATTGTTTATAAAAAAAAAGTTAAAAACAATTTATATAAAGTTTATTTTCATAAACTCTTTAATTATAAAAATAATTTATATATAATATAAATATCTGAATAAACTATTTATGCAAACAAAACCTTAATCCGTTATCTACTTGTTAGTTATTGAGATTTCGGCCCACGGACAGATGTTATTGGACAACCCGCAAGTATAACCTTTTTGTTTTGGTCAACATGTATTTATATTAGCTGAGCCCTTGAGTATGACGTTTTACTTTTTAGTGATCTTATAAGTCTAACTGTTATTCCCTTAGACAACCAACTGGGCTGTGGCTCATAGCCCGATGCGCTTCGTGGCCCACAGCCCAATGCGCTTCGTGGCTTCAATTGTCTTTGCCTTCATCTTATAAAATATTCACACCTGGCTTACAAGTTTAAACAAGTTGGTGCATTGGCCTTTTTCTTTTTAAATTATATTTAACAAATTAATATTAATTTGCTCGTAAAAAAAAATTACAATATTTTTATTAAAAGATAATTTATATTTATAAAATATTGCTTCTTTAGTAATTTTATTTTGTTTATTTTCTATATATATGTAAATATAAGAGGATTGAGTTGCTTGTCTTGTAATCATTCTCAAGCAAAGCAGAGGCAATATTTAAAGTTAAAAACGTAGGTATAATTCTTCATATTTATATTATAGATTTTTTAATAACGGGTATGGTTTTTATAGAATAAATATATATTTTTGACAAATTATCATTGCATGATTAATCTTTAAAAATAAAATATTTTATACATATTCTATTAGTTAAAGAAATAAAGAGTGGCAAGCAAAATTGAAGGAAGCTCGATGCTTGTGAGCTTTGCACTGTTAGAATATATACATCAAAGAATACAATGCAGATCAACACTTTGTACAGATGGCATGTGATCCGGAGAAGGTGGATCTAAAGTAGTTAGATATATAAACAAACAAAAGGTTAACAGACTATACGGCTATACACGTGAATAAAAGAATGAATAAAGAATGAGTGTGGCTTAGTGCTGTACACGTGAATCATAGAGAAAGAGAAAAGCTAAGGCTACTGATTATATCTTAACATTCCCCCTCAAACGAAGGGGTGGTGATAGAAGAACCCCAAGTTTGTCCCTTAGCATAGCAAACCTGGTGTGTGAAAGGGATTTAGTGAAGATGTCGGCAGTTTGATCTACTGTAGGAACATATCTTACTTCAACTTCCTTTGCTTGTATCTTATCTCGAATGAAGTGCACATCAAGTTCAATATGCTTAGTTCTGGCGTGAAATACTGGATTACAAGCTAAAGAACTTGCACTAAGATTGTCACACCATAGAATTGCAGCTGTAGAGGAAGAAAATTTTATCTCATTTAATAAGGACCTTATCCATGCAATTTCAGCACTTAAGTTGGAGAGTGCTCTGTATTCAGATTCTGTACTGGATCTAGCCACAGCTTGCTGTTTACGTGATGACCAGGAAATTAGGCTATCACCGAGATAAACACAATACCCACTCACTGACTTCCTATCATCTGAGGATGCTGCCCAGTCAGCATCAGAGAAACCAGAAAGAGATAGAGGAAAACTAGTAAATGGAGATGAACCACAAGTTTTAATGTGAAGCCCTGCATCTGAAGTACCTTGCAGATAACGAAATATTCTTTTTAAGGCCTTCCAATGTAATTCTGTTGGACACTGTAGGAATTGACTGAGCTTATTAACAGAAAAGCTCAAATCCGGTCTTGTGTGTGTTAAGTATTGTAGAGCACCTATAGCACTTCTGAAAAGTGTAGGATCTTTCATGGGCTCACCTTCTGAGGCAGATAGTTGCAAATTTTGGGCCATATGAGTAGGACAAGTTTTGACGTGGGTCATAGAGAATCTAGCAAGTAAATCTTTCACATATTTCGACTGATTTAGGAAGAAGCCACTTGCTGATCTTGTAACCTGAACTCCAAGAAAGAAATGAAGAGGACCAAGATCCTTAAGAGCAAAAGAAGTGTGCAGTTTGTGAGTAATATCAGAGAGAAATTCTTGCTTGCTAGCAGTGATTATTATGTCATCTACATAGATGAGGATAAAGATTACTTTAGTTGAGCAGACCAAGTAAAAAAGGGAGGAATCTCCTTTACTGTGACTGAAACCCCAAGATAAAAGGGTATTTTTTTAATTTGTCAAACCATGCGCGGGGTGCTTGTTTAAGCCCATACAAGGCTTTATGAAGCTTGCAAACATGAAGCGGCTTGTTCTTATCCTCAAATCCTTGAGGCTGTGACATGTAAACCACTTCTTGTAGTGTGCCATTAAGAAATGCATTGTTAAAATCTAATTGGTGAACTGGCCAATTATAAGTAGTGGCTAAAGTAAGGATGATTCTTACAGTTGTAGGCTTAATCACAGGACTGAAGGTTTCAAAATAGTCTACTCCAGGTGTTTGTATAAAACCCCTGGCAACCAATCTGGCCTTGTGCCTCTCTATAGTGCCATCTGCCTTGTATTTTACTTTGAAAATCCATTTAGAACCCACTATGTGCATAGATGCTTTTGCTGGAACAAGAGACCAGGTGTCATTACGTTGTAGTGCTTCAAATTCATCTCGCATAGCTTTGTGCCAAACTGGACTTTTTAAAGCTTCTGCCACAGAGGAAGGAGTAGCAGTAGTGACCTCTGAAGTGTATCCAGCAAAAGGAATTTTGGGTTTTGTTATGCCTTTCTTCCCTCTCGTAAGCATAGGATGAGCATTCTGTACAGGGATAGTAGTATCATGGTGCTCACTGTTTGGCAACATATATCTTGTAGATGAAGACATAATGGTATCTGTGGGACTGTTAATAGTAGGCAACATGTATTTTGTGGAAGAGGATTCTGCAAAACTGGTGTTAGCATTATTCAAAAAATTCTGAGATGAATTTTCAGGAGATTTATGAGATAAGGGAGATTCAAACCTTAATGTTTCTGTAGTGGATTGATCTACTGCATTGGAAGTCAAGTTTGCTGAACGCTTGATCTAATGGACTCAAGCTCACCACAGATTTCACTTAACTCTATAGCTTCTGGTTCAGGTATGAAAAATGTTCAGACTAGTAGTAATTCCTTCAACCTCGTGGCTCCTGTCAAGTTGGACAGGAATAATTTCCTACTATGGAAGTCCACTGTGTTGCCAGTGATAAGAGGAAATCGTCTGATGGGTTTTATTGATGGCAGCAATCCTTGCCCACCAGAAATTGTCTCAACCTCCACTGGATCAGCTATCAATCCGAAATTTGAGGAGTGGATGGTCACTGACCAACTCCTTCTCGGCTGGTTATATAGCTCTATAACTGTAGAAGTAGCTTCACAACTGATCAACTGTAAGACCAGTAAAGAGCTATGGCAGAGCACTCAGGAAATGGCTGGAGCTGCTACTAAGGCCAACGAACTCTGGTATAAGGGTGAGCTACAAAGGACCAGGAAGGGTTCTTTGAAAATGGAGGACTATCTAGCCAAAATGAAGAACATAGCTGATAATTTACAGCTCGCAGGAAGTACTTTGTCTCTCAATGATCTAATTGCACAGACCTTGTGTGGTCTAGACTCAGAATACACTCCTATTGTCACTCAGCTCAGTTTTATGCCTAATATGTCTTGGATTGAGTTCTCTACTGCCTTACTAACTTTTGAAAGCAGATTAGAACAACTTAATGCCGTTCAAAATCTCTCCATCAACACAGCAAGTGCCAATATTGTCCAGTCTCAAAACAATTCCAACAACAATAGAGGTAACTAGAGAGGTTCTTCACCAAGAGGCAGAAACCGAGGCAGAGGAAGGAACTATAACTCCAGACCAGTGTGCCAAATTTGTGGTAAGACTGGTCACTTAGCTTCAGTATGCTACTATAGGACTGATATGAATTACATGGGAAGTGTACCAGATGCAAGTACTAAAACTTCTGCACAGCAACATCCTACAAAATCAAATCAGAATCCATACGCTTATGTAGCTACACCTGAAACAGTATCAGATCAAGCTTGGTGTCTTGATAGCGGTGCTAGTCACCATGTCACCAAGGACCTAAATCAGTTGCAGCAAGCCAACAAATACAATGGTAAGGTTCAGTTAACAGTAGGCAATGGTAATTCCATTCCAATTCATCATATCGGATCAACCATGATTTCCTCTCATAGCCATAAACCTGTTTTGTTAAAAAATGTCATTCATTCACCTCAAATCTCCAGAAATTTAATTAGCGTTTCACAACTTACTGCCCAAAATAATC
This sequence comes from Biancaea sappan, assembly GCA_037074585.1. Lineage (NCBI taxonomy): Eukaryota > Viridiplantae > Streptophyta > Magnoliopsida > Fabales > Fabaceae > Biancaea > Biancaea sappan. The sequence goes on along the minus strand of CM073497.1, from coordinate 16,375,145 downwards.
TTTGTATTGAATTTGACTCAAGCTCTTTTTCTGTCAAGGACAAGATTACCAGGAAGGAGATACTGCAAGGGAAAATCAAGGATGGGCTATATCAAATTGAACCTAACACCTTTCTGCCTCAAGCCAACATTGTTTCTAGCACACAAAAATCTGAAACTCTTCTTGATTGGCATAGGAAACTCGGCCACTCGTCTCAGAAAGTTTTATCTCTTGTCCTAAAATCTTGTAATCAGAAAATTAATGAAAATGACACTCTAGATTTTTGCACAGCATGTCAGTATGGGAAGAGCCATAAACTTCCTTTTAAACTATCAATTTCCAAAGCTACAAAACCTCTTGAATTGATTCACATAGACTTATGGGGTCCTGCCCCTATGACGTCCAAACAAGGTTTTAAATATTACATAAATTTTCTTGATGATTTTAGTAGATACAGCTGGGTTTATCCTCTCAGATCAAAAGCAGAATCCTTATCAATTTTTAAACAATTTAAAATATTAGTAGAAAAACAATTTCAACTGCCAATTAAAACCATTCACTCAGATTCGGGAGGTGAATTCATAGCTTTCACTTCTTTTCTAAAAGAACAAGGCATATCACATTTGTTCACTTGCCCTCATACATCTGAACAAAATGGGAGAGTAGAGCGAAAACACAGACAAATAGTTGAATCAGGTCTCACATTACTTGCTCAAGCCAAAATGCCCCTTTGTTTTTGGTGGGAAGCTTTTCAAACAGCTGTTCATAATATTAATAGACTACCTACATCTCCTCTGAATCATAAAACGCCTTTCGAAGTTCTTTTTAAAAATAAACCAGGCTTTGATACCAAGTTAAAGAAATAAAGAGTGGCAAGCAAAATTGAAGGAAGCTCGATGCTTGTGAGCTTTGCACTGTTAGAATATATACATCAAAGAATACAATGCAGATCAACACTTTGTACAGATGGCATGTGATCCGGAGAAGGTGGATCTAAAGTGGTTAGATATATAAACAAACAAAAGGTTAACAGACTATAGGGCTATACACGTGAATAAAAGAATGAATAAAGAATGAGTGTGGCTTAGTGCTGTACACGTGAATCATAGAGAAAGAGAAAAGCTAAGGCTACTGATTATATCTTAACACTATTTTTATCAAAAAATTTAATAATAAAAATATAAAAAATTACATGTAAATTTTGTTCGTACTCTCTCTCTCTCTCTCTCTCTCACACACAAAATTTAATAATAAAAATATAAAAAACTACATGTAAATTTTGTTCGTATACACACTAGCTTCACACACACACACTAGCTTCTCTTTAAAATTTTGTTTCTCTAGGTGGACACAAGGAACAAAAATTTTGAGTAGAAAAGTAAAAGTTTTCATACATAAATTGACTATATTTTTCTAATATAATGCTATGAAAATATAAAATATGGTCAAATAAAATTTTGTATTAAAAAAAATCAATTTTTACAAATTAAAAAGGCCAACCTATTCAATCATATTTTAAAATGAGCTAAAAATTAAAACTCAAATCTATTCAAAATACAAATACTCTTATCCAGTAGCAAATAATTCTGGTGAACATACAAAACTCTAAAGGTATGTTTGAATGAAGGATAATGAACGGAAAGAAAAGAAAAAATGAAGTTTTTGCTTAAACTTTTTTCCTCCATTGAAGTTTTATATAAGGAAGAAAAAGAGAACAAAGTTATCCATACTAATTGTTTACTTATAAATTACATTTTAAAATTTCAATGTCAAGAGATTATATCATTAAAGTCAATTATTTTCACAAAAAATAAATTAGTTAAAATTAATTGTAATAAATTATTTTTATTTAGTTTTCTAAATCCTTTTTCATCGTCAATTTGATGCAGACAAGGCTAAGAGAAATTAACATTAAACAGTTAATTATCTTCTCTTTCCTTTCCTATCTCAATGCCCACACGCACTCTTGGTTTTTATTCCAAGAGGAAGAAACTAACAATTTGATTTTACTGATATAAAACAGACAGTTGCTCTGGTGAGAGAAGGTGGAAGTGGAAAATCAACTGTGATCTCATTGTTACAAAGATTTTATGACCCAGATTCAGGTCACATTACTCTGGATGGAATAGAAATCCAAAAGTTACAAGTCAAATGGTTAAGGCAGCAAATGGGATTGGTAAGCCAGGAGCCTGTGCTATTTAATGATACAATCCGAGCCAATATTGCATATGGAAAGGGAGGAGATGCAACAGAGGCAGAAATTATTGCTGCAGCAGAACTGGCAAACTCTCACAAGTTCATTAGTAGTTTGCAGCAAGTAATGTACATTGTTTTCTATCAGTTCAGTTTCTCTTAAGAGACTATTACAACTAATTTATCTTGCAAAATTCTGATAATAATTACTGGCTATACTAACACCATATGGACAATGGTTTGAATTCTGGAAAAACATTTTATGTAGGGGTCTGACACACTAGTTGGCGATCTAGGACTATAGTTATCTGGCGGACAGAAGCAACGGGTGGCTATTGCACGAGCCATAGTGAAGAATCCAAAAATATTACTTTTAGATGAAGCCACCAGTGCCCTAGATGCTGAGTCTGAAAAAGTAGTTCAGGATGCACTGGATCAAGTTATGGTGGAACGAACCACAATAGTGGTGGCTCATAGGTTATCCACTGTTAAGGGTGCAGACACAATTGCAGTGGTTAAAAATGGAGTCATAGCAGAGAAAGGAAAGCATGAAAGTTTGCTCAACAAGGGTGATGCTTATGCTTCCTTAGTAGCATTGCACACAAGTGCTTCTTCATCTTAGACTCATTTGAGCAAGTTAAGCTTATAAGAGTCAATTGAATAGTTATGTTATTGCTTGAAAGCCACAGATTTTGTTTTAAAGGAGGAAAAGAGAAAAGTTTTCTCCATTCCACTCCTGATTACTGCTGTATATATGGTTGTGGAGCTTCTAGATTTTCACTCAATGAAATTAGGGAGTGGCATGGGGGTAGAAGTTGTGATAAAATAGCTTTAGTGTCGAAGCTCTAGATCGGGATAGAAATATCAGAAGAATACTTCTGATGTGAGGACAGAGGATATGGAAAAAAAAATATCCTTTGTAAAAATATTATTCAATCAATAAAATATGTACAGTAACCATCCTATATATACAGAAGTAATCAGTTTACTTTGACTAAGCCAACTAACTACAGTTAACTACTAGTAACAAAAAATAACTAAATAAAAACAAACTATCAGTAACTAATAAACCGAAAAACTAATTACAACAGACAAAATAAAACATATATACATAATCCACCACACTTCTACATCCCCCCCTCAAGTTGGAGCTTGGTAGCAATCTGACAAGCCCAACTTGAGCACCATGTCGCTGAACAGAGGACCTGGCAAAGCTTTTGTAAATGAATCTGCTAGTTGACTGAGTGAGGGAATGTGTTGTGGGAAAACAAAACCATCCTTTACTTTATCTCTAATGAAGTGACAATCCATATCTAGATGCTTTGTCCGTTCATGGAAAACTGGATTCTCAGCTATGGAAATTGCAGCCTTGTTGTCACAATAAAGTGGAATAGGTTTGGAGACAGGTAGTTGAAAGTCACGTAATATGTAGGAAATCCATTGCAATTCACATACAGACGCAGCCATGGCCCTGTATTCTACCTCTGCTGTAGATCGAGATACAGTAGCTTGTTTCTTTGTCTTCCATGCAATGAGAGCATCCCCTAAAAAGACACAATAACCAGATAAACACTTCCTAGTATCCAGACAAGCCCCCCAATCAGCATCACAATATGCTGTCAGTTCCAAATTGTTTGTTGATGAGAAGAATAACCCAAGAGAAAGACATCCCTTGAGATATCTCAATACATGCAGCGCCCCCTGCCAATGACTCTCTCTTGGAGCTTGAACATATTGGCTTAACTGTTGTGTTGCATAAGAAATGTCCGGTCTTGTGAAGCCCAGGTAGAGAAGTCTTCCAACCAATCTTCTAAACTTCTGTGGATCATCCATTAAATCCCCCTCACTGCTGCAAAATCTGACACCCTTAGGGAGAGGGGTCTTGGCTGGCTTACAGTGAACGAAACCAACATCCTCCAATAAATCCATAGTATACTTTCTTTGGTTCACCCACAAACCTGCTGTTGAACGTGTGAATTCCAAACCAAGAAAGTACTTTGCATATTGCAAGTCTTTTATAGTAAACTTGCTGTCAAGAAAACCTTTAATTTTCACAATTTCTAACTCAGAATTTCCAGTAAGCAATATGTCATCCACATATACAAGTAAAGCTATAAAACATGAAGAATTTGACAAAATGAACAAGCAATGATCATGTGGTGATTGTATGAATCCATACGACTTAAGTTGCATGGTAAGCTCAGTATTCCACTGTCTGGACGCTTGCTTGAGTCCATATAGTGACCTTTTCAGTTTGCAAACCTCCCCTTGTTTCACCTTACCGTATCCTTGTGGTGCTTGCATAAAAACTTCCTCTTCCAAATACCCGTGCAGGAATGCATTATTAATATCTAATTGATGTAATGGCCATTCGTGAGCTACTACCAAAGCTAAAACAATTCTCATGGTCACTACCTTTGCTACGGGCGAAAAACTCTCATGAAAATCGACACCTTCAACTTGATGGTACCCCTTTGCTACTAGCCTTGCTTTGTATCTGTCTATGGTTCCATCGGGTTTAAGTTTAACCTTATAAACCCATTTACACCCAATAGGTTTTTTTCCTTCTGGTAAAACAGTAATTTCCCATGTCTTGTTTTTCTCCAATGCCTTGATTTCAGCTTCCATGGCTTCCCTCCATGCTACACTTTCCTTTGCTTGATTGTAGCTTACTGGTTCCTGTATTACAGATAAATTTGCAACAAATTTTAAATGATCACAAGAGAAATTTTCAGGCATGATAAAAGGATAAGTAGTAGCTGAAGAATTTGCTTTCTTAGGCTTACTACTATGATTACAAGTACTTGTCTGACATACAAAATCCTTCATCCATGAAGGTTTAACTCTGACTCTGCTACTCTCCCTTGGTTGTCTTAACAACCTTTCCCATTCATTGTTCCTTATACTATCTGGTGCACTGTGAGAGTCAATTACACCACTATTGCTGATTTGTTGTAAGTCACCAGTTATTAGTGAAGTAGAAGATGAAGTAGAAGGAGCATCTATTATTTCATTCTGCCCAATTGCCACTGTAGATTCATCATGTCTTGCAATATCTTCATCGAAGTCAGAATATACTGTAGGTAATGGTAAACTATCATTTGGCATATCATCATCACCTTGACCAGATTTATAAGGGAATATGGTTTTTCGAAAAACTACATTTCTGGATACAGTTATCATTTTTGTCTCCAAATCATACACCTTAAAACCTTTTTGCCCACAAGAGTACCCTATAAACACACATTTAGTTGCCCTACTTTCAAACTTATCCTTGTGAGGCTTTGCATTAGTAGAAAAACATAGACACACGAAAGTTCTAATGTCATCATAGTCTGCTTCTCTCCCATTCAACAATTGATATGGCGTTTTCCAATCCAGTATTGATGAAGGCAACCTGTTCAATAAGTACGTGGCGTGTAAAATTGCCTCACCCCAAAACTTCATTGAAAGTCCGGATTGAAACAAAAGTGCTCTTCCCAATTCTAGAATACTTCTATGTCTCCTTTCCACTGCCCCATTTTGTTGGGGAGTATAAGCACAACTCCTCTGATGCAATATTCCCTCTTCACTGAATAAACTGTAACAATTTTACTCATAAACTCCCCTCCATTATCTGTACGCACCACTTTAATACTGCTGTTATACTGATTTTTTACTAGTGCTAGGAAATTCTTAATAACAGTATATACCTGACCTTTTTCCCTCATGAGGAAAACCCATGTGGCTCTACTGCGGTCATCTACCACTGTCAGAAAGTACCTTGCCCCCTGATGCGCTATTTCCCGACAAGTGTATCGGGTCGCACAAGTAGTAAAGTGATGAGACAAAGTTATCGTCCTCAGGGATTGACTTTAACAATTACCAATTTCACTAGATCAAGTTATATTTGGACAGAGGAAAAATGTAAAGATAAACCGAAAATAAACTAAACTAACAACAAGGAATTAACTAAACACCAAACGAAGAACGACGCCAAAACACAACTGGTAGGGGATTGACTTTCTTAACTCCTAATCGGATTAATTCATAGACAAACCAATCTTTGAATCGTTAAAGGATGCTTAGAAACATTCACAGATTCCATTTAATGTTGGTCGAGTTCACGAAAATATTTGAACCCAATGTCTTGGTGAGCAAATCTTCCTAGCCAAAATAATTAGCTAATGTCTTAGTCCAATTAATTGGTTTGGAGTTTAAGTTCAAGAACTCATATGACCACGCAAACAAGATTATCTATGTCTAGACTAACCCGATTCACGGTAGAAGTTACAAGGGCATGTTTATATCATGCTATGTCTAGCATTAATACAAACCCCAAATTTATCTAAGTGAAATGATCACAATCACCTAAAACCAGTTAAACCAATAACAACTACTCCAATAATCAGAAAAGCAATTGTATTTAAGCATCCAACAACAAAGCTTCATAGGTAGTTAATATACATCAATCCCCTAACCCTAGAGTTTATAACAAGAGGAAGAAATACATAACAAATACACAACAAAATATGATCAAGAGGAAGGAGAAAAAGGAAGAAAAGCTTCAAACTCAGTAGAGAAGAGGTCTCCCAGCTCCTCCATCCTTGCCCTAGCAGAGCTCCCTTGCCCTCTAACCAAAAGATCCACAAAACATCAGCAAAAGAGCAATATATACAAGAAAGCTCGCAGGTGCAGAACCGGGGCGCCTAGGCGCCACGTGTGGCGCCTAGGCGCCAAGCAAAAACAAAGAGGAAATGGGGCGCCAGCCCAAAATAGCTGGAAACAAGGAGTGGCGCCTGGGCGCCACGTTCTGACTCTTTGGCAGAGAGTTGAGGGGCTGGCGCCCTGCGTGGCGCCTGGGCACCAGCCATCAGATGTGCTGCAGAACTTCAGTTTCCATGTTCCAGACCAGAATGGAAGGCCTACTAGAATGTACAACAAAAAGGCGTAAAAAGGCAAGGAAAAAGATTAAAATAAGATAAAGCAAAGCAACAACTATGTACAAAGAGGAAAGCCAAAATAAAGGACAAAGCAAGCAAAAAGCTAACAAAAATGGAATCAAGGAGAGGAAAAAGCCCTAAAGAAACAAACAAAATTAACCAAAATAGAGGACTCATCACCCCCATATGACTTTCAACCTTATAAGGTCCCCACACATCCATATGTACCAAATCAAATATATTTGATGATTTACTATTACTCATAGTAAAAGGCAATTTAGTTTGTTTAGTAAATCTGCATATATCACAATCATCAAAACTATAATTTGATTATTGTTACAAAAAGGTAAGTGCTGCATGATCCTTTTGGATGGATGACCCATCCTTTGGTGCCACATGTTCATACTCACATTATTCACTAGGCATTTGCCTTTAACATCACAAGTATTAGAAATCAAAAAACATACATTTCTAATAACTTCCACTGAAAAACTTCCCCTATCAAGCACATACAGGTGCTGTTTCAGTCTTCCCACAGCAATAACTTTGCTAGTTTTCTGGTCCTGCAACACACAGTATTTTGGATAAAATATAAACTTCAAAGAGTTATTTTGAGACAACTTACTCACTGACAGTAAATTGTGTTTGAATGAGGGAATAAACAAAACATCCTTTAGTGTAAGATTTTCATGAATCTTAATATCTCCACAATTTTGAACAATTTTACTACTTCCATCTGGTAAATACATAAGAACTTTCTTATGCACTGGTTTAAGGTTCTTGAACAATTTTTTTCTACAGTGATGTGATTAGTAGCACCGGTGTCTACAATCCATATTTCATCCAAACTACTTTCAAGAAGAGGTTCAAGGATAGAGTTACCAGCATATTCTGAAATCTGAGCAAAATTCACTTGCTCACTTTCATTGGACTGCTTCATTTTCAGAATACGGTTCACCTCTTGTTGAACTAAATCTGTCATCCTGCTACTCCATTTAACTTCTGATTCTTCCTTTTTATCATCTGCATACTCATCAAAAGGATTATTAGTCATATTCACATAACCCTTACCATTGACAGATCCCTTTTCCTTTTTCAGCTGCTTATACCAATCCGGATATCCAACCAATTTAAAACAGTTGTCCTTCACATGACCAGTAGCTTTGCAATGTTGGCACACTCTATCATCCTTTCTCTGATTTTTCTTGTAATTCTGTGATTTAGTATTTTGCTGTGAAGCTCTAGCCATCATAGCATTACTGTCAAAATTGTTTGTTATATCTCCCTGCACTGCCCGCTGTTTTTCAACTCTTAACACCATAGAATATGCCTTGTTTACCGAAGGCAAAGGATCAAGAACTAAAATTTGACTTCTAATTCCATCATAACTTTCGTTAAGTCCCATAAGAAACTGTACTAGTTTATTCTGTGAAATCATAGCAGCAAACATACCTGGGAGGTTACACTTACATTTGTCTACTGCTCCACAGTTACAGATAGGCAGAGGCTGAAGAACATTAAGCTCTTCCCAAAGCTTCTTCAGTCTGTTGAAATACATCACAACAGATTGACTTCCTTGCTCTATAGATGCGATTTGCCTTTGTATTTGGTAAATCTGTGGTCCATTTCCCTCTCCAAGCTGCTCCTCCAGTTCTTCCCACAGTGTTCTAGCCGAAGTGCAGTGTAATACCCGTTAATTTTTGAATATAATTCGCCTAAGAGTATTTTAGAATTTTACAACGTTACTTTAGTTATTTATTTTGGTCATTTTTAATTTTCATATTTAATTGTTCTCTTTGAATATTATTTATGAAAATTGAGTTAAATGACTGGACTTAATATTTGCACCATGTGGGATATATTCTAAGAATGGTAAAATTCATGGAAAATTGGTTTAAGAATGGTCAATAAGTCCATTTATTGTAAATTGATTGGATAAGTTTGGATGTTGGGTTATGGATACCCATGAGTTATTCAATAACCCATTAGAAATATTTAAAATAAAACTTCAATAGTACCCTCTCATTTTCACGCAGAAGCAAGTGGAAGTTTTCTCTCCTTTCTTCATCCTCTTCTCAAATCTTTTCCTTGATCTTCAGAGTTTTGATTATTTGTTCGGTTCAAAAGCTTTGTAAGGATCAAAGGTAAGCTTTAATCTCATTATTTTCCTTAAATCTAAGTTTATATGGAAGATTAGAGGAGGTTTTGTTCTTGAAGATTTTGATGATAATTCATGAATCTCAGTTGTTTTAGAAATTATATTTGAGTTATAATCGGTTAAAAGAGTTGAGATTCTGGTTTTGAATCAAAAAAAAGGAAAGGATGAAAATTTTCTGGGAAGCGTCTGCAAACTCAAATTCACTGTAGCAACCAGAAAATTTCAGAAAATTTTTTGAGTTACTGTAGCAGTTACTGTAGTGTCGGCAGTCAACCGCACTGTAGCGAACCGTCACTATAGCAAACAATCACTGTAGCAAACCATTACTGTAGCAATCAGAAATTTTGCATATTTTCGTGATTTTGTTTCCTTTCTTATGTTTCCTTGTAATATATTTTACTAGGAAATTTTCCTACACAAATTCTAGTGTGGAACAAGGTAAACTTGGACAAACATCAAGGTGAGTGAATAACCTTGCTAAGCTAGTTTGATATTACTAGTCAAGGTACAATATAAGTCCCATTTACAATATTATTTGAATATTAATCAATTAATTTTTCATATGACAGTATATGATGATTGGTATATTTTTTTTACAGAAATTCAAAGGAATAAGAGTATGTAGAAATTATTTTATTTCATGGCAATTGTACTATGTGATAAATTCTCACTATCTTATTAATGAGTAAAGATCTACGGGATCTAATACATGAGTTTGAAAGGGTTAGAGTCTCATACTACTCGGTGTATATCTATGAAATCTATACACGAGTTTGAAAGGGTTAGAGTCCCATACTACTCGGTGAATATCTATGAAATCTTAATCATGAGTTTGAAAGGGTTAGAGTCCCATACTACTCGGTGAAAGAGTTAGAGTCCCATACTACTCGGTGAAAGGGTTAGAGTCCCATACTACTCGGTGAAAGGGTTAAAGTCCCATACTACTCAGTGTATATCTATGAAACCTATACACGAGTTTGAAAGGGTTAGATTCCCATACTACTCAGTGTATAAGACAATTAATTATATGAGTAAATGTGGTATTTGTACTTTTGATATTTTATATAGTACAGTTATTTACTTACTGAGTTTTTAAATAAACTCACACTCCCTATAATTATCTTTTCAGATACAGAAAACAAGGAAGAAGAGTATCCTTTTGAATATTAGAAGCCCATTGGGATTATTCTCTAATTCTGTCTAGTGGGATACCAGTACTTATTAATGTGGATACTAGGAACGCTCTGTACTTACTATAGGTCTCCTAGGCTTGCGATGAGATAAAAATATCAGATTATGTATGCCTATATTTGTTTATCAGATGAATATAATTCTGTCGTGTGGAATGAATAGTAGAGGTTGAATGTAAGACCTCACAGAATTTATGTGAATAACTCATGTTTGAGAATTTTATTAAATAAGTAATTGTGGATACTGAGATTGTCCAGGATTCTGGAATACCACTGAGGTTTTCCTAATAGTAGTATCTTTTCACATGTTCAATTTTTGGGATGTGACATGCAGTATACAAAAGTCTCGGCTAATTCCTTACTCATTGAATTTATAATCCATGAACACACTAATTCATCCACACGCTTCCACTTTCCTCGGTCTGATTCATCTGTAGGTTCCGTCACCGTACCAGTAATGAAACCTAACTTTTTCTTCGCCGCCAACGACCTTCTAATAGACCTACTCCAAGTGAGGTAATTCGAGTCGTTGAGGAGTACTGAGACTAGCGCCATGCCAGGGTTGTCAGAGGATTGAGTAAACAATGGATCGTCGACATTCAAAGTGGAACTCGACTTTCTTCCTGCGTTTGAATCTTCAGCGTCCGCCATCGATTCGCACTGCTCTACGTCAATTTGTTATGAGGCTCTGATACCATGTGATAAAATAGCTTCAGTGTCGAAGCTCTAGATCGGGATAGAAATATCAGAAGAATACTTCTGATGTGAGGACAGAGGATATGGAAAAAAAATATCCTTTGTAAAAATATTATTCAATCAGTAAAATATATACAGTAACCATCCTATATATACAGAAGTAATCAGTTTACTTTGACTAAGCCAACTAACTACAGTTAACTACTAGTAACAAAAAATAACTAAATAAAAACAAACTATCAGTAACTAATAAACTGAAAAACTAATTACAACAGACAAAATAAAACATATATACATAATCCACCACACTTCTACAGAAGTTAAAGTGATTGTTCTTACTACCATATTTATTTGCAGTGATTGAGAATGCAGTCATTGATAACATACTTTTTCCATTTATTTTAGTCCCTATTTTAGTCCTTTTTGCCTCTTTAATTTTGTCAATTCTCTAATTTTATTATGTTTTGGAATTTATTGGGTATAAACTATTTATGGATTGAATGTGTCTCAATTTTTATATTTTTAGAACTTGAATTGTAATATGCTCAATTTAATTCCTACAAATTTTAATTTTGGAGAGAAAAGTGTTGACATGGACAAAGATGATGATTTGGATGCTAATGTGGCACTTTTTGGGTGATGTAGATGCTTACTAGGATATGCTGGATGTGGGGCCCACTTGAACTCTTATTCAATGCCATGTAGTCAGAATTTTTGGGCAGAAATATTAATTTTCGTAGGTCAAGAAAAGCATGGCTGAAATATTAATTTTGCCATGATATTCTGCTGCTGTTCTGCTGCTGTTTGTCACTTTCTGCTGCAGAAATATTAATTCTGCTGCTGCTGCCATACCATTCTGCTGCTGCCATACTTTTCTGCTGCTGCAGAAATATTAATTTTGCTGCTGTTTTGCTGTCAAAGTGCTGCCATATCATGGAAGAGGCATCCAAGGAGGCATCTAGGGCAGAATATCCCTTTAGGCATGTGTTAGATCAATTTTATATTTGCAAAAATCGAAATTTATTAAGGAGGCTAAGTCATTTTTCTGATGTGAAGTCCTAGCACCATTTTTCTGCCTTCCTTGGGCAGCAGTGGCTGGGAGCAACATAGAGGCAACTCTCTAGCTTGGTTAGAGGGAAAGGAAGCCTTCCCACTTGGGAATGGCTCTCATTCTCCCATTTTCTTTCCTTTTCTTCCATTTTCCTTCATAGTTTCTTAGATTTCTGCTGTATTTTCTGTTTTCTGTCATGTTCTTCTTCTCTTCCATGTAATTTTCTAAGTTTAAGGATTGATGTAGTTTGGTTCTATGATGTTTTATTACTGAACAATTTCGATTTTAATGCACTTTCGTTTAATGGAATGGATTTTACTGATTATTCTTCCTCTTGAATGTTTGATGAACCTTCAATGAGTTTGGGATTTTGATGTCTATGCTAGAGTTAGCTAGATATTGAGCTTGACCTTGTAATTTCCACCATAAATTAGATTATCTAGATATAGATAGTTTTATTTATGTGGCTTGAATAATTTTCTTGAGCTTCATAGTTTAATTGAATGGTTGATCTAAGATTTTAGTCAATTATTTTGGTTAAGTTAGATTGTAATTTCAAAGTTTTTGGATTCAATCATATTTTAGAAAATTGGCCAACATTGAATGGATTGTAATTTAATTGAATTGTTCTTCAATGATTCAAAGATTAATTTGTCTATGAATTAATCGGATTGGACCAACGAAATCAATCTCATTTTCTTGTGTAGTCGGTCATTTGATGAAATAGAAATTGTACTTTAATTCATTTGGACCAATGAGTATTTTCTCGGCCAAAGTTCTATTTTATTTATTGTCCTATGAAGCTTGTTATTTATACATGCATGCGATTGCTACGTATTTGTAATGAGTAGGACAAGAGATAACATGTCATATGCGATTGCGGGGCATTGATGTGATTAGGACTTGATCGGATTATATTTGAGTTATAGATTAGTGAAGATCTTCCTAACTATAATTTTAATATAATTCAGTCTTAGAAGACTTTCTAAGAATTTTAGATTGAAGATTACATAATAGAATTAGCCAAGAATATTCAAAGGAAAGGATGATGATGTACAATTCCATGGAATTTGTGACCAATTACGCATCTTTTGTCTGTTTTATTTTCTGTTTAGTTATTTAAATTCCAGTTATTTATATTGCGTTGTTTCAATCATCACCCCCTTTTTTGTGTAATTTCTGAAATTTCCTTCATAAGTCTTAATAGCATTTCACTTAGCCTAATTGAATTTTATTTGATACCTCAATCTCTATGGGACGATACTCTACTTATCACTTTATTACTTGTTGCGACCCAGTATACTTGCTGGAATATTTTATGTGCTATAAATTATACGCACCAGTCATACCAGAGAAATGAAAGAATGAACCTTTGATTTGTAAATTTGCACACAATGGATGCTTCTTCTTCTTAGATTCCTTTGAGCAAGTTGAAGCTTTTGTCTGATATCCTCCTCACAGGAATCCAGTTGAAAATTTTCAACTAGCTAGCTCCAACTGGGAACTACAGTTATCCATTCTTTTTAGAATTAAAAAAAAAACTAGAAAGGGTGGAGGATAAGACAGCATACAAAAGCAAAAAACCAAAAAAGGAGAAAAAGAAAAAGACAAAAAAAAACTGACAATATAAAAATGCCGCTTAATCCCTACTCGCATCTCAGTGAAGAGACTCCATTAAAAAAACCATGAACAGACGACCCTTTCACATCCAATCCAAGCGTCCACTTTCTCATCTCTTTCTAATAAAATATTGACATTGTCGGAGCACAAACACTTACAGGCTTACAACTCTATGCATATTGTGCCAAGGTCCTGGTATACAGTGGCCTTCATTGAGATAGAGAAGATGAACGAAGCAGATCATTGTTTTTTTATTTTTTTTAATAACTTGCCTAGAAATTACTACAAACTTATATTTTCTATTTAAAGAACTCTATTTATTTTTAATAACTTAATATCAAATTTTTTTAAAAAATATTAAATTATCATTTATCAACTTAAGCATATATTGAATATTAAAAACACACTCTTTAAACATAAAATATAATATATAAAATTGGATTAAAGTAATAAAATTTTAGCGAAATTTAGAAAATAATGATAATAAATTTAGGTGGACTTCTAGGATAAAAATCAGGGTCTCCTGGCTAACGGTTGAAAATATTACATAAAGAGAAAAATAGATAATATAATAAGTTGGTAGGATCTATATTATATAATGGGTGTGTTTACAAAAATAACTTATAAACTAGCTGAAAGTTTATAAACTAATTTTTAGCTTAAAACTTATAGTTGAAAATTTATAAACTAGTTTATTGAATTAGAAATATTTGATAAAAATAACTGTTGAAGTAGTTAAAAATATAAAATGATATAAAAAGACATATATTTTATAATTTTAAAATAATACATATAAATATATTATTTTTTATTTTAAATTAAATTAATTTAAATTATTATATATAAAATTAATTATATATAACATATACATACAGAGAGAGATGAGAAATATAACATAAAATATGACAGAAATCGATGGAGAATAACAGTTGAAGCTGGCGAAGGACGAACAATGATGGAGAAGAGCAGCTAATAGTGAAGACAATGATAGAGAAGAAGGGAGCAACTACAATTTAGAATTAGAAAAGTAAATAGAAATAAGAGTATAATGAGAATTACAATAAAATAACAAAAAAAATAAGAAGAAAAATATAAAAGTTATAAGTTATAAGTTACTCAAAGTAACGTTTTAAAATAAATTATAAGTTACTGAAATAAATTTATTTATCAAATATTTCTAACAAGCTTATAAATCATAGTTATAGAAATCACATGATTTGCAATTCAAGACGTGCGCGTCATCTCGATTCGGAGGGGTAGCCATACAAACTGAAGGTTGAATTGTGTGGTGGCTTGAATTGCCGGGGAAATCGTCGGAATCGTGTGATTCGCACCGGAAACGACGAATCATAGCGTTACGATGATTCACGCTTTGCTGGTACGACGGGTCACGAAGTCGGGTTCGTCGTGACCCATTGCACCCGAGAAGATGATATAAGCTTCTGTCTTTTTTTTTTAAAGCATAGTTTTACTTGGTTGGGCCTTCTTTCTTGGTTTCTAATATTATTCATCATTCACTTAATGGGCTGGGCTTCATCGACGCATCAGTGCGTGTCTGGGTGAAGTTGACTTTGATTCAAACTCAATCAGCAAAGAAGCAGATATCCTTTAGTGAATCAGAAAAAAAGAGCAAAAGGAATTTACACAAATCAAGTAATTTTTGGAAATCTAATCAATCAAATATTCAGATTTCAGAAGAAATTAGAATAAAAAAATATTATACTAATTATGTATATCAAATATCAATCAGTATCATCAGTTCATCATAGTATCATGCGAGTGGCCAATGCCTAGAGGGAGGAAATTAGAAAACAGAGCTTACTCTGCAATCTTCATTCTTCAACTCGACGTCAACCTATCTTTTGGTTCCTTAATCTTGTCTTTTATACTTTCATTACCTGCCGCCAGCCACACCATATTTTCAACCTTCAACCTCTTTCAAATCAGAAAAAACAACTTATTTCTTCAACCTTCAACCTCTTTCAAATTTTTTTGCACAATATTTTCTAATCCTTTTTGTTCCAAACTTCCAATGGCTTTAAAAAGAAAAGTGAGAAAAGATGTTACATGGGACCAGTATCTTGAAACAAGATTACATGTTAAATGTAACTATTGTCCTAAAGTGATGTGGAGAGGAGCTTATAGGATGAAGCATTATCTTGCCAGAACACATAACGAAGTTGCTCCATGTCAACAAGTGCCAGAAGAGGTAAATAATTTATTTAAAAAATTGTGTGCTTATATGAATAAAGGAGATGATATTGATGAGTGTTTTGATGATAGAGGAAATATAGAGCATGATGAGTCACACAAAGGTCCATGGATGCCTTTGTAACAAAAGAAAAAGGGGGAAGTTGTAATACCCATGAAAAATAAAATATAAATATTTGTTTACAAACTACTGTTACTATTTCAGTATACGGTACTATTCACCCGTATAATACTATTTACGTATACGATACTGTTCACTTATACAATTGAAATGTCAAGTACTAGATGTGGTTTGGTTATAAGAGAAAACTAGAAAGAAGTTCGTAGAAGAAAATGACGTTTTATGTGTAAAAATACCCTCATGGACTAAATTGAAAGGACTGAATTGAAAAAAAACTTAAAGGTTTAAGGTAAAATGATAGTTTTTCCCTTAAGTTTTTAATAGTAAGCCGCCTGCGACTTTTTCGCAGTTGCACAGTAACTGTAAATGATTAACGTGGATTATTTTATTAGTCATGAATAGTAAATTGAATATTTTATTAGTGCATAGTGACAAATAGTACCGTTGACTTTTCCTATAAATAGGCCCTTTCATTTCACTTCTAAACTCACACCTTCAACTTCTCTTCTTCTCTCCTTAAGTTTCTCTTACTCCAATGCTAGGCCTCTGAGATTTTGGGCCTTTCCTTTTCAGCTTAGGTAAGGATACTATGCCCTTTCTATGTCTTTCAAATTTTAGAAGTTATTTTCTTAAGTATGCTCTGTGGTTGAGGCTTTGGCTGATCTTCCACATCAGAAAAACTGTCCTTAGCTGCTTACATATTACTTTGATTTTCTGATTACCGAAATAGGATGTAAACTGTGAAGAATACATGTCTAGGAAAGTTCTGGCTAAGGAAAGACCTAGTTTTTAAGTGTGTCCATTGTGACCCTCCACTCTTTCCTGGGAACTTACCTGGTGTACTCTTTTACATATTGTATTATCTATTTCTGGTATAAACATTCTCCGTATATATGAATAGTGCTATATGTATGAACAGTATCCGTATGTATGAACAATATTTGTATGTATAAATAGTATCCGTACATATGAATAATAACTATATGTATGAATAGTAACCGTACATATGAATAGTGACCGTACATATAAATAGTAACTGTATGTATGAACAGTGTCTGTATGAACAGTGTCTGTATGAAAACAATCCTAACTTGTTTTCTCTAATCTTTCATGAAAATCTCTGTAGCAGAATACTGAAATTCATCTGTGTACTCTTGTCCGTAATGACTTAGAGAAGTGATACTCGTACGGAATCTAGGTGAGTGAAACGACCCCGTTTTAATAGAGTTTTAGCGTTACTGGTGATAAAAAGTATGTCGTAGGACACTCCCAAGATTCATAGGGGGAAATTGGATTCAGAATGACGAATTTAAGGAGATAATTAATCCAGAAGTACGGATAAGATGAAACAAGTATTTCATGATGATGTGAAGTTTGAATCTTTCAAAAACAGTTTAATGGTTATCTTGATTTGTGGTTTATAAATATATAATATAGTTATATACTATACTTGTTATATGGATGAATATTATATTGTATTTCTAATTATGATATGAAATATTGTACTATTGATTGTGATTGAGCGGGACAGTACCCCCTCTCACGGCAAGGCGGAAAACCCGGTTGAAATGGTATCTTAACCAATGAGTGTGGAGACAACGATTTTCTCAGTAGGGATATAGCCCGGATTGGTGATAAATCCGTGAGGCGCCCTAGCTAAGAGGATGAGGTTATGCGTCATGGCAGAAATATACGGAATTGGTGAGCTGGCCTGTGTGCGCTCTCTGGGATATATTGCCATTGATGAGTACTAGTAACGTTTGTTGAATTGGTTGTGCATCATGGCGGAAATATACAGAATTGGTGAGCTGGCCTGTGTGCGCTCTCCGGGATATATTGCCATTGATGAGTACTAGTAACGTTTGTTGAATTGGATGAATTTTTATCTTCTTGTATGTAATTTCTAACTATGTCTATTGGTTGAGTATGAGCCTTCTGGTATACTTGCATGACTGGTGATGTATTTGAATTTTATTAACGCAAGGCTGATTCGCTCACGGAGTTTAAAAGCTCACACTCTCTGTACA
The DNA here is from genome assembly GCA_037074585.1 of Biancaea sappan. NCBI lineage: Eukaryota > Viridiplantae > Streptophyta > Magnoliopsida > Fabales > Fabaceae > Biancaea > Biancaea sappan. Next base: position 16,356,977 of record CM073497.1, on the reverse strand, counting down.
ATTTTTTTGTTCAGATCAGGTTGCTAGCGAAGAACATCTGCTAGAGGAGTAGATCACTTTGAACTTTCCCGCTGTCGGGTAGGCCCCTCTTTTATTATAGATTATGTTGCTCTGTAATCGTCTAAGACATCTAGGTCACGGGTTTGGCATTTGGATTATATGTCAGCATAATAACGTATTTTATATTGAGAATATATTATTATGTGCAAATCATCTCTATGAATTTCAAATAAGAAAATTTGATATATTTTCTTCAGGAATGGTTATTTTGATAATATAGAGATAATGACTAATAAGTTAACTCATGGGTAAAATTTATCGAAAGGCTTACAGTGATGGGATATTCATCATTGTGCCGGTCATGTGCCCAGAAAACGGGTCGTGACAGAAGTGGCTCTAATATGAAACAACAAACTATGAATGCAATGATTAAGGATAGGGACTTGGTTGTTAGGGATATTTATAGATGCATATATGGCAATGCATTACCATTTAATTTGGTCAAGAGTCCTTATTTTATTAATATGATTAAATCTATTAGTGAATATGGTAGAGGATTGAAGCCTTTAACTTATCATGAAGTAAGGGTGTCATATTTGAAAAAAGAAGTTGATCAAGTGAATGCTAATTTGGAAAAATATAAGATTGAATGGAAAAAAACTGGTTGTACATTGATGTCGGATGGATGGACTGATGGAAATGGTAGATCCATTACTAATTTTTTGGTTAATAGTCCTAGAGGGACAGTCTTTATGAAATCTATTGATACTAGTAATATGATTAAAGATGTGGGGAAGATGTTTGAATTGCTTGATCAAATGATAGAAGAAATTGGGGAGGAAAATGTGGTTCAAGTAGTGACTGATAGTGCCTCAACTTTAGTATCTGTCGGTACCAAATTGATGGAAAAAAGAAAACAACTTTTTTGGTCACCTTGTGTAGCCCAATGTCTTGATTTGATTCTTGAAGACATTGGGGGCTTAACAGTATTCCATAATACCATTGGAAAGGCAAAACACATTACCACTTACATTTATAGGCATACTTGGGTACTCAACTTGTATAGAACCTATTCTAATGGTATAGAATTAGCTAGGCCAGCAATAACAAGATTTGCTACATCATATTTGACAATGAAGTCTATTTTAGACCAAAAGATTGCCCTTCGATCCATGTTTGCATCAGAGAAATGGGCTAAGAATGCCTATGTTCCTAGGGATGAAGCCAAAGTTGTAGAAGATATTATTTTAACCGATTCAAGATTTTGGAAATCTATAAAGTATTAAAGAATTGTGTATCTCCCCTTGTAAAATTTCTTAGACTTACGGATGGGGATTCAAAACCGGCAATGAGATATATCTATGAGGCCATGGATAGAGCAAAAGAACAAATTGCAAAGAATTTCAATCATGTGGAAAGTAGATATAAGAAAGTGTGAGAGATTATTGAAAAACGTTAGGACTATCAACTCCATAGGCCTCTTCATGCAGCGACATATTTCCTTAATCCTAAGTAAGTTTTCTTTTGAAAAATGATCAACTATATTTGTAATACCCATGAAAAATAAAATATAAATATTTGTTTACAAACTACTGTTACTATTTCAGTATACGATACTATTCACCCGTATAATACTATTTATATATACGATACTGTTCATTTATACAATCGAAATGTCAAGTACTAGATGTGGTTTGGTCATAAGAGAAAACTAGAAATAAGTTTGTAGGAGAAAATGACGTTTTATGTGTAAAAATACCCTCATGGACTAAATTGAAAGGACTGATTTGAAAAGAAACTTAAAGGTTTAAGGTGAAAGGATAGTTTTCTTTTTAATTTTCCAATAGTAATAAAAGAAAAAATTTTCAGCCCGCGATTTGTACAGTAAAATGCATTATTAGAAATGTCATTTTCATGAATAGTAAATTGAATATTTTATTAGCGCATAGTATCAAATAGTACCCTTGACTTTTGCTATAAATAGGCCCTTCCATTTCACTTCTAAACTCACACCTTCAACTTCTCTTCTTCTCTCCTTAAGTTTCTCTTACTTCAATGCTAGGCCTCTGAGATTTTGGGCCTTTCCTTTTCAGCTTAGGTAAGGATACTATGCCCTTTCTATGTCTTTCAAATTTTATAAGTTATTTTCTTAAGTATGCTCTGTGGTTGCGGCCTTGACTGATCTTCCACATCAGAAAAACTGTCCTTAGCTGTTTATATGTTATTTTGATTCTCTGATTACCGAAATAGAATGTAAACTGTGAACAATACATGTCTAGGAAAGTTCTAGCTAAGAAAAGACCTGATTTTTAATTGTGTCCAGTGTGACCCTCCACTCTTTCCTGGGAACTTACCTAGTGTACTCTTTTACAGATTGTATTCTCTATTTCTGGTATAAATAGTAACTGTACGTATGAATAGTAACTGTACATATGAATAGTGATGGTATGTATAAATAGTAACTGTATATATGAACAGTAACCATACGTATGAACAGTATCTGTACGAAAACAATCCTAACGTATTTTCTCTAATCTTTCATGAAAATCTCCGTAGCAGAACACTAAAATTCACCTGAGCACTCTTGTCTGTAATGACTTAGAGAAGCGATGCTCGTACGGAATCCAGGTGAGTGAAACGACCCCGTTTTAATAGAGTTTTAGCATTACTGGTGATAAAAAGTATGTCGTAGGACACTCCCAAGATTCATAGGGGGAAATTGGATTCAGAATGGCGAATATAATGAGATAATTAATCCAGAAGTATGGATAAGAAAAAGCAAGTATCTCATGATGATGTGAAGATTGAATCTCTTGAATTGTGGTTTATAAAGCTATAATATAGTTATATACTATACCTGTTATATGGATGAATATTATATTGAGCTTCTGATTATGATATGAAATGCTATTGATTGTGATTGAGCGGGACAGTACCCCCTCTCACGGCAAGGTGGAAAACCCGGTTGACAGGGTGTCTTGACCAATGAGTGTGGAGACAACGATTCCCTCAGTAGGGATATAGCCCGGATTGGTGATAAATCCGTGAGGCGCCCTAGCTAAGAGGATGAGGTTGTGCGTCATGGCGGAAATATACATAATTGGTAAGCCGGCCTGTGTGCGCTCTCCGGGATATATTGTCATTGACGAGTACTAGTAACGTTTGTTGAATTAGATGAATTTTTATCTTCTTGTATGTAAAAGGATGATGTTGTGCGTCATGGCGGAAATATACATAATTGGTGAGCCGGCCTGTGTGCGCTCTCTGGGATATATTGCCATTGACGAGTACTAGTAACGTTTGTTGAATTGGATGAATTCTTATCTTCTGTCTATTGGTTGAGTATGAGCCTTTGGATATGCTTGCATGACTGGTAATGTATTTGAATTTTATTAACGCGAGGCCGATTCGCTCATTGAGTTTAAAAGCTCACACTGTTTGTACAACCTTTTTGTTCAGATCAGGTTGCCAGCGAAGAATATCTGCTAGAGGAGTAGATCACTTTGCACCTTCCCGTTGTCGGGTAGACTCCTCTTTTGTTATAGATTATGTTGCTCTGTAATCGTCTAGGACATCTAGGTCAGGGGTTCGACATTTGGCTTGTATGTCAGTATAATAATGTATTTTAAATTGATAATCTATTATTACATGCAAATCATCTCTATGATTTTCAGATAAGAAAATTTGATATATTTATCGGAAGGCTTACAGTGATGAGAGATTCATCATTGTGCCGGTCATGTGCCCAGAAAACGGGTCATGACAATATTAGTTTTTTTTATTAAATTTAATGACAATTCTTATCTTTCTTTATAACCCTATAGGTTTCATTATGATGAAAACTTTAATGCGGATCTTGAGGTGAAGATTGGATTGTACAGAGTGTTGGACAAGATGTGTCCTGATATTGAGACAAGAGTTAAGATTGATTTTCAAATTGAAAAATTTGACAAGGCAAAAGGACTTTTTGGATATAGCTTAGCGGTTGCAACTAGAGACAAAAAGCAACCTGGTAATGAATAATAATTACTTCATTTATAAACATGTATTTGAATGAGTAATTAACACATGTTTATTTTATTTTGGTTGCTAACTTTGTGGTGGGATAGTTATGGAGAAGAGTGCAAAGAGTTGCAATCACTTGCCATTCGTATACTAAGCCAAACTTGTAGTGCTACAGGATACGAAAAGAATTGGAGTGTCTTTGATTATCTTCACTCCAAGAGAAGGAATCGGCTAGAGCAACAAAGGTTGAATGCTCTTGTATTTGTCAAATGCAATTTGCAATTAAAGACTAAACAAAAGCAAAGGGAGGCTAAGAGAGATACATATGATCCTATTTATTTATTGGATCTTGAATCTGATGATGAATGGATCACTGAACAAGAAGAGCCTTGTCTTATAGAAGGGAACTCTTTGATGGATGTCCAAGAGTGTTTTGGCATTGACGAAGGTGGTTCATCATCTAAAAAGAGAAAGAGAGGTAAAATTTATTTACAAATTACAATATATAAATTTGTCTTAAGATTCTTAATTTGTTTCATTTACTCACATTATACTATATTAAAAATTTAGGTCCTCAGAATCTTAGTGCGGAAAAGAAGGATAAAGGAAAAAGCATTCAAGTACAAGATGATAATGTTGAGCAAGACCTTAGAGATGATGGTGATACCGAAGAGGAAGAAGAGGAAAAGATGGTTATGTTGGATGATGACAAAAGTAGTGATAGTGATGACATTGAGTCTCTTGATGAATAGAATAAAATGACCACTAGTCTTTGAATCTTTTTAAACTTGGATTGATTACTTTTATAGTTGTGTTATGACTTATGTATAACTTATTAACTTATGACAAGTCTTTTGTTTTATTTGTTTGTTATAAATTATATATGTTTTATGACTTATTTATGAGTTAAATCTATGGAATCAAGTATCTTATGTATGTTTTATAACATATCTATAATATTTTTTATTATAGTTGTGAATATTACGATTCGATATGATTCACGACTCACGATTTATAATCTAACAAAACGATTCACGATTCAAAACTCGATTTGATAACTATGTTATAAATTAGTCAAATAAGCTATAAGTTAGCTTAAATGACTACCCAAATACACCCTTTGTATATGTATATATATAGAAAGGAAGAGGGAGAGTTTTAATGCTAATATACTATTTTAAATATCACAAACTTTTCCTCTCTTGGTGGGAAGAGTTTTCTGGAAGGTGTTTTTGTCTCTGTTATTCTTCCTTGGGGATTACATATGACGAGTGTGTGGAACTAAGTTGGGAGGCACAAAAAGTGTTTGAAGCAGCTAGACATGTGGTGTTGCGTGCAATTTCTTTGCTTTTCTTAGAGAGACAAATTTTTTTAAAGATAAGTGAAGTGTTTATCTTTAAAAAAAAAAAAGAAATTGGACGCTGTGGTGTTAACTGTTAAGTAGGATTATATATTTTGGAGAACGAGACAAATAGGAAAACGACTGATTCAATGTTTCAGAAAAGTTGAAATAGTATGCAGGGTTTTACTATCATTGACATTTCACGAAACAACTTTTTATTCTCTTTTTAAGGATGTAGAAGATATGAAGAGAAAATATTGTTAGTATTCAAGTCTGGGCCATGGAAATAAGGCATGCAAGAAGGAAATTGAAAGGCTTCGGGATCGGAACTCCTTTTTTCCATGCCTGCACTGTTCAAAGTTGAAGCAGAAATCGTTTGTTCCACTGAAAAATGCAACTGCTGATTGGATTGGATTGGATTGATGATCCAAGTCATATCAGAACTATTATTGAATAATATTATATAAAAGTCTTCACATTGGTCAATTGCAAGTTGGCCCTGGGATTGATGCTCCCTTTGAATTGGACTTGGAGTCCTCCTGTTGCGGTTCCTGTGGTTTTACTTGGAAAAGAGAGGTTAATTACCCTGTTGGGCTCTTAGTTTGTTTGTTAGGCCTCAAGAAACATTTTATTATGTTTGAAAAATCTTTAATCTCGATTTGAATAACTATTTTTCTCCATATGTATATAATAGCTAAAAATAAAAGTTCAACGGTCTATTTAAACTCTTTAAAAGTAATAATTCAATTTTTTGAAGATGTCAATTTAAAGAGAATTTTATCTTTCATGTTTAGTAGGTTCAAAAAAAAATTAGTTTTTCATCTATTAACCAAATGAATTCCTGTGATAAAACCAAAAATATATAGCTAAAAACAAATAAACCCTTTTCATGTGTTCCTAATTAGTGTTTCAAGTCGATTTTCTGTGGAATTAATGCAGTGAGATAAGACTTGAACGTTAAATAAGAAGAAATATTAGTTGTTATCAAGTCATTAACTATTCACATTAAATAATTAAGTCTTTTTTTTAGTACATGAAAAAATAAGGGTTTGAGTTTATGATTGGTAACTTGGTAGATAAACATGAGTAGGGTAAACTAAGTTTGATTAAACGTGATTAGAGAAAACCTAAGTTTAGATTAATGTGATTTATGTTTGGGAGATATTTGGACAAACGTAATTTGGTCAAACGTAATTTGGTGTAAAATATGATGTTTGGATGTTGGTGTATAAACATGGTTTGGAATGTGTAATTACAAAAAATGGCATAAATTTTATATTTTATTTGTTGATGTACCATTATTATTTATTGTCATTTATTTAAACCTAACTAATAAACTATATTAGGTTTTAATAAAATGCACTATTTTTTTGTTTCTCTGTCTAATATTATTAATTATTCACTAATTACTCATTATAATATTTTTAAAATTTGAAATAGATATAATTATCATTTGCTTATTCACTTAGATTCCTTAGATCCAAAACTTTTTTGTTTATTCACTTAGATCTCTAGTTAAATTTTTTTAATCATTTATTTGATATAAATTATTCTGTTACTTATTTAAATTTGTAGTTTAAAAATATATTTTATTTTTTCATAAAATCAACCACTGTATATTTTTTAATTTATTCACTTTTCAATTTAAAGAAAGCATATAAGGACTATTATTCATCTGGACACGTGTACTTGAAACAATTTACTTTGTCTTTCTTTTCCATCAATGAGGCTGAAGCTACTCTCTCTTTCTTTACTCTCGATTTCTTTTCCAGTAGCTTCACTCTCTTTTCATTCATCTAGATGCTTCTTCTTCGTGGGTGAGTGAAGTGAGGAGCCGAGAGAGAGAACCAATTAAGAAGCTCGACCATTGGACTGCTACCATCATGGCCAAAACCCCACTGGTGAACCCGCTGGCGACCTAACCTTCCTCTGGCCACCATGAGTTGAAGGTCAGGATGAATAAAATCAATTTTTAATTTGGGATTTTCTTTTTCTCTTTGTTCTGGGCTATGACTATCTAAGAGGTACTTCAAGGATATCTAAGATTTTTGTAAAGCAAACCATGTTAATTTAACTCAGAAGCAACAAATTGTTACTGTGGATCAAACCACGATGAAGATGAAAAACGTGGTTACCTTGCAATCTTTACGTGTTACCAAACATTTCCATTTTTCTTCAAACACGGTTTCAAACTGTGCTAACGTGGGTGCATGAATCTTAATGTGTTACCAAACACGCACCTAGTGACTTAAATAATTATGAGTTCAAATCTAAAAGAAAATCGATTAATTTAAGCTTGAATTATAAACTTACAAACTATTTGGTTCAACGAGAAGAATGAGAGATATAAATTTTTTTTTGGTTTAGTTTGAAGAGAAGAAAGGCGAAAAAAAATAAGTTTTTCTTTGTTTTGATTGTAAGGGGAGGAGAGAAAAAATAAAATAAAATGATTATTATAATTATTTGATTTTAGACAAATATGCAACGAAATAAAATAAGATATGAAACTCTTAGTAAGCAAATAAACAAAGATGTTAATAAGCGATGAAGTAATAGAAATGAAATGATAATGTAACATAGCAAATTAATTATTTAGAACTCTAAAATATAGTCTATAAAAGGATTCACAAATGACCATTAGAAGCTGTTTGTACATACATAAATCAACATATAAGTCAAGCATATAGTATAGTACAAAACATTAACAAAAAGTTCAAAGTTTTCAAATAAATTCAATCACATGCATCAATTGGAAGGTGGATTTGAGGAACCAAAGACTATTTCCATGATCACTGCTTTACGTGCTGCAACTGGACATTGAGAAATTATTCTCAATTTGTCAATATCATTCATGAAAAAGCAAATATATCTTAGGCAACAAAGTTGTGTCACACCCACATTCTTGGATTAAATTCCAAGTTTCTTCCCTCGAAATTGGAGGCAGGAGGCACTCTCTCATTATAGCATTTCCTTCTTTTATCGCCTGTACTACATCATACATTGCCCCTTTTATTTCACTAAATTCATTGTCCTTCTCTTTTTTTTTTCTTCTTATTGTTACCACTAGTTTTAGTACTAGTAATTCGACACATTATTTTTTCACATACACTTTCTCGCTTAGAGCTTAAAGTGTAACTGATTTTTCTCTTGCAAGACATCCGAATGAAATAGGAATAGACACTAGCACATACCAGCTGAGCTATAGCTCTTCGGCGCAAATCAAACCATATATCTTCAATTTCCATCTAATAGATAAACATAGTAAAAATTAATAATAAAAATTAAAAAAACCAACAGGTAAAGGAGGGAGATTACTAAATCAAAGACCATACCTCTGATTCTCTGAACAAAGAACAAATAGTGAGAGAGATGAGAGCCCCTTCACTTCAACAACGACAACTTGAGGTGGTGATTGGTGGACTTGCAGAAAGAGAGTCCAAGAAGAGAACTTGCAAAATTGCTAATACGAAAGGGAGGGAGCTGCGCATGGAGGGAATGATAGGAATTATGTTTAGAGAGTAATTTTGGTATTAGAAAAAATTATCGAGGACAACAGATATAATCCTTGAAAACAAAAAGAATGAAACACTAGAACAGAAACAATAAGAAGTTGAACCCGCAAACTAGCAAAATAGGATAAGAATGATCTTATGGGAGAGCGTTTGAGTGTAACTTCTTATTAATTTAATCTAAGCCAGAGAATAGCCAAGTTCAGGTAAAGCAATTTAGACCTTCTAGTACATAATGTGCAGTAACAAATCCAGACCCAAAACGAAACACCCTCTCTGGAATCAAAACCAAATTGTATGCTAGTTCATTCAAATACAAATTTATGAAAAGAATCCCAATAAGCCTACATATTGCCACATGACATCATCAGAAAAAGATTATTTTAATTTTTAAAATGCCTAAAATTTTCTTCACAAAATAATCATCTATATTTTAGGACCACAATATATATATATATATATATATATATATATATATATATTTAAAAAGGATGCAAATATTATCTTCAATTATCAATGGAAATAACTGATATTTAGTTTTTGCTAAATATAAATGAGTTGATAATCAATGTATAATTAGATATCGTTTCATGAAAAATAACAAGTATCGAATAAAGAATATAAAACACCTATAATTTTCCACAATATACATCACGTCAATGAAGAAAATTACGAATGTATATAAATCAATATAAAAAACCTCGCTTTCCCTTTTTCCCATCTATGGGAGTTCTACTCATTCCCATCTCTTCCCTCTAAATCCTAACTCTTCCACTACTTCCCATTAGTCCCTATCTTAAACTGTTATGTTTCATAATTTTTTTTAAATGTAATCTTTGCTATAATTCCTTATTACATAGACATTTTACCTTTTATACTTTAGACATTGATTTGTTACAAATGAATGACATTTGGAAGATAGGAGTGAAAATGGCATTGAAACACTAATTTATTTTGATATCTGACAAGTTGTTAAGGCTCCAATCTTCCTATACCATAAAAAATGATATCACATTTCCATAATTATAACGAAAAAATAGTATCCAGTTCCAAATGATAATAAGTGCCATTAAAATATAAAAGATGCAACAATATAACTCCAAGACCAACATAGCAATAAACTTTAACCTAATTCCACGTCACAAAGTAAAAATAAATAAATAAATAAACAGAAGCACATATACTCCATTCTGTACAGGCATCCATACTGTATCTGTGCTGTGTCAATGTATGGTGTACCAAACACTGCCCCCAATATCGAGTATTTGTGGGCATAGTTTTGTGCTAATATCAAAGTTTGTAATGATTGTATTTGTTAGTTGTTATTTGGTATGAATATACACTATACAGTATTTTAAAAATTTTAACAATATTAGTCAAACATATAGCATACCTGTATCGGTGTTACAGCAACGTAGTGTAAACATAGCAACAAAAATTAGCAGGAGGAAAACCAAATCCAAAATGGCAAGGAACTTGGAGCTATGGCAAGTGACTGTGGCCACCACTAGCAACCCTGGGGGAAGGGTGGATGAGGAAAGGAAGAGTATGGTAATATTTTGGTCAGTAGGGAAAATTTGTTCAATATTGGACTTGGAAGGTTTGAAGGAATGACACTTTAACAGAGAAGACATTTACATAGTTGGTACATGCCACACATGGACTACACGTCTAGGCAGTATTTTTAAGAAGATAAGATTACACTTTGTGCCAACTACACTTAGGTCAAGCTGTTGGGCAAGAGGTTTAAGGAGAAGCTGGTTCAATTCCTCTGTTCTCAAAAACTATACAACTTTAATATCTGACACTGCTTAGATACATTATAAGCATATATGTGTGTGCTGTGTGCTTTTAAATTTTATTGCATATAATGTCCAGTGTCCCTGTCTATGCTTCATAGTTGAAATACATAATCCATCTTCAAAGCTACATTAGTCGCGTGAATGACAGTTCCCGCAGAATTATTTGTGGAATGCAATCATCATCTATTCCCATTGACCAAATTTACATTTAAAGAACTAACAATTCCAACATTTCATATATCGAGTTTCAAAAGGCTTTAATTATTCACCTCCCTTAGATCAATCATCAACCGTAACCAAATGCATTCTGGCAAAAACCTTATAACCTTTCCAAACACCATTAGTCACCAGTCTAAGGGCTTACAAAAGAGTGGGAAACAACACAGCAATCACGTACAACACAACAACACCAAAAAGAACAACAAAACCAGTACCAGTGCATTTACACACGGCACAGAGAGAGGAATACGGTCCATACGATTATTACAGAATAACTATAAACCGGGATAGAGAAAGAACCTGACTAAGCCGGAGTTCTAAGACCACATGCTAGCGGCGGCGGAGGAAGAGTGATGAGAGTGGTTCTGTAGAGAGCGCCGAAGAATTTGTAGTGAAAGACAGAGATGCAGCCACCGAACTGAGCTACTATTTACGTTGCGCTTACGAGCGCAGGGTGTGAATGATGGAGATTAGGTTTAGATAATAATTTTGATATTAATAAAAATTATTTATTTTTTGACATTGATATAATTTTCTTTACTTCCAAATTTCTTTATTTTTAGAGAGAAATGAAATGAGGAAGGGGGAGAAATTTTTTATTTTTATTTTTTCTTTCCTCTACTCCAACTTATTAAAGCAAATAAGATTATTTTAAAAAAATTTCTTCTCTTCCCTCCAACCAAACAAGCTGCTAAAGGATTTATAAAGTCCACTTTAAAATTCTATTTTAAACATCTCTGACCATCGATTAATTTCGATTTATATTATATACTTAGGGATTAAGAGATTTACAGAGTAAACTTCAGATTTTACCTAAACTTGAAGAATACTGGATTATATAAAGAAAGTAACTTGTCAGGGAAGTATACCTCCTTCAGTAACCAACTAGCTTCATCCCCAATAAAATGGTAAACTTCTCACTTTATTTATCCATGGGGAAATTAAAACAATTATATATTATTGTTTCTTAAATCTGCAGAACTTTCTTTTCATATTCTGGTTTTGAATATGTTCTAATCATTTTGTTGGTTTTGAAAATATAATCTGCACTGAAAATACCAAATAAAATTTCAAGTTATAATTAAAATGAGATAATTTATAGCTAAACCTTAAAATGAGACCATAAGTATATATAAAAATGAGACAATTTAACTAATAACTTGGCTCAATAAGAGTGTTTATAGGCTCGGATCGATTCAGTTTTAAGTTTTAACTAAATCAAATCAAACTAATTAATTTCACAAAGTTATAAACCTATTCAATTTTAATTTTTGAATAATTTAATTTAATTTTAACCAATTTTATTTATAATAATTTGTGATTTTTAATTTGAATAAAATATATATAAATATAAAAAAAACTAAATTAAAAAAAATATACCAAACTAATTATAAATATATATATATATATATAATTTTGTTGGTATAAAAATATCTAAGTATAATATATAATTTTTTATATATATAAAATTGATTCGGTTTAGTTTAGAATTTAAGGTTTATATATATATATATATATATATATATATATATATATAAATTAATAATTGAATTGAATTAATTAAAATTTATATTTTAAAAATTAATTTAATTTTTTTTAATTGTAATTAATTTAATTTAATTTGATTAGTTTGATTTAAATTTAAACACCTTATGGCTTAGTCCATTTATAGCCAAACCATCATTATTCGAATTGATTTATCATGATAATATCACGTGTGTGACAGCAATTATTTTATGAGGAAGTCTAATTGAGGATTAAATCATAGTTCAACCACCACGTTTAAGTGTTTGTTTATATTGTGAGTTAAAAAAATATATTTGTAATTTAACTAACAATTATAGTTTAGGTCTAATAGTAAATGTTTGATTATAACAGGTGGCATCTGAGCTAATATCATGAGTTTGATTGCCAATGGGACAATTAATAAGGACGAAATTTTTAGCATAGGTATGTCAGCAATTGTTCTATAGTTGAAACTTGGATGAGGAGCCAAGTCATAATCAAACCGTAACAATTGAGAAAACAGATTAAATAACAATAATATCATTTGGCCTAATTGTAATGTTTGACCCCGACAGTGTATCTACGCATAAATATCAGTGATTATATAATTAAACCAGTTAATTCGACTAAAAATTAATCATTGATTCGATTTAATTTATTCTAAAAAATTAGTTAAAAATAAATTAAATTAATTTTTATAAAAATAATTATTTATAAAATATAATTATTTTTCACATTATATGAAATTTAATAAATTTTTATTTATTTTTTATTTTTTTTATTCTTTTTTATCATGTTATATTTCTTTTTTTCTCTTAATTATTCTTTCATAACAATATTTTTTTGTCACAAAAATAAATAAAAAAACAATAAAAAAATAAAAAAATAAAAAAACAATTACACACATGACATATATTTATATACACACAATATAATATAAATTTATTAAAATTAAGTATGAAGATGTTTATTAATTCATCATATTATATATTTTAAGTATATAAAATTGTATATATATATATATATATATTTAATTATTCAATTTCATCAGACTAATAAATTATAAATTGATAAAATTTTTGATTTACGATTTATTGATATGATTGGATTCTTATATATATATATATATATATATATATATATATATATATATAGAGGTAGACACAAACAACACATTGAAGACGAAAGTTGGTGGCATAGATTCAAAAATGTCCCCTCAACAACTGCAATTCTTCCTCGTGATACTGATACAAAGAAGAAGACGAGAATTGCAAAACACTCAACTTTGCAAAATCTGTACGGAAAATCCTTAGAACGTTTGATTGTTTTCAAATTCTTTTTGTGTGGTTAATTAATGGGGTATTTGATTTGTTTGATAGTATCCTAATCAGCAATTATTGGTTTAGATTTTAGACAAGCACAGCCATCGCTGTTGAAAACAGAATCATCCACTTATCTTCAGACCCACCACCATATCACCAAACTCACTCAAAGAAGCCACTTTCGATCAAAGCCCTAGCTTTTCTATCAGATTCTCAAGGGGATTACTGATTAGACCTATAAAGCTACTTGTCTACTCATTTAATCATATAAAGCGGGGGAAAAAAAGGGCTCTTTAATTTAATTAAAATATAATTAACTGTTTTACTTTAAAAATGAGGCAAAATGATATTTGGGTCTTGAATGTTTATTTTAGATTTCATGTTGGTTCTTTATTTTTTTAAAAGTTTTATATTCATTCTCTAATATTCTAGTTATTTTTCATTAAAAACATTAGTCTATATATAAAATAAAATTAACACGTTATTCTCCTAATTCTAATACAGCTTATCTATATAATTGTTGACTGAATATTAGTATTCTACTTGTAAAATCTAATTATCCAAAATGTCCCTACATAAAATCTAATAGTGAGGAAGTATAAGGACATTTTGACAATTAGTTTTACATGTGGGACACTAATTGTTTAATACCCAATCAACATTAAGAAGATAATATACCAATTTTGTTACGTACATTAACGATTCTAATAGAAAATTATTAAAATAATAAAATTTGAAACTTAGAGAATCAAAATAAAATTTAAAATAAACATAAATGACCAAGATGTCATTTTTATCTAAAACTCATGCTCGCTCTATTTCTATTTATTTTGTACGCATTTCTTTCAAAAATAAAAGGTAAATTGTACTCTATTTTCCTACAAGTTTTCAAAATTACACATTCCCCTTCTACCCTTAAAATATACTAAATTGTAATCTCATTTTATATTTTCTATCTAGAGAAATTCATTAAAGTCTGTTCTTTGATATTTTGCAATCTAATGTGTATGTCTTTTGACCACAATACATACTATTAAGTTAAAAACATCAATTTTTAAATATGGTAATTTTTTTATTAATCCATAATAAGACATCACGAGTATTTGTATTTTCTTGTAAAAAGAGCTCCTAATATGTACTTACGTTAATTGATAGTATTTTTTTTAGCAAAAGAAATATGTAACATTAGGTTACCAAACATAAAATAAATTAGACTATGCCTGGCTTTTTTCAACAGAAAAACATGAAATTAGACTAAAGTAAAACAATTTTATAGTTACATGGGAGGCGAGTGTATATTTTGAAAGTAGAGGATAATAATATGTAATTTTAAGAACTTACAAGAAAAAAAGTGTTTAAGAATAAATTGTAGTTTAAAGTTGTGTAAAAAAAATTTATTTGATAAAAAAATTAGATAGTAAGTTTTTGCATTTTGTATTAAATATTAAAAAATTCAAATGTAGTGTTTAAAATAAAAAGAGTATAATATGTAACTTAATTAAATCTAAACGATAGTACATTAAAAAATATAAAATTTTAAAAGGTATATGAGAAAACTTGTCACTGAAAGAGGAAGGAGAAAAGCAAATGGGAAATTATAACAAATTTATTTATTTTTTCCATATGTTAAAACTTAACAAGTTTTTATATATAATCTTCAAAACTGTATGAAGATTATGTCTATTCAATTTCACATTCTAACCCCAGCACCACACGTCACAAACTACCTCAAAATTCCTCAACCACTATTTTTCGATGTATTTTTAGGATCCCACAAAAAGATTGTGTTTGTTGTTATTAGGAAACAAATTGTTTTTCTTACTCCTCAGTATCATCATAAATGGAATTCTCATCATTCACACCTCAAACTTGCTTATCATAGCCCTATCCTTAGAGTTGTAGGCATGCAATTTAAAAAATAAAAATAAAAAACTCGAACCATGAAAAATATGTAATTTAATGAATGAGAATACATGAATACTAATAATGTTAAAATCACTTACGATCTGTGAGTCTACCCGTAAATAGGTGAGTTTAACTTTATAAAATTAAACTCATTTAGTCCACGGACTAAAAGAACGAAGCCTGCAGGCCTATTTGTTTAATTTTTTTTAACAAAAATTATATTATTTAGTATAAATAATCATATTTTATCATATATTTTATAGTTTAGAATATTATATTCAATGAATATAATAAATTTAGATATAAAATTTTTTGTAATTTTTTAAAAATAAATATAGAATTTTTAAATTTAAATATAATATAGTTAATTTAAAATAGAAAATATAAAAAATTAAAGTTATTGATTATTTAAAAATATTAAAGAAGTGATGTTTTACATATATAAATTGTATTTTTAAAAAATTATTATTTTTTCTATTTTTTAATATTATATTATTTAAAAAATACAATATTTCAAGGACTAAATTGAAATTATTTTTATTATAATATAGTTTTTTTTGTCAAACTGACTTTTAGCAACAAAAATTTTGAGTTAATAATATTAAGTTTTGTGATTCAGTAATGAAAATGATCAAATTAAGATAAATATAATATTTTAATAATTAAATTAAGACGCTTAATTTTTTAAAGATTAAATTGAAAAAGATATAATACTAATCAATATTTTACTCTAAAACATCTTTCAACTTTTAATTTCATGTAATATAATCACTCTGTTATTTTTTTTTTAAAAAAAAGTTCTAAGATAATTTAGTCTATGTAAAGAGGCAAAAGCAGTTAAAAAAAGTACATTTGGTCTATTATGTAAGTGGTAAACAATGACTTTTTGTCATTTCTTCTACATTTTTTTAACAAAAATGTCTTTTAAAACAATATGTTTGATGTATTTTTTGTTTAAAAACCTTTTTCAGCTTACATAAACTAATAGCGTAAAGATTTAGACCAAAGAAAAGGTTAATAAAAAAGTTACGCGGCATAAATCAATTATAAATTTTTAAATATGAGAATAAATTATACAACTTATAAAGTAAAGGTAAAAGATTTTTTTTTCCTTATGGTTTATTTCAAGATTTAGTTTTGTCCTTAATATTTTTTTTTATTTTGTCTCACATGTTTATTTCTTATTTTAATTTTGTCCTTAATGCTAATGTTGTTAATATAATTGATAAAAAGTATTGACGTAAACTTCTTCATATTATCCATATCAAATCAATTGATTTTAATTTTAATTTTGTCTCAAATATTTTACTAAACTTCAATTTTATCATAAATGATGCTTTTTTCGTTTCTTTCATTCTTTCTATATTAATAATTAAATGTTTGATATGTCATATAGAATAGTTTAAATATCATTTGGAAAAATGCACAAATCATTTAGAAGAGTCTGTATTTTTTTTTTGTTAACTTTATTAATAGTATTAACTTTATAGACAAAATTAAAAAAAAAGAATAAAATTGGTACAAAAAACGTTATCGACAAGAAACTAAAAGTAAATCTTAGGGACAAGAAAAGATATTTCTACCTAAATTAAAAGCAAGTCTTTGCTTTTTTCTTTCTTTCTATTTTTGCAAGAGATTATTATCAACTTTTCATGAGGTTAGGTTTTGAAATTAATACTTAGATTTCTATATAATAAATGCACTTACATTGGTCATTGTTATTAGTCTCTTAGTACAGTCAACTGCTTCGCTTCAAATACATTTAATGTGAAGGAGGAAAACGCGGGACTCAACACTTTTAAGGGAAGTTCACATTTGCCTCCTTAACGGAGTAGATTTCCATTCTTTTAACCTTTTTCCCAAAAAAAAAAGATTATTATTTTGACCACATGGGAAATTTTTTTTTATTTTATCTTTTTTTAAAAGGGAAATTTCTATGATACTAAAGGTCTAAAACAATGTTCATCTTATATTCAAGGCAAAAGAATAAACCTTTGAAAAATATTGGGTTTATACTCCTCTAAAGTACAAACAGATATTAAGTTTAAATGTTTAATGACTAAATTTTCATTTTGGTCTCTTATAAATGTCTATGTCTCATTGACCCAGTCTGATTTTTGGGTCACTGAGTTATTAGTCCAACCTCTGAGTCACTGAATTTATTGTTGAACTGGAGAATATATATATATATATATATATATATATGATAAATAAATATCAAAATAAATAAAATAAATAATTTATATGTAAATTTCACATTCAAAATATTCTA
Source organism: Biancaea sappan (assembly GCA_037074585.1). NCBI lineage: Eukaryota > Viridiplantae > Streptophyta > Magnoliopsida > Fabales > Fabaceae > Biancaea > Biancaea sappan. The sequence continues at coordinate 16,339,095 of CM073497.1, read as the reverse complement.
ACAAATGTTTCTTAAAATATTTTAGCACACAAATATCATATTTAATAAATAAATAAATAAATATAATCTGTTATAATTATATTAATAAATTATAAAATTAAAAGTCATTTATTTTTTGAATATCTTATGGTCATTTAGTTATTTTTAACTTTATATGATATTATAAAATTTATTACTAACATTGTTTAACTTTTATGATTTAAAATTGTTTTAGATTATATAATGGTATAATTTACATAAAATAATAACATTTTATGTTTCAAAAAAAAAATATATATATATATATATATGCATTGGCACAATTAAATGATAATCATAGTTTATATCTTTGATCGTTAATATGTTACTTTTCTTCCATGAGATATTGAGTTCAACACTTGTTAAGTCTTTTTTTTCCCTTGAAATATGTTTTTGTTAAAATTTGAAAAAAAAAAAGAGAAACTTTAGACTCAGGTCACTAGGTGGTCGGTTCAATCACAACCCGGTTAAGTCTTGATTGGGTCGACTATATCGGTCCAATGAAACAACTTGGAATGAGTTGGACTCTGACTCGCTAGTTGGCATTTCAACTTGGCCAGTTTGAGCTAGGTCCAAAAATATTTAGCGTGTGTTTGGGAACACGTCTGCGGCAAGTCCACCCATATTTGAAGTAGTTCAACCACGTCTGAAGGATTTTGAACATGCTTGGTTGCATGTTTGAGGGAAGCTTCGTCCCACGTTTTCTTCTTCCACCCACATTAAGTCTACACTGACATGGGGGAGCTTCTTCCACTCACATTTCATTCCCCTATGTTGTTAATTGTCATCTTTTCCTATGTTGCCCATGTGTCTCATATTTCATCCACCTGGAATTACCATATTTTCCTATTTTGTGGTGCTTTGTTTTTGGAGCAAAAAATAGAGGCGTGAGGGAGACGAAGACTCAAGTGTGAAGGGACTGGTGGTGACAAGCATGGGTAAGGCAGAGGGAGATGACAGCGAGACGATAACGAGCAAATGGGAGATGACGAGTAGAGACAATGGCCTATTATGACGAGCACATAGGAAATGATGAGCATGGGTAAGGCAGAGAGAGATGATTATGAGACGATGACGAACACATAGGAAATGACGAGCAGAGATGATGGCCTATTATGACGAACACAGTGGAGATGACGAGTATCGACGATGACCTATTATGATAATGAATGAAAACATATTGTCATTTATTGTTTTATTATTTTATTTTCCATCTTTTTTTCTTTTATTTTTTCTCATATTGATTATCACCTTTTATATATATTGATTAATTGGTAATTAGTTAGTAATTAATGAATAATTAGGGATTAATCAAAAAATCAATTAGTTATATAATTAAATATTATTAATTTAAAAAACTAGGTAGTCACTAAATTAAGATTACAAATGATTAAATTAAAAAATAAATTTAAAGAGTAACTAGTGAATAATTAGTAATTTTATATGATTTGCATATTGATCATCATTAGTATGATTTGCATATTGGTCATCCAAAACTTGGTTATAATTCATTAATTGCCTTGTTTTGGGTTGAAAATGATCAAATATGTTCTAAAAACAACTAAGATGAAGTTCTGTGCTGGTTTGAAAAGCAAAACCGAAAGATGAACATGTTGTATACATGAAAGGGACAAAACTAAATAAACTCAAAAGTTTACAAGGATTTATTTAATTTTGAAACAAAATTTATTCTTAATATAGGTAACTAAATGAAGTGAAATATGATCTTAAACTATGCAAAAGACAAAAGAAAAATTTTAACCAATAACCTAAGTGAATAAACAAAATTTTTTTCTGGTAAGTAACAAAATTAAAGCAGAATTTAGTTTAAATTAAATTTATGAACTGAATAAATAGGGACTGAACTGAGAATTAATTTCAAACTAATAAACCAAGTGAAAACTAATTTAAGTTGATTAAATTAGTTATATATATTTATATTATTTATATCTATATTATGTATGTATTTATGTGTGTGTATATATATATATATATTCTTTAATATAACAAGAAAAATTTAGCTAAGTTTATGATGAGAACATTATATGAGGATTTAATTAAAAAGTAGAAGAATTTACTAGAAGATAAATTATATTAATTAGAATAAAAGTTTAAATAAAGATTATTAGATGTAAATTTATTTTAATAATCTAATTAGAGAAATGACTCAATAATTGTAATTGAAATTGAGAATTTAAATAAGTTAGCTTTAAATAAATGATAATAAATAATAATGTTATTTCAAAAAATAAAAAATAAAATTTATACTATTTATGATAATTACACATCTAAAACTATATTTGTACACTAACATTCAAACATCATATTGTGCATCAAATCACATTTGTCTACTTTAAACCACGTTAATCTAAATGTCTTTCAAACATAAATTATGTTTATTTAAACTTTAGTTTTCTCCAACCACATTCAATCAAATCTAATTGATTCTACCCATATTTATTCACTGAGTTACTAAACAAACTTTGTATCTAATAATACTTTGAACATAATTGTCCATTTGTGTGTGTTTGTGTGATTGATTCTACCCATATTTACTCACTGAGTTACTAAACAAACTTTGTATCTAATAATACTTTGAACATAACTGAGAGAGAGAGAGAGAGAGAGAGAGAGAGAGAGAGAGAGAGAGAGAGAGAGAGAGAGAGAGAGAGAGAGAGAGAGAGAGAGAGAGAGAGAGAGAGAGAGAGAGAGAGAGAGAGAGAGAGAGAGAGAGAGAGAGAGAGAGAGAGAGAGAGAGAGAGAGAGAGAGAGAGAGTGAGAGTGCTAATTAGCTGTTGGAAAGAGACAAAGAAAGAAATGCTAATTAGCTGTTGGAAAGAGACAAAGAAAGAAAATTTGGAATGAAAGGGATAATACTTAAAGTTGGTTACGAATTTATTAAATAGGAATTTAATAAATACCAATTTTGATGAAGACCTTCGCCGATGTCTCCCACCTTAAGATATATCTAACCAGACCAACATACTTACCAACCTAAGGTGTATCAAATATGAAGGCAAATAAATGTTAAAAAATTAGATTTTGTTGTCAAGTTAGTTACTAAAATTAAGATAATTGATTTTTTTATAAAAAAAATGATAATGTGATATACTGATATTGAAGTTATCATGTGTGCTTTAATAGTGTACGGAGTAGATAGTCAACAAAAAATTTTAAGGTTACAGTTGGACTTTGGAGTATGGTATTTTAAATTATAAGAAGATTTAAATGTAAAGAATTTAAAATACTCTAATTTCTATTTTTGACATTTGAAATTTTTTGTTTGGATAATCATTTATTAGAAGGAGAAAATTTATATAAAGTTTTTAAAAACATCTCTAATGTAATTCTAATAAGTTATTTATTGTAGATTTTACTATGTTACATTACTACTCTTGACTTTAAACAATTATGGTGTAACTTTTAAAAACTCACAAATGGATCTCACAAACAACTTTTAATTATTTTAATTAAATCAGAATAATTAATATATATATATATATTTAATGTTTATTTTTTGATTTTTTTATTAGTTTTTTTTGTTAAAAACTGATTTTTATATAAAAACAATTATACTCTTTAAAAACCATACTAGAGATGCTCTTATATCTTTTATATCAAGTTCTTCAATAGAAATATAACATGTGTAAAAAGCTTATTAAAAAAACCAATCATATAATAATAAGTTGTAAAAAAATATAAAGTTATTTTTTTAAAGTATATACTTGTTGCATTTTAATTGAAAAATTATATACACATCATATTTTAATTGAATAATTTGATAACAAATATATAAAGAATTACATCTAAATTTTTTCTTTATTAAAATTCTTTGGCTGTGACTCACTCTTTCCAACACACACAGTCAATTACACTTATTTTTAAATTAATTTTATTTAAGGTTAAAATATAAATAATTTTTTTAAAAATTATATAATTTACCCTTTCAACTTATTAATTGCAATATACCACATCAAACTCTTAATTTCTGGCAAAGTAGCTTATTCATTAATTTTTTTTGGTTTAAAATTTTTATTTTATTTGTTTATGAAAATTAAAAAAAATACTAAATTAAAGAAAAAATGCATTCAAAATATTATCTTATTTGTTTATGAAAGTTTATGAGTTTATTGTCAACCTTTGAAATAAAAAGATGTAAATTGCAGAATTCCCTAAATTAAATAGCCTTGTTTGCATCTTAACCTCTATTTTATAATTTAACTATTTTTACTTTCTATTAAGAGAAAAGAATTTTGAAATTTCAAAAGTTTCATATTTATTTAATTAAGTTACTTCAAACTAAAGTTAATTGGTTCAAATGATTTAATACTTAATTTCTTTAAGTAAATATCGGTTTTGAATCTTGTGAATAGATAAAATCAAAGTTATAAAAATTATACCGATCACTGAACTGGTAGAAATACTGATTCAAGGGTTAATGGTAAGACTGTGGTTAAGCTGTGGTTGAATCAATTTACTTTAAGATATTAAATATATATATATATATATATATATAATTAAAAACTATAAATATAAATTTACAAATTTAATTAAAAATAAGATTTAAATTACACAAAACAATATTCATAATTAAAAATTTACTAAATAACAAAAAATATTATTAATCAAAATAATATTCAAATTCAAATTCATAAAATATCAAGATATTGACATTTTTACTAAAATAAGTTGGTCTATAATATTAATATATGATTATTGAATAAGCAAAATTTAAAAAAATTTTAAAAAAATTTCAAGCGAACATGTTCAATTGATCAGTTTAGCATCGATTCTTATTCGATTCGACTAATTTTTAACTAATTTAATCACTCATCGACTTTTAGAACGATTTACTTGTCAGTTTCTTATTTGAGTCCAACATGTTGACCTAGTCCATTTCTTCTAACAATGAATAAAATATTCGTTGAAAAAACTTTATGTTTTATAATCCACCTCTTTTTGAATTAGATTAGTCACTAATAATCCGATGGAAAAAAAAATTGAAAATCTTATCACTAATAATCCAATAAAAAAACTTTCCTTGAAGCAATTCTAACGCCTTCAATAATTACTCTTTTCCATCGAAACACAGCCTAAATGTCTATAGAAGATGAATTTGATGCCCTAAACCGATAGGGAAACACTATAAGCACGTGAATCCACCGAATTTACGAAGAAAAAATGATTTCGAGAGAACAAAAGAGTCATTGTCTTCTCTTTCGTATAACAACCGCAGTAAGAAATGGCACTTTCATGTGATGCGAAATCACAACCAACCATGGAAGAACTGATTTGGACTCTGTTTCTTCTTCTTCTTTATTTATTCCCAAGTATTCCTTCAAAGGGAATCACCTACCTCCACTCCCTAACACCTTCTCTTCCTTCCACATATGACATTCCCGTTCTATTCATTTCTTGCATTCCCACCTCTTGTGCTCATCAGGTGTTTGATCAATCGCCCCAACGAAATCTCCCTGTAAAGCTTCAAGGTAGGTCTTTCTTCATTATGATCTGCAAGTCATTCACCGTATATATTCATATATTCTTGTTTTAACTTGTCAGGTTGATTCCATGAAAGAGGAGTTTTTGAGACTTGAAGACAGCAATATTTATCTGAAGGATACTAATTGTTTTCTGGCAGGTACTCAGTTATATATATATTCAGCCATTAACTATGTCAATATCTTGATCTTTTAAACATGTGCAAGAGCTATATAGTAGGAGTAGTTGCTTTTTTAACTTGATCAGATAATTAGTTTTTTTTTTTTTACCCTTCTTAAAAATGTGAAATCTGTAGGCTTACATGCTTTTTATAACAAGCTGAAATGGATACTTGTGTCTTGTCTATTGACACCTTCTAACAGCAAACCAGCCAAGAGTTAAAAGAATTTGGAGTTGTGAAACTCATGAACTAAAGGACATTCTGTCCTTAAACTGGATTTTGTAAGGACATCTTCATATTCCTCTAAACTTACCCAAAAAAAGGAAAAAAGAAAAAACCACAGGAGCTTGGGTGGTTCTGAGTAAAAACAGAGATATTCTTACATCAATCTGGTCTATAAATGATAAGTAAATTTACCTACATAGGAATAATTAATAAATACATAGACATACAATTGTGTATGTAAAATGGGTCTTTCTCGAAGCCGTTAAATATATTGATATGTTCTTCTGTTATTTACATATCAATTTTTTGGAAAAGCACATTATCTATGAGGGAAGTGCAACTACGAAGTGAGGCCAGAGTGGTCCTCAGGTCTGTGAGCGAGGCAAACATGTGATTCAGTAAAGGGATTTGTTTGCATTAGCCCTTATAGAAGACGTGGCAGGAGAGGACTGCTTTGAACTGTGAGTAATGTGCGGTGGCTCTAAAATCTAGCAGATGCTGCAGAAGCAGCAGCAACTGCTACTTTCTTCCTCTCTCACTTTCACGCACACTCACATATAGACTGTCACGTGAATATGGTGCCACAGCACACAGGGTATACATATTGTTCTTTCAGGCCTCACGGGTTTACCCTTTTCATTTCACCAACCCATAGAGTTTAGTTTAGTTTCTCAGTAAATGTGTGTGTGTGTGTGTGTATATATATATATATATAAGGCAGTCCTTGGCAATTGGCATGCATTCACATGAAGCTCTTGGCTAACCATATCGCATTGAGTGATCTCTGCTTAAGAAAGTGAGAAGCTCCATTCTGCTAGTCAGGTCAGAAAATATATATATGTATACATCCTTCTCTTTGTTAGCCATATCATTGCCCTTTCATATGCATTTATGTCTAAGATTCATAGACAAATATGCTTTACTCTTTTCCTTTGCACAACCTAATCTCTACTTCCATAGGTTTCCTATTTATATCTGTTGAAATTCTTTTTAAGAAAGTTGCAAGACACAACTGCATCATTGAACTATGCATTAAAGTTTAAAGACTAAGAGTAGTTGAAGGATCAAAATGTTGTGAATTATTGAATCTGGATTCGCTTAACATAATGCTAGGCTAGCGAGAATCGTTAGATCAAGTGCAGGTGCACGTGGCGCTTGATATGACGGTTTATAGCTTCTTAGCACTATGCTAGTCAACAGAGGATCCATGAGTGTGAATTAATAGTTGACATGTCAACAATTTCAATTTTCTCTATTAAGGTGAGTTTTGTTGTTTTCGAACACCTGAAGAAGAGAAAAAAGAAAAGATCAAAATCTTTCACCAAAAGCTGGAATTAGTGTAGATATATATTATATAAAGGGAAGGCAATGGGACAGGGCAAGCACTCTCCATTTTTGTGCAAAAGCTCATGTCCCTATTTCCATCCCCCCATTCCTACCATAAGAAAAATCTTGTCCATTCTTGTTCCGTGGGAAGATGTGGGAATTTATGAGAATTTACACGATCCGAAGTGTTAGCAAAAGATTATAAAAAATTAATGAAGTTTTATAAAATTTAGAAAAAATACATTGAGGAGAAATATTAAATTATACAAAATAATAAAATATAATTACATAATATTATAATTAAAAAAAGTTGTGAACAATGTCTAGTAATTTTTTAAAAGCAAAGCAATATTATGATGATGATGAAGTCTTCTTTTAGTTTTGCAACGATGAGATGGAGTTATAGGATTCATATTGAGGCTAGAAGTCAAGGAATGGTACCTTATTTTGAAGTTTTAGGATTTATTTTCTTTAAAAAATAATTTAGTTGATGTAAATAAGAAAAAAAAGATATTTAAATTATCAGATGCATATGTAAAGGGTACTACTATATATTAGTGAGGACAAAGACCCCATGAATAAGAAGTATAGGCATGTTTTATTTTATTCTTTGTTTTTATACTTTTAAAGCATTTTTTAAATTGTTTTTAGAAATAACAACAACAACAACAAAGCTTTATCTCATTAGGTGGGATCGGCTAAAAATAAAGAAATAGAAAATTTTGTTTCAATAGTTTGTTTTAAAAATATGTTTAAAAACAAATAGAATAGAGGAATTTGTTTAAAAATTTTGTTTTGAAAGTAAATGTGAAAAAAAAACGGTTGGCGAGAGAGGAGAGAGGAGAGAAAGGATGGAGAAGAGAAGAGGCAGAGAGAAAAGAGAGACAAATGATTGTTGGATGATTTCATTCAATGATTTAAATTAATTTTATATTTTTTTAAATTACATGATTAATTTTTAAAATATAAAAAAATATAAGATTGGACTTATTAAAAATTAGTCATGTAATTTTTTTAAAAAAATATAAAATTAATCTGATATCATCAAATAATTCATATCTAATTCTGTAGCGTAAACTTCATGACTTGGAGGGGAGCCGGATTCGACAAAAGGGGGAGAGAAGAGAGAAGAGGGAGAGAGAAAATATTATTTAGATCATATCCAAATTTAAAATAAAAGGGGAGGGAGAGATTGAGAAGAGATAGGAGAGGAGAGAAGAGAAAAAAAAAAGGAGAGAGGCAAGAGGAAAAAAAAAAAGAACACATCACAAAATTACAAAATTGTCATAAAACATAAAACAAGAGTTTAAAACATTTTAAAGTTGTTTTAGTTTTATTATTTTTAAAATATCAATTCTGTTATTTTGTTTTTAAAAATAAAAAGACAACACATTTTTATCTACGTTTTTTGTTTTTATGTTTTTAAAAATAAAAAACTATTTTCAAAAAATAAAATAAAAAATAAGCTCATAATTCCCGCGACTCCATGAAGTGGGATTTGAGGGTGTAGTTTCCGTGGGAATTTGTCCCATTAGCTAATGAGGGTATTAGGGTAAAACCGTAAAAGCACTTTGAATTTAGGTCCTTAAGGCTTAAGCAAGGAAATTCTCGCACGAATCCTTGAATATGATATTTTTGTTTTTGCCATGCCTACATATATATACTAAATAAATGAATATTTGAGAAATATTTTATATATGCTGTTACCTTGGTATTATAATATTATGAATGTTACAATTGGATAATAAATGTTTGGAATTCTTATTACTAGGTAGTATTTGAAATATGATGACTTCATTTTAAGTAGTATTGTTCATTTTTATAAAATATTATTATCTTTTTCATGAAAAATTAACTATTATATTAAACATGAATACTTAAAATGTTGTAATATCTTATATTTTTATATTATATCAATGTCATGTAATAGTTTAAAAACAAAAACAAAAACAAAACAAAAGTACATATAGTCGAAAATTTCTCTATTTAGACACATCTGAGAATAACTGAGTTCTCCGATGACCATGTTCTGCAAATTATTCTTAACAAGGAATGGATTATTAAATAAATAATCTCAACATTCATATACTAAATTAATAAAAGATAAACAATTAGACACTTGGAATTATTTTATAATTTTTCTTGAGGATGAGTCACGTTGTAGAAATCAAGAAAGGATCTCGTTACTTTTTCTGCTTTTAACAGCACTAAGTAAGGAATTGGTGACCACTGCTTATCGCACCACTAGCTTTTTCTGTCTTTTCATGCAGAATATTGAGGAAATCTAACTCTATAGCTGTCTTTTGTGTATTCCCATTTCCGACAGCAATTTTAGCCCAAAAAAGTATTCAATTATTCATAGTAGTTTGTGGGATTACTTGAAAATTGCTTGATCCTAGGCCTTTGATTTGCGTGGCTTCTGCTTTGGATGATTGGTTGCATTCCTGATGTTTATGGACCCATGAAATAAAAAACTAAAATTTTATTTTATATTGTTAGTAATTGAGTATTTTTCACTTTAGTTTCGATAAAATTATCTTCTCATTTTAGTTTTTAATATATAGCACATTTTTTTATTTAGTTTGTTATAAAATTATTTTCTTGTTCATGAAATTGTCTTTTGATTCAGTCCTTTATATATACGGTTTTTTTTTTATTTGGTCCTTTATAAATAAAGTTGTTATCAATAATATTTTTATATTAATTTGCTATTGATAAAATGAATTGCCAATCATATATTATATAATGATGACTAAATAATAACTTATTAAAAATTATGTTATATAGCATTAACTTTGTTAATATCATCAATAACATATTACATAATGGTGTTATTAATAAGATATTTATGAATGAGTAATGAAATTGATAAATGCTCTATTTGAGAGGGACCAAAGACATTCTAGTCTATATATATATAATTAAAAAAAAATCCTTTGTATGTGAATCTCTTCCTATTACTAAGTTTATATATATATGTCAATTAATGCCTTAAACTCACCAAAAAAATCTCAGAATATCTTACGTCTTGCTTTCGTTGTATTTGATTTCTTTGGATGTTTTTGTAATGGTCTCTGCTTCAAGCTGTGATACATATTTCATTGAAATTTGTTATTTGTGAGAGATAAGGAAATGAATGCTTCCCTAGCCAACCTCTATAAAGTGAATTTTGACATTAAGCTACGTAAAAAGACCAAGGGTGGGACCTGTATTGTCAGTGACATTTTTGTTCCCTTCACTCAAAATTAAAGCATTTTTTCCTGCATATTTAGAGAAGTGCAATTTTTTTAAGTCTACTTGATTTATAAGACGTTTAATAACTAAAAAAAAATACGATAAAATGTTTTTTAGTGGAATATATTACTAACATTTTTATATGTTCATTTATGATTTGTTTAATCTACTTACAAGAATTTTTAAAGAAAACTGTGAATTTAAGTTTGGATGAGATTTGAGTATAAATTTTTTAAATTTTATGATCAACTTCTATAACAAAAATTATAATACTCAAGTACTTTTTTAAAGTAACAGATTCAGTTATGTTATCTTAAACTATAAAAATCTTCTTATGTCATAATTTTATTGAAAAATGTAGTACTCTTAAAAAATTTACATAATTTTGTCCCTTTGTTTCAAGTTTAATTGGTGAAACAATATTGTTGTAGCAAATCATTTTTACAAATTTTTGATAGGAATGCTTTTGAGTTGAAATAACTCTGGAAATTTTTTAAGTCAAATTCTAATACCCATATCAATAAATTGTAGAAATATATTTGAAAATTTTGCTTGTATTTAAGATTACTCTTGAATGCTTTTATTGGAAATAAGCTTTTATTGATGATTGAACCACTTCAGCAGCAAAAGAAAGAGAAGTGTGCGATCAATGAATCTATTAAAGACTTGTACTTAAAGCTATAATGCCAAACAAAGTGTAATCAAACATGCACCTGAATTCGTGTACACTTTGTTTTAATGGAAACCCACATCAGAGAACTCACCAACCGAATCTATTTTTGAGAGATTATTTGTATTAGCCTTTAAAACATGACCCTCAACTAACAAATTCACCTTAGAAGACACAGCTCTATAATTGAATAATGATAAGGCTTTATGATTTTGGATTGATGTAATCCTTGGATTTCATAATGGTTGCGGCTTTTCCCTAAATGAAATTATGAGTATATTCAATTTATAAATATAAGTAGATTAAAATAGTTATAAAGAAATATGTAAATATATAAAAACTAATATTTGCTAAAAAGTGTGTCTGTGTATGTGTGCTAAGTATTATGGATTTATTTTTCATAGTTTCTCATAAACAGAATTGGACAATGTTCAATGTTGTTTTTTCTGCGTAAGGTAAGTATATAGCTGCCATATGGAACGCCTGATAATCCAAAATGTTCTCTCCATTTGCACTAGAAAACACAGAAAACGGTGTTTTATCTTTGGGACCCACAAGCACTTTAGTAAATTAGAGTCAACAGAACTTAATTCTTATTCTCTTTCATTTTAAGTTATAATAGAAAACTTTATTTTTCTTTTTTCTTTTTTCTCTTTGATACTGTATTTTTAAGCCAAAGGTTTAAGCATACATTTCACAAATTTTAGAAGATATTTTTATATATATTTAAATACAAAGTTTAAAGATAAATCGACAAAATATTTTCAAAATCAAAGAAACTGACACTGTCATGTACAAAGATGAAATTTTTGGTGGGTATTTACTATTTAGGCTACTAGTAATAGATTCTAAAATACTCAAAATCCAAACTAACCAATAGGAAATTCCATTTTTATGTTATATTTTCTGTCAGGGAGTGCTTACTTCATTAAAACACTTTAGCTAAAAGTATCAGTATTTAATCACGAAAACTAATCCTCTACATAGACAAGCATATGCCAATGACAAGGACAAGGACCAGTAAGAAGCATGCAGTACAAGACAAAAAAACAGATGGAATTTTCTCCCATGGTTTTCTCGAGCATCTAACTCCCTTACGGGACCTTAATAGGTATTTGTCCTTGGCTTGTTTGTGAGGTGGCCAAGATAAAGCAGCATAGACTTCCCATGTCTCAAGGTTTTTCGGGCGCTGTCAGTGAATTGCGAAGTAGAATAAGAAGAGAAGAATCATAGCTTGTGGGTCATTTAGGTTAAACGTGTTCGTCAATGGCTACCCCATACCATAACTGAAATTGTCTCACACACCCTTTTTACACACACGGGTGTCGCATAAATTTGCTGTCTTTTCCTGCAGATAAGAACGTCCCTTTTCACGAAGGCAAAGTTCTCAGCTTTTTTGCTTTTTCTTCTGTCAAGTTGTGACCTTTGTTTGTCCCACTTGCAGACCCCATTTTGAGAATAACAGCTATGAAGCAAGGGACGCCGGCTGTGGCGGCACCACCGCAGTCACCGCCGACAATAACCGCAACGGCAAGAAGTGTATGCAGGCTCAGTGACAAGTCCCAGCAGAGTCTAACGCCGTCTGGCCTCAGAGCTTCTTCTAAGGCAAAAGAGTCTCCAAAATCACCAGAAGCCGTCAATGGGGTATCATCAGTAGTAGCATCAGCATCACCATCAGCAAGAGCAAAGTCTGTACCCCCAGACTTGAAGAACAATTCAAAGGCCAAAAAGGGTCTTTTACTCCACAAGCCAAAATCTGGTGAGGTGGTTGTGGGATCTCAAAAGGCTAAGGAAGCCGAAGAGGCCAAAGTCGTGGCCAGTCGTGTTGTGAACCGTCCGGCTGTGGAGCAATTTTCTCGGCCGCGACGGCGGTCTGTGGAATTTAGTCTGAAGAAGAATGAAGATGATCCGAGTGGGAAGGCGCAAAAATTGCAGGAAAAGCTTGAATTGAGCGAAAATGTGATCAAGAATTTGCAGCATGAAGTGGCAGCCTTGAAGGCCGAGTTGGATAATGTTAAGAGCTTGAACGTGGAATTGGAGTCTCAGAACAGGAAGCTCAATGAAAATCTAGCTGCTGCTGAAGCTAAGATAGCTGAGGTTAGCACCCGTGAAAAGGTGATAATCAGAATTTTTGTGGGTTGTTTTTGTTTCCTTTTCTACTTTACATTTCCAAGTGTTAATCCATTTTTCAGGATCATTGCCACTGTTTGACCGGGGTTTCCATGTTATTAATTTAAACGGTAGTTAAATGAGATTGAATATATGCGTTGTGCTTATGTATAACACTTAGTGATTAATTTATTTGGGGATTAATCTGATTTTTCTCTTGGATGAAGAAGGAGACAATTGGAGGGCACCAGAGTCCCAAATTTAAAGACATACAGAAACTCATTGCTGACAAATTGGAGCGGTCCAAAGTGAAAAAGGAAGCTAATATTGAAGCAGTTTTCGTTAAAGCACCGGTTCCAGCACCAACAGCAAAACATGTCATTCCTGAAGCTGCAAGTATAGGAAGAAAACCTCCACCAAGCCCTTGTCTTTCACCACCTGCACCCCCGCCACTACCGCCTCCAATCCCATCCCGGCCTCCAGCAAAAGCAGCTAATAACCCCCAAAAGGCCCCTGCGTTTATCGATTTGTATCATGCTTTAAAGAAGCAAGAAGGGAAGAAAGATCCAAAAGGATCAGGGAATTATCATAAACCAGTGGTTATAAGTGTGCACAGTAGCATTGTAGGAGAAATTCAAAACCGTTCAGCTCATCTTTTAGCAGTAAGTATTTTATCGTGGGATCAATTTGTGGTTATGCTCCTGCTGCCTGTAATAACTTTAGATTATGTACAATTAATGGCTGACCATCCTATCCAGATAAGGACGGACATTGAAACCAAAGGAGAGTTCATTAATGACCTGATAAAAAAAGTGGCAGATGCAGCCTACTTGGATATCGAAGATGTCCTAAAGTTTGTAGATTGGCTTGATGGTGAACTATCATCATTGGTAAGTTTTCAACAAAATCTATAGATCTATTGGGCCAGTTTCTCAAGTCTGAAAAATCTATTCCTGAAGAATAGAAATTTAGCATTATTTTATTCATATTAATGACTAAATAGGAATGCTGATTTAGAAATATTCATGTTCTCCTAAGTAGAAAAATCTGAAGTTCTGTCATGTTTTTTTTTTTTTTTCTTGTTAAATTTTAGTTTTGTCGGTCCATATAGTTTAACTAGTGGATAATGTAGGCCCTATAAGAAAAGCTGGTTGAGTGCATAGGTTGAGCCAATTCATTTTGTTGCATGAGACATAATTACAAGGTTTGAACAAAGACGCGGATGTTATGGTGATCTTGTGGTCAGTTGGCATAAGATAAGTTGTCATCATTAGCTCCATATCCTTTCTTCTACAGGCTGATGAGCAAGCTGTCTTGAAGCATTTTAACTGGCCTGAGAGGAAAGCTGATGCCTTGCGAGAAGCTGCTGTTGAATATCGTGAGCTTAAAATGTTAGAACAGGAGATTTCTTCATACAAGGATGACCCTGACGTTCCATGTGGAGCTGCCTTGAAAAAGATGGCCAGCTTATTAGACAAGTAAGAATTAAGAAATATATCAAGATTATTTTTTTAATAATTTGAAACGCAAGAATTATGGGTGGGGATGCTAATTCTGTCCTATTTCTCATCTTGTCATGATAGGTCTGAGAGGAGCATACAGAGGCTCATCAAGCTGCGCAATTCTGTTATGCGTTCTTATCAAGACTTCAAAATTCCAATCGCTTGGATGCTGGATTCAGGAATCATGTCCAAGGTATCTAATCTTCTGTCTATACTCTGCACAATAGAACCATAATGAAACTAAGTAATCCTTTTTGGCTTCTGATCAACACTACATTTATATAATGTGAAGGTGGGATTATCCAACTTGGCTGCCTGGATAGATATAAATACTTGTTGACGTTGTGCAATAATCAATTTTCTGCGTTTATATTATTATATAACGCCATATGAAGCACAGACATTTCAAAAAAGGAGCTGTATCCGTTCCCAACACATGTTGAATACTAGTATTTGGCACAGTAGGACACTTTAAAATACATATGGACAGTTCATATTTTGTGGTGTTGCAGTGTTCGCGTCAATGTTCATGTTATCTCAAGTGCTCCTTTGTCAGTCATCCCCTAAGTTGTAAACAAGACCAATAAAAATTACTGTAAATGATTTTTTTAACTCTTTGAAAATGTTTCCCTTTTTCCTAATCCAACTATCACAATCCAAATTCCATCCTTTTGTACCGGTGCTGAATTTTGCAAGCTACTGTTATAATAATTTAGTTGAGGTGATGTGCAATATACTTACCGCCACTTTGCAGATAAAGAAGCATTCCATGACTCTGGTCAAGATGTACATGAAAAGAGTGACAATGGAGCTCGAATCCATTCGGAACTCAGACAGAGAATCTAGTCAAGAATCTCTTCTGCTTCAGGGTGTGCATTTTGCATATAGAGCTCACCAGGTAATCTTTTTGAGCAACTATTTCATGACATGTTATATCGATATTCAATGTTGGTTTTATAACAATTCTACCGGCGGTGAGCTTGCAATTTGTTTGCAAATGCTCAGTACTGTATGATAAGAACATGTTGCATTGGGCTGATGTTTTATGTATTTAACGATCAAAATATGATGTTGCTGCAATAATTTTGGAAATTTAAGAGAAGTAGATGGCGTTTGGGATAGAATCAAAATATAATGCATGTGAACTAAGAATTAAATTCTGAAATAGAATCTGTACAAAATATACACAATTCTAGTAGCATTTGCTGATTATTGGGATGAAAAATAGGGATATATCTGATTTTAACTGAATAAAGAATCTTTCCTAATTTTATAATCTCTTAGGTTTTCTGTAACACTAGTTGAAGCTTGCCAACTTCTGTAGATAAATTATTACTATCAAGTTCTGTTCTCTGTTTTCTGCAGTTTGCTGGAGGTTTGGACTCAGAAACATTGTGTGCCTTCGAAGAGATAAGGCAGCGTGTGCCGGGACACCTGGCAGGATCTCGGGAACTACTAGCTGGCATACCATCATCATGAGAAGCGACTGATTTTTGGTGCTAGACCTAATGGTTAGAAGAATTAGCAATTAAGCATTCAATTTCCTTTTCCTAATCTCCAGGGTGAACGCTTGTGGGAACACTATGAAGTACCAACCTTTCAAAAGAAATACAAAGAATAATCAAAGAGTTTTGGAAGAGAGAACATTCCATAGAGTAGCCGAGCAAGTCAAATGGCCAATCTGCTGTGAGAAGTTTCAATTGTGGAATCATGTGTAGTTCATTTATATTTCTGTTTATTAAAAAAAAAAAAATTTGCCATGTGTAGGTACGTTTCTTAACTTTCGCTTACTGTATAATTAACAGTCATGTTTACTGCATCCATATTTTGGTTCTTATTGATGTTATAAATGGTTATTCAATATTCTTCTTAAACCTAGACTATGCTTATTAAATCTGCTATTCAAGTTCATTGTACTTATTTCAACTTCAACGGAAAAAAAGAAAAAGAAAAATGATTCTATGGTTTGGTGTTAATCATATCAGAAGAGATAATCCAAAAGTAAATAACAATCCTGCTTATTGTTCCATAATGTCATGAGTTTTGCAGGGTCCTTGATACCAATCAATTTGAAGAGGATTCTCTGTAATAACTACAGAGGACAATCTATCAATTGTTCTTGATTCTAGCACATGTGATGAGATTAATGTATATTTTACCTCAAAGTTCAATTCTGACTATCTAATCTAAAATGAATGGTCATGATAGGAACTGTCTTCTACAGTTACTGCAGAGGATCAAACTTCAATCAATTCCCAGCACCACAGTCCAGGAAAAAGATGCTGGTCTTTCTACATTATTGCTTTATGATTGTTGATTCTATTAACTTCCTAGTAAAAAAGTTTTATTGTTGTTGTTAAAGATATTTTTTGGGTTTTGTCTGGTTTAATTTTTGGATGATCACACTTTTCCATTAAAACTTAGGTTGATAAGATATGATACTATAGCTTCTCACTGAGTTCACTTCTTTGTATATTAGTTGGTTTTTATGTACAAATATTATTATTATATATATAGGGATAAATGTAATTTTTTAAATACCAAATCAACTATTTTATATATGGAGTAAATTATTTAGTTCTTGAAACTCAAAAAAAATACACTTACCTCAATTTGATATCTAAAAGATCAAGTGTTTTAATTTAGTTCTTAAAAAATTAATTTTGTCTTAATTTTTTTTGTTACTAAAGATCCAAATTTATCACTGTCAATATTTCAATGATTAAATTGAAATATTTAGTGTTTAAAAATTAGATTAAGACAATTATAATTTTTAATAGTTAAATCAATAATTTACTCTATATATAATTATAGGATGCTTCTATGAAAAAAAGAAAAATAAATTTTAAGATGCTTCGCTTCTAAGCACATTTGTTGTTGGATTTTGATTCTTTTCAATGAGCTGAAGTATAATTCCCGTAGTGAAAGGAGAATCAGAAGTGATCGAAAGCAACCTTTTTTCGTCAGAGAAAAAAAGTAGGGGTTGTTATTATTTTTTTGGGTCTAAAATTTTCTTTTTATCAATCTTTCCTTCAAGCAGTATCCTGAAATAAAGGATACAGTAAGTTTCAGGCCCACTCAATTTATAGCTCGTACACAGACATTCATTCATTTCCAACGAATCCATTAACTGGCTTCTGCAACAATCAATATATATTTATTACATTAAAAAATTTCAATTAAGAGATTATTATTTTATGATTTTGAATTAATTATAATAATAGTTCTTTAACGGATTTAAAAAATAATCCGACGATTCTAATCTCATTTTAGTAATGTAATTTACAGATAAATTTTTATAAATTAATACTCGATAAATTAATAATTTTTTTTAAATAATATTTTTTTAATCTCACCTTGGACTAGTTTATAAAATTAGTAATTTTGATAAATTAATAAGATAATAATTTTTAAAAAGATCTTTATATAAATTTATTATCCTATCAATATCATAAATTAATAATTTTTTTAAAATTACAAACATAACTAGGACAATTTAATAAAATATGAATCTATAATTATTTATCTTTTCATGAAATCTATATAATAGACTAAAATAATTCTACTCTAAAGTATTAATTGTCTATAGGTTATTAAATTATTATAATAAAATAAATTTAAATGAATAAATTTGGTAAATTAATCACATTACATTAAATGAATTTGAAAAAATTATGGTATATTGCTATATAATTAGTTTATAATTGATATAATTGTTATATAATCACATTAAATGAATTTAAAAATATTAAGATAAATTGATATATAATTGATATGTAATTGCTATAATTACTATATAATTAATAAATTAGGTAAATTTTTCAATTGAAATATAATATGTTGTTATTTGGTAAATTAACATTTATTATATACAAATAATCATTTATATAATAGACTAAAACAATTCCACTCTAAAGTATTAATTGTCGGTAGATTATTAAATTATTATAATAAAATAAATTTAAATGAATAAATTTGGAAAATTAATCACAACACATTACATGAATTTGAAAAAATTATGATATATTGCTATATAATTGGTTTATAATTGATATAATTGTTATATAATCACATTAAATGAATTTAAAAATATTAAGGTAAATTGTTATATAATTGGTATGTAATTGTTATAATTACTATATAATTCATAAATTAGGTAAATTTTTCAATTGAAATATAATATGCTGTTATTTGGTAAATTAGCATTTATTATATACAAATAATCAAATAATTAATTGTTATATAAAAACTAACCTATAAGTACTCATATTATTTATTTCTCTTCTTAAATAATTATAATAAAATTTAAAATTACTTCCATCAGTTCAAACTATAATAATAAATTAACACTCATTTTTTTTATACAAGCACGCTAGACTTCTTTATTGTACCATCATCAATGGCCAATTTCCTATCTTCATGCAGAGGTTTTTAAAAAATGACCATCACTATTTACCAATTTGGATGCTTTTTCGTTTTTCAAAATTAAAATTTTAAAATTCAAAATCAATGTGGATATTTATATATTTCTTTTGAATATTTCATCCATATTTGTATATCTCTTTCTCTCACACAATTTCTCTTCTTTTTCTCTTCGATTTTGATTCTTTTTCGTTTACATGTATGAATGACAACAATGACGATTTATCATCAAAACTTTAAAGTGATGTTTCTCTCACATCATTTGGTATCATAGTTTAATTTTTTATTCATTTTTTCTAATCTATACAGTTCATGTACTGTTCACATTCGCGATTATTGTTCATTCGATTGTGATTTTTGATTTTCTGTTTCTCTTTCATTCTTGCGTTTTTTTACTTTATTCATTTATGTATTCGTTCTCTGTTGTTGCTTTCCATGTTTCTAGTTCATCTTTGTTTCTATTTTTGATCTTCTGATTTTTTATTCCTGTCTATTGTATTTCATTTCTACATTGTTTTGGTTTTCTAATTCCAATTCGCTTTGCTGTTTCCGTCATTACGTTGTCTTGAGGAAAGCAGATCATGAGAAAGATCAAAGCCTAAGAGAAAAAATGATGTCATTGTGGTAATTATTTGTATTTGAATAATATAATTTGACTATTTTTAAATTAATTTTTTTCCTGATTTTCTCATCCAATAGGATTAATAAATAATCCATTTTACGCTTAATGTGAGCAAATGGTAGAACTCTCTCTATGAAGAGAAACTTCAGGCAATGTCGAGATTACATCTGTGCGGATTGATTGAATGCTAATTTAAGATTTAAAACATTAAATTTTAAAGTTAGGATGTGATGTATATTTCCTCCATTGATTATCTTTTTTTTTTTATTTTAAGATTTTGTAGGTATATAAATTATGTTTTAAATTTCAATAAACCTATTGTTGCTAATCCAAATGTATATTTGCAGTAATAGAAGAAGCAGTCAAAGGAAGACAAGGATTTTGATCATAGCAGACCTATTAGGTTAGTAACTTTTATTTCAACTTATTTTTATCATTAATTAATATATTTATCTAAATTAATTCATGTAATACGTTATTTTTTATTCTTATTTTCAATTGACATTATTCACATTCAATGTTCAAGACAATTGTATCCAATGAATCATTTTATATATATCTTAATATGACTTGAATGTCTTATTATTTTTGTACATATATTCTTTTATATAATTTTTAATTATTTTTATTTATTTGATAAACAAAAATTATAATATTTGTATTAATCCATGCATCGCACGGGCTACAACACTATTTAAATCTAAATGCAAGAACTTGTATTAAACTTCATTTAATTAGTCAATGCAATTAATATTGTTTAAGTATTAAAAAAAATAAATATCATTTACTTATTTTCATAAATAGATATGTTGTAATACCCATGAAAAATAAAATATACATGCGTATTTACAAATTATGGTTACTATGCTAGTATACGGTATTGTTTACCTATATAATACTATTTACGTATATGATACTGTTCACTTATACAATTGAAATGTCAAGTACTAGATGTGGTTTGGTCATAAGAGAAAACTAGAAAGAAGTTCGTAGGAGAAAATGACGTTTTATGTGTAAAAATACCCTCAGGGACTAAATTGAAAGGCTGAATTGAAAAGAAACTTAAAGGTTATTGATGATAGTTTTCCCCTTAAGTTTTCATCGCCTGCGACTTTTTCGTAGTTGCACAGTAACCGTAAATGATTAACGTGGATAATTTTATTAGAAATTTCATTTTCATAAATAGTAAATTGAATATTTTATTAGTGCATAGTGACAAATAGTACCGTTGACTTTTCATATAAATAGGCCCTTTCATTTCACTTCTAAACTCACACCTTCAACTTCTCTTCTTTTCTCCTTAAGTTTCTCTTACTCCAATGCTAGGCCTCTGAAATTTTGGGCCTTTCCTTTTCAGCTTAGGTAAGGATACTATGCCCTTTCTATGTATTTCATATTTTAGAAGTTATTTTCTTAAGTATGCTCTGTGGTTGCGGCTTTGGCTGATCTTCCACATCAGAAAAACTATCCTTAGCTGCTTACATATTATTTTGATTTTCTGATTTTCGAAATAGGATGTAAACTGTGAAAAATACATGTCTAGGAAAGTTCTGTCTAAGGAAAGACCTGGTTTTTAACTGTGTCCATTGTGACCCTCCACTCTTTCCTGGGAACTTACCTGGTGTACTCTTTTACAGATTGTATTCTCTATTTCTGGTATAAACAGTCTCTGTATATATAAATAGTAATCGTACATATGAATAGTAACCGTACGTATGAACAGTATCTGTATGAAAACAAACCTAACGTATTTTTTCTAATCTTTCATGAAAATATCCGTAGCGAAACACTGAAATTCACCTGAGTACTTTTGTCTGTAACGGCTTAGAGAAGCGATACTCGTACGGAATCCAGACGTATTTTTTCTAATCTTTCATGAAAATCTCCGTAGCGGAACACTGAAATTCACCTGAGTACTCTTGTCTGTAACGGCTTAGAGAAGCGATACTCGTACGGAATCTAGGTGAGTGAAACGACTCCGTTTTAATAGAGTTTTAGCGTTACTGGTGATAAAAAGTATGTCGTAGGACACTCTCAAGATTCATAGGAGGAAATTGGATTCAGAATGACGAATTTAAAGAGATAATTAATCCAAAAGTACGGATAACACGAAACAAGTATTTCATGATGATGTGAAGTTTGAATCTTTCAAAAACAGTTTAATGGTTATCTTGATTTGTGGTTTATAAATCTATAATATAGTTATATACTATACCTGTTATATGGATGAATATTATATTGTATTTCTGGTTATGATATGAAATATTGTATTATTGATTGTGATTGAGTGGGACAGTACCCCCTCTCAAGGCAAGGCGGAAAACCCGGTTGAAAGGGTGTCTTGACCAATGAGTGTAGAGACAACGATTCCCTCAGTAGGGATATAGCCCGGATTGGTGATAAATCTGTGAGGCGCCCTAGCTAAGAGGATGAGATTGTGCGTCATGGCGGAAATATACATAATTAGTGAGCCGGCCTATGTGCGCTCTCAGGGATATATTGCCATTGATGAGTACTAGTAACGATTGTTGAATTGGTTGTGCGTCATGGCGGAAATATACAGAATTGGTGAGCTGGCCTGTGTGCGCTTTCCGGGATATATTGCCATTGATGAGTACTAGTAACGTTTGTTGAATTGGATGAATTTTTATCTTCTTGTACGTAATTTCTAACTATGTCTATTGGTTGAGTATGAGCCTTCGGATATACTTGCATTACTGGTAATGTATTTGAATTTTATTAACGCGAGGCCGATTCACTCACGGAGCTTAAAAGCTCACACTCTCTGTGAAACTTTTTTTCAGATCAAGTTGCCGATGAAGAATGTCCGCTAGAAGAGTAGATCAGTTTGGACATTCCCGCTGTCGGGTAGGCCCCTCTATTGTTGTAGATTATGTTGCTCTGTAATCGTCTAGGACATCTAGGTCAGGGGTTTGGCATTTGGCTTGTATGTCAGCATAATAACGTATTTTATATTGAGAATCTATTATTATGTGCAAATCATCTCTATAAATTTCAAATAAGAAAATATGATATATTTTCTTTAGGAATGGTTATTTTGATAATATAGAGATAATGACTAATAATTTAACTCATGGGTAGAATTTATCGAAAGGCTTACAGTGATGGGATATTTATCATTGTGCCGGTCATGTACCCAGAAAACAGGTAGTGACAAAGTTGGTATCAGAGCCTGGTTGTTAGGTCTCCTAGTGATTACAGAGCAAGATAACCTTAGTGGGACCTCCTCTATCGTTGTGAACCCTGGCACAACTATAGAGAGACGCCTCTACTGAAGGTCCTGTAGGATGTTTCCAATTCCTTTCCCTCCGAGACTTATCTCTTCTTAGGAATTATGTTCTCAGTTTTAGTTTTAGACAGATGTGGCTACACTTTTGAACTTAGTAAAGGAAAGGTTATTACTTGTTTGATTCCATTGTTGTCGGATCAAATTTTTATATGGTGGATTTTATAAGTTGAATTCATGATTGATTTTGTGTAGCTATATTATTTTAGGGTACCAGCCAATAAAAGAAACTACTTGCATTAAAAAAAACTGAAGGATTACATTGCAAAAAAAAAAGAGAAGTCTACTCATGCATGAGTAATCTAAAGGCGAAGTGGTCTTGGATTAGGAGGGTTGTATTGTATCATCACCCCTCGACCATTCCTTGGAGCGAAAGACATAGCAATGTCGCGGAGGGTAGTATAAATTTCATTCATACAATCAACACTTCTTTGCTGTTGATTGCAGAAGCACTGGGTGGACCAATAGAAGAACCTATCTATTCTCGAAGTCATTGCCGCGTTATTGCGTTTGGTTAACTTCTCCAGATCCTCTATCATCTTCTTGAGGTTCTTCACCTCCTGCTCTAAACAGGCGATTTTGTCCTCCGAGGTATGGCCCGTGCTAATCTCCTCGGCTTTCCCGTTCTTCTTCATCTTCTTCTCCTTTTGATTTTCTTGAGATCCCTCGAGAGGTCTTTTGCCTTTGTCCTTGCCTAAACTTAAGTTTAAGTCAAGTTCTTCTTCCTTAGCCTCTACTGTGAGATCAATGTACTTCCTTGTGGCCATGATTTGAAAAATTTAGAAATTTTTGTATGAGTATGAGGCGAAAGGAATGCTAGAAGATTGTAAGCTCAAAGATTATTACTCTTTGTGGTGTGGTAACTGAGAACGCTGAGAAGGTTTTTATAGAGAAAAATTAGAACTTAGAGACAAAGAAGATATCTCTTCACCGCACCCCTACACGATCAACCTATGGATTTCTGCAAGCTGGAAGCTAGAAGTCTAGGGTAGGCGTGCACACCAATAGCGCGTTGCATTAATGCCAAAACCATGAAAGTCAATATTCGGTGGATTTGTGGCCGATTTTACTTAGTTTTCCCATTTCTCCCGTTGGCATTTTCTGAAATTCAAAGAAGTTGACGATGTAGCCATTAAAGATTGCCTTGGATGCTTTTATGATGAACTGAAATACATTTCTCTGTTTTATTGTGTTGTTCTTAATAGCCTTCAGTTGAGTATAATACACATAACTGATTGAATCATATTGTAATTACATGTATGTATGTTATTCATGCATAATGAGTGAAGGCTACGATCAAGGAGAATATGTGATGATCCTACATATACTCATAGAGAATGAGAAATCAAAATGACTTGGATAGCATGAAATGTGTAGAGGATAATACATTTTCATGGTTACACATACTTACATATAATGCTATCGTGGGCAAATGAAAAGCAATGATTTTCTTGCATCATGATAATGCTTACTGCATGCGACCGTAAGCAGTTAACTTTATTTTAAAATATATATATATTTACATATATATTATGTGTAAATCCAGAATAAAGACACCGATTAGAATATAAGATAAGGCTAATATGAAACTACCCGATCATAGAGTGATATCGTGATCTGAGATTACACTGTAAGACAAGTAAAGAGTGAGGAAATCATAGATTGAAACGGCGATTAGTCGAAAATTTTGAAAAAGGTCAAGATTAGCCGAAAATTTTTTGAGGAAATCTTTGACTTATGTTAAATTATATTTACTATTTACTTGCATGTCCGACATTAATTGCTGGCATTACGACGTATGCGATTTGTAAACCTCCTAGCGAGCGGCGTATAGGTTGTGGTGGCTTTAGCTCCAGGGGCTTCGGTTTGCCTATAAATCTTGTATGCCCGTTACCCTACTCATCGCACCAAGTAAACCTACTTTTTTCATTACATACCTATTTCTCAATCTCCATTCCTTTCTCATTCGAAGTTATTTCTGAGATCCCTAGAGCAATGGCCGATAATAAGTCTTTCAACTTGAATTTTGAGACTGGCAACGTAGAGCTTGATTTAAATCTAAGTCTCGGAAACAACAAAGGGAAGAGACCTGTAGACAGGTCACCAGAAATAAAGAAGAGAAAGAGGGATGTAATAGAGTTGGAGGAGGATAGCACTGCAACATCCTCAGAAAATAAGCTTGCATTACTAGAGCGTAAGATAGAAAACCTGGAGTGTAAGATAGAAAGTCTGGAATACAAGACAGAGGACCAGAAGCGACTAATAAATCGTCTCTTTGAAAACCAAGAGAAACTGATAAACCGTCATTTTGGGGAACTAGCTAATTGAGTTGATAGACATTTAATGTTTGCAACTCAAAATTTTCGTGACCAACAAGCAAGGTGTATTGACTGTATGAACGGAGTGACTTCTGCTCTTCGCCAAATTTTCTAGACGTTTCCTCCAGAAACTCTTTCTAGGCTGTAACGATTAGCTTCCTCCTTAAGGTCTGAAGCACCTTCCTCTTCTAGAGCCGGAGCACCTTTTACATTTCAAAAGCCTTCTCGTCCTTAATTTATTCTTTCTTTGTTTGTACCTAAAGCTATATTTGATCTAAGCTTCATGTATTAAAATTATCTATGTACTAGAAATAAAATTTAAGTTAGTATTTAGATCTTCTTTGTTGAAGTGATTCCTTTTACTGAAAGAACTTGAGGAATGAGAAAATGTTTGACTTATATTTCGTACTTGATTATGGAAATTCTAAAGCAGAGTATGGTAATACCCTTTTGACTGAGCAGAGTTACTAAAATGATATTTCATTACATTTCTAAGCTATGGAGGAGTGCTAAATAAGTATTTTATGAACCTATATATAGAGAACTATGGGTTTGCCCTAATCATTGAAGGGATAAAACTCTATATGAGTCATTGAGGTGAGAGGAATTTCTATATATATTTATTTTATAATTATACGTGAGGAGTATGTTATTTACTTAACACATTTTCTGGGATTGTTCTTCCTAGAGATTTATGTAATAATTTTATGTGATTTTTCCTTTTATATGACGCCTTCAGCTGAGAGTATCGCTTTAAGGTAGAAGGATCTCCTTCGGGGCAAGAGTATTGCCTATGGCCAAAATGATACCTTCGGGTGGGGTGCTTGTATTCATAAAAGTTATAAGCTATGTGTGTGGTAACATGTGTTATGATATTCAGTATAAACTGGAAAAAAACCACGTGCCACTTTTGAATACGACATATATTTGAGGTTTTGCATGGATCTATGATTAAATGGTTTGAGTTTGGTAAAGGTTATGAGGATAAGACACTTTATGGTACAAAAGGTTGTGGAGAAGATCAAACTGATAAGGAAGAGATTGCTTGCTGTTAAGAAAAGGCAAAAGTCCTATGCAAATAATTGATAAATCGGTCTAGAGTTCACAGTCGATAGTATAGTGTTCTTGTAATTCTTACTAAGGGTGTGATGAGGTTTAGGAAGAAAGAGATGCGAAAAATGAGATATGGACGAAGTAACCACATTTATTTCAGTCTTGAGGTGAGTTTTGAATTCGGAGGACCGAATTCTCTTAATGGGGTGATAATGTAATACCCATGAAAAATAAAATATACATGCGTATTTACAAATTATAGTTACTATACTAGTATACGGTATTGTTTACCTATATAATACTATTTACGTATACGATACTGTTCACTTATACAATTGAAATGTCAAGTACTAGATGTGGTTTGGTCATAAGAGAAAACTAAAAAGAAGTTCGTAGGAGAAAATGACGTTTTATGTATAAAAATACCCTCAGGGACTAAATTGAAAGGACTGAATTGAAAAGAAACTTAAAGGTTTAAGGTGAAATGATAGTTTTCCACTTAAGTTTTTAATAGTAAGCCGCCTGTGACTTTTTCGTAGTTGCACAGTAACCGTAAATGATTAACGTGGATAATTTTATTAGAAATGTCATTTTCATAAATAGTAAATTGAATATTTTATTAGCGCATAGTGACAAATAGTACCGTTGACTTTTTCTATAAATAGGCCCTTTCATTTCACTTCTAAACTCACACCTTCAACTTCTCTTCTTTTCTCCTTAAGTTTCTCTTACTCCAATGCTAGGCCTTTGAAATTTTGGGCCTTTCCTTTTCAGCTTAGGTAAGGATACTATGCCCTTTCTATGTATTTCATATTTTAGAAGTTATTTTCTTAAGTATGCTCTGTGGTTGCGGCTTTGACTGATCTTCCACATCAGAAAAACTGTCCTTAGCTGCTTACATATTATTTTGATTTTCTGATTTCCGAAATAGTATGTAAACTGTGAAGAATACATGTCTAGGAAAGTTCTGGCTAAGGAAAGACTTGGTTTTTAAGTGTGTCCATTGTGACCCTCCACTCTTTCCTGAGAACTTATCTGGTGTACTCTTTTACAGATTGTATTCTCTATTTCTAGTATAAACAGTCTTCGTATATATGAATAGTAACCGTATATATGAATAGTATTGGTACATACGAA
The DNA here is from genome assembly GCA_037074585.1 of Biancaea sappan. Taxonomy (NCBI): domain Eukaryota; kingdom Viridiplantae; phylum Streptophyta; class Magnoliopsida; order Fabales; family Fabaceae; genus Biancaea; species Biancaea sappan. The sequence continues at coordinate 16,311,490 of CM073497.1, read as the reverse complement.
TAGTATCCGTACATATGAATAGTAACTATACGTATGAACAATATATGTATGAAAACAATCATAACGTATTTTTTCTAATCTTTCATGAAAATCTCCGTGGCGAAACATTGAAATTCACCTGAGTACTCTTGTCTGTAACGGCTTAGAGAAGCAATACTCGTACGGAATCCATGTGAGTGAAACGATTCCGTTTTAATAGAGTTTTAGCGTTACTGGTGATAAAAAGTATGTCGTAGGATACTCCCAAGATTCATAGGGGGAAATTGAATTCAAAATGATGAATTTAAGGAGATAATTAATCCAGAAGTACGGATAACACGAAACAAGTATTTCATGATGATGTGAAGTTTGAATCTTTCAAAAACAGTTTAATGGTTATCTTGATTTGTGGTTTATAAATCTATAATATAGTTATATACTATACCTGTTATATGGATGAATATTATATTATATTTCTGGTTATGATATGAAATATTGTACTATTGATTGTGATTGAGCGGGACAGTACCCCCTCTCAAGGCAAGGCGGAAAACCCGGTTGAAAGGGTGTCTTGACCAATGAGTGTGGAGACAACGATTCCCTCAGTAGGAATATAGCCCGGATTGGTGATAAATCTGTGAGGCGCCCTAGCTAAGAGGATGAGGTTGTGCGTCATGGCGGAAATATACATAATTAGTGAGCCGGCCTATGTGCGCTCTCCGGGATATATTGTCATTGATGAGTACTAGTAACGTTTGTTGAATTGGTTGTGCGTCATGGCGGAAATATACAGAATTGGTGAGCTGGCCTGTGTGCGCTCTCCGGGATATATTGCCATTGATGAGTACTAGTAACGTTTGTTGAATTGGATGAATTTTTATCTTCTTGTACGTAATTTCTAACTATGTCTATTGGTTGAGTATGAGCCTTCGGATATACTTGCATGACTGGTAATGTATTTGAATTTTATTAACGCGAGGCCGATTCACTCACGGAGCTTAAAAGCTCACACTCTCTTTGAAACTTTTTTTCAGATCAGGTTGCCGATGAAGAATGTCCGCTAGAAGAGTAGATCACTTTGGACATTCCCGCTGTCGGGTAGGCCCCTCTATTGTTGTAGATTATGTTGCTCTGTAATCGTCTAGGACATCTAGGTCAGGGGTTTGGCATTTGGCTTGTATGTCAGCATAATAACATATTTTATATTGAGAATCTATTATTATGTGCAAATCATCTCTATGAATTTCAAATAAGAAAATTTGATATATTTTCTTTAGAAATGGTTATTTTGATAATATAGAGATAATGACTAATAATTTAACTCATGGGTAGAATTTATCGAAAGGCTTACAGTGATGAGATATTCATCATTGTGCCGGTCATGTACCCAGAAAACGGGTCGTGACATATGTAGTTATGTACAATGAATTTTTTTTAAAAGTAATTCAAAAAATATGATACATATACATTGTATATTAGTAATATAGACAATAATTTTTTATGTAATTAAATTTATATTCACCGAATAAGAAAATATTTTTTAAATTAATAAATTATTAATTTATCGATTAATTAATATCTCTCTAAATTAATAAAATCTCATAATTCCAACATTATTAATTTATAGGAAATGTACTGTAATTTTATGCATAATTACCATTAATATAGAATACGAATAGTTTATAACCAAATATAAAACAACCTATTAAAAGTATAAGGCAATCATTCAACAAATTTTATGGAATTCCTTATATTCCGATACTCATAGTAGTATAGTACTCATGAGTTAGTGTTACCAGTAATTAATCTTGCTACATAATTATTCTTATTGGAGAAAGAAATTATTTATTAAAATATAAATGATAAATACTGAATTCTTATTATTGGAGTATAGGAATAGAAGATATTTCTTTTTCCAGGATGCTCTGGATCAGGATTTGCTGTTGATCATTTGGCTGCTTTTCACTTTTAGTAACAGTTTTTACCGTTGCTAAAAGTTATGGCAGCAGTTTTTATGTTGCCAAAACTTTCAGCAACGGTAACCGTTGCTGAAAGTGAAAAGTAGCATTAGCAGTAGTTTTGATCAGTAACAAATTCGAATCCGCTCTCAACAGCTAACGAAAATGTATTAGTGTAATATCCCAAGAATTTATATGAATATTTAAAGTATAATTTGAAGTTTAGTGAAAAATTTAATTACGTGAAAAATTTGCTTTTTGAATTAGTGAATAAAACGTGGGAATAGAAATTTTAATTTTTAATTTAGAAAATTTTTACAAATTCTCAAGGACTAAAGTGAAAAGAAAAGAAAGTATAGAGGACTTTTGAGAAATGACCAAGTAGGAACCCGAGAAGGAGAATAGAGCTTATGGGAATGAATTATGAGTCCGGTAGCGAAAGGATGATGGATTTGGGATTAAAGTGGAGTTTGAGATATTGAGAGGGACTAAAGTGAAATAAGGAAATCTGTGGGGCACCTAGGATTTAGAAACACCTGAGGTGAGATTTTATGAATTTGCTTTTGCTAGTCTTGACTGAGGGTCAATTGCAGAGCAAGTGATAATTTCACCCCGGGCGAGTAAATAGGTGGCCTCACCTATTTTTTTTCTCCAATTTTCTCCTTTCCTCTCTCTCTCTTCACCTTCTCTCCTCTCTTTCTCTCTCTACACTCCAACTCCACAACCGGGCTTTGGAGGGTGGATCTCGGGCTACGGGGCGAGCCTCTAGGAGCCAAGCAACGTAGGGAAAGCAAGGAATCGAGGTATAACTTTCTATTTCTCAAGCTTTTCCCTATTTTCTAGTTTTAAGAAAGTTTGGGGTAAAAATCGAGATTCCGGCTTCGTTTCTCGATTAAAATTGGTGTTTTTGGTGTCTAAATGCTCCTTATACATTAAGGGTGAGATCCTATGGAACAAATCATGAAAAACGGTGGAGATTTGGCCGGATCTGAGCCAAATCCGAGGGGAATCGCGAAAGGTCGCGATCGTGGCGCCCAGGCGCCAAGGTTGGAAGGAAGAAGGCCTTGGCGCCCAGGCGCCAGATGTACTAAAAAACTTAGCTTATTTTGATCAGTCATAACTTCTTCATCCGGACTCCGTTTTGGGAAAACTTTATATCGTTGGAAAGCTCTTTGAGTCTAGTTTCCAATGGTATAAGTTTCATTTAGATATTCATTACCGGTTAGGAGTGATGACTTAAGATGTGAGTAAAGGTCGAGAGTAGTAGTAGGAAATTTCTCTATTTCGTAACCCTGATGGTTTTTGTCTGGTTACAATAGGAATGGTCAAAGTGCAAAGTGGGAGTGCCGAGAGCGTGAAATCTAGGTGAGTGGGTTAATACTTGCTATGATTAAATATATGTTATTGACTTTTTACATCATAGTGGAAATATGTTGTATATCCAAGTTTGAAGAGGATGATGTGGAACGATGAGGCATAAACAATTGTGGAACGTATCTGGTAATGTATATAATTATATTTTCTTATTTTTCCATGAATGGAGGTTATATGATGGATTGTGAATGACATGTGAACTAAGTTGAATAATTGTTCTATATTATGAGTTATGTTGTATACATGCTATGTTGCTGGAACCACATTGATTATGTTGTGGCTTGAATTGTAAATGACTAAGTTGTGTATGTGGCTCAAGATTATGATTGAGGATGTTTTTTATATGTGATTGTGATTGTGTTTGACTGGAAAGGAAATGCATGGTGGTGCACCCCATGGAGAAATTTATGTGAAGTTATAAGGGTGGAGATTATAAACGGAGCGATAAGGGTGGATGCGGCGGGGGCCGCGGGCAACGATCCAGAGGTATTCTGGACGATCCGGTTGGTACGGGAAATGTGTGTGAAATTGATTTCACCGATTGCTGTTGTGAATTTTGAATTATGTTGAAATGTATTTGATTTACTTGGATATTGTTGTAAAGTATTATGAATAATATTATATCATATGATGATCGATTTACGTATGATTGCTGCATGTTATCATTATGATGCATGATATTTTTTTGTCATAGTGTTGTGTTATCTACTCACTGGGCACGTGGTTTGCTCATACCCCTCTTATTGATATTTTTTTTCAGAGTTGACAGCTGAAGGTAAATATCGGAACAAGGAATTATGGATCTTTAGTCCATGATTACCTTTTCATTTGTTCAGGATAAAGGTATGATAGTTAAGTCTTATTCTAAGTTGTATAAATCTAGAAATCTCTGTAATCGGGTAGGTTCATTCAGTGATGTAATGTGAATAATTGTATTATGTATAGAGAACTCGGTTTGGTTGCATGAAAAAGAATTGTATGATTTTTAAAAGAAAGATAGGCTTACGGAGGTGAAATGAAATTCACTTTTCGTGACGGTCACGTGCTCAGATTTTGGGACGTGACAATTAGTGTATATAGGTCTCGTTCCAATAGTATAATAAGATAAAAGCAAGGTAATAATAATATCAATCATAAATTTATAGTTTTATTTGAATAATTTAAATATTCATCTATTTAATTTTAATTTTTGAATCATTTTTTTATTATACCTGTTAGATATTTAATATTATAATAATCAAACAGGAGGAGTATTTCTTAAATAAATATTAAAATGATTGAATTATTAATTATAAATGTAAAGAAATTGAAAGAAAATAACTTATTTAGTAAGATTTTACTTGTTTTAGTTTAGTCTTTAAAAATTAAATATTTCAACTGATTTTTTATAAAAATTTATTTGTTTCAATTTGATTATTTTGTTACTAAATCTAATAATTTATTGTTAAGTATTTAATTTTTTTTGTCAAAAATTATTTTGACAAGTAAAGAAACAAAATTAAGATAAATATAAATTTTTAAAAATTAAATTAAGATAATTATTTTTGGTAGACTTATATCATTTACTCAAAAAAGAAAATAGTGTAAATCAAAACGTGTCCTATTGTCCTGTGACTAAGATGACACGTACACAAAACATGCTGACAAAGGCATCTCACGTGCCACCACTTGGCCTCAGCTTCGACCGTTCGATATAGATGACACCATCGGACGGCTGAAATCGATTTTGTTCGTGTGTCCATTCGTGGCTAAAGCGTGGGAAGCCCATAACGGTCACATGCCGCCAGGCGCGAAACCAGAGCTCGTGCCACGTCATCAAAGAACCAATACCTGATGTCCACGTGGCCCCCCAGTGAATCCTGATGAGACAACTCGTCTTCGTGTTTCCTCAAATTGAGATAAAAACAAATTTCACCAAACAAGAAACCAAAAAGCATAATCCAGCTTCGATTCTTAGGCGGAAAGAAGAGTTTCCAGCGTCGACGGGATAGCTATGGAGGTTTCCGGCACCGTTCTCAGGCGAGTTACCTGCAGCCCAGGCGCCGGGACCGGTAGCCGGTTTGTTCCTAGGATATTCGCGTCCGGCGGATCGGTGGCTGTTGGTCGCGGTGCTCGTTTTCATGGAGCCGGTCGAGGTGTTAGGATTTCGGCAAGGCCCAGAATGGGCTCTGCGTTTTGTGACGATGGGCATCTCCGATATTACCAGGGGTCGACGTCGCCTAGGTGCGGTGGTAGGGAAAAGCAGAAGGGATCGGCTGTTTTGACGACTAAGAAGAAGTTGAAATTGCTCAAGGGTTTGTCTGAAAGCCTGAAGATGGTTTCTGAATTGGGTTTCCCTTTGGATTCGGAACAGCGTGCTTTGTTGGATGATGTTCAGGGGAAGCTTACCTCGGTGAGTTTCATATGGTTTTATTCTCGTCTTTATTTATGTATAACATGATTCAGTTGATCTGAAGGAATAATAATCTGTGTTTTGCATGCTTAAGATTGCAGGCTTATGACTTAGATTTCTGTCTTTAAACGGTTAGTAACGTTAAGTTGCAAATAATGTTATAAAGTTACGTTTTTTTTTAATGTTTTTGCAACAGATTCTTAATACAAAACAGTGATTTTTATGTTTAGCTACGTTAAATTGCAAATTATTTTATAAAATGACGTTTTATGTTTTTTAAAAAATTGGGCAGTAGATTCTTGAATACTTGATACAAAATCAGTGATCTGTGCTGTAAAGTCAGCTGGTAATCTAGGTGGATTCTAAGATTAGCTGGAGTTTATTCTCTCTAAAAGGATGATTGTATATGGAAGAAAATGATTTTTTTCGTTGTTAGCTTCCGATCCTAAGAAATGATCCTTTTATTTGCTTTTTTTGGGTATCTCTAAATGCATAAATGAAAGGTGATTCTGCGTAAAGTTTTACCTTTCAGTAGTTTGAGTTTTTCACCGTCAGATGCATTTTGAGGTTCTTGCTTTGATATTTTAATTAGTAAAATGAGAATTTGAATGCATCTAATAATAAAAAGCGTAGTGATTTGGTGGACTTAGGTTTTGCTAAATTGGAAGCAATTTTGCTCGTTACATTCTAACTCAACTTGGGTTCCTTGATGGAAAACTCTTCACAAAATAACCGGAAAAAAAGAGGAGCTTCACCTACAATTTAGTCTTTTTCGTTCATTTCAGGATTCTGCCGAGGTATTATTGGAACAACTAGAACAAATAAGAGCAGAGAAAAAGGAAATGAAGAGACAGAATAAACAAGAGAAAGCCCAGCTAAAAGCCTCTAGGATGAAAACTCTGCCTGATTGTGAATCCTCATCGTCATCATCTTCATCTGAATCAAGTGACAACGATTGTGAAGAGATAGTTGACATGAGCAGCCTGAGAACAAGTGTAGGCCTTATCCCAGCGACTGTATATCAATTGCAGTCACCCCCATTGAGCGCAGTATCCCAAGTAACGACTGCTATTGAGGAGAACTTTCGTGATGTTAGTACTGCAAATCTTCATGCTGCAGAAATCTCTGGAAATGGTACTAGTCTTAGCAGCAGTAGTGTTGACTTTAAAGATGAACGTAGTATAGCTTCCAGTATCACTGCACCTCAGAAGAGGATTGAAGTCTGTTTGGGTAACAAATGCAAAAGGTCAGGAGGCCCTGCATTGCTTCAAGAATTTGAGAGGGTGATGGGTGCTGAAGGTACCGTTGTTGGGTGCAAGTGCATGGGCAAGTGCAAACTTGGTCCCAATGTGAGGGTTAAGAATTCTGTTATTGATGATCTAACTGAGGGACTGAGTAATGATTCTGTTATGACTCCGGCTAATCCTCTGTACGTTGGGGTTTCTCTGGAGGACGTGGATGCTATTGTGGCTAGTTTCTTGGGGGATAATCAGAGAGATCCAAATATGGGTGCTGATGCTGCTATTTGATGATGGATTGAAGCAACATATTTTTTTTATTCTTAAAAATATGTTCATGTGAAGCATTTGGTTTAGGCTGTTGATCATGTGATCACTTTTTTCTTGTTTTAGTATCTCTAATCTGTTCACATTGTAATATTAAATACTTCATTATTAGTTGTAAATGAATGCAAATGCATCAATATTAATTGTAAATTAATGCAAGTGCTTCTTTATTAGTAATTTGGGGTTTGAAAGTCTATTGGTGTTTTTAATTTGGGAACAGGGGTTCATATTGTACTTTCAGTGCAAGGTTATTTGAACATTAGTTATTCCTATCCTGTAAAACAATTTATTCTATTCAGGTATTTCAGGTGTTAGAATCTTGGAGCCTATATGAATAATATATACAAAGGTGTTCCGTAGACGGAGGGTTTGAACTTAGGAGGTATAGAGTAAGTCAAATAGAATCAATCAATGGGAATTTTTGTGAAAAGAAAGTTGGATCACACTGGGTAAGTCTTAGACAATACAAAAGAAAATCACTTAATAAAACAAACACTTGTTCAATCTTATGAAAATAAATTACAAAGCAAATTTGTTAAGTGTAATCGAGTGTGTCCTTCGTAATGATATTGGGAAGGTATTTATTAGAGAGGATATGACTTGTGATAGTCGTACCTTGCGAAATAGTCACACTCTTGTAAAGGAGATGAATTTACGAAGTGTTGCGTCTTGAGTGTTGAGTGGCTTAAAAACGGAGGTCAGAAATAAGAATAAGTCTAACAAAAATAATATATTTATTTTATTAAGAAATTAATCCCTGCTTTCTTACCCAAAGTGATCGTTTATAGCACGAAGGCCTTCTATTTCAATTTTATTAGGCTTTTACTTGAGGTTGTTTTTTAGGAGAAAGGATGAAGACCACTCCTCCATAGTGTCATTGGCCTTGTCTAAATCATGCGCCATGAATGACATTTATCTTACGCCAAACCCATTCTGAGAGCGTTGGTTATTCGTGAAGTTAGGGTGGTTTAGGGGTGATGCTTCTCAGATTAACACTGTGTTAATCTTGAGGGAGGGGCCACTCCCATCACACTCATTTATTTTAATCTTCTTAGGAGCTAGAGAGTGAGATATTTAGTTTATTGTTTAAGGGATGAATTCACTATATACTCTAAAGCACTTTGTTCAACAGAGTATGTCACTAAAAGAAGTTAAGCATCAAGGATGCTTCGGTGCCAAAGTATTTGGTTTTAGAAAAATTTGACACACCTAATACTCTTACCTTGAACATATGATGTTTATGCATATTTACTGTCTAATGGACAGATTCATTGGGTGTCTTTAAAGAAGCAAAGCCCCCCTTATATAATTATTTCTTTGTTAACTTAAGCGAGGCGGTGTCTCAGGAGTAGTGGCGGAGCCACGTTGAAGTCAGGGGGTGCAGCTGCACCCCCTGAAATTAAAAAAGTGTCATGAAAAATTTTTTTTTTCATTTTGCCCCCCCTCCTTATTTTTTTTGAACCCCCTTAATATTTTTTGAACCTCTTCAGTGACTCAATCCCACTCTGCTGCTCACAGTCACAAGACCCCCACTCTTTAGAATCACAAATTTTTTTCTTGAAGATGGTTAATTTCTCATTTCATTGTTAGGGACCTCTTTGTAAAAGTTTGAAATTTAGAGTTTTTGTACATAGGTCTAGTTCTATTAAATTGGTTAATTGATTATGTAATTAGAATCATGAGTAACATATTTATAAAGTCAATTTCATGAAATTTTTTCTTGATGATAGTTAATTTCTCATTTCTTTGTAGGGACCTCTTTGTAAAAGTTTGAAATTTGGAGGTTTTGTATGTAAGCCTAATTCTATCACATTGGTTGATTGATTATACAATTAGAATCATGAGTAACATATTTGTGAATTCAATTTCATGAAATTTTTTCTTGATAATGGTTAATTTATCATTCTATTATTAGGGACCTCTTTGTAAAAACTTGAAATTTGAAGTTTTTGTACATAAGTCTAATTCTATCAAATTGATTGATTGATTATACAATTATGATCATGAGTAATATATTTGTAAAGTCAATTTTATGAAATTTTTTTATAATGGTTAATTTATCATTCCATTATTAAGGACCTTTTTGTAAAAGTTTGAAATTTATAATTTTTGTACGTAGATCTCAATCCCACTCTGCTGCTCACAGTCACAAGACCCCCACTCTCTAGAATCACAAATTTTTTTCTTGAAGATGGTTAATTTCTCATTTCATTGTTAGGGACCTCTTTGTAAAAGTTTGAAATTTAGAGTTTTTGTACATAGGTCTAGTTCTATTAAATTGGTTAATTGATTATGTAATTAGAATCATGAGTAACATATTTATAAAGTCAATTTCATGAAATTTTTTCTTGATGATAGTTAATTTCTCATTTCTTTGTAGGGACCTCTTTGTAAAAGTTTGAAATTTGGAGGTTTTGTATGTAAGCCTAATTCTATCACATTGGTTGATTGATTATACAATTAGAATCATGAGTAACATATTTGTGAATTCAATTTCATGAAATTTTTTCTTGATAATGGTTAATTTATCATTCTATTATTAGGGACCTCTTTGTAAAAACTTGAAATTTGAAGTTTTTGTACATAAGTCTAATTCTATCAAATTGATTGATTGATTATACAATTATGATCATGAGTAATATATTTGTAAAGTCAATTTTATGAAATTTTTTTATAATGGTTAATTTATCATTCCATTATTAAGGACCTTTTTGTAAAAGTTTGAAATTTATAATTTTTGTACGTAGATCTAATTATATCAAATTAGTTGATTGATTATATAATTAAGATTCAAAAGAAGAACACTTTTTTTGTAATGAAAATATTTTTTAAGAGGAAATTACTATCAAATGAGCAATAAATTAAAATTAATTTAGAAAATTACTATCAGATCCAAAAAAAAAAGAATGAAAATTTTGCCCCCCCTAACTCAGGGGTCTTGGATACGCCACTGCTCAGGAGTGCTCCATTCTCTTAAGAGAGAGAGTGCTCTCGTGTTAAGGGGTATTCTTTTGATAACGTTAAGAAGTGTTTCTTTTTAGATGCTACTGGGGCACTCTCCTTTTATGTGAAGAGAACCTAATACTTGCTACTTTATGTGGGGAGAGGCTGATACTTACTACTAAGTGAAAGATCCTATTGAGATGCCAAAAGACACTTTTCTTGCCAAAAAGGAAAAGACTCCTTGCTTGATGATCGACTCGAAGTATCTAGAAATACCTATTTTATTAAGTCGGGAAAACCCCTTGACTAATAGGAGTGTCCTTCAAAAACTTATAATACCGCAGGCTATGTAGAATCAAAAGGATTGATCATTGATTTATTCGCATATTCGCCACTTTCCTACAACTTTAATTAAATAGAATTTAGATTTTTGGGTATAAGTTAGCTCACTCAGTGCATATATTCTGGTATGGAAATAAATTTAAAAGGATTCTTTTTTAGGTGTTTAATTAACTTTGGACACGTTAAATTATACATTTGGACACGTTAAATTATACTTTTCAAATAGTCAATAATGTGTCAAATGTGTAGGACTTAATACAAATGCTTAACAAAGACAATAATATGATCGAATTTACAATTGTCAATTTTTTTTTTGAAATTTATGTTCATAAGTGTCTTTTAAATTAAACCTCTTGGGCATAGCTGCTTTAGTTTTGAATTGCTTAGTAGTACCTTCAAATAATAAAAAAATTTAGGTTATCAAAATTTTTTAACTAAAATACTATGTGTAGATTTTAAATTCTTTTAAGAAATTTTTTACACAATTTATTTTCAATAGAAAAATTTATAACAAAGATATAAGAGATTACATATAAATCTAATCAATATTAATATATTAGTGGAGAAAAAGATAGCATTAAGTTCAGAGTTCCCAAAGTAAATGAAGTTTGGTCACAAGAACAAACGTTTACAATGCCAGAAAATTTCAATTCCAGTTTTTCTACTAGGAAAAGTAAAGCAACTTCATAGGAAAATGAATAGAACATCTTGTATTCGTATCAAAATAGAACTCATTTCCCTCCTCTATGGGAAAAAGATTCAAGTCGAAAACAGCAACGCAAAACCATTAGATTTCTTTAAAATATTTAATATAAAGAAAGAAGAAATTTGAAATATTCCATACATCTATATAAAATTTTTTCGTTCTCTGGAACTCATCCGCAAAATAAGGGTAAGGTTTCAAAGAAGTCATCCCAGCCCTTCTATTATCCTCCATTCAGACGAGGAAGACTTTGGTATTAGGAACTGGCAAATTCATGTAACATAAGCGGACTGATACTAAAACAATCATTAATATTCTATTGAACAGAGTAACTTAAAATTGTCATACATATGATAATACGCTCTGTACATCTCCCGCAACTTAAAAAGGTCAGAAAGTAGAGGAGCAGGGGAGAAGGGAGACTGAAATTTGCTGTGAAGACTTACATCAGGGGGAAGCCAAATCACAAAAATCAATAGAAGGAACCTGGGATATGTTGAGACTTATGTACTATTTCTACCCCAACTTCAGAAAACTAATCCCCTCCCCCATCAACATATTTTATAAGGGGTAGTTCAAACAAACCTACTCTGACAAACCCCTTTATCAATAGAATCTTCCTACTTCTGCTGTTAATCGGAAAATTTTCTGGACTATGATATTGCTACAGCATCTGCATGCTTTATATGTACATGAGTTTTGAGACACCCAATGCAAGCAGCCATACATACATGTCTGTGCAAGAATACATTAACCCGTTTCGCACCACTTGCGTGTCAGTATCGGGGGCGTTTGGGGTTGGACTGCTGTTCTGGTTCATCCATGTTATTACATCTTCTCACAAAGGAGTCAAGAGTTTTCTGCTTTGCAGGGCTATTCCCTGGCTGACTAGTTGAGACCTCCAATGTATCCTCATGGCCATCTAACATCTGATAAATTAATAACTGGAATTCAGAGTACTTCCCAGAAACATCAATGCAAACTATAAGACCTACTAAAGTAAATCTTCCCTGAAGTTGAAAAATAGTATGGAAATTAGCCTCCATATCATTTCACACTATGGAAATGGTGGATTTCTTTTACTTCCATTTTTGGTAAGATAACTACGAAGGCTACAAAATTAAAGAGACTTACCTGCCCCAAATTTTCCAATTTGTTCTGCACTACATCCCTATGAAATAAAACAACAGCAGATTATCAAAATATATCTAAAGACATCAAGTCAATTACCAAACCCAGATCAAATGCACAGAAGATAATAATAATAATAATAGTAATAATAATAATAATAAGAAGCACATGAACCTACCATATGATGTCATCAACCGTGTCATTTGCTAGCAAGTAGTATATATTTACTGAAGATACCTGAAAACAAGAACTACCAAGTCAAAGAACCATCAGAACACACATAATCCATTGCTTGCTAGTGAAATATTCAAAAATAACCTTGGCAACGGCAGATTTTTTAACTAGAGATAATCAGCAGGTTCCATGACCCGATATAAAACATTCAAATCTAAACTTCTCGAGTTATACATGGAAAACCAAAATGAAGGATTTTTTTTTTCTTTTTTCTTTTTTGAGGTACCAAAATGACGAAACTTCACTTCAAAGGATGAAACAAAGATTATGAAAAAACTATCCTTATTTCGGAATAATGTGCCATGCTGGTTGTAGAGCAAACTTTGGACCAAAAACAAGAAGCTTCAATTTCATTCCGAAAAGCATAGCTCATCAAGCATAAGTCAGGATGAGGCCCAACCAGGTAACATGCGGAAAACACACAGGAAAGACTGGATAATTTGCCATTTTCCAGTCCCTCTCTTGACCCTTGAGATAACAATTTTTCTGGTAACTAAATATTAAAATACATTCAAGAGAGCAAACAAGTGTCAAATAATTCATAAGAGTTTCATCTCTAAAAGAAGGTATCAGGAATACAAAAATTGGATTCAGGGCAAAAATATTAGGGGACCACCGAAAGAATATAGAGGCAGAATTTAGAGAGAGAAAGGGGAGTATGCAAATTTCATAATATTAAATTCACATAAAATAGTCAGATAAATCCAACTAACAAGCCATCCTTAATTAAAACCCTGACTTGCTTGAAGACAATTACCCTGTATTACAGATTATCTTAATTTCCCAATAAATATCCATATAATAATAAGTTATAGATCAGCCCCTATTTACTGATAAATATCCACATGAATCGTTGTTACTGCCCAAAACCTCCATTACCACACTGTCTATGCAACCCAAGGCCTTGGCTCTTTCTATCCCTATCCTACATACACTGTTTCCAGGTAAACATTGTCACTGTTCTAGAGGATTACAATCTGATAGAACCCACTAAACAGAACAGCAATTCACAGTCAAGATATTAGGATAAAACACTGTTATATATTAAAATGGACCTCTACCAGTGGGATAAAGGCGGATTACAAACACTCTAACATAAACCCCTCACACACAAAGCCAGTAGACTCAATGCAGAAAGATAAACACACAATTGCTAGTATTCCAGAGACTAGCACTCTCCCAAGTCCCCAAGGTTCCTTCCCAAAAGATACCCCCATACTACAAAAGACTACCTAAATAAAACCTACTGCACTGCCAGCTCAGCATACTCCCGCGTAGGTTCGTTAATTTGCTGCCCCACCACTACCCTATGCTCCACTAACTTCTGTAGCCCCCGTACTATTCTTCTTCTGTCTTGAATAAGCCTTGAGCTTGCCCCCTTCTTTTTGCTGATTTCCATCCAAGTCCTTCCCTCTTCTAACATATTGTTTTAAGGGTCTAACACAATCACAGAAATTTCACGTAGCGATTATGCATCCTAAATACATAGCAGAAGTATGTGAGGCCTAATTTTTTATTCAGTTCTCAGAATTAGGATATATTTTCAACAGTTAAATCATTATAATCCTTCCAAGTATGAAATAATTTTTCTCTGAGTTCACCAATTCTAATAAACAATGAAGACTCTAGCAAGGGGAAGGTTCATACCACTCAGGTGAAATCATATAAAGTAACAGCACAATCAAGTATTTTAATTAATCAAAGGCATAGTGATTCAACTAGTTCTCATTCTCTTTCTTTTTTCCCAATATCTAAAGTAAGTATACCTGGCCAATTCTGTGAGCACGGTCTTCGGCTTGAATTAGGTCACCTGGAGTCCAGGACAACTCTGCAAAAATGACCGTACTTGCAGCAGTTAAAGTTAGCCCAACTCCTCCAGCTTTGATAGATAGCTGTAGGAAAACATATAACAATGTCTATTACATTATTGAACCACACTATATACCAGAACTAAAGTCCAATACCACAATCTAGCAAAGAGCCCAACAGAGAAGTAAAGAATTGCAGAGAACTATGTGAAGGAAACCACCATACCACTGCTGCCCTGATAGAATCTTTTTCCTGAAAATCTGTAACCAATGCTTGCCTAGATGTAGGGGGTGTACTGCCATCAATCCGGATGCAACCTACTTTTTTTTTCTAGAAATTTGGAACAATTAGAATAAGAGTTTTTGACCATTTCAAGACAAGTCCAGCAAAAGTTGTGGTCTTACAATAAGAAAATCATGTATTGAATCTATCATTGGCTGATGGTGTGCAAATATAAGAAATTTGCAACCCGCCTGTGAAAAAGAAGCAAGACAACAAAATTGAAGATGTCAACCAACTTTGTCAAGAAAACATAATGATTTATAATGCTAACTTGGTCGGGGTGGCTCGAGGGAAAGCATGAGCCACATTCAACTAACGAGTCACATACATCTGCAAACTTATGCACCACGTTTCCATACTTATGCCTTGCCAAATAGGTAGGGACCGACAACCATATAATGAAATTAACTAATTAACTCAAACATTTCAAGAAATCCACTGAACAATCATTTGTTCACATTTTATCTGGTATGAGTGATTTGTTTTTGTCATTAATATGACCAGTCAACCCAAGATGCCAATAGCTCTTATTTTTTCTAGAATATAAAATTGAGATATTTTGGTAAAATACCCCATTTTAATTCATATTCCCTTTCCCTTTCCCTTTCCCTTTCCTTTTCCCTTATTGCATACCAAACATACCCTTTGGAACAAAAATGGTAGCAATTGCCATTGTCTGCCACATAGTATTTGAGATCCCCAAAATTATTGACTAACTTTTTCATCAAAAGAACATCAAATTTTAGGGGCTCTGAACTTTAATTAACCTGTGTAAAAGCTCTCTATTATTGTCTAAAAGAATATTCATTATCACAAACTCCAACGTCCCAAGATTGAACATAGGCTCCATCTTTTGAAACTTGGAAAATAAAATAAAATAAAATTATGCAGACACGACACTATTATTTTTCTCGAGAACCAAGATAAACAATTGTTAGAGATATTAGTAAAACCACTCCTCCTTCACCTAAGCTTTTGGGACTAATTGTTTCTTGACATGGTGCCAAACCCTCTAAAAAGCAAGCAATCAAAAGCTTGAAGTTTCCCATCCCCACAAGAGTGGTTGTCTTAGAGATTTTAATTAAACCATTCCTTTGCCTTCATCTTAAAACCTTAAGCTTTTGAAAGGGGTGAATTGCTTCTTGACAACTTTGAATTGGATACAGAAGTTCCATAATTACCTAGTTAATTCACTCTCAGAAACTTCACTAGGCTGTTTATTCAACTTACAACAACCATTGAATGGATATATTTATGGTACAAGCTCAAGGAGAATAATTTGACAAACATTAAACATGCATATATGCAAGCAAACAGAAATTGAGAGTTAAGAGAGAAAGCTGAAAACAGATCTTATCTTTCTTTTTTTTGTACATTTCAGTTTAAAATATTATTCTTAGATTTCTTTAAAAGGATTGTAGTATAGGAGTACCTCAATAATAGTTCCAACATAATCAAGAACTGCTGGGATCTTGGCTTCTGCAGAATCGGTATATATCTGGACTTGAACAAATAAGGATTTAAAGTTCAATCACAAAAAATGATCATAATGCTTTAGACTGCCAACATATGGTGGAGCATTTGTAGATGTTATACTGAACTATAAACCTATTTTAAACAGAAGTAACAATTCCTAAACCTTACCATACACCCCAAAGTTCTAAGCAGAACTTCAATCCATACCTTGTTAATAAGATTCTTTTGAGTAAACTTCAGTGATTCAGCCTCATCTTTTGATTTGGCTGCCTTAATTTTGGCTTTAATCACCTCCAACTGCAAAACAAAAATGCATATTAGTTGGCTTTCACCACCTCCAACCACATACACAATAATAGTTATGAACACTTCCAATTAAAATGACCTATATTTAGTAAAACTTCACCACCATGGTTCTAGAGAAAATATAACCAAGAAATTTTCCAACAAACATGAAAAGGGGAAAGCATCAAAATTTCTCATCTTCTCCAAAGGCCTACCTACAATTGATTTCAGTTGATTATTTAGCAGTGCAACATGAGGCACCATATACCACAATGGTTCCTCATAGGAACCTCTTTCCCAGGTGTGCCTTGAGCACATACACTTCACTACTATAACACCAACACCCCCCCCCCCCCCCAAAAAAAAAAAAAAAACCAAGGTTTGCTTTCTGAAAGCCGGTCTTTGTAATAGAGTAACCACAGTTAAAATATGATCAATCCTGTATGAAGTGTAATTATTTTATTAGAAATTTGTTTACAATGAAATATTCACTCAAAACTAACTTTTTAATACATTAACCACTTTGATGTCCACAAATTTTACTAATGCTAGATTTGCAATCAAAAGAGCACAGTTAAAAGTATATTAAACATATTATTAACAGGGTTATAAAGGTCGTTTTGTTTTTAGTTTTGTTTTTTGGTGGAGGAGGAGGAGGAGGAGGAGGAGGGGGGGGGGGGGGGGGAGGCCTCAATTAGAGCAGGCGTCAAAGTCACTTGCGGGGAATACAGTCCTCACTAAGTCACTGTATTATTGAACAGTGTGTCATGGACAACTGCAAATACTTAACTCTTGATTTATTAACGAGTTACACAAAACTAGCATAACATCAACAATCACCAAATAGTCAACGCCCAGGAAATTGCATTTAATAACTAGATCATATTTCAGAATACTGAATGTTGCTATCCTCATCCTCTCAAGATGCACAATAAACTTGATCAGAGATATATTAAATTACCTCTCGAAATAAAGCATTGATTTGCTTCATGTCCTTGTCAGCCAAATCTAGGAAGACCTGTCAACCAATTTAATAAAAAATAAAAAGAGCTATAATTTAACTTTGCACTTCATTTTATTTGTACATTTAAACATGCAAAAAAGCACTGGCACAAGTGTTCACATAGATGCACACATGGTGCAAAACATATTTTGTGCCAACAACGACAACAACAAAGCCTTATCCCACTAGGTAGGGTTAGCTACATTGATCGCACGACAACATTAACCTCTATCAATGACCAACTCTTTAGGTAACTCATTTATCAAAAAATTTCGTTCAATGACTTCTCTAAGTGTCCTTCTTGGTCTTTCTCGGCCTTTTTTCACAGGACTCTATATCACCTGCTCAGCCCTTCTTATTGGCGCCACCAACGATTTTCTTTGAATATGTTCAAACTACCTTAAACGATTTTTTACCATTTTTTCCTCAATAGGTGCCACTCTAACTCTACTTCGTATACAATCATTATAAATCATAACTCTTCTTGTATAACCACACATCCATCGTAACATCTTCATCTCCGCTACCCCAATTTTTTGTTCCTGTTGTTCTTTTACCGCCCAACATTCACTCCTATATAAAATTACCGGTCTTGTAACAATACGATAAAACTTTCCTTTGAGCTTATCAGATACTTTCCGATCACAAACAACTCCTGATGACTTTCTCCATTTTAACCACCCAGTTTGTATCCTATGTGCAACATCTCTAATAATTTCACTATCATCTTGTATAACTGATCCCAGATACCTAAATTTTGACACTTGTGATATAACCTGGTCTCCAATTTTAACCTCCAACTCATTTCTAACTTGCCGCTTGTTAAATTTACAATGCATATATTCTGTCTTACTCTTACTTAGATGAAAACTCTTTGATTCCAAAGTACTTCTCCATAACTCGAGTTTAGAGTTAATCTCTTCCTTTGACTTCACCATGAGGACAATATCATCTGCAAAAAGCATGCATTTGAGGATTTTTTCTTGGATGTGTTCCATCAGAACGTATAAAATCATATCAAACAAATAAGGGCTCAAAGATGATCCTTGATGCAGGTGAATCTTCTCGTCTCCCTTCCAAAGTTCTCACACTAGTTGTAGCCCCCTCATACATATCTTTCATAGCTCTAATATACACAACTTGGACAACTTTCTTTTCCATGGCTTTCCACAGCACTTCTCTTGGTACTCAATCATAAGCTTTTTCTAGATTAATAAAAGTTATATACAAGTCTTTTTGTTTATTCCCATACCTTTCCATCAACCCTTTTAGCAGATAAATAGCTTCCATAGTAGATTGCCCTGGCATAAATCCAAATTGATTCTTAGAAATAATCGTCTCAATTTTTAACCTACATTCAATCACTCTTTCCCATAATTTCATAATGTGACTCATAAGCTTAATCCCTCAATAGTTTGCATAGTTCTAGATGTCCTCTTTGTTTTTGCATATAGGCACAAAAGTGCTTCTTCTTCAATCCTCAGACATATTCTTGAACCTTAAAATCTCATTAAAGAGTTTAGTTAGCTAAATAGTACCCTACTCTCCTAAACTCTTCCAAACTTCAATAGGAATACCATCAGGACCAACAGCTTTATCATTATCCATTCTTTTAAGAGCTAACCTCATCAACCTTAATAATCCTGCGATAGTACGCCAAATTTGTTCGCTCTCCAAGGTTGTTAAATCTTCCATATCACTAGTTGACTCTGCTCCGTCATTAAAGAGTTTGTGAAATTAACCCTGCCATCTGTTTTTAATATCTCCATTTGTAACTAAAACTTTTCTTACTTCATCCTTAACATATCTTACTTGATCCAAACTCTAGATTTCCTTTCTCTATTCTTTGCAATCTTGTAAATCTTTCGTTCCCCATTTTTCGTTTCTAAGTCCTTGTAAAACTCTTCAAATGCTTTATGTCAAATTCTGTTGATAAAATATTAAAATATATTTTTCAGGCAAAAAAATTGTAAAATGCATGTTCATGCATATACCATAGTAATTAGCACTAAACAGTAAGAAAATGAAATAGAATTCCTGCAATACCGTTGATTTAAAAAATGCTTTAACTTGAAAAGAATTGGTTTAACTAAATTTGATTAAGGAAGCTTCTCATGGACATCATTTTCATCATTATGTATATATCCTCTTCATCTTCAAAATATGTGCATCTCTTAAGAATTAGCCACTACCATTCCAACTGGAGGGAGCACTGCCTTTCATCTTTTGCCCACTGCCTCCCCCTCCTCCACACCCAATCCTTCTTTGTCATGCTCATTATTTTCTTCCTTAATGTAATTCTCTCAAACCACAACTGTTGTTACCAGGATGACTATTGTTTACGAGAGTCATAGTGACAAGATGCCACGTGTCTCACATCAAATAAGGCCATAGCAATGATTTGTACTTACCTGCTGCCTGCGCTTTACAGGAAGTTGAGAAAGAACATCCTTTTTAAGCCTGCGAATCATCACTGTTGCCTTCATCAAATTATGCAATTCTTCATGGTTACTTGCACCTTGATAAACTCCAAAAATTCCCTGGAGGACCCATATAATAACAAAACGCTTTCTTTAGAATAACAGCAAAAGGAGAAATGACGAGTTAAAAAGAATCTTATCAGTAAATAAAAAGAAATAACTTACACCCTTGCAATACCGGTTACCATATTCATGGACATTTTTAAATACATCAGGATACAATGCTTCCAGCTGTTGAGCACAATTCCAAACATTATGATTCCAACAATGTCGGTCATTAACAAGGTATTACATCTGAAACAAATTGATATAGAGAAAATACCTGCTTGAATAGTTCAATTGGTCGAGACAAAGCAGGAGTTCCACTAAGCAATATTGCATATTGAGCTTTCTAAGAATGTAACACATTAAAGAAAGCATGAGAAAAGCTCAGAGATCAAGAGATTAACATAAAGCTGTCTGAATCTACTGCAATTCAAGACTTAAAAATAGGTTAAAACACAGTCCAATCAGGATGTTTTGCATATGACACCAGGATTTCTTTCAGAGAGGATGGGAACAAAGCTTCTGAATAATTCCTTTCATTAACATTATCCTGAGAGTCAATCTGCTTCTTTAATTTAATTGATTAAAGTCTACTACATATAGTTTCTCTACCACAGTTCATAAAAGAAAAAGGGCACTAATTGCCGAAGTATGCTGTGATTTGGTGAATTTGGTTTTGGAGAGGGTTGCATCTCTTGCTTCCTTTATTGTTCTGTTTACAGTTGTTTTTAAGGGAGTCCCTTTGGCCAATATGAACAGGGATTGGGGGCCCTTTTATTTTCTTAAAGTTCTTTCCCCCCCCCCCCCTTTTGTGGGATTGTTTTTTAAGGAGGCCGTCTAATCCTCCTTTCTTCTAACTATCTTCTTTCTAATAAAGCTTCTCTTTCTATTAAAAAAAAAAACTGGTGACAAATTAGACAGTCATAATAAGTATCACCTTAGTTGGGGATCATTCATAAAGAAAAATGTAATAAACTGAGTTGCTTGTAAATGTAGGAATATCTGAAACACAGAAGATTTGCTCAGACTACTTCCAGAAAAAGACCCAACAAAACCACAAAATATACTAGTACCTACAACTTTCTCATTAATACTTGAACAGAGATTAGTATGACATGGAGAAGTGTCTGCAATTTTAATTTCAGTAACCTGTATAATAAAGCATATAGCTGTGTAGAAAATATATCTAACATTTCAACAAACAGCAGGATTTTATATTCATTAGCCATGAGCTTGATATAGAAGTCAAGATTAGGGTAATATAATTGTAGCTTTCAAGATTAGAATACCTTTATAACTGGAAGAGTAGCAGTAGTTCTCTTTGCTTGAGCATTTTTCAGAAAGTGTGATTCATCTGCAATCACAACCTGAATAAAAGTATTTTACTGATGAGAATGTTTATTAACTTAATCAGAAAACAACTTTAAATACCAAATAAGATCATGTATCCCGATAGGGATTATGGTATTATTGAATGGACAAAGTCCAATGCCTCTGGATAGAGCCAAGAGGTAATGGATATTACAGAAGGAAATAGCAGTAAACACAGTAAACACAGAGAAACAATACTAGCATTCGAGAGGCTAGCAACTCTTCCAATTCCCACTCAGATTTTCCGTGCCTTCTAACTCTCTCTCCCCACCTCCTATACTCTCTACTAACTTAGCACCCATTCTCTCCACCCCCCATGACACCTGTACGAAGTTAGTTATGCTCACTTCTAATATTACTCTTCTGCCCTTCTAATCCTGACTTATTCCTTCTAACATACATTTTCATTTTCTCCTTATTTATTACCCACGATACATCAATACCCCCCTGCTAGTTTCACCTTGTCCTCAAGGTTAAAGTTAGGAAACTGCTTGCCAATCACTTCGTAGTCTTCCCATGAGCTGTCTTCAGTTTGCAAGTGCTGTCACTTAATTAAGACCTCCACACTGTTATTGGTTAAAATGCAAATCTTAAGAACTGATTCGGGAACCATCCGAAGCTCCATTTCCTCTGTTAAACAAGTAGGTAGTGGTTGTACCGGAGTAGTGTGATGTAATGATGGTTTCAGCTGTCAAACATGAAATACTGGATGAATTCTTGCCTCTTGAGGAAGTTTCAACTTGCATGCTACTGCCCCTATCCTCTCCAACATCTTGTATGGGCCAAAAAATATAGGACTCAGTTTTTCATTGATCCTCTTAGCCAAGGACTTGTGCTTATACGGCTGTAGCTTCAAATAAACTAAGTCTCCCACTGCAAATTCCACATTTCTTTTCTTTTTGGCTTGGTTCTGCATCTGCATTTGAGCTTTCTCCAAATTTTCTTTAAGTTCCGTCAATATCTTCATCCACAGCCTCAACCATGGTCAGCCCTTCCTCTACCTTAAACAGTGAAGGTGGATCCCTACCATATAGTGCCTTAAAAGGAGTCATTCCTATAGATTTGTTGTAGGAAGTGTTGAAAGAAAATCCTGCCCAACTTAACCACTCTGCTCATTGCTTAGGTTTGTAACTAGCAAAAAACCTCAAGTAAGTTTCAAGGCTCCAGTTCACCCTCGGTCTGCCCATCAATCTGTGGGTGATATCCCAAACTATACTTCAGTGTTGTACCAGAGAGTTTAAATAGCTCTTTCCAAAAGAAACTAAGGAACAATTTGTCTACATCCGAAACAATGGATTTAAGGAATCCATGTAGTCGGACCACTTCTTTCGTAAACTTTTCAGCCACATCTTTAGCAGTAAATGGGTGAGAAAGTGGTATGAAATGAGCATATTTAGAAAAACGGTCCACCACCACCAAGATAACATCATACCTTTGCAATTTAGGAAGTCCAGTGATGAAATCCATGCTAATATCCTCCCACACATGCTTTGGAATCGGTAATGGTTGTAAGAGGCCCGCTAGACTTATAGCGTGATATTTGTTTCTTTGACACACATCACACTTGGCCACTTACATCTATACATCTTTTTTCATGCCATCCCAATAAAATAGCCTAGATGATCTTTTGTAAGTTCTGAGGTAGCCCGCATGCCCTCCAAATGGTGAATCATGAAATTCCCTAAGTAGTAGGGGAATTTTAGATGAATTTCGTGGCAACACAACACTGCCTTTATACAATAGACAACCCCTCAACAGTGTGTACCCTTGCTGCTCTTGCTGCCTAGTAACAATGGATTGAATAATGGCATTGAGTTGTGGGTCACTTTTCACTTCTTCCTTCCAATCCTCCCAATTACTCACTTGCCATAAAGTACAACTATAGAACTCCTCAGGAGCCTCTTTTCTAGACAGTGCATCAGCTGCACTATTTTCCCTTCCTGGTTTGTATTGTACCGTAAATTTAAAACCCATGAGTTTTGAAACCCATTTTTGCTGATCTTCATCGATAATACGCTACTCCGGCAAGTACTTTAGGGCCTCTTGATCTGTTCTTATGATAAAATGATGCCCCCTTAAATAATGCCACCATTTCTTAACGGCAAATACAATGGCCATCAATTCCCTCTCATACACCGATCGTCTACTAGCTTTTTCAGACAAGGATTGACTATGAAATGCAATCGGTCTACCTTGCTGCATAAGTACTGCTCCCACTCCTTTCCCGAACGCATCAGCCTTGATGATAACAGGTTGAGAGAAATCAAAATTGGCGTAGTAGTCATGGCCACCATGAGAGCCTCAAAAGCTTGTTGTGCCTTATCACTCCATTGAAAAGACTCCTTGAGTAATTGTGTAAAAGGTTCAGTAATTTTTCTATACTCCTTCACAAACTTCCGATAATACCCTGTTAATCCAAAAATCCCCTCAAAGCCTTGATGTTTTTTGGGGATAGGCCATTTAACCATACAATCAATTTTGGCTGGGTCTACTTGCACACCCTCACCCGACATCATGTGCCCCAAATACTCCAACTTAGGCTGTCCAAAAACACACTTCTTAGAATTTATCACCAATTTATTCTCCTTAAGAACTTGAAATACTTCCCTTAGGTGACCTGTTAGCATCGGATCTCAGGTTCTCTATTGCACTCCCTAAATAGGGTTCTTTTCACCTTTCTCTCACGGTACTTGTACGCTATCAGTCATTGAGGAATACTTAGGCTTAGAGGGTGGTCCCCCTTTCTCGTGTAAAAGCGATCAGAATTTTTATAACACGCTGAAGTGTTTCTCCAAACCTGTACTGTATACTAGTATGTCATCAAAAAATACTAGCACAAATTTTCTAAGAATCTCCTTGAATATATCATTCATTAAAAATTGAAACGTCGATGGAGCGTTGGTAAGTCTGAAAGGCATTACCATAAACTCATATTGTCCTTCATGTGTGTGAAACGCAATCTTATGCTTGTCCCCTTCCTTCATCCGAATTTCAAATCCAGCTTAGAAAAAATGTTGGCTCCACTCAACTCATCTAACAATTCATCTATCACTAGTATAGGAAATTTGTCAGGGATGGTAATTTTATTCAAAGCTCTGTAATCAACACAATCTCCATGTACCATCTTTTTTCTTTACCAACATCACTGGATTAGAGTCTGGGCTATGGTCTTATAATCCTAGCCTCAAGCATCTCGTTCACCAACCGTTCTATCTCATTTTTCTGAGAATGCAAGTAATAGTAAGGGCTTACATTTGATGGTTGCTCCCCCGACTTAATTTGTACGGCATGGTCACAAAATCTTCTTGGGGGTAGCTTTGTTTCTACTTCACATATCTCAAAAAATTCTCCCAACAATTCTTGTATTTCAGCTTTAGCACCAGGGGAATCCTTCTAAATAAGAGTCATTTCCCCAAACTCAACTAGATAACCTCTATCCTCCCTTTTCATAGTCTTAATCATAGTTTTTAAAGAAACTTGAGAAGTTGACAATGATGGGTCCCCTTGCAGACACAGCCATTTACCTTCAATGTTAAGCTTAAGAGTGGATTTCTTCCAATCAACTCTCACTTCTCCTAGTGATTCTAACCAATCAACTCCAAGAACCACATCTGTACCTCCCAAATCAAAAGAATAAAATGGCTGCTGCACCTTCACCCTTTGCATCTCCATTTTCACATCATCGCATATCCCAGCCCCCTTAACATTATACCCATCTCCTACCCGTACTTCAAATCTACTACTCCTGTCTATGGGAATCTTGAGAGATTCTAATAAGTCAGTAGCTATGAAATTATGGGAGGCCCCACTATCAATAAGAATTAGCACCTTTCTCCTTAATCTTGCCTTTGAGTCGCATGGTTTTATTCCCACTAAATCCAACAATGGAGCTCATAGATAATGACATAGGCATCTTCTCTTCTTTAAGGTCCGTTAAACCTTCCAACTCAGCATTATCCACTTCAATCTCCTCCCCTAATCCATCTAGCAATGGAAATAAAATAAAGACCTAGAGTTTTTTTTTTCTTTTTTTACATCTATGATTGGGTCCAAATTTTTCATCACACCTATAACACACCCAATTCCCTCTTTTTATCAGTTTCTTCATCTAATAGCCTTTTGTACTTGTAATTAGTAGTGGACGTGTTTGAATTGGTTGACCCACTCTTTGACTCAATCCCCTTTTGTCTCAAGATTCCTCACTACTGTCACCGATACTGAAGATTTAGTAGCATCACTACTATTGACTAACTTAGTGTAGGATTGGGTCAGTTTTGACCCAGCCCAATGAGACAAGGTCCAAATACCCCTAACCCACTTCAATTCTCTGACCTGGTCCACTATAGTATTTCTCTCTTCCACACACTGCGCCATCTCCATCATATCGAACATCAACAGACCCTTTTGCAACCTCAACTCAGCTCGCATCTCTTCTTTCAAGCCATTCTTGAAGGCCCCAAGCAAAATGTCCTCCTCTGCCCTTGTAATCGTTGCTGCAATCGCTTCGAATTGCTCCCTATAATCAGCGACAGAGTTGCTCTGCTTCAATGCCATGAGTCTCTCGTACTAGTCGTTGTTCTGAGATGGGTGAAAACGTGCAATCAACTCACGCTTCAACTTGTCCTAGTTGCTCACGATTTCCTTGACTCCACCCACAAAAACCAACTAAGTGCCTTGCCTTCCAAAGCCACTGTCGCAGCTTCCAACTTCTCGTCCCTATTGATGTTGCTCATGCAAAAGAATCGCTCAACTCGAAATACCCAGCCCAATGGATACTCACTCGAAAACAGAGGGAGATCGAGTCTCCTATATTTCATCGGGTCTCACTCCACTTCTCCAGTTTCCACACTAACAATCTTTCCTTGTGCCAATGATGCAGAAGATTCCACCACCATCTTACCTCTGTCCTCACTTCGCTTACTGTTCTTCATCTCATTCAAAGCTTCTACCATGAGTTCTCTCATAGATGTGAACTCAGCGTCTAAATGAGCAATCCCTATTCCACTCCAGCAATACGAGCATCCAAATTATCTACTCTCCCCTCCATTTGCGTATTGACCATGTCCTAGAAAGTACCGCTCTGATACCAATTGATGTATCCCAATAGTTATGCTCACTTCTAATATTACTCTTCTGCCCTTCTAATCCTGACTTATTCCTTCTAACATATATTTTTATTTTCTCCTTATTTATCACCCCGATAAATCATAAGATTACCCCCAACATAGGAACACAATCAATACATCCAATCATTGCTTCAGGAAAAGCTCTGATTTTACCATATAGAACCCAATAAGCAAAATTAGCAAATATTAAAAAAATTGCTGTTATCCATTGGCTTAATTCATTTCTGTTAGAAATACCATAATACCATACATTATAATAGCAAAATCATAACGATCTCTATTTAAATTTATCAGACCCAAAAGAAACGGGGAAATTATTAATTTTTACATCTCATTCATTGCTTTCAACAATCTTTGCAGCCATGTCACAACTCTTTTTTCAATCAAAATTCTTGATCATAATGAACCTTACAAGTTATAAATATGACAGGCTGAATCAAATTTCATGTTTCAATAGTTATCCCATGAATCATGATCATAGAGAGATCATATAGAAGAAATTCCTCTGTTCAGAAACCTCATTACTTTCTGAAGAGAGATCAGAAGCAGAACTACAATGGAAGTGAGAAAAATTAGACAACTGGGTGGCTCTAACCTTAAAGTCAAATGCCATAAGCATATTCTGTATCTTAGGAACCAAATCATATGAGATGATGTTGAATAGTCCATCTAGATGAATACTGTTCTTAGTATTTGAAGATACTATCGTGAAACCTCCTCTATTTGATCCACCACTTTGAGATAGCACAACCTAATCAAGATAACTAGTTAGTGGAAGAGTGTTTTACATATAGAATTTAAAAACTAAAAAAAAAAAAAAAAAGTTCTTTGTAATTTTTCAGACAAGCCAAAAGGAGTAAGAGAGAAGGAACAGGCCATGGATAACATACAAGTATATCTGATGAAGGAATTTTCAGCCATTGTTGAATCATCTGGGTGAAAGCAGAAAGGTAAATGCAACTTCCCCTAAATGTGTCTTCTTTTAAAAAATGAGAAATGAAATTATACAACTATCCTTACAGAAGCCCATTGCAAACGTAACGAAGATGGTGCAAGTATAAGGACAGGCCATGAGTCAGAAATACATGAAGCTACAGCAATAGCCTGCAAAAGATATAATAAATTAGACATGCAACCACTTTTTTTGATCAGTATTATAAGAGTCTCCTCAAAATATGTTTTCCATAATGAATAGACTCTCTAAATTAGTAGAAATAATAATGTTGGTAAGGTTAATAATGGTTATTGGTTAGCATCAGCAACCACTAGGGAAAAGAATTATACTCTTCAACATAATTCATCAACAACAACAACAACAACAACAAAGCCTTATCCCACTAAGTGGGGTCGGCTACATGGATCGCACGACGCCATTGAGCTCTATCAATGACCAACTCTTTAGATATCTCATTTACTAAAAGGTCCCGTTCAATAATTTCTCTAACTGTCTTTTTTGGTCTTCCTCGACCTTTTTTCATAGGGCTCCAAACCATCTGCTCAATTCTTCTAACTGGCGCTTCCAACGATCTTCTTTGCACATGCCCAAACCATCTTAAACGGTTTTCAACCATTTTTTCCTCAATAGGTGCCACCCCAACTCTACCTCGTAAATGATCATTACGGATCCTATCTTTTCTTGTATGACCACACATCCAACGCAACATCCTCATCTCCGCCACTCCAATTTTATGTTCTTGTTGTCCTTTCATTGCCCAACATTCACTCCCATATAAAATCGCTGGTCTTATAGCAGTACGATAAAACTTTTCTTTGAGTTTATCAGGTACTTTCCGATCACAAATAACCCCTGATGCCATTCTCCACTTCAACCACCCAGCTTGTATCCTATGTTCCACATCTCTAATAACTTCGCCGTCATCTTGTATAATTGATCCCAAATACCTAAACTTTGACACTTGTGATACGACCTGATCACCAAGCTTAACCTCCAGCTCGTTCCTAGCTTGTCGCTTGTTAAACTTACAATGCATATATTCGGTCTTACTCCTGCTCAGACGAAAACCCTTCGATTCCAAAGTAGCTCTCCATAACTCAAGTTTAGAATTAATCTCTTCCCTTGTCTCTGCTATGAGAACAACGTCATCTGCAAAAAGCATGCACTTAGGGATTTCTTCTTGGATGTGTTTCGTCAGAACATCTAAAACCAAGTAAAACAAATAAGGGCTTAAGGATGATCCCTGATGTAGGCCAATTTTAATAGGAAAGTCTCTAGTTTCCCCGCCAGACGTTCTCACACTAGTCGTAGCCCCCTCGTACATATCCTTTATGGCTCTAATATACGCAACCCGTACACCTTTCTGTTCCAAGGCTTTCCACAGCACCTCTCTTGGTACTCGATCATAGGCTTTTTCCAAGTCAATAAATGCTATATGAAGGTTTCTTTGTTCACTCCGATACCTTTCCATCAACCCCCTTAGAAGATATATAGCTTCCATTGTAGACCGTCCTGGCATGAATCCAAATTGATTTTCAGAAATACTCGTCTCGATTCTTAACCTACGTTCAATCACTCTTTCCCATAATTTTAGAGTGTGACTCATAAGCTTTATCCCACGATAGTTTGCGCAGTTCTGAATGTCTCCTTTTTTTTTGTAAATAGGTACTAAAGTGCTTCTTCTCCATTCTTCAGGCATTTTCTTAGTCCTTAAAATCTCATTAAAGAGCTTAGTTAGCCAGATAGTACCCTACTCTCCTAAACACTTCCAAACTTCAATAGGAATACCATCGGGACCAACAGCTTTACCATTATCCATTTTTCTAAGAGCTTCCTTGACCTCATCCACCTTGATCCTGCGATAATATACCAAATTTTGTTCTCTCTCCAATGTTGTTAAATCTTCCATATCACAAGTCAACTCCGTTCCGTCATTAAAGAGCTTATGAAAATAACCCTGCCATCTATTTTTAATATCTCTGTTTGTAACCAGAACTTTTCCTTCTTCATCCTTAACACATCTTACTTGATCCAAATCTCTAGATTTCCTCTCTCTAGCCTTCGCAATCTTGTAAATCTTTTGTTCCCCTTTTTTCGTTCCTAAATCCTTGTAAAACTCTTCAAATTCTTTAGACCGTGCTTCACTTACTGCTTTTTTTTTGTCTCTTTTTTAGCCTTCCGATACCTTTCCCAATTTTCCGAGTTATTGCACAGATGGATAGCTTTAAAGCATTCTCTTTTAAATTTGATATTTTCTTGAACAGTCTCATTCCACCACCACGATTCCTTATCTCTTTGTCCAAAACTTTTTGATTCTCCTAAAAATGCTTTAGCTACTTTTCTAACCTTCTTGGCTATCTCTTCCCACATGGTGTTAGCATCTTCTCGTACCTCCCAAGATCCTTCCTCCAACAATCTTCTCTTGAAAGACAGTTGATTCTCCCCCTTTAGCTGCCACCACTTGATCCTAGGGTTCATCACCTGACGATACTTTTGTTTCCGACCCTTAATAACCACGTCAAGGACCAAAACCCTATGTTGAGTTGCCACGGGTTCTCCAGGAATAACTTTACAATTTTGACAGATTTTTCAACATAATTCATCAACAAAATAAATAAATAAATAAATAAATAATAGCTTGAGACAATTTCCAGCAATGAAGCAAAATGGCTCTAGGAAACCCCACCATAATAAGCATCAAAAGATCTACTTTATAAAAGCTGTTTTCACAGTACAGACAATTGCAAACAGCAGGTTGATGGGATGAAACATGAAAAAGAAAAATTGCTGGAGATAGATTTACAGTTGGAAATCATGTTAGAATGTGTCACGCATGCATGCACGTACACACGCAGAGGATAGACAGAGTGGGAAGGGGAAAGAGAGAGAAGGGAAAGAAACTAAGCAGAGTTGCCACTAATACCATGGTGACTGATAAAATATATATTTATATATATATATATTAGAAGATTTTTTTTTTCTAACATAGAACTGAATAAAGCACATATCTGTACAAGGTAGAAGTTTCTGTCTACTTTTAGCTTAAACTGCGATATTTAACATCTGTCAGTCAAATTTAATAGAATTCCTGTAGTTTATAAAAAAGTCTAAAAGAGGTTACTGGGTGAACAATAAACATTTTTCTCTTTAGGCTCGGCAACCGCAAGTGGTGGTGAGGGGATAGCATGAAATGTTATATTTATATACTGCTGGTCACCCTGGCCAAAAAGTAGTCGCAGTCATAACAAGAAGAATGGAGAATCAACACTCAAGTTGGCATTTACTCTTTGCACCACAAAACCTGAAGCCAAGTGATATCCACCCACTAAATGGATTAAACATCTCTCAGATAATGATATTTACTTAAGAATATAACAATTTCACTATCAACAAATTACAGTAAAATCCATGTGATAGGCAGCAGTAGCAACTAATAAGGGAAGTATGGAGCAAAGGCAACAGCTAGTAAATAAACATACCAAACACATTCAGAGGACCAGATTGTGGAGAGCGCAGAAGCATCTAGAATGATGCCAACCAAAACTTAATTTAAAAACAAAGTTATTCATTTTAAAATTCCAGAGGGCAAAAGAAAGAAGACAAATGACAAGATGATGCAAGGTATTACTGAGACAGCTACACATAATAATTTATTTATCAATAATTAATGCTTAGCTACACATAAAGCACAGTGCAGGTACAAAAATGGTTTGTATAAAGAGTCAATTGCCTGCAAAGTTTTCCCTAATCCCATTTCATCTGCTAAAAGAGCACGACCTCCATGCTGCAATATAAACCTGAAAGAACAACAACTAAATTACCAGAATTGAAGGCATATAAGAGAAAAATTCAAAAATCACTGCATACCTAACACCTTCTCGCTGAAATGGCAAAAGTTTAGATTCAATGTAGCTAGGGATCCTGTCATATTGATCTTTTTGAAAATAAAAAATTAAAAAGCCAAGAATAGCAACATAAGAAACTCTTGGGCAGAAAAAATGAAAAAAAAGAATATCTAAAGCTTTTGTAAGTGCAAGTGAAGAATAAAAAGCTTGACAATCAACACACTCAGTTTCAACCTCGAAGATCAGGAACAGCAGATGCAGCAGCAATGGCCCGATGCACTAAGGGGTCTAGGTTATCGACCTGTAAAATAAAGACGAAAACCCCAATTTTATCTAAAAGCTAACAATCTCCTCACATCCAGTCAATCTTAAATGCAAATTCTAAATAGGTGTCATGGAATAAGCTTGATTAAAACCTAATATATAAATGCCTACCAAATTACCATGAAAATACCAGCTAATACTTAAAAACTAGCATGTTCTAGATATAACAAAGGATTTAATATTATTTTTTAGTATTAAAAAAATATAGAAAAAGAAAGATTTTATTGAGAAGAGGAGAACCTATGTTCAACTTATATCTTGAATACCATAGTATTTAGATCCCCAAGATAAAAATAAAAGATAAAACAGCTTGACAGATACCATATAATTGCTAAAGAAACCAAGAGGGCTTTAAATCCACCATTATAACACAAGTCTAAAGTTTAATCTGCAACACAATTACTCTATCTTTACAAAATACCTTCACATGACTAGTACAGTAGGAGCTTCCTATCTATCATGATGAAACCTTTTTCATATATAAAATTAGTTAAAACCCTATATCCTAATCCAATGAATGGAATCAAGTCAACCAACAGAGTCATCAGACCATTTTCTTGGCTGTGTTATCTCTATCATTCAGCCTTTTTATCTTATTCTAATGAAATAATTACTCTTTATTTAATTAGGTCTTACATATCCAATGGTGGTATATAGTGGTTAATCACAACAGCATCCCAATTATAAATGTAATGAAAATGGAAGGTGCTAGTACCTGAACCTTATTACCAGATGTTTCAGCAAGAACCTTTTCTGCTACTGACAAAGAGGATAGTGGAAACATCCATAACCTGCAGACTCAAAATATTTTGTAAGGCTATGGCTACACAACAACCAATACAGAGAATGCCAACAGTTGCTTTTCTGAGTAACTGTGGAACTAATATAGCACACACGTCACAAGGGGAAAGAGGAAGTAAGAGAGCACAAGACCTTTCTTTTGCATTCCAAGTAGACTTAGGGATTCTCCTGACGGCAGCTATTACTACCTGGTGCAAAATGAAGACTAAAGCATAAGCCAAAAAACACCACATTTGCACATCTGTAAATGGTCAAAGATTAAGCCAAATGCCTAAACATAATGATAATAAAAAATATATGGAAATTTAATACTCAGCAAATTGTTAGCCAATAAACCTGGTCATAATGAAATTTTGCTGCAATGTCTCCACTGGAATGAAGAAAAAGTTTAACAGTAAGCTTGGGCATCTCTTTTGAATGTTCATCTGGTTCCACATACAGCGAAGTATGTACCCCAAAAATAATTAATGATAGATAACCAATTAATAGTTTTATGACAACCAAAATTGATTACAACAATAGAAACAAAACTAAAGGGATGTACATTGATGGCCAATTCCAGAACAGTGTTGCCAAAAAATATTTCAAATAAATAACTTTTTCTTTTTGTTCTGGAAAAAGGAAGGCCATAGAGAACAATTGTTCCATAAGAAGACCAAAAGAGGAGGTGATCAACAATGGTGGATAATGAATTTGACGAACAGGATTAAAAAGTATAGACTTTATAGAGACAGGTGACTAAAAGAACAATGAAGAGAGAAAAGCATACCGTTGTTTGTTCCTGATCTCACCGACAATGGTAACACTCTGGCCTGTGAAGACAAAGTTTCACCCTGAATTGGAATAAATAAACAATTACATTAACCAATGAAAATACCCAATTAATGCCGCTCTTGCAATTATTGAAGAATAATTACATTAACCAACATCAGCTCATTTTTCAGTGTATCACTTTACATGAACAGACTCTACCCTTTACTAAAACACCAACAGACACCAACGGCTGTCAAGTAGGGAAGGCTGCTCAAAACAAATATAAAATCAAAACCTAAATTGGAGCATCAGTATGAACACTTAATAGAGCAAGAGGTAAAGGTTAATGATGATGACCAGCGAAACAACAAACTCCATGGGCCTGAAATCAACAACAACCCCTTGGAACAACAAAGACAATGTAACCATAAAACAGTAAAAATAATACAGAGGTGGCATGACCCAAGAAACAATTTAACCACACAAAAGGAAAACAATAAATAAAAAAGAGAGAGAGAGTATAACTTTACTCTTTCAGAACGAGAGTCGGAAATGGGTT
The DNA here is from genome assembly GCA_037074585.1 of Biancaea sappan. Classification (NCBI taxonomy): domain Eukaryota; kingdom Viridiplantae; phylum Streptophyta; class Magnoliopsida; order Fabales; family Fabaceae; genus Biancaea; species Biancaea sappan. Next base: position 16,277,755 of record CM073497.1, on the reverse strand, counting down.
TTGCTGGGGCTGGCTGCAATTCGTAGCTACAAGGTTTTGCAGAATGCTGTTGATGTACATTCAGTTGTTGACTAATGGAAGGTGTAGAAGAGGAAGCTGATGCAGAGGAAGAAGCGTTACGTAGTTGAGCAATCTTCTGGAAAGCGTCTTTCTCGAGAGAATCAAGATCCTCCGCGCTCAAGTCCCAATCATCCTCCATAGTCAATGGGTAAGCCTTCTTTGTTCCAAACCTCCTCTTTTGAATTCCCTCTTCTCTGGTTTCGCTTTCGAAAATTATACTTCCCTTTTGGCGGTTCGAAGTGAGGTTTGGGCTCCCCGATATACCACCAAGCGCAATATAGCATTGCCCTCGCTAGCTACTTTAAGTTTCTCAAAGTCTCGGTCTCAAGAATTTATTATTTCAAAAGCAACGTAAAAAATCTTGGAGAACCTTTTTTCCCAATTGTTGACGTGTTGATTTAAATAGGGGTTTTCGATATGTTTTTTGCAAAATTTAACTAATAGAAAATATTAATTATATTTTAATAGTACTAGAAAATTCAAAATAATAAATATTAAAAAATGTAAAAATTGTTTTTAATTATTGTTTATTTATAAAAAAAATTGGATTATGAAAATTGACAAATTATTCCTTTTAATTATCATTTAATTACAAATATTTCTGAATTATAAATTTAACAAATACTTCATATATCATTAAATGTCAATTGAGTTGACAGAATTTTTATATTATTATGGACAAAATAAAAAATTATTTATATATAAGTAAACAAATTTTAAAGACTTAATTACTGATTTTAAAAATTTATTGAATATATACAATTGAATAAATATTCAATTAATCTATTTGCATTCTTTCTACTTTATTTTCAAACTTTGTCTAAGCCTAATAAAACTTTATCAATAAAAGAGATATTATCTTTTTTTTTTGCTTACAATTAAAGTATCTTCAGTTCTTTTAAAAAAAATTAATCCTAAATTATTGAATGGAGACTCACATTTTGACTCTACATTCACCATTTATTCAAACAAACGGCCATAAATTTAACTTTAGCATTAATAGTCCGTTGCTAAAACACTGACTAAAATGTCAAAAACATGTTAAAACTTCAACTAAAATAAAATCAAGAACAAGAAAAGTTGCGTTTAACTAAGGATATGTTTAGTATGAAGAAAGAAAGAAAAAAAAAAGAAAATAAGAATAAGAATAAGAATGAAAATAAGATATTTTATTTAAATATTCTAATTTTTTTTTAAAGAAAGCTTACTAATTTTTTATGAGTGTAATTTGAATAATTTTTTACTATCTTTTTTATTACATCCTCAACTTCATCACATCAATTACTTATACCAAGCATACTGTAAATAATTAGGAATCGTGACCAATCACAAACTAAATGAAGAATATCAGAATGTCACTAAATGGTGGTCTAATATGGTAAGAGATGCGATTAGTTTGACAAGAGACGATAAGTTAACTGGATATAATTAAAACTTATAACTCATCACAAACTAAACAAAGTTAGAATTGATTATGACCTAAAAATCTGCCAGACTCGATAGGCCTAACTAGAAAACAAAATTTAAAACGAATCCAAAATTTTAAACCTGAATTTAAAAAAAATATATATCTCTTTTTAAAAAAGCTGAAAAAATGTACTGGTCGGGCTTAGATTCTTTCTCTAATTTCAACCAGGCCCGAATTTTGTCTTATATATAACTCATGTCTTAATAATTTTACTCAATAAGAAATTTAATTTATATATTTTTAAAATAAAAAATTTGGTCCCTATAGTTCTCAAAACCTCAAAAAATAATTTTCGATGTTAGTCAATTGTCAGTCAACGGTTAGTTTGGGACACATGACGTTAACTAGGATGCTCACATTAGCACTAAGTGCCACATTAGCACCACATGTGGCAAATTTAAATATATAATATAGAAATATACAAAATAGATAAATATAAATTTATATAAATATTCGTATGATAATTTAAATAATTAATTTAAAAATAATAAATTATTTTTTATTTAATACATTCATATGAAATTAAATTTTAATTTGGTCATTTTTTATACACTCCACAACTTCAATTAAAAATGAATTTTATCTAAAATTTCATTTTTTGTTAAAAACTCTTCTGTTTATTCAATTAGGTCCCTAACTAATATTTTTTCTTTGTCCTTTGCATGATTTAAGATGATATTTAGCTTTATCTAGGTCTCTAGTCCTAGAATATAATTTTTTCTAAAATTAAATCAATCTCTTTAAACATTTTATTTCTTTCAGTTTAATCCCTATTATGCATTTTACATACTTTTCTCATGAGTTTGATTTCCAAAGCTACCTAGAATTTCTTCTTAGGTGTTTTTAGAACCTAAACACCCCAAAAGCTACTGTAAAGGACTCATGATTTGGACTATTCAACTCACTTTCTCTCTTGATTTTGTATAGTAGGAAATGGAATGCTCACGGGTTGCTGCAAGAAAATATGACAATATAGTAGTGACTTTTGGGGTGTTTAGAAGTCCTTTATAGCAGCAACAAAGAGAACACAAAGTGCAAAAAAATAAGCTAGGAATTCAAGTAAGTGTTGAAACTAAACTTTTGATTCTTAAAAGTCTCTCTTTTGCTTATTTTATGGATGGAAATGATCAAATAGGTTCTAAAAACACCTAAGAAGAAATTCTAGGCAGATTTGGAAATCAAACTTCTGAGAAAAGTATGTAAAATGCATGACATGGACTAAAGTAAAATAAATAAAAAGTTTACAAAGGTTATTTAATTTCATAAAAAATATATTCTAGGACTAGGGACCTAGATGAAGCTAAATATGATATTAATTCATGCAAAGGACAAAGGAAAAATATTAGTTATGGACCTAAGTTAATAAATAGAAAAGTTTTTAACAGAAAAATGAAATTTTAGATAAAATCAGATTTTAACTGAAATTATGGACTGTATAAAAAGGCACCAAACTAAAATTTAATTTCATATGAATATATCAAATAAAAACTAATTTATTTTGTTTAAATTAGTTATTTAAATTATCATGTGAATGTTTATATAGATTTATATTTATCTATTTTGATATTTTTATATTAAATATTTAAATTTGTCATGTGTGACATTGATATAGTACTTAATACTGACGTATGCATCCCAGCTAGTGTCACTTGTTCCAAACTAATTGTTGATTGATGGTTGACTAACACCAGAGACCATTTTTTTGGATTTTGGAAATTACAGGAATCAAATTCTCTATTTTTAAAGTGTATAAACTAAATTCTCTATTAAGTAAAATTATAGAGACTTGAATTATATTTTAACTTTTTATATGTTTTTATAAAATGGGCCAAAAATTCGACTTCAAGCCAACCCAACTCAAATAAAAAATGTATGGGTTTGGGCCGAGAACACTTATTATTATTATTGTTATTATTATTATAATAGACTAAAATAATTTCACTCTAAAGTATTAATTATCGGTAGGTTATTAAATTATTATAATAAAATAAATTTAAATGAATAAATTTAATGAATAAATTTGGTAAATTAATCAGATCACATTAAATAAATTTGAAAAAAATTATGGTATATTGCTATATAATTGCAATGTAATTAGTTTATAATTGATATAATTGCTATATGATCTCATTAAATGAATTTTAAAAAAATTAGGTTAAATTGCTATATAATTGGTATATAATTATTATAATTGCTATATAATTAATAAATTAGGTAAATTTTTCAATTGAAATATAATATGCTGTTATTTGGCAAATTAACATTTATTATATACAAATAATCAAATAATTAATTGCTATTTAAAAACTAACCTACAAGTGCTCATATTATTTATTTCTCTTCTTAAATAATTATAATAAAATTTAAAATTACATCCATCAACTCAAACTATAATAATAAATTATCACTCATTTTTCTTTTTTTTTATACAAGCACGCTAGACTTATTTATTGCACCATCATCAATGACCAATCTCGTATCTTCATGTATAGGTTTTCAAAAAGTGACTATTACTATTAGTCAATTTGGAGGCTTTTACGTTTTTCAAAATTAAAATTTTAATTCAAAATCAATGTAGATATTTATATATATATCTTTCGAATATTTCATCTTTATTTGCATATCTCTTTCTCTCACATAATTTCTCTTCTTTTTTCTCTTTGATTTTGTTTCTTTTTCGGACAATAATGTCGATTTATCATTAAAGCTTTAAAGTGATGATTCTCTCGCATCATTTGGTATCATAGCGCAATTTTCCTTTTATTTATGATTTATACTATTTACATACTATTCGCATTCGCGATTATTGTTCATTCGATTGTGATTTTTTATTTTCTATTTCTCTTTCGTTCCTGTGTTTTTTTCAACTTTTTTCATTTCTGTATTTGTTCTCCGTTGTTGTTTTCCATGTTTCTGGTTCATCTATATTTTTGTTTTTGGTCTTCTGATTTTTTATTCCTGTTTGTTGTATTTCATTTCTATATTGTTATGGTTTTCTACTTCCAGTTTGGATTCACTGTTTCTGTCATTACATTTTCTTGAAGAAAGCAAATCATGAGAAAGATCAAAACCTAAAAGAAAAAAAAATGATGTTATTGAGGTAATTACTGGTGTTTGAATAATATAATTTGACTATTTTTAAATTAATTTTTTTCCTGGTTTTCTGTTAGTCGATCTGGCAAGCGCACCAATCGCACAAGTAATATAGTGATTTGAGAGTAAGAGTATCGTTCCCACGAGGACTAAGCGACTAAGTACCCAAGAAATTTAATTGAATTAGTTGGACGAAGCAATTGGATTGAGGACAACTCTAATGAAGAACTAACAATAAAAGTGAACTATGACAGTAAATTTTTATAGATTTTCTTTTAATGACAGTAAACAATGCAAAAACTGATGAAATAGTCTAATTAAAGCCTAGGGTCACTAATCCCTCTCCTCTATCTTAGAAATTACAAAACCCCTCTCATGCACTCGCAACTTATTCAACTATATAAGTTAATCCTAGGTTATTCTAATAACTTAAAAGAATCCTCCCGAATCTCAATTAAGTTGCTCAACTCCTACGCAATTCCTTGTGTGGGTTAAGCCTAACACAACCAACCTAGCTTTGATTAAACGAGATTAACTAACATTCCTATTAGCTAACAAGCGAAAACACTTAGTAAGGTTCACGCACTCGTCCTTCCTATTCAGTGTTCTACTCTCACCTCCCTCTCCTGAGTTCGAAGACAGCAACAAGCATACATATAGATTGATCAAGTCCATATAACGCAACAATAAAATGGATAGAAAGACTTATATTAATTGAAATAAGGTTGCAAATACATGAGAGAATGTAAAATCTATTCAGGAGTCAAGTTCATAGTAACCCTAGATAGAAAATCTAGCTACTCATAGAAAATAAACAGCAGAAAGCAGAAAAAGAGATGAAGTTGGCCATGAATCTGAGGTGGAATGATGGATTGAGCTCCCCAAGCCTTGAGAATCAGGTTTCCCTTGCTCCTCTCAGCCAAAACGGCGCCCCCCTTCAGTCTCCAACTCTAGAATGCCCTAAAAATCTCATCTGAAGCCTTTTATATCAGTGCAGGATCGCGACTACCGCTATAGCAGTAAGTACCCACCGCTATAGCGGTAGGAGGCAGAGAAGAAGGCTTAAAATTGAGTTTTTTAAGGTTTTACCGCTATAGCGGTGAAGATCCACTGCTATAGCGGTGGCTGGCAGAGAAGAAGGCACCAAAAACTTTTTTTCAGCAATCCACCGCTATAGCTGTAAATTTTACCGCTATAGCTATGGGAGACAGCAATTAATTCAGTATTTTCAGAATTTCAGCTCTAGCATTCCATCTTCTAACAAGAACTTTTTACCAACTCAACCTACACCAAAAATAGCAAATAAACCCATTAAATTACATAAAAGAATCATGAAATCACTCCATTTATTAAAAGATCAAAGAAAACTCTAAACTACTCAAAATATGAGCTAAGAATTACAAGACAACAAGAAAGAGATCAAAAGAGAGGGTATTTAACATCAAAATAACACTAAATTGAGAACTCAACACTCCCCCAAACTTGAACCTTTGCTTGTCCTCAAGCAAAAACTTTCAATGAGAAAAATTTTGAGAAAAATATGTGCGACCATGAATATGTGCAACTAGGAGAAGTAAAGATCTGAAAATGTGAATTAAAATAAACCAAGTCTCATCAAACCATTACTCAAAAGATTTAACTCAAGAGTTTGCAACCTTAAGGATTCAAAAAGAAGTGTTAACCAAACCACAAGAAAATTTGAAATCAAAGCTTCACCTCTTGGAACAGTTTATAAAACTAAATTTACAAAAATTCCAAAACTAAATTATTTCTTTGTTCTCAAAGGCATCGTTTTATTTCGATTCTCAAGGGCTTCACTGTTTTGTTCTCAAGGATATAGCTTCCTAGCTTTCCTTATTTCCTTTGGAAATTTTTTTTTTCAATTTTCTCATTTTAGTTTAATTACAAGAGCCTATCCCTTATTGAAACTTTCAGCTATCCCCTTATTGAATCCTTTTTTTCACTAGCCTCTTATTGAACTTTTTTTTATATATATAAATATGAAAATGATCTAAAAACCATTCAAAGAGACAAAAATAAAACTCCTGTTATTTTGAAGTGATAGAGCTAACACTTACAAAATATGAAAACTTAAGATTAGCAAACTCAAGAGGTAACTCTTAAAAAGAATTGCATTTGACATGATTTGACTTGCCAAAAACTTCAAACTTTTAGATTTCAAAATTTTCAAAAATTTCCTCCTACTACACATGCATATGGACAACACAAAATTAACCAAAATTTTCTCAAAGAGGAAACCCATCAACAAACCTCTCCCCCAAACTTAAATTTGACAGTGTCCTCACTGTCCCAAATCAGCACAATAGAGGAAAAGAAGACACAACATAACAAACAAAACAAAATAAAACAAAATGCTATTATAAACATCCTAACTGCCATTCACCAAGATAATAAACATGACCATATTCAGCATTTATCAATTCAACTCCAAAATAAATAATAAATAGCAGTTAAAATATTACTAATAGCAGCACATCAAACCACAACAAAAAAAAAATAGAAGAAAAAAAGAAATTACGAAAGCAATAAACTTGGGTTGCCTCCCAAGAGCGCTAAGTTTATAGTCTTCAGCCAGACTTTACCGATGCTTGTTCAAGGTCGATCGTCCAATGTCGGCCACCTACACAATAAGAAACACCGGTTAACAATGAAAAATATAGCTAAAAATAAATTGATACAAGAAAAGCTTAAATGATTAAATACTCAAATAGAACAGTAAAGAGAAAAATGAAAGAAATCAAGACAAAACAAAAAATAAAACAAAGCGTCCAAGCTAACACTTTCAAATTTCTTTGAATATTAGCACAAATCTTAGTCCCCGGCAACGGCGCCAAAAACTTGTTAGTCGATCTGGCAAGCGCACCAATCGCACAAGTAATATAGTGATTTGAGAGTAAGAGTATCGTTCCCACGAGGACTAAGCGACTAAGTACCCAAGAAATTTAATTGAATTAGTTGGACGAAGCAATTGGATTGAGGACAACTCTAATGAAGAACTAACAATAAAAGTGAACTATGACAGTAAATTTTTATAGATTTTCTTTTAATGACAGTAAACAATGCAAAAACTGATGAAATAGTCTAATTAAAGCCTAGGGTCACTAATCCCTCTCCTCTATCTTAGAAATTACAAAACCCCTCTCATGCACTCGCAACTTATTCAACTATATAAGTTAATCCTAGGTTATTCTAATAACTTAAAAGAATCCTCCCGAATCTCAATTAAGTTGCTCAACTCCTACGCAATTCCTTGTGTGGGTTAAGCCTAACACAACCAACCTAGCTTTGATTAAACGAGATTAACTAACATTCCTATTAGCTAACAAGCGAAAACACTTAGTAAGGTTCACGCACTCGTCCTTCCTATTCAGTGTTCTACTCTCACCTCCCTCTCCTGAGTTCGAAGACAGCAACAAGCATACATATAGATTGATCAAGTCCATATAACGCAACAATAAAATGGATAGAAAGACTTATATTAATTGAAATAAGGTTGCAAATACATGAGAGAATGTAAAATCTATTCAGGAGTCAAGTTCATAGTAACCCTAGATAGAAAATCTAGCTACTCATAGAAAATAAACAGCAGAAAGCAGAAAAAGAGATGAAGTTGGCCATGAATCTGAGGTGGAATGATGGATTGAGCTCCCCAAGCCTTGAGAATCAGGTTTCCCTTGCTCCTCTCAGCCAAAACGGCGCCCCCCTTCAGTCTCCAACTCTAGAATGCCCTAAAAATCTCATCTGAAGCCTTTTATATCAGTGCAGGATCGCGACTACCGCTATAGCAGTAAGTACCCACCGCTATAGCGGTAGGAGGCAGAGAAGAAGGCTTAAAATTGAGTTTTTTAAGGTTTTACCGCTATAGCGGTGAAGATCCACTGCTATAGCGGTGGCTGGCAGAGAAGAAGGCACCAAAAACTTTTTTTCAGCAATCCACCGCTATAGCTGTAAATTTTACCGCTATAGCTATGGGAGACAGCAATTAATTCAGTATTTTCAGAATTTCAGCTCTAGCATTCCATCTTCTAACAAGAACTTTTTACCAACTCAACCTACACCAAAAATAGCAAATAAACCCATTAAATTACATAAAAGAATCATGAAATCACTCCATTTATTAAAAGATCAAAGAAAACTCTAAACTACTCAAAATATGAGCTAAGAATTACAAGACAACAAGAAAGAGATCAAAAGAGAGGGTATTTAACATCAAAATAACACTAAATTGAGAACTCAACACTCCCCCAAACTTGAACCTTTGCTTGTCCTCAAGCAAAAACTTTCAATGAGAAAAATTTTGAGAAAAATATGTGCGACCATGAATATGTGCAACTAGGAGAAGTAAAGATCTGAAAATGTGAATTAAAATAAACCAAGTCTCATCAAACCATTACTCAAAAGATTTAACTCAAGAGTTTGCAACCTTAAGGATTCAAAAAGAAGTGTTAACCAAACCACAAGAAAATTTGAAATCAAAGCTTCACCTCTTGGAACAGTTTATAAAACTAAATTTACAAAAATTCCAAAACTAAATTATTTCTTTGTTCTCAAAGGCATCGTTTTATTTCGATTCTCAAGGGCTTCACTGTTTTGTTCTCAAGGATATAGCTTCCTAGCTTTCCTTATTTCCTTTGGAAATTTTTTTTTTCAATTTTCTCATTTTAGTTTAATTACAAGAGCCTATCCCTTATTGAAACTTTCAGCTATCCCCTTATTGAATCCTTTTTTTCACTAGCCTCTTATTGAACTTTTTTTTATATATATAAATATGAAAATGATCTAAAAACCATTCAAAGAGACAAAAATAAAACTCCTGTTATTTTGAAGTGATAGAGCTAACACTTACAAAATATGAAAACTTAAGATTAGCAAACTCAAGAGGTAACTCTTAAAAAGAATTGCATTTGACATGATTTGACTTGCCAAAAACTTCAAACTTTTAGATTTCAAAATTTTCAAAAATTTCCTCCTACTACACATGCATATGGACAACACAAAATTAACCAAAATTTTCTCAAAGAGGAAACCCATCAACAAACCTCTCCCCCAAACTTAAATTTGACAGTGTCCTCACTGTCCCAAATCAGCACAATAGAGGAAAAGAAGACACAACATAACAAACAAAACAAAATAAAACAAAATGCTATTATAAACATCCTAACTGCCATTCACCAAGATAATAAACATGACCATATTCAGCATTTATCAATTCAACTCCAAAATAAATAATAAATAGCAGTTAAAATATTACTAATAGCAGCACATCAAACCACAACAAAAAAAAAATAGAAGAAAAAAAGAAATTACGAAAGCAATAAACTTGGGTTGCCTCCCAAGAGCGCTAAGTTTATAGTCTTCAGCCAGACTTTACCGATGCTTGTTCAAGGTCGATCGTCCAATGTCGGCCACCTACACAATAAGAAACACCGGTTAACAATGAAAAATATAGCTAAAAATAAATTGATACAAGAAAAGCTTAAATGATTAAATACTCAAATAGAACAGTAAAGAGAAAAATGAAAGAAATCAAGACAAAACAAAAAATAAAACAAAGCGTCCAAGCTAACACTTTCAAATTTCTTTGAATATTAGCACAAATCTTAGTCCCCGGCAACGGCGCCAAAAACTTGTTAGTCGATCTGGCAAGCGCACCAATCGCACAAGTAATATAGTGATTTGAGAGTAAGAGTATCGTTCCCACGAGGACTAAGCGACTAAGTACCCAAGAAATTTAATTGAATTAGTTGGACGAAGCAATTGGATTGAGGACAACTCTAATGAAGAACTAACAATAAAAGTGAACTATGACAGTAAATTTTTATAGATTTTCTTTTAATGACAGTAAACAATGCAAAAACTGATGAAATAGTCTAATTAAAGCCTAGGGTCACTAATCCCTCTCCTCTATCTTAGAAATTACAAAACCCCTCTCATGCACTCGCAACTTATTCAACTATATAAGTTAATCCTAGGTTATTCTAATAACTTAAAAGAATCCTCCCGAATCTCAATTAAGTTGCTCAACTCCTACGCAATTCCTTGTGTGGGTTAAGCCTAACACAACCAACCTAGCTTTGATTAAACGAGATTAACTAACATTCCTATTAGCTAACAAGCGAAAACACTTAGTAAGGTTCACGCACTCGTCCTTCCTATTCAGTGTTCTACTCTCACCTCCCTCTCCCGAGTTCGAAGACAGCAACAAGCATACATATAGATTGATCAAGTCCATATAACGCAACAATAAAATGGATAGAAAGACTTATATTAATTGAAATAAGGTTGCAAATACATGAGAGAATGTAAAATCTATTCAGGAGTCAAGTTCATAGTAATCCTAGATAGAAAATCTAGCTACTCATAGAAAATAAACAGCAGAAAGCAGAAAAAGAGATGAAGTTGGCCATGAATCTGAGGTGGAATGATGGATTGAGCTCCCCAAGCCTTGAGAATCAGGTTTCCCTTGCTCCTCTCAGCCAAAACGGCGCCCCCCTTCAGTCTCCAACTCTAGAATGCCCTAAAAATCTCATCTGAAGCCTTTTATATCAGTGCAGGATCGCGACTACCGCTATAGCGGTAAGTACCCACCGCTATAGCGGTAGGAGGCAGAGAAGAAGGCTTAAAATTGAGTTTTTTAAGGTTTTACCGCTATAGCGGTGAAGATCCACCGCTATAGCGGTGGCTGGCAGAGAAGAAGGCACCAAAAACTTTTTTTCAACAATCCACCGCTATAGCTGTAAATTTTACCGCTATAGCTATGGGAGACAGCAATTAATTCAGTATTTTCAGAATTTCAGCTCTAGCATTCCATCTTCTAACAAGAACTTTTTACCAACTCAACCTACACCAAAAATAGCAAATAAACCCATTAAATTACATAAAAGAATCATGAAATCACTCCATTTATTAAAAGATCAAAGAAAACTCTAAACTACTCAAAATATGAGCTAAGAATTACAAGACAACAAGAAAGAGATCAAAAGAGAGGGTATTTAACATCAAAATAACACTAAATTGAGAACTCAACACTCTCATCTAATAGGATTAATGAATAATTCCTTTTAGTCTTACTGTGAGCAAAGGGTAGAGCTCTCCCTATGAAGAGAAATTTCAAGCAATGCCGAGATTACATGTGTGCAGATTGATTGAATGTTAATTTAGGATTTAAAGTGTTAAATTTTAAGTTGGGATGTGATTTATATTTCTTCCTTTTATTATCTTATTTATGTTTTTAAGATTTTGTAGGTATGTAAGTTATGTTTTAAATTTCAATAAACATATTGTTGCTAATTCAAATGTATATTTGCAGAAATAGAAGAAACAATCAAAAGAAGACAAATATTTTGATCATAGCAGATCTATTAGGTTAATAACTTTTATTTCAATTCATTTTCATCATTAATTAATATATTTATTTAAATTAACTCATGTAATACCTTATTTTTTGTTGTTATTTTCATTTGACGTTATTCACATTTAATCTTTAATGCATTTGTATCCAATGAATCATCTTATATATGTCTTAGCATGACTTAAATGTCTTATTATTTTTGTACATGTATTCTTTTATATATTTTTTAATTATTTTTATTTATTTGATAAACAAAAATTCTAACATTTATGTTAATCTGTGCATCATACAGATCACAACACTAGTTGCATATAAAAACTCAACTTGTAAATTGGTATAATTATTAAACAAGTAATTTGTTATTGTCATTAAAATATCCCATTATGGGTCACCAATATGGATGGTGTATATCTACTTCATATTATATTTGATTATTTGGTTATTATCAGTTTCAATCTTATACAATAAAATTAAGATAGATAAATAAGTACTGATATATACAAGATATAATACTACGCCAGTGTGTTGTTAAATATTAAGATAATACTAAACTCAGAAGTATAATCGAAACTAATTAAAAATATATAGAATATAATTAATAGAAAAAAAAATTTTGAATTATTAACTAAAGTTTTGATGCATGAATAGTACTTTTATCAAAAAAAAAAAATCAACACTCCACAAGGTTAAGCTCTTTCACCTTTTATGTACTTTCAAATTTTCACCATATAAATAAGAAAATTAGAATGAGAATATTAAATTAAATCATGTTGTCAAAACCTCTCTCCCTTTTTTTTTTAAAAAAAAATCATTCATTCTTAATTTGCTGACCCAGGAAATACAATCATTTTCATTTGCCTGCAAATGTAACGTTCCAATAACAGAGGCCTCGATTCATAAAGAAAACAACAAACCTTCATCCTCCCATGGGAGCCGAATTTGCTACCGTTCTTAAGAAAATATGAGCATCCAGTTTGATTTGAACTATCGATCATGGTGATTGATAGTTTAGAATTTTTTTTTTAAAATGAAGTTAGAAAAATTAAAAAGAAAATAGAGTCATCGACTACAATGATGGACGGTCTAAGATTTTAAAAGAATTGAAATTAGAAAAATTAAAAAAAAATAAATAAATAAAACCGTCGATCTTAAAATTGATAGTCGTGATCACTAGACAGGATACTCCTATACGGGACCTCGTACATGCTCCTCATCGCAGCCTCGAAGAAACTTCGCAGGTTGTTCCTCAACGAACACAACATGAAAAATGCACCTACGTCCTTTTCTGTCTGAAAGTGCTCATTGTTCTCAACCATATAACTTCGCCTATTTCCACTTGTTTCCCATTTGCATTTACAGTTCAACCATTCATCTCATTCTACTCATCTCCTTCAATTCCTTAACTTCCCCAGGTATCACTTCCCCTCTCTATTTCCCCTTACATATAAACTAAAATATTAATTTAGTTCCAAAATATTAAATTATCTTAATTTAGTCCTCAAATTTTTGTTTTTGTCTCAATTTGATCCTTATTTTTGTCAAAGTAATTTTAAGCAACAAAAATTTTGAAATTTAGTAACGAAAAAAAATAAATTATGCTAAATGTAATATTTCAGAAATTAAATTAATATATTTGATATTTTAAGGATCAAAGTGAAAAAAATGCAATCTTTTACTGGGCTACATCAGTAATTTCCTCAATTCTCTATTGTTCTTCAGATTCAGATGTCTTGAAATGCATCCTATAATGTTTCAGTTGTAAATGTTTGTTTCTGGGTCTATGCACCGTGTACAAGTGTGGTCTTCCTTCCTAGTTCCTTCCTTCCTTTTTTGTTGCTAAGAAAACTTTCAATTCAAAAGGGAAAAGTGCAAAAAAAAAAAATCCCTTAAATTTTGGACCACTTACATATAGCTATTTGAACTTTCAAAACTGGTAATTAAATTGTCCAATTTTTACATTTAAGCTAATTAATAAGCTTTTTTTTTTGCCTAATTTCTTTCTAATAGTGTTAACTCATTTGTCACTTCAGACTCTCATATGTCAATTGTGAGACCACTATAATGATAAGTGCAATTAGAAATATGCATTTTAACACGTGAACAGTTTGAGATGACAAATAAGTTAACGTTGTTAGAAATATAATTTGACAAAATAAAATGATAAGTGTAAGGTAAGACTGTTTTTGTTAGACTTATAAAGTGGGTTCAGTCTTTTCATAGAACCCGTGCATAGTAGGAGCTTTGTAGCACCAAGTTGTCATTTTTTTTTCTTATCCGCTTGTATACAAGAATTTAGGAATCACAGAACATCTCTTATGGTAGGACTTACTCATAGTTTTTAGATGCCTGGTCTGACATTACTCAATAAATCATCAAGGCTCCAATTTTCTGTCGCACAAGATGGTTTAAATTTGATTTAGTACGACATACCTAAGATCTTTTAGCATGCTAAATCAGGGACGGCTAAAGAATAACACATATGTATATGTATGTATTTATGTTTGTATACATAAAATATGACTATAAGCTTTTTCTTCAGGTCTGAAATCAGATTCCCCATATTAGCATTTAAGGTAGGACAAAGGCATTGATGGGGAATAAGTCCCTGTTGGTAGTTTTATCTCTGTTGGCTTCAGTATGCTTTGTGGCAACTACTTCCAGCAGAGGCCTCACAAGAATCAGATTGAGAAAGCAAAAATTGGATCTTCACAGATTAAGAGAAACCAGTGAGAAAGTGGGTGCATATTCAAAGACAATACCTGGCTCACTTGGAGATATCATCTCCTCGAAGAACTATGTGGGTGTTCAGTACTATGGGCAAATTGGAATTGGTTCTACACAAAAGTTCAATGTCATTTTTGATACAGCCACTTCCAACCTCTGGGTTTCATTATCAAGAAGCTATATTTCAGTGAGTTTCTCTGTGTAAGCTTTTCTTTTCTTTTTTTTTTTAAATCACCAATATCTGAAACCTTACTAATTTTTTTACTAATTTAATTCAAATCAGATTGTAACACTATCAAAATAAATCACTCAACAGTTAAATTGGTTTGGGCCCCACTCATTTAATAAACGGGCCTATTTGATCATGTCTAAACTCGTATTTTTTTAATTTTATATTTAATTAAACTCGTATTTTTTTTAATTTTATATTTAATTATGTAAATATTAAAAATTTCAGTCATTTTTATCAAATGACAAGTAAGGGCGTGTATAGTTTGATGTAATAGAGTAATTGCATGGATGAAGTAAAAAGAAATATAGTGAAAATTTGTCCAAATTATCTTCCTAAAAAAACACTAAGCTTTCCTATTTAAAAAAGCGATGTGGTATTTTAGTAAAATACTTTATTTTCATTCTCATTTTATTTCCATTTCTTTTTCCTTCTATGCGCACCAAACATATCTTAATACTTGTAAAATATTGTCTGTTTTAGTACTTTTTAAATTATTAACAACATTAGTTTTTTTATAATATTTTGTAAATCAACTATGTTATTATAATATAATTAATTTTACAAGATTGTTTCTTTTAAAAAAATATAGAAAAATAGAATATTTTATTAAAAAGCTTCCAATCTAATCCATTGCATTATATATTGAATATTGCACCTAACGCTACCCAAGGTGACCTCTATTTCAGTTGTTTTGTGTGCATAGAATATATACACGCGTACACACACAGTTGTCAATGGATTGAGCTTAGGCCAAGCAGCCAAGGTCTTCTAGGGCTTTTAATAAATAAGGGTCAAGTCAGATCGAATTTTTACTATTAGTTGGGTTGAAAATCTTGGCATAGCCCAACCTTTCAAGGGCATCCAGCCTTTTTTTTTAAAAAAAATAATTTTTTATCCATAATTTAAATATAATACATGACAAAATAAAAAATATATTATACATGATATTTTTGTTCAATGAGGCTCAATGAGAAAGTAGTATCAAAGATTCAAAACAGAAATACAAATTTATAGCTTTTTATGACATTTTATTTTTAATTTTAGAAGCTTCTCTTTTGGAATAGAATATTAGATTGTATCATATACATAATATATTACTTCAAGGGCCAATTTTTTATACTTGAACAACCTTAACAACTCATGATCTAAATAATAAAAAAAAATAACAAACTCAAAGTACTAATATTTTTAAATATTTTTTATTAAAAAAGCCCATGGGGCTGGCCCGTCCTAGCCCACCTCAGCCCTATGAGCCTAAATGGGTTGGGCTAAAAGCCCTTGTTAAAAATATACCACTAAATTCTTAGCCCGTCCCATCCCATTTACAGGGCCACTCCGGCCCGGTCTAATAAGTTTAGCTCATCTTGACAGCTCTACACACACATAACTTGGTCATGTAAGTGTGTATATATACATAGCTTTGTTCCCTTATACTCTCTCTCTCTCTCTCTCTCTCTATATATATATATATATAAAACTCAAGCATGACCTCATTATTCGAATAGAATATAAACTACATTGTTAATTGTTATCACATTTTATTTTTTTACAATTTAATTTTATTAAGTTAACTAATTTAACATTGTTAAAACATATTTTAATTTTATTAACAATATTACTATAATATTATTTGATGTAAATTTAAAATTTCTATATTTATTTAAAAAATTACAAAATTTTTCATATATAAAATTACTATATTTATTGAATATAATGTTATGAAATAGGATAAAATAAATAAAATTTATATATAAAAATAAATTATATTAAAAAATGCCGGCCTGCAGGGCTTGCAAGCTAAACAAACACCGGAAATGCAAGCGGCTAGGTCAGGTGTGCAGGCCTAAACCTGTTTTGCTAATACTATCATATCGGATCATAAAAGTGTAAAGTTCTCCTAACATGTTAATCTTCTCCATTCACAAAATATGAAACTTGAGACCTTACTTAAGTAAAATTAGTGTCAAATCACTTGAATCAACCCAAAAAACTAATAGAACTAGTCAAACATTAAAAAACCTGACATGACAGGATGGTTCAATGGCGAACCTATTGTAGTTTATATTTATTATTTTTTTAATAATTTTTTTGTTTTTCAAACATTTTATGAGTCCTAATATATTATTCTACATATGGGTATTATTGATATATTATTTTGTAACTAATTTTAAATTTTATTTCACATCCATACATTATTTAGATTATGTAAATGTGTACAAAATGTTTATTAGCTTCTCTAAAGTTCGCCAAATCTAAACATAAAAAGACTTATTAATTTATTATAATATATTTTTAATATTAATTTATTATAATATATTTTTAATATTAATTTATTATAATATATTTTTAATGTATACAATTATATAATATATATATATATATTTAATTACAACCAATTCAACTGAAACTAGAGAACTTTGAATTTGTCCCTCCACCAAGTCAATGATTAGTTATATTTTAAAAACCTTGATACTAATTATTTTTCTATGCAGATTGCTTGCTACATGCTTCCAACATCCAATTCAAGAAAGTGCAGAACATATAGAGAGAATGGTAAGAGTAAGTCCTTTGAAAGTTTGATAATTTTGCCTTTATACTTCTCAACAAAACATAAGATTTGCGATTTAATCTCAGGCTTTCACAACAAAGATAGTGTGCAAGTTGGAGACCTGGTTGTGAAAGATCAGGTAGGAGGGTTTGGAGTTTTCCTGTATTGGATTTCTTGCACTTGGTTGACACCATTGATATGAAGTTTGTGATCTTGTTTTTGATCCCTTTAACTATTCTCAGGGATTCATTGAAGTAAAGAAAGAAAGAAAATTTTCTCATTTACATGCAAATCTGGATGGGATATTTGGACTTGGACTCGGAGAAAGTTCTTCAGCAGGAGATACCATGCCAGTTTGGTAAAAGATTGTATTTTGTTTCCAATGTCCACAGTTTAGCCTTCATAATTTACAGAGAAAAATGGAAAAGTGTCCTCAAACTTTGGAGTCACTTGCAAGTAGCCCCCTGAACTTTTAAAATTGGCAATAAGGTCCTTAGATTTTCACACTCAAAGTAAATATGTCAAGTATAGTGCTAAATCAATTGTCATCTTAGACCGTCTACATGTCATAATGTGTATCTCTGAATTGCATTTTTCAATGTAGTAGTCTCACAGCTAGTATATAGGAAGTTAGAGGTGGCAAATGAGTTAGCACTGTTAGGAAGAAATCATTATCTGCAGTTGCAAATAGCCCCCCTAAATATTTAAAATTGACAATTAGGTCCTTAAAATTTTACATTCAGGTAAATAGGTCCTTATGTCTAATTTTTTTTCTTACAGTGCTAGATCATTTGCCATACCAGACCACCCACATCTCAGAAGATGTATCTCTAAATTGTACTTTTCAATGCAATAGTGTCACAGTTTGCATATAAGAAGTCAAATGTGACAAATGAGTTAACAGTGTTAGGAAGAAAGTAGACAAAATGACCTATTTACTTGAATGCATTAATTGAAGCATCTAATTGCCAGTTTGGAAAGTTCCATGGAGTTATTTTGTGAGTGACCCAAAATTTGGCTCTAAGATCTCCTGCATGGTCAAACAAGACTGTTTGATAAGGTGAATGAATTTCACCTGTTAATGCTAATCAGACAGCTTGCTTGGCCAAATAGAAGAACTCGGCTCCAAAATTTGAGGGAGCCTTTTGCCTTTTCCCTATTTGGAACATTCTTGCTCTCCCCTCCTATTCATTTTGTATCATGTCATAGGTACAATATGGTGCATCAAGGTTTAGTAGAGCAGCAAATATTCTCATTCTGGTTCAATGGAGATGAGGGAGGTGAAATTATTTTTGGTGGCATTGATCCCAAACACTTCAAGGGCTCACATGCATATTTTCCGGTCACCGGAGAAGGTCACTGGCAGGTGACAGTTTAGAAGCTAAATTCCCGAAATATTTTTGTTATTCTCATAAAACTTGAGTTGTACCTCATCTCTTTCAACTTTCTTGTCATCCAGATTGAAGTTAGAGATTTTCTTATAGCAAATCAATCAACAGGTATTTACATATTCATATATTATTTTTCCACTTTTTAGAACCAGAAGTATAGTGAGTATAAAATTCTAGATTTCTTGGGCCTTGCTGACTAGAACTATTACGACTTAAGTCAAAAGAAGAGCTTTTTTTCATAAGACTAGCATGCCAAGTGAGAAGGTCTTGAGACTTAACACTAAAGAGTCTGTTTCTATTTCAGTGTCAAATTGTAAACTCGAGTCAATGAAACAAGTTTGGTTTCTGCTTGAGACTAATATTGTCAAAATAGACGACTCCAGTCCATCTGACAAATATATCACTTTTTGTAATGTTTGCATCCACTCATTATACTCCACGAGTTATTCTTAAAAAAATCGATTAAAACTTTTTGTGGTAAAATTTTTTTAACATTTTTCATTCTAGACAATATTTATACTTATAAAATATTACCTATTTGATATTTATTAAATTATCAATAACCTTAAGTTTTCATAATATATTTTAATCAAATATGTAAATTTAAAATTTTTATATTCATTTAAAAATTAAAACTTTTTTCATACAAAAAATTATTATATTTATTGGATATAATATGATAAAATAAAAAAATTATATACAAAATAAATTAATTTTGAAAAAAAAAGACCAACTTTTGGACTACATGAGTTAGACTGTTTAAACCTATTTTTAAATAGGACAATTATTTTATGTTCAAACCTGTTCAATCAACGAGCTAAACAAGCCAATATGCAGGCTGGCCCATTAACTCTACTACTTAGTGAGAACCTTTTTAAAGTTGATCACTCTGTCATTTGTTACAACATTTGCACCATTTAGAGGAAAATAATGATGAATCTCATCCGTATCAAAGAAATGTTTTTGGAGTCTGCAAAGTTAAAACTACTTAATACTTTCCAACACAACAAACTCCATTAATCTAATTATCAAGTTTCACTACTTTTCAGGTTTCTGCACTGGTGGCTGCACTGCTGTGGTAGATTCAGGCAGTTCTTTTATTGCTGGACCTACTGTATGTGCCATTTGAAACTCATGAAAGATCCTTCTTTTTCACTTATATGAAAGATCTTAATTTTCATGTATATATAATATACCTTAACACAGTCTTTTGACTTCAGGCTATTGTGAATGTAATCAATCATGCCATTGGAGCAAAAGGGTTGAGGAATGCAGAATGCAGAAGAGTTGTTTCTCAGTATGGGGATATGATGTGGGATCTTTTGGTCTCAGGGGTTAGTCTGCTCTCCCCACTCCACTCTATTCATGCTTAATAATGGAAAATTTCTATTTTGGTCCATGATAGATAGAGATTTTTTCAACTTAGTCCTCCGCAAATTGCAATATAAATTTCGTCCTTGAAAGATTATAATTTTCTCATTTTAGTTCCTAAAAGATTGAGTTTCTCTTTTTAGTCTCTAGAAGATTGTATTTGTCTTAATTTTATCCTTATGTTTTGTCAAAGTGAGTTGGAAACAACAAAATTTGAGATTCAGCAATGATAAGTTTTGTAATTTAGCAATGAAAATGACCAAATTGAGACAAGCGGAACCTTTCAAGGATTAAATTGAGATACTTGATTTTTTAACAATCAAATTAACAAAACTATAATTTTTCAGTGACTAAATCAGCAACATTGGAAGCATTTTCATTGTTAACTGAGTCATTAAATATTGATATGGAGTTAGGGCAAAAGGGTAACATTGGAAGCACTCTTATCTTTGAGGAATTACATTGACGAAAACAATTTGGACCAAATTGAAATTCTTTTATCTATAAGGGACCAAAATAAGATTTTCCTCTAATATCTGTTTGAGATTATAACAAAAACAGTCGTCACTTAACAATTTAAATTTTGAGTTAAATGATTCTTAACATGGTATTAGAGCTTCTATGATCAACAATAGAAATTATCTTATATACTCTCAATATCGGCCGATTCCACAGATGCAGCCCAACAAACTTTGTTCACAAATCGGAATATGTTACCACAATGGAAGCCATGATATGAGGTTAGGAATTTGTTTAGTTAATCAAAACCCTAACTACCTAATTATATGAGTTGTGTGCTAAATGTGATAAACTTGAAAAATGATGCAGAAAAATAATTGAAACAGTGGTAGAAGTAAGTGACAACGAAGATGGTGTTGGTAAGGATGTTGGGTGCACTGCCTGTGAGATGATTGTTCTATGGATGAGACTCCAACTCATGCAAAACAATACAAAAGGAAAAGTGTTTGAATATGTGAACAAGGTTTCTCTTCCTTCCTCTCCTATTTGTTTCCAAAGGACTTAATTGTGATTAATTTAAGAAACTTAATTGTGATTTGGAAAATCCTCCATTGATGTTATGTCTTGTTTTACTGAAGCTCTGTGATAACTTCCCAAATTCAGCAGCAGATATGACTGTGAATTGTGAGGATGTGGTGAACATGCCACATGTTACTTTCATCATTGGAGATAAACTCTTCCAAATCACACCTGAACAGGTATAGTTCTTTTCAATCTATATGGTTAATTTTTTTAGTTGAAATACTTTAAGTAAATTACTAATTTGGTCATAAAAAATTTACTATTGTCTCAATTTAATTCTTGAATTTATTTTAATTTTACTTCCTATTTTTGTCAAAATGACTTTTAATAAACCAAAAAATTTGTAATATTTCTTGGACTAAATCAATAATTTACTCTTCTTTAAACCTTCCCCCCCTTCCCCAGTTGGGATTTGGGTTGTCTGCATTACTTTATTCTATTTGGACTTTTATTCTATTACTAAAACTTTTAGCAGCAAAAAAAATTATTGTTAAAAATAGTATTGCACTCTACCATACTAAAAGTATGGCAGAGAACCCCGGTCCCCCCCCCCTCCCAGTTGCCTAGCTAATACATTTTTTATATTTTTTTAAAAACCTTTTACAGTACATCCTCAAAATTTCACAAGGTTCAACCACATTCTGCATCAGCGGCTTTGTTCCTTCAGAAACACCTCCTTCTGAAGGTTCTCTCTGGTCAGTTTTTCTCTTATTTGTTCGTATAGCTATTTGATTTTAGCATGCATGGTCTCTTGTGATAATCTCAGCCATTAATTTACTGACATTAAAAAACAAAAAAAATTGAACAGTTGAATCCTAATTCATTGCATTATTCATGTGTTTCTGTGCTTTCATGGGTGCAAACAGGATTTTGGGACAAACTTTCATGGGAGCATACCACACGGTGTTCGATTATGGGAATCTCCAAATAGGTTTTGCAGAAGCTGCTCTGTGACTTTTGATTAAGAGTGTCGTATATTCATTTGCTCTTGGGAAATGGATATGCTATTTATATAGTGGTTGAAGAGACAGAAAACTGCATCGACTATATTATTTAAGCTCATGTATTGAAGTTTTCAAGACCAGCTAGTACTATGTGGCTATGTCTGTGTAATGCATGAACCAATTGTTTTTACTTTTTAGATGCAACTTGGTTTTTTATGGCTGGTAGTACGTCCTCGTGTATTCACAAGAACTGTCTGTTCTCTTTGAATTTGACTAAAATTATTTATTAAAATAGTGGTTAGACTTGTTTTAAAATGACGTTAATATTTTAATCTATTTTAAAGATTTTCAAAATGTTAAAACAATTATATTAATTTTAATTATATTTTAAAATAATAAAAAATATTTAACTCTCTAACCTTTCATTTTTCTTTTTGCTATATTGTTATTTTGATGTGCTTTTGATGGATTATGATGCCTTTGAATGACCCATGTGCCTTGGAAGGGGATTGGGAAGCTTAGAGCATCTCCAATAATGAATCTCACTTGAGTTTTTATTGTGAGTTCTACAATACCACTTCAGTTTAAGTAACTTTCCACTAAAATTGTGAACTTTTTAATTAAAACTCACAAATGAGTCTCATAAGCAATTTTTCACTACTTTAATGTTTATTACTCTCCATTAACATTTATTATGAGTTGATTATTTTATTATTATTATTTGTATAAGAACTAATTCTTATATAATAATCGTTCTTACGCATAGCAGTTAGCGTGGCAAACTCTAGTGGTGAACTAGAATAAGAACCGATTCTTAAATTTAAGAACTCTTTAAGAACCACAACTGAATATGCTCTTGGAAGTGGATTTGGGGTGTTTGGAAGGTTCTTTGGGCGTAGAACAGAGCAGTTCTACTGTCATAAGCAAGCTTAGGCGCACGCATGACAATATGGTTGTCATCCCTACACGCATAAGCGTGGCAGTGCCTTGAGTTGCTCTGCATGCCTAGGCGGATAAGTGCATGCCTAAGCATGCAGAGTTGGCCCCAAAAACATAATTATGACCCCGTTTTCTATCTTTTCATGTTGGGATCATATATGATTGCTTCCAATTTCACTTGGGATATTTCTTCCTCGAGCAAGCTTCTGAAAGACAGTTAAAATAACTTAGAGATGAGGTAAGTAGATAAACCCTTCTAATTGTTGTGAAATTGTAATCATAACATTTCGAATGCTTAATCTGAATTTGTTATGTCCTTTTAATCAATTCTTAAGCTTAAATATCTTCTTGTGAATTTCTTGTATTAAATTCCAATTTCTTGCTAGTAATTGATGCCATTTTGTGAATTAAATGCAGACCCAAAAGTTGGGAACCAATGGAAGAAAAGAAGTTGTTGTTCTGCAAAGTAACTATAGAAGAAAAACTGATGTATGCAATTAGTGCTAAAGCGGAAGGGTCATGGTACTACAGTGAAGAAGGGAGCAGGAACTGATGCATACTACCTCTTACCACTGCAGTGGTGCTTGCTGAAGAGAAGTCACAGTGCTCTTAGTTGCTTGCCTTAGCACCCCGTTGAAGGTTTTTAATGTCTCTAATTAGCATCCCACTTTGTGTCCCACCGTTGCAGAGGTAAAGATGTGTCATTGCAATGGCGGAACTAAATTCCAGCTATGTCAGAGTTGCTTTAAATAGCTACAGAGGAATTTTTCTTAGGTCATTTTGATACGAGGGAGAGCTGAAGACGTCGTTTTTGCTGAGAAAAGAAGGGGGAACCTGATTCTCAAGTATTGAGGGCTCAAATTCATCATGCATCTTCAGATTCATGGCTATTTCTATCTGTATCTTTATTTTTTGTTCTTTATTTTTAATGAGTAGCTAAACCCTTTGTTCTAGAGTTGCTATAAACTTGATTCTAGAATAGGATTTCTCTCTCTCTCTCTCTCTCTCTCTCTCTCTCTCTCTTTTACACTCTCATGTATTTACAACTTTGATTCAATTAATATATGTCTTTCTATTCATTTTAATGGTGTTTATTATGGATTTGATCACTCCATGGTTAAC
This sequence comes from Biancaea sappan, assembly GCA_037074585.1. Classification (NCBI taxonomy): domain Eukaryota; kingdom Viridiplantae; phylum Streptophyta; class Magnoliopsida; order Fabales; family Fabaceae; genus Biancaea; species Biancaea sappan. The sequence goes on along the minus strand of CM073497.1, from coordinate 16,253,450 downwards.
GTGTTGTTTTTACTGAACTTAGGAGAGAGATGCGAGAGTATAACACTATTTAGGAATGACGATTGCGCTAATCTTAACTTAAGAGTTTTGCTTGTTGGCTAATAGGAATATTAGTTAATCTCGTTCAGCCTAATTAGGTTGTTTAGTATAGAGTTAGCTCACTTAAGGAATTAAGTAGATGTTAAGTATCATAATTGTAATTCAAAAGGATTCTTTTAAGTTAATAGAGTGACCTACGATTAACATAGGCTTTTGATAGAATTATTAGTGCATGAGAGAGGTGTTGAGATTCCTAGGATGAAAGAAAGAGATTAGTGACTCTAGACCTTTTAATATTTTAATTTCTTCAATTATGAGTGTGTTTATTGTCAGTGTACTAAAATCATAAAAAGAATTTCTGTTTTTTGAATTTACTCTTTCAGTTCTAGTTAGAGATGTCTTCGGTCTAAACAATTACGTCTAACTAATTAAGTCAAATTTCTTGGATAGTTAGCTAGTTAGTCCTCGAAGGAATGATACTTTTACTCTTTTATTTACCATATTACTTGTGCGACTGGTGCGCTTGTAAAAAAATTTGACTAAATAAAAAAGTAAGAGTATAGTTATTTGGCAACAGCTCTAACTAGAACTGAAAGAGTAAATTCAAACAACATAAATTATTTTTATGATTTTAGTAAACTGACAATAAACACACTCATAATTGAAGAAATTAATATATTAAAAGGCCTAGAGTCATTAATACCTTTCTTTCGTCCTAGGAATCTCAACACCTCTCTTATGCACTAACAATTTTATCAAAAGTCTATGTTAATTGTAGGTCACTCCATTAACTTAAAAAAATCCTTCTGAATTACAATTAAGATACTTAACATCTACTTAATTCCTTAAGTGAGCTAAGTTTGTACTAAACAATCTAATTAGGCTAAACGAGATTAATATTCCTATTAGCTAACAAGAGAAATTCTTATAGTAAGATTAGCTCAATCATCCTTCCTAAATAGTATTCTACTCTCACATCCCTCTCCCAAGTTTAATAAAAGCAACAAGTTAACTATGGAGTGATCAAATCCATAATAAACACCATTAAAATGAATAGAAAGACATATATTAATTGAATCGAAGTTGTCAATACATGAGAGAGAGAGAGAGAAATCCTATTCTGAAATCAAGTTCATAGCAACTTTAGAACAAAGGGTTTAGCTACTCATTAAAAATAAAGAACAGAAAACAGAGATACAGATAGAAATAGCCATGAATATGAAGATGAATGATGAATTTGAGCCCCCAATACTTAAGAATCAGGTTCACGCTTCTTTTCTCAACAAAAACAGCGTCTTTAGCTCTCCTTTGTATCAGAATGGCCTATTTAAAGCAACTCTAACTTGGCTGGAATTTAGTTCTACCGCTGCAGCAGTACGTCTTCACCATTGCAGTGGTGGGACACAGAGTAGGATGCTGATCAGAGACATTAATAACCTTTAGCGGGGCACTAAGGCAAGCAGCAAAGAGCACTGTGACTTTTCTTTAGCAAGCACTGTTGCAGCAGTGAGAGGCAATGTGCATCAGTGCCTGCTCCCTTCTTCGCTGTAGTGCCATGACCCATCCATTTTAACGTTGATTGCATACTTCAAATTTTCTTCTATAGTTACTTTGCAGAACAACAACTTCTTTTCTTCCATTGGTTCCCAACTTTTGGGTCTGTATTTAATTCACAAAATAGCGTCAATTACTAGCAAGAGAGATTGGAATTTAATACAAGAAATTCACAAGAAGCTATTTAAGCTTAAGAATTGATTAAAAGGACATAATAAATTCAGATACACAAATAGTCAAGTTAGAGGTAAAATCCTCAGATAAAATGCACAAAATTAGTGTTAACTTGAGAACTTAACAATCCCCCAAACCTAAACTTTCGCTTATCTTCAAGCAAAAAATTCTAAGCAACTTACAACTGTTTATCAACATTTCCAAGATATACACCAGCAAACAGAACTAGGAATTTCGAAACACAAAAGATTTAGCAAGTGCAGCTTCATCACAAGTTGAGATAAAAATAACCTCTAAATCTATAATTAGCAGAATTTCCTTAACAGGTACCCATTCAACCTAAGCAGCATGGAAATTTAAACAATTTCAATTTTACCGAAAATCAGTCATTTTCATCCTCAGATAGTTATAAAAACCAAAATTAGATTTTAGTGATTAATTTACTCTTTGTTCTTAAGGGCTTCGCTTTATTTTTGTTCTCAAGAACTTCGCTTTAAAAATATTTATTTATTTATATTATTTTTTAATTATATTATTTTTAAGGCATATCCCCTTATTAAACTTTTTCAACTATCCTCTTATTGAACTTTTTCCACTATTCCTAATTCGAGAAATTATAAACCATTTTTAGAATTAAGGAGTTCTTAAATTTTAAAAAACTAATTGTAAAAATTACCTATTGCTATTTGGACAAAATTAAGGTAACTCTTTTTGAAAATCAAATAGCATCAGATTCAAAGATTTTCTCTCATATTTGAAACATGATTTAACTTCACTAGCACAAAAGAAATTAACAATTTTTCAAAATTTTTCCTGATTTGTTGAGCATTACAGAAAAATTTTCACACAAACCTAACAATAAGCCCCTCCCCCAAACCTAAATCACACATTGTCCTCAATGGGAGAAGACTTAAATGAAGAGAAGTATGCATCAAATTTTTCATAAAAAGAATCTAAACATTAGACAAGGTCATTGCATTCATTCAACAAAATAGAATAGCAAAATAACATGATATTGACATCCATAAAGTGATATTAGCATCCAATAGAGTTTATAATCCATCATATCATTCAAAACCACATAGGGGACAATAATCTTAGCAATTCATCACAATATCACAGCAACCAGCAAACACTACTAAAAACCACACAATAAAAACAGTAAAAACAAAACAAAACAAGGCTGGACAAGCTAATCCTCCATGCTATCAATCCCTACATCAGCTTCCTCTAGTTGGCTAGCTCCTTGGCTCGAAACAAAGTTGGGAAGTTTTGAAGCATCCAAATCTAGCTTTTGAGTTAACAAGCCACCAAGAGTGGATATGTAAGCAGCTTGGTGCTGATTTTCATTCTTAATGCTAGCCAGTTCACTTTTCATTTCAACTATCTTGCTCTGAATTTTGATCATCCCATCCTCTACTCTGACTACTCTTGCATTTATCCTAGACAGACTAGCTTTATCTTTACCTTTATGCAGTGAATCTCTAGGGGGCGAATTTGTGTTACCTTCGGCCAACTACCCTCGAATGTATTATGTTGTAATAGGTTCCAGAGGTCTCATTGCCTTCTCTTCTCTCATTGGAACCTCCTGTTTTTTAAGCAGCTGTGTTAGGAGAAAAGGATAGGCTATGATTCTAGGGTTCGCTTGAGCCAACTTTTCTATATTCTGAGCAATAAGTAGCCCCCTACATTAATCTGGATCCCTTTCATAATACAAAAAATTAGTAGGGTTTTTGGAACAAAAATATTTAAGATATTTGATGACGGTAAGAGAGTATGACTGATGAATGTAGACCATATTCTAGCAATTGGAAGTAGAGTTTTTCTATCCCCATGGTGAGGAGCTCCTTTCGTATCTAACTCCCAAATTGTTCTAAGAGCACAAACGGTGCTCAGAACCTCTTCTGGATCCTATGAATTGTCACTCTTCAAAGTGTGGTAACTGAAAGGTTGTTCATTGTAGAAATATTCTCTAAGATACTTCGTGATGGTTTTTGGGTAGAAATGTGCTCTTTTACCCCTCACTTTAGATTCAAATTCTTTCACCTCATCATTAGCCACACGATAGCTGTTGGCATAGAATTCTTACACCAACCTTAAACATCCATGAGTTGGAGTGGCCACCAACTTTTCCCAATTCCTTAATGTAATTATCTCTTGAATTTCAGTGAAATCATCTTCTTTCAAATCAATTCCTTTCTCTTTAACTACTCTCCTTCTGATGACATTTGTTTCAAATCTCTTCTCATGATTAGCTGATCTGAAATCATTCATAACAGAGCTTGATGAAGCTTCAACATTCAAATTCCTTTAGTTGTCATCTTCTTTCTCTTCTGGGTAGGAGGAGCCATAAGGGAGGCTAGAACAAGCAATAATCCTGCAATTAGAAAATTTCCAGCACCAGCCCAAACACATTTAACAATCAATATTCACCCAGAAGAAATATTTTACTAATCTCACGAAAATGGTAAGCAAAATGTAAGCTACACCTCCCCGAAACCTAATCACTATCCTAAAAAGAAAATCCAAAAATTGTAAAGGCCTATCTAAAGGAAACTCCAAAGAACTAAAAACTCCAAATTAGTTAAAAAGAACTAACTAAACTAAAGAAAATAAAATCTAAGGAATAAAAGCTAAAACAACATAAAATTTGAACCAAGATAAATAAGAGTTTTCTTTTTAAAATCTATAAAAAGAACAAATTAAACGGTTAATCTATTTCTCTAAACTACATAAACGAAAATAATAAAACCCAAATAAAAAAGGAAAGAAAAGAAAAGAGAGAATAATACAAAAATAATCTCTAGCTTACGTTAAATAAGCAAACGAAAACGAAAACTACAACAATCTAAACTAATATATAATTGTAAAAGAAAAGTGGATTTCTAAAAACAAAAGAGGGAAGAGCACCTAACTAGCATTGTCAAAGGATAAAGATAGCTCGAACTTCACAAATCCAACCACAAGACCAAACATGAACATAAACATGAGGAAAATGGAGGAGTTTATGGAGGATTTGGGTGAAGCGAATGGCCAGAGAAACAAGGGAGACTTAGTCGACTAAGGGGGTTTCAGTTGTAGGGGAAGAGATTTTAGAAATTAAGGTATAAGTGAAGAGACAAATTGAAGCTTTTCCTTAAACAGGAGCCTCGTTGCTGCAACGAAACCTTCTTGCCTGCTATAGCACCCCTTTTTTTTTTTATAATATTAAAACCCCATCGCTGCAGCACACGACTCCACTGTTGCAGCAAGCTAATGTAGAATGCACTACTCTTTGGCCTTCCAAACCGCTACATCATCAAAGGCCATCGTTGTAGCGTACCCTTATAGAAAGATAAACTCGTATAAGCTAAAATACCTCTGCAACAGCATTAAGCCTCTGTCGTAGCATGTCCTAACAGAGGCCTCAATCCTTTGGCCAACCTAGCCCACCGCTGCAGCTTGTTATCATAAGACGCACAACCCTCTGAAAACCATCATCTCGCTACAGCATTACGAAGCCACCACTGCAATGAGCTAACACAGAACTAAATCTTTGTGTTTTTCCACCTAAAACTCTGTATTCTCAATTATTGCACCCCAATATCACTTCAAATTTTGTCCCCTAAACATTTTTCAAGATGCATACCAGAAAACATTCAAAATGTTCAAATCCTCAGAATCGTAGAGCCAAGCAAATTAATCATTATCAAACACCATAGTAACCTTTAATCAATCCATAATTAGAGCACCATATTAAATTAGCAGAAGAACAACATGAAAGATTTAGTCAGACAAAACTAGCAACATATCTACAGTTCAGCACTTAGAAACGCAACAACTTCAGCACACAACAAAACAATTAAAGCTTAAAAACACAAGAATTAAAATAGAAATAGAACTCAAAACAGCAAAGAATTGGGTTGCCTCCCAAGAGCGCTAAGTTTATAGTCTTCAGTCAGACATTATCGAGGTGCCTATGCTTTTAGAGTGCTGAGAGTTAGAGAAACCCATTCGCGTTCTCCCTTCACACTAAAGTCATGCTTTAAATGTTGGCCAGTAACTTTGAAACTCTGTGTGCCCTCCAGATTGGTGATTTCAACAGCTCCAAATAGAGAAACTTCTTTTACAATGAATGGGCTTGACCATCTTGTTTTGAGTTTCCCTGGAAAAAAGTTTAAGTCTTGAATTGAAAAAGAGAACTCTTTGCCCCACCTCAAAAGAGTGAGGCAAAATCTTCTGATCATGCCACATTTTCACTCGCTCCTGTAAAGCTGAGAACTCTCATAAGCTTGAAGATAGAAGTCTTCAAGCTCATTTAATTGTAGAAGTTATTTTTCCCCCACTTTCTTGGCATCAAAGTTAGGGTATGTTACAGCCCAAAATGCTCTGTGTTCAAGCTCCACTGAAAGATGGCATGGTTTTCCATATACAAGCTTGAAGGGAGATATTCCAATTGGAGCCTTAAATGTTGTTCTGTAGGCCCATAAAGTAGTATCAAGCTTCCGTGCCCAGTCCTTTCTTGAAGAATTTATTGTCTTTTCCAAAATCCTCTTCAGCTCCCCATTTGATACTTCAACCTATCCACTCATTTAAGGATGATATAGAGTGGCAACCTTGTGCTTAACCCCATATTTAGCTAACAAGCTCTCAAGTAACTTGTTGTAGAAATGTGAACCCCATCACTTATCAAGGCTCGGGGCACTTCAAATCGAGAGAAATTATTTTTTCTTCAAGAAATTTATAACTACCTTAGCATCATTTGTAGCGGAAGGAATAGCCTCAACCCATCTAGAGACATAGTCTACAGCTACCAAAATGTATTGATTTGCATATGAAGATGGGAATGGACCCATAAAGTTGATCCCCCATACATCGACTATTTTAATCTCCAATGTATTGTTTAAAGTTATTGATTTGCATATGAAGATGGGAATGGACCCATAAAGTTGATCCCCCATACATCGACTATTTTAATCTCCAATGTATTGTTTAAAGGCATTTCATGCTTCCTTGATACATTGCCCACCATTTAGCATCGATAATAAATCTCTACAAAATTCATTGCATCCTTAAACAATGATGGCCAATAGAATTCGCTTTCTAAAACCTTAGCAGCTATACAGACACTACTATAATGCCCAACATACTTCGACCCATGACAATGCCATAATATGCTCTTCATCTCCTCTTTCGGGACACAATGCCAGAACACATTGTTAGCACATAAACGAAATAGAAAAGGTTCATCCCAAAAATAATACTTAACATCATGAATGAACTTTTTTTTTTGTTGATAATTGTAGTCAAAAGGAAATAAACCACATACCAGATAATTTACATAGTCAACATACTAGGGTGCAATTACTTCCTCAACATAGAACAATTTCTCATATGGGAAGCTTTTATTAATTTGGATAACACCTTCATCTTGAGACTCATCATTCAAGCGAGATAAATGATTCGCCACTTGATTCTTTGATCCCTTGCGATCGACTATGTGTAAGTGAAATTCTTGCAATAGCAAAATCCACCTTATGAGCCTTGGTTTCGAATCCTTCTAGCTAATCAGATATTTAATTGCTGAATGGTCAGTGAATAACACTACACTTATGCCACCACATATACTCTGAATTTATTAAATGCAAACACCACTGCTAGAAGCTCTTTTTTCCATTGTGGTGTAGTTTAATTGAGCATCGACTAGCATCATACTAGCATAATAGATTGGGTGGAACACTTTTTCAACTCTTTGCCCCAACATAGCTCTAATTGCATAGTCACTTACATTGCACATTAACTCAAAAGGGCCATTCTAGTCTGGGGCAATCATAATATTTACAGAAATCAACTTTTTCTTTAGTTCCTCAAAAGCTTTGAGGTAATCATCATCAAAGTTGAAAGGGGTATCCTTTTCAGGCAATTTCCACAATGACTTTGAGATTTTTGAAAAATCTCTAATGAACCTCCGGTAAAAGCCAGCATGTCCCAAAAAGCTCCTTATGGCTTTTATAGAAGTTGATGGAGGTAGTTGCTCAATAACTGCTATCTTGGCATTATCAACCTCTAAGCCACTTTTAGACACTTTGTGTCCCAATACAATCCCTTCTCTCACCATAAAGTGGCATTTTTCCCAGTTCAAGACTAGATTGGAATCTTCACATCTTCAAAGAACCTTCTCCAAATTATTTAAACATGAGTTAAATGAAGATCCAAATACTAAGAAATCATCCATAAAGACTTCAAGAGAGGATTCGACCATATCAGAAAATATTGCCATCATACATCATTGAAATGTAGCAAGGGCATTGCATAGCCCGAATGACATTCTTCAGAAAGCAAATGTGCCATATGGACATGTGAATGTCGTCTTTTCTTAGTCCTTAGGATCTATGACAATTTGATTATACCCATTATATCCATCAAGAAAACAAAAGTAGTCTTGACCAGCTAATCTATCAAGCATATGGTCAATAGAGGGAAATGATCCTTCCGGGTGGCATTATTCAGCTTTCTATAGTCCATACACACCTTCCATCCAGTGATTGTTTGAGAAGGAATTAGCTCATTGTGGGCGTTAGAAATTACATTTATGCCTCATTTCTTTGAGACACATTGGACTAGGCTCACCTACGAGCTATCAGAAATGAGATATATAATTTTTGCATCTAACTAGAGCTGTTAAAATGGGCTAAGCTCATCAGACCAGCCCTGTAAATGGGGTAGGATGGGCCAACATTTTTGTAGCCTATATTTAATAAGGGTTTTTAGCCCAACCCATTTAAGCCCATAGGGCTTAGGTGGGCTGGGACGGGCTGACTATATGGGCCTTTTTATTTAAACATATTAGTAGTTTGAGTTTGTAATTTTTTTTGTTACTTAAGTCATGAGTAATCAAAGTTGTCCAAGTATAAAAAATTAGTCCATAAAGTAATGTACATGACTCAATTTAATGTCATAATCCAAAAGAGAAGCTTCTAAAATAAAAAAAAAATAATGCCATAATAGCTATATTTTTTTTTTGTTTTAAATATTTGACAATAGCCTATGTTTCTTTCTTATTGAACTTCATTGAACAAAGATATCATGTATAATATTTTTTTTATTTTGTCATGCATTATATTTAAATTTATAATATATATTTAAATTATAGTAAAAGTTAATTATTTTTTTAAATAAAAAATATGGGCTGGCCCACGGCTCTTGAAGGGCTGGACCAGGCCAGGCCATGATTTTCAACATAATTATTACCAAAAGCTTGGCCCAGTCCAACCCATGTATGTTGGAAGCCCATGTGGGCTTAGGCTAGCCTGACCCAAACCCACCCCATTGACACTATACATCCAGCCGTTTAATTATTTCCTTTTTCACTACTTCTCTCATGATTGGATTTAGCCTTCTTTGGTGTTCAATAGATGCTTTATGTCCATCCTCTAAATTTATCTTGTGCATGCAGATTGATGGATTGATTCCATTAATATCTACTATTGAACATCCAATTGCCCTCTGATGCTTTTTCATAACTTCAATCAATTGATTTTCTTGTGATTCAGATAATGAAGAATAGATAATGATATGCAGTGTCTTTTCTTTCCCAAGATATTTATACTTCAAATGAGAGGGTAGGGGCTTCAACTCAAATATTGAAGGTTCCTCTACAGATGGTTTTAATGGAGTTATAGTTCTTGCAGGTCTATCCAACTTCTCAAACGATTGAGCAAGATTGTAGAACAACTCCGATGCAATTAAAAACCCAACCACCTCCTTTACATTATTAATATCAAAATCTTCTTCCACTGTTAAGGATGTTTCTAGGTTGTCTTTACTCACCATATGCTGAAAATGTAATTGAACACTTTCATCGATCACCCTCACAAAGCTATATTTCTAGGGTTCATCGGGTGTTTTCATCACCTAATTCATGTTAAAGGTGACTTCTTGATCATTAACTTGCATAGTGAGTTCTCCCTGTATGCATCTATCAATGTTTTCCCAATTGCAAGGAATGGTCTCCTAAGAATAATGAGAATTTCCTTGTCTTCTTCATAATCAAGAATAATGAAGTCAGCGGGAAATATTAGTTTATCTACCTTGACCAAAACATACTCTATCACCCTATTTAGATAGAACAATGACCTATTTACAAGCTACTACTACAAAGTCACAGTAGTAGGTCTTGCTTCTCCTAAGCCTAACTTTTTGAAAATAGCAAGGGTAATCAAATTAATGCTAGCCCCGAAATTATACAACACATTGCCAGCAAAATTTTTCCCTATATTACAAGGGATTACAAAACTTCCAGGGTTTTTCATCTTTACCGACAACTTCTTTTGGAGTATTGCACAACATTCTTGGTTTAGCTTTACTGTCTCAAATTCACTCAGCCGGTTCTTCCTTGAATGCATATCCTTCATAAATTTTGCATAACTAGGCATTTGCTCTAAGGCTTTTATAAAAGGAATATTAATGTGCAGTTGCTTGAGTATCTCCAAAAACTTTTGATATTGCCTATCCATGTTCTGTTTCTTATAACTTTGAGGAAAGGGAATAAGCAGGATAATTCTTGAAGAAGAAGAGGATGAAGGTACAGATGATTCCCTCTTTGACTTCTCTTTCATTATTGCTTCTTTCTTGTCATTGACCGTTTGAGCTTCACTTTCATCCATATCTACCTTCTGTTGAGGCTGCTTCTCAATACTTTCATGATTGCTAAGGCCATCATCTTCCTTCTGAACGTTCGAATTGGAAACTTTAAAAAGTTACTTTCTACTCCTCAATGTAATTACTTTGTACTGTTCCTTCCTATCCCTCCTTGGGTTATTTTCTGTATTGTTGGGAAGATTACCTTGCACCTTATTGTTCAAAGCACTTGCCAATTGATCTATTTGAGTTTCTAGATTCTTGATTGTAGTACTTTGAGTTTGACTTATTGCCTCAGTGCTCTCCATAAATTTCATGAACATTTCCTCCATTTGTGACTTCTTCTCCACTTGGGATGGTGGAGCTCTGTTTTGGGGAAGATAGTTACTCTAATTGTTGAAACTAGGAAGATGAGATGGCTTACCAGAAGATGAAGCTATGGGATTCAAGCAATGATCATTGCTCTAAGAAAAACTCGAGTGATTTCTTGAGCTCAGATGATAAGTATTGGAATATTGGTTGTTTTGGTTTCTTTGTAGATTACCCATATAATTCAATTGCTCAACTGAAGCAAATTCTTCACAACAACCGTTGACATGAGCCCCTCCATAGAAATCACATTTTGCTTCTAGCATAACTATTACATTTACCTTCATCGGTTCATGTTGTCTTGAGCACAACATATCAACTTTCTTGGTTAATGCTTCATTCTGGGCTAACAAAGCATTCAAGGTGTCTAATGTTATAACTCCCTTTCTTGAGATATTCTTGGCTTGGTTGGAAGCATTTTGACTTGCCCCCATGGTTTGTACTATCTCCTTAACTTGATTGATTGATCTCGCCATCAAAGCACCTCTAGCTGCAGTGTCTAGTTTATCTCGAGTCTTATAAGTAAGGCCACTGTTAAAAGTAGTGAGTTGTTGCCTGTAACATCCTGCCCTTTTCTATTTCCTTGATAATAATAATAAATCTTCTTTAGATCAATTTACTAAAAGATTTCTTAACAAATTTCTTAAAAAATTTAAAAATTTCACTATTCACATAAAAAAACTGATAGAATTCTCTCATTAATTATGTACAAGCTTAAATTATACAATAGTTGCTCAACTTCAAAGTATCTTATCCCTATATATATATATATATATATATTAACATAGCTTCAAGTATTGTTATACATCACATATTAACCTAAACAAGGTTCTTTCATACACTAATTGCATGAGTACATTTATACAACAAAATAATGTCTAAGTTAATTTTCTCCATTCCTTCCTTCTTTTTCTTGGCTTCCTGAAAATGGTTAGTTTGAAAGAAAAATAAGATAAAAATCTCAATAGCTAGAATATATTTATATATATCAAAGAAACATCCATTTTTAGCATAAAAGTACGGAGTTCCATATATAAAATCTCACCATAATTGCAAGGTAAGTCATAACATAATTTCTTCACTTGATAAATTTTCCCTTTAAACCATTTGGCAAGCTATCCAAATGCAATTCATAACTTGCAAGAGGGTTAAAAAAATAAGAGGAGGTCATGCATTACCTCAAACCAAAGCTAAATTACATAATACCATAGAAGACAAGCTCCCAAACTCCATGGAAGACAAGCTTTCAAGCTCCATAAGAATAAATTCTCAAGCTCCATGCCAAAGTTTAATTTAAATATAATAGAATATAAGCCAAGCAAAATCATGAAATTTACATCATCACGTAACATGTAAAAACATTATAAAAATCATACTTTTATGAGTTTAGCTAGCTACCTTGTATGAAGAATAAGCCTTAAACTTTAACTCTAGTTCTCTTCTTCCTTTGTCTTTCCCGTACTTTTCTCTTTTCTTCTCTTTCTTTTCTATTTTTGTCTCTTCCTTTCTCTTTTCTCTTCTTCTTTCCTGCACACACATATACACACCTATATATATATTAATCTAACTTTGTCATTATCTCTCCCTCTTTTTCTCTCTTTTCTTCACATGTACACACACCTCACACACATAAATGTATATAAAATTCACTCTACTTAATATTGTCATTAATAACTTAGCATCATTATTACCTAACCTTTCATCATGTCTCCTTCATCTTTATCTTTCATCTTGCCGTCCAACTTTTTTCTTTATCCAACACATTATCCTTTGGCTAAAATAACAATAAGTCTACAAATCTTTTTAATTTCATGTAATTAAGTCCCCAGCTTAATGAATAAAATTATATTTATATCTCTCAAAAATTTCTTTATGACTATTTTCTCCTTATTTACTTATTCACTTATTTATTTAGTCTCACTTTCTTAGGTAATTAAATTTAGGATGTTACATTGCCACTCTAGAAGGCCATGTTGGACACTTCGTAATCGGGTCCTTAAACGCTCCCAAGCGTCGTATAAACTTTCACCATCATATTAGTAAAATGCAGTGATTTCATTCCTCAACTTGACTAACCTTGAGGGGGGAAAGAATTTGTCCAAAAATCTCTTCTGGAGTTCTTCCCAAGTAGTGATACTCCCTTTTAGTTGAGTAGACAACCAACTCTTTGCCATATCCCTCAAGGAAAAGGGAAACAAACGAAGACGTATGATATCATCACTTATTCCATTCAGCTTAACCATGTCACAAATGTTTAGAAAATTTGTGATATGGTTATTCGAATCTTCCATAGATATTCCCCTAAATTGATTCTGTTGAACTAAATTCATCAGAATCACTTTAATCTCAAAATTATTGGTCTGGAGTGGAGGTTTCACTATGCTGGAAGCATGTCTAGCATTATTAGGTGAGGTATAGTCCTACACAGCTCTATTTTCATCTTGTTGCAAATTTGCAGAGATTTCCCCCATTATTTTCAATACATTCCAGATTCATATTATCTTCTGCCATTTATTCTTCTAGAGAAACTTGTCCCTCTTAGATTTTTTAGCTTTAGCTTCTTTTCGAGTTCTCCTCACAAGTTTCTCGATTTCAGGTTCAAAAAGAAGATTAGCTTTGTTAATGGTACCTCGCATGCACAATAATGAGATACTAATTAGCAATGAAAAACCAAAGCAGTACAAATCAACACAAGAAAAACTAAAATGACTAAATAATAAAAAGGAGAAGAAAAGAAAGAAAGAAAACGAAACAAAACAAGATACACAACAAAGAAATGTCTAATCTAGCACCTTTAAATTTCTTTGAATATTAGCACAAACCGTTAGTCCCTGGCAAATTTGGCAAGCGTACCAGTTACACAAGTAATATAGTGAACAAAAGAGTAAGAGTATCATTCCCTCAAAGACTAACTAGCTAATTACCGAAGAAATTTGACTAAATTGGTTAGACGTAATTGATTGGATCGAAGGTAGCTCTAACTAAAACTACAAGAGTAAAATTCAAACAAAAAAAATTCTTTTTATGATTTTTTTAACTGACAATAAACACACTCACGATTGAGGAAATTAATATATTAAAAGGCCTAGAGTCACTAATCCCTTTCTTCCATCCTAGGAATCTCAATACCTCTTTCATGTACTAACAATTCTATCAAAAGTCTATGTTAACTGTAGGTTACTCTATTAACTTAAAAGAATCCTTCCAAATTACAATTAAGATACTTAATGTCACAACCCGTTTTCTGGGCACATGACCGGCACAATGATGAATCTCTCATCACTGTAAGCCTTCCGATAAATATATCAAATTTTCTTATCTGAAAATCATAGAGATGATTTGCATGTAATAATAGATTATCAATTTAAAATACATTATTACACTGACATACAAGCCAAATGTCGAACCCCTGACCTAGATGTCCTAGACGATTACAGAGCAACATAATCTATAACAAAAGAGGGGTCTACCCGACAACGGGAAGGTCCAAAGTGATATACTCCTCTAGCAGATATTCTTCGCTGGCAACCTGATCTGAACAAAAAGGTTGTACAAATAGTGTGAGCTTTTAAACTCAATGAGCGAATCGGCCTCGCGTTAATAAAATTCAAATACATTACCAGTCATGCAAGCATATCCAAAGGCTCATACTCAACCAATAGACAGAAGATAAAAATTTATCCAATTCAACAAACGTTACTAGTACTCATCAATGGTAATATATCCCAGAGAGCGCACACAGGCCGGCTCACCAATTATGTATATTTCCGCCATGACGCACAACATCATCCTTTTACATACAAGAAGATAAAAATTCATCCAATTCAACAAACGTTACTAGTACTCGTCAATGGCAATATATCCCGGAGAGCGCACACAGGCCGGCTCACCAATTATGTATATTTCCGCCATGACCCACAACCCCATCCTCTTAGCTAGGGCGCCTCACGGATTTATCACCAATCCGAGCTATATCCTTACTGAGGGAATCGTTGTCTCCACACTCATTGGTCAAGACACCCTGTCAACCGGGTTTTTCGCCTTGCCGTGAGAGGGGGTACTGTCCCGCTCAATCACAATCAATAGCATTTCATATCATAATCAGAAGCTCAATATAATATTCATCCATATAACAGGTATAATATATAACTATATTATAGCTTTATAAACCACAATTCAAGAGATTCAATCTTCACATCATCATGAGATACTTGCTTTTTCTTATCCATACTTCTGGATTAATTATCTCATTATATTCGCCATTCTGAATCCAATTTCCCCCTATGAATCTTGGGAGTGTCCTACGACATACTTTTTATCACTAGTAATGTTAAAACTCTATTAAAACGGGGTCGTTTCACTCACCTGGATTCCGTACGAGCATCGCTTCTCTAAGTCATTACAGACAAGAGTGCTCAGGTGAATTTCGGTGTTCTGCTACGGAGATTTTCATGAAAGATTAGAGAAAATACGTTAGGATTGTTTTCGTACAGATATTGTTCATATGTATGGTTACTGTTCATATATATAGTACTATTCATACAATCACTATTCATACATACGATTACTATTCATACGGTTACTATTTATACATATGGTCACTATTCATACGTACAGTTACTATTCATACCAGAAATAGAGAATACAATCTGTAAAAGAGTACACCAGGTAAGTTCCCAGGAAAGAGTAGAGGGTCACACTGGACACACTTAAAAACCAGGTTTTTCCTTAGCCAGAACTTTCCTAGACATGTATTCTTCACAGTTTACATTCTATTTCGGTAATCAGAGAATCAAAATAATATGTAAGCAGCTAAGGACAGTTTTTCTGATGTGGAAGGTCAGCCAAAGCCGCAACCACAGAGCATACTTAAGAAAATAACTTCTACAATTTGAAAGACATAGAAAGGCATAGTATCATTACCTAAGCAAAAAGGAAAGGCCCAAAATCTCAGAGGCCTAGCATCGAAGCAAGAGAAACTTAAGGAGAGAAAAAGAGAAGTTGAAGGTGTGAGTTTAGAAGTGAAATGGAAGCGCCTATTTATAGAAAAAGTCAAGGGTACTATTTGATACTATGTACTAATAAAATATTCAATTTACTATTCATGAAAATGACATTTCTAATAATGCAGTTACTGTGCACCTCACGCGTACGATCGAAAATTTTTCTGTTATTACTATTAGAAACTTAAAGGGAAAACTATCCTTTCACCTTAAACCTTTAAGTTTCTTTTCAAATCAGTCCTTTCAATTTAGTCCCTGAGGGTATTTTTACACATAAAACGTTATTTTCTCCTACAAACTTCTTTCTAGTTTTCTCTTATGACCAAACCACATCTAGTACTTGACATTTCGATTGTATAAATGAACAGTATCGTATACGTAAATAGTATTATATAGATGAATAGTACCATATACTGAAATAGTAATAGTAGTTTGTAAACAAATATTTATATTTTATTTTTCATGGGTATTACACTTAACATCTACTTGATTCCTTAAGTGAGCTAAGTCTATACTAAACAACCTAATTAACCTAAACGAGATTAACTAATATTCCTATTAGTTAACAAGCAAAGTTCTTAAGTTAAGATTAGCACACTCGTCCTTCCTAAACAATGTTATACCCTCACATCCCTCTCCCAAGTTCAGTAAAAGCAACAAGTTAACTATGGAATGATCAAATCCATAATAAACATCATTAAAATGAATAGAAAGATATATATTAATTGAATCAAAGTTGTAAATACATGAGAGAGAGAGAGAGAGAGAGAGAAATCTTATTCTAGAATCAAGTTCATATCCACTCTAGAACAAGAGGGTTTAGCTACTCATTAAAAAAAAAAAGAACAAAAAATAGAGATACATATAGAAATAGCCATGAATATGAAGATTGATGATGAATTTGAGCCTCCAATACTTGAGAATCAAGTTCCTCCTTCTTTTCTCAGCAAAAACGGCATCTTCAGCTCTCCCTCGTATCAGAATAACCTAAGAAAAATTCCTCTGCAGCTATTTAAAACAACTCTAACGTGGTTGGAATTTAGATCCGCCGCTACAATGGTATGTCTTTATCGCTGTATCGGTGGGACACAGAGTGGGATGTTGATTAGAGACATTAAAAACGTTCAATGGGGCACTAAGGCAAGCAGTAGAGAGCATTGTGACTTTTCTTCAGCAAGCGCCACTGCAGTGGTGTGAACTCACAGCTGCAGTGATGAGAGGTAATGTGCATCAGTGCCTGCTCCTTTCTTCATTGTAGCTCCATGACTTTTCCGCTTTAGCGCTAATTGCATACTTTAGTTTTTCTTCTATAGTTACTTTGCAGAACAATAACTTCTTTTCTTCCATTAGTTCCTAACTTTTGGGTGTGGATTTAATTCACAAAATAGCATCAATTACTAGCAAGAAATTGGAATTTAATACAAGAAATTTAAAAGAAGTTATTTATGCTTAAAAATTGATTAAAATGACATAAAAAATTCAGATTAAGCACAATTAGGCAAGTTAAAGGTAAAATCCTAAGATAAAATGCACAAAATTAGTGTCAACTTGAGAACTTAACAAAAGACTAGAGTAGGAAGGGATAACTCTAAGGCAAGATAAGAAGAGTAATGGATAGTGTACACGTGGATGCGTGTATTTCCTAAGATAAGGGGCAACGTGAGAGTTTATTGCCAAGAAATGATATAATACTTAGATGCTTATAAATAAATGCATGTAATATATCCTGTAGTGCTTATAGGGTCAAGAAACCATGAATGACTCTAAGATAGATATGAGACCATGGGGATGTCACATGGTCTAGGGCTAGAACCAGTGAATATATATGACCAAGAGACCCTAGAGCAAATGTGTGGTCCAGAGTTAGAGTTATTGGCATGAGACTAAGAAACCCAAGAGTAAAGAGTGTGGTCTAGAGTTAAAGACACAAGCATATAGGGCCGTAAGACCTAAGAATGAGGATGTGGCCCAAAGATGATAAGCATATGAGTTTGAGAGCATAGAATAAACATGGTCTGGTATTAGGAATTTAAAATGCCATGTATATATCAATGTATATGTTGATGTGTAAGTGAATGCCTAGAATTAATGTGATGAATTGTGTGTAATGCTTACGTGGGAGTGCACCCCATGTTCATGATTGTAGGCTTAAGAGGTTCGATTATCACGGTAGCTTAGAATACTAGGTGATCATGAAGACCGATGATACATAGTTGTCTATAAAGGTCATGAGGCTCAATGGATTAGAAGGTTGATGCATCACCATCCATAGAAGTCATGTGGCTCGGTGGGCTATAAGGATTAAGGTGGCCAGTTGAGTCATAGAGGCTATGAGGCTCGGTGAATCCTATAAAGACTCTTTGATTCATAAAGACCTACTAGGTTTAATAGATCCTAAGAGTCTAGAGGTCAGATGACACATAGAGACCATAGGGCTTGGTGTATCTTAGAGGCCTAGTTCTCAAGGTTTGTTGAATCTAAGCCACCCTTGGGGTGAAGGTTCATAGAGACCTAGATGTTTGAAAGAGTAGGCATTAAGATTAAACAAATGTATGTATCACATAGAAAAGATAGATGATTAAGAGGTCTGTTGAACCATAGAATCTGAATATGAAAGTGGTTCATAGAGACCTAGATAAGTGAATACATTAAGATTAAATTGTTTATTGCACCTACATATTGTGTAGATGAATCAGATGATTTACCAATAATGTTGTGTAAGGATATGTTTATCCTAGTTCTCAAACCCATGTTGATCACGGGTATATATGTACATCTATTTGATGTGAGGCTAGGTGATATCGCCTACCTAACATAAACAATAGGTGAAAACAAGGTAAGATATTACAGCCTGAGCACGAGAATGAGACCCATAGGCATGGCAGATGTTTCCATTGTGCGTTGGGTAGGAAATTAATGAAAACGCATAGTCAAGAAACCCAGGCTAGTGTGGAGCCTATATGATACAGATATCTAGTGTATGAGGTATCTTGTGATATTACATATCATCGGTGCTGATCACTGCACATGTGTGTGTATGTATATATGTTTCATAGTGGAGTTACCTACTTACTGAGTTTTCAAACTTACCCCACGACTAACATTTTCAGATGCAGCTTAGAAGATGAGTAATTGCTTGAGAAGTGGTAGAAGTTTAGTGATATCTTTCTTCCTTGGTAAGTTTTTAGCCTTTCCAGATAAGTATGTTTAGTATTCTTTGTAGTTTTGTAAGTCACCTATGTTAAGATGTATGTTGTTGAATGTGAGATTTAGATCTAGAGATGCCATCAGATATGACATAGTAGGCTTACGATCTAAGAAGGCATATCCCTAGTATCATGCCGGTCACGTGCCCATTTTTTGAGGTGTGACAATTTTGATGTAGGATTGGGTGATGATCTATTTACTATTAGTCAAGCAAAATCATGAAAGAACTCTGACAAATAGATTGAGGATAAGAAGGATGAGATGAAATCCATGGCTGACAATGATGTTTTAGATCTTTTTGAATTATCCATATGAGCAAAATCGATTAGTTGTAAATAGATATTTAAAACTAAACTAGATTTTAGGGGTAACATCGAGAGATATAAGCATGCCTAGTAGTTAAGGGATTTGCTCAGAATAAGGGCATAGACTATAAAGGGACCTTTTTTTGATTTATAGTTTATGTTTGCTCTGGTTCGATTAACTCTTAAAACCAATGTGCCTAAAAATCAATGACGAAAAGAAGAGATTACTAGAAGCATTTATAGATTTGTCGTGATTACTAGAAAAAAAAAAGACATTAGTGTTGAAGAAGATGGCATTCATGATCTATTGCGATTACAAGAAAAGAAGGGATCGATAAGATCTACTGTAATTGTAATACCCATGAAAAATAAAATATAAATGCGTGTTTTCAAACTATTGTTACTATTTACGTATATGGTACTGTTCATTTATACAATCAAAATGTCAAATACTAGATGTGGTTTGGTCATAAGAGAAAACTAGAAAGAAGTTTGTATTAGAAAATGACGTTTTATGTGTAAAAATACCCTCAGGGACTAAATTGAAAGGACTGAATTGAAAAGAAACTTAAAAGTTTAAGGTGAAAGGATAGTTTTTCCTTTAAAGTTTCTAATAGTAAATAAACGAAAATTTTCCATCGTAAGGTGCACAGTAACTGCATTATTAGAAATGTCATTTTCATAAATAGTAAATTGAATATTTTATTAGCGCATAGTGTCAAATAGTACCCTTGACTTTTACTATAAATAGGCCCTTCCATTTCACTTCTAAACTCACACCTTCAACTTCTCTTCTTCCCTCCTTAAGTTTCTCTTGCTCCGACGCTAGGCTTCTGAGATTTTGGGCCTTTTCGTTTTTGCTTAAGTAAGGATACTATGCCCTTTCTATGTCTTTCAAATTTTAGAAGTTATTTTCTTAAGTATGCTCTGTGGTTGCGGCTTTGGCCGATCTTCCACATCAGAAAAACTGTCGTTAGCTGTTATTTTGATTCTCTGATTACCGAAATAGAATATAATCTGTGAAGAATACATGTCTAGGAAAGTTCTGGCTAAGGAAAGACCTGATTTTTAAGTGTGTCCAGTGTGACCCTCCACTCTTTCCTGGGAACTTACCTGGTATACTCTTTTACAGATTGTATTCTGTATTTCCGGTATGAATAGTACCCATCTATATGAATAGTGATCGTATGAATAGTACCATACGTATGAATAGTGACCATATGAATAGTACCTATACGTATGAACAGTATCTGTACGAAAACGATCTTAACGTATTTTCTGTAATCTTTCATGAAAATCTCTGTAGCGGAACACTGAAATTCACCTGCGTACTCTTGTCCGTAACGATTTAGAGAAGTGATACTCGTACGGAATCCAGGTGAGTGAAACGACCCTGTTTTAATAGAGTTTTAGCATTACTGGTGATAAAAAGTATGTCGTAGGACACTCCCAAGATTCATAGGGGGAAATTGGATTCAGAATGACGAATATAATGAGATAATTAATCCAGAAGTATGGATAAGACAAAGCAAGTATCTCATGATGATATGAAATTTGAATCATATAGTTATATACTATACCTGTTATATGGATGAGTATTATATTGTGCTTCTGATTATGATATGAACTGTTGTACTATTGATTGTGATTGAGCGGTACAGTACCCCCTCTCACGGCAAGGCGGAAAACCCGGGTTAAAGGGTGTCTTGACCAATGAGTGTGGAGACAACGATTCCCTCAGTAGGGATATAGCCCGGATTGGTGATAAATCCGTGAGGCGCCCTAGCTAAGAGGATGAGGTTGTGCGTCATGGCGGAAAAATACAAAATTGGTGAGCCAGCCTGTGTGCGCTCTCCGGGATATATTGCCATTGACGAGTACTAGTATCGTTTGTTGAATTGGATGAATTTTTCTTGTATGTAATTTCTAACTATGTCTATTGGTTGAGCTTGAGCCTTCGGATATGCTTGCATGACTGGTGATGTATTTGAATTTTATTAACGCGAGGCCGATTTGCTCACTGAGTTTAAAAGCTCACACTGTTTGTACAAACTTTTTGTTCAGATCAGGTTGCCGCCGAAGTACATCCGCTAGAGGAGTAGATCACGTTGGACCTTCCCGCTGTCGGGTAGGCCCTTCTTTTGTTATACAGTATGTTGCTCTGTAACCGTCTAGGACATCTAGGTCAGGGGTTTGGTATTTGGCTTGTATTTCAGTATGATAATGTGTTTTGTACTGAGGATCTATTATTAATTAAGAAAATCTGATGTATTTTCTTTGTATTTATTAAGGAATGGTATTTTGAAAATATAGAGATAATGACTAACAATTTTACTTGTGGGAAGAATTTATCGAAAGGCTTACAGTGATGGGATATTCATCATTGTGCCGGTCATGTGCCTAGAAAATGGGTCGTGACAGTAATTATTAGGAAATAAGGCATCGTTGTGAAGAAGAAGATGCATTCATAAATATATTGTGATTACTAGAAAAGAAGGAAAAAGGGAGTGAGGTCAAGTAGCATAATGTGTGTAATAAGCGGTAGCTGACTAGTAGGCAGTAGGTAATGTGTAAAGTTTGTGCAGTAGTTAGCTGCTGCCTAAAGGTTGAAGCATGGGTGATTGAGTTTGTATTTAAAAAAAAGTTGACTAAGAAAATAAAGTTCCATCTTGGATTAGCATGTATAAGTGAAAAACTTAAGATTTGTAATTTTGTCTATAAAATATTTTTTTATATTTAAAAATCATTGTTTTAACTTTTTAATATAAAAATATATAATAATAATTTTAATAAAAAAATAAGAATAATTCCTAATTTAATATATATATATAATTATTACCAGTTAACCACAGTTTAACTAGTGAACATTGAATTGGTGTCTTCATTGGTTCAATGATCAATATGATTTTTAAAACATTGATATTGATAAGGTGTTAGCTAGATTTGGCATATAGAAATATGTACCTAGAGGCATGTCTGTGTCAAAAGGTGACAAATTTAACTTGCAACAATGTCCTAAAATGGATATTGAGAGAAAGGATATCTCATATGTGTCTGTTATGGGAAGTTCATATATGCACAATTGTGTACGCATCTAGATATTGCATACATAGTTGTGATAATGCTAGGCAAATATTTGAGTGACCCAAGCATGGTTTTTTAGAAAGTGGTGAAACAAGTTATAAGGTACCTATAGAAAATGAAAGACTACATACTCACTTCTTAAAGCATGGATCACCTTGAGGTAGGGGTTTCTCGATGCATATTTTGCCGAATGCCTTGATAGAAAGAGATTTACATTGGGCTATATTTCATGTTGGCTGGAGGAGCTATTTCTTTAAAAAAAAATGTTGAATAGACACTTATAACTTCTTCAACCATATAAGCTGAGTTCATAACTAGTTATGAAGCATTGAATCAAGGGATATGAGCGCAAAACTTTATCATTGGGCTATAAGTGGTTAATGGAATCGAGAGACCATTGAAGATTAATTGTGATAATAAGGTCATTGAGCTATGTTCCAAGAACAATTAGAGCTCTTCGAGGTCAAAGCATATAGATATTAAGTTTCTGGATATTAAAAAGAGAGTTCAGAGTCGCATGGTGTCTATAGAGCATATCAGTATGAACTCCATGTTAACATATACGCTCACCAAGGGTTTGCTACTTAAGGTGTTTCATGAGCATGAGTCTCATGTAAGTGTTGTAAATATTTGTGATGAGACATTTCAATAAGAGTTTGTTCATAATTTTTCTTTATTCTTATATATTCTCGTATTACTTATGTTTGTTCTGTACAAACTATGATTATATATATATATATATATATATATAGAAGTATTTCATAAATTTATTGTGTACTCTTGCATAAGTTATTGACCTTCTATTACAGTTTTGCATTAAGTTTAGAAGGCATTTAGAGATTGTGTATGTAATACCCATGTCTCGTGTAGCCTATGGTAGTGGCTTACTAGTTCATGTTTGTAGTGTGGTGATGTTTGTGTTTATGACCATGCCAGTTGTGTGCATGGATGATTATAACTTTTGTTATAAACGTTGTGTTGCTTGTGATTCTTGTGTGGTAGGTCTGGGTAGAGGATTAAGACGAAATATTATGCATGTTGTGTTGTAACTAGTAAAGCATAAATGAAACTCCCATGATGGTTAATTATTACATAATGGTGTTTATTTTATAGTATTGACCTGTAGTTATGTGTAATGCATCAAGAAGAATTAAAATGAAATGGATAAGTTGTGCAAAGGACCTATTTGAAAAGATGTGAAAATTAAGATGTTTCTGTGAAAATGTGATGTTGGGTTGTTGGTCATGTGGTTAGTGTGGGGTATGTTTGGAAAATAAAAACTTTGTTTTAAATGAAATTCCCAATTTCATTGTTTTAAATGAAATTCCCAATTTACCCATGGTCCCTTGATTCTCATTAAAAAAGATAAGAGGGCAAATTAGTAAAAAAAGGCCAATAGACTCTTTACGCTTAAGCAATTTTAGAGGCTACTTTAGCACTTAGAACATTTATACACTCAACTTCCCCATACTCACCCCTCCTCTTTACTCCTAAACCCTAATCACCAAATCCCTTCTAACCTTGCTTTCTCCTTAACCTCCAATGAGTTTCTAGTCACTAGTGACTCACTATCACATTGGGAGACTTAAAGATTCAAGGTAAGGGTAATATTTCTCAAACTTCTTTCATTTTTGTTCATTCTTGCCGGTATTTTGGTGATTTAAGGATGTTTAAGGCTTTAGAACTTGTGTTTCTTGCTTCCAAACTTTCCTATCCTTGATCCTTAGCAATTTTGAAGGTTGTATTGAGTGAAAAACTTGATTTTTGTTGTGAAATCTGAAGCAGAATAATGAACACAAAAATCAAAAAATATTTTGGGAAGAGATGGTTTAATCTTGAACCCGACTTTTGATTAATGATTTAGAATATTTTTTATTGACAAAAACATGTATTTGATTATCAAAATGCTAAGGTAAAGGTTTGGAATGGATGGGCATTGATTAAAGAAAGTTTGGATGTAAAAATAGAGAAAAATTGCAGACTTCATGTTGTTTTCCTGAATGCCAACTCTCAGCACCACGAGTTGGGCACTTAGTGCTGGCATATCCTAATGCAACATTTTTCTGCAATGTTGGGTGCTCAGCGCCAGCCCTGCAGAATACACTCCCCTAATTTTGGATTTTGACATCTTCTTGCTTTCTTTTCTTGATGAAATCATTAGGGGTTGACTCTAAGTCATTCTAACACATCATTTCCCCTCTATTCATCACACAAACATACGGTAAAATTAAATATTGAAATTAAGGTGAATGGATGACCTTGCTTGAAAGTTATTTTTCTAAGATACATCATATATGCATGCTCACGGGGAACTCTTGCACTTGTGCTCTAAGTTTGGGATCGTAAACTTAGTGGAACTTTACTTATGTGAATATGCATTATTAATTGTGATTCATGGTAAGAGTGGAACCATATTAATCATTGAAAATGTGCACCATGGTGGTAGTAAAACCATGGAATGGGATTATGTGTGCTTTTTGACTAGCATACATATGATGCATGACTTGAATATCTTCTGTTATGGTTCTGTTTATATGAAAATAGAGATGTCCTCTTGTAATGACTACACCTTAGGGGATAGACCAAGGGAGGGATCAGTAGATGTCAATGAAGAGGCATGAGCTAAGTTAAATAGCCCAAGTGGTGGGCCTATATTACCGGGACTTTCATAAAATGTCAAAGGCCTTTGTAAAAGATGAGATGTCAATTTGTGCAGGAAAACATATTAATAGAGGCCGAAAAGTGGTAGGAATTTATATAGTAAGATAGCCGGTACGAGGTAAATCCTCACTTGTTTGAATATAGTGTGATTAAATGAATTCATACATATTGCGAATTATTGTTGCTTGATTGACTTGCTTATTAAGGTTTGGCAGGTTAGTGACCTACTTCATTGCTTGTGGCTCAAAGCGCATGCAATTATGATGTTGGTGAACTTGAATTATTTTATTTGCACAATCATTTGCTCACTAAGTTGTGGATAAATTCACACCCTTTGTGGTTTAACATTTTTAGATCCTGCTGTTGAAGAGGAGTATCTATCTAAGGAGTAGTGAGTCTTCATTGTTGATTACCCTTCTTACTTGGGTGAGTCTTTTGGCTTTATTTTGGTAAAAGTGTATCTAGAACGCTCTGTATTTGTGTAGGTCTCCTAAGGATGGTTGTATTCATATTTTGTAAAGATTATGGATAATAGTTTCATTACTCTCTTGGCAAACCCATGTTCCCTGGTAGTCCATTTCATTTTTGTTGTTAAAAGAATAATTAGAACATGGTGGCTTTTATACTAAATGTATGGATAGTTACATTCCTCAAAAACTCGAATGCTGGATTTTATGCATAAATGTATTGTGGATTGTTGATATATTGCATGGTTATATCATAGTTTCTATGTGAATACTTGTGTGTTGTTTTGGTTTGGCTTGCAGTATTAGGGAGGATGTTCCCTATATTATTGTAATGGTCGTGTTCCCTAGAGTGGGGCGTGATAGTATAAGTCATAAAGAGGAATTAGTTGGAAATAGGCACGAATAAGATCATTTCATATAATTTCAATGCTACACATTCAAACTTGATCTATGTCATTAGTTTTACTAGTATTGTGACCATTGATAGCTTTTTTTTTTTTTATATGTTATGAAAACTGCTTTGATCCTATTTTAGTATTATTAATGGACCATATTTTCCTTAGATATTTTGTTTTGATAGCAATTATTGCATGCAATTATGTTTTACCATGTACAATTTTCAGAATCATATGTGGTCTAAGTGAGAGATTGTTAGTAATTTTTCTTTAATATTGACTCACATTTTTTAATAATTATATGTGGGGTGCTATCAAATAAGGTTAATGGCCCTAAGGTATGTGGTCTTAAATTTTAACAAGGTTTATGTGTTAGGCTAGATATCTAAGTAGTGTAGTTTGGGCTTGTATGTGTAGAAGCCCATTCAAACCACATTATTATTATTATTATTAAGTCAATGGTGAGTTGACTTACTGATAATTAGGGTTATGGTTCCCTACAAGAGACTAAGTCAAAAATAGTCACTCACTTTTCCCATTCAGAGATGAGAAACCATTGACGGCTACCCATCCCTTTAGAAGAACTTTATCCACCATCGTGTGATTGTTTTCACAACGGATCAAGGTACATACTCAATTCTTTTATTCTAATGATCAACCTCTGCTTTCTAACCTTCTGAAAATGGTCTTGGGATATTTAGAATCATGGATTTTGATTACTGCTTTGTTATTTTGGGAAAAAAAACTAGGTTATAGAGAACATTAATTGAGTTATTGATATTTATGTGATTTGCTTTCCAACAAACACACTATGAAAATAGTTATCTAAAACTATATAACATTATCATCGCCATTTATGAGACATAGCAATTGATGCAATACATCTTTTCTCTTATTCTCTTATTTGAAAGATCCTAAAATCAAATGTCATCAAAGCATTCATGGTAAAATTTATGCAATATTTGGTGATGCGAGTTGTAAATCTTCAAGAGCCTTAACTTAATTGAAAGCGATCATCTTTTATAAAAGAAGAACAATTCTTTCACACAGCAAAGGCAAAAAACTTCTAAACATGAAGAGAAAAACTTCCACAAAAGACAAAATTCTTGTAGAGAAAACCAAAAAGAGAATGAAAGCAGATGAAGAAGATGAAGGGCTGCTGTTAAACGGCGCTAAGGGTAAGAGTTTTCTAACCCTAGCCGAAGCATTAATACTAATTAATGACTTTGCAACATATATGCCAATATATTTATGACCTGGGCTTCTTCAAATTAGACCCTCTGCTTGGCTTGCTTGGCCCAATTTAGGGCGTTCATTTATAGATGATAGTCTAGATTTCAAGATGTTGTTTTTCTTTTTTATTTTTTTAGAAAAAGAACCATGAAATCTGGAACATCGATTGTGAAAACTAATGACCCAAATTGGGCCAAGTAGGGATCTAAATTCAGGCTTCTTAGGAGGCCAAAAGCTATGTTTTTGGGTTTGAACCATTGATATCTAGAAAATTTATCAGGGTTTGACCAATCTAATTCAAATTAAGTAGAATCACAAAGGTGTACAATTTTTCTAGTACTAATTTTTTTCATTCATAAAACTTGAATTTGAGACCTTAATTAAAAGGAACAATTGCCAATTTAATTAAATCAACTAACATCTGTGAAAGATGTGCTTAAACCAACACTTAAGAATGAATTTTGAAATGGATTATAAAATATATTTTTTCAACTAAGTAAAACTAATGATGACTCTTTAATCCTCATTAAAAACAAGATCAGCAACTTGATGCAAGAAATGTTTAAAAAATATAAAAAAGAAAAAATTACATATAATTTTTAATTATAGTAAAATCATAAATTTAGTTTTCAAACTTTAAAACATAACATTTTATCTTGATGAAAAAAAGAAATATAATACTTTATTCTTTAAATTATTTTTAAAATGTCATGTATCAGTCAATACTGACATATAAAAATTATATCATCTACCACATAATATTTTACACTCTTGTCATTTTTTAAATTTTTTTTTCTCTTTCATGATATTAAACTTATAGTTTTTCTAGAATTACATAATTTTTATTATTACACGGTTTTTCAAATTTTTTTAAAAAGTGTTATATATTAAAATTAAAAAATTAAAGTTATAATTTAAGGCTATTGTATGTAATTTGTTTTTGGAATAGCAAAAATAATATAAAAATGACAAAAGTGTCTATGAATTATAGTTCACTTAACAATAATATCAAATATATCCATAAAAAAACAACAATATCAAATATATATTATCATAAATTTCCTTGAAATTTTGATATATATTATAATGTTATATAAATATTTTGAAATTAACAAAAACTCATTGCAATAATCCTTAATAGAAACAAAATCAACTTGTTTTCTTGAACACAAAGTCATCATTTTTATTTCCTTAATCAGCACCACAGTCAAATCTCCATCTCTGTTGAAACTTGAAAACTTGAAAACTTGAAAATCCCACATTAATTTCTTAATCTGTATATCGAATCGGAAAGCCGTTGTTGAATTACGCAATGTGACCACAGTTTAACAACGCTTCCCACCAATTCGTATTCACACCGCACTTTTCCTTTTTGGCTTCAATTTCTTGAATCTTGCGCTCGTTTCTAGGGTTACCGTTGGGACTTGCCACTTGCGAGGTAGGGCCCCTCCCGCTCGTCAATGCTTCTCCGTCTCCGATGAAGCGAGATCAATCTTCATCAGCGTCCTGCGACGGTTGCGGCACCGCCCAGGAGCTCGCTTTGCTCCTCCACAACGTTCGCTACAGAGCCAACCAGCGTCGTTTCTGCACCAATTGCGTCCTCCGGAACCATCAGGGTCTCTTCTGTCCGATATGCCTCGACGTGTACGACGATTCCCCTCCGCCTCACCTCCGTCTCATGTGCCTCAAATGCCCGTCTTTGGCTCACCGGTCCTGCGTCGTCGCTTCCTCCGATTCCGATGCTCCTTCTCCGGTTTTCCTGTGCCCGCCTTGCGCTGACCCTAAATTTTCCTACTTTAAGGTGAATGGCGAAAACCCGTCAGTCGTCAAAGCCAACGGGGAAGGAGACTCAGTTGACCTAGCTGCTGCTGCTGCTTCTGCTCAAAAGGCGAAGAATTTCAGAGCTATCGATGTAGGGTCGGCCAAGGTGCTAGTTGCTGCGGCTCGGATTGCGGCGTCTTCAATGAGCAAAGCCGCGGCAGCTGCTCGGACTGATGCAGAACGGCGGTGCAAAGAAGCTGCCTTGGCTAGGAAGAAAGCCAGAGAGGCACTGGAACAGGTGGCATATCTGGTGGCTAAGGAGAAAGATGCCAAAGGAGTTTCTACATAACAGAGTGTCTCTGGCCAAAAAGTTGGTCTCCATGTGATATAGTGTACATCGTTGCTCTAAGTGGATAATGCAATGAAATTAGATTGTTGGGCTAATGTTGATTTGTGCCTGCTTTTGATTAGGACTATAATACTAGATCAGGTTGACTGCACCATTCAAATATTGAAAATTCTAATATGAGATCAATTCGTTCTTCCTTGCTTAATTGCAATCTGGACTTGGCGTACTATAATATATGTATTATTCTGTGCATTCAAAGTGAAATCTGTTCTTTTTTCCCCTATGTGTCATATATTCACTTGTATAAATATACTCTACGTGAGTATCTTTAGATAATCTGATCCTATAACATGTCTTAATTTGTTTGACAATTTTTTCAACCAATGATTCTGTGACGTTCAAGATGTTGGTTACTGGAAACTTTTGAACAACTTCTGGTTATATTTTAGCATAATCATATGCCATCAACTCTCAGTGCAGAAAAGAGGAGATAATGTGATAAACTTTTCCTTTAAATACTTTCTCGGTAAGCTTGAAACACAGTTCTGCAGTATGAATGCAACATGTTGGTCTGGCACTTTTTAGTCTTTCTTCTTTTCTTCCTTTTTGGTCTTTGGGATGTTTCCCACTTTGTTAATATAATGGAACATAAATAATATCAGAGTGAAAGTCTTCAATTTTGTCTGTTTTTGATATTTTTATAGATTGGTGGTCTTATTTGTCAAAACTATTAAGTATTTCAAGCCTCAGTCTTCTGAAAAATGATAGTTGAAGACCAGTTCAGTGCAAATCTACCTATGACTTCAAGCATGCTACATTGGGAATCAGGGGGTCTAAATAATCTTATGTTGTTCTGGCAGAACTTGCTCTTTGTATTCATCAGTATTACTTTTACTACTCTGTGATATGTATTAGTGCCAAGGCTTTTGTTACATTCTACTCTACTGCCTTTGCATCCTTTTTCTCAATATAAGTTATGCTGTTCTTTGGTCTTGATATGAAGAACCCTGTTTTAGTCAATGAAAATCACACAAAATGGGGAACAACTCCCTGTTATATCCTTCTTTTGTGGATTCTATGTGCTTATTTGCTGCTACTTCCTGCAGTGGTCTAGTAAGAATAAGTGATAATATGCAAATTGGATTCCTGGTCATCAAAGATTAAAGAAAAAAAAGGAGGGTTTGGAGAATTATCTTGTTGGCTTCTGGGTTTGCCATAATTGATGTTGACTTTCTTTTTAACCCGCTTCACCCCTTTTTCCTTTGTTGGGTGTTCCGTTCGTTGAGGCAAAGAGTTTAAGAATTCTTTCTGTTGTACAAGAAAATTTTGATGGGATAATGGGGAAAGTTCTCCGGTAGATACTGTGCCAGTTTTGCATAGATTGCATTGTGCTCCTGCCATCCACAATTTATGCTTCATATTCTAATCATGATTTTTATTTGTAATACTTGATGTTGCTTCACTTTTCATTCATTCTTTATCATGCCGTGGGTACAATATTCTATAGCTAAGTGTTGCAGCCCATGAAATATCCTCCTTGGTTCATTTAAAATGGAAATGAGGGAACTTCTCTTTGGGCTTTGTGGCCGAATAATGTACTTTTATTGCAGCCACTCGAAAGGGTTATTGGTAGGTGCATTAGATATGTTGCTGATGCTAGAACTCAATTTGAAGTTATGCTTCGTTTCTTTTGATTTTCTTCTCATTCAAATTGAAGCTGAAGATTTTCTTATTGTAAAATGTAAATCAATCTGAAGGTGACTGCTTTCCTTTAGTTGTTTATAAAATACTGAACTGGTAAAGCTTAAAATTCATATAGAGGGTGTAAAATGCAGGTTTTCTTTCATTTGTTGTCTGTTCATGGATCCTGACAATAGCTTTCTCAACATCTTTGCTCTTTCATAGGAAAATCTCGCTTGATTATCTATCCTATCTGAGAGAAAATTACACCTGGAATTATTAGTGCTATCTGAGCCTGTGTCATTTGTTACAGCTTTTAGAGCCAAATATTGATGAAGTTCCTTCCACTACAAGTTTTCTAACGCAAGAACAATTATTGTGTTCTGCATTCTTCCCTCTTGAGTCTACCAAAGCTGGGTAGGACTTGATCCATGTCATTTACAAACTTCTTGCTTCTGCAAATGTATATAGTTATTTTTAGCAGTTGGACCATTCTCTCCCAATGCCAGTTTGTTGTTGCCACTTGCCTGAACCATTTCAAGATCTTTATTGATTCTTAGTACAGCTGATTGACATAAGGCTATTCTGAATGGATTCAGAGATGTTATTGGAGAAAGAGGGTTTGTCATTACAGAAAATAATAGAATTGTTTCTCAGTATGCTGGAATGATATGAATCTTTGACCTCATGGGTTAATCTACTCATTCTCTTCTGTGAACAAAGGTATGTCTTATGAAATCAATTCCTATTCCACATCTACAGCCCAACAAAATTGTGTTCTATGTTGCCACAATGGAAGTCAAAAGGGTCGCTAGGCATTTCTGCTGTTATTTTTTTCCTTTTCTAATTAATGACACACCTTTGTCCAACTTCGTTGTTCCTTCTTCCAGAAACATGTGGATAGATTAATTACTACTTTTAAAACTTCTCAAATTTCTTTTCATCCTGTTAAAGAAATGGCATAAGATTGTTTAGGAGTGTCACTATGTCGGCTATAAATTTCCATATTTCCAAAACAGTCCAAATTTCACCGTGCTTTCCTCTCATCTTGAAGCAAACCATCAAGATAATTCCTTTTTCCTACTAATTTCCTTCCTTGTTCATATTGCTCAAACATAAAACTGAAGATCATGTCCTAGAAGTCTAGAGTCTGAAGACTGCTCTTTGTTTCTTATTACAAAAAACAAAAGATTTTACCCAAAAAAAAAAATACGGAGAATAACAAAAACCAGTGTGTCAAGATATGTTTCTTCCTAAAATAAGAAGACACGGAGATCTCTCATAAACTAACCACTTGTACATATATTACATGTTCCCCCCTCCATCATGCTTGCAAGCCAAGCCACACATGCTTTTGGCAAATAGGATCATCTTTAGATCAATTTGGGGGTGCAGAACTGATGTAAAACAGGCACTTTGGAAGAAGGGTCATGCCCACTTATACTAAGTTCATTTTGGTTCTCAATGTTCTGGGTGGCTCCAGCAAATGAGGAAATCGCTGCAACAAATGCTGCCTTGAAAGAAGGATGTTTGGCTATGGCTGCACCGACTAAATCCGTCAAGCAAACGTTTTTCTCTGGCTGTAACGTGTTTGGCAGCTTCGGGTACAAGTTGAGCCCCTCAGTCTGTTGAGCACAACCATGCAAAGGAAAGAAAGGGGGAGACTGTGAATGGTTTAGTGAGGTAGCCCTTTGGAAGTTCAGAAGGTTGTTATTGGAGGGGAGGGTTAAGTCCAGTGTTATTGTAGGACATGATGCAGATGGAGAGAAGGTGGCCAAGCTGGTGGAGACCGAGCCGGACAACGACGGGAGGAGGCCTAAATTTAGCAGTGTGCTGGTATCGTGTGAAGAAGGACTTGTGGTTGAGCCTGCTAGGAACATGTTCAGTGCTGCTGATGTTGTGCTTGCCATGGGCCTAGCTGCTGGAGGGAGTGGATGATTGTGGTGGCCTTCATAGGTTGTTATGAGTACAGTTTCATCCTTAGCACACCTTTGCACCTGTTATAATGTAATGTAAATGCCATATATTTAAGCAAACTTTTCAGAGATCATAACAAGGTAAAATTACCATTTTAGTTCTTAAATTTTAATCCAAGTTTCAATAACGTCACAGCTTTATTTTGGATTAATTTTGTCTCATATATTTTCAATTAGTTTCAGTTTTGTTTCTGAGCTTGGTTGGCTACCTTTGCTGCACACGTTAACATCAACTCGTCTAACTAAGCACGTCTCATGTTAGATACTCTCTTGAAATGACAAAATTGCCCTTCATTATTCACTTTGCCTTTTTAATAATGTCTAACGTGAAAAATGTCTAGTTGAATGAGTTGGTGCTGACATGTGCTAAGGAGGCTTCATTGGCATATGTTGTTAACAATTTAAATGGATTGAACTCAAGGACAAAATTAAAACTAATTAAAAAAATGTGAGACAAAATTGACATAAAATAAAATTATAAAATGAAATTGAAACTTGAGTCAAAATTTAAAAACGAAGGTAATACAATTTCAACCATTTAACGGTTGAGATATCTCCACAAAAAGATAGAAACCACATATTAATGATCGAGATTGCATCACTTAGTTGTGCATTGGTGCCACTTGTGCCAATAAACTATCCCTTAAGAAATTTTTGAAATAGAATTGTTTATTGATAAGATAGTCAAGTGCTGTGCAGTTGGATTCTAATTGCTTAGAGACATTTTTTTGACTTAAGAGTAAATCATAATTTGGTCTTCAAAATATTATAATTATTTCAATTTAGTTTCTAAAAGATTGAGTGTCTTAATTTAGTTCTTGAAATATTATATTTATTTGTAGCACTAACCTGCTTACGAACTGGACATGTAATTCCCATACTGCAACGATAGTAAGCCCTGGGACAAGGATTACCCTTTGCTATCTTTTGTCCATACTTTCTCCATTGACACCCATCACCAATCTGAGCATAACAATGACAGTGCAAAATGCATAGAATATAAGCTCCATTTATTTGTATGTTAATAGATGGCAAGCTTCTTTATAAACTGCAGCAAACAACTGCATTTTACCCTCAGAATTAAGGTCTAGCTATTACAAAATTAGTATATGAGCTATAAAACACAACAAAACATTGTCCTAAACTCTCAACTCCACAATGATTGACTAAGATTTGAGATCTCAAAGTTCAGGAAGGTGTTTTGTTATAGGCATAAATATCATTTTGGTCCTTTATTTTTACCTCAAGTTTCACTCTTGTTCCTTAACTTAATTTTTCTCCAATTTGATCCCATAACTTTACATTGGATTTCATTTTGGTCCCTGAATTGTGTTTTCTTCCAATTTAGTCTCTTAACTTCACTTTAGATTTTAATTTGGTCCCATAACTTTATCTTGGGTATTACTTTGATATCTTAATTTTGTTTTGTTTCAATTTAGTCCCTTAACTCTACCTTAGTTTCGTCTTTTCCCTTTAACTTGCAAAACCCACTTAAATATTTTATTTTCTTTAATAACTCCTAGATAGTTAATAAAAAAAATTATGTAGTTTCTTGCTTAACTGTTAACCTCATAAGACCTTTTGTTAAGCGTCTTGGTATTAAAGAAAAGAAAACATTTGAGTGACATTTGTAAGTTAAAGGACTACATTGAAATAAAAGAAAATTTAGATAGAGTTATGGAACCAAAATGGAACAAAATAAAGTTAAGGGACCATAGTGAAACTAAAGGTGAAGTTCAGGGGTCAAAGTGAAACTTAAGGTAAAATTAAAGGATCAAATTGGAACAGAATAAAATTAAGAGATTTAAATGAAATCTAAGATAAAGTTGAGGGACCTATTGAAAACAAAATTAAGTTAAGGGACCAAAATGATAATTTAGCCTTCGTTATATTACAGACCAAAGTTTAAGGAGGTAAAATGTTATTTCTCCTACACTGAAACCAGAGAGGCCGGTATGTAAGTGTCAGAAACCTCAAGGGGATGAATTTAATTTACTCATTAGATATAACATCAGTCATAAAAGACGAATATTCTCCAAAATATCTAGAAAGTCATACCAAAGAAAAATCTGAACGTGCCCTTATGGAAACTCTAGCTTTCCTGCAAGATGCTTCAGATGTTTGATCTGCTATGGCTCTAGCTCCTTCCATATGATGATCTCCATCAACCTCAAGTGCCAAAGCTGGTTTCTTCATCACCATCACATCTTCTCTATTCTTCTTCTAAATTAATAATCAACACAGTCATGGTCTCATCTTTTGACTAATGTGTCCAAAACTAAGTCCAAATCCAGATTAGGTGAATTCAAGGTAATTAATTTCAGAATTAATTACTCTAAAAGATTACAATTTTCTCGATTTGGTCCCTAAAAGATGAATTGTCTCAGTTTAATCTTTAAAATATTACAGTTGCCTCAATTTCATCTCTTTGTTTATCAAAGTAACTTTTTGTAACGAAAAGATTTTTTGGGGGGCAAATTGAGGCAATTGTAGTCGTTTAGGGACTAAATCAGTAATTCGCTCATTAATTATATAAAAAAAAAAACCTCCAAGTCAAACTTACCTGCAGATCATGATCTTTTGGAGATGGTGATGATTGTTGCTTCTGCTTCTGCATCGCCAAAAGATGATTCTGAAGAGCTTCGTAGTTTTCAGTAATCTGATTCAGCATAGCTCTTAAATTCTGATTCTCTTTCTTTGCTTCCTCTAGTTTAATTCTCAGCAAGCCTGCCTACGAATCATCCACACACACAGAAAAAAAAAATAAAATAAAATAAACTCATTGATCATGTCCAACATAAAGGGTATATATATATATATATATATAAATCAAAACTCATAGCTTGAAATTACTGATCAATAATTTCTTACTTGGGTTGATGGCTTCTCTTCATGTTGTTTATCTGTTTCTGAGCTATTTAGTCTCAAGCTGAGAAAATTGAATCCCTTCTACACAATTTAGAAAATCAGAATATTCATGTATATATATATATATATATATATTCTTCTAGAATTGACCTACTGGAGAGAGACAGAACTGAAGTATGAAGAAACTTACAGTATTGTTAATGGAGGTTTCTCCTTCATCATTCCTGTGAGGTGCATGTGACGATGATGGCCTTTCTTCAACTTCCAGCAATTCTTTTACTGAAACTTTCCCTTTCATTTTCGTAGTCTTTATATATGGCAGATTCTGATGATGAGATGAATCAGATATAAGAAGATTATTGCATACAGTAATCTAACTTTTGAAGCACAAGGGTGTATATATACGCATACATACATACATACATATATATATATATATATATGTGTGTGTGTGTGTGTAAAATGGCTGCACCTGCAGGCTGCAGCCTATGTGGAAAGCAGCATCTGCAAATTTCTATATAATATTAGTCTGGTCTTTGCTAAGTCTATATTCTAGTAGTCTCTTTTCCCTGATCAACTAAAAGTCATCTTGTTGATTTTAATACTTTTTTATGATTAAAATATAAAAATGACCTTATTTTGGGAAGTATTTACTGTTCATACTAGTATTTAGTTATTTCACAATTTTAGCTTTTAAGTGAAATAGTTCTTAACCTTCTCTATATATCAATATGATAATTCTTGCCACTCTTCATTTTTTAAGGGAAAAATATATATTTTATCTCTTCTTTTTCGAACTAAATTTGAATTACAACTTTTAGTAGATTAATTTTAAAATATAATTAACAAAATGCTAGTGTACTTTGGAAAGATATATAAGAAAAAAGTGTTAATTTTTAGACCCATCAATTGAGGTTGTTTTGTGTTCTTTTCAAAGAACAAGTATTGTGTTGCATTTTAGAATTATAACTAGATGAGTACCCGTGCAATGCACAGGTAATATTTTGTGTAGACATGTAAAAATTGAAGATAAGTGATATTAATATAAGAATTTCCAATCAGAGTACAAAAGATATGTAAACAATTATTATTAATTTTTGAAAGGTGTCAGAAAAAATTCAAGGACTATTTTCAAATAATTCTTTGTACACTACATTTGATATGATATTTGAGTATTTTCCTTCTTTATCAATTGCCAAAATCTTCAAACCTTACTTATTAGATGACAACATGTAATTGTCATTGTGAAAAAAATTGGAGTTGAAAGGTAGATCCTTACATTTGATAAAGATTGACCTGACTTTTATTTATGGTCATTGCAAAACAGCATGTAATTGAAAATTACTTTTAGGTAAGTTTAAATAGTAATCGTAAGTCTGATGGAATAATAAAACTTTTTGTCCAAAATTGTCACCAAAGACCACTCTTTTTTTCTTCACCAATTTTTTTTTCAAAAAAAACCTTAACAAGAAAAACCCAGCAAAAAAAAAAAAGAAGACTTGGTGAAGGTTTTGTCCCATTGGGTTTTCCCTACAAAGGTTTTTCTTGGTAAGGTTTTTACCGAGAATGATGTAATCTTATTCCTTCACTAGGTTTTGTCCCACTGGATTTTCCCTGGTAAAATTTTAATAAGGCACATTCTCATTAATAGACGTTCGAGGGGAGTGTTATGAATAAATTCATTTGTTGTTGAATGTCTATTGAATTCTTTCAAGTTTAAATGTATTTTTTCATGTACACGAACTTGTCTATTGTTTTCTTCTGTGTAATTAATACAAGCTCACTCCCTTATCTTATTTATAAGCCAATAAATAGAGGCATTGTAGATGATGAAACATACACTTGAAGATTGAATGAGAAACATCTTCCTAATAATGTATCAGAAAAGTTATAACTTGACCTCGTATGTTTTTCAATATCATGATACTAATATTGACTACTAATGTATCTTTATAGTTTTCATCATGATCTTATCAAGCTTGAATTTGAAGCACTTGATATTACTGGCAAGAATTATTTGTCATAGATATTAGATGTTGAAATTCATTTAAATGCAAAAGGGCTTGGAGACACAATTGTTGAATCCAAACAAGCATCTTGTCAAGATAAATTTCGTCACCATCTTCATGAAGGATTGAACAGTGAATATCAGTCAAATCACTAAAAGAGAAGGCTCTAACCAAATCTTCATTATCACTCATTTTTGCTCTAAGAAAATAGAGCTTGCACCACTTGCATTTGGATTTGGTCCTGAAAAGATTATATTTATTTTGAATTGGTCCTTTTAGTTACTAAGTATTAAATTTATCATTGTCAAATTTTAAATTTTTTGTTGGTAAAAATTATTTTGATGATCAAATAAACAAAATTGAAATAAATATATTATTTTAAAGACTAAAAACACTTTATTTTTCATAAACCAAATTAAAAAATATATAATCTTTTAAAAATCAAATCAATAATTTAAATTCATGAAGTTGGGTTTGCCTCAAACGTGTTCCATATGTGTGCTTTGTGTGTGTGTGTGTGTCGTCTTTGGATTTATATTTTTCAAAAATTAATTATGCATATCTTGGTCCATAAGTCAACTAATGAGAAAACCCCATCGACAATAGTAATTAATGATTCTAGATGATCTCTTTTCCCTTCGTCAGTGGAAAGAAAAAAGAGGGCGAGACGAAGAAAATGTCGTATCCTAAGTGACTTACCTAGGATGGTTTGCTTTTATTTGACTACCAGCGAATTTTGTTATTCTAGAAACACAAAAAATACAAAATAAAAAATATATATAGAAAAAGTATCTTTTTTTTTTCCTTTAAACTTTGACATGGGTTTTAATTTTAAGTCACAATTTTATTTTATGTCAATTTTATCTTATATTTTTTTAATTAATTTTAATTTAATCTTTAAACTTAACGTCATCTAAATTGTTAACGACAAATGCTAAAATAACCACCTCTATTCCTCACATGAGTGCTAATTTATCTGACTAGACATGTCTATTTTTTTTTTATAATAGTCAAAAGGCCCAAGACAAATCATATTAAAAAAAATCGATAGATTGCATTAGTCAAATGCAACAGAGGCCTTAAAAGAAAAACTGAGACAAAAAATGAAAAAAAAAAAGCCTTCAAAGAAACTCTGAAACCTATCAAGGGATTCAGAGGAAAAAGAATAAATTGACTTACCAACCAAATGAGGCAAAACAAGGTATATCGTTGGAATATTTAAAGTCGTTTTATCTATCATTCCTCTTATCATATTGACAAGTGTTTGCACGTTTTGACTAATAATAAGTTCTTTTTTTTCCAAAATTGCTCTTAGACCCACTTAAAGGATTGAAAGCCAAATAATACACCCAAAAGAAAAAAAAAACACGAAAAGATAGAAAATCACCACCCGAGAGAAAAATTACTTGAATGGAACGAAAGAAAACCACCACCCAAGAAAAATTTACTCAGGGGGGCCAAAAGAGAATGAAGAGAGGTGGTGACTAACCTTCTCCTGGCCCTTACCACCAAGAAGGCCAAAGGCAAAAGCGACCTCAGATCTAGGTGAGGAAGAAGAAGGAATGTACTTTCTTTCGATAACCGCCTCACAGCACTTTCTCATACTTGTCTATATTTAGCTATATACTTGAAATGATTAAATTACC
The DNA here is from genome assembly GCA_037074585.1 of Biancaea sappan. Lineage (NCBI taxonomy): Eukaryota > Viridiplantae > Streptophyta > Magnoliopsida > Fabales > Fabaceae > Biancaea > Biancaea sappan. The sequence continues at coordinate 16,214,051 of CM073497.1, read as the reverse complement.
CACTTTTCTTTATTTTCAATTGGTGTTGTCTCCTTTATTTGATGTATAATTTTATTATTTCAAGTATATATCTAATGTCAATGTGCTTAATTGGACGAGTTGACACTAATGTGTGCTAGAGGTGACTACTTTAAAGTTTGTCATTACTTAGGAATAAAATTAAAAGTAATTGAAAAGATATAAAATAAAACTAGAAGAAAATTAAAGCTTAGGTCAAAATTTAAGGATAAAAATGACACTTTTGCGTTTTAAATAAATCCAAATTAACAAAATATACAGATTGAACCACATGTTGCGTGTGTACGCATGCAATGCCAATAGATTGTTTGACGTAATTATAAAGTACAATTTATCAATTTTTATTTATTTTCAGCATTAATGCTGGGATTGAAATTTTTTTTTTCAATCTTAACCATTCAATTTTAATTGAACGATTCAAAATCCAGATTGGCGTGCAATTTGCATGTATAGACATTTAGCTAGATCAATATTGGTATTTGAAGAAAATATATGTAATACCCAAGAAAAAATAAAATATAAATATTTGTTTACAAACTACTGTTACTATTTCAGTATACGGTACTATTCACCCGTATAATACTATTTACGTATACGATACTGTTCATTTATACAATCAAAATGTCAAGTACTAGATGTGGTTTGGTCATAAGAGAAAACTAGAAAGAAGTTTGTAGGAGAAAATGACGTTTTATGTGTAAAAATACCCTCAGGGACTAAATTGAAAGGACTGATTTGAAAAGAAACTTAAAGGTTTAAGGTGAAAGGATAGTTTTCCCTTTAAGTTTTGAAAAATTTTTTCGACTAGAAATGTCATTTTCATAAATAGTAAATTAAATATTTTATTAGCGCATAGTGTCACAGTAACTGCATTATTAGAAATGTCATTTTCATAAATAGTAAATTAAATATTTTATTAGTGCATAGTGTTAAATAGTACCCTTGACTTTTGCTATAAATAGGCCCTTCCATTTCACTTCTAAACTCACACCTTCAACTTCTCTTTTTCTCTCCTTAAGTTTCTCTTACTCCAATGTTAGGCTTATGAGATTTTGGGCCTTTCCTTTTCAGCTTAGGTAAGGATACTATACCCTATCTATGTCTTTCAAATTTTAGAAGTTAATTTCTTAAGTATGCTCTGTGGTTGCGGTTTTGGCCGATCTTCCACATCAGAAAAATTGTCCTTAGCTGTTTATATGTTATTTTGATTCTCTGATTACCGAAATAGAATGTAAACTGTGAAGAATACATGTCTAGGAAAGTTTTGGCTAAGGAAAGACCTGGTTTTTAAGTGTGTCCAGTGTGACCCTCCACTCTTTCTTGGGAACTTACCTGGTGTACTCTTTTACAGATTGTATTCTCTATTTCTGGTATAAATAGTACTCGTACGTATGAATAGTAACCGTATGAATAGTAACCATACATATAAATAGTATCTGTACGTAAAAATAGTATTTATACGTATAAATGATGATCGTATGTACGAATATTATCCATATGTATAAATAGTATCTGTACGTATGAATAATGACTGTATATATGAATAGTGACCGTACATATGAATAGTACCGTATATATGAACAGTATCTATATGAAAACAATCCTAACTTGTTTTCTCTAATCTTTCATGAAAATCTCCGTAGCAGAATACTGAAATTCATCTGTGTACTCTTGTCTGTAATGACTTAGAGAAGTGATATTCGTACGGAATCCAGGTGAGTGAAACGACTCCGTTTTAATAGAGTTTTAGCATTACTGGTGATAAAAAGTATTGTCGTAGGACACTCCCAAGATTCATAGGGGGAAATTGGATTCATAATGGCAAATATAATGAGATAATTAATCCAGAAGTATGGATAAGAAAAAGCAAATATCTCATGATGATGTGAAGATTGAATCTCTTGAATTGTGGTTTATAAAGCTATAATATAGTTATATACTATACCTGTTATATGGATGAATATTATATTAAGCTTCTGATTATGATATGAAATGCTATTGATTGTGATTGAGCGGGACAGTACCCCCTCTCACGGCAAGGCAGAAAACCCGGTTGACAGGGTGTCTTGACCAATGAGTGTAGACAACGATTCCCTCAGTAGGGATATAGCCCGGATTGGTGATAAATCCGTGAGGCGCCCTAGCTAAGAGGATGAGGTTGTGCGTCATGGCGGAAATATACATAATTGGTGAGCCGGCCTGTGTGCGCTCTCCGGGATATATTGCCATTGACGAGTACTAGTAACGTTTGTTGAATTGGATGAATTTTTATCTTGTATGTAAGAGGATGATGATGTGCGTCATGGCGGAAATATACATAATTGGTGAGCCGGCCTGTGTGCGCTCTCCGGGATATATTGCCATTGACGAGTACTAGTAACATTTGTTGAATTGGATGAATTTTTATCTTCTGTCTATTGGTTGAGTATAAGCCTTTGGATATGCTTGCATGACTGGTAATGTATTTGAATTTTATTAACGCGAGGCCGATTCGCTCATTGAGTTTAAAAGCTCACACTGTTTGTACAACCTTTTTGTTCAGATCAGGTTGCCATCGAAGAATATCTGCTAGAGGAGTAGATCACTTTGGACCTTCCCGTTGTCGGGTAGACCCCTCTTTTGTTATAGATTATGTTGCTCTGTAATCGTCTAGGACATCTAGGTCAGGGGTTTGGCATTATGTCAGCATAATATGTATTTTATATTGAGAATATATTATTACATGCAAATCATCTCTATGATTTTCAGATAAGAAAATTTGATATATTTATCGGAAGGCTTACAGTGATGAGAGATTCATCATTGTGCCGGTCATGTGCCCAGAAAATGGGTCGTGACAAAGTTGGTATCAGAGGAATGGTTGTTAGGTCTCCTAGTGATTACAGAGCAAGGTAACCTTAGTGGGACCTCCTCTATCGTTGTGAACCCGGGCACAACTATAGAGAGACGGCTCTACTGAAGGTCCTGTAGGATGTTTTCATTTCCTTTCCCTCCGAGACTTATCTCTTCTTAGGAAGTATGTTCTCAGTTTTAGTTTTAGACAGATGTGGCTACACTTTTGAACTTTGTCAAGGAAAAGTTGTTATTTGTTTTGATTCCGTTGCTGTCGGATCAAATTTTTATATGGTGGGTTTTATAAGCTGAATTCATGATTGATTTTGTGTAGCTATATTATTTTAGAGTACCAGCCAATAAAAGAAACCACTTGCATTAAAAAAAACTGAAGGATTACATTGCAAAAAAAGAAGAAGTTTACTCATGCATGAGTAATCTAAAAGCGAAGTGGTCTTGGATTAGGAGGGTTGTATTGTATCATCACCCCTCGACCATTCTTTGGAGCGAGAGACAGAGCAATGTCGCGGAGGGTAGTGTAAATTCCATTCATACAATCAACACTTCTTTGTTGTTGATTGCAGAAGCACTGGGTAGACCAATAGAAGAACCTGTCTATTCTTGAAGTCATTTCTGCATGATTGCGTTTAGTTAACTTCTCCAGGTCTCCTATCATCTTTTTCAGATTTTTCACCTCCTGCTCTAGACAGGCGATTTTGTCCTCTGAGCTATGGCCTGTGCTAATCTCCTCGGCTTCCTCAATCTTCTTCATCTTCTTCTCCTTTTGAATTTCTTGAGGTCCCTCGAGAGGTCTTTTGCCCTTGTCTTTGCCCAGACTTAAGTTTAAGTCGAGCTCTTCTTCCTTAGCCTCTACTGTGAGATCAATGTACTTCCTTGAGGCCATGATTTGGAAAAATTTAGAAATTTTTGTAAGAGTATGAGGCGAGAGGAATACTGGAGGATTGTAGGCTCAGAGATTATTACTCTTTGTGGTGTGGTAATTGAGAACGCTGAGAAGGTTTTTATAGAGAAAAATTTGGACTAAGAGACAAAGAAGATATCTCTTCACTGCACCCCTACACGATCAACCTATGGATTTCTGCAAACTAGAAGCCAGAAGTCTAGGGTAGGCGTGCACACCGATAGTGCGTTGCATTAATGCCAAAACCACGAAAGTCAATATTCGGTGGATTTGCGGCCGATTTTACTCGGTTTTCCCATTTCTCCCGTTGGCATTTTCCGAAATTCAAAGAAGTTGATAACATAGCCATCAAAGATTGCCTTGGATGCTTTTATGATGAACTGAAATACATTTCTCCGTTTTATTGTGTTGTTCTTAAGAGCCTTCAGTTGAGTATAATATACATAATTGATTGAATCATGTTGTAATTACATGTATGTATGTTATTCATGCATAATGAGTGAAGGCTACGATCAAGGAGAATATGTGATGATCCTACATATACTCATAGAGATGTGAAATCAAAATGACTTGGATAGAATGAAATGTGTAGATGATGATATATCTTCATGGTTACACATACTTACATATAATGCTCTCATGGGCAAATGAAAGGCAGTGATTTCCTTACATCATGATAATGCTTAATGCATGCGACCTTAAGCAGTTAACTTTGTTTTAAAAAAATATATATATATATATATATATATTGATATACATATATTATGTGTAAATCCAGAGTAAAGACACCGATTAGAATCTAAGATACGGCCAATATGAGACTACCCGATCATAGAGTGATATCGTGATCTGAGATTACACTATAAGACAAGTATAGAGTGAGGAAATTATAGATTGAAACGGCGATTAGTCGAAAATTTTGAGAAATGTCAAGATTAGCCGAAAATTTTTTTGAGGAAATCTTTGACTTATGTTAATTGCATTAAATTATATTTACTATTTACTTGCATGTCCGACATTAATTGCTGGCATTGCGACATATGTGATCTGTAAACCTCCTAGCGAGCGGCGTATAGGTTGTGGTGGCTTTAGCTCCAGGGGCTTCGGGTTGTCTATAAATCTTGTATGCCCGTTACCCTACTCATCGCACCAAGCAAACCTACTTCTTTCATTACATACCTATTTCTCAATCTCCATTCCTTTCTCATTCGAAGTTATTTCTGAGATCCCTAGAGCAATGGCCGATAATAAGTCTTTCAACTTGAATTTTGAGACTGGCAATGTAGAGCTTGATTTAAATCTAAGTCTCGGAGACAACAAAGGGAAGAGACCTGTAGACAGGTCACCAGAAATTAAGAAGAGAAAGAAGGATGTAATAGAGATGGAGGAGGACAGCACTGCAACATCCTCAGAAAATAAGCTTGCATGCCTAGAGCGTAAGATAGAGAGCCTGGAATACAAGATAGAGGACCAGGAGCGACTAATAAGTCGTCTCTTTGAAAACCAAGAGAAACTGATAAATCGTCGTTTCGGGGAACTAGCCAATCGAGTTGATAGACATTCAATGTTTGCAACTCAAAATTTTCGTGACCAACAAGCAAGGTGTATTGACTGTATGAACGGAGTGACTTATGCTCTTCGCCAAATTTCTCAGGCGCTTCCTCCAGAAACCCTTTCTAGGCTGCAACGATTAGCTTCCTCCTTAAGGTCTGAAGCACCTTCCTCTTCTAGACCTGGAGCACCTTTTACATTTCAAAAGCCTCCTCGTCCTTAATTTATTCTTTCTTTTGTTTGTACCTAAAGCTATATTTGGTCTAAGCTTCATGTATTAAAATTATCTATGTACTAGAAATAAAATTTAAGTTAGTATCTAGATCTTCTTTGTTGAAGTGATTCATTTTACTGAAAGAACTTGAGGAATGAGAAGATATTTGACTTGTTATATTTCATACTTGATTCTAAAGCATAGTATAGTAATATCTTTTTGACTGAGCAGAGTTACTAAAATGATATTTCATTGCACTTCTGAGCTATGGAGGAATGCTAAATAAGTATTTTATGAACCTATAGAACTATGGGTTTGCCTCAATCATTGAAGGGATGCGACTCTATATGAGTCATTGAGGTGAGAGGAATTTCTATATATATTTATTTTATAATTATGCGTGAGGAATATGTTATTTACTTAACCCATTTTCTAGAATTGTTCTTCTTAGAGATTTATGTAATGATTTCATTTTATATGACACCTTCAGCTGAGAGTATTGCTTTAAGGTAGAAGGATCACCTTCGGGCAAGAGTATTGCCTATGGCCAAAATGATGCTTTCGGGTGAGGTGCTTGTAATCATAAAAGTTATAAGCTATGTGTGTAGTATCATGTGTTCTGATATTCAGTATAAACTGGAAAGACCACGTGTCACTTTTGAGAAGACACCTATTTGAGGTTTTACATAGAGACAGAGTTCGTCTCTGATCAGATGGTTTAAGTTTGGTAAAGGTTATGAGGATGAGACACTTTATGGTACAAAAGGTTGTGGAGAAGATCAAACTGATGAGGAAGAGATTGTTTACTATTTAGAAAAGGCAAAAGTCCTATGAAAATTATTGATAATGCGGTCTAGAGTTCACAGTTGATGCAATAGTGTTCTTGTAAATCTTACCAGGGATGTGAAGAGGTTTGGAAAGAAAGAGATACAAAGAATGAGATATAGACGAAGTAATCATACTTATTTCAGTCTTGAAATGAGTTTTGAATTCGGGGGACCGAATTCTCTTAAGGGGGTGATAATGTAATACCCAAGAAAAAATAAAATATAAATATTTGTTTACAAACTACTGTTACTATTTCAATATACGGTACTATTCACCCATATAATACTATTTACGTATACGATACTGTTTATTTATACAATCAAAATGTCAAGTACTAGATGTGGTTTGGTCATAAGAGAAAACTAGAAAGAAGTTTGTAGGAGAAAATGACGTTTTATGTGTAAAAATACCCTCAGGGACTAAATTGAAAGGACTGATTTAAAAAGAAACTTAAAGGTTTAAGGTGAAAGGATAGTTTTCCCTTTAAGTTTCCAATAGTAATAACAGAAAAATTTTCTTGTCATTTTCATAAATAGTAAATTGAATATTTTATTAGCGCATAGTGTCAAATAGTACCCTTGACTTTTGCTATAAATAGGCCCTTCCATTTCACTTCTAAACTCACACCTTCAACTTCTCTTCTTCTCTCCTTAAGTTTCTCTTACTCCAATGTTAGGCTTATGAGATTTTGGGCCTTTCCTTTTCAGCTTAGGTAAGGATACTATACCCTTTCTATGTCTTTCAAATTTTAGAAGTTAATTTCTTAAGTATGCTCTGTGGTTGCGGTTTTGGCCGATCTTCCACATCAGAAAATTTGTCCTTAGCTGTTTATATGTTATTTTGATTCTCTGATTACTGAAATAGAATATAAACTGTGAAGAATACATGTCTAGGAAAGTTCTGGCTAAGGAAAGACCTGATTTTTAAGTGTGTCCAGTGTGACCCTCCACTCTTTCTTGGGAACTTACCTGGTGTACTCTTTTACAGATTGTATTCTCTATTTCTGGTATAAATAGTACCCGTACGTATGAATAGTAACCGTATGAATAGTAACCATACATATAAATAGTATCTGTACGTAAAAATAGTATTCATACGTATAAATGGTGATCGTATGTACGAATATTATCCATATGTATAAATAGTATCTGTACGTATGAATAATGACTGTATATATGAATAGTGACCGTACATATGAATAGTACCGTATATATGAACATTATCTATATGAAAACAATCCTAACTTGTTTTCTCTAATCTTTCATGAAAATCTCCGTAGCAGAATACTGAAATTCATCTGTGTACTCTTGTCTGTAATGACTTAGAGAAGTGATATTCGTACGGAATCCAGGTGAGTGAAACGACTCCGTTTTAATAGAGTTTTAGCATTACTGGTGATAAAAAGTATTGTCGTAGGACACTCCCAAGATTCATAGGGGGAAATTGGATTCATAATAGCAAATATAATGAGATAATTAATCCAGAAGTATGGATAAGAAAAAGCAAATATCTCATGATGATGTGAAGATTGAATCTCTTGAATTGTGGTTTATAAAGCTATAATATAGTTATATACTATACCTGTTATATGGATGAATATTATATTAAGCTTCTGATTATGATATGAAATGCTATTGATTGTGATTGAGCGGGACAGTACCCCCTCTCACGGCAAGGCAGAAAACCCGGTTGACAGGGTGTCTTGACCAATGAGTGTAGACAACGATTCCCTCAGTAGGGATATAGCCCGGATTGGTGATAAATCCGTGAGGCGCCCTAGCTAAGAGGATGAGGTTGTGCGTCATGGCGGAAATATACATAATTGGTGAGCCGGCCTGTGTGCGCTCTCCGGGATATATTGCCATTGACGAGTACTAGTAACGTTTGTTGAATTGGATGAATTTTTATCTTGTATGTAAGAGGATGATGATGTGCGTCATGGCGGAAATATACATAATTGGTGAGCCGGCCTGTGTGCGCTCTCCGGGATATATTGCCATTGACGAGTACTAGTAACGTTTGTTGAATTGGATGAATTTTTATCTTCTGTCTATTGGTTGAGTATAAGCCTTTGGATATGCTTGCATGACTGGTAATGTATTTGAATTTTATTAACGCGAGGCCGATTCGCTCATTGAGTTTAAAAGCTCACACTGTTTGTACAACCTTTTTGTTCAGATCAGGTTGCCATCGAAGAATATCTGCTAGAGGAGTAGATCACTTTGGACCTTCCCGTTGTCGGGTAGACCCCTCTTTTGTTATAGATTATGTTGCTCTGTAATCGTCTAGGACATCTAGGTCAGGGGTTTGGCATTATGTCAGCATAATATGTATTTTATATTGAGAATATATTATTACATGCAAATCATCTCTATGATTTTCAGATAAGAAAATTTGATATATTTATCGGAAGGCTTACAGTGATGAGAGATTCATCATTGTGCCGGTCATGTGCCCAGAAAATGGGTCGTGACAATATATTTTAGACCTTAATAAATAGATGCATTATTTTTTTAAGTAGTTTACCTTTCACGCATTGTTTATTATAATTTAGTTTCTCTATCATTAAAATACTTTCAATGGTATTCTTGCATTTTCATTTTCTTCCAAAAATCAATGTACCTAATTAGAAAGATGGTTGGCTTAAGCAATTATGGTTTACTTGTTATTTCCAGGCTAATAATTTGTTAGATTTGATATTAATTTTAAGGTGCCAATAGAATGAAAATGTAACCATTAAAATCATTATAATAGTTAAAAGATTAATAAGTTAAAAGAAATGATTTATAGAGAGCCAAATTGAAATTTTATCTTTTTATCAAGGACAACAGAATTTTTGTCTATATTTTTTCAATTCAGAGCACATAAAACAATTTTTTTGTTCAAAATATTAAGATTACTTTTTTAATTATACTATCTTTTTTTAGGGTGCCTTTTCTTGGGAAAAATTATTGATTTAGTTTCTAAAAAATTATAATTGTTTCAATTTTATTCTTGAAAGATCAATGTCTCATCTTATTTAGTCCTTAAAAAGAAAAACCTTTAGAGTGTGACTAAAAATAGTGTCACTCCACAATTATTTTAATAAATTCCAACCCCTAGCATCACATAGACTTGAATAATCAAGGTTCTGAAAATCAGACTGACTATTAAACCGATAGATAGGTACTAATTTAAAGGTCAATAGTCGGAGAGCGTTCGAACTGTGGTTGAATTGGTCTATTTTAAAATATTAAAAAAATAATATACACAATTAAAAATTATAAATATAAATTTACAAATTTAATAAAAAAATAAGATTTGATATCAAATTACACAAATCATCATTCATAATTAAAAGTTTAAAGAAAAATTAACCAAATAATAAGGAAATATTATTAATTAATATAATATTCATTAATATCAAATACAATAAATACCAATATTTTGGTATCTCTACTAAAATAACAATAATTTTTTCATTATCTGATTATATAGAATAAGTAAAATTTAAAAAAAAAATAAACTGATTCAACCAGTTCATTTAACATTAATTTTTTACTCGATTTAAGGTCTCTAGCTAGTTCAACCACTCACCATTTTTAAAACTAATTATTCTGGACCCATTTTTTGATTGATTTCTGATTTAACTTGTCAAACCGACCAATTAAGTTCGATTTTGACAATACTTTTGTGAAATTTCGTAAATTTATTTATGACCCATCCCGATAAGATAACTAGGTCATGGATACACATGAACCCGCTATTGACTGCAAGTGTTTGAACATTAATATTGAATTGCCTTTTAGTATGTGGATAGATTAGATTTTTTTAAATAAATTATGTAAATTAATTTAGCAGTTACTGTCATCATCGTCTTCCTGCCTTCAAACAAGTTATCTTTCGTTGTCTTCGTTTATTCAACCAAAGCCATGGCACGCAACTCTCTTATTAAATTTTAATGTCACTTAACTGTCACCACATAGGACTGCGTTTTTAATAATCTGTTTTTCTTTTCACAAATATTAATGGAATCTTCAATATCATCGATTCTGCTATACCATTAGTAGGTCACATTCATATATATATATATATATATATATATATATATATGTTTTGTTCAGCTTTATCACCTCATGCAAACAAAGCTGGCTCTTCAAACTATGGTTAGTTTTGATGGCTTGAAATTGATATTTTTATTGTAAATTACTTGTGATTTGGTTCAAAAGTAATTTTCTACATACAAAAGTATATTTTTCATCATAGTGTTTACTTTGAATTTTAATTTTATTTTTAATATTTTTTTGTGTCAATTTCATCTTACATATTTTTTTTGTTTTAATTTTATATTTAGGGTTAATACCATTAACAAAGTTGACGAAAAATATTAACGTAGACTCATTCAAATGATATATAGACTTTTTTATATGACACATTTTAATTATTAATTTGGGACGAATGAAAGAAATGAAAAAAAAAATTATTTAGGGCGAAATTGAAGCTAAAGCAAATGTTTGTGAAAAATTAAAAATAAAATCAATTAGTATAATATGTTGCTAGTAGACGAGTCATATGAAAAAGTCTATATCAGCATTTTTCATTAATTATGTTAATAGGAGGGACAAAATTAAAATAAAAAAAACATGTGAAACAAAATGAACAAGAAAATATTAAGGATAGAATTGAAACTTAAGATAAGTGTTATGATCGAAAAATGTACTTTTTCTTTCTCTATATCATATCATTTTAAATGTATTTTGTTTCATTGCCGCTTAATTATTATTACGCATCTAAATGTTAATAGAGTAATTAATCACTCAAGTATTAAAAAATTTACAGAATGTTTCATAGTTGAAGGTGTGTTCTCCTTATGTTTCATAAGAACTTTGAAAATTATAAAATTTTTAAATATATATGTGAAATATAAAGTATCACATTGGAACAAACTAAAAGGATTTAAATGATACACTATATAGTTCACATTGGGTTAACTAATTTCGAACTAAATTATATAAAGTAAATTATAATCTATATAATAGACTAAAATCTATATAATAGATTAAAATAATTACACTTTAAGGCATTAATTATCGGTAGATCATTAAATTATTATAATAAAATAAATTTAAATGAATAAATTTGATAAATTAATCACATCACATTAAATTAATTTGAAAAAAATTAGGGTATATTGTTATATAATTGCTATATAATTGGTTTATAATTGGTTTATAATTGATATAATTACTATATAATTAATATGTAATTGCTATAATTGCTATATAATTGATAAATTAGGTAAACTTTTCAATTGAAATATAATATGTTGTTATTTGATAAATTAACATTTATTATATACAAATAATTAAATAATTAATTACTATACAAAAACTAACATACAAGTGTTCATATTATTTATTTCTCTTCTTAAATAATTATAATAAAATTTAAAATTACCTCCATTAAATCAAACTATAATAATAAATTATCACTCATTTTTCTTTTTCCTATACAAGCATGCTAGACTTCTTTATTGCAATATCATCAATGGTCAATCTCCTATCTTCATGTAGAGTTTTTAAAAAGTGACCATCATTACTATTGACCAATTTAGAGGCTTTTTCGTTTTTCAAATTAAAATTTTAAAATTCAAAATCAATGTTGATATTTATATATTTCTTTCAAATATCTCATTTATATTTGCATATCTCTTTCTGTCACACAATTTTTCTTCTTTTTTTTTTCTTTTATTTTGCTTCTTCTTCCCTTACATGGATGAAGAACAACAATGTTGATTTATTATCAAAACTTTAAAGTGATGTTTCTTTCACATCATTTGGTATTATAGCTCAGTTTTTTTTTATTTATTTTTCCTGATCTATACAGTTCATGTATTGTTCACATTTGCCATTACTGTTCATTTGATTGTGATTTTTGATTTTCTGTTTCTCTTTCATTCTTTGCTATTTTTTTCTACGTTCTTCATTTCTATATTTGTTCTTTGTTGTTGTTTTTCGTGTTTTGGTTCGTCTATGTTTCTTTTTGGTCTTCTAATTTTTTATTCCTATCTGTTGTATTTCATTTTTGCATTGTTTTGGTTTTCTAATTCCAGTTCCACTTCGCTGTTTCAGTCATTACGTTTTTTTGAAGAAAACATGTCATGAGAAAGATCAAAGCCTAAAAGAAAAAAATGATGCCATTGAGGTAGTTATTTGTGTTTGAATAATATAATTTGACTATTTTTTAATTAATTTTTTCCTGATTTTCTCATCTAATAGGATTATTGAATAATCCCTTTTAGGCTTACTGTGAGCAAAGGGTAGAACCCTCCCTATGAAGAGAAACTTCAGGCAATGTCGAGATTACATGTAAGCGGATTGATTGAATGCTAATTTAGGATTTAAAATATTAAATTTTAAAATTGGGATGTGATGTATATTTCTCTTGATTATCTTCTTTTTGTTGTTTTAAGATTTTGAGGGTATGTAAGTTATGTTTTAAATTTCAATAAACCTATAGTTGTTATCATTGTTACTAATCCAAATGTATATTTGTAGAAATAAAAGAAGAAACAATCAAAGGAAGATAAGTATTTTGATCATAGCAGACCTATTGGTTAGTAACTTTTATTTCAACTCATTTTTATTATTAATTAATATATTTATCTAAATTAATTCATGTAATATCTTATTTTTTGTTTTTTTCATTTGACTTATTCACATTTAATATTCAAGGCATTTATATCTAATGAATCATCTTATATGTGTCTTAATATGGCTTGAATGTTTTATTATTTTTGTACATATATTCTTTTATATATTTTTTAATTATTTTTATTTATTTGATAAATAAAAATTGTAACATTTGTATTAATTTATGCATCGTATGAGTCACAATACTAGTTCTTCCTAAAATAAGTTTCGGTTTGGTTTTGGCTCACGAGAGTAATGTTAAGCTTTTTTATGTATTAAAAAAGTACTCATAATTTTTTTAATTATAATTTAATAATAATTTTGACATCCAAATTTTAAAACCTAAAACTTCATTTTTATAAAAAAATACAAAAAATAACAATATAATATCACTAATAAATTAAATTTTAATTAACATCTAAGAGATTATGCAAGGAAAAAATTTGAAAAAGATTGTAAATACATAAAATATCATCTCATTTTTTTTTATAATGGTTTAAAGAGATGAGATATTACACTTTTAAAGTTTAAGAATCATAACTGTAATTAAATGACAAGTTATAACAGGATTAACATGTAATTGTTTACATATATATAAATGAGGAAACTACATTTAATACTCTTAAACTATAGACTAATTATAATTTTAGTTCTTGTATTTTAAATCGTAACACATTACCTCTTTAAACTTGACATAAAATAATAACAAAGAGTTAGGTCTAATAAAAATGATTAATTTTTCACATGATGGTGAATCGCAGTTTAAATCCTGAATGAGAAAGGTATCCACATTTAGTTATTATAGTGTCTCGAATAAAATTGCTTCTAGTGAATGATATCTATAAAAAATTTAAAAAAAACTTGACATAAAATAAAATTTTCATATATTAGCTAAAATTAACATCTAAAAACAATATAATTTGTTATGTGATATCTTAATACCTCTACTATCTTCCCTAATTTTCTCCTTTTTTTTATGATCTCTTATTGTGCGCTTAAAATTACATAATATTTTCAACAAAAAATATTCACAGCATAATACTTTTTGTGATAATTTAAAGGACAAGTATTATGTTTAAAAATTTCACTTTGGTCCCTCACATATGTCTTTTTCCTCAATTGAGTCATTCCCAGATCAAAACATTCTCAATTTAATCCTTTTATGTTAACAAATTGATTGTCAAATCAGCACATTTGTTAAATTATTCAACGGCAACTACCTTTTTCTTCAAATCAACAAATTGATTGTCAAATATGCAAATTGCTAACAACTTTTAAAGTTTAAAGATTAAAATTTCATTTTGGTCCCTCACAGATACCTTTTTTTTTTAATTTAGTCATTCACACATCTAAATGTTCTCAATTTGATCTTTTTATGTCATCAAATTGATTGTCAAATCAACACATTCATTAAATTAATTAACAGTAGCTGCATTGATGAGGGGCCAAGTTGAAAATGTTTTGATTTGTGAGGGATCAAATTGAAAATAAAAAATTATGAGAGACTAAATTGAGAAAAAAAATATTTGTAAAGAAATAAAATGAGGGTGTAGTCAAAGTTGAAATATTAAGATTATAATTACAACTAATTACTTGCAATTTCCTCTCTACAAATTTGTTACGCAATTGACGCACAAACAAATTTGATAAACATAGAAAATACACAAATTTATATAATTTAATCAACGTAACTTACATTCACGTGTAAAAAAAATTATTATATTTCTTAATGTAAAATATTCAATATACAATATAAAAAAATAAAAAATTATATATATATATATATATGTTAAAATATATAACTATTCTAAAAATACTTCCAAAATACTATATTAAATCATAATCAAATTTATTATATAATTCAAGTAACACAACAAAATTGTGTCATAATGGTTTGGAGTGGGAGTAAAAAACATGGGAGTACCAATCTGAAGATGTCATTATCAATACGTAAAAATTTTAATGAGGCCAGCTGTTTTTGTATGAAATGGGAAGGGACGTGGAAACTTCCTTGGCTTGGGAAAATAATACTTATACTCTTCAAACCTCCAAAATGAGTTGCTATATATTATTCAAACCCATCGATTTGGATTACACGGAAAATATTTCAAAAATTTCCAAATCACACTACAAATTTTTTTAATGAGACAAAACTACTTTTTTTTTTGTCTTTAGTATTTATTTTAAATTTTAATTTCGTGTTAATTTTTTTATATTAATTTTGTTTTATATATTTTTTATTTTAATTTTATCTCTAAAATTAATATTGATAACAAAGTTAATAAAAAATATTGATAAAAAAATCCTTCGAGTAACATGTAGATCTTTTTTTATGTGACAAATCACCTCTTTAAACATTAGTTTGGAACAAGAGAAAAAATGAAATAGTATTATTTAGGTCAAAATTAAAATTTAGTCAAATATTTATAATAAAATTAAAACTAAAATCAGTTAATTTGATATTTTGATAATAAAAGAATTATACGAAGAAATTTATGTTAATATTTTTTAAAAAGGGACAAAATTGAAGTAAGACAGAAAAAAATATTTTTTTGCTATTTAATTAATTAAAGAAAGATGGAGTCATAGTGGGCGCGTCTGCCCCGTGTGCTGAGTTTGATGGATGTGGCTATCAACTGTCCATTTAATTTCTGCAACTTCCGTAATCACATCATCACCGACCCAACAACACCTCGAAATAAAAATACAAGGAAAAATTCAATACACACTCCCATCTTTTAAAATATTCAATTTTTTATTATTAAATTATTTTGAAATCTATAAAAATATTTATTATTATTATTATTATTATTATTATATACATAAATTTTAAAATAATTTAACAATAAAAAACTTAATTTTTTACAAAGTCGAACTTTCTACAAAATTTTTTTGAAAATAAATGTAAAACCATAGCGTCCAACTCTTTTATTTGACTAATATTTTATTTGGTTAAACAGAACATTCAATAAAAATTGATAGGTAAAACTCATGTAAAGTCTATTTAATTAGACGATTATGTTTGACTAAATAAAGAATCTTCCAGCAAAAGCAATTGATCCCTCTTGTACTCCCGCAACCCCAATGGACTACTGTGTTAAAATACTGGACGATATTCATTACAAAAGGATGTTTGTTATTGAATTTTTGGCTCAAACATTACTTGGGTCCTTAATTTAATCTAATTTTATTCTTTAATTTTATTTAGATTTCACTTTCATCCCTCAATTTTATTTTTTCTTAAGTTAGTCTATCGATTTTATTTTATATTTCTCTTTAATCTTTTGATTTTATTTTATTTCGATTTAGTCTTTTAACTTACATATATCTCTCAAATGTTTTTTCTGTCACATTTGAATTGTTTTGTAGGTTAAAGGACAAAATTAAAAAAAAAGGAAGTAAAGAGAAATTTAAGGTAAAGTTTAAGGGACCAAATTGAAATAAAATAAAAGTAAAGGACTAAAGTGAAACCTATGTCAAAATTAAGGAACTAAATTAGAACCCCAAAAAAAAAATAAGGGACCATCATGAAACCTAAAGGAAATTTAACATATCAAATTGGAACAAATTAAATCAAAGGGCAAAAAATGAATCCTGAGGTATAGAGATTAAAATGGTGTTTTAATATTAATTTTCTAATAAAAGAAAATGTAAATTTAAAAAAAAATCAATCATATATATGATACTGAGTTGCCAAAAAAAAATATGCACTTAATATATTTTTGTTCAAAGCATCTGATGACATACAACTAAGAATCACATCTACATTTTTTGGTTAATCAAAGTACTACCACGATATATAGTTCAAGAGTTTTAAATTAAGTGGCATTTCTCTGGAACATAAGCTTTAATAAATTTTGATGGATGTGGTTCCTCCTTTCTTATTACTTCTCTTTTCTTAGATATTTTGCCTTTTTTTGAAAAAAGAAAAAAGAAAAAAATACCAAGATATATGGATAGCCAATGAGTATGAAGAGAGGCGATGAGGTGCAAAGCTATAAAGCAAGGACTTGTATTGCGTTAAGTCATATCAATTTCAAGAATGAAAGCACAACACTAATAGGGCCACTTCATACTACTACTGGTTTTAGAATGGAACAAGTTGATAGGTTAGTCCATGAAAGGGAACAAAGAGGGACCATTTTGGTTACGGTTGATGTGTGATTATATTCAATGTACTCCGTTGTCCTCACAAGCACAGAGTCTTCTCAAGACCTCATCAAAATTATCAACTATTGCAAAAATGTGTTTATACCTGCCCTCCACCTTCCTTTGATGGTGATAGTTTTTAGATAGTTCAAATTTTAAAATGCATTCAACAAATTGGTCAATGGCATGCGTAATAGTTAGTTAAAGTACACAAACAACAAAGGTTCAATTATAAGTCTGAAAAAAAATTAGTCTTGAGTGAGAAGATATCTATAAAAACCAAAAAAAAAAACACACACACACACACACACACAAACCGACATCATTTGTTTCAATGAAAGTCTGATCACTAAACTAGAAAAATTCTTAGTTTACATAAACCAAGCAAATTATGAAGTTATATTTAAGTACATTAGAGACACTTTGTAGTAAGACCACTTCTCACCTGCTTATATGCTTCTCTGTGATTGACTTGATATGACCATCTTAATTCTTATGTGATATGTGTACTAAACATCCCTAAGAATCTCTCTCACCAAGCTTGTCAAGTGCATAGGTGCAGCTATATGAAAACATAGTGAGCATTCTCAGTACTTAATTCCACCTTGTTCAATTGTTTTTGCTTACATACTTACACTTTCACATACTCATAATGGAAATAGCAAAGCAACCATTCACAACTTTGGATGTTGGATCGTTTTTGAAAAAAAAAAAAGTGTGATTTTTCTACTTCTCTTTTTGTCTCCTTTTTATGATGAGGATATCATTCAACAGAATAAATTATAACCAGGGACTCATGCAACAACCATTTTAGAGACAAAGGACCATATAAGACTGTAAACATCCAACTCATAATCTTCTTTTCTAATTACAATTTTATTCTCCAAACTCAAAATGTAACACCTTTTTCCCTTAAACTATCATATATAGTGAAAATGTGACTTATCAATTAAAGTTAATATCTAAAAACACCACATACTTTGTCATGTGATACCTTACGTCTCAATCGTCTTCTCTAAATTTATCTCCTTCACCATTTCTGACTTGCATCTTTCCTATAATTACATACTTTTTAGATGTTAATTTTAACTAATATGTAACATTTTCAATTCTGGTGATAGTTTAGGGAATAATATGTCACATTTTAAATTTGGATACTAAAATTATAATTAGGCTCTAGTTGAGGAATAACCACACTTCATGGTTACAACATCATGCTTATGTAGCTACAGGAGAGCTTAAGTTTTCATGTCAGCATCAGCACTCAGCAGCAAAACCACAATAACGAACTAGGAATATATCATATGCATTTGATTTCTTCCAGAATGGGATTAGTAGATTAAGAACAAGATGACAAGCAGACAGTCGTTTCTGATGCAATCCCAATCATAGCAAATAATTTCTTACATTCAAGGACCTCAGGCAGTTATTACTTATTAACAATTGCAAATGATTTAAATGAATAAGATAATTGTCAGGTCCAGTAGAGAAAAGAGCTAATACAATTGGAATTTTGCCTTAGTTTTCTCAAAGACCTCTTCAGCAATGATGGCCTCATTTCCATCAGCCCTTTTAATCTCCAATTGTGCTTTCTGATAGAATCCAGTACCCCGCAATGCATCGGCTATAAAATCATCGAAACCAATAGCAATGGCTGCCTCAGCCTTTGCTCCATAGACCAACCTCTATTTGACAAGATCATACCATAATAAAAGTATACTCAGAGCAAGATAAATTTGTCAAGAGAGAGAAAACTAGGAAGAACAGGATATTCCAACCTTGAATCGGGAAAGGTGGATAGCACCAAAGCACATGGGGCAAGGTTCACAAGAAGTATATATTTCACAGTCAGAAAGTTCTATCTTTTTCAGCTTCTTACAAGCCTGTAAAATGAAATATTCATTATTTCTTTTGCCTTTTGCCGTTATTACATGTAAGTTTGATACAGTTAAAGCATTACAAAATGCAGTCATGCAGACTAAGACAATCATTTTTTTTTTTTTTGATATTCTTGCCACTTAGGAGGTGATGAAATTTCAGCTATCCTTTCTAAAGACTAGAGGATGATCCTATGTGTCACACGGTTGTCTATTTATGACTCTGTTAGACAATTCAGTTAAGTGAGGCTACAAAAAATGAAATATAGGACAATTTTCCATAGTTCTTCACAAGTATTGAAGTATTTTTCTTCTTATCACAAAGATATTACAATATCAAAATATAGCAATCCCCAAAGACATGAATAGCCTCATTTGTGTAACATAACTATCTTCTCAGATCATTTAGCAGAATGTTTAATAATTTGAACAATAAAAATCAACAGAATTTTAACCAATTTCTAGCAGCTATCCAATGAAACAACGAGACAATAATGCCAATTAGAGTAGAAGATGTTCAGCACGAATCAGTTCTTGAAAGTGGGTGCCAAGAGCTGAACCCTTTTCATTTTCTCTTGGGTAGGAACTGAATGTAAATCCAAATCTATCAAAAAGTTAACCTTGCGGGTGTTCAGCCAAATGCTGCTTTTATTATAAGTGACTAAAATATGAACTCTTATTTGAGCAATATGAAATCTAATTGATCATTTTACGAATTAAATCCATGAAAATAGGAAAAAGTAGGAGGTGGATTGTCCAGAATAAAAGACTTTAATTGGTGGCATCAAACTTCCCCCCAATAAGCTAGAACTAATAAAAGTTAGAGTGGTATCTTTAAAAGCACATGCATTTGAAAAGGAAACAGGAGGAAAAAAAAAAAACCAAGAGGAACAAATAAATTATTTGTTAATACTCTAAAATGTCATAGAATGAAAAAAATAGAATAATTACGATAGGAGAATAAATGATTCAAATCTACAACAGCATTAATGATCTGCGCCAGATTAGACGGCATTCTATGGCTTTATCTCCTAACATTTGCATATTGTGTTTGAGGAACTCTGAGACTAATAGTCACTTATTCTTGCATTGTCAAGTGGCTTGGGATACGTGGAATAGGCTATTTAATATCTTCAAAGAGTTTTGGGTTTGCCCGAATGACCTAGGGGCTTTTTTAGCCACTAACTTTATGAATTTTGGGTAAAGGAGAATAAGGCTTTGTAGAAGGTAGATTTGTTTGCTACGGTGTGGTGTCTTTGGATGGAAAAAAATGCTAGAATCTTTAAGTAGCAGGTCCTCCCTCATCAGTTGCTCTGGGATAAAATTTGTTACACTGCCACTCTTTGGGTTTCGGCTATTAAGGGGGTATCCTTCAAAAATGCTGTTAGGGATTGGAGGGCTTTGATGTATTAGCCTTGTTTTAGAGTTTTCTTGAGTTGGCTTGTGTTTACCTTTTTTCTTTTCTAGGAGGATATCTACTCCTCCTTTTTTTTTCCCCTTTTTCCTTTGTATCCTTCTCTCCTCCTTAATAATATTTCTTTTTCGATCCAAAAAAATGTTAATAAATGGTAAGTTCAAGCTCCTTAATAATATTTCTTTTTCGATCCAAAAAAATATGTTAATATATTGTAAGTTCAAGCTCTAACCATCAGTTGGAAAATATTACAAGGCATATCTCCACCATTTGAATATAGTAATTTGTATCTCTTCAGTCATGTCAAATAAAGCTTACAAATTCTTAATCAGTAGACCTCTGAAGTCAAAATTAGAGAAGAGCTATCTTGCTCTTGGATGATTCTACTCTTACTCTGCTGATAGAAACTTATGGAAAACCAGTACTATTATTCGATTTGTGGGCATTCAAGATATTTGCAAGAATAAAGCACTGCATACAACAAATCAATTTTCAAATGAAGCAGGGCTGGGCATACGCTAGATCAATGTCATTTCAGTCATAAAATTAATATGTCAGAACATGTACTGAAACAAAAAGTTTCATTTTCATGTCATAATAAAAAAAAATATTTTGGCTATTTATAATCACACCTCTCTTATGGCTGTCACCTCTGCATGGGCAGTGGGGTCCGTATTAGTCCTGACCATGTTGTGGCAACTAACAATTACTTGGCCATTACATACTATAACAGCACCAAAAGGGCCTCCATCCCCACATTCTACACCTTTATATGCTTCTTCAACTGCTTTACTTACAAATTTATGGTCTCTATCCTGTACAGCTAATTAAACAAACGACAAAACCAGGTGAAAAGTAATAAGATGCTAGTAAAATAATAGAAACATGTGTTTGTACAGCAGAATATAATGGAGAGGATCACAATGTATCATCAGTCATGGCCTACTGCATGATCCATGAAAAAGCATTACCTTCCTGGTGACCAACAAATGCAGAAGCTACTGATACAGTTCCGTCCTTAGTTTCCACCACTGTGATAATAAGGAAGGCAAAGAAGAAACAAATAGGCGTCACATAGTATATTTAACATTAACTTCCACAATACCCCTTCTGTTGAGAGAAAATTCAAAGGATGAATATGAATAAGTGCACTACAAGTCCGTGTTTGGTGGCAATTCAAGAACTTTTATTGTTTCATAAAGAGATTCCAGAACATTTCTGGGAACAAGTATTTTTGGTTTGCATACAAGACCAATATATATCCAAAAGAAGAGGCAGCCAGGCATAGATAAGCACATTGCAATCAAAAAATAAGGTGGACGAAATAATATGACTAACACGTGGTACATATTACATAACAACTGGGAAGAGACTTAAACTTCGTTCAGGCAGGTCAGGACCTGGGATTTTAAATTCAAAAGGGTATGAAGCCGGTAAAAGGGTAAATTAGAAAATCCCATCATCAAAAAATTCACGAAAATCAGTGAACTCTAAGGTTGAAATCAGAACACACAATTCTGGGTTTTCCCAGAAGAGAGTACGAGTTGAACAAGACGAGAATCATATCGGAACCCACACATACCGAATTACCGATAGTTACAGATGGGAGTAGAATTGAAGAAACTCAAATTACATGGTTTATACCGTTAGCTTCCTCCATGAATGGTCGATGTCAATGACTAGATCAAGACCAATTGGGCAAGAGCAAGAACATAATCTCCAGGTGGGAAAACGACGCAATCAGAAATTTATTCTGTTATTTTGATGAACGAATTAGCAAGACATGAAGGGGGCGGTGAAAATGAGGTCCACGAAGAAAATTATTTAAATAACAAAAAGCAAAAGGTCCCAGTAAATGGAAAGAATAAGCATGCGAATCCGATTCTTTATTTCTATACATATTTTTATTTATTACAAAACAAAATACACACTTCCCAAATTTGCCAATCCTGTAGCTTTATTATTATTATTATTATTATTATTATTATTATTATTATTTCAATTTTTTCTTTCATATATCATCATCGTAAAACATAACAAATTTTGTTTTGAAGCGTGTCACTATTTTGAGAAACAACACTAATTGAAAATTTTAACATGTGTTTTCTCCCAAAATGGTAACACTCACAGTAAAAATTTCAATGTGTGTTATCTTAAAATGATAGCACACGTTACAAAAATTTATTGTATAGTAATTTAAATAAGGATATTTTTTTATTAATAAAAGAATAAAAGATGTTTATGTCAAAATAATCCATGTAAATATCCAAATTAAAAGGTTGCGCAATTTATTCCTTAATTATAAAAGTTGATATTAAATTTTTAAACTTTTAATTTTGTGTGACTTAGCTTTTATGTTGATTTTTTTTATCAAAAACCCTAACATTATTTATTAATTATATACTAAAAAATGTCAAATTGAGATAAAATATATTTAAGATACCATTCTAAATAACAAAACAGTGATTTTTTTTGTTATTTCTCTATATTTTAAGAGTAAAAAAGTCTCTTAAGATAATTGATTAAATGTATTTTTGTTAATTTGGCCTTCCTCAATTTGCATGAATATATAATGTTAAGGTTTTGAACAAAAAATTGACGAAAATACTAAATATAATTTTAGATTTTCATTTCATTTATTTTTTTCGTTTTGCTTTTTCTTTCTCCTTCCTTTTTACTTACTCTCAAATCTTAATTTCTACACGAAACATAGCCTTATGCTCTAGCGATTGAGATTGTGTCAAGCTGACAAATGGAATCGCAGTCTGTGCTTCTCTGGAACAAATTGCCGTCGCCGATGCCCCTGAAGTCGCCGGCGAAGATGATCGCCTCCTACACTCCGACCTCATTTCCTTGGGGAATTTCAACGATGTTGGTATCAACCACTTCAGCTGCGTTAATTTCGAAACCAGAGGCAACCAAGTCGATCCCACTCCCATCTACGCAATCATTGATCTTGGCTATTCCGCCTATTCAAGGGCTGAAAAGTCTAGGGTTTCGACCCACACCTGAATTGGGGCTTCTGTCTCTCTTGTTTCCGCTTTCCATGGTATTATTATCACCCACTCTTTTTTTTCTTAATCCGAAATTGAATTTAAAAGCGTACGTTTTGCTCTGAAATTGGGTATCATTTCTTAATGATAGACTTTCTGATCAACAGTTTGTGTTTTGGCCTTTTGGGTAGTAGGCTATTGGTGCATTCTTTTCGGTGGCTGTGGTATCTATTCCAACCATGATTGTAAGTTTAAAAGGGTTTGTTTTCTGTGTTATGAATTTGCCTGCTTTTGGAAATGTCGCATAACTTTATAATGGCTAGCATTTATCGGTGGCTTTTCATGCCCTGCACAGGCTTTTGGAAGATTAGGAGCTTCAGTGAAGAAATTGTCTAAAGTTGCCGCAGAAGAGGTACCCGGAACTTTATCTTCTCTTAAACTTTCTAGTGTGGAGCTGAACGATTTATCCGAACAACTTAGACATCTCAGGTAACACATCCCGAGTGCCGTAATTTGCGTTTACTTGTATAGATTTTGGGCTTAAACCTTTATCGTCAGTCTGTTTCTGATGGTGCTGTCTCTTTCGTTACAAGGCATGAAATTTCTGGAATTCACATGGGAAAGAAGGAGAGAGGCACTAAAAATACAAGATCCTTCCCAAAGAAGAAGCCAGCATCCAATTCTTAACATTGCTAAGATCGTCTAAATAGCCATTATGTGACTGAATTTAGCAGTTTTTGGGAAACACTGACTGGATGTCGAGCCTGTTTGTGTTCACCTCGTTTCTATTGAAAACTGAAGGAATTAGGAAACTAAAATGACAAGAATGCTTGAGTTTGAAGCTACAATTGCAAAATGCAGAGAAAAGGTACTCATACAAGGGATGGGTTCCATTTATGCCATGCATATTTTGTATCTTTTGCAGTTGCGAGATGTTCTATCCACCAAATAATTAGTGAACTTATGAGAGATGTTTCTATTGAGTTTCTTTCTCTTCTATCTCCCATCTATCTATTCTATTTTCTTTAGTTATTCACTAGAACAATTATGATCTGGAAGTCAATCCGGGGCAAGTGTTCAGATCTATTATGACATAGCAGTGAGGCGCTCAACGGACCTTTTTTTAAGATCCTTTTTTGGCTCTCTCTTTAGCCCTATGTCTCTTATCCTTAGAGTACAAGAAATGATGATGCTGTGCATTTTGAGGGATTGGAATTTTGCTTTGTACCTACTCCGGGAATTCTTTGTTTATTGACTTAATATAATTCTGGTTACAAAATAGTTTTACTTTTGCAAATCAAACATAAGTATTCACAGCTTTGCATACTTCTTGAGAGCTTCGGCAGCATCTTTTGCATGATCTGGGACAGGCATGTTGCTTAGTAGAGTAACCCTAGATGATGAGACCAGGGATCTATTTTGCGAATTTGAAGGATCTATCTTCCAGAGTTTCACCTCCCATACCTGCTCCAGAGAAGAACTATGAATAGAGTAGTATTTGATAAACAGTTTGTCTATAACATTTGGATAGAGAAACATATGACTCTATGCTTGAATTTAACCAACATACAATTGCTCATTGCTAGACAGGTAGCTTCTAATCCACTGTATTTCTCTCGAGATTAGTGGGATGGTAATAATGCACATTGCCCACATCAGAGAACGAATGAGTGGATGATATTTTGAATCCTCCATAAATGCTAACATGCCTATGTTCTGTGGATTAAAATCGGCTATGAAGTGGCCAATGAGGTGAATCTGACAGTTACATACACCAATCTCAGTTTTTTATAACTGAAGTGAGCTTGATTGATGCCTTGGATTCGATTCTTACTGTTTGCTGGTTCCCATTACACCAGTCTCATTCTTTAAAATTGAAGTGAGCTTTTGAAACAAATTCACACTCATTGCCAGTTCCCTAGCTCTCTCTCTCTGTGGGTCATGAGACTCTTTATGTATCCAATATATATAATTTCTGATGCTAATGGTGACACCACTCAATGTCTACTCTGAGTTTAACATGTGAAAAATTTTCTCATCTTATTGTAGCATTGCAGTGGGCCCAGCGATCCTCTGCTGGGCGCTCTCACTCCGGCAGATTGGCACGAGCCCCACGCCAACATGTGGGTCCCACACTTATCAGACGGTGTGGGAACGCCCAGCAGAGATCTGAGAAGCCGGACACGGCAGATGGTAGATTTGAAATATGGGAGAGATAGAATACCTGAATGCTTCTGCCAACACTCAGAGGGGTGGCCTCAGCATGGACCAGATCACCAAGCTCGGCCCTTTTGAGGTGGTTGATGCTAAGCTGAACACCGGCCACTCTTTTGTAACCAGACGCCATATGGGCTCCAATGCTTGCCAGAGCCTCTGCAATCATTGCCGAAACCCCTCCATGTAACACCTTGAATGGCTGAATCAACCATAGATATTCATTCATTCATTAGTTTTGTTCTGTGAAGAAGGGATAAAAAGAGAAAAAGCAGAAGCAATCAATGATTGGAGTTTGGAACAGGGGCTGACCTGGCAGCACTTGGAGGTGACTTGGAGGCTGCCAGCCACCCTCTGCGGTGACAGGTCTTCAATCTTGAACCCAATTGCGTGAAGAGGAGCGTCTACTGCTTCAGTCTTTGATGTTGCTGATGATGATGATGATGATGGATCGTCTTCCATTAGCAGATTGGGACAATGTCTCTCCTTCTTTTGGTTTTGCCGCTGCTTCTCCTCAAGAAGGAGTTTTTGGGAGTCGGGAGAGTCGTCGGGGGCCAATGGAATTAAAACTCATCGGAAGTAGTTGATTTGGAGGCTATTTTGGACCATTCGGAAAAAACCAATGGTGGGTAGTTGGATGAGTCAGGACGGTATGGATGGGATGGGTTGGTGGGTTTGTGACGCTAATGACGCTGACCCTTAGGCTTTAAACACGGATTCTTTTTATTTTTTTAATTTTACAAATGGACGTCCTTTTATATTTTTAAATCATCTTGATATTTGTAAAAATTATTTTTTTTATTGTCATACATATAAAATAATTAAAAGGTGAAAACATAGTGGACCCGAACTAGAGGAATCTTCATTTGAGATGATGTGGTAAAAACAACGTTTGACCTGAAATACATGTATTAGCTGTGAATTTCTATATCCACCATTCTTCTATTATATAGAATCCACTGGGTCGCGAAGCTTATATGGGATATGCTTTTTATTTGCATTCATACCTTTTAGAAAGAGTTGTTAAATCAAGTTTTCAGTTAAGCGAAAAAAATATGACTGCTTTATCAATACGTCTACAAAACTTTCGTATTGAAATTTACAACGAAACAGTTCAATTGATTGAGAATGAAGATCGTATTTATAAAATTTTGTACTTCTTGACAAATATAATTTATTTTATTATTTTAGGTGATTATTCTATTCTAAATAATCAAGTACTTATTATTCTTAACTCTTGGGTCTAAAAATTATAATAGACACAACAAAACCTTTTTCTATTAAGAGATTGTGGTTTTTTATAATTTTTTTTCTCTTTAAAGTTAGATAATTATTATCATCACAACCAATCATTATTAACTCAGAGACAGTTCATTAGTTGACTTTTTTTTATGGACTTTTCTTTTTTAAAAAATAATTATTATCATCACAACCAACCAATATTAACTCAGAGAAAATACATTGGTTGAACTTCTTTTTTTGTTTTTAATGGACTTCTTTAAGGTCAGATAATTATTATCATCACAACCTATCAATATTAAGTAGTAACTCAGAGGCAGTTTATTGGTTGATTTTTTTTTTAATGGACTTTTCCGTTTTAAGGTCAGATAATTATTATCATCACAACCAATCAATATTAACTCAGACAATTTTATCATCACAACTAATCAATATTAACTCAGAGATAGTTCATTGGTTGAGTTTTTTTTATAGACTTTTATTTTTTAAGGTCAGGTAATTATTATCTTCACAACCAATCAATATTAACTCAGAGACAGTTCATTTTGTCTGTAACCAAATTAATTATTTGGCAATATTTTAGAAATGTTAAATTGTTGTTTCTAGAATTTCATTTTATTTTTACTTAGATTTTTATAATTTAAAGTTTTTATTTAATTTTAATTTAGTTTCTTTAATTTTTTTTGTCAATAGTATATTAAAATTTGATGACATAACTAATTATGTCATGTCTTGACACACTTGAGATATATATATGAATTTGGATAAATCACGCTAACTTTGTTAAGATTTGTCTATTGGCAAACCGCTTAAGAAGTGAGTTGTCTAAATTTGACTATTCCAAGTTGAGCATTAACAACAGTGGTTACTCTTTTTTTTAAAAGGAAAAAAAATTGTAATTATATGTTTGGATCAGACCAGTCAATTTAATTAAAAATTGATCATTACTCCAGTCTGATTCTTTTAAAAAATAGTCATCCAAAGAATTAATGAACAATCAATTGAACTGGTCAAAAATCGATGAACCAGTTGAACCAATTTTTGTAAAAAAATAAAAATAAAAATATACTATTTACAAAATATAATTATTTCTCACACTCTTTTCTATCATGTTTTATTTCTTTTATTGCTTAATTATTTTTTAATAATAATATTATTTTTTCACAAAACAAATAAGAGAACAAGAAAAAAATAGAAAAACAATTACACACATATATAATAATAATAATAATAATAAATACTAAGGTTTAGTATAAATATATATTGATTAATTTATTATATTATATATTTTTAAAAAATATATAATATATATCGTGAACTAATATTTTTACATGTTTAATAATCAGTTTAGTTTTTAAGACATTGATTAATAATCATCCAATTAAATTTAAATTTAACAAGAGGTAAATTACACTAGTCTTCTTTGAAATTTGGTTAAATTATATTTGGTTTATCTCTATAATTTAAATATTACACTAAGCTGCCCTGATCTCTCGGTCAATTTACTTTATGTTAAATTAAGTGACTTTTTATATAATATAAAATTGTAATTTTTTTAAATGATAGTAAAAGTTATTAAATTAATGTTGAGTTATAAAATTGTGGTTTTATATGTAATAGCCAATAGGATAGTAAATACTGTTAAATAATTTATTATGAAAAAGAATATATAATATACAAAAAGTTATTTTTAATAACAAAAAATAAATTAAAAGGTAAGTATATATGATATTTAAAGTAAGAAAGATACAGAATATGATTCAACCAAATTAAAAAAATAATAATATAATTTACTCTTTATAAAATGAATGTTGAATCTTACATTGTAATGAGGACTTAATAACACGTAAAATAATAGCATTACTTTTTACGAACTTTTGAGTCTTTGTCTCAACAACTGAAAGATGAGATGTAGACTCCTGAGAAGATCCTTTTTTGTTTTAAAATGGACTTTTATTTTATATTATACTATTTATTGTGACTAAATAATACCAAAAATAAATATGTATGCAACTAACATATCAAATATTTAAAATTAAGTACAAATAATCAAGTTAATTGACATCCAAAAAATAAAAATTAAAACCAAGAAAGTATAATAAGAGAGAGCAAATTAGCTAATCAATGATATATAAAAGCAAACATACAATCCAATTTGAATTCCAATTATCATAAACAATACCACATGAATTAATAATTTATTATATCCAGATAAGACATTTGGCATTTTTGTCCACCATGTCAATCCCATGTTTAATAATTTCTCATATTTACATTTCCCAAATAATCACATAGAGTCCACGTTCTTTTTCCTAAATTTTTTTCTTATTGTGCGATAATAGTCTCCCTTTCTGATTAATTTATCTATTTAAAGTAAAAAGAAAAAAAAAATGACAAGTTGGGCCAAGTCTAGCCTACTTTGGCCCTGTTTTTAGGTTAGGTCCAACTGTTCTTGAAATAGGTTAATATTTCTTCAACTTAACTCTATTATTTTTAAGGGCTTATAGATTAGCTTAAAAGATTTAAGGTTTTATTTAAATACTTACAAAATAATATCTTACGTGAAAAAAATTTATACCATATATTTTTTTTAAATTAAAGTATTTAATATTTGAATATATATTTAAAAAAATAATTATAAATTAAACTTTTTTAATTTTGTTAAATAAATATTTAAAGTGACTGGCTAACACTGGCGCTCGAGCCATTGCCAACAAGGGTTAAATTATACAAAATTTTCCTTTGCCAAATTCAAACTCTTGAATTTATAATTGTTGATAATGTGCCCTACCATTACTTCCACTAGTAGTTTGTCGTTATAATATGCATATATATATATATATATATAATTTAATTAGAGTGGAATTTTGAGGCAAAGAATTTCTATCTTCAATTTCCACCTCAAATCTTAGTTTTTATTTTAAAAATTAAAAAAAAGTAGAGATAGAAAATTTTTATTTCTAATTTTGTCTAAAAATCTGTGTTAAATATTAATTTTTCTTTTTTTTTTAAGATTAAAAAACTAGAGAGGAGTTTTGAAACAAGAAATTTCTCTCCCAAAATCTATTCCCAAAAGTGTTTCAAATTTTAATTTTAAAAAAATTTAAAAATTAAAGACAAATTTTGAGACAAAAAAATTTTCTCTCAAAATCTATTTCAAATTTTAAATTCTATGTTATAAAAATAAACAATTAGAGGTGAATGTTGAAACAAAAAATTGGTACAACCATACAAATTGGAGAATGAATAAATCCCGTCTCTAACTTGCTTTCTATTTATTTTTTTTGTGGTGGCTTTTTCCACTTAGAACTATCTCAAGTTATTTTAAATGGGACCAAAGGAGAAATTTATTTGAAAATGAAAG
Organism: Biancaea sappan; assembly: GCA_037074585.1. Classification (NCBI taxonomy): domain Eukaryota; kingdom Viridiplantae; phylum Streptophyta; class Magnoliopsida; order Fabales; family Fabaceae; genus Biancaea; species Biancaea sappan. Next base: position 16,183,765 of record CM073497.1, on the reverse strand, counting down.
CCACCAAACTCTTTATTTCTTCTTATATTTAAAATAAAAAAAGGTCTGGAGAAATTAAACTTTCATTGTTATATAGAGATAAATCCCCTCGTATGACTCAATAAAGAAATAACTTGCCGGGATATGAAATACTGAAATAGATAAATATATATCTTTAAATTATATCACACTTTCATATTAAAAAAAAATCTTATTTTCGTTGGAATATAATGGTTTAATCACAGTTATCTCTTTAAACATAATATTAAATATTACGGTATCTTGTATAATACAATATGAGATATTATAATATTTATAATACTTATCTTTGATATGGCAATTGATCTCTTATATATATATATATATATATATATATATATAAAATCATATGGCAATTGATCTCTTACAGCATATAGATAATCGATTGCATATGTTCATAAATGGTATTTACTTATTAAATTTTCAACTATACCTTTTACATTTAAATAAATTATATCCTACAAATTTATATTAATTTTACTATTTATTGATAGAGAAATATAATTTTAAAAAACTAAACAAATTTTATGGAGTAACCTATTCTCTCTTCATCCATATAACATGTCATGACCCGTTTTCTGGGCACATGACCGGCACAATGATGAATCTCTCATCACTGTAAGCCTTCCGATAAATATATCAAATTTTCTTATCTGAAAATCATAGATTATCAATTTAAAATACATTATTATACTGACATACAAGCCAAATGTCGAACCCCTGAACTAGATGTCCTAGACGATTACAGAGCAACATAATCTATAACAGAAGAGGGGTCTACCCGACAACGGGAAGGTCCAAAGTGATCTACTCCTCTAGCAGATATTCTTCGATGGCAACCTGATCTGAACAAAAAGGTTGTACAAACAATGTGAGCTTTTAAACTCAATGAGCGAATCGGCCTCGCATTAATAAAATTCAAATACATTACCAGTCATGCAAGCATATCCAAAGGCTCATACTCAACCAATAGACAGAAGATAAAAATTTATCCAATTCAACAAACGTTACTAGTACTCGTCAATGGCAATATATCCCGGAGAGCGCACACAGGCCGGCTCACCAATTATGTATATTTCCGCCATGACGCACAACATCATCCTCTTACATACAAGATAAAAATTCATCCAATTCAACAAACGTTACTAGTACTCGTCAATGACAATATATCCCGGAGAGCGCACACAGGCCGGCTCACCAATTATGTATATTTCCGCCATGACGCACAACCTCATCCTCTTAGCTAGGGCGCCTCACGGATTTATCACCAATCCGGGCTATATCCCTACTGAGGGAATCGTTGTCTCCACACTCATTGGTCAAGACACCCTGTCAACCGGGTTTTCCGCCTTGCCGTGAGAGGGGGTACTGTCCCGCTCAATCACAATCAATAGCATTTCATATTATAATCAGAAGCTCAATATAATATTCATCCATATAACAGGTATAGTATATTACTATATTATGGATTTATAAACCACATATCAAGATAACAATTAATCCATTTTTGAAAACATTCAAACTTCACATCATCATAAGATACTTATTTCATTTTATCCATACTTATGGATTAATTATCTCATTTAGATTCGTCATTCTGAATCCAATTTCCCCCTATGAATCTTGGGAGTGTCCTACGACATACTTTTTATCACCAGTAATGCTAAAACTCTATTAAAACGGAGTCGTTTCACTCACCTAGATTCCGTACGAGCATCGCTTCTCTAAGTCATTACAGACAAGAGTTCTCAGGTGAATTTCGGTGTTCTGCTACGGAGATTTTCATGAAAGATTAGAGAAAATACGTCAGGATTGTTTTCGTACAGATACTGTTCATATGTACGGTTACTATTCATACATACGGTCACTATTCATACATACAATCACTATTCATACCAGAAATAGAGAATACAATCTGTAAAAGAGTACACCAGGTAAGTTCCCAGGAAAGAGTGGAGGGTCACACTGGACACACTTAAAAACCAGGTCTTTCCTTAGCCAGAACTTTCCTAGACATGTATTCTTCACAGTTTACATTCTATTTCGGTAATCAGAGAATCAAAATAACATATAAACAGCTAAGGACAGTTTTTCTGATGTGGAAGATCAGTCAAGGCCGCAACCACAGAGCATACTTAAGAAATTAACTTCTAAAATTTGAAAGACATAGAAAGGGCATAGTATCCTTACCTAAGCTGAAAAGGAAAGGCCCAAAATCTCAGAGGCCTAGCTTTGGAGTAAGAGAAACTTAAGCAGAGAAGAAGAGAAGTTGAAGGTGTGAGTTTAGAAGTGAAATGGAAGGGCCTATTTATAACAAAAGTCAAGGGTACTATTTGACACTATGCGCTAATAAAATATTCAATTTACTATTTATGAAAATGACATTTCTAATAATGCAGTTACTGTGCAAATAGCGGCAACGGCTAAAAATTTTTCTGTTATTACTATTGAAAACTTAAAGGGAAAACTATCCTTTCATCTTAAACCTTTAAGTTTCTTTTCAAATCAGTCCTTTCAATTTAGTCCCTGAGGGTATTTTTACACATAAAACGTCATTTTCTCCTACAAACTTCTTTCTAGTTTTCTCTTATGACCAAGCCACATCTAGTACTTGACATTTCGATTGTATAAATGAACAGTATCATATACGTAAATAGTATTATACAGGTGAATAGTACCGTATACTGAAATAGTAACAGTAGTTTGTAAACAAATATTGATATTTTATTTTTCTTGGGTATTACATTATCACCCCCTTAAGAGAATTCGGTCCCCCGAATTCAAAACTCATCTCAAGACTGAAATAAATGTGATTACTTCGTCTATATCTCATTCTTTGTATCTCTTTTTTTTCCAAAACCTCATCACACCCTTGGTGAGATTTACAAGAACATTATACCATTGACTGTGAACTCTAAACCACATTATCAATAATTTGCATAAGACTTTTGCCTTTTCTAGACAGCAAGTAATCTCTTCCTCATCAGTTTAATCTTCTCCACAACCTTTTGTACCATAAAGTGTCTCATCCTCATAACCTTTACCAAACTCAAACCACCTAATCAGAGACGAACTGTCTCTATGTAAAACCTCAAATAGGTGTCATCTCAAAAGTGGCATGTGGTCTTTCCAGTTCACATTGAATATCAGAATACATGTTTTCACACACATAGCTTATAACTTTTACGAATACAAGCACCCTATCCGAAGGCATCATTTTGGTCATAGGTAATACTCTTGCCCGAAGGCGATCCTTCTACCTTAAGGCAACACTCTCAGCTGAAGGCGTTATATAAAATGAAATCATTACATAATTCTCTAGGAAGAACAATCCCAGAAAATGAGTTAAGTAAATAACATACTCCTCATGCATAATTATAAAATAAATATATATAGAAATTCCTCTCACCTCAATGACTCATATAGAGTCGTATCCCTTCAATGATTAGGGCAAACCCATAGTTCTCTATGTATAGGTTCATAAAATACTTATTTAGCATTCCTCCATAGCTCAGAAGTGCAATGAAATATCATTTTAGTAACTCTGCTCAGTCAAAAAGATATTACTATACTATGCTTTAGAATCAAGTATGAAATATAACAAGTCCAATATCTTCTCATTCCTCAAGTTCTTTCAGTAAAATGAATCACTTCAACAAAGAAGATCTAGATACTAACTTAAATTTTATTTCTAGTACATAGATAATTTTAATACGTGAAGCTTACACCAAATGTAGCTTTAGGTACAAACAAAAGAAAAATAAATTAAGGACGAGGAGGCTTTTGAAATGTAAAAGGTACTCCAGGTCTAGAAGAGGAAGGTGCTTCAGACCTTAAGGAGGAAGCTAATCGTTGCAGCCTAGAAAGAGTTTCTGGAGGAAGCGCCTGAGAAATTTGGCGAAGAGCATAAGTCACTCCGTTCATACAGTCAATACACCTTGCTTGTTGGTCACGAAAATTTTGAGTTGCAAACATTGAATGTCTATCAACTCGATTAGCCAGTTCCCCGAAACGACGGTTTATCAGTTTCTCTTGGTTTTCAAAGAGACGACTTATTAGTCGCTTCTGGTCCTCTATCTTGTATTCCAGGCTCTCTATCTTACGTTCCAGGAATGCAAGCTTATTTTCTGAGGATGTTGCAGTACTGTCCTCCTCCAACTCTATTACATCCCTCTTTCTCTTCTTAATTTCTGGTGACCTGTCTACAGGTCTCTTCCCTTTGTTGTTTCCGAGACTTAGATTTAAATCAAGCTCTACATTGCCAGTCTCAAAATTCAAGTTGAAAGACTTATTATCGGCCATTGCTCTAGGGATCTCAGAAATAACTTCGAATGAGAAAGGAATGGAGATTGAGAAATAGGTATGTAATGAAAGAAGTAGGTTTGCTTGGTGCGATGAGTAGGGTAACGGGCATACAAGATTTATAGACAACCCGAAGCCCCTGGAGCTAAAGCCACCACAACCTACACGCCGCTTGCTATAAGGTTTACAGATCACATATGTCGCAATGCCAGCAATTAATGTCGGACATGCAGATAAATAGTAAATGCAATTAACATAAGTCAAAGATTTTCTCAAAAAATTTTCGGCTAATCTTGACCTTTCTCAAACTTTTGACTAACTACGCTCTTCAGTCTGAGATTTTCTCCCTCTAACTTGTTTTATCCTGTAATCCCATATCACGATGTCCCTCTATGATCGGGTAGTCTCATATTGGCCGTATCTTAGATTCTAATCGGTGTCTTTACTCTAGACTTACACATAATATATGTATATCAATATATATATTTTAAAACAAAGTTAACTGCTTACGGTCACATGCCTTAAGCATTATCATGATGTAAGGAAATCACTGCCTTTCATTTGCCCACGAGAGCATTATATGTAAGTATGTGTAACCATGAAGATATATCATCATCTACACATTTTATTCTATCCAAGTCATTTTGATTTCACATCTCTATGAGTATATGTAGGATCATCACATATTCTCCTTGATCGTAGCCTTCACTCATTATGCATGAATAACATACATACATGTAATTACAACATGATTCAATCAATTATGTATATTATACTCAACTGAAGGCTCTTAAGAACAAAACAATAAAACGGAGAAATGTATTTCAGTTCATCATAAAAGCATCCAAGGCAATCTTTGATGGCTATGTTATCAACTTCTTTGAATTTCGGAAAATGCCAACGGGAGAAATGGGAAAACCGAGTAAAATCGGCCGCAAATCCACCGAATACTGACTTTCGTGGTTTTTGCATTAATGCGACGCATTGTTGGTGTGCACGCCTACCCTAGACTTCTGGCTTCCAGCTTGCAGAAATCCATAGGTTGATCGTGTAGGGGTGCGGTGAAAAGATATCTTCTTTGTCTCTAAGTACTAATTTTTCTCTATAAAAACCATCACAGCGTTCTCAGTTACCACACCACAAAGAGTAATAATCTCCGAGCCTACAATCCCCCAGTATTCCTCTCGCCTCATACTCTTACAAAAATTTCTAAATTTTTCCAAATCATGGCCTCAAGGAAGTACATTGATCTCACAGTAGAGGCTAAGGAAGAAGAGCTCGACTTAAACTTAAGTCTGGGCAAAGACAAGGGCAAAAGACCTTTTGAGGGGTCTCCAGAGAAACAGAAGGAGAAGAAAATGAAAAAGATCGAGGAAGCTGAGGAGACTAGCACGGGCCATACCTTGGAGGACAAAATCGCCTGTCTAGAGCAGGAGGTGAAAAATCTGAAAAAGATGATAGGAGACCTGGAGAAGTTAACTAAACGCAATCATGCAGAAATGACTTCAAGAATAGACAGGTTCTTTTATTGGTCTACCCAGTGCTTCTGCAATCAACAACAAAGAAGTGTTGATTGTATGAATGGGATTTACACTACCCTCCGCGACATTGCTATGTCCCTTGCTCCAAGGAATGGTCGAGGGGTGATGATACAATACAACCCTCCTAATCCAAGACCACCTCGCTTTTAGATTACTCATGCATGAGTAAACTTCTTCTTTTTTGCAATGTAATCCTTCAGTTTTTTTTTTTTAATGCGAGTGGTTTCTTTTATTGGCTGGTACCCTAAAATAATATAGCTACACAAATTCAATCATGAATTCAGTTTATAAAATCTACCATATAAAAATTTGATCCGACAACAACGGAATCAAAACAAGTAATAACCTTTCCTTTACTAAGTTCAAAAGTGTGGCCACATCTGTCTAAAACTAAAACTGAGAACATAATTCCTAAGAAGAGATAAGTCTCGGAGGGAAAGGAAATGGAAACATCCTACAGGACCTTCAGTAGAGCCGTCTCTCTATAGTTGTGCCCGGGTTCACAACGATAGAGGAGGTCCCACTAAGGTTACCTTGCTCTGTAATCACTAGGAGACCTAACAACCATTGCTCTGATACCAACTTTGTCATGACCCGTTTTCTGGGCACATGACCGGCACAATGATGAATCTCTCATCACTGTAAGCCTTCCGATAAATATATCAAATTTTCTTATCTGAAAATCATAGATTATCAATTTAAAATACATTATTATACTGACATACAAGCCAAATGTCGAACCCCTGAACTAGATGTCCTAGACGATTACAGAGCAACATAATCTATAACAGAAGAGGGGTCTACCCGACAACGGGAAGGTCCAAAGTGATCTACTCCTCTAGCAGATATTCTTCGATGGCAACCTGATCTGAACAAAAAGGTTGTACAAACAATGTGAGCTTTTAAACTCAATGAGCGAATCGGCCTCGCATTAATAAAATTCAAATACATTACCAGTCATGCAAGCATATCCAAAGGCTCATACTCAACCAATAGACAGAAGATAAAAATTTATCCAATTCAACAAACGTTACTAGTACTCGTCAATGGCAATATATCCCGGAGAGCGCACACAGGCCGGCTCACCAATTATGTATATTTCCGCCATGACGCACAACATCATCCTCTTACATACAAGATAAAAATTCATCCAATTCAACAAACGTTACTAGTACTCGTCAATGACAATATATCCCGGAGAGCGCACACAGGCCGGCTCACCAATTATGTATATTTCCGCCATGACGCACAACCTCATCCTCTTAGCTAGGGCGCCTCACGGATTTATCACCAATCCGGGCTATATCCCTACTGAGGGAATCGTTGTCTCCACACTCATTGGTCAAGACACCCTGTCAACCGGGTTTTCCGCCTTGCCGTGAGAGGGGGTACTGTCCCGCTCAATCACAATCAATAGCATTTCATATTATAATCAGAAGCTCAATATAATATTCATCCATATAACAGGTATAGTATATTACTATATTATGGATTTATAAACCACATATCAAGATAACAATTAATCCATTTTTGAAAACATTCAAACTTCACATCATCATAAGATACTTATTTCATTTTATCCATACTTATGGATTAATTATCTCATTTAGATTCGTCATTCTGAATCCAATTTCCCCCTATGAATCTTGGGAGTGTCCTACGACATACTTTTTATCACCAGTAATGCTAAAACTCTATTAAAACGGAGTCGTTTCACTCACCTAGATTCCGTACGAGCATCGCTTCTCTAAGTCATTACAGACAAGAGTTCTCAGGTGAATTTCGGTGTTCTGCTACGGAGATTTTCATGAAAGATTAGAGAAAATACGTCAGGATTGTTTTCGTACAGATACTGTTCATATGTACGGTTACTATTCATACATACGGTCACTATTCATACATACAATCACTATTCATACCAGAAATAGAGAATACAATCTGTAAAAGAGTACACCAGGTAAGTTCCCAGGAAAGAGTGGAGGGTCACACTGGACACACTTAAAAACCAGGTCTTTCCTTAGCCAGAACTTTCCTAGACATGTATTCTTCACAGTTTACATTCTATTTCGGTAATCAGAGAATCAAAATAACATATAAACAGCTAAGGACAGTTTTTCTGATGTGGAAGATCAGTCAAGGCCGCAACCACAGAGCATACTTAAGAAATTAACTTCTAAAATTTGAAAGACATAGAAAGGGCATAGTATCCTTACCTAAGCTGAAAAGGAAAGGCCCAAAATCTCAGAGGCCTAGCTTTGGAGTAAGAGAAACTTAAGCAGAGAAGAAGAGAAGTTGAAGGTGTGAGTTTAGAAGTGAAATGGAAGGGCCTATTTATAACAAAAGTCAAGGGTACTATTTGACACTATGCGCTAATAAAATATTCAATTTACTATTTATGAAAATGACATTTCTAATAATGCAGTTACTGTGCAAATAGCGGCAACGGCTAAAAATTTTTCTGTTATTACTATTGAAAACTTAAAGGGAAAACTATCCTTTCATCTTAAACCTTTAAGTTTCTTTTCAAATCAGTCCTTTCAATTTAGTCCCTGAGGGTATTTTTACACATAAAACGTCATTTTCTCCTACAAACTTCTTTCTAGTTTTCTCTTATGACCAAGCCACATCTAGTACTTGACATTTCGATTGTATAAATGAACAGTATCATATACGTAAATAGTATTATACAGGTGAATAGTACCGTATACTGAAATAGTAACAGTAGTTTGTAAACAAATATTGATATTTTATTTTTCTTGGGTATTACATAACAAGTAAAATAAAACTATTAAGTATTTTTTTCATACTTAATGTTTATCTTAAATTTGAATTTCATCCCTAATATTTTTTTTTGTTAATTTCGTCTTATATGTTTTTTTTATTTTAATTTTGTCCCTAAAACCAACGTCGTTAACATAACTGACTAAAAATGTTGATGTAGACTTTTTCATGTAATCCATCTATTATTTGTGTGTCATACTAATTGATTTTAGTTTTAATTTTTTTCAAAATATTTGACTAAGTTTCAATTTCATCCCAAATCATATTTTTTCATTTTTCTTATTCGTCATAAATTAACGGTTAAATATTTGATGTATCACAAAAAAGAGTCTACATGTCATTTGCAAGAGTTCACATGTCACTTAGATGAGTTCACATTAACTTTTTTTTTGTCAATTTTGTTATTAGTAAGACAAAATTGAAGAAAAAAAAACATGTAGAACAAAATTAATACAAAAAAATATTAAAGACGAAATTAAAATTTAAAATAAATGTTTGGGACAAAAAATATACTTTTATCTAAAATAAAATCGAGATTATTCAAAAATTTAGTTGAGGGACGTCAAAGGCCACATACCATATCAATATTAAATTTAGTGAGATTAAATAAGTGAAGAATATTTTTATATCTATGACTCTCAATCATTAGTGGAAGATTAAGCAAATCCAAGTGGATTTTGGAGGATTTTATCTATATATATAGAGTGGGAAAGGAAGATCACTTACATCTTATAAAAATATATATAAATATGAGCCTTAAATTTTGTAGGTATACGCCTAATAGTATCTAACTTTCCCTTTTTTTCCTCCAAGTTGTCCTTAATCTAAAGGGCAAAAAGAACACACATTATGAATGCAACCAAATAATACGATTCTGATTACAACCAGCAAAGGCTTTTCGTTTTAGTAGCAATAAATAAAAATAAAGGCAATCTTAAGGGTAAATTATACTTACCTCCCTTAAAGTTTGATTAAATTACATTTAGACTCATCTAACTGTTATAAAAATCTCTCGTTGAGTTTACTTTTTCTCAAGTCAATTAAATTTCTATAAAAATGAGTATAATTTTATTTTTAATATGACAATAAAAGTAATTAAATTAACAGTAAATTGTTTATTTAGTTCATGGAAGATTAGTTATCTCAATTTAGTATTTAAAAGATTAAACATCTCAATTTAGTCCCTAAAAAATTACATTGGTCTCAATTTGGTTATTATCAAAAGTCACTCTGAAAGATACATAGATAAAATTAAGATAAACATAATCTTTCAATAACTAAATTGAAATAATTATTCTTTTAGGGGCCAAATTGTAAAAATTGTAATCTTTTGAGATCAACTGAATAATTTACTCTTAAATTAATATGAATTTGTGACTTAACTGAATAATTTACTCTTAAATTAATATGAATTTGTGACTTTGTTTCTAACGTGATAATAATATTGTTAAATAATTTTATCATTGCAAGGAACACACATTGTGCAAAAAGTTAATTTCAACCAAAAAAAATAGAGGGGAGCCAAATGTAATATTTAAAATAAAAAAGGTGCTATAACAATTTAGCTAAATTTAGAGAAAGTTAGTGTAATATTCCCCAATAATAATTATATATAATATTAATTATATATATATATATATATTATTTGATGAAAACTGAAGTGTACTTGATGTACATACAGGTACACCAAGTGTGGCTTTTCCCTTTAGGGTATCACTTAAGAATTAAGATCTCATAAAGGAAAGACAGCTTGAGGGCACTCTCTTAGGCACACAACCTTTCATCTTAACCTTTATATTCACCACACACCTTGCTTCCTTCTTCCAAAAGATCACACCAAAATATATTAATTAGTCATAATATACTAATTTTGTTAATTATAAAGCTGAAAAGCATGAGGAAAAGGGAAAAAGCAAACCCACAAAAGCTTTTCACTTTGGAATTTATATATATATATATATTTATTTATTTGTTTTTTATAAAGCTTTAATTTTCTCCTTTCTGCTTTGAGATAAAGACATTTTGGTAAGTAATATTATAACCTATTTCTCAAGTAGTGTTCCTCTTAGACATAGTTGTATTCCTAGCTAAGGATAGAGACAGCTAAGGTATTCTTTTCCACGCCTCCTTTTTTTTTTCTTTCACAATTATGCTTGATTGGTAAAAATTGAGGCGTGAATTCGCTTTAGTATTTGAATTAACCAAGACATTTGTCAATTATTTAATCGTGATAAAATAATTAATAATAAATAATTTTAAAAATATATTATTTGTTATTTAATTATAATTAAACGATTGACAAAGATCAGAATTAGTTCTAATACTAAAACCAATCCATGTTTTAAAAATTGAGGTGATCTCAATGCAATTTAAATACAGATCTCCTACTCTTGTGATTAGCACATTTAAGTTATTAGTTGTCAAAATCAATAATCTAAATTCTTAGCATCTTAATATTTTTTTATTAAAAATATACCAAAATTTAAACTGTTAATTTATAAAAGTTAACATTCAAGATGAACTAAGTACCAGCCTAAGGATACGCATTCAAGCAATTTGGTGGGTGGTTAGAAATATAATTAGTTGTATTTAATTTTTGATATCACATATTGATTGATTTGATTGGACTAGGTCGTGAGAAATCATTTTACGGATCTCTAAATTCTTGTGGGAAAGATTTGTCTGTGATTGAATGAGATGTAAAGTTAATTGTACTCCTGTTGAGGAAAGTGATTATTTAAAATATATATATATTCAACTTATCTAAGAGACATGTTAGTATAATGCATTTAAAATGTAAACTTTAATTTGTAAGTAAATTCATGGAAATTTCCATGCAACTTTTGAAACTTTGTAAGTCCAAAGACCAAAGACCTAGACTTCTACTTTTTAGTGTAAGTAGAAAGTTATTTCAACGATTCCAAAAAAGAGTAGTAAAAGAGAAAGAAAAGAAAAGCCAAAAAAATATATAGAATAAATTATTAATTTTACCCGATTATAATTTTCTTAATCTAATTTTTAAAAAATTAAATGTTTTAATTTAATTGTATTTTTCTCAATTTGTTTTTTTGTTAAATCAAAAAATTTTCTTTATTAAAAGTCACTTTGACAAGAAAATGAGTCAAATTGAAACAAATATAATGAAACAAATATAATTTTTTAAAAATTAAATTAAGACCCTTGATTTTTTTAAAAATCAAATTAAAACAATTGAAATTTTTTGAGACCCGTAAATTACTGATTTGGTCTTTAAAAATTATAATTTTTTAAATTTAATTCTTAAAAGATCAAGTATTTTAATTTAATCACTAAAAGATTGAATTTATTTTAATTTAATCTTTTTTAATGCCAGATCACAAAATTAACCATTGTTAAATCTCAAAACATTTGTTGTTAAAAGTTAATTTAACAAAAAGAGAGATTAAATTAAAATAAATATAATATTTTGAAGACTAAATTGAAATAATTGTAATTTTTTGAGATCAAATTAGCAATTTTCTCAAAACTATAATGAAAGTAAAATCCAAAGAAATACAGGGGGAGAGAGAGAGAGAGAGAGAGAGAGAGAGAGAGAGAGAGAGAGAGAGAGAGAGAGAGAGAGAGAGAGAGAGAGAGAGAGAGAGAGAGAGAGAGAGAGAGAGGAAAAGTTACATGCAGATTCAACGAAGTTAGGAGTACAAGCATCGATTCAATTGCGTAGGGATTATTGTTTAATCCCCAGAAAAATAATAATAAAAAAGAAAGCATCTTTTTGTCGAAGGAGGAAACGAAGTAATTGTAGTAGTATACTATCGTAGCAGTCGTCTAGAGAAGGCACTGTAGAGAGAGGCCTGAAGTCAAATCAAAAGCAAAGGACAAGAATGCTTATGCTTCTTTCTTTCTTTCTTTCTTTCTTTCTGCGTGAGGAAGTTTTTTTATTTCACAGCCATGAATGGTAACCTCTCTTATTTGTCATATCAGGGAATCCTGACCGTCCATTTCATTCCCCACGGAAAACATAGCCCCTCATCTGTTCGACTTAATGCCCCTTAGAAGCTAGAACCTCCCCTCTATAAATACACCTCCTTCCCTCCCATTCTGCTTCAACATATCACTCACACACACCTGCTTAACTTCATCATCATCATCAGAAGAAGAAGAAGAAGAAGAAAAAGAACAACAACAACAACAAAAGGCAGCATATCAATGAGAGCAAGAAGGTCGTCTTCTTCATTCTCCTTCTGTGGGATATTCAAGTCCTGTTTCTCAAGTGGGGGCAGAGATGATTACTACTGGGAAGATGGTGTTAATGGAGGAAGGATATTTGCGAGTGATGAAGACAGAGGGCGATGGGTTGCAGAGCCTGGAATTGACAGCAAAGCCTCTGCTTTCATTGCTAGATTCTATGCCACTAGAGTCTCTGACCACTAGTTTGCTTCTTGAAATTACACACCCCCCTTCTTCTCCTCTTCTTTCTCTTTCTTTTCCATTCTTCTCAAGTAGTTTAGGTTTCTTCAAACTCAGAACAAACTGGTTAGCTGCAGTAATGTGGTCCTCAATAATGTGAAAAATGAGAAAAAAATAATTGATTCATTAATGTTATTAGAAGTGTGATTTATTGTTTTTTCCCTCTATTTTCTTTTTGTTTCTAGCTGATTTTTGCATGAGGGTGTTAAGCTAATTGTTTCTTTTTGAATATGCTGATTGTGACTGACCTGACATGAGGGTTGAGATATGACTGTTTGCGGATTAAAATTCAGAAAAGGGAAACAGAAAACTATTCGGATACTGGACTGCCAAGTGCATGATTTACATGTTCTCCAAGCAATGCAAAATTAATTGAGCAAATTATTAATTTAGTTCTTAAAAAATTACAATTATTTTAATTTAGTCCCTAAAAGATTGTATTTCTTTCAATTTGATCTTTTTTGTTGTTGTTAAAGTGATTGTTATCAATAAAAATTTTGAGATTCAACAATAATAAATTTAATTTTGTAATTTAGCAACAAAAAGATCAAATTGTGACAAATACAATTTTGTAGGAACTAAATTAAAAAATTACAATTTTTCAGGGATTAAAACAATAATTTACTCAGATTAATATTATTTTCAGAACAAATTTATTGTTATTAAAATTAACCTGGGTATGCTTGATCATTTCCTTTTTGTTCTTTTCCTTTTCTAGCTAACTAAAGCATGAGCATGCTCAGCATTATGTTCATGACAAATAGCTTGAATATGTTTAGTCACAAAGACGATATGAATAACCAACAAGATTACAAGTGCAGATTTTCTTGATATTTAAGTTTTCCAAGTGATGGATCTAGATGAGTCATTGATATCTGATATATACTAGCACCACTGCACAAGTTTTTCTAGCTTCTATAAATGGCACAATCACACACACGGAGAGCAGGAAGTATCCCCTCCAGTACTGGCAGGTCAGAACCGTCGATCTTTAATCGTAAAGATTGACAGTTCTGATATTTGATTGAATTAATTCTCTCAATTTCTCTCGGGAATCCTGAACTTTCCATAACCATATGTTGAGAGAGGATGCATTTTGCTGTCAAGAAAAGAAAATGCAAGAAGAGTACAGGGATGTACATCAAATGTGACCTTTTCTTTTTAGTTTTTATCTTTCTTCCGTCATATATATTCCTCTGTACATTTGTCCTAGCCAACAAGAAAATACAAACTTTTTCCCAGAAATGAATAAAAAATGTGTCCCGGTGCAGATTGATCTTGACTCATTCGAGCTTTCACATGCACGGAGAACATCTGTTAGGCAACTTTTTCAAAAGCTGTACAAACATTGCAAGAAAAAAAAACTTGCAGGAATATGATTTCAGACCATTTATTCCTTTCAACCAATGGGATCAGTACACGTCTACAAAACTCATGTGCTAGGATAGAAACCAAACATGATGGATATCGTAGAATGATAGAATTTGAAGTATCTATATATATGAAATTTATAGTATTTCCTAGTGACAAATGGAAACCGATAAGAACAGTTACTTTTTCTTGATCTTCGGATCCAGATAATTCAACATTTGCAAAATTGATAGAATGGGAATTGTTCTTCATGCATGTTACTCAAGTTAAAATCCAAAGGAATTGCTTCTAATGCCAATGTGGGACTGGGAAAAGAATAAAGAAACTCAAGACAGTACAATTAAAGCAAGATTTGTACGGTTTTCAGTTTGTAGTTTTCAAGGATAAGCTTACATGTGTATCCCATCTTATTCTTTGAGGATTGCGTTAGAATTAAGAAGAAGACAGCCTCCAAAACATGACATAATCAACAACAATGGACAGCACAGAGTGTTAGAGATCGTGATGATGGAGGAGCAAGAATGGTGCATTATAAGTGGCGATCAAAGCTTACAGTTACATACACAGAGAGAGAGAGAGAGAGGAAGTTTGTCCTTTTCTGTTTTTTGTTTTTTTGTGGCGTTTCACTTTAAAATGAAAACCATTGGCAAAGGTAGATTGGAACCATAAAAAAAATGGAGAACATCAGAATGACAAGATAACATTGTACAGAGGAACTGTATTCCAGCATCTTGCTCACTAACCATCTCTACCATGGAATCTTAAGGTTCTCACTTCTGCTGAGTTCAAGCAGAAAAAGCTACTTTCACACTACAGAGAATAGTATTCAATTATATATGAGCTGTTTTTTCTTTTTCTTTGGTCATTAATTATATATGAGCTGTTTACGTTATCATGCATTTCACTCCAATATATATAGATATATATACATAAGTGGGGAGAAATTTTGCAGCAGTAGATGCAGTGTATAAAAAATAGATAAGCATGTCAGGTATATGTTTCAGATAGTAAGGGTTGGCCTGAAAAGGCATTATTATAATTAGGCATTATTATAATTAACTTCATCTTCTTAATTATTTTTTAGACCAAGTCTGTCTGAAAAACTTGCAATCTTGGTGAAATAGGGTAGGGATAAGAGATAACTACAACCAACTCAAGTCCGACTTTTTCCTTATAAGGCATATGCAATTTTAGTATTTTATACACAGTTGATCCACTATAAATATATATATATATATATATATATGTATGTGTGTGTACACGGTTAGTGAAAAATTTTGCAGCATCCAACAATTTTGACTCGAGCTAGATTGAATTACAAAGATGTAAAATTCTACGATGACTGATTTTTTTCATTCATAATACTCAAACTCAACTTTTTAAGAATAAATGTTGAAGTAGTTGAACCAACTAAAAGACGTGTAAGCATGTCAAGGATGATTTTCAAAGAAAACGAGTGTAATACATGATGTCCATGATTACCTTGATGTATTCATCATTCACTAAAAGACTTGCAAGGTTGTGTAAGATGAGGTAGAGATAAGTGATAAGTACCAACTCACTCAAACAGTTGGAGGGAATACTTTAGGGAGATGGTATTGTAGATTAGGTTGTACATTGAGTTGGTGGACAACTAGAAAGTAAAATCCTTATCCATCTTAAAACTGAAGGAATCTGATTTGGAGTTATCAGTTGGTGCCACCATATTATATCATAGATATGTCATTGAAGTGATGCAGAGTACTTTTTCACATTGAAGACAGAGGGCATCTCCAATTAGGTGAGTTGCTTTCATTGTAGGAAATGGAATTGTTGCTAATAAGAGTGAAGTTTCATGGCACAAATATGCAAGAATTGAAGAGGAAGATGAATTGGATGCTTGTAGAGAGTACTGTAAATTGCCAGGTTGGGTTTCATTTCTTAGGCGTTTTATCTTCACTATCAATATTTGTGCCATGTTTGGAAAAAGGAGAACAAATCCTGAATAGCTTAAAAGAAGGAAATCTCTTGGGATGCCCATTTTTTCTTTTCCTCATTTTGTATTATGTTGTAATTTTAAATGTACCACTAACACTAATTAGTTTCAAGTGATTCGACATTTATTTCTTTCTTTGTTAAGTGTCTTAAATTTTTCGATGAACTTGATTTGTAACCCGACTCAAAATTTGAGAGTGCGGCTCAAAAAAGGAAAAAAAAAATTGGAGCGGTATGGACCTAACCTAGTTTTGCATGTTTTTCTTGGAAGTTATATATTTTGTAAAATGCTTTATAGTCTAATGTACTTGTAACAGTTTTGCTTGAAAAATAAAAAATTTCTCTCTTTACGTCTGTAGACATAAATCACATAGACTGAACCATTTAAATTTGTGTGCGTTCTGTAATTTTTCATTTTGTTTTTGTCTTCTCTATTCTCTACCAATTTCATGACACTCTTAAATAATATTGCAGGTTCGAATCTTGTAAACGTAGAAAATATTATTAGGAGAGTTTTGCACTTTTTATGATTCAATTTGATTTAAATTAAATTAGTCGGAGTTCAATGAATTTTCAAATACTACTAGTTGTATACCATACATGTAAATGTATAGCAGATTTGAAAGGATTTGTGGATTGTGAATGGTTTACAAAAGAAGAGGGAAAGATTGAAGATTAGTGCACTCAATCTCTCCTATTTGAATGGTACACCAAAACAGTAATTTAAGCTCCAAGGGTATGTTTGGATTGAGTAGAATTGAGGAAAAGAAAAGAAAAGAAAAATTTTAGAGTAAATAATAAAATATTATAATTGTTTCAATTTAGTCATATAAAGATCAAACATCTCAATTTTTGTCCCATTGCATTTGTCTCATTTCATCTTTTTGTATGTCAAAGTAATTTTTGACAATAAAAATAATTTGAGATTGGGTAGCTATAATTTTTGTGATTTATCAACATAAGATTAAATTGAGATAATACAATCTTTTAAAGATTAAATTGAGATACTTAATCTTCTTTTAAGGATTAAATTAAAACAGTAATTTACTCAAAATTTAAATATATATATATATATATATATATATATATATATGGTTTGAATCCACTGTATCTAAAATGCACTAGGCTCAGACTAATCTAGTAAAATAGATTACTTTTATTTAGATTAAAATTCAACATTTTCACTCGTGAAAATATGTCTGGATTAAGGATAATGAATGAGAAGGTCAAAATACTTATTTAAATCTAAATCAAAGAAGATGTCTAAATTTTAAAAAAAAATTTAAATTTTTTTTCTGAACTCGAACATATCCTATAAAATGAAAATTGACAAGAAATAAGAAGTGAGTAAATGAATGTTTCATTTCATGTGAAGCTTTTATTATTATAGATAAAGAAATAAACCTCTTAATATTTGTTTTTATTCATATATTCCAGTTCCCAATTCTAAATATTCTGTGGGCCAGGCCCGGAAATTCCTAACCACATCTGATTTTGATTTTCCAAAGGCAGAGCTGCATTAATAATAATGATAAAGAAAAAAAAAAGGAGAAAGTTAGGTAGAAAATATTTCAAATCAAATTCTGATTATGTTACTTAAGGTATTAGAACTTAGAAGTAATTTTACTTGAAATATTATAATCGGCTAATAAATATGTACACTTCTTTTTAGTAAGAATTCAAATCTTAGTTTGTCACATTGTAAAAAATTATTTTATTACTAGACTAAACCTTCATTGATAAATCTTTAAAATTTTA
This sequence comes from Biancaea sappan, assembly GCA_037074585.1. Lineage (NCBI taxonomy): Eukaryota > Viridiplantae > Streptophyta > Magnoliopsida > Fabales > Fabaceae > Biancaea > Biancaea sappan. The sequence continues at coordinate 16,165,574 of CM073497.1, read as the reverse complement.
ACTTCATATAATTAGTCTTTAAATATTATAAATTTGTTAAACATCATTATTGAATTAATCTCTTAATGATAAGTAAATATACAATTTAATTTTACAAAAGAATTAATTTCTACTAAATTTGTAATTTATAAAAATTAACTCGTTTAAAACTTATATTTCAATTACTAAATGATGAGAAATGTATTCTTTGGAGGCCAATTTGTAAGTTCATTTATTTATATCTCAAATTTGGTGAAAAATAATAGTAAATAATAGGGTAAATTACACTTGATATTTCCTTGTAGTTTCAAATATTAATAAATTATATTTAATATCCTTATAGTTTCAAATATTATACTTGACTTTCCTAATATTCTGATACATGCTACAAAAACCTCTTCTCCAATTTATTTTTTACCATATCAACTCTTTTTAATATAATATGAGACTCTAATTTTATTTTTAACTTATAGTAAAGGTAATTAAATTAATGTTAACATCTAATATAAAATGGTGACTTTATTTTTAATATGACAATAAAAAATTGATAAACACATATTATACAAAAAAGTTAATTTTAATGATGAAAAGAAATAAATTATGGAGGAGTCAAATATAATATTTAAAATTAAATGGGTGTTAGGTATAATTTAGCCAAACTTCATGAGTGATTAGTGTAAGTTGCCCTAATTAATATATAATACTAATAATAAACACTTTCACATCAGTAATGTTTTTCAATTACTTTCCTAAAAAGAACTTTCTATAAGACTGTTAATGTTTTATATATTAATATAAAAGGGATTATGAAAGGTGGAAGTTAGTTAAAGTGTCAGAGGTTCTAATTCTTGGGTTATATATATATATATATATTTATATTTATTTTGAACATATAGTGTGTTTGACCATCTAACCTCCAGTTAGACATAATCCCAACTTAGAAGAACAATTTTGAATGAATAATCAGTCAATTCTCCACATTTATTTATATATGCAAACCATCCTTATCTATATGTGTGTATGTAAGTGAGTATATATATATGTGTGTGTGTGTGTAATTAACAAATTAGCATCATATGCTCTGATCCAGTGTGCTTGGATCACCTCCAATTGTCGTAGGACATGTGAGGTCTATGTGGATTCTATCCTAGTTTTTCAACGTTGGACAGTATTGGATAACCAAGCAGAAAATTCATATTCTTAATTCACTCCATCTAGAGTATTAGAAAATATACTTAATAATACATATATGCAAAATAGATATCACCGATTAAATGACTTATATGTGTGAGTGTGTGTGTCTTGCGCGTGTGTTTGTCTAACGATTTTTCTTTGAGAACTTTTTTTTCTAAATTAAATTGAGAAATGAAATGAAATAAAACATAATTATTATTATTATAATACAAGAATTAACATAGAAACTTTAAAACTAAAAAAAAACTATGATTATTGTCAAAAACAACTAGAGAAAAACATCATGTAAAATTGTTTACAATATATACTTTTTTCTTGAGCACTCTATGATGAGAGTACACTTGTACTCTCCAAAATAAATATTTAAATTATATCTCTCAATACTTTAAAACAAGAAATATGAAAATAAATTTAAATAAAGTCATATACAAACTTAAATTGTTTTTAATTTAAAACAAAGACTTTAAACTCTTTGTATAAATTTAACACCGACTTTTTTCCTTGTTTTCTTAGTAATGTAGAACTTCTGATTTTCAATCAATTACAACGTAAAGAGAAAGATAGTGGTAAGTATTGCAAAACATTATAAGATAGATAGTATGAGCTCGTTGACATAGAGTAAACTTCAAAAATTAAGTATTAAATATTGTAATTTGAAAATTATATATAAATCAAATATCATTAAAAGAAAGTGACTGATTTGTATAGTCTTAAAAAATAAAAAAGGGAAGCAGTGGCAGAAATGAAGATGGCTGCAAAACATTGGGCCCAATCTGCTTATAGAGATGTAAAGCCTGTTTTTGTATATTTTTTTTTCTCCAAAAAAAGGATAATTATGTAATAAATATAACACAATTATGTTGAATCAATATGCTAAGTCTTCAGAACTAATCAATTTGTACAATTGGCGATTGTATTTTTTGTTGGGCATCACTATTATCGTCTAATCAGACGGGATAAATGTCTTATTTCGATTTTTTAACATTAAACAGTGTTGAAAAATTCAAATATCTTATCAAACAATAAAACCTAACAAAATAGTCAAGCACGTACAATTGAGTTACGTGAATTTAGTTAGTTGATTGATTTGAACTCTTTTATTTTCTTTTTTTCTAATTTGTCATCGATGTTTGGTATTGCAAAATGAAAATCTTATTCTTTTTTATATGTTAAGTTGAATACTTAAAGTGAAATTTTATTAGATTAGAAAAACATTTGACCGTTAAATTGAGAATGTACTTTAATATCAGTTTTTAACAGTTTAAAAATATTAGTAATTGACAATTTCTTTTATAATTAATAAAATATCAACTCCCAATTTAGCTTAGTTGAACCTAAATCAATTCACTCCCATTCAAGTTAGGTTGGTTTGATTTAAATAACAATTTTTTTTTAATTTTGATGAAAACACCTTTCTTATTTTTAAAATTTACACGAGATTTCAATTTTGTTAATTTATTTTTGTCTAACATTATTTTATTTTTGTTTCTATCTAATACCACTGATTTTTTTTTTTTTTAGATTTGCTTTTGAAGAGGTGTGTATACCAATATAAGCTACCTTTTATTATTTATTTATTTGTTTGTTTGTTTTTATTTTTGGTGATAGGGGATTCTTCTAGCAAGTTTTATTGGAAGATCTTTCAACCAAAATAAATTGATGTTTTTAATAGCAAACTATTATTATTTTAAAATTTTAAATATTAGAATAGAATTTTTTTATGAGAAAACTCGATTACGTAAAAGAATATTTATTTTAGAAATTTTAGTGGTAAAAAAAAAACTACAATTGAAATTTCATATCCAAATGATTTTTTTTTCATTTAAAAGTACTTATTATTTCGTCATTTTAACATAAAATAACAAGTGCTTTAAAATAAGTTCTAATATAAACAGTTTTATTAAAAGTTAATTATTTTTTAAACTCATCCAAATCCAAACAAATCCTTATTGTGACTAAGAAATTTTTTTTTTCTTTCTAGAGGCTATAATTAGTCAACTTCAAGTTAGGATTCTCAACATTGAATGAAGCAGAATTTGCAAATTGAATTATTAATATTGGTTAGTTTTAGTGGTTCTCTTTTTAAATAAGATTTCAAATTTGAATTTTATAAATAGAAAAAATAAACACTCAGAGTACTTTAAACATTTGTGCTAAGATCAGCTTAAATTAAATTAATTAAAATTAAATAAGTTTATAGATACTTGTGGCTTTTGTTTCTTTTTAACTAGTGTTGTAACCCGTGCACAAATTAATACAAATGTTACAATTTTTATTTATCAAATAAATAAAAATAATTAAAATATATATATAAAAGAATACATGTACAAAAATAATAAGACATTCAAGTTATGTTAAGATACATATAAAATAATTCATTGAATACAAATTCCTTGAAGATTAAATGTGAATAATGTCAAATGAAATAAGAATAAAAAATAAAATATTACATGAATTGATTTAGATAAATATATTAATTAATGATAAAAAAATAAGTTGATATAAAAGTTACTAACCTAATAGGTTTGTTAAGATCAAAATCTTTGTCTTCCTTTGACTGTTTCTTCTATTACTGCAAATATACATTTGGATTAGCAACAATAAGTTTATTGAAATTTAAAACATAACTTATATTGTAATACCCATGAAAAATAAAATATAAATGCGTGTTTTCAAACTACTGTTACTATTTACGTATATGGTACTGTTCATTTATACAATCAAAATGTCAAATACTAGATGTGGTTTGGTTATAAGAGAAAACTAGAAAGAAGTTTGTAGGAGAAAATGACGTTTTATGTGTAAAAATACCCTCAGGGACTAAATTGAAAGGACTGAATTGAAAAGAAACTTAAAGGTTTAAGGTGAAAGGATAGTTTTCCCTTTAAAGTTTCTAATAGTAAATAAACGAAAATTTTCCGCGCGTACAGTAACTGCATTATTAGAAATGTCATTTTCATGAATAGTAAATTGAATATTTTATTAGTGCATAGTGTCAAATAGTACCCTTGACTTTTGCTATAAATAGGCCCTTCCATTTCACTTCTAAACTCACACCTTCAACTTCTCTTCTTCCCTCCTTAAGTTTCTCTTGCTCTGACGCTAGGCTTCTGAGATTTTGGGCCTTTCCGTTTTTGCTTAGGTAAGGATACTATGCCCTTTCTATGTCTTTCAAATTTTAGAAGTTATTTTCTTAAGTATGCTCTGTGGTTGCGGTTTTGGCCGATCTTCCACATCAGAAAAACTGTCGTTAGCTGTTATTTTGATTCTCTGATTACCGAAATAGAATATAATCTGTGGAGAATACATGTCTAGGAAAGTTCTGGCTAAGGAAAGACCTGGTTTTTAAGTGTGTCCAGTGTGACCCTCCACTCTTTCCTGGGAACTTACCTGGTGTACTCTTTTACAGATTGTATTCTGTATTTCCGGTATGAATAGTACCCGTACGTATGAATAGTGACCGTATGAATAGTACCGTACGTATGAATAGTGACCGTATGAATAGTACCCGTACGTATGAACAGTATCTGTATGAAAATGATCTTAACGTACTTTCTGTAATCTTTCATGAAAATCTCTGTAGCGGAACACTGAAATTCACCTGCGTACTCTTGTCCGTAACGATTTAGAGAAGTGATACTCGTACGGAATCCAGGTGAGTGAAACGACCCTGTTTTAATAGAGTTTTAGCATTACTGGTGATAAAAAGTATGTCGTAGGACACTCCCAAGATTCATAGAGGGAAATTGGATTCAGAATGACGAATATAATGAGATAATTAATCCAGAAGTATGGATAAGACAAAGCAAGTATCTCATGATGATATGAAATTTGAATCATATAGTTATATACTATACCTGTTATATGGATGAGTATTATATTGTGCTTCTGATTATGATATGAACTGTTGTACTATTGATTGTGATTGAGCGGTACAGTACCCCCTCTCACGGCAAGGCGGAAAACCCGGGTTAAAGGGTGTCTTGACCAATGAGTGTGGAGACAACGATTCCCTCAGTAGGGATATAGCCCGGATTGGTGATAAATCCGTGAGGCGCCCTAGCTAAGAGGATGAGGTTGTGCGTCATGGCGGAAAAATACAAAATTGGTGAGCCGGCCTGTGTGCGCTCTCCGGGATATATTGCCATTGACGAGTACTAGTATCGTTTGTTGAATTGGATGAATTTTTCTTGTATGTAATTTCTAACTATGTCTATTGGTTGAGCTTGAGCCTTCGGATATGCTTGCATGACTGGTGATGTATTTGAATTTTATTAACGCAAGGCCGATTTGCTCACTGAGTTTAAAAGCTCACACTGTTTGTACAAACTTTTTGTTCAGATCAGGTTGCCGCCGAAGTACATCCGCTAGAGGAGTAGATCACGTTGGACCTTCCCGCTGTCGGGTAGGCCCTTCTTTTGTTATACAGTATGTTGCTCTGTAACCGTCTAGGACATCTAGGTCAGGGGTTTGGTATTTGGCTTGTATTTCAGTATGATAATGTATTTCGTACTGAGGATCTATTATTTTTAATTAAGAAAATCTGATGTATTTTCTTTGTATTTATTAAGAAATGGTATTTTGAGAATATAGAGATAATGACTAACGATTTTACTTGTGGGAAGAATTTATCGAAAGGCTTACAGTGATGGGATATTCATCATTGTGCCGGTCATGTGCCTAGAAAATGGGTCGTGACAAAGTTGGTATCAGAGCATAGGTTGTTAGGTCTCCTAGTGATTACAGAGCAAGGTGTCTTTAGTGGGCCTTCCCCTATTGTCGTGACTGCAGCACGACCATAGGATGAAGATCCACCAAAAGCCCTGTAGAGATTAAAATCCATTTCTTTCGTGTCTTTACTTGAAGTATAATAGTGACGATATATATTATTCTTAATTGTAGAATAAGTTTAGATGGCACCAAGAAAATCAAACGCTTCTGGAATCCGCACAAGATCTGGCAGGGCCTTGGTCCCTCCAGCTGCTCAGTCAGCAAATGCAAGACTGGAGATGCCTAATCGTGCAGAAGATAACCATGCACAAAACAGAGAAATATCCACTGAAAACCCTGGAAGAAATGCTGGAGAACCATCACAAATTGACGCGACTGTAGTGATGGAAGCATTAGCTGCAATGCAGAACGAGGTGAATGGGCTAAAGGAACTTTTGATGGGACAATCATCTGAAGATGGCTCACAGGCATCAGTACATGCTGCAAAAGTACAAGAGACAGACCAGATGCCACCTCCACCCCCTCCTCAGGATTGGGTAGGTACAGAGGTCAAAATCTCAGAATTTATGAAGCTGAATCCGCCAACCTTTGCAGGAGATGTTAATGAAGACCCACAACGTTTTCTAGATGACTGTGAGAAAATCCTTGACACGTTAGAATGCCCTGAACCTCGAAAAGTAACCCTTGTTACCTTTCAGTTAAGAGGTAAGGCCGACCGCTGGTGGCGAACATGGAAGAAGGGCATGGCCAGAAATGCCCCACCCATTAAATGGAATGATTTTAAAAGAATTTTTCGAGAACAATTTATTCCGGAGAGTATACGAGAAGCAAAGATGAATGAGTTTGAGGCACTCCGGCAAGGATCACGAACCGTCGATGAATACGACAATCTGTTTATAGAGTTGTCTGAATATGCTACTCACATGGTCCTAACTGAGAAAGAAAAGATCCGACGATTTATTAAAGGCCTTCGAGAGTCTTTATTTGACAGGGTGGGATCGAAAATACGAGATTTTTCATTTTACACAGAAGCCGTCGACATCGCCCGTATGATGGAAGAAAGAGATATGCAAAAAGAAAAATGGAATAACAAAAGAAAGAGGAAGCAAGATGAGAAATCACGCTACCACGGAGAGAGTTCTGGACGTGCAGCCTCTACTGCTAGTGCACCACAGCGTCAACAAAGTGGTACAGGGGGTCAACAAAGGCCCTGGTGCTCTAAATGTGAAAGAAATCACTTCGGAGCTTGTTTTGTCAACAACAACACTAGGGTCTGTTACCAATGTGGTCAACAGGGCCACATCAAAAGAGATTGCCCCCAACTCTACACGAGATCTGGCCAAGGGTCAGTACGCCCTAATCAATCAGAGGCTACTGTTGCCAACAGATCCCCTGTAACTGTAGGAGGCAATGGAATCGGAAGAGGTGCTGGCAGAGGACAAGGTGGTCGAGGGCAGGCTTCAGCAGGCCGAGGGAACGCTCGAGTATTCGCTTTAACCCGTCAAGATGCTCAGGCGTCTAATACGGTGGTAGCAGGTACTCTTCTGATTGAATCAAATTTTGCACATGTTTTGTTTGACTCTGGCTCTACGCATTCCTATGCGTCACCATTCTTTGCTAAGAACTTTAAGCAAAAAGTTGTTAGATTAGAATGTCCGTTTTTAGTAACTACGCCTACTGGAGGCACCTTACTAATAGAACGAGGCTATCGAGCTTGCAAGGTAAGAGTCGGAGAAATAAATACAACAGTAGACCTAATGCTGTTAGATATGACAGACTTTGATGTCATCTTGGGCATGGATTGGCTGGCATCTTGTCATGCCACCCTGGATTGCTATAATAAGATAGTTAAATTTAATATTCCGGGGGAGCCTTCTTTCGTATTTCATGGTGAACGGAGTGAAATTTCTGGGAATCTTATATCTTTAATGTGTGCCCAACGTTTATTGCGAAAGGGCTGTAAAGGATACTTGGCATTCGTTAAAGATATTAAGAAAGAAGAACTAAAAGTAGAAGACGTTCCAGTAGTCCAGGAGTTTGTAGATGTCTTCCCAGATGATCTACCAGGTATACCCCCAGATCGAGAGATTGAGTTCCAGATAGAGTTAGCACCAGATACTCGCCCAATCTCCATACCCCCTTATAGAATGGCACCAACAGAATTAAAAGAGTTAAAAACTCAGTTACAGGACTTGCTAGACAAAGGCTTTATAAGGCCAAGTTATTCACCTTGGGGAGCTCCTGTTCTGTTCGTGAAAAAGAAGGACGGATCGATGAGACTATGCATAGATTACAGGCAACTGAATAAGGTAACTATCAAAAATAAATACCCGTTGCCTCGCATCGACGACCTTTTCGATCAACTTCAAGGAGCCAAGTGTTTTTCAAAGATTGACTTGAGGTCTGGTTATCACCAACTCAAGATCAAGGAGGAGGATGTGTCTAAAACAGCCTTCCGTACCAGATATGGGCACTACGAGTTCTTGGTGATGTCATTTGGATTAACGAATGCACCAGCTGCTTTCATGGATTTAATGAATAGGATTTTTAAATCCTTTTTAGACAAATTTGTCATTGTCTTCATAGACGACATTCTGGTGTACTCAAAGACTTCAGAAGAGCACGAACAACACCTTCGTGTTGTGTTGCAGACATTGAGGGATCATCAATTGTACGCCAAATTCTCTAAATGCGAGTTTTGGATTGATCGTGTAACTTTCTTGGGACATGTGATCTCCAAAGATGGCATCCAAGCAGACCCAAGCAAAGTAGAAGCGGTCAAAATGTGGCCTAGACCTACCTCCGTCACGGAGATTCGCAGCTTCTTGGGATTGGCAGGATATTATCGTCGTTTCATCCAAAATTTTTCCCAGTTAGCCGCCCCTCTCACACGACTGACTAGGAAAGGGGTAAAGTACCAATGGGATGACGCTTGTGAAGAAAGCTTCCAAGAACTCAAGAAAAGGTTAATCTCCGCACCTGTATTGGTCTTACCCTCAGGACCAGGAGGTTTTACAGTATACTGCGATGCATCAAGAGTAGGGTTGGGATGTGTTCTCATGCAGCATGGCCAGGTAGTGGCATATGCATCGAGACAACTTAAGAAACATGAACAAAACTACCCCACCCACGATCTGGAAATGGCAGCAGTAGTTTTCGCTTTAAAGATATGGCGACATTATCTATACGGAGAAACTTGCGAAATCTACACTGACCATAAAAGTCTAAAATATATTTTCGACCAAAAGGACTTAAACTTGAGGCAGAGGAGATGGGTAGAATTACTAAAAGATTATGATTGCAATATTCTTTACCACCCAGGCAAAGCGAACGTGGTAGCAGATGCCTTGAGTCGAAAATCTATGGGTAGTCTGGCCCATATAGCAGTAACAAAAAGACCCTTGATCCAAGAACTACAAGAGCTGAGAGCAAAAGGTGCTACTCTTGAGGTTACAAGGACAGGATCATTCTTAGCCCATATCAGGGCTAGATCTTCCCTTGTTGACCAGATACGGATATCTCAAATGGAGGATCCTGAGCTTGTCCAAATCATGGAAAAGGTGAAGATTGGTGAAGTGAATAGTTTCACACTCGACGATACAGGAGTCTTACATTTTGAACAACGGTTGTGTGTACCACATGTTGGAACTCTTAGACGAGACATCATGGAAGAAGGCCATCGTGCTGCATATGCTGTACATCCAGGAGCCACCAAGATGTATCAGGATCTGAAACAGATCTACTGGTGGAAAGGAATGAAACAAGACATAGCAGAATTTGTGTCTCGTTGTTTAACCTGTCAACAGGTTAAGGCTGAGCATCTAAAGCCAGGAGGCTCGTTACAACGATTAGAGATTCCTGAATGGAAATGGGAACGAGTGACGATGGACTTTGTTGTTGGTCTACCTCGCTCCACAAGAGGTTATGACTCAGTTTGGGTCATTGTTGACCGACTAACCAAATCAGCACACTTCATTCCAGTCAAAACCACTTATGGTGTAGTAACGTTGGCACAATTGTATATTAAAGAAATAGTAAAGTTGCATGGAGTACCTATATCTATCATTTCTGATAGAGGTCCTCAATTTACCTCTCGTTTCTGGAGAAGTTTTCAGGAGGCATTAGGTACTCGAGTGGACCTTAGTACCGCTTTTCACCCACAGACAGACGGACAGTCAGAGCGGACGATTCAGACGCTAGAGGATATGTTACGAGCTTGTATTCTAGATTTCAGTGGTAGCTGGGAAAAGCATTTGTATCTTGTAGAGTTCGCATATAATAACAGCTACCAGGCCACTATTGGGATGGCACCCTTTGAGGCCTTGTATGGGAGACGTTGCAGATCTCCGATCGGTTGGTTCGAGGTAGGTGAAGCGAAAGCATTAGGACCTGACTTGGCCCAGGATGCCCTAACCAAGGTTAAGACAATACAAGATAGGATGCGAGCAGCTCAAAGTAGACAAAAGGCATACGCTGACCACAGACGACGTGATTTGGAGTTCTCAGTCGGCGATATGGTATTCCTTAAGGTCTCTCCAATGAAAGGTGTGTTGAGATTTGGAAGGAAAGGAAAGTTGAGTCCTAGATACATCGGGCCTTATGAGATTCTAGAACGAGTGGGAAAAGTGGCTTATCGGCTTGCCCTACCTATGGATCTGGAAGGGATTCACCCTGTTTTTCACGTATCCATGTTAAGGAAGTACCTTCATGACCCTTCTCACATACTTCACCCTTCTCAGAATGATTCTATCCTAGTAGATGAAAACTTGTCATACGAGGAGATACCGGTAGCTATCCTCGATAGTCAAGTAAAGAAACTTCGATCTAAGGAGATTCCATCCGTCAAGGTTTTGTGGAGGAATCAAACTCACGAAGAAGCCACATGGGAAGCCGAGGCCGACATGCGTTCTAGATATCCCCATCTTTTTATGACTTGAGGTAATTTAAATTCGGAGGACCGAATTTCTTAAAGGGGGTGATAATGTAATACCCATGAAAAATAAAATATAAATGCGTGTTTTCAAACTACTGTTACTATTTACGTATATGGTACTGTTCATTTATACAATCAAAATGTCAAATACTAGATGTGGTTTGGTTATAAGAGAAAACTAGAAAGAAGTTTGTAGGAGAAAATGACGTTTTATGTGTAAAAATACCCTCAGGGACTAAATTGAAAGGACTGAATTGAAAAGAAACTTAAAGGTTTAAGGTGAAAGGATAGTTTTCCCTTTAAAGTTTCTAATAGTAAATAAACGAAAATTTTCCATCGTACGCGTAAGGTGCACAGTAACTGCATTATTAGAAATGTCATTTTCATGAATAGTAAATTGAATATTTTATTAGCGCATAGTGTCAAATAGTACCCTTGACTTTTGCTATAAATAGGCCCTTCCATTTTACTTCTAAACTCACACCTTCAACTTCTCTTCTTCCCTCCTTAAGTTTCTCTTGCTCCGACGCTAGGCTTCTGAGATTTTGGGCCTTTCCGTTTTTGCTTAGGTAAGGATACTATGCCCTTTCTATGTCTTTCAAATTTTAGAAGTTATTTTCTTAAGTATGCTCTGTGGTTGCGGTTTTGGCCGATCTTCCACATCAGAAAAACTGTCGTTAGCTGTTATTTTGATTCTCTGATTACCGAAATAGAATATAATCTGTGGAGAATACATGTCTAGGAAAGTTCTGGCTAAGGAAAGACCTGGTTTTTAAGTGTGTCCAGTGTGACCCTCCACTCTTTCCTGGGAACTTACCTGGTGTACTCTTTTACAGATTGTATTCTGTATTTCTGGTATGAATAGTACCTGTACGTATGAATAGTGACCGTATGAATAGTACCGTACGTATGAATAGTGACCGTATGAATAGTACCCGTACGTATGAACAGTATCTGTATGAAAATGATCTTAACGTACTTTCTGTAATCTTTCATGAAAATCTCTGTAGCGGAACACTGAAATTCACCTGCGTACTCTTGTCCGTAACGATTTAGAGAAGTGATACTCGTACGGAATCCAGGTGAGTGAAACGACCCTGTTTTAATAGAGTTTTAGCATTACTGGTGATAAAAAGTATGTCGTAGGACACTCCCAAGATTCATAGAGGGAAATTGGATTCAGAATGACGAATATAATGAGATAATTAATCCAGAAGTATGGATAAGACAAAGCAAGTATCTCATGATGATATGAAATTTGAATCATATAGTTATATACTATACCTGTTATATGGATGAGTATTATATTGTGCTTCTGATTATGATATGAACTGTTGTACTATTGATTGTGATTGAGCGGTACAGTACCCCCTCTCACGGCAAGGCGGAAAACCCGGGTTAAAGGGTGTCTTGACCAATGAGTGTGGAGACAACGATTCCCTCAGTAGGGATATAGCCCGGATTGGTGATAAATCCGTGAGGCGCCCTAGCTAAGAGGATGAGGTTGTGCGTCATGGCGGAAAAATACAAAATTGGTGAGCCGGCCTGTGTGCGCTCTCCGGGATATATTGCCATTGACGAGTACTAGTATCGTTTGTTGAATTGGATGAATTTTTCTTGTATGTAATTTCTAACTATGTCTATTGGTTGAGCTTGAGCCTTCGGATATGCTTGCATGACTGGTGATGTATTTGAATTTTATTAACGCAAGGCCGATTTGCTCACTGAGTTTAAAAGCTCACACTGTTTGTACAAACTTTTTGTTCAGATCAGGTTGCCGCCGAAGTACATCCGCTAGAGGAGTAGATCACGTTGGACCTTCCCGCTGTCGGGTAGGCCCTTCTTTTGTTATACAGTATGTTGCTCTGTAACCGTCTAGGACATCTAGGTCAGGGGTTTGGTATTTGGCTTGTATTTCAGTATGATAATGTATTTCGTACTGAGGATCTATTATTTTTAATTAAGAAAATCTGATGTATTTTCTTTGTATTTATTAAGAAATGGTATTTTGAGAATATAGAGATAATGACTAACGATTTTACTTGTGGGAAGAATTTATCGAAAGGCTTACAGTGATGGGATATTCATCATTGTGCCGGTCATGTGCCTAGAAAATGGGTCGTGACATATATACCCACAAAATCTTAAAACAACAAAGAAAAGATAATCGAGAGAGGAAATATATATCATATCCCAACTTTAAAATTTAATGCTTTAAATCCTAAATTAGCATTCAATCAATCCTCACACATATAATCTCAGCATTGCCTGAAGTTTCTCTTCATAGAGAGGGCTCTACCCTTTGATCACACTAAGCTTAAAAAGGATTATTAATTAATCCTATTATATGAGAAAATCAGAAAAAATTTCATTTAAAAATAGTCAAATTATATTACTCAAACATAAGTAATTACCTCAATGGTATCATTTTTTTTTCTTTTAGCCTTTGATCTTTCTCATGATCTTCTTTCTTCAAGAAAATGTAATAACAGAAACAGAAAAGTGAAACTGGAATTAAAAAATCAAAACAATGTAGAAATGAAATACAACAAACAGGAATAAAAAATCAGAAGACCAAAAACAAAAACATATATGAACCAGAAACATGGAAAATAACAGTAGAGAACGAATACATAAATGAAGAAAGTAGAAAAAAAAATGCAGGAATGAAAGAGAAACAAAAAATCAAAAATGATAATTAAATGAACAGTAATCGCGAATGTGAACAGTATATAAACTGTATAGATTAAAAAAAATAAATAAAAAGAAAATTGAACTATGATACCAAATAATGTGAGAAAAATATCACTTTAAAACATTGATGACAAATCGTCATTGTTGTTTTTCATCCATGTAAGGGAAGAAGAAGCAAAATCGAAGAGAAAAAGAAGGAAAATTATGTGAGAAAATTAGATATGCAAATATGGATGAGATCTTCAAAAAAAAATATATAAATATCTACATTAATTTTAAATTTTAAAATTTTAATTTTGAAAAACGAAAGAACTTCCAAATTAACCAATAATAATGGTCATTTTTTAAAAACATCTGCATGAATATAGGAGATTGGCATAATGATGCAATAAAGAAGTCTAGCATGTTTATATAAAAAAAATGATTGATAATTTATTATTATATTTTGAGCTGATAGAGGTAATTTTAAATTTTATTATAATTATTTAAGAAAAGAAATAAATAATATAAACACTTGTAGGTTAGTTTTTATATAGTAATTATATAGCAATTAATTATTTGATTATTTGAATATAATAAATGCTAATTTACCAAAGAACAACATATTATATTTCAATTGAAAATTTTACCTAATTTATCAATTATATAGTAATTATAGCAATTACATACCAATTATATAGTAATTTACCCTAACTTTTTAAAATTTATTTAATGTGATTATATAGCAATATACTATAATTTTTTCAAATTCATTTAATATAATGTGATTAATTTATCAAATTTATTCATTTAAATTTATTTTATTATAATAATTTAATAATCTACCGACAATTAATGTTTTAGAGTGGAATTGTTTTAGTCTATTATATAGATAATAATAAATAAATTCTTTTTAAAAATAAATGACTTTTTTTGCCCACACTTAAAAGTGTAAATAGGCGTTTATATTAAAATACGTACTTGTTATTATATATTTTATAATAAGAACATCTTAATATAATAACAACAACAATAGCAACAATAATAACGACAACAATAGTAACAGCAACAACGAGAAGAACAACAATAATACATTGTTAAAATAATTCGTGTATATTTTTTAACATGCAAATTTTTTTAATATTAAATTGTGTTCATCATTAGATGTATTTTAAAATTCTTACATCATTTTTGAATTTATAATCCAATGAATTATTAAACTAATTACGAAAACATAATTAACAGAAAAAGATTCAATCTCTACAAAATTTGAGTGTTCTATAACATTGATCAAAACCTGGTTATTCTAAGATGTTATTCATTGAAAAAAAAAAAACTGAAGTCTTTGTTTTAAATTATTTTCAATTATATCATTAAAAAAAATAGATAGATCAATCATAAGATTGAATAAGACATAATAAAAGCTGGATGTGGGGAATAATTCCTGGACTTTTAAGAGACAAAACGAACATTGTGTTGCTTGCGATCGAGAACTTCTCCAACAAAAGTTGAAACATGAAGTTAAATAATATATATATATATATATATATATATATATATGTATGTATGTATTTATGTCTGTATAGTTATATATATATATATATATATATATGTATGTATTTCTGTATGTATAGTTTTATATATAACTATTGGGTTATTGGATCCATATGCTTCAATATTCTTGTGAATGGAACAGAAGTTGTAGTTGGCAAATTAGAATTAGACCCAACATGAATGGTACTTCACATTGCAAAAAGTGATGGGATCATTAATTTTGATATTGTTTTGTAAAGAAATAAGTAAATTATTGATTTAGTGATTGGAAGATTTTTTAAAAAATTTATTAATTGAAAGATTAAGTTGAAAGATTATTTTGCATAAACACAAATCAAACAGTTAAGATTCAAAAAACGCAAATGCGAAAAATTTCAATTTATGAATCTACTATATGTAAATCTTGACAAGTAATAAGAACACAAAAAGTAAAAACAAAATAGCGTACATTGATCCATCGTTAACCGGAAAAACAAATCAAATGAAATTAGACTCTTATAGTAAGATATATATGAGGTGGCTCTCAACTCACTTTTTTATGGAAAACACAAATGACTAGTTGTCTAACCAAAAGTAAACCGACCACATATAACTCAGAGAATCACTATCCATAATAATCTACCTATGTGTCGACTCATGAATTGACTCTTTTTATAAAACACCCCATCACTGTTATTATTTAGGTTCGGGTATCTATACATTTATTATTTTCACTAACACTCTAGACTAAAATAAATTTATATCAAAGAAGTCCCTGAACACAAATTAATAAAGATTTTATAATGGACCTAATTAAAGATAACATTAATATATATGCCCCAAAAAATATGTAGACATATACAATAATTAATATGTCAGTCCACACAAATATTTATTAGCATTAAATGATATTTATAAAATAAATAATAATATATATAATAAAAATTAACGCTAACATAAGTGTATTAATTTATTCTGTAAAAGATTGTATTTATTTCAATTTGATAATTTTCGTTGTTAAATCACAAAATTTGTAATTGTTAAATCTTAAAATTTTTGTTACTAAAAATCACTTTGATTAAAAAAAAGAGAGAGGACCAAATCATAACAAAGACAATCTTTTAGGAATTAAATTAAGAAATTTGGTCTTTTACAGGTTAAATAAAGATAATTGTATTTTTTGGGCATTAAATTAGGAATTTACTTAAAGAAAGTGAACTTGGACCAAAATTGAAATCCAGATAAAATATTTATTATTGTTTGTACAATAAATATAAATTAAAATGAATTCTCTTAAAAATTAAGAATTAATTCATGCTATCACATCCCAAAACTTACATGTGATATAAACATAAAATATTTAGGGTGTACCTCCGTGGTACCCCATAATTTCTGTGAACATTCTTAATATCCATAATTATGTGAATCATAAATATTCCAAGAAAGATATTTTGTATACATATTCAGAAAATGTTCAACTTTCAAACACTATACAGTACTATACAACCTCCCAAGCCTAGGTGACCTACTAGATTACAGAGCGTTTCCTAATCCTTACCAATTGTTTACCAGACAAAAGTGGAGTATATCATTAAAGGCTATAAATTCTTCTCCTCAACCACTGTATCTGAAAAGATAATCATGGAGAGTGTGAGTTTATCATAACTCAGTGAGTAAACAACTGTACATGGAAATATCATAAGCACAAACACCACATTTACTAATACAATCAATCTATCATTTATTGTAAATAATTATAGTAATACACTTGTCTAAATTTTGCGTATGATTTCTTGGGTGATCAATCCCTCAATCACTTTGCATTATATGTCATAGATACTTGCACTGAGTGACTTGGGAATTTAACCCTCAAACTCTTGGTGCATAAGTTTTCACATTTATACACTGAGTAGTATGAGACTCTAACCCTTTCAAACTCGTGCATAGGTTTTCACATTTATACACCGAGTAGTATGAGACTCTAACCCTTTCAAACTCGTGTATTAGATCTCGTAGATCTTTTGCTCGTCAATAAAATAGTGACAATTTATCACAATATAATTACTATGAAATAAATGAATTTACACATACTTTTATTCCCTTAAATGTATATCATCAACCATAACAATCATCATATATTATCAACAGCGAGATTGATTATTTCTCACTTCAATAATGTTATAAACAAGACTTGTATTGTACTTTATCTAATAAGATCACATTAGTTTAGTAAAGTTATTTACTTACAAAATGTTCCAATTTATTCAAGGAACAATCACATCTAGTTCTTTAGTCAACTAGAGAAATCAATTCTCAAAGGTAATAAAATACCTTCCAATGATATTGTACTTTTTCTCAACCTGAACACACACTGATAATCTTCTCAATTTCACAAATAACGCAAATGGGATTTATATTGTGCTTTGACTAATTTATTAAATTAATTTTGCAAGGTTGCCTACTCACCTGGATTCCACGCTCTCAGCGCTCCCACCTTGCGCCCCCAAAAATCCCTATTGTAACCAAGTAAAAACCATTAGGGTTACAAAATAGAGAAATTTCCTATCACTACTCTCGACCTTTACTCACATCTTAAGTAATAACTCCTAACCGGTAATGAATTTCTAAATGACATTTATACCATTGGAAACTAGACTCAAAGAGCTTTCCAACGATATAAAGTTTGCCCAAAACGGAGTCCGGATGAAGAAGTTATGACTGATTGAAAAATAAGCTAAGGCTTTTTAGCATACCTGGCGCCTGGGCGCCACACCTGGCGCCTGGGCGCCAAGTCCCTTTTCTTCCCAAATTTTTCTGAACCTTGGCGCCTGGGCGCCAGGATCGCGACCTTTCGCGATTCCTCTCGGTTTTGGCTCAGATCCGGCCAAATCTTCACCGTTTTCCATGATTTCTTCCATAGGATCTCACCCTTAATGTCTAAGGAGTATTTAGACACCAAAAACACCAATTTTAATCGAGAAACGAAGCCGGAATCTCGATTTTTACCCCAAACTTTCTGAAAACTATAAAATAGGAAAAAGCTTGAGAAATAGAAATTTGTACCTCAATTCCTTGCTTTCCCTACGTTGCTTGGCTCCTAGAGGCTCGCCCCGTAGCCCGAGATCCACCCTCCAAGCTCGGTTGTGGAGTTGGAGTGTAGAGAGAAAGAGAGGAGAGAAAGTGAAGAGAGAGAGAGAAAAGGAGAAAATGAAGAAAATTTAGGTGAGGCCGCCTATTTACTCGCGCGGGGTGAAATTATCACTTGCTTTTCAGTTGACCCTCAATCAAGATTAGTAAAAACAAATTCATAAAATCTCATCTCGGGTGATTCTAAATCCTAATTGCCCCACAATTTTCTTCTTTCACTTTAGTCCCTCTCAAAGTCTTAAACTCCACTTTAACCTCGAATCCGTCATCCTTTTGGTACCGGACTCATAATTCATTCCCATAAGCTCTATTCTTCTTCTCAGGTTCCTACTTGGTCATTTCTCAAAAGTACTCCATACTTTCTTTTCTTTTCATTTTAGTCCTTGAGAATTTGTAAAATGTCCCAAATTAAAATTTTTGAAATTTCTATTTCCAAATTTCCTTCACTAATTCAAAAAGAACATTTCTCATGTAATTAAATTTTTCAATAAACTTCAAATAGACTTTAAATATTCATGAAAATTCTTGGGATATTACACATGCTGTGATATTTAAACAATACTTGAATGAGATTATTCAAGAACAAGTTGGAATAGGTTCAAATCTAGGAAAAATAGGCCTTACATTTGTTTTATTTGGAGTAAATTATTGATTTGATCCATGAAAGACTATAAGTATCCCTATTTGGTCCCAAAAAAATGAAACATCTTAATTTAATTCACAAAAATTGTATTGTTCACAATTTAGTCTTTTCTTAATGTTAAATCACTAAATTAATTGTTATTAAATCTTAAATCTGTCATTATCAAAAGATACTTCGATAAAAAGAGAAAAAAAATGAGACAAATACAATATTTTAGGAACTAAATTTTCTAAAAACTAAGACCTCATTCATTTACACTTAATGAAAGTTTGAATCTAATTCATTTCGAATTCATACCATTAAATGCATTTGTTTTTAATTTTTTTTTTAAGTTTTCAATAGGTTTGAATATATCTTAATGAAATAAATCTTATAACAAGTCTTAACTAACTCTAAAAACTTTCGGAACTTATAATAATAATAATAATAATAATAATAATAATTAATTGATAGCAAATATATAGTGGTTGGCAGAAAAGACAAACATTTTAGAATATATCTACATGTAATGTGAATGAAAAAAAAATATCCAAGCAACGGAAATATTTCTTCAATGTTATACACGAGTTAACACAAATGTCACAATTTTTGTTTATTACATAGATAAGAATAATTAAAATACATATAAAAGAATACAGGTATAAAAATAATGAGACATTTAGGTCATGTTAAGACACATATAAGATGATTCATTAAATACAAATGCTTTGAAAATTGAATATAAATAATGTGAAATGAAAAGAAGAACAAAAAATAAGGTGTTACATGAATTAATTTAGATAAATATATTAATGATGAAAATAGTTGAAATAAAACTTATTGACCTCTAACATATATAGAATTTGGAATACTTCTTTATACACTACATTAGTAGTATTTGTCACTAAATTTATATGTTTGTCAAGTATCATAAAATAAGGTATTACATTAATTAATTTAAATAAATATATTACAAAATTAAGAGAAATGCTCTTTAGATTTTATGTCTACAACCTAAAAATAATAATAATAATGCATAACGTAAACAAATTTCAATCAATTTAATAATCATAAAATTACTTTGTAAGATAAAACATATAAAATATACAATAAAGCAACAACATAGAACAACTGACCTATTAAATAGTTCTTATCAGCAATGCCTTCAAAATATACTCAATGGACAAAAGATGAAGATTGACTTTGGAATATTCAGATCATCTTCAGCTAGTCTCACATTAATTGACAAGTGAAACTCAAACATGAACAGATACTTTGTTGTATGGTAGTTACCGTTATACTTAACTATTCTAAATATAACATTACATACACATTACCCTCAGTGATTTGACACTTGAACTTACTCACAAATGACCTATTCACATGATCATGAATATGATCACCCTTCAAGATAAGAAATAAACACTACGTAAGTATAATAAAAAATAAAAAATTACAAAATATTTCATAAAATAAATGTTTAAATCACCCAAGAATCTTGCTAAACCATCTCTAAAATAAAAATCTCCTTAGACATATTGAAAAATGAAATCGTCCACAATCTCACAACACGAACTTTTATCCTCCAGTCATCCCTTAATCCAATAGCAACATCACTAAGCCTAGCCATAGCAGGAGCACCAACAGAATGGAAACTAATATTGGACGAAGAATAAACAACAAAAGCACAAAGAACAATATATGTATGAGAGAATAAGTTCCGACCTAGATAATAGAACAAAAGTGAATATGTACAATTTATTTCTTCAGTCGATATTTATACCAATAGGAGTTTGATACTAATTAATATCTTAAGTAATTAAGAAATATAAGAGATGTTATATAATAAAATCTAATAATTTTATATTTAATGTTTACATATAAACTGGTTTTTTTACTATATTTGTTAATACTAATTTTACTTAAACAATAAATTTCATAAAATAATACACAGAAATTAAATCTGACATTAATTAGCTTAAGAATTTACTATAAAAGATGAAAAATAATTAATTGAATTTATGAAAGAATTGTCTATTATGGTCGAAATTAAAATTGTTATTGAATATTTAATACATATTAATATTTGTCATAGATAATATTTATATATTTGATTAGTCAATGCATTAAATAGAATACTATTAACCAAAATAGGGTCTATGAATTATTAAAGAATTAGTATTCCACAAATTTAGGAAGATGATGAATAGAATAGTCACTATCTAACAAATTGGTAAGATTATACTGTATATAGCATCTAAAGTGTTAAATCACATTTATTACCAAATATTAAGAATTAAGAAATTAATCAAATTGTTATTAATATGACAAAAAAATTTTCATAATTTCATAATTTTCTAATACTAATAACTTAAATAAATAAGAAATTTCAGAGATATTATATAATAAAATCTATATAAATAGAAAATTAAAAAATTATGGAATCCATAGAGAAACCAAAATTTAAGATGAATTACATCAAATTCATTTAATATAATTATATAACAATTATATACTAATTATATAACAATTATAGTCATTATATAGCAATATACCCTAATTTTTTTAAAATTTAATGTGATGTGATTATATAGTAATTTAATGTGATGTGATTATATAGCAATTTACCCGAATTACATCAAATTCATTTAATGTGATTATATAATAATTATTTAATGTGATATGATTAATTTACCAGATTTATTAATTTATCTAATTTATTTATTAAATTTAGTCATTTAAATTTATTCTATTATACATAATTTAATGACTTACCTACAATTAATGCCCTAAAGAAGAATTATTTTAGTCTATTATATAGATATCATTCACATATATTATTCATTTTAGGCAAAAAAAATACACTTTATCCCTGCAAACATTGCCTTATGTGCATTTTATCTCTCATAAACCTTAAAATTTAATAAATAACCCCTCTCAAACTTTACAATTCGTGCAAAACAACAATTTTATTAAATATTTCATTAATTAGACTAACAATCAATGCTTATTTGTTAAGTTTTAAAAATTTTCATTCAATATATAATTCTATTAATATATATTTAATTACGAATGTATTTGAATATTACTTTTTATTTAATAAATAATTTTTATGTGTTCAATCAAGGTTCAAAAAATTGGACAGGTCGAGGCACTGGTTCAAGAGTCAATGATCAGACTATGGTTGAATGAGTGATACTTAAAATATATAATTAATGTGTATGTTACATATATTAAAGTATTTAAATATATAATATGTAATATTAAAATATTTAAGGTATATTACATATATATATATATATATTTATACCAGTCCTAAATCTTCTCTTAATAGCTTAAAGTTTTGGAGATTTCTTAAAATTACATAATAATATTCAATAAAAAAATAAAAAAAAAGAATCAATTGAACTAGCTGATTTTATCGGTTTGATATCGATTCAACTAGTTTTTTATCGATTTAAATGCTCATCGATTTTCAAATCTAAACTAGGACCAGAGACCTGGCCAATTTATCAATTTCTTGAACCATGGTTTAGATGCTACATTTAAGGAAAATATTTTAATATTTAGATATATATTTAAATTCAGACATCTTAATTTAAAAAATTGGAAATAAATTAAAACCAGGCATCTACAAAATTCCCAAACATGCAGTTCTGTCAACATGTGTAAGCAATCCATTGATAATCCCATTTCATCGTTAATCAAATAAGGAAATAATTTCATTTATTAAATCAATAAAAAAATAGCACCAGTAATTTATCACGTTCACATGTCAGTCACATTGCATGTGAAGGAGAATAAATAAACGAGTCTAATTATTAAATAGGAATACCAAGAATCACTTATATATTCAATATTACTTGATAGTATAATGGTTATTTGAGTTCTAGAAATGGTAATAAATAAATATTTTAAGACGTTTGAAGAGAATTATACTTTTAGCACTTAGAAAGTCCAAAAATTATTAATCTTCAATTTAATTAGGTTAGAGAATATTAAAAAAAAAAAACAAAGGTCACTTTTCCATTAGGTGCACTATGATATTAAAAAAAAAGAACTACTATAAACTTTGTATTATTAATTTTCTGATAAAAATATAATATATAAGTATTTTTTAAAAATACAATAATACAATATGTAGTTTTAAAAATATTCTCTTATTATAATTCTATTAAAAAAATTGGTAAAAATGGTTTTTAAAAATTCTCGCATGATTTTTCTCCTATCATATTAATTTTATATTAGAAACGATACTGAATTGCAGACTTCATTTTTAAAAAAAATTAATTCAAAATGTAAATAGTTTTATATAATTTGTTTTGGCCAGAAGAATCATAAATTTTTGTAGTGAAGAGTGAGAAATAGATTGAGTAAAGAGTGAATCCAAGTACATTAAATCCCTTAATAATTTACATCTGAAAAAAATATCATTTAAACTAAAACGTTTGAACTTTAAATTTAAAAATTTAATTATCTATGATTGCCGTATTTATGAGGTTTCAAATTTCCAAAGACATGGCAATATTTTGACTTCAGGTTTTCTAACCTAAAATAACCATGTTGTATATTATTTTAATTTGCCTATTAATGCATTGATTTAATTGTTGGAAACAGGGATCAAAGACACTTTAATTTGAAAGGAAGTTATTGGGGAAATTGATATTTTACAATCCCATGAAGTTGCATTGGGAAATTAAACTAACATTATAGGATTATAAGAATTTTTAAACGACCAGTGAGCATATGTGTTCACATTTATATATAATTATCAATAAGAGTTTGATCTAGCGGAAGGGGTTAATTTCAACAACGTGATAAACCCAGATTCGAATTATCGTTGGGACAGATGCTCACATTAAGTGTCTAATAATGTTTCGAACATAATTGCCTCCCACATAGTGAAAAGCCAAAAAAAAATGTAATTCTTTTAATATTGTAATTGAGCGTGAACTTTGTGCTCTGAAGTGTAAAAACTTGAATTTCTGAGTAACTAATACAATTAATGTTTGGATTCTAAACTAGGCAATATTTTGGAATACGAGACTCATGAATTTTTTTAATCTCAGAATAATTTATCTTTTTTTTTTAATGAAACTAAATAGGTCAATTATTTTATTATACAAAAAAGGAGATTATATTCATAATCCTTAATCAAAACTCTCAACTACTCACTAGCTCATTAAGCTAGTCTCAACTAACTTAAAATTAGTTAAATACACACAAGTTGACATAAACATGGTCAAATTAAAATATATATGGAGAAAAGTATACTGTTAATGATATAGAAGATTCAAAAGGCAATCTTCTATTATTAATATATATATATATATATATATATATATATATATGATGAACATATAAATAATCACTGTTAATAAAAATAATAAAAAGTTATGATAAATTAAACTTTAGTTTGAAGTAGAAAACAGATAACATTAAAAATAAAAGTTTTAAAAATATTTTAACAGTTATTTTTTTAACAAAAAAATTTTAATATTAGTAAGGGTATTTTAGTTATATTGTACGAAGATTTGTATATATTTTCATAATATAACAAAAAATGCGTGTGTATAGATATATATATATATATATATAGAGGGAGAGAGAGAGGGAGAGAGAGAGAGAGAGAGAGAGAGAGAGGGAGGGAGGGAGAGAGATTATCAGCAAATTTATTTTAATTCTTTACACTGTTTTTTTAGTTTTAATTACCAAAGTATTCCCCACCTAATTAGATAGAAGATTAATCCCTTGCAGGTCTAGTGAGCTTAAAGGGTAGAGTGGCCTCTCCAAATTGGCATATTCAAATTCCATAAATTGAATTTTTGCTATTTTCTTGAAATTCGAACAGTCACTATCATTATAACTAGTTAATACTAAATATTCTTACACTAT
Source organism: Biancaea sappan (assembly GCA_037074585.1). NCBI lineage: Eukaryota > Viridiplantae > Streptophyta > Magnoliopsida > Fabales > Fabaceae > Biancaea > Biancaea sappan. The sequence continues at coordinate 16,140,867 of CM073497.1, read as the reverse complement.
TTAATTTCATAAAGAATGCATGGAAAAATTTGTGGTATTGAGAACCATGGAAAATGTTGTTGGGATATATAAAAGTGAAAATAGTTAGGTTAGGGTTTGATGCATGTTGGCATATGTAAGAAAAGAAGAACATGTGGGAGTCACATGCATGCAATGAAATTGGGATCAAAGGCTGTGTCCCAAGGTTTGCTTATTTTAGTGCAATGGCTCAGAATGTGCAGACACAGCACCATGACCATCCATGGGGTCCCTCTCCTTCTCATTGATCACCCCAAGCATTTGGGATACCATAACATCCATGCAAACCCTAATTATACCCCACACACTCACATACTCCCACACATGGTTAAACATGACAACAGGGTGAGACCAAATGGTGCATAAGTTCAACCAACAAGTGAATAAATGGTTCACTCATTGTCTTTAGGTGTCTTTTTAATTGGTATTCAGATTTAAGATTTATGGTTTAGATATTTTTTCATTGGTGTTCGGGTCGCAGAAAAGATAATACTTTTAGCATCCACTGGCATGCTTGGGCTACCCCCTCTTTAGGTGAATACTGAGTGTGCAACTGTGCATGAATTGACTATTCCCACAAAAATAAGTATGTGTGTGAGAGCGTCTAAATAGTATTATTATACTAACTAATATTTGATTAATTTAAATGATTTGTGATTTGTTTGTCTTAAGTAATAATTTGAGTATAGTCTTGTGATAGATAAAATTAATATTGAAAAAGTTTTATGTCCTTGTGATCTATAAAATAAATGTCATAATTAGTTCCCTTGAAGAACAGCTATGATAGGTATTTTCTTGCTGTCTGGGCTCAAAAAAATATTTGTTTTTTTTCTCTTTTTAGAGATAAAAATAATATAACATAAATGGAGAGTAGTCACTCAAAACAAGCTATATCAATCAGTAACTCTAAGAGTTTAATTACTCATGATTTTGAAGGAGAAAATAACAAAATCAGAAATCATAATGAAAGTTCAAAAGAAAAACTAGGAGAATCGAAAGTCCCGATCGTCTCAATCGAGTTCTCTGTGTTCTCCCTCGTCTCTCCACGGTCTTGTGTGCCTTTGCCTTCAGAAAAATCAAGATAAGCTTTCTAAAACTTAAAACAAAGCTTAAATATTGTCCAAGCACAGCATCAAGACGCCAACGCTAAGCATTGTGAAGCTAGCGCACGAAAACGAGCTCTAGAAAGGACGTTAGCGCTAAGCACTGGGTTACTGGAGCAAAAACTTATTTCCAGTCTCACAGCACTGAGCTTTGGCATCAAGAAAAGGAAAAACAACTTCAACCTACAAGAAAAACTTCAGAAAAACCAAATTAAATTAAAACAAAGTAAACAATTAAAAACTACTATGAAAGCTTAAAAAAGAATAAAACTAACATACAATCATGCAAGATTAAATAAAGAACTAGTTAAAATGATTGAATTTAGAGTTATAATAATTTTATTTCATAAAATTATCATAGGGCCTTCCATGAAAATAATAATTTAATTTATATGGCACAGGAAAGACAGGTTTATCCTACCTTTTTTTTTTCATCTTTCACTCTTTGTCAAGTACATCATTTATCATTTTTTTTAATATTTAGTGTACTGCATATACTTTTGTGTTGTTTATTTTTTTAATAAAATTTTTATCTTTTAATTTTGCTCAAAATGCGTTCAGTATGAAAGCACAAGATTTCTTTCTTTCTTTTTTTTTCCCCCTTAAAGAATTGTTTCTTTGTTTCTTTACCATTTGTTGTGTTTTTTTTTTCCCCCTTAAAGAATTGTTTCTTTGTTTCTTTACCATTTGTTGTGTTTTATATGTTCGTGAAGCATACTACTTGTTCATTAATATGTTTAGCATAGTTATATGTATGATATCTACCTCCAAGGGATGGTAATTTTTTTAAATGCAACGTTAAAGGAAATTAAAATTTGAATTTTTTGTTTGGTCAAATAAAATTGTTTGATTAGTTCTGATAGGTGATGCCTGTATAAACTCCACCTGATAAGAACCTACTCAGATAACTTGAACGACCTACTTAACCAAATAAAAAATACATTCAAGGAAGAAACCTAAATGAACGCAACAGTTAATTTTCATTAAGAGAGAGTAAATAATTAATATGATATCAAGAAGGCAAAATGATATTTTTAAAATAAAAAAGAGTAAAAGCCTAGTTTGACTTGAATTTATAGGATAAGTTATTGCAGTGATGATATCTTCGAACTTTTCCAAACGAGATTCATTCTCCAAACGATTTTAAAATGCAAGCTCTCCCCAATAAGTTTTTAAGGTAAAAAAGCAAATAATTTCTTTTAATTTTTCGAAATATCCAAAATATTTGAAAAAATTGTTTTATAATGAGTATTTAATACCTTAAATTGGTTTTGGGTACCTACATACGCGATATATGATATCAATCCAACAAAAATATTAAATTTATTAATTTTTTATTATATAAATAATATATTAGAATTTATATATTAAAATTTTATAATTTATAATATATTTATATATTATATAAATAATTATCGGACAAATACCAAATACCCTATCTACCCATTCATATATATTGGACAAATATAATGTATACCCATTGCCAATATCTGTATCTGTCCAATATCCGATGGGTATTTAATTTTTGCTACCCACGTCCTATTCGATATCAGATTTTTTTTTTTAGGACCGATATTACCAAATTTTCGAAATATCCATAATTTTTGCCATCACTAATTACTTAGGATGATAGGTTGGATGTACTTTTTGCCAATTTGGCTTCATTAAACCTACAAAGACAAATAAAGTCAGAGTTTTGGACAAAAGACAAATGAAAATAGTTATATTACACAAATTAAAAATTTAAGGAGATCTATTACCAACTTTTAAAGTTGAACGCGTACACACAACTCCTTAAATGTGTGTTTAGAAAATAGTTAATTACTATAACAAAAAAAAGATAGTTTATTAGCGGTTGCAAAAACCTGTCACTAAACAAGAAAAACATAATTAAAAAATAGAATAATTAAAAACTTGTTTGGAATAATAACGGCAGTTTGACCTGCCGCTAAATATGAAATAACCACAAAATATAGTGACAGTTTATAAACCAACCGCCACTAACAAAGAAAACCACCACTAAATTAAATAGTGACAATTGAAACTGCCACTAAATCTTTCTTTTTTCGTAGTGTATATGAGGAAATTTAAATTTGAATAAACTATGACTTGTAAAATTGATTATGGATAAACGTGATTTATTTTTAGAAAATTATAGAGTAAACTTAGATTCAGGTAAACCATAAACATAATTTATATTTAGATGTTGGTTAGTAAAAATACTTTTAAATATGTAATTACTATAAAGGGTAGGAATACTACTTACTAACTAATTACTAATTAATCACTATTTACTAGTTAAATTTCTAATTATTTAAAGACTAATTAATTTTTTATTAATTAATAATTTTTTAATTTATTAATAATTGCTTACTAATTACTCAATTGCTAATTAATTAATAATAGCTTAGTAATTAATTAATCACTAGTTAATCAATAATTAAATTTCTCAATGCAATCTTTTTAGCCCAGTCCACAGACGTCCAAAACAACCAAAGAAAAAACCCATCGTCTTTTCAGGTCAATAGGTCACGAAGTGCTCGACTTCATGACCCGTCAAATTTCACACATAAAGAGGCCAGAGAGCAGTGTTTCGTCGGTCTGAGCTCCATCTGCAACTGTCCAAAGCACCAAAAAGAGACAAAAATGGGAGAAAACATAACAAAATAGTCCAACATGGATTCACAAGCAAATGGCGAAAAAAAAGGGACGAACAAAGGAGGTCAATTAGGGACAGACAACGTGCCCAAAAAAACACATGAAATGGAGGGAAAATGACAAAAATCAAAGGGAAGGTGAGGGAAAGAACATTAGACGAACAAACAGGAGGAAAGAAGGAAATCAGCACAGATCAAGTTTTCAAACGTGAACTGACGTAAAGGGATAGCACAGGGGTATTTAGAGGAATTTGAATTAAATGCACCACAAACCACGTTTAATGATCCTTGAGACAACCTCGTGTTAGATTATCAACACCATCTCAAAATTCATATAAGCCCAATCAAATTGAATCCAAATCCAAGAGTGTTAAGTTGGTGAAGTAGGTTGGTGAAGAATGTTAGGTTTGGTTGGTGAAGAAGTTAGGTTTGGTTGGTGAAGATGTGTGGTTATTAGAATTTTGAGATAATTTATTCGTACGGTCTAAATTTGTTTGCAAGTACTATAAATACCCCTCCCCCCTTCATTATAAATCATCAAGTAGTAGAAGAAGTAGTAGTGTACTTCAAAGAGTTCTTTAAAGTGTAGTCTTGTGGTTAGTGTAAGAAAGAGTGAGCTTTTAATATTGAGTGTTGTAATTTTTCTTCAAAGTTGTCTTAATATATTTAGTGCCCAAGAGTGTTGTGTTCAACAATTAGTATCAGAGCCTAGGTTGGTTGTGAGCGAGGTTGTGGGATCTCTTGAAAATCTGAGTATGCTCTATGGTTGCAGCTTTGACTGAACTTCCATAACCAGAAAAGATTTCTTGAGATTTTTTTTGTGAGAGATTTTGAGTCGTGAGGAGTTTGGTACTCTGCAAATTTGTAAGTCAAGCTTGTTCGGTATAGTCGAAATCTTGCTGGCACGATGGGTGACCTTCAAATAGTTGGAGGAATCAAGAAGCTCAACAACAAAAACTACAACATGTGGGCAACATGTATGGAGTCTTACCTACAAGGTCAAGATCTTTGGGAGGTCGTCGATGGTGGTGAAGTTACACAACCGGTGGCAGAAGATGCCAATGGCACCTTGCGAAAGTGGAAAATTAAAGCAGGCAAAGCGATGTTTGCTTTAAAGACCACAATTGAAGAAGAAATGTTGGAGCACATCCGGGATGCTAAAACACCAAAGGAAGCATGGGACACTTTTGTTACACTTTTTTCAAAGAAGAATGATACAAGACTACAACTTCTTGAGAATGAGCTACTATCAATGGTGCAACGCGACATGACAATTGCCCAATATTTTCACAAAGTGAAGTCGATATGCCGCGAAATTTTAGAATTAGATCCAACAGCTCCTATTGGGGAAACCAGGATAAAGAGAATAATTATCCATGGTTTAAGACCCGAATATCGAGGGTTTATTGCCGCTATACAGGGATGGCCGATACAACCATCACTTGTTGAGTTTGAAAATTTGCTTGCAAGTCAGGAAGCTATGGCTAAGCAAATGGGAGGAGTCTCGCTGAAGAGTGAGGAGGAAGCACTCTATACCAGTAAAAGCAAAGAGACTTCTAAGCGGTACAATGGTGGTGGATCTAATAAGGATGGTGACAAGGTGAACCAAGGAAAGGGAGGCTTTCGTCTAGGAGGAGATTCAAAGAGTCGCGGTAATAGTAGAAAGTTCAATGGTGAGTGTTACAACTGCGGGAAGAAGGGCCACATGGCAAAAGATTGTTGGTCCAAGAAAAAGCCTGTTGAAAGTAATACAGCTACTTCTAACTCTACAGAGTATAGTGAAGATGGTTGGGATGCCGAAGCGTTATTTGCTATGGAGGAAGAAGAATTAGCTCTCACGGTTACAACTCCAGAACATATTGACTACAAGAATGACTGGATCATAGATTCAGGCTGCTCAAATCATATGACGGGTGATAAACAAAAGTTGCAAAACTTGTCTGAGTACAAGGGAGGACGTGTGGTAGTAACAGCTGATAACTCAAGGTTACCAATAGCTCACATTGGTAAGACGATAGTTACACCCCGACATAACTCTAGCCAGGTGCCACTTCAAGATGTATACCATGTTCCTGGAATGAAGAAAAACTTATTGTCTGTGGCTCAATTAACATCATCAGGCCACTATGTCTTGTTCGGTCCCCAAGATGTGAAGGTGTATCGTGACCTCAAAATCTTAGAAACACCAACAATGGAGGGACGACGATTGGAGTCAGTCTACGTGATGTCAGCAGAATCTGCATATGTAGATAGGACAAGGAAAAATGAAACATCAGATCTATGGCACATGCGGTTAGGTCACGTTAGCTATTCCAAGCTAAGTATGATGGTGAAGAAATCGATGCTTAAAGGGCTTCCTCAACTTGATGTGCGAACAGACACAATATGTGCATGGTGCCAGTATGGTAAAGCACACCAGTTGCCATACGAGGAATCGAAGTTTAAAGCAAAAGAGCCATTAGAGTTAATTCATTCTGATGTGTTTGGACCAGTTAAACAGCCATCAATTGGTGGTATGCGGTATATGGTGACATTCATTGATGACTTCTCAAGGCATGTGTGGGTTTTCTTTATGAAAGAAAAATCTGACACCTTCTCAAAGTTTAAAGAGTTTAGAGAGTTAGCCGAAGGAGAAGTAGGAAAGAAGATTCGTTGCTTGCGCACAGATAACGGGGGAGAATATAGCTCAAAAGAGTTCTCTCAATACTTAAGGGAATGTCAAATACGACATCAATACACTTGTGCCAACACACCACAACAAAATGGTGTAGCTGAGAGAAAGAATCGACATCTTGCAGAAGTTTGTCGAAGCATGCTACATGCAAAGAATGTACCAGGAAGATTTTGGGCTGAAGCAATGAGGACTGCAGCCTTTGTAATCAACAGACTTTCTCAACCGAGGTTAGAATTTATTTCGCCCTTTGAGAAACTGTGGAATAAGGAACCTACAGTTAATTACTTTCGAGTATTTGGCTGTGTATGCTATGTATTTGTTCCTGATCATTTACGAAGCAAGTTTGACAAAAAAGCTGTTAGATGTATCTTTGTGGGATACGACAGCCATAGAAAGGGATGGAAATGTTGTGATCCAATGAGTGGAAGATGCTACACTTCACGAGATGTGGTGTTTGATGAAGCATCTTCTTGGTGGTCCTTAGAGAATGAGGCATTGCCAGACTCCAGAGAATTTGGAGACAAGCTACAACAAAAGATGGAGGAACATACTATTCAACTTCAACAAAGTTCAGATGAATTAGGAAATCTAAATGGCAATGATGTTGAACAGAGAGTGACCCAGAATCCTTGGCAAACTGGAATGTATGAACAATCAAATAAAGAAGGTGGGCCTAATGAAATTGAAGAATTAACTCCACAATCTCAACTTCGAAGGTCAACAAGAATACGAAGGCCAAATCCCAAATACGCCAATGCAGCCATAGTCAAAGAATTAACCATAGTAGAACCTGAGAAGTTTGAAGAGGCATCGCAGAGTCCTGAGTGGATGATCGCTATGAAAGAAGAGATTGATGCACTTAAGCAAAACCAGACTTGAGATGAGACAGATCAAAACAAATGATCAAGTTGCAGATTTATTCACAAAAAGTCTAAGTATAGGCAAGCTCCAAATGTTTCGTCAACAGCTTGACATATTGCAAAGAATGGGAGCTGGTGTTGAGGGGGAGTGTTAGATTATCAACACCATCTCAAAATTCATATAAGCCCAATCAAATTGAATCCAAATCCAAGAGTGTTAAGTTGGTGAAGTAGGTTGGTGAAGAATGTTAGGTTTGGTTGGTGAAGAAGTTAGGTTTGGTTGGTGAAGATGTGTGGTTATTAGAATTTTGAGATAATTTATTCGTACGGTCTAAATTTGTTTGCAAGTACTATAAATACCCCTCCCCCCTTCATTATAAATCATCAAGTAGTAGAAGAAGTAGTAGTGCACTTCAAAGAGTTCTTTAAAGTGTAGTCTTGTGGTTAGTGTGAGAAAGAGTGAGCTTTCAATATTGAGTGTTGTAATTTTTCTTCAAAGTTGTCTTAATATATTTAGTGCCCAAGAGTGTTGTGTTCAACACCTCGTGGAGTGTTGGCGTGAACCATGGTTGGAACAAAAGCACGAGCATGATGGTAGAACGAGAAAGATTCCTAAACATCTCAATTTTGTGCAAACTTAGGAAGAACGAATCACACAAACAAATACGCACTAAATTGAATGGGGTACTTTGCATTTTTTGGCCAAGATATAAGTGTGAAATTGGTTGAGTGAGAAACCCAAATCCAAATTATAGTAAGGTGAAATGCATGGGGCTATCTTGTTGGTTATGCCCTTATTTTTATGAAACACAATCAATAAAAGAAGAAAGCGTATATTAACAATTCAATTCCAAAAAGTATGACTCGAGTAGTTAGCCTTTACAAATTAAACACTACACGTTTTATTCTCTAAATGCTATAAATTTGTTATACATCAAGTATAAATTCTCTTTTTTCTAGGTATTAAAAATGTCACAATGAAGAAGGAATTAAAAAAAGAGAGGCAAAACTCACTATTTATTTCTTTTGTTCAATGGTAATTGTTAAATCTAAAACAAATAGTTGTGATGTACAAACTAAACTTTCTATTTGACATCTAAAAAAGAGACAATTCGGACCTTTATAGAGTCCAAATTCTCTCATTTTTAGATACCAAATGAAGAGTCTACTTCGTAAATTGTGTTCATCTATTTTATATTGAATTATCACAATGATGAAGGAATTCAAAAAAAAAAAAGAGGAAAAACTCATAATTTATTTTCTGCACTCAAACCTGATCGTTAAATCCAAAACATATGACACAATTTGCATTAAATTCTCTAATTGGAGCCGAAAAAAAGAGCATCTCAATTTTTATACATTGTTATTAACTTTTTAAAAATAAGTAAATATGTAATTTAGTCCAAACACGAATTTGCAAAAAGGAAGTGAGAGAGTGTGTGGGAGCGTGGAGCATGTGCTTAGGCGCAAAGGGCAACCCTCTTGTTTCATGAGATAAGGAAACCCAAATAAAAAGAACAAACCCAACTTATCTTCCTTTCAACCTTCAACCTCCTTCTCTCTACCCTCATCTCACGGATCTCGCCTCTCTCTCTCTCTCTCTCTCTCTATATATATATATATACACTACATACGCTTCCTTTCAATATATATATATGTATATGTCGTAGAGCACAGAGTCATCAATTATACACACCCAAGGACACTTGGCACCACATTCCACCAATGGCCTCTTGGAAGAAGACCATCACATCCCCTTTCAAAAAAGCCTGCACTTTCTTCAACAACCACCCTCCCAAACATCATCATCATCATCATAAGAAGTCTCAACCAGGTCTGTCATCTCTGTATATACGCCTCACCTATATGTATATATGTATGTGTGCGCGCGCGCGCGCGCGTTTTCTTGTGTTGATTTGAGGGTTATGAGTTATGACTCTATATGATTTTGCAGAGCAAGAGAACAGAGGAATGGATCTGCATGGTGAAGTCATGGCCTGTGAATATCAAGATGTCCAAGTCATGTGGTCTATTCTCGATAAGTCCAAATCCTCTTCCTGCAATCTCACCTCTTCATGACCATGTTTTAAGCTCATAAAATTGCTTCATACTATTACTGGCCCCTTTTTTCCTTTCCTCTTTTTTGAGCTAGCCATGGCTGGCTTTTGAATCTGGTAATTAAGAATGCACAATCGCAGTACACAGATCGATGCGTGGGTGTTTGGAAGGTGGAAGGTCCAATCTGTAATTTTTGCAAGTTCCGATGTTATCCATAGGGAATGCAATCCTCATGATTCATATATAAACAGAAATCATGGTGAGATTTTTTTGTTGGCTTTCTTTGTGATTGATCTCACTGTTTCTCCTTCACCATAGTTATCTCTCTGTGTATGAAGAAGATGGGAATCTAAGGGACCCCATACTGCATGATTGAAATGAATAATGTACTGTTTATGTCATCTCCATGTGATTCTTTTTTTTGGTTTTCTTCCCTTTTCTCTTGTTCTATGTCATATGTCTTAAAAGATTTAGTTTGTCTACTTAAATATATTCCTTCTAAATATGGTACATTGGTCCCTGCCTAATAACATAATATATATTTCGTCATTAATGATTAAATTATTAGTTTCCTTTCTAAAAAATTAAAGTTGTCTTAATTTAATTTTTAAAAGATTGTATTTGTTTCAATTTTATCCCTCTATTTATTAATGTAACTTTGGGCAATCAAAAATTTAAAATTCAACAACAAAAATGACCATATTGAGATAAACATATTTTTCATAGACCAAAGGATTAAATCTATAATTTAATCATTCTCTAGTTGTTATGAAGTGCTCTCAAATTTTGTCAAAATTTTTTTTGAGTAAATTACTAATTTGGTTCCAAAAAATTACAATTGTCTCAATTTAGTCCCTAAAAGATTAAACATCTTAATTTAGTTCTTGAAAGATTATATTTGTTTCAAATTAATCATTTTTTTGTCAAAGTAACTTTTAACAATGGTAAGTTTTGTGATTTAGTAACGAAAAGAACTAAATTGAGACAAATACAAGATTTTAGAATCTAACCTGAAGCATTTGACATTTCAAGAATTAAAGTAAATAATTTTTTGTCAATATTGAAAATGGTGCATATAATATGGTTTTTCTATAATATTGTTTTTCTATAATATTTGAAGAGAAATAGAATTAAAACCGATGTTTTGTAATTCACTCGTGTGTGTGTATATATATATATAATATGATGTGATAAGTCTGGTGGTTGTGTGTTATGTCCAAGGTACAATCGGGCTAGTTTTGTTCATATGTCAATTCAATTTAATATACACTTACCCATCAATATCTTGAGAAAATTTTGTAACATTAAAATTATAATTTTTTAAAGTAACTATCATTCATTGTGAGTGAAATTCATATTGAACATGGTAGAGTGAACTGATAAAATGAAAATTTCTACACTTTTCACGGGTGTGTTTGGATTGAAGATAATTTGATGAAACTTGAGGGAAAATAATAGTTTATCTAAATCTAGATAAAAAATAAAATAATCTTTTTATAAAAATTTTAAATCCGTAGAAATGCCTTCGTAGGAATAAGTAGGAAGGAGTGGGAAAAATATTTAATTATGGCGATGAGAAATAAAATATTCTGCGATGGTATAGGTACAGAGATTCTGTTTCCCTAAGAAGACGGAGGTGGGACAAGTTTGGCATCTAAAATGTGACTAAAGTGTGAGAGAATTGAAATCACGTGCATATATTTGGTTTCCTTAGGACCCACTTGGATATAAATGTAAATTTTATTTGAACAAATAATTTATTTAATTACTTATAAAATAAATACTTATAATTAAGTGCTTATATATAAATTATTTCTACAATTAAAAAGTTTATAAAGACAAACTTCATATAAGTTATTTTCAACTTATTTTTTTAAACTATTTTGAAGAATTTATGAAAATAGTCTAAAAATTACTTATGGACATATGACATATACTATTTCTATAAACTCTTCTAAACACTTATATAAATATTTATGTCATAGTTAAATAAACTTAAAACAAACTCTTCTAGATGTACCCATAATCACATTTTAATTGCTGTGGGAAAGTAATGTCAGAGAAATGAATTTATTGCCTACAACTAGTATCTTTCATATATAGAAGTGGATTGTTGTAACTATTTAAAACCTTAAAAGCGAAGGAAATCAAACGCCTTAATACCTAACCATTAACTATTAGTAAATTCAAATAGTTCAGTACTCTATTTATTTAAACAAGATCTCGAAATTGAATATTGCAATTAGAAAAAGAATAGTATTAAAAAAACTTTACACATTTATAATCTGATCTAAACTGAACTAAATTAATTAAAACTTAATAAACTTTCAAATACAACAAAAAAGACGTAGACGTAATGATCATCAGCATTGAAAGAGATAGATGATTGCTTGCTAAGAAGTCAAAAATTCTCCAAGGGTATATTTGGTATGGGAATTTTATTAGCCATTAGGAATTAGTTACTCAAATAATCTAAAAGGATAAAGCCAAGTTTTCCTTTCCCATACCAAACATCAAAAGGTACCGAAGGTTCAGCCTAACCTCAGGAATATAATGCTGCTGCCCAAAACCTTCAAAGAATCCAGATCTTAAGAGCACGATTTGTATATCATACTTCCAACTCTAAAACAATGACAATAAGAACATTAGGAAGGAATGAATACTGGCATAAACAAACAACATGACATGACATGAAAATAGACACTACAAAATGATAAAATACGAAGTTTTTAGTTACATGGTATCTTGATACAAATGTAGTATCTAGACGCAATTGTATCTAATGTTTCATAAAGTACTCCAAAGTTATGTCAACATTATATACAACGAGTCTCGAGGCAATTTTCAGCGGTTACTTCACTGAAAAATCAGAATTAGCACACACAGAGAGAGAGAGAGAGAGAGATCACAGATGACTCCCAGAATAATAGAAATAACCTAAATTTTACTGAGGACAATCTACGTTTTACTAATACAAGTGAGGGAGAGAGGAGCTTGAAGAGTTGTCTTAGCTTGTATCAGGCCGTATACATTGCCTTTAATGATGATCCCTCTTAATCTATTATCCAAGACTTCTGAAATTTCTCTCTTCCTTTGATTCAAGAACGTCGACTTCCTCATTTGATAGAAGGTCTACAATGGGTTCGTAGACATCCCACTCCTTTCTTTTCCTGATGCATTCAAGCAGAACAAGGAAAAGTCTATCAGATATTTCATCTTAATTTAACCAACAATCTCATGATATGCTCAACAGTTTAAAACAAAATATGCATTTACATTCTAGGGAAGAATTCTGCATAAAGACAAAAAATTTAAAGTGATTAAATCGTTGCCTAAATAAGTAGAAAATGGAATGTACTTAAAAAAACACTTGCATAAAATTAAAAAAATTACATAGTAACAATGGAATTGACATGTCATTCTACAAACAAACAAGGTAGAAGGAAAATGGCGAAACATTTGCCAGCCATAAAAGAAAACAAATCACAAACCCTAACCAAAGCAAGTTTCAGAGGATAAACTGAGTATCTACTATTACTAAGCATAAGAAGGAAACTAATATTATACCCTATTAAAAAGTCACAACAACCACCTAAGCATCATGAATTCAGCTCATAATTATATGCAGTCCAAGGTGATGATATACTTGTTATGCAGTAACAAATTTCAGCAAAGTGCTTTGAACTAATGACACTGACTTACCGAATGACACTAGATTTCTGACCGAACAACTTGACCAAGTCCACTGCTGTAGCACCTCCTTTACTGTTAATCAATGATCAACGAAGAGAAATGAAAATAATGTATTAGAAAACATGTGAATATGTGGATTTTTTTAAACAAAACAAACGCATTGGCCACATCAGATGAGCTAGGAGAGGAGAGTATAGAAACCTGACTGGAGTATATTCAAACCCTCGACGTCCCTTTTTGTTCATTCTGCTCTCTCTTGCTGAGACTACACTCTGAATTGCAATCTAAATATAATAATAAATTAGGAGTATGGTAACTGAACCAAATATAAATTATGAACATGATATTATCAATCAAGCTATAAATTAATTGACCTCATAAAGTTGCTCTCTGATTGCAAAGGCAATTGCTGGCTGCAAAATAGAAACATTTTATGATTAATTATGCATTCCAGAGCTTTGGATGTGTGTCTGCATAAGTGTGTGAAAGATGGAGGCAAAGGATATTCACAGATGAAAACAAGGATAAATTCTAGTTTCTAATCTGACTTTTCACTAGATTATTTTAATCATAACACAAGCACAAAAAAGCATGACCAAAACAAAATATTTTTTTGCACCAACTAAAATCCTGTTATGTAACAAGAACAAGATAATTTCACTTCCCATTGGGAGGGGCTCTAATTTCAGGCTTAACATGTCCACAACAGATACAATTACTAGTACGTGGAGGTAAAATATTTTACTTTAATTTAATATTTAAGAGATAAGTAAATATTCTTACCCCAACCTCTGGGTCTTCAATGCCCATGTCTTTGCAAAAGGTTCTCGCAAACTCTTCAGGATCACTCTCAAAGTTGTTCAAGTCCTAATATTCAATGATTTTAGACATATACATGCTGTAAACCACATAAAAGTGCAGGAGATAAAAGCATCAATTTATGATGTAACGCCTAATCTTCAATCTTACCCACAAAAACTGGTCCTTTATGAGGGTATGATTTACACGAAGATCTAGCTGCAATAAACAAAAATTTTATGTTAATAAGCAAACCCTATAGAGGGAAAAAAAAAATTACATGTGTTCTTTTTTTTTTTTTTATTTGGAGGCGCACCAGAATTCATTAATGAGATGAATGTGGGGTCAATTTTAAAATATCTAGAAAGATGTACCTTGATTGGAACAATCTTCTCTCCAGCATACATATCTTGCCCTTCATATGATCTGAATTCTGCCAGCTGTGACTGATAACAAAAGTGAAACACATACTCAGTAAAAGTTTTTAAAAGTGAACATGAGAAGAAAATAACCTAAGAAAATGTAGAAAATTTAGCAAGGCAATAATCACTGATTGTTGGTACGTGCTAGTTGCAACTACAAGGAAAGGTAATAGCTGGTTATCTCATAACTTGAATTGATTGAGCGATCTGTGTAACAAAAGCCGGAGGCAGCTTTAAGTCCTTAACTGTCCTTTTTGCAAAGACCACCACCTCTGAATCAGGATCTACAATATAGAAATTTATATTATAAATTCATGACAGCTCATAAGTCACACAGTCAGTTTAGTATTGTACTACTATTCTATTATCAATATTTTGAATTTGATACACATATAACCTGCAAAAATCTAAAATTAACAGGTAAATTGGAATTGGGAACTTCAAAATGCATAGTAAACTAGATATGAATGTTGCTTTTTCGTCATAATGAAACATGTCAAGGACTAATTAAAGTTTCATAACATTCCATACAGTGAAGATCAGCAGCAGTTATATGTCAAATTATCCTAGAGTACTCGTCTCTGAAGAAATATTGAGTTATTAGCTAACATAGAAACTAGGGTTGACAATGTCGAGAAGTGGTTGACAAGCCATGAAAGGATTTATAGGACGTGAAATCAGTAATCGTGCATCTCTATTATCAGAATTAAGTGACAAAGCTGCTGCTCATTGATAAAAAAGTTTGCTCCCATCTAGACAAAATTAATATACAAGTTATAGTACGAACTTCTTGTGGTGCTTCTTAATCCTCAACTTAGTAGAATCACTCCGAGGGGAAAATGTAGCCTATGGCCAAAAAAAAAAAAAGTCGTGACAAAACATCCAGACAACTAAATTGGAAGCAACAGTCGCCAATACACCTTACATATCCCCGCCCCTTGTTCTTCTCTACTTTTGATGAGTAAAGTCCCACCATAAAAATTGTCCAGCAAGTCACAAAGATGCCATTCCCTTTGGATTTTTTTAAATAAATTTATTCATTTAATTTCATGAAGAATAGGAAACTAAATTAGAATGGAGGAATCAAAGAAAAAGAGTGGGTAAGGAATGGAAATTTACCAGAAGGGTTCCACGTAAAGGCATCCTTATATCTCTGGCTATCAATTTCAATATCCAATCGAATGGGTACCAAATTATCAGCAGTTGGGCTGCGTAGACATTCAAAGGTTAGCTCATACAATCCAAAACTCAAACTAGAAACATTAAAACCGAATAATACGCGAGAGAACGTAGCAAAGATGGTAAGTGATTGATCTCACATCCTGAACTTGACGGGGGTTTTGTAGAACGCAGAAGCAGGGGTCTTCATCAAGGGTTTCTCTTTTCCAATTCAGCTTGTTAATAATATTCTATCGGAATCTTAATTCCCGTTGGGTTCGGTATAACCAACTGGTAATGGGTCGGAATTCGTGGTAAATCTTTCAGCTTCAGAGGAAATCAAACACGATTTTCAGTGATTCGTCTGAGCGGGAAGGGTAATTGATAGAACACCACACCGAGTGTCTGTGGAAGAAATGGAATTGGGCTAATGTGTGGGCCTGCCTCGATATGGCCCAATAATCACTTTAGGTTTACTGGGCCATGTATTCTCCCTGCTCATATTTGTCCTTAAAAAAAGAGTAAATTACTTATGAAAAATAAATTTTTTTATATATTTACTATCAAATTCTTCGCTGTATGTGTAACTATCTTAAAAAATCACTCATTTAATGCTAAACTGTGAAATAAATTATTGTTTAATTAATTAAAAGATCATAAACTTATTACATTTTAATTAGAGAATTATACACTTATTATATTTTAATTAGAAAACTTAATGTACATAAGTTTATTCCATTATGTATTTAGTACCTCAAAAGACTACAATTGTCTCAATTAAGTTTTTAAAAGTTCAAATATCTTAATTTAGTATTTAAAAAATTAAGTCGATCTCAATTTAGTCACTTTTGTTGTTAAATAATAAAATTTGTTACTATTAAATCTTAAATTTTTCATTACCCATACTAATAATTACTTTGACAATTAAATATATCAAATCGAGACAAACACAATTTTTTAAAGATTTAATTAATACAATAATAATATTTTAAAGATTAAATTAATAATTTACATATACCAAAAAAATAAACAATAGAAAATACTATTATTATTGACCTAAAAGTATTCAATAAAGATAAATCCTTGCCAAAAAAATTTTAAAACAACCTCATGAATTCCAGGAAAAAAAAAAATCACTGTTCTGTTGAAACTAAAAAGAAATAATGATGAAGTAAAGATATGTGGTGACAAATTATTGATTTGATATATTTGTAAGTTGACTTCGTTATTGTATACTTTTCGCTCTTATTTAGTGATCTTGATGTAAATGTGGAATCTGAACGTATCAGTTTCTTCATGGCCAATTGTCTTGTGGGACCGGGGAAATATCCCTCGACAATATTGTGAAAGAAGTCTCTCAACGTTTCTGTTCAAGTAATAACTGGAGCAAACTTTTACTTGGTAGTTTTCTTTACAATGTCTTTTCAAGTACTTTTTTTTCCCCTTCACAAGTATTTTTAATAAAAATAATCTTGTTGGAGACACAAGTATTAAATGTGGATGTTTTTTTTAATAAAAATTTAAATTTAAATTTAATATATTAAAATAGATTAACTCTTTTCACTGTACTTAATTTTTATTAGTTCTTTTTAAAGTAAATATATAAACATGGTGTTATTTGCGTAACTTTGAGGTCCGCATGTTTTGTTTTTTTGACTATCATAAATGACTTAGTAAGATTGTGGGTTGAAGTAATTTTTTATAATTGTTGAGTAATTTAAATTATATAGTGACTCGAATTATGATTTGACCTAATTTTTTTAGAGTGTGACCTAAAAAGAGAAAAATTTAGAGACTTGTGAGACGAGCAAGGTGAAGATAGACAGGTCCAAACCTATAAGCGAGCAAATTGAGTGATCTAGTTTGGAATAGTTATGTAATTATAATATACATTTTTTTTTCAATTTTTTAGTACTATATCAAATACTTATTATCTAAAGAATAAGATATTATCTCTTTATCTATTGATATAGATTTCATTGATCAAACAACGTTAAATTCACGTATATTATTCTTTTTTATTCTATTTATCTTATTTATTTAATGTGTTTACTGGGTGATAATAATGTTTGTAAATACTTATCACAAATATTGACATGACCCGCTCAGTGGAATCACCACAAATATTCACATGGATCATGCATGAGACGCATGGCCCCCAAGGACTAATATAGATGATGAGATGTTGTTTAATAATAAAAGAATTAAATTGAAAGTTGTGTTTTTTGAAAGAGAAGAACAGTGTAGATAAATGCATGATTATGAGTAGATGAAAGTTGAGAGTTTGAAATGTGGAATCAGTCAAAAATAGGGGCACGCACGTACGCGGTTTGAATAAGAATTCCACTGATTTTGACAACACAATCACACCAAAATCTGAGTTGTTGTTCAAAGTGGAACACACAATCATCAATCATCGTACTGTACCCAGACCCGAGAACTGAATATGGTGTTATTGGACAAATATCATGTTTATTTTTATTTAATTTTTATTTAATTTGTTAAGTTTATATCTAACCATTTAAATCTAATAATTTATATAAAGATAAATATAATATTTATTGTTATAAAATAAGCACAGAATCTATTTTTTCCAAACATAACTTCATTCCACCCTTAAACCCAACTCACATATTTAGCATTGGTACAACCGTTGAAATATATTTAGTCCAATCGATTAATTCAATTTAATCATATAAATTAGATGGAGAAATAATTTTTAGTCTAGTCTATCACAACTCTTAAGATTTAAGTGAGTTGAAGTGGTACGAGTCTTGTGAATTTTTTATTTTTATATTTTATTTTTTATATTTTAAACTTTAGTTTATTTTTTAAAAAAATTAATTCTAAAATTTCATAATTCCAATACCTAATGACCTTGCATGTCTTGAACTCGGATAGCTGATCCTACTTATTTGACAACCCTGATTTAAAAAACACTTTATCATTTGCACTGAATAAATTTAAAAGAAAATTTTTAATTTTTTATCTTGTCAAATAAGAAGAGATTAAACTTGTTACGCGCTCCAAGCATATTGTATCCAACTTTCATTCTATATCCAACGTAACCAAGCATTTTATCCCAGAATCACAACCTTTAATTAACTGTCAAGATAAGTCTAAGATTCAATATTCACTAGTCATGTTAGTAGGAATTGTTTGAATTCTGAAAATAATAATTTAATTTTTGGGGATTCTAATTTGGAGAGTACTTTTAGTAAGTTTAAATAATATTAATCTTTTATTCTATTGAGTAGGTTGATACCTTAAAAAAAATAAAATAAAAATAAAAATAAAAAGGCAAGTTAGATGTTTCCTTAGATCATTTTACCAAGTTTTCATTTCAAGCACACACTTTTGGTTTTGAGTTCTTTTTTTTCTATAATTTTTTTTAAAAAGATTAGTGTAATTTTTGTTGAAGAAAATATGAAGAAATGGTAGAAAACCCACACGAGAAAGACGGTGGATTTTCTTCGCCAAATAAAAAAAAAATTTAAATATTGTTCGATCATTTATGCAAAGTTCAACTCCCCTCATCATTCAAATATATTTTTGTGGCAAAAAGATCCTTTATCTTTGTTTTAAATTTTATTTTAGTCATTTATATTTTTTATATTTCATATTGGTCATCAATGTTATAAATTTATACTGTTTATTTCTCGTCAAAACTAATAATTATTTTAACAAAATTGACACCTTATCATCTTAATACTGACATGACATATCTACTTGAATATTGACTATATACAAAACAATGTGATATAAAAGTGTTAATTATGTTAAAATAGCTAATACTTTTAACAAAAAACAACCAAAATAGTATACATTTGCAATGAAACATCTAAAATATTGAGAACCAAAATGAAACCTAAAATAAAAATAAAGGACCAAAATACCATTTTTTTATATTTTTGTTTTCTCATAATGTAATGATTTTTGAAATGCAAATTTTACTTTAAAAAGTAAATTCTAGAATAAATATTTTTTAAAAAAAGTTTAAATTTATAAATAAAATAAGTAACTAAATAAGAATTCATATCTGTATATAAAAAAGTACTTTGAGGCGATTTTCTTCTCTCCTCTTCTCCTACCTCTTCTCCCACCTCTTCTTCAGTGTGGCTCTCTCCTTCTTTTACGTGGTTCTCCTCTTTATTTCTTATTTGTGAAAGTTTAGTCTTCTTTTTGTGGAAGTTTTCGTCTTCTCATTGTACAAGTTATTGTCTCTTCATTTTTATTTTCATATCTAGTTTCCTTGTCATTTTTTTTCCTTGTATACTTTTTCTCTAGATCCCTTAATAGGTTTCAGAATTCTTTTTAGAGATTATCCTCTTTTTCATTTCTTTGTTTCAGTTTTTAGAGGGTCCTTGTTGCATCTAGCCAATATAGTCATCTATTTTTTTTCTTAATATGATATGTTTTGGATTTTATTGGCCATTATAAAAAAAATTAGTGTTATTTTATTGAAGAAAATATGAAGAAATGGTTGAAACTCCACCACAAGAGGTTGGAATTTCTAGCCAAATAGGCAAATACAAACATGACTCTTATTTTTAAGTACAATGAGTTAAAACATAAGCAGCTTTATTGCTTCACTTTGCAATCTTAATCAGAAATCTATCTAAATAGTGCAAACAAAAATTCATCATTCAAAGAGTTTTTTTTTTTGGGTTCCTGAAATTCATTAAAATATATTATTTAAATATTGAATTTATGATCATTCATCCAAAGTTCAGCCCACCTTATCACTCAAATATATTTGTGTTTACACATAATGTAATGAGTTTTAAAGTGCAAATTGTAGAGTAAATAATTACTCATAATTAATTAAACAAGAATTCAAAGATGTATAAAAACCAAAGTTTAGGAAATTAAACTAGTCATTGAACCGATGATCGATTCAATGTCAATTATCGGACCATGGTCGAATTACGGTTGAACCAGTAGTATTTAAAATATATTAAAATATTAAAATATATAATTAATGTATATGTTACATATATTAAAATATATATTATATAATATTAAAATATTCAATGCATGTTACATATATATATATATATATATATATATATTTATACAAGTCCTGAATATTCTAATAATAACATTAATTTTTGGATATTTTTAATAATACATAATAATATTCAGTAAAAATTCAAAAAATTTAAAAATTAGAAAAAAAAATGAACCGGTTGAACCGACTGATTTTACTTCAAAACCGATTCGACTGGCTTTTCACTAATTTTCCAATTGAACCTGTCGATTCGGTCCGGTTCTTTGAACCATGATAAAAACTCTTTTATTTTAATTGAGAATAGGTATTTACATTTTAGAGACTCTAAACACTAAAAATAATATTCACTGAAACACATACGTTAACTAGGCTATGTGCTTTAGATCAATTTTAAACAATGGTATATTATGTGGTTCTAAAACTTTTTTCTTCAAACCCAAGATCCTTATGAGATAAATGAAATAGAATTTGATTAATAATAGGAAGATTAGATACATACACTGAATGACAGAAAAATGAAATTGAACTTGCTCATAAAAAAATTGAAGCTCAAAATAATCCAACATGAAACAGAGACTCCGAAGTCAGAAACACTAAATTGGCAATTAAGTGAGATACTATACATCTATAATCTTAGTTTATATAACTATGATATATAGTAATCATGAAGGCCAATGCATTTTCTGTGCAGACTCTATTTTTTTTCTCTTTTTTTTTTTTGCCCACCCAATAACTAAGACAAAAATGAATATGGACAGTGAAAATTGAGGAAGAGTAGGAGCTATCTCGTTTTTGCAGAAAGATTTGTATGCATTAGATTAATTAGCATCTGTCTGCTCTTGTGATCTTAAGCCTTTTCACACTGGTCAAGAACATCCTGCAATGTATGCAGTGAGAAATGATCAGAAGATAGAAATCAGTGTTTACCTTACCACACATAATTTAGAGACACATACTTCAGAGAATTTTGCTGTAATATGTGAGAGGAATTTATATTAGAGAAAACTATTGATTTAGTGGATAAAAGATAGTTTATCAATTTGGTCTTTAAAAGATTTCAAGTATTTTAATTCGTTCTTAAAAGATTGTATTGCATTTATCTCAATTTGATCATTTCCGTTGCTAAATCGCAAAACTTATTATTGTCAAATCTCAAAATTTTCATTGATAAAAATCATTTTGACAAAATACGCAACCAAATTGAAACAAACATAATTTTACATTTGATCTTTCAGAGACTAAATTGAAATAATTGTAATATTTTGAGGAGCAAATTAGTAATTTACTTACTCCCATGGCACATCTCCAACCATCATCCAGTCTCCTTCTTGATCTTCATAAGTCAAGACATGAAAATTTCCATAATGAAGTGGTTGAGAATGAGGACCTGAAGTAACAGATCAGAAAAGCAAGGAAAATTTCTGATATATAATTCTGCAGAAGAAAGAAGGTGCAAGAGGAGAAGATTGTGACGAGGGTTTTGCATCAGTGCTTACAGAGAATGGTGGTCCTGAACATAAGGCCAAGAGCTCTGACAAGCCCATCATAACTATGGTGTTGAAGCAGATTCAGTTTTCTACCTATGGGGATGCCTTCCATGTAGACTTTGACAAACAAGGAGGGTCTCTGGCTTAGCTGGTTCTGTTTCTCAACAAGGGTGCTCCTCAAGATGGACTTAATTGGTGGCCAATCTGAAGATTGATCCCTGAAATATAAATCAACAGAAGTTCATTCATTCATGAATCATCATGAAATTGTCAGGATTTTAGCTTCAGAAGGGGTTGATTCATATATGCAGAAACTAGAGTTCATTCAGGAATCATGGTTTTACATTTACAGAAAAGGGAAATGAAACCCATGAAATTCTCAGGTTTCTTCAGAAAGAGGCCAATTCAGATGCGCAGAAACAAATGTTCATTCATGAATCATGATTTTGCATGTACAGAGAATTGCAGAACAAGAAAGGGAAATGAAATCCCAGTTTAGATTCAGAAAGAGCCCAGTTCATATATGCAGAAACCAAAGTTCATTCATAGGTCATGGTTTTACACATACAGAGAATTGCATAACAGAAAAAGGGAAATGGAACCCGTGAAAATCTCAAGCTTTTAGATTCAGAAAGAGGCCAATTCTACAACAGAAGTTCATATATGCAGAATCAAAATCCCCTTCATGAATCATGACTTTACACTAAGAGACAATACCATAAACAAACAAAAAGAAAAAGAATAGAAAGACAACCAGTGAGATTCTCAAGGTTTTAACTTCAGAAGAGGCCAATTTTATGAGAGAGAGAGAGTTAGGTGGAGGAGACAAATGGGTAAGATATACCTTAACCTGGGATTTGAATTGGAAAAGTTAGGTGGAGAAGGAGAGATAGTAAGGCCAAGTCTGAGGTCAGTGATCAAATCAGCTCTGGCATTTCTACAAACACTTGAGAGGCACAGAGAAGAAGAAGATGATGATGAAGAAGAAGAAGAAGCTGGTGGTTTCCCAGAAGGGTAATTACTGCTATCAATGGAAGAAGAGGAGGAAGATGATGACTGGTTATCGATTTGTCCTGCTGTTCTCATCTTCCAATCAACCCAAAACCGATCAAGAGTGAAAAGAAAGAAAGAAAGAAAAAGCCGCCACATACACATTGGCCTCCATATATATATATATATATATATACAGCACGAAAATCACTCAAATTATTTAATATATATATATATATAATCCTTTCCCACTAATTCATTCACGGAGTACTTTAAGTTTAAACATGAAAAAGAATGAGAGAAAAGGTGAGAGAGAAATTGAAGAGGCTCACTCACTCGTTGGTTTCTGATTTGCCCAGAGGGTGGGCGACATGTCCACAAGGCCTACGTTACATGGCCTTTAATTAATTACTTTTTTAAATGTTTTGGTTGGTTGGAACCTAGAAATCTAGTTTATTTTTTAATTAATTTAATTTTTTTAAAAAAAAAATTAAGCTTTATTTTAATTTGCCTATCATGACACTTGCCTAAACTAATGTAAATTTTCAATGGATAGAAAGGGACATGCACACCATGTATATATAATAATTTTTAATAATAAACATCAAATCATAAACAGAGGCAAAGTGCTTGATAACACCATCTTTTTTCTTACATTATATATATAAACAAAAGTATTTTTTAAGTTTGAATTTCATTTTTAATTTTTTTTATTTCAGTTTATATGTTTTATTTTTGTTTCAAATATATCTTTTTTATTAATATTATCTATTCTACTAACAGAAAATGCTGATTGGTCAGTTAGTAAAAATGATAGATTTAAAAAAAAAATATGTAAGATATAACTGACGTAAAAAAAATACATTAGAAATGTAAAAATTGTAAGTTTAAGTTTTATATATTTCATTTTTGTTTCAAATATACATTTTTTCCTAACCATCCAGTCAGTATTTTCTGTTAGTGAAATAAACAGTATTAATAAAAAATGATAAATTTAAAACAAAAATAAAACATATAAAACATAAAAAAAGTCAGAAATTGAATCTTGGTTAAATGTTATTGATGTACAAAGTATTTTTTGCTATTTTTTTTTTAAATTTTCTTAGTGCATTAGATCCTCCTCCTATATAAGTATATATTAATATTTTTTTTACTTTTTTAACTATTTAAAACTGTTGAGATGAAATAGTTAGTGCCTTATGGGCATGATATCTATAGCTTTCTCACCGAATGATCGTGTCACAGGGTATGGTGACAGTTTGGACCACTGTTTGTTGTAAAACCAATGCAATGTGTCGAGGCTTTAACCTTTTTTTTTTTTTTTTTTCCTTTTTGAAGGATAAATTGCATATTATTTCTTTGGATTTAATTCAAAAATAATGTATTTGCTCCTAATCTAAAATTTGCTACTTAAATATTTATGATTAATCTATTGTCATTTGACAATATTGTAATGCATTTTAATTTATCTACATATCAACAACAAAAGTAATTACACAAATGTCCTAAAATGATGAATGATTTTATTAACCGTGATGAAATCTTAAATTATTTTTTGTTAAAACTCATTTTGACTAATAAAATAAGGATGAAATTGAAACAGAGACAATTTATGAACTAAAAGTATTGCATTAATCTCAATTTAATCCTTTTTCATTATTAAATCACCAAATCACCAAATTCAAATCTTAAATATGTTGCTGCCATTAAGACAAATGTAAGTAATTTTTATGAACTAAATTTCGGAAGCTTAATTAATTATTATATTTTTTAAATAATGAATTGAGATAATTATTATATTTTTTAAATATTGAATTGAGATATATAATTATTATTTTATAGGACAAAATGAATGATTTAGTTGTTTTAAAAAATTAAGATGGAAGAATGGTTGGTTTGGAAGTATGAGTAGTGTGTAGATATTGAAGAAGGATGAGTGTGAGAGATGGGAAA
Source organism: Biancaea sappan (assembly GCA_037074585.1). Lineage (NCBI taxonomy): Eukaryota > Viridiplantae > Streptophyta > Magnoliopsida > Fabales > Fabaceae > Biancaea > Biancaea sappan. The sequence goes on along the minus strand of CM073497.1, from coordinate 16,115,985 downwards.
GGAAAAAGTTGAAGAGTGGAAAGAGAGAGGAGTGCTTGGTCTAATTTGGATGTAACCCAAAGTTGTTAAATGGAAGAGAGGGATTGACTGAAGAAGGGTTGAGCCAATAATAGCTAATTTGCCATCTAAAGGCCTTTGCCACTGCATCACTGTTGGAATTTAATGATTCACACAAAAACAAACACAATAACCCTAACCCACCCATTCATTTCACACTTTACATATACCCTATAGTCTATAGTCTGTACACTATGTAGAGTGTCCTTTCTTTCTTTCTTTTTTTTTTACAAAAATATTTTTTATATTTTTAACGTTTATATTAAATTTTAATTTCGTTCTTAATTTTTTTATATTAATTTATTTTATTTTTATTTTAAATTTATCCTTTTTACTAATGTTGTCTATTCCAATGATAAAAAATATTGTGTGGTTAGTAAAAAATAAGTTTTAAAACAAAAATAAAGTATGTAAAACTCAAATTTACCCATTTTACATCCCTATCTTTTTTTTTACGTCAATTATGTTATACATGTTTCATTTTTATTTCAAAACTACTACTTTTACTAATTGTCTAGTTAACAATTTTCATCAATAAAATAGGCTGCGTTAATAAAAATAATAGATTTGAAATAAAAAATAAAATTTGTAAGACATAACTGATGTAAAAAAATATTTAGAGATGAAATTGAAATTTAGTATAAATGTCATGAATGTAAAAAAAATACTTTTGCTTCTTTTTTTTTTTAACTACTACTATCCAGAAATGTATTGGGTTTATATCAATTTGGTTCAAATTAGGTCAAACTACAAAAGTGTGAAGCTCTCCTAGTTCTTTATTTGCAAGACTCAATTTCGATACCTTTCTTAAGGAAAACAAGTGTTAAACTATTTAAATTAATCAATTTTGGTATTAATATAATAAATTACAAATTTGATTATCGGAATATTACAGAAATCTCGATTTAATTCCTAAAATATCATATGTATTAGTTTAGCCCTTAAAAAATTTGTGTTTATTTCCATTTAGTTTTTTTTTGTCATAATAACTTTTATAAGTAAAAATTTTAAAATTTAACAATAATAAATTTTATAATTTCATAACAAATATAATTAAATATAATCTTTTTAGAAACTAAATTAAAAAACTTGTTCTCATGGTTGTGACCAAGTGTCACATATTCAAACCAGATAACAATTTAAAGTTGACTGGTTGGTTCATGGCATCAGCAACCCAGTTCTGGCAACTTGGGGTAACTATGATGTTTAGCCTTAACAGGCAATCTCTGATATGCATTCAATTCCATTATTAATTTTCTGATTTCCATTTCAAATATTGGACACACTCCACTCATCTCAACAATAAGCAATAATGAATGGTTCAATCTTATTAGGGCGTTTTTTTTTATTGACATTTTCATCCGAAATTTTAATCATATTTGTTTATATAGATTGAAAAAGATTAAATTAAGAAAAGATATATTTGACCAGCGAATATATAGTAGATTAAATATACTAGAATAATGTACCCAAAAAATAAAACATTTAAGAGAATCGGACCAAACCTGTCACACAAATAATTTGGTTTAACCCAATTAACCTATTAGTGAAAAAAACCAATCAAAAACTGATTAAACCTGTAACCCTAAACCCGAGTAATTCTGAATTGGTTTTAGTTTTATTTTTATTGTTTCTAATTTTTTTCATGCATTATTTTTTATTTTTCATGTATTTTATCAATATTAATATATTATTTTACATATAAGTACTACTAATATAATATTTTTTTGTGATTAATTTTAAATTTTGTTCTACGTTCATTTATTTTTCATATTAGATATTATTGTTAAATGTATATAAAAATGATTTATAACTTGTTTAGCCTTTAGTAAGTTTGTCAAACTTAAACATGAAAAAATTATTAATTTATTATATTGAAATTTTAATGTATAAAATAATAAATATATATTTATTTACAACAAATTCAATAACGATTCAATTACGGTTAGGTCGGATCAATGAACCTTAAACTAATAACTTTATTGATTCAATGATTAATCTGATTTTTAAAATTTTGAAAAAAAAACATACTAAAATTTTATATATAATTAATGAATCTAGACTACTATTGGACTTATAGAAGTGTTAAATACTGAGCTATAGATAGGTTGATTCGGCAATTACTCACTGTTTTAAGTTTCTCTTGTAATTTCAATAAATATTTTATATAACTTTGAATTCTAAAACTACTTAAGAGCTTGTTACTTGTGCAATAAAATAAAACATAAGTGTGGAGTACTCGTTTTTTAATTAGATATATTTAAAAAAATTATAGTGAACAAATTAAATACTAAATGGCCAGCTCTCAATGACACAGGATAAACCATTAAGTAATGGATTTTATAATTTTATTATTATTCAACAAACCCAACGTGGGGTGTGAGGATATCACAAAAAGGTACATAAAGAGACGAAGAAGAAGAAGAAGAAGAAGAAAAGGAAAGAAAAATAAAAAATAAAAAAAAATAGAAAAGAAGATGCAGAGACAAAGAAACATGATTTAAAGCCAGAGTCTCCCCTTTGGAATTTGCAGAGCAGACAATCTTCTTTCTCTCAGTTCCTCTGTGTCTCTACGTTTTCCACCTTTAATTATCACCCTTCCCATTTTGTATTCATATATCAAAATAAAACTAGGGTTCCATTCTTTAATTAATTTATCCTTTTTTAAATATATAAATAACATAAAATTAATTACTGCTTACTAGGTAGCTACACACTTATTAATTGTAGTAGATGTATATTTATCTCATCATATTTAACAATCAAATTAAATTGATCAAGTCAAACTAAAACGATAAAAAATTGACCAAAATTTAAAAAAAATAAAATTTAAATCGATTTTTTAAATATAAATTTTAATTAGTCTTATTAATTTAATTAAAACTAAACCTAACACATATATCTTACATTTAATTTCCTTTGAGTATAGAGTATAGACTACTCTACTTTGACCATAGTTGTCACTTGTCAGAATAAAAACCGCATGCAGGATGAAAATGGTATATGATAGATCGAATCGAAAATCGTAAAATATTATAATATATATATATATATATATATATATATATTATATAATACAAAATTATCAAAGTCTCAATATATTTCAATAAAATGAGCTCAAATGTTACAATATTAGTAAAGAAAAAAATAGAGAGTAACCTCTACTTTCTGTTGTATTTAAAAATATTTTTTTTTAAATAGACATTTTCTTCTTCAAAACTTATAATACTATATATCATTGTTAGTATTTATTAAACTAAGTTAAAAATTAAACAAATTATGAGTAGTAAGATTTTAAGAGTTAACAACATATCAACAAACAGAATAAGTATTGAAAATGTTATATAGATTAGCAACATATTAACAAATTAAGTTAGTTTGATGACTTTTTTTCATCCTAATTGATTTAATAGATTAGTAACATATTAACAAACGAAAAAAATAACAAAAATTTAAAATATTATAGTATCGATAAAATTATAAAATTGTAAGATTTTAAGATTTAAATCAATATTCCACTAAGATTCTAACAGATTTAGATCTTACATAGAATCGAGATTATTCAAATTGTTTGAAATAGTAAAATTATAAGATTTTAAAATTTACATCGAGATCTTAACACTTATGACTTTGACACTTTTCCTTCCTTGCTTTCGTTTCTCATGAAATCCAATGTTATATATATATATATATACACAATTAAAGAGTCATTGTGTTTTTAATATTCGAATATTATTTAAATTAATTTAGTCTTTTTTTTTAGTTTTTATCTCTGATTTTGTTGATATAAAAAATTAAAAATCATAAATTATTGTAAACAAAACATTTAAACCCAAACTAAACTGTCTGAAAATTAAAATCAAATAGGTCTATAATTTTTATAAAACCAATGAACTTAATTCAATTTAGTTAAAACTCAAAACTAAGTCGAGCTAAACTTATGAATACCTTTATTATAAAAGTAAATCTCTCCCAACTATTTTTTTTTTCATCTACAAAATTCAAACCTGAAATCTTATTTAAAAAGAATAAATATTTAACTATTTGAATTAATTAATGTTAATTTCCTAATATTTTCTTGAATTAAAAAAAATGATAGGCTAACTGCTTCTTAATGAACAAAGCTTATTAATACGACAAATCATCCCTATTATGAGACATCCCACAGTGCCCCTCTTCCCTCACCATGTCTGCCACACGTAAGGTAATCATACGATTAAATAAACTAATCATAATTAATTATTTATATTAGTTTGCATAAAGCTAACAGACACCTTTTAATGACCCAGTTATGCAAAATAATTAATGGCTTACCTATATATTAACATTAGGGTGTGTTTGGTTTGTGAAAATATTTTTTATTTTTATTTTTAATTTTTATTTTTTAAAATATATTTTTTGAAACAGTGAAAATATCTTTTTAGTATTTTCAGATTTAGGTTTATTTTAAAAAATATTTTTAACAAAACATTTTCAGTTAACTCAATCAAACACATTTTTAAGTCTATTTTCTGTTTTCAATAAAAATAAAAATAAAAAATACCCAAACCAAACATGCATTTAATTTCTCAATATCCTCACAAGTTTTTGTCTCGGTTAATTATTTGAGTCATAATAACATATATCTTGGGGGGTTCATGAATCATCCATAATTGATTTGTTTTTTGTAATTATAATTTGAGGTAATTAAAAAAATGATACATAATAAAATTTATTAACTCAAGTAATTTGTAAGAGCAGAATATTCCCACGCCCAATTATTTGCTTCCACCAATAAAACGGAATCTTAATTAAAAGAGCAAGAAAATTAATAAAAAGAAAACAACAAAAAGCATCGGTGTAATTATATGCCTTTTAGTTTTTACATTCGTTTCCTTTCAAATTAATATCGGTTCAACTTTTAAGCCAATGAATTTTCAGTTTGGCTTCGAAAGTTAAAAAATGAGTTTTAAATTGTTGATTTTTATAATTAATAATTTAAATTTTATGATATTGACTTTATTTATTTATTTTTTTTTAAATAATAGTGAAATTTAAGTCATTAATTTTTATAATCAATAATTTAAATGGGTCAAACAGATAATTTATTCTCTAGAGCATACAACAAATATTTATTTAGGACTAAATTACAATAATAACTCTTAAGGTTTGACTAAATTACAAATTTCAAATTTATCATGATATTTTTCTTGTTTCAAATATTAGACTAAACTCTTTTGACTTTTTTTTTAGAATATTGACATGAAGCTGTAGTTTTATTCGTAATATAATAACAAAGAAAGTTAAATTGTGTTAAGTTGCATCAAAAAATTGTGATTTTAACTAAATGTGACAAGAAATATATTATTAAGTAATTCATTATTAAAAAGAACACATATTATGCTGAAAGACAACATCAATATCAAAAATAAACTAGAGAGAAGATTTCAAAATTGAACTAAGCTGATTTGCATGAACTCGGGAGGCTTCAAGTTTCTGCCTTGCACTTCTAGCTATTTTTTCTTTTTCTCATTTTGCCTGCTACACCCTTTTTTTTCATCCAACAAATAAAAAATAAATAAAAGAGAGCGATTGAGTATAGTATTTAAAATAAATAAATATCAAATATAATTATTAATAATAATTCACCTCAAAAACTAGCTTAAAAAATATATGATCCCTAATTTATATAAAGATTTTGAAAACCAGACCAGTTATTGAACATGTGGAGACACCAATTTAAGAGTTAATGGTCATATTGTGATCAAATCTGTCTAATTTAAAATATTAAAAAATAATACATATAATTAAAGACTAAATATAAATTTACAAATTCAATAAAAAATGAGAGTTGCTATCAAATTACACAAAATAACATCTACAATAAAAAATTCATAGCAAAAAAATGACCAAATAATAAATAAATATTATCAATTAATACCAAATTAATAAAACACCAATATATTGTCATCTTCACTAATATTGGCTCTTCTGTAATATTAATTACTTCATTACTTGATTGTAGAATAGACAATTTTTTTTTTTAAAATTCAATTAAATCGTTTTAACTGATTCATTGAGCAACAATTTTACTTGATGCGATTGATTTTTAACGGCTCAATCACTCATTAATTTTAACAATTATTTTAAATTAATTCTCGATTGGAATTGACCACCGATCCAATTCGGTTATGATAGCATTAATAAATAGCTAGTAACACATTTTGTTGGCTGATGTGAAACTTGAACAATAATTTAGCTAAATTTCAAAAGACGAAAGTTAAAATAGAGTGTGGGCGTGGGAAGAGTGATTAGTTAAAGTGAGAGAATGATTAAATACACCAAAAAGCATATACGTGGAAGCAGCTGAGTATAATGAAAGAGAGAAAAAGGAAGAAAAGTGAAAGGAGGGGGAGACAAACAGTAGCAAAAGATGTGAAGCTTGCAAGTTAGGAATTAAAATTAAAATTGAAATATATATTGGTTGGTGTGAATTAAAATTTTAAACATATGAATATGTAGGAGGGATTATATGGATGCCGTTTTGGCAAAGTTAGGGTGCGTTTTATTTAATAATGGGTTCAGTTGCTGAGTTGGTCCAAACAATGCGTCTCTCAAAAGGCAGGACGTGACCCCAACTTTAAGAAACATGCAATCAACTACTAAACACACTCTCCCACTCTCACCCTTCTCTTTCTATTTATAGCATTTCCACACTTGCCTCCCCACGTGCACTTCATTATCGATTAACAACCACCCCTGCCTTTATTCTCTCTATTTCGGAATATTTATAAGTTTGGTTAAATTTTATTTTATAAATCAAATTAAATCAAATCAAATTGATGAGTTTTATAAAATTATTGAATTTATTGGATTGATTGCCAAACCGGACCGGACCGGCCGGTCGGACCAGTTCGACCGGGAACTGGAGGGGTGGTCGGTCCGGTTTGGCCATTAGACCTGTCGGTGGTTCGATCAATGTTAAACCGGAAAAAGTCGATGCTGAACCGGGCAAACTGACAGTGGACAAAAAAACACATGATAATCCTAGTTAATTTTGCAACTATCAAATATGCCACCACTTAGATAAGCAAATAAAAAAGAAAAAATCGAAGAAGGAGAAAAAACAAAAACTAGCTGAGTCCACTTTATTACACGCGTAATTGGGAGGCATATTGGACAATTTGCACTACATTGGCCTGAAATTGTGAGCGCGTGAACCCACCATTTCCCTTAGCCTCTTATAAGCCCGTTAACATATATTAGTATATAAAGCTTTTTTTTCCTCCTTGTTCTAAGTAATGTGGGATTTACTCACTCTTTTACAAGGCTATTTTACTTAGTTTGAAATTGTGGATATTATGAGTTGTGATAAATTATCAATTATGGATTAATTTTTTTATTTCCTTCACTTATTATTATGAATTATCAATTATATTAAGTATTTTAATATTTTAAATTATATATATTTTTATATTTTAAATTATGTATATTTTAAATATTTTTTAATTATCACCGATTCGACCACGGTCCGACCATTGAGCCTTGAACCAGTGGCTCCACCAGTTTAATGACCGGTCCAGTTTTGAAAACATTGCTTTTATGAGCCTGGCTTCTCTGATTAGTCAAGCAAGGTTGTCTGATCAGAATTGGCAAGTAGAACTCATGTGGAGTCTACTTGATCAGACAACCCTTCTTAGCCAAGCAGTGTTCTAGCCAAATAGATGATCCACGAGCCTCTTATCTACTCATCATGTAATTAAATAAGCACAAGAGTTATCTATTGTTCTTTATATCCCTGCTATCAAGTTCTCTACTGAGAATTAGATATGTGTAAAATTTTTTTTTAAAAGATCAATCATGCAATAATGGCCATGGTTCGGAGAATTAGACCAGACTGATTGATTTAATCGAGGTGAACTGACCAGATCTTTAATTCGGCTTGGACTTGAAAATCAGTAGAAAATCAGTCGATTCGACATTTCAATCAGTTCATTTTTTTATTTTTATTTTTTATTTTTATTGAATATTATTATGTAGTTTTATGAAATCTCTAAAAAATTAAGTTATTAGGAGAAGATCTATGATATATATATATATAACATATCTTAAATATTTTAACATTTTAAATATTATATATTTTAATATATGTAAAATATACATTAATTATATATTTTAAATACCACCAGTTTGATCACAATTCAATTATTGTCTAATCATTGATCCTTCAACTGGTGCCTTGACCGATTTAATGATCGATCCAATTTTTTAAATCTTGATAATGACATAAAGATTATACATTTGTCCTGTTCTGATTAGAGAATGATATGCTTGTTATGCTCTGATTGAAAAATCTGATAGTAAGGATACATTGAACTGCACCTAAGTTTTTTTTTTTTCATATTACTCCCTCTTTTAGAACCACCAGTATTAAAAAATTTATTGGATTCTAACTAATTTGATTCAAGTTGAGTTGAATCACAAATGAGTAAAGTTATCTTAGTACTATTATTATTTTTTTTATTTATAAGATTCAAATTCGAAACTTTGTTCAAGAGAAACAGAAGTGACGAATTATATGAACTAATTAATATTGGTTATAAATAATGTCTTTTAGCTTAGGAGTTGAGCCCTATTTTAAAATTAAAAAAATTGATCATGTTTGTACACTTTTAAATCGGATTTTAATTTTATATAACATAATTCTTGTGTTAATTTTTTAAATCCAAAACTTTAATTGGATTTGTTTAAGTTAAAGAAGACCAAATTAATAAGAATAATTACTACAACCAATCTATCAATTTAAGAACCTTTTTTGTTTCAAAAAGAAAAAAAAGTAAGATGAAGTAATTAACAATTAAGTCATAAGATAGATCTATAGTATAGTTAAATTTTAAAATAAAAAAGAATGAATTGCGTAATCTTAATTAAGGTTTCTTATGGCGTTTAAGTTCATTCTCGCCTTTTTTTTTTTGGGACATTTTTCAGAAAGTGTAATATAGTAATATACTAATATTATGTATCTTAACCTAACCCGTTTCAAATCAAATATTAACCTATCTCAAGCAACCAAAAAACAAAAAAACAAAAACTATCAACCCCAGACAAAGCAACATGTCTATTTCAATGTACACGGTTTCCTACTTATTTAAGTCTTGTTTGACAAAAATAGATAATAAATTAGTTGTTAAGTTAATAGATAATAAATTAGTTGTTAAGTTAATTTATTAAATTAGAAGTGTTTAATAAAATTAATTATTGAATTAATTGATAAATGTAAAATAATATAATTATATGATATTTTGTAATCTCAAAATAATACAAAATAAACATAATATTTTTTGTTTTGTTAATTAAATTAATTTAATAATACAAAATAAACATAATATTTTTTGTTTTGTTAATTAAATTAATTTAAATTTCTACATATATATATATATATATATATATATATATATATATATATAAATAAAAGAAGGTAAACAAAGCAGTGAGGACATGAATGACAGATAAAGAAAACGAATGGGTGGGGACGAAAGTGGGAATGACTAACAAAAAAAGATGTATATGACATATAAGAATAAAAGAGAAATTTTAATAAAATAATAAGGGTAAAAGATAAAAAAATATATAAAAACTATAAGCTACTAAAAGTAGAGTTTCAAAATAAGTTATAAGTTATTCAAATAAGTTTGTTTATCAAACACATCTATTTTGGTCAAACAAACTTATAAGTTAATCAAATAAATTATAAGTTAATTTTTGAGCCATATCAAATACAATATTATCATCAAATTTTTATTAAAAATAAAATATGTATAAAAAATTTCTTAAAAAAACAAATAATTCAATTCTAAGTAAAAATTTAATAATAAAAACATAAGAATTGTACTTAATTTGTTTTCCTTTATCAGTATAATGCATAGTGTAAATGAATAAAAATTAAAAGGAAAAGCAAAGTTTGCTTTCTGAAGTTATAATTTTGATGAGAATTAGTTTAATCTGCTGTAACAGTAACTTTTTTTTTTCCTTGAAATACCCTGTTAACTGCTTTATGGACAAAACAAAGTTAATTAGGGCCTATAGCTGTATGTTTTCCCACGTTAGGGCTAGAAAACATGAGCAGTTTATTGATATAAAGCCTTACTTAAAACCTATCCAATTTTGCCTCAATTTGGCTTGAGAATATTTTTTCTGACACAACCCTCCTTTCATAACATGCACATTTTAATATGCTACCTAGTTACCTATATCCCTAGAGAGAATGCTATGCAATGCATGCATCCATGTCTACTTTTTTTTCTTTTCCCCCCTTTTTTTTATAATTTTTTTCTTTTTTCTTTTTCCTTTCTTTGTTGTTGCTTTTCATGGTGATGCCACACCCTTTTTTTTGGGATATTTTTTTTTTGCATAAATAGTAATACTTTATCAAAGATAATCTTATTTAAAGTGCTATCAAGCAAGTATTGAGTAATTTAAATTATTTTTAAACTATGACTTAATTTATTTATTTTTTTAGCGCGATTTAAAATGAAAAAAATATAGAAGTCTATGAGACGAATAATATAAGGATCGATAGGCCCGAGTCTGTAAGCGAACAACACTGACTTCATTAGAGAGTACAGGGGGTGGAGTCATCCAAATGTGGAGCAACCTGGTCATAAGTAGTTATATATTTGTAATATATATATAATTTTTGTTATTTCCCTATATTGTGTATCAAACATTTTGTCAGAAAAAATACAATAATTTTCTTTACTTGTAAATATAAATCATATTAATTGAACCACGTTAAATTTGTGTATTCTTATTTTTCTTTCATTATATTTTTTCTATTTTTGTGCATTATTACTCTGACAAAAAGTAGACAATTCTTCTAGTCAATATTCAAATATAAATTCATCACTTTATAACACACTAACTCATTTTGCTATACCTAATCCACCTTGGCAGAGTGATTTGAAACTTGGGTGTATTGCCGAGTTGTGGATTTTCCATCATTTATTTCTATAACAAGAAACCGTATTTTAACTTGTTCTGTTGCTTCCTTTATAATTGCATCTTCACGTACAATAACGGAAATGGGATTGCGAAAGCATTTATATATATATATATATATATATATTAAAAATGTGCTTAATATAACAAATACAATAGTAAATTAAGGGTTTGATCCCTAAAAAATTAAAATTATTTTAACTTGGTTTTTAAAAGATTAATATTTCAATTTAATCCCTATAAAATTATTATTGTCTCAATTTGATCTTTTATATTGTTAAATTATTAAAATTATTATTGCTAAATATTAAATTCTTTATTTTTAAAAATTACTTTTTTAATAAACGAGAAGACACAATTAAGATAAATAATATTTTAAAGATTAAATTAAGAGTGAGACATTTGATTTATTTAGGAATCAAATATAAATAACTATAATATTTTAAGAACTAAATTAATAATTGAGTCTGTGCTCCATAAAAATTTAACACATATAAATTTCTTCTTCTTCTTCTTCTTCTTCTTTTTTCTTCTTTAGTTCTTCTTCTGCTTCTTTGTTTAGTTACAAAACTTGCGTTTATTTCTCAATTAGTTAATTTTTGCACTGTGCAAAAAAAAATCTCTATATAGTGATTAGTGAATATTGTAACTTTCACTCATTTAATGTCATGTCTATCACGTGAGAAAAATTGTACTTTTTTGTTTTGGAAAATGTACTTTTTTTTGGTCTAAAACTGCGATATTTTTGCAATGGAACAAATAGATGGGTTAAAAGTTACAATCGTAAAAAATTAGTAATTGGAAAATTACACATTGGAGAAGATATAGGACTAACTGTAACATATACAATAATTATATATTTTATTATTTTAATATATTTTAATTACTACCAGTTTGATTACAATTCGATTATTGAATTAGTGTATCGACTGTTCTGACTTTTTTGAACATTGATTTATTATCAAAGTTTTCACTTAAACTATGATGTATTAAAATTAAGAGTGAATTATTGATTTGGTGTTCAAAATATTTCAGTTGTATTAATTTATTCTTTCAAATATCAAGTGTTTCAATTTGGTTTTTCTGTTTGTCAAAATGATTCTTGGCAATAAAAAATTGAATGAAGATTCCCTCTAAATCTTAGAGGATCAAGAGGAAATTTTACCTATTAGATTTAATGATCTAACCGGACAAAAAATATTGTGGAGGGTTTGGTGTGTCGACCGAAGGGACTCTGGAGGGAATAAGTCCCTTTGGAGTGAACCTGGTCTTTGAAAATTTTGAGTTTTAACAATAGTAAAATTTACAATTTAGTTACTAAATTGTGACAAATGTAATATTTTAGAAACTAAATTGAATCACTTGATATTTCAAGTATCAAATTAAGACAATTGTAATATTTTAGAGACTAAATTAATAATTTTCTCTAAAAAATAGTTATTTTAAAAGAGTCAATTGTACATTATTAACTCAAGTAAAAAAATGGAAAACTGAACCCAATATGGATTGGTTTAAAACGCACATCAGTTCTCTAGTCTAAATCGGACCAAATACCTAACTGATTTAGTATTTTTTCGATTGAACTGGTTGATCCGGTTTGATTTTATGAACCATGTAATAAATAAGTAAAAAGCTTTTTATACAATTTTTCTTTTGAAAAAAAAAAAGACAGAGTGAAGGAGAAGATTTGGTATGTAAGAAGAAGCAAGAGGGGGAAACAAGGAAAGGCGTTGTTTCCCCCCTCAACATACGTTGCTTTACTTGGACAGCTCATCTTTTATGTATATATATCTTTAATGCTTTTTATTTTATTAAGCATTTTTATTTTTATATATATATATATATATACACTTTCTTCTTTGCGAGATGGCACTTTATGTGTAGCTGAAGCATATACACACATATATAAAGACGTTGATAGGTTCTCTTGGGTTCTCTTTTGCTTGAAAAGCCACAAACAATCGAAGAGACAGAATGAGGGAAATAGAGTGCTGCATGGGCCTCGTGGGAAGAGCTTCCAATAGCAGAACCTTCGTGTTAGCCCTCAAACCCTAAAGCCCTAAACATACTGTTCCCCACACACTCCTACACTCCCTTCTTTTTCATGCCTAATTGCTTTCTCCTTCTTCTCATTTTATCACACCCAATAAAGCCTTTCTTCCTATCTTTCTCTTTTTTCTTGTTTTCTTCCCTTCTTTCTTTCTTTTTTTGACTTATTATATACCTCTCATTGTAGCTACTACACACTTTTTCTTTTTTCTTTTTTTTAGTAAATTAAGTATTTATAAACTTGATTCGGTTTGGTTTAGGTTTTGTAAAATTGTGGATCTATTTAGTTTTATTTTTTGGACGGTTTCATTCGTTTTTAGGGCAGCTTTGTTTATTATTATTTTTTCAATACAATAATATTATAAGCAAATATACATTTGTCTTTGAAGTGAATATATCAAATGTTAAAATAAAAATTGGTTAAATCCTAATTTTTAGTATTATAAACAACTTAGTATTATAAATTTTTTTTTACTATCCGTAAAGAAACAACTAAGACACATATATTCAAATTTTGAAGGCAAAATTTGTACAATAATAAAATAATTAACAAAAATTGAGATTCATTTATTTATTTACAAAAGATATTTAGTAAATACAATATTATATAATATTATATATATATATATATGTTAAAATATAATATTTTTTATATAAATTTCATGCTATTTTAACCAAAACAAACCAAAAATCGAACAAAACTGATTAAAATGAAGGAATTAAAAGGATTAAATTTCTAATCTTAGATCGGTGTAGATACAAACTACAGCATATTAAATAACAGAACATAAAAGGGATGAACAGAACATGTACCTGGTATTATTGCGCTATCCATCTCGAACAGTAGAATAGAGGGAATTTTTAGGGTTGTGTGAGAGTGGTACTACTCTCTGTCTGATAAGTTCTGTCTAGGGTTAAACTGATTAATGAGATGTCAGTCTATTTAATATCAGACGAGAGCAGGGACTTCTCAACAGGCTATGTGTAATATCCCAAGAATTTTTATGAATATTTAAAGTCTGATTTGAAGTTTAGTGAAAAATTTAATTATGTGGAAAATTTTCTTTTTGAATTAGTGAAGAAAATGTGGAAATAGAAATTTTTATTTTTAATTTAGGAAATTTTTACAAATTCTCAAGGACATGTGGGGAAGAGAAAGGCATGGCGCCCAGGCGCCAGGTGTGTCGGAAAACCTTAGCTCATTTTCAATCGGCCATAACTTCTTCATACGGACTCCGTTTTGGGCAAACTTTATATCGTTGGAAAGTTCTTTGAGTCTAGTTTCCAATGGTATAAGTTTCATTTAGATATTCATTACCGATTAGGAGTTATGACTTAAGATGTGAGTAAAGGTCGAGAGTAGTGGTAGGAAATTTCTCTATTTCGTAACCCTAATGTTTTTGTCTGGTTACAATAGGAATGGTCAAGGTGCAAAGTGGGAGTGCCGAGAGCGTGAAATCCAGGTGAGTGGGTTAATACTTGCTATGATTAAATATCTGTTATTGACTTTTTGCATCATAGTGGAAATATGTTGTATATCCAAGTTTGAAGAGGATGATGTGGAACGATGAGGCATAAACAATTGTGGAACGTGTCTGGTAATGTATATAATTATATTTTCTTATTTTCCCATGAATGGAGGTTATATAATGGATTGTGAATGGCATGTGAACTGAGTTGAATAATTGTTCTATATTATGGGTTATGTTGTATACATGCTATGTTGCTGGAACCACATTTATTATGTTGTGGCTTGAATTTGTAAATGACTGAGTTGTGTATGTGGCTCAAGATTATGATTGAGGATGTTTTTATATATGATTGTGATTGTGTTTGACTGGAAAGGAAAGGCATGGTGGTGCACCCCATGGAGAAATTTATGTGAAGTTATAAGGGTGGAGATTATAAATGGAGCGATAAGGGTGGATGCGGCAGGGGCCGCGGGCAACGATCCAAAGGTATTCTGGACGACCCGGTTGGTACGGGAAATTTGTGTGAAATTGATTTCACCGATTGTTGTTGTGAACTTTTGAATTATGTTGAAATGTATTTGATTTATTTGGATATTGTCGTGAAGTACTACGAATAATATCATATCATATGATGATCGATTTACGTATGATTGCTGCATGTTATCATTATGATGTATGATATTTTTTTGTCATAATGTTGTGTTATCTACTCACTGGGCACGTGGTTTGCTCATACCCCTCTTATTGATATTTTTTTTCAGAGTTGACAGCTGAAGGTAAATATCGGAACAAGGAATTATGGATCCTTAGTCCATGATTACCTTTTCATTTGTTCAGGATAAAGGTATAATAGTTAAGTTTTATTCTAAGTTGTATAAATCTAGAAATCTCTGTAATCGGGTAGGTTCATTCACTGATGTAATGTGAGTAATTGTAGTATGTATAAAGAACTCGTTTTGGTTGCATGAAAAAGAATTGTATGATTTTTAAGAGAAAGATAGGCTTACGGAGGTGAAATGAAATTCACTTTCCGTGCCGGTCACGTGCTCAAATTTTGGGACGTGACACTATGTGATTGGCCCAACCCATCACGGGCCACTCACAATATAAAAGCCCAATTATAATATTCATATATTAAATGCTATATATTAGAATAATATAGTTAATATGATAATGATATTTAATAATTGATTAATGCTAATCCAAAATAGGATATATATATATATATATATTATTAATATTCAACAATTCTCCCACTTGGATAGCAATAGTTAATTATTAAAATGCAACAATCGTCAAGGCAAAAATACCAACTATATTTATAGCACATGTCAAGAAACATAAACTTTAACGATGCAGAAATAATATCCGATAGGTAAGTAAATCATACAAAGTAAAAGCCCATATTTCATATGAAGAATAATGAATATGGATAAGCATAATTAATTAAAAGAAGTATGCAATCCAAGAATAGTCCAAGCATCTGAAAATGCTACAAGAGATATGATAACAAAAGTGACGTCATCTCATACATATCTCATAAGAATAACAATCAAGTAAATGTAAAATTTCAGACTCCCACTAACCCAAAACATCAAAAGACTTAACTAATCCTATATGGGTTACATGATTCTGAAAAGCTTTAACAGTTAAGCCTTTAGTTAGTGGATCCACCAACATGTTTTCTGTAGCGAGATGTTCAATACGAGTCTGAAACTCCAGAATTTTCTCTCTAACAAACAGATATTTGATATCAAAGTGCTTTGATCGATAAGAGCTTCTGTTGTTTTGAGAGAAATGAACAGCAGCAGTGTTGTTGCAGTATATCACAAGTGGCCTAGAAATGCTTTCAACAATATGAAAACCAGAGATTAAGTTTTTCAGCCACACGGCTTGAGAAGTAGCCTCATAGCAAGCGACATACTCTGCCTCCATGGTAGAAGTAGCTGTAAGAGTCTGTTTAACACTCTTCCAAGAAATAGCTCCTTCTGCCATCATAAAAATAGAGCCGGAAGTAGACTTACGGTAGTCAGGGCAACCTGCAAAATCAGAATCAGAATAACCGATGACCTGAAGTTGATCAGACTTCTTGTAGGTCAACATGTAATCCTTGGTTCCCTGCAAATATCTCATGACCTTCTTCACGGCTTTCCAATGACCCAAACCTG
Organism: Biancaea sappan; assembly: GCA_037074585.1. Lineage (NCBI taxonomy): Eukaryota > Viridiplantae > Streptophyta > Magnoliopsida > Fabales > Fabaceae > Biancaea > Biancaea sappan. The sequence goes on along the minus strand of CM073497.1, from coordinate 16,099,262 downwards.
GGTTGCTCAAGTATCTCCCTAAAGCATTAACAGCAAAAGCGATATCGGGACGAGTACAAACTTGAGCATACATTAAACTACCAACAGCGGAAGCATATTGGACCTTTCTCATTTCAGATATCTCTGAATCATTTTGAGGACATTGAGATTTAGATAGTTTGTCACCTTTCTGAACAGGTGCAGCACATGGGGAGCAAGAATGCATGTTAAACTGCTTGAGGATCTTTTCAATATATCCTCTCTGAGACAATCCAAGAATTCCACGTGACCTATCACGGTAAATCTGGATGCTTAGAACAATTGAAGCATCACCAAGGTCCTTCATATCAAAGTGGTTATTTAACATCAATTTTGTCTCAGTCAAAAGGTTAACACAACTGCTTGCGAGCAGAATATCGTCGACATATAAAACAAGAATTATAAAATTGCTCCCACTAGTCTTCAAATAAATGCACTGATCTGAAGCATTTTCCTTGAAGCCAAAAGAAGTGACAACACGATCAAATTTCAAGTACCATTGCCTGGATGCCTGCTTTAGTCCATAAATGGACTTTTTAAGTTTGCAAACCAAATGCTCTTTACCTGGTTCAATGAAACCATCAGCCTGAACCATGTAGACATCCTCGGCTAGATCTCCATTCAGAAAGGCTGTCTTTACGTCCATCTGGTGAAGTTCTAAATCGAAGTGAGCTACTAAAGCCATAACAACCCTAAAAGCATCTTTCGTAGGAACTGGTGAGAATGTCTCCTTATAATCGATGCCTTCCTTTTGACTATAGCCTTTCGCTACTAGTCTAGCTTTATACCTCTCAACTTTTTCATATGGACTACGCTTGGTCTTAAAGACCCATTTGCACCCAATTGGTTTGCAACCATCTGGCAATTCTACAAGATCCCAAACACCATTATGAGACATAGAAGCTAATTCATCATGCATGGCATTCAGCCAATAAGAAGCATGAGAACTAGAGATAGCCTCCTTGAAAGTGATAGGATCGTCATCATTATGGAGATCAAACTCATGCTCCTAAAGATACACCACATAATCAACTGGTATAGAAGGCTTGCGTACTCTCTGAGATCTTCTCAATAGAGGTGCTTCTGCAATGTCATTTGGCGGTGCCACTACATCTTGCGGTGCAATTACACCTATTTCAATAGTATCATCAGTTTCCTGTTCAATAACAGGTGGTACCACTACATCATGTCCTCCTTGAAGTGTCTGATCATCATCATGAGCGACTGGAACCACAATATTCATGGGAAGTAAAACATGCGACGTTGGAGCTGTGGTCCGATCTTCCTTGAGAGTGATTGGTTGTGGTATATGACTCCCACTATCCAAATCATCCTCAAAGAATATCGCTCTGTCAGACTCAATAACTCGCGTAGAATGAGAAGGGTAATAGAATCTGCAACCTCTAGAGCCAACGCAGTAGCCGATGAAGAAACCACTAATAGTTTTAAGATCAAGCTTCTTCAATTGAGGATTATAGGGTCTAACCTCTGCTTTACAACCCCACACGTGAAAGTGTTTCAAACTCGGCTTCCTTCCACTCATCAGTTCGTAGGGAGTTTTCGGCACAGATTTGCTAGGTACCTGATTAAGGATGTACACAGCTGTCTTTAAGGCATCTCCCGAAAGAAAAACTGGTAATGATGTATGACTCATCATGCATCTTACCATATCCATGAGTGTTCGATTAAGTCTCTCTGCAACTCCATTCTGCTCAGGAGTACCAGGCATAGTGTATTGAGCTTCAATCCCACATTCATCGAGAAATTTGGCGAATGGTCCTGGATTTCTCCCAGTCTCATTGTATCTGCCATAATACTCACCTCCTCTGTCAGACCTCACGCATTTAATCTTCTTTCCAGTCTTTAATTCAATAGCAGCCTTGAAGGATCTGAAGGCATCCAAGGAACTGAATTTTTCTTGGAGGAGATCTATCTAACCAAATCTCGAGAAGTCATATATGAAGGTAATGAAATACCTATATCCACCCATAGCAGTGGGTGTAATAGGTCCACATATGTCTGTGTGAATCAACTGCAACACATCATCACACCTATTTGCTCCTTTCTTCCTAGTCTTGGCAGTGAGCTTGCCTTTAATGCAATCAATGCAAGCGTCAAAATCAGAGAAATTGAGATCATGAAGAATACTTTCCTTAATCAGTCTTTCAATCCGGGGCCTAGAAATGTGCCCTAAGCGTCTATGCCACAGCATAGAAGAACTTTCATCAGTCCTATTACGCTTATTTCCAACAACACAATTAACAGACATATTATTCAAATTCAGCATGTAAAGCCCATCACATAATACTCCTGAACCGACAGTAACAGAATTAAAACGAATAAAAACTTTTCCATTACTGAATTCAAAAGTGTAGCCATATTTATCCAAAGCTGAAATTGAAATCAAATTCCTTCTCATAGAAGGTACATAAACAGCGTCTTTTAACAATAAAGTATGTCCAGAAGGTAAAAGCAATGTAACAACTCCTATTTCTTCCACCGATACTCTAGCTCCATCTCCCACAATGATATTGGATTCAACATCACTTGGCTTCCTCAGGCTTGTGAACCCCTGTAAAGAATTCACAACATAAATGGTTGCACCTGAGTCAAACCACCAAGTATTGGGAGCAACATCAATCATATTTGATTCATAACAAGCCAAAGCTAGGAGTGTACCTTGCTTGTCAAGTTTCCTCTTGAGAGTATAACAATCATCCACCTTATGGCCATACTTCTTGCAATACTTGCAGTTTCCTTTGAAAAAATTATTCTTTGGCTCTAAGTGTTGAGAAACTTTTCCCCCTTTCTTCTTGTCACGTTGAAACTTTCCTTTGTGACCTCTCCTTTTCTCAGACTTAGCACCAGAAGAAGAAGCAGTAGCAAACTGAACACTGTGTGCTTCCCCTTTCTTTATGGAATCCTCTTCTTGAGAGACAATGGCAATCATTTCATCAATCGTCCATTCAGTTTTCTGAGTATTATAGGAGGTTTTCAGAACGTCAAATTGAGAAGGGAGTGACTCCAGTACTTGTCAGATTAGATAACTCTCACCAAGATCAACCTTGAGAGACTTCAATTTATTAAAATAGTGGACTAACTTCATGATGTGCTCACGAACTCCACTAACACCATCATATTTAGTCTTCTCAATCAGAGAGAGATACTGGCCCTTCTGAGCTTTATCAAAAGTGGTGAATTTATCACCAACGGACTTCAGAAAATCCTTAGCATTCTTGCTCTCTGGAATGCTCTGTCTAATAGACTTCTCCATGGTGTATTTCATCACCATGAGACACACCCTATTGGAGTGCTCCCATTTTTCACGAGAAGCCCTTTCAGCAACAGTGGACTCAGCAGTAAGAGCTGGGGGCTCTTCCTCTCTCAAGGCCAAGTCCATATTAGTGATGGCCAAATACAAATCCAGAGATTTTTTCCAGTCCTCAAAATTGGTCCCATTTAGTGTTTTGACGGAAGTTAATTGTATAGGCAGGGAGGTTGGCATTAAAACAACAAAAGAAAACATTTAATATGCATAATGTCATTATGCTATAAGAGAATTAAATGTTTCTATGTGCACAGCCAATCAAGCCTGTTAGAGAGAATTTCTTATCTACCTGGTCCCGTCTAAGGGTCCCGAACCAAAATAAACAAGAAATATAATAATACAATACTTTAGACCTCATATCATCAAACAAATTTTGAATGCCGATAGGGTATTCAAAAAAAAATTGATAGAGGTATTGTATAAGAAATTACATTAATAATAATATACCGATAAGATATAATTATTATTAATGCAATAAATTAAACTAATAATAATGATTAAAAAGGGATAAAATAAATAAAATTTTAATCATTTAAATCGAAGATTTTGCATAACTGTGCCCACGATAGGTGAGTTCACAATCATACAAAATAAAAGGCAATTATATTCGACAGAATAAATAATTATTTATGAAGGAAATGAGGTAAATAAATAAATAACAGAAAAATCAAAAATAATAAAAGGGAATAATTTTCTTATGGACTGAAATTAATTCCATCACTAGGATAGCTTACTGGGGAGAGTACAACATACCTAGATGTTGTTAACAGAGTGAGGAACTTCCACAAAAAAATTCAGTCTAAAAATCCGAGAGTACGATAGTTAAAACAGCAAAATAGTCTCGGATTAAATGCAATAAAATACTTAGGGGTCCCAAAAAATTTCCTAAAAATTACCAAAAATAATATTATGTAATTATTTAATTTTTCAAAAAAAATAAAAAAAAATTTGAGTTCTGGAAGTGCTGCACGCGCCCACACGCGCCAGGCCCGTGCGTAGGCGTCGATAGGGGAGGTCATCCCCTTCGCCCGGATTGACTGTAACCGGGTCGCGCGACCTGGATCGCGACCCGGTTTGTTCTTCTTCAAATGGCCATGAAAATTCATACTTGTTTAGGGATTTTGTTCGAAATCATGAGCAAAAGAGAAGCTCTCAATCAATTTTGTGAGATAAGTTCAGGATTTGGAGAGGCCATTTTCGAAAAAGGGATGAAAAACGGGTTTTTTTTCGAAAAAACTTAAATCTCCCAAATCCCTCGATGAAAACTCCTCGGTTCAGAGTATATTGTTCGAATGATAACATATGTTAGAAGCCCCAAATCAATTTCGAAAAGCATTGATTGTTTTGGGAGAAATCAAAAACGAAAACTTTAGGAAAAACGGAAACAAGAAAAAAACATTTAAACTCCCTAAAACGTTGTTCAATCCCTCTGATTTTCACTTATATGATTCGTATAAATGTTTTGAATCAAAGCCCTAAAACAATTTTAAGATTAACCTAACAAATTAGGGCAAACGAAATTTGTTTTAAAATTTGGGTTTAGGGAATTTCGAAAATCAGATTTAAATTGCTAATTAATAGTCATAGTTTGTACTACCAACCAGGCTCTGATACCACGGAATTAAAAGGATTAAATTTCTAATCCTAGATCGGTGTAGATACAAACTACAACATATTAAATAACAGAACATAAAAGGGATGAACAGAACATGTACCTGGCATTATTGCGCTATCCATCTCGAACAGTAGAACAGAGGGAATTTTTAGGGTTGTGTGAGAGTGGTACTACTCTCTGTTTGATAAGTTCTGTCTAGGGTTAGACTAATTAATGAGATGTCAGTCTATTTAATATCAGACGAGAGCAGGGACTTCTCAACAGGCTATGTGATTGGCCCAACCCATTACAGGCCACTCACAATATAAAAGTCCAATTATAATATTCATATATTAAATGCTATATATTAAAATAATATAGTTAATATGATAATGATATTTAATAATTGATTAATGCTAATCCAAAATAGGATATATATATTATATTAATATTCAACATAAAATTCATATTTCAAAAATTAATTTGAACAATTTTTTTTTCGGTCAATTTGGATTTGGAATTGAACACCACTATAGTAAATTATACTAATTTCTTGTTGAGGTTAATTAGTTACATTACACGGAGCTTTGTTTTAATTTCAAATATTACACTCAACACTTTCTTGATATTTTGATCTATATTATAAAAATCTAGCCTCCATTTTACTGTTTGACAGTAAAAATAGTTTAATTAATCTTGACATTTAATATGAAACTGTAACTTCATTCTTAGCATGACAGTAAATATTATTAAGTAATTTTATTACTGAAATAAATAAGTCCCCTACCATTTTGATATATGTGTGTGTGTGTTACGCTAATAACTTCTCCTTAATTCGTTTATCTGATGTCAAATCAACCAGCTAACATCAAAACATGAACTGTAATTTTATTTTCAACGTGATAGTAAAGACAATTAAATTATTGTTAACGTCTAATGTGAAATTATATATGCCCTTATTTTTAATATGGCATAGTAAAAAATGTTAAGTAATTTTGTTATTAGAAAGAATACAAGAATGTTATGGAAAAAGTTATTTTCAGTGATAAAAAATAAATTAAAGGAGAGTACCCAGTGCAATATTCAGTGTGATTTACCTTTTTGTAAGAGAGAAGAAAATCAGGTATGGGGAAGTTGATCTGATATTAATTATATTTTCTCCATTTTGTGTCTCTTATAGGAAAGTTTTTGATAATTACACCCACTTAAGCTTGTCTCTATGCCTCAGTTCTGTCCACGAAACTATTAATCCTTTTGATGATTTCTTCTTGGAGTGGGGAAACATGAGAGTGTGGTCTTGTGAAGTTTCTGTCCCTTAAATATTGAAATATGTGTATTTAAATTAAACTTATCCATCAATTAATAGTATGAGATCACAGTGTTTCATCAAATTTTATTTTCCTTTTCAATGCCATATCTCAAATAATTTTATCATTGTATTATAAAATATTTTTACAAATGAAATGCACGGTATATTCTTCTCCTGGTTTTTTTTTTAAATTAGTAGTGTTAGAGAAACTTATTTTCAATATCATTTTATTCGCAAAAAATACGGTATGATGTTCTCATTAATTATAAAACCTTGGTCACTTTAATTATAGTGCAAGTTTTAAATGCATAATGTAGCTAACTTAAAGAAATTAATTCGAGTTCATCAAAACAATTTGATCGGTAAAAAACTTGAGCTATATTCTAGAACTATGCATGCTTATCTAATAATTTCAATATATGTGTGTGTGTGTGTGTGTGTGTGTGTGTGTGTATGTGTGTGTGTGTGTTAATATTCATATACATAACAAAAAAAAATTAGAAATTTATTTAATGACAGAGTACAAGATTTATTTTCCATCTCATTAATCGATATATGGCATGTATATAAATTTTTACCGTTGTATTTCTATATCTAATAATTTTTTTAAAAAAGAAAATTCAAATACACAAAGCAAAGGATAAAACCTACGTATAGTTGTCGGTTGAGGTATAGTAACAATTGGTTGTCTATATTATTGTAAGTTAAAGAAATAAAATTGTGTTCTGATTAACATCTACAACTTTTAATTAGTCTAATAATAAATATTTGGTTCTAACAATAATTTATTAATAGTTTGAGTATGGCGTTTTCAATTAAAAAACAAATAATATGCCTTAAGTTCACGTGCCATTTTCGAAGTCTTCTTACAAAAAAGGCTTTCTTAATTATAAGATATGTTTTTTGTGGAAAATAATTAGTCTGGTATCGTTGTGAAGAAAACCACTTCGTCCATGATCATTTCATGATTTGTGCCTTAATTAGAGCATGCAACTGATCATCATGCTCGTGAATGAGCGAGTGTTTGGAATATTGATGTTTGAGAAACTTTTTTTTTAAATAATTGCTTTTGTATTCAAAATTATATTTCAACATGATTTTTAAAGAGTCCAAACGTCAAATTAAATACACCTTTAATCATCACAAATTTGGAATAGTACTGCCTGCATGCGTTGAGTGAGGGCAATTAATAAGTTAATAACTAGTCACTACAGTCATTGGCTAGCAGGATTTGCATTCTATCATGCTCTGGTAGAAACATAACGGTTATGTTCGATAAATTTACATTATTCATATCAGATTAAATAATTTAGATTAAAGAAAATGATTAAAAAAAAAAAGATGAAATCAAACTTCATAAGATATTTTTATCTTTTGATCTAAATTGTCCAATTTAACATAGACAATTCAGATGTAAAACATAAGATTAAACGACTCAAATAAAAAAAAATTAAAAAAAAAGATCTTATAATTAGATATTTGTATCTTTTGACTCGTTCAATCTAATATATGAATAGTCTAAATATAAAATATGATTGCCATATTCCTGTCAAAATATGATGCGAAGCAAATCTCAACCCAGCTAGGAGCAGTGTTGTGTTAGTGTTTGTCCATTGTACATTAACATGCATGAAGGAAACTTGCTTACGTACCACACCATTCAGTGATACATATGTGTGTGTGTATATATATATATAGAGTACGTAACGAGCATGCATGGTACTTTCTCTTGACTTCGGCACAGTCGGCAACGGCCATGGAGGTGGCAGAGAGGACGAGCCGAGGCTGACTCTGTGGAGGCGGGTCACGCTGTTGGGGCGGCGGGGGGATTGATGATTCTAGCTATGATCTTCACTTTCAGGTCACCAATCAGCATACTCATGTCCAAATCTGTGACCTGGGCCTTTACCACAAGGCCCACAGAAGTAGTTGGACTTGGGCCTGGCTTTTCGAAATCCAGGCTTGTACTTGATCTTTAGGGAAGGGGGCTTGAACCCAAAGGCTGAGATCGGAACAAAAAAAAAAGGGATAAATTAATATACTTTTATTTTAATATTGGTTAATTTGGTTTTAACTTTCAATATTACACTCTGTGATTTTAATATTTTGATACATATTATAAAAAATTTTCTTTCAAATTACTTTCTATCCAATAATTAATTTTTTCCAATATGATACCATAATTTTATTATTAGAAGAAACACATATTGTATAAAAAATTAATTTTAATGAAAAAGTAAATTAAAAGAAAGTTTAATATATTATTTAAAATAATATATACACACACACACACACACACACACACACACACACCAAATGTAACTTAACCAAAAGAAATGAGTGTTATTCACCCAAAAAAAAAACAGACAAAATTTTAGGTGCGATTTTAAAAATGTTTATAGCACATATTTTTTACACTTTAATATTACATAATTAGTTTTTTTTTCAAGTATCTATTATATTTTGATTATAATTTTATACTATACATTTTGTATACAACCACCGACGTCGTTTCATTCCTTGAGTGATCCCAAAACCGAAAACTCCAAGGAAACGTCTGGAATTTTTGTGTCCTATATGTACTTTTCTTCGTGCCAAAGCCAAAATGGTGCTTCAAAATCATTCGCATAGTTCGTTCGGTTCCGTTTCGGATTAAACCAGTTTCTGCGTTCTGCTACTGCCAGAATCGTCTAGAAGGAAGGTAGGGAGATTGAATTGAAGGATGGAGGTCAGAATCGGAAGAAGGGTGTCGAGGGGAATGCTGCCATTGCTGGCGCTTCACACATTAAGCGAGTATTATAGGTCGGAGAGGAAACCCCCCGTCACTGCTGGCCTTATCGCTGCAAATACTCTCATTTATTTGAGACCTAGCTTCTTGGACCCTCTCGTCCCTTCTATTAATGAGGTTTGGTTCAATCCTTACCTCATACTCAAGGTGGGTTTTCCATTTCCCATTGCTTCTTTTTTAATCCTCTTAATTCCTATTTAATTATGTTGGATTGTTTGAAGGAGAGCACTATTTGCTATGACTATGCTTTATTTGATTAATTTCACACTATGTATCCCTGTACTATGGAATGATCCCTTGTGTAATTGGGTATGGCGGAGCTTCAACTTAATACTCAGTGGTGCATTGTTGAGAGTTTACATCTAAGAGGCACGGACAAGACACAGATATTGTGGCAAAATCTGAGGAGTCCAATAATGTTTAGAATTATGGGGATCTTGTCCAATACAAATGTTTGGCACTTGTGGGATATAGAAACAACTTAAATCTATAGTGTTTGTGCTTTTTAGGTTTACGTTGTACTGCACAGCTTTAAAGTGGATAGACCTTCATATTTTTAGTTAGCCAAAAGAATGAAAGACCAATTAAATTCAATATTTCAAGCAGACATGTTAGCTTTCCTTCTGCCCATTTTGGGCACTTGACCGAGTGATTCAGCATATACACATTTTCTTAAGGACATTGATAGTAATCACAGTACTAAATTCAAGAAGTTTCTTTGAAATGAACTAGAGATGCTATATTGATGATTTCTTAGCTAACCGAATATGCTCACTGACATGGGTGGACTACAGGATATGCACGTCACTTATAATATTAGTTTATAAAATTGAGTGCTGCTGTTTTCTTCGTCCTACAACCCAAGTAGATTAGTTTTTGATTGTAATGTCTGTAATTTTGGGACGTGGTTAATTGTAAAAGGTTAAGATGGGAAAAAATGCCTCCAGCTACCTCTCCCTGCTCTTAGTTTTTCTTTCTTTTCTTTTTTTTCCCCACATTTAAATTTAAAAATAAGAATTGACCGTGAAAGTGATTAGACTGTGGGGTCATCTTTAAAAGCTCTTTGGAGTTTTCTTCTATAACAAGCAAATTAAGAGAATTGGTTAATGTGATGTGATTATTGTTTAGTATATTATAGTTATACTACAAGAGATTAAAAGTTTGTCAGATCTTAATCTAATTCTACGGTCTTGCAGTACAAGGACTTGAAGCGGTTTTTCTTGTCTCCATTCTACCATATTGGAGAACCTCACCTAGTCTACAACATGTTGTCACTTTTATGGAAGGGGATGCAGTTGGAAACTGCAATGGGGAGTGCTGAATTTGCTTCTATGGTTGCTGTCTTACTTACTTTATCCCAGGGTATCACTCTAACGCTATCAAAATCACTCCTGTTATTCTTTGACTATGAGAGAGCTTACTATAATGAATATTCTGTGGGATTCTCTGGTGTCCTGTTTGCCTTGAAGGTTGTTCTTAACTCTCAAGCAGAAGATTATACTTATGTACATGGAGTGGTAGTGCCATCACGTTATGCTGCTTGGGCCGAATTGGTTCTTATCCAAATGTTTGTACCTGGTGTCTCATTTCTCGGTCACCTTGGTGGCATACTTGCTGGTCTGCTTTATCTGCAGTTAAGGGGTACCTATTCAGGCTCAAACCCCCTAACTGTTCTCATTGGAGGTGTTACCGGGGCATTGAACTGGCCTCTCAAGTGTTTACGGAACTTATTTCGGTTTCGGCGGGGAAGGATCTCTGGTAGGGGAACTGTGGGTGGCAATCGGATTGGGAGACGAACTGGTGTATGGAGATGCCAGGCATGCACATATGACAATTCTGGTTTGTTAAGTGCATGTGAGATGTGTGGTACCAGTAGGACTGGGAATGATACATCTCCTCATCAATGGTTCCATGATTCTCGTAGCCTTACTTTGGAGGAGGTGCGCCGATTAAGGGTTGAAAGATTTGGCAGATGATACTTGATAGTAAGATGTAGCTCCAACCTCAGTAAATGACACAATCTGATCTGGAATTGCATACATATTACATCAATAATCAATCTTGTTTTGGAACATGGATTTAACTAATGTATAAATGCTGTTTAAAAGTCTTTAAAGTTGTTTTTGAGCAATACCAGCCTGTCTCTAGATCATAGCATGCTATCTAAAGAAAGTCATCTGAGCTCTCAACTGCCATGGATGGCTCTGATATTCATGTGCAGTAAGCTATGTCAATGTGGACATATTACTTGGCAGCATTATTTGTTGTTAATATGTGAAAGGGGCTACGTTATTTTGCAAGAGGTGTCTGTCATTCTTTTCAATTCTTCCGAAGCTTTCATATCATTGTTGTTCTGAAACTGATTTGTAGGGCTTGTGTGCATGCGAGAAAATACCGAGAGAATAATGGGGAAACGAATGAGGGTTTGTTGCTTATCTTCTCCTTCCAGTTCTTTTTGTCTTTGTTGAGTGACAAAGCCTGGAATTTAACTTTAAAGGGTTGAATTTATAGCTCATCGATATTTGCATCTTATTTATTCAGTTTAGCCTTCGATTAAAAATTTATGGGTAGACTTTTTTCTTTTCTATCTGCTGTGTGATATGAAGGCATTCAGTTAACACGTCTGCAAGGCTTAAGTTGACATACTTCCATCTTTTAATGTAAAATTTAAAAATTTTGAATTATAGATAGAGCCACTTTTATTTTATTTTTTTGGAAAAAAATATTTACATTAAATAGAGGTGATAATGGGATACACTGCAAACTTGACAATTTTTGCTAACATTTAAATGACTCGAGTTTATAATTCAAGTCAAAGTTGATATAAAACAAAAATTTGGGATCAGCAGTCAAGATTAATACTAAAATTACTGTTAAATATTTGTGAGAAAAGTTAAATAAAACCAACACTAAATGATCTTAAACATCATCTACATACACTGCTAATCCGTACATACAAATTGTTAATTGTATTCAAAGTCAAAATTAGAAGGAGAATTATGTTGCTCTGTTGATATTCATAATTTTGCTTAATTTTTAGTTTCTTCAGAGTAGTTTAAAAGTTTGTAATTAGGTTTTTATCATTTTAATTTTTTAATTTTTTCTCTGGTTTAAAATTTGTATTAGTGTGCCATTAAATTATACTAATTTGACTGGGCTGAGGTTTTCTGCTATATTAACTTCTGCCTGAAGCAACAGAAAAAAGTGTTACTTAAAAAAGTATGACACTCTACTTGGATCCAATTTGACTAACCATATACTCTATTATTAGTATTCTAAACATGCATAGTTTATGCTATCTCAATTAAATAACTTAATATTGGACGTATCAAATGCCATAAGAGTGAATAAACTTTACTCCGTCTTCTATTTCTTTTTTAAACATGAATCATAGATATTTATAGTGTCTCAAAATGACATATAGTCGATCAAGCTAGTAGAAATTAATTGTGAACTAAGAGAAGTTTAATGTAGGAATCAAATTTAGAATTATAGAAATTTAATTACAAATTTTTAAGTTATAAAGACTATTGGAATAATATGAACTTAAAAAATGTGTTTAACTAACTTTTTTTTTGGGGACTAGACTTATATTCAATTTCTTATCCTTTTGTTATTAAATTTTTTATTAAATATAAAACATAATAAAAAGTTCTTTAAAAGAATCAATCATATAATGATGAGATGTAAATGATATTTAGTTATTTTTATTTTGTAAAATTTTACATTTATTGTGTTCTTATTGAAGAATAATAAAAACATAAAGAACTGTCAACATTGGCTGATTGCAATAATAATAATTGTTTGAATTATAGGAGAATGACAATTGTTTGATTCTTAGAGATGTCAATTTGAGGAGAATTCTACTCTTTACATTTAGTAAATTTGTAAGAGATTAGTTTTCTATCTAATTAAGTGGAGGGATACCTTCGTAAAAAAAAGACAAAAAAAAAAAAGGAACTGCATAAACTTTTTCTTCTGTGGTTTCAGTTTAAGAATTTCTGGAGTAAGGCATTTTTTCTTTTTTACATTTTAGCTCAAAAGCTAATTGGGTTGTGAGAGGCCCAATGGGCTTCAAATATGGAGACAAGGAAATCTGACTCGGCGGGGCGGGGAATGGAATGGAAAGAGAAGGATAAGGTGACTGTAGAGCGTGAAAATTGAAATAGCAAGATAGAAGCATGCGAATGATTCTGTGTAGTTGAAAAAGAGAGTGATAGGAGCGATAGGAGAAGAGAGATCACACAATGTCCGCTACTTCACTCTCCTTCCTTCACTGTGCTATAGCTTCTTCCCAGCAATCATGGATGGGTCCGAAGTTAGTGGCATCTCCTGTTTCAATTTCATCAAGGCCAAGTTCGAACTCGTCATCGTCGTTATCGCTCGTGGTGGAAGCCAAAGCCAAGACCAGAAGAGAAAATAGGACTGCTCGCCATGAGAGAATCAGGAAGAAGGTTATGTTTCTTAGGCTTGGGTTTATTTTCTTCCTTACAGTTGCTGGGCCTTCATCTTCTTTTATTGCGCTTCGCTGCTGTTTTGCGCAATTGAGCAGCTCATTACTTTGTTAAACACTTAGTTACAGTTCATCAATTTATAATCTGGTAATAACTAATAAGACAATGGGAACATAGTTAGATAGAATTTCAAGTCCCAAAGAAGCAAACATACTTCGTGATTCTGAAGTTCTCTTCTTGGATGTTTCTCTGAAATTATCCATTATTTGAATGTGCTAATCTATGTGTTAATGTTCTGGTTAAGATTCATCATACCTCATCCGCTCTGATTTGCTGCTCGGATGTGTAGAATATTCTCTTAAACTGGGTAATTTGTGTGCTATAACTTTTTTTGAAGTGCCAATTATCATACTAAAGGGGAACTGTTATCTTTAGTTGTTGTTTTATAGCTTGATGTTGTTTAATTGGTGTATACAAGATTTTTATAGAAGTTGGTATATAATGATGATGGTTTTGCTTATCTTTAAAGTTAACTGCTCTTAAGTCAACGACTCTGTGAATTTGAATTTTGAAATCCCAGGGCCTTTTATCTTCTTTTCCGGGTTTCATATGTTTTACTTTAGTTCCTATGTGTTAGTCAGAATGATTATTTTGCTATTTTCCTGTACTCTATTGTCTCTATTGTCTCTATATCGAACATGATAGCTGGCCCTGACGTTGTTTCTATGACTATTTCATGTTGTTCATGTTATATTTTTTATATTAGTATTAATCCTTAGTTAAATTTCCATCATATGCATTTTCCAATTTATATACATTAAATTACATCTAGTATGGCTAGTTTGCAGCTTTTGTTTTGCCTCCTCTAATTTCAGAATATGCAATAATTGAATAATACACTTTTACGTTGTCATGTTCGTGTTCCAGCTTTTGAAATATTCTAATTATTGACGCTCACAGGTTTTTGGTATCAGCATCTAATGGAAAAGTTTTGATATAATTGTTCTGTGGAACAATATTTATAAAAAAAAAAATAGAAAAGGAAGGCGGAGAAAGAAAGAAAGAAAGAAAGAGGAATGAGCAAGCAACAATGCACGGTCTTTTAAATTCTAGGGTCACAAGAAGATGGATGTCACAAAATATGATATGATTTAATACTGATACTTCAGTGAGTTGTTTAACAAAAATATAAGACATTCTGCATATAAACAAATTTCTGCAACCTTCTGCAAGTTTCTTTTATTATTTCCTTTTTTTGTTTTTTTTTCATAGCCATTCTTATTATAACTATACATTTTGGGGCTGTGGAACTACCTAGGCACTTGGTATATATTCTATCTCCATGCTCTAGTGAAACAATCTTTATTGAATGGAATTTTGCTATCATTAAGAATGCACTACATATCTGTTCTGGAATTATCTTTTTCGTCTATCAGGTTGAAGGAACACCAGAACGGCCAAGATTGTCTGTCTTCCGGTCCAATAAGCATCTCTACGTCCAGGTGATTGATGACTCCAAGATGCACACACTTGCATCAGCTTCAACCATGCAGAAGCCGCTTTCTGAAGAGTTTAATTACACCTCAGGTCCCACAATTGTAAGTTAATAAAAGATTATTAAGATGATCTGAATACTATTTAATTACTGGTTGAGTGTATCCATTGTTTTGTTTGACGCTGAAAGTATTTTTCCTATCCTCCCAAATGATAAGAAATATTCCTCTTTTATGTCTTCTTACCAACAAAAAATTGACACTGATTGAGGGACAGAAAATTAGAAACCAGATGCAAATCCCTGATTGCGAGGTGAAAATGGTAGTTAAAGAAGATATTATTCACTACCTTCAGGATTGCCCACAGCACGCACCTGTTCTTGACCAAAAATGTGATGTAGCAAAACTGCATTACTACAGCACATTGTTATCTTCTTGTCCCTTATAATCTCCCTCTTAATACCTATTAGCTAAAAGCTGCTTCTTAAATATGAATTTTGTACTTGTTCACATTGTAAAATTTAAATCACGAAAAAGGATTCCTAGAATCTGTATGTAAATGTGTTCCCTCTGTAACTGTTGTTAGGAATCTAGATTTATTACGGTTTATGCAAGATCTGTTGCCAACATCACCACCATTACTTACTTTTGGCAATCAAAACATAGGGTATGACGCCATGACCCCTGAAGTTGACTTCTTTAACAATCTCTGAATTTTCATTTCTGTAATACTATAGAACCACGGAAACAATAAATCATCACTCCCTGAAGCTAATCTCCATTTTGAGTGGTGATATATTACAAGAGCTTTATATTCTTGACTGATTTTCAAGGTTCCAAAAGATTTTCCTTTTCCATTCCTTGTGTAATGCCTCAGCAATTCTCCCTTCAGGAAGATTTCCGGCTGTATCTGCCTTTTTTTTTTCCGCCCTAGTTCCTTAACATTTTCATTCGCTAAAAGTGATCGTGCTGATCCATTTAAACTTTTGGCTTCAGGAAGTAGCAAAGAGGGTTGGTGAACTCATTGCAAAGTCCTGTCTGGAGAAAGGGATCACAAAGGTGGCCTTTGACCGAGGTGGATACCCATACCATGGCCGTGTTGAAGCAATTGCAGAATCAGCTCGTGAACATGGTCTGGAGTTCTAAAATGAGTAGTCCCATTCATTGTATTTCATGTTTAAACTTGTAACCAGAGGATATAACAAATTTTGTAATAGCACATGTTCTTTTTTCCTGTACAAGTTTCTATTATCTGAGTGCTATCATTCATGTAGTCAATTTCTTTATTAACGGATGAATTTGCCTTTTGCTAATGCATCTTGAGGTGTTTGGATTAGCTGCTTGTCAAGAGACAAGTAGCATGCTTGTCCCTTGACAAGCCCCCAACAGGCAGATTGTTGAACCGAACCAATCCAATGGCCACAATTAGCGTAAGTGAAATGTATTGTTTCACTAACACCCTCTTTTTTTTGTTTTACCATTGACGCCTGCCAATCACATTGTGCCACATGTCTATCCAATTAGCCCAAACTACTTGACCTGCAACGTGCCACGACTTGACCCGGCTTCCATCTTTTTCTTCGACGACAAGTGACCAGAGACAACATGCAAACTCACTCTCCAACATTGTTTCCTGCCATGGCTGCCTACATCATCATCAACGTTGTTGCCGGTTTGTATACTTTTGAGCATCAGTTTCCCACCATCTTCGTAGGGTATTGGTTGCTCTTTCATCCTGCTGTAAACGGAGATGCTTCTTTCTTTCTTTGCCTTCCTTTTATTTGTTTATTATAATTTTCTTTTTTTTTTGTTAGCTCATTATTGGCCTGTTGCTTTTCTATATTTTAATCGATTATTTTGGATTTTCAAGATGCTTTGCCTCATAGACTATGCTGGATATTAAGAAGTACATGTCATTTTTCCTTTTTGTATTTCTTGTATGGTATGGCTTTCTTAGGTTAATTTCTGTGTTAAAGAAGACTAAACCTTTGTTCAAATGATTCTAACGATCATCCGTCGACATTAATCTAGTTGTTAAATTTCTTTAAAATTTTTTTTTATATGTACACCCCTCATACTGAATTACATATATATACTTGAAAGCATTACCTTCATGTCAACAAAGAAATGAGATGAACTAATGGTAATTTAATAATTTTCTATTTGGTGATGGTATTCCTCATATAAATGTTACTCTAACCTTTTTTTATTTTTTATTTTGTTATACTAAAAGCTTTGTATACCCAGTATAATGAAAAATTAATATTTTTTAAACTTACTGAGCACAAATGATGCCCTTCTCAAAGGACCAGAGTTACTTGTAATTCCTTTATATAAGACTATGGCATCTAGTAGACTATATATGCTTGATCCCAATATTACTTTTTTTTTTTCCAAACAACTTTCTGAGAACATTGATGGAGGCAAATTGCAAGTCTAACATTGGAATAAAATTTGATAATTTGGATGATGCATGAAATTTTTGAAAGATATATGGCGGAAAAATTAAATTTGGAGTGAGGAAGGATATGCACACCAAGAGAAAAAATTATAAGACAACCATAATGTTGAGATATGTCAACTCCCAGCTCAGATTCAAGGTGCCCTCCTCGGTGTAGGATGATCTGCAGATTGTCTGCAGTCCTCAAGTTCGATATGTATGGACCAGCAGCAAAAGGATAAGATGGGATATTATGTGGTTGTGTGTGTGATGTTTTATATTTATATATTGATATATATAGCCTTCTCACTTTGTAGTGAGTTCTACTCCACGTTTTATGAGACCAAAATATCATTTTTCTTTCTTCAAATATAGAAGAAATGCAATTTTTGTTGCTTTCTTCTTTATGTCTGCATAATCAGAATGATATATGAAAATGCTGAAGAAATGCAATTTGCAAGTTTGGATTGAACCATCTTCCTTTATTCAGAATGTATGCTTGATGAGATCTTTAAACACCATTTTTCTCACAAATGAATTTGGCCTTTAGAATCTACTTGTCCTCTTCTGTTTCTGATCTGACTTCGAAATCATCAATGTCCAGTTAAAGAGATTTAGTAATGGCATGGTTTCATGTTGTTTCCTAACCCCTTTTGACCAAATTGTTTGCCTTGGGTTCTTTCACTATCTTGTGGCAGATGTTCACTATCCTTGAGGATGAGTATTTTGCATAAGTACAATAATTTCAGCAAAAACAACTCAGATTGGTGCCAAAAAAAAAAAAACTCGGGACAATTCTTTGCCTCAAATTCAGACAGAAAAGTATTGTTAGTTTGGTCAGGATTATATACGCCCAACCCAAGTGGTTGACCACAAAATCCATTACCTATACAATTTATGCTCCATCATTTCCACAATCCACTGCTTTCTCAGACCAAGCTGACCTCATCAAATTATCAAGTTCACTTTCTCAAATGAATTTGCAGGCTATTTATAGCACACATTTGTTCAATAATAGTTGATTTTTTTCCTCCGCTGATTCAATCACATGTGGTCTGAACTTTGATGTATTGTAGAACGGATGATTGCCTTATCAATTCAGACATAAGAAACGCACCAACATGTCTAGAATTCTTACTAATCAATTCCTTTGATTGGAGAAACTGTATAACCAAAGCTCTTGGCACAATCCTCTTCTGCAAACTCAGTAAGAGTAGCTTTGAATGTTTTGCAAACTCCATAGAATCACAGCCCAATGTTTTGCAAGCTCCATAGAATCACAGCCCAATGTTTTGCAAGCTCCATAGAATCCCAGCGTTGTCACCTTCTCCGTCGTCGGCGTCGTTGATAGAAGAAGAGAGGTAGTAGCAAGTTGCTGACGACAGAAAAGCTGACAACATCAGTGTACAATGTGTTGCAGTCGGAGACGACGATACCCTACGAAGCGCAGAGAAGCTCCTTTTCAGAAGCGAAGAGACCGGAGACGACACTGACGACAGAGAAGCTCGCGACGATAGGTCGTAATGGCAGGAAACGATTTGGCAGGGGGAGTTTTCATGCTCTCTTTGGTCACTTGCCGTTGAGGAAAAAAAAAAAAAGAGCAGGGGAAGCCAGGTCGTATCAGGCGGGTTGCTAAGAGGTGGATGGGCTGATGGACCGGCCACATGACGAGCTATGATTGGCAGACGGTAGCAAAATGAAAAAAAAAAAGTAGTGTTACATTTACTAACGTTGCTTGTGGCTGCTCGCAAGATTCGTGTTTGTCTCTATTTTTAACCGTTCGATCTGCAGATCAGACGCTAAAAAAGGGACAAACACGCTGCTTGTTTCTTGGAAACAAATCGTTGATCCCAACGGCATCTTGAGAATGTGAGCTACAGTCGTATGAAAATATTCAATTAAACATAATTAAAGTTACCCTGAAACTCGAAAGGACAGGGATGTATGCAGGTTCACAGATTCAAAAGAAGGAGCACAATCAGGAAGAGGCTGTAATAGCTTATGTTATTTAGTCATGGAGTACATGTAGTCCTAAGGGTTGATATGCAACACTGAATCTCTGGGAATCACTTGGCCTGCATTGAAGAAATAAATCTTGACATCAATTTGGCCAGTGGTATATGAATTCCCAGTATCCCGTTTGTCCATTTAAGCCATAGATGCCTTCAGCAGATACTAGCCAAGCACATCCGGTGTTGCATCGGACGAAGTCCCTGTGAAAGTCGTAGGCGTTGAAATGGTACTTCTGAACACTTTCCCACTCCAAATCACAGAAAAATAGTGTGGTTCCAATCGCATTGTCATTGAAGTCCCACCCAAATTCGCCTCCATATTCTATGTTCTGCACACCTAGATCGTCATCTGCAGATTGGCAATGCAAGGTCATGTTCTTCCCTGATCCTAAGCTGTTCTTGATGCTTACATGTTTTTTGGCTGCAATAACTGGTATGCTCAGGCCTATTACTATCATCAGCACTCCTGCTACTTGACTGATCTTCACTAAACCTTGCATCATATCTGCTTCTGTTTAGATCACAATTTTGTATCTGGTAATTCAGAAGATGAGTAGCATTTAGGTATATTCCAAGTTTCAGCATCATTCTATCTGCTTATATAGAATTTTGTGTTGGCTGTTTTACGAGGTTGTGGCATTGGCCGTTACGATACACTTGACAGAGACGTCAAAAATAAAACAATGTAATGGTGTTTCTTATGACGTGAAAAACTCGGAGTTTCAGAAGAAAATTTGTTTGAGTAAATTTCGCTACTATTTCTTGAGGTTTGATTAAATTACACATAATATTCTTTTCTGTTTTTAAAATTATACTTTGCTCCTCTAACTATAAAAATCTCCTATTCAATTTGTTTCTTTTTTTTTTTTGACAAATCTGTGAATATATCGGATTTAAAAGGCATTTAATTACATTGAATATAAAAAAATTATTTAATTGAAAAGTTAGAATTGAAAACAAATTATTAAGCATGTATAGACTATTACTAATTACTAATTTACTAATTATATTAATTACATGGTTGACAAATTTGTAAAAATCTTCAATTTAAGAGATATTTAATTACATGGAATATAGAAAAATATTTAATTGCAAAGTTGAAATAGAGACCAAATTATTAGGCGTATATAAGTCATTACTAATGACATTAATTACAGGACTAACAAATATGTGAAGATTTCTAATATTATGCATTAAATATGAATCAATATTAATATATTTATTCATACTTTATTCTACATTAGAATTTTTTATTACCGTAAGAGACATTCAATTACATTGAATATGTAAGAAATATTTAATTAGAAAGTTGGAATTGGAAACAAATTATTAGACATGTATAGATCATTACTAATTACATTAATACATGGTTGACAAATATGTAAATATCTCCAATTTAAGAGACATTTAATTACATTGAATATGAAAAAAAAATTTAATTGCAAAGTTAGAATAGAGAACAAATTATTAAGCACGTATAGATCATTACTAATTACATTAATTATAAGACTGACAAATATGTGAAGACTTCTAATATTCTACATTAAATATGAATTAATATTAATATATTTATTTATATTCTATTCTAAAATAGAATTTTCGATTAAAGTAAGAGCCATTCAATTTCATTAATATGTAAAAAAATTTTAATTAGAAAGTTGAAATAGTAAACAAATTATTAGGCACGTACAGGCTGTTACTAATTACATTAATTACATGATTGATAAATTTGTGAAGATTTTTAATTTAAGAGACATTTAATTATATTAAATATGGAAAAGCCATTTAATTGAAAAGTTAGAATATGGAACAAATTATTAGGGACGTGTAAACCATTACTAATTACATTAATTATAGGGACAAGTTTGTGAAGATTTCTAATATTCTACATTAAATATGAATCTGTATTAATATATTTATTCATACTGTATTCTAAAATAGAATTTTCGATTATCATAAGAGACATTTAACTGCATTTAATATGGAAAAGAACATTTAATTAGAAAGTTGGAATAGCTGAATAGGGAACAAATTGTTAAGCATGTATAGGTCATTACTAATTACATTAATCAAAGAGTTGATGAATATGTGAAATTTTCCGTTTCTTCATTAAATATGAATTAATATTAATTTATTTACATTGTATTATAAAATAGAATTTCTGAGTACCGTAAGAAATATGCATATATAATGTTATTTTTCATTTTTGTTTTGTCCAAAATTTGCTTGACGCTTGAATATTCTTTAACTAATTAAATTAATTACATTTAATATGAAAAAAATTAATTGGAAATTCGGAGTAGACAACAAATTATGGATTAGATTACACACACACACACACACACATACACATTTATATATAATATAATATAATATAGATATTATATAATGCTATTAATATGATTATGTTTAATGACTTTTATATACTTTATTTAATTAAAAAAAAGTTGAAGCGTTTAATTTAAAGAACATGCTCTCATAAAATAAATTCAGATATAATTCATGACACAAATATTAACAGATGTTCAAAACAAACATTGACCATAAACAATACTTTAAACTATGACATCAACTCTTAACTCAAATCACTTCACATATAAAAAAAAAAAGTCTGACGAAGACATTAATTATTATCCTCAGTCACTTTCTGTAATATCCCAAGAATTTTTATGAATATTTAAAGTCTGATTTGAAGTTTAGTGAAAAATTTAATTATGTGGAAAATTTTCTTTTTGAATTAGTGAAGAAAATGTGGAAATAGAAATTTTTATTTTTAATTTAGGAAATTTTTACAAATTCTCAAGGACATGTGGGGAAGAGAAAGGCATGGCGCCCAGGCGCCACGTGGGGCGCCTAGGCGCCGGGCATGGGTGGCGCCCAGGCGCCAGGTGTGTCGGAAAACCTTAGCTCATTTTCAATCGGCCATAACTTCTTCATCCGGACTCCGTTTTGGGCAAACTTTATATCGTTGGAAAGTTCTTTGAGTCTAGTTTCCAATGGTATAAGTTTCATTTAGATATTCATTACCGATTAGGAGTTATGACTTAAGATGTGAGTAAAGGTCGAGAGTAGTGGTAGGAAATTTCTCTATTTCGTAACCCTAATGTTTTTGTCTGGTTACAATAGGAATGGTCAAGGTGCAAAGTGGGAGTGCCGAGAGCGTGAAATCCAGGTGAGTGGGTTAATACTTGCTATGATTAAATATCTGTTATTGACTTTTTGCATCATAGTGGAAATATGTTGTATATCCAAGTTTGAAGAGGATGATGTGGAACGATGAGGCATAAACAATTGTGGAACGTGTCTGGTAATGTATATAATTATATTTTCTTATTTTTCCATGAATGGAGGTTATATAATGGATTGTGAATGGCATGTGAACTGAGTTGAATAATTGTTCTATATTATGGGTTATGTTGTATACATGCTATGTTGCTGGAACCACATTTATTATGTTGTGGCTTGAATTGTAAATGACTGAGTTGTGTATGTGGCTCAAGATTATGATTGAGGATGTTTTTATATATGATTGTGATTGTGTTTGACTGGAAAGGAAAGGCATGGTGGTGCACCCCATGGAGAAATTTATGTGAAGTTATAAGGGTGGAGATTATAAATGGAGCGATAAGGGTGGATGCGGCAGGGGCCGCGGGCAACGATCCAGAGGTATTCTGGACGACCCGGTTGGTACGGGAAATTTGTGTGAAATTGATTTCACCGATTGTTGTTGTGAACTTTTGAATTATGTTGAAATGTATTTGATTTATTTGGATATTGTCGTGAAGTACTACGAATAATATCATATCATATGATGATCGATTTACGTATGATTGCTGCATGTTATCATTATGATGTATGATATTTTTTTGTCATAATGTTGTGTTATCTACTCACTGGGCACGTGGTTTGCTCATACCCCTCTTATTGATATTTTTTTTCAGAGTTGACAGCTGAAGGTAAATATCAGAACAAGGAATTATGGATCCTTAGTCCA
The DNA here is from genome assembly GCA_037074585.1 of Biancaea sappan. Classification (NCBI taxonomy): domain Eukaryota; kingdom Viridiplantae; phylum Streptophyta; class Magnoliopsida; order Fabales; family Fabaceae; genus Biancaea; species Biancaea sappan. The sequence goes on along the minus strand of CM073497.1, from coordinate 16,075,832 downwards.
TGATTACCTTTTCATTTGTTCAGGATAAAGGTATAATAGTTAAGTTTTATTCTAAGTTGTATAAATCTAGAAATCTCTGTAATCGGGTAGGTTCATTCACTGATGTAATGTGAGTAATTGTAGTATGTATAAAGAACTCGTTTTGGTTGCATGAAAAAGAATTGTATGATTTTTAAGAGAAAGATAGGCTTACGGAGGTGAAATGAAATTCACTTTCCGTGCCGGTCACGTGCTCAAATTTTGGGACGTGACAAGTTGGTATCAGAGCTTTGGGATTAGGTCTCCTACCGATTACAGAGTAAGGTAACCTTAGTGGGATCTCCTCTATCGTGGTGAACCCGGGCACGACTATAGAGAGATGGCTCCACTGAAGGTCCTGTAGGATGTTTTCATTTCCTTTTCCTCCAAGACTTGTCTTTTCTTATGAATTATGTTTTTAGTTTTAGTTTTAGAGAGTTATGGCTATACTTTTGAACTCGGTAAGGGAAAGGTTATTATTTGTTTTGATTCCGTTGCTGTCGGATCAAATTGTATGTATGGGGCTTTATATGTTAAATTCATGATTGATTTTGTGTGACTGATTTATTTTATCTTTCTTAATTTTATTATTACTATTTTTGGAGTACCATCCCATAAAAGAAACCACTGGCATTAAAAGCAGAAGGATTACATTGCAAAAAAAAAAACAATTACTCATGCATGAGTAATCTAAAAGCGAGGTGGTCTCGGATTAGGAGGGTTGTACTGTATCATCACCCCTCGACCATTCCTTGGAGCGAGAGACAGAGCAATATCGCGGAGGGTAGTGTAAATCCCATTCATACAATCAACACTTCTTTGTTGTTGATTGCAGAAGCACTGGGTAGACCAATAGAAGAACCTGTCTATTCTTGAAGTCATTTCTGCATGATTGCGTTTAGTTAACTTCTCTAGGTTTTCTATCATCTTTTTCAGATTTTTGACCTCCTGCTCTAGACAGGCGATTTTGTCCTCCGAGGTATGGCCCGTGCTAGTCTCCTCAGCTTCCTCGATCTTCTTCATTTTCTTCTCCTTCTGCTTCTCTGGAGACCCCTCAAAAGGTCTTTTGCCCTTGTCTTTGCCCAGACTTAAGTTTAAGTCGAGCTCTTCTCTCCTGGCATCCACTGTGAGATCAATGTACTTCCTTGTGGCCATGATTTGGAAAATTTAGAAATTTATGTCGAAGTATGAGAAGAGAGGAATGCTGAGAAGTTGTAGGCTTAGAGATGATTACTCTTTGTGGTGTGGTAACTGAGAACGTTGGGATAGTTCTTATAGAGGAAAAATTTGAACTCAGAGACAAAGAAGATATCTCTTCGCCGCACCCTATACGCTTAACCTATGGATTTCTGCAAGCTGGAAGCTAGGAGTCTAGGGTAGGCATGCACACCAACAACGCGTCGCATTAATGGCAAAACCACGAAAGTCAATATTCGGTGGATTTGCGGCCGATTTACACTTGGTTTTTCCATTTCTCTCGTTGGCATTTTCTGAAATTGAAGGAAGTCGACAATGTAGCCATTACAGAGTGTCTTGGATGTTTTCACGATGAACTAAAATGTATTTCTATGCTTTCTTGTATTGTTCTTGAAAGCCTTCAGTTAAGTATAATATACATGATTGATTGAATTATACTGTGATTATATGTATTTAAATACATATGATATGTATGTATGTTATTCATGCATAGAGAGTGAAGGTTATTTGTTATGGCCAGGAATAATATGTAATGATTCTACATACATTCAGAGAATGAGAAGTCTGAAATTTAAAAGAACTTGAATAGATGAAAATATATATAGATAATGATGTATCTCTATGTTTATACATATATACATATATGCTCGTAGAGGCAAGTGAAAGGTAAAATTTTTCTCTCACTTTATGGAACGCTTGATGTGTAGATGTGAGAAGTTTTTATTTTAATATGTATGTTTGAAAATGTGTAAGCTTAGGGCAAAGCCACGGATTAGAAACCTAGATAAGGCTAGTATGAAGCTACCCGTTCATGGAGTAATATCTCGATTTAGAATTATTGGATAAGACAAATACAGAGTTAAGAAGCCATAAATTGAAGCGGCGATTAGTTTAATAATTTGAGCAAGAGTCAAAAGTTAGCCGAAATTTTTGAGGAAATCTTTTGTATTAGATTATATTTTGTTATTTTCTGGCATGCTTATCTGAGACCGTTGGCATTGCGTCGGATAAGGTCTGTAGGTCATCTTTAGAGTATGATGTAAAGGTTTTGTAGCCCTAAATTTCGTCTATATATAATGGATGCCCCATTACGCTGCTCACTACACTAAAAGTTTATATCTATAAGCTTTCTAGCATCAAACTTCTCCTTCTGTACAACCTTTATAGCTCAGAAAAATATGGCCGGCAATAAATCTTTCAATTTAAATTTTGAGGCTGGCAAGGTAGAGCTGGATCTAAATCTTAGCCTGGAGAATTATAAGAATAAGAGATCCATGGAAGAGTCACCAGAGGCTAAGAAAAGAAAAAGGGATGTAGTAGAGTTAGAGGATGTTAGCACAGCAACATCTTCTAATAATGAGCTTGCGCTTATGAGACAAAAGATGGAGGACTTGGAAAGACTGATAAACCGCCACTTTGAGGACCAGGGGAGATTGATAAATCGTCTCTTTACAGAACAAGAGAAGCTTTTGAACCGTCATTTTAGGGAATTGGCGAATAGAGTTGATAGACATTCGATGTTTGCAACTCAAAATTTTCGTGACCAACAAGCGAGATGTATTGACTGTATGAATGGAGTGACTTCTGCACTTCGCCAAATTTCCCAGACGTTTCCTCCAGAAACTCTTTCTAGGCTGCAACGATTAACTTCCTCCTTAAGGTCTGAAGCACCTTCTTCTTCTAGACCTGGAGCATCTTCTGCATTTCAAAAGCCTCCTCGTTCTTAATTTATCTTTTCTTTTGTTTGTACCTAAAGCTGATGTTTGATCTAATGTTTAAGTATTAAAATTATCTGTTTTGTAAATCAAGTTCAGCTTGTTGCCTGTAACTTATGTATTAGAAATAAAAATATGTTGAACTTGTTATATTTTGTACTTGATTGTGAAAATTCTAAGAGAGAGAATGAGATATAAACAAAATATTGGCATTTGCTTCAATCTTGAGGTAAGTTTTGAATTCGGAGGACCGAATTCTTTTAAGGGGGGAAGAATGTAATATCCCAAGAATTTTTATGAATATTTAAAGTCTGATTTGAAGTTTAGTGAAAAATTTAATTATGTGGAAAATTTTCTTTTTGAATTAGTGAAGAAAATGTGGAAATAGAAATTTTTATTTTTAATTTAGGAAATTTTTACAAATTCTCAAGGACATGTGGGGAAGAGAAAGGCATGGCGCCCAGGCGCCACGTGGGGCGCCTAGGCGCCGGGCATGGGTGGCGCCCAGGCGCCAGGTGTGTCGGAAAACCTTAGCTCATTTTCAATCGGCCATAACTTCTTCATCCGGACTCCGTTTTGGGCAAACTTTATATCGTTGGAAAGTTCTTTGAGTCTAGTTTCCAATGGTATAAGTTTCATTTAGATATTTATTACCGATTAGGAGTTATGACTTAAGATGTGAGTAAAGGTCGAGAGTAGTGGTAGGAAATTTCTCTATTTCGTAACCCTAATGTTTTTGTCTGGTTACAATAGGAATGATCAAGGTGCAAAGTGGGAGTGCCGAGAGCGTGAAATCCAGATGAGTGGGTTAATACTTGCTATGATTAAATATCTGTTATTGACTTTTTGCATCATAGTGGAAATATGTTGTATATCCAAGTTTGAAGAGGATGATGTGGAACGATGAGGCATAAACAATTGTGGAACGTGTCTGGTAATGTATATAATTATATTTTCTTATTTTCCCATGAATGGAGGTTATATAATGGATTGTGAATGGCATGTGAACTGAGTTGAATAATTGTTCTATATTATGAGTTATGTTGTATACATGCTATGTTGCTGGAACCACATTTATTATGTTGTGGCTTGAATTGTAAATGACTGAGTTGTGTATGTGGCTCAAGATTATGATTGAGGATGTTTTTATATATGATTGTGATTGTGTTTGACTGGAAAGGAAAGGCATGGTGGTGCACCCCATGGAGAAATTTATGTGAAGTTATAAGGGTGGAGATTATAAATGGAGCGATAAGGGTGGATGCGGCAGGGGCCGCGGGCAACGATCCAGAGGTATTCTGGACGACCCGGTTGGTACGGGAAATTTGTGTGAAATTGATTTCACCGATTGTTGTTGTGAACTTTTGAATTATGTTGAAATGTATTTGATTTATTTGGATATTGTCGTGAAGTACTACGAATAATATCATATCATATGATGATCGATTTACGTATGATTGCTGCATGTTATCATTATGATGTATGATATTTTTTTGTCATAATGTTGTGTTATCTACTCACTGGGCACGTGGTTTGCTCATACCCCTCTTATTGATATTTTTTTTCAGAGTTGACAGCTGAAGGTAAATATCGGAACAAGGAATTATGGATCCTTAGTCCATGATTACCTTTTCATTTGTTCAGGATAAAGGTATAATAGTTAAGTTTTATTCTAAGTTGTATAAATCTAGAAATCTCTGTAATCGGGTAGGTTCATTCACTGATGTAATGTGAGTAATTGTAGTATGTATAAAGAACTCGTTTTGGTTGCATGAAAAAGAATTGTATGATTTTTAAGAGAAAGATAGGCTTACGGAGGTGAAATGAAATTCACTTTCCGTGCCGGTCACGTGCTCAAATTTTGGGACGTGACACTTTCTTCCTACCACCATCGCTTGCAACAACATTGATATCAACTTCAAAAAAAGTTAGCAAACTTGCTTTGTATCTTAATATTGTTACCTAGGCTAACGAGACTATTGTCTAAATGATCATTTCTTGCATTCTCATCTTTAATCTTAATTCTTTTGCTTGCATTTGACAACAATTGAATATTTATATTGTCATTGTCCTCAACATCAATAACTTGCTCATTCAATGCTTGTTTGATAGGTGTTTTTTGCTCCAAATTAGTTCCAACTTCAAACTCCTTAGCAATGAAATTAAAATTTTGAGAATATAATATTACTTACTTATATCAGAGCTATTATAAAACAAATAAATAACAACAAACAGAATGAATTATTTCAACTATTAAAATTGGAAAAAAAATTACCTTAAAGGATTTATTGTCACTTTGAGTTTCCGTATTCTTTGTTGAATGCTAAAATAAAACAAAGGGAATAAGGTCGCAAACTAGCTCGTGGTAGCTGCTATGGGAAGCGATTCAGGGATGAATGTGCTGGAGGCTTCACTAGGGAAGATGATCATAATTCTAAAGAGGATATGGGCTCAAAGGGTCAAATGAGATGGGCTTTTTGTGATAGCTAGGCTTGTGCCTCTTTTGTTGTAACAAAAAAAATAATACTAAAATAAAACCATCAATATGAGTTTTAAATATGAACATATAATAATAATAAAAATAAACATAATAAAAAAATGCGCTTAGAGAAATATACTTGGCTTGGATCAGTGGGAGCACAACACTGATTGGTCAATTTATCATCTTATGTGATGCGGGTGACAACATAAAATGAATTTTGTCCCTTGAGATTTCTCTCAGTAATCTGCACTTAAAAAACTAATTTCTTCCCAAGAAGCTTATCCAACCTCTTGGAATTTTGACTAATATTGTCAAATTGGTGAAACAAAAAAGGAAAAAAAAAGCTACATGTCATATTTCAATGCATTTACCAACAAATATATATAAATAGATTTATATGAGATATTATATAGTAAAAATAACAATAAACTTACTGCAAAAACAAAGTCATGGAGCTTTGCAGCACTACATTGCAAAAATTTCAATACCTACTGGTCGAAAACAATGAAATTCAAAGTAGTTTTGGATAGTCACTTACTTGCAACTCTAATTTAAAAATAAATCGTAAAATGAAATAAATAATATAGAAATAATTAGATTATCCAAGAACAATAATATAAAAAAGATAAATGTCATAAATTTCATAATCTTCTCACTATGGAATAACTAACGGATTTTTTCCACTACATTTTTCACAGAAAAATCCAATAAGAGAAACCATTATGTCGTACCGTTTGAGCCTTCTTTGTATGGCTTGGTTGAGAGTGGACGCTGAATTATGAGTGTAATACCCATGAAAAATAAAATATAAATACGTATTTGCAAACTATGGTTACTATGCTAGTATACGGTACTGTTCACATATATAATACTATTTACGTATACGATACTGTGTACTTATACAATCGAAATGTCAAGTACTAGATGTGGTTTGGTCATAAGAGACAACTAGAAAGAAGTTCGTAGGGAAAAAAATGACATTTATGTGTAAAAATACTCTCAGCGACTAAAGCGAAAGGAGTGAATTGAAAAGAAACTTACAGGTTTAACGTGAAATGATAGTTTTCCCTTTAAGTTTCCAATAGTTAAAAAAAAATTCAAAGTCGTCGTGTCTTTGCGCGTTTTGTACAGTAAAGTCAAATTATTAAGGTGCACAGTAAATTGCATTTTAGAAATGTTATTTTCATAAATAATAAATTGAATATTTTATTAGCGCATAGTGTCAAATAGTACCCTTGACTTTTCCTATAAATAGGCATTTTTATTTCACTTCTAAACTCACACCTTCAACTTCTCTTATTCTCTCCTTAAGTTTCTTTTGCTGCGACGCTAGGCGTTTGAGATTTTGGGCCTTTCCTTTTCAGCTTAAGTAAGTATACTATTTCCTTTTTATGTTTTTCAAATTTTAGAAGTTATTTTCTTAAGTATGCTCTGTGGTTGCAGATTTGGCTGATCTTGCACATCAGAAAAACTATCCTTAGCTGCTTACATATTATTTTGATTCTGTGATTACCAAAATAGAATGTAAACTGTGAATAATACATGTTTAGGAAAGTTCTGGCTAAGGAAAGACCTGATTTTTAAGTGAGTCCATTGCGACCCTGCACTCTTTTCTGGGAACTTACCTGGTGTACTCTTTTACAGATTGTATTCTCTATTTCTGGTATAAACAGTCTCCGTATATATGAATGGTGACCGTATATATGAATAGTATCATACGTATGAATAGTATCCGTATGTATGAACAATATATGTATGTATAAATAGTATCAGTACATATAAATAATGACCATATATACGAATAGTATCCATATGTATGAATAGTATCCATACGTATAAATAGTGACTGTATGTATGAATAGTGATCGTACGTATGAACAGTAACTGTATGTATAAACAGTGTCTGTATAAAAACAATCCTAACTTGTTTTCTCTAATCTTTCATGAAAATCCCTGTAGCGGAATAATGAAATTCATCTGTGTACTCTTGTTCGTAATGACTTAAAAAAGTGATACTCGTACGGAATCCAGTTGAGTGAAACGACCCCGTTTTAATAAAGTTTTAGCATTACTGGTGATAAAAAGTATGTCGTAGGACACTGCCAAGATTCATAGGGGGAAATTGGATTCATAATGACAAATCTAATGAGATAATTAATCCAAAAGTATGGATAAGACGAAGCAATTATCTCAAGATGATGTGAAGTTTGAATCTTTTCAAAAACAGTTTAATTGTTATCTTGATTTGTGGTTTATAAACCTATAATATAGTTATATATTATACCTGTTATATGGATGAATATTATATTGTGCTTCTGATTATGATATGAAATACTGTACTATTGATTGTGATTGAACGGGACAGTACCCCCTCTCAAGGTAAGACGAAAAACCCGGTTGAAAGGGTGTCTTGACCAATGAGTATAAAGACAACGATTCCCTCATTAGGGATATAGCCTGCATTGGTGATAAATCCGTTAGGCGCCATAGCTAAGAGGATGAGGTTGTGCGTCATGGCGGAAATATACAAAATTGGTAAGCCGGCCTGTGTGCACTCTCCGGGATATATTGCCATTGATGAGTACTAGTAACATTTGTTGAATTAGATGAATTTTTATCTTCTTGTATGTAGTTTCTAACTATGTCTATTGGTTGAGTATGGGCCTTCGAATATACTTGCATGACTGGTAATGTATTTGAATTTTATTAACGCGAGGTCGATTCGCTCACGGAGTTTAAAAGCTCACATTCTCTATAAAAACTTTTTTGTTCAGATCAGGTTGCCGATAAAGAATATCCGCTAAAAGAGTAGATCACTTTGGACCTTCCCGCTGTCGGGTAGGACCCTCTTTTGTTGTACATTATGTTGCTCTGTAATCGTCTACGACATCTAGGTCAGGGGTTTGGCATTTGGCTTGTATGTCAGTATAATAATGTATTTTAAATTGATAATTTATTATTACATGCAAATCATCTCTATGATTTTCACATAAGAAAATTTGATATATTTTCTTCATATTTATTAAGGAATTGTTATTTTGATAACATAGATAATTTAAACTCATGGGTAGAATTTATCGAAAGGCTTACAGTGATGAGAGATTCATCATTGTGCCGGTCATGTGCCCAGAAAACGGGTCGTGACAAAGTTGGTATCAGAGCAAAGGTTGTTAGGTCTCCTAGTGATTACAAAGCAATATAACCTTAGTGGGACCTCCTTTATCGTTGTGAACCCGGGCACAACTATAGAGAGACGGTTCTACTGAAGGTCCTGTAGGATGTTTTCATTTCCTTTCCCTCCGAGACTTATCTCTTCTTAGGAATTATGTTGTTAGTTTTAGTTTTAGACAGATGTGGCTACACTTTTGAACTTAGTAAAGGAAATGTTATTACTTGTTTTGATTCCATTGATGTCGGATCAAATTTTATATGGTGGGTTTTATAAGCTGAATTCATGATTGATTTTGTGTAGTTAATTTTCTTTATTATTATTTTTGAGTACCGTCCAATAAAAGAAACCACTTGCATTAAAAAAAAATGAAGGATTACATTGCAAAAAAAAAAAGTCCACTCATGCATGAGTAGTCTAAAGGCGAGGTGGTTTCGGATTAGGAGAGTTGTATTGTATCATCACCCCTCGACCATTCCTTGGAGCAAGAGACAGAGCAATGTCGCGGAGGGTAGTGTAAATTCCATTCATACAATCAACACTTCTTTGTTGTTGATTGCAAAAGCACTGGGTGGACCAATAGAAAAATCTATCTATTCTCGAAGTCATTGCCGCATTATTGCGTTTGGTTAACTTCTCCAGATCCTCTATCATCTTCTTGAGAATCTTCACCTCCTGCTCTAAGTAGGCGATTTTGTCTTCCCAGGTATGGCCTGTACTAATCTCCTCGGCTTCCTCATTCTTATTCATCTTCTTCTCCTTTTGATTTTCTTGAGATCGCTCGAGAGGTCTTTTGCCTTTGTCCTTGCCTAAACTTAAGTTTAAGTCAAGTTCTTCTTCCTTAGCCTCCACTGTGAGATCAATGTACTTCCTTGTGGCCATGATTTGAAAAATTTAAAAATTTTTGTAAGAGTATGAGGCGAGAGGAATGCTGGGAGATTGTAGGCTCAGAGATTATTACTCTTTGTGGTGTGGTAACTGAGAACGCTAGGATGATTTTTATAGAAAAAAATTAGGAACTTAGAGACAAAGAAGATATCTCTTCACCGCACCCCTACACGATCAACCTATGGATTTCTGCAAGCTGGAAGCCAGAAGTCTAGGGTAGGCGTGCACACCAATAGCACGTCGCATTAATTCCAAAACCATGAAAGTCAATATTCGGTGGATTTGCGGCCGATTTTACTTGGTTTTCCCATTTCTCCCGTTGGCATTTTTCAAAATTCAAAGAAGTTGATGATGTAGCCATTAAAGATTGCCTTGGATGCTTTTATGATGAACTGAAATGCATTTCTCTGCTTTATTGTGTTATTCTTGAGAGCCTTCAGTTGAGTATAATATACATAATTGATTGTATCATGTTGTAATTACATGTATACATATGATATGTATGCTATTCATACATAATGAGTGAAGGCTACTGTCACGTCCCAAAATTTGAGCACGTGACCGGCACGGAAAGTGAATTTCATTTCACCTCCGTAAGCCTATCTTTCTCTTAAAAATCATACAATTCTTTTTCATGCAACCAAAACGAGTTCTCTATACATACTACAATTACTCACATTACATCACTGAATGAACCTACCCGATTACAGAGATTTCTAGATTTATACAACTTAGAATAAAACTTAACTATTATACCTTTGAACAAATGAAAAGGTAATTATAGACTAAGGATCCATAATTCCTTGTTCCGATATTTACCTTCAGCTGTCAACTCTGAAAAAAAAATATCAATAAGAGGGGTATGAGCAAACCACGTGTCCAGTGAGTAGATAACACAATACTATGACAAAATAAAAATCATGCATCATAATGATAACATGCAGCAATCATACGTAGATCGATCATCATATGATATAATATTATTCATAATACTTCACAACAATATCCAAGTGAATCAAATGCATTTCAACAAAATTCAAAATTCACAACAGCAATCGATGAAATCAATTTCACACACAATTCCCGTACCAACCGGGTCGTCCAGAATACCTCTGGATCGTTGCCCGCGGCCCCCGCCGCATCCACCCTTATCGCTCCATTTATATTCTCCACCCTTATAGCTTCACATAGATTTCTCCATGGGGTGCACCACCATGCCTTTCCTTTCCAGTCAAACACAATCACAATCACATATAAAAACATCCTCAATCATAATCTTGAGCCACATACACAACTCAGTCATTTACAATTCAAGCCACAACATAATCAATGTGGTTCCAGCAACATAGCATGTATATAACATAACCCATAATATAGAACAATTATTCAACAATAACATACTTAACTATCCGCATATGATTGAACTCAACAATCAGAGTATGATACATTTCAACTCAGTTCACATGCCATTCACAATCCATCATATAACCTCAATTCATGAGAAAATAAGAAAATATAATTATATACATCACCTGGCACGTTCCACAATTGTTTATGTCTCATCATCCCACATCATTCTCTTCAAATTTGGATATTCAACATATTTTCACTATGATGCAAAAAGTCAATAACAAAGATATTTAATCATAGCAAGTATTAACCCACTCACCTGGATTTCATGCTCTCAGCACTCCCACCTTGCACTTGATCATTCCTATTGTAACCAGATAAAAACCATCAGGGTTACGAAATAGAGAAATTTCCTACCATTACTCTCGACCTTCATCCACTTCTCAAATCATAACTCCTAACTGGTAATGAATATCCAGATGAAACTTATACCATTGGAAACTAGACTCAAAGAGCTTTTCAACGATATTAAAAAAAAAAACTGATGCTACAGTAACGGTTAACGGTCAACGCAGCTACAGTAACGTTGACCGAGTCAACGCTACAGTAACGTTGACAGAGTCAACGCTACAGTAACGAGAAAATCTGGAAAAATTTTCTCGGTGAACAGTAATTCTGGGGAAAATTTTCGATGTTCTTCGTGTTCTTCATCCAAAAATCCAAAAATCATATCTAAAACAACATTTCTTTTGATTTCTTCCATGGGTTTTCATCCTTAATGTCTAAGGAGTGTTTTAACACCAAAACCCCCAATTTCTACCAACAATCCAAGCTCAAATCTCAAATTTTCATCAAGAACACTAACTTTTTCAAATATCCAAATTCTACGAATTTCTCCTAGTTTTCTCCAAATTTCTTGTTCTAATAACATCATAAACCACCTAGGAATGTTTTAGATTAACATCCACACTTAAATTCATCCATTAAAATATTCTACAAAAATTTTGCAAAAATAATAACCAAGGATTTGATCTTGTAATAAGAGGAAGAAGAAGAAGAACATCAACTTACCAATCATCCTAACTTTCATAGCTTCCTTCCCAAAGCAAAAATTGCATGAATGATTGATGAAGAAATTCCTTTGCAAGCATAATCGAGAGAGAGAGAAAGTGAAGCTACGGGAGGGAGAATGAGAAAAAGAAAAGAATAAGGAGAAGTGTATACGCGTGGGCCCCACCAATTTCTTTTTCGATAAAATCGCTCATAGCCACCTTAGCTTATAAGATTTGTTCACTTTAATCCCTCTCGATGTCTCAAACTCCACTTTATCCTCGAATCCATCATTTTTTCGGTACCAGACTCATAATTCATTCCCATAAGCTCTATTTTTCTTCTCGGGTTCCTACTTGGTCATTTCTCAAAAGTCCTCTATAATTTCTTTTCTTTTCACTTTAGTCCTTGAGAATTTGTAAAAATTTCCTAAATTAAAAATAAAAATTTCTATTCCCACATTTTTTTCACTAATTCAAAAAGAAAATTTTTCACGTAATTAAATTTTTCACTAAACTTCAAAATAGGCTTTAAATATTCATATAAATTCTTGGGATATTACAGCTACGACCAAGGAGAATATGTGATGATCCTACATATACTCATAGAGAATGAGAAGTCAAAAATTTAAAATGACTTGGATAGAATGAAATGTGTAGAGGATAATATATCTTTATGGTTACATATACTTACATATAATGCTCTCGTGGCAAATGAAAGGCAATGATTTCCTTGCATCATGATAATACTTGATACATGTGCTGTAAGCAGTTAACTTTGTTTTTTAAATATATATTTATATATATATTATGTGTAAGTCCAGAGTAAAGACACCAATCAGAATCTAAGATAAGGCTAATATGAGACTACCCGATCATAGAGGGACATCGTGATATGGGATTACAAGATAAAACAAGTTTAGAGGGAGAAAATCTCATACTGAAGAGCGTAGTTAGTCAAAGTTTTGAGAAAAGGTCAAGATTAGCCGAAAATTTTTCAGAAAATTTTTGACTTATGTTAATTGCATTAAATTATATTTACTATTTATCTGCATGTCCGACATTAATTGCTGGCATTGCGATGTATGTGATCTGTAAACCTCTTAGCGAGTGGCGTATAGGTTGTGGTGGCTTTAGCTCCAAGGGCTTCGGGTTGCCTATAAATTTTGTACGCCCGTTACCCCACTCATCACACCAAGCAAACCTACTTCTTTCATTACATACATTCCTCAATTTTCATTCCTTTCTCATTCGAAGTTATTTCTAAGGTCCCTAGAGCAATGGCCGACAATAAGTTTTTCAACTTGAATTTTGAGACTGGCAACATAGAGCTTGATTTAAATCTAAGTCTCGGAAACAACAAAGGGAAGAGACCTGTAGATAGGTCACCAGAAATTAAGAAGAGAAAGAAGGATGTAATAGAGTTGGAGGAGGATAGCACTACAACATCCTCAGAAAATAAGCTTGCGTTCCTAGAGCGTAAGATCGAAAATCTAGAGCGTAAGATAGAAAGCCTGGAATACAAGATAGAGGACCAGAAGCGACTAATAAATCGTCTCTTTGAAGACCAAGAGAAACTGATAAACCGTCGCTTCGGAGAACTAGCTAATCAAGTTGATAGACATTCAATATTTGCAACTCAAAATTTTCGTGACCAACAAGCAAGGTGTATTGACTGTATGAACGGAGTGACTTATGCTCTTCGCCAAATTTCTCAGGCATTTCCTCCAGAAACCCTTTCTAGGCTGCAACGATTAGCTTCCTTATTAAGGTCTGAAGCACCTTCCTATTCTAGACCTGGAGCACCTTCTATATTTTAAAAGTCTCCTCGTCCTTAATTTATTCTTTCTTTTGTTTGTACCTAAAGCTATATTTGGTCTAAGCTTCACGTATTAAAATTATCTATGTACTAAAAATAAAATTTAAGTTAGTATTTAGATCTCCTATGTTGAAGTGATTTCTTAAAGAACTTGAGGAATGAGAAGATGTTGGACTTGTTATATTTCATACTTGATTATGGAAACTCTAAAGCAAAGTATGGTAATATCCTTTTCACTGAGCAGAGTTACTAAAATGATATTTCATTACACTTCTGAGCTATGGAGGAGTGCTAAATAAGTATTTTATGAACCTATATATAGAGAACTATGGGTTTGCCCTAATCATTGAAGGGATACGACTCTATATAAGTCATTAAGGTGAGAGGAATTTATATATATATTTATTTTATAATTATGCGTGAGGAGTATGTTATTTATTTAATTCTAGAATTGTTCTTCGTAGAGATTTATGTAATGATTTCATGTGATTTTGCCTTTTATATGACGCGTTCAGCTGAGAGTATCGCCTTAAGGCAAAAGGATCGCCTTCCGGCAAGAGTATTGCCTATGGCCAAAAGGACGCCTTTGGGTGGGGTGCTTGTATTCGTAAAAGTTATAAGCTATGTGTATGAAAACATGTGTTTTGATATTCAATGTGAACTGGAAAGACCACGTGCCACTTTTGAAGATGACATCTATTTGAGGTTTTACATAGATACATAATTCGTCTCTGATTAGGTGGTTTGAGTTTGGTAAAGGTTATAAGGATGAGACACTTTATGGTACAAAAGGTTGTGGAGAAGATCAAACTGATGAGGAAGAGATTGTTTGCTGTTTAGAAAAGGCAAAAGTCCTATGAAAATTATTGATAATGCGGTCTAGAGTTCACAATCGATGGTATAGTGTTCTTGTAAATCTCACCAAGGGTGTGATGAGGTTTAGGAAGAAAGAGATGGAAAGAATGAGATATGGACGAAGTAACCACACTTATTTCAGTCTTGAAGTGAGTTTTGAATTCGGGGGACCGAATTCTCTTAAGGGGGTGATAATGTAATACTTATGAAAAATAAAATATAAATGCGTATTTGCAAACTATGGTTACTATGCTAGTATACATTGCTGTTCACCTATATAATACTATTTACGTATACGATACTGTGCACTTATACAATCGAAATGTCAAGTACTAGATGTGGTTTGGTCATAAGAGACAACTAGAAAGAAGTTCGTAGGAAAAAAATGACATTTTATGTGTAAAAATACTCTCAGGGACTAAAGCGAAAGGACTGAATTGAAAAGAAACTTAAAGGTTTAATGTGAAAGGATAGTTTTCCCTTTAAGTTTCTAATAGTAAAAAAAAAATTCAAAGCCGCCGTGTCTTTCCGCGTTTTGCACAGTAAAATCGAATTATTAAGGTGCACAATAAATTGCATTATTAGAAATGTCATTTTCATGAATAGTAAATTAAATATTTTATTAGCACATAGTATCAAATAGTACCCTTGACTTTTTCTATAAATAGGCACTTAAATTTCACTTCTAAACTCAAACCTTCAATTTCTCTTCTTCTCTCATTATGTTTCTCTTGCTCCGACGTTAAGCCTCTGAGATTTTGGGCCTTTCCTTTTCAGCTTAGGTAAGTATACCATGCCCTTTCTATGTCTTTCAAATTTTAGAAGTTATTTTCTTAAGTATGCTCTGTGGTTGCAGATTTGGCTGATCTTGCACATCAGAAAAACTATCCTTAGCTACTTACATATTATTTTGATTCTGTGATTACCAAAATAGAATGTAAACTGTGAATAATACATGTTTAGGAAAGTTCTGGCTAAGGAAAGACCTGATTTTTAAGTGAGTCCATTGCGACCCTGCACTCTTTCCTGGGAACTTACCTGGTGTACTCTTTTACAGATTGTATTCTCTATTTCTGGTATAAACAGTCTCCGTATATATGAATGGTGACCGTATATATGAATAATGTCATACGTATGAATAGTATCCATATGTATGAACAGTAACTGTATGTATGAACAGTGTCTGTATGAAAACAATACTAACTTGTTTTCTCTAATCTTTTATGAAAATCCCTATAGCGGAATACTGAAATTCATTTGTTTACTCTTGTTCGTAACGACTTAGAAAAATGATACTTGTACGGAATCCAGGTGAGTAAAACGACCCCGTTTTAATAGAGTTTTAGCATTACTGGTGATAAAAAGTATGTCATAGGACACTCCCAATATTCATAGGGGGAAATTGGATTCATAATGACAAATCTAATGAGATAATTAATCCAAAAGTATGGATAATACGAAGCAAGTATCTCATGATGATGTGAAGTTTGAATCTTTTCAAAAACAGTTTAATTGTTATCTTGATTTGTGGTTTATAAACCTATAATATAGTTATATATTATACCTATTATATGGATAAATATTATATTGTGATTCTGATTATGATATGAAATACTGTACTATTGATTGTGATTGAACGGGACAGTACCCCCTCTCAAGGCAAGGCGAAAAACCCAGTTGAAAGGGTGTCTTGACCAATGAGTGTGGAGACAACGATTCCCTCATTAGGGATATAGCCCGGATTGGTGATAAATCCGTGAGGCGCCCTAGCTAAGAGGATGAGGTTGTGCGTCATGGCGGAAATATACAAAATTGGTAAGCCGGCCTGTGTGCGCTCTCCGGGATATATTGCCATTGATGAGTACTAGTAACGTTTGTTGAATTAGATGAATTTTTATCTTCTTGTATGTAGTTTCTAACTATGTCTATTGGTTGAGTATGAGCCTTCGAATATACTTGCATGACTAGTAATGTATTTGAATTTTATTAACGCGAGGTCGATTCGCTCACGGAGTTTAAAAGCTCACACTCTCTATAAAAATCTTTTTGTTCAGATCAGGGTTGCCGATGAAGAATATCCGCTAGAAGAGTAGATCACTTTGGACCTTCCCATTGTCGGGTAGGACCCTCTTTTGTTGTAGATTACATTGCTCTGTAATCGTTTAGGACATCTAGGTCAGGGGTTTGACATTTGACTTGTATGTCAGTATAATAATGTATTTTAAATTGATAATTTATTATTACATGCAAATCATCTCTATGATTTTCAGATAAGAAAATTTGATATATTTTCTTCATATTTATTAAGGAATTGTTATTTTGATAACATAGATAATTTAAACTCACGGGTAGAATTTATCGAAAGGCTTACAGTGATGAGAGATTCATCATTGTGCCGGTCATGTGCTTAGAAAACGGGTCGTGACACTGAGATTCGAGTAGGTTTTGCTTATGAGATAATGATACAACTCTTGTCATCGATCTCAAGGTAGGTGGTATGCTACTAAAGTTGCTTTCATCTGCGTGAAAGGACACTGGCTCTCACTGCTTCATTTATGGAAAACTTGCAGATGATGAGAAACAATATTTCATCAAGGAGAAAGGTGGTGAAATCTGGCATATCTAAAGCCAAGGCATTGGCTTTTGATTTTGTCATGACCAATTTTAATGTGAGCAGACTACGAAATATGATTTGATTCAAGGTTTCATAGAGACAAAGAGGGAGGGAAAAGAGAGAGAGAGGTTTGAAATTCATGCATTCTCTCATGATTGAATTTGTTTAAATAGAAAATTATAGCATGGAAAGAATCACAAGAGAAATTTTGAAAATAGGACATTATGATCATCAAATCGCTAAGGGAATTTAGTGTAAATGTTATCACATGTCAAAATTAAAGAAAAGAAAATGTTTTAATTTAAAATTATTGTAATTTGGAAAGAAATCAAAATCAAATCGAATCAGCTCTTTTTAGTCTTGGAGAAATTGGTAGTGATAGATAACTAAAATCAAGTCAACTGATTGACAAAAATCAAGTCATTTTTAATTACCGTATTAAGGATACTTTCAAATTAAAAATTACATAATAAATAAATTTTTTTGTCACAATAATATGTTATTAATATGTGCATTAAATGTTTAGAGATAAAATTATTTTAGTATATATAGAATTTCATCTCGTCAAATTCAATGAAAGTTTTGGACATTGTAGATTCATTATTTTTATTTTAAAATTTAATCATTTATAGTCATAGATTTAATGAGATCAAAATCCATTATCATCAATTATTTTTAGAAGGCATAGAACCAAATAAAATTTTGATAAATTAAGATATCATTAATTTTTTGATTTTGATTTTATTAAATATTAAATTAATTGTCATAAATGCTTAAATTTGACTTGCTTAGATAGTTTGACTAAATAACTAAACAAATACTTTTTTTTAAAAATGCATTAATTACTTCTCAAATTAATAAAATTAAACACATTTTCAAAACATGTTTATATAATTTAACGAAAAAAAATAGTTATATATAAAATTCTCGAGAGGGTAAGATGACTCTTTTGTCCAATAGAATATCTCGTAATTATTTATAATTATCTCCCTTTTCGTCTCCCCTTGTTTATGGGGAATTCTCATTTTGTTTACATTTTGAACACTTTTCTTGATGAGTCTGGTTCCACTTACTTGTAATGGTTTTTAATTAGCAAATAAATCTGTCTTTGTGTTATGTATAGGAATTTTATTAGTTATAAAGTGTTAAGTGTACTTTTAATCTTTCAACTTCGTCTTAAATTTTACTCTAGTCTTTAATATTGTTTTGGTTCACTTTGGCCTCTCAATTTGAAAAGTTGTTCAAAATTTTCTTCACTTAACACCATTAATTTGCTAAACAAAAAAAATGCTTATTTGTAAAATTCCATACCAAATTATTATTTACATTGTCTATTCAATATTTCTATATGTAAGTTTTCTTAAACTTTTAAATTAATTATGAAAGGGTGATTCACCGTGTGAATCATTGGACTGATCTAACAAATCATTGACATTGTATTGTAATTCAGAGTTGGCAAAAGAAGCAAGGTCTGATTCAAGTTAAAATATGACATCGAACCCGTAGTGTTTTTTTTTTTAATCTTTACCTCAATTAGTCTAGTCGACCTAAGAATCAGTAATTCAAAGTTTAACACAGTCTAATTTGTTTTCTTAGACCAAGATGTAGTCAATTCAATCAAGTCTTGTTTGACTCCTAGATGGGTTGACCTCAAGAACCGACAACCCGGTTAACCCAAGTCTAAATTTTTTTTTTCAAATTTCAACAAAAATCATCTATAATGAAAAATGACCTAACTAATGTTAAATCCATAACATCATAGAAAATTTAACATTTTACCCATCAAAATTGCAAGCTATAGTATTTTGAAGTGCGCCAAAAAATATATATAAGAATAATAATAGTATTTTGAAACATAAAATATTATTATTTTATGTAAATCATATCATTATATTATCTAAAATGATTTTAAATCATAAAAGTTGAACAATAATAGTAACAAATTTTATAATATCATATAAATTTAAAAATAACTAAATAACCATCAGATATTAAAAATAAATTACTTTTAATTTTATTTTTACAGTTTATTAATATAATTATAAATGATTATATTTATTTATTAAATATGATATTTGTGTGCTAATATTACTTTATGATATATATTTTTATGAGATTTTGATTGTCAAATTTGTATATAAATTATTTCTTTTACTTTTTTTTATTTATATATGAACATATATATGTATGTGTGTATATATATATTTTTCGGTTTAGCAATTAATCTGGTGACCTGACGATTAGATCAGAGATTAAAGACCAACTTGAGTAAATGATCGGGCCGGTTCCTAAAACTATGGCCGCAACAATACATATTTGGCATGATATATTCAATTTTTAAATGATTAAATAGACTATATAAAAACAATGATTTGGCCTGATATTTTACAAGGCATAGTTTTTTCTTAAGTAAATTAACAGTATTATGTGTTAAAAAGGATTATAGTCAACTAAAATAAAGTTAATGGATTAAAATTAAATCTAAGACAAAGTTGACTGAAGATCAACCTGAGTAAATAATCAGACCGGTTCCTAAAATTATGGCCGCAACAATACATATTTGGCATAATATATTCAATTTTTAAATGATTAAATAGACTATATAAACAATGATTTGGCGTGGTATTTTACAAGTCGGTGTTTTTTATTAAGTAAATTAACAGTATTATGTGAAAAAAAAGGATTAAAGTGAACTAAAATAAAGTTAATGGATTAAAATTAAATCTAAGACAAAGTTGAGATACTAAAAGGGTATTTTTACCTAATTCCAATTAACACAAATTTTGAACTTGCTGAGTGGTGAGTAGCTTCACGAGAAATATCACTATTGGACTCATCTTATTTGGGGCGTGTATTGTTTTGCACTTTTTGCTTAAAAAGCACTACGAAAGAAGCTATTTTGCAAGCAAACTTGACCCTTTAACTCACTCATGCATGTCACATGCTCTCATTATTTTGTATCTCTTATTGGTTATCATAATTCGTAAGCATAAAACTCAAAAACTTCATTCTTATACTCTTTTGTCCGTCTAGATCTAGTCCATTAAGTTATTTTATTTTAGTCCTATTAATAAGGTAAATTAGGCAAATGATTCAACTATTTATAACAAGGAAAAATTTTTAGCTTGACTTACCAAAACTCTTAGATTTTAAGATGAGTCGGCACTCTTTTATTTATTATTTATTTTTCAAAGTTTAGTTCATTTTTTAAAAATAATTCTAGTCCAATATTTTAAAATTTCATAATTCTGAAATTTAGTTTTTATCATTCAAAGTTTTTTTAAAAGAAAAAATATGCTTACAAAATGGCCTAAGGACTAGCTCAGCCTTGTCCACAATCCTTAGCACTTGTTCAGTCAAACCTAGGTTTGGAGCTAGAGACGTGGTTTTATAGTTTAAAAGTTCTTGTTTGGTTTTGTGATGAGAGCAAATTTACAAAATTAATTTTTAGTGAAACTTAGTTTGTTATGAAACAACTCTAACTTGCTTCTACTCAAATATTAGTTTGTCCAAAACCTAAGTTTAACTAACTATTTTTCAAACAATCACTTAAACAGAATGAGTTGGGTTAAATTTTTTAAATTCATAATACATATTTGGCCCAACCGAACTTAATTTATATTTATTATTGATCTTACAATACTTTATTGAGTTAGGCCAATCCAACCTATTTAACACCCTTATTTTTTATTGTTATTTTTTTTATTTTCTTATAATCTCACTTTGAATTGATTATAATTCTCTAAATCTTTAATAGAAATGACTAGCAATAATTTTTTTTTTAATGAAAATACAACAGTGATCTTGTAACCTTTATGGCTACTAGCTAAAAAGGATGTCTAGATCTAATTTTGTAAACGAAAGCTAAACTTAATGGAATCTTCACCTAATCTTTAATTCTAAAGGAAAAAAACTAGAAAAAAACTCTATAAAAGATATGGATAAGGTTTCTTAAGATCTTAATGGTTCAAGAGTTTATTTAGACTCCAACGAAAGCGTTAGGCACCCTAGTAACTCCGTCTAACCAGTTATCCTATGTGTTTTAATTTCTTATGTGACTTTTTATGATTTATGAAAATGAAACAAAATACGTTTTAAATTATGAAGACTTGACATTTTTTATTCTTATATAGCTAATTTTATTAGAATTTCCTCTAATCTAAAATTATTTTTCCTTTCTATCTTTTCAACCTTTATTCTTTGTTGAAAAATAAGTGAAGCTTTTCTTTTGTCTCATAGCTGCATCTCTTTTTTTCTTTTTGGTAAAAACTCAATAATATTTAGGTTCCCATAAAAAAATTATCCACGATTTATGTATCCCTTTTCTTTTTTCTTTTTTGATATTCTCCTTATTTTATTTCTTTTAATGCTTCCAAGTAATTTTTTAAAAAAAATCATTTAGGACATGTACACTTTTCCTTTTTTACCATAGTAATTTATTTTTATTTTTATTTTTATTTAATTGCCCCTAACTTTTTTCTGCTGGAATTTTGTCTACTCACTCAAAAACTCCCCTAGGATCAAAGTTGTCACAGGCCCTTTGCGAATCTCATCTCCATGAGTTACACTTTTTATAAAACAAGAAATTTTGCTGCAAAATTTTTAGTGTTATTATTAGATTGTCCAATGAGAAAAACCATAAATATATAATCTAATAGAAACAATTGAATTTTTTAATCATATACTTAATTCTTTTTTAAAAAAATTATATTTTTAATAGGAATAGATTGTATGTAATTTTTTATATTTTTGTTATTGAATTCTCCAATTAAACAATATTGAGTTGTAAAAAATATACAATTATTTTTAAAGGTTATACCTTTACCTTTTTTCATAATATGATTAGAAAATAATACATTTCTTGCGTTTTGATTTAATAATCTAATAATAAAAATATAAAAATTATATATAATTTTGTTCTTCTTAATAATATAAAAATTGTTCCCAAATCCAAAAGTGTGTTTGGTAGGTAGAGGTAGGATAATAATAGGAAAGAGAGTGGAAGTAATAAAAGAGATAATAAAAAATTTATCCAAATTATTTTCTTAAAAAAACGCTTTCTTTTGAAAAATTGAGATATTTTAATAAAATATTTTAATTTTCATTATTATTTCTTTTGTGTGCACCAAACACAATACGACCCTTCAACACTTGGATTCTTTTTGGGCTTTGAAAGTTCATTGTGATTGAACAAACTTTTTTCTCCAAATTCATTATTTATGATTGGACATTTCTTTGAAAAAAAATGATTAGACATTTCAGTCCAAAATGGCCCAAAAGATATTAAGAATGGGCCACGCCGGAATACTAGAACCCACGAGAAGAATAGAGAACAAAGAAGGCCAACGATTAACGAAGTCAAAGCGTTCAGCCGAAAAATCACAGAGCAAATTAGCGAAAGCTCCAATGGCGGAGGTCGCCTTCGGTGTTTCCCGCGGCAGCACCACCATTTGCTCCTGGTCTCACGGCGGAGGCGGAGGTGGAGCTCGGCGACTACAGCTCCGACTGCAACCTCTGAATCGCATTACCTTTACTGTTGGGAAATCAGTGGCAGCAGCAGCTGCTGCTTCCTCTGATCGCTCGTCTCTTCTGTCTCTATCTGTGGGTTTGGGTTACTTGGGGAACAGGTTGAGTCAGAGGCATTTATGTACTGCTGTTGCTTCTTCGGACTCCACGGCCTCGATTCTGACTAATGTCGGCGCCAATCAACCGGATTTGAATTTAGATACTACAGGGGGGGCTGGCGATGGGTCTGACAAGAGTGGCGGAGGCGGCGGCGGCGGAGGAGGAGGAGGAGGAGATGAAGGTAGTGGAGGCAGCGGTGATGATAACAAGGGTGAGGAGGGATCAGACGGAGGCGAGAAGAGGAAGATGGCTTTATCGATGTCTCAGAAACTTACTCTAGGATATGCTGCGCTGGTCGGAGGTAATAGCCAAAATTTCCGCGACTTCCTGTACCCTGTATGTGTTGTAACATTGCTACTCTTAGATATCTATTTTAGTAATAGTAAGACGGAAGCTTAATTTCGATGGTGAGATCTGTAAAACTAGTCTGTCAAATGATGGACACTGATTGAAAACCTCGGTTAAGGATTTAGTGAGTGATTCCTGTACAAGTATGAATGACGCAAGATTTTCATTCTGCTTAAAGCATTGTTACTCTGCTGATAATACCCAGATCCAATTTACATTTAAATTAAAAAAAAAAGTGTTATTGGCTCTGTAAATCCCTAAATGGGGACTGTGATGTTTAAGTAATAATTTTGAAAGGATGCAGCTCCTTTTGGGGTTGCGGAAGAGGGGTGGGAACTGGGAAGCAAATCTACACATCTTATGAGCTCCCTAGTCCCTATTAGACCAGTAGTGTCATGGTTGGCAAAGCCAACATGAAGAACGAGTCAAGTATAAAGACAAGATTAAGGATAGACCTACAACCCGCATACAAATTTTAGAGTAAATATGTAAATTGTTCCCTGAATGATGCACTTTCTTATTGTTTGTTCTCTAAAATTAGGAGTCAAACAAATTAGTTATTGGAAGTTTGCAATTCATTGCACACTTTAATTTAATTAGGCCCTGAAATAAAAATAAATATACAATTTGGTCCCTCAAATGGACTAATTTATACTAAGTTGTAACTCGTAAGAACTGAACTGATCGACATTTAATGTTAGAGACCAAACAATAAGAAATACATCCTTCACGGACCAATTTGTATACTTATTCTATCCAATGAAAAGTTGTAGTTGATCTTATTGTCTTTCCCGCTTCTGTTGACTACGAAAGAAAAAGAAAATGATAAAAGGTTGTAATGTACAGTACAATATCAATCCTTCATAGAATGTAATTTGCTTCCCAAAAGACAACTTTTCTTTTTTTGGTGTGATTGCCTATGTTTTGCCCAATTACATCCACTGTTGTGATAGTAGTAAAAATGATTATCTTAATTTAGGAATTTCCATTAGTCCTTGTAATCATTTCAAGTGTCTGATAGTATTTCTCTGTTTGCATTAATTCCAATCAATTGGATGCATGATTATAGCCTCACTGTTAGGTTCTGATAGGATATTTTCTCTGTACAGTTCAGTTGAAATATGCATACTTCCTTGGTTTTCACCTTCTTATCCTGTAAATAAATGAGTTCAAGTCTATTTTTGTAAAACATATCTTTATTTTGGTATCTGCATGATGTTTCTCTTTGCTGTATAGTTTCATTCCCATTGCATAGATGCATAGATTTACTTTTGTTGACTTCTCATACCTTTAATCTTTCTGATATTGTCAAGGATTCAAAATGTAATCTTCTGATTTTTTTTTTGTCCCAATGGAAACCACGCTGGTGGGTCTCAATATTTGATTTAGTCAGTTTTGTAGAAGACTGATCTTGGACTTCTGTACCATTCTCCTGATACCACTTAAATTCAAACAAAAGCTATTCCACCTGTACATAAATTTAAACTTTCATGGACAAGGTTGATCCTTCTGTATAGTTGGAATCTGTAACGTCTAGTTCGCACAATTTGTTGGGTCCTAGAGAATTCTTGCATTAAGTACATGATGGTTTTCACTCAGACACATTTTGGTGTTAACCAATGTAATATGTCTTTGGACTGGACCATGATTATGCATTTTCTATTTATTTTTTCCGTTGGGTTTCCGGCAGTGGGTGGTCTAATGGGCTATATGAAGAGTGGTAGCCAGAAATCACTGATGGCAGGGGGATTATCTGCTGCGCTGCTGTATTATATTTATACCGAGCTACCTGTAAGACCAGTTTTTGCATCATCTCTGGGGGTTGGTAAGTGATTAATTTCTCAATATATCTTGTACTGCACAATTTGCACATGCAATTTGTCGGCTGCTATGGTGCAGTTCCATTAGTAGTTTATTGACACTATAATAATGAAATTCTGTAACGGAGGATGCATTAGTACTTCTTAAAATAATTGTTGTAGTTAAACTTTTCGGTGCTTCTACCTACCTGAGATGAAACAGCATATCTAAACTTTGTACTACTAATACTAGTATACTACACCTTTGATGGTGTAATTTTACTTCAGCACATATCTGGCTTTTGATATCCATATAAGTAGAGTGTTATCTGGAAATCCTTAGAAATTCAGAAAGAACCCATTTTCTTACGAATATCCTAATGTTATTGGTAGTAGTACATTTTTCTGAGTAATGTCTCTGATATGATGGATGCATGTGTGACATGTATACTTTTTTAAATTTGATCTCAGATGTGATTAGAAGGTCAGGCTTTTATTCTGAAATTGTATGATATATATGTATTTGTTCACTGCCAGGCATCTCTGCTGCACTTCTGGTGGTGATGGGTTCTCGTTTCAAGAGATCAGGGAAGGTTTTTCCAGCAGGTGTTGTATCGCTTGTGTCTTTCGTAATGACTGGTGGTTACTTGCATGGAATTCTACGTAGTGTGCACTAGAGCGTAAAATTGTAAATAATGGAGATGGTGCTGTAGGACATCTCTGTAAACTTTGTTGGAATACCCCATCTCCTCTGGTTATAAATTATGTTGTTTTGACGCGTAGTCTTTTGTTGTGGAATAAGGATGTTTGCTTGAACTTCATTTGGACCCCCGTACTGTTTTTCCCCCGCTTTCAACAGATCGTAAGACATCCCTTAATTGGGGGTTTTGTTAATAAACTATAGATTAAGGTAATCAAGATCGAGATCAGGATCGAAAAGGTTAGTGAGATCGAGTCGCATGATCGAATCGCAAGAATTTAAAATCTTATGTAATTTTAAAATATAAATATATTTAAAAATAAATATAATTTATCAAAATATTAAAATATTTTAACAAAATATCGCATATTTTTATAAATTTATCAGTTATTTTTATAAAAAAAATTGAATATCAAAACATTAAAAAAATTAAATATTAGGATCTTAAGGTCTTGTACGATGTTGTATGATCTTGTAAGATTTTAAGATATAAGATCTAGATTTTAAGAGATTATGATACAAAAAAAATTTTATATAAGATCTTGTTCATTTTTATTATTAAGATTTAGATTTTATGAGATCTTATGAATAAGATATAGATATTGATTACATAAGAGCATGTTAAATTATTGCTTCTTGTAGGATATTATCTCATTTTAGAAGCCTCTAGTGCTAAATCAAAAAAAGAGAATATGAAGACAAGTTATGCAGAGAAATTTGTCTAGTATTGGAGTAAACTAGTGCCCCCACAAGCCATCAACATGCTTGTAGCGTCCTGGTGGCATCTCAACGCACAATTTAGACGCTAGTGCAAGGTAGCCTTGGGAAATAAGATCTTGGAACACGTTAGAGTACAACACTGTGTTTGGTTTACAATGCAATATAGGAATGGAAAGAAAAAGATGAATGGAAAAGAAAAGAGAAATGGAAAGGAAAGAAAGAAAATGAAAAATGCTGTTTGGTTGGAAATGAACAAAGAGAAAAAATTGTTTGGTATATAGAGTAAATTTACTAAATTACCCCTCAATTAAAACTATTTTTTTAAAAAATCTTCTCTACTATTTTTTTTTTTTAAAATCTTATCTCTATCTCTGTCTTGTTATCAGCCAGTCTCTCTCTTTCTCTCTGTGCTTCAAACCTTCAGTTGGGCGTTTCAGTCGTCCTCTCCGATGTCCTCTCTTACGAACGAGAAAAATGGAGGAACACGAACGGTGTACATAGAGGTGAATAGGAACGAAGCCGCAGAGATGAACGAGATGATTTCTGAGGCAAGGCAGTATCGAAGGGCATAAATGGAATTTCAAGCTTTTTTCATTGTGGAGAAGCGTTTTCCATAGCAGATCTGATGAAAAAAAGCAGTAGAAAAAATTGATGCCATATCAGAATTTTTTCTACTCTGAAATGGAAGAAGGTAGCGCAAGAGAATGAAGCAAACAAGGGAAAGAATATTGTTTAATGGTTTCCACTTTCCTTTTCCATCTGTCAGCGTGAACCAAACACAATGTAATTGAATGGCCTTGATCTAATCCTCATTGGTGTATCGTTCTGGCCGTACTGTGGATTGAACAACGTCGTTGGACACGACTGCCAAAGCCCCACTGCTGGAGACCACAAAAGAAACAGAAGCTACCAACATTGCAAGACTCATCGACGTAAGCAAATCGGACGACTATCATGAAGACGTTGAACAAAAGCAATCGTACTAAAAAAATTCCTTACGAAGCTGCCCTTGCTTGTGGTAGGCTCCATCAGAGCGTTGATTGTGCACTTCTCACAGAAATATAATATAAATAATAAAAAATACGATTAAAAATTAAAACCAAAGAACATTAGCGTATCATTTGGTTGGAAAGGAATGGAAGAAAAAAGGAGGAGAGGGAAGAGTTTTTTTAAAATGACTTTGTTTGTTAGAGGAGAGGGGAGAAAAAATAAAAGTGAAAAATTCTTATCTCTCTCTTATTTTCTTCTCCTCTGAAAATAAAGGGATTTGGAGAGAAAAAATTGTTACCATATTAAAAGATAGAAGCGTTCTCAATAAAATTTTCTAATACTAAAATTATCCTCTAAATCTAATACTAAAATAACATACTGTATTTCTCTATCCCAGAGGTCAAGATTGTTCTTCAGCTTTTGTCGTCCAAAGACTTTTTTGGCTACTTCCCAGAAGTCAAGATTCTTTTGGCATTGCCGTCTCCCTGATTCAGCCATCGTCTTCATCGTCGTAGACTCCGACCAAAGACTTTTGACTCCTTCCAGTAATCTTGCTGCATTTTCTTGTTCTTTGTGTGACTAATTTAGTTTGTTTATGTTGTGATATATTGATATTCCTCTAATTTCATGTAAGATCCTTTACTGGTACTCATTAGCACTAGGAGGAAGGTCTCCATTTTTTCCAATTGCATCGTTGTGTTTATTTTCTCCTAGCAATAATCAATCATTGAGTTTTTTTTTTTTATAATGGCCAATAAGGCCCAAATTAGATCATATTAAGAAAAAAAAAATAGAGAATTGTATTGGTCAGATGCAACAAGGGCTCCAAACAACTAAAACAAAAAAAAAATAAAAAGAGGATAATCCCTCAAAAGAACTCTAAAACCTATTAAGAAATTTAGAGAAAAAGCATACAATGAATTACTAATTAAAGAAGGCAAATCAAGATAAACCGTTAAAACTTCTGGACTTGTTTCATCTATCCATCTTTAGATCATATCGACAAGTGTTTGCACATGTTAACTAATAATAAGTTTCGATTTCTATAAAAACACAGGTAGATTCGAAGTTTTCTTAAAGAATTGAACCTCAAACAACATCAACCTAAAATACAACAAATTAAACAAAAAACTTATAAAGAGACCAAATTTGAACACAAATCTAAAAACAAAAACATTAAAAACAAAAAATTACAAAGAAACTAGATCTGAAAATAGATCTAAAAACACAAACGAAAAGATGATAACTTCTACAACGAGAAAGCGAAAACTCTTACAGAGGAGAGGCTAAACTCCCACAGCAGGGAGACAAAGAGGAGAATCATAAAGGAGAATGAGAAGGAGTGGGGGCTGCACTCAGACAACCCCCACCATAACCTCACCGAAGAAGAAGCAGGAAAAGAAGAGTGAAGTAAACCGTTTCAGTGAACTTTCTCCATTTTCTCCACTCTCCCCTATTCTCTTTCCCTTTAATAATGACTTTATATCTATTGAGTTATATATATAAACTATAAGTTAAAAAATAGAATAGTAATAAAGGGAACAAAAAGAAAATTATTATTATTATTATTATTATTATTATTATTATTATTATTATTATTATAAGCGAATAATAAAGGATAACCAAAAAAATTAATTAAATTAAAAATAAATTGAGTAAATTAGTAAGTTAGTTAAATTATATTTAATTGTATTTTTTTGGTTTCTTCTAACAATAAAATTATTTAGCTTCTTTTGTTATTATGGTAAGAATGAAATTAAAATTTTATATGATTTTTAAGACACATTATATATTTAAGATGCTTTTAGAATAATCAAACTGAAGTTGGTAAAATGTTAAATAATTTCACCATAACAAATAAACTAACTTCTTTGAATATAAGTGATAACAAATGTCACGACCCGTTACCTAGACACATGATCGGCATAATGATGAATCTCCCATCACTGTAAGTCTTTCCATAATTTCTACCCGTAAGTTAAATTATTAGTTATTTTATCTCCATATTAAAAATAACCATTTCTATATCAAATAAATACAAAGAAAATATATCAAATTTCCTTATTTGTAGTACACAGAGATAACTTGCATATAATAATATATCCTTATTATGAAATACATTATCAAACTGAAATACAAGTTAAATATGCCAAACTCCTAACCTAGATGTCCTAGACGATTATAGAGTAATATAGTCTACAACAAAAGAAGGACTTACTAGACAGCAGGAAGATACAAAATGATCTATTTTCCTGATAGATATTTTTTGCTGACAACCTGATTTGAACAAAAAAATTTCATAGAAAGTGAGAGCTTTAAAACTCAGTGAGCAAATCAGCCTCGCGTTAATAAAATTCAAATACATCATCAGTTATGCAAGTATACATGAAGGTTCAAACTCAACCAATAAATATAGTTAGAAATTATATACTAGAAGATATAAAGTCATCCAATTCATTCAACAAACTTTGTACTCGTCAATGGCAATATATCTTAGAGAGCACGCATAGGCTGGCTCATCAAATTTGTTTATTTCTATCATGACGCATAACCTCATCCTCTCAGTTAGGATGCCTCACGAATCTATTATTGACCTACTCTATATCCTTACCGAGAGAATCATTGTGTAATACCCATGAAAAATAAAATATACATGCGTATTTGCAAACTATGGTTATTATACTAGTATACGGTACTATTTACCTACTATTTATGTATACGATACTGTTCACTTATATAATTGAAATGTCAAGTACTAGATGTGTTTTGATCATTAGAGAAAACTAGAAAGAAGTTCGTAGGAGAAAATAACGTTTTATGTGTGAAAATACCCTCAGGGACTAAAGTGAAAGGACTGAATTGAAAAGAAACTTAAAGGTTTAAGGTGAAAGGATAGTTTTTCCTTTAAGTTTCTAATAGTAATAAAAATTTCAAAGCTGCGTTTGCACAGAATTATTAAGGTGCACAGTAAATTACATTAGAAATGTTATTTTCATGAATAGTAAATTAAATATTTTATTAGTACATAGTATTAAATAGTATTCTTGACTTTTCCTATAAATAGGCCCTTTTATTTCACTTTTAAACTCACACCTTCAACTTCTCTTCTTCTCTCCTTAAGTTTCTCTTGCTCTAATGTTAGGCCTATGAGATTTTGGGCCTTTCCTTTTCAGCTTAGGTAAGGATACTATGCCCTTTCTATGTCTTTCAAATTTTAAAAGTTATTTTCTTAAGTATGCTCTGTGGTTGCGTCTTTGGCTGATCTTCCACATCAGAAAAACTGTCCTTAGCTGCTTGCATATTATTTTGATTCTTTGATTACTAAAATAGAATGTAAACTGTGAAGAATACATGTCTAGGAAAGTTTTGGCTAAGGAAAGACCTGGTTTTTAAGTGTGTCCATTGTGACCCTCCACTCTTTCCTGAGAACTTACCTGGTGTACTCTTTTACAGATTGTATTCTCTATTTCTGGTATAAACAGTCTCTGTATATATGAATAGTGACCTTATATGAATAGTGTCATACGTATGAACAGTATCCATATGTATAAACAATATCTATACGTATAAATAGTAACTGTATATATGAATAGTGACTGTATATACAAATAATATCCATACGTATGAATAGTGACTGTACGTATGAACAGTATCTGTATGAAAACAATCCTAACTTGTTTTCTCTAATCTTTCATGAAAATCCCTGTAGCGGAATACTGAAATTCATCTGTGTACTCTTGTTCGTAACGACTTAGAGAAGTGATACTCGTACGGAATCCAGGTGAGTGAAACGACCCCGTTTTAATAGAGTTTTAGCATTACTGGTGATAAAAAATATGTCGTAGGACACTCCTAAGATTCATAGGGGGAAATTGGATTCAGAATGACGAATCTAATGAGATAATTAATCCAGAAGTATGGATAAAACGAAGCAAGTATCTTATGATGATGTGAAGTTTGAATCTTTTCAAAAATCGTTTAATTGTTATCTTGATTTGTGGTTTATAAATCTATAATATAGTTATATATTATATATGTTATATAAATGAATATTACATTGTACTTCTGATTATGATATGAAATGCTGTACTATTGATTGTGATTGAGCGGGACAGTACCCCCTCTCACGGCAAGGCGGAAAACCCGGTTGAAAGGGTGTCTTGACCAATGAGTGTGGAGACAACGATTCCCTCAGTAGGGATATAGCCCGGATTGGTGATAAATCCGTGAGGCGCCCTAGCTAAGAGGATGAGGTTGTGCTTCATGGCAGAAATATACAAAATTGGTGAGCCGGCCTGTGTGCACTCTCCGGGATATATTTCCATTGATGAGTACTAGTAACGTTTGTTGAATTGGATGAATTTTTATCTTCTTGTATGTAATTTCTAACTATGTCTATTGGTTGAGTATGAGCCTTCGGATATACTTGCATGACTGGTAATGTATTTGAATTTTATTAACGCGAGGCCGATTCGCTCACGGAGCTTAAAAGCTCACACTCTCTGTGAAACCTTTTTGTTCAGATCAGGTTGTCGATGAAGAATATCCGCTAGAAGAGTAGATCACTTTGGACATTCCCGCTGTCGGGTAGGCCCCTCTATTGTTGTAGATTATGTTGCTCTGTAATCATCTAGGGCATCTAGGTCAGGGGTTTGGCATTTGGCTTGTATGTCAGTATAATAATGTATTTTAAATTGATAATTTATTATTACATGCAAATCATCTCTATGATTTTCAGATAAGAAAATTTGATAGATTTTCAGATAAGAAAATTTGATATATTTTCTTCATATTTATTAAGGAATTGTTATTTTGATAACATAGATAATTTAATCTCATGGGTAGAATTTATTGAAGGGCTTACAGTGATGAGAGATGCATCATTGTGCCGGTCATGTGCTCAGAAAATGGATCGTGACACATTGTTTCCACACTCGTTGGTCAAGACATTCTTTAAATCGGGTTTTCTGCCTTGCCTTGAAATGAGGTACTATCTCGTCCAACCATAATCAATAGTATATTTCATATCATAATCAGAAGTACAATGTAATATTTATTCATATGACAGGTATCATATATAACTATATTACAGGTTTATAAACCACAAATCAAGATAACAATTAAGTTGTCTTGGAAAGATTCAAACTTTATATCACCTTGAAATATTTGTTTCGTCTTATCTATACTTTTAGATTAATTTGAATTTCCTCCCTAGATTCGTCACTCTGAATCCAGTTTACCCTTATGAGTCTTGGGAGTGTCTTACGATATACTTTTATTACCAATGATGCTAAAATCCTATTAAAACGGACTTGATTCACTCATCTGAATTCCGTTCGAGTATCACTTCTCTAAGTTGTTACGGACAAGAGCACACATGTGAATTTCAGTATTCCGCCACGACGATTTTTATGAAAGGTTAGAGAAAATAAGTTAGGGTTGTTTTCATACAAATACTGTTTATATATATAGTTACTCTTCATATGTATGGTTACTATTTATATGTATAGTTATTATTTATACCTATGATTACTATTTATATGTACGGTTATTATTCATACCAGAAATAATGAATACAATTTGTAAAAGAGTACACTAGGTAAGTTTTCAAAAAAATAGTGGAGGGTCGCAATGAACACACTAAAGTATCAGGTCTTTCTTTAGTCAGAACTTTCTTAGACATGTATTCTTCACAGTTTACATTCTATTTTGGCAATCAGAGATTCAAAATACATGTAACTAAAATAGTTCTTTTCTGATGTGGAGGATCAGTCAAAACTGCAACCACAGAGCATACTTAAGAATATAATTTCTAAAATTTGAAAGACATAAAAATAGTATAGTATCCTCACCTCGAATTTAAGTTGAAAAGAAAAAGGCCTAAAATCTCATAGATCTAATGCTAAAGCAAGAGAAGTTTAAGAAGAGTGAATAAGAGAAGTTAAAGATGTGAGTTTAAAAGTAAAATGGAAGGGCCTATTTATTAGAAAATTCAAAGGTATTATTTGACACTATACGTTAATAAAATATTCAATTTACTATTTATAAAAATGACATTTCTATTAAAATAATTCAATTTACTATACGCTTTAATCATTTAGTTTAATGTGAAATCAGGGCAACGCAGCTTTACTATTAGAAACTTAAAGGAAAAATTATTCTTTCTCTTCAAACCTTTAAATTTTTTTTTCAATTCAGTCATTAAGAATAGTTTCTCACATAAAAGGTTATTTTTGCATATGAATTCCTTTCTAACTTCCTCTTGTGCCCAAACCACATTTAATACTTGACATTTCGATTGTATATATGAATAGTACCGTATATGTGAATAATGTTATACAGGTGAATAGTGTTATATAGGTGAATAGTATCGTATACTGAAATAGTTACCGCAGTTTACAAACACACATTTATATTTTATTTTTCACGAGTATTACAACAAAGTTATCATGTTTTGTTTGTTATACAATCAACACTTCCAAAACTCAAGTCTCGTTGAATTATATATTTTCTTCTTACAACTTGCTTAAATTATTAATTTTATATTGTTTTCAATGAAATATTATACAGTCATTATTTTTAATTTAAGATTTATACAATTGACATGACACATCCTTATTTTCCTGCATATTTATCTAAAATCATAGGGTTATAATGGTTATTTTGTTTTATTTTCTCTCTCCTCCCCTTGCAAATCAAACAAAGGAAAATTTATTTTCTCTCACCTTTCCTCGCCTCCCTTTCCCTCAAACTAAACTAAAAAAAACTTTTTTTTATTTACCTTCTCCTTCCCTTTCTTCTCCTCCATTAAAATCTCTCCATTCCGTTGAACCAAATAATCTTTAAAATTGGCTTAATGATGGATGATCTTATGGAGGGAGTGGCAAATAAGGGGAAATAGAGAGGGAAGGAAGGGGCAAAACGAGAAGACATGGTTGATAATTGAAAAAGCCGAGGAGGAGAGAGGGTTGTTATTTATTGATTCTCTATGGAACAATGAGGAGTGGCTCAGTGCTTTGGTGGGATTGTAATTGAGATATGTGAATGAATGTGATTTATTCAATGTATTGAGAATCAGATTGAACTAATTGATTTAATCGGTTAAATGAAAAATTGGTCTTTTAAATTAGCTAGTTTGATTTGGAATAATTTTTGAAATCAGTGAGTGATTAAATTGACCAAGAAACAATCGAATTGGGTTAGAATTGATGCTAAATAAATTGGTTGAATCGATTCACTTGAAATTTTTTTGTTTTCTTAATTTTTTAATTATTTATTCTATAATTAGGTAATAAAAAAATTAATGTTACAGATCAGTCAATTTTAGTAAAGATGTCAATATATTGATATTTTATAGATTTGATATGAATAAATATTATATTGATTAATAATATTTTCTTATTATTTGGCCAATTTTTGCTGTGAACTTTTGATTATGAATATTGTTTTATGTAATTTGATATCAAATCTTTTTTTAATTATGTTTATAAATTTATATTTATAGTTTTCAATTATGTATATTATTTTTTAATATTTTAAAGTAGATCGATTCAACTATGATCCGATCATTAACCATTGAACATGTATATTTACTAGTTTAATGATCGGTCTAATTTTCAAAAGTTTAATTTTGTTAAGGATGAAAGAAAAACTAATAAAGGCGAATGTGGCGTTGGAGTCGGTGAGAAGTGACTAGGCTCCTTGATTTGTGTAAAAAAAATAAAATAATGGGACTTCCTCATGTGTCTTAATAAAATCACATAACTTACCATGTTGGTATATTTTAACGACAATTAATTATTATAATTTTTATCCCTATAATTTTATTAAAATTGTAAATTAGTCACTATACTTTATTTCTATGTAAAGAGATCCCTATAGTTTTATCATCTATGTAAATTAGTTTTTGTTGTCAGTATGATTAACTTTGCTGTTAACATGATTTAGTACTTAAATTTTACACAACTTAATCATTATGTCAACAAAATTTAATGTAGACACAATGTTAAAGAAATTGAGAACTAAGGGTAAAATGAGGGTTTTGTCAACATGATAACTAAGTTGTGCAAAATTTAATGACTAAGCATGCTGATATATTCATAAATGTACACATCAACTGCTATATAAGACTATTTTAACAGCAAAGTTAACCATATATTGACCACAGAGACTAACTTATACGAATGGAGTAACTATAGGGATAACTTAACATAAAAATAAAGTATAAGAACTAATTTATAATTTTAGAAAACTATATATATATTTTAACGTAATTACTTTTTAACGATTGATAATTTTCAAATGTTTGTGAAATTAGAGGGACTAAAATTATAATTTAAATTTTAAAAGACTTACAATTTAACATTGTATAATTAACTTTTTAAAGAAATTTTTATACTTGTTTTATTTTTAGTGAAATTTTGATAAATAAAATATAAAGATCTATCAAATTTGTAAATTTCAACCTCAAGTGAATTTCACCGAATTTAAGAAAAACACATATAAGGCCAATGAGTTCCACCATTCTTTCACTCTCCTATCAACATTCCACTATTCCATAATTTTTTTAGAGAGATAAAAGAGAGAAAAGTCCAAAATGGCATTTTGATTGTATCAGTCATGATGTTGGCCGCGAAAGATGCTTATATCTCATTATCTTGGTAAGTGTATAAAAATTGTTTTTTTTTTGTTTTTTTACTTGAATTGATTTGGTTGGGTCAATTAAGGACCTCACCATTAATAATTAAGCTGATTGTTGAATCAATGACTCAATGGCTTGACATCTTTTTTAAATGAATAATTGGTTCTTAAAATAATATATAAAAGTATATTTTATCTGAATTATTTTTCAAACATTACCCTCTTGTCAGCTTACTTCATTATTTTATTTGATCAGCATTAAAATGTGTTAATACTTAATAAAGTAACAGGAAAGTTAGGGTGAGGGAGTAGTTGAGGATGTTCTTTATCTATACAGATTCTTCACGGACGATTTTGGTCAATTAATTAAAAGATTTGTGAATCACTATGTTAGTAGTTAATAATTTCGTGAACATGCGCATCTAATTATTTTAATCTCAATTTTCTCTAAGGAGTCCAAGTTGCTCCTACAATAGATGCTGCAAGGTTACGAGGTAATCATCCAACAATTTGGTGCCATTTTCTGATTAAGAGCTTGGGGGCGTCCCATCTAAAATATAAATTCTCAAAGTCAATTCTTCTTCAGATGAAAGAAGAGAGTAAATTACACTTTCATAAGTACGGAAAAAAACTTACTTATAAATTCGGTCATCATTGAATTAATGAGGATCAAAATCACTTTTTCTCCCCTGATTTGATTCCTTCTTTTCTAGAACAAATCAGGAAGCAAAAAAGGGCGAAATAAATAAATAAATAAATATATATATATATATAAATTAGTGAAGGTAGGATAATTTCTGTTTAAAAAAAAAGTGGTGATGAGGTGGTGCACCAGATGATTCACTTATTTCTCCAGTCCGGCCTGTAAATACCAAAACTTTCTGGAATTTCAATATAGATCAATCTAAACAAATATGAGCATATTTGATTTCTTTATATCTAAAATACTCCTATTCTCGTGTAAAATTATCAGTGAACCATTTTCATTTTAAAGGAAAAAAAAAAGGATTAGGATTAACAGTAAGGGATAAAAACAACTCAGTCATCATAAAACAAATAATCACAGTTCGACCTTTGAACACAATAGATGATTAATAGTCCACAGATACATTAGGTCCAAGAATAACATGTTGAGAGGGGTTTTCTGAGCATAGTGAACAGACACATGCAAACTTTCAAGTCACACATTCACTGACCCTTTATGGTTCAGCAGTTAGTTTACATACACAACATCTAAGGACTGAAAAGAAAAACATATCACAGTCATAGACTTCTACATGCAAGCACATGAAGGTTCTTCTTCTACACAAACACAAGACGTGTACCCACAGCAGAAACTAGGCTTGATGCTTAGGAGGCAGTGATACTGGGCTGAAATTCCTCCTCTGAGTGTTTGAAGGAAACCAGGTGTGGTGCATTATCAGCACTGAAGCTGTTGTCTATGTTGTCAGCCACTTTGGTTTTTGATGGAGTAGGATAAGGGGCTTTGCTCCCCAACCTGTAAGAAACAAAAGAAAGAAGCCAATTAGGGAACCAGAATATATCAAGTAATAAGGCGAATATGTACTTTTTGTCCCTTAACTTTGCATTAAGTTTTACTAATGTCTCTTAATTTTATTGGTCGCAATTTTGTCCTTCATCTTTCAAAGTGTCATTCAATGTTAATATTTTGAAAAATAAAGAGTAAATTACCGGTTTAGTCCCTAAAAGATTACAATTTTTTTAATTTGGTCCTTAAAAGATCAAGTGTCTCAAATTTAGTCCTTGAGAGATTATATTTGTCTCAATTTGGTTCTTTTCGTTACTAAATCATAAAATTTTCCGTTGCTAAATCTCCAAATTTCCATTGCTAAAAGTCACTTTGTCAACAAGAGAGATCAAATTAAAACAAATACAATCTTTCAAGGTTAAATTAACACACTTGATCTTTAGTGGATTAATGAGACCAAATTAGTAATATAATCAAAAATAAATGATGAAATTGGAGTCAATAAAAGTTACAAGACAAAAGTAAAACTTCATACAAAGTCAAAGGATGAAAAATATAATTTAGCCAAATAATAATCAAATTAGTGAGATTTTTCATATAGAAGCATATATATCTTATCATACACTATAGCAAGCATATAACGTATGAACTCATGAGAGAACCCACTAGACATGGCAGTCATAGACATAGTACCTGTCTCGTCGCTTCTCAAGAAAGCGCTGTAGTGACTGTCTGCGTGCAATTGGAAATTCTGAACAGACACGTCAAGCAAAAGTGACAGAGAAGATTTACATATCAACAACAGACCACAGAATTACTAAAAGGTAAATAGGTAAAAGAACACAAACAACTGCAATATATGGTAAGCCATTTGAGAAATTATCATCTAAATGTAGCTTTGTAATGGGAAGATTAATTACTACCTTGCAACCCACAAATGGAACTCTTCTGTGCAGGAAAGCAGAGTGCTTTTGGTGAAGCCAAATTATTAGGGGTTCCCTGTGGAGAAGGTGGCCTTGTGGAAATGGGTGAAGTAAAGGGGGATTGAATCCCATTCTTCTTCATGTCAGCAGACTTGGCAGCAGAGGCAGCAATAAGCATTATTTCATGAACCTGTCAGTAAATTAGGGAAAATAAAATTGAATTAGTATTTATAACTTGTAAAATGAAGAGCTGTTATGAAGTACAATAGCAGCATAAGTTCACTTATCACATCGAAGTTCAGGAAGGGGCTACCGAAGGGGCTACCTTTTCTGCAGGAATTCCATCATAAACACAAATGCTTCCATTAAAGAAGATGGTAAGCTGACTTGTACTAGGATTCACTGTATTCAGTCCAGATGCTGACATTGACCTGAAAAATCCAGAGGTGAAAATGAAAAGAAAATAGCACACATACAGACATACAACAAATTAGCCATAAACTTGACTTTCCTGGAAATTGCAATAAGAATTCTCTAGAATTATTGATGTACTAGACTTGTAGTTTTCCTATATTTTCTAGATTTTTTAGAGTCATATGCTCAATGCGGTATTCAGAAATGAGAAGTGTTCCAAAAAGTGATTATGAAAAGAATAAAGAAGTCTCCACAATTTAGTATAAGTAGGAGCCCCCTGGTGACATTATTGTCTAAGGGACAAAAAGTGGATCAAGAATTAAGTGGCAAATAGCAGAAATCCTACCACAATCCTTTATATAAAAAATGGCAAATAGCAGAAATCTCATAGTTCTACATCGACAAAGCACATAAGGTCAACAACAATCAAACAGGACTAAAATTTGATCCACAAAAAGAAGCAGCCTCCCACCTATACAAAACTTGCCTTAGTTCACCACAGTGCAATCTGTTATCAGAAATTTTTGTCTCTCTTCAACTTAGATAACTGATATTGTATGTATACTCTTACAAGGTTTGATTTCATTCCACAAAGAGGAAGAGGGAGTTAACATAAAACAATTGGGGGCACATGTGTTAAGTTTAGATTTATCTTAAAATGGAGCTTGAATTCAGATTAAGGTGCTTAACATATTTGTTAAGAAAAACTATATAAGTGCAGGTAGAATCTCATATGAGCCTTTATGTTGGATATCCTCCATGATATCCATGCTAATTGAAGTTCCATTAGTTCAAACATTCCGTTCCATTGGCAGAAAGGCAATCCAGGAAATCACGGACAATGTTTTTTAAAAGGATCCAAATTTCTCTCCGTGCTTTCAATTAATATACGAGTCTATTGTGTTAATTTTCTGCATCAAAATAAGTTTTACCAAAATTTCCTTTATTGGATTCTACAAGGCAGATAATATGTTGTGTCTGCCTG
This sequence comes from Biancaea sappan, assembly GCA_037074585.1. Taxonomy (NCBI): domain Eukaryota; kingdom Viridiplantae; phylum Streptophyta; class Magnoliopsida; order Fabales; family Fabaceae; genus Biancaea; species Biancaea sappan. The sequence continues at coordinate 16,036,043 of CM073497.1, read as the reverse complement.
ACAAATACGTAACCTTTTTATGTCGGTAAACTAAACAAGTTCTAAGTCAAAGGTTCATAATTCAGGTAAGGTCTGCAGCTAATTCCATACAAGCAGAGAATCCTTCTTATGAATGGCTTTATCCTTCATCAAGGAAGAAATTAAATGCATAAAAGCTTGGATCTGAAGCAAACTTGAGGCACGACTACAAAAAATGAGCACTTCGTTCACTGTAACCGAACTAATCTCCGTCTTTCCATTCATGTTACTGCTAATCAATTATCTCCTAATACAGCTGATGCCATAAATAAAAACCTTTTTCAGCCATAACTTTTCGACTTCAATTATATGCCTTAAAAATGAAAAAAACTACCAAACCCAAAAGCACGCCAGTTCACATCTCGCGCTATTCAAGCCATTTGTGGAGTTAACTAAGAAACCATGATATATCTATCATCAAACAACAAACATACACAAAAAAAAAAAAAATATATATATATATATAGAGGAACCAAAAAAAAAAAACAAGTAAAAGAGAGGTTCTGACTTCTGAGTAGTTATACACAAATAGGTACAGCAAACATAAACGAAAATAGAGACAACAAAGCAAAACCACGATAGAGAGAGACCTACCTGTTAAGCTTCTTTCCCAGTAAATCCTCAACCGATTCTTCCGCACCCTCTCCGTCGCTAGCAAGAGGAGAAGATTCTGGAAGCAACGCCGGGGCTTTTTCACCTTGCTCCGCCTCGGAGTGAAGTTTCACTCCATCGTCAGCGCCAAGTTTCGCATCCATCTGAGAGATAATCGAACGGATCGACCCGAATGCTCGCGGATTTCAACACCAAGGAAGGTGGATTTGGGAGACAGGAATTTCAAAGCCGGGAGGACGCTACAATTGGCTTTCCATGTGGGGCCCATTTGTGGACGGATGGACCATTATAAATTGTTCAGGGGAAGAATAAAGAACGTGTTTTTTGTGCTTCATTTTATGGTTTCTTAGCTTTTAAATGTCTCTGTCTGTGGCTTAGGGCCAATGGAAGCCACTTCTTTGAACTTTCTTTCAACCACCGCATCAATTGGCACTATTTAACAAAAATATTGTCCCGACGTTATCGTTTTTAGGATATTTAGCACCATACTGTATTTTAAATCACATCAAGACGCCAAGTTTTTATGCTTTCTTTTTGTAAAATAAAAACTGAAATCACTCATTTTTTTTAATTTGATTAAGACTCCACTAGCGCCACCTGGCCTCATTTATTATTATTTTTTAATAATCTAAAGGCCTTTTTTATTTTTTATTTTTTAAATTACTTATACATAAATAATCATTATTTAAAATTATTTATATAATTAAAATCACATATAAATTATTTAATTTAATTTATTTAAATTATATGATTAATTCTATTTAATTAGAATTGGTTAATTTTATAAAACTATTTATATAATCTTATATTTAATTAATTGATTATACTATTATAATTATATAAAATCAAAATAATTACTTTTTAATTATTTATATAGTTAGAGTTAGGTCGTAACTATTTATATCATTACAAATAATTATTTAATTTATATTTAATGTATAAAAATAAATAAACAATGTATAATATCATTTTTATGAATTAAATATAAAAATATATAATTGTATAACTAAATATACAATTATATACAATTATAATTATATAATCATCATTATTAAATCTATACGAGTAACCTTGTAATCTTATCATTAATTTATATCAATATAATAGAGTAAAGTCAATCAACTTCCAAGCATTAATTGCATGAGAACAAATTTAGTATGTTTTATAAGAATAAATATTATGTTTATTTTTGTCGTTGAATTTTAAATCTAATAATTTATATTTAAATTTTTTAAAAAATATTAAAATTATTATTTAAAATCTAAATAATAAAATTTAAAATTTAACAATATAAATAAAAATAAACACAACACTTATATTTATCTGATCCGCTCTTTGCTTGCACGGCCTCTTCTTATGTGCTCAATGTTGCCTATCCACATAGGTACTCGTGGTGTCTTGTCATTTTTCTGTCTTTCTTGAATAATTATGTCGTTGTCTGCCCTTTCAAGTGTTTTATGGTGTTAGGCACACTAATGTGTCGTTGGAGTTGTCTTCCAGAATTCTCAATCAATTTTGGCACTTAAGTGGCATATACATTCATACCTTGAGAAATGAAAAGTCAAATGTGGCTATATCCGTTATGATTATTTCATTTCACAATATTTATGCCCCATCTTAACAGAACTTGGAGAACTCTCTCAAGTGACTATCGATCTACAGTGATAATGACTTGCAATTTGAAAAATGAATAAACACTACATAGTTTTTGTAGTTCGTAGAGTTTAATGTATCTTAATTTCTTTTCATTTGCCTCCTTCAAGAATTTTAGGTTGTCATGGCAATTGGAGAAATAAGGCTAGAATAATTCAACTTTGAACACCTACTTAGTTCAATCTCATCGAAGAAGTTAATAATATAGAAATTGTCTTATAGGATTCTTAGATAGCTCGATGGAATTCAAATTGTAATGTCTTTATTTGCCTATCTAATCTTTGTTATTTCTTTTCTATTTTTTGTCTTCATTTCATGACAAGAGGATTGTATACCTGTTTATGTTGGGAGAGCCCTCGTCAATGAATATAAGAATTTGACAATAGAGAGAAGACTATATGTTTTAAGCCGCTTCAAGTTTCTTCAATATAGTGGAGAGTACAAAGTCACAAGTCATTATTTCAAACTAAATTTCCATAGTTGTACCTCTGTCTACGTTACAAAAGAAGATTTTTCAATGCTAAAATATAACTACGGATTTTTCTCAATCTATGGTATTACTTAACATAGAAGCGATGACAATAAAGATATTGTACGCACGAGGCTATTAGTTTCTCTCTTTTTCTCATGTTTTGATCTTAAGGACTTAATTTCCATTGCAAGAGAATCTAAAGTTGCAATTGATACACACCAGTCAACCCTTGGTAAGCGTCCACATCATGATCTTAATGCTGATGGTGGTGGTGATGATGATGAGTTAACCAATGTTTAAATGTTATCAGATGTTAAGCAAAAGTGAGGATTGAGAAGTTATAGGAAGCGGCATTGATGGAAAGAAAGTTGAAGCAGATGAATAATAGAACTTGCCTTTGTGTGCTTTTGTGGGGTTCTTTCTAAGTTATTAAGTATCTAGACATTCCAAATTTGTTAAGGTTTGAATTGATATCATTTTAAATTTTGACTTAACGAACAATGTAACTTTATCTATTTTTGTTTATCTGCTAATTTTGCATGTATTTACTTCATTTATAAAAATGAAAGAGTTAAATCATATTTAGACTTCAAATACTTTAGTTTTATACATTAAAAAAAAGGAACTTACATCACTAATGAACTACTAAAGTGTTATGATAATTAACAATGACTGGAATTTTTGAAACATCCATTACAAGAAATTAGGTTTTTAGAGGCGAATTTTTGGTGGTGACAAAAAAAATTGTCACTGAAAGCCCAATTTTTGTGGTGACATTTTATAGTTGCCACAAAAAATGAGACTTTTAGTATTGACTTTTCAAAGTCACCACAAAAACATGTGATATTAAAATTATGCCATTACTTTCTATAGTGACTCTGGAGAAGTTGCCATAAAAAACGTTTCAGTGATGATTATTTTGGTGCGACTAATAAACCTTTGGCCACATATGGGTAGCTTTTAGTGGCAAATTTCGCTTGTCACCACCAAAACCTTTGGGGACGAAACTAACATCAACAACTTTTGTCACCACCAAAGGGAGATATATTAGACAACTTTTGGTGGCGACTTTTTGGTCTTTAGTGGCAACAAATGTTGCCACATATGGGTAGCTTTTAGTTGTAACACCCTAAGGAATTCTATGATAAGGATAAACAAGACATAAAAGGAACCGTACCAAAGGGAGCTGTATTAGATAACTTTTGGTGGCAAATTTTTTATCTTTAATGGCAACAAATGTTGCCACATATAGGTAACTTTTAGTTGTAATACCCTAAGGAAATCTATTCTAAGGATAAACAAGACATAAAAGGAATCATAGGAGGGATGAAACATAAAAAGGGACCCTATGGAATGGAGAGATAAACCTTAAATAGAAGGAAAAATACCAAGAAAGGTATCAGTTGACTGCTAAAAAGTAGTAGTCGACTGCTCGACTCCAAAAAACCTAGAAACTGCCAAATAAAGAGTAAACAATTGACTGCCTAAGTTAGCCAGTCGACATCGGCATGCTAAGTTGCAACTAGTAGCAAGCAGGTGAATTGAAATGTTGTGAAAGGACATTTTTACCCCTAAGCTTATTGGAACACGTTGTAGGTTACTTCAAGGGCAAGGAAAGGATTGGGAGGGTAGGAGGTGTATATAAGTAGGAAGAAGAGAAAGAAGTTGACATCAGAAAATTAGAGTGAAAACAAACGAGAGAAAGAGCAGAGAATAAGAGAGAGTTCAGAGCTAGAAAACATAGAAGCTAGCTAATTTCAATTGAGAGATTGAAGAATTGCTCATGAGAAAACTAGAGAAAGTTGGATAGAGCTGAATTGAAGAAGAAGAAGAGGGGGTTAGCAGAAGTTAGAGAACCAAATGTTGTTTATGATTATTTGATGTTTAAATGTTCCATGAAAAGTTTTTAAAGATGCAATAAGATTTATGAAGTGATTTGGCATGTATTAAGATGAGCTTAGGGGATTTGCTTCCATGTACTAAGATAAGTGTGAGAGAAATCTCATGTATTAAGATGAGCTTGGAAGAAATCTCATGTACTAAGATGAGCTCAGATTAAAGGAACTACAGGGCCTCTTCTCTATGTTGTTGTTTGACTACCAGCTTAAATTCTAAGATGAGCCTATCATTTTCATTGAGTTTTATTGAGGAAAATATGATTTACAACTTATTGCATGATATGTATGTTCATGGATAAGTTTTCATGTTGTAGGTCATGTTTCTATGACTGAAAATTGTACTAATTATTTCTGGTTGATAACATGCTAACTACTGAGATATGTATCTCATTGTTTTTGTAAATAAATCTAACCATTTTCAGGGGTTGAGACCTCATGAATAGCAGTACAGGATATTTGAGCTCTTAGTCATCTTTGATTTTAGTTATTTTGAGACTACTTGTATAATATGTATACTTGAATTGTGAGAAAGTAGTAGTTTACTATATTTTGGTGAGATATGTATGTATGGGATTTTTGGGTGGTGATTTTTGTAAAGAGAAAGGTGAGAATTTGCAAGAGAGATAGATTTGTTTTATGACAATAAAGTATGTATTCAAATATAAATGTATGGGATTATGTAATATGTGAGTTGCTTCAATTGGCTCAAATTGCTCATAGGTACTTGCAGAGATTAATTGGTGTCATGAAAGGCTAATGGTGATAACTAAAAGTGAAAAAATAGCAATAAAAATCAAAATAGAAAAAGGGTTGTCAGGGACCAACTAGTTGATCGGTGCCCTATGTCAGCCAACTGGTTAGTCTTTGAACAACCAACTGCACCTGAGACAGAGAGTAACTGGTCAACTAGGAAAGTCTAACAGTCAACTGATTGACCTCCGTTCAGCATAATGAACTCTTTTTACTTTGCTATTAGTTTCACTTGTTTCCTACACACAAGAAATAAGTAATCAACGTATTTTCAATAAATGAAGATTGATCACAAACTAAAACAAAATTATTTAAGAAATTCATGATAAGGAACAGAAGAATTAACCTTGTCCTATTACAGCAAGTTTAAAAGGGTAAGTTGATTAGAAACTTCAACCAAATTAAAATTAAAGCTAAGTAAGAATAATAATTAATGAAGATGTTACATTAGCAGCGATGCCATTTGTCACCACCAAAACCTTTAGTGATGGAACTAACAGCAACAACTTGTGTCGATACCAATGTCACCATCAAGGTCGCCACCAAAGACCCATTGGTGATGGCTTTTGCAGTGATCTCTTTTGATTAACTAAGTGACAAATTAACTTTGGCAACTTAACCATTAGGAATTAATGAGACACTAACATGTTTAGATAAGTAATGTTAGTAAATGACAATAGAATACCTTTTGAAAACCATCCAATTCTTCATTTGGAAAAAAAAAAAGAAAGAAAGATAAGTTTTACCTTAATTTTGTTTTTAATACCAATAACAACAATAATAATCTTATTTAGCCCTTAAAAGATTGCAATGATCTCAATTTAATTCTTAAAAAAAATAATGTAATTTGGTTTTGTCCTTCATCTTCTAAAACATTAAGGATGTGTTTGGAAGAATTTATTTTGAGCTTATCTAGTTTATCTTATAGCATAAGTATTTATGTACATGTTTGGGAGGGTTTATAGAAATAGTTTATGAAATATCCATAATTTAATTGTAGTACTTAAATAAGCTGTTTACCTAAACAGGACCCAAATTTACTATTATTAATTTTTAAATTTTTGTAACCAAAAGTCATTTTAATAAATGTAAGGATAAAATTTAAAATTTGTTATTATTATTAATCACACCAACTAATTCATTTATTGTCTATTTAATATATTTTTTAATGAACTTTTTAAAATTTTTATTGATTGTAAATTGTAATTAACTTGCTGAAACATACAAGTTAATAATCATAATTATGCTATTAAATCAAACCTATGGGAAGTAATATCTGTTTGGTAATCTCAATTTCACTCAGTGAAACTATCCAATTCTCCATTGAAAACAAAAAAAAAAGTTTTACTCAAATTTTGATAATAATAATAATAATAATAATAATAATAATAATAATAATAATCTTATTTAGTCATTGAAAAATTATAATGATCTTAATTTAATTATTACAAAATTTTATGTAATTTAGTTCTGTCCCTTCACATTTTAAAACAACAAATTTATAGTTATAAAATTTCTAATGTTCCGTAACCAAAAGTCATTTTAATAAATGTAAGGATACAATTTAAAATTTACTATGTATCCTACATCCATTGTATATATGCTGAAATATTATTCAACTTTATGTACTTTCAATCATTCAAATATTTTGATTAATGTATCGATTACACATTAATTTGTTTAAGGTAAATTAAATAATTTGTTGACATTATATTATCACAAATAATTAGAGTAGTGATTAGTGCGATGCACAAGACTTATACTTTCTTTCATTAATTGTGGACAAACAAATTCGCTGAATGAGTTTGATATGCTGCCAAACGGCTGCAATTTCCCATAGGTTGAATTAATTGTATAATTATATTATTAACTCATATTTTTCATTAAATTAATTATAATTTATAATTATTAAATTTTAAATAATTTTATTAAAAAATATAATTAGTAGACAATAAATGAGTTATTTGGTGTCATTAATAATAATAGTAAATTTTAAATTTTATCCTTATATTTATTAAAATGACTTTGCAAATTCCCCAATTCCTGTTTGTATTGGACTTAAAAATTGTAAAATGAGTGGATAATCAAATTCACTAAGTGAATTCGAAATTAAATAATGAATGCTACGTAAATTGAGTTATTGAATAATTATGATTATTAACTTGTACGTTTCAACAAATTAATTACAATATACAGATAATCAAAATTTAAATAATTTTATTTAAAAATATACTAAACAAATAATAAATGAATTTAGTTGGTGTAAGTAATAATAATAGTAAATTTTAAATTTTATCATTACATTTTTTTTGGACAGTTTATCATTATTAAAATGAATTTGCGAATTTTCCAACTCTTATTTGGATTGGGCATAAAAAATTTTAAATAAGTGGATAATTAATGAATTTGATATTGCCAAACGTTTGCCACTTTTCATAGATAAAGTGTGAACACATAACAGCTTGAATGTTACGTATCATTGCCCTAAAATACCAGAAATATAAAAATAACTTTCAGGCGCCTTTTTAGTTTGAATGGAGTGAAAAAAAATTTAAAATATGTATATATAAATGAAGATCATACAATATGAAAAATATTGAAGATTTGACCTCCTGTATTTTTTAAATTTTCATAACTAAACTGTCATTCCAAATGCAAATTTGAAAATCTTTAGGAGATCATAATTGTTACAAGAAATTTTGAAAAATAGAGAGGACTTTAAAAATACTTACTAAGAAGTGTTTGTTTTCTCAAATTTTACATTTCAAAAGTCAATTTTTTTTCTTAAACATGATTATAGATTAATTTGTGTGTCAACAAATTCATTTTTGATTTAATAATATTGCTGGAAGTTTAATGATAGGGACCAATTAACACAATTATTGTACAAACTTTGTTAGTCTATCTGATTTGGATTTCTTCAAAAACTAAATTTAGATAATTAGATAAGATCATCCAACAATCCATATTAATTTTATGTTTTTCTTTTTTTTTTTAAATCTTGATTAATTTTTAAAAATGAAAAACATAGAAGATTGAACTTATTAAAAATTAATCATGCAATTGTTTTTTTAAAATTAATCAAAGGAAGAGATTAATTTTAAACTTGAGTTATAGAGAGCTACTTTAGAATAGAAGGGTTTTCGTTTGAGCATGAGTAAGACTGAATATATGCATTGTAAGTTTAACAAGCGACAAGTTAGAAATAAGTTGGAAGTTAAAATTGGTGATCAGGTCGTATCATAAGTGTCAAAGTTTAGGTATCTGAAATCAGTTATACAAAATGATGGCGAAATTATTGGAGATGTGGAACATAGGATACAAGTTGGGTGGTTGAAGTGGAGAATGATATCAGGGGTTATTTGTGATCGGAAAGTACCTGATAAGCTCAAAGGAAAGTTTTATCGTACTGCTATAAAACCAACGATTTTATATGGGAGTGAATGCTGGGGGATGAAAGAACAATAAGAACATAAAATTGGAGTGACAGAGATAAGGATGTTGCGTTGGATGTGTGGTTATACAAGAAGAGATAGGATTCGTAATGATCATATATGAGATAGAGTTGGAGTGGCACCTATTGAGGAAAAAATGGTTGAAAACCGTTTAAGGTGGTTTGAGCATGTTCAAAGAAGACCGTTGGAAGCACATGTTAGGAGAGTTGAGCAGATGGTTTGGAGCCCTATGAAAAAAGGTCGAGAAAGACCAAAAAGGACACTTAGAGAAATTATTGAACGGAATCTTCTAGTAAATCAGATTCCTAAAGAGTTGGTCATTGATAGAGCTCAATGGCGTCGTGCGATCCATATAACCGACCCCACCTAGTGGGATAAGGCTTTATTGTTGTTGTTGTTTGATGATCTTATTTAACTATTCAAATTTATTTTTTCAAGGACCCTTGAGGGGATCCAAATCCCAATCAAAGTATCTTCATTGCACTTGTTGAATTGGATCAAATGGAAAAGCAAAGACACAACTAGAAAGCAAGCAAATAAACTTTTCCAATGGGTTCTTACTTGAAGATTTCTCTATTCTTTCAAGTTCAAACTTCTCTACAATACTTTAGTTCAAAATCTCAGTAAGATGATAAAAGAACCACTTAAGACAATGAGAACAGCCAATTTATAGAGTGTGGGAAAGAAATGCATGTTTATATGCTATAACAGCAATACTTTCCAACCAATAAGGCTGCAGCCAGATGCCACACACATACTCCAAATCCTCAGAGATAGTCCTGCACCACACACAGAAGCAACAGACAGGTCAGCGGAGGCAACACATATTGTTCATCTAATATACTGTTAATATTTGACACTGGCATGGGATCTATGTAGGCATTTTGAAAAAACAAGCAATGCTTGTTGAATGAACAACTGTTCTTGTTTCAGCTAGGGAAGAGAAATAGGAAAATACAATAAAGTTATGCTTCATAGGATAACATAGTCATTTATATCCTTATAAATTTGAGTATATACCCTTCAACGGAAGGATTTAAAAAAATACCGAAATCAAAGACAAGTTTCAACATTTAGCTATCAAATTGCTTAAAAGAAAAATGGCTGTGAGCACTTATCAGACAAACCATGCCATCTATATTCTTTTTTCCTATACCTATTTAGATTCTAGACATCTAGTTTCCAAATGGTTTTATAGAATATTTTACTTCTCCAATGAATGATTTGCTCTCCCTTCCCTTGCACCTACAATGACAGAAATCATACACATGCGGGGGCACACACATATATATATTTAAAGGAAGAGAGGGGGAAGGGGAGGGGAAGGAAAAGCCTGCAGACTTGCATACAAAACATTCTTTTCTCGTAATTAAAGGACACAAAGCAACAACAAAATAATAGCTTTCCTTCAATAAGTAAGTTTCAACACTTCACACAAGTCTTAGACAGTGTATCCAATTATCATTAGAAGCAAAACAACACAAAAAATAGCTAGAAAGACTTTATTTCAAGTATTTTTCAACTTTGTATCAAATACCTACAAAAAGCAAGACAAACAAGATTATCAAACTGGTAATCAGCAATTATCCTAGTTAAGCTTGCATACCAATATCAATTACACAAAAAACATACAGCTGCAGCATAATTTACAATCACCAACTAGTGATTTTGGATATACCATCAACTGAAAGAATTCACGCAACACTAGAATAGACAACAAGAACATAAATGTATCTAAAACAATTAGACACTAACATCCCTCATTTATCTGCCAAGTGATGTTGTTTTTCATTCCACTTGTCCTAATCATTTCTTTTGTTATAGGGAATTCTCACCTTACTATGCAATAAACCTTTTCCACCTGTAATTTCCCACTTCTCTGATACCAAATGTAAGACTATGTACATCTAAATTACATTTCACACTTATAATAAGCATTATTTCAAGCGTAGATATAGTTTTAAGAGGAAGTGATAGTTTGATAAGACCAAATAATCTTTTTAAGATCATAAAACAACCATCAAACAATAATTGACAGATGAATTTTCCAAATGCAAATAAAAGCCATAATTGTAGATTAGCTATTCTCTCCTTTCTCCCACTCTTTATTAGGGGCGATTCCTTTATTAATTAGTCAACTATTCCTTTATTTGCATTTACAGGAGATTTATTAGTATTTATTGTATATAACTGTTACTCTCCTTTTCTCTCTCATCCCCGTTCTGGCCATGTACCAGGGAGATCATTTCTCCTTCTGTTTTGGGTGTTATAAATTACTGTACCCACTACCTCTAAATTATTCTGAACATAATATACAATATTTCATGGTTCATTGCTAAAAAGGCTCCTTTTATTTGTTTTAAAGGCAATCCATATTTTTGTAAGGTTTTCAGGCAAATTTTTTTCTTTTTAGAATAATAATAATAATAACAACTAAAGAAACAATTTTCATTTTCATATAGCTCATTGTTCTAAGCTTAATACGCGCTGTATAGCTCGAGTACAGTGTCAAATGAGCTAGAGCCACTGCATCGTCGATCGATTGTAGTGCCACAAGAGCATGTTCCTGGAAGGTTAAGGGTAAAGAAGCTAGTCGAGGAGAACAAAATTAGGATTGCTACGTGGAATGTTGGAACCATGACAGGGAAATCCATGGAGGTTGTGGACACTATGAAGAGGAGGAAAATTAACATCTTGTGCCTTCAAGAGACTAAATGGGTTGGAGAAAAGGCTAAGAAATTTGATTGTTCAGGCTTCAAGTTCTGGTACACTGGAAAAGTAAGGACAAAGAATGGTGTAGGTATTATGGTTGACAAGGAATGGACGCCGAGTGTGGTGGAGGTAAAAAGGATTGGGGATAGGATTCTATGCTTAAGGATGATTATCGTAAGAGATACTATCCACATCATAAGTGCCTATGCACCACAGGTAGGGACGGATGCATATCTTAAAGAAAAGTTTTAGGAAGATTTGGAGGGATTGGTTAGAAGCATACCTTTAGAAGAGAAGATTTTCATCGGGGGGGGGGGGGGGACCTTAATGGTCATGTTGGGAAAGAAGCAGGACAGTATGAGAGGGTCCATGGTGGCTTTGGTTTTAGGGAGCTTAACGAGTAAGGACAGTCTATATTGGATTTCTCAATGGCTTATAATTTCAAGGTTGTCAACACCTGCTTCAAGAAACGAGAGGAACATTTAATCACATACAAGAGTGGAGCTTCAAGGTCACAGATTGACTTCTTTCTGGTAAGGAATCCAGATAGAAAAATCTGTCAAAATTATAAAGTTATTCCTGGAGAACCCGTGGCAACTCAACATAGGGTTTTGGTCCTTGACGTGGTTATTAAGGGTCGGAAACAAAAGCATCGTCATGCGATGAACCCTAGGATCAAGTGGTGGCAGCTAAAGGGGGAGAATCAACAGACTTTCAAGAGAAGATTGTTGGAGGAAGGATCTTGGGAGTTACGAGAAAATGCTAACACCATGTGGGAGGAGATGGCCAAGAGGGTTAGAAAGGTAGCTAAAACACTTTTAGGAGAATCAAAAGGTTTTGGACAAAGAGATAAGGAATCTTGGTGGTGGAATGAGACTGTTCAAGAAAAAATCAAATTTAAAAGAGAATGCTTTAAAGCTATCCATCTGTGCAATAATTCAAAAAATTGGGAAAGGTATCAGAAGGCTAATAACGAGACAAAAAAAGCAGTAAGTGAAGCACGATCTAAAGCATTTGAAGAGTTTTACAAGGACTTAGAAACAAAAAAAGGAGAACAAAAGATTTACAAGATTGCGAAGTCTAGAGAGAGGAAATCTAGAGATTTGGATCAAGTAAGATGTGCTAAGGATGAAGAAGGAAAAGTTCTGATTACAGATAGAGATATTAAAAATAGATGGCAGAGTTATTTTCACAAGTTCTTTAATGATGGAACATAGTCGACTTGTGATATGAAATATTTAACAACCTTGGAGAGAGAACAAAATTTGGCATATTATCGCAGGATTAAGGTTGATGAGGTCAAGGAAGCTCTTAGAAAAATGGATAATGGTAAAGTTGTTGGTCCCGATGGTATTCCTATTGAAGTTTAGAAGTGTTTAGGAGATGAGGGTACTATCTGGCTAACTAAGCTCTTTAATGAGATTTTAAGGTCTAAAAAAATGCCTGAGCAATGGAAAAGAAGCACTTTAGTGCCTATTTACAAAAACAAAGGAGATATCTAGAATTGCGCAAACTATGCGGATTAAGCTTATGAGTCACACTCTAAAATTATGGGAAAGAGTGATTGAACGTAGGTTAAGAATGGAGACGAGTATTTCTGAAAATCAATTTGGATTCATGCCAGGACGGTCTACTATGGAAGCTATTTATCTTCTAAGGGGCTTGATGGAAAGGTATCTGAGTAAACAAAAAGACCTGCATATAGCATTTATTGACTTGGAAAAAGCTTATGATCGAGTACCAAGAGAGATGCTGTGAAAAGCCTTGTAACAGAAAGGTGTACGGGTTGCGTATATTAGAGCTATAAAAGATATGTACGAGGGGGCTACGACTAGTGTGAGAACGTCTGGAGTGGAGACTAGACTTTCCTATTAAGATTGGCCTACATCAGGGATCATCCTAAAGCTCTTATTTGTTTGACCTGGTTTTAGATGTTCTGACGAAACACATTCAAGAAGAAATCCCTAAGTGCTTGCTTTTTGTAGATGACGTTCTTCTCATAGCAGAGACCAGGGAAGAGATTAATTTTAAACTTGAGTTATAGAGAGCTACTTTGGAATCGAAGGGTTTTCATCTGAGCAGGAGTAAGACCGAATATATGTATTTTAAGTTTAACAAGCGACAACCTAAGAACAAGATAGAGGTTAAACTTGGTGATCAGGTCGTATCACAAGTATCAAAGTTTAGGTATCTAGGATCAGTTATACAAGATAACGGCGAAATTATTAGAGATGTGGAACATAGGATACAAGCTGGGTGGTTGAAGTGGAGAATGGCATCAGGGGTTGTTTGTGATCGAAAAGTACCTGATAAGTTCAAAGGAAAGTTTTATCGTATTGCTATAAGACCAGCAATTTTATATGGGAGTGAATGTTGGGCAATGAAAGGACAACAAGAACATAAAATTGGAGTGGCGGAGATGAAGATGTTGCATTAGATGTGTGGTCATACAAGAAGAGATAGGATCCGTAATAATCATATACGATGTAGAGTTGGAGTGGCACCTATTGAGGAAAAAATGGTTGAAAACTGTTTAAGGTGATTTGCGCATATGCAAAGAAGACCGTTGGAAGCGTCAGTTAGGAGAGTTGAGCAGATGGTTTTGAGTCATGTGAAAAAAGGTCGAGGAAGACCAAAAAGGACACTTAGAGAAATTATTGAATGAGACCTTCTAGTAAATGAGATATCTAAAGAGTTGGTCATTGATAGAGCTCAATAGCGTCGTGCGATCCATGTAGCCGACCCCACTTAGTGGGATAAGACTATGTTGTTGTTGTTGTTGTTGTTGTATTGTTCTAAGCTTAATGTCAAAGCCCACCATGGGCAACATTTGGGCCAAAATAAAAAAAATTTGTACTAGAATAAACAAAAGAAATTCTCCTATCGAATAATTTTTTCAAGAAAAAAATATGTCAAAAGATTTTCATTTCCCCACAAAACAAATAGAGCCATTGGAAAATGTTACCATACAAGAATGAACAATGACAAATGGGAGGATAATAACAGATTATAATAGTTTAACAATAGATAAGCAAACTAAAATTCTTTTGACAAAGATTAATTAGTGACAAATATTAAACTGTAAAAAAAACTAAACTAAGTTCAGTGTATCCTTAGTACCCTTCATCAAATTAAATTAGCTTTAATGCAAAGGAACAACCACATTGAGCAATACAGCACAAAGGATTTCATGAATAACAAAAGTAATGAAGATGTTGATTATATTTTCAAAAACTATGGCATCAAACAACTGAAGCGCAGATCCCAAATCACAGCAAGAAGTTATTATTAGAACCTAGGATCCAACAGAATAACCAAGTTTCAACTCAACAACCCGTTACAGAAAATTGTAAAGCATCTGTAACAGAATTTCAACACACATGAGGGGACAGAACAGGAAAAAAGGAAAAAAAATTCTCATTCTATCAAAGCATCTAAAAATCTCCCAAAATGAAAGAACCTCTACAAAGGTCTACAACAATCAGATACCAACTTCACTCATCAGTCTCTGCATTTTTGCTTGTCCAAAATTTAAGTTTTTCTTTCAGTACATTGAATTCACACATTAATACATGATAAGATTTTAAAGGAATGGGTAGTTTCATATGACTAAACAGTCTTTTCCTAAGATCATAGAGAAGTCGTTCTATTATGAAACATGCTTCTGTAAAAAGTACTACTAGAACAGTCGTAAAATAAAATATATGATCAGAAGTTTGAACATTGTGTAGTTTAATTTTTCCAACAAAAAATATATAAGCATTTGCTAACCAATGAGCTATTGTGTCTCACCTCATTTTCATTTCTTTAACAAGCCTCTACCAATCATTTCGTGAAGAAGCTTTTTTGCCTTATCATTCTCATTTTTGTCAAAAAGATTCCGAATAATTGTTTCAAAAGTTATATCATTATGGGGCAACCATTTTCTTCCATTTTATCAAGTAAGGCCATTGCTTCATCAAATAAACCCTCTTTACACATTCCCTTGATGACAGCATTATATGTTTGGCCATTAAAACGATAGCCTTCGGCCAAAAGATGCTGAAAACCCTCTAATGCAATAGTTATTCTACCATCACTGCACAAACCGTCAATAAGTATAGTGTATGTGTACACATCAGGCTCAATTCCTTGGTCAAACATTTGCCACAATAATGTAATAGCCTTGTCAAGATGTTGGCTTTTGCAAAATGCATGTAACATAATGTTGTAAGTGATTTGGTCAGGAGATGACCATTAGCTTTCATCTCATAAAGAAGATCTTGTGCATTTGATATTCTCCTTGTTTTGCACAAGCAGTCAATAAGAGAACTGTAATGTTATACGTTGGGAACCAAATTTTTGCAACGCATTTCCTTGAAGAGATTCATGGCTTCATCCACCATTTTAACTTTACAATATCCATTAATTAGGATATTATAGCTTACCATATTAGATGTCAAACCACTTTTGACCATCTTGTTGAATACTTCTCTTGACTCATTAACATTATTTATCATACAATACCCATCCATTAAAGAATTGTAGGTAACAACATTTGGTTGCTAGTCTACCTTCATCATCTTGGCAATCACAACTTGGGCTTCTATGATCCTTCCTTCTTTACAAAATGCATCAACCAATATACTAAACATATAAACATTAGAGCTAATTTCTTCGCATAACATCTCATTAAGCAAACAAATTCCTTCTTGCCATTGACCCATGATGATGAAACCATGGATTAAAGTATTGTACGTGAAAATATCAGGAAAAATTCATTTCCCAAACATTTTCGAACACACATAACTTGCCTCAGTTACATGTCCGCCTTTACATAGGCCATCAATGATTATATTGTATACCACTACATCAGGCTTGATTGACAATATCTCCATCTTTTGTAGTAATTGAATAGGAACTCTTGTTTTCCTTGCCTTGCATAAACCATTGATCAAGGTTGCATAAGTAACTTCATCTAACCGAAATCCTTTTGCCATTACGTCATTGTGAAGTGCAAAGCTTCCTCAACCATTTTATTCATACAGAGTCCTTTCATTAATGTCGTTAGAGTTATGGCATCCGGACGATAACCCCTCTTGAAAATCATCCCCAATATAGAGAAAGCAAAGTCTATATGACCCAAATGGCAGTGACAATTGATCAAGATGTTTAGAGTATATAAAGATGGTGCGAATCCCTTCAATTATGCTTCTGCAAAAAGTGAGATAGCAGTGGGATAGTGTTTCATCTTAGTAATTGATCCTATAATCTTATTAATTTCCACTATAGAGGGTGGGGGACTCCTAAGGAGAGTGCAATTGAATAAAACGATTGCGTCGCGGGTGTTATTCGGATATGGGGTATGGTAATGAAGAAAGAATCTGAGATGGAGGGCATAGGGGAAAGAGAAAAGGAAGGAAGATGGAGACCATGCGGAAAACAATGGAAATTTGGGAAAAAGCATACCTCGTAGCGTTAGAGAACATCATCTTCGCTTTAGATTTGAATAGTGCCTCCCATGCTTCAACGCTTAAGAAAAAGGGAAACGCAAGAAGCTTACACAATGGAATGGTATCGAAGGGAATTGGAAAGAGGGAAAGAAATCGAGGATGATTTGTATTGAAGAGATCTCTCTTTGAACAATATGGATTGCAGATGTGTGAAATAGATATGATCTTCCTTCAGGTCGTGTTGGGAGAAACCCCAGTACCGGTTAATCTCAGTTTATTTGGTTTGCATTACAATATCAATGTAAAGGAAATTATAAATGAAAAGTTAAGGAGAATGAAAAAAAAATATTTGGTTTACAATAAAAATAAAAAAGAAAAAATTTTGTTTAATATATGGGGTAAATTTATTAAATTATCCATCAATTAAAACTATTTTTTTAAAAAAATTATCTTCTCTCTCTCTCTCTCCCTTCAATCTCTTCCTCATTGATAAATCTCTTTTCTCTGGCATTCTCTCTCTGGCGCTCTCTCTCTCTCTCTCTCTCACTCCTTTAGGCATTTTCTCTCACCCAATATCTTCCTCATGTTGGTCATTGTTCAGGTTTGACATGTTGCCAAGCACACCGAAATGTAGTCATGGAACTTGTTCACGAAAAGGTTGGCTGGCACTGGAGAGTTTTGGAAATTGTTTGGAATATCAGACACAAATTGTGTCACATTCCAAAAATGAACATGTGAAAATCAAACAAATTCTAAGGACAAACCTCTTTGGTAATCCAATAATTTTCTAAAGAAGCCTAATATTTACAATTATACAGTTCAATATTTACTCAAATGTAGATTACATACTTACATTCTGAAAAGTTCAGTGTTCAAGCTTCATTCCAAATTCCAAACAACATAATTATAATTGTCAGAATGATAATACACAACCACACATAACTGATACGTAATAAACATCACAAGCCTAGGAGATCTATAAGGATTACAGAGCGTTCCCTAAGCTTTTACAAGTTTATTACTGACAGCCCATCAAACAGAATTGGAAAATAACTCCAAAGCTTATAATCCTTAGAAGGATGTTCTTCCTCCTCTCCTACTGTATTTGAAAAGACAATTATATAGAGTATAAGTTTATTTAAAAACTCAATAAGTAAATAACTGTGTAATATAAAATATCTCAAGCACAAATACTTCATTTGCTATTATAGCTAAACTATAATTTAATATATTAATCATCTTTATATCAGCTATAACTTGCATCAAGTTTCTTGGGTGATCAAGCCCTCAACCATCCTTGTGTTATTTTTAGTTATATCCTAGCATTAGATTTCTTGGGAGATCAAACTCTCAATCTTCCATGCTTAAAATTCAGTTATATCCAAATATCAAATTTATTGAGAGATCAAGCCCTTAATCTTCCATGCTTAAAATTCAATTACAACCTTGCATCAGATTTCTTGAGAATCTAACCCTCAACCTTCCATGCAATAGCAAATAGAGATATTTACTCAATATCAAAGTAACATAAGATATAATTGCTATCACATCATTTTTCATCTTAAACATTCATTAATGTCCTCTTGAATCTTTTTCAAGAGTTAAGATAATCTAATAATCATCTTTAACTAATAAACAATAGAATATATATTCAACGTTCCAACAATACTGTAAATGGGACATATATTGTACATTGATTTATTGTAATAATTTAGTTTAGCAAGGTCATTTACTCACCTTGATATTTGTCCAAACTTACCATGTTCCTCACTAGAATTTGTGTAGGAAAATTTCCTAGTAAAAGATGTCACAAGGAAACATAAGAAAGGAAATAAAATCATGAAAAAAAATGCAATAATTTCAGTTTGCTACAGTAACGGTTTGCTACAGTAATAGTTTACTACAATATGTTGATCGCTATAGTATCGTTGACTATCGACACTACAGTAACTGTTATAGTAAACTCGAAAATTTCTCAGATTTTTAGTTGCCACAATAAATTCAAATTTTTGCACAAATTTTTGTAAAAAATTTCATCCTTTAATTTTTTTGTTTCTAAACCAGAATTTCATATTTCTTAACCTACCATAACTCAATCCTAACTAAAAAAGCCTCCAAAACAACTCAAATTCATAAATTATCATCAAAATCTTCAAGAACAAAATCTCTTCTAATCTTCCACATAAACTAAAATTTGAGGAAAATAATAAGATTAAAGCTTACATTTGATCCTTACAAGGCTTTTGAATCGAACAAATATCGAATAATTGCAAGTTTATAGGAAGGGTTTGGAATGAGATGAATGTTTTGGGGAGAGTTGCATAAGAGAGAAGAGAGAACGCGAGGATGAGGGAGTGATAGGGCTCCTGAAGTAATTAAGGCCAAATGGATTATGGTTAAACCTATGGGTACCAAACCCACTAACCCAAACCTATGATGACCCAACACAAAAATTTCACTTAATTAAATTCAATTCCTCTTTTCACAAATTTTTCTCTTCGTAGAAAAATACCACACAAGGCTAAGAATATTCAATTTAGTCATTTTACACTATTTTCATAAATAATATTCAAAAGAACAATAAAATATGAAAATGTTAAATGAATAAAAAGAACACATCAAAATAACGCTATTAGTACTGGAAATATTCTTAAATGAATAATCCAAAAATTAGCGAGTATTACAAATTGATTGTGCTTGATGAAGATTGCATCCATATCCTTGTCGAAGAACTCTCTGGGCACATTCTTGTTGGTCTGAAAAATTCTCGATAAGTGTATCGAGTCAACAAGTAATATAAAAAGTTAGTAGAGTGTCGATCCCACGAGAATTATGGGAGTCAAGTACCAATTTCGTTATTCTTAAACTATCTAGATAATCGATTTTTAATGTGTGAGATTAAACTAATTTAAATTAAATAATTACTAATGACTAACAAAAATTAACACAAATAAACTTAAGAAAGTATTAAGAATCTATAAATTATCAAAGCATTAGGGATCCGATTTTATTACCCTATCTAATTATGAGTGAGTTTCCATTTTAGTCTAAGCTTTCAATTTTTATATTGATGGTTGAATTCTCAATTCTAATTAAGATTTAATTTCTTAGCAAATTAATACTATGAACCTAATCAAATTCTCAAATTCCTTATACCAATCAAATTAGGAAAAGACAATAAGTATAGGTGTTTTTGGTCAAAACTTCACAAGAAATTTGTCTATTCATAGATCAAATTTACTTATGACAATTATTTCAATATGTACATTCAATATATGAATTTTCCAATTGTCTATTTGAACTCTAAATCAATTTTCAAGTGATAAGTTAAAAAAGCAGTAAACACAAAAATAATTATTAAATAAGAAAAATAAATACTTAGACTATTATTGAAAACTCAATTCATAGGTCATAGCATTCAAGGGAAGTTATATCTTCCCCCTAACAAAGAAAGTCTAGCCCCTTATGGCAAATAAAGTATTCATAATAACAAAAGAAATCATGTTTGCCATAAAAACCAAAGAAACTAGAAGAAAAGATGGAGAGAAGAATTTGGAATCAAGCTTTGCGTTTTTCTCAAACTCCACCGTCCAACTTTTTCCTTCTCTCTCCAACATCTCTTCAATCCTCTTCCCATAATCCTTTTATCTTCTCAAATTTAATTCAAAATAAAAATATCCAATCAAATAATAATAATAATAATAATAATAATAATAATAATAATAATAATAATAATAATAATAATTCCCAATAAAATAAAAAATAGAAAAAGATATAAAAAATTACTTCAACAAATTTTATTAATCTTAAATTAAATGTTAAAAGAAAACTAACCAAAATAAATCTTAATAAAAGTTAACTTAATTATCCTAAATTAAATTAAACTAAATGATCACAATAAATTATAAATCCTAAGATAAATCTTATAGAAAAACTAATTTCCTATAAAATGAAACTAAACAATTAAAAAGACTAAATAAATTCAGAAAGAGACTTAAAACTATTTATTTTACTCAATTTATTAATAAAAATATAGGTTAAATAACTCTATAAAATAGAGTTATCAAGTCCCTTCAAATGGAGACATAGAGGAACACGAACTGCTAAAATAGTAACTATAATACCAGCTATATTTTAAAGTTATAAGTATTCAAGAATTATGATAAATTTATTTTGGAGAAAATAGATTTCCTTATCTGTTTAATTTTTGTATGATTGTTTGTGCATATTGTTAAAAATACAGATTTTCATTTATAAATTGCATAAATTGTAGGGTATAATAGATGTTATGATATGGAATTTATCACATGGATAAAATAAGACTTGAACATAAGAGGAATCTAAAAGAAACTGGGAGAAAAATAATGTTTTATATGAGAAAATTCCCTTAGGGACTAAATTGAAAAGGATAAATGTGAAAAGAAACTTAAAGGTTTAGGAGAAAGGATAATTTTTCCTTTAGTTTTCAATAGTAATTAATAACTTAGCCGCCTCGTAATTGTACAGTAAAATGCATAGTGCCAAACTGAATTATTAATGCATAGTAAACTGAATTATTAGTGCATAGTAAATTGAATTATTAAAGCGTATAGTAAAATAAATATTTTATTAGCACATAGTACCCTAACGTAAATATACCATTTTATTTCACTTCTAAACTCACATTTTTAATTTCTCTTCTTTTCTCTCCTCAAAACTTCTCTTACTCCGATTTTAGGACTCTAAAATTTTTTGTCTTTCTTCCTTAGCCTAGATCCAAGGTGAGCATACTATTCTTCTTTAAATTCTTGTAAATATTTAGAGGTTAAATTCTTAGTATTTGCTCTGTGGTTGCGGCCTCTACATCAGAAAAGAATTATCATCGACTGCTTGAGAATTATTTTTTGATTATCGGAATAAAGTATAAAACTATGAAGAATACATGTCTAAGATGGCTAAGGAAAGATTTGGTATTTAAGAGTATCTATTGTGACCCACCTCCATTTCTTGGAAACTTTTCTAGTGTACTCTTTTACAGCTTATGTTCTCTATTTTCGATATGAATAGTATATGTATGTACGAATGGTATACGTATGTATGAATAGTATATGTAGACATAAATAGTATTCATACGTATGAATAATGATCATACGTATGAATAGCATTTTATACAAAAGCAATCCTGACTTTTTATATCTGATTTTCTTGAAAATCTCAGTAGTGGAACCTGAAATCCAGCTACGTACTCTTTTCTATATTAGCTCAGAAAAGTGACTTGGATATAAAATCTATGTGAGTAGATGACCTTGTTAACTGATTTATTTATTTTTATTCCAAGTACAATATAAATCTCATCTGATATCTCAATTAGATTCCCTATTTAATGATGATATCTAGACAATAGAATTTATTGTTTGATTTAAAATTATATTGATAAGAATTATGATTGATAATGTAATTATACACATAGAATAGTTAACAGCTTGACCTAAAATACCAATGCATGCAAATACACACATGGAATGGTTGAGAGCTTGACTCAATATACCAATGTATGTAATTATACACATAGAATAGTTGAGAGTTTGATCCTCCAATATACCAATACATGGAGTACTGGAGAAAAAGACCGTGGCCCGAGGACTAGACCGGGACCGCCTATAAATGGGCGGTCTTGGATTGAGCATTTAAACAAAAAATTTGTTTTTTTAGAAAAACACATTATATAGAATAAGATAATCCTATTTCTAAATTTTATAACCTTATATTCAACAAATATAGTAAATTTAGATATAAAAACTTTTGTAATTTTTTAAAAATAAATATAAAATTTTTAAATTAAATATAATATAGTTAATTTATAAAAGAAAAACGAAAAATTAAAGCTATTGGTTATTTAAAAATAATAAAGAAGTAATATTTTACATGTATAAATATTATTTCAATAAAAAATTATTTAATTTTTAACTAAAAAATTTAAAATTATATTATTTAATATTTAAAAATAAAAAAAAGTGTGGCCCGCGGGTGGTCCTGGACATGTCAAAAAGACTGCAAGCCTAAACGAGTCGGCTCATGTAGCCCCGTTTAAATTCTAGCCCATGATAGGTAGGTCTAGACCGGACCATTTAACAGTGCTAAATACATGTAATGATTGTGAACATGAATATTACGGGAATTGAATCCTTAAACATAAACCAAATGGATAGGTATAGAAACCCTGGATATGAATATAACTGTTCTTATTGTAATAATGATTATGATATTTGTACTTATGATACATTTATTATTGCACAGTCATTTAATCACTGAGTTTTGATGAACTTATACTCTCTATGAATATTTTTTTTTTGATACAATGGATGAGAATGAAGGAAATCCGCAAGAGAATTAATATTTCTTGAGGATACTTTCCATGTTGTCTAGAGAGCTTATGAATGTAAAAGCTTAGGAAAGACTCTGTAATCTTTATAGGTCACCTAGGCTTGGAAAATTGTATCATATTATATGATATTTGGCTTGTGTTTACTATTTCATTATGTTGAACTTTTTATATGTATATATGCAAAATCTCTTTTCTGAAAAATTATGCTATGCATTAGTACTGATCAGAGATTTTATAGGATATCATAGAAGTACACCCTCGAGTTTATAGAATTACTCACACGCCTAAAATTGGGATGTGACAGTAACGAACGGCGTACATAGAGACGAATGAGAACAAAGTCGCAAAGACAAACGGGGTGATGATTTATGAGGCAAGGAAGCATAGGAGGGCATAAATGAAATTTCAAGCTTTTTCCACAATGGAGAAGCTTTTTCCATAACACATCTAATAAAAAAAAAAGCAGTAGAAAAGTTTGATGCTACTCTGGAATGGAAACCTTCTATCAGGATTGTCCAACCAAATGCTAGAAAGAACACTGTTTAATGAAATTCCTATCTCTATTCTATTCCACCCTCGAACCAAACACAACGTTAGGGTTTGGGGAAATGAAATTTATTTGAGGTCTAAAATATATCTACTTTCATTTTATATTAAGTTTATATTTGTTCTTTATCTTAATTTTATTTTAATTTGTTCATGTAATTTTATTTTGATTTTGATTTTAATTCTTTAAATTTATTTTATTTCAATGTTGTTTTCACATTAGGTCATTGATTTTATCTTAAAATTTTTTAAAAAAGGCATTATTTTAAATTTAATTCTGGTCTTTCAATTTTTAATTTCTTACCCTTACGTGAAATTTCACTTTGGTCCCTTAGTAAATTTTTGCTTCACTTTGGCCAATTAATTTTATTTTTATTCTAATTTGATCTCATAACTTTACCCTAGCTTTCTCTTTAATTCCTTAATTTTATTTTGTTTCTATTTTCCCCTTTAAAAGTAATGAAAATTTTAAAATAAAGTTAAAGGACCCAGTTAAAACCAAATAAATGTAAGGAACCAAAATAAAATATAAGGTAAAGTTAAGGCGACCAAGTTAAAATAAAATTAAATTAAAGGATGAAAATGAAACTTATAGTGAAGTAAAATGATCAAATTAAAACAAAATTAGGTTATTGGACGAAAATAAAATCTAAAGTAAAATTACTTTTGATTTCAAATTTGTCCATATCTTGTTGTACAATAACATTTAATTCAAGTATTATTTTTTGAGCTGTGCATTTGAAGTTAAAAAAAATAGAGAGCAGTGTCCAATTTTTTAAAAAACAAACACAACCATTTGTTTTTTGTTTTATTTCTGTGGGTCATCAAAAAAATGTACATATATTTAAGAATGAGGAGGAAATAGCAATGTTTTTTGAAGCTGACTTAGTTATTGATTCAAGCTAGCATCCGAGTTATTAGTTCAACTGTCGAGTAATCGGGTCAATTACTAAACCAGATAAATAAATTAAAAAATTAAAAATTATATATATTATTATATATTTTTACAAATAAAATTTAAAAATAAGTAAAATAAATAATTTATATGTAAATTTTTCACTTTAAAGTCTTAAAATTATAGTCATTGTCATAAATAATTAAAATACAAATATTTATAACAAAATTTTTGGTCATAAAATTACAAATAATTTATTTAAAATATTTGATTGTTATTTTTTAAATTATATGATTATATAAAATTTTTTATTTATACTTTTCAATTTTTCTTGATTTAAATTTTTTTACATCAAATAATTAGATAAATATATTTTTTTTCTTATCTCCTAATTTATTAGTAATGATATACTTATTTTTTGTTAAATTAAATTTTTTTCATTTAGTTTTTGTCATCTTGCGACATGTATATTTCAATTTTTGAGTTAGTAAGATACACAATTTATAGGTGGAGATAGAGTTTGATTATTAGTAAGTGCGTATTTTTCTAAATTTTCATACAAATTTTAATATTAAAAAAAAGTTCATGTCAACCGAGTTGACCCAGTCAGATTAAGGCCTGACTCGACCTTGACTCGGTCGGATCAACCTCGAGTCAATTGTTGAACGGTACACATGATTGACCCAAATTTGATTTCGTTTTGAATTTTTAAATAGTAGTGTTTAATTAAACATTTAGTAGTTATTCATCTTTCAAACATTAAATTAAATGAAGACTAAACAAGGCCTTTAAATTGAAGTTATCTAATGAATTCTTTAATTAATTACAAAAGATTTTGTAGCACTAAGAATGTTAATTGATATATAATATTGCAAGTTTTCGGGTTTGCCATATACTATTACCTCTTAGAATGCCTAGAAGAATATTAATCTATATGATTGGTCATGCAGCCACAATATTTAATTTGCCATATACTATTACCTCTTATACTTAATTGTTTATGTGCAATGGCAAATATAAAAATTCTTTTTTATATTATGATTACCTAAGCAGACTTAATTTGCTCTCTCTTTAACCTTTTCTCTTTTTGCATACATTAATTTAAGCAGCCTTGGTCCATCTCTTAAAAGATGATGGCTTTCAAGTGAAGGAATTTTTAAACAAATTCTATATACTAATATTACAAATAACTCTATAGCATATATGAATAATAATATATATATGTGTACCTAAGGCAGCAGCAAAACTCATAATGGTAATTAATGATCGGATATAAATAAGGGATAAGAGAAGAAAAGAAAATAACGAAGGAGAATAAAATTGTCCTTTTGACCTAATATGCTTTCAGATGATGGTATTTCAATGGGACTGCTACACTATATATATATATATATATATATAAGTAGAGAGTAGGGAGCCCTTCTTGTGAAATCCTAATAAGCTAACCTTTCCATCATTAGTCAACCCCACAAGATCCAGTTTCAATCTAATAAGGATTGCATAATTTATAAAAAAAATGATAATTAACCTCTTATTAAATCCAGATAATACAAATAATATATATATGTATAGATAAACATGATTTATAATAGTCTATATACAAAATCCAACATCAAGCTCCATCACAACAATAAAAGAGATTGTTTTAAACTAGAATAAACACATACCGCTGATTTAGTAAACTAATTTTTGATACTAGCATACCAACTATGCAACCATTTTCCAAAACAGTCGATGCTTGAAAAGAAATAAGAAAGTATATTAAAGTTATGCTTCAAAGTATAACCTAGTCCTAGTTATTTATATCATAAATCTGCATATTTGCCTCTAAGGGAAGAATGAAAAAACATCAAAATCAAGGACAAGTTTCAACCTTCAGCTATCAAATTGCCTGAAAGAATAAAAGTTAAGGAGCAACCTTATCTGACAAACTATGCCATCTACATTCTTTTCTCCTATACCCATTTAGATTTTAGACATCTAGTTTCCCAAATGGTTTTGTAAAATATTTTTCTTCTCTAATGAATGATATGCTCTCCTCACCCTTGCTAGTGGAAAGGAAAAGCCTACATTCTTTTCCTGCAATTAAATGACACAAAACGACAAACAAACAATGATTTTCGATCTATAAAAAGTTTTCAACACTTCACAAAGGCCTTAAACGTTGTATTCAATTATCGTTGTAGAAGTAAAACAATATGAAAACAGCTAGAAAGACTTGATTTCAGGTACTTTTCAATTTTGTATCAAATACGTACCTACAAGAAGCTAGACAAACAAGATTAACAAACTGGTAGTCAGGAATGAATATTCTCCCAATTAAACTTGCACAGCAATATCAGTTATGCGAAAAAAAAAAAATTCAGCTCCTGCATAATTTACAATCATCTAGTGGTTTTGGATATACCATCAATAGAAAGAATTCATGCGACATTAGAATATACAACAAGAACATAAATGTATCTAAAACAATTAGGTGCTGACATCCCTTATCTGCTTGCCAAGTGATGTTGTATTTCATTCCTTTTTCAACTGTGCATTATTGCTTGTCCTAGTCATTTCTTTTGTTACACGAGATTCTCACCTTACTATTCAAGAAACGTTCTCAACCTGTCTCTGATTTACTGATAACTTATTGTCAAACTATGAACATCTCAATTTCATTTCAGACCTTTAATAAGCATTATTTCAAGTACGAGATATTGTTTTAGTAGGAAGTGATAATATGATAAAACCAGATAATCTTTTGAAGATTATAAATCAAGCATCATACAATAATTGTTAGATGAATTTTTTAAATGCAGATGAAAGCCATGTAATTGCAAATTAACTAATCCCTCCCTTCTCCCACTCCTAACTAATTAATCATGGTTTATTTGGGGGGATTCTTTCCATTGTTAATTAGGCAACCATTCTTTTATTTGCATTTACAAGAGATTCATTGGTATTTATAGTTTATAACCATTACTCTCCTTTTTTTTTTTACCTCATTTTGTACCAATTTTGTATTTCATATAGGGTGTACAAAGGTTCAGTTTAGTTTGGTTTTAGGCATGAACCAAACCGAATCGAACCAAGTTTGTTTGCTAATTCTTGGACCTATTCGTTTTTTTTTTTGATTGTTTGGTTCGATTTTTTGACACGGTTTGGTTCGGTTTTAGGCGATTTGATACCTTAAAGAATTTTTTTAAAAATAAAAAATGTTCACTTTTATCTATTTTTTAAAAAAACTCATAATTTTACCAAATATTAAGTGTTCAGTGTTCACATTTTTTATTTTTTTTTAACGTAGTCTAGTTTTCATCTAGAAGTATTGCCTAGGGATGACAATGGGGCGGGGGCGGGGGCGGGGAGTGCCTGCCCCGTCCCTGTCTCCGCCCCCAAAATCTGCCCCCGATCCCTGTCGGGGAGAAAAAATCTTCTCCATCTCCATTCCCTGCAGGGAGCGGAGACCCGTGGGGACCCCGCGGGGTTATTTAAAAAATTTAAAAATGTTAAAAAAATTGATAGTACATATTTTAATAAAAATTCTTCTCTTTTCTCTTCTGAGTTGGGAATAATTGGAAAAATTCAGCACTCATGTATGCAATACCAACAAAATCAATCAATTTTGGGGGAATGAGATTAAAATTTTATTTTTTATTAAATTTATTTTAATTATTTTGAATATAAAATGACTAAAAGATCCCTAATATATTATATATATATATATATATATATATATATATATATATATTAGGGGTATTTGTAAATTTACTAAATTACCTTTCGAGAACGGGGACCCCGCGGGGTGGGGAATGTGATCCCTGTCCCTGTCCCTGTTTAACTTTCGCGGGAATTTTTTCCCCCGCCCCCGTCCTTGCGAGGAGAAATTTTCCGCCAATGGAGCCCCGAATGCGGGGATCCTAGTGAATTTTTCTTAATTCGGGTCCCCATTGCCATCCCTAGTATTGCCCAAGTTATATAGTTAAACTATTTTTAACTATATATATAATTATATAAATATAATATAATATATATAAATATATTTTTGATTGCATATAGTATGGTTCGGTTCAGTTCAGTTCAATTATAACCAAACCAAACCGACAAACCGAATTGGATTGAAAATTTCATAATTTTAAAAACCAATCTAGGCCTTATTTATTCAGTTTTGTCTCGATTTTTTTCAATTCGGTTTGGTTTGGTCTGATCGCTTTGGATCGGTATTGTACACCTCTAATTTCACACACTAAAAGAGACAATTCGTTTTCAATTTTAATAACAGTAATTAAATTTAAAGGAATTTGAGTAAAATTTTTAGGCAAAATATCTTTTTCCTTCTCAACATTTAGTATAGGTTTCAATTTTATTCTATATATTTGTTCTATGTTAATTTCATTCCTTAATTTTTGCAATAACTAATCTTTGTCAAAAATTTCAATGTGCTTATTTAGTGTCAAACTATTATAACCTGTTATTCTCCTTCTGATTGTAATTGTTCATTCCTCCGTATGATAACATTTTCCTATGGCTCCATTTGTTTTGTGAAAAATGAAAATCTTTCGAAATATTTTTTTCGTAAAAATATTATTCCATAGGAAATTTTCTATTGTTTATTATATTACAAAATTTTTATTTGAGCCCAAATGTAGCCTAAAGTGGTGGTGTGCCTTGGCGTTGATGGCAAGCCAGGGTAGATTGCATCTGTAGTAGTAAGCTTAGAAGTTAGAACAATGGGCTATATAAAAATGGAAATAGTTTATTTACTTATTATTTTTCATTAAAAAACTTTATCTTAAAACCGGGGAAAAAAAAATACAGATTGCCTTCAAAACTTGACAAAAGAAGCCTTTTTAGCAATGAACCAAAGAATACTATATATTATGTTTTGAATAATTTAGAGTTAGTGGATACAGTAATTTATAGAACCCAAAACAGAAGGGCGAAATGTTCTCTTTGGTACAGATCCTCTACATTTCAGTCCTAACTCTTTATTTTGTACTAATTTAGCGATCTACAACGCATCATACAACTTCCTTCATTTATAATTTTGGACTTTCTTGATGGTATTCGTGCTTCATTTGACTTCTCTCTCTCTCTCTCTCTCTCTTTTTTGTTAGTTAATTGTAAGTGTTGTTTTTATTATTTTCATCATTACTTGTTAATTTTTTTATCATTATTTATTGTATTTATACCGTATAAATAATGCACTCTATTTGTTAGAAAACGTATAGTTAATGTATTAAAAATTGTGATATTGAATTTTAATATGACATTGTAAATATTTTTGTTATGATAAGAAAAATAATTAAAATTTTTAATCTATCATGTATAAAATGTTAATTCTATTAAAAATAAATAATAAATAATATGTTTATAATATACATTAAGTGTCAACAGAACTATAGAGGTATTGTTAATATTCAAATTAGCTATTAACATATCTTGTTGAATAAACTCTATGGTAGAATTTTCTTTGCTTGATAAGGGATGTAATTGGTGTACATGTCAAGATGTACACATGGCAAGAGTAACATTAATTTGAGTTAGGAATATATCATATTCTCAAATTACACTCAATTCTCTTATTTAAAAGATATTATATAATTATATTGATACATATAATGTATATTATAAACATATTTTTATCATTTATGTTTTTTCATAGAATTAACATTTATATGTGATAAGATTTAAAAAATATTTACCATTTCATATTAAAATTTGATATCACAGAGTGAGCTACGTAAAGGAGACTGTAGTTCGCCATATAGATCATTTGTTGGATTTGCATTTTGCTATTTGGATCGTCCGCCTATTTTTTTAAAAAATAATTTTATTCATTTAATCTCCATCATACGTCTCACGTTGCAACATGACTCTAAGAAAGAATTTATTTTTATTAAGATTAAAATATTCGAATTTAAGTGCACATTTAAATATAAAGATATTATTTTTTAAATTTGAATATTAAATAATTAAGACAATTTGTTTTTTTAGCATTTGACTGCATAGAAATTATTTATTAATAAAAAATAATGTTCAAATAAGTTAATAATTAAACATATATTATAAAAAAATTAATGAAATCAAAGTAAAAAAATAGAGTTATATATTAAATGAAAATTTTTTCAAACTTAACAAATAAGCATTAATTGTTAGTTTAGTTAACAAAATATTTAGCGAAAAAGATGTTTTGCACGAATTGTAAAATTTGATATAGTTATTTATTAAGTTTTAAAGTTTATGAAAGATAAAATGCACATAAGGTAACGTTTATATGGATAAAGTGTATTTTTACCTCAAATAAATAATACATATGAATGATATTAAGACTTTCATAGTATCTTATTCATTAAAATGTATTTAGACCTATTAAACACTTTAACAAAATAAAAAAAAGTTACACTTATTGATTTATAGTCCAAATGAATCAAATTAAGACGGTCCAAATTACAAATTGCAGCATCCTTTTCTTACACTAAAAGGAGACAATCCATTTCTATTAAAATTGGCCTTTATACAAAATTTATGCTTTAGAAATTAAAATTACTTATCAATTTTTATTATATATTAAGAATAAAATTACATTTTTATGTTAAAACTTAAAATTAATTTAATTTTTGGTTAAATTATAAATTTAATCTATATACTTTTACCAAAATTATAAATCAGTCCCTATATTTTATTTTGATTTAAACTGGTCCTCATTATTTTTCAATTACTTGAAATTAGTTCCTATTGTGAAAAGAAATTAGTTTGCCGTTAATTTTTGCTGACGTGGTAGATGATATATACTTTTTATAGACATGTTAGTAATCCAATTCATTAATTTTGTCCAAGTAAGCATGATTTGCTCATATGTCTCTCCTTCCTTAACTTCGATCTTGTTTTTTGGGAAATTTTTGAGTTTTCTTAGGAGAACAAGTATTGTGGGATTTCATATTATAGAAGGAATTAAAAATAATGTCAAAATCGTATACAAGTTTGTTATTATTCAGATTTTTCCTATAGCATTTAGTATTTTGTTGGTTTTAGTTTTGCTGCCATGTATGGTATTGCTATTGCTGCCTTGGCATGTTGAGTTCCATAGCCACTGGATAGGCCATTGATGCTTATGGTCCAATCAGTGATAATGCTGGAGGCATAGCTGAGATGGCGGGCATAAGCCACATAATACGTGAGAGAACTGATGCCCTTGATGTTGCAGGAAATACAACTATTATTATTGGAAGGGGTTTGCAATTGGTTCTGCTGCTCGTGTATCTGACCCTGTTTGGTGCCTTCTGTGAGTTGAGCTGATTTTTCAACGGTTTATATTTTGACTCCAAAGGGTGGCGTAAGAAGCTGCAAGAGGGATGATTATCTCTTTATTCTTTTGGGTTAATATTACATATTCTTGGATGATGTTCCAAAGTTTTGCTGTAATTGTTCTGCTGTAATTGGTGGGTTGTTATATATGGCACAATTGATTGTGTTATTTTACCTTTTTGCGATCGGTGTTCAATGCAAATGTTTTTGACACCGAGTAATTAAGTGTAATTTTACTTTGTACCAGTTTTTGGTAGTTTACTTTCTTATGAAAGTTTTGTATTATACCAGTTTTTGGTAATTTACTTTCTTATAAAAGTTTTGTATTTTTTTGGTTGTTCTGATTTTTAAGTTGGACTTGGTTCAGTTCACCATAGTTCCAACTTGAGGGGGAAGTGTTGAAATTATTAGTTTGTTAGTTAATTAGTTTTATTTGTCTATAAATACTGTTGAGTTTGACTTGAATTTTGTGGGTGACCCGGTTTGTAACCCGACCCACGACCCACGACCCATTTGTCTCTATATATATGAGTGTGAGGGAATTCATTAGAATAGTGGTTGATGTAATTTCTCTCTGTATAGCCTCCGTCAGAAATAATACAGATATTCTCTCTGTCCGTGGACGTAGGTCGCATTGACCGAACCACGTAATTTCTTTGTGTGTTCTTCTCTATCCTTCTCCTTGATTAATTGCCTTTCAGTAACCTAACAAGTGGTATCAGAGCCTCGGTTCATTTTTGGTTCGTCGGTTACTGTAGCACGTCCGAAAATTTTCAGATCCGGCTCCAAAATTTCAAATCTTGCCCCGATTTGGTTGATTTTGAGCATAGGAGACCATTCTCTGCATCTTTGGTGCGTTAAAGAACGTCGGAGACCAATTTTTGGTGGTAAGAAAATTTTCAGATCTAGTTTTAAATCTCAGATCTAGCTTGATTCGCTTGTTTTTTGGGAAAAAGAGACCGTTTATTGCATTTCTAGTGCATTGGAGATCGTTTTTCAGTTGTTTCGGTGAGTTTTTACGGTTGCGAGTACTGTTCATCGCCGGAATCTTCATCGGAAGTACTGTTCATTCCCGGAATCTTCATCGGAAGCACTGTTCATCGTCTTCTACGGCGAGGCACTGTAGCACGGTCAACGGTCAACGGTACTATTTGGTCAAAGTTGCTGTTTGGTCAAAGTTGCTGTTTGGTCAAAGCTGTTGTTTGGTCAAAGCTGCTGTTTGGTTAAAGCTGCTGTTTGGTCAAAAATTGCTGTTTGGTCAAAGCTGCTGTTTGGTCATTGTTGTTGTTTGGACCAAGTTTTCTGTTGCGATCGTTATTGTTTCCTCGACACAGTTCCGGTAAGTTTATGTTTAATTCAGAAAAGAATTCTGAATTTCTGTGTGAATTTACTGGATTGTGCTGGATTGAATTTCTGGTTTACTGCTGTGAATTTTGTTGGACTGCTGTGTTGAATTTGTGTTAGTGAAGTTCTGGTCAGTTTGCAAGGTTCTGAACAGTTTTGTGAAATTCAATTTCTGATTGCGAAATTTGCTAGTAATTTATCTGCTGTTATTTGAGAAGATGTCGACTCATAAATTCGATATTGAGAAGTTCAATGGATCGAATGATTTCACTTTGTGGAAGGTAAAAATGAGGGCACTTCTGGTTCAGCAGGGATGTGCAGTGGCATTAGAAGGAGAAAGTAGTCTACCTAACACGTTGAAAGAAGAGGAGAAGAAGGAAATTTTGGCAAAGGCTCATAGTGCATTACTATTGAGTCTGACAGATGAGGTGTTGAGAGAAGTAGTTGATGAATCAACTGCTGCAGGTTTGTGGAAGAAATTGGATGATAAATACCAGAAAAAGTCTCTCACAAACCGGTTATATCAGAAGCAGCGTTTGTATACCCTGCGGATGACAGAAAATATGCAGGTAAAAGATCATCTTGATAATTTTAACCGAATTATCCTGGATTTACAGGGTGTTGGGGTTAAGATAGATGATGAAGATCAGGCTATCATTCTTTTGTGTTCTCTACCAAATTCATATGAGAACTTTGTTGACACTATGTTGTATGGTAGAGATAGTATCTCTGTTAATGATGTCAAAGATGCTTTGCAGTCTAAAGAGCTGAAGAGAAGAGTCTCTAGTTCTAATGAGGATGGTGCAGAAGCAGGTTTGTATGTTGGCAGAGGCAGAGACACTAAAAGGGATGATGAAAAAAGAAGCAAGTCACGGTCTAAGTCGAGGAACAAAGGAGGACCTCGATGTTATCACTGTAAACAGAAGGGGCACATCAGGAAGAATTGTCCACAGAGGAAGAAGGGAAATGACGAGAAGGAACCGAATACCAGTGGTAGTGCTTCGGTGGTGCAAGATAGTTCTGACGGAGAAGAAGACATTGATGTTCTCACAGTCAGCACCTCTGGTTCTGCAAATACTTGGGTCTTGGACACAGGTGCATCTTATCATATGACTTTCTCACGTGAACTGTTTACTTCTTTCAAGGAGTGGAATGGTGTTGTGAGGTTGGGTGATGATGAGCAGCTCAGTGTTAAGGGCAGTGGTTCTGTGCAGATTCAGATGTATGATGGAATAGTCAGGACGCTTGATGCTTGGTATGTTCCTGGTCTACGGAAGAACTTGATTTCTCTTGGTACTCTAGACAAACAAGGGTACAAGTACTCTGGAGAGAATGGACAGTTGAGAATTTCCAAAGGTGCTCTGGTTATAATGAAGGGTAAATTGCAGCATGGCATTTGCTTTCTGATTGGTAGTTCTGTGATGGGGACAGTGGCTGTATCTAAATCTTTAGGGAAGAATGATGATTATACAGAGTTGTGGCATTGCCGATTGGGACACATGAGTGAGAAAGGGCTGTCAATTCTAAGTAAACAAGGATTGTTAGAAGGAGCAGAAACTGGGAAACTGAAATTCTGTGAAGTTTGTGTTATGGGTAAACAACGCAGAGTTAAGTTCAGTTCTGGGAAGCATACTTCTACGGATGTTCTGCAATATGTTCACTCAGACTTGTGGGGTCCTTCTCCAGTTGAATCTCAGGGCAAATGCAAGTACTTTGTTACTTTCATTGATGACTACTCTAGAAGGGTTTGGGTATATTTTCTGAAATCCAAAGATGAAGTGTTGGGGAAGTTCAAGGAGTGGAAGACCATGGTTGAGAAACGGACTGGAAAACAGGTCAAAACACTCAGAACTGATAATGGGTTGGAGTTCTGTAACGCTCTATTTGATGAATTTTGCAAGAAAGAAGGTATAGTGAGGCATCGCACTGTACGTCATACACCACAGCAAAATGGAGTTGCAGAACGTATGAATCAAACACTGTTGCAGCGTGCGAGATGCATGCGATTAAACGCTGGCTTGCCAAAACAATTCTGGGCTGAAGCAGTTAACACTGCTTGTTATCTGGTGAATAGATCGCCATCTACTGCAATTGATTTTAAGACTCCTCAAGAGGTATGGTCCGGTAAACCTTCTGATTATTCTGGCCTGCGTATATTTGGTTGTCCTGCTTATGCTCATGTGAATGATGGTAAACTAGAGCCTAGGGCAATGAAATGCATATTTCTAGGGTATGCACATGGAGTTAAAGGGTACATACTGTGGTGTACTGAAAAGGATAGAACTCCAAAATTTATTATTAGCAGAGATGTAACTTTTGATGAGTCTGCTATGTTTGGTCAGAAGGAGGAGCTTGGTAGTCATGCAGGTAATAATGATCAAGGTGCCAACCAGAAGGTGGAAATTGAAGTTCAAACTTCAAAAAGGGTTATAACAGACCCTGTACAGCAGCCCAGGGAAGAAGAAGAATCACAACCTATAGCAACAAGGAGAGAAAGAAGGGAAATCAGAAAACCTATGAGGTATGCATATTGTGTTGATATAGTTGATGTTAATTCAGTTGCTTATGCCTTGGCAGTAGGTGAAAGTATTGATTCTGATGACCCGAGATCATATAAAGAAGCAGTTGAGAGTAGAGAAGCATCAAAATGGCTGGTTGCAATGAATGAAGAGATGCAATCTCTTGAGAAGAAAGAAACATGGGATCTTGTACCGTTACCAAAGGGAGTGAAACCGGTAGGATGCAAATGGGTCTTCAAGAAGAAAGAAGGTATTCCTGGAGTTGAACCAGCAAGGTTCAAAGCACGACTTGTGGCAAAGGGTTTTTCACAAAAGGAGGGAATTGATTATCATGAAGTTTTCTCCCCGGTTGTGAAGCATAAAACCATTCGTGTCCTTTTTGTCCATGGTAAGTGTTTTTGACTTGGAGTTGGAACAACTGGATGTGAAAACTGCTTTCTTACATGGAAATTTAGAGGAGCAGATCTATATGTCACAGCCAGAAGGATTTCTTGATTCTGAGAAGAAAGATCATGTATGTTTGCTGAAAAAGTCCTTGTATGGTTTGAAGCAGTCTCCTAGACAGTGGTACAAGAAATTTGATGCATTCATGACTTCCCATGGTTTTCTGCGTAATCAGTTTGATAACTGTGTCTACTCTAAGAAACTTGCAGATGATTCTTATATTTATTTGTTGCTATATGTTGATGATATGTTAATTGCTGCAAAGAACAAGGTTGAAATTGATAGTTTGAAAGCCTTGTTGAGCAGTGAGTTTGAGATGAAGGATTTAGGTGCAGCCAAGAAGATACTGGGCATGGAGATTTGGAGAGATAGAAGTGCAGGTTTACTGTATGTATCTCAACAGAAATACATAGAAAAATTGTTGCAGTCTTTCCAAATGAATAATTCTAAGCCGGTTAGTACTCCGTTGGCGGCACATTTTAAACTTGATACTAGTACAATACCTATTACAGCTGAGGAAAAAGGGTACATGAGTTCAGTGCCCTACTGTAATGCTGTTGGAAGCTTGATGTATGCAATGGTGTGTACTAGGCCTGATCTGGCTCATGCAGTCAGTGTGGTAAGTAGGTTTATGAGTAATCCTGGGAGAGCTCACTGGAGTGCAGTTAAATGGATTATGCGGTATCTGAAAGGTACGAGTAATATTTGCTTGGTTTATGGTGCTGATAAATCTGATAGTGGCTTGGTTGGCTATACAGATTCAGATTATGCTGGAGATCTTTTGAGGAGGAGATCCTTAACATGCTATGTCTTGACTCTGAATGGATGTGCTGTCAGTTGGAAGGCAACACTTCAATCTACAGTTGCCTTGTCTACCACTGAAGCAAAATACATGTCATTGGCAGAAGGAGTTAAGGAAGGTATGTGGTTACATAGTTTGATTGATAGTCTGGGGTTAAATATTCAGAGACCTATCATTTATTGTGATAGTCAGAGTGCATTAAGTTTAGCCAAGAATCCAGTCTACCATGAAAGGTCGAAGTATATTGATATCAGATTGAATTTTATTCGAGATGTGATAGAAGACAAGAAATTATCCATCGAGAAGATAGCCACAGCAGATAATCCAGCAGATATGTTGACAAAGGCTCTACCTTCAGAGAAGTTCAAGCATAGCTTGGACTTGGTGAATGTTTGCATTCCATGAAGCCCTACAGGGCTTGAATGACAGAGATGAATTTGTACTTAGTTCTGGTGATTTGAGAGAATTCAAGTCAAGGAGGGAAATTGTTGAGTTTGACTTGAATTTTGTGGGTGACCCGGTTTGTAACCCGACCCACGACCCACGACCCATTTGTCTCTATATATATGAGTGTGAGGGAATTCATTAGAATAGTGGTTGATGTAATTTCTCTCTGTATAGCCTCCGTCAGAAATAATACAGATATTCTCTCTGTCCGTGGACGTAGGTCGCATTGACCGAACCACGTAATTTCTTTGTGTGTTCTTCTCTATCCTTCTCCTTGATTAATTGCCTTTCAGTAACCTAACAAATACCATTGTATTGTATTGTTTTCTATCAAGTAACAAGAGAATAATTCTCTAAATTTTCTATTTCTTTCCTATTTCTCTACTTGAGAATGTTATCTTTTATTTATTTCTCTCAATTTTAATAGAGGTCATCTGCTTCTCTGTGGTGTGATTCTCGTGAACTGAAGGATTCTGCCGTGAAAACTCCTCCTCCGTCGTGCACCACCAGCGCCAACAACTATTTTGTAGGCATTTGTTGTTATTGATGAAAATATATCTGGAAATCTTAGAGAAGGATGGTGTTAGCATACACTTCATAAGTTTCTAATTTTTTTTCTTTTTTTAAAAAATCATGAACTTGAAAGTAAAGAGGGTGAGAGCACCATTGCAAAGATCACGGCCATTTCTGCTTTTCTCCTGATTATGCTTGTTTTCTAGGTGAATCGAGCATTTAAGGCTTGAGCAGCTCTAGAAGTGGAAAATCAGTCAAGGTAGGGACCTAAATTCTGACTTTTTCTTTCTCCATGGGACTCTTCCCTTTCGAAGTAGTGTGGCTGTGTTTTGTACATACATATGGTATGGGATTTGGTTTTCATTTACTATTGCTAATGCAGTGCTTAAAAGTAAAGGGAATTCTGTAGTTCAACTAGGTGAAAGCTTTTAGTGGAACTAGAATTAGACTAAAAAAAGGAATTTTGCTAAGACGATGCTATCTTTCTGGTTATATCGATGTGTTAAATATTAATTTGGGTTTTTAACTGAGTCTTTGTCGTTTCTGTAGTTCTGGTTATAGGATGATTGTATGTGTGTTTAAGAGTTGTTAGAATGGTTTATATGGAGTCATAATAGCTGAAAACTTGAGTTACGTATAGTTATTTCCCTCTTCCATTTTGAAGATTCAATACTGCAATTTGGGGCATCTCTCAAGGCTAATTAAGTTATTTTATTTTATGAGATACAATACTGCTAGTCTCATATGATTTGCATTCAAAATATCCTACATAAGTAATAGTTGCTGCTAAGTTGTTTTATTGTACACAATGCATATTTTCTGTTGCTTGGAGAAAACTTTATGGCTTTCGTATTGATTCATCAGGACCAAAACTAGATATAGCTTCAGGGAGGCATGTGCTAAATCATAATAATATCCTAATTTCACCTGCTGCTCCATCACCTGCTTATAAGATTGGTAAATATTTGTCATCTCTTTGCTCATTGATTTTTTGTGCTTGGGCTAACCAAAAAGTTATGAGCATATAAAGGGAAGGGAATCATGTTAATTGTTGAACTATTGTGTACGCATATAGATTGCTTCAAAACAATAACATTTCTGGGCCAATTCCTAATGCAATAGGAAACTGGAAAAGCTTCAGACACTTGATCTTTCCAATAATTCATTTAGTGGTGAGATACCAAGAGCTTGTGGGAGAACTTAAGAACCTGTATTATCTGTAAGTTTCAGAAGTTCAAATCTTACATATGTTAATCTGCTGTGAATTTTGTGATACTTGCATAGATACTTGAGAAATTCTATTTTTCACACCTTTTAAATTGTCTTTTGAACATGCTAGGCGGATTGCATTAGAGAAATTCTACTTGAGAATTTTGAGTTCTATTATTATGAATTGCATTAGAGAGGTACGGATCAAGTGGTCATACCCATTAATAAGTAATGGAATAAGGAGTGTTGAGACTTCAAATATGGTCAAACAATGATAAAGTGACAGCTTTCATTTTTTTTTAATTCAAATATATATATATATATATATATATATATATGAGCATCTTGTTTATTATTATGTAATATAAGTTTCTTGGATCCAAATTAACTTTTCGGCTACAATTGTAAAATTATAAAATATGACATGATAATGCTACAATTGTTAAAGTTAAAAATTTCCATTTCTTTTAATTCTAATACATAGGAGTCTTTGATATTATTTTTTGTGTGTGTCTCATTTATATGTTTCTTTGTTCTTTTGCCTTACCTTTCTCCCTTCATAATAATATTACTAATGGTCCAACTTTCATATTTTTTACATTTGCTTGATTTATTCTTATTTTTGTAGCTACTGTCATAAAGAAATTTAAGTGTTAATATGTTGTTGCTACTTTATGTATAATCATCAATGTTGAAAACTTGTTATACCTTCTTTTATACCTTGTGAAAAATGGTGCAAATGAGAGAGATGCTTTTGTGTCAAATATTCATTTTCTTGACATCTTCATTAAGGAAGTATATGTTATGCATGTCATTAATTTTATATGACATTTTCTGGTTTTGGATTTGTTCTTTTTTGCTATTGACATTTTTTCTAGCTTTTATTTACCATTCTATAATATGTGAGGATATGTTTTCAACTACTTGTTCTCTAAAATTAGGAATAGAGATGGAGGGAAATATGAATCCTATGGTCGGGATGGAGGGAAATATGAATCTTATGGTAGGGACAGAATTTGATAGTATAGATGCATCATGGAATTTTTGGAAAATATATGGTGAAAAGATGGGATTTGGAGTGAGGAAGGAGAATGAGAATAAAAGCAAGAAAAATAACAAAACGATAACATTAATGTTTTATGTTTGTTCGAATGAGGGCTTTCGAGGGGTTCCCCGTGACGAGATGTTAGTCGATTTGGCAAGCGCACCAATCGCACAAGTAATATAGTGATTTGAGAGTAAAAGTATCGTTCTCACGAGGACTAAGCGACTAAGTACCCAAGAAATTTAATTGAATTAGTTGGACGAAACAATTGGATTGAAGATAGCTTTAGCCAATGAATGATAAAATAAAATCAATAACCGTAAATATTTATGAGTTTTCTTTTAATAACAGTAAACAATGCAAAAACTGATGAAATAGTCTAATTAAAGCCTAGGGTCACTAATCCCTCTCCTCTATCTTAGAAATTACAAAACCCCTCTCACGTACTCGCAACGTATTCAACCCTATAAGTTAATCCTAGGTTATTCTAATAACTTAAAAGAATCCTCCCGAATCTCAATTAAGTTACTCAACTCCTACGCAATTCCTTGTGTGGGCTAAGCCTAATACAACCAACCTAGCTTTGATTAAACGAGATTAACTAACATTCCTATTAGCTAACAAGCGAAAACACTTAGTAAGGTTCACGCACTCGTCCTTCCTATTCAATGTTCTACTCTCACCTCCCTCTCCCGAGTTCGAAGACAGCAACAAGCATACATATAGATTGATCAAGTCCATATAACGCAACAATAAAATGGATAGAAAGACTTATATTAATTGAAATAAGGTTGCAAATACATGAGAGGATGTAAAATCTATTCAAGAGTCAAGTTCATAGTAACCATAGATAGAAAATCTAGCTACTCATAGAAAACAAACAGCAGAAAGCAGAAAAAGAGATGAAGTTGGCCATGAATCTGAGGTGGAA
Organism: Biancaea sappan; assembly: GCA_037074585.1. Lineage (NCBI taxonomy): Eukaryota > Viridiplantae > Streptophyta > Magnoliopsida > Fabales > Fabaceae > Biancaea > Biancaea sappan. Next base: position 15,994,689 of record CM073497.1, on the reverse strand, counting down.
TGATGGATTGAGCTCCCCAAGCCTTGAGAATCAGGTTCCCCTTGCTCCTCTCAGCCAAAACGGCGCCTCCCTTCAGTCTCCAACTCCAGAATACCCTAAAAATTTCATCTGAAGCCTTTTATATCAGTGCAGGATCGCGAACTACCGCTATAGCGGTGAATTCCCACCGCTATAGCGGTGAATTCCCACCGCTATAGCGGTGGGAAGCAGAGAAGAAAGCTTAAAATTGAGTTTTTTCAGGTTTTACCGCTATAGCGGTGAAGATCCACCGCTATAGCGGTGGCTGGCAGAGAAGAAGGCACCAAAATCTTTTTTTCAGCAATCCACCGCTATAGCTGTAAATTTTACCGCTATAGCTGTGGGAGACAGCAATCAAATCAGCATTTTCAGAATTTCAGCTCTAGCATTCCATCTTCTAACACGAACTTTTTACCAACTCCACCTACACAAAAAATAACAAATAAACCCATTAAATCGCATAAAAGAAACATGAAATTACTCCATTTATTAAAATATCAAAGAAAACCAAAACTAATCTAAACTACTCAAAATATGAGCTAAGAATTACAAGACAACAAGAAAGAGATCAAAAGAGAGGGTATTTAACATCAAAATGACACTAAATTGAGAACTCAACACGAGACTAGAACAGGGTGCAAAACCCTTATACACTTCAAACTCGTTTCTAAAAAATATCAAGTGAAAGAGTTTAACGGGGTTCATAATCATGCACTACACATGCCAGAGACAACTCACATGCTTCCCTCATAGTGGCATATTTATGATGTCCAGGCATACGAGATTGAATTAGCATTGAATTCTGGTCTTAGGCAAAAGGTAACTTTTGATTTGATGAGCGTCCATGCAGAAGGTAGAGCAAACATGAGATTTACTCGGGATGATGCAAAGAGTTACCTCAAAGCAAGAAGAGCAAGAAACATGGCTTATGGGGAGGCTGATACCCTGATGCAATACTTTCTGAAGCAGTCTTCGAAAAATCTTTCATTCTTCCATGCATATCAGTTGGACGTGGAAGAATAGATTACAAATATTTTTTTGGGTTGATGCGAGAATGCTTATTTACTATGCACTGTTAGGTGATGTGGTGTCACTTGATACCACATTTGGTACAAATAAGAAAAATAGATTACTTGATGTGTTTTGTAGTTTAAATCACCACAAATGGATAGTGATATTTAGAGTGGTGTTTTGTTTAATAAGATTGCAGAATCCTTTCCTTGGCTTTTCCAAACGTTTCTTCAGGCTAATGAAAACAAAAAGCCCCTTACTATGTTTATTGACCAAGATGTGGCCATGGCAAGAGTATTATCTGATGTTATGTCAGACACAGTGCATGGGCTACATGACATCTGATAAAAAATGTCGCGAAACACCTCTTCTGGTTTCCTAGAGGTGAATCCTACATATTGATGGATATTTGACAATGTATTTACGGAGTCATTGATGAAGATCAGTTTGAGGCTTTTTGGAGCACAATGGTGGAAGACCATGATGTCAAGGAAAATCAATGGATAATTAATGCATACTAGGTGAAGCAGAAATTGGCAGCATGTTATATAAAGATAACTTTTACTCTTGGTGTTTGAAGCACACAAATCAGTGAGAGCCTTAACTCGAATTTTAAGGACTTGGTAAACCTTAGTGTATACCTTGTTCAATTCTTCAAACTCTTTCAAAGAATTGTGGATGAGAAGCGCTATAAGGAATTAAAGTATGAATATGATTCCAGAAAGAAAAGGCCGCGACTGAGAAATTCAATGTCACTTATACTTAAACAACTTTCTGAGCGTATACTCCAACTATCTTTGAAATGTTTCAACAAGAATTCGATGCAAAAGAACAAACATATGTAAAAGGATAGGATGAGGGCCAGCTTCTTAGACACTATGTCATTTCTCTAGTTGGTGTTGATAGAGATTACATAGTGTACCTTGATCCGTTGGATAACACCATCACATGTTCTTGTCATAAATTTGAATCTATTGATATTCTTTACTGTCATGGCCTCAAGGTCTAAGATGTGAATAATGTAAAACTACTCCTTGACAAATACATTATTTCTTGATGGATGAACAAAGCTAGAGGTTTTGTGGTATACGATGCTACTAAGAGAGAAATAGAGGAGGATCCTAAGCTATAAACTATACAATCATTTAGGGAGCTTACATATATAATTGTATCAACTAAAGCCTGTAGGTCAACAGAAGGTCACTCATTGCTTATGAACATCATGGATAATGTGCACAAGTAACTCATTGAACTTCATTCGACTAGAAAAGATTCATATAGACTTAAATGTCATGTCAATGCCCCCATCGGCCCTCGCCTCAATACACACCAGCGGCAACGAGATTCAAGCAAAGAGACGATGTAAATAATAAGAAACGTTATAAGAGTTGTCTTGAGCGTGGGGGAAAGAAGAATAATAGAGTAGGCTCGACAAGAGTAAGTAAATTGTATTTTTTTATGTATTTAACCTTGCATTTTTTTTTGTCTATCTAATTTCATATTTCCATTTGTAGAGGAATGAAGCATAACCTAGCGTATTTTGCTCAGTACCTCCAGCACTGCTTCCTAAATTTAGTTTCACTAAAATGCTTATAGTTTAGATTTTGTGACGTAACTTGAGATTTTTTCAAGGCAAATATCAATGTTGATGAGATGCTAATATGTGCTATTATTTAATGAAGGCGTCTATTGATCACCCTATGCAATCATTGTCATTAAAATTGCATTGAGATTGGCAACTATTCTTTTAATTAAATTATTGAGATGTAGCTTTAATTTTAATTCATTTCATTTTTTGATGTTTGTCTTATTCCTTTCATTCTTCCCTCTTCTTTTTGGCAGAAGAGATTGCACATGTTGTTCTCTTGGTGGCTTCATTCTTTTGGTTTTGGGTACATCTTGTGGTTTTGGGTTCTTGTGGCTTCATTTTTTTGGTTTTGGGTTTTTGTGGTGATAAACTTGAATTATAAATATGAATGCCACATTCTACTTATTTGTGGCAGGCAGCATGTGTGTTGAAGAAAATTTGTAGCCCCTTGTTGGTTCGATTTGGCAAGTGCACCAATCGTACAAGTAATACAGAGTGAGTAGAGTATCGTTCCCACGAGGATTGAGGTACCAAGTACCCGCGAAGCTTAAAGTTAAATGCTATCTAGACGAATCTTTAAACGGAAATATAAATCTAATGCTACAATTTAAACTAAACTATGTTTAAAACCTAAAACTAAGCTACTCCTAATAACAATAACCTAGGATTGATGGGATTGATTTCATTTAATTCTTAATCTGACTAATTCATAGACAAATGAGTCTTTGAGTTGCTAAAGACTGATTCAATCAAATTACAAATCCTTTTGGAGTTGGTTAAGCTCTCTCAAGTGTTTGAACCCAATCCCTTGGAGAAACAAACCTACCTATCCCAAATAATTATTTAATTCCTTAATCCAATCATTCAAGTAGGCGATTAAGTTTAGGAACTCATAAAAACCACATAAATAAGATTATCCATCCCTAGATTAACCCGATTTATGGTGGAATTTACAATGGGCTAGTTGATACCTAGCTATCCCTAGCATAGATAAAAATCTCAAACTCATAAAAGTGGTGATCAAGCATTTTTAGAGCAATTCAATACCGTAAATCCACTCCAACAAAATACGAAATGTAATTGAGAAGAATCATTCAATAACAAAACCTCATAAGAAATTAAATTACAACAACCACCAAGCCCATCATTCTTCATAGGTTCCATTATCATCCTCTTACTCTTGCTTTTATCATTTGTACATGCTAGTCTAGGGCACGAATATTCCTAGAAGGATTTTCCCAAACCTCGACGAAGATAAAACCTAACTCTCCATAATTCCTTATGTGAAAATTAAGTTCATTAAATGACCAAACCCTAATTTGACTATATGAGGCTAATAACTATATTCCTATGATATTAGCAAATCAATCCCCTCTCCTTTAAGGTTCAAGAACTCATACAACTTAATCCTTTGATCTAGTTTCTACCTTCCCTTCCCAAGTTTGGTAAAAACACCCAATCATCCCAATAAATGGCAAATTTAAAGGAAAGCATTAAGATTGGAATAAATAAACATGCATTAACCAAGCAATAGCTACAAGAGTTCAAGAAATTACACAAAACCTAATCTAAAATCGGGCTCATAACAACCCTTGAGTTACATACTACCTACCACTACATAATACAAGAATTTGCAACATGAAAATAGAAGAAAAATGAAGAGAAAAGAGAAGAGATGGGGGAAGGAAGACCAATCCATGAATGAAGGCCCTTCTCCCCCCTAACCAGCTCTATAGGATGCCTCTTGGCTGCCTCCTTGCTGCCTCCAAGCTCCCCAAAATCTCCCAAGTTCCAAAATTAGGTCAAAATGCTCAAAAAGAAGTATTTAAGCTGCTGGTCCGTGACTTGGCGTCTGGGCGCCAGGTCTGGCGCCTGAGCGCCAAGGCTGCAGCATCAAATTGCAAGTTCAGGGGGTTGGGCGCCTGGGCGCCACGTGTGGCGCCTGGGCGCCAACTGGGCAGAGAGCCCTTGTTCTTCACATGCCTGGCGCCTGGGCGCCAGGCCACTGGAATCAACATCTTCTCATGTTTTCTCCCCGCAATTTGCACCTACAAAAGACAATAAATAAAATAAATAAAAAAGGCAATAAAAGGGGCAGAAAAACAAGAAAATACGAACACTAACAAGCACACGGAAATTGTACGAAAACAAAGATAACAAGCGCAAAAGGAAGGCAAACATGGCTATAAGAGGACCGAAAATCCCAAATATGGTGGCATTATTTAGTGACTTTCTAGGACTTATCACCCCTTGTGCTCACTTTTTTCATTTTTACTTTTTTTGTAAGTAATTGAATGTTTCAACTCATAATGATTGAATTATAAATATTGATTTGTTTTGAAAATTAATGCTTATATTTAGAGCAAAATAAGCTATCTGTCATGACTGTTCTATAGCAGTATTTGTGAAATATTTGGAAGTCATGGCCAAGAGTATTTAATGCTTTAGCCAAAATATAGAATAAGAATATCTAGTGCTAGCTAAGATAAATCTTTACTGCGTTCTTCCTAATTTTCTATTAATATTTCCTTTTTGGTGATGATACTATGTTCTTCAATTTTGGGTGAAGGCGCAAGTACTTGGCTGGCTAAGATAAATCTTCTCAAAGTGTGAAAGATTGCAATTTGCAAGCACTTAGTTCTTATAAATATTTTAGATACATTAAGTGTAATAGCCTGATTTATATCTTGGGAAAAAAAAACCTTTTAGAGATTGATTTTCTGTTTTTTTTTCTTTTTTGTTTTTTGTCACGATGGGGGCGTGGGGCCTTAATTTTTTATAGGAGAAAATGTAGAAAAGGGGTTTTAGAACGGTTAAGACTTTTTGTTTTCTAGTATCAAGGTCATGCATTTTAATTCTTTAAAGACTTTTTGTTTTCTTTAACAAAAAAAAAAGAAGTGTTTAATACTAGCATATGGTTATGTGCAGTTACCTCCAGCACAATTGGAAAATGCCTCTGTAGCTCTAAAGTCATCGTTGGTTGCTCATGCTAGCCAGCCAGATATATTGGCATATGTTTTATTACTATCTTTTTTGCTATTGTCTATGGATATGGTACTGGTTATCAACAGGTATTCCATAACTTACAAATTACAAAATAGGCATTACACTTGATTTGTTTACTTCTTGATTTTCTATTTTTATTTTATAGTTGTTTTCCCAATCTTTTCAAGCAATCATCATTTCTCCACAGGAAAGTATTCATGATGGTCTCTGTGGTGAAGCTAATCAACTTTTAATTAGCAACACTGATCAACATGAGCAACTTTCCATTGGTTGCCATGCTAAGATTTTTGCAGATGTTGTTAGCCTAGTATATCACCAATATTGATCAACTGGAGTCCTTGAATGGTTATGAGTTAGCTCAGTATATCACCAACTGTATGGCAACTAATAGCCTAGCATAGCAAGATTGCAGTATCATTCATGTATCAACTTATACTAGTCTTATAAATAATCCTCTGCCTCTGTACAAGGAAAACAAGACAATGCAGTATCATTCATTCATAACCATTCTTTCTTTTCTTTTGTTTGTTGATCATTCATGTCAATGCTTAAGTCATTCTTTCCAGCGATTGTGATTTACCTAGTTCACACATGTCAGCACCCATTTACTGTAGAAGTGTTGTGCAAGGGGAAAGAAGGGAGAAGACAGATAAATCCTATGACAGAGAGTGATGAGCCGAAGAGAGGAAGAGACAAAGAGAGACGCTGGAGATAGGGAGAAATAGACTGATAGATGAATAGACAGAGAGAGACGCTGGAGATAGAGAAGAACAGAGGTAGAGAGAGACATCGGAAGGAAGAGAGAAGCAAATGCCGAGCACGATGAAGGGATAAGACTCACTGCACCACGACAACGGAGGGAGGAGCGAAAACGCACACGTTCATGATGGATGAAAATGGCGAGGCATGGCTGGAAGGAAGAGGGGGTGCTGTGGGTCCCATTGACACGTGGCGACAACTATTGGATGATATTTTTAAAAAATAAAAATAAAAATATTCAAACCAGTTCGAGTCTCATATTCGAAAGAGATGCGAGCGGGTAGAAGATGAGACACGTGTCGCAATGAGGATCGCTGGAAAAGAAATCCTCTGAAACGCTGCGTTTCATTTAATTACGAACATGGAATCTAGGCCGTTGGATTGCATGGATCTAACGATCCACGTGTATTTAGAAGGAGTAAATCTAGGTCGTTCGAAGCAACGATCGGACGACTCAGAATCGCTAAGGAGTCTCCTTAGCTTTTTTCGCTAATGAGGCTCCTGGAATCCAAAGGAAAGCAGCAAGAGGAAACCAAACTGAATTCTGAAAAGACATGGAATAGAGGATAGTAAAGTATTAAAATAGGAACTAGGAGTATGAGTGTTCATAAGCTCGGTTTGATTCAATTTTGTAAAATTATGAACGATTTAGTTCAGTTTTGAGCGGCTCGATTTGATTTTGATTGGCTAGTTTGATTTGGTTTTAGACTATTTTATTTATAATAATTTGTAGTTTTAAATTTTTAATGTAAAAGAAAGAGACTAAATTAATTATTAAATATATATAAATAATTTTGTTGACATAAAAATATATAAATACAATTATATATATAATATAATTTTTTTATATATAAAGTTAGTTCAGTTAAAGTTTAATCAAATTAAATCAAACCAATTAAAATTTATATTTTAAAAATTAATTTAAATTTCATTGTTTTTCAATTTTGATCGGTGAACTAAGAAAATATGGAGTGTAATGTTAGTTATTAACATATTATAGTGAAATATTGTCTGCTGTAGATAATAAGAAAAGAAAGTGGAGAAAGAGGATGTTAAGGTCATAAATACAACTTTATTTGTGTAGAATGACTTTGATTTTGTTTGGATAAACAACTTATTTAATTATTTATAGAATAAGTACTTATTATATAAGCGCTTATAAGTTATTTTTACAATTGAATAATTTATGAGACCAAACTTTACATAAGTTGTTTTCAGCTCATTTTTATAAATTTTGTAAAATAATTTATAAAAATAAATTAAAAATAATTCATTAATATACTATAAATTATTTTTATAAATATTTTTAAACACATAAATAAATATTTATATCATAAAATAAATAAAATAAATTTAAATTAAACTCTTTCAAACGAGTCATTTATTGTGTTGAGATTCATTGTATTGTGTTGAGATTCATTGTCTTGAAGGTCACTTGGACGCTGGTTTTGATTTTCGAACAGTACATCGAGTTCAGCTTAGTTTGGTGAGGATCTGGCTATGATGCTTCATTCTCTCACACTTGACTGAGCATGCTTAAGTGGATAAAATTAATGACTTAGCTTACTAACATAATCACAAAAAACAGGCAATTATGAAATTATAAGGATTAATTTATATTAAAATTAAATATAAGGACTGAAGTATAATATTTGTAAAATTATAGGAATTAAATTTATAATTTAACTTTTATTTTTTGTTAATCATATGTAAAATAAAATTAGAATAACTTCTTAAATAAAAAGTAAATTGAAATAAAATTTTTATAATATATAGTAAAATATTGATAAAGTTGAGTATAATATTTAAAATCAAAAGATAACAAATAAATTAAATGGGTTGTTAGTGTAAATTTATTTACTTTCTCCCCTGACAAAATAGTTTTGTCCTTTTTTTTTTTTGTTAAGGTGATCTAGACTTTTTTTTTTAAACAGGAAAAAGAAAAAAGAAAAAAAATATATATCGGCGCTTTCTGGAGCAAAATGATACTCATCCATCGAATCGAAGTAGGAAATTGATTCTTCGATTTTTCTGATTAGCTAACACAAAAAATTACGAGTGTTTCCCTCAACGATGGAGTAAGGAAGAAACCCATTTGGCGAGGATAAGAAAATGTCAGCGGCACCTCCTCCTTTCCAAGAAGCAGTGCGATGTGATGTCTGCAATTGCAGTTTCAACGCCTTCAGGAGACGGGTACTTCCTCCAACCCATTCCCTAATAAAGAATCTAAGCTATTTATCATTCTTGTTATAATCACTGCTTGATTCGTTGCTTATAAACTGGATGACGATTTGGGTAGAGAAAAAATTACTCAGATTAGGATTTTTATCTTTCTTTACTGTCTTGCATGATCTTGTGTCTTGCGAAAAGTACTGAAAGGATTTGAATTTTAGAGTATGATCTTCCGTTACAAGAGGAGGATTGCAGATAAGTGCAGTTGCGTTATTTAATGGTTTGAGAAACTTTTGATGTGATAGAGTAATTGAAGATGGAAAGGAATTGAAAGTATCTGTTAAGATGGTTGTGTTCTGTGCAATAACCAAAGTGAAGTGGTATAAATGAGTCATATTGTAATTCATGGTGGTTATGATCAGCTGTGGTAGTGCAGAAGTCTAACAATATGATTTTGGTGAATCTGAACTATATTAACTAGTCTTTGGGGATCTAAGAAGCTACTTTATGTTAAATGCTAAATTATGATTTCATACTTTTGGTAGCTTAAAACACTGAATATGTATGTTTGGAGATGGGGAATGAGATGGATGGAAGTCAAATTACAATGGATACAGATCCCATTATTTAGAGTTTAAAAATTCAAGAAGGTGAAGGGGAATTATTCCCCATCAAATCCTAAAAGCCTGTGTAACTTACTATTTCATTCTCCCAATTTAATTGAGAAAAAGAATTTATATGGGAAATTGTTATTTTAATTTTTTTTTCCCTTTTGTACTTTTCTTATTAATCGTTTAAAGTTTAAACAATCGGAAGGTATCTTTTTTCCTTTCCATCCCCTCCTCAGGGAAACTTCCAATATAGCTTTAAGGAATAAAAATCAGTGTTTTAGCATTTGATCTCAACACAATCAGTGCTGAGGCTTTATAGTTTCAGCACTGAAGTAGATGTCATATAAGATATATAATTTGTGTGGGTATTTAATTTTTTTAGATTCACCTGGCTTGCTACTTTTGTTGGTTTCTTATATGATAGTCATTTAGACTGAGCATCTTGTTGGTTTGGTGCATAACATTGGTCCACCAACTTGTTAGGTCCCCTTGACTGTGATCTAGTTATGGGCTTAACCAAACTGGACGTAGGTGGGTCTGAGAGAGGTTGAGAGGAAGAGAAATTTGATTTCTTCCTTTGATCTATGTTACTTTCAATTAGAGAGAGAATTTGCTATCTCTTGAGTAAAGAACTCACAAAATATGATGATAATCTGATGGTAACTTCATTCCACAGAATAGGGTACATAATATAGCAGATTACAAATGATAACTATCAAGCAGCTACCCTAGAGACACATATGCACCATAAGGTCTGAAAATACAGTCAAGGAAAATAAAAATAAAATAACTACTGCAGTAAAAGAAATAAAACACTAACTGCATAGTAATTAAAGATAACTGCAGTGCATAATAAAATAAATAACTGCTGCATGTCCCACTACCCACTACACCTTCTCCCACTCTACTGTTTGCATGTTCTGCCTGTACTTCCCATGTTGGTAATCCAACAGTTTACTAACACAACTCCATAGTAGTAGCTACCTGAGCAGGAAAGGCTTTATGTAGATTCGAAACGGATTCTTTGCCTGGTTTTTAATGCCAAGCTCCTTGCTTGGCCCATCTAGACCGTTGATTTTCACAATCAACGACTCAAATTTTAAAATGTTGATTTTATTTTATTTTTTTTAAAATAATCATAAAATCTGAACCGTTGGTTTTTACAACCAACGGCTTAGGTGAGCCCAGCAGAGACTCCATTCTCTATGTAGATCTGCTAACTGTGATGCTAAATGGTGTATGTGGCAGAGTGGAATGCATACTTTTAGGGTTTGTCCTGATCTTTAGCACTGCTGTGCTATAGGACTGTCCCCTAAAGACTGTATGTGTGACAGTGTGAGTGTATATTGTATTAGCCCTATGACAGTTTTTGATTGTTCAAGCACCTTTTACTTAAAGTTAGTTTACCTTGAAAATTTTCAGTATAAGCAATTGAATTTATACCTTTGTGTGATCTGCATGCAGCATCACTGTCGATGTTGTGGGAGAACATTGTGCCATGAACATTCATCAAATCAAATGGTATGGTTTTTCCCAGTTTATTCCCTTTTCCTCTGGTTTAGTATTTTTGGATAAAATTGATCCATGGATGAACTTTATTCAATGCTATTTTTCTATGTAGGCTTTACCACAATTTGGCATTTACTCAAATGTCAGAGTATGTGTTGATTGTTTCAACAATCCAGGGTAAATTACTATCTGATGAACTTCATAGCCTGTTAGACTTGCTGAATTGGCATTTAGGTTCCAAAATAGGTATCCTGTTGTTTATTTGAAATACTTCTCAACTATGCTAAGATGAATTAGGATGTTTTATGCCTTATTTGATAGAAAATCTATATGAGTACCTTATACTCATTTGTATGTTGTTCTTTGTGTGACGAAAATTGAATTTTTGACTAAGCAACAAAGCTCACTTTAGATTCAAGCATAGATATATGAACCAAAAGCTCAAGTTTCTTCCAAAACTACATTGTTTAGGGATCACTACATACCTAGGCTGAATGCTTGATCTACTGATTGTGGAGCAGTACTCAATGGCAATTAATTGATTGGCTTCAAATGCTGGCATATTCTTTTAAGTTTTGCCATGTCAACTAATTTAATCTCACTACAAGGCTGGGATCTTGTAAAGACATGTTAAAGACTGTTGGAGATATTAATAAAATTGATTTTGGTCCTACTCATAGCAGTTTAAGCTTTTGGATTGAAACGACTCTTAACATGGTATCAAGCAGTTTAAGCTTTTGGATTGAAACGACTCTTAACATGGTATCAAACCCTCTAGAACTAAGTGGTCAATAGTTTAGCCCTTGCTACTCCCTATTTTCCTAATTAAAGTTAAGTTTCAGCACATGGTATGGTGGGCCTTTGCACTTTGTCCACAGTTTAAGCCCAAATGGATTTCATGTGAGGGGGTGAGTAAGAGAATAGAGATAATGATGGGTTTTATCTAAATAATTTAAGCTTTTAGATTGAAATAGTCCTTGACAAAGACAAACCTTGTATTGTGTATTCAGAGGGGCTGTGAAGGTTAAATAACTCAAATCATTGAGTGGCAGAGTCTGTAATGTTAGTAGTACTGATCAGCTGGCAGCTTTTGCTGCTTGCAGTAATGATCATGGTAATTGTCTGGCAATTTGGGTGGTGGGACTGCAACAGAGCCATAGGTACCGCAGTAGAATCAAGTGTAACATTACAGCATTATGAAAGACAACCTAAGCTGAAAGCAGATGCACTAGTTACTATTAGCAATTTTGGAAATAAAAAAGTTTTGCCGTGATATATATATATTTTTATTTTAACATGAATCAGTTATGTTAATTTGAGCTTAGAAAATTGCATTTATAAAAGTAATCTTAGGTTGAATTACTAGGTAATGGTTTCAAAACTCTGATTTAGGTTTCCCATTTTGAACTTTCTTTTCTTGCTTGGGCTTGGCCCTATAAGGACAACATATTACATATTGAAGGAATTAGTCATGCGGCGAGAGAGCATCTATTTTAAGCTTTGATCTGCATGTATCCAAATACTTATGTGGATTTTATTAAGTGGCCAAGCTAAAGCAGAAACTACATTTAACTGCATCAGAAAATTTACTACGTTTAACTGCATCAGAAAATTTACCTTTTACCTGATTTTGTGTGGCACTATAGTCTTTCCTAATCTCAGTAGTTTTAGATACTTAATGATACCCTTTATTTGTTTACTTTTATATTAATACTAGTATATTTTATTCAAGGAGAAAAAAACAAACTCGAGATGATAGCCCTGATAGAAAACCATGCAATAAAGCAAATAAATAACTGGAGTGGATTTCATACAAGATAATTTTACTTGTCTATGGGTTTCATGGTGTATTATAATTACTTAAACATATGTTTCTAATAGATGGTTGGAGATACTCTGAATATGTTATCTCACTTGTAATTTAGGATTCTTCATGTCATATCAATCCAAATTTGTTAGCGCAGTATTTATTACTTTTAAGAAATTTAAATTATATCTCTGTGAAGGTCCCAATTTGTTAATTGTCTAAACAACAGCAGAAAGCCCTCTTGCTTTCTGGTGTGAGGCGGAGTTACTGGCAGATGCAAGTTTTACTCCCTTGAAAGGCTGTGGCTGTGTTTCTCATCTTGGGACATTTAACTTTATTGTACTTGTCTATACGAGATTGCTATATATTTAGATATCAATTATATCTCATGTCTCTTGTTTGGCACAGGTCTGGAAAGCATGATCCACAGACTTCTTCAGATGGAGCAAATAGTGTAACAAATGCAATTTTCAAACTAGACATTGGTGCAGATGTACATTCAAAACCCACAACAACAGCAGAGAGTAAGAATGCATTAGGCATTGAAAAGTGTACATGTGGAATGCCTCTTTGCATATGTGAAGCTCCAGTCCCTTCATCTGATGTGCTGCCTAATCAGGTATTATATTCCTATTATCGTAAGGTGCATACCTCAATTGGTGCAATCCATGTACTCAAGGTTTTCTTATTTCTCCTTTGTGAGAGAAGAAATCCACTTCAGTCATAGCACCACCATCAAATCCTAAACCAAAGAAGTCAGTTGCTGTACCTAAATGTAGAAGCTCCACATCAAACAGCAAATTTAGGTAGGGATTGGTTATAAGATCTCTGTTTTTAATGAGAATGTGTATGCGTACTTCAACCAGTGTCAGTTCACTATTTCAGTTCAGTATTTTTTTTTTTAAAATAACCATGATATTGCTTTAGCCTTTGTTGATCAAAAGCTAGTGTGTCATATTAGTTCACTTTTCAGTTCATAGCAAAAGAGAGGAGTTGCTTGTCTTGATATTGAAAGCTTTAAATTATAATCTCTGTTTCCACTTATTGGGGGAGAGGTAATGCTACTTATTGAGTTTACCACTGATGTTTTGATCCTTTTCCTGGTTTTTTTTTTCTTATTTTTTAATCTTTTCTTGTAACAAGAGAAAAAAAGTGACCACTATATATCTTCATCTGAAAATTTTAGCGTTCAGAATGTAGAACACTTTTTTTTTTTTAGAAGATATCGTACATTGACAAAGCAGTTATGATGTTATGATTCTCACTATGTTTAAATTCATACAATGGTTTTCACAAAGTCATTACCCAATTGTGGTCTCTAGTGCTTTTAATTTATATTGTTGGTAATTCGTTGTGCAAATATTTCAGTTCTTTCAATCTTGGTCATGTAACCAGTGGTGCCTCAGATAGACCCCAGATGGAGTATGAAGCTAATGGGGAGGTATTATGTCTTCTAATTCTATTATGTAGATTCAAGGATCTTAGTTGCTGCAAATGGTACACTTAGTTGCATTTGATGTTCTCAGGGTTTAAGAGAAGCCATAAAAAATGGTGACATTGCTGCTTCCAAGAAACTTCTGAATGAGGTTTTTCCTTCTCACCATTCTGGATGAAAAAATGAACAAGGAATTTACCTTTTTTTGTTTTTTGTTAGAAGCGGTATTTATGGATTCTAATATGTGCAGGGTGTAGATGCAAATTACAGGGACAAGCAAGGACTGTCTTTATTGCATTTGGTATAACTCTGTGTGTGCATGTGAATGGAAGAAATAATCCTTTTTTTTTTAGCATACAAATTAGTCCTTAAAATATATATTTTTGTTGTTTAGTCCCTGAAATTTAAGTATCAAATGAGTTAATGCCTATAAAATTACAAATTTAGTAAATATTAGTCCTTCTATGAGACTCAATTGTATATTTAATTATTTTTTAGGGACTAACTCATTAACAATATTTCACGATTTTATAATATTTAGGGATTAAATCTTGTAGAGTTGAATATTTAAAAACTGAACAATTGACTCACGTATCTTTTAAAAACTAAATTGTTAATATGAACCTTTTTTTTAATCATATATGTTATACTAAATTTCATTATTTTCTGTAGGCTGCAGTCTTCAATCAAACAGATATAGTTTTCATTCTCATGGATTTTGGGGCAAGTCTACAATATAAGAATGCACAAGGTAATCGATTCATTCTCTTCTTGGAATTCAGCCATTTACAATGCTATTAGTGTTGACCTGTAAGTTTTCAATTTTGTGCAACTAACTTCTCAGTTGACTTTTTCATCCAAAATTCTTTTACTACTTGTCCAAATAGACTGAAAAAGGCCAAATGTACACAAAATACATCTAATCTATTATCCTAAGGGACTTTTTGGTTGTATAATGTAGAATAAAATGGCAAACAAAATCAACGTTTTGTAACTTGGGATGATAAGTCGGATGTAAATTTTGCTGCTTTGGCTTCTTTAAGCCTACATGGACAAGTGGTGTTATGATCTTAGACGAAAAGATCAATAATGGGTTATACTGCACAGAATTGTAAGTTTAAAGGGGTCTATTGTCAATTTTTGAAGTTAGAGGAGTAAATTGCACAATTTGGCCTAAAAATAATATACAGCAAATTTCTTGGTTGGAACTTGGAAGGCCTAATTGATTGCTTCTTACTTAGGAGAAACAGCCTTAGACTGTGCTCCAGCCACCTTGCAATACAAGATGCGAAAGAGGATGGAAGAAGGCAAGGCAATGGATCGAAGTGTTTGATTAATAGATTACTTTTGGAGTCTGCTTATATGCATGTGCTTACTTCCCAAAGAAAGCTTGACAAAATACCGACGTCTAAGAGTCCTTTGTTAGCCCAAAAATAGTTTCTGCTTCTATATAAAACACAATATCTATTTGCAGTGGCATGGCTTGGTATATAGTAAAACATACATACGATTTTTCCCCCCTTTTTGTTAGATCACCCATTTGGCTTTAACTAATTTAGTTTTAACTAATTTAGTTTGAAGCAGGTCAAACCATAAAGGTATAAAGTTTGCTCATTGAATACATCATTGTAGTGCTCATGTAGTCCAAAACATCTGAGGGCATCACAAATATGTTCCTGCCTCAAACTTAATTAACCTAAATGGCCATAGTCTCTTCCGATGGTCGAGATCTTTGTCCGATGATGGTTGTGGGACTTTCTTCACATCTTTTTGAGAATTCACTTCGAATCTCTCGGGCTCTGACGCTCAATTTTCTTTATTCATAATATTTGAACTCTAGACTTGGTTTAAAATGATCAAATACCTAAGCACATGTAAAGCACATCTTTTACATGTCTAATAGTCTACATTGCTATACACTTCTTTAGTTTATCTGTTGATTGTTGACGGACATGTTGCTTTCTCAACAATTGAAGCATATGAGTCACGGATTTTAAATTCATTAGTTTGTAGTGGAATAAATGATAATTAACACACATAAATTTTACAAAAAAATAAGGATACACTGAGATATATATTCAAGTTCAATAGATAATAATATGTCAATATTTAATATTTAATGAATCATTCACAATTAAAAATAAATAAAAAAGTAGAAAGTTCACAAATTAATGATCTTTTATCATAATATTCTTTTATGTTAAACTCATTAAATGTCAAAGTATGTTGACATTTATATTTAGACAATCACTATCGCCACCAAGTTGATGATCATAAATCACTAAATTATATAAAGGTATATAAAATAAATATATTTTATAACCACTCAAGACATAATATATGAGAATCTTTCTAAATGCTATACTAACGAGAAAGAGAAGTTCAAGGGAAGAATCATTTTTTGGTAAACTCATCATAGACTTAAGTTTTTATTTTTGATAATTTTGTCTCTTACCAACATTTAAAAAAAATTTAGAAAAGCGAAGAGGTCCAAATATATTTAAAAAAAAAACAAAAAATGTTTAGAAATAAAAATAAGGATCTTTTGATTGAATGTGGCTACAATGTGTGTCTTAACGGAAATTCATGACATCTTAATTTAATATCTAAATTACTTTTTTTGGGTTTGAAATTAATATTATTTTTTCTTTCCAATTTGCATGGGAACATCATATGTGAATAATAATTCAAATCAAGTGCAAATATTATGCAGAAAATAGGTACTTAACTTGAAAAGAAAGGTAGCATTCATGATTGTATTATTTTTATATTTTTAAGTTTTATTTTATTTTACTTTTAGGACTATCGTGCGAGACCTAATATTTTCTTAAAATGCATAGTAGTGATTTTTTTTTTGTCGCTAATGAAAATATTTTTTATAGTATTATCAAGTCATCCTTCGTTATAATTTAATGCTTAAATTTACATGAACTTTTTTTTTAACTTTAGTTAAATCATAGTTAGTATTCTTCTAATTTCACATATTATCTTTTCAGTGCAACCAATAATACATATTGAAAGGGCTAAGATGGATTAAAGATCATTAAATTTTCGAGTACGAATAATTCTTAAAAAAGGTGTTAAAAGATGACGCGCAATGAGTCACATTAACAAATTTTTATTTGATGGACGAGACTAATTTAAAACCTTTTAAAACTATAAGATCTTCATTGAAAAATTTCAAGCCATAAGGTCTGAATTCAAAATAAAATAAAACTATATGAACTAATAAAATAATTTAACATTTGTCTAAGAATGTATTAAAAAATACTAATATTTGTTTTAAACTTATTGAAGGTAAAAATTCAAGTCATTCTCAAATTAATATTTTCAAAAATTAAATTATTGTAATTCTTAAAATTTAAATATTCACTGCCATTTTGACAATATCGTGTACCTTTAGCTCAACTCTTACATTAGTGTCAAATGATTAAAATAGAAAAGTCTATGGTATAAGCTAGTTTATAATTTATTTTACTAACTTATAATTTATTTGACTAATTTATAAGCTCGTTAGAAGTACTCGATAATTAAATTTATTTTGAAATACTATTTTAAGTAACTTATAACTTATAACTTTTAATATTTTGTTCTTATTTTACCCTTATGACTTTTTCAGAATATCCACTATACCCTTATGTCATTATATATATATATATATATATATATATATATATATATATATAATATTTTTTTTAATTAATTATATACATATATATAATAATTTAAATTAATTTAATTAAAAACAAAAAATGTTTATTTGTATTATTTTGAAATTATAAAATATATATAATTTCATATCATTTTATACTTTGTAGCTACTTTAACAGCTACTTTTACCGAATACTTCTAATTCGATAAGCTAACTTATAAGTTTTTAGTTCTCAGCTATAAGCGATCAGCTAAAAATTAGCTTATAAGCTTTCAACTAGCTTATCAGCTAATTTTGCCAAATAGAGCCTATGTTACCAATATATATGTAATATCCCAAGAATTTTTATGAATATTTAAAGTCTGATTTGAAGTTTAGTGAAAAATTTAATTATGTGGAAAATTTTCTTTTTGAATTAGTGAAGAAAATGTGGGAATAGAAATTTTTATTTTTAATTTAGGAAATTTTTACAAATTCTCAAGGACTAAAGTGAAAAGAAAAGAAAGTATAGAGGACTTTTGAGAAATGACCAAGTAGGAACCCGAGAAGAAGAATAGAGCTTATGGGAATGAATTATATGTCCGGTACCGAAAAGATGATGGATTCGAGGTTAAAGTGGAGTTTGAGATATTGAGAGGGACTAAAGTGAATAAGAAAATTTGTGGGGCACCGAGGATTTAGAAACACCTGAGGTGAGATTTTATGAATTTGCTTTTGCTAGTCTTGACTGAGGGTCAATTGCAAAGTAAGTGATAATTTCACCCCGGGCGAGTATATAGGTGGTCTCACCTATTTTTTATTCATTTTTCTCCTTTCCTCTCTCTCTCTTCACTTTCTCTCCTCTCCTTCTCTCTTCCTTCTCTCTAATTTCTCTCTCTACACTCCAACTCTACAACCGGGTTTTGGAGGCTGGATCTCGGGCTACGGGGCGAGCCTCTAGGAGCCAAAGTAACATAGGGAAAGCAAGGAATCGAGGTAAAAATTTCTATTTCTTAAGCTTTTCTCTATTTTCTAGTTTTAAGAGTGTTTGAGATAAAATCGAGATTCCGGCTTCGTTTCTCGATTAAAATTGGTGATTTTGGTGTCTAAATGCTCCTTAGACATTAAGGGTGAGATCCCATAGAAGAAATCATGAAAAACGGTGAAGATTTGGCCAGATTTGGGCCAAAACCGAGAGAAATCGCGAAGGGGTCGCGATCGTGGCGCCCAGGCGCCAAGGTGAGATGGGAAGAAGAAGGAATTGGCGCCCAGGCGCCAGGCATGGGTGGCGCCCATGCGCCAGGTGTACTGAAAAATTTTAGTTTATTTTTCAATCGGCCATAACTTCTTCATCCGAACTCCGTTTTGGGCAAACTTTATATCGTTGGAAAGCTCTTTAAGTCTAGTTTCTAATGGTATAAGTTTCATTTGAATATTCATTACCAGTTAGGAGTTATGATTCGAGAAGTAAGTGAAGGTCGAAAGTAGTGGTAGGAAATTTCTCTATTTCGTAACTCTGATGGTTTTTGTCTGGTTACAATAGGAATGGTCAAAGTGCAAAGTGGGAGTGCCGAGAGCGTGAAATCCAGGTGAGTGGGTTAATACTTGCTATGATTAAATATCTGTTATTGACTTTTTGCATCATAGTGGAAATATGTTGTATATCCAAGTTTGAAGAGTATGATGTGGAACGATGAGGCATAAACAAATGTGGAACGTGTCTGGTAATGTATATAATTATATTTTCTTATTTTCCCATGAATGGAGGTTATATGATGGATTGTGAATGGCATGTGAACCGAGTTGAATAATTGTTCTATATTATGGGTTATGTTATATACATGCTATGTTGCTGGAACCACATTGATTATGTTGTGGCTTGAATTGTAAATGACTGAGTTGTGTATGTGGCTCAAGATTATGATTGAGGATGTTTTTATATGTGATTGTGATTGTGTTTGCCTGGAAAGGAAAGGCATGGTGGTGCACCCCATGGAGAAATCTATGTGAAGCTATAAGGGTGGAGAATATAAATGGAGCGATAAGGGTGGATGCGGCGGGGGCCGCGGGCAACGATCCAGAGGTATTCTGGATGACCCGGTTGGTACGGGAATTGTGTGTGAAATTGATTTCATCGATTGCTGTTGTGAATTTTGAATTTTGTTGAAATGCATTTGATTCACTTGGATATTGTTGTGAAGTATTATGGATAATATTATATCATATGATGATCGATCTACGTATGATTGCTGCATGTTATCATTATGATGCATGATTTTTATTTTGTCATAGTATTGTGTTATCTACTCACTGGGCACGTGGTTTGCTCATACCCCTCTTATTGATATTTTTTTTTTCAGAGTTGACAGCTGAAGGTAAATATCGGAACAAGGAATTATGGATCCTTAGTCCATAATTACCTTTTCATTTGTTCAGGATAAAGGTATAATAGTTAAGTTTTATTCTAAGTTGTATAAATCTAGAAATCTCTGTAATCGGGTAGGTTCATTCAGTGATGTAATGTGAGTAATTGTAGTATGTATAGAGAACTCGTTTTGGTTGCATGAAAAAGAATTGTATGATTTTTAAGATAGGCTTACGGAGGTGAAATGAAATTCACTTTCCGTGCCGGTCACGTGCTCAAATTTTGGGACGTGACAATATATATATATATATATATATATATATATAGAGAGAGAGAGAGAGAGAGAACCCATGATTGAAACGAATCCAGATTCTCTCCAAGAGTTAGAGGGAACAGTTCCCTCCAGCTCTTGATCGGAACCATTGTATATGCTTTTCTAAAAAAATTACATGATTATTTACAATTTATCATGCAATTTTTTTAAAAAGAAAAAAACACAAGATTAATCTGGTTCGTTAGATGATCTCATTCAACGGTTCAGACAAAGAGCTCTACTAGAGGGAGTTCGAATATGATTGAAACATCGCATATATCCCATCTCTGATTGACTCGTAATTAAATTTCTATATTTTAGAATCCCTTTTGCATGTCATCTTCAGCGTCTCATTCAATATTTATTAGTTATTCAACATAATTAATCAACTAATTAATACCCTTCGTTTAATATTGCAAGGCTATTAATGAATTCATATCTCTTGCTTGATCAAGTAGGATTGGTAGGTCGAGTACACATTAAGTGTGTGTTTGCCTACACGTTAGCGGCGAGTTTACCATGGTTTGAAGCAACTTAACCATGTTTCAAGAATATCAAAGTTGTTTGGCAACGCGTTGGACTTCCAACTTTAACCACGTTTCTTCTTCCACCTACATTTTATTTGCAACGGCATGGAGCAAGCTTCTCTTCCACTCACATTATAACCGTGTTGTGAAGTGCTGCATTTTTCCCGTGCTGCCCCTAAGTGACCTCTCTCTCATCTCTCCTCTCCATTGTCAGCCTTTGTGTGTGTTTCCATATGTGTTCTGTTCTCCGCTGTATTTTGCACCAAGAACAAAGGAACTTTATGTGTACTTTCATTCTCCACTAGCATTGACACATGGCTATGCATGTATTCTTTTCTTACTCTTCCTCTTCTCTACTTTCATTTTTTCTTCCCTCTGAATCACACAGAATGCATCATCAAGAGGAAAAACCAGAAAAATGAAAAACAGAGGCAAAAATGACATGTAATCGTATAAGCTTGAAAATTTTGAGAACTTAGTTTTAATTCATTGTTTGCCTTGCTTTGGAATAGAAAATACTGAACATGTCCAAAAATCATCTAAGAAGAAGTTCTGGGCAGGTTTGGAAATCAGAAGCATGAGAAAAGAACGTAACTTGTATGATAGGGACTAAAGTGAAAGAAATAAAAAGTTTACAGGGGTTGATTTAATTTTAAAAAAATATATTCTAGATCGTTTGACCTAGATGAAGCTAAATATAATATTAAACCATACAAAAGACAAAAGAAAATTTTGAACTAAGGACCTAAGTGAATAAACAAAACGTTCTTAATGGAAAAATGAAATTTTTATGAATTGTATAGAAAAGGACCAAACTGAAATTTAATTTCATATGAATATATCAAATAAAAAGTAATTTATTTTGATTAAATTAGTTATTTAAATTATTATATTTTATTCACTTTAGTCCCTAACATGCATGCATATGTCCAATGCCATGTTTTTCATGAAAAACATGGCATTGGACATATGCATACATGTTAGGGACTAAAATGAATAAAACTAAAAGTTTGTAAGAGTAACTATAATTTTAGAACAAAATATATTTGTGACCTATAGACCTAGATAAAACTAAATGTTGTCTTAGAACATAAAAAAAGATAAAGGAAAAATTATTACCAAGGACCTAAGTGAATAAAATGAAAAGTTGGAGGGAGAGAGTAAAATTTTTGAAAATGTACAAATTTAGTATAAATGGAATTTTAATTAGGATTTGATAGAATTTACCAAATTTTGAAGGTTATTAGTAATGACATAATTTCTTTTATTATGAGAATAAATCTATTTTATACAATTAAGCCTAATCATTTCATAATTTATATAATTACTTAAAAAACTTAATTTACACAATTAAATATCCTAATTATTTTGTTTAACTAATTAAAGAATTAATTTAATTATATCATTATACAATTAGGAACACAATTCCTTTTATTATGAGAATGAATCTCTAAATTTCTTTTATGAAATTAAGTTCTTTTTTGTATGATTTGCATATTGATCATCACTAATATCTCATATTTTCTTTTCCATAAGTAATTATTAATACTTTAATTATAATTATACTTAGTTTACATTGTTCAAATTTTAAAAATATTCTATAAGTAATTAGTGAAGTAATATTGTACAAATAAACAAAACAAATAGTGTACTTTATTAAAACATTGATATAATTTACTAAATTAACTTTAAATAAATTACAATAAATAATAATTATACACCAAAAAATATAATATAAAATATGTGCCCTTTCTTATAATTACACATCTCAAACCACATTTGCACACCAATATTCAAACATCATGTTTTGCAACAAACTACGTTTGTTTGCTCTAAAACACGTTTGCCCAAATATCTCCCAAAGATAAATCACGTTCATCTAAACCTAAGTTTTTTCCAATCACGTTTAATTCAACCTAGTTTGCCTAACTTACATTTGCCCACCGGACTTCCAAATACACCCTAAAACTGCTTAGTCTAAATCAACTTACTAATTCAAATCCAACCAACTGCAATAATCAATGTTAGTCAAGTTCGGTCAGATTTATATGAGTTATACCTTTTTTTTCCTTTTTAAAGATACTTATCCGAAATTAACTTATTAATCCAAGTTATGTCAGACTACAATAATTATATTTTATCAAATTCGGTCGGGTTTATGAGTTAGGTGGATTATGCTCACTTCTAAATGCGATTTTGCTTTATATATAGCATGCTAGCGTAGATGTTAGCTTAATTGAATCCAAATTTGCTGCTTGACAAGCCAAAAAAATTTGTTGCTTGTCACTTTCAACAACGATTTTTACTGTTGATGCCTTAACTTTTAGCAACGATTATCGTTGCTAAAAGTGACAAGCAGCAAATCCGGGTTCAACTTAAATAAGTTTTAGTATGATTACTTGCACACAAATAAAATTACAAGTTGTCTCACCCAGAAAGAAAAAAAAAACTATTAAATTAAATAAATTATATACTTTTTTGTTGGCCCAAAATATATTATATATTATATATAGTGATTGCCAACATAATATTACTTACTTAATTAAACACAATAAACTAATCAAAACACGGAAAAGTTTTGTTAAGTAATTTATAATCAATTTAAATTTAAAATGTATATATACACTACATTATTTGAACTTTGAATAGCTTGCTAGATTCACTATTTGAACCAACAAATTATAGGATAATAATGTGGAGAGTTTGACTAGGTGTGACCATGGAACGGGTCGAGCTGAATGTAATTCTCAATCGATCCGACCTCGATCAAATGACATTGGGTTGAGTTAAGCTTTTTTGGAGTCTGGACTTGAACCAACCTAAGACCAACCTAACAGGTTGCTTTGGGTCGAGTTAGGTTAGGGGGTGTGTGTTTTTTTTTTCTCCTCTCTTCTTCTTCCTCTTCTTCCATGCTAAAATGATTCGAAATTCATAGAATTCATAGATCACAAAAAAAAATTCACACAACATAGTAGAATTCACAGAAATGATTCTACGAACTAGTAATCTAGTTCGTATGAACCAAATTTTTGGTTCTTTGAACTATATTTGAACAAAATTTAAGTTAAATTCAAAATAAGAAAAAAAAACTAACCCGAGATTGGAGAAGACAATGGTCAAAATGACATACTAGTGGAGAAGAGCATGAGGCGACAATTGAAGAGACGGAAGAGTTAAGAAGGGTAGAAGGCGACAACCGAAGATAGAAGAGTGGAGAAGGGAAGGGTAGTAGGCGATGATTGTGTGGACTAAGGAGTGAAGATTTTAGATTGGAGAAGGAGAAGACGTCTGATCTGAGACATAGATACATTCGTGTAATCATGTTGGAGAAGGAAAAGATGCCAAGATGAGACGAAGTGTGGAGATGAAGACATAAGTTTTGAGAGACTGAGAAGAATCAAGACTCAGGAGATAGAGATTAGAGAGACGAAATAATGACGAAGAGTCAAAGACAAGACAAAAATGAGATAACTAGAGGCACTGAGCTCATTGAGGTAGACGACATATAGTATACGAACCCTAAAGAGCTATATATATATATATATATATATATTATAGGGGAGCGGTCAGGTTGGCGATTCAAGTTGAGATTTTTTGACTCAACCCAACCCAAACCAACCTAAATGTATGGGTTAGGCGAGTCAACCCAACACACTGTTAACTCTAAATTTGACCTTAAGAGAAATTAAACTCTTCATTGTTAGATGTTTTTGAAAAATACATAAAGATATGTATATGAGAATGAGACTTCATGTACAAGTTTCTACATATTGTTTGAGATATTTAATTATTGAATTTTCAATTTTTCTTAAGTTTTTCTTAAGATGGGGTTTTTTATAAATTTATCCAAAATTAAAGGGGTCGCGGATTCCCTCCTAGGTATTTTACGCACATGAGGCTTTGGTGCTCCATCATGGGCATTAGATGTTATATCCAATAACCATGATTTTTCTTCCTTTTTTTTATAATTTTTTTTAACTACATTGGCCATTGGATCTAATCAATGGTCACTAGATTTATCGGTTAATACAAATTTTTAAAAAATTAAAAAGTTAAAAAAACACAAAAAAAATGTGAACTGTTAGATGTGGCGTATCCAATAACTAGAGCCTTGTATACTTTCCAGACACAAAAGAGAATTCGGTTCAATTAAAAGGAGGTCTTTTCAACAATTTTGATGGCCAATTTAACTCATTTAACACCAAAAAAAAAAAGCAAAATATGTCCAGAACTTATCAAAATCGTGAAAACTAGGTTGTAAGATTTTCTTTTTATTTTTTTCGTTATTATAACTAAACTTTTTTTTTTGTGAATAACATAAGATATGGTTTTTTTTCCGGTAACTATATTGTTGTAATTACTATTATTAATTACCGAGTATTATAATCTTAAGATTGTAAAATTATTTCATAATAATATATATTTGAAAAATATTTTGTTATCGTTTCTTTTAATAGTTTACGCGTATGCTGCTTTATATGTTTCAAATATTGCTATATAGTAACCAAAGATATATTATTTAAACTTGTAAAATGCACAGTTAATTGTTTAAAAAATGTATTTTAAGTGATACTTTTCTTATATCCTATAAAATTATTGAATGTTTAGCATTATATAAACTAGTGCTGTGACCCATGCAATGCATGAATTAACACAAATGTCACAACTTTTGTTTATAAAATAAATAAGAATAATAAATCTCAACAAGAAAGATTGCAACCGTCACCTGTAAGGAAAAATCTAAAAATATGTGATTAGGCAAGTAACAAAATTAATATTTTCTACCTATATTTAATTTAAGAATTGATATCTAACTAATTCAATATTTAGTTATGGCCAACTCTATGTTATCATCTCAAAAGTTAAAAGTAAAAAGGGATTGAAGATTTTCATAATTGACAATGATGGGAATCCAATGGAAAAAACTACCAATATTATCTACAAAGAAGTATTCAAAAATATTTGTTAGAGGTAATTAAATTGAATTTCATTTATTTAAATATTCATATATGCATTTCTATTAATTTTTGTCATTCATTAATTTTTTTCTTTTATTATTGTTTCAGGATATTGAGATTCAATTTGGCATTGTTTCTTTGTAATACTTCATAGCAAAATTGATAAAATATGCTAGTACCCAAAAAGGAGGCTGAATTGAGTTTATAAAAAATTTCCTAAAACTTGTTGGAAGTTTAAGAGGTTTTAAAAACTAAGGGTGAGCATAGGTTGGGTTGAGGGAGATTTTCAACACAAACCGACCAAAAAGCCAACAGGTCAGGTTAGGTTGGGCTCAACAATTTTGAAGTATGGACCCGAACCAACCTAACATGCATTCTGGTGAGTTGCTTCGAGTTGGGTTAGTGAGTTGTACTTCTTTCTTTTAACCTTTTTCTTCCTCCCTCATTCTCCTTTTCGCAGCGCAATATCCTCTCAGCCTTAAGGAAGCAATTTCAGAAGCCTTCCAGCGGTGGCGATGACGCAGAGCACACCCTCAAAGGGTTCTGAGGGTGACTGTCGAACTATGAACATCATCATCTTTGACACAACGATGCCAGCCACAGTGCAAAAATCACTAGTGAGGACTTCTCACTCTATCATTTATCGTTGCAGATTGTTCACTCTGTTGCTCATCGTCGCCAGCTCTGAAGCAAAGAACTTTAGTCGCCTTACCTAATAGTCACAGATCTGACTAACTCACTGCTCACATCACTTTTAAGTTTTAATATCTCGAGTCTCTCAGATTAGACGCAAGTCGGTAAGGTACCCAACTTCTAGAGATTGCTGAGTATTAGAGTATAGGAAGAGGATTGAAAGAAGGAGAAGGAAAGAGAGGAGATCTCTAAAGCTGTGAAGGAGAAGGAAGGAGATCTGAAGCCATGAGAGAAGGAGGGAGATGATACATCTGAAGCTTATCTCTAATATATATATATATATCGGGTTGACGGATTGGGTTGAGTTGAAATTTTTCAACTCACCACTGATCGGGTTAAGTTTTTTCAACTTAACCCAACCCAATTATGTAGGTTGGGTCAGGTTAGGTGGGTCTGTTGCTCAGCCCTATTAAAAACAATGCCAAACGTTTTATGATAGTAAAAACATAATATGAACAAGATGAACAAATATGGAGTACAATTAATCAAGATAAAACTTTAAGCAAACAGAGAGATGAGAGAAAGAATATTTAACACAAGTGTTTATACTAGTTCAGCTTATAAATAAGCCTACATCCAGTTCTCAAGACAATTTCTTGAGTATTTCACTATCAACTACAAGTTTATGCAACTGGGCACTTGTGAGTCACTATAACAGAGATCTTTTCTTTCTCAAAGGTGTCTCTGCCCCTTACAATATGTTTTCTTTGAAACACTAACTTAAGGAAATCCTCTTTTATCAAACCACTTAGAAAAATAATAGGTGAAACTGAGTTGACTCTCTTTAATAGAGTAAATATACAATTGAAAGCTTTCTAATCAATAAATGAATGGAAAGAATTGAATTCAGAGATTTCAAAGGCAAAGATAAAGTGTTTTTCTTCATTTGACACTCACTGTAAGTTATATTTATAGCCCAAGGTGTAAAAAATATATTGGAGAAAGTTTCAAGATGATATCAACATTTTTCTTTTAAAAATAGTTACTATAACTGATGTTATCGTGCTAACAATCGATTGGTAGGTCCTTGACAGTTGACTGGTACCTTTTAATGAGGTGCCGATTGACCAGTAAGTACCTGGCAGTTGACTGGAAGAAATTAAATTTTAAGACAAAGAGTAATCGATAGATTGCTTATAGACAAGCAGTTGACTAGTAGTCCATTGGAGTCTTAGCCATTTTTAACCCAAGAGCAACTAGTCGACTGCTTGCAAACAAGTAGTCAACTGGTAACTTATTGGGATCTTTTGAAATGTTTACTCGAGAGCAACCAGTTGACTGGTAGCATAATGGGAGTTAAAAGTTGATTTTTCAAGGTTTTGAAAACTCCTAAGAACCAATTAGAGCATTCCAGCATTTCAAAATATTTTTCCAACATCTATGAAAGTTCACAAACATTCTCTAAGTTTTAAAACAAGTTTTCTTGCCTTTCAAATACTTTACAAAATAATCTAAGTCCAAAAGGCACTATTAAAATAAAAGAGTCTTCTTTTTAGCTCTTGATGCCTTTGACTTGATCAAAATTTTTGAAAATGAAAGACATTATAAACAAGAAATTTATTATTTTAATTTGTTTGTTATTCATCAAAATTCAAAATATTATTTTCAAATGCAATAGGGTCAAACAAAGTTGTGATATATTTTCAACAATGACTAATGATTTTTGTATGTGTATTTATTTTTCTATATTTCATCTGTTATTATTATTTTTGCATGTGTATTTATTTTTCTGAGCTTTTGCTATAAATACGTGCATTGCACGGGTCATGCGCTAGTTGATTTTGAATTTTAAAATTCTAATTTAATAAATGAAAATGCCTCTAAATTGGCCAATAATGATAGTTATTTTAAAAAAAAAACTCTAAATGAAGATAGGAAGGAAGATACAAATTTTATAGATTGGTCATTGATGACAGCGTAATAAAGAAGTTTAGTGTCTAGCTTGTATTAAAAAAGAAAAAATGAGTAATAATTCATTATTATAGTTTGATTCTAATGGAGGTAATTTTAAATTTTATTATAATTATTTAAGAAGAGAGATAAATAATATGCTAGAGCAATGATTGCTAGCAAATATGAAATATGTTCATTTAAAAAATTTCATGTAATTAATGCTGATAAGTGGAACTCTTTTACTGTGTGTTTCATTTGTTTTTTTCCTAGGAGAGTGTCAAAATTCCATTGCTTTCCATCATCTTCCCATATTTAGTTCGTAGATTATGATGAAAGGAGCATTTCATCATGGAAAAAATCATGGCCGTCTTCCCTCTTTTTCAGACATGCATTTTCCTCCCTTGACTATGGAAAACCAGTTTTCCATTATGGAAACTGGGTGAAGTTACATCATTGCCCTCAATTCTTTATTGATTTCCCAGAAAGATCAGAATCACTTCCGTCTTCAAAAATCCAAAGTTCAAATCTTTCGAGAAAAGCCAGAATAATGGTGGTGAGCAACAACATCACCGCCCTCCTTAACTTCATCGCCTTCCTGACCTCAATCCCCATCATCTCTGTCAGTAACTAGCTTGCCCAGATTCCTGACAATGAGTGCATCTGCAACTTATAGCGATCGGTCGTCATCCTTGGCATCCTTGTCCTCCTCGACAGAGGGTATAATGTCCCAGGCAGAAGGTACGAGGAATCTTGCCTCGACGGCTTCTTAGCATGGTTAAGGAACCATGTACGACTTCTGGAAGTGAAGATCAAGTCTTGTTTGGTTGATTCTAATGTCTGTATTAAGCTTACTCAAGATTATGTCATTACTTATCAATTCTTTAGTTCTTCAGTCACGGTCGAAGGAGATGGTCTGCAGAAGGAGAAAGGGATGAATAAGATGATATGTTTTTTTGAAAGATATAATGAGGGATAATTTAGTAATTTGACTCATTATTTTTCCTTTTCATTAAAATATCCATCAAAATAGCTTTTTTTTCTCTTTCTTATTCATTTTTCTCGTGCATACCAAAGAAGTTTGTTTTATTTTCCTTTTTCCTTTTCCATTCCCTTTTCCTTTCCATTTTTTCTCTTTCCTTCCATTCCTACTATGTCTTGCAAACCAAACGAATTGTTAGTCTATTATATAGATATAGATATAAAATATGAACTTTTCTCATACAATACAAAATTGTTATGTTAAGAGTATCTATAGTTGAATACATGCAGTTAAAATTAATCACTAACAATGCAATACCTTCGAGTATTGACTTTTTCGATTTTAAAGGAATAATGGGAGTATGGGAAAATTTTTTCGGTTATGTGCTAAGGAAAGTGAGGTCAGAGGAAGCACCTTAGGAAGTGGAGATAGCGTTAGGGGACGGGGAACTAAGAGAGAGTAGTTATGAGGCATTAAGGGAGCCAAATATCTACAAGATCCAGAGATGGACTAAAATGAAATAAGGAACTACAGTGACACTTAGAGTATGAGAAATACCCAAATTGAAAAATTACAAATTTACCACTATTGAGATTGACTGGGGTTTACTTGGGGGCAAAATAGTAATTTTACCATGGTGGGTATATATAGGTGCCCCATCTCTTTTTCCTCATTTTCTCATTTTCCTCTCATTTTCTTCATTCTTTCTTCTCTCTTTCTCTCTACCATCTCTTTACTCTCTCCACCTAAAACTACCACTCGAGCTCCGATGAGTGGTTCTCTGGAGATGGGGCAAGTCTCCAGTAACCAAACAACGTTAGGAAAACAAGGAATAGAGATACGAATTACAATATCCCAAATTTTTTCCTATTTTTGAGTTTTAGGATTAAGGGTTGGATTGTTGGTGAAAATTGGGGGGAGGGGGGGTTTGGTGTCTAAATGCTCCTTAGACACCAAGGATGAAAACCCATGGAAGAAATTAGGAGAAACAATAGAGATTTAACCGTATCTGAGCCAAAACCAAGGCTAAATCACATAGGTCGTAATTGTGGCTCCCAGGCACCAAGCTTCAGAAGGGATTGGGGAAGAAGGTCATGGTGCTCAGGTGCTACGTGTGTGTGGCACCTAGGCGCCAAGCATGCTGAAGTCATGCTGATGTCAGGCTGCAGTATTTAGTTGGACTTTTCTTCAAATGACCATAACTCTTTTATTCGAACTTTATTTTTAGCAAACTTTATGTCATTGGAAAGATCTTTGAGTCTAGTTTCCAATGATATAAGTTTCATTTTGAGATTATTTACTAGTTAAGAGTTCTGACCAAAAGAGGGAGTAAATGTCATGATTAGTAGTAGGAAATTTATCTATTTTGTAACCTTGACATGTTTTTACATGGTTACTTGATAGGGATGGCTTCTTTGGTGCATCTTCCATACCTTTGGGATGCAATGGTGAGCATGGAATTCATCTGAGGGATCTAGCTCTCCTCTGTATGAGTATATACATATATGTATGTAAATTTATATTTTTGGATTTATTTTCCTAAATAGTTTTATATACATTTAATTATTAAATGTATTATGTGTGATGTGCATGGTGAGAGTTTTTTGGGGTCTAATTGGCATGATTGGGGATGGTATGAGCATTAACACTTCACTTGTATGCCAACTATAAATTTCGGGGAATGTATACATCTAGTAATTCTATTTACTTGTATGTATACATCTACATCTTTGGTTTATATTATGTCTAGCATACATAATATAAATGGAAGGGAATCCTAGGGTGCAAGTGGAAATGGTATGAGTGATACTAATTTTCATATAGTGTCCTAAGTAAAATGCTGACACATATTATAATATGTACTCAGGTAAGGGATGTAGTAGTTACTAACACAAAGGGGGTTGTGCTTACTTGTATTGCTTTGTGTGCATAATACATATAATGGTTGAGGGTATTACTTGAGAGACCAAATACTTGTTATGGATATGACTCAAGAGACTGGACATATGATTAGATTTCCCATAAGAACTTAGACCAATCGGGAATGTGGTTTCATGGTACACTTTTGGAGCCAAGATAGTAGTTGTCGTGGTATGACATAAGCCGAAGTTCAGAATGTGAGTCATACTTTAAGGACAATAGACATGACATCCACATGATGGTTCATGGAGACGTAGATCTAAGGGGATATCTCAGTGACGAATCTGTGGGAATGCAGACTCATGTCGATGAAGCCTTGAGAACCAAAATATGAGGATGCATACCCATATAATGAAAATCCCTGTGGAGATATTTAGTCTGTGGGAACATAAACCCACGTGACAGGATTTTTTGAATGATAATCTGTGAGAATGTAGACCCATATTGATGAAGCTCTTGAAATGCAGTTTCATAGGATTGTAGACCCACGAGGAGGGATATGTGCATTTGATATTTGATAACATGTGTGTGTATGAAATGCATGTTTGAGGAAGTATGTGATGGGATGTGATGTGTAGTGGCATCCAAGGTATGCTCTACAAGAGTCGGGGACGTGATACTATGTACATGCCTTTATATAGCTTGGTATCAAGTAGGATGAATTCCCGAGTGTATTTATATGTGTGTGTATGTGTATGTATATGTGTATTGCAATCTGTATAGAGTAGGGCTAATATAGGTGAATCCATGGTTTAGACTCACTCCTTCACAATTGCAAGTATGGAAGGATAGTCAGACCAAGAGCTCATGAACCAAGGATACCTTCTATTGTTCGGAGTAAGGTAATTTATTTTAAATTATTTTTCTAGTATGCTCTGTAATCAGATAGGTCACTTAAAAGATCGTACGTGCACGATTAGGGTTAATTAGGAAGGATATATGCTTGTGGCAATGTGTATTCCATATTCATCTGCGTCGATCACAATTTCAATTCTAGGAGTGGTAAAACTCCTAGCTTGGTTTTGGGTCATGACAGAGAATGGTATCAGAGGCAAGTTAGGTCTCCTATTTATTATAAAGCAATGTAACCTTAGTGAGTCCTCTTCTATCTTGGTGAATTATGGCACAATTATAAAGTGATGGCTCTACCAAAAGCCCTGTAGTATGTATACTCATTTTTTTTTGAGTTGAGTTCCTTTTAAAAGACGTGTTGAGTTCGTGAGTGACTCAAACATCTACATTTATCATGTACGAGTTCAAGATGCATCCCAAGTGGCACGAGGCATATTTATTTTAGAGCCACGAGGGAAGACATTGCAGGATAGCAGGATGGAGATGAGATGATCATCTTGAAGAAAGTAATGAGTCATGGCAGTAACAGGAAAGAATTGAGAGGCTTTGGAAAGCAGTAGGAATAGTGAGGGTAGGATTCCATGGAGGAATCTTTGGTAACTAGATGGCTAGCGTGAGAGACGCTGAAGGGGGAAGTGGGTTAGTAAGTGTGGAGGCTGCGCTCATTGAGTGTGAAGACTACATAAACAAGGGATTATAAATACATGAAAGATTAGCTTTGTCCTGATTAGGAAGGAAGAGCTTGTGATCAGGGGACGCATTAAAGGGCTATAGAACCCCAAATATCCCATTGGAAGAGTGGTAAAGGTTCGAAAGGTTGTTCTTAAAGTAGTTCGTACCTCAGAGCATTTTCTTGGGGAGAAACTTATGAGTTCGAAGCTCTCAGGTAAGAGTTTATGGTAGTATAAGAGTATGGCACTAAGTTCAATTAGTCAGAATGGGATGCCCCTAGCATATTCCAATATGAAAAGAGAAGGATAAAAAGCTTGTTTAAAGTTATCGTTCGCCATTGTACCAACTCATGGGACTATAGATATAGACATACCCTACATTTGAGGCAGTGATTAGTTTGGTAGCTCTGGCAAGAACAAATATAGGATTCTGTAGAGGGATCCTAGTGTCGAGATAGTTAGCGATAGAAACGATAAGAGAGGAAAGTGAGAGAGTTATGGAATAAGGACCTCCAGTGTCAGTGCAGCCTATAGTTGATGACATAAGGACCAATTCAAATGGTAATAGGGAATACGGTACGAGTTTCCAAAACTTATCTGAAGCCGGGCAAAGCAGGCTCGGGGTATTTGATTTGGGGGAATTCTATTAGAGAGCACATCATTATACGAGGTTTGTATACGATCGTGGAAGTCGAATAAGTCACATTGGAGGGGGAAGTATCCTCTGTTGGCTATAGGGATGAGATAAGAGTTTCTACTTCCAGAACTTCCTTCTTACATTTAAAGGAAGAACAATTAGCCATAGGGTTGGCAGTGGATTAGGAAAGGAAAGCAAGATCACAGGACGGCCAGGGATGCACCAGATATATGCGCGTGATTGAGGGATTCAGATACTGCATTTGAAGAACATCGACATTTGTGCTTTGGGTACATCCTCATGACCTTTATATGTTATGCGACTGTGTCGCATGGTTGCATGTGCTTCATTGCATGGGTATGCATAGGATGCATGAGATAGCATTAAGTAGACCACCCCTAAGGCTAGCCAATTGGTTGATACTTGATGAGGGCTTGGTACAGTTGGTTACTATTTATAACTGACCTCGTAAATGGGAGGGGAGTTCCTTGATTATGACCCCAACTACAGAGATAGTCAGGAGAGGTTTGAGGTCATGCTTTAGGGAGTGTTGGGATTATATATGAGATGATTCAGAATACGAGGTAGGAAAACCTATGGTTGAGGCGACCCTTGGTTATATCAAAATAGCACGAGAAGTGCTGTGAAGTTCCTTGATGATGCCTCTTCAGAGGTGAAGAACAAGGAACATGTTAGGGTACAGTGAGACATATATTTGAGGGGAACTAGTTGAACTCATTGAGAGTTCCTTAGTCCTTTTGGGATTTTTTTTGGTCGTGGTGAGACCATAAAGAGGTGGCACCTCTCAGGAGGGAGAGGATATCGACAGGCTTTGAGGCAAATAGGGAACTTGATACATGGGTGCGATAGGTCTCAGGTTTAGTACCTGGGGTTGGGACTATTGGGATATCATGATCAGGGCGCGTGGGACGTGCCTAGAAGATGGCTTTGAGCCTGAGGAGGGAAGTTCCATGAGAACTTCACTACCATTCTCCAAGGAGGGAGAAGGCGTGCCATGCAAGTTTGTTGGACGAGACTAGCATCGAGGAAGTGGTGTTATGTAGACTTTGAGAGAGGGGTCGATGTTAACATCCTGTATTTTTATTTCCTTTAAAAAATAATAATTCTTCTCTAAATCAGTTTACTAAATAATTTCTGAATAAATTTCTTTCAAATAATTATGAATTTCACTATTCACGAATTTACTATTTATGTAAATAGTAATTTTGCAGAAAATTTACAAGATTCTCATTAATTATGTCTGAACTTGAATGTATACAAAAATAATTTACATAATATTTGTTATTATCTTTACATCTTTGTATCATAAACTACCATAAAATATAGTTTTACACTTCAATCTCATCATTAATATCATCAAAGCCTTCCTTTTTGCTATTTTTTCTGAAATGATCAATTTTCTAAAAGTGAAATATAAAATATCTCAGTAACTAGTCATTTTATTAAAAACATGTAAATACATGAATAGATCATTTTAGCCATAAAAGCATAACATCACGCTGATAATAATTAAATTTCTTTTATTCACTATGTAGAACAAGATTTATAAATAAAATTCCGTAAAAATTGATTATGAACATAGATACCATAAATCATAAATAATTACTTTTATGGAAGATTAACTACCTTGTATGAAGAACAAGCCTTAACTTTAGTTCTAATTCTCTTCTTTATGATCTTTCTTGTGCTTCTTCTCTCTTTCTCCTTTCTATATGTTCATCCCTCTCTCTCTCTCTTCTTTACTCTTCACGATCCCAACACTCCTACCTCAACACACACACACCTATATATATATATATATATATATATATAGATATATTCTTTCTTTCTTTTATTTCCTCATTATCCCACCATTATGAATTATCCTTTATTTTATTTAATCTTTATCATTATGTTTCCATTTTCATCTTTATCTTCTCTCTTTCTTTTCTTTTCTCTTCTATATTTGTCTCTTCCTCTCTTTTTTTCTTTTCTTTTATTTCCTCATTATCCCACCATTATGAATTATCCTTTATTTTATTTAATCTTTATCATTATGTTTCCATTTTCATCTTTATCTTCTCTCTTTCTTTTCTTTTCTCTTCTATATTTGTCTCTTCCTCTCTTTTTTCTTCTCCCCCACCGAGTACTTACACAACATACTCGTATTGCAAAGTTTTCAATATTTAATCCACAAGTGGAACATCTTATGCTAAACATGTGTAAACGTAATCTAATATAACATTTCGTCATTATCCTCCTTTTTTTCTTACCTAACTTTGTCATCATTTCTTCCTCTTTTTCTCTCATCTGTCCATTTGCCTTATATGT
Source organism: Biancaea sappan (assembly GCA_037074585.1). Taxonomy (NCBI): domain Eukaryota; kingdom Viridiplantae; phylum Streptophyta; class Magnoliopsida; order Fabales; family Fabaceae; genus Biancaea; species Biancaea sappan. The sequence goes on along the minus strand of CM073497.1, from coordinate 15,959,003 downwards.
GTTTCTTTTGGTTAAAAATAATAAAAAGACCTCAAATCTTTTTATTCTATTCAATTAGGTCGCTAATCAATGAATAAAATTCTATTTATATTTCTCAAAAATTTCATGATTACTATTTTATCCTTCTTTACTTGCTTGATTATTTATTTAGCCTCATTTTTCTAAGGTAATTAAATTTGGGATATCACATTCTCCCCCCTTAAAATGAATTTTGTCCCCAAAATTCAAGTTACATATATACACATATGTAAATTGCAACCACGACTTGCATAAAAATATCACAAGTACAAACACCACACTTACTAACATAATCAATCTATCATTCATTTTACACAACTATAGTATTATATTTGTTTGAATTTGCGTATGATTTCTTGGGTGATTAAACCCTCAATCACTTTGTATTCGTACCGTAGATTTGCATATAATTTTTTGGGTGATCAAACCTTCAATCACTTTGCATTTATACCGTATATACTTACACTAAGTGACCTAAGAATTTAACCTTCAAACTCTTTGTGCCTTGGTTTTCATAGTTATACACTGAGTATATGGGACTCTAACCCTTTCAAACTCATGTATTAGATCCTATAGATCTTTGCTCATCAATAAAATAGTGAGAATTTATCACAGTTTAATTACCATGAAATAAATTAATTTATACATATTTTTGTTTCTTTGAATTTCTATAAAAATATATCAATCATCATATACTGTTATTTGAAAAATTGATTGAGGGTTTAATCACCCAAGAAATCATATGCAAATCCACGGTACAAATGCAAAGTGTTGAGGGTTCGATCACCCAAGAAATCATACGCAAATCTACAGTACAAATATAAAGTGATTGAGGGTTTGATCACCCAAAAAATCATACGCAAATTCAAATAAATATAATACTATAGTTGTGTAAAATGAATGATAGATTAACTATGTTAGTAAGTGTGATGTTTATATTTGGGATATTTTCATGCACGTTGTGGTTTTAATTTTCATATGTGTAAATATGCATCAGTTTGAATTTTGGGGATAAAATTCATTTTAAGGGGGAAATAATGTGATATCCCAAATTTAATTACCTCATAAAATAAGGCTAAATAAATAAATGAGCAAGTAAATAAGGATAAAATAGTTATTAAGAAATTTTTGAGAAACATAAATAGAATTTTATCATTGATTAGGGACCTAATTGAATAGAATAAAAAGATTTGAGGTCTTTTTATTAATTTTAACCAAAAGAAACAAAATATGACACATATAAGACAAGTGGACGGATGAGAAAAAAGAGGAAGAAATAATGACAAAGTTAGGTAAAAAAAAAAGGAAGATAATGACACTTTGGAGTTGTATATATGAATGTAATATGTGAGTGCACGGTAGGGGGAAGAAAAAAAAAAGAGAAAACAAGAGAGAAAGAAAGAGAAAAGAGAGAGGATGAGACGAAATAGACAAGAAAAAAGAAGAAGAGAGAAGACTATGGGAAATATCAGAGGAAAAAGAGATTTAGATCCATATTTAAGATTCATTCTTTATAAGGTAGTTAGTCTTGCATAAAAGTATAATTATTTATGATTTATAATATCTATGTGTACAATCAGTTTTTATAGAATTTTATTTATAAATCTTGTTCTGCATAGTGAATAAGAAAAATTTAATTATTATCAGTGTGATATTATGCTTTTATGGCTGAAATGATCTCTTTATATATTTACATGTTTTTTAATAAAGTGACTAGCTACTGAGATATTTTATATCTCACTTTTAGAAATTTGATCATTTTAGGAAAAATGGCAAAATGGAAGGCTTTGATGATATTAATGATGAGATTGAAGTGTAGAACTATATTTTATGGTAGTTTATGATACGAAGATATAAAGATGATAGCAAAGATTATGTAAATTATTTTTGTATATATTCAATCTCAGATATAATTAATGAGAATCCTGTCAATTTTTCTGCGAGGTTACTATTCATATGAATAGTAAAATTTGTGAATAGTGACATACATAATTATTTGAAAGGAAATTATTCAGAAAATTATCTAGTAAACCGATTTAGATAATAATTATTATTTTTTAAAGGAAATAAAAAGTCGGGATGTTATAAAATGTTATCTTTACATCTTTTTATCATAAATTATCATAAAATATATTTTTACACTTCAATCTCATCATTAATATTATCAAAACCTTTCCTTTTGCCAATTTTCTTGAAATGATCAATTTTCTAAAAGTGAGACATAAAATATCTCAGTAGCTAGTCATTTTATTAAAAACATGTAAATACATGAACATATCATTTCAGTAATAAAAGCATAACATCACACTGATAATAATTAAATTTCTCTTATTCACTATGTAGAACAAGATTTATAAATAAAATTCGGTAAAAATTGATTATGACCATAGATATCATAAATCATAAATAATCATATTTTTATGGAAGATTAATTACCTTGTGTGAAGAATAAGCCTTAACTTTAGTTCTAATTCTCTTCTTCATGATCTTTCTTGTGCTTCTTCTCTCTTTCTCCCTTCTATTTGTTTTCATCTCTCTCTCTCTCTCTCTCTCTCTTCTTTACTCTTCACGACCCCGACACTCCTACCTCAATATACACACCTATATATATATATATATATATATAGATATATTCTTTCTTTCTTTTATTTCCTCATTACCCCACCATTATGAATTATCCTTTATTTTATTTAATTCTTATAATTATGTTTCTATTTTCATTTTTATCTTCTCTCTTTCTTTTCTTTTCTCTTCTATATTTGTCTCTTCCTCTCTTTTTTCTTCTCCCCCACTGAGTATTTACACAACATACTCGTATTGCAAAGTTTTCAATATTTAATCCACAAGTGGATCATCTTATGCTAAACATGAGTAAACCTAATCTAATATAATATTTTGTCATTATACTCTTTTTTTTTTTTACCTAACTTTGTTATCATTTCTTCCTCTTTTTCTCTCATTCGTCCATTTGCCTTATATGTGTTCTTTTTGGTTAAAAATAATAAAAAGACCTCAAATCTTTTTATTCTATTCAATTAGGTCCCTATTCAATGAAAAAAATTCTATTTATATTTCTCAAAAATTTCATGATTACTATTTTATCCTTCTTTACTTGCTTGATTATTTATTTAGCCTCATTTTTCTAAGGTAATTAAATTTGAGATATCACATAACCGGCCCACTCTCACTCAGTAGCTCACAAAATCGATTGGGAAAGGCTTAGATAGTAGCATTGTTGGGTGATATGATAATAGAGATGAAGATACAAGGTATGAATAGTGGAGAATACATGAGAAAAATGGCTGAAATACTATTCGTCCATTTGGTAAACACCATTGGTCGGTGTCGACAATTTCTCCTTCTCCCTGATTGTGGTAAGATTAAAAAGGGATATTAATCCTAACCTGCTTTCCATAACAATCGTTATGGGACACACTAAGGGCTGGGCAGGAGAGAGATATACCAAAAGATGGATGCTCTGAATTAGAGGAATGTTCTTGTGCAATCAAAAAGGGGAAGAGATCCTATTTGGTCACAAGTGAGGCTACTAGAGGAACAAGGGATGCTGCACATAGTGCTCTTTACAGGAGAGAACATTCCTCCCTTGTAAGAGCTGACATATGATTACAATTAGGTAATCATGTTAAGAGTTTCGATGGTGTGTTAAGTGCTCAAAGTATGAGCGAGAGGTCATGTGAGGTTCAACTCACAAGGCACTCATTGATGCACACCTTGCTTTCCCTAGGCTGATATGCCTAAGGTTAGGAGCTTGAGAGGTGTGGGAGATGATCCCTTAGGAATGTAGACCCAAGTGGATGAAAATCCTTAGAAGGGGTGTGGGGATAGTACTTTTGCCATTAGGGGAGACGATGGGCCAGGTGTGAGAGGGACACGCAAGGGATGACAGCAGTGGTGCAATCTCACCCCTCTAGGTAGAGGTAAATGTGCGGGTGAATGCACAGACTTTGAGATATGTTCTTGTGAAGTAAAATGGGTTACAGGACCCCTCAACTTCATCCCTTCAAGGAGTTTTATCTGTGAATATATATTGAAACTTCTCAAAGGGAAGGAAATATAACTTCGGTGTTTAGAGCGTGGGTGTGAGGCCATGAGAGGCGCAGCCTAAGGGACAGTCATCGATGCATGAGGAAGAGACAAGAGATAAGCAAGATTTAAGGATGTTGAAATTCAGGGATGAATTTCTGTAAGAGGGAAGGATGTAAAACCCATGATTTTTAGGTATTGACTTTTTCAATTTTAAAAGAATAATAAGAGTACGGGGGAAATTTTCCTAGTTATGTGCTAAGGAAAGTGAGGTTAGAGGAAGCACCTCGGAAAGTGGAGATAGTATTAGGGGATAAGGACCTGAGAAAGAGTAGTTATAAGGCATTGAAGGAGTCAGATATCTACAAGTTTCAGATAGGGACTAAAATGAAATAAGGAACTAGGATGACACCTAGTATATGAGAAATACCCAAATTGAGAAAATTTTGAATTTGCCACTATTAAGGTTGACTAGGGGTTGACTCAGGTGCAAAGTAGTAATTTTACCATGGATGGGTATATATAGGTGGCCCTACTCCTTTTTCTTCATTTTCTTATATTCCTCTATCTCTCTCTCTCTCTCTCTCCTCACTTTCTCTTCTCTCTTTCTCTCCACCTTCTCTCTACCCTGTCCACCCAAAACCACCACCTAAGCTCCAGTGAGTAGTTCTCTGGTGATGGGACGAGTCTCTAGTAACCAAACAACGTCGAGAAAGCAAAGGAATCAAGGTAGGAATTTTAATATCTCAAAATTTTCCATGTTTTTGAGTTTTAGGGCTTTTGGGGTAGATTTGATGATTGGAATTTGGATTGTTAGTGAAAATTTGAGGGTTTTGGTGTCTAAATATTCCTTAGGCACCAAGGATGAAAATTCATGTAAAAAATATCAGAAATAGTGGAGATTTGGTCATATCTAAGCCAAAACTAAGGCCAAATCTCATAGGTATGGCACTAGGCGCTAAGTTTATGTGGCACCGAGGCACTAGTCGTGGTACCTAGGTGCCAAGCATATTGAAGTCATGCTGATATCATGCTGACATCATACTATAGTGTTTAGTTAAACATTTATTCAAATGGCTATAACTTTTTCATCCAGATTTTGTTTTTAGCAAACTTTATATTGTTAGAAAGTTCTTTGAGTCTAGTTTCCAATAGTATAAGATTTATTTAGAGATTATTTACCAATTAAGAGTTATAACCAAAGGAGTAAGTAAAGGTCAGGATTAATAGTAGGAAATTTTTCTATTTTGTAACCTTGACATGTTTTTACATGGTTACTTGATAGGGATGGCTTATTTGGTGCATCTTCCATACCTTTGGGATGCAACGACAAGCATGGAATCTAGGTGAGGGATCTAGCTCTCCTTTATATGAGTATATACATGTATGTATATATATTTATTTTTTGGATTTATTTTCCAAAACAATTTTATCTACATTTAATTATTATGTGTATTATGTGTGATGTGCATGGTGGGGGTTGTTTGAAGTCTAGTTGGCACAATTGGTGATGGTATGAGCATTACCACTTCACTCGTATGCCAACTATAAATTTTAGAGAATGTGTACATCTAGTAATTCTATTTACTTGTATGTATACATATACATCTTTGGTTTATAATATGTCTAACATACATATTATAAACGGAAGAGAATCTTAGGGTGCAAGTGGAAATGGTACGAATGATACTAATTTCCATATAGTGTCTTAGGTAAAATGCTGATACATACTATAATATGTACTCAAGCAAGGGACGTAGTAGGACCTAGCACAAAGGGGGTTGTGCTTACTTGTATTGCTTTGTGTGCATGATACATGTTATGGTTGAGGGTATAACCCAAGAGACCAGATACATGTTATGGCTAAGGAAATGATCCAAGAGGCCGAACACTTGTCATAGTTATGGATATGACCTAAAGATCGGACACATAGTTGGATTTCCCATAAGAACGTAGACCTATGGGAGATGAGGTTTCATTGTACACTCTTGGGGCCAAGACAACAGTTGCCATGGTGTGACATGTAACGTCTGCTAAAATTATACTAATTTTATACAATTTAAGAAAATTGTGATAAAGATCTTGTGAAATTTATGGTTAAAACCATGAAACTTTTCTAGAAAACTTTGGCAAAATATCTGATTGTATAAAATAGGATAACTTTGGAACCTTATTCAATTTATAATTTTAAACTGGCAGAAGATGATCGGTCAACTGATCTGGGGCTATCAGTCAACTGATAGTCTTCAAAGTTGTATATATCTAAAATCGAGAGGTATCAGTCGACTGATTTATAGACATCGATCGACTGATGTGCCATGAGGTTCAGATTTTAGAAAAGTTAAACTCAAAAACATGGTAAAATTATCTAGTTTCATTATGCAGATAATCTACAATACTTCTTCAACTCTTCTTTGCAAATCCTTTTCTAGAATGAAGCTATAATACAAGGGATTTATATGAAACTCATATTTCTATGCATATACACAAATTATGCATAGATCTCTAAGGGTTTAAATAGAAAATTAAGTTTACATTCCTTTTCTATGTATAACTACCTAGCAACTATGCTAGCTTGTTCTTTGCTATCTTTTGCTTATTTACTTCAAATCCTGAAATGGTTAGTTAAACATAAAACATGAGATATATAATCTCAGTAGCTAGTTTATTTAAAGAAATCATTCTAAGAACCATTTCAGTCATAAAAGCAATTCTTAATAATTAATTCACACTTCCATGAACATAAAAGAATTTACATAAAGTAGTTTCATTTCATGAAACATAAACTGATTTCTGAACATATAACTGGTGTCATAAGCCTATTTCTTGTATAATGCACTGTACTTTGGCCAATTTAGCTACTTGGTTACTTCAGCTACTTTCTCATGAAAAGTACTTAATGTCTCATGAGGAATTCTTAGTTCTGTCATCCTATAAGGACATAACCTCTACTTTTTAAGAGAAAGTTAATGCCATGTTCTCATGGAAAACTTCAACATATCTACACTTGTTAAATCATGAAGAATATGGTAAATAACTAAATTAACTTGTTTTCTAGCTTTCTTATGAAGAGAACTCTTCATCCTATGAGAAATTTCTACATCCCATGAGGAGTCAAGTTCCATATTCATAAGAAAACATGTTCTTAAACATTCATGGATAGCTTTATCATAAAACTATAGTATATCATACACAAGCATGATAAATAACTGAAAATAAATTGCTTTTATGAATAACTAGCTACCTTGAATTCTTTCTATAGCTGAACTTGTGGATTCTCTCCTAGTTTCTCTCTAGCTCCATTTGCTTCCTCAATTTTCAGACTTTTCTTTCTTCTATTTTCTTCTTCTTAGTCTGAAAATAGCTATTCTATGAATTCTCAAGCACTAGAATCCATCTAAACTAGGAAAATTAAGTTAAGAAGCTTAACTTTGGTGATTTTCTTGTTAGAAACCCAACTAGGAGTCCCTTCTCTCTCTTCTTCTTCTTCTCCATGTTTCTCTCTCTCTCTTCTCTAAAATTTCAGAAAATCTCATTTCTTTCTCTCTTCTTGCTTCTAAAGGGTTTAAAGAGTCCCTTTAGCATGGAAATCCCGTTTTTACCCCTATTTTCTTATTTCTAAGCTTCCTTGGCATGTTAGGGGTACTCTAGTCAATTTTTCATTGATTTTTTAGTTGAAAACGACTTACTTTTGCACTTCAGCAAGCGATTAGTTGACTGATTTGAAATTAGTCGACTGATTCAACCAGATTAGTCGACTGATTGCTACAGGACCCAAAATTTTAGCATGACAGAGAATCTCTCCTAATCAGTCGACTGATTGCAGATATCAGCAACCTAGTCCTTTTCTGATGCTATCAGTCGATTGATTGTTACCATTATTCGACTAATTCCTTCATAACTTCATTTTTCTTCTATTCTTAGCTCATTTATTCTAATTTCTCATGCCTTTTCTTGATGACTTGCTTATAGGCATCCCAAAAGTATATTTTACTATTTTCTAACATCATTTCCAACTTAATAAAGAAAATATAACTTCAATAGAGAAAAAATATGGGATGTTACATGACATAAGCTGGAGTTCAGAATGAGAATTGTACCTTAGGGACAATGGACGTGGCATCCACATGATGGTTCATGGAGATATAGATCTAGGGGGATATCTCGAAAACAAATTCATAGGAATGTAGACCCATGTCGATGAAGCCTTGAGAACCAAAATATGGGGATGCATACCCATATAATGAAAATCCTTGTGGGGATATTTAGTTTGTGCGAATGTAAACCCACGTGATAGGATTTATTGAGTGATAATTCGTGGAAATGTAGACCTACGTTGATGAAGCTCTTGAAATAAGGTTTCATGAGGACGTTAACTTGTGAAGAAGGATGTGTGCATTCAATGTGTGATAACATATGTATGTATGATATGCATGTTTGGGGGATTGTGTGATGGGATGTGATGCATGGTGGCATCTAGGGTATGCTCTACGAGAGCCAGGAACATGATACCACGTGTATGCCTTTATGCAGCTTGGTATCACACAGGATAAATTCCTAAGTGTTTTATATATTTGTGTGTGTGTATTGCATATCTCTGTAGAGTAAGACTAATATTAGTGAGTTTGTGGTTTAGACTCACTCTCTCACAATTGCAAGTATAGAAGGACAGTTAGACCAAAAGCTCACAGATTGAGGATGCCTCCCCATTGTTCAAGGTAAGGTAATTTATTTTAAATTATTTATCTAATATACTCTGTAATTAAATAGGCCACTTAAGAGATCGTATATGCGCGATTAGAGTTATTCAGGAAGGATATAGGCTTGCGGCAGTGTGTATTCCACATTTGTCCACGCCAATCACGATTTCAATTCTAGAAGTGGTAAAACTCCCGATTTCAGGTTGTGACAAACAAACTTATATAAATCAAATCCACTTTTTCAGTATGAATCACATTTGAAATAATTCTATGTGCATTTAAAATTGACTTGGTCTAAGTTCATTTTGAGTACTCTCAACTACGTAATTTTTTTCCAGAGTTATAAGATTTAATTTTAAATTATAATTGAGGTAAGTTTTATTTTTTGAAACTAAAATATTTAATCATTAAGTTATAAATACTAATAATATTTAAAATTTTAATTCTTTTAATTTTTAATATTAATAGAAAAATATTTTTTTTGGCAAACTATCTACTTAATAATTTGGAGTTGATAATGAAAGCCAAAAGCTGTTTTTGTTGTCCCCTGTTTATATAATGCCCAAGACTTCAGATAAAAAATAGTCCAAAATTGCTTTTATTAAGAACAACAAAAAATAAGAAAGAATAAAAATAAGAATGAAAATAATATATTTTATTAAAATACTTCAATTTTTTTTTGAAAAAAGAGAAAGGTTAATGCTTTTTAAAAGGATGATTCAAATAATTTCTTATTCTCTATCATTTTTTTCACTCTTTTATCATTTTTTCTTTCACTCTACTAAACATGCTAAAAAAAAATTTTGGAAAAGAAAAAAAAGTTCACAACCAAAAAAGAAAAAAACAGAAAAAGGTATCTGACCCAAAAATTGAAAATGAAAAGAAAAGTCAAAAACTGACCAAGAGACAAAAGAAAAAAAAAACGAAAAACTTCATTGTCTTAAAAAATAAGCTTTCTTCTAAATCTCAGATGGGGAGAATGGGAGCGTAGTGGTTTATGGCCTGAGAGACCCATACAGGCACATGACGAAGCTATAGAAGAAATACAGAGCAGACAGATCTGCACTGTTCTTTTTCTCACTTGCCCTTTCCTTCTCGATTCTCATCTTTCTCGTACGATTTATTGGGGATCGTATCTCACTCACTCGCTTTCTTCTCATTTCCGAGGTAATATTCTCTCTCGTGTTCGGTGCTTCCATGCGGCATCGAATTCACCTGCTGGAGAATGAGTTACAGATTCTTAAGACTTGAGGAGAGTTCTTGGATTAAGGATCTTGTTTCGGTTGCTTTTGATCCCGATTTAACTGCATTTTGTTTTCGAATTGAGTTGGTTGGGTGGTGATCTCTGTGGCGGTTTGAATTTGGTGTCAGGGGTAGAGTGGAATTATGGCTGGAGGTGCTGCTGGGGGTTTTGTTACTCGAGCATTCGAGTCACTGCTTAAAGAGTGTTCTTCTGGCAAGAAGTATCCCGAGCTACAAAAGGCCATTCAGACTTACATAGGTTGGCAAACCTAGATCCCGTTTTGCATTGTTTTCCTTTTCTTTTCTCTTTGCTGCTGCTGTTGTATTCCATTTTTTTTTAAAATAAAAAACCCCAGCCATCTCTTATGCTAGTTCTATTAGTGCTGATGGCTGATGCTGCCACTGTTCTCATTGATTTCGTTAGTTACTCTGTGTATTCTGTTTTTCATTCAGATGTTACGAAAGGGGTCAACCAGATACAGCAGGCTGCTCCAAGTGAGCCCAACCAAGCAGCAACCTCTGCGGAAGCTGGGAGGTTAATGTTTCACATTAATTTATTAATGTTGTATTTTTCCTGTTATAACTTCTTTTGTTATTATTTTATTATTATCAAAGCTACTGCAAAACTTTGAGGAAAACTTGCCTGATTTTACTTTTAGGTTCTATCTCTTAGGGCAATCTATCACAAATAAAGTATTGAAGGTCACATTGCATAATTTTATCATGATATAAGTATTTTCCTTTTTATTTCAACTTTGTCACGTCATTGATCTAGATAATGCGTAAGTCCAAGACTCCAAGTAGTGTCTGACAGCATGGTGATTCCGATGGGGAGTCTTTTGTTTTATTTGCATCCTATACATATTGAGTATAATATTATTTTGCTGCAAAGCATTGTTATGACAAATTATAGTACTTTGAACAATTTCTTTTGATTTGATCAATACCACTATTTATTAATATAGTGACTGGTGAGAGTATGATCAAGCTTTCCTTAATGGAAATGGACCCTGAAACTGTTTGAATTTTTCATTTAAATAATTTTGGTTTGTAGCACTCTTGACACCGAAGCTGGAGCTGCGACTAGAACAGAGGCAGACGAGTCACAGAAGGTTGAACATGTTATTGAGGAGGCAGAGCTTGGTAGCAGGCCTAAGAGTGGAAATATTAATGCTATCTTAGCTAATGCTGGGCATACTCTTGAAGGAGCTGATGCAGAGCTTGTTTTGAAGCCGCTTAGACTTGCCTTTGAGACTAAGAACTTGAAAGTTCAAGAACCCGCTTTAGACTGTCTCCATGTATGTGCTCGTTATATTACAATTAGGTCCTTACTCATGACTGGAAGAAGGGAGAAACCCTTCTATTTCTTCATTGATCACACGCGTGCTCGTGCACACACACACTTATACTCAATAAATTGCAACATAGGCTTCATATATCTTACAAGTTACAATGCATATTCACGGTAAAATAATAAGAGCTAACTTATTCTGCTTAATTACTTTAAGCACAGAAACTTATTGCTTATGACCATTTGGAGGGAGATCCTGGGTTATACGATGGTAAAAATGTCCCACTATTTACAGACATTCTAAACATGGTTTGCAGTTCTATTGACAATTCATCACCTGACAGGTTTGCATCACTACACTTTTAATCACTCTCTGAATTCAAATTTCTTATTTCACCTATTTAATTGGAAGAATCAAATGCAGTACTGTACTCCAAGTGCTGAAGGTACTTCTTACTGCCGTGGCTTCCACAAAGTTCAGAGGTATGATTATTGTGATAAATTAAATTCATTTTCTTATTATGTGTGCTGCTGATAATATTTTATTACCATGTACAATGCATCCTGTGGGATCTGGCATATAGGTTTTAGTACGATGTATCCTGTAGTTAATATAGCTGCAGTAAAACAGAGTGCATTTTGTGTACCTGTAAATGACTATAATGCCTATTAAAGATAAAATGTTCTCTCAAAGGGAGCCTAATTACATGTTTAAATTGTACTCTTTTTTGTTTTCCTTTCCCAATCTTGATTTCTATGATTATCTTACACTCTAGCAACCATTGCTCAATCAGTTGTAAAGAGATCTGTAAAAGAGTAGACTTAGCCTAATTTGATCTCTGTATATCATGCCTAATTTGATCTCTGTATATCATCAATAATCAGAAGTAAGCGAGGAAGTTAGCTTACAATATTCTTTCTTAAGCTTTCAGTGTATGTTTTGGCTGCGTTTTATCTCCATATTTCTCTTTTGTAGTTAAGAAGCGAAAGAGAATACGTTATGAGGCTTTTAGTCTGGAATTCTCATTCTAGTTTTAATCCATTCAGCTGAAGCCACTTTAATGCATTGACTGCAGAATGGGTGATTGAGGATAGTTGCTTGTTTTTGTTTTAGTACCTTGCTTATGTGAGACAACAGTGAACTGAAAAAGAAAGGAAAACTTTCCCTTGTGATACTGATAAGTAGTTGAATACAGTACATATATTCAGTCAGCTGGCTTTTTCCCCCCCCCCCCCCTTTTCTTTTGGAAGAGGTCTGGAATAGTATTCTATTGGCTGTGGAATCAACCATAGCTGTAGCCTGTACAAAATGTAGATTTAGTCTTAGGGAGTTGATAAATTATTTGTTTTTACTTAATTTATTGAAAGGTATCAAAATAGCACAAAGTTTGGGATAGAAAGAGAGGGTAGAATTGAAACCTAAGATAAACTATTTTTGTTGTGAATTCTTGCTATTGTCTTGCATCTTTCCTGGTCTGGTAAACAAAAGTGAAGCGAGAGTATGTTTGGTCGTCAGAAAATATAAAGCTAAGGCAATTATCTTAATGTTCTATTAGACCTTTTCTACATTTCTAAAAAATAAACAGAGATATCTTTGACTTATTTTTCTTAAAGGAACAAAGCTCTGTAATCTGGTGGCAAGTTGGTTTAGCATTCGTTAAAATGATGGAGATTCTATCTTCTTTGATCTGACCTTCGTTTAGAAGAGAGAGATTTAAAGTCCTAGTCAGTTATAGTTTCTAGCTTTTTCCCCTCATTTTATTTCTGCCCAACTAAGTTTTGCTAATGTATTGTTACTTTCTAATAAACCTAAAGTAAAGCCAGGTGTTTTGGGGTGCAAGAGGTTGTTGCCCAATGGTCCAGTTGAAAGGGCTGAAGTTTGACACCCTGGATGCTGGATGGCAGGCGCATATTAACTGAGCAAAGTTCTCCATTTCCATGCTTTGATTTCATCTTCAAAATTTGAAGGCTTGGATCTTGTTTCAGACCTCAATTCTAGGTGTCTGAATGACTTGTAAATGCCTTTTCAGCTGACAAGTTCAGATAAAGCGGATAAATTTATCATAAGTGAATAATCATATATGTTCTTTTTATCCGCTAGTCTCAAGTTTAAATATTTGGTTTCTTCCTGATTCCCTGTTCTGGTTTGGTAAGAGATGTCATGCCAGCTCTTCTGCCTTTCATGTTTACAGTTATGGCATTGGTTTGTTCAAATTAATTACACGATACTCTTGGACTATAGATTCAAGCATTTGTCAAGATGTTCTTTTATAATATCAGCCTTATTATTTTCTGCTTATCATTTGCTTAGAGAACTACTTTTGCTACTATAACATGCGGTAGTTCTCTGGTCTATTTTTCTCTTTGTTTTAATATATTTTCTTTCTTTTGTTTATTTGGGTGTGTTTTTTGAGCCAATGTTCATGTTATGATTAATGTGCCTAATTCAGTGCATGGGGAACCCTTGCTGGGAGTTATCCGAGTATGCTACAATATTGCTCTTAATAGGTACTATCATTTCTTACATTGTCTCCAAGGGTTATTATATTAGTTTATAGTATGTAATATTTACACTGGTTTCCTGGATTTGTAGCAAGAGTCCTATAAACCAAGCAACATCAAAGGCAATGTTGACGCAGATGGTCAGCATCATTATCAGGAGAATGGAAACTGATCAGGTATGGAATTTGAATCCCTCGTATTAATCATATTTGGGACTCTGGAATACCCTTAGTAATGTCTATCAAAATATCCAGTTTGAAGCTTCATCTGGTTCTGAGGCAGCTTCAACAGAGAATTTAAACACAAAAACTGAAGAAACTTCCTTAGGGGATTCAAATGACAAAGAAATGACTCTAGGTGATGCACTCAGCCAAATTAAGGATGCATCTCTGACATCTCTTGAGGAACTTCAAAATCTTGCTGGTGGCGCTGATATCAAGGTAAAAAATGTGCATATGTATTTGTTTAGACAAAAGAACTTTATTAAAGTGAGTAGGATTGGGTATCCTGCTAAGAAAACATAATTCAGAACATGATAGTCAAAAATAGAAGGAAAAAGAAAGTTAAACATGCAGCTCTGCTGCCCAGTCTCTCTGCAATCTGCATATCCAAAAGAGACACTCCCTTAAATAATCCTTAAGCCAAACATCACAATGAAGCTGCAAACAAAATTGTGCATATTTCTGTATCTAATGTACTATATATTGAACTTAATTTTACAAGAATTTTTCATGTTGTACAGGGCTTAGAGGCTGTACTTGACAAGGCTGTGCATATCGAAGATGGTAAAAAGATCACCCGGTAATGGTCATGATATTTTGCTTTTGGTTCTACATTGTATTGTTCTTACACAAATAGTTGCTCAAAATTAGTCTTACTTCTGTCAAGTGGGATTGATCTGGAGAGCATGGGTATTGCACAACGTGATGCTCTGTTGGTGTTCCGTACTCTTTGCAAGGTTGGATGCCTCATCATTATTGGCATTGTGGTTAACTTCTTGGGAACCTCTCATATGCTTCCTGTCTTAAATTTGGCAGATGGGTATGAAGGAAGATATTGATGAAGTTACAACCAGGACACGAATACTGTCTCTTGAACTTCTGCAGGTTATACCGGTGACTTGATGTTTGCATCTAAGCCTTTTATATGAGTAATTAATCAAAACATGCAGCACAATGCATTGTATTTATGTCATTATCTTATTTAAGGGCATGCATAAATAATTAATTATATACTGCCATTGTTGTCAAATTGCGATATGAACCACAGATTAAAGAGTCAGAATTCTGTTGAACCTTGGTTACACTGGGTCACCAAGGACCCAAATTCATGGGTTAAAACCTATAAGCTTGAGAGATTATAGAATGCAGACTCAAAGCAATTCATCCTTGCAAGCTTGAATTGCACTGATTCATGTGATTCTCTGGATGATTCAACACCTGCAATTCACTTCATAATTCGTACAGCTGGCAGTGAGAATTGAAGCATATCATGCCATTTGAATTGTGAATGGCACAATACTAGCAACACAGTATTTGGTATCTTGGAGGAAAAATGAAAGATGGGTGAGTCCAGAGGGTCTCAGGGGCCTTCTGTCAATTAAATTCAGATGGTTTGGAAGGAGAAAGGATAGCCAAACTATATGGAAATGTGCAAAAATTGCAATTTTGTGGTTTATTTGGCTAGAGAAAAATGTGAGGGTTTTCAAACAGTAATACGTCCCACTGCATCTTTGGGATAAAATTAGTTCTATGGCCTCTCAGTGGGAATCAGCCAATGGTCTCTTCAGTGGGATGTTCTAGTGGGCGTCCAAAGGAAGTAGAGTGCTCTTTCGGTTTAATCTCTGGTTTTCTCCTTTTTTCTTGTTTCCCTCTGCTGTATAGGATTGGGAGGATTTCTTGTCCTCCAGTTCTTTATTTTCATTGTATTCTCTTGACCGATTAATAAAGTTTCATTTTCTTATATTAAAAAAAAAATGGTGTACTACCTTATTCATTATGGGCTATCCTGTTGGCCCTTTTACTTTTCTGTTGGTCATTAAAGAGGTTGATATATTCTTTGTCAGTCTTTATTCTTTTCATTTGATATTCAGGATACTCAAATTTTGAATGTTACTTATTTGTCTGTTACTCTGTTGATTTTTTTTCTTTTGACTGTGATCTGAAGATTTATTTACCTTTTTTTTTTTTGGCAGGGTTTGTTGGAGGGAGTTAGCCATTCATTTACAAAGAACTTCCATTTTATTGATTCAGTAAAGGCATATCTTTCATATGCATTGTTGCGAGCTTCAGTTTCACAATCCCCTGTCATATTTCAGGTTTATTTGAATCAGATTATCTTTCCTCACTAATAGTTGAGGGTCAGTTTGTGAAATTTCACTGAGTATTTTTTTTTTTTGACAGTATGCCACCGGAATATTCTCTGTGCTGCTATTGCGATTCAGGGAGAGCCTCAAAGTATGCAAATCATTTATCCTACGGTAGCTTGTCATTTCAGGAACATTTTTAATTTGATATGTCTCATTTGTTTTTATTTTCAGGGTGAAATAGGCATATTTTTTCCCTTGATTGTTCTAAGACCACTGGATGGTTTGGAATTTCCAGTCAACCAAAAACTAAGTGTTCTTCGGTATAATGCTCTTCTTGTTTGATTAGAAATTTGTTTGTAATATGCATATTTACTTATTTATTGATGTGTGATATAAAATTGTTTTAGTGGACCCCATGACATGAATTTTGTCAATATATTATTTAGCATTCTTTTTCGTAATTATTTATTTGATTTAGTGTGGGGTTTGCAGGATGTTAGAAAAAGTAAGTAAGGATCCACAGATGCTTGTTGACATTTTCGTTAACTATGACTGTGATCTTGAGGCACCAAACTTGTTTGAACGAATGGTATAATCTTATATTTTAATTTTCTATTATGTTATGAGCAGAATTTAGTTATTTTTGACTCACTGGTGTACTATCTGTCTTACACTTTAACATGTAGGTTACAACTATATCCAAAATAGCTCAAGGGACTCAAAGCATTGATCCTAACTTAGCTGCAGCGTCTCAGACAGCTTCAATTAAAGGTTCATCACTTCAAGTAGGTGTTTTTTGTTGCTTTCTTTCTAAGTCACTAATTAGTTGGGCAACATCTTTAATAAATTTTCTGGTCCACCCTGCTTTCTTTATCCTTTCAGGGTCTGGTGAATGTGCTTAAATCACTGGTTGAATGGGAGAAATCACAGAAAGAGTCAGAAAAGTTAAGAAAGCGTAACCTGCATGAAGGTGTTTCAGCTGATGATTCTGGTGAAATAAGATCAAGGGATGAAGTAACCAGTGATTTTGAGAAGGCAAAAGCTCATAAAACCACATTGGAGGCTGCAATTGCTGAGGTAACCAATTGCATGTACTTTAAACTTCTTAACAGGGAAGGGAAAGGTTGCTGATCTTCGATGTTTAATGCATAGTAGTTGGAGGCTAACTTACGGTTGTAATCATCTTTTAGTTCAACAGGAAACCAGTCAAGGGGGTGGAGTATATAATTTCAAATAAGTTGGTGGAAAACACTCCTGCTTCAGTTGCTCAATTTTTGAAGAACACCCCAAATTTGGACAAGGTTGTAAATCTCATCTATTATAATTTAGTTTATAATGTAACATTACATTCAAGCTTGGTTGGACTATACAACTCTTTTTTTTTTTTTTTTTTGCTTTCAGGCTACAATTGGTGATTATTTAGGTCAGCATGAAGAGTTCCCCCTTGCTGTGATGCATGCTTATGTAGATTCCATGAACTTTTCTGGAATGAAGTTTGACACTGCAATCCGTGAGTTTCTCAAAGGGTTCCGACTTCCGGGTGAAGCTCAAAAGATAGACCGAATCATGGAAAAGTTTGCAGAGAGGTTGGGCCTTCTCTTTTTA
The DNA here is from genome assembly GCA_037074585.1 of Biancaea sappan. Classification (NCBI taxonomy): domain Eukaryota; kingdom Viridiplantae; phylum Streptophyta; class Magnoliopsida; order Fabales; family Fabaceae; genus Biancaea; species Biancaea sappan. The sequence continues at coordinate 15,941,293 of CM073497.1, read as the reverse complement.
ATGCATGCATTTGGCTTTTCTTTCCCCTTGGCCATGGGGGGTTTGATTGTCTGTCTCAAGACATGAGTCAGCAAATAGATGTAAACAATAAGGGGTTAATTTCCTAAGAGTGACAGTGGGCCTATCTATAGGCAACCTAAACAAATCTAATTGAACTGGAATTCAAATAGTCTCCATTCACTTAAGACACAGATGACAATCCCAATAAAACTCTTCTAAGGGTTAGACATCCCAAAACCAAGACACCTAGTTAAATCCTAATCTACTAATAAGTAAATCCTTAAGCACCTGAATTCCCAATTACAAACCCTAAATCCCTAAATATAATTACATCATAAATTGATATAATAAAAAGTATTTTCCTTTTCTTGTACTGCATTACTAGGTTATTCTGGATTGTGTAGGATTATTTAAAAATTGTAGTTTGCACACACTGTTGATATGTATAAAGCACCTTGCAACTTAATCGATACAGTTCACAGGTCTAGTGTATTTTTTTTTTTTTTAAAAAAAGGTAGATATAATTGCTTTTATTGTTGTTGCTGTTAATGTTGTTTTTCAATTCCATTAAAGGTGGGCAAAAGGATACTTTATATCCCCAAGATTTACTTTCACTAATGTCCCAAAAGTTTTTTTTGGCCCATTTATGTCCCTCATGTTTCAAATTGTCATATATATCTTTTTTTTTTTCTGTAACACCGTCAGCCAACTTAATGGAAATGCTAGTTGGGCTGCCACATGGCAAAAAACATCTGCCATGTGGCATTCCACATGGATAGCCAATTTTTTTTAAACAAATTTTAGTTTATTCACTTTGGTCTTTGGTCAAAATTTTTCTCTTATCCAATTTTTGATATAAACTCGTCTTCTGCTTCGTCTAGGTCTTTAGTTTAAGAATCTATTTTTTTATTTGTCAAAATCATCCCATATAAATTTTTCAGTCTGTTCACTTTAGTCCCTATTCTTTACTTTCATACTTTTTTTCTCACGGTTTGGTCCTCCAAATCAGTCCATAATTTCATTTTTAGTCGTAATATGATTAAATCTATCATTTCTACCCAAGAACAATACAAGATATGAATGATTTCCTGCGATTCTTTCTAGTATGGAATGAGTCAATCATCCACTTTGGTATCTTATTGAACAAAAATGGTGATATTGGTCTTCCATTGATCAAGAATTTCAATTTTTGGGAAGTATCATGGTCATCCAATAAGAAGGGTTTCCATTTTTTCAAATGAACGATTTGAAGACCTATTGATTCTAACAATTGATTGCAAAGTTGATCATTGGGACCTTTCAATTCATAGATGTGGATCTCGGACCTATGAATGGGGATACTCCCGAAACTCAAAAGAAAAAAGGAAGTGAGTTAGACAAAAAGAGAAGAAACTTGGACAAAAAGAAACAAAGTGACTTAGACAAATCTTTTTTGTTGATAGCTTCAGACCAATCAATCGAATATTGATTAATACGTAATCGATCGAACACTACTTGAAAACGGCTATTCTTGCTTAGAAATGAAATGTTCCAAATGTTCCTGAAAATTCTTGTGATCGAGTACCAAGAGAGGTGCTGTGGAAAGTCTTGGAACAAAAAGGTGTATGAGTTGCGTATATTAGAGCTATAAAAGATATGTATGAGGGGGCTATAACTAGTGTGAGAACATCTGGAGGGGAGACTAGAGACTTTTCTATTAAGATTGGCCTACATCAAGGATCATCTTTGAGCCTCTATTTATTTGTTTTGGTTTTAGATGCTCTAACAAAATACATCCAAGAAGAAATCCAAGCTGGGTGGTTAAAGTGGAGAATGGCATTAGGAGTTATTTGTGATTGGAAAGTACCTGACAAGTTCAAAGAAAATTTTTATTGTATTGCTATAAGACTAGCGATTTTATATGGGAGTGAATGTTGGGCGATGAAAGGACAACAAGAGCATAAAATTGGAGTAGCGGAGATGAGGATGTTGCGTTGGATCTGTGGTCATACAAGAAGAGATATGATTCGTAATGATCGTATACGAGGTAGAGTAAGAGTGGCACCTATTGAGAAAAAAAATGGTTGAAAACCGTTTAAGGTAGTTTGGGCATGTTCAAAGAAGACCGTTGGAAGCGCCAATAAGGAGAGTTGAGCAGATGGTTTGGAGCCTTGTGAAAAAAGATCGAGTAAGACTAAAAAGGACACTTAGAGAAGTTATTGAATGAGATCTTTTGGTAAATGAGATATCTAAAGAGTTGGTCATTGATAGAACTTAATGGCGTCGTGCGATCCATGTAGCCAACCCCACCTAGTGGGATAAGGCTTTGTTGTTGTTGTTGTTCCTAAAAATTCTTGCTTTTCATTTATTATATTGTTCTTGGGTGGAAATGATAGATTTAATTATATTATGACTAAAAATGAAATTATGGACTAATTTTGTAAGTCCAAAGTGAGGAAAAAAAAGCATGAAAGTAAAGAATAGGGACTAAAGTGAACAAATTAAAAAGTTTATAGGGGATGATTTTGACAAATAAAAAAAATAGATTCTTAAACTGGGGACCTAGACGATGTAGAAGGCGAGTTTATATTAAAAATTGGACAAGAGGAAAATTTTGACCAAGGACCACAGTGAATAAACTGAAACTTTTTTTTGAAAGAATTTTTTTGGCTGTCCACGTGGCAGACACTTTTTGCCAAAAAAAAATTTAGCAGTCCACGTGGCAGATACTTTTTGCCACATGGAAGTCCAGTCAGCATTTATGTTAAGTTGACTGACGGTGTTACAAAAAAAAGGTATATATGACAAAATTTGAAACATGAGAGACATAAGTAAGTAAAAAAAAAACAGGTATAAGTGAAACTTGGTGTAAATCTTGAGGACATAAAAGTACTTTTTTGCCTTGAAGGTGTTATTTTTACTTTTTGTTTAGTTTGGAAAATAAAAACATGAGTCAGATTCATGTATGATGGGCATTCTACATGCACTGATAATTCATTTCTTTTTTACTGATTGAAGTGATATTTTCCTGTGTATCTCTTGTCTGGCAGATATTGTGCAGATAATCCTGGTCTTTTTAAAAATGCAGATACAGCATATGTCCTTGCATATGCTGTTATTATGTTAAATACCGATGCACATAACCCAATGGTGTGGCCTAAAATGTCCAAGTCAGATTTTATACGCATGAATGCCATGAATGAAGCTGAAGAAAGTGCCCCAACTGAAATGTTGGAAGAGATCTATGATTCCATTGTCAAAGAAGAGATTAAAATGAAAGATGACACATCTGTTATTGGAAAAAGCAGCAGACAAAAGCCAGATGGTGAAGAAGGACCTCTTGTCAGTATTCTTAATCTGGCTCTCCCCAAAAGAGTGCCATCAGCAGATGCCAAGTCTGAGAGTGAAGAAATTGTTAAGAAAACACAGGCTATATTAAAAAATAAAGGTGTTAAAAAGGGGGTTTTTTACACTGCTCAGCAGATTGAACTTGTAAGGCCAATGGTAGAAGCTGTTGGGTGGCCTTTACTTGCTACTTTCTCTGTGACTATGGAGGAAGGTGAGAATAAGCCCCGAGTTCTTCAATGCATGGAGGGCTTTAGGGCTGGCATACATATTACTAATGTACTTGGAATGGATACCATGCGCTATGCATTTTTAACTTCTCTTGTGAGGTAATAATCTTTTCATCCCGCTCCCCCTGCCAAAAATATAGTTGCTTTGACTGTTATAATATATAATTTATTATTAATTTCCTGTATTACGTCACATTAGGGAAGTATCATGCTTAGTGCATAGGAATGCAGTAGGACAACTATGATGTTTATGATAATAGAACATATTCATTTAGTTTCTTTGTTGATATCTCAGATTTACTTTCTTACATGCTCCAAAGGATATGCGTAGTAAAAACGTGGAAGCTATGCGGACACTGTTGATTCTTTGTGACTCAGACACAGATGCCCTTCAAGACACATGGAATGCAGTTCTGGAATGTGTTTCTCGCCTTGAATTCATAGTATCAACTCCTGCGATTTCTGCCACTGTTATGCTTGGATCAAACCAAATTTCCAGGGATGCTGTAGTTCAGTCTCTGAGGGAGTTGGCTGGAAAACCTGCTGAAACAGTATTTGTAAATAGTGTAAAGCTACCTAGTGATTCTGTTGTGGAATTCTTCACTGCTCTCTGTGGTGTATCAGCTGAAGAACTGAAACAAACACCTGCTCGTGTTTTCAGCCTTCAAAAGCTTGTTGAGATTAGTTATTACAATATGGCTCGTATACGTATGGTATGTCGTTATCAGATGAAACTGTACATCTTTTCTTTATCATTTTTATGTCCCCAGCATAAGTTGGTTTTAGTAGGATATACTGCCCAGTTTGCCTTCCAATCTGTTAATCTCTTTATATGGTTTATTCTTTATTTTCAATGTGTTGATTCAAGTCTTTTGTGTGTGTGGGTGGGTGTGGGTGTGTGTGTGTTGATACTCATTTAAAAGCTCCCAACTACCGTGGAATAATATGAAATTGTGATTTTGCTCAAATTTTTTATCAGCATTAAGACGAATAAGTTCTATTTCCTTTCCATTAAATTGTGAACCTATTGCATCCTTACAAGTCTTTTGATGCTGCTGTGAATACTCCTTAAGTTTTGCTTTTAGAAGTTTTAAAATTCTAACAATATGTATTCCAGGTATGGGCTAGAATTTGGTCTGTTCTAGCAAATCACTTTATATCGGCTGGGAGTCATCACGATGAGAAAATTGCTATGTATGCTATAGATTCTCTAAGACAGCTTGGGATGAAGTATTTGGAGCGCGATGAACTGGCCAATTTCACCTTCCAAAATGATATTCTCAAACCATTTGTTGTCCTCATGCGGAATAGTCAAAGTGAATCCATAAGGAGCCTAATCGTTGACTGTATTGTTCAGGTGTCTCTCATTTGGCTTCCTCACACCTTTTTCCTTTTTTTTCTTTTATTGAAAATTTTTAAGTAGTGGCATGAACTGTGGCTTCCCCACTCCCTCTCTAATTATGGCATATATGCTAAAAAGCAGTTGGTGCTAATTTCTATTTCAGATGATCAAATCTAAGGTTGGGAGCATTAAGTCTGGGTGGCATAGTGTATTTATGATTTTTACAGCTGCTGCAGATGATGAATTGGAATCAATTGTTGAGAGTGCATTCGAGAATGTTGAGCAGGGTAGGAATGACTTCTTCGTTCTTGCCATCACAATTCTGTTCTGTTTTTGGCATTTAACACTTGGTGCATTTGCAGTTATCTTGGAACACTTTGATCAAGTAGTGGGAGATTGTTTCATGGACTGCGTGAATTGTCTCATCAGGTTCGCCAACAATAAAAGTTCACATCGTATAAGTTTGAAGGCTATCGCACTCCTGCGTATTTGTGAGGATCGTCTTGCAGAGGTTTGTTTGGTATTATCAGTTTAAAGTTGCAGTTGTATCACCATCATACTGTTTTCTTGAGATTCTCTTAATTATCAGCATGAGTTTGAATACGTGGATGCTGTTTGCTTACAACAACCAGTATGTTTTCCCTTCTTAGAATACACGATGACACTAGTCTGAGGTCACATCCTGTAGTCATGTTATGTGTGATCCATGCCTTTATATTTGCTTTTCCGAGAGTATGAAATCTTTAGTTCAGAGAGAATACAATTTTTGAAGCAATAAGTTTAACTTTAAATACTATTTTGTCAGATGCTCTATTTAAATACTATTTGTCAGATGCTCTTTTTAAATACTATTTGTCGGATGCTCTATCCTGTCATTAGTAAAGGTGTCTAAGGGAAAACAAAACATTCCTTGGCATTGATATGATAGTGGTGTTCACTATCGTGCATGTAGAAATTTCTGGAAAACTAATGAGAATATGCCCCGGAATTTAGTAATTTGCTAGAAGTATAGGTAGACTGCTTCAGGATGTGGGAACTTTATTACTTTTTATTGTTATTAATTGGTTGCTTGCAACAGAAACACGACTTTAAGTGTTTTCAATTGTTGGTCTACTTTAGGGTCTCATTCCTGGAGGTGCTTTGAAGCCTATCAATGCTGAAGTGGATGCAACTTCTGATGTGACTGAGCACTATTGGTTTCCAATGCTGGCTGGTTTATCAGATCTAACATCAGATCTGAGACCAGAGGTGAGAAATTGTGCACTTGAAGTCCTGTTTGATTTACTGAATGAAAGAGGCAGCAAGTTCTCTTCGTCATTTTGGGAGAATATTTTCCACCGTGTTCTATTTCCCATTTTTGATCACGTGAGACAAGCTGGAAAAGAGGGCCTGGTTTCTACTGATGATGATTGGCTCCGTGAAACAATCATACATTCACTTCAGCTGCTCTGCAACCTTTTCAACACTTTCTACAAGGTAAAGAACTAAGGGCATTGTTTTCCTTTCTTGTCACATTGACTGCTGATAGGCCTGTTAGTCTACTATTAGGTATGTTATTGGAGGCTTGTTAAATTTGATACTAAGTTTTAGTAGGCACATGTGACTGCCCATTGCCCTGGATCTGGTTATGGGACCTGAAGTTCCATTTTCAGATCTGGGTTGGTGTGGGTTTGGGGGCTCAATGATGGTTTTCTTCCTTCTACATATGGTGCTGGTTCATTAGAGAGAACCTGCAGTGTCCTGGGAGTTTTCTCATATTTTTTTAATGAATAATTTTCTGACCCGTTCCATTAATTCAGAACTTTCCTAAATACAACCTAAGAAAACAAGGTGTACAGACTACTAAGTTGTCAAATTATAGATGATGCAATAAATTTAGATATTAAAATAGTTCATTTTAGGTGGCTTGGGATATTTGGAATAGGTTATTTAATCTCTTTGAGGAGAGTTGAGTTTGCTCGAATGACCTTGGTGCTTTCTTCGCCACTAACTTTATGGGTTTCGGTTCAAGAAAGGAGAATAAGGCGTTGTGGAAGGCAGCTTTGTATGCAACCGTGTGGTGTCTTTGGATGGAGAGTAATGCCAGAGTCTTTAAGCAACGGGTCCTTCCTCATTTGCTATGGGATAGAATACGCTGTGTTGTCACTCTTTGGGTTTCGGCTAATGGGTTCTTTAAGGGAGTGTCCTTCGAAAATACTTTTAGGGATTGGAGGGCTTTGATGTATTAGCGCTGCTATCTGGCTTTTGGGTTTGATTTGTGTTTGTCTTTTGTTTTTCTAGGAGGATATCTAGTCCTCCTTTTGTAGTTTTTTTTTTCTTTTTTCTTTGTGTCCTTCTCTCTTTCTTAATAATATTTCTTGTTCGATTAAAAAAATAGTTCATTTTAGGGTTTTCTTTATAAAGGTTTGATTATTTGGGACCATTGTGGGCGCTTCTTTAACAAACTGTTTATGTACATGTCCCTTTGCTATCTTTATTTTGTAATATTTTTCTTATTAAAAAAAAAGTCAAATATTGTTGAAATTACTTGAGGAATTGCTTGCACTGACATTATTGATATCTTGAACTTGAAGTATCTGTTATCTTTGTTCAAATGAAATGAATTTTTGGTTTTCAATTTTTCTTGTAAATTCTTTAATTGTGTTGGTTTATAAAGATTACTCATGAGGAAACTTTCTTCCAGGAAGTTTGTTTTATGCTGCCACCGCTGCTGGCTTTGCTGTTAGATTGTGCCAAAAGCACGGATCAAACTGTGGTCTCAATATCTCTTGGTGCCTTAGTTCATCTCATTGAAGTAGGGGGACATCAGTTCAGTGAAGCTGACTGGAACACACTACTGACAAGCATAGGGTACATTTTGTTTTGTTTTCTGAAATCTGTAGCAATTATGCCAATATTAATTACGTTTTATCTTTAAATTTGATCTCCAGTGATGCTGCATACACAACACAACCACTTGAGCTGCTTAATACCTTGAGTTTTGAAAATCTGAGAAATTATGGAGGCATAGATAGAAATTCAGAGGCCGGTGCTGGTGATAATTTTACTGTAAAGTCTAATGACAATGAGGTAATAGGTGGCCATCAGCTTGATGTCAGTGATAATGGGAAACTATCTCCCCGAGCTTACTCAAATACTAATGTTGATGGAGTTGAAGATTCAGTATTGCAAACAAATGTAGATCGTTCTGAAGGTCAGATTTTCAAATATATAGTTACTTCATGTTTGTGCATGTTCATGTTTTGTTGGGATAATTGAGAAACTGCGTCAAATCGACATTAACTCAACAAAATATAGCTTTTTGAAAATGGGAAATAACTCTAAATCACTAATTCAACTTTCTTTCTGCTTTGAACGGACTTTAAAAAGAAAAAGAAGTATGGGATGTAGGGAATAAAAATGAATAAATATTTGATGACAGTAAGGGAATTGTTTATTACTGTAGGCCTTCCATCACCATCTGGAAGATCTCCCAGACCTGCAGATGCTGCAGGCCTCCAGCGTAGTCAAACATTAGGTCAACGTATTATGGGAAATATGATGGACAATCTCTTCCTCAGAAATCTTACTTCCAAATCTAGGAGCCATACATCAGATGCTTCTCAACCTCCTTCTCCAGCAATGGTATTGTGCTAGAGATAATTTTTTTCTTTACCTTGTATAATCTGTTTTAGGATGATTGTGTAAATGTTTTTATTATTTTTTGATCCAATGGCATTTTAGGTTGCTGATGCTGCAGAACCTGTTACCAAGGATGATGAAGAGAGTCCTTTGCTAGTTACTGTCAGGGGCAAGTGCATTACTCAATTATTGCTTCTTGGTGCAATTGATGGTATTCAGGTTTGTTAGTAATTGTTTTTCTTTTCATTTCTCTGTCTAAATCTCACAATTATGGTATGTAATGAAAGATCATGGGTAACTTTAATTTTGAAGGTTTCTGCATTTGAAATATATACAAATTTCGGTTATTGGTCTTTCCAAATATATGCTTTTAGTAAACTTTCAGGGAGAACTTCATCTTCAAAGTGCACATATGTGGGAAATGAGAATATAATCCAAAGCCCATTCTTGATTTTGTAATTGGGCGGTGGGTGTAGGGGAGCTTTAGAACCTGTAACTTCCTGTGGCAAAATTTTTTATGTTGGGGTTTGAAAATTATGTTGTTGTTGTTAACTTAGTTACAAAATTAGGTGGGGAGAAGTACGTCTCATACTTCCCACTAAACATTTCTTAATTGTTTGCAGAAAAAATACTGGAGTAAGTTAAAAGAACAACAAAAAATTGCTATAATGGATATTTTGCTGTCCTTGTTGGAGTTTGCTGCTTCATATAACTCATCCGTCAACCTTAGAACACGGATGCACCAAATTCCTGAAGAAAGGTAGTCAACAAATTAATATCTTCTTTTTTCATTTGTTGGAATTTCTTTATCATTGGAATGGGACTTTAAAATCTTTACAATATTATTCTCGGACAGGCCACCAGTGAATCTTCTTCGCCAGGAATTAGCGGCTACTAGCATATATTTGGAAATCTTACAAAAATCAACTTATGGATTTGATACAAATAAACAGCAAAATTTGCAGTCTGACAGCTTAAAAGAAGCTGATACTAAAGTGGATAATGGCTCCTGTATCTCTCAGCTTTCAGAGGCTGAACAGAAATTTGAAAGAATAGCTGCGGAAAAACTGGTAGCGTTCTGTGAACTGGTACTCAGGGAGGCATCTGATCTCCAATCTAGTGCTGGAGAAACTTCTAACATGGATATTCATCGTGTCTTGGAGCTGCGTGCTCCTGTCATTGTTAAGGTACAATGTGTATCCTCCGTGATTTTATATGAAAATTGAAATGCATCTTGTTCATATCCTATTGTTGCTTGTGGTGTTCTTGATACATGCATCATGTATCGCAAAATTGTCTCGAGCAATTTTGCCCTCGGTTGTCTCCTAACTGATGCTACATTATCATACTCTCCTTGGAAGAAAAAATCTAGCTGTTTTGATGGCTTACTATCTATTCTGCATGTGTTTCGTTCAAAACTCAACTACTGATCTTGTGCTTTTGCTGCTATAGGAGCATGGAAACTTCTGTTACTCTGTCTGAAAGGATAAAATTTGTTTCATCTTATGTTTCCTTGGTCTTTGACAACAGAGAATTAAATTATATTATTTGTTTTATTATTTGTTTTAGTCCTTCATCTTTAGTAGTTTGCAAATTATGACTTTGACATGAAATTGTAGCTTGTAAGATCTAGTCACTGGAAATTTGGGTGTATGACTAACCCCCACCCAGTAACAGTAATAGGAATAAACACCAATACAGACTGAATAGTATGAATTGGATTAATTGAGATTTGAGAATACCCGAAGGCAGTACACAATTTTCCTAGATGTTTGAGTGGCTAGGACACTCCCCTCGCCACTAATTTCCTCTCTAAAAAAAGACTTCTGAGCTTTTGTAAAACTCCTAACCCCATGTAACATCCTAGGTAGTTAGTTAGTTACAACAATATCCTGATTCCCAACTAACCTACTGCTTTATTCTTTCTACCATACACAATTCTTATTCAATGCCTTCCGCCTGCTGTACTTTAATAAAGGCTTATCAGTGTACAAGACCATGGTTTATTGAAGCATGTTAGATTCAATGCATTTTACCTTTTTCATCTGATGGTTCGTGTTATGAGATATAATTCTTTGCTTGTGTCTTTTTTTTTAAATAAAAAAGTCCTTTAAGTTATAAACTTATATTTACTAACTTTCTTGCTTTCTCAGGTGCTTAAAAGCATGTGTTATATGAACAATAAGATTTTCAGAAGACACCTCAGGGAATTCTATCCCTTGCTAACAAAACTTGTATGCTGTGACCAGGTAATTTCTTGATTCCACAGTTACTGAAGTAATGAAGGGTGCATTTGCTTGATAAATTATGATCCTTTGGGTAATGCAAAAGCTGGAATTTGATGAAACCCAGCAGTAATATCCCCCCCCCCCCCAACAAAAACACAAAAAAAAAAAAGAAAAAAAAAGAGAGAGCTCCTAGGCCATTCTCGAGCAGTTGCAGGATATTTGAAAATTTAGAATACTAATAAAATTTACATTTACTTACTTTCTTACCTAGTAGGTGTGGTTTCAACTTTCAACCATTTGCTTTTTCAATGTATGTTACTTGCAAAAAAAAAACTAAAAATAAAAAATTATCATTAATTGATGGAGTAAAAAGGTCATATTTTCAATCTCTTCCCCGAGACTTCTTCGATCCCTTGTCTGCTATCCCTCTAGTGGTATTCTTTTTAGTGTAGATGCCTACGAGACAATCATTTTTGTCTGGATGAAGTGATCATAATTCAACATATTAATAAAATAGGATTTTCATTATATTTGGTGACAAGGGTAGTTCATTGTTGCATGATACTGAAAGGAAATATATAATACAGTTTGGATTATATTGAAACACCTGGAAAGAACAACCCCCTCCCCCCCCTCCTCCTCCGCTTTTTCTGGGTTGTTAATGCTTCTAACAGCTATCAGTTACAACTGAAGAAGAAAATACCTTCGATATGCTGATAATTCTATGTTTTGATCAGTTGGACATACGGGGAGCACTTGGTGATCTATTTCAAGCACAGTTGAAAGCACTGTTACCAAAGGTATAGCTTTGGTTTAAATGTCACTGTCAGGATTGTCAGAAGATCAGTTTCAGCGTATTGCCCTATCCTATATATGCTCTTCGACTTGGAAAGAGGAAATGTATTCTTTAGCACTCCATCTTTTTGAGGTAATTTTGTGCTAGCATTAGCTGTTCTGTAGAGAGGCAGGCAATAGGAATGTTATAATTGCTTTCGTCATATATCCCCAGTATTACTTCGCCCTAAAACCCATTAATTTGTGCAGTATTTGAACATTGGCATAAGCTCTGATTCAGCACATCTCGAATCAGTTTTTGGTTGTATGATATTAGTTATGTACCATGTTAAACCATTGTATTTTACATGAGAAGTGTCAAATATTCGATTTTGCTAATACAAAAATACTAAAAAATGGAGGACTTTCCCTGCTCCTACTGCCCTCATCCAAATTTAGTTTCATAAATATTTTCGACTGAAAAAGGTTCTGAGATGCAAGAACTGGAGATCTAACAATCAGAGCTCATAGAACAGCACATTTGTGCAAAATTTTGGCAATCTTGTTTTCCTTTTTGTCTTATAGTTTGTGTATGTATATTTGCTGCAACCTGAGTATAATATAAGGAGCCAAGTCAAATATGAAGGCTTTGAAACTTGTAAAAGGGGGAGGAAAAAAAGAAGAAGAAAAAGGCAAGCAATATACAATCTTTGAGTGGGAGTTAAATTACAATTACAATTATAAAAGTAAATGTTACATTTTAGTTACGTACGAAAAAAAAAATGGTAAAAATATAAAGTACCACAATTTTTAAATGTTAATTTTCAATCAAACAATATTCTTATCTTGTGATAATCTGGTAAATTAAAACTGTCTTATATTGGATAGTAAAATTATAATTACGTTATCTTTCAAAAATTAATAATTATGTTATAGTTGAAGAGTTGTATATAGTTTTTTTGAAAAAAATCATTCCTCTAAATTTGTTCGCTTTAAATATTAAACATAAACTGTCCAGTCCTTGATAGCTTGGAATCAAACCACTGGCTCAACTCCACGGCTCCACCGAACACACCTGTAGTTGATATGATTGTTAGGGATTTGTATTCACATATCAGTTTCACATTTACAGCATGTTTTGGTATTGGGAGTACTATAAAGATTGGTTTAATATGTTACTTGTCCGTCTTTTTTCTTATTCTTGGTTTAAAAAAAAAAACAAGTTTAATTTTCAACTTGGTTCTCAGAATGATTTTTCCTATTAGGTTCTCTCTTTTTTGCCAAAGAAACTTATGAATTGTTCAAAAGTCAAACTAATTTTGTTCAAGGAACCAAATTACTTCATTTCTTTTCTACTTTTGGGATAGCCTAGATAATGATATGAGATTTCGATTTTACTACTAAGTTCCAATCGGACTTTCTCACTTATCTCAAGAATTTTCAATATTAAATAGTGATCATCATACAATCCTAATCTAATCAGTAAAACTGTAGTTCAAACTTGGGTATCTCAACATCCTGGACAATTAAAATATAGTCAAGGAATTTAAAAGAATTCTTAGTTTTTAACTTTAAAATCTCAGTTCATGACAGAATTAGCCACTGCATCAAAAAAAGAAGAATTTCAACAAAAATTCTAGCTTTTCAAGAAAAGGCTCAATAAGAAAAAGCCCCATCCTCGGCTAGAAGTAATCCAGAAGTTCAATCCCCATGGAATCAAAATGAAGATGACTGTTGTAACATTAATCTGAGTCAATTTGACTATGGTTAAGTTATATCCGTCACAGGCTCATCATGTAGCTGATAGCATTAGTTCCGCTAGGTCAGAAGCTTCGCCATCTCAAAAGAATTTGTCTCCTACAGGTCAAAAGATTTTCAAAAGCAGCTAATAAAGCAAGCGTCTTCACACCAAGACAAACTACTTTTTCAAAAGTTGTCAGGCATACCTCAATAATTTTGGACTTGAGCTCTGATCAAATCCGCGGACTTTACTCTCGTTGGAATCCATGGACTCCAAACTGGTTCGAATTCGTCTCAGAAGTCTATTTAAGGCGACATAAATCAATTGTATTGGTAGAGCGTCTTAGAAGCAAAATCTCTTGTATTCTCAAAATCTCTCAACCCTCGCTTGTAAAAATTATCTTCAGTATCATTATCCTCTTTCGCTACGCTGTTCATTATCTTTGTACTTTAAATCTTAAGTAATTTTCATAATGAAAATTTCAATTCATCAGTCTATTCTAATTCCTTTTACTGATTTAATGTTTGTCATTATTTTTAAATATTTTATTTTTTAAAATATAAATAAAATTTATATTGTTACCGAAAATATTAAAATTGAGCTCCAAAATGCTGTTCAAAGTAGTGTCTTTGAATTCCATTATATGTGTATCAATATGTCTACGATGCAAGAATATTTTTAGTATTTTGTTTACTTCCAACATTGAAAGGTTGTGGATTTGGCATATTAGTGTTGCGCAATTTCTTCTCATTCTTTGTGGACTAAGACTTTGAAATTTAAATCATCACGATAAATCAGAATTTAGTTAATGGTATTTATACTTATTTACATAATATTCATAAGGTATGGACTGAGGACGGTAGAGACAGCACTACAAGCCCGTTAGATTAGTTATCAAATGACCTTTTCCTATCATTTGAAATATCATTCCTCAAAGTATATATACATTTATATCATATTTTAGTGACATATATTCTTTGAATATTGTTTTGAATGGAGCAACAGAAAAATTATTCATCTAGCTGATTCTTCCATTTCTAAGAATATGTTTGTATTATCTCTTTGTAGTTATACTCTTTTTCAAATGAAATAATTAGTTTAAAGCAAATATTATTTTCTTTGGTCTCATCTAAAATATTTCCAGTCAATTGTAGGGGGAACATAGTTTGTATCTAGTCATTCAATTGGGATTCAACACACTGATGACACCTATTTTTTTTTTTTTCAAATTGCTCAAGTATTATGTTTTGTTAAGGAATTAAAAAAAAACTGCAATATCATGTTTCTTCCTGCGCAACACATGATGAATGCCCAGTACATGACTTTATTTTTATTTTTAATTATTATCATTTTAATTCCTTTTGATGAATATTGATGTTGGAAACTGATGGAACCGTGAGTAATGGATATCCAGATACCTTGAGATTGATAACTGATATTCAGTTACTTGTTTGGAAAATCAACCAAATTTTTTTTTAATATTTAATTAATATTTTAATAGTTGCGTTTCGGCATTACTTAGCAATTCGTATCAGTATGTTGCCTTCTGTTATGATCTTCATGAATTTTTTTTTTATGGAATTCATGAAATTTATGGTATTTGAAATATGTGCGTAATATGCATCCTTATTCATGGAATTTACTGTAACATTCATCTATATTCATTATATATAATTTAAAAAAAACAAAAACATATTAATGGCGCCCAGATCTTTGATTTGGGCAATACATGGCAGTGACACCATGTACACTAAGGCACCTATATACATATATTTATATGTATAATATCTTTTGTTAACTTTTAATGTTAATTACATAATTAATTTATAAATATGTAGATTCAGTATTTGGTTTAAATTCAAAAAAAATTTGGATATATATATATATACATGGACATTAAAAAAAAACTTGGAATTAATTTTATTTCAATCAAAAATTCAAATTTAGGTTGTTTAACTTTTTTGTTATTGAGTTAATTGAAGTAAGAAGTCACCAAAGTGACCTCTCTTATGTAGATTGCTTGTGAAAAATATTAAATGTTTTGTGTATATGTAAATTTATGCTGGTATTAATCGGCCTAACAAAAGGTTAATATTTGACCGACTTACATGTGCACTTGTGCTGATAAACATGCGATAATTATAAAGTTGTACATATAAATAATAAAATACATCTAAAGATGATTTTATTGTTTGACATGCATTATTATCAGTGTTTGATCATTGCAACAAGAGTACCACTAGTAGTTAATATTATTGTCCAAAGACTTGATATTAATGTTGCACTAGGTATCTTGAGATGAGTAATGCCTTTTATGTTGAATTTGTTGATTGAATTTTTGGTTAATAATGTGTGCATATATTCATTATGTTTATTTTTTGTTCTCTTTATTAGCTATTGTGATAATATACCAACTTTAAGGAATCGTTCTCAGCTGCATGGATCTAAACCTTACACTTAGGGAACGACAACCCTCTTCTCTTACGAATGCAAGTACCAGTGGCGGAGCCACTTGTCTCTCAGGGGGTGCACCTGCACCCCCTGAAATTACAATAATACCATTAAAAAATTTTTTTTTTAAATTTTGACCCCCCCTTTTTTTGTTTCTGACCCTCATTCATCCTAACTACTCCCTCACGCGTGATGCGCCCTCCACTCCAGTCTCCAGAGACCGAGACCACCAGACAGCGCCAGCCAGCAGCCACGCGCCCACGCCTTCGACTTCGACTCTTCGAGGCTTCGACCAGTACATCTCCACCAGCCACTGCCCACGCCGGTAAGCCCCACCGGCCTTCGAGCTCGACTCTGTGACGCGCCCCTCCACTCCAGTCTCCAGAGACCGAGACCACCAGACCGCGCCAGCCAGCAGCCACGCGCCCACGCCTTCGACTTCGAGGCTTCGACCAGTACGTCTCCACCAGCCACTGCCCACGCCGGTAAGCCCCACCGGCCTTTGAGCTCGACGCCTCGACCACCAGGCACCAGTCCACCTCGGCTCGCTCTACTCTCTCTCGAGTCTCAGTCGACGACGGTGCTAAGACTGCAGGACCCGTACCTCCGCGTTCTCCCTCTCAAGTTCGTCACCAGCCACCAACCACCGCCACTAGCCTTCGACCACCACCAGTCCACCACTAGTCCACCACTGACCGCCACTCCAACCAAGTAAGCTTCTTCCTTCCCACTTCGGCACTTCCCAGTGAAGAAATTGGAAACCCTTGTGTCAAATTTGGGGGTTTTTATAAATTGATATAATTTTATTAAATTAGATATTTGATTATGCAATTAGGACGATGATTAATATATTTGTGAAGTTAATTTTGTAAAATTTTTTCTTGATGATAATTAATTTTTGATTCTGAAGGACCTCTTTGTAAAATTTGGGGGTTTTTGTACATAGATATAAATGTATCAAATTAGGTGATTGATTATACATTTAGGATGATGACTAACATATTTGTGAAGTTAATTTTATGAAATTTTTTCTTGATGATAATTAATTTTTCATTCTGAAGGACCTCTATGTAAAATTTAGGGTTTTTGTACATAAGTCTAATTCTATCAAATTTGTTAATTGATTATGCTTTTAGGATTTAGAAGAGGAGAGAATTTTGTAATGGAAAGATTTTTCAAGAGGAAATCACCATCAAATGAGCAACAAATTGAAATTAATTTAGATGAGTTGCCATCAGATCCAGGAAAGCGAATGAAAATTTCATCGTATCATCCTAATGATCGAGATAAGATACGAAGAGCATATTTACAAAGAGGACCATGCCAACCTACTCATCATAATTTTCCCCAAAGAAAAATTGGAAATTCTTTAAGGAGATTTTGTCCCTCTTGGTTTAGTGAATTTGGCAACTGGTTAGAGTATAGTATAGAAAAAGATGTTGCATTTTGCTTATGTTGTTATCTTTTTAGGCCTGATTTTGGAAAGCAATCAGGTGGTGATACATTTATGACAGAGGGATTCACGAAATGGAATAAGAAAGAAAAACTCTCATCTCATGTTGGAGGTCCTAATAGTTTTCATAACATTGCTTGGAAGATGAGTCAAGATTTACAAGAAGGAACTTTATTTTGCAATATGCATGCTATTAACATCCCTAATATGGAGGATATGTTTTTGTCTAAGGGAAGATCACGACGTGGAGGCAAAACTCAAGCTATCACAATAGAGCATCATTATCGTGTTGAATTATTTTATACTGTTGTGGACATGCAGCTTCAGGAACTTAATGATCGTTTCAGTGAGATAAATACTCGGTTGCTTCTTTGCATGGCTTGTTTGAATCCAGCCAATTTGTTCTCTGCTTTTGATAAGTCAAAGTTGATTGAATTTGCAAAGTTTTATCCATCTGAATTTTCTTCAACTGATTTAGTAATGCTTGATAATCAACTTGAGACTTATATCATTGATATGCGTATGAATGTTGAATTTGCATCTTTGAAAGGAATTAGTGATCTTTCAGAGAAATTGGTTGAAACTGGAAGACATATTGTTTATTCATTAGTTTTTCTTCTTCTGAAGTTAGCAATGATTTTGCCTGTTGCCACGGCAACTGTAGAAAGAGCCTTTTCTGCTATGAAGATTGTGAAGAATAGATTACGTAATCGAATGGGAGATGCGTGGATGAATGATTGTCTAGTGACTTATATTGAGAGAGATGTCTTCAATAATATTGACAATGAGCGAATTATTCAACGATTTCAGAATATGAAATCACGTAGAGGACAATTATAAAGTATGTAATTTATTTCATTAGATATATTAAAATTTTACGCTTTTAACATTTATGTCTTTATTTTTATATGTATGGCTTTTAATTATTATTAATTTTTTTAAAAATATTTTGCCCCCCTGACCCGGGGGTCTTGGATACGCCACTGGCAAGTACCCCTAATCAAAGGAAGTATTATGAGAAGTGAGACCGTTCAAATTGCATGAGTCTAACGATCATGAAATGTGGCATTCTAGAATCTTTTAGAGATGCGATGTTTGAAGACGTCACTAATGCTAAAGATTTCCTTACTGAAATTGAGAAACGCTTTGTTAAAAGCGATAAGGTGGAAATAAGCATGCTTTTGCATAGCTTAACTTCCATGAGGTATAAAGGCAAAAGAAATATAAGGGAATACATTATGGAAATATCTCATCTTGTTTGAAAACTCAAGACCTTAAAGATTGATTTATTAGAAGATGTACTTATACATTTGGTCTTGAATTCTCTTCTTGCACAATTCAATCAGTTTAAGATCAGTTATAACTGCTAAAAAGAGAAATGGTCTCTAAATGAGCTTATTTCATTTTGTGTGTAAGAGGAAGATATATTGAAACAAGATAAGACTGAAAGTGCTTATTTGACTAGCACCTCTAAGGAAAAGGGCAAAAGAAAACATATCGAGAAAAAGAGTAAAGCTGCTAAGGGTTTAGCACAAAGGAAGCAAAATAAGGATGAAAATAATTGCTTCTTTTGTAACAAGTCTGGACATGTGAAAAAGGACCATGCATGGCGTGCTAAGAAAGGTACCTTCTTATCTTTGGTCTGTTTTAAGGTTAATTTAGCTTTAGTACCTAGAAACACTTGGTGGTTAGATTATACTGCTACTACTAACATTAGTGTTTCAATGCAGGGCTATCTGAGCTACCGAAGGCCAACTGATGCTAAAAGACGCATCTATATGAGAGATGGCGAATTGGTAGAGGTGGAAGTTATTGGGCATTTTAGATTGTTATTATGTACTGAATACTATTTGGATTTACTAGATATTTTTGTTGTACTGTCTTTCAGACAGAATTTAGTTTCAGTTTCCAATTTGGACAAATCAAGATATTTTTTGTTATTTTGGGAACAATTCAGTTATTTTATCTTTAAATTCAAATGTGGTTGGAACTAGTGCACTTACAGTTTATGATAATCTTTATTTGCTTGAAACAATAACTTCTTATCATGAAATCCTGCATGTTGAATCTTGTGGTACTAAGTGAACGATTGATAATACAAATTCAATAGAACTATGGCATAAACGCCTAGGCCATATCTCTAGAACTAGAGTTGAAGGTCTTGAGTGCATTAAAGGCAAATAGACCAAATAGAAGAAATTAGGTGCATATAGAGCTTTTGATGTCTTAGAATTGATACATATAGACATTTGTGGACCATTTCCTACACCTTCTTGGAATGGTCAACAATATTTTATATCATTCATAGACGATTACTCTAGATATGCGTATCCATTTTTAATTCATAAAAAGTCCCAAACTTTGGACATATTCAAAACATTTAAATCTGAATTTGAGAATCAACTCAACAAAAGGATTAAGAGTGTCAAATCTGATCATGGTGATGAATACTATAATAGGTCTAACAGTTCAAGTGAACAAAGTTTGGCGGTCTTTTGCCAAATACCTAGAGGAATGTGGGATCGTTCCACAGTATATCATGTCAAGATAACCTAGCATAAATAGTGTAGCTGAGCGACAAAACCGACTCTTAACGATATGGTAAGGAGCATGATATGTCATTCAACCTTACCAGAGTCCCTCTGCAATGAGGCAATAAAGATTGCAGCTTATATTCTTAATAGAGTGCTAACTAAAGCAACTGTTAAAATACCTTATGAGCTTTGGGTAGGTCAAAAGCTTAGTCTAAGGCATTTCCATGTTTGGAGTTGTCTAGCTGAAGCAAGGCCTTATAGGCCAAATGAAAGAAAATTGGAACCCAAAACAGTAATCAACTACTTTATTAGCTACTCTGAGCGATCTAAGGGGTACAAATTTTATGATTCCAAATTCAAGACAATTTTTGAGATGGGGCTGCTATATTCTTTGAGGATATTAAGTTTGAGGGGAGAAATACGATTGGAGAATTTGTCTTTGAGGATGAATAGGTTTCAATTCCTGAACCAGTTCATATAGTTGTTTTTGATGAAGCAAATCCAGAACCTCAACAAGACATTGTTGTTGACACCCCTATTCCAGATAAGATAGTTGTTCCAGATGAGCCACTTGAGGAGCAAACTCAACATCCTCAGGAACCTGTGCAACAAGAACAAGTGCTGTTATTTCCGAATGATTATATAGTGTTTCTTCAGGAACATAAGGAAAATGGTGGTATGATGGAGGATGATCCTGTCAACATCCTTCAAGCCATACAAAGTTCCAATTCAAAAAAGTGGATTGAAGCAATGAATAAAGATTATAAGTTTATGCAAGATAATAAAGTTTGGGAACTTGTCTCATTACCAGAAATGCTATACTCAAAAGGAAGGGATCGACTTTAAAGAGATATTCTCTCCAGTTTCATTGAAGAACTCTTTTAGAACAGTCATTGCTCTTGTTGCACATTATGATTTAGAGCTTTATCAGATGGATGTCAAGATAGTGTTTCTCAATGGAGGCATTGATGAAACAATTTATATGGTGTAACTTGAAAACTTTGTGGTTGGAGACCAAAAGAAGACAGTTTTCAAATTGACAAAATTCTTTAATGGGCTTAAACAGGCATCTCATCAGTGGTATCATAAACTTTATCAAGTAATTCTCTTATTTGGTTTTAGGATAAATCTTGTTGACGATTGTGTGTATCAAAAATTCAGTAGGAGTAGGTATATTTTTCTAGTCTTGTATGTTGATGACATACTATTAGCCATTAATGATAAGGATATAATTCATGAAACCAAGAGATTTCTATCAAAAAATTTCAAGATGAAAAATCTTGGTGATGCCTCCTTTGTATTAGGAATCTAGATACATTGGGATCGATCTCGAGGTATTCTAGGATTGACACAGAGGAGCTACATTGATGAGGTCCTTAAAAGATTTGGCATGCAGGACTATAAACTATTGACACCTTAGTCGCTAAGGGAGACAAGTTTTGTCTTATTGAATGCGCTAAAGATAATCTTGAGATTCAGGAAATGTAGAAAATTCCTTATTCATCAGCTGTACGAAGTCTAATGTACCTTCAAGTTTGTATGCATCCAGATATAGCATACATAGTTGGCATGCTAGGCGGATATTTAAGCAACCCAGGTATGGATCACTGAAAAGAAGCCAAAAGGGTAATGAGATATTTAAAGAGAACAAGAGATTATATGCTCACATATAAGAGGTCAGACAATTTAGAGATCATTGGGTATTCTGACTTCAACTTTGCTGGATGCTAAGATAGTAGGAGATCTACTTTAGGCTACATCTATTTGTTGGCTGGTAGAGATATTTCTTGGCGAGTGCCAAGCAAATACTTATTACTTCTTCCACCATGGCTGTAGAATTTGTGGCATGTTATAAGGCATCCAACCATTAGATTTGGCTGAGAAATTTTGTCACTGGGTTGCGAATTGTGGTAGGAATTGAAAGACCACTAAAGATATATTGTGACAATAAGTCAGCTGTTTTATACTCTAACAACAATAGAAGCTTGACCAAGTGAAAGCATATTGACATTAAGTTCCTATTTGTGAAGGAAAGGATATAGAGTGGATAGATTTTCATAAAACATTTATAGACAAACTCCATGGTTGTAGACCCTCTTACAAAGGGTCTACCACCCAAGGTCTTTCATGAGCACACTGCTCACATGGGTATATTATAGTATGAGGATTCTTCAGTTTAATGGGAGTTTGTCATTCATGTATTTAATGTTTTATATTTGGTTGTGTACACATGCGTTTTACTAGATTATTTCTACTTTGATCAAAAATAAAGTTTGATTTTTAGTTTTGACTTTGCACAATAAAGTTATTTGATGATCTTACTAACGTAAAGTAGGACCAGTTAAAAATCGACATGTACAAATTACATTCATGTAATTTTCATGCTATACATTTCATGATTGATCTATGTTATTTAGTTGTATTAGTATTAGTGATTATTGATGGGTTTAGCTATAATTAATTTGGCAAAAACCTCTTTAGTCCTATATTGAACGAGATTGTTTGGATATGCCTTGTGAAAATGATGACAAAATTTTTAGCTCACAAGGTTTAAGACATTTATAAGGATACATATGTGGCTTAGTGGGAGATTGTTAGGTTATTTATCTAATTAGGGCCCATATATAATATTAAAATATGTTGGGTCCTCATTTAAATAAACAAAAAATTAAAAGTGATCTAATTAAGAATAAATTTTGTTTAAGGGCATAATTGTCATGAAATATATAAGTGCAAATACCGGAGTGCAATTTCTAATTTGATGAGGGACATAATTAGATCAAATTAGAAATTATACAAGTTTGAAAAGTAACTAAATTTATTAGTTACTTAAAAGGGATTATGGTCCCCAATTTAACATAAGAAAAATTACTCTCTTCTTCCCCATCAAAGAGAAACCTACAGAAAATTTAAGAAAAAAATTATGATCCCATTACCCATTCTTGTGACTCCATGCATTCATCAAGTGTGTTTCCGTTTCAATTTTTTATCACGAATTGACATGGGTTAATGCTTAATGTAGAATTTGTAAAATTCCACCAAATGACACTCTAAATGAAGAAAGTAAACCAGAAACTGACATGGATGGGGATGCAAATCTTAGCATAGGCACAAATGCAAAAGGAAAATCATTAGAATATAGTAATTATAATATGATTCATTTAGAACGTTTCATGATGTTTGCTGATGTGAATGAGTTTAAAGATGTATTGAGGGATGTAATTCAAGAGAATTTTGACATAATTAAGGTAAAAAATGACAAATCAAGAGTGACAATCATTTGTGCTTTGGAGGGTTGTCCTTGGAGAATTTATGCTTCTCTTACCTCAAATGGTAGAACATTTATGACAAAGAGTTACAAGCCCAAGCACACTTGCATGAGTTATCTAAGAAGACCAATTTAACATCTACTTGGATAGCAAATAAGTTACAGGGTTATCTGAATGTTGATCCTAACATGAGCTATGAATTATTGTCTAATGAATTGAATACCAAATTTAGAGTTGAAACACATCATATGAAATTATATTGGGCAAGGAAAAAAGGAAGGGAGGAGTTGAAAGGTACTCATGCTGACAGTTATAAGAAAATACTTGTTAACAATTTGGTAAGCGTACCAATCGCACAAGTAATACAGTAAAAAATGAGTGAAAGTATTATTCCACAAGGATTGAAGTGCCAAGTACCCGCAAAGTTAAAGTAAATACCATGTAGACGGTCCATTAAATTGAAAAGCTTTAAAAGTTAAACTTAAACAAAAATGCAGTTCTAAAAATTATGTAAATTAAATTAATCTATTAACTAAGATTTAGAGAAAATGAGATTGATTTCATTTGGTTTTTAATTCAATTAATTCATAGATAAATTAATCTTTGAGTTATTAGAGAATAATTCAATTTAATTACAATTCATTTAATGTTGGCTAATTTTCCTAATTGATTGAACCTCAATTCCTTAGTAAAACAATCCGACCTAATTAGAAAAATTACCTAATTCCTTAGTACAACCATCAAATTAAGTGATTGAACTCAAGAAATTATACAAGCACATAAATAAGATTGATCAATCCGATTTATGGTGGAAATTACAAGGGCAAGTTAATATCTGTTATTCCTAGTATAGATAAAAACTCCAAATTCATAAAAATAGTGATCAAACATTTTAGATTAAATTAATCGATAAAATCCACTTCAATAAATGAAATTGCACTCAAATAAAATATATTGAACTACAAAGCTTTATAAAAACCAAACTACAACAATCCCATAAAATCTAAGGTTCATCTACACATGAAAATAAAGAAGAACAACAGCAGAAAAACATAAAATACTATAAAATACATGGAGTTAGTGGTGGAAATAGAGAAAATAGTGGAAGAAAAACGCCCAAAACCAAGAGAGAAGAACTTCCTCTGGCCTTTGAAGCTCCAGCTGCACCTCCTCCTTCTATCCCCAACCAAAAACTAATCTAAAAACTCGACTTAAACCTATTTATATGCTCTAGCATGTGACTGCAGAAAATTTCATCGCCTAAGCGATGGTCCAGACAGAGAGGCATTTAACACATAATCCCCATCACTTAAGCAATGCATTCCATCGCCCAAGTAATGGTATTTGACAAATTTCAAAAATTCATATGTCCATCACTTAAGCAATGGTTTCCATTGCTTAAGCGATGAGCATCCAGTATTCTTCATTAAAATTGTTTTCTTCAATCCTGGCATTCTAGATAGCAGGTTGGCTCCTATTTTGGATTTTCATCAAACTTCTTCACTTTTTAAATTTCCCTTTAATGTTTTCTACCTTCAAACCTGCCTAAAACATATAATAGCAAATTATTACTAATTTAAAGTTCAAATCATGCTATTTGTGTTAGAATTTGCAAAACAAAGGCTATCAACACAATTTACAATAATTCACACATTAAGCTCATAATTGGTCTAAAATGAAATAAAAGTGCAGTAATTTCACTCAAAAATACTATGGAAAAGTATGAATATTAGAGGTTTATCAATACTCAAATATGTTGAGTTATTGTTGGAGAAAAATAGAGGCAGAAAGTAAAATTAAATTACCATGATAGGTCCTCCTCTGAAAAAAAATCGTGTCTTTACAAGAATCTTTGTGTGTTTTGCTACTTGTAGGGCCCGTTTGGTATGCGCAAGACAGGAATGGAAAGGAAAGGAAAACAAAAATAAAAAGGAAAAAAGAAAGAAAAAGGGAAAAAGAAAAAAAAATGTTGGTATGAGATAGAAAAAATGAAAGAAAAAGGAAAGAATGTGTTTGGTATGTAGAACATATTTACTAAAATACATATGTTAAATTTATTATGTATAACACATTTACTATTATTTTTGTCCTTTAAGTTTTTTATTTCAATATAGTCCTTTTTTCTTTCAATATAATCCCTTTTTTTTCTTTCCTACACTTTAATGAAAAATTTGAATTCGAGTCTTGTATTGTTTAGAGCCATATTGTGCCTTTCAATATAACCCCATATTGTTCAGAGCCATTATTGTCCAGATTTAGAATCCCACACACATAAGGACATGAGGACACATGAGGGAAAATGGGGAGGTTGGCGAGTACAACAGAGGTGGTTGATGGTGGCCATCAGCAAAATTTCTCACCTTAATGCAGCAAAGGAAAAAGCTAGAGAGATAAATACAAAGAGAGAGAGAGAGGGGCAGTAGAGTGGGGTTTTCGTTCACAGCTTGCTTTGGAATAGTAGAGACGCAGAGAATCAAGTACAACACAAGGCATCAGTAATGAAATTACCAAGATGAGATTGGTTAATCTTCTTTTCTCAATATACCCCCATATTGTTCAGAGCCATTACTATCATGTTCTCTCACACATTAGGACATTTTCGTAATTCACACAAAAGTATGAGGATATTTTGGTCCCTTCCATAGTTTTCCTTGCTTTTTTTTCATGGAAATGGCACCATTGTTCATGATCGAGATTCTTGACTTTTTTTTCCAACTCCCACTTAAGAAAACATACCAAACAATAAAAAAGGCAAAAACTGATGGAATTCCCACTTCTTTTTCCATTGAAAATTCTACCAAACATGCCATAGATTGCTTTAGGAAAGGCTATAAGACATTTTTTTTGGGCTAGATGGTTGCCACTTAAAAGGTACAAATGGCCTGCATTTTTTAAACTTGAAAATTTGAATTTTTTTTTCAAATGATTTCGATTATGCTTTATAGTAAAACTAAATATATGCAACTGTGTGGATAAATATAATAATTAAATATTATTTATTAAATATATTAAATATTTATATAAATGAATTAAAATTATAATATATTTAAATATATTATATGTATAACTTATAAATAAATACAATACAATTTATACATAATAAATATGAAAAAAATAATAATAATGGAAGTTTATTTTTTCAAATTTTTTTATCAATAATTGATATAATTTTATATTTTAAATTTATAACTATATTATATATATATATATATATATATATATATATATATATATATATATATATGCAAATACTATAGATAAGTTGAAGATTAAAAAGTGTAGCAAATAATATATATATTTTTTTGTCAAAAAAGATAAACCAATATGTAGTTAAGTATGGAAGGGTATTTTAGTAAAAAAAAAAGTGACATTAGGCTAACAAAAAAAAGGATGGGTATTTTAGTCAAAAAAAAGTGACAACAGACTACTTAACGACATTTTGAATAAAAGTTTAACTGTTAAATAGGAGTGTAGCACATTCAGAATTTACAGCGTGAGGTGAGTATAATTTACTCTAATCTATATTATAGTTACTTTGAGACCTTTTGGTCAATGGTATTCATAATTATATGTTTATAATTAATTTATAAACTAAAATATAAAATATAATATAAGAAAGAGATGTAAAAATAAATTAGAGATAATAGGAAGTTAAATAACTTTTTTAGTACTCCTTTTTGTGATACTTAAAATTAAATTAAAAGAAATGACTTTCACCTTAATACAGCCACTAATTTTATATACATTAAAACAACGTTAGTACTAAATTTTTGTTTCTATATATTCCTAGAGCGTGCCTAATTATTTTTGCGGCACCGTATTGATTTTATGACATCCATTGTTATGTGCAAATTTAAGACAAATTGAAAAATAATATTTATTATTAAGTTGTTGAATAAAAATATAATAAATAAATATTTTTATAACTTAGTATTATATAGTTATTTTTTTTTCTAAAAAGTCTTCGATATTTTATAGGTTACTAAGAAGATAATAATAATAATAATAATAATAATAATAATAATAATATTCACTTAATTTGTTCTTAGAAATTAACAAAGTGGAAATGGCCGATTGGTTTGTTAAAATAGAAACTACTGAGTTGTTATAACTTATAACAGAGTACAAACAGAATTATCAATAAATATTTTTTTTAAAAAAATAATTTCAAATTGCTTCACATCATTTTATGAGTATGTGTTTTAATACATATCTTTAGGCATGTTCATATATATACATGGGCTTTGATTTTACCCCAAAAATAAAAACTTAGGCTTGGTATGCATAAAATAAAAGTAATGTCAATTTCTTAATTAGTTTGTGAGTTAATTATCAATTTAGTCCTTAACATTTTTTTAATTTGGTCTTTAAATTTAGACTTGAAATATTATAATTATCTTAATTCAATAATTTTCATTGTCAAATATTCAAATTTACTATTCTAATTTTTAAATTTATTATTGTCAAAAGTTGTGAGAATATGAAATTAAGGTAAATATAATTTTTAAAAATTACAATAAAATGCTTGATTGACTTTTCCAAAACTAAATTGAAATAATTATAATATTTTAGAAATAAAATCAGTAATTTACTCTTAATTATTTGAATATAAATATAAATTGTGGTAATTTTTATTACTTTTTAAAAATAATTAAAAAAAGTAATTTTTACTCTTTCACTTTTGCGCGCCACATGCATTTTTATCTTATACTATATTATATATAATATTTATTTTTTGAAATATAATTTAATGAATATCTGAATTTAAATCTTGTATAAACTATGTCAAAAAATTAAATTATTATTATTTATAATTTTAAATGGCCTGGGCATTCCTAAACCCAGTATTAGTAGGGAACAAAGAAGAATCGAATTAGCCAAAAGGCTAATTATTAAGGCAAAGCAAGCGGAAAGAGTTAAACAAAAGTGGCTTTCATTTTCGTAAATCGATTAGCTACATATACTTAAAAATTTTAATTTTTTATTAATTATAATTTTAATCATAATTAAATTAAATTATAGTTAAAATCGCAACTAACAAAAAAAAATCGGAGTTACAACAATTTAAAAAGATCCATCGCTTCCGTATGAGGATTTGGGTCAAAGCACTGAAAATGATCTTTTCGCTCTTCATTCTTCCTTTCTTTCCCTCTTGTTCTTCCTTCCTCTCCCACCACGTACGCTTTTCCACCCCAAAAAGAAACCTTTCTTCATGGGTTCTTGTCTTCGTCTCCTTCTTCCACTGGAATCCAGTTCTTTGTCCACGCTTTCTGCAATCCTTTACGTACCTTTCTTCCCACTAAAAGGGCATCCTTTTTCCCACATTAAATTCAGCCCCATCATCTTCGTTTCGCAGAGGACGCAGAGACAACATGGGAATGGGATTTCACGACCTGACTAGAGTTTTGGTTGTGTTAACACTCTGCATTGTGTTGAACCATGGTTTTTCTGTTCATGGCTTGGCTTGCAATTGGGGGACTCGCTCCACGCATCCTCTTCCACCGAACATCGTTGTGCGGCTGATGAAGGACAATGGGTTCAACAAGGTGAAGCTGTTTGAGGCTGATCCTGGGGCTCTCAAGGCTCTGGGAAAATCTGGGATTCAGGTCATGGTGGGGATACCCAATGACCTCTTGGCGTCTCTTGCAAGCAGTGTCAATAATGCTGTGGCTTGGGTCTCGCAAAATGTGTCCTCTTACATCTCCAAAAATGGGGTCGATATAAGGTAATCTGTCTGTGTAGTAACACCCTCAACTGAATTCTTTAACCTCAGTGCTTATTTTGCCCTGCTTTGTGTTTGAAGAAAGTTGTAGGTGAATCCTTCCACTCAAATGCTTGAGAAACAGAGAATTTTGCAATGATATAATTTTTTTTTTCTGTTTTTATAAAGCACTACAAGATATATTATTTTGTGTACGAGTTCATTCTAAAAGTGGTCCATATGAGCACGTCTCGTATATGATAGCTTTCCATATCACTTTTATGACACCAAACGCAATAAAGAATTCGACTTCTCAGGCGCTCAAGTGTTATCTGTATGTATTACCTTTAATCCAAATGCTAATTTTGCTCTAATTTGTGTTTGAGAAATGTTGTAAATGAATCATTCAACCCCAATGCTTATATTTCTCTCATTTGTCTTGGAGCAATTATATTTACAAACAATATATACTTTGAAGTTTGGACAATCCCGCATCCTTGAAAAGAAAAAAAGAAAAAAAAAATCATGTAACCCTTACATAGCAACTTTTATTTCACTCTTCATAACACAACGCTCAAAAAAGTCATTCTTAGCAGAAGTCTGTGTTATTCCCAGGTATGTTGCTGTGGGTAATGAACCTTTTCTGAAAACCTACAATGGCAAGTTCGTGCAAACCACATACCCAGCCCTCCAGAACATCCAAGCAGCCCTCATAAAAGCCGGTTTAGGAAGACAAGTCAAAGTCACAGTCCCTCTAAATGCTGACGTATACCAGAGTGACAGTGGGCTTCCCTCGGCAGGAGACTTCAGACCAGACATTCATAACCAAATGATGGCCATCATCAAGTTTCTCAACCAAAACAACGCCCCTTTGACCATCAACATCTACCCCTTCCTCAGCCTCGACGCTGACCCTAACTTCCCCAAAGAGTTCGCCTTCTTCAATGGCTCTGCACAGCCAGTGGTTGATGGCCGCATCACTTACACCAATGTCATGGATGCAAACTTTGACACCCTTGTTTCTGCTCTTGAGAAGAACGGCTTTGGCTCTATGCCTATCATTGTTGGAGAGGTAGGGTGGCCCTCAGATGGAAGCTCAAATGCTAATGTACAGAACGCACAGAGGTTTAATCAAGGCCTCTTTGACCGTATCATCAAAGGGCAGGGTTCCCCAAAGAGGCCAACCCCATCAGATATCTATGTGTTTGGTCTTATAGATGAGGATTTCAAGAGTACAGATCCAGGGAACTTTGAGAGGCACTGGGGGGTTTTCAACTTTGATGGATCTATAAAGTACCCTTTGAATCTGGGTAAAGGAAAATCACTGGTTGCTGCAAAAGGGGTCAAGTATTTGCCTAAGCAATGGTGTGTGATGGCTCCTCAAGCAAGCGTTTTGGACCCTAATTTTGGTGAGAGTATGAGCAAAGCCTGCACTTATGCAGATTGTACTAGTCTCTCTCCTGGGTCTTCCTGTGGAGGATTGGACACTAAGGCTAATGCCTCTTATGCTTTCAACATGTATTATCAAACCATGGATCAGAGGAAAGATGCGTGTCAGTTCAACAATCTTTCGATGATTACTAGGATTAATCCTTCGCCTCCTCAAGGTGCCTGCAAGTTTGAGATCATG
The DNA here is from genome assembly GCA_037074585.1 of Biancaea sappan. Lineage (NCBI taxonomy): Eukaryota > Viridiplantae > Streptophyta > Magnoliopsida > Fabales > Fabaceae > Biancaea > Biancaea sappan. The sequence goes on along the minus strand of CM073497.1, from coordinate 15,910,995 downwards.
ATTGATCTGGGGAAGCATGATAGGTCTACTTCAATGGCTGCTCCAGTAATGGCGAGGAACTCAATGGTCATGCTGGTGTCAAGCTTCATGGTTATCTTTCTGTTAGCTATGTGGATTTGAATTTACTTATTTGTTTTTTTGGGTGGGTTGTGCAGAGTTTTACTGCTGCACACCATCATGGTTTGTTTTGTACAGTTTCATTTTCTTCAAGATTTTCATTCTGTGTATATGGGATGTATAATTGGTTGAATATTGAACTGATATTCTTAAGATAAAGTCAATAATGTTCAGTCTGCATCTGTTTGAGCTGACCTTTTTGGTTTGCCTAAGCTTTTTTATTTCATTTCCATGTGAGATTAAATCCATTTTGAAGGCAATTTTTACTGGAAATTGCAAGTGAGAATGACAGGAAAAAAAGAAGAAGGAAAAATGTTTTTTTTACCATACATCACGAGTGTTCAAATTCTATTCAATCTAATTTTAACCACATTGATTCAATTTGATCTAACCAAAATTTACAAAATAAATGGATTAATTGGATAGATTTTGTTAAAATTGATTTAATCATACTATTTGTTGGATTACTATAGTAGCCATTTAATTCAAACCGAACCAACTAGTTATATATTAATATGTTATATATTACATAATATAGTATATGTTATATATTTTATATATAGTATACTTTTTTATATTTTAGATTGATGTTATAGATTATGTTATGATGTTGTTGAATAAGTGTGATTTTTATTATCAAAGATATCTATTTTAATTGTTCAAATTTGGAAAGTGAAAACAAATATTAATGTTCAATTTTAAAAATTTGTTGAATACATTTAAAAAAAATAATTGATCATCTGATTTAATCCAAACTCATTATGACTTAATTGGGTTGATTTTGATTTTTGTAATATGATTAAATTGATCATACGTGATTCTTTTTATCCAATTAAATTCAATCAGTCAAAGTAACCAAATCAAACCAATCAACATACCTAGTGGTCGGTATTGAATGAATTGTTGAATACTAATAAGGCATTTCCTTGAAAATAAATGTGAAGTAAATATGAACACTAAGCCAATTATATACTTAACTAGTGTTGTGATCCGTGCGATACACGGGTAATTTATAATTTCAAAAACTTTTGTAACTTATAATAATAATAACAACAACAACAACAACAACAACAACAACAACAACAATAATAATAATAAGTTGACAGCAAATATATAAGAGACAAATATTTTAAAAGATCTACATGCAATATGAATAAAAAAACAACTCATCCAAACAATAGAAATATTTCTCCAATGTGATCCACAAATTATCAAATAGATAAGAATAATTAAGACACATATAAAAGAATATATATATATATATAAAAATAATGAGACATTTAGGCCATGTTAAGACACATATAAAATGATTCATAAGATACAAATACCTTAAAGATTGAATGTAAATATGTCAAATAAAAAGAAGAACAAAAAATAAGATGTTACATGAATTAATTTTAGATAAATATATTAATGATAAAAATAGTTGAAATAAAAGTTACTGACCTCTTATATATATAGAATTTGGAATATCTTTATATATTACATTAATAGTATTTGTTACTGGATTCATATGCTTGTAAATATCATAAAATAAGGTATTATATTAATTAATTTAGATAAATATATTACAAAATTAAGAGAAATTCTCTTCAGATTATATGTCTACAACCTAATAATAATAATAATAATAATAATAATAATAATAATAATGCATGACGTAAACAAATCTTAATCAATATACTAATATTAATAAAATCTAATAATCATAAAATTACTTTGTAAGATAAAATATATAAAACATGCAATAGTGCAACAACACAGAATAACTGACCTATTAAATAGTTATTATCAACAATGCCTTCAAAATATCACTTAATAGACAAAAGATGAAGATTGTCTTTGAAATATTTAGATCATATCATCTTCAGCTAGTCTCACATTAATTGAGAAGCGAAACTCAAACATGAACGGATGTTTTATTGTACGATAGTTACCGTTACACTTAACTATACTAAACATAACATTATATACACATTACCCTTAGTGATTTGGCGCATAAACTTACTCACAAATGACCTCTTCACATGATTATGAATACGATCACCATTCAAGATAAAAAATAAACAATACGTAAGTATAATGAAAAAATAAAAAATTACAAAATATTTTCATGAAATGAATGTTTAAATCACCCAAGAATCTTGCAAAACCATCTCGAAAATAAAAATCTCCTTGAACATATTGAAAAATGGAACCGTCCACAGCCTCACAACATAGACTTTTATCCTCCAATCATCCCTTAATCCAATAATATCAGTAACATCACTAAGCCTAGCCATAGTAGGAGCACCAAAAGAATGAAAACTAATATTGGACGAAGAATAAACAACAAAAGTACAAGAACAATATATATATATATATATATATATATGAGAGAATGAGCTCTGACCTAAATAATAGAATAAAAGCGAATATGTACAATTTATTTCTTCAGCCGATATTTATATCAATAGGAGTTTGATACTAATTAATAACTTAAGTAATTAAGAAATTTAAGAGATATTATATAATAAAATCTAATAATTTATTTTTACTATATCTGTTAATACTAATTTTACTTAAACAATAAATTTCATAAAATAATACAGAGAAATTAAATCTGGCATTAATTAGCTTAAAAATTTACTATAAAAGATGAAAAATAATTAATTGAATTTATGAAAGAATGATCTATTATGCTCAAAATTAAAAATGTTATTAAATATTTAATACACATTAATATTTGTCATAGATAATATTTATACATTTGATTAGTTAATGCATTAAATAAAATACTATTAACTAAAATATGGTTCCATGAATTATTAAAGAATTATTACTTCGCAAATTTGGAAAGATGTTAAATAGTTACTATCTAAGAAATTGGCAAGATTGTACTGTATATAGCATCTAAAGTGTCAAATCGCATTTATTACCAAATATTTAGAATTAAGAAATGAATCAAATTGTTATTAATATGACAAAAAACATTCCATAATTCCATAATTTTCTAATACTAATAACTTAAGTAATTAAGAAATTTAGGAGATATTATATAATAAAATAGAATTAAAAAAATTATGGAATCCATAGAGAAATCAAAATTTAAAATGAATTACATCAAATTTATTTAATGTAATTATATAACAATTATACAATTATATATTAATTATATAACAATTATAGTAATTATATAGCAATATACCCTAATTTTTTCAAAATTTAATATGATATGATTATATAGCAATTTTTCAGAGTTTTATCAAATTCATTTAATGTGATTATATAGCAATTATATAGTAATTTATCCTATTTTTTCAAAATTTAATGTGATGTGATTAATTTACCAAATTTATTAATTTATCTAATTAATTTATTAAATTTATTTATTTAAATTTATTCTATTATACATAATTTAATGTCTTCCCAATAATTAATACTATAGAGTGGAATTGTTTTAGTCTTTTATATAGATATTCAAATAATATTTGAATAATAAATTGTGTGAGGAATATTAATAAAATCATTTTTAACATTTTCCTAACTTCAAAGTATGTATTAATGAGTGGATGGTACCAAATTAAGCTTGATATGCATTTTAATTAAGCAATTCTACCGAGAACTAAATCAGAACAAAGATGGATGTAATGTTGAAGGGTTCAAAAATATTTGTCACAAATAAAGACTCATCACCATCTAGTAATAATTAATGATCTATTAAGTCATCTATGTGGCAATAAAGCTGCTAAACATAATAGTCACGGTGGTTTTAGGTTTCTTTTTTTTGGTGGTTAGAAACACCAATGACTAAAAATTTAGTGGGTTTCAATTAATCCGATTCGAACTAATTTAGACCACAAATATATAAAGATCTTTTAATGCTAATTTTTTTCATTTATAAAATTTGAATTTAAAATTTTATTTAAGAAAATAAGCACTAAATTATTTGAACCAATCAACATTACTATAGTGATACCAGGATTTATATCTATTATCCTTTCATCATTTAGGCTTATAATATATTATTAAAGAGTGTTCTATGTTATGGTGCTATCCAAAGTTGTTAAATGGGTCGGGTTGACTCAACTTAGTTCAAGCACTACAAGGTCAATTGTGAGTATGAGTAAGGTCAGGGTAGACCTTATATAATTCATAGCTAAAAAATTTTGGTTCATTTCAACTCATTATGGGCTAAGCCCATTAAATGGGTCGGGTTGACTCAACTTAGTTCAAGCACTACAAGGTCAATTGTGAGTATGAGTAAGGTTAGAGTAGACCTTATATAATTCATAGCTAAAAAATTTTGGCTCATTTCAACTCATCATGGGCTAACCCTTATGGGCTTATGCACTTTTAATTATTTTAATGATAAAAATTAGATATTGAAACAATCAAGTTTTAAAAAATTAAATTAAACTTCTAAATAAATATATTAAACCTTAAAATAGGCCATTTTATTTTTTAAAATGTAATTTTAATTATTTTGAATGACAAAAATTATGTGTTAGAATTATGAAATTTCAAAACATAGAATTAAATTTCTAAAAAAAAATAAATTAAAGCTTAAAATATAAAAAAATAAATAAATAGAAGCCTATAAGGGCCGACTCACCCAAATCCACTTAAACTTCAAAGATTTTAATGGACCGAGCTTAAAGTCTTTTTTCAAAATGAGCTATTAAATATTGGCCCACCACATCCCATTTGTAAAGTTGGGATGCGCTAATCCATTAGACCAATTTCATTTTGATAGCTCTAGCTAAAAGCAGATCCACCTTATATGGTGTGAGGGCAATTGCCCCCACAAACAATTTTTTTAATTAATATATGTGATAATTTTTGTTGCCTTAACAAAAATTTAGATGTTGTTTCCATATGGTAAATCATGATCACTCATTTTATTAAGACCTCACCCAATAAGTTTTTTTCTAAATTGAATTTAAAAATTAGCTGTACTGTACCACGATACCACTCAGTAAGTTTATATCTTGTATATTTTATATCATTTTTTGTCGTTGATGCATATTTATGATATTTTTTTAATAAAAATATTTATAGACTATTTTTTACTTCTACTAACCAAAATTTTTAGATCTGCTCTGCCTCTAGCCTCTAGTGCTATCCGTGCACTTTTTTTTAAAAAAAAAAAATCTTATGGGTATATTAATTTCTCAATGAACATCTTCCAATTATAGATTTTCATTGTTTACCCATCGTCAATTTTATCTATTAATATGTATTTATTAGTTGTTTGTGCCTTTCACTGATTTAGTTTCTAGACCAATATATATATATATATATATATATATATATATATATAAAAGTGTTATGATTTTTAAATCTTTAATCATTCGAAATTATAAGCACATCTTTTAAAAGACAATTAGATCATCAGAAATCAAAACACTGACACTCAAGCCATATATCATGAGAGTAGTTTTCCTTTTATTGCGATTTTCGTTGATAATTATTCATATTTTATTAGATTTTGGCAATTATGAAAAGAGGCTCCCAATTCACTGAATTAACTTTCTGAGTACTAATTATTGTACTTTTTTTTACACTGAGAAATAATTAGCGTAACACCAAGGGGGAAAAGAATTGAATTACACTTCAGTGATATTAAAGAAATAAAATAATGATTAGGTAAGGAAGTTTGGATATTTTTTATTTTTATTTTTACTGAAAATAGAAAATGAGTTTAAAAATATATTTAGTTGAATTAACTAAAATATTTTTTTTAAAAATATTTCTTAAAATAGGTTTAAATTTGAAAACACTAAAAAAATATTTTCAATATTTCAAGAAATATATTTCAAGAAATAAATACTGAAAATAAAAATAAGAAATATTTTTACAAACCAAACAAACACTAAATGATTTATAACCTGGTTATGTTTGTGTGTTTTTGTTTTGAAAATAAATTTTGTAAAAGTTTTTTAGAAACTCATTTTGAAAATTAAAAAAATAAATAAATAATGCATTTAGATTATTTGTTTTGAAAATAATTTTTTAACTTAAGAAAACAAAAAAAGTTAAACTGTAAGTCTTAACTAGGTTTTTTTGTGTTAAAATAATTGTAATTACATATATGCCTTAATGAACCTAATTATTTATGATAATGCCACTGCCTATTTTTTAGAATACTATTTAAAAAAAATGTAAAATATGTTCTAGCTTTTTTGTTTTAAAAACAAGTTTCCAAAAACAATTTTTAAAATAAATTTATTAAAAATAATACGCTAAACAATTTTTTAATTTTAAAAAGAAAAAAATTGTTTTTAAAAATATTAACCAAATATGCCTTTATTTTTTAATTTATTTTTTTGAAATAAATTATTTTAATTTAGTTCTCAAACATATTTTTTATATTAAAAATGATCTTTTTGCAAGGTAAAGGGAGATTTCACGTGATTACTAAATCTTGACAAAATATAGAAAAAAATAATAGTAACACTAAGACATTGTTCTTAAAGATTATTTTGTCACGCCCAATTAAAATATTATATTTTCAGAAAATCAAATTAAAAAGAAAGGAAATTTTTAGAAACTAAATAAAAACTTTACTTTTTTGATAATCAATTTAAAAGAAATAATTTTTAGAAACTATATTTTATTAGTTTAATTTACAATTGAAAAAAACCTTAATAGAAGAGTATTTTTTGCCGAATGGTTAAAGATTAAAGGCAAGGGAGTATTTAATAATACACCTTTATATAGAAACAAGTCTCTTTCATATTATAATCACCATATGTATCTATTAGGAGAATTAGATGCATCGTTCGCATTATTGATAGTGTCAGAAAAATAAACGTTAGAAAGTTGTTACTGTTAAAAAATACAAGTGTTGAACTATCATATTATATAACTTCGATTCCTAGAACCACTATTTGTCATTTTTTCCCCTCGTATTTGGATCAAAGATCGATGTTAATTACTTAATTAGTTTATCAAGTCACTTTCAACTTTTAAATATTATTTTAAGTCATCCAAAAAGCAAAGAGCGATTCCTTCTCATTATTATGTTCTTCGGACCTTTCTCAATTTTTAACATGAAAATCTCGTTCACAAAAAAATTATTTTGATCTTCTAAAAATAATTGACATTTAATTTTGTGTTTTAAATAGTAATACTTTGAGTCTAATACCATAGTTAGTGAGTTGTCAAATGGGTTCAAATCTTGTAAGGCTAATAGTAAGTATAGGTTGAGTCTGGTTGAACTTTCTATAATTTATGACTAAAAAATACTGACTCATCATAATCTATTATGAGTCATGGGTTGTCCCTATAAGCCTATTTATCTTATTTAATAAAAATATTTTTTAGTTATTTTAATGATAAAAATTAGATATTAGAATAATCAAATTTCAAAAAATTAAATCAAACTTTTTTTAAAAAATATTAAACCTTAAAATAGACATTTTTAATGTAATTTTAATTATTTTGAATAATAAAAAAATTAGATATTGGAATCATGAAATTTAAAAAATAATAGACTAAAGTTTAAAATATAAAAAATAAAAAAGCTCACAATGACCTATCTACTCCAACCCACTTAAGCTTCAAGGGTTTTGATCAGTTGACCTAAAAGTCTTTCTTTAAAATGAACTATTAAATTATTAGCTCACCCATTATATTTGCAGTGTTAAAATAAGCTAAAGCTAAGCCCATTTTAACAGCTCTACCATTAGACTATTACGTGATTTTTTTTTGGTTCAATTTTTGAAATTTAAATATCAAATAAATTATTTTTATAAGTTACAAACTTAATATAAATTATTTTTTCATATGCTCATTGCTAAATTGATTAATTTAATAATAGTGTGTAACAAGTTCATAATATTTAAATACTAAATTATATAACATTACGTTTTATAAGTATTTTCTACTGAAAATAATCATATTCAAAAAAATTGTAACGCACTGTATGCGGATTCTTCTTACACTGGGGATTTACTTACACCAGGGATTTAAATTATGACTCACCATTTTATGAAAAATTAACCCTTTCTACTATATTTAACATTCTGTGGTGCTCCCTTGATATTTTAATATATATTATGGACCTCGTATCTAATTTAATTTTTATCAAATTAATTTTCTTTGACAAAACATAAGACTGTGACTTTATTTTTTTACATAAAATTAAAAATAGTCAGATTAATATGAATATTTAATATAAAATTATGAAGCAGTAAAATTTATTAAGTAATTTTATCACTGAGTGAAACATATATTATGCACACAAATTTAATTTTAACAAAAAATAAATTATAACGAATTTAATTTAATTTCCCAGTGTCCTTTGAGAATTGTGGATTTTACCGCCATCTCATTCAATCATGGAAGAGTCTGACGCTTCACTGATCTTGCGGAAACGGAGTTGAGCATCTTTAATGGCACAACTCTAATAAGTTGTTTATTGTGAATTCAACAATCCCACATCGTCACTTCTGGCTTTAAGCAACCCTCAACTCGAATAGTACAACTTTTAAGAACTAACAAATGGGTCTCATAAACAATTCTCAACTACTTTAACATTTATTTTTGTATCAACTTAAAATATTAACTCATTTGAATTTTAATTTTGAAACAATAAATAGTAAAAAAATATAAAATATATTAAAAATATATTTTTTTTATCACAATAAAATTAAAAATGATGAAAAATACATAATATTATACAATTAAAATAAAATTCAATTTTGGCTGCGGGTAACTTTTGAATCTTCTTTTGCTTCTTCTTGACTCCAACTCCTCTATCCTCAGCTTCTGTCAAGCAACTCTCAGTGACTATTCGGAAGCACATTGTATTTTCCCCAACCATAGTTCAGGAGGCTTAAACCATGTTTACAATTTTTTGGGATGTTTGGCAGCAATGGCTAATCACTTTCAAGCAAACATGGTTTGAGATATAAGTAATGTAACGTGGTTGAAACCAACTTTCCAGGGCATAGCATCTGCATTGAAATTAACGTGGGTGGGTGTATAACATTAGTATTATTCCATTTTACCCCCTACTGTGCTGAGTTGCCCCTTGTTGTCTTGCCCCTGCTGAGTTTACGTATATGTTGCATCGTGTGGTGGCAAGCCATTAGTGCCTTCTGTCAATCTCCATCACCGTCCCTCTCGCTTTGCCTTCCATTTTGGACCGTTTCTTGTCATTCCGGTATACTCTTCCCAGTCAATATGCATCCTCTATTTGCTCTTGTTATTATGTGTATTCATGTGTCTTCATTTTGTGATCGTTTTCTAGTGCTCTTCGGTGTTATCTGTAGTCAAGGATGTATCGATGACAACGAGAGCCACACGACGCAGCTCTTTGGCAGCCCCAATAGCCAGAAAGTGATAGATTGCACGTTGGGTCTTTGTGATCCGCGAAGAGAAAGCCGAGTTGGAAGTCAACTCTCTCTATATATATATGTGTGTGTGTGTGTGTGTGTGTTATGTTGTTATTGTTGCTTTTTTTTTTTTGGTTTAAGCCATACATAATTAAATTTAGGCCTAGAAACTAATTGATAGAAACTAATGGACCTAATTATGGGCTATTAGACATAATTAATCTAATCAGGGCTAATGGATCTAATTAATATAATTAATGTAATGACTAAAACCCCATTTTGGTCCCTCACAGATGTATCTTTTATCAAAATGGTCCCTCACAAATCATTTTATTATTAATATGGTCCCTCCATCTAGTTGCTGTTTAATATTTTAATGGAAGTGATGACATGTACTATTAAATAATGAGTTGCACTGTGTAAATGCCATGTGTATTTTTTTCTCTCCACCTCTTGCCACATCTCAAAAAAAAAACTTTGTCGTTTCTACCTGTGTCTTCAACCTTCGTCCTTAGGACCCCTCCACCACACTTCTCCGCCGCCACCCTCAAATCCCGATCCTCCCTTGCCATCGCCAAAATAGAGTTCGTCCCTTTCTTCATAGAGCACCTCACTCTATACTTCGACCACCCGTCTGGCAAGGACCCTAGGTTGCACCCAAACTTTGGTTTGTGGTTGAGACAGAGAAGGCAGCTTTGGCCTTCTTGATGAGCCAATTAATGACTTTGCTGGGTCAATCGTAGTCGAGTCAGTCCTGGATGTCGTAGAATTAGATGGCTCTATGAGCGGAGAGACGAACTCAGCTATCTCTAGGGCCATTGGTGGTGCAGACCTAGCTGTGGCGGTCTTTGCGTCCTGTGGAGTGAACAATGTGGCCTCTTAGCACCTCTATGATCTCTCCTAATCCACCCCTCATCCCTAATCTCGACGACATGGTTCTGGGTTTCTGTTTCTCCCATCCTTGTAGCATATTCAATGGAAGAAGAACAGGGAGGAAGGAAATATTGGGTTTTCTTTGGGGATAATAACAGAGGACTAGGCTCTACTTCAACGTCTGCCCTAAACCTCGATCGGATTGATGTAGTTGTAGTGGTTATTGGGATAGATGAAGATATTGGAGTTGAAGGTGAAAGGCTGGGTCTTAGATGTGGCAATGATGATAGTAATGGTCCTTCTGTGAGGGGGAATCTTGGTCGTCATCATCTTCCCCTCCTTTGTTTTTTGCTGCTGCTACATGCCTTGAATTTGGAACTGGGGTTTGGGGTCGATGCTGATGAAGAAGAAAAAGGTTGAAGATGGTACAAAAGAGAAAGGAAGGAGGATTGGAGAGTGTTTGTGTCACAGGGATGAAACGACAAATTTTTTTTTTTGAGATGTGGCATTGGAGGAGGAGGGAAAAAAGTACACATGGCATTTAACAGTCCAACTTATCATTTAATAGTACATGTCGTCACTTCTGTTAAAATATTAAACGACAATTAGATGGAGGCACCATGTTAATAATGAAATGATTTGTGAGGGACTATTTTGAGAAAAACCATATGTAAGGGACCATTTTGATAAAAGATACATTAGTGAGGGACCAAAATGGAGTTTTAGTCATTAATGTAATCAATCTTTTTTTCATCTAATTAAAAAAGATTGATTACATTAATTATTTTCTTTATTATGAGAATGAACTTCTGATTTTTTTATAAGTTTTTTTTGTATGATTTGCATAATGATAATCACTAGTATCTAATATTTTCTTTAAAATAAGTAACTAGTGATTAATTAAAATTTCAATTAGAAATTAAAATTAGTAATTATTTATTAATAAAAACTAGTGCACTTTATTAAAACATTGATATAATTCACTAAGTTGACTTTAAATGAAGGGAAAAATGTACTTTACCCCAATGAACTTTATCTCATGTACAAAAACCCCCCATCAACTTTGAAACTAAACAAATAACCCCTACAAACTTTTAAGTTGGTGCATTTCATCCTTTATGTTAAAAAAAACCATTAATTAAACTAACGGTCAATGCCACACCATCTAAAAAATGCTACATTAGCTGGTGACTTGGAAAACATTCCAACACATTAGCTTCCAAAATGGGTGGTGATTAACCCAAACCTACTAACCCGACCCATCCCATGAATTAGTGATTACTTGATCCACCCTACATCATCACCTTTGTGTAATTGGATAATCAGAAGTTCTCTGGGTGGTGACCCTCGCAACACTGCATCATCTCCAGCTGAAGGAGGAAGATGACGCTGCATCATTAGGTTTTCCTGAGACAGTGGTGTAATTAGAGGGGCTATTGGAAGCTCAATTTCTTTGGGCAAATCTTTAAGGATGGTATGAATTTCATTAAGGGCAAATTCATTTAGGGTTTGTGCGATTTAGGGCAAATTCATCTAGGGTTCGATTATTGTTGGTATCCAATGTGCTGTGCTTGAAACTGATAAATGTCGTAATATTCGCCTCTCATTTCTTGAATTGATCTGGACAGAATATGTTGGGGTTTGATTCATCTTATTTTGGCATTGAATTTCCTCTGATTCAATTTATATTTTTCTTATTGGTCTTTCAGCCTTTCCTGCTCTTAGGACTACTAATTTGTAATTTATGATAAGTGTAAATGGGTTTAAAGTATGATTTAACTAGGATATGATATTGAGGAGTGTAAGTGAGTCCAAGTGTGATTTTTCACAAAGCAATGTAAGGTGAAAATTAGACTTAAACCACATTGAGATGGCCTTGATCAATAATTGATATTTGCTAAAGTTTCTGGCTCTCTCGACCAATTATTATTTTTGCTTTGTGAATATATATTTGCCTGTACATAAATTTGTTTACCAAGTATATTTCAGTTTCATTAATAGTGTGATTGTCATATTTCATTCTTATCTGATTTTCAACATTAATTAAACAACACCAATTTGACAAAATGAAGAACAATGACTAATTAATCAAGTTAGTAGTTTTGGCGGTCTTTCAGCATAATTTGTTTTTCATCAATTCTGCTGATTGGCTCTTTACTTATGTTTGTATTTTTCATTTTGCAGTAGATTTGTTGTCACTTGCTTCTCAATCCATCAAATTACTGGTTCCTGTCTCTTGATTTTGTTTCTTTCTGATTTACAGGCATTTTAACTAAGGAAGCTAAGGGCACTCCGATATAACCTTCTTGTGTAGTCAAAGGCCATGGGTTTGTTGTTATATAGTCTAGAGCATAGGTCTCCTTTTAATTTTGTTTGAGACTTGTGTAATGTAATAGCCTATGTAATGGACACTTGAGCATTGTGTAATGTAGTAGCCTATGTAATGAGACTTGTGTAATGCAATATTTTCTATAATGAACAAGTGGTACTTGTTTGGCTTCATTAATAAATGCAGTGGTTCCATGCCCATGATAAACAATTGGAGTATAACCAAAAATCATAATAACCACTGTCTCAATGAAATAAACCAAACTAGTATGTCACAATGCCACGTTTTATAACCAAAAGAGTGCACAAAGTCACAATTTATAACTAAAAGGAAGATACCTAACAGTATATCAAACTTATAACCAAAAGGACGGCATCCAACAATACATCAAACTTATAACCAAAAGGAAGACACCTAACAATACATCAAGTGAGAAACAAAATGAATGCACCTAACACTACATCAAACTTAATCAAACAACACCACGATCTCCCTGCACGGATGGTTGAGTGCTTTAAGTAGGTGGTGGTTCGCTCGTCTGCACAAATAGCAGTGCATTAATTAAATGCATTATTTAAATATAAGTTATCAGTTACAAAATGCATAACCACTCACCGTTCCTTGAGTAGCTGAGTCTTGGCTCACCTTCTTTGGCTTCTTGTAGATCTTTCTAGTAGGATTAATTGGTCCTTTGCACCCACGTGCATTGTGACCAAGTACGCCATAATTACAACACCTTAGTGTAAACCCATTCTTCCTAAGCAAGAAAGGGTTTTTTGGCTCATCTGTGGCTTGTTTCCTAATTTTTTTGGGCCTACTAGGAGCTTTCTTTACTTGTGCAGGCAAGATTTCATTGTAACTTATCTTGGGCCAATACACATTACTAGGTACAGGACCTATAACGTTGGTGTATGCTACTAGAAAGGCATCCCTACTATAACAATGGTGGACATAATTTTTCAGTTATTTTTGGTCTAACTAGAATCCAACAACAAATTTCCTATGTATCAATTCGTTAATGGAGATCGTTGGTCGAAGGTCAAATCCGACAACAAATACTTGATTCTATCGAGAACGATAGTATTTTCAAAGTTATGCAATAATCTCGTTTAAAAGAACAAACATGTCAAGTGTTAACGCTTTGACAAGTTTTGTATGAAAGAGCTTGAGGCCTGAAATAAGCTTTTTGCATAAGTTATATAAAAACAGAAAATTTGCAAAAACTAATTTACAGAATATAAAGTACGTTGAAAGAATAAGTTGCAGAAAATAAACGGCAGAAAGGTAAGTGCAAAATGTAAATAGTAGAAGGTAAATTGCTGAAAATAGATTGCCAAAAGTTAAAGTGTAGAAAGTTTAAAAGAAAGCAATTAAATTGCACAAAGTAACTGAAAACTTTTAAATTGCATGAAGTTAAATGAAAGCGATAAAGAATTGGAATGATAAAAGACTTGAATTAAATTTGACTAGAATGTGAGGTGGAAAGTATACTTTGATATTGATCTTTTAATCTGCTGATATCGGGCATATTTATATACTTTTTAGTCTCTATCTTAGTCCTATTGCTATTTCAATGTTGCCAACTCTCCTATTTTATTATATTTTGAATTTATTGGGTGTAAATTAATTATAGAATTAATATGATTCAAATTCATAATTTTATCCCAATTAATTAATGTGCTTAATTTCAGATCTAATTATTGGAGAGAAAAATGCTGACATAGACGTTTTGCTTACTTGGAGGCTACTTGGACATGCTGACTGGGCATTGAATGGTTGACTAGGGCTGACTGGATTTCTGGTCTCCATTGTTCTACACTTTACAGCAAAAGGGAATGTAATTTCTATTTTGACAGCATGGACCTCTTGCAGCAATCAATAGCAGACAGAAACAGCAAAGCAGTAGAGTAATTTGTCTGCTGCTGTTGCCACTTTTTTGCTGTTGTCTTGCTACTCACATCATGGAAGAAGCACCAAGGAGGCATCCAAGAGGCATCTAGGGTAGAATATTCTCTAAGGCATTGAAGGCATCAATTTTTAAAATCAGAGGACACTTTTATTTTCTGAACTCAGCAATTTTCGTAACTCTCTCTTCCTCTCTGTTTTCCTTCTTCTGTTTTGCTGTCTTGCTCTCATGGAGGGCTAAATCTCCATTGTAATCAGTCACTAGGACCTTGGGATGTTTTAGCTTGAACTGAAAGTGCAAGATAAGTGTTTTATTCTTCATTTCATCTCATTTCGTTTCTGTTCTGCTTATATGTTTATGTTGCTGTCAGATTTTGGTTTGAATTTGAAAGAGCATAAACAGATTTATATATGAGATATAACCTTGCTTGACTGTTTAGAAAAGTGAGTGAAACGAAATGGTTAGTTAGATGATATTTAACTTGATTTGGTTGAGGCTTTCCTTTGAAATGCGTCTAGTTATAGTTAATGAAGATATTATTGGCTATAGTTAGTAGTATTAAATTCTGGATGTTACTCTGGAATCATTCTTGTTTTTTTATAAAGAACCAAGTGGTGAAATGAGAACAAAACTGAATCAATGAGCTAAGTGATGATGGTTACACTCCCATAAATCCTAGTGGCTGGTTGCATGGTTTTCTGTCATTGTCAAACTTGTTCTGCTGATATTTTGCTGCTGTTGTTCATTGTTGTTGTTTTGTTACCACTTCTGTTATTACTGTCAACAAACCCCCCCCACATTTATGTGCTTTTAATTAGTGTTTGGGTGTTTAGAATAACTAATTAGTAATTAGAAGTGAGGCTCCTTGAGTAAATACGACTTGGAGACCACTTACCGCAATATTGCCACAAATTCAATTCTGGGCGATTCAGCATCGTAGTGGCATGAACCATCTGCTTGTATGAAATAGTAGGACTTTTAATCAAGAGTTGTCAACCTCTTTTACAACAATTAACTTAGTATTTATGGGCAAATGACCGAAGTACCTCCCTATCTATTTAATTGCCACGTATACTACGGTTTGTATTGCATTAACCATTACCCTAACCCACATAAACCATTATCCTAGGCCACATAAGTGACAGTTTACATGTTCGACATAACTATTTTAAATTGGTGTAACAGTCTTTGACGACTTTCATCCGACATCTTCTCTTGCCTTTAACGTTCGACAACTAAGTTACCTTGACATGCCCTCTTCTTTGACAACCTTAGACTTGACTTATTCGTCCATCATGTTTGAATTTTCCTGTCAAATGGCATGCTTCCGATAACTTTACTTTGACAGTCGTACATAAATGTTTTTGGAGATGTCCATCCTTACTCTTCTCTGTCGAATTTATCTTTGTCTAATAGTCAACTTTTGCCAAATGTCTGAGCTAAATCACTTATATTGGCACTTAAACAATCGACATTACTTTGTTGTGCTATTAAGGATGATTACTTGTTGGCCAAATAGCTTATTTATTTTATTTAAAAATAATCACCCAATAGATGCGCCCCAAAATTTTGTTCTCAACAGCCATGGAGAGAATTAAATTTTAAATGGTTTCATAACTAACATCGAATTTCTAGGGATTTGGCTTAATATCATAATTATCTCTAATATGATAGCCTTATCTTGGCACGTGAACCGTCATTGCCCTTTTGACGTTTCATGTCCCCCAAGCCTTTAAAACCCTAAACCCTAGTTATCAGGCCACTTGCTTTGCTATTTGTGCTATCTGTATTCTCTTTACGTTGTTCCATTTTCTGGAGCTCTCCAAAAAACCTTCAAACCCAAGCTACTCAATAATGGCTTCTTCTACGTTAGAGCTTTTTCTTCTGCTAAGCAATCTGCCATTGCTAAGAGCAAGAATACAATCTGTGACCCAATTGTAGATCCTTCGGAGATGTGGCAGAAATCAAATGTAATCATTCTTGTCTCTGATTCTTCTTCTACTCCTCCATCTGCTTTTCTGGGACCTTTGCTGTCCCAGAGACTTTCCCAATGAACCTCTACCTAGTATATCCTTGCAAGACTCCTGACGAGGTTATTCTTGCCTTAGGCTCGACGATACCCATCCATTACTTCAAGAAGGCTCAAAGGATATTTCAGACTCTGCCTTCCCGAGTTGATAGATATCACACCTGGCTTGACAGAGTACAGGCAAAGAAGGGAGAGTTTTGGAAAAAGATAGGCATCTACAATTTTATCTAACTCTCTTGACACACCATTAAAGTCGACCTGGCCATGGTGAGAGCTTCGGTCTTCTTCTGGAATAAGACCATCAACAATTTTCATTTTTGTACGACATGATGGGCTCGACGCTCTTCGATGTATCAGCTATCACTGGCCTTTGACCAGAGGGTTATCTATCCGTACCTTTGCTTCATCAAGTCATAGAGGTTTATTCTTCCAAGAACACCTCTTTTTCCTCTTACGTTAGTCTCTACCACAAGGATTCTGATCACGTGTCGGATGAGGAACATGTCACCTTCCTCTTGCTTTGGTTGTCAGCTTATGCGTTTGTCTTAAAGTCTGTGATAATAGCCAAATCCCTACAGCCCTTAGCCAACCTCATCCATGATGGCATCTGACTAGCCATAAACCAATGGCTTCTCACCAATCTCTTTCAAAGTATAAGTCAAATGGTTGACAACATCAGGGCTCAGACGAAGAAAGAAAATGTCAGAAGCCCCATCTGGTTGCTGTAGCTGTGGTTGAATACAGTTTTGGAAAGCAACTATCCATTAAGCCTCTATCTGACGAGTTGCTAGTCACATGTCAAGTTTATATGGACTGAGGCTCTGCTACTTGACATGTGACTCCCTTACTAAGGACGAGAAGAAGAATTTTTTCCATTGCTTTAAGATTTTCCACTCTATTGCATTGGACTCAACAACAATAAACTTTGCTAGAATTGTTAGTCGTCGAAGAGGCTATAGATGGTTCACTCATCTAATAACTTTTGACAAAGAAGGAGTCTCGATCTGGTCAAGTTTTTTATGTCGATAGATCATTTTTGGAGGTGCTCCAAACACGGAAGACACAAGTTTTATGTCCATCTTCCCAACACGTTCGCTTGATAGATAGACTTCTGCTAACCTATTCTTGCCCTTTACTCATCAGCATTGGAGGACCATTTTGTCAATGCCCACATCTCCAAAGAAGAAAATATCAAGGAGTTAATAGGGGAAAATGACATGCTTTGACATAGCCTTGTGCTTGTCCTTTATGAAGTTTCAAAAGGAGTATCAAGCTGCTTCATGGACTAGTGGTTGAAATACTATTGGTTTTATCGCCAAAGCATTAGAACTTGTTTTGACGTATTTGTGGATTCTCCTGTGCAAGAATACAATCCAACGACAAAAACCAAAGGTGAGCATTTGGAGGAAATTTGAGCCTTCAAGAAATATTAAAAGATAAAGTGGGATCTTCGCTACAACCATTGAATTGTTTAGAATGTGGAGGAAATCATAGCCAAACAAAACAAGAGCATAGGTGTAATATCCCAAGAATTTATATGAATATTTAAAGCCTATTTTGAAGTTTAGTGAAAAATTTAATTACGTGAAAAATTTTCTTTTTGAATTAGTGAAGAAAATGTGAGAATAGAAATTTTTATTTTTAATTTAGGAAATTTTTACAAATTCTCAAGGACTAAAGTGAAAAGAAAAGAAAGTATAGAGGACTTTTGAAAAATGACCAAGTAGGAACCCGAGAAGAAAAATAGAGCTTATGGGAATGAATTATGAGTCCGGTACCGAAAAGATGATGGATTCAAGGTTAAAGTGGAGTTTGAGACATCGAGAGGGATTAAAGTGAACAAATCTTATAAGCTAAGGTGGCTATGAGCGATTTTATCGAAAAAGAAATTGGTGGGGCCCACGCGTATACACTTCTCCTTATTCTTTTCTTTTTCTCATTCTCCCTCCCGTAGCTTCACTTTCTCTCTCTCTCGATTATGCTTGCAAAGGAATTTCTTCATCAATCATTCATGCAATTTTTGCTTTGGGAAGGAAGCTATGAAAGTTAGGATGATTGGTAAGTTGATGTTCTTCTTCTTCTTCCTCTTATTACAAGATCAAATCCTTGGTTATTATTTTTGCAAAATTTTTGTAGAATATTTTAATGGATGAATTTAAGTGTGGATGTTAATCTAAAACATTCCTAGGTGGTTTATGATGTTATTAGAACAAGAAATTTGGAGAAAACTATGAGAAATTCGTAGAATTTGGATATTTGAAAAAGTTAGTGTTCTTGATGAAAATTTGAGATTTGAGCTTGGATTGTTGGTAGAAATTGGGGGTTTTGGTGTTAAAACACTCCTTAGACATTAAGGATGAAAACCCATGGAAGAAATCAAAAGAAATGTTGTTTTAGATATGATTTTTGGATTTTTGGATGAAGAACACGAAGAACATCGAAAATTTTCCCCAGAATTACTGTTCACCGAGAAAATTTTTCCAGATTTTCTCGTTACTGTAGCGTTGACTCGGTCAACGTTACTGTAGCTGCGTTGACCGTTGACCGTTACTGTAGCATCAGTTTTTTTTTTAATATCGTTGAAAAGCTCTTTGAGTCTAGTTTCCAATGGTATAAGTTTCATCTGGATATTCATTACCAGTTAGGAGTTATGATTTGAGAAGTGGATGAAGGTCGAGAGTAGTGGTAGGAAATTTCTCTATTTCGTAACCCTGATGGTTTTTATCTGGTTACAATAGGAATGGTCAAGTGTAAGGTGGGAGTGCTGAGAGCATGAAATCCAGGTGAGTGGGTTAATACTTGCTATGATTAAATATCTTTGTTATTGACTTTTTGCATCATAGTGAAAATATGTTGAATATCCAAATTTGAAGAGAATGATGTGGGATGATGAGACAAACAATTGTGGAACGTGCCAGGTGATGTATATAATTATATTTTTTTATTTTCTCATGAATGAGGTTATGTGATGGATTGTGAATGGCATGTCAACTGAGTTGAAATGTATCATACTCTGATTGTTGAGTTCAATCATATGCGGATAGTTGAAGTATGTTATTGTTGAATAATTGTTCTATATTATGGGTTATGTTATATACATGCTATGTTGTTGGAACCACATTGATTATGTTGTGGCTTGAATTGTAAATGACTGAGTTGTGTATGTGGCTCAAGATTATGATTGAGGATGTTTTTATATGTGATTGTGATTGTGTTTGACTGGAAAGGAAAGGCATGGTGGTGCACCCCATGGAGAAATCTATGTGAAGCTATAAGGGTGAAGAATATAAATGGAACGATAAGGGTGGATGCGGCGGGGGCCGCGGGCAACGATCCAGAGGTATTCTGGACGACCCGGTTGGTACGGGAATTGTGTGTGAAATTGATTTCATCGATTGCTGTTGTGAATTTTGAATTTTGTTGAAATGCATTTGATTCACTTGGATATTGTTGTGAAGTATTATGAATAATATTATATCATATGATGATCGATCTACGTATGATTGCTGCATGTTATCATTATGATGCATGATTTTTATTTTGTCATAGTATTGTGTTATCTACTCACTGGGCACGTGGTTTGCTCATACCCCTCTTATTGATATTTTTTTTCAGAGTTGACAGCTGAAGGTAAATATCGGAACAAGGAATTATGGATCCTTAGTCCATAATTACCTTTTCATTTGTTCACGATAAAGGTATAATAGTTAAGTTTTATTCTAAGTTGTATAAATCTAGAAATCTCTGTAATCGGGTAGGTTCATTCAGTGATGTAATGTGAGTAATTGTAGTATGTATACAGAACTCGTTTTGGTTGCATGAAAAAGAATTGTATGATTTTTTTTTAAGAGAAAGATAGGCTTACGGAGGTGAAATGAAATTCACTTTCCGTGCCGGTCACGTGCTCAAATTTTGGGACGTGACAAGTTGGTATCAGAGCTTTGGGATTAGGTCTCCTACCGATTACAGAGTAAGGTAACCTTAGTGGGATCTCCTCTATCGTGGTGAACCCGGGCACGACTATAGAGAGATGGCTCCATTGAAGGTCCTGTAGGATGTTTTCATTTCCTTTCCCTCCGAGACTTGTTTTTTTCTTAGGAATTATGTTTTTAGTTTTAGTTTTAGATAGATATGGCTATACTTTTGAACCCGGTAAAGGAAAGGTTATTATTATTTTGATTCCATTGCTGTCGGATCAAATTGTATGTGTGGGGCTTTATATGTTGAATTCATGATTGATTTTGTGTGAATGATTTCCTTTATCTTTCTTAATTTTATTATTACTATTTTTTTTAGTATCATCCCATAAAAGAAACCACTGGCATTAAAAGCGGAAGGATTACATTGCAAAAAAAAAAAAATTACTCATGCATGAGTAATCTAAAAGCGAGGTGGTCTCGGATTAGGAGGGTTGTATTGTATCATCACCCCTCGACCATTCCTTGGAGCGAGAGACAGAGCAATGTCGCGGAGGGTAGTGTAAATCCCATTCATACAATCAACACTTCTTTGTTGTTGATTGCAGAAGCACTGGGTAGACCAATAGAAGAACCTGTCTATTCTTGAAGTCATTTCTGCATGATTGCGTTTAGTTAACTTCTCCAGGTCTCCTATCATCTTTTTCAGATTTTTCACCTCCTGCTCTAGACAGGCGATTTTGTCCTCCGAGGTATGGGCTGTGCTAGTCTCCTCAGCTTCCTCGTTCTTCTTCATTTTCTTCTCCATATGCTTCTCTAAAGACCCTTCAAAAGGTCTTTTGCCCTTGTCTTTGCCTAGACTTAAGTTTAAGTCGAGCTCTTCTCTCTTGGCATCCACTGTGAGATCAATGTACTTCCTTGTGGCCATGATTTGAAAAATTTAGAAATTTATGTGGGAGTATGAGAAGAGAGGAACGCTGGGAAGTTGTAGGCTCAGATATGATTACTCTTTGTGGTGTGGTAACTGAGAACGTTGGGACAGTTCTTATAGATGAAAAATTTGAACTTAGAGACAAAGAAGATATCTCTTCGCCGCACCCTACATGCTTAACCTATGGATTTCTGCAAGCTGGAAGCTAGGAGTCTAGGGTAGGCATGCACACCAACAACGCGTCGCATTAATGGCAAAACCACGAAAGTCAATATTCGGTGGATTTGCGGCCGATTTACACTTGGTTTTTCCATTTCTCTCGTTGGCATTTTTTGAAATTGAAGGAAGTCGACAATGTAGCCATTACAGAGTGTCTTGGATGTTTTCACGATGAACTAAAATGTATTTCTATGCTTTCTTGTATTGTTCTTGAAAGCCTTCAGTTAAGTATAATATACATGATTGATTGAATTATACTGTGATTATATGTATCTAAATACATATGATATGTATGTATGTTATTCATGCATAGAGAGTGAAGGCTATTTGTTATGGCCAGGAATAATATGTAATGATTCTACATACATTCAGAGAATGTGAAGTCTGAAATTTAAAAGAACTTGAATAGATGAAAATATATATAGATAATGATGTATCTCTATGTTTATACATATATACATATATGCTCGTAGAGGCAACTGAAAGGTAAAATTTTTCTCTCACTTTATAGAACGCTTGATGTGTAGATGTGAGAAGTTTTTATTTTAATATGTATGTTTGAAAATGTGTAAGCTTAGGGCAAAGTCACGGATTAGAAACCTAGATAAGGTTAATATGAAGCTACCCGTTCATGGAGTAATATCTCGATTTAGAATTATTGGATATGACAAATACAGAGTTAGGAAGTCATAAATTGAAGCGGCGATTAGTTTAATAATTTGAGCAAGAGTCAAAAGTTAGCCGAAATTTTTGAGGAAATCTTTTGTATTTGATTATATTTTGTTATTTTCTGGCATGCTTATCAGAGACCGTTGGCATTGCGTCGGATAAGGTCTGTAGGTCATCTTTAGAGTATGATGTAAAGGTTTTGTAGCCCTAAATTTTGTCTATATATAATGGATGCCCCATTACGCTGCTCACTACACTAAGAGTTTATATCTATAAGCTTTCTAGCATCAAACTTCTCCTTCTGTACAACCTTTATAGCTCAGAAAAAATATGGCCGGCAATAAATCTTTCAATTTAAACTTTGAGGCTGGCAAGGTAGAGCTGGATCTAAATCTTAGCCTGGAGAATTATAAGAATAAGAGATCCATGGAAGAGTCACCAGAGGCTAAGAAAAGAAAAAGGGATGTAGTAGAGTTAGAGGATGTTAGCACAGCAACATCTTCTAATAATAAGCTTGCGCTTATGAGACAAAAGATGGAGGACTTGGAAAGACTGATAAACCGCCACTTTGAGGACCAGGGGAGATTGATAAATCGTCTCTTTACAGAACAAGAGAAGCTTTTGAACCGTCATTTTAGGGAATTGGCGAATAGAGTTGATAGACATTCGATGTTTGCAACTCAAAATTTTCGTGACCAACAAGCGAGATGTATTGACTGTATGAATGGAGTGACTTCTGCACTTCGCCAAATTTTCCAGACGTTTCCTCCAGAAACTCTTTCTAGGCTGCAACGATTAACTTCCTCCTTAAGGTCTGAAGCACCTTCTTCTTCTAGACCTGGAGCACCTTCTGCATTTCAAAAGCCTCCTCGTTCTTAATTTATCTTTTCTTTTGTTTGTACTTAAAGCTGATGTTTGATCTAATGTTTACGTATTAAAATTATCTGTTTTGTAAATCAAGTTCAGTTTGTTGCCTGTAACTTATGTATTAGAAATAAAAAAAAATTTTCGTATTTGATTTTTTTTTGTTGAGGCAATTCTTTTACTGAAGAAACTTGAGAAATAAAAATATGTTGAACTTGTTATATTTTGTACTTGATTGTGAAAATTCCAGAAGAGACAATGAGATATAGACAAAATATCTGCATTTGTTTCAATCTTGAGTTTTGAATTCGGAGGACCGAATTCTATTAAGGGGGGAAGAATGTAATATCCCAAGAATTTATATGAATATTTAAAGCCTATTTTGAAGTTTAGTGAAAAATTTAATTACGTGAAAAATTTTCTTTTTGAATTAGTGAAGAAAATGTGAGAATAGAAATTTTTATTTTTAATTTAGGAAATTTTTACAAATTCTCAAGGACTAAAGTGAAAAGAAAAGAAAGTATAGAGGACTTTTGAAAAATGACCAAGTAGGAACCCGAGAAGAAAAATAGAGCTTATGGGAATGAATTATGAGTCCGGTACCGAAAAGATGATGGATTCAAGGTTAAAGTGGAGTTTGAGACATCGAGAGGGATTAAAGTGAACAAATCTTATAAGCTAAGGTGGCTATGAGCGATTTTATCGAAAAAGAAATTGGTGGGGCCCACGCGTATACACTTCTCCTTATTCTTTTCTTTTTCTCATTCTCCCTCCCGTAGCTTCACTTTCTCTCTCTCTCGATTATGCTTGCAAAGGAATTTCTTCATCAATCATTCATGCAATTTTTGCTTTGGGAAGGAAGCTATGAAAGTTAGGATGATTGGTAAGTTGATGTTCTTCTTCTTCTTCCTCTTATTACAAGATCAAATCCTTGGTTATTATTTTTGCAAAATTTTTGTAGAATATTTTAATGGATGAATTTAAGTGTGGATGTTAATCTAAAACATTCCTAGGTGGTTTATGATGTTATTAGAACAAGAAATTTGGAGAAAACTATGAGAAATTCGTAGAATTTGGATATTTGAAAAAGTTAGTGTTCTTGATGAAAATTTGAGATTTGAGCTTGGATTGTTGGTAGAAATTGGGGGTTTTGGTGTTAAAACACTCCTTAGACATTAAGGATGAAAACCCATGGAAGAAATCAAAAGAAATGTTGTTTTAGATATGATTTTTGGATTTTTGGATGAAGAACACGAAGAACATCGAAAATTTTCCCTAGAATTACTGTTCACCGAGAAAATTTTTCCAGATTTTCTCGTTACTGTAGCGTTGACTCGGTCAATGTTACTGTAGCTGCGTTGACCGTTGACCATTACTGTAGCATCAGTTTTTTTTTTAATATCGTTGAAAAGCTCTTTGAGTCTAGTTTCCAATGGTATAAGTTTCATCTGGATATTCATTACCAGTTAGGAGTTATGATTTGAGAAGTGGATGAAGGTCGAGAGTAGTGGTAGGAAATTTCTCTATTTCGTAACCCTGATGGTTTTTATCTGGTTACAATAGGAATGGTCAAGTGTAAGGTGGGAGTGCTGAGAGCATGAAATCCAGGTGAGTGGGTTAATACTTGCTATGATTAAATATCTTTGTTATTGACTTTTTGCATCATAGTGAAAATATGTTGAATATCCAAATTTGAAGAGAATGATGTGGGATGATGAGACAAACAATTGTGGAACGTGCCAGGTGATGTATATAATTATATTTTTTTATTTTCTCATGAATGAGGTTATGTGATGGATTGTGAATGGCATGTCAACTGAGTTGAAATGTATCATACTCTGATTGTTGAGTTCAATCATATGCGGATAGTTGAAGTATGTTATTGTTGAATAATTGTTCTATATTATGGGTTATGTTATATACATGCTATGTTGTTGGAACCACATTGATTATGTTGTGGCTTGAATTGTAAATGACTGAGTTGTGTATGTGGCTCAAGATTATGATTGAGGATGTTTTTATATGTGATTGTGATTGTGTTTGACTGGAAAGGAAAGGCATGGTGGTGCACCCCATGGAGAAATCTATGTGAAGCTATAAGGGTGAAGAATATAAATGGAACGATAAGGGTGGATGCGGCGGGGGCCGCGGGCAACGATCCAGAGGTATTCTGGACGACCCGGTTGGTACGGGAATTGTGTGTGAAATTGATTTCATCGATTGCTGTTGTGAATTTTGAATTTTGTTGAAATGCATTTGATTCACTTGGATATTGTTGTGAAGTATTATGAATAATATTATATCATATGATGATCGATCTACGTATGATTGCTGCATGTTATCATTATGATGCATGATTTTTATTTTGTCATAGTATTGTGTTATCTACTCACTGGGCACGTGGTTTGCTCATACCCCTCTTATTGATATTTTTTTTCAGAGTTGACAGCTGAAGGTAAATATCGGAACAAGGAATTATGGATCCTTAGTCCATAATTACCTTTTCATTTGTTCACGATAAAGGTATAATAGTTAAGTTTTATTCTAAGTTGTATAAATCTAGAAATCTCTGTAATCGGGTAGGTTCATTCAGTGATGTAATGTGAGTAATTGTAGTATGTATACAGAACTCGTTTTGGTTGCATGAAAAAGAATTGTATGATTTTTTTTTAAGAGAAAGATAGGCTTACGGAGGTGAAATGAAATTCACTTTCCGTGCCGGTCACGTGCTCAAATTTTGGGACGTGACAAGTTGGTATCAGAGCTTTGGGATTAGGTCTCCTACCGATTACAGAGTAAGGTAACCTTAGTGGGATCTCCTCTATCGTGGTGAACCCGGGCACGACTATAGAGAGATGGCTCCATTGAAGGTCCTGTAGGATGTTTTCATTTCCTTTCCCTCCGAGACTTGTTTTTTTCTTAGGAATTATGTTTTTAGTTTTAGTTTTAGATAGATATGGCTATACTTTTGAACCCGGTAAAGGAAAGGTTATTATTATTTTGATTCCATTGCTGTCGGATCAAATTGTATGTGTGGGGCTTTATATGTTGAATTCATGATTGATTTTGTGTGAATGATTTCCTTTATCTTTCTTAATTTTATTATTACTATTTTTTTTAGTATCATCCCATAAAAGAAACCACTGGCATTAAAAGCGGAAGGATTACATTGCAAAAAAAAAAAAATTACTCATGCATGAGTAATCTAAAAGCGAGGTGGTCTCGGATTAGGAGGGTTGTATTGTATCATCACCCCTCGACCATTCCTTGGAGCGAGAGACAGAGCAATGTCGCGGAGGGTAGTGTAAATCCCATTCATACAATCAACACTTCTTTGTTGTTGATTGCAGAAGCACTGGGTAGACCAATAGAAGAACCTGTCTATTCTTGAAGTCATTTCTGCATGATTGCGTTTAGTTAACTTCTCCAGGTCTCCTATCATCTTTTTCAGATTTTTCACCTCCTGCTCTAGACAGGCGATTTTGTCCTCCGAGGTATGGGCTGTGCTAGTCTCCTCAGCTTCCTCGTTCTTCTTCATTTTCTTCTCCATATGCTTCTCTAAAGACCCTTCAAAAGGTCTTTTGCCCTTGTCTTTGCCTAGACTTAAGTTTAAGTCGAGCTCTTCTCTCTTGGCATCCACTGTGAGATCAATGTACTTCCTTGTGGCCATGATTTGAAAAATTTAGAAATTTATGTGGGAGTATGAGAAGAGAGGAACGCTGGGAAGTTGTAGGCTCAGATATGATTACTCTTTGTGGTGTGGTAACTGAGAACGTTGGGACAGTTCTTATAGATGAAAAATTTGAACTTAGAGACAAAGAAGATATCTCTTCGCCGCACCCTACATGCTTAACCTATGGATTTCTGCAAGCTGGAAGCTAGGAGTCTAGGGTAGGCATGCACACCAACAACGCGTCGCATTAATGGCAAAACCACGAAAGTCAATATTCGGTGGATTTGCGGCCGATTTACACTTGGTTTTTCCATTTCTCTCGTTGGCATTTTTTGAAATTGAAGGAAGTCGACAATGTAGCCATTACAGAGTGTCTTGGATGTTTTCACGATGAACTAAAATGTATTTCTATGCTTTCTTGTATTGTTCTTGAAAGCCTTCAGTTAAGTATAATATACATGATTGATTGAATTATACTGTGATTATATGTATCTAAATACATATGATATGTATGTATGTTATTCATGCATAGAGAGTGAAGGCTATTTGTTATGGCCAGGAATAATATGTAATGATTCTACATACATTCAGAGAATGTGAAGTCTGAAATTTAAAAGAACTTGAATAGATGAAAATATATATAGATAATGATGTATCTCTATGTTTATACATATATACATATATGCTCGTAGAGGCAACTGAAAGGTAAAATTTTTCTCTCACTTTATAGAACGCTTGATGTGTAGATGTGAGAAGTTTTTATTTTAATATGTATGTTTGAAAATGTGTAAGCTTAGGGCAAAGTCACGGATTAGAAACCTAGATAAGGTTAATATGAAGCTACCCGTTCATGGAGTAATATCTCGATTTAGAATTATTGGATATGACAAATACAGAGTTAGGAAGTCATAAATTGAAGCGGCGATTAGTTTAATAATTTGAGCAAGAGTCAAAAGTTAGCCGAAATTTTTGAGGAAATCTTTTGTATTTGATTATATTTTGTTATTTTCTGGCATGCTTATCAGAGACCGTTGGCATTGCGTCGGATAAGGTCTGTAGGTCATCTTTAGAGTATGATGTAAAGGTTTTGTAGCCCTAAATTTTGTCTATATATAATGGATGCCCCATTACGCTGCTCACTACACTAAGAGTTTATATCTATAAGCTTTCTAGCATCAAACTTCTCCTTCTGTACAACCTTTATAGCTCAGAAAAAATATGGCCGGCAATAAATCTTTCAATTTAAACTTTGAGGCTGGCAAGGTAGAGCTGGATCTAAATCTTAGCCTGGAGAATTATAAGAATAAGAGATCCATGGAAGAGTCACCAGAGGCTAAGAAAAGAAAAAGGGATGTAGTAGAGTTAGAGGATGTTAGCACAGCAACATCTTCTAATAATAAGCTTGCGCTTATGAGACAAAAGATGGAGGACTTGGAAAGACTGATAAACCGCCACTTTGAGGACCAGGGGAGATTGATAAATCGTCTCTTTACAGAACAAGAGAAGCTTTTGAACCGTCATTTTAGGGAATTGGCGAATAGAGTTGATAGACATTCGATGTTTGCAACTCAAAATTTTCGTGACCAACAAGCGAGATGTATTGACTGTATGAATGGAGTGACTTCTGCACTTCGCCAAATTTTCCAGACGTTTCCTCCAGAAACTCTTTCTAGGCTGCAACGATTAACTTCCTCCTTAAGGTCTGAAGCACCTTCTTCTTCTAGACCTGGAGCACCTTCTGCATTTCAAAAGCCTCCTCGTTCTTAATTTATCTTTTCTTTTGTTTGTACTTAAAGCTGATGTTTGATCTAATGTTTACGTATTAAAATTATCTGTTTTGTAAATCAAGTTCAGTTTGTTGCCTGTAACTTATGTATTAGAAATAAAAAAAAATTTTCGTATTTGATTTTTTTTTGTTGAGGCAATTCTTTTACTGAAGAAACTTGAGAAATAAAAATATGTTGAACTTGTTATATTTTGTACTTGATTGTGAAAATTCCAGAAGAGACAATGAGATATAGACAAAATATCTGCATTTGTTTCAATCTTGAGTTTTGAATTCGGAGGACCGAATTCTATTAAGGGGGGAAGAATGTAATATCCCAAGAATTTATATGAATATTTAAAGCCTATTTTGAAGTTTAGTGAAAAATTTAATTACGTGAAAAATTTTCTTTTTGAATTAGTGAAGAAAATGTGAGAATAGAAATTTTTATTTTTAATTTAGGAAATTTTTACAAATTCTCAAGGACTAAAGTGAAAAGAAAAGAAAGTATAGAGGACTTTTGAAAAATGACCAAGTAGGAACCCGAGAAGAAAAATAGAGCTTATGGGAATGAATTATGAGTCCGGTACCGAAAAGATGATGGATTCAAGGTTAAAGTGGAGTTTGAGACATCGAGAGGGATTAAAGTGAACAAATCTTATAAGCTAAGGTGGCTATGAGCGATTTTATCGAAAAAGAAATTGGTGGGGCCCACGCGTATACACTTCTCCTTATTCTTTTCTTTTTCTCATTCTCCCTCCCGTAGCTTCACTTTCTCTCTCTCTCGATTATGCTTGCAAAGGAATTTCTTCATCAATCATTCATGCAATTTTTGCTTTGGGAAGGAAGCTATGAAAGTTAGGATGATTGGTAAGTTGATGTTCTTCTTCTTCTTCCTCTTATTACAAGATCAAATCCTTGGTTATTATTTTTGCAAAATTTTTGTAGAATATTTTAATGGATGAATTTAAGTGTGGATGTTAATCTAAAACATTCCTAGGTGGTTTATGATGTTATTAGAACAAGAAATTTGGAGAAAACTATGAGAAATTCGTAGAATTTGGATATTTGAAAAAGTTAGTGTTCTTGATGAAAATTTGAGATTTGAGCTTGGATTGTTGGTAGAAATTGGGGGTTTTGGTGTTAAAACACTCCTTAGACATTAAGGATGAAAACCCATGGAAGAAATCAAAAGAAATGTTGTTTTAGATATGATTTTTGGATTTTTGGATGAAGAACACGAAGAACATCGAAAATTTTCCCTAGAATTACTGTTCACCGAGAAAATTTTTCCAGATTTTCTCGTTACTGTAGCGTTGACTCGGTCAATGTTACTGTAGCTGCGTTGACCGTTGACCATTACTGTAGCATCAGTTTTTTTTTTAATATCGTTGAAAAGCTCTTTGAGTCTAGTTTCCAATGGTATAAGTTTCATCTGGATATTCATTACCAGTTAGGAGTTATGATTTGAGAAGTGGATGAAGGTCGAGAGTAGTGGTAGGAAATTTCTCTATTTCGTAACCCTGATGGTTTTTATCTGGTTACAATAGGAATGGTCAAGTGTAAGGTGGGAGTGCTGAGAGCATGAAATCCAGGTGAGTGGGTTAATACTTGCTATGATTAAATATCTTTGTTATTGACTTTTTGCATCATAGTGAAAATATGTTGAATATCCAAATTTGAAGAGAATGATGTGGGATGATGAGACAAACAATTGTGGAACGTGCCAGGTGATGTATATAATTATATTTTTTTATTTTCTCATGAATGAGGTTATGTGATGGATTGTGAATGGCATGTCAACTGAGTTGAAATGTATCATACTCTGATTGTTGAGTTCAATCATATGCGGATAGTTGAAGTATGTTATTGTTGAATAATTGTTCTATATTATGGGTTATGTTATATACATGCTATGTTGTTGGAACCACATTGATTATGTTGTGGCTTGAATTGTAAATGACTGAGTTGTGTATGTGGCTCAAGATTATGATTGAGGATGTTTTTATATGTGATTGTGATTGTGTTTGACTGGAAAGGAAAGGCATGGTGGTGCACCCCATGGAGAAATCTATGTGAAGCTATAAGGGTGAAGAATATAAATGGAACGATAAGGGTGGATGCGGCGGGGGCCGCGGGCAACGATCCAGAGGTATTCTGGACGACCCGGTTGGTACGGGAATTGTGTGTGAAATTGATTTCATCGATTGCTGTTGTGAATTTTGAATTTTGTTGAAATGCATTTGATTCACTTGGATATTGTTGTGAAGTATTATGAATAATATTATATCATATGATGATCGATCTACGTATGATTGCTGCATGTTATCATTATGATGCATGATTTTTATTTTGTCATAGTATTGTGTTATCTACTCACTGGGCACGTGGTTTGCTCATACCCCTCTTATTGATATTTTTTTTCAGAGTTGACAGCTGAAGGTAAATATCGGAACAAGGAATTATGGATCCTTAGTCCATAATTACCTTTTCATTTGTTCACGATAAAGGTATAATAGTTAAGTTTTATTCTAAGTTGTATAAATCTAGAAATCTCTGTAATCGGGTAGGTTCATTCAGTGATGTAATGTGAGTAATTGTAGTATGTATACAGAACTCGTTTTGGTTGCATGAAAAAGAATTGTATGATTTTTTTTTAAGAGAAAGATAGGCTTACGGAGGTGAAATGAAATTCACTTTCCGTGCCGGTCACGTGCTCAAATTTTGGGACGTGACAATAGGGCTCGACACGGGTTCAAATATTTAGAGTTTCTAGATGTCAAAACCATACTGGAATTTATTAAGAAAGTTCTTTTTCTGGACCCGGTGCCCTTGCCATGTGCTCGTTTTGGTTTGGCTGACGCATTTCCCGGGAAACTGACAAGAGCATGTAACTTTAAATTTATCAAAAGAAATGAATTTGTCACAAATCTCTTTCGAACAAAGAATGACGAAGTTACTTTCGCTCGTCAGTTTGCACTCCCTTCTAAATGATTCGATGTCGTGAATTGTCAACAAGTTTTCCCAAGGTATACAATCTTTTTTATTTAAAGTCAATAGTCGTTTCTGACCACTAACATTTATAAGTTTGCTTGCAGTACTCCCCTTAAAGGAACCCTTAGCTTATAAGTGACCAGTTGAGCAGGTGGTTGTCATCAAAGTAGAGGAAGAGGAAAAGGAGAAGGATTGTCAACCTTTTTAGTAGAGGAGAAAGAGATTGGTCAAGGTGAGTAACCAATCGATGATTGGAATGAGCGACCATCTGACTGCTGCTTTTCCTCAACTTGACACATCCAAAACGACTATTAGGCCTGAAAAAGAAAAGGCTATAGCAAAAAGAAAAATAATCTTTTTTGACGTTGAACATGCTGCTAAGAAGTCCAAAGCATGTGAAATCCTAGTAGTATTTGATCCAACCGTCGAGTCCCAGGTATATTTCATTTATTAAATATTATGATTTGTTGAAAATGAAATATACTCACTTCGCTTCTTTTGACAAGACAAAGAGCCTACTCTTGAGCATTCGACTTCACTTGCTATGTTCGATGAACCAGATCTGCAGACCCAAAGAGTATGATCCTTTGACAAAACTTACTTTTATATTGGGCATGTATTTCATCTCGAGACTGATATGTATTTTATTTCAAGATCAGGATTGGGAGGTCTGAAGCCCGATTGCTGAAGAATCTATTAGATTTCTTTAGGGCGAGGCTCCCATTGTAGACATGTTTGTCGAAATCCTTCAAATCGAGACTATACAAGCTATTCTTCAGATTGAAGCTCTGACAACGTTGCTACCAACCGAAACCCATCAAGGAGAGCTGACCATTGAAGCTACTGAAGCTTTTCTTATCAGGGAATCAGCAACTGTATATTCTCTATCTCGACAATCTCCATCGCCCAAAGAACATGGCCAGGCGGTAGTATCTTCTAGCTCCCAACAATTCGAACAAAGTCACACTACTGTCGTTTAATTCTATGTCTAGAGGCTTTGATAGCTGACATCTCTTCTATGTTTCCCGTCTCCAGTTTAATTCACCCAACGACCAAGTGGGACCTTTTACCTGTCCAATTGCTGGTGGTCCGGACATAGATGCATTGATCAATCTCCTATCGAGTGGTCTGATTTTGTTAGTTTCTTCTCTAGTTCTAGAAGATTCTTCAACAGATTCAAAGGTTGAAGAACTTATAAAGAGTTAAAGACTTTCCTGGATTACTCCTTCGAGGCTATTGCTTCTAATGAATCGTTGAGACGCAGAATTCAAGTCATCGTGAATGAACTTGAATCGATCAAATCATAGCTTCCCACTTCCTGTCAAAGCCTTTACTCAACCTTCAAGGATTTTATTAATGATTTGTCTGACAAAGCTCTAAACTTTAATCAAGTCATCTCTATTGATAACAAGGAGATGTTGGAAAAAGAAATCATTATTGGGCAATTAAAGGATCTAAAGGCTAAAATAGACTGATAGGATGAAATGATTGCCAAAATGAAGGAAAACTATCTAATTGCTACTAGCAATATTGGCCAGTTTAAAGAATACCTCGTCATGTTAGAAGAGAAAATCAGAAAAACCATAGAAGAATTGGAATCAGTTGAAATGTTAAAAGACAAACTTGTCCATGCTTTGACCGAACATGTGGCAAAATGAGAAAAAATAATAGAAAGTGCCACAGCTATTGCGGTCAATGCCCAAGCTTTTGCCGAAAAGATAAAGTCTTTGGAGACTAGATATTAGTCGGCCTGTGCGACTAAAGAGACATTGGCTTTTGTTTGGGAGCATCTATGCCAAATGTAGTTATATCGGTTAGGCTCATCCGATAGATTTATTAGACTTGTATTGTCGGTCCTTATAATCTAACAAATTTTATTTATTTATATATTTTTAGCATTCGACAATATGATGTACAAATTTCAATGCAATAAACATTCATTCAATTCTTACTTCACCCACTGTCGGCTTGTTTGGCTCAAGTATTTGCCATTAATTGATTTCACCTTCAATCTAATGTTAACTTCGTCGAGAGCATAGGCATTACTAGAAAATACTTGTGTAATCTTAAATGGTCCTTCCTATTTTGGTGACCACTTGCTGTATTCTCGATAATGTTTCTTAATAGGCAAAATTACCTTCCATACTAAATCGCCTAAGTTAAAAGACTTGTTTTTAACCCGACAGTCATAAAATTTAGCAATTCGCTCTTTTTGTTGAATTAAACTTTCTAAAGCGATTAATCTCTCATCAGTCAACTCATTTAATTTGTCAAACATTGAATCATAATAACTTTCAAATGGTAATTCTTCTTGTTTTTTAATGCGAATTGACTGGAGATTAATCTCGACAGGCAAAATGGCATCATGACCATAAACTAATTTATATGGGGATGTGCTTGTCGATTCCCTTAGTGAGTTTCTGTATGCCCATAGAACTTGATTAAGGGTACTATGCCAATTTCTAGGTTGTCGACCAACATGCTTTTTTATCAGGCTTATAAGTATTTTGTTGATGGCCTCTACTTGGCCATTTACCTACGCATTGTAAGGTGTCAACATAAATAATTTTATTTTCCTAGAATCAGCATATTCGATAACTTTCTGTCTAGTGAAAATGGTACCTTGATCGGTTGTCAGAGTTTAAGGTATCCCAAACCTACAAATGATGTGATTTTCAATAAAATTAATCACATCTTGTTGGGTGACATCTTTTAACGCGATTGCTTTAACCTACTTGGTGAAATAGTTAACCCTAAACTAGAATATATATATATATATATATGCCATTTCGATGAAAGAGGCTGTATATAGCCAATTAAGTCCAAAACCCATCCCCTAAACGGCCAAGGTTTAATAATTGAATGCAACGCATTAGCTGAAATGTTTTGTATATGGCCATGTCTTTGACATTCTTCACAAAACTTGGCAAACATTATACAATCTTTAACTAGAGTTGGCCAATAAAATCTTCATCATAGAAGGATCTATTTTATTTTTTCACCTACTTGATGAGCTCCATAAATGCCTTAATGGACTTTCAACAAGGCAATGTATGCCTCTGACTCACTCAAGCACTCTTCCAACTGTTTATAGATAATCTTCCTATAATTGTCCACCCGATATTACAAAATTTAATGCTCTATACTTAAGTTTCTGTTCTACGTTAGAACTTGGATTTTCTTAATAATCAATTATTGCTTTTCTCCAATCATTATTTGTACGAATGTCATTTTGTAACACCTCCTTTTCCTCCAAAGGATATAAAAGGTCTCTGATTTCTATTAGATTCGACAAACTTTTTTAGAAACTTAATACCTAGAAGCTATCTGATCTAAGTCATTAGCTTCTTCATTTGATTCCCTAAGAATGTATTGGACAATTAGTTCTTCAAACTCTTTCATTAACTTACTCGTCATGGCACAATACTTAATCAAATTTTGATTAACACATTTATATTCCTGAGTAAGTTGTTTGAGTATTAACTGGGAATCTCCAAATATGTGCACCCTTTGTGCTTCAATTTAACAAAGTATCTCTAACCCGATAATTAAAGCTCCGTATTTAGTCTCATTTCTAGAAAAAGGGTACTTTAGTTCAAACATGAATTTGGTTGGAGTTCCTTTTGGGGAGATTATTAAAATCCCAATGCCACTTCCTTTTTTGTGCCTTGATCCACGAAATAAAGACATCGTGGTCTTAATCTAACAAAATTTATGTCATTATCTATGTCTAGGCGGGATAGTCGACTAAAAAGTCAGCTAATACTTGGCCTTTGACGGCTTTTGCTGGAACATATTGTAAGGAAAATTTTGACAATGCAATAGTCCATTTGCCGATGCGTCCATTAAGAACAGATTTGGATAACATATATTTTATTATATCTGTCTTTGACATGACAAATACATTATAAGGCATTATATAATATTTCAGCTTGGTACAAAAAAAAATACAATGATAAACACAATTTCTAAATTGCATTATATCTTGTCTCTGCATCGTTTAAAACTCGACTAAGGTAGTAAACGACTCTTTCGTCACTATTTTCATCATCTTGAGCTAGTAAACATCCTATAGTCCTTTCAGAAGTTGAAATATATAACTTCAATGGTTGTCGTGATACTGATGACATCATAACTGGAGGTTTCGTTAGATAATACTTGATTTGATCGAAAGCCTTTTCATGACAGCCCAGACAAACTCTTACTCAACTTTTAGCTTGACCAAAGGTGAAAAGACTCTGGTCCTACCCAAAAAATTAGATATGAATCTCCTTAAGAAGTTCACTTTCTCTAAGAAAGATTGTAATTCCTTCTTATTTGTCGGTGCAACGGCTTCTAAAATTGCCTTAGTCTTATTCTTGTCCACTTCAATGCCTTTTTTATAGACTAAGAATCTTAGAAATTTGGCAGCCGGCACTCCAAAAGCACATTTTTTTGGATTCATTTTAAGGTTGTTCTTTCGCATTCTTTCAAAAGCCTACCTCAAATGTTCTAAGTGGTTTTGCTTATCTTCCGACTTGACAATGATGTCATCAATGTAAACCTCCATAAACTTCTCTATGACATCATGAAAGTTGGTGTTTATCGCTCTTTGATAGGTGGCCCCTGCATTCTTTAAACTGAAAGACATGACAACCTACTCATATGTCCCAATGGCTCCTAGATATCTGAAAGTAGTTTTCAACACTTCCTCCTTGACTATGAAAATCTGATTATAACTGTATGATCATCCATACAACTTAAAATTTCTTGCCCAGACACGGTGTCTAGCATATTCGCTATAGGCATTGGATATTTATCTTTTAGAGAAGCCATATTCAAATTTCTAAAATCTATATATACTCTCAACTTGTCATTTTTTTTAATTACTGGAACTACATTAGAAAGCCATTCAACATACCTGGTAGTTTTAATGAACTTAGCTTTAAGTAGTCGTTCGACCTCCTCTATGATTTTCAACACTACTTCAGGAGCAAATCTCCTATTTTCCTACTTGACAAGTCTACATCCTTCTTTGAGTGATAATCTATGCTCGACAAGGTCTCTACTTAAACCAGGCATCTCATTGTAATACCAAGCGAAGCAGTCTCTGTATTTGATGATGAACATGACAAGTTTTTCTTTGAATTCTTTTGGTAGAATTGCACTTACAAAAATTGGTCTCTTATTTTCTTTGGTGCCAAGTTCACCTCTTCCAAAGGATCTTCTACTTTGACATCCATCTTTTCATCGGGCCCTTTCTCAAATTCCAAAGGGCCATTGTCTACAATGTAGACTGACAACATATCTTTTGTTATATTGATTGCTTTATCGGCTAAGTAAGCTGACAACCTATCTATTTGAGTCTTAAGACTCATGGCTGGCACTTGATCGATTTTTTTGGGCCTTTCCATTAGTTTGACGCCAAATTGATCCATTAAGCAGGCCTTTAAAGCCTCCTTATTAATCATTCCATCTTCTATGGCTACAGGTCTGACGTTTGGGGCATAAGTTTTGAAGTTGACGTGGAGTTACTACAGATAACATGAACTATCATCTGCTTCTACCACCTCCACTTGTCCTTCACTGTTCCATAAAATCAACTTCTAATGCATAGTCGACGGGATTACTCTGATAGCATAGATCCAATCTCTTCCCAACAAAATATTATAATTGGATTTCGAGGGAATTACTATAAATAGGGTTGCTCTTTCGATTGATCCGACATGGATATTTAACATCACTATGTCGTTAGATGAGGAAGACTTGCCATTAAAATCAGTGACAACCATATCTGTCTGAATTAAATTAGACTCATTCTTCCCTAACCTCTTGAATTTGGCTCTTGATATAATTAGATTGATGGCAGCACCACCACCCACCAGAACCCTATTAGTAGGCTTTCCTTCTAATGAGGTCTTGATATGTAAAGGCCGTAGATGTGCATTCTATATGTCAGTTGGCTTTTCAAACTTGGCCAAATTGTTGAGTTCGTCATCCTAGTCATCATGTAGACTGTCGAAACTTGAAATTATGTCATCTTCTACAAATAACTAATCCTCCAACAAGTCTTCTAAATCTTCCTCATTCTCACCCACATAAATTTCATAATGGGCTTCATATTCCGGTGGAATCACAGAAATGAGGTTAAGTCCCATATTGATAGGATGCTCGTCTGTATCCTTCTTTCTTCTGACGTCTTTTTCTTCGACTTCTCTTAATTTTTCGTCAATTGGGTCCTAGTCTTCTTCATCCATGAATATCCCAAGTTCATCTATGAATGGCCCAAGTTTAAAATAATCCTTATCCATTGGATAATCGTCAGACCCTCCTTCCAACAAAGAGTTCTCATAGCCATTATCACATCGTCTAGATCTTCATCCATATCAAAGTCTAGATCGAATTCTTCTTCATCGTTGAGACCCAAAGGGTCTTTAGGATCATTAAGGGCTTCAATAATCTCATCGCCGACAAATCCATGTTGGTTGCATGACATTTAGGTTTAAACTCGACAAGTTTCCCCCTTGTTTAACCTTGGATAAATTCTCTCTTTTCTGCTCCATGTTGGTTGAAGGATCCTCCAAGATTGTCTTTATCTCATTATGAGACCAATCTTCGTAATCCTTTACTTCCACAACAGCCACTTGTTTTCCTTTAATGGCGTATACTTCTATCAAATTCTAATTTCAAAGGCATTGGCTGCATCAACTTTTGTGCCTTTGCAATCTCTGCCTCAAGCCATGCACTTAAAAGGTTTGGTTGCAGCTGTTCATTCTTCTCCTGTGGATTGGAAGTTTCTTATTGGATTGGTTATTATTTTGGACTGTCAGTTTGGTTTTGACTGCCAAACATTTTTTTCTCGACCCTAATGGTTTTTCTTTGATTAGGAGTGCATCCACCAAGACTCTTCTTTTATGTGCTTATCTATACCTCTATAACCTCCATTTTTGGCTTTTCGACAATGGTCCACCAGATGTTTCAGAATTTCTTTGACTGAATGGCATTACCTTGCCATGTTAATAATCTTGGTTCTAGAAAGGCTAATCCTTATGGAATCTACTCCTCTTGGCATAATCTTTGTTTGCTATTGCAGAGTTTTTAATCCATTGGCCAACCTTTACAGTTACAGGTGGCACTCATGTTTTGACATGTCGGATGTGGTCTCGAGAACTTGGATTATTACTACTCCTGACTGACTCCTTTGGGTTTTTAGCCCATCGCCCTCTAAGATTCGGCCTAGCCATCTATTGTGGCCTAGTCTTTTATATGTGAGATGGTTTTAGCTAATTACGGAAAGGTATTTCTTTCTTCTAATCTTTAGAATGGGCCATTGCCTTTCGAGGCACTTTTATGGCCTCCGAATCATATAAGTGGATACATCTCGAAAACATCTTGATTACCACTTCGAGGCACTTTTATTCCACTATAGGGTCAGGGTTATCAATCTTACACTTGTTTTGGTCTACTTCAACATACATCTTCCCTTTTCCTTTCGCATTAACCATGCCAATTTTCAAGGAAATTTGGCTGTTGATTTCAGCAACATTTGTCTGAAAAGGATCGGTGTCAACTTTCATGTCAGCCTTTTTATCAGCGATCTTCAATCTTCTTTCTGTCAAAGCTTTTTGAATTAAGTCCTTGAAATGTACACATTCGTTAGTCACATGACCAAATACATTATGGAATTTGTAATATTTTCAGTCTTTAATTTCATCAGGCTTTAACAGCCTATGATTATTCGACAGTTTTATTTATTTTTCTTTTAACAAAACGTCAAAAATTTGTTCGAATTTTTTTATGTCAAATGTGTGTAT
The DNA here is from genome assembly GCA_037074585.1 of Biancaea sappan. Classification (NCBI taxonomy): domain Eukaryota; kingdom Viridiplantae; phylum Streptophyta; class Magnoliopsida; order Fabales; family Fabaceae; genus Biancaea; species Biancaea sappan. The sequence continues at coordinate 15,871,593 of CM073497.1, read as the reverse complement.
TTTTCTATTGACACATTTTTCTTTGGCCCTCATAGGCTTTATAGCCTAACAAACATAAAGAGGTCCATTCTTTAATTTGGCAAGATTTACATCAAAATCTACGTCTTTATCCTTTTTGTCAGATTCTTCCATTCCAACGAATTTACTTTTTCTCTCTTGAGGAATTTCTTTTGCTTTTGCATCTTTTCAACTTTCAACTATTCTTCTATCGAACTTTGCCTCCAGTTGGGCAAGATCAACTAGATGTTGATTAACAATATTTTTTCTGATGTAATAATCTAGACCCCTAATAGCTATCTTAACAACTTCGACTTCAGGAATCGAAGTAAAACATTTATTCCTCATTTTCCTGAATCTTGCCAGATAGTCCTTTACAGATTTGTTATATAATCTTTTAATATTAAACAAATCTGTCAGACCAACTTTCAGGTCCCTTCTGAAGAATTTGTCATGGAAGCTTCTCTTTATTTGCGCCCACGAATGAATACAGTTTGGTCTCAGTGTTGAGAACCAAGAAAAGACATTTTTGTGAGGGAACTAGGAAATAATCTCATTTTAAGTCTTTCATCTATTACTAGATCTCCTATTTCGATGGTGTACTGTACAATGTGTTTGATGGTTGATTCATTACTTTCCCTTGCAAACTTGGATAGTTTATGAACCTTAACCATCCCTCTAGGTAATTCTGCTTGTTGAACCCAATTAGAGAATGCCGAAGCAAAATAAGGATGATTAGTATAGCTTATATTGAAACCAAATCTATGAAGGACTTGTTCAATGACTTGGTTTACATTGCATTCGACTTGGTTCTCGATGAGGTTTTGTCAGAACTCTCTTATAACATTGTTCACATGTGGCTCATTCCGACGTAACATCTATACTTGACGATGTCTCAAATGTGGTTGAAGTTGGTCTTGCCCATGCATTACGTTATTTGGTTAATTTTGGCCCTGAGCTTGAGCCATAATCACTTGTTTTGGTTGAACATTTTTAGGCACAACAATCCCCAAGGCCTAAGTTAATCTACTCATTTGAAGTGCTAACATATTACATGCATTATTGGTATTTTTCATTAAGGGCTTTAGTATGACACCCATTTGTTGTGTCAACATACTCACCATATCGTGATTACTTTCGTCCATTTGTTATCAAATGTTAGCCAATGAACTTACAGTGGATGTAGAGACAGTATTTGGCATATCTCTTGACATATTTGGGAATACAGTTCCCAAATTCAGTCTTTCCTATCAGAACACAGTGGGAGTACTGGTTTCTGTCATATTTACCAATGTAGAACTTATTGTTTAGCCCTGAGTCATTTGACATGTGGGATTGGCTAACTAACTTCTAATCCCAAGTTGAGTCATCACAGGAGGAACATATCCTTGAGGTAATCCATATTGAGGCGCAAACCTTGTTGTTTGACTGCCTACTCGACTTGGTGACACTGGTGTCAATCCAGACACTTGCTCTAATACAGGGTTTCCCAAAAAGAATACGTTTGGCACAACGTTTATAGGATTAGTAGTTGTGGTAACTGCTGACACATTTGCCATGGTTACAATAGATGCAGTTAGTGAACCTATCACTTGATTAACACTGTTGGTGTTACTCATAATTTCAGAATTGTGAGTATGAGAAGAACAAAGTATGAATTTACCGCTTCTTAAATGCATACATGTAACGAGTTACTCTGAACTCGTCTTACTGGGCGTGCCAATTTGTTTACAGTGATTTTTGGTCTAACTAGAATCCGACAACAAATTTTCTATGTGTCAATTTGTTAACGGAGATCGTTGGTCGCAGGCCAAATCTGACAACAAATACTTGATTCTATCGAAAACGATTGTGTTTTCAAAGTTATGTAGTAATCTTGTTTAAAAGAACAAATGTGTTGAGTGTTAACGCTTTGACAGGTTTTGTATAGAAGAGCTTGAGGCCTGAAATAAGCTTTTTGCATAAGTTATATAAAAACAGTAAATTTGTAAAAAGTAATTTGCAGAATGTAAAGTGCGTTGGAAGAATAAACTATAAAAAGTAAACGACAGAAAGGTAAAGTGCAGAATGTAAATAGCAGAAGGTAAATTGTTGAAAATAGATTGTGAAAAGTTAAAGTGCAGAAAGTTTAAAAGAAAGCGATTAAATTGCACAAAATAAACGAAAGCATTTAAATTGCATAAAGTTAAATGAAAGTGATAAATGACTGGAATGATAAAAGACTTGAATTAAATTTGACTGAAATGTAAAGTGGAAAGCATACTTGGATATTGATCCTTTAATCTACTCGTGTGAGATGTTAGGATTTTTAATCAAGAGTTGCTAACCCCTTTTACAACAAATAACTCGGTATTTATAGGCAAATGACCAAAATAACTACCTATCTATTTAATTGCCACATATGTGATAGTTTGTATTGTATTGACCATTACCCTAACCCACGTAAACCATTATCCTAAGCCATGTAAGTGACATTTTACATGTTTGACATAACTATTTTGAATTGGTGTAATGGTCTTCGACGGCTTCCATCTGACATCTTCTCTTGCCTTCAACGTTCGACAACCAAGTTACCTTGACATGCCCTCTTCTTTGACAACCTTAGACTTGACCTGTCTGTCAATCATGTCTGAATTTGCTTGTCGAATAGCGTGCTTCTGACAACTTTACTTTGATAGTCGTACATAAATGTCAGGTCCCAATTCCGAGACCATGACTGGCATAGCGGTAGAATCCATACTACCACTGTAAGCCTGAATTCGGAAATACTTAGACAACATAGCCAAAAATAATAATTAAAGGAAACCTTCACATAGTTGTAACACATAGAATACCTAGGAGTTCAACTACTACAGAGCGACTCAAGGAATCCAAACATACCTGACTTAATGTCAACCAAATCCGTAGAGGGATTGGTGACAAGGAAGCTCTGCTATTCCTCGTATGGAGTCTAACTAACTAACCGGATCCTGCAAGGGGCATGAGAAAAAGTATGAGTACGAAAATACTCAGTGAGGAATTATAGATTACCACCACGTACCGCTCACAGAGATGGACACAAAATATAATGTTCCTTTCACTAATACTAGGACCAAGCCCCATTCCACACAACTTGTATAGTTAGGTGAATAAATCCTATCCTATACAGATGATTATCATAAAATCATACCTTACGGGAAAAAAATACAAAATTCATACCATCACATGATCCAATCACACAAGTTAACGCACAACATCAAGCGATCTTACGATCAAAATTTTTTTCCATGATCATCACATTTAACTAAATAAATTTAACGCCTCCACATAAAACACACATTAGATGCATGACCATTTAACTCAACATAATTCCAATATCTGTAATATCCACCATTCCAAGACAAAGACTATGAATAATTAAATGAGGTCTCGTCCATCGTTCTAGGACTGAAACTATGAATAATTAAATGAAGTCCTGTCTATCGTTTCAGGACTGAGACTATGCATAATTAAATGAGGTCTTGTCCATCGTTTTAGGACTAAGACTATGAATAATTAAATGAAGTCTCGTCCACTGTTCCAGGACTGAGACTATGAATAATTAAATGAGGTTTCGTCCACTATTCTAAGACTAAGACTATGAATAATTAAATGAGGTCTCGTCCACTATTCCAGGATAAAGACTATGATACAATTTCCTTTTGGCAAAGCCGTAAGAATATATTTAATGAGCCACTATAACCATAACATATAATCAAGTATGACTAAATATTACTTCAGAATCAACAATATTCAACCAAAGAGAGCATGTTTACATATGCACATTACACAAGCAAATCATAGTACAATAAGTCAATTAATGACTACCACCCCATAACATGGTCTCCCACACACAAATAGCTATCATTAGGGGGTGTCACTTATTCAAGTAAGAAAAAGATAGTAAGCTTAATTATTGAGGAAAGTAACTCATCACTAGCACTTACAACCATAAGATTCCTCCAAAGTTTTCCAAACCTCAGGTACCCAATAGTCTAGGGGCGAAATCTTTTTACGAAGTAATTTATATACTCAACAAACAATATCATTAAAATATATCAATCTTCATGGAAATAACAGGGCATACATGGCAATAATAGGGCATGGTTATACCACTACTTTCGTTCAAATTTTGGAGTAACCCACACCATTCCCATGACTATCTGGGACTCTTCCACAGTTGTACCACTTTCAACAACTGAGGTCATCTAGGGTGTTACTAAGGAGTTTAATTGGACACTTTCCTCATTTCCTCAACTATACACAATTCATGCTTAGACAAGAAAAATGTGAGCATAAGCATATATACTGCTACTCTATCTTGAACTTCTATTAATTGACCATTTATTTCTTCTTGCTTAACTGCAAATTTAATTGTTGATCTATCAATTTCTGTGAGATAATTATCCCACCAAACTTTTAATTGACCAGTAAATCCAGTTGTTAACATTGCAACTATAACTCTTTTACTATTATTTTTGATCTTGTATGTTGTAGCACACATTGACATGTTTTGAATTATTCCTAAAATTTAATGTTCGCTATAACCATCAATATTCCATTTTATTATTGAATTTCCTGAGTAACTAGCTTCTGTAACTAAAGTGTTTTCTTCATATTGAGTGTCTGGATAACTAGGTCTTGGATAATAGTTTCTGGTGATAGGTCTTGGATTCCTAAATTTTACCCTATTTAAGCTTTGATCATTTTCTGGGTTGATGTTTTTTGATATAGTGTTGAGCTGAGGACCTTTTGATCTATTGTTTGAAACATTTAGTTGATCTAGTCTTTTAGTGATTTCTTCAACTAAATTTTGAGAAATTTTTCCTAAATTTATTGATCTTAATTCTTCTCTTGTCAGGGTTGATATTTTGTATAGGGGTTATTGTAGAATAAATGAACTAATTTTATTTGAAAAGAGGTACTTATTGAGGCTTCTAAAGGTTTGTTGTTGATCACATTTTTTTGTTCTATCTAGTTGTTTTCCTATAGTATTGAGAGGTAAATTATTGTAATTGTCTTGAGATTGTATATTCTTAACATCTTTCTTTTGACTTGGTTGATCTTCATTTCCTTCTACTGTTTTGAATGGTGAAGCTTTTAATTCTATACTACATTTTGAAATTTTTAAATTTTCTAAGGGTGGATGAACAGATATGACTCTTTGACCTCATGTTGTATCTCATTCTACAGTTATTCTATTATGTGTGTTGATCGTTTTGGGGTCTCTTACAAAAGGGTTGGAAATATTGTTATTTTGACAGTATATACTAAACCAGGTGAAAAAGAAAATATTTTCTTTGATCTGTTCTAAATATTGATAATATTTTTCTTTCCATTGTTGAACTTGTTCTGTAGAGAAGGTCTTAAAATACCATTCTCTTTGAGGTGTGTTGTAATCTTTCATGAACTCAGTGTTTAACCTTTGTTTATCTAGAACTAAAATTTGAGATCTAGTTGGTGAGTGGTTTATTGAAGGTTCTTCACTAACAGGTTCATAAACTGGTTGTGGAATGTTTGGTTGAAAATCAACTCCTCTTAGAGTATTCGGAGTTTGAAGGTTACTAGCCACAGATCTATAGTCACTATCTACAGAGTACCTATGTCTGAATTCTAATTCTGAAGTTCTAAAATTTGTTTGCAAAAAGAGTTAAAGAAAGTATCAAAAAATAATGCAATAATACAATACCCTATCAATGCATGACCTTTGGAGAATTAATAAATTATGTTACTAACAAAGCTATCATGTTATGTAATGACATGAAGCTTCAATATAAGCTCAAAACCGAACTTAAGAGTAGCCGCAGAGAGTTAGGAAACTTCTGTGATCAATACGGCATAGAAAAGATTCAAGCCCACTCTTCAAATACAAAAAACATAGGAGATTAGAAAAACATAGGCTAGTTAGGAAGACATATCATCGATACCCTGACAAACATGTTAGATCATTCTAAACAAATAAAACCCACCAAAGCTCCAGAAAATTTTGGCACCAAAGTTCAAAACATCATAGGCAACTTACCGATCGTAAACATATAGTTTGTTTTAAATACGGGAGATAAGGTCATATTTCAAAACACTATCAACTTAAGAAAAAGAGCAATTTGTTAGAAATAGATGATAAATACAAACAAAGTTTAATGAGTATCCTGTTAGAAGATCAAAACTCTGAGTCAAACTATGACACAGATAGTGGTAGTGATCACAATGAAATTTATCAAATAGATCATTAAAATAATTCATTAGAAAGTTTAGAATCTGCAGACGAGAGTCATTCAGAAGAAATATGAATTTGTAGCTGTAAAGAATGTTCAAAAATTGGTTGATCAAAAACTATAAATGTTATAAATAGAGATAAGATTCAAACCTTAGTACAAATTATAGATAAAATAGATAATGAAGAAGTTAAGAAAGAATATCTATTAAAAATAAAAGAAATAATGGATTTGAAAGAACCTCAACCCAAACCAGAAGTTAAACCATACAATGTTCAAGAAATAATCAATAGGCTACAAGACAATCCAGATGAAGACAAAGTTACAATAAAAGAGTTAAAAGAAGAAATCAAAATTATTAAAGAAGAAATTCAATTGTTAAAACAAAAAGATATGGATATATCTTTAGATATTTTAAGTATAATGACTAAGAAAGATGTTAGAATAGATAACGATCAAGAAGAAAGTAGTTCAAATCCTAGTGATCATTATTTAAATATATTCTCTAGAATTCAAGTTCAAAAATGGTATTGTCAAGTAACCTTAACAATTAATAAAGAATATAAGTTAAAAATAATCGCCTTAATGGACTCAGGAGCCGATTTAAATTGTGTTCAAGAAAGATTAATTCCCACTCAATACTATGAAAAAACTATTGAAAGTCTTAGTGGCATAGGAGGAAATCAACTACCTATTAGATATAAACTATCAAATGCCAAGATATGTAATCAAGGCATATATTTCAATACAACCTTTGTATTAGTTAGGAATTTAAATGAACCTATGATTTTAGGAATTCCTTTTTTAACTTTAATTTATCCTTTTAAAATTTTAGAATTAGGAATTTCAACTGAAGTTTCAGGAAAAGAAATTTGTTTTGAATTTCTAAAACCGTCTAAAACAAAAGATGTTAATTTGCTTAAATCATTAGTTGTTTCAAAACTCAACTTAATAACTAGAAAGCAAAAACAAATCAAAATGCTAAATAAAGAAATTTATTTTAAAAAGATAGAAGAACAGGTAGGAAAACACCAGGTTAAGGATAAGATAACTCTTGTTCAACAAAAATTTGAAAAAGATTTATGTTCAGAAAATCCAAATGCTTTTTGGAGCAGGAAAAAATACGTAGTTTCATTACCATACAAGCCAAGCTTTATTGAAGATAAGATTCCAACCAAAGCTAGGCCAATTCAGATGAATAAAGAAATTTTAGAGTACTGTAAAAAAGAAATTCAAGACCTGTTAAATAAAAAGTTAATTAAACTAGCAAATCCCCTTGGAATTGCTCAGATTTTTATGTTCAAAACTAAGCAAAAATAGAATGAGGAGCCCCTAGAATGGTCGTTCATTACAAACCCCTCAACAAAGTATTAAGATAGAGTAGGTACCCAATTCCAGATAGAAGAGATTTAACATTTCGTGTTCAACAAGCCTCTTTATTTTCAAAATTTGATATGAAATCTAGATACTACCAAATCCAGATAGCAGAATCTGATAAGTACAAAACAGCTTTTACAGTTCCTTTTGATCATTATGAATGGAATGTTATGCCATTCAGTCTAAAAAATGCATCTTCAGAATTTCAAAACATCATGAATGATATTTTCAATCCTTATACCCAATTCATAATAGTTTACATAGACGATGTTTTAGTATTTTTTTAGATTAATAGAATAACATTTTAGACACCTGGATCAATTTTACGAAATTATAAAGAAAAATGGTTTAGTAGTTTTTGCTAAAAAGATGAAGTTGTTCCAAACTAAAATTAGATTTCTAGGTTATGATATTTATCAAGGCATGATCAAACCTATAAGCAGATCAATAAAGTTTGCTAATAAATTTACAGACGAAATTACTGATAAAAATCAGTTACAAAGATTTTTAGGATGTCTCAGTTATGTAGCCGAATTTGTTCAAAACTTAAGAATTATTTGCAAACCCTTATATCAAAGGTTAAGAAAGAAAGCCCCATCTTGGGATAATTCAATGACTGAAATAGTCAAAACCCTCAAAAATAAGGTCAAAAGCCTTCCTTGTCTAGGAATCCCAGATCCAGAAGTCTTCATGATAGTCGAGACAGATGCCTTAGACTTAGGCTATGGAGGAATACTTAAACAAAGACCCAAAGATAGTGATAAAGAACAAGTAATTAAGTACTATTTAGGAATCTGGACAGAAGCTCAAGAGAAATATTCAACAATCGAATGAGAAATTTTATCTATAGTGCTAAGTATCACAAAATTTCAAAAATAATTGTTCAATAAACGTTTTCTTTTGAAATGGATTGCAAAGTTGCAAAAAGTGTTCTAGAAAAATACGTTCAAAATTTGGTTTCAAAACATATTTTTGCCCTTTGGCAAGCAATACTCTCTTGCTTTGATTTTGAAATACAACATATCAAAAGAAAAGACAATGCTCTACCAGATTTTCTCACAAGAGAATTCTTGCAGGGAAAATCAAGAAATGGAGAAGAAAAAATCAAAATAAATCAATAATCAATACGGATCCCCACTAGGTCCTTCGATCAAAAAAGATGAATACGGATCCCCACTGGGTCCTTCAACATCTCCAATATTAGCTCCAACACCGCTCAATACACACCCTTCTGGCAGTGGTATTAGACCATGAGGTATTAGGCCTTCATCTCCTTCAATACTTTTTCAAAATCGTTTTGTTCCATTAACCTCTAATCAAGCTCTAACTATTCCTTCATCATCTCAACAAATCACCCTAGTTCAAACTTCAAAAATGGTACCACTTACTCCAGCTAAAAGTTATGTTCAAAATATCTCTAAAAAAGATAGATATGTTAAAAATGATTGTGATGCTCCAATAATGGCGGTCGAACCCGAATGGATTATAACGCCTGAAACTACTGCTAGGGAAGTAGCTCAAAAGGCCTTCAAAGATGGGTGGTATTTTCATCCATCCACCCCAGAAAAATCAAGAGTATTCTATGAGTTTATCCTAATTGACACCAATTCAATAACCTTAACTCATGAATACGATCCTTAAAATCCTTCAAGAATTCAATATTCAAAAATCAAAATAAATCATGTTATAACTCTTGCTCAATGGAATAAATCACTATACACAGAACAAACCTTTTCAAGGCAATTCAACCCTCAAACCTATAGTTATTGGGATTACCGAATTGCTTGGTTCAATATGTTACTTATCTATCACTTTTCCCACTCCTTGTTCATTTGGTTCAACAAAGGTTTAAAATAATTTCCAACCTGGTTTTCAGAATGGTTTCATTTCGTTGGACCAACTGCAGATTTTCTTCTTTAATATGCTAAAGAAGCTTATCAATACTTTATGGTTCAAACCGACTTTACTCCTGGCACAGACCTTTTACAATTTTTTGCAAATTTCGGAACTCCCTGGATTATGACTTGGGATTTTGATTTCAAAATTAAATTCAAATATGGATATCCCACATATTTGTCCAGAACGTTCAACATAAAATGGTGGTCAAACTATAACCCAAATCTGCTCAACAAAAAGGTTGTTGAAAAATGGCTTGCTCAAAATCCTTATCTTCAGAAATACAATCAAAATGTTCAACAACATTCTCCATTTTTAACTTCAAAATCACCGATAATGGTAAAATTAGCCACAGCTCAAACAGAAGAAGAATTCAACTAGTTACTCCAAGTTTTTGCTGACAAAGCCCCGATAGAAAAGGCCCGTCAGTAGGATCTAATCCAGAAGTTCAAAGCCCATTTCAAAATGAAGATGACTGTTTTAACATCGACATTGCTAACTTTAGTCAATTATGACCATGGTTAAGTTAACTGTCGGTATATCAAGATAACCAACTTAACAACAAAATTCAACAAGTCAAAAGTTGCTCAACAGGTGGCAGATAGAACTTTTTGAAAAAGGAAGCGTCGGCACAAAACGACAAAGAAGCTTTTCAAAAAGAAAAAGAAGCTTTTAAAAGAAGTCATCTCGTGATCTGTCGTCTCGTGATCAACTTTTCGAACTTCAACACAACTCAAATCTGCGGACTCCAACGACTTTGAAATCCACAGATTTCAAACACGTTCACATTCGGCTCAAAAGCTCTATAAAAGCATAAGTAGTTCATTTGTATAGGCAGAGGTGAAAAAGAGGCTATCTAGAGCACAGAACTTCCATCTTGTAAAAATACTTTTCATAATCTTTCTCGACATCTGCTACTTTGCTCATCAACTCTGTACTTCAATATTGTAAGTTTGCTTTCAATATGAAAATTACTTTGCATCAATATATTCCAATTCTTTTTACTGATTTAATGCTCAATGTTACTTTTGATTATTTCGTTTATTTCAATATAAGTAGAATTTATATTGTTACAAAATATGTTTCAATTGATTTTCAAGATGTTATGTTAAGTAGTGAATTTGAATTTGAATATATGTACTCTGATCAAAATTAAATTAAGATTTTAAAATAGATCCGGGAATTCTGAATATATATACATATATATATATATATATATATATATATATATATCCATTTGAGTTATGCGCCATAAAACAGTAAAACAACTTAGTGGCTATCAACAAGTAGTTTGATATTATACCTTTCATTCATTAAAATGAGGGAATCACTCTCACATGCAAAAATATAGCACAAGGGAATGTATTATTTAGACTTACAGGTAATTTAACATGGTCCATCAAATAGGGTCGTAAACTCTACTCAAGAGATATCTAAATACCTTATTCTCCCCTACGTTCATTCCTTTCAAACAACTATGATCTTTTACATAGATAATAATAAATAGGCACTTTACCATACCACGCGTATCACCAAACATGAGACAAAATGGAATCATTCTTTCATGCAACTAAGGCTTCTAGTTCCAACATAGAAATATCATCATTACAATCATTTTTCACGCACATGCATAACTTTTATTCTCATAAGCACACGAAAGATATTTCAAATAGCTATATCCATATTGATAAGGTTAAGTATATACCGAGAATACAACCAAAGCAAAGTAGAGATCCCCCTCGCCTGGGTATAAAGTATTTTCGACCTCCGAAGAATGTCTTAGCTAAGTCTCGAACCAACCAATCATCTCTCGATATCTACGGACCAAGCCAATCAAGAGGAAAGGGAATTAAAATTACACTTTAATGCTTGCCAGGGGTTACAAGCTTAGAGGCTTGGCACCTCGGGCACCAAGCAGCAGGAGTTTGAACATCAGTTGGAATTCAACGTCCCAGCTCTGAAATCAACCAATTTTCACCATTTTCCATGCTTCCTTTGAGGGGTTTTCTTCCTTAATGTTCTAAAATCAATATGGCACAAAAACCCCAAGCTAATTTCATGATTCTAAGCTTAAATCATTAATCTTTCAAGATAAACCCTAACATTTACTTATCCTTCCCTTTTTCATGAAATTTATCTTCAAGCATGATTCATTTTCACATCTATCATTCTAAACTCATCACTTAACAGTCAAGAGTGTTTTAGAAGGTTACCAAAATCCCAGAACTTGCAAACGAAGCATTTCTCTTCCAAAAACCCCTAAGATCCGAAAATGAAGAAAAGAGGAAAAGAAAAAAAATGTTCACCTTGTCCTCCCTACTCTTTTTGGCGTGGTGGTCGGTCGGAGATTCATCCTTTCGCCAATAGTTGGCTGCCAAAAACTTGTATAAGGGGGAAAGGCTCATGGATGATGGGGAATCGAGAGAGAGACCGTGAGGGAGAAGGAAAAGAGAGAGAAGAATGGGAAAGAAAAGAAGGATGATGAGTTTAAAGTGGTTTGTAGGGCCCACTCACTCTATTTTCAGTTTAGTCCTTTCATCCAAGCAACTAACAAATATTTTATAAAATATTGCAACAGCTTGATCACTACTAGGGCACCCTAATACACTCTATAAACAATCATCATCACACCTCGTTCCATTAAAACACCATAACTTCTCTTTTGCTCACTTTAGTCCCTCTCTGACTCTATAATTTCCTATGCCTTCTAGTCTCGCGCTCATCCCCACCTCAAGGTTGCTTTATTGATTCATACGCTTATCGTCTTGAAACCATTGAAGTTTCCTTTGAATAAAGTGAAAATTTTCCCGCACTGAAGTACTCCTCATGAAGTTCCAATAAACTAATATCCGAAAATGATGGATATTACAATAAATATTTTTGGAGACGTCCATCCTTACTCTCCTATGTTGAATTCGTCTTTGTCGAATAGCAGACTTTTGTCGAATGTCTAAGCCAGATCACTTACATTGACACTTAAGCAATCCATATTACTTTGTTGTGCTACTGAGGATGATTATTTGTCGGCCAAGCATCTTATTTATTTTATTTAAAAATAATTACCTAATACTTTCATTCTATATATGACTACAACAACATGTCCCCAAGTTATCTTTCTTAAATGGAGCAATGGTGCTCATATCTTCATCGTCAAACTTGTACCGCAGATCAACCTTGGTACCGTAACCACTTTCTTTTAAAAAGGCTATGAGTCAGTAACCGTGATGCAATCAGAGTCATGGTTCTCATTTCTCAGTCACTTCTTTCCTCCCCCCAACATAGCACACAGAGGGAGAAAATAAAAACTTTCCTCCATGGTACACTTCCAATGTTATAGTTCTCATAATGGCTTGACAGCTAAACATTACAAATAAAATAAACCAATTAAAGTATAAATAACTAGAATATAAAATGGTTTTTTTTATTCATGTATCTCCTATGTTTCCAAATGTAACTTAGATAAAATGAGAAAGCTTTAACACAAATATAACTTATGATATAGTACATCTTTGGAAAAAAGTAGATATAGCGCATAACCACACTGCCACATTCGAGATTTTTTTTTCTTATAAATGTTTGGGTCAAAGTGGATTTGTATTAATAAGAAAATGAGTTTAATGGTATTGGGATTGAAAAGATATAGTGCATAACTACGCTTCTCAACAATTCTACTAGAAGTTAGCATACAAAGAAATACAGTATAGTGATATTTGTTACTGTACAAGGACCCCTTAGCAATGTATACATAGAAATACAATTAAAAATTAAAGACCTATGAATGTGGACCATATGAATTTGCCTAAAGCTTGAAACAAAGCGAAAAAGGTAAATTAATAAAATATTGAGTAGGGTCCTAGCTGTTAAAACACTAATGCACAATAGCTTGTGTTTCATATATGCCAAAAGAGAATAAGATGCCTCACTATTGTATCAGTGGTCAGAGGCGGCCTCACATGCAGCTCAAGGGTATACATGCATTCCTGAATTTTTGGCTAAAATTAAAATTTTAAGTATAATATTTTAAAAATTTATATTTTGACATTAAATTTTAATTTTTTTAATTTTGCCCCTTTATTTTTTATTAATTTTAATATTTATATATTTTGACCCCTTAAGGGTTTTAAGTTTACCCTGTCAGTGGTCCTTGAGTGGGGTCCACTACTTCTATGGACTGCTACGCCTTATCTTCAATATCAGACTTCTACTTCTCTTAACTCTTCAATCATGCATCTTCTCTTACTAGCATTCATGGGGATTATGCTGCTTCTTCTCTTACTGCTGTGCCGTTCATGGAACTTGAGTTCAAAGATTGAGATTGTGTGCCGTCGAGTCCAAGGAGTCTGAGGATGAGTAACAGTAGGGTAAACATATTCAGTAATTGAAGCTGTGGGTTGGACCATATTTTGAATGAGTAACTTGGTCTGGGTTTGGGTTTGTGTATGGTTGACATGTTTTTTTTTGTTTGACATCTCAGCAGTTGATGTGGCATTTTTTAGATGACGTGGTGTTGACTGTTAGTTTGATTAATAATTTTTTTAATAGAAGGGATAAAATACACCAACTTAAAAGTTTGTAGGGGTTATTTGTTTAGTTTCAAAGTTTATGAGAGTTTTTCGCATATGAGATAAATTTTATAGGATTAAAGCACATTTTTTCCTTAAATAAATGACAATAAATAATAATAATACATCAAAAAATAAAATATAAAATATGTGTCATTTCTGATAATTACACATTTCAAACTATGTTTACATACCAACATTCAAACATTATATTCTATACCGAATTACGTTTGTCTAAATATCTCCTAAATATAAATTACGTTCATCTAAATCTAAATTTTTTCTAACTACGTTTAATTCAGCTTAATTTATCTAATTTACATTTATCTCCCCTGATACAACAAACAAACCTCTTCAACAAGCTTGATCTGTCTCCGTTATCAACTCGTTTTTCTCTTGGACGAGGAAATTCACTCAAAGGAGGGGGATGGAATATATATAATATATTTCCGAGGTTTCAACCAACATTGGCTTGATTGAAGACTAAATATATACATAAGAGACATGGGTGATGTTAGAATGTTGTGGAACGGGGCACACAATTACAACTGAAGTAGAAGTGAGAAAAAAAAATGAAAATGATGAAGATGAACACTAAATTTATGTGTAAAACTCCTAAACAAATTAGGAGAAAAACCTTGGGCAAATTGTAGAAGGATTTCACTAATGCAAAAGGAATTACAACAATTTCTCTCTAAAATAAGGAGAGAACAATTGACAATACTCTCTCTTATAATAGGAGAAAACACACACTCTCTAACAAAAGGAAAGATAATTTTAGGAGAAATCTCACTTTTTCTCTTTCTAAAAGACTCTCTCTTTTGCACCAAAATTAGGATTTTCTCTTTAAGACTTGGGATGATCCTTATGAAGCTAAGAGATATGTATTTATAGAGGAAGGGAGGTGAAGAAGCAGAATCCAAATTCTCCACCATCTTTGATTATTCAAAGAAGCAGAATTCAAATTCTCTACCACTTTTGACTAAGGAAGCAAAATCCAAATTCTCCACCATCTTTGACCAAAAGAAGCAGAATTCAAATTCTTTTCCATTTTTGACTAAGGAAGAAAAATTCAAATTCTCCACCATCTTTGACTATTCAAAGACTTAACATAGAAGCAAAATTGCTTCTTATCTTTTTGGTCAACAAAAGTGGCTTTACCACCACATATCTCCCACTTAAAGTCACTTTTGTAATCATTCTATCCTTTCTACACTTGTCATCTTCATGTTGCTTACATTTCTGCTAGGCCAATAGAGGACTGACACCAAGTAAATTTGTCATTGTTGATTGGCTTTGTCAACATATCAGCTAGGTTGTCTTTAGTATGGATTTTTTGTATATCCACACTTCCTTCTTCCACTTTCTCACGAACAAAATGAATTTGAACTCGTATGTGCTTTGTCTTCGAATGAAATGCTGGATTCTTTGCCAGATGCAAAGCGCTCTGACTATCACAAAATGGAGTAATCTTCTCTTGTTTGTGTCCAAGCTCCTCCAGTAACATTTGCAACCATATTGCCTCTTTGCTAGCTTGTGTAGCTGCGACATATTCTGCCTCTGTCGTAGAAGTAGCTACAATAGACTGCAATTTTGAAACCCAGCTTACGGCTCCTCCAGTAAGAGTAAACACATAACCTGAGGTGGCCTTGCTCTTATCAAGATCACCTACATAATCTGAATCAACATAGCCTCTAACAATAAAGTCTAATCCTCCATAACATAATGCAACATTTGAGGTACCCATTACATATCTTAGGATCCTCTTCACAGTACTCCAATGCTCTTTACCAGGATTCGCTATGTATCGACTAACCACTTCCACTGCTTGTGCAATGTCTGGTCTTATGCAAACCATAGCGAACATTAAGCTACCCACTGCTGATGCGTATGGTACCCGAGACATTTCCATCCTCTCTGCTTCATTGCTAGGGCTCATACTTGAGGATAACTTGAAATTAATAGGAAGAGGGGTAGAAATTGGCTTACAATCTTGCATATTGAAACGTCGCAAGATTTTCTTCAAATAATTTTTCTGAGAAAGCCATAACTTCCTATTATCTCTGTCTCGGTATATTTGCATCCCTAGAATCTTGTTTGTCGGTCCCAAGTCCTTCATTTCAAACTCCCTAGCTAACTGTGCCTTTAAATCTATAATACGATTTTTGTGGGGGCCTGCTACCAACATGTAGTCAACATACAACAACAAAATAATAAAATTACCATCACCAAATCTCTTGTAGTAAACACAAGGATCTGAACTATGTCTGTTGTATCCAAGGCTCATGATGAAGGAATCAAATCTCTTATACCAACATCTCGGCGCCTGTTTGAGACCGTATAGAGATTTGTTCAACTTGCAAACCAAGTTCTCTTTACCTTTTTCTTCAAAACCTTGTGGTTGGAGAATGCAAATCTCTTCTTCAAGTTTTCCATGAAGAAATGTAGTTTTAACGTCTAACTGCTCTAAGTACAAGTCAAATGTAGCACACATCGCCAAGACTACTCGAACCATTGCAAGTCAAACAACAGGAGAGAATATTTCATTGAAGTCTATACCTTCTTTCTGAGCAAATCCTTTCACCACCAATCTAGCACGATACCGCTCCACTTGGTCATTGCCATCTCATTTGCTCTTGTAAACCCATTTATTCCCAATGGCCTTCCTT
The DNA here is from genome assembly GCA_037074585.1 of Biancaea sappan. Taxonomy (NCBI): domain Eukaryota; kingdom Viridiplantae; phylum Streptophyta; class Magnoliopsida; order Fabales; family Fabaceae; genus Biancaea; species Biancaea sappan. The sequence goes on along the minus strand of CM073497.1, from coordinate 15,854,859 downwards.
CCTTGTGATAGTGAAACAAGATTCCATGTCTTGTTTTTGTGGAGAGCTTCAATTTCTTCTTGCATTGCTTCCATCCACAGAGAAACTTCTTGGCCTTTTGTAGCCTCATGGAAAGTTGATGGCTCTCCATCCTCTGTTAGTAGACAGTATGCAACATTTCCCTCCATGATGTACTCTGAGTGCCAAGCTGGTTTTCTTTTCTCCCGAGTTGACCGATAAACTTGTGGAGTTGTAAACTCAGCTTGCTCTTGTTCTTCGTGCTCTGGTGCTGCTTCAGAAGAATCTGGAACTTCTTGTTCTTCTCTTTCTTCAACTTGAACTGTAGTAGTCTCTAGTTTCTCTTTTGAAGTGATATCATTTTCTTTCCCTTGTACTTTATCTTCTATAAATATCACATCTCTGCTGATTATCACCTTGTGGGCAGTGGGATCCCACAGGCAATACCCCTTAACTCCATCAGCATACCCTAAGAAAATACATTTTCTGGATTTTGGATCCAGCTTTGATGTTTCTTGGCATTGTACATAACGTAAATAGGACTTCCGAATGTATGTAAGTGAGAATAATCAGCTAGCTTATCAGTCCACATCTCCATTGGCATTTTTAGATCAATTGCGGTTGATGGTGACCGATTGATCACATAGCAGGCGGACTTGACTGCTTCTGCCCAAAATGACTTGGCCATCCCTGCAGTTCTCAACATTGCTCTTGTCCATTCTAACAAGGTTCTGTTCATTCGCTCTGCTACTCCATTTTGTTGTGGAGTGTATGCCACTGTGAACTGCCTTTTGATACCTTCTTGTTGACAAAAGATATCAAATTGATTACTGGTATATTCTCCTCCATTGTCTGTCCTCAAACACTTGATCTTCTTTTCAGATTTAAGCTCAACCCGCGCTTTGAATATTTTGAAAACTGGAAATACATCTGCCTTATTTTTTATTGGATACACCCAACATCTCCTGGAGTAATCGTCAATAAAAGAGACAAAGTATTTTCCTCCTCCTAGGGGCAAAACTGGTGCTTGCCAAACATCAGAATGAATAAGTTCTAAGATAGATTTACTTCTAGCATTAGAACTACTGAACTTTAATCTGTGCTGCTTACTAGTAACACAATGCTCACAAAAAGGTAGTGATACCTTTTTGAGCCCTCGAAGAAGCTTTTGTTCAGCAAGAATCTTCAATCCTCGTTCTGACATGTGGCCAAGCTTACGGTGCCACATCATGGTTAATTCCTCTGCCAAACTTGACAACGCAATGGATGCTTCTCCATCATGTTGTGTTTCTCTTTTAAGCATGTACAGATTTGTAGCTATCTTTTCCGCTTTCATCATTATCAACACGCCTTTAACTATTTTCATGATCCCATCTTGAATATGGGTTTTACACCCACTGTTATCTAATTGTCCTAAAGACAATAGATTTTTCTTTAGGCCTTTCATATGTCGTACCTCTTGGATAGCGCGAACCATTCCATCAAACATCTTTAATTTGATGGTACCAACACCTGCAATCTCCAAGGCATGATCGTCTCCCATGAACACTGATCCACCTGAGATAGGTTCATATTGATGGAACCATTCTCTCCGGGGAGTCACATGCCATGTTGCCCCTGAGTCCATAAGCTAGACATCAGCGAGTCTTCTTCTGCCTTCAGTAGCGGTTGTTGCCTCACTGTATAAGATTTTACCATCATCCGAGGTGCTTGTTAAACAACCCTAAGCTTTTGATGACTCAGAATCTTTTCCTTTAGCTTCTTCTTTCTTCTTGAGATGCCAACACTTCCTTTTGTTGTGCCCTTTCTTGCCACAATGATGACACTTCATATTTTTCTTATTTCTGGATTTTGATCTACTTTGATTTTGACTCCTACTGGGGCCACGTTCCGTTGATCTTCCTCTCATTATTGTTAAAGCTTCAGCTTGATGTGAGCTTCCCGATCTATCTTTTTTACTCTTGCGCCGACTTTCTTCTTTAAGAACCGCAGCTGCAATATCATCAAAGACTAGAACTTCTATATTGTTTGTTAAGTTGATGATGAGTTGATCATACGAATCAGGTAGACTTTGAAGTAGAATTTCAGCACGTTCACTTGTCTCTATGTTATGCCCCATTGTTTTGAGCTGTGAAAATAAAGTGTTGAGGGTGTTGATGTGGTCAGTCACCAAAGTTGACTCCATCATCCGAAGGGTGTAAAGTTTACTTCTCAAGAAAATTTTGTTATGCAATGATTTGGCCTCATACAATTTGGTTAGAGTATCCCATATCTTTTTGCTGTCTTTTTCTCTGCCACACTTGACAATACTCCATCGGCTAGTGCTAGATGTAGATTAGCAATAGCATTGCCATCCATCTCGTTCCACTTGCCATCGTCAGTGATCTCGTCGGGCCTCTCTCCAATTGCCGCCAAACATTTATCTTTTCTCAAAACTGCTTTTATTCTCATTTTCCACAATGGGAAATTATTCCCATTGAACTTCTCTACTTCGTACTTCGTTGCCATTATTGAATATGCCTCCTTTCTACTAACTGGATCTGATTATAGTATGAAAAATTAGGCTCTGATACCACTGCTAGAATATTGTGGAACGGGGCACACAATTACAACTGAAGTAGAAGTGAGAAAAAAAAATGAAAATGATGAAGATGAACACCAAATTTATGTGTAAAACTCCTAAACAAATTAGGAGAAAAACCTTGGGCAAATTGTAGAAGGATTTCACTAATACAAAAGGATTACAACAATTTCTCTCTAAAATAAGGAGAGAACAATTGACAATACTCTCTCTTATAATAGGAGAAAACACACTCTCTCTAACAAAAGGAAAGACAATTTTAGGAGAAATCTCACTTTTTCTCTCTCTAAAAAACTCTCTCTTTTGCACCCAAATTAGGATTTTCTCTTCAAGACTTGGGATGATCCTTATGAAGCTAAGAGATATGTATTTATAGAGGAAGGGAGGTGAAGAAGCAGAATCCAAATTCTCCACCATCTTTGACTATTCAAAGAAGCAAAATTCAAATTCTCTACCACTTTTGACTAAGGAAGCAAAATCCAAATTCTTTACCATCTTTAACCAAAAGAAGCAGAATTCAATTCTCTTCCATTTTTGATTAATGAAGCAAAATTCAAATTCTCCACCATCTTTAACTATTTAAAAACTTAACATAGAAGTAAAATTATTTCTTATCTTTTTGGCCAACAAAAGTGGTTTTACCATCACAGGTAATAAATTTAATAAAAGGTGGGAAAGCCTTGTGGACATTGAAGCCAGAACCCAAAAACGTTGCCTTTCTCTCTCGTGAGAGGGAGGAATGAATAATATGATTTATTTAATATTTTTTTTATTTTTGTTAAAAACTTAATTTTATATAAAAATAATTTTTACGTTTCACAATTACGTTAACAAATTTTAATAATAAAATTTAATAAGAATTAATTTTTATTTTTTAAAATTCTTTAAAAATTTTCGTCCAAGATGTTCTAAAATTTAAAGCGAGAGACGAGGGCAACATCGTCATTTCAGTAATGTTGAAAAAGACATGGCATGATGGCAATTTGCAGAAAATGGAGTGGCTGATACACTCATACTTTCCATTCCGTGCATTGATATTTGATGATCATAAATGATTCAAAATGAACGATGAGAATCGAAAATCAAGCCCCAATTTTCGGCGAACCATCAATTACTTCTTTTTTTAATTGATTAATTTGTAAAAAGGATTTATTTATTGAGTATAGGATCAATGTTCGCCCGATGATGTATAAAAGCATAATGGTAAGTTAAGTATAACTCTTCGAGAGTATTTAACAAGAGGGAAAGCAACGTAGAGCCGTGAGCCGTCGAGCACGATCTGTGGTGGCGATTTCATTGTTTTGATGCATATTCCATTTTGAGCATCTTTGGGAAATTCTTCTCTAGCCGAACATTTTCTTATGTTTTCCGTCAATTCCTTGCTGATTGATGCTTCATTTCGAAGTTTTCTCTTCTGGGTATCTCTTTGATAGATTCTGAGATGTGGAGCCTGGTTTGATTTTTGCGAACAAGGACATTATCATATTATAATCGGCGGCTTCCAATTTTTCCGTAGGGGGATTGGCTTCCTTTTTTATCTTTTTTCTAGGGTTTCTTTTGGTGAAGTTTGTGTTTGAAGGACCCTCTCTGTCTCCGCATGAGATTGGCAAAATTGGTTCTGTATTTGATTGCCTTCATCACTTTCTACGTTGAGGAATTATTTTTACTTTTTTCAAGGGAATATTTCTTACCATCCAAATTTAATTGGTGGGTTATTCTTGGTTCATGGTGATGCTGGGATGTGATAATAAGATTCTGCTGTTATTATGTTTAAATTGAAGAATAGCCAAAGCCCTGTGCGCTTCTTGTTTCAGCAAGCTCTGCATCACCATTACCATCGCCAGAATCATCTCCTCATGGCCTGTATGGTTGGCTTCGATCCGTCCTCCCATTTCAGCAAGGCCTTTTCCCAGTATTCACCTCTTTCTTCTGACCGATGTGGCAGCAGCACCTGCTACCTATCTTCCCCATTTCTTCGGAAGCATCTCTATGCTAATTTTTACCGAATAAACAGAAGAACTAGGTTCTCTCTTCAAGGTTGCTTTGATACCAATGACAATGGTAATAAGCTTTTTCTCAAGCCAAAGGCCCGTGGTTTTGCATCTTTTCCTCGCCCTCCGTTGTTAGCTGATTTAGACGATGTCACTGACCGTGATGATGCTATAAATAGATCGCTAAATGGAAGTCCCACTAATCCTCTTAGTTTCCAGGATCACCACATGTCTGAGAAACTTGTTGTTGCTGTTGATGTTGATGAAGGTATCTATACATATGCTTCTCTTGATCTTACCTCAAACATTCTGGGTTATGTTTTTCATTTGATTTTCGTAAATCCAGATTCGTGACTACATTCCAGTTTCACAATCTACCTCATACGTGTGCTGTCTTGTATTCTGTTAATATCCAATTAAATTAAAGATGCATGGAGATAATGCTGCAGCGAGTGTCTTTCTCTTTTCCTTTTTTAAATGGAATTGAAGAATTATGAAACTAATGAATTCAAGGTCCTCCTTCCCGCCTGCATGAATCAATCAGATTATTCTGTCTGTAGTGACCATGCTGGTCAGATCTAAACTTGCTGAATTGGTTGGATATGATTTAATAACAAGTTTAGGAATTTCAAGTAACGTTTAGGGATCTATTAAATAGAACTTATGAATAGTCTTTTGTGGCATTAAACATTGACCCCCCTCTCTTTTATTAGGTTTTGATGTAAGTATAAATTTGCGCTTAAATGTTACACTTTCATAGTCTGGATTCTTGGGTATTTAGTATTTTTTATTATCCTTTAATAATTCAAGGTAAGTGTAAATGAATCCATATGTTTATTTTACTTAATGATTGTCCTACCAGGTATGGATTGATGATACACTTGATGTAAAATCTTATCTAATATAAAGTTAAGCTTATCACTTGACGAGTCAATATACTCTATGATGACCACTTGTTGAAACTTGGAATTATCCTCTTACTGTCTCCTAATGTGTATCTTTCTATCTGCTTTTCTGATGGGCAGTATTGGGAAACTTTGTGTCAGCTCTGAACAGATTCATTGCAGATCGATACTCATCAAGATATTCAGTTTCTGAGTATCATGTGTATGAGTTCTGCAAGGTATTGCTTCATAGCTTCTTTAAGAACTCAATGCTTTCATCATAAGTAATTGCAATATGCAAATGTCAAATGTTGTGCTAATATTCTTATTAAAAAAGTACACCAATTTGCATGCTCCTTTGGAGACTCATTTCTGTCCTTTTGTTCACCAATCTTATGTAAAATAATTAAGCCTTTGAAATGGTTGGCTAAAGGCTTTGTAGAAACCATACTTTGTTGGAATATTGGAGCTGCGTTGGTGTATATGATGATATTCTACAATTGAATTGTAAGGGTAAGCTAGCATTCATAATGATATACACCAAGTATAAGGGCCTGTTACCCTGGGGTGTCAGTATACAAGGTGTAGTTCAGCGCCTTCTCTTTCTCCCTTTTGCTAACACATATTATGCATTGGAGAATCCCTTTGCATAAATGCTTAGTTTATATGAAGGTTTTGTCTTTGAATTGTTTTTTTGTTCTACATGCTACATAATACATACCGATATTGATGCCCTACAATGCCTCGGACAACATTTGGGGACATAATTATACTCCACATAACATTATATTGTGACATAATTTGTGTAGGTTCTTTTCTTCTACTGGGAAAATTGATTGTTTTTAATGTTTTCTTACTTTTCATTTTAGCTCCCTGATGGCTTTCTCCAATCTTCTAAATTTATGCATCTATTTTTCTAGGAGTACTTATATTTTGTTCTTCTGCTGCAAAATATTCCATGAATGAAGCATGTGACCTATGCCATGCCCCCTTGATTCTATTTAAGAAAATTTCACTGTAAAAGAAAATTAATACTTTTAAGAATCTAGGTCTGCTGTATTGTTGTGAATTTTGTGCTTGTTTGTATGCGGCACCTGATGCACCCTTCATTTCTGTTACAGATATGGAACTGTTCACGTGATGAAGGTAACCGCTAAGATTGCATTTCAGGAACAGTTGTACTACTCCACTTCTTTTGAAAATATGTAGGATGATTTTGATTATTTCTCATCTTACCAAGTTCATTGAATAAAGTGTCTTGGTATTTGGATTTTGAAATTTTTGTTCGTGGAATTGGATCTTCCATAATTGTAATTCTCAAAAAGTCAAATTCTAGTAGTTTTTGTTTTTTTGTCATTTTGTAATGACTCAAGCCTACTTTCTAACAAGTATCCTAATATTGATTAATGATCTTTTCATTCTAAAACTACCTGAATTGGTTCTTCAATCTTGCTGTGTGGCAATTTTTATTAAAGATGCAGTGTGCCTATAGGTAGCAACCTAGTATAGGGGGAAATGAAAGAAAGCTTCTGCAGAGTAGTAGATGGGTGAGTTATAGTTACAGGCTCATGTTAGAAGATATACTAATGAATTCTTGGTTATGTTTTCTTTTCAACATAGAGCTGACTTCTTTTGTAGGCTGGTCAGAAGGGGTAAAAATTCCATGAAAGTTGAAGATGTCAAACAGCTCCTTAAGTTTTTCATGCATAACAGAAGGATTTTAGCCCTAGTTATTTCTTTTATACTTCAAAATGACTCATCGATAGTTATAAAATTTATCTTATTGTCCTGCAGCCGATATTCGTGTTCACGAGTTTTTTAAGACACCATATTTCACGTCAGGGATCCACCCTCTTCCAGGTGCTCAGACGGCTCTTCAGAAGTTATCAAGATTTTGTAACCTATCTGTTGTAACGTATGCTTGCTGAGTTGAACTTTCTTCAAACCGTAACAGAATCTAGTTTGCTTCAATTAACTGGAGCTGCTTGTATTTGTTTATGATTAGGTCTCGGCAGAATGCAATCAAGGATCACACAATTGAGTGGTTAGAGAAGTATTATCCAGGACTTTTTCAGGAGATCCACTTTGGAAACCACTTTGCTCTTGATGGGGTGTCCAGACCAAAGTCAGAGATCTGTAGGTATGCCCCCCTATTCCAGTTCTCGCTTGTCTAAATGAATCAAGGAGAGCTAAAATAGGAAAGAAGCTAAAAATATGCTGTATAAATAGAAAATAGATATGAATTGTTGCAATAAAATTTGACATAAAAATTAACTATTCAAGAATGATATTCATATAAAGCGAAGGTCAGAAGGTTGAAAAGTTTGAAAGAGAGAAGGGTTGGTTGAATTTTGATTTCTGAAAGCATAGCTGATAACAAGTAAAAGAAGATAGTAGGAAAGGGATTTAGAAGCAAAGAAATGTTGAAGAAGACTAAGTTTTTCTAGGAGAATTGAAGCTGCCATATCTTGAGGGAAGTCTGCTGTGTTGTCTCTCATGGTCCCTTGCTGCCTTCCGGGGTTCCAAGGCTGTCAACTACTTTTAAAAACTGGATAGTTGTAGGATAGGCTTTTAGGGCTGTATCAGTAAAATAAATCTACTATATGCAAGGCGCCAGGATGAATGGCCCTTGCCTCAACCAGTAAGAAGCTATGAGGCCTCTTGGTGCCTCTCATCATTGCTTTGACTAAACTGTTGCGTTCCTATGATTTTGTCTGATAATAAATGCTTTCTTGTCAACCTTCTGAACTCTGCTGTGAACAGTACTGTTGTAATGTTCTAGTGCTCTTCTCTCGCCCTCTACTTTTTCTTTTCCCCTGCTGCAAGCTTGCTGGTATTAGACGTTTATTGCTAATCATTCATTGCTGGATCTGACAGGTCTTTAGATGCTAAAGTTCTTATTGATGATAACCCAAAATATGCGATAGAATGTGCAGAAGTTGGGATTAGAGTTCTACTTTTTGATTATGAGAACTCATATCCTTGGTGCAAGATTGAGTCTGTTGATCAGCATCCTCTGGTGACTAAAGTTAAGAACTGGGAAGAGGTGGAACAACAATTGATGTCGATGATGTCGTTGGTAGCTTCATAGTTCTGCAGGTAGCCTCTTTTGGGAAGGCTGCTCTTTCCACACGAAGTACTGTTCTAAATCTTATCCAAAAAATATGTAGTATATTGATGAATGAAGGGAGGTCGTGCAGGGAGAGCACTTACTGGGTAGGCAGTGGTAGAAGAAACATCAAATGGAACGCGATTATATTCTTTTTCCCACTGTTGAGCGACATCATGGAAGAGTGGAATATGTAGTTGCTCATTGTGGTGGAAATTCTCATGTAATTTACTATAAGGATAAGTAGCCGAAGATTCTTTGTACACCCCTTTATCAATGTGGATGTCAATTTTGAACTCAGGATTGTGCCATCTTACAGTGCTTGCCTGATCATCTAATTGTCTAATCTCTGATGTTGGATTATGGTGATACACGGAATAATTGTAATATCATCAAGCATGCTGACTGAGGTGTCTGTGGGCATTGTACCTACACTAATGTAAATCCAGCAATGTTGGGCCACTCAATCTATTATCGGTTAATTCAAGTCCATAATAATTTGTAAGCTGTAAAGGTTAGAACTAAAATTATTTTTTCATTCACAGCAGTTACTTTTTGCCTAATAAACAAAAACAAGTTGGAAATACATAAAGGTAATTGTCACATTAATAAATCATTAATTTTCAAATCAATCTTACTCCCTCTTTTCTTGTTTTCCATTACGGTCATAGTCATAATTGCTAATTACAGTGAATCCCATAAAGTGTTCTTGGCATCGAGAAAAATTTTTTGGGGGAAAAGTTTGACAAGATATGAACTACGAATATAAAGGTTTTTAGTTGTTTTGAAAAATGTCAAGAAATTCACATATCTAAATTCAGTTCTAAAATGAGTGGTCAATAAATTGATAGTTCACCTCATCAATATTTATAGGTGTAGATGTCGAAGACATTGTTGCTTTAGCAATTGAGAAGCTGATTTACTATGGTTGTGTAAGAAATGCCAATGCTGCCTTATGATACACAAGCGTAATGTCCATCCATGACGTTCATATCTACATTGTTTATGAGTTATGTATGAATTCACAAGTTGCAGTAATTATTGCAGATGTTATTCACATTAAGCCGAACCTCTTGGAATAACATTGAATAGCATAATATACACATTTACATTAAATATCATTATCACAATACAAATTAGTCGCACTTCTCTATCAACTTGATGCCATAGGCTTGCAAAATATCCAGCACTGCAACGACCACAAGATTAGCATAGTAAAAAACACTTGATACCCAAAAATAAACACTACCACAATATACAATTACTTGCACATACTATTCAAGAATTTTCTAGATTCATTTGATCATTTTATTTGATTCGGAATCATGTCAGCTAAGTATATTAGTAATTTTTGCTGGTAAAATAAACCAACACTAAATAAATAATATTGCAGTCACCTGGATTGTATACTTCAGGTTTTATGGGCCTCAAGACACCCCTAGTTTGAATCTTGTTCTTCAGCAAGAGCTGCAAGCAAAAAACATAAATTTTGTTAACACCATTTCCTTGGATTACATTGTCAAAGAACAGCAATGTAACACAAGTACCAGAGCTCCAGCAGCAGCAGGAACACCGACTGTAAGTGCCATGGCACTAGTGGTTTTTCCGTTTAGAGTCTTCCCAAATTCAAGCAATGTGGCTCTGTGATTCTCTGTTGATTGGCTGTCTGGAAATTCTATCTCCATTTCATGGTGCAAAAGCACCATATCCTAATTATAAACCAGAAAAAAATTTAGGTGCATCTAAACTCTACTGCACTGTATTATACAAGAATGTTGTAATTAGTAATTTCTGGCTGCAGACTCCAGCATATAATGGACAAGACGATACTAAAAAGTTTTTCCATCCATAATGGAGTATAAACCATAGTAAGCTAATAATATTTGTCTTTACAATTGGCTTATTGAAATATCAGGAGGCCTTGGTGTCTTGTAGCAATGGGAGGGTATTATTTTAGACTTCAAAAGATTTGAGTATCTAAACTTAATTAGTGTATGAAAACATACCTGTTCTGTGCCGGAATAGGCTAACCTTTCCTCCATGCGTGAACAGATGACATCAAAAGCACTTTCGCAGGAATCAGGGATTTCAGTTTGCTCATGAAGTCCCAAAAATCTATATGAAAGAAGAACCCAAATCGAAGTTCAAAAGAATCATCTACCAAATGAAAAGATAACAAGTGAACAGAAAATGGTCTACATACATGATTGTTTTGGCTGTCTTCAATGCAGTTTCTTGCTCCTTGCAATGTCCTAATGATAATATCCTCTCCATGACGTTTTTCTCTCCAATCAGAGGTCCACTGGGATCTTTACTTTCAATTTTGAGGAGTTTGAACAAAAATTCTCTGAAAGTTGGTCTCTTTCCATTCTTAGGAAAATGAAGATCTTTGTCATTAAAGAAGCCAATCTCAGAAAGTGTCCCCATGATCTTACTAAACCCTATACACCACAATGAATATTAAGTGATCAATGGTCATATTATTATTCTTATTCAACTTGGTGATTCCACCAGAGGCACTATATTACAGTCATATTACTTGTGAGCTTTCAACAAATAAAGATGATATAAGTTCATGTTTAGATATTGTAATCAACCAATCTCAAATGTTAGCCTAAATAATATATTTTTTTTTTATAAATTATATATATGCCATGCCTTCATAGCGGAGGGTTCCACGGAAAATGGTTGACGCTTCAGATCCTATTCCATACAAATCTCCATAAATCAATGAGTTTCGATTTGGAAGGCACTCCAAAGAAAAAGCCGGAAGGTCAGGTATCTGGAGCCTTGTAGCTGAATCATAAAGACTAACCCCTGCCAAGAAGAAGAAGAAGAAGAAGAAGAAACAAGCATGATAGAGTGAGATTATAAAATTTAATTGAAAGGGAACTGTTTGCGGGTATAACACAGAAAGCTAGGATGGAGGGAAATGGGACTGGTTCCAAAACAGGACAGATGAGTGCATGCATGCAGATTATAAAATCCAGTTAAGAGAAAAGAGAAAATGAAAAGGAAAAAAGAATAGGCCCCTGTACTCATTTGACCACTTTCACTAAATCATATTCTCAACTTATCACGAGCTTACCATCTACATGTACAGTTTTGCCACAAGATCTGTAGGTGGCAGGATTACGCCCAGCTCGAATAGCCCCTGCTGGATTCCAACTGAAAAATTTGGCAACCAATAAGTTGTTAAAGCAACGATAGCCATAAAATAACCATCAAATTCACGCCTATAAGAAGAAAAGCAAATAAAATGGTCACCTGGAGCTAAATTCGTGACAAGACAAAACTATTACAAGAATATGAGAAATTTTCATCATATTTTTTTCAAGACAGCTTATATTTAGTATTCCATACAACAACAACAACAACAACATAGCCTTATCCCACTAAGTGGGGTCGGATACATGGATCGCACGACGCCATTGAGCTCTATCAATGATCAACTCTTTAGATATCTCATAATATGTTTTACTTAAGGCAACTTAGATTCATATTTTATTTGATTGAATCAAGACTAATCCAATTGAAAGTCCATACAAGCAACCATCCAAAAGGCGAAATGTCTTGTGATCCTTTAATTTAGGAGAAAATTTTCAGGAACCCAACATACAATCACTTTTCGAATGAATATCAGTCAAGCTTGTACCTTATTGTATGTACAGTGTTGTCATTATTGGAGCAATCACAGATATTACCAACCAAGTTGCTTGTACTTTCTAATCAAAGGAACTAAATTTTACAAATGCAGAGTGCCATCAAGGGAGCTCACCATCTACATGTTCAGTTTGTGCTAGTCTAGTAGAAATTTGTTATTGGTTAATAATGGCATCATATTTCTAAATATACTTGTTACGAGATTATAGGCTTAATTGTAGGAGTTACATAATTATGAGTTTAATTGTAGATTTGTAATTAATATTGTAATTATCTTCTTTTCTAGTATAGAATTTCTTTTGTATTTAAATATCTACACATAGTTGAATAAAATACACAAGAGTATTTTTTCAATCTTTCTGATTATATGGTATCAGAGCAATCAAATTGATTCTAGGAGGGAACTTTTTTTTTCCCCTTTTTCAAAGTTCTGGGCGTTGGGTGTGAAAGAGGGAGAGTCGCTGGAATCAGATCATCGACGCTGGAGTGTCCCCAGTCGACACTACCATCCCAGAGAGAAGCACCTACCGCCGATCGGTTGTCTGCCCTAAGCCGGTCACTAGATTCCGCACATGTGAGTTACACGCGCCGTTTGAAGATGTCTGCTACAGTATCACGTGTCAGAGCGTGGTGGCGCGTCCGTGACTGGAAAATTTTCCGGTTTCTGTCAGTGTTTGCGTTCGTGTGGGCTTTCTGTTTCCATACCTAATTGGCCAATATTTGGTATAGTGCAAGGCTGTTTGTGCGAAAGGTTTGAGTTTGTGTTCAGTTCCCAAAATTAATCTTCATTTGTCTTTTGGGTTTTTGGTTGGAAATTATAGTTGAGAAGAAGGCTGCTGTCTTTGATGTAGTTCTAGTAGTTTGTCACTATTGTCACAAACCAAGTCATATTAAACGAGATTGTCGAAAGTTGCAATATAAGAAAGCTCAGTCTAACAATATTGCATCCACTACTAAAACCACTAGAAAGTTTGTTACAATATCTGCAGAGGAGTATGCTCGATTGACACAGCATTCATCACGTCAATCCAATTCCATTACTACCATTGCCAAGTCAGGTAAACCCAAAACATGTCTTGTTTCCTCCTCGTCAAAATGGGTCATTGATTCTAGTGCTATAGATCATATAACAAGTAACTCTACTCTTTTTTCTACCTTTCAATCACAAAAATCTACCAACCATGTTACTTTAGCTGATGGTTCAACATCTTATCCTGTTGGTTTTGGAACAATTAATCCTACACCATCACTTTCTTTGTCATCTGTTCTCAGTCTGCCTCAATTATCATTCATTTGATTTCTGTCAGTAAAATTACTCGTGATCTCAATTGTTGTGTCTCTTTTTTTCCTGATTATTGTTTATTTCAGGATCTTTTGACGATGAAAATTATTGGTAAGGGGCATGAGTCTGACAGTCTCTACATCCTTGATCCACACATACCAAAATCCATAGCTCGTGCCGAAGTTGTCACCCTTTTTGAAGCACACTGTAGGTTGGGTCATCCTTCACTTCCAATGTTAAAGAAGCTTTGCCCTCGGTTTTCCACTATGTCTTCTTTCGATTATCAGTCTTGTCAATTTGCTAAACACCATCGTCTTAGTTCTAGTCCTAGAGTCCATAAACGAGTTGCGACTCCTTTCGAATTAGTATATTTTGATGTTTGGGGTTCGTGTCCAGTTGTATCCAAAACTGAGTTTAGATATTTTGTTACTTTTGTTGATGACTATTCTCGAATGACATGGTTATATTAGATGAAAAATCATTCTGAATTGTTCTTGCATTTCTCTACCTTTTGTGCTGAAATTCGAACTCAATTTGGTATGCCTGTATAAACTTTGAGGAGTGATAATGCTAAAGAACATTTATTAGAAAATTTTCAAAAGTATATGCTCTAAAATGGTATTCTTCATCAAACATCTTGTGTGGACACATCATCTCAAAATAGTGTTTCTGAAAAAATTAGGCATCTTCAATGCAAGTTCCCAAACATTTTTAGGCTGATGCTGTTTCCACATCTTGTTTCTTGATCAATAGAATGCCCTCCTCAGTTCTATCTGGTGAAACTCCCTTTTATTTCTCTTTCCTAGTTAAGCGTTGTTTCCCATTGAACCTAAAATATTTGGTTGTACTTGCTTTGTTAGAGATGTCCATCCCCACGCTACAAAACTTGATCCTAAATCTTTGAAATATGTCTTCTTAGGATATTCTTGTGTGCAAAAGGGATATACGTGTTATTGTCCTAGTCTTAACACGTATCTTGTGTCAACTGATATTACCTTTTGGGAGCACGACCCTTTTTCATCAACTACCGATCCTATTCCTCAGGGGGAGGGTGATGATTTGCTAATCTATACTGTTACCTCTTCTTCGGATCCTTTTCCATTGGTTCCTGTAAGACCTCTAGTACTACAAACATATACTCATCGGCCAAAACCTTCTGATCCTACTCTTGAGCCTGTTGTTGCCACAGTTCTGGATCCTCCTAATTCATGTCCTGATGAACCAACTTTTTTGCTATCTGATCTGACTCCCGAGTGATGATCTTCTTATTGCTCTTCGTAAAGGTACACGTACGTGCACATATCCTGTATCCTCTTTCGTTTCTTATGACCATTTGTCATCTTCTTCTTATTCTTTTGTTGCATCTCTCGATTCTATCTCTGTTCCTAAAACGGTTCATGAAGCGTTAGCCCATTTTGGCTGTAATGCTATGATTGAGGAGATGAATGCTTTGGATGATTATAGTACTTGGATCTTAGAAGATCTACCTGCAGGAAAACAAACTATTGGGTATAAATGAGTGTTTGCAGTTAAAGTTAATCCTGATGGCTCTGTTGCTAGATTGAAAGCCCGTCTTGTTGCTAAAGGATATGCTCGGACATATGAAGTAGACTATGTTGATACATTTTCTCCTGTTGCAAAGCTTACTTCCGTGAGACTAATTATTTCAATGGCAGCCACTCAAAATTGGCCTTTGCATCAATTGGATATTAAAAATGCCTTTCTTCATGGTGATCTTCAGGAGGAAGTATATATGACCATCGAGTTTCGTTGCTTAGGGGGAGTATGGAAAAGTATGTCACCTCTGTAAGTCTCTGTATGGCCTCAAGAAAAGCCCTCGTGCATGGTTTGGTAAGTTTAGTTAGACTGTTGAGAATTTTGGCATGAATAAAAGTAAATCTGGTCACTCTGTTTTCTACAAACACTCTGATAGTGGCATCATTCTATTAGTCTCTGTTTTCTACAAACACTTTGATAGCGGCATCATTCTATTAGTTGTGTATGTGGATCATATTGTCATCACTGGTAGTGACTCTGCAAGGATTTCATCTCTTAAATCCTTCCTCCATACTTAGTTTCATACCAAAGACTTGGGAATGCTACGATATTTCTTGGGTGTTGAAGTAACTAGGAGTACGAAGGGAATCTTTTGGTCTCAAAGGAAATATGTGCTTGACTTATTGTCTGAAACAAGAAAGTTGGAAGCTAAACCATGCAATGCTCTAATGATTCCTGGTATGCAACTTACTAAAACTGGTGATTTATTTGAAGACCCTGAAAGATATAGGATATTGGTGGGTAAGTTAAACTATCTAACTGTGAATCATCCAGATATTGCCTCCTTAGTTAGTGTGGTAAGTCAGTATATGTCATCTCCAACTGTTGATCACTGGAAGGTAGTGGAACAAATTCTGCGCTATTTAAAAGGGTCAATTGGGCGTGGGATATTGTATGCCAATCATGGCCACACTATGATTGAATGTTTTTTAGATGCTGATTGGGCAGGATCTAAGGAAGATCGAAAATCAACTTCAGGATATTGTGTTTTTATTGGCAGCAATTTGGTCTCATGGAAGAGCGAGAAACAAAATGTAGTTTCACGATCAAGTGTTGAGTCTGAATACAGTGCTATGGCTAAATCTGTATGTGAAATTATGTGGATATATCAGCTTCTAAGAGAAGTGGGTGTTGAGGTTTCAATGCCAGCTAAGCTATGGTGTGACAACTAAGTTGCACTTCACATTGCATCTAATCCGGTCTTTTATGAACGAACCAAACACATTGAGATTGATTGTCACTTTGTTTATGAAAAGATTCAGCAAAGTTTGATTTCTACGGGCTACGCAAAAACTGGAGAACAATTAGGCGAAATTTTCACAAATGCTCTTAATGGAGTTAGAGTTGATTATCTTTGTAATAAGCTGGGCATGATTAACATCTATGCTTCAACTTGAGGGGAGTGTTACGAGATTATAGGCTTAATTGTAGGAGTTACATGATTATGGGTTTAATTGAAGGATTGTAATTAATATTGTAATTATCTTCTTTCCTAGAATAGGATTTCTTTTGTATTTAAATACCTACACATAGTTGAATAAAATACACGAGAGTATTCTTTCAATCTTTCTGATTACAATACTAATAGACAAACATGCGCTCACACAAAATGTTGATGCTGCATAATTCAACCATGATGTCAAGTTACTGGTCAACAAACTATCACAGTAAAACAATAATTAATTGCTCACATTCCATAGTGAAAGTTTTGGAGCTTCATAATATCATAAAGATGACAATTGGTTATGTAATTCTTACTAATGAATTGCATAAACAAACAGATTTTATACAAACATATTTAAAGAAACAAATATGAAATTCTGCATGTAGGTATAAAACATCCCTTAAAGTACCTAAATTTATATGCTAATGGGATGTTAGCAGCTGCTGGAGATGGGAGTCCACCACAGTAAGAATTGAAAGACTTAATTTTCCCATTCCGCGTATGTGCTTGATCAATCATCTTCATTGCCATCATGTGATCTAGAGCATTAAACAAGAATAAGCTTATTGCAACATCTATTTAAAATACTTGTTGACTTTCTTGAATTTTCCAGAAGCCAGTTTCACCAAAACCCAATGTGTTCAGGCAAAAGAAGGGTCAATATAATAGTTTTTTGGCCAAAAAAATTAAACAATATTTAATCTTGAATAAGTAGGGGAAACTTATATTCATGTGAAATCAAAATCAATATAACATTAATAGCTAAATGGTGAAGTGATGAAATTTTAAGTTTACAGAAATTTCCATGTGAACAAAGAATCAATAACCAAAAACCAGGAATATCAATCCAGGTGCCCCACTAGAGAGTATATTATGCCGCTGAAGTCATGGAACTGATAATCAATCATTAAAACAAGTCTTACCTATGCCTGGGTCCAAGCCCAGCTCACCAAGAATTGTAATACCAGCATCTTTTGCCTTATCATCTAGCATTGACATGGTGTTATCAACATAGCTAGCAGTTACAAGATGTTTTTTTAGCTGCATAAAGAAAAGTCATTAATTTAGCTACAACAAAGAAAGAAGAATTAGGTTCATCACTTGTATATTTTGTCAAGAGTATTAAGAATCCAATGCAGAATTTATTTCCCTCACTCTGGCCAGAGAACTAAGAAAAACATTGGGGACAGGGGAGCAGGTTTATTTGATTGCTTCTGTTCTCTGATCTCTTTTTTCCCACATGAAAACCAATATTAAACTTATGTTTTGATAAAGAAGTGGCTTCAATCATTTCTATAAATCATAAAGTCAATATGCTCCTTTCTGAATTTTATTGTTCACCACCATAATTATAATTTGTCCTGCATTTAGATGCGGTCTGTAATCTGACATCGTGGTAGTTCAATAATGAATAATATTAAATACTGTTAAGTACCTCAATACAAGCATTTGCTACCAAAATGTGACAACTAGCAGGCAGCAAACTTATAACAACGTCAACCTGTCAAGAAGAAAGAAAAAGAAATGTTGATGAAGCACCATCAAGTTCCTAAGAACACCAACAGAGATCAATATCATGGATGCTTCCCCCACATCAAAATCTATGGCAGCACTGGAGAGGGGTACATTGTAGTAAAAAAGGGTTGTTGAATTGAACAAGTAACAAACCCAAAAGTCAGCATTAGAACACGATTCAAAAGTATTAGTTCATTATTGGATTATAGCATAAGATAAACCAATAGGCCAAGGTACTGTTGCCTGCCAAATTCCACCTTTATGTAGTTGTCGCAAGATGCTTCTGAAAGTATCAAGATGACTGTAGAAATTACTTCAAAGAAGGCAGAAGAAAATTGTACCTGTGAAATATACTTATAAAGACAGGCATGATCCGACACATCAAGCTGAATTCCAGTTGCACCTGGAATACCCTCAACAATCTGCATTGATCGTCAATACATATCCATCCCTGTTAAAACCTGGTTGTGCTTCCACAACTGAGCTTATGTAAAAGCAAAATATTTAAGTACCTGTTCTGCATCCTTTAGATACAGAGATCCTACAATGACTTCAACGTCAGTTTGTTCATCATAATCATCTTCCACCAATGTTTTATACCATTGGCTGGATGAAAAACTTCCAATTGACGATAACATCTCCGCAGCTGGTTGACAGACCCGACCAGCTCCAAGAATCAAAATGGCAGCCTTCTTTTTTGTCTCAGGTCCATTCCTTAAACTACTCTCTTGGACTTTACCAAGCCTCATTGAAATCTTAAGAGAAGTTAAATTATCAATGATTTGATCCAGAACAGCTCTATCATCTGCACCAACCTGTTCGTATGCAGCATAGGTAATATGTAATTAGCCCTTGGATTACTATCAGGCCCATCATTTATCCAACTTAAAGCTTCACTAGCATGTGGTTTCAATGTAAAAATTCCAAAGCAATGTCTAAAGGAAGAGGAAACATAGATAAGTATAGATAAGTAATCCTTTGGGCTAACCATGTGACACTAATAACAAAGAATGTTAGATAGAGTGGTTCTCCTTTAATTACATTCATGTGAAGAAAGAAATTAGGAATAGCTTTACATTATTAGACAGCCAAATAGTGAACCCATAATTGGTGTTGCTAGAAACTAGAACCAATCAACTATTTAGACAGAAGTAACCTTTGAAATGAATTGCAGTTAAACTACAAATGTTCAAATCATCTTGAAAGCCTTGACACTCTTCCTCCCCCTCACAACCTTTTATACATACGTGTGTGCACGTGAGATAGAGAGAGAGAGAGAGAGAGCAAATGCAGTAAACTGTATCCTGAAATGGAACACATAGCATTGCCAGAAATCATATGAACTATATATATGCACCATGAAGGCTCTGATATATAGAAAATTATATGTAGTAGGAGAAAAAGAAAAAGGTCAAATTTAAGTTCAAGACCAAAAACATATGTTGAGAGAAGATGAATGCTTGGCAAGCCAAGAGAAAGAGAGTAGAACAAAAAAATGAGAAGAAAAATGATAAGACAAAATATATTGCTTGTAACTCCCTTTCACTGTGCCCAAGATATGCTCAGTGAGAATTTTTTATCTTTTTCCATGAATTCCCTAAGTTTCTTGAATTTTCCCAAATTAACTATAAATTTCTCCATCTGATATACCATTCAATAGGAAATCTTCATTAATTCACTTCGACAACAATGAGCTCTCATTTCTTATGGGATTTAAGTGAAAATCTCAGTTTAGATAAAATAACAACTTACTTCAAGTTCTGAATACGACATAGTATCAGCACTCTGACCCACTTGACACTTTACTAAGTGGAAGGAGCCTCCCGAAGCTTCAATAATATCTAAGGCCTCATTAATCAAGAACTGGTCAAATAAATGACCACTCAATGAAACCTGTCATTTATTTCAACCATTCTGATCAGAAAGTGGCAACTTAATGATTACCATGACTATTTACAATACAAGTCAACCTGAGCTTGTAGAATACAATAGATGGCTAATAATGCTAAACCTAACAACATACCAATATATTGTATTTCTTTTTGTGAGATAAAGAATTTGCTGATTTTTCTGACAATTCCCTGCAAGTCAAAAGACATGATAGTGTCTAATTGCACATCAACTACACAAAATAGAAGAAAATAAACTATTTACACAAGCTGAGGATGAACAGGTCTCTAGAGGTTCCATTCGACAAAACTGGCAGGTTCAAAAAACAGTTAGAAACTAAATATTTTTCACCTAAAAGGAGAAGAAATACTGAAAATGCACTCGTTCCAGGTAAAAGGACATCAAACAATGTAAGGAGAAGAAATACCGAAAATGCACTACTTCCAGGTAAAAGGACATCAAATAATGCTAAACCAAACAACATACCAGGAATGTTATAA
This sequence comes from Biancaea sappan, assembly GCA_037074585.1. Lineage (NCBI taxonomy): Eukaryota > Viridiplantae > Streptophyta > Magnoliopsida > Fabales > Fabaceae > Biancaea > Biancaea sappan. The sequence goes on along the minus strand of CM073497.1, from coordinate 15,834,446 downwards.
TTACAGGACACATAAACTTGCTAGTTTGCATGAAAAGGATTGCTTTTGATCTTATACATTGTGCCATATTGGAGCATCATGTCATTCAAGTTCCCAATTCAGAAATACAGGTATTAACTTTGTTAAATGACATCAATTAAGTTGATCTTAAATGAAAGCCCAGTAGCTGGTAAATATTTTTTTTGTCTAGAAGATTCAGTCATTATATTTAAATAACCCAATCATATATTTGCTAGCAAGATTTTTCCTTTTTTTTACTTTTTTTTTTTCAATCGCATAAAGGTTTATGTTCTTGTTACAAACTTGTAATCTACAAGTGCTAAGAAACTGAGATGGGTAGGATCAAGAGAGAATTATAATCTGTAATGATTCCATTAAAGTAGAAAGATGAAATACATGGAAGGATGTAGAATAGAAGATGAAAGAAGGACAGTATAATTATTCCTCTGAGTCAAGAAGATAACTTCACATCAAATTCATCAAATGCACTTGATCTTCCCTCATGGCAGCCATCTCCTTTTTAAAGCATAAAATTGTAACAGAATGCATAACCTCCTTATGCCAACTCATATCTTAGAGTCACATGTCCTTCATTTTCCATCTTTACATTTTCTGCCACTGCCACTCTGTCTCCAATACTAACAAACTCACTATTATCTATTCTATTATCATATCAGTTCTTTTCTTCATTACCACTCATTACTAGTTTGGAGGACGGGTTAACACTTATCAAATGTACCCCAGTACTAGTGAAATATAGAAGAAGGTAAACCTTCTATTTTTTGAGCGTACAGAACATTTATGAAGCTGCGGACACAATTTTTATATTATTTATTATTTGAATAACGAAGGTCAAAAATTAAATTTTCTTAAAACAAAATAATTTTTGATTAATTCCCACGTGGAAAGCTTTCTCTTCTCTGAACTCTTTTCAGGAAGTTCACAGTTTCAGTTTCTTGTAATTCAATAATTTAAAATATACAAAAACACACACAAATAAGACTCCCTTATTATAGATGTAAAATATTACTGTCAATATATACTTATGCAGGCAAAATGAGGAAGATCTTCTATAAAGATCCTTCCAAGTTATTTAGAGAGCGGTAGCTACTCATATAAGGAGATATTTATAATCTTGCTGTACAGCTTGCCTCTTTCTTGACTACGGCGAAATTAAAACAAAAAATTAAAAAATTATTCATTCTCTACAAACCTAGATAATCAAATGTTGATGATATATATGCTAATCAGGGTATTGCAGATATTGTTTCTTCTGAAGTTCTTTTCCAAAATGGTGCTTCTTTTAATTCAGCATAATATTTTAAAAGTGGCCTTGCATATGTAAACATGAGAAAAGGATTTTTTTTTTTTTAACCTAACAGTCACTTTTTTAGATCCAAGGGTGCGGGTTATTCACAAATACTACAGATTATGCAAAAGTACCAAGCATTTTCAAGCAAAAACATGCTGAGACAGATGTGAAAGACTGCTACTTTCATGGTCAGCAACTGCTTGGGGGAGAAGTTAGTTTCACAGAGAAAACTTCATACTATTTGAAGTTTGCTTCTATTCTACAAATTTACAGTAAAGAATACAGACAACCAAGCATGGCAGATTGAAAACATACCCTGTATCACATTTCCGCATGCGTGGAATATATTCGAATAATGAGGTTAGTGCTCCTCCATGGGCTATGCAAGCTCTCTTCAGGTGTGCAGGCAATTCTGTAATGTCTGTAGCAGAAGCCAAGGTTTTGACAAACTGGGAGAGTATGTTTCCAAAATGTTCAGAAGCCTTGCCAAAGAGAAATCACATGTTCAATAATTTGCCAAACCCAGAGCATTCTCTCATGTAATGTAGAAAATGAGTTCCCAATCGAGAATACACCAACCTCTTTTGCAAATTCTGTTGGAAGGATATCGACAGCCAAACATACCACACCAGTCCCATCCATGTTATCATGGTAGGAATTAGTTAAGGGATCATATCTGAAAATAATAGTTGATCATGCCATCAGGGAGGCGATAAAAGTTTTGATACCTGAAACTAAATATGTTGAACTGCAAATTGTGTCATGTGCAGTCTTAATCTCAGATTAATACATAAAAGACATCACCAAGCAGAAAATAAACGCAAATTCCTCATCTTCTTCTGTTAACTTGGTAAGTTTACCTAAATTTACTTCTCTAAACTCCACTGTTAGTAGGCAAAATCCAGAATGCAACATTTCAGCATAACCTTTACCCATATTTAAACTACATAGCTTCTAGAAGTGTAAAACCGAGTAAAATGGTATTTCACACTCTTCTCTAGTTTTTGGTTTACTTCTCTCCCATCCCTATTCATTTATGTCCAAAATTGTTAATTAAAAAATAGTTATTTTGCAATGTTAAGTTTGTCCTGAATCCTGAGTCAAAGTATACTCTTGAAGCCCCAGCATTAATTTCCAACATACTTATACACTAATATCTATATAGCATCTGTAGTGAGGCACAACTTCCTATTTCCAACTTCACCTCCTCTCACACAAGAACTTAGTGCTTAGCTTAATGCAAAAGGCCTCCCCATCCCTACACAGATAGCTTGCTTATAGCTTATGGATTGAAACAAAATATTGAAGGTCTCTTGGTGCATCTTCATCCAAATTTCAGTCAGCTCCAAAATATATGCATGTTTTGTTCATTTCCCAATTTGTATGTGCAGTTACCAATAACAATGAATCTCTTGTTCATTTCCATCCTCTGACAGTATTTTATTGTTTCACCTTATTTCCATAAACGTCTCAGACAGGATACTCATGACATGATGACTTTGTCATTTGTTAACTAGACCATAAGTTTATACAACCATTTATCTGATGCTATAGAATGTTATTTAGGCAAAGTGTAAAAATTACTGCAAAATTCAATAACTCTAACGCCTAACTACCATTAGTTTTTCTAAGGCAAAGACAATAATATAAATTTAGTATAGATAAGAGCAAAATAACCGATTTGCTAAATTAGTAGCAAGATTCTACCAATGGTATACCTGAAGAAGGGTGAATCAATTGATGTAGTTTGGTTAACAAACTCTATTGAACCCCCAATATCACATGTTATGTCTGATATTCCAACAAGTGGGCACCCTATTCTCATTAAATCTTGAGCCTGCTTTGTACTCAACAACCGAGGAAATCTATTCTCCCAATACATGCAATTCACTAAGAGAAGTAAACGTAAGTAGTTAATACTTGTTAATCAAGAAACACACATTCACACAAAAACAAACATCCAATGGAAAAGATGAACACAAAAAGACAGCAATTTGTCAAGCAGAAAATGCATTAAAAACAGAATTAAAGATATTTGATAACTTGACATTTGTACAAAATCTTCCTCACTATCAAACATTAAAAAAAAAAAAAAAACAATATACGTGTGTGTGTGTGTGTGTATTCAATGATGAAATACAAAACAGAACTTGTTGTTTTAATCTTTAAAAAGAATAGAGACCAAGAAAAAATTCAAATTGCAAGTATTAGAGAACTAGTCATTTTAGTGATTCATAACAAAAGAAGGGCAAGCCAATTAGAATTATTAGTTAATCATAACAGCTATAAGACATATATAAGCATATAAGATAACATCTATAAGACATATATAAGCATATAAGTTGGCTCAACGTCTGTAGTAAGCAAGAGGGAACCTACCAATAACAGATGCATATGGAGCTACTTTTTCATGGAAAATGGGACTGTAATGCTCTGGATGTGAATAATAGTCAGCCTGAAATTACCAGCCAAGGTCAGTGACAGTTGGTCTGGCCCTCTAACTGATATAAAAAACAATGTTCGTGATGCAACTGATGACTTGGAAGAAGATGATAAAAAGAAGCATAAAACATTAGGGAAAAAAAATGATATCAACAGTTCAGAGTAAATGCGATCTTTTGGATAAAAAAAAAAAAATACTGTAACATCACTCGTGAAACTCAAAAAGGTCATCTTCAACTTAAATTTGACAAGAAGATTATCAAAATCCATAAGTCTACAAAGAGGGATGCTGACAGCAACACTTACCTTTGGTCAAGATATTCAACAATGCAGCAATGAAATGATAATAATAGAAACCTAATATCTTGTGACAAGAGTATTAATATGGTTTTACAGCATTATTTTTTATTTTTTTATTTTTTGACTTGCAAACTTCAATAACATTGAAATTGAGCAAGTTGTCCACAAAGAAAGCCAAAAGGGTGCATGCATCCCAACATAACAGGAGCATGCATTTTACAGCCAAGCTCATCCAAACAACATGCCAAGACTTCTTCCAACTCATAGTAAAGAGAAACAATTAGCACATAGATTGAGTATATGAGGTGCAATTGCAAAGATGCCAAAACTTGAAATCACAAAAGTTTGCCAACTCACTTTGTCAAACACTTTTGCAGGATCTTTGGGTTCAACCATGTCTTGGGCAGTCACAACGCAGCCATAAACTTGGTAAACTCTTTTTGATGCATGTGCAGGTTGATCATTGCCCTGACCAACAAAACAATTATGTTTTGAAGATGAAGAGGAGAATTGAGGAGCATTGAACATAAAAATTATACAAGGGAGAGAATTGAAATAAAAATTGTCATCAAAACAGAAAACATTTACGAGACTCAGTACAAGTGAAATTTTTAGGTATATTAGAAGCAACATAATGACATAACATATTTAACATATTATGATCTTATTATTTTTATAAAATTAAATTTTGAATTCTTTTTTTTTTTTTGATGAAGGTTTTACATATTTTTTTTCATATGATTGCTAATTTGACGAACTTGTGAAAAAGTATTACATTCTTTCTCCTATAAACCTCCCAAACTTCATATTAGATTAATCATCAGCTCGCATTAAAGATGATAAGGAAACATGAAAAAATTTTGCTCTAGTTTGCCAACATTAAATTGTACCCCATTTTTAATCTGCTTATATGCATATTCATGCGTTTCTTCCTCACACTTCAACTAAATTTTATAGAAACAAATAGGGAATAAAAAGGATTAAATATTATGGCGTCATATCTGATTATACCAAGGTCCAACATTTTCATGGATCTTCATAAGAACTATTCTGATATTGATAACTTACCCCTTTATGAAGATCACGAAGTCTAGATGGATCCACAAGGGTGTGAGGAAGAAGCTTAAGAATCTCTTGTGCACCAGCAGAAACTACAGAAAACAGAGTTTACAGTTCAATATTAGTTTACTATATAATGAGAAAAAGAAACTAAACTCACTCCTGACACCATAATGCTCAGAAAGATTGAGTATTTTACCAGCAAAATGACTTTAGTTCAAGGACATAATACCTGTTTTAATTTCAGTTGACACAGTTTCTGTTTAAGAAAGAAGTAATTTGCAGAGATAAAGCACTATTTTATTACACAGCCAGAAGGCCTGTCACCATACCATTTCCTGAACCCGAAAATACAAAGACAAGTGGACAGATTCCCAATGGCAACCCCTGGGTTGCAATTTCTTCACCAACAGAAATTACAGCAGCCTTTGCAGCAGCCAAGGAAGGGTACATGTAAGATGATCCCAGAGATAAGAAAGGTGTGGAATATCCAAGACTTAAGAACCCTGGGATTTTATGACCAGAGAAGATGTCAAGTCAAAGATCACTGGATTAAATCATACAATTAATTCAGTTTGAAGCTCTAAATATAAAGATATGAATTTATATAATTCCAATAAGCTTTTCTTTAATCTTATTTTTTCTTTAAGTAAAAAAGCACATTAAACCTTAAGTCAGAACACTCCATTTTTCTTTTTTCTTTTTCTTTTTCTTTAATCTTATTTTTTCTTTAAGTAAAAAAGCACATTAAACCTTAAGTCAGAACACTCCATTTTTCTTTTTTCTTTTTCTTTTTTTTTTATTCGGGTGTTTTTTGAGTCAAACTACTGTACACTACAAAAGTCACCAAAATTAACAGTGAGAAAACTCGAAAATGATATAAGAAAACAAAAAATAGGAGGCTACTTTAAACTTCGGATGTTATAGACATTCATCATCCCCACATAGTACATTCTTAAACAGCACAATTTGGAAATGAAAAAGTTCATAGAAGAACATACGCTGTCCCAATCCACTTAAGAAATCAATCATTCCAGCTCTACCAGCAAATTTTCCAAATGCAAGCAACCTTTTCCCTTTCTCCCCAACAATTAATTCATAGTCAAATAATGATACCCTCTCAACCAGAATCTACAATAATAAAAAATAAAAAATAAAAATCATTAGTCAAACTCGCTAAAATTTCACTAGAAATTTGTAGTTACATTTCAAAGATCAAGAATCAGATATACCTTATCCAGCAAAGGCATGTTTTCTTTCTGAGCCTTCTGAGTATGGGAGAAAAAGGCATAAGCTCTATCCGGTAAGACCATCTCTAGCTGCATGAACACCATAGTATAGCATCAAAACTCCAGGGTCCTTAATGCTGAATTGCTCATCTAAAACACAAAAAGCGCAGACAAATAAATTAGAAAATTAGGAAATTCACCTTTGGTTGCTTAACGCCCAAGATGAGACCACATTCCGACAAGTCTTCCGAAATTTCACAGCCAACATCCTCATACAATGCATCATGATAAATTCGCTTTGTGGACGGCTGCACAATAATCCGAGACACCCCTGTCTTGTCCCTTCCACCATGAAGAAGACGTGCACAGTGTAATGGAGTTAAAGGCGCCCTTCTTTCCCACTTGTTCACAGACTCCGCAAGAATCCCCACAACTCCGTTCCCAAGCATTCTCCCTTCACCCGTTGACCCCTCTGGTTTCCCCATACAACCATTCACTACAAACATAGAAGACAGAATATCATGTGGAATACACTTCAAATTCGAACTTCAGTGAAACAAGAAACAGAAAGCGATTGCCAGAAAATCCATCTTATTCTTGTAACTAGGAGTTATAATCAGCCAGGATTTTGAACATCAAATCGTGATTTTGAACGCAAAGTTTTATTTCTCCCTCAAAGCACATTTTCTCTAACTAAAATAAAATTTGAAAATAAGTTGATCCAAAGTTTACCTCCAATCTAAACACACACTAAAGCCAATAGAAGTGATTCTCACAGATTAAGACAGAAAACTAATACCTCTTGGTCAGCTCAGCTCCTATAATCACAGAACTCAAAGTTTCGTATATTCTCTCTGGCTCTCTGCTCTTTCTGTGTCACAATCAGCATTTAACAATTTGACAGATATGATGCAGAGAAGATGAAAATGATGATCACTGATCAAGCAAGCAATTGTTTACCCCGTTTGTTATAAGGCTAAAGTCTCTTCCCTCCTCTCTGGCACAGCTGAACATTTCCTTCTCTCTTCGCTCATCTATCTCTGCCGTCGCTTCCAGAACCAGTGTGCCATCCTCCTTCACTTCCACTTCTACTTTCTCGTTTACCTATTAAAAAATTCATACAAAAATGTTTATTTTATTTTTTATTAATCAAAAAGTTTTTTTAATTTTTTTCTCTTTTCTTTTTCATTCATCTTTTCTTTTCGATTCTCCTCTGTATTACAAATCAATAGACAATAAGTATACATACCAAACATCCGAGAATGGTGAATCGTCACGTCACCTTAGGAGGGGCCAGTTAAGTTTATATTTTGCCAAGGACTTTTTGGGAGGTGGCCGTTGGCACTGATAAGACCGATGACGCAGGACGCACAAGAAGACACAGAATGAAGTCAGAAATAGTGAGAGGTGGACCTGCACTGTGACGACACGCTTTATCCCTAATCCTGAAGAAGAAAAAATGGTTGAAATTCCTAAATTTGATCAATTCAGTCTTACGGTTTACTTATTTATTTGCTATTAGTAAAATGAACCTATAATTTCTAGAAATTGTTAGTGGTTATTAACTTACTGGAACCTATCTTTGTCCAATAACATATTTTTGGTAAACACCAACTTTTTATATTTTAAAGTTATAAGTATTTACAAACTACGACAAATTTTTTTTAGAGAAAATAATTTATCTATCTATTTAATTTTTGTATGTTTATTTGTGTATATTGTTGAAAATATGGATTTTTACTTATAGATTACATAAATTGTGGGGTATAATAGATGTTATAGTATGAAATTTATCGTAGGTGTAAAATATGGTTTGAACATAAAAAGAATCTAGAAAGAAATTGGGAGAAAAATAATATTTTATGTGAGAAAATCTCCTTAAAGATTAAAATGGACTAAAGTGAAAAGAAACTTAAAAAGTTTAGGAAAAAGGATAATTTTTCTTTTAATTTTCAATAGTAACCAATAATTCAACCGTCATTGTACAGTAAAGTGTATAGTGCCAAACTAAATTATTAGTGTATAGTGAATTAAATTATTAACGTATAGTAAATTGAATATTTTATTAGCATATAGTATCATAATTTTTCATATAAATAGGTCATTTCATTTCACTTCTAAACTCACACTTTCAGTTTCTATTCCTTCTTCTCCTCAAAATTTCTTTTGCTCTGATATTAAGGCTCTGAAATTCTAGACATTTCCTCCGTAGTCTAGATCCAAAGTGAGGATACTATGCTCCTTTAAATTCTTGTAATTATTTAGAGGTTAAGTTCTTAGTATGCTCCGTGATTACAGCTTTAGCTGATCCTCCAGATCAGAAAGAATTATCCTCAATTGCTTGAAAATTATTTTCTGATTATCAAAATAGAATATAAAACTATAAAGAATATATGTCTAAGAAAGGTCTTGCTAACAAAAGATTTGGTACTTGAGAGTGTCCATTGTGACCTACCTCCCTTTCTTGGAAACTTTCCTGGTGTATTCTTTAACAGCTTATGTTCGCTATTCTCGATATAAATAGTATCTGTATGTATGAATAATATCCGTATGTATGAATAGTATCATTACGTATGAATAATAACCGTATGTATAAATAGTATCCGTACACATGAATAGTATCTATAGACATAAATAATATTCATACGTATGAATAGTAATCGTTTGTATGAATAGTATTTTGTGCAAAGCAATCCTAATTTTCTCTATCTGACTTCCGTGAAAATTTTCATAACGAAATCTAAAATCCAGTGTCACTTCCCAAAAATAAATATGTGAAAATCAAACAAATTCTAAGAATAAGCCTCTTTAGTAATCTAAGATTTTCCTGAAAAGCCTAATATCCACAACTATACAGTTCAATATTTACTCAAACATAGATTACGTATTTACATTCAGAAAAGTTTATCGTTCAAGCTTCACTCCAAATTCCAAACAACAGAATTATAATTGTCAGAATGATAAAATACAACCACACATAACTGATATGTTATAACATCACAAGCCTAGGAGACCTATAAGAATTACAAAGCGTTCCCTAAGCTTTTACAAGTTTATTACTAACAGCCCACTAGATAGAATTGGAGAATCACTTCAAAGCTTCTAGTCCTTAGAAGGATGTTCTTCCTCCTCTCCTACTGTATTTGAAAAGACAATCATATAGAGTGTAAGTTTATTTAAAAACTCAATAAGTAAATGACTATGCAATATAAAATATCTCAAGCACAAATACCTTATTTACTAATATAGTTGAACCATAATTTAATTTAATATACTATTCATCTTTATATAAGCTATAACTTACATCAGATTTTTTTGGTGATCAAGCCTTCAACCATTCATGCATCATCAAGCCCTTAATCTTCCATACTTAAAATTCAAGTACAACCTTGCATCAAATTTCTTAAAAATTTAACCCTCAACCTTTCATGCAACAACAAATAGAGATATTTACTCAATAACAAAGTAATATAAGATATAATTGCTATCACATCATTCCTCATCTTAAACATACATCAATGTCATCTTAAATCTCTTTCAAGAGTTAAGGTAATCTAACAATCATCTTTAACTTAAAAATTGCATATCCAACGTTTCAACAATATTACAATGGGACTTATATTGTACATTGGTTGATTGTAATATTTTAATTTAGTAAGGTCATCTACTCACCTTGATATTTGTCCAGACTTACCTTGTTCCTCGTTGGAATTTGTGTAGGAAAATTTCTTAATAAAATATATCACAATGATACATAATAAAGGGAACAAAATCATGAAAATATGCAATATTTTCGGTTCACTACAACAACGGTCAACGGTCAACGGTCAACGATGTTACAGTAACAGTCAATGATGCTACAATAACCGCCACCGACACTACAGTAACCGCGCTACAGTAACTTTGAAAATCTGAAAAATTTTCCAAAATGAACAGTGTTCTTCAAAAATTTTCCAGAACATATGAACTCATTTTAGCCAAAATTTTAGGTTCTCTAATAAGTATTTTACCCTTTCTAACTCATCAACAATATCCATAACACATAAACCTCAAAGCCAAAGATTCATCATCAAGAACCCTAAAATCCTTTCTCACCTCTAGGTTATCAGATAAATTGAACTCTAAGAAATTAAGGAGATTAAAACTTACCTCAGATCCTTACAACTAATATGAATCAAACAGATGGCCAAAAAACATCAGATCAAAGGAAGAATTGAAAAGGGAAGCTTGAAGGTTAAGAGAGAATTGTTCTCTGCCTCTTGAGTGAAAGCGTGAAATGAGGGGAATTAAGGTTGTTGAAAGGTTTAAATGGTCGAATGTGTTATTGGGAAACCCATGAATAGCCATATCCATTTTCCAAACCCATTTGAGCCATAAAATATATAATACAATTAATTCTTTGTTAAAATAAATTCAGTCCCATTTTCCATAAATTTCACTATTCATAGAAATATGTCACATAGTGTTAAGAATATTTAGTCTAGTCATTTAACTCAATTTCCATAATTAATATTCAAAGAGAATAATTAAATATAAAAATTAAAATAACTAAAATAAACAATCAAAATAACGCTGTAAATACCAAAATATTCTCAAACGTATTATACTCCAAAATTGGCGGGTATTACATCCAGCTACATGCTCTTCTATGTAACAACTCGAAAAGGTGACTTGGATACGGAATCTATGTAAGTAGATGACCATGCTAACTGAGTTTATTTATTTTTATTCTAAGTAAAATATAAATCTCACATCATATCGCAATTAGAAATTTTAATTAAATTTCCTATTTAGTGATAATAACTTGATAATGAAATTTATTGTGTGATTTAAGATTATGTTTATAAGAATTATAATTGAGAATATAATTATACACATGAAATGGTTGAGGGGTTGACCCAAGAAACTCAATGCATGTAATTCTACACATAGAATGGTTGAAGGCTTGATCCCTCAAGATACCAATGCATGTAATGGTTGTGGACATAAATACAATGAAAATTGAATCCCTGAACATAAATCGAATACAGAGTGTTTAGAAACCATGGACATGAATATAATTGTTCTTATTGTGATAATGATTATGATATTTGTACTTGTGATATATTTATTATTGCGCAGTCATTTACTCACTGAATTTTGATAAACTCACACTCTATATGATTATCTTTTCCAAATATAGTGGGTGAGGAAGAAAATCTACAAGAGGATTAGTAATCCTTAAAGATATTTTCTATATTTTTCTAGAGGGTTTATGAATTTAAAAGTTTAGAAAACACTCTGTAATCTTTATAATCACCTAGACTTGGAAAGTTTTATCGTACCAATGATATTCTGCTTGTATTTACTGTTTTACTATGTTGAACTTTTCATATATATATATATATATATATGCAAAATCTCTTTCTTGAAAAATTTATGTTATGTAGAGATTTTATGGGATACCATGGTGGTATACCCTCGAGTTTATAGAATTACTCACATACCCAGAATTGGGATGTGATATTAACCATATGCTTGGTTCACGTTTCCAATTGGAATGGAAACTTCAACTCCCATCTACAGTGTGAGCTCCCCTTTTTGGTTTCCCATTTGCAGCAGAGAGGTTCCTTTCCATTGCACGATTATTTTTCGATGTTAACTCTGTGACGCTTTTCATTCTTCATGATGGTATCCTACAGGCAGACGATGGAAGAGGCTATGAAAATCCATTTCTGCCCTTAAGTTTGCATACGGTTTTATTTCTCTTTGCGCTTAAAGAAGCCTACCCTTGACTCTGCCCTTTGCCTCGTCTAGTGGATGCCATTTTTGCCGCTGTTGGTGTTGGTTCTTCTGCTCCAGCATGTTGGCTCTGTTATTTGAATTCAAGAAGCAGGTGTGTTCGTGCTACTGTCAGGTAGTCCGTCCTTTAACCTGTTGATTGTAGATTTCTTTTTTTCCCTTTTTAGCATGATGTTTGCTGTGCGAGTTAAATTTTTTATTGCCCATGTTCGACTGTTTGAAATTTGCTGTTTCTTTCTTGTATTTCTTTACATTACTACAATGTACAGAAAAATTGGAACACACACGCACATATATAGCATATATCATGTTCTCGTTTCTTCTTATAACTTGTCTGTAAGTTAGGGAATTTGTTTAAAGGTCAGGTCGCAGCTCACTCCTTGGGGATTTTTTGTTTTCTTTATGCAGTACATACATATCTCCTGAGATTAATTCCATTGACTTGGAATTTCCTGTGCAGTTCTTTTTGTTTGACCCTGAACAAATTCAGCCTCTTTATATATGATAATATTTTTATATTATTTGCCTGATTATGGGTATGTAGCCTCTTGTTCTTTAATTTGCCTAGTTGTGAGTTTGGTAGAGGTGAGATTAAGGGTTCCAAATTGACACCAAATTAATGTATAACATAAATATTTTACTCATTTGGATATAATTTTATGTAGAAATCAAAAAATAAATGGCAATATGGTGATCTATTGTTTTCTTAGAATATTGAAGGATAAGTTGCAGTTTCTGAATTGGGTTCATTTCTTAATAAAATGGTCTATTACTATTTTCATGTGTTGTATATCTTATGGGCAATTACTACTAAAGTAGTTCCTACTTTCAAGGTTTGTTTACTTTTACTCTCATAATTTCATTTCGAATGTGCTTATCACAATTGTATATCTTACTAAAGGTTTTGTTTATGTGTCTTACTATCACTGGTCAAAACAACTTGTTGCAAGCCGTCAATGAAAGGAACATCTAGGTATAAAAATGGATAAAACTTAACAAATCATTACCTCAGTTCAGGGCTAATGTATAACCCTTGCCCATTTTAGGATGTTCTTGGCTAATTAAATTGATATGAATATTTAATTGGCTAGGTTTTTCTTTAGTATGTCATGTTGTTGAGTTACATGATAATCATGTCATGTACTATACAATGTAAGCTAGTTTAATTAACTATTTCAGGCAACCATATTTAGTTATGACTAACTTAAGAAGAATGATCATTATAGCTATGATGACTTAGTGGTTCAACGTGATCTTCATCATATATAACTATTACGTTTTTGTTGTAGGAATTATTCTTTGTTGGCATCAAATTAGTAGAAGACCTTATATTATTGATTTTCATGAACATAGGGCCCATTTTAGGAGTCTATATTACAATAGTGACACAGCTTACCACAACCTAACGAGGATGAATAGGCAAACTTTAGATAGACTTTGTTTAATGCTTGACACTATAGGAAGAATTAAGCCCACTAGACATATGCTTATAGATGAATAAGTTGCTCTCTTTGCACACATATTGTCTCACCATATGAAGAATAGGGTCATCTAAGTTGGACTTAAGAGATCAAGAAAGAGTGTAAGTAGACAATTCAATAGGGCTTTGAATGTTATGATGTACCTAGATAACGAGTTATTCAAGCACCCAAATCCGATGCCTGCAGATTCAACAGATACTTGGTGGAAATGGTTTAAGGTAACTGTCTTTCTTGAGTTTCCTAGAATATTAGTGTACATAGTTGGGTGCTTGACTATTTGTGGTGGTATTTTCACATAATTATAACGGTGCCCTCGATGAAACACATATAAGGATAAAAGTTCCACTCGAAGATAAGGTAAGGTATTGTAACCGGAAAGGCAAAATTACCACTAATGTGCTAGGTGTATGCTCTCAAAACGAGCAATTCATCTTTATTTTGCCTGGATAGGAGGGGTCTACAGCTAATGGACGTGTTACGTGATGCAATTTCTAGGCCACATAGGTTGAGGGTCCCCCTAGGTGAGTATAGTATGTAGATCACAGGTCTTACAAATGACTGGATGGACCCAATTTATTTAGTTAATTAACAAGTACTATGTTGTATTTTAGGTTGTTATACTTAGTATATGTAGGGTACACAAATTGTGAAGGGTTTCTAGTACCTTATAGAGAACAACAATACCACCTAAATGATTAAAGCCATAATCGTCAGCCAACAAATCCTTGTGAGTGTTTCAACATGAAACACTTAGCAACGTGCAATGTAATTGAAAAGGTCTTTGGGATGTTGAAACAACATTGAGCGATACTTAGAAGTTCATCATTTTACCCAGTAAAAACGCACAACTGCATCATAATTGTCTGTTGCTTACTACACAATCTCTTAAAAAAACTGCGGGTGTCTTGGATGATTTTGATGAAGATGTGGACGACATAGACATAGGAAGTTCATCCATGGACGAGGATCATTTCACTGTAATCGAGCCTACGAATGCTTGTTCTCAGTAGAGAGATAACCTAGCAGATGAAATGTATGGTGAGTTTAAGAATTGATGAGATGACCTTGTCTGAGGGTTGTCATATGTATTTTTGGTGGCTTTCCTGAACAACTGGTAATATGTATTTTTGGTGGCTTAACTAACCAACTGGTTATATTTATTTTTTGTGGCATACATGAACAATTGGTAATATGTATTATTGTTGGCTTACTTGAACAACTGACCTTGAAATGTGATTGAACAAGTTTTTATATTATTGAACTTATATTGTGTAAACAGATTCAGAAATGACACATCATTAGATGCCTGAGGAGGATATCTTGCTCGTAGAATCACTGGTCGAGTTGCGCCAAAATGCACTTTTCCATTGTGACAAAAATTTCAAGCTTGAGTATATGCAGAAGCTTGAGTCAATGCTTGCTAAGGAGGTTCCTGGCCACAACTACAGGGTCGTCCCTCATATTAAGACCTTGAAGAACAGTTGGTAATATGTATTTTTTATGGCTTAACTGACCAACTGGTTATATGTATTTTTGGTGGCATACATGAACAATTGGTAAATGTATTATTGTTGGCTTACTTGAACAATTGACCTTGCAATGTGATTGAACAAGTTGTTATACTATTGAACTTGTATTGTGTAAACAGATTTAGAAATGACACATCAGTTGGCAAGCCATGCATGACTTGCTTCATGCAGCGAATACAAGTGGGTTCGGATGGGACCCTATGTCGAGATGCGTCGCAGTAGAGCCTGCTATCTAGGATGCATATATACAGGTAGATACTGGATCTATGTTTCTTTGTGCTTGTCTATTTCGATCTGTATGTGTAATATCCCAAGAATTTTTATGAATATTTAAAGTCTGATTTGAAGTTTAGTGAAAAATTTAATTATGTGAAAATTTTTCTTTTTGAATTAGTGAAGAAAATGTGGGAATAGAAATTTTTATTTTTAATTTAGGAAATTTTTACAAATTCTCAAGGACTAAAGTGAAAAGAAAAGAAAGTATAGAGGACTTTTGAGAAATGACCAAGTAGGAACCCGAGAAGAAGAATAGAGATTATGGGAATGAATTATGAGTCCGGTACCGAAAAGATGATGGATTCGAGGTTAAAGTGGAGTTTGAGATATTGAGAGGGACTAAAGTGAAATAAGGAAATTTGTGGGGCACCGAGGATTTAGAAACACCTGAGGTGAGATTTTATGAATTTGCTTTTGCTAGTCTTGACTGAGGGTCAATTGCAGAGCAAGTGATAATTTCACCCCGGGCGAGTATATAGGTGGCCTCACCTATTTTTTATTCATTTTTCTCCTTTCCTCTCTCTCTCTCTTCACTTTCTCTCCTCTCCTTCTCTCTTCCTTCTCTCTAATTTCTCTCTCTACACTCCAACTCTACAACCAGGCTTTGGAGGGTGGATCTCGGGCTACGGGGCGAGCCTCTAGGAGCCAAGCAACATAGGGAAAGCAAGCAATCGAGGTAGAAATTTCTATTTCTTAAGCTTCTCTCTATTTTCTAGTTTTAAGAGTGTTTGAGGTAAAATCGAGATTCCGGCTTCGTTTCTCGATTAAAATTGGTGATTTTGGTGTCTAAATGCTCCTTAGACATTAAGGGTGAGATTCCATGGAAGAAATCATGAAAAACGGTGAAGATTTGGCCAGATTTGAGCCAAAACCGAAAGAAATCGCGAAGGGGTCGCGATCGTGGCGCCCAGGCGCCAAGGTGAGATGGGAAGAAGAAGGAATTGGCGCCTAGGCGCCAGGCATGGTTGGCGCCCAGGCGCCAGGTGTACCGGGAAATTTTAGTTTATTTTTCAATCGGCCATAACTTCTTCATCCGAACTCCGTTTTGGGCAAACTTTATATCGTTGGAAAGCTCTTTAAGTCTAGTTTCCAATGGTATAAGTTTCATTTGAATATTCATTATCAGTTAGGAGTTATGATTCGAGAAGTAAGTGAAGGTCGAGAGTAGTGGTAGGAAATTTCTCTATTTCGTAACTCTGATGGTTTTTGTCTGGTTACAATAAGAATGGTCAAAGTGCAAAGTGGGAGTGTCGAGAGCGTGAAATCCAGGTGAGTGGGTTAATACTTGCTATGATTAAATATCTGTTATTGACTTTTTGCATCATAGTGGAAATATGTTGTATATCCAAGTTTGAAGAGGATGATGTGGAACGATGAGGCATAAACAAATGTGGAACGTGTCTGGTAATGTATATAATTATATTTTCTTATTTTCCCATGAATGGAGGTTATATGATGGATTGTGAATGGCATGTGAACCGAGTTGAATAATTGTTCTATATTATGGGTTATGTTATATACATGCTATGTTGCTGGAACCACATTGATTATGTTGTGGCTTGAATTGTAAATGACTGAGTTGTGTATGTGGCTCAAGATTATGATTGAGGATGTTTTTATATGTGATTGTGATTGTGTTTGAATGGAAAGGAAAGGCATGGTGGTGCACCCCATGGAGAAATCTATGTGAAACTATAAGGGTGGAGAATATAAATGGAGCGATAAGGGTGGATGCGGCGGGGGCCGCGGGTAACGATCCAGAGGTATTCTGGACGACCCGGTTGGTACGGGAATTGTGTGTGAAATTGATTTCATCGATTGCTGTTGTGAATTTTGAATTTTGTTGAAATGCATTTGATTCACTTGGATATTGTTGTGAAGTATTATGAATAATATTATATCATATGATGATCGATCTACGTATGATTGCTGCATGTTATCATTATGATGCATGATTTTTATTTTGTCATAGTATTGTGTTATCTACTCACTGGGCACGTGGTTTGCTCATACCCCTCTTATTGATATTTTTTTTCAGAGTTGACAGTTGAAGGTAAATATCGGAACAAGGAATTATGGATCCTTAGTCCATAATTACCTTTTCATTTGTTCAGGATAAAGGTATAATAGTTAAGTTTTATTCTAAGTTGTATAAATCTAGAAATCTCTGTAATCGGGTAGGTTCATTCAGTGATGTAATGTGAGTAATTGTAGTATGTATAGAGAACTCGTTTTGGTTGCATGAAAAAGAATTGTATGATTTTTAAGAGAAAGATAGGCTTACGGAGGTGAAATGAAATTCACTTTCCGTGCCGGTCACGTGCTCAAATTTTGGGACGTGACAGTATGACTCATGTGTTTTGTTTAATTTGTAGGCCAACCCGGGCAAACAAGGGTGGAGAAACCGTTCATTCCCCTTTTATGAGTAGCTAACCATTGTATGAGGGAGGGATCGTGCATCAGGAAGGGATGCATAAACATCTGTGGACATCAGGCAAGAGATCGCTACTCAGGGAGAAGCAGAAGATGATACTATACCCAGAGTAGAAGAGGAGATGGATACCTTTGAGATGCCTACACTTAATGTGCCATCCTCTGGAGTTGCAAACAACGTGTCTGAGGCAACATCCAGTTCACGCAAAAAGAGAAAAAGAAGTAGTAGTAATGGTGTTGCTATAGCATTGGCTGACCTCACAATAGGTTTGTGGGAGTCCATGCAAGTTGCCTCTGCTTCCATTTCTACATTGTTCGAATCATTAAATTGTGAACTAAATATGGTTGAAAGAAAGAAAAAGCTCCTTGAAGAATTGATGAAGGTTCCAGGGTTGACCGAAGAGGAAGTGATTCAGGCTAACTTGGTGGTAGTACAGAACCACAGTTTGCTGGTTCAATTCCCTGTCATACCAGATGGGATGAAAGCTACATGGGTAAGATCTGTTCTTCACTAGGAGGTTATGTGACTTATAAGTCTTTTATGTTGTAATGGATTTGTTGTTACACAAGTATTGAAATATAGATAAGGTCTATATTTATGTTTTTTGTATCAGGGCACCTATAAATCCTTTTTGGGCACCTATAAGGATGAAATATGATTTTTGGTAGGATGAACCTCTAAATTACATGTGCAACACATGCTATTTTATTTATGTAGATTGTGACAGCATATGGACATGTTCACTTTTATGTCTTCATGTCACATCCCAAAAATGAGCATATGAAAATCATATAAATTCTAAGGATAAGCCTCTCTGATAATCCAAGAACTTCCTGAACAAGCCTAATATCCACAACCATACAGTTCAATATTTACTCAAACATAGATTACGTATTTACATTCTAAAAAGTTTAACGTTCAAGCTTCATTCCAAATTCCAAATAATGGAATTAAAATTGTCAAAATAATAAAACACAACCAAACATAACTAATACATTATAAACATTACAAGCCTAGGAGACCTATAAGGATTACAAAGCGTTCCCTACGCTTTTACAAGTTTATTACTGACAACCCACCAAACAGAATTGGAGAATAATCCAAAAGCTTTTAATCCTCAGAAGGATATTCTTCTTCCTCTCCTACTGTATCTGAAAAGACAATCACATAGAATGTGAGTTTATTTATAAACTTAGTAAGTAAATGACTGTGCAATATAAAATATCCCAAGCACAAATACCTCATTTGCTAATATAGCTAAACTATAATTTAATTTCATACACCATACATCTTTATATAATCTATAACTTGCATCAGGTTTCTTGGGTGATCAAGCCCTCAACCATCCATGTGTTATATTCGGTTATATCCTAACATCAGATTTCTTGGGAGATCAAGCCTTCAATCTTCCATGCTTAAAATTCAGTTATATACCAATATCAGATTTCTTGAGAGATCAAGCCCTCAATCTTCCATACTTGAAATTCAATTACAACCTTGCATCAAATTTCTTAAGAATTTAACCCTCAATCTTCTATGCAACAACAAATAGAGATATATACTCAATAACAAAGTAATATAAGATATAATCGGTATCACATCATTCCTCATATTAAACATGCATCAATGTCCTCTTAAATCTCTTTCAATAGTTAATAATCTAATAATCATCTTTAACAAAAATGAATATATATCCAACATTCCAACAATATTGCAAATGAGACTTATATTGTGCATTGATTGATTGTAATAATTTAGTTTAGTAAGGTCATCTACTTACGTTGATATTTGTCCAAACTTACCTTGTTCCTCACTAAAATTTATGTAGAAAAATTTCCTAGTAAAAGATATCACAAGGAAACATAAGAAGGGAACAAAATCATGAAAATATGCAAAAAAATTCAATTTGTTGTAGTAACGGTTCGCTACAGTAACGGTTCCCTACAGTATGTTGACCACTACAGTACTGTTGTGTCACGACCCTCAAAATGGTACATGACCGGCACAACCTAGAGATACTCTCTAGTTGTAAGCCTATGCTTTTAGCTCCATATAATAATCATTCTAAAATGTGAGAGTAATAATATAACAAAGACTTATCTTAGTTAAATACTCTGATTTTACTTAATAAGCTACAATCTTACAAAACATACACTAAACTTAAAGTACTGTAATAACATAATTATGTACAATAACCACTTCCTCCTAGATGTCCTATTTGACTGCAGAGCTTTCTAGAATTTAAAACTGAAGAAACAGCTTTAATTCAAATAAACACCAACCCTTGAAGCAAAGAGGGTTAGGATATTGAACTTGCGCTACTGCTCAGACAGATGTTTTTCGTTAATCTCAGGATCTGAAAAAAAAATATATCCACCACAATATGAGATAATAATCTCAATGAATAGATAACGTTACAAGGATAGAAACTTAATTACAGATAATCATCAAGTGATTAACAATACACAAGTATATGTATAAAATGCATAAGTAAAATCATGTCATACTTATAATCGACAAACAACCATAGAATATGACCATAATCATATTCGGCACACAGCTATCTCCACATTTGGCATACAGCCATAGCATATGACCATAATCATATTCGGCACACAGCCATATTAATTGAAATATTCAGTCAAAGGTAATAGTAGATATACTCTGAATATGTAAATTACTTGGACTATTCATATAATTAAATAAGTATCCAAGTAGGTTAGCTACTCACCTGAAATCCAAGTTACTATATCTTCTTTAAATCTACACAATTACATTTAATGGATTCAATTAATATAATTCTTTAATACATATAATCACATATACGTACGTGTACTTTTCAAAAATACATATAAAAATGTACACGTATATGTACTATTCAAAAATACATATAAATACTATTTATATATAGTTACTATTCATTTATACATATAGTTACTATTCATATATATGGTTACTATTCATACGTACAGGTACTATTCATACCAGAAATAGAGAATATAATCTGTAAAAGAGTACACCAGGTAAGTTCCCAGGAAAGAGTGGAGAGTCTCAATGGACACACTTAACAACCATGTCTTTCCTTAGTCAGAACTTTCCTAGACATGTATTCTTCACAGTTTACATTCTATTTCGGTAATCAGAGAATCAAAACAACATATAGGTAGCTAAGGACAGTTTTTCTGATAACCTACTATAACTCAATCCTAACTCAAAAATCTCCAGGATAACTCAAATTCATGAATTATCATAAAAATCTTCAAAAACATAATCTCCCCTAATCTTCCTCATAAATTGAAATTTGAGGAGAATAATGAGATTAAAGCTTAACTTTGATCCTTACAAGGCTTTTGAACTGAACAAATGTTGAAGAATTACCAAGTTTATTTAAGCGTAGTTTCTTGATTTGCTTTTCAAGAATGGCTACAGGCACTTCTTCATAGGTGAAAGTTAGATCAACTGCACTTCTTGAGGTCAAATGATATGAGAAGGGTCAGGAAGATACTTCTGAAGCATCGACACATAGAACACTGGATGTACACCTTCCAGGTCTAGGGGTAAAGCAAGGTAATATGTCATGTTACCCACTCTTTATATAATCTCATAAGGACCAGTATATCTTGGGCTGAGCTTTCCTTTCTTTCTGAACCTCGTTACTCCCTTCATTGGTGAGACTCGTAAGAAAACCATATTGTCTACAGCAAACTCAAGATAGCAACGTCGGTTGTCCACATAGGACTTTTATCTACTTTGAGAAGCTAGTAACTTTTCTTTAATTAGTTTAATTTTATTTATGGCTTCCTATACCATATCAGGTCTAATCATTTTGGTCTCACTAAGCTCAAACCAATCAATAGGAGATCGACATCATCTTTCATATAAAGCTTCAAAAGGTGCCATCTGAATACTAGCTTGATAATTGTTATTATAAGAAAACTCAACAAGTGATAAATGATCCTCCCAACTTCCACCAAAATCCATCACATATGCTCATAGCATATCTTCTAAAGTATGAATGGTTCTTTCAGACTGACCATTTGTTTGAGGGTGGAATGTTGTGCTAAGATCCACTCTAGTACCCAATGCCTTTTGAAAGGTTCTCTAGAACCGAGAAGTGAACTGGGGTCCTCGGTCTAATATGATAGACACTGGTATACCGTGGAGCTTCACTATTTCTTTTATATACAACCGAGTAAGTTTCACCACACCAAAAGTGATATGAACAAGAAGGAAATGTGCAGACTTGGTGAGTCGATCTACAATGACCCCTATAAAGTCATTACTTTTTGATGACCAAGGTAAGCTAACTACAAAATCGATAATGACACGTTCCCATTTCCATTCAAGAATTTCATGTCTTTGCATTAGACCAAGTGGTCTCTGATGTTCAGCTTTAACTTGCTGACATGTTAAGCATCGAGCCATAAAGTCAGTCACATCTCGTTTCATACCCTCCCACTAATATACTTATTTCAAGTCCTAGTACATTTTAATGGCACCAAGATGCACGACATATGGTGAATCGTGAGCTTCTACCAAAATTTCTCGTTTCAATGGTTCGATGTTTGGGACACAAAGCATCCCATCGAACCATAACACACCTTCTTCATCCACTGAGAACCCTAGTGCTAAACCTTCTTTTGTCTTATCTCTGGTTTTAACCATTTCGGCATTGTTTTCCAATGTTGCTTTTACTTTTTCCACAAGAGAAGATTGAGCTGGTAAATGGGCCAAAAATGTGCCTATTTCAGTAATCTCAAAGAATACTTCACTAGCCTCTAACTCCTAAAGTTCTTGAATTCGAGACCTTTTTTGTGGCAATATGGATTAAACTTCCTATAGACTTTCGACTTAAGGCATCTACTACCACATTCATTTTCCCTGGATGGTAGAGGATAGTACAATCATAATCTTTCAAGAGTTCCATCCATCTTCATAGTCTTATATTAAGATCTCTCTTATCAAAAATATACTTAAAGACTCTTATGATCTGTGAAAATCTCACATGTTTCCCCATACAAGTAGTGTCTTCAAATCTTTAAGCCAAACTACAGCCGTCATTTCCAAGTCATGAGCGGGATAGTTTAATTCATGTTTCTTAAGCTGTCGTGAGCCATAAGCAATAACTCTACGATGTTACATTAATACACACCCCAATCCTAACTTTGAAGCATCACAATACACAGAGTAACCCCTCGGTCTTGTTGGTAGAACTAAAACTGGTGCTAACATTAGACACTTTTTCAACTCAGAGAAGCTTTGCTCACAAGCATCGTCCCAAACATACTTCACATTTCTTCGGGTTAACTTAGTTAATGGGAAAGCCATTTTATAGAAATCCTTAACAAAGCGATGGTAATACCCTGCCAAACCAAGGAAACTACGAACCTTAGATACAGTTGTTGGTCTAGGCCATTGTTTTACTGCCTTAATCTTACTTGGATCTACATGAATTCCTTCCTGAGAAATTACATGGTCTCTGAAGCACTGTTCTCAAATGTTTGTTGTGTTCACCTTGACTCTTTGAAAACACCAAAATGTCATCAATAAAAACAATTATAAACCTATTTAGAAAAGGTTTGAAGACTATGTTCATTAAATCCATAAATGCTACCAGTGCATTAGTTAACCCAAAAGACATTATAAGAAATTCATAATGTCCATAAAGCGTCCGAAAAGCAGTCTTAAATATATCATCATCCTTAATTCTCAACTGATAATATCCAAACCTTCGAGAAATACCGTGTCCCCTGAAGTTGATCAAATAAGTCATCTATCGTTGGTAAAGGATATTTGTTCTTCACTATGACTTTGTTTAGCAACCGGTAATCTATGCATAACCTCAAGGAACCATCTTTCTTTTTCACAAAAAGTACAGGAGCACCCCATGGTGAAAAACTTAGGCAAATAAACCCTTTTATTCAGTAAATCTTCTAATTGTCCTTTAAATTCCTTTAATTCAGCCGGCGCCATGCGATAAGAGGGAATTGAAATCAGTCATGTATCAAGGACCAAATCAATACCAAACTCAATATTTCTTTTTGGTGGTAATTCAGGTAAATCTTCTAAAACACGTCTGGGAATTCATTAACCACAGGTACTTCTTCTAATATTTACTCCTTTTTCTCTACATCTATAACAAAAGCCACAAATCCTTGACAACCTTTTTGTAACATACGTCGGGCACATAATAAAGATACCATGTTACAAGGCACTTTATTCCTGTCTCCTTGAAACACAAAATCATATCCCCCCG
The DNA here is from genome assembly GCA_037074585.1 of Biancaea sappan. NCBI lineage: Eukaryota > Viridiplantae > Streptophyta > Magnoliopsida > Fabales > Fabaceae > Biancaea > Biancaea sappan. The sequence continues at coordinate 15,810,347 of CM073497.1, read as the reverse complement.
ACATGCTGAAAGAGATAATTTTGTCATGACAGTTCATAGTAGCACGACACGAGGACAACTAGTCCATACCCAAGATCACATTGAAATCTAACATATTGAGAAGTATGAAATCTAACTCTGTCTCCATGTCCCCAATAGTCACTTTACAAGAATGATACCCCGATCTTGCTATCAGTGTTTTTCCCATCGGCGTAGAAACTAAAAATGGTTTTTTCAACAAAACTGAATCAGACTTAAACCTCTTAGCAAATAGAGGTGATACATATGAATGTGTAGAACAGGGATCAAACAATATATGAGCAGGAAAAGTACCAATAGATAATATACCTGTAACAACAACATTGAATGCCTGGGTATCCTGTTGGGTTAAAGCATAAACTCTGGTACCACCTCTTCCAGCTGCTTGTTGTCCACAGCTCCCTTGACCTTTACCATAACCTCTTTCCATATTACCTCTTAACGTAATTGTCGATGCAAGGGTAACCAAGGTAGAAATAGATTGAGTACAAGACTGAAGAACATATCATTAGCCAATCCCTGAGACAAGTTGAAGGCATTCCCTCTTAAAGTGTCCTTCCTGCCTATAATGATAGCAACCTAAGCCATACATTTTTACAAAGCATTAACCTGTATGAAGTCTCTCACACTCAGGACATTGTGGTTTTCTTCCTCTTATTTGAGAACCACCTTCTATCAGTAGGGTTAAAACTAACCCTAAATTTAGTACAAGGCTTAGATACGCTTGCTATGGAAAGGAATGGCCTAGCAAATGTAGCCAGAGCTTGCTGTGACTTGGTGAGAGGCTTTGAAGTTCCTGTATCCTCTCCTTGGTCAAGAGGTCTCCCAAATCTAGCCTTCTTCATTTTCTTTAAACTCTTCATCATTTTTTGATCTTTTTTTTCCATCATACGGGCAACATCCACAACTTCTAAATAAGAAGATTAATTTTTCATATTTGGCCTCACTTGTGAGAAAAGGGGTCCACGAAGTCCCTCCACAAATTTCTTTATATTTGCCTTTTCAGAAGGAATCATCTGACGTGCATAGTCAAACAATTTGACAAACTGAGATGAATAATCATCAACAGACATAGATCCTTGCCTTAAGTATAGAAAATCCTTCGCCTTTGATGACCGTACACTTGATGGAAGAAACTCATCCATAACCATACTATGAAACTCTGCCTATACAACTGGTGATGTGCCTTGGGTTCTTTATTTCTTCAAATTCCTCCACCACTTTCCTACCCTACTTTTCAATTGAAAAGAAATGCTATCTACTTTTTGAATATGAGAACACCCTAGAGCATCATAAATTGCTTTACAATTATCTAAGAAACTTTGTGGATCCTCATTATGATCTTCTCCTATAAAAATAGGCGGTCTCATTTTCTAAAATTATGACGTCTTTGAAAGTAATGGTTGGAACCCAAGAGGGGGGGTGAATTGGGTTTTATAAATTTTTCACAAGAATTAATTGGAAGTTAAAATGATTTTCTATAAAAGTACAATGCTTAGGATAATAAATACAATATAGAAAATCAATGTGCTCTTAAGATAAATAATTATAAAGATCAAGGAATTAAAGAATAGATATCAATATGCACAAATTAAAGAGTAAGGGATAGAGAAAGCAAACTCAGAGATTTATACTAGTTCGGCTAATCCAAGCCTACATCCAGTCCTCAAGAGAGCACTTGAGTATTTCCACTATAATTTGCAAGTTTAATCCGGATGCTTACAAACCACTACAACCATGCAAATTTGATCCGGGTATTTGTGAAACCACAATGGAGAATTTATGAATCCGGGCTCCTCCTCAACCCAAAGCAAGTTCTTCCAACACCGGTACTTGCAAACCTCAACTCGGAATAATATATGTGTTGATCAAAATCAACAATATAAAGAAACTCTCTCTAAAGAGTAGATGAATACAAATGAAGCTCTAATAACTCTAATGATAGAGAATATGCAAGATTTGGCTCAAGAATATTTGGATTTCTCTCAAAGATGATAGAACATGTTAATATGTCATTGTAGTACTTGGTTCTTACCCAAAATCGTGTATCTAAGGTCATATATATAAGATTTTAAAAAACTAGCCGTTATATAGCCGTTATATAGCCGTTACATCACTTATTATGTAGTCCAGATGTCGATTGGTCGACCAGTTGGGGTCACCTGGTCGACCACCCACTGACAGTAGCAAAATATAGCATTTTCAGGACAACTGGTCGACCAGTCGGAAGCTACCTGGTCGACCACCGGCTGGCAGTAGTGAAATACAGATTTTGAGCTTTCTTTAAAAATTCATAACTCCCTCATTTGAACTCTGTTTTAAACAAATAATATATCATTAGAAAGTTCTTGGAGTCTAGTTTCAAATGAGCTAAGTTTTACTCAAAAATTATTTTTCGTTTAAAAGATATAATCAAAACACTGACTATAGGTCAGAACAGAATAATTTTTGAGTACAGTAAAATCAACTTTCAGTTTTTTAAACTATATTTTAAATAGTCATATATTTCTTATTTGGACTCTATTTTGAATAAATAATATACCGTTGAAAAGATCTTTGAGTTTACTATCAAATGAGATTAAGATACTTGAAAACCGATTTTTCAATTATGAGATATGATATAAGGAGTGACCAAAGGTCAAAAACTAACTTTTGTAAAACTTCATATCTCATTATCTTTTTGTTTAAAATGCTTGAGCCAATGTATGCAAATCTAAATCATTGAGTTGCACAAGTGTACTAGCCTATATAAAATATACCTAATGTAAATACATAGGCTATCTTGATGCATCCAAGCTTCCAAGACTTCAAATCTTCTAATTCTTCATTTCTTGGAGCTTTATCCTTGCATGTTGTTTTCCTTGAGTGAAGCATGATATTTCTTTTCCTTGTTCTTCAATCCAATGTTCACTCTTCTTGTTTTTGAACCAACCTATAAAATATATCTTACTTGCAAACCCATTGGTAAGTTCAATTCATGATAATAGCATGATTTAATATATGAAACGTACATATTAAATAATATAATCATGCTTAAGTACTTGTAGCATATATATGATAATTAACCTCTATATATGTCAATGTTACAATTCAAATATATTTGTCATCATCAAAACTTATGGCATATAGCCTTAGGGCTAACAGTCTTCACTTCTCTAATATTACCTTCTCCAACCAGAGGGATGGTGGTATAATTCCAGCTCCAATAATAAAAGGTATCATTGGCGAGTTAACCTATGTTGCTTGTTCTTTCCATTCTGCCTCCATTCTATCCAGCTGCTTATTAATTAAATTAATTATTTTTATGATATTCGCATTATCGTTCTAAGCAACATGTTCAACTCTCTTTACTCTACCAATTGCTACGTCCTCAACATTTTGGTCTTGTGCACCATCAACACAATTAGGATTGTCTTTTATATAAGCTAGTGGAATTAAGACTCTCTTTCGGCCTAAATGCTCACCATTATTTGAAGATCCTTTTGACATTGTATAATCACAAATCTACACATAGAACAAACATTTTTTTAGATAAATTGGGGTATCTCTTACTATATCCCACTAAGGAATAAGTTATAAAAAGACACTCAACTCTATAAGGTCTTTTATGAATCCTAATCTCATAGTCATGCCGCTGCTCACGACAATGGGAAAGGGTCCACAAAGAACAATTTGCTCTATAATCTATAAGGGACATAAAAACCATTCCTCTGATACCAAGTTGTCACATCCCAAAAATGAGCATATGAAAATCATACAAATTCTAAGGATAAGCCTCTCTGGTAATCTAAGAACTTCCTGAACAAGCCTAATATCCATCACTATACAGTTCAATATTTACTCAAACATAGATTACGTACTTACATTCTGAAAAATTTAACGTTCAAGCTTCATTCCAAATTCCAAATAAAGGAATTAAATTGTCAGAATGATAAACACAACCAAACATAACTGATACATTATAAACATCACAAGCCTAGGATATTTATAAGGATTACTGAGCATTCCCTAAGCTTTTACAAGTTTAATACTGATAGCTCACCAGACAAAATTGGAGAATAACCCCAAAGCTTCTAATCCTCAGAAGGATGTTCTTCTTCCTCTCCTACTGTATCTAAAAAGACAATCACATAGAGTGAGAGTTTATTTAAAAACTTAGTAAGTAAATGACTGTGCAATATAAAATATCTCAAGCACAAATACCTCATTTGCTAATATAATTAAACCATAATTTAATTTTATATACCATACATCTTTATATAAACTATAACTTGCATCAAGTTTCTTGGATAATCAAGTCCTCAACCATCTATGCGTTATATTTGGTTATATCCTAGCATCAGATTTCTTGGAAGATCAAGCCCTCAATCTTCCATGCTTAAAATTCAATTATAACCTAGCATCAGATTTTTTGGGAGATCAAGCCCTCAATCTTTCATGCTTAAAATTCAATTACAACCTTGTATCAAATTTCTTGGGAATTTAACCCTCAACCTTCCATGTAACGACAAATAGAGATATATACTCAATAACAAAGTAATATAAGATATAATCACTATCACATCATTCCTCGTTTTAAACATACATCAATGTCCTCTTAAATCTCTTTCAAGAGTTAAGGTAATTTAATAATCATCTTTAACAAAAATGAATATATATCCAACGTTCCAACAATATTGCCAATGAGACTTATATTGTGCATTGATTAATTGTAATAATTTAGTTTAGCAAGGTCATCTACTCACCTTGATATTTGTCTAAACTTACCTTGTTCTTCACTAGAATTTATGTAGGAAAATTTTCTAATAAAAGATATCACAAGGAAGCATAAGAAAGAGAACAAAATCATGAAAATATGCAAAAATTTTGGTTTATTATAGTAACGATTCGCTATAGTAACGGTTTACTACAATAATGGTTCCCTACAGTATGTTAACCACTACAGTACCGTCGACTACTGACTCTACAATAACTGCTACACTAAAATTAAAAATTTCCCAGATTTCTAATTGCTACATTAAATTCAAATTTTGCAGAAAATTCACTAAAAATTTTCATCCTTTAATTCTTAGTTTCCAAACTAGAATTTCATCTTTCTTAACCTACCACAACTCAATCCTAACTCAAAAATCTCCAAGATAACTCAAATTCATGAATTATCATAAAAATATTCAAAAACATAATCTCCCCTAATCTTCCTCATAAATTGAAATTTGAGGAGAATAATGAGATTAAAGCTTACCTTTGATCCTTACAAGGCTTTTGAACCGAACAAATGTCCAAGAATCACCAAGTTTATTTAAGAATTTAGAGGGAAGGCTTTAGGGTTGAGAGAAAATGACTCCTCCTCTTGTAGGCAGAAAACATGAAATGAAAAAGAGAGAGAGAGATAGTTGAAGACTTAAGGGTAAGGTTGGTTAATTGGATAACCTATGGGTATCCATACCCATCACCTAAACTCTTTTGACCCATTAAGCATAATACCTTAATTAATTATCCAATTAATTAGATTCAGTCCCTTTTTTCGTAAATTTCACAATTCACTAAAATACACTGTATATCGTTAAGAATATTTAGTCTAGTCATTTAACTCAATTTTCATAAATAATATTCAAAGAGAATAATTAAATATGAAAATTAAAATGACTAAAATAGACAACCAAAATAACGTTGTAAATACTAGAATACTTTCAAACGTATTATACTCCAAAATTGGCGAGTACTACACTTCAGAACCAAATAAATATCATGATAAATAATCCTTTTCTCTCCTCTGCGAAAACAATGGGAACAAAAAAATTCCTAAAAATGCAAAAGATGATTAGTGTGCTTGATTGAAGTGATAAATGAAACAAAAATTAGAAAAATATGTTTTACTTAACAATTTGTTTCATGCAAACTAGAAAATTTTTTTGGCCATAAATGCTAAAAGGTGGAACTGGTGTCATAATATATCACACTAAGGATATGGGTTTAGTTTCTGTTGACAAGAACATGTCCTTTTTACTCAATAAATAAACAAAATGGCCATGTCTTTTGTACTCAATATGATCGAAAAATCTAAATTCTCCAGTCACCTTACAATTAAGAGAAATGGATGTAAGTGCCACATTGTAATTTTAACTTACATGTATAATTCAAATAATTGCCTTGAAACTATAAAATGAGGAGGAAATGTTGCAAAACTTATTCAGCAGAAGTCTTTAGTCCATTATTTTAAGGTAACTCAAATTGCAAAACTTATTCAAATTGCATTGATGGAAATGATGGCCCTTTTTGAAAGAAAGGCAAGAGCAGTTAGGGATAAGTCCAACAACAACATCAACAACAACATGTACAACAACAAGAAGAAATTGTTAAGAAATTGAAGACTGGAGAAAAAGAATTCACATCTGGTCAAAGTTGAACAATGCGTGATTTTTTTTATAATTATCAAAAAAGGTACCATACAGTATGGTTTTACACCTTAAAAGTACCACCAATAGTAGAACACCCATTAATAAAGCCATTATTACTCTATCTCTCTTGATGCTCTCAATCTCTATCCTCATCCTAGCCATCTCTGAGGCATTATCCATCATCAATTTAGCCATCTCACCTTTGAGAGACGCCATCTAATCACAGAGACTTGCACTGACAATATCATGAGGAGCTATTGTTGTCTGGCTATCCCCTTCGTATGCATTGCTTCCCAGTTCAACATTCACCCAATCAAAGAATTGACACTTGCTAGTTCTACACGTTAGGAGCACTCGATTCATATTCTATTTGGTTTGGGCTATTTTGATAGAAGTTTTTTTTCTACAATGGCAGTATCTGACATGAAGCTGAAGGCCTTCTTTACCAGTGCTCTCACCAATGCTTGAGGATGTCATTTTATTCCTATAACATGACACAATTTCAAATATATATCAGCTCACACAACAAAGCTTCAAATTAGCCAACCAGCAATCATTTGTTTATGGTAGCAATCCAAACATGTTTTATTATAATGATCTTAATGTTGTATCAGTTCCCAAATTAAAGTAGTATGGGACATATATCAAAAACAAACCCATTAGGCCTTTAATGATTTCCTCAAAAGGGGAAGATCCATAAGAGACACACACCTAAAAATGCCATAAGCAAAAGTCAACAAAGATGACATATAAGTCCAACAAAGACAAGGCAGAGTTTGTACAGCTCAATATACATGATTGGTTCTTTTAAAAATGCATGCTAATACTGATTAGAGCAGACATAACAAATGTAGGTAGCTTTACTTATTTCACAATTAACGATATATCCTCCTATTTCAACACGTCTAATACTGATCAATAGATAAAGCAACTAATATTAACAATACAGCCTTGGTTAATGCCTTCCCAGAAAAGTCTTCCAGAGACTATTTGAATCAAACAAAAACGAGGAAGATGGATTACAATAATAGCCAAGTTCTTATTTTACAACTAGCAAAATCCAGAAATTCAAACTAGCAAATTCCATAGTTTATAATGCATGTCAAATACAGCATATGTCTAAGTGCAATTTAACTTTTCTTTAGTATTAGTGTTGGTATTGAAAGATTTTTATCTTTAATACTAATTATTTAAAGTTTGATAGAATGATTCCCATTTCATTGTGTCAGAGAATCAACAATTGTGAAATTAAAGTTAGAAGTTGTTTACCCAACACACAAAGGGGTCAAAGATGATTAGACAAATCACTAGCCAATATCAGTTGATTCCATATTTCCATCCCCTTTCCAGTTCAAAGAATGTTTCCACAATAAATTATTGGATTTCATGCATCCAGATTGAGTCATTGCATAAGCTTTGAAAAATACAGAAGGTATGACAAATTTCAATCATAAACCTTACCTCTGCGTTGTCAAACGGACAGGCAAGTGAAAGGGATAGTGAAATTTCAAGAAAATACAGAGGAATAAAAAATTTCAAGCTTTCGACCTACCTCTGGGTCTTGACTCAGAAGCAATGCAGACTAGCTGGCGTAGGTGTTGGCAAACAGACAGGCGAGTGAAGGGGATGGCAAACGGACCAAATAGTGAGGCTGATAGCGGCTAGATGACCTAGTAACTGAAATGGCGAAGGAATGACCTACTGACAAGATGAGAGACTAGGGCACGCAGGAGAAGGGGGAATGCATGAAGAAAGGGAAGAGGGTCAGCTTTGTTTTTAATCTCAAAAAACATTGAACAGTGATGACCGTATTTTGGTAAAAACAACCTATAAAATAGTACATATCACATTTTTTATTTTCTCTTTCCTCTTATTTTAACTTTTTTTCCATTTTCCTTTTCTCTTTTCTATTCTCCTTTTTTTTCCATTCTTCCTTTCATTTCTATTCCTACTCTATACTGCGAACCAAACAGACTGTTACAGTGGAAAGGGATTCCTTTCCATCACTTTTATGTTTGGTAGTCATTTATTTGAGTGGAAAGGGATTCAACTAGAGCAATTTTGATGGAATCTCATTCCATCAAGATAGTGATAGAATCCCATTCCATTCCCTCAAGATACACCAAACATAAAGTCCAAAGTCTTTTTTAAAAAAAAAATATTGAAATTTGAACTATTGGATCTCAATCTAATGATCTAGATGAGATAAATACCATGGTTGTCCCTAGCATGGGATCTGTTTCCAATAAAATATCAAGATTTTCTTTGTTGTGCAATCTATCCTTGAATTTAAAATATGATAATAAATTGTTTTAAATTTTTAAATTTGTATAATACAACTTTTTTATTGATATCTTCATCTAAAAAATTTACACCACTTGTCCAAAATCCTTATATCCCAAGGGGCATTTTTTTAATTACGAAAAGTAAGAAAAATGACTAAGCAGGTTAGTATTTTGTGATTGAAATAATAAATCACCTTGACTTTGAATTGAAAATTAATAAAATGATCATGTGACACAAATTTGAAATTTAAAAAATTTATTGTTAATTTTTAAAATTAAAAAATTACACAAGTTTCTCAAGTGAATGTTTGCATTTTGATTCTACTTTTTTATTTGTCAAGAGTGCTATCTTTTCATTGAATTTACTTCTAATTTTTAGTTTCTAATACATATCCGTTACTTAAAATAATCCTATTCAATAAATTAAATATAAATTTATCATTTTATAAGAAATTAATTCCTTCCAATTAATTTACTTTCCGTTAATTTCTAATTTATTATTTTAATTTATAAGTAAGTATATAAAAACTAGACGCATCAACGTAACATAATTAAATAACATATTTTTTAAGATTTTGCTTAGTTTGAAATAAAATTTAAATTTAAATTTGTTTATACTTATTGAAAAGTATAAGAAATCTTTGCCAATTAATATGATGAAAATATATAGTAAGAATTGAAAGCAACCTAGTAAAATAATAATAATAATAATAATAATAATAATAATAATAATAATATATTTTGTTACTGATTTCGAAGGATGTACTATATGCATTAAATATGACCCAACATTTATTTGAAGTTTTTTGGGCAAATACTATAAGTTTTAAAAAAATTAGTAATATGTTATACTTTCAATAAATATTAGATGCATACTACCAAACTCATCACATCACTGATTTCTCTCATTGAAACTCGGCCCATGTCGGGTCGAGTTTCATTCAAAAAAAAAAATAACTCTCACAAGACTAGGTCTGCTGCAGGCCAAGTTTCTAATAAAATTTTCAAAAAAAAAACTCGGCCTGCCTGATGCCGAGCCTAATAAAAGAAGACTCGGCCTAGAGCAGGCCAAGTTTTTATTGTCTCGAAGGAAAAAAAAAGTCAAGTATTAGTTATTTTTTTAATGTTATCTCTTTGTATATATATTATTTATCTATAAAATATTATATAACAAATTATATATATACTAAATTAATTGATTACATAATAATTTGTTTGATAAATTATTTGTATGTTTAAAATAAATTTATTTAGATATTAATATGAAAAAATAAAAATAATTAAAAATATTATTATTATGCACAATAATAAATAGTGAGATGAAATATTTTAAATATAATTTTTAAAATATCTTAATAAAGAATTATAAATTGCTTGAAAATTATAAAATTAGTTTTTCAATATTAAAATTAATGATATTTTAAAAGTTAAATAACTGAGTTTACAAATTAATTAACGATATAATATTAAATTTACTAAATATGTAATTTAATTATTTCAATTATTTTATTAATTTTAAATAAAGAAGCATAAATTAAAAAGAAATTTAAATAATAGCATAAGCGTAGTTTTATTTAAATGATGAAATTAATATACACATACAACATATGATTGAAAAAATTTTTAAAAAAAAATAACTGTCTGTCCCATAACGTTTACGTAAAACTGGTCGTTTTGACAGTCGACATTACTCGGGTTCTTCGTCCTCGTTGTCTTCTTGTCCTCCATCCTCTCCTTCGTCTTCGTTGTCTTCTTCATTGTCATTGTCATCGTCGTCATCATCATCGTCTTATTGTTTTCCTTCTCTATATGGCATAGTAGGTTAAGCATTTAAATCCAACATCGGAGATTGAACTAATGGAATGGGTTGATCCGGTGTGAAGAATTGCATTCCGAAGTCCGGATTATGGGGCATTGGAGAAGAAAAAAGAGATGACAAATCGAAGTGGTGTTGTTCTGACGACGTATAACAATCAGCGTCGAATTGAGAACTAGATCCTCTGACGTGTGTAAAAGATGGACCAGCGCCACTGTAACCTACGTTAGGCTAAGTCTGAAATAGCATGTACGCAGTTTGATATAGCATGGATGCACTAGGCTCGTAACGTGCATCATATGGAATAAATTCCCTAGATGCGATAAGCCCCCGAGAACGCTTGCCTGGCACTTCCTCTGGAATGATTGTTTCAGGAAAATCCTGAGCAGGTGGAGTAGGATGAGAGAGTCTGAGTTCTCTCTGTTCGCCTATGGCAATGATAATATTCATAGCCCCTTGCTCAATTATTTTTGCCAAATCATCTGATCTCGGATCCTCATAAGCCATTCTATTCAAACACCATGCCATGTCAACCTACAAAAAAAAAATTAGAACAAAGTAGATAAATTGAAAATATAATTTAAGTATGATAGTAAATAGGAGATTAACTGCATAACCCTCAGCACCACTTGTAGGATCAATCCATCGCCTAGTATGCTTCCAGTACCAGCGTATGTACTCAGAGTCATGTCGTAGGGGAACTAAAGGATACTGGACTTGGACTTGGATCACTCGCTGAGGCCACTAATTCCACTGATCAATGAAGTTTCTATGTACCTCTGCCCAATTTTTATCATATTTTCCCGTCATTTGCAATGTGTGATGGCGGCCAAGATCGACTGGTGGCTTAGGAATCGGTTGATCTCCCCTAAACTGGCGGAGCACGCGATCTACATGATGCCACTCAACGATATGAAAACAAATTATAGGTACATAGGAGCATCAGACGTTGTTGTCAGCTAGGCAGTACTGTGGAATCATCTGATAGTTGTCCCCAACATACCGCACCAAATGATCTGTGACCATTAAATGTTAGGATAAATAAATATTTAAAGTAACTTGATATTTGAAGAACATCAATTTAATAGATAACTCATCATCATTCATCCTATCTAATAGAAGCTTGTAATGTCTCAAGGCTTCTTTGGCAGGTCCAATTAAGTCTTAGCACCTCTCCAGCTGTAATAATTCACAAGTATATTAGTTTAAAAATTAAATAATAATTGATAAATTCAATAATCATATTAGGTAATACATATTGACTTCCTAATGGTGGGAGTATAGGATAATGCTCTAAATTCAAATCATAGACAGGGTGTATGGATGGCTTTAACCGAGGAAATCATTCTCATGCCCAGATGTGCAAAAGGGTAAGACAACCACCAATTTCCTTTTGTTTAGGGTCCGTTGCCATGCAAAGTTCCCTATACATATGTGCCAGTACTGCTGATCCCCAACTATATTCCTTACAATCATTTAAATTTTTGAGGAATTGTAGATACATTAGATATACCTTGGTCCCAGATTTATCAGGCAATAGATACCCCCCAATCAGTCTTAAAATATAAACACAGGTAAAACGAACAATATGTTCATATGGGGCATCATCTGGAAGATGATCAAAGGTCTCAGCCAGTCAATTCATGCTCAACCTTTGACCATCTAATTTGTTTGATGGCGGGGCAATTCCTAGGAGCCGCTCACATAAATGGCCCTAGTTTATGGCAGCTGTACCAGTAATTGGCCTACCACCACATGAGAGACCAAGCTGAATTGCTACATCTTGTAACGTTATAGTGCATTCTCCCCTCGTAGTGTGGAAAGTATGTGTCTCCGGTCGCCATCGTTCAACGAGCACCGAGCTTGGTTATACTCAAATTTACCCAAACGCACCACACCGTAGAAACCAGCAGCGTGTAAGAGTGGGACGATCAGTAATGGTGGGTTACTGTCCACAAGTATATATTTTCACAGACGTAAAAGTGTGATCTCTCTGAAATTTTTAAATTTTAAGAACTAATAAAAATAACATTTTATTAATTAAAAACTTAAAAATTTTACAATAGACTAACCTTATTTGCCCAAACATCTTGGCAGATGTGACGAGATTGTAAATATAAAAGCGAATCGTCATCAGGACCCAGGTTCACAGCTCGTCTGGGATCTGCCATCTGATATAACAAAAAAAATATAAGAACAAAAAAATAAAATAATATAACATAATAAAATTTAAATTAAAAAAAATAACATAATAAAATTTAATATACTTAAATACTCTAAATATAATTTTTTTCTCTACAATTTTTCTCTTCTCCTTTGCTGTGGTGATCCAGAAACTGCACACTTCTCCCCTATTTATACTGAAGCTCGTCTCATCTCTACACTCCCCCCTCCCTGATCTTCTTTTTCTTCTTCTGCATGCCCTCTTAACTCTCCCACCCCACTCACTTGCTCGAAGTCAGCGTGGAGTCACATCCAACTCACTTATGAGCTAAAGCAAGCTCGGCCTCTGTCAGGCCAAGCTTGCTTTATTTTGTTTTTTTATATAAAGCAAGCTCGGCCTGTCAAAGGCCGAGCTTACTTTGGACAGAGTCACATGAACTGACTCTGTCCGTGACTCCCTCTAATTTGTTTTTTATTTTTTTATTTTAATAAGCCATTTTATAAAATAATAATAATTAATGAAGTAAATCCTTTTTTTAAATGGTTCTATCCATTTTTTTCATGCTAATTAACTTAATTAATATTAAATGTTAGTGGTTTTTTTTAATTTTTTAGTTAAATTAATCATATAAGTTAGCAGATATTTTATAATTAACTTAATTAATATTAACTGTTAGTATTTTTTTTAGATTTTTTTAGTTAAATTAACAAATTAATTTACTATTATTATGTACAATAATAAATAGTGAGATGAAATATTTAAATAATTAAAATATAGTTTTAAAAAAATAATAAAGAATTATAAATTACTTAAAAATATATTAATTTAAATTATTATAAAATATTAAATTGATTAAAAGATGTTTATATGATACTTATGTTTATATTTTATATATTTATAATATATTTATATATTTTTATCATATATTATTATATATGTATAATATATTATATATAAATATAATAAAAGATGAATATGAATAAGATATAATAAAGAAGTGTTACTAAAAATTCAAAATTAGTAAAATATACATAGAAAAAATTTAAAATTGTTCAAAAAAAAATAATATATCTAACGAGGCTCTTGCGAACAATTTGATCGATTATGACCTTGTTGTCTACATAAGCTACATCGGAATGGCTGGCGACACAACCTTTGGTCCATGTCCATCCGTAGCCGTGAGGATCTTGGTCGCCCTTGACTTCTAGCAAGTGCAAGATCAGGTAGCAATCTTGGGCCTCTATATAATGGCCACCGCTCTTGCCCACCGATAGGGTGAATCAATTTGCTGTAAGCCAGTTTAATCGTATCAAGTCGATACACATGGTTAACAAACACGTTAAAATCAATATTTACATGTTCACAGGCTGCTAGCACGTGTGTACACGGAAAATGCCAAACTTGATATTCGCCACAATCACATCGGCCACCAAAAAGGTTGAGCGTGTAGACACGACCAAGTTGACAATTCAACCGGTCGTATGGCTCCTCAATTTCAAAATATCCATTAGCCCGATCAAATACGTGCACGATGCATGCAGAGGCTTTTGTTTTATTTTTTGCAAGCTTCTTACACATGACCTTCGAATATACCTCCTGGTTGTTAATTTGTGTATTTGTTGTTGCCAAATTGTTTTCAATGTAAGTTGCAAGCTTGTACAACGTATGCTTCACTAACCCCAAAATAGGGAGATATCTAACGCCTTTGAAGACGTGATTCATGGATTCGGCTAAGTTTGTCATTATCTGACCCCATCGACGACCATGGATATCATATGCATGTGTCCATTACTCAATCCTTAGCCTATTTAGCCAATGCCCAACTTTCCCATTTGAATTTGTATGTGACCCAAGCATTTCTGCCACAACCTTGTTCACCACATGGAAATCATATGAATATCCTAATTAAGATAACACGTTAGTCCACAAATTAATTATGAATTAAAAAAATTATTTAATTTCAATAAAGACATACCACCATGCTCAAGCCTCTTGAATAACCATTTTGATCCTAATGTGGTGCGGACATTACTGGATAAGTGCTGTAGACAAAACATGTGAGTCCATCCATATTCTTCCGCGCCAGTGATAAGCCCGTGATGCCTATCAGAGATTAAAGTTACATCCTAGTTGCCTACAACCCGTTCCTTGAGAATCTGAAGAAACCATGACCAAGAGTCATCATTTTCTTGCTCCACCAGTGCAAATGCAATAGGCAACATTTTGTTGTTGCCATCTTGGGATGAGACTATCATTAAGGTTCCTTTGTACTTGCCGTACAAAAATGTGTTGTCAACCAAGATTATTGGCTTTAAGTAAGCCAAGGCATCGATAAAAGGCTTATAAGACCAAAATACCCTCACAAACTTCATCTGCGGGTGACCAACATTGTCGGATGTACATAGGTCAGTCTTCCATTCTACCACTGAACCAGCATGACCTGCTGAACGCTGCCATAAACTGAGGTAACAATGCGTACGATTGCTCCCAGTCCCCATATGCCTTGGAAATAGCCTTCCATTTTGCAGACCATGCTTTCCAGTAAGAAATGTTGTGGCTAAAATTTTGTCGAATGTGTGCGACCACCTAACTAACTGGTATATCTACATTTTTTTTATCACCAAGTCCATAATATGATTTGCTATAACTTCTGCATCCAACTTAGGGTGATCTTGGACCAGCGAAGCATTGACACAAGTGTGGGGTCCCAGATACTTCGTAATCTGCCAATAATTGTCGGGATTCTTCAAAATGGCCCTAAATCTCCACTTACAACCCTGGTTCTTTTTAGTGCACTTGTATAATTCAATTGTTTTACTTTAGTGGACAACTTATAGGTATTGTGGTTCCGGATAGCGTGCTCTTTTACCTCACCTCTTAGTAAACGTCTTTCATTGAACACTTTTCATCATATAGTCTGTAACACCTCAAAATTTTCATTAAATTATCTCCAGGATAAAAGATTTTTAAGATAAGGTTCCTTAGTAAATAATTATGGCAATTCTCAAACCTTAAATTTCAAAGATCTCAAGTCCATAATTAAAGGCAACTAGGAGCCATTAACATCACCGTCATTTCGACATATATACATATCATTGGAGATTAAGTCTTGATTATTTTACAAAAATTATAAAATCTAGGCTACAGCTACTGACTCCCTGCTGCAACCCCGCTATTCCCATTTTGGTTTGCACCTGAAAATGGTTAATACAGTACAAAATCATGAGACATAGAAATCTCAGTAGCCAGTAGTTAATCTTGAAAACAAGAATCATTCCCAGTCATAAAAGCAAGTTCATAACACCATTCATAATTCAGTTCAACTCATCTATGCCTCTGTCATGCAAAGATTATCCCTGGGTCTTAGTACCACAAGAGTCTGTTTCACCTCAAGTGGTGCCAAGGGTCATCACTATTCTCAGTGCCTACCACCAGGGTCTGATTATACCCTGTGGCCCAAAGGTCAGCAAGACTGACACTAGCATCGTCATGCATAGCTGCTTCCGCCCTAACCATGGCAAGTCTTATACTGGCGCGTACCGTCGTACCCCAGATGCTTGGCGTACACTGCCTTAGCACATGAGTATCATAACAATGCATATACATACATAACAATGCATAGAGTTGAATATCACATAATTCATCAATAAATCATTTTCATCACATAATTCATAATTAAATCATTTTCAGTATAAAACAATTTCAAAATATATGAACAGCGCTTTTATGAAATGTAACTGGCTACCTGAATTTATCGTCTCGTACCGATTCCACTCGAAATTATTCCAAGGTGCTGATAAAATAAATTAGCTATTAAAATCCTAATATGGAATATTTAAAAAATACTATTCCATTTTTAAATGAAATTTCTGTGCACTAAATACTAATTACATATTATTCACAATCTTATTTCTAATCCCAAATTTAAATAAATATAATTAGCTAAAAAAAAATATCCTAATAAGGAATAGATTAAAATTACTATTTCATAATTAATTAAATCTTGTACCTCAAAAATTAATTACGTAATGTCTATAATCTCATTTATAGTCCCAAATTCAAAAATTATAATCAGCTAAAATTTCTTCTAATTTATTTCTCAAATTCCACCCTATTTCCTTTTTCCTCAACAACTTTGAATTAATTCACTTTGGTCCTTAATGTGAACTTTAACCATATAAATAACCTTCAAAATTTGGTAAATTCCATCAAATTTTAACTAAAATCCCATATATATTCAATCTGGACATTTTCAGAATTTTTACTCTTTCCTTCCAACTTTTCATTTCATTCACTTAGGTCCTCAATAATTATTTTTCCCTTATCTTTTTCATGATCTAAGACCATACTTAGTTTCATCTAATTCCATAGGTCACAAATATATCTTGTTTCGAAATTATAGCTATTCCTACGAACTTTTGATTTTATTCAGTTTAGTCCCTGTCATGGATGCATACCTCTAAACTCCAAGTTTTTCCATTCTTCTTGCTGCATGGCTCTCCCAAACTCATCTATGGACTCTCTAAGACATGTTTAATCATTTCTTAAACAAAAGCGAGCCTAAAAAAAAAGATTTAGAGCTTACCCAAGATTTCCGAGCTTACTTTCTCTCTAAATTTTTCTGCACTTTCTTGCCACTTCCTTGCTGCTGTAAAGGGTGTCTAAATACCCAAGAATGTGTATTTAGGACCTCAAATCCACTGCTAAGAAGGTCCTTTGGTCAGCACCAAAGTTGCCCAAGGGTGGCTCTTTAAAAGCTTAAGGAAATTTACTGGTTTTTAGAGCTTTCTCTCTATCTCTCTCGGTTTATGCAGAAAATGAGGAAGTTTTGCAGCAACATCATCTCTCTCTCGTGTTCACTTGTTAGGATAGCAGAAAATGAAGTTACAAACCCTCCTTTAACCCCTAAGGGTCCCTTACGTGGCAACCAATGCAAGGAAAATGGATTCTCTCTCTCTGTTCCAGCTCATGAAGACAATGCCATGAACTTTCTCTCATCCTCGGCAGCATCACGTGGGCAGCAGATGGAGGTTTTTTGGGTTCATGGTGGCTCTCAAAGGCATGGACAGCAAAGAGGGATGCTCAACGTGGCTGCCAAACCAGAAGACAGATTATCCAACTTCCCACGGTTTCAAGTGCAGCAGCGTGTTCTCTGTTCTTTGCTGAGATATTCAACGCCAATTCCTCCTTTTTGCATTTCCTATATGTCCCTTTTTCAGTTGCTAATCTTTGTGTCCTCAAAATAATAAACAATATTCTACTGTATCACGTTGTGTTGCTGCCAAAAGGAGATGAGGCTAAGAGTTTCTCATATTGATAATCAAGTGCTGCTGCGTGTGAGTGCATGTTGCCGTGATGATGTTCTAGCCAAGAGTTCTCATGGATTTTTGCTTCTCATGAAATCTTTCCCAACACTCATACTTACTTTCTCAAAGTGGAATACATGCTGCAACTTCCTATTGGTGCAAAGTTAGGTGAAGGGAAAGAGAGCCACGTAAAAACACTTAGGTATAAGCATCAGAATTTCCAATTAATATGGTCTTGCTAAAATTCTACAAAGTCCCTAACTACTTTTGGTCCTTGCAAGTGGGTCCTTGATCATTAAGGAAAAATTTTATTTATCACCAAAAATTATTTCTAAAGTTTCATATGATTTTCTCCAATCTCTAATTTTTTGGAAAAGCATTATATATATATATATATATATATTTAATATAGACTAATTTGCCTATATTCAATAAATGTAAGAATTTGGGATGTTACATAGTCCATCGTCATTCATCGTTCAATTGACAAGTTCTTCATCAGTCATCTCCTCCTTCTCTGGAAGGCTTCTTAAATACCTGTGCATAGGGTCTTGGTACTCCCTGATTGGAGGGACCGAAATTCCCTCGCTATACCCGTCACCACCTTCATTTACATCATCATCAACGTCATCATCATCACTCACAACTAAATTACCAAAATACTCCTCCTCGTCAATAAAGTCATCCATATATGGCCGACGAGATGAAGGAGTATCGTCTAGTTGTGGCACTAGTTCATCATCGTCTACCAGCAACATCGAAGTGAATTGTCCTTGACTGGGGGGCTGAGTTGAAATATCACAAGTAACAATGGCTTGTGACGTACCAGCTTCAAAATTAAAATCTATCTAACGACTTGAAGTCTTGACTAACAGCTTAATCTCTTCATCTTCACTTTTTAAATGTTTGTTGATCATGCTTCTGACTATATTATCATTACTCAATTTTATCACCCTGTATTCTGATTGCATCTTGTATCTATAGCTTATTAACGCCATTGATTCAGTAGGGGGAGCTATAAATGATTGTGAATCATAGTAGTCAATGCGTCCAAGGTTATATTTAAGTCATCTAATGACATTATAGTGAAAATATTAGATTTAAATTCAACACCCTTAACACCCTTAATGGCCTTTCTGTTGACATATAGATATACATTTATTAAGGAGTTCATCTTGACTGCCTACAGAATAAGTTCAAAAAAACAAATAATTTAAACTGTAAAAAAAATTAGAACAATTAAATTGCATTTTTTGTAAAATAATATTATCAAAATATTATACAAAATGATAAAAATAAGTTTAAACACAAAATAATTTAAAATATTTAAACAATCAAAATTTATAAAATTAATATTGTACAAAATTACAAATAATTATTAATTAGAATAAACAGTTAGTTAATTTCATAAATAAATTTATTTAATAACAAAAAGAAAATTATTTATACTAACATTTTTGAAAATTTTTCTTCACCTCTCTTCAGTTCTCTCGGACACTCACAATTTTTTTCAACTCTCTCGCAAACTCACACACATGTTTTCATATGGATAAAGCCATAGATATATAAGGGGTGAGAACATACAACTCGGCCTATAGGAGGCCGAACTTGGCTCGACAAGCCCACTTTATTATAAAGTGAGCTCGGCCAC
This sequence comes from Biancaea sappan, assembly GCA_037074585.1. NCBI lineage: Eukaryota > Viridiplantae > Streptophyta > Magnoliopsida > Fabales > Fabaceae > Biancaea > Biancaea sappan. The sequence goes on along the minus strand of CM073497.1, from coordinate 15,790,709 downwards.
TGACAGGCCGAGCTCACTTTTGGGAATCTCTGCAACATGCAGAGATTCCCGGGCCAGTCCCAATAATTATTTTTTTTAAAAAATATAGACTCGACCCACCGTTAGCCGAGTCTATTTTTTAGCAATATATAAGACTCAACCTACAGCAGGCCAAGTCTTGTGGGAGTTAATTTTTTTTTTTTCTGAATAAAACTCGGCCTGACATGGGCTGAGTTTCAGTGAGAGAAATCAGTGATGTGATAGGTTTCATAGTATGCATCTAATATTTATTAAAAGTATAGAATATTACTAATTTTTTATAGTATTTGCCCAAAAAACTCCATTTATTTGTGAAGGTGTTATTTACAGAGCGGCATTGGCTTTTAATATTAAAGTTATTAGTTTTTCCTCAATTATCTAATAGTGTAGTTAGATGGTTAACGATAAATTTTTTAGAATTAAATATAATTATTTAATTATAAATTAAATAATTGACGAAAAAATTCTCCAGTATCATAAGGATTCAGGTTTTTAATCTTAATGCTCTTTGTTTAAACTTTTAGTAATAATTTTTTTATTATTAAAAATTTTAGTAAAAGATTTTTAATTATTATAAATTTTAACAATAAAAATATGATATCCTATCATACTAAAAATATGATAGAGAAGTGAATCCTAATGGATCCGATTCCATTAATTATTACTTCATAATGGAGTGGACAATGAGGCAAGTTTCACGTGGGGGCCGCTTAGTGGTGTATTGTCGTGACGTACTGCACTAAGGAAAAGTGAGATTGATACGTCAAATGATTATGCTTTTGATAACTGATAACGCATGTGACTTTTGCGTGTTAAAAAGTTTCGCTCTTGGTATTGACGTCACATCTCCAGATAACTACAAATACTTTACGCCTTTATATGACCTTCTATGATGTTCCGCTCTATTGAGAAATACTGAATTACTGCTACGTATGCCATTATACTTTATCCCACATGGTAGCCTATAAATTTTATAAGGGATAGTTTGAAATATTTAATAAACAAATTTATACTTTATAAGTTTGTTAAAAATTTTAATAAATAAATTTATTTTAATAACTCATAATTTATTTTAAGATGTTATTTTTAGTAGTTTATAATTTTTATATTTTTTTAATTTTAATTTTTATTATTTTATAAAAATATTTATTATACTCTTATATATATAATATTTAATTAATTATATATATAATAATTTAAATTAATTTAATTAAAAATAAAAAATAATGTATTTATTTTGTATTATTTTGAAATTATAAAATGTATATTTTTTTATATTTTTAGCTAATTCAACAATTATTTTTATCAAACATTTCTATTTTAATAAACTAGCTTAGTAGCTTTCAATTAAAAATTAAGGGTCTATTTGGTTTATGAAAATATTTTCTGTTTTCATTTTGAATCTTTATTTCCTGAAATGTATTTTCTAAAACACTAAAAACATTTTTTTTTTGTGTTTGCAGATTTAGGCATATTTTAAGAAATGTTTTCAAAAAAATGTTTTCATTTAACTCAAACAAATGCATTTTCAAGTCTATTTTTTATTTTCAGTGAAAATAAAAACAGAAAATGTCCAAACCAAACATGCACTAACTTATAAACTTTCAGTTATCTTATAACTTATTTGACTAGCTTATAAGTTTGTTAGAAATATTTGATAAACGAGTTTATTTCAGTAACTTATAACTTATTTTAAAACGCTACTTTGATTAGCTTATAACTTCTCGATTTTTCTACTTATTTTACCTTTGTTATTTTATTGTAATTCTTATTACACCCTTAAATTTATTTACTTTTCCAATCTCAATCACATCAGTTCGTCTGTCTCCTTTGTCATTGTCTTCATTGTTAGTCGCCCTTTTCTATCATCAATCGTCCTTCGTCAGTGACAATCATCCTTCTCTATTAGCGTCCAGCATCCTCCATCGTCTTTCATTTGTCCTCCCCCTTCGTCATCTCTCACTGTTCTTCGTCCCCTTCTCTTTCTTGGATCATGCTTTGCTTTTTCTGATCAGTTGCTGCATTTCCTTTTTTCTTAAATTGATTTTTGGTTCTGCATTTTTTGGGATTACATGGTGAAATGTAATTATTTTGGGATTACATGGTGAAATGTAATTATTAAA